>CM042989.1:19272682-24272682 GCA_023678885.1 Pogostemon cablin | reverse complement strand
GAGGAGCCATACTTTGTATCTTTGCTTATAGAGAAGATATGAGAGGTAGAAATTTTCCCACTAGACGTGCCAAAATTTGTAACAATAAATTTTGTATTTATTGAATAATACATATAAAAGAAATTACAAAGATAATCCAAGATAGATTGAACTTGAGAATTTAAGTGATAGTCTCTAGCTATCCTCTGATTCCTCTCTTGAGTTGACTTTCTTGACCTTTTCAACTTTCAGAGTCGGATCTTCGGATGAAGCTTGTCCGTGCTCGGGTTTGACTTGAAGCTTTTAAAATATTTATCGAGAGACGTCGAGCCTTTGTTCGGATCAAACATTGACTAAAAGATTTAACGCTGTTCAATCTGGTAGAACACCGTTGACTTTATGAATATTGTTGGATAAACTTAATTTGAAGAAACGTTGAATTTGAGGGGCTCCGCACCTTGATCTCAGATTGAATGTCGTTTCTAGATTGATCATTGAAAAAGAACTTGATCTTTATAGAGATTTCGAGTTTCTTCAGAGCACTCCGGGTTTTCAGGATTTTCAAGATGTTTGGAATGAAGACTGAAAGCCCTTATATATAGGTGGATGAAATAACCACTTGTGAGATATTCTCTCCTTGAAAATATATATTGGGTTTTTTCCTTTAATTAAGTCTGCAGGACTGAATATGGGCATATTTAATTTAAATAAGCCTGCTGGGCTGGATTTGAGTCTATTTAATATAATTAGGCTTGCTGAACTGGATTTGGGCCATTTAATATAATTAGGCCTGCTGAACTGGATTTGGGCTATTTAATTTAATTAGGCCTATTGGATTTGATCTGAGATTATTTGACTTGGATCAGACCCACGTGATTTATTTTCTGGGATTGCTGACTTTGGTCAGACCCACTTGACTTGAATTGAGCCCACTTGACTTGGATTGAGCCAATTTGACTTGTATTTTAACTCAAATAATTATATTAATTATCAATTATTTATTTATTTATTTTAGTAATTAATTTATTTAAATTTATTAATAAATAAATATTTAATCAATATTTAATATATTTTCCTTGCATTTATATTTATTAGACAATAAAATTTAATTGCCTACAAACGTAAATCTGCTCCTCTCTTAAAAAAATTTTTAATCTCCCAAAATTGAAAAGTCTATGGGAAGCTTCACCTCACCGCCGAGCGCCGATACTGGAACTGCTGCCGTCGCTCAATCTTAATTGATGCCACCTTCACCCCAACGACCCCTATTGCCGGATGATGCTGTCACTATCACAATCATCATCAGTCGTCAAGGATCGTCGCTGCTGTTCTTCTTCTTCCCTCCTTCGTGCCAGACATCGCTTCTAATAGACTATTTATTTCACATGCTTTCCTCTGATTTTCTTTCTATTTTAATTTTTATTTTCTTCTAATTAATGATTTGTGTTGGCTGTGCCAATTTGAGTTGGTACTTTTATCTTTGAGAAAGAAGAATTTTTAGCTTACAAAAATATAGTCTTGGAGTATTAATATAGTCTTGTTTGTGAAAGTTGAAAATTTTCTTATAGAATTGCTTTATGTTTTGGTTTAGGAGCATCATGTTGTTGTATGGAAAGTAAGGTACCCATGGTATAGGTAGTGAAACCATTCTGGTTTTTTTTTGGAGCATTTTGTTGGATGGAAAGTAAGTACGCAGTGAGTTTTCCATAATATAAGTTAATTTGGTTCATTTTATCTAACCTCAATGTAAATGAGTTTTCTTTTTGTTTTAAAATATGAGCTAATTAGCGTGACAAGGCTTTAACTCTTAAATCACGAAACTGAGACAAAAAGAGCTGTCGAAATGAGACTGATAGTTCTCAATGATTTCAGATGCCACTGAACTTTATTTCTCAATTTTCTGCTTGGTATCATAGTCTATTAACAGAATTGGAACTCTTGCATTATTTTCTCGGCATTATTCCATACAAATTAATTTTTTCACGAAATATGACTTTATTTTCGGAAAATTGGAGTCTCAAATCAAAGAGTAACACAATTTATTATAAAGAGTAACCCAATTTATTAAAAAGAGTAGTCTAATTAGTTTCCAAGAGTAACCTAATTATTTATATGGAACGT
This sequence comes from Pogostemon cablin, assembly GCA_023678885.1. Taxonomy (NCBI): domain Eukaryota; kingdom Viridiplantae; phylum Streptophyta; class Magnoliopsida; order Lamiales; family Lamiaceae; genus Pogostemon; species Pogostemon cablin. Next base: position 24,270,582 of record CM042989.1, on the reverse strand, counting down.
AACAACGTATATTGCATCAATTTCTTAGAGCATGATTCCATACAAATTAATTTTTTCACGAAATATGGCTTTATTTTCGAAAAATCAGAGTTTCAAATCAAAGAGTAACCCAATTTATTACAAATAATAACCCAATTAATTCCTAAGAGTGATATAATCAATTCCAAAGAGTAACCTAACTATTTTTATATAGTGATCTAACAAATTCCAAAGAGTGATCTAATTAATTTCAAAGATTAACCTAATTATTAGAATGAACTAATAATGTATAGATTGCATTCAATTTAATTAATTTCAAAGAGTAATCTAATTAATTAGAAAGAGCGATCTATTTAATTTGATAAAGTAACCCAAATTATTATAGAGAGTAATCTAGAAAAATTTTAACGAAACAAAATAGAAAATTAAAAATTAACATAAAAAAATAAAAAAAATATTTATATTAACACAATCCGTTAAAAAGAGTAATCTAATTAATGAAAAATATTAACATAGAAAGTTATTAACCAAATCTCACCAAAAGAGTAATCTAATTAATGAAAAATATTAATATAGAAAATTATCGATCAAATCCCACTAATTAATCCCCATCAAAAGGGTAATAATTAATGGAAAAAATTAACATAGAAAGTTATTGACCAAATCCCACTAATTAATCCCCACCGGCATGTAACTAGCGAGCGCTTGGTACTCTAACAACGACACTATATCAATGTTAGAAAGCTTGCTATGATCTGGCGTATCGTCAACATTAAACGCCTCATCGTTCAACTAAAAAATGGTCAAACCCTTATCCTTGGACGACCGGTAAGCTTTCAAAACCCCACTAGAAAAATGAGAAAAGTGACGGTTTTGCAACCAGCTTTCTCCAACAACGTTGTTATGTTAACGTCGAACGTTGGCACCGTCAAAATCGCGATGGGAGCAACCAAGTGGGTTAGCCCACTTGGCCACTGGGCTCCTCACTAAGGTGAGTGACCCGAGTTCGATTTCCTTCGGGAACGAATTGGAGAATTGGGAGTTATAAGGAGGCTAGATGAATAATCTTAGAGTATGGATGTACTAACTTCTAACCACTAACAAACTAACTTTGTCCGATAAAAAAAATCGCGATGGGAGCAATCGACTCGCTGACCTTGATAACGGAGATGTTATAGGGGACTTGTTTGACAGATTTGGTGAAGGAAATATCGAGTGGAGAGCCGGGAATACCGGATCCAAAGAGGACTTTCTCGCCCTTGGCGTCCATAATATTGACGAAGCCGAGCTTTCCATCGGCGTTTCTGATGGTATGGTAGAGAGTGGCAAATATCGCATGATGAGGAAATAGAAAAGAGAAAAAAATGGCAGAGCAAGGAAAGAAGAGAAAAAAAATAAACAGATTAGGTTATACGGGCGGAGAGAGAAAGAGAGAGGAAAGAAGAGAAAGAGAGAGAAAAGAGAAAAAAATCGCAGAACAAGGAAAGAAGAGAGAGAAAATAAAGAGATAAGATTATACATATGGGGGAGAAAGAGAGAGAAGGGTAAGATTATGTGACGTGTCAGGGTTAAAAATCCAGTTCCACCAATTTAAAAAATAAGCATTGCCCACCCTAGTGTTTGTCATTTTTATAATATTATTATCTCTATTTTCTTTAATTTTTCATTAATTTCATGTGATATTGTAAATTACCTCATCATAGGTTGTATTCCATATGCCCCTTGTTTCTCATAAACGGGCTTAAAAAAATATTTCTGTATAAGTACAATTATAAATTCTCTTATTTTAATCAATTTTAAGGCCTATTATAGATATTAATTCAATAGAAACTAAACACACTCTAATTATATTGTACTGTCAAAATCATCATGTATTTCCCAAAATTATCAAATTACTCTAAAAATTTTAATAAAGTTAGTAAAATAATAACTTCTTTTATATAAAGTAAACAATTTTGGGATGAAATGAGAATTTTATTTTACAGTATTACTCCGGGCTCCACTGAATTCAAATTCTGTCTCCGTTACCGATCATTTGGGTGTAATTCTGACGGCCTCAACTCTCCTGTCGAAATATTTAAGAAAAAAAATCAAAATATTAGTATGATGTAAGTTAAATTATATTATATTAATTAAATATTTATTGAAAATTAGTATATTAATAGAATACTCCCAATATGCTGATTTTTCTATATTTATCAAATATATATTGTTAATTAAAAATTTTAAAAAAATTATTGGCAAAGTAGGGTCCAAAGGATCAAATATATTAAATGAATAGTCATGATTAAAACTAAATAATTTTTAAATACAGTAAAATTGAAAAAAATGAGAAAAATTAAAGATAAAATTTGAAATTCAAGTTTGTTTTTATATGTCTAGATTGATAGATTACATATTTTTAACTAATAGGAGTACATGATATAATTATCCATTGCACCCAGTGGCGGACGTATCAAGGTGGTAGGGGGGCACTGGGCCCCCTTGAATTTCTAAAAATTACTAGTATAAATATATAAATTTTCTTAAAATACCTTTGTGTCCAAGTGGTGAAGTGAGAATGTTTTAGTTTTAAAGGTCCCGTGTTCAATTCATGCAGCACAATTATTTTTTTCCCTCTTCTATTTCTTTTATTTATTTATTTTCCCTCTAAATAACATATTTATTTAATAATTTTAATGACTTTAGTTTCAAAATTGTTACTCTTACATAATACAATTAAAAATACTAAAACATCTTTAGAAAAATGTTAGTAAAAGTTGGTAAATAAAATAATTTTTCTTAAAATTTGTAGAACAAAAAATACGAACTATTGTATGAGAAAAGTTGGGCCCCCCTCGACGGAAATCCTGCGTCCGCCACTGATTGCACCCACTCACTTATACACTTATGAATAAAATCATATACACTAATGAATTAAAATGTACACACTTTATTAACAAATTTTTTGTTAGTTTTTTTAATAAAATATTAAATATAAAAAATTTATACAATTATTTAAAAAACATATTATAAACTATTCAATAAAAAATTATATATTTAAGGATGCACATGTACACCCAATTGTACATAATATCAACTCTTTTAATATATATATATATATATATATATATATATATATATATATATATATATATATATATATATATATATATATATATATATATATATATATATATATATTATTTACTTTGTATACATTTAATTTAAGTAAAATGATAACGGAGGAAAAGGGGTTTATATTAACGTTTGATTCCAAATTATTATTACTAGGACAGGCAGCCTCAAATGATAATGTTGCCATATATACTCCTCTCCTCCCATTTTAGATGACACACTTTTCATTTTGAGTTGTCCCATAAAAATTTGCATATTTCTAAAAAAACAAAAAGTCAAATATAATCATCATTCCTCATACATTTTATTTACAAAAAAAAAAACATCCTTACCTAACACACCTAACATACTTTATCATTTACTCCCTCCCGGCCAAAGGTTACCGGTTGCTTTTTGCATGTGAATTAAGGAGTATTATTATTTTATGTGTAGTGGGTAGTTGTATTAGTAGTGAGTGGTGGATCATATGTGGGGTCCTTTTACTAAAAAAATGAAAATGAGAACATTTGAGTGAGACACACAATATAGTAAAATGGTGACCATTCGGTGGGACGGAGGGAGTATTCTTTTATGCTCTCATGAGTGAATTTTATTTCATATATATTTTTAGTAAAAATAGAAATCCAGTATAGTTATGAACAACTTGGGAAATTAATTTCACTTCGAACCACAATTACAACATGCAATTATATACATGTGGTAGACCCTAAATGGTGGGTGCATAATTTCTGATCATAGCAAAGATCACAGGATTCAAATGAGATACAAATTAAAGATTGACAAATGTTAGTTCATGATCTAATTGTTTTTCTACCATAAAATAACTCAATGAAAAGATCCTTTACCTCTTTGTGTCCCCAAATGGGCCATAATTACTTAATTATTATCATCTCATAATCAATGCTACTCTTGATTATGTTAGAACTTGAAGTTTTCAAAGTCTAGAATCAACAAGTAATTGGGGGGGGGGGGGATAGGTTTGGTGTACGAAGATAATGGTTGGACTATTTCTTGTTTGTATGAATGATGAAGTGATCTTTGTTTTATGGTTACAATGAGAAATTAACCCCACTCCTTGTCGTCATCAACTGCAATTTATGATATACTTTTGGACATTAGTTGAAGGGCCAAACCCCATCTTGTGGTGTCATTAATATTTGATGTAACATTTAACACCCAATGGTAGCCCACCCAGAAAATAATACTCCCTCCATCTTCAAAATACTTGTGTACTCTAACTTACATGTTATTTAAGAAAAATTACTTTTGTTGTAATGACGTAGAACATTTAACGTCTAAATAGTAGCCCACCCTAGAAATAATACTCTATCGGTCCAAAAAATACTTGTACACTTTCACTTGTACTCAATTTAAGAAAATTACTTTTAGTTTAATGATGTAAGAAAAAATAAGGATTTTTTGGTAATTTAATATGAATAAATTGTATAATATAATTGACTTTGACTAAATTGTGTGTAAAAAGAAAGTGATATTTTTATAATGTTGTAGTATTATAAGAGTGTTGATATTGTATGTTGTTTCCATTGTTTGGTTGTACAAATTATTTGGGGACGGACCAAAAATGAAAGTGTGCAAGTATTTTAGGCACGGAGAGAGTATTTCCTCCATCTCATTACACTATGTTTATTTTCGGTTTACATGAGTTTTGAAAACCAGCTTAAATAGTTCGTAAAAGTACTATGTATTTCTTTTGAGTTTTTTGTATGATATGTTTTAATTTTATGTCAAAACAATGTGTAAGGGATGTATGGTGATATTTGTAAAACTGTATTAACTGATATAAAAGAAGATGAGAGATATATAGAGAGAATAAGTATTAAATTGAGGAGAAAAAATGTGTAAAAAGTGGATAGATTAGTGGTTAATATGGTTTGTATGTGTATATAAGGATAATTTACTCACATGTAGATTTTAAAAACAATAAATCCGATTTTAAAATTGAAAACCTAGTTTTAAAATTAGAGTTTAAGATCTTTTTCTAATCAATTTTATTAACTTTTGAAAGTAGTTGATCTTTTTAAGTGTAAGAGCGAGTCTCTTGTTAAACTGTTTCATCATGCATCTTATTTTGGCAAAATTACTCTTTAATTACTTTTAAAAAAAACTCTTTAGAGGGTTAAATTATTATTCTTCTGAATAAAAAATATTACTCTTCAAATCATAATCAACAATAATATAATTAATCACAACATATCATAATTTAATACTCCCTCAGTTCTCTCTGAATATATTCATTTGTCATTTTGGCCATGCCATTCCATAGTATCAATTTACTTTTAACTTAGAAATATAAGACGCACACACATCATTAATACAACTAAAATAAGAGATTCACATATTCTACTAATGCAATTATCCACTATACATTAAATAATAACACTAGTTAAATTTCCATGTATTGACTAATCGATAAATTTTGGTGTAAGAATTTGAGAAGTTCATCTCTTTAAAGAAAAAAATTTCATTTACTAAAGAGTAATTAATAAATCATAGTGCATGACCGTTTTACACAAGATTTTGATAATAATTAAATAATAGGGTCATACTTGTATAAGATTGTTTATACGTTTTCTTAAATAGATATAATTTTTTATTCAAAATATTACCAATTTTCATTAAAAATATTATCAATTTATATTTACACTATCAATTGTCCATGAAATAATTTATTAAACTACTATTATAAATTAATTCACACTTTTGAGAAATTGCAAAAGAGAACCCTACCATATTTAAGAAGACAAATTCTCTTGTGAGATATTATATATGTGAGACGATTTGTGAGACGTATTAAAGTATGCCTATTATATAAATAAAGTATGTTTAATGGTTGTTAAAGTATGTTTTCTAAAATATAATAAATGATGAATTAAAGTATGCTTTTAGGGTGTTATAATATGATTCATTATTGACATACTTTAACTATAAATAAGCATATTTTAGTAATGGGTCAACCCGTCTCACAACCGTCTCACAAAAAACCCGTCTCACAAGAGAGTTCTCATTTAAGAATTGTTACATAACGTACCTAATATGATATATTTCTCAAATGTGAAGATTAAAGGGTTTTTTTCCTTTTTTTTTAAAAGAATTTTAATGCGTTTTACAACTATATATTTAAAATTGGAGTTCTTTTCGTAGTTTCTATAAAGTGAAAATAAATTTGTAATAAGAATAAAATTCAAGATTTTTTTTAATTATTAATCCTTAAAATAATGATACTGAATGATACTCCCTACATCCACTGTCAATCTATCAATTTTACTATTTTGGGCCGTTCACTCTTAATCTATCCATTACCATTTTTAGACACATGGGACCCATCCACCCACTAATACAATTAAAATATGGGATCTACACACCACCCCACTAATATAATTACTCACTACACATTAAATAATAATACTCTTTAATCTACCCACATAAAGTAAACGAATAGATTGAGGATAGACGGAGGGAGTATTATTTTTTAGGGTAAATTACCAATACCCCCCTCGAGGTTTGTCCAAACTACTAAATAAACCCCGTAGTTTAAGAAACTACCAATTACCCCTTTGACTTATATTTTAATTTGAGCATTGACAAAAATACCCTTTTTTTAAATAAAAAAGGGAAGAAAATGACATATATACCATTTAACTTATGAATTAAAAAACCCTATTCAAATACTCCAAATAAAAGTAAAATTGAAATCACTCTTATGACTCAATGTTCTCGAAAAAAAAAAAGCTTGCGTCACTTTAAATAATACCATCAAAATTAATCATCCTCAAATTTGCCTTTAGCATTATGCATGTCCAAAACAAAACTATTTCAAATAGATAAAAGATCAACATAAGTATACTAAAAAAACAAAACCAAGCATCCTCAAATATGCTTCTGCATTATACATATCCCATACCCAAGTAAATTATGGAGTCATAACTATGCTATTTGCAAAAGGCATAAAAATTCACGGGGAGGGGGGTGCATTATCATTGTTACTGGTGCAACGATCTGTTGGTGGCTTTAACCGAGACTTCCCTTTCCGTTGAATGAACCTTCCAGCCAACTCCGAATGCAACACTGAGGAAGTCTTGGTTTTGGAAAACATCTCACTTATAGCTTCGTTGTTAGAAACCTACACTCATTTAACGCATACAACCCGCATTATCATATATATATATATTAAATCATACGTACGTAACAAACTAATATCATTTAGAAAACTACCCGAATTAAACTTACTTGATATGAATTAGAATTGAGCAGAGTTTGATTAGACGCAGTAGATGGGAGATAATTAAGCATACTTTGGCCTGAAGCACCAGATGGTTGTTCTTCAGATTTAGCACTTGAAGTTTGTCCCGAATCTTCATTGATTTTCTGTATGGAACAGCAACTAATTAGCCAAAAATAACTAAATTAAAAATAATTAAGAAAGATACATATCTTAGTGTACAAAAGAGAGTATGAACACCTCTTTTATTGTCTTTTTATTAGACTTTCTAACCCGTACAGGGCCCCCAGCACAAGTTCGTCTATTGTGTCCAAATTCTTGGCATCTTCCACACCTCAAAGTACTAGAACGTTTTTGACCAACAGCTGGTGCTTCTCCATCTTCTCTCCTTCTTGCTTTCTTAGGTCTTCCAATCCTTCTCCTACGTACTGGAGGATTACAGTCTCGTATTTCTGATGTCGGAAACTGAGGCCAAAACGTAATGTTTGGAATCGGGTGGATAAGACCACTGTATGCTTTCAAGTATTGATCCGTTGATAAATTGGTATCACAACAATCGAACAGTTCATGCCGTCCATTAATAAGTACAGCAGCCGCATGCTTGCAAGGAATTCCAGTCAAATTCCAAACATTACAATCACATGACCTATCTTGGGTTCTAACAATATATGACAATGTGCCTTCTTTTACTTCAAACGTATTACCACCAGAGAACTGGAAAGCCAACTTTCTACATAATTGGGTGACTTTTTGCAATTCATTAACAACTTTAGGAGTGACAGGTTTTACCCAAACGGTAGCATTTTTATATCTGTTATGAAGCTTGGTCATCAACCGCGCCCTCAGAGTCTCCATGAAGCTAAGGATAGGTTTTTCCCTAAGATCACCAATCCAATTGTTAAAGGACTCACTAGAGTTATTTGTGATGTGGTTATTTTTCAATGTCTGAGAAAATGTGTGTCTAGCCCAAAGTTTAGTCCCCAACGTACTTAACCATGTGTATGCCTCAAGTTTTATCTCCTTAATTTTATCCATTGCTTGTTTAAATTCATATTCCGTGTACGCTCTAGCAGCAACCCAAAATAATTTCCTCAGAGCTAATGCTGGAAACTTTGCTCTAAAATTCGAGAAAATGTGCCTACAACACTTTCGGTTAGTGGCATTCGGGACTTTAACAGCCATTGCCTCAACTAATCCTTACACAATCACAAATAATAGTTAATTGTCATTAAAAAATAAAAAGAAGCTATGTATATAATGAAATCAAAAGTCCATTCATTACAATGCAAATTATAAATTTGTAAACACATTATAATTGACATCACCAATAAAATTAAAAGTTAGGTATATTTACCTTTTGACGATCAGTCATGAAAGTCCACTCTCTGTCGACCCCAAATCCTCCAAGAAAATCTTCAAGTTGTTCAAAAAAGAAACACCAACTATCCTTGTTTTCACTTTCTACCACCGCAAATGCTATAGGGAACAAGCCTCCATTTCCATCTTTCGATATCGCTGAGAGTAAGACTCCACCATATGGTCCCTTTAGATGGCAGCCATCAAATCCAATGAAGGGCTTGCAACCACCAAGAAACCCATGTTTCAATGCTTGCAAACCTAAAAAAAATCTTTTAATAGATGGAATCGTATCTCCTAAGCCCATGTGAAAATGAATCTTGGCCAAACTACCAGGATTCGTCTCCATCACCATCATACAATATTTGGGAAGAAGTTTGTAAGACTCAGCATGGCTACCATCAACAATTTCTTGTGCTCTTCTTCTAGCCCTAAATATTTGCATTGGTGTTGGGTCTATACCATATTTCAACAATTCACATCTTATAACAGACGGTTTTAAATTCCTATCAGGCCTTACAAGATTCACAATTTTGTCAGCCATCCATTTCGCAGATGCTGTAATCTTATTACTCATTGTGCAGTCATGTTCAGAGTTGCATGTTTTCACTTTAAATGTCACCCCATCAGGCATAAGAGAGGCATGAACCCTCCAATTGCAATTATCAGCACCACACACTGCTGTAACCCGACAACTTTCATTTTTCAGCTTTTGTAATTCAAACCCCCAAAGTATAGAATATTCATATAAAACCCTACAAAATATGGTTTTATTCTCAAACAACATTCCTTTTATAATTTTAAATTTCTCACCTTCAGAAATTTTAAATTCAGACCCATTTAAACATGATCCCATTAAATCAGTCTCAAACTCACTATCAGAATCATGCTCTGTTGAAACCTCATCATTTGATTCAAAATTAGATAGCTCATCATCACTTTTACTTTCATTTTCCAATCCATCAATTGAGTATTTTTGTAACAATTCATCACACATCTCAACACTAATTTGATCTTCTTCAGAAATTGCATAAAGATCATCATCAATATCTTCTGTATCCTCATCATACCCCTCAAGATTTGCACTTTCAAACATCTTTTCAGTTGTTCCTTTGAGCAAGCTCAATCTTGTTTCATAAGTTTGTGTCTTTTTAGACTTATCAATTTTTTTCTTCTTCTGAATCTTAACCCCTTCAACACCAGATTTATTGCTAACTAAAGAGAATGCTTCATACATCCCATTACTATCCCCCCTGAAATTAATTGTATTTTTGTTTCTCTCTACAAACACATTAATGACCCCATGTCTTGCATGCATTCTAAACATTTCTGCCACTTTGTCATCACTATCTATCACCAATATTTTCTTACTACCAGGAACATCACATGTGAGGGTTAATTCCATTATTTTCCATCCATCAGGATCCTTAAACACATGCTCAGTAACATCAGACAACAACACAATATAAGAGTACTTATCTGGATCAACCTTGTTAATTACGTGTGTGTTGTCCTTATCATGCAACTTAATCTCAAACACCTCATGTGGGGCACCCTAAATCCACACGAAAAATGAAAGTTTTAAAAAAAATCTTTAGAACACAAATTTGACAGCAATAAAAATTGAATTCAGATGCAAAAAAAATTTACTATCAAGTAATTTACCATGTTCTAATTGAATTACGCAGTTGTACTTTATTATCTTCGAGAGACCTCAATTCCTCATTCTAAAAGTTCTTGGATTGCAATTGAAAAAACTCAGCGGCTGCTCAATCAAAGCAATTGAACATTTGATTAGGAATTTGATAAGGTTTAAGTTTTTAATTCATATAAGCTAAATGGGTATAGATGTCATTTCATTCCCTTTTTTATTTTAAAAAGGGATATTTAAATTAATACTCAAATTAAAATATAAGTCAAAGGGGTAATTGGTAGTTTCTTAAACTACGGGGTTTATTTGGTAGTTTGGACAAACCTCGAGGGGAGTATTGGTAATTTACCCTATTTTTTAAGTGTGAGAAGAGAAAAAATAAAATTTAGATAAGATAAAGCATGAAGGAAGGAGTCCGATACTTATGTGAAGAGCCAATATTTACTCTCTTTTTTTCTGCGTTTTATAGTATTGAAGGTAATATCGGACGGTGTAAGTTTTGTGTAAGACTATTTTATACTCTTATGTGAGATGGGTAAAAGGTAATAACATCATTAATAAAAAAAATGACATTCAATTGATGAAAAGTTATAATTTTGTAGTAAATTATTTCATAAGCAATTTTACAGTGTGAAATATTTTATAAACAATTTATAGTATAAAAAAGTGATAACATTTTATAGCAAAAGTAATTATGACATTATCTCTTTGTATGCTTCTCACATAGGAACTTAAATGAGACGGTTTCACACAAGCTTTTGTCTATTGGAAGAGTTGGTTAATTTCCGTGCACCCAATCTATATACTAAAGTTTAACAAATTATTTGGTACATCATTTTTACAAAATTATACATTTATGAAGAAAAATATATATTTTTTGTCATCGAATTTTCTATTAGTATTTTTAATGAAAAATTGAATGTAAAAAAATATATAATTATTAATATATATATATATATATATATATATATATATATATATATATATATATATATATATTATACACTATCAAATAAAAATTTATACATGTACATGTGGATTCGAATGCACATGATATCTACTCAATAAATTTATTTAGTAACATATACTATTTCTTAATGAATCATATATTATTTTTATTATTTTAAACTATACATCAAATAACTAATAGAAAACTCATTAAAATTTTGCTAACAAATTGTTTTATTATTGTATAGTTTTTTTTTTTTTATTATTAATGAGTATTCAACTCCGTTTCATATTAAGTTCATATTTATTGTTCCACATCGTTTAAAAAAATATTTTTTTGGACTAATTTTATTGATTTTCGAAAGTAATATGATGTTTTTAAATAATAAGTATTTTGTGTGTTAAAAATTGATAACATTTTTTAAATTAAAATATAATTTCGAAAATTTTTGGATTAAGATATTATTTCATTTTTTTAGAGGACGAAAATGGATAAGGAAATAATAAACTTAATTTTAAAATAGAAGAAGTATGTAATATATTTTGTTGGGTCCATCAGGCTATAGTTTGACCCAATTTGATGGTAGTGGCCCGGCATCAATTAGAACCATGCCCAGGCCAGGGATTCTGAATATTCTCATATTCTGATATTTTGTTATATTGGAATCTTATCTATCTTGAAATTTGGAGAAGATTTTATAATACAAAATTCATGCAAAATTTATGAGCAAACACGAACTAGATTCACCTTATATTCTTATTTATCGAAATTACCCCTAATATATGAAAATTTACTTTTTACAATTTTGAAGTGTTACACTTTTAAATAAAAAATATTAGTATTACTTTTTAAATTATGATAATATACTGTGATTTTTTATATTTTTCTTGAGATTAGTAATATTTTACATTTAAAAGAATAATAGAAAAAAGAAAAAAAAGTACTCCCTCCGCCTAGACATGCACCGATTAACCGGAACCGCCGATTCCAACCGGAGAACCGGCGGTTTTAACCGGAACAGGAACCGGCGGTTCCGGAACCGTAAAAAAAGAAACCGAAACCGGTAGAACACGGTTCGGTTTCGGTTCCAGCCGAGCACAAACCGGAACCGCCGGTTCGCCGGTTCACGGTTAAAACCGGCGGTTCCTCTATTTTTTATTTTTTTTTGAACGGCCAAGATCGACTGTCCGTTGGAGATCCGACGGCCCAAAAAAGTGACCGTTGGGGCGGTGAACCGGCGGTTCCGGTTCGAACCGGCGGTTCAGGCGGGAAGGGCGGGCTTTTTTGAATTTTGAAAATTCAAACGTGCGGCCGAGATCGTGTGACCGTTGAAGATCAACGGTTGAGATGGACGGCGGAACCGGCGGTTCCGGTTCAAACCGGTGGTTCCGGCCGAATTTTTTTTTTTTTTTAAATTCAAGGGTTGAGATTTTTTTGTGTTTAAAATTTGAAATGGATGGATGAGATCACTTCCAATCCTCTATAAATACCCTCCAAGTGTGATCAATTTTGGCACACAACATTCACATTCAATCTACTACTTCTTCTACTACTACCTACACTCTCTTCTCTACACTACTTATTCTTCTATACTCAATTTGAATCTATTCCGCATTCTTGATTGATTCTACATTTCTACTCAACTACTCAAGTTCTCAATCTCATCTCATCTCAACTCTCAAGTCTCAACTTTCTTTTTTTAGTTTATATATATCAAACTAAAAAAAAATTTGTAGTCTTTTATTTCAATTCTCTTATTATCACTTTCATTTCAATTATTTCATTATAATTTTCTATTCTTTCCCACACATATACTACTAATTAGTATACTTCTACTTCTAGTCTCTTAGTTTTAGTTCATAAATCTTATATATTCATCTTTTTTTCAATCTAAAAAAAATGTCTAGAAGAGGTTCTTCTTCATCTGGTGCCTCACCTTCTTCATCTAGAGGAAAATCCATACCCAACACCTTAAATTGTCCTCCACCACCTCCACGCGGACCACGCCAACTTCCACCAACTCTAGAAGATATTGAACTTGAAAATATTCCTTCGGATGAAGAAATCTCCCCTCATTTGTTCAACTTGAATGTTAGGGAGATACTTGGAGATGATTTCCCCTCCGGCGACGACAACGATAATACTCAAGGTCAATCACAACAAAGGGCGAGTGGAAGTCAACCAACCTCGGGTGGTACGGGTACGGGTACCGGAGACGGAGCCGGAGGCTCTAGCGGAGGCGGAGGATCGACTCGAAGTTCCCAACAAGTGTTACGTTCTGATATATTTTCCATTCATTTCAAGAAGGAGGCGATTGAGAATTCGAATGAATTCAAAGTTATTTGCAACTATTGTGGCACTAAGTATAAATTCAAGCATGGCGGAGGATATGGAACGTTCATCAAGCACATCAACTCGAAGCATCCGGACAAGATTGGCATCTCAACCGGTCAAACACAAATAGGACGAGGGTTCACGGCCTCTTCCGGAGGAGAAGGTTCATCGGCGTCGGGTAACACTCTTTTTAAATTTGATGAACCTAATTATTTGAGATTATACCTTAAACTTATGTGCACCAAATATTTGCCATTTAACTTTGCCGAAAATATTTTTTTTCAAGATTGGGTAAATCTCACTTTAAATCCTCAAGCCCCACCTTTGCATCGTAATAAATGTAAACTTGGTGTTGCTAAAGTTGTTAAAGAGTATGGTTTGATTTTAAAACAAATTTTGCAACAATTACCTCATAAAGTGTCTATATGTTCGGATATTTGGAGCAATTTTTGGCAAAAAGCGGATTATATGGGTATTACTTGTCATTGGATTGATAGTTCATGGAATTTGCAAAAAAGATTAATTGCTTATAGATCATTTGATGTTCCTCATACCGCCGTTAATATTGCTCACAAAATTAGTACTATTTTGCAAGAATATGGTTTAGTTACAAAGATTTTTACAATCTCATTTGATAATGCTAGTGCTAATACGGCTAGTTTAGAAAGTCTTATTGATATTTGCAAACCCTCAATTAGTGGTAGATTTTTTCATGTTAGATGTATTTGTCATATATTGAATTTATGTGTTCAAGATGGTATAAATGCTTTGAAAACACACATTCAACCTATTAAAAGTGTTATATGGTATATAATGAGAAACCCTTCCGTTACTAAAAGGTGAAAAAGATATTGTCAATCTGTGAACATTCACCCAAAAAAATTTCCTTTAGATGTTTCAACTCGTTGGAATTCAACGTATAAAATGTTGCATGACTCTTTTGATTATAAAGATCATATTTGTGCTTTTTACTCACAAGATGCGGGTGGTCAAATCTTGTTTGCTAATCAATGGGACACATGTTATACTCTATGTGATATTTTGCAAATTTTTAATGATGCTACGGAAGAACTATCCGGTGTTTATTATCCTACTTCAAATTTAGTTGTTGATAATTGTGTTAAAATTGCTATGGTTTTTAGTGCTAATGAAGCACACCCGTTGTTGTCAAATGCTATTCTTTCCATGAAATCTAAGTGGTTAAAATATTTTTTTCAAATCCCGGACTTGTGTTTAGTTGCTAAATTGTTGGACCCACGTATTAGAACAGATGGTTTATAAGAATTGTTAACGCTTTACTATGATTCATTGTATGCTAATTGTGATTCTCCTACTAGACAACAAGCTCCTAATCCTAAAGACATAGTTGCAAGTACTTATAATCTACTAAAGGAACATTTTAAGGAGTATAAAGAACAAAATGGTACAAATGATGATCAATCTAGTGGTGATGATAGTAGTGATAGTGTTGATAATTCTAGGAAATATGATGTTCTTCAAAAATTTTATAGTTTTTATGATGCTAGATCTCAAAAACGTGCACGGGTGATATCTAATCATTTTCAAGAACTTGATTCTTATTTTACTAACACTTTTGAGTTTGAAACAAGCGGAACTAGTTTTGATATTTTGAAGTGGTGGTCAAGGAGAACAAAGTCATTCCCTATTTTATCATTGATTGTAAAAGAAGTTTTTGCATCTCCCGCCTCTACGGTTGCCGTCGAACAAGCATTTAGTCTTGGTAATCTCACTTTGGATCCGACACGATCCAATTTAAGTGTGACAAATTTAGAAAATTTGTGTTTGCTTGATGATTGGTCAAAGGCGGAAAGACGGATTCAAAATCAAATTGAAGAAGACCGATCGGATGATGAAATTACGGAATATGGAAGCGAGTTAGATTGGTAGAGTAAACAAAAAAAGCCATCACCATTCACCTCCACGGAGCCAAAGAGGTAAGTTGAGGTAAGTTAAGAGAACTACGTGGGCTTTGATTCCTTTCGAGGATACGTAGGCAACTTAAATTTAAGTTGAACTTGAATTTTCAAGTTTAACCCTAAATTTAAGCTCAAGTCCTTTTTTTTACTTTTTTTTTCCTCTATTATGTTGTTGTATTTTATCTTATAAAGTTTGTATTTTTAAAATTTTTGAAGTGTAACAATAGAGTAGTTGACATGGAAGTAAACTTGTAGTGTTCTCTACACTTCTACATTTGTAAATTGTAATGGTTTAGACTTTAATAATTAAATTTTTTATGTGATCACATTAATTAATATTGTTTGATTATTATGAATTTAATATCAACTTTGAAATTTTTACTTGCATTATTGAATATTGCATAGTGCATACATGATACATCATGTTTTCAATTTTAATGATATTATTATTACATTAATTCAAATTCAATATTTCCATTTTCAATTACACATATTTCATTTATTTAATAAATAAATTACACATAATAACTGATAAATAACACATTATATGATGTATAAATATAACATAAAGAAAAAAAAAACCGAAAAACCGGCGGTTTCGAACCGGAACCGGAACCGCCGGTTCACGAACCGAACCCCCTATCCCCCGGTTCGGTTCCGGTTCCCCCTCCGTTGGAACCGGAATCGCCGGTTCGGAACCGGAACCGGCGGTTCCGAACCGGGGTGCATGTTCCGCCTGTCTTTAAGGATGTCATTTGCTTTTTGCACGTAAATTAAACAGTATTATTATTTAATATATGTAGTGGATAGTTGTATTAGTGGAGGTGTGGTTCCATTTTTTAGTTGTATTAGTCTGGTGTGTGTGGGTTCCATAGGTATAAAAAAAGAATGAGACCCTTGAGGCGGACGCCCAAAATGAAAAAATTATACCTTGAAAGTAGATGAAGGGAGTATTTTTTATATATTAAATTAAATAAAGTGTAATTTTATAAAATTAGAATGAATGGTTATCCGAATTTAAATTTCTAGTTTGGATCAGTCATTGCACCATCTCTTTTGATTTCGTTTCATCTTAAGTTGAGTGTTGCCTCGAATCAATAAAATTTCGGCTGAATTAAATATGAAGATTGCATGCAATTTGAGATTCTGTAAAATATTTTCTCGATTTTGGGAGCCACCAAAATTGAGGATTCCATTATTCTTCCCAACAATTGTGCAAATAAATTAGGGAGGATGGTTTTAAATTCTATAAATAAATAAATTTCATTTATACCTCCAACGCAAAGCATAAAGAGATCTTCATGCATGATCATATCCCATTAAAAAATTCTAAATTTTTCGTTTCAAACAATTTAATGAACGCAGTTATTATTATATGTATCACAATCCTCTATATAGTTCCTTATAATTCCTCCCCATGTTTCACATTTTCATTTTTATCCATGCTACAAATTTTTTTATACTTTACTCTTATTAAAAGTATTAAAAGATATATATTCAATTTTTCATTGACTATCTCCAAGAGAACACCAAAATTGTAAAATCTCATTTTTGTATTGAAAAAGCAACTCCAACAGTGGTGCAATAATCACCATAAAATGGTGTGGCACAATAATTTCACAGAAGATTGATGTGGGTTTGCCGTGCTTTATTCTCTCTCTTTTCCTTCCTTTCTTTTTTTTTTTTACATCAGTTGGTTGAACTAGGATGGCAACAATAGGGTATCGCTTATTTTGGTACCCGTATCCGATTAAAAATTAACTATTTGTATCTGTCCCGTTTACAATTTTTATTATGGTATCCGTACTCATTCCATAATTGTTTATTAATACCCGCGGGTACCCGTAGTCGTTTAATATTTATTTATTATGGGTAGTTGTATTAGTGATGAGTTGTCACATCAATCTAAAAAAAGAAATATTTACTTTGTAATGGGACGGATTAAAATGACAAAATGGATACGTATCAAGGGGACGGAGGGAGTATAATAATAAAAATTACATTACTATTAATTAAATGAAAAATAAATATAATATAAATTCTATTATTTAAATAAATATTTAATAAATATGATTAAATAAAATTTATAACTATTAATTACTCCCTCCGTCCCATTTCAGATGGCACACTTTCCATTTTGGGTTGTCCCACAAAAGTTTGCACCTTACAAAAAAAGCAAAAAGTCAAACACAATCATCATTCCCCATTCACTTTATTTACAAAAAAAAACACTCATGCCTAACTCACCTAACATACTTTATCATTTATTTATTACACATAAAATACCATAATACCCCTAAAAGTTATCACTTTCTTAATCTCCGTACCGGAAAGATGTGTGCAGTCTTTTCCGGGACGGAGGGAGTAAATATATAAAATATATATTAATATATAAATTATATAATATATATTAAAATTTATAATATATATATATATATATATATATATATATATATATATATATATATATATATATATATATATATATATATATATACTCCATCCGTCCCAGGTTAAGAGGACCATTTTACCATTTTGGTCGTCCCACCCAAAGAGTCCCATTTCCTTTTTTGGACATATGGGACCCACCCACACCCACTAATACAATTAATACATGGGGCCCCTACACCCACTAATACAACTACCCACTACACATTAAATAATAATACTCCTTAATCCACGTGCCCAAAAGCAAATGAGACTCTTAGCCCGGGACGGAGGGAGTATATATATATATATATATATATATATATATATATATATATATATATATATATATATATATATAAATGGGGTATCGTGGGTATTTGAGGTATTACCTGTACCCGTCTCAAACCCATTTACAACTACCTGTACCCTTCCCATTAGGGGTTCGGATAGGTCGGGTACCCGAAAATACCCGTCTCATTGTCATCCCTAGGTTGAACCTTTCATTTAAAAAATAATTGTTCTTTTATACGTATAAAGTAAGAAAGAGAAAAAATATTTTAATATATATATAACCTAATTAATTTCCTTTTATAATTAAATTTTTAATTTTCTAATTTTATTACAGCCAAACAGGGACCTTAAAAATATAATTAATGAGTCTCACATAAGAGGATCAGTGAGACAGTCTTACCCAAGTCTTTGCCTAAATGATATATTAAGTTAATTAATAATTTTATATAATTAAATAATTTTAACCATGCAAATTATTTTGAAAAAATATAACATGTATATTAAATTTTATTCTTTTAAATGATGTATTATAGTATTATTATGGAATTTTATGCAGCGTGAATTATTACATGAGAAAGACATCAATTTTCAAAGTAAAATAAAATATAAATATACGCATACCGATTAATAAAATATAACGAACAGGAACCCATAAAAAGATATTTATAGTGAATTATTGTGTATTTATATATTATAATAATTAAATTATTTAATTATAGTTAATTTAATAAAGAAATAGAATAAATAATATTCATATAATTTATATTTATGATAACTGCATAATTAACGTAATAAATAATTAATACATATAAAAGTTTTTATAATAATAATTAAGTATAACATAAATGTGATATGTCATTTAATTAAATTCTTTTATTATTTTGACACATAGATAAATAATATTTAAACACGCCACGTAAGCATCCAAATTTCATATTAATTCGTCACATAGGATAAATAATTGTAGAGACGACACTAGCATACAAAACTCTCTATTAGTATATATTTAGATAATAATATGTATGTTAACAGAGACTTTGTTCATAAATTTATCACCATCATCATGTTTAACGACATGATACTTTAATTACTCAACCCCAGCAAAATCACATGCTCAGCCCCATAATGTTAAGAAAATAATAATTTAAGTATTCTTTCAAATGCACATGTATGGTAACTCTGTTTCATTGAATGATACTAATTTAAATACAATCAAAAATTCATATAGAATTGCAATAAGTTACTGAATTTTCTATTTCAAAAAATTAGTACCAAACTTTCAGTACGAATATTTTAAAATTTTGTCCGTCCCACTCCATGGTTTTTTTTTTTTTTTTTTATTTTGAGTGCCCACCCAAAGGATTCCATTGCTTCTTTAATACACATGGATCTCATACATACCCTTTAATACAATTAAAATATTGGGCTCACACTCTCACTAATTCAAGTACCCATTACACATCAAATAATAATACTCCTTAATTCACGTACAAAAAACAAAATAAAATGCACCATTTAGACGGGACGGAGAGAGTATTGTATATCGTGCGGAACACTCCTATAATGTCATAAAAAAGTGTTCTATTCCATAATAATATTCTAAAATTACAGTACAGTTATCATATGTAATTTTAAGTAGAGTTGATATATTGTATCCCCAGATATACAAGATGTATAAGAATATAATATTTTGTTTTATAATGTATACACTTTAATTATTAAGAGTATAATTTTTTTTATTAAAAGATCTGCTAAAATATGAATAGTAAATGTTTGATTAAAAATTAAGTTTAATCTCAAAAAATTAATAATATAATATTTAATATTAAAGTGTAAGTTTTTAAAGGCTGTGAAATTTGGAGAGTGGAGATATGTCGTAGAGACGTAAGTTTTAGCCGTTTTAACTCTAGTATAATGAAATTCTGTATGATAATACTCCCTCCGTCCACATGGAAGGTAGTACATTTTACTATTTTGGGTGTCCGCACCAAAAGTATACATTTTCCTTTTTAAACACATGAAACTCACATCCATCACTAATACATTTAATATATAAGTCTCACATACCTCACTTATACAACTACCTACTACACATTAAATAATAATACTCTTTAATTCACGTGAAAAACTAAATGTACGCCTATACCTATTGGGCGGAGGGGGGAGTACTATAAATTTCAGAATTTAGATAAAAATAGGGATGTAACCAAATCAAACCGTTCGCGAACTATTCGAGTCTCGGTTTGATTAAATGTTCGTTCGAACTCGTTCGTTAACCTTAACGAGTCAAACCAAACTTGAATTATGGATTCGTATAGTTTATCAAACCAAACTCAAGCCTAAGGGTATTCGGCTCGAAAGCTCGCGAACATATTCGTTTATAGGCTCGCTAATGGCTCGCAAACGCGTTTGTAAATTTTATAGTTATTCTTTATAATTATTTATTTATTAATATTCAATAATTAAATATTTTATATTAAACCACACAAATATGATAATAACTTAAGTGATTATTTAAATATTTAAATACTTTTTACCGTTTATTATTATATTTTGTTAGTTTGTTTATTTAATATTATGAATAACATTAAATGTTTATAATCGAAACATTCTTTTAATATCCAGGCACAAAATTATTTAAATGTTCATGAAAATATATTCATAAACAAGTTACTTTATGTGTTCGTGAACATGTTCACGAGTCTTAACAAATAGTTTGAATTCGAGCTCGAGTTCGATATTTTTTTTCTTGACGAGTTCGAGCTCGGGCTCGAGTTCGATAATTTCTTAACAAACGATCCTCAAACCTAGTAGTGTTCGACTCGACTCGGTTCGATTACATCCCTAGATAAAAATGAATGTACACGAAATTTGGTTTGCTATTTTCACATGAATATAGAACCAACCCTAAAATCAAGTAACGTTAAGTGGCTGCATTAATTACCGGCGAGTCAAGATTGAGCTTACCCGCGACTCAGTGGCGCCCATTTGACTCGGTCAGTGGTTTTGGAATTCATCCCCTCCCCTTTATTACGCGCCAACCAAGACCGAGCTCTCGTCTCCTCGCCCCATATATGCCTCACTTGACCTTTTCCCCTCTCTCTCATCCACTTAATTCATTCACTATTTATCCACTTTTATCTTCAATTAGTTGATGCATGTCAATTTAGATAATACTCCCTCCGCCTCAGACTAAAATGACCAAATGCTTTTGTGCATGTAGATTAAGGAGTGTTATTGTTTAATGTGTAGTGAATATGTGGAATTTGTGTATTACTTTTGTGCTCTTCCACCTAATTAATCCATTAATTGTAGTGAGATATTTTTGTCTTTTGAAAATATAAAATATTATTATGAAATGTCAGTGGTGGGGCCCTCACATTCTTAAAATAGAAACGACCCCCTTTAAGTAGGACGATGAAAATTGTAAAATGACCCCCTTAACCTGAGACGGAGGGAATATAATATATGTTGCTTGTAATTATGGAGTCAAAATCACCTACTCCATATTGAAACATCTATGTAGAACAATAGGGGTGGAGAAAATTAGCGAAATTTCGTATATCGGAGTTATCGTATTGAAAAATACGAAAAATATCGAAAAAATTGATACATCGAAAATTTCGAAATGATATCGATATATAATTTTTAAAAAATCGGTATTTTGATATATATATATATATATATATATATACCGAAATACCAAAAAGATATTGGTATTTCGGTAAATAATGTACTCAAATATCAAAATAATAATACTCCATCCGTCCGCCACAAACGTATACATTTGCTTTTTTTTGCAAGTTATTATGGAGTATTATTATTTAATGTGTAGTAGATAGTTGTATTAGTGGGGTGTGTGGGTCTCATGTGTTTAAAAAAGAAAATGTATAACTTTGGTGTGGACGCCCAAAATAGCAAAATGTATACCTTTCTAGCGGACGGAAGGAGTAATTTTTATATTTAATATAGATCATTTAATTAAATTATTTTCAAATATTATATGATAATTTTGGTATGAATCGATATTTCAAAATTTCAATATTAAATTGGTATGTAAAAATTTTAGTATGAATCGGTAAATTTCGATAAAAAATGATATTTCAATATGAAACGGTATCGTTCTATAATATACTAAAATTTTAATTTACCAATTTTCGGTATAACGAAACTTTCGGTACGACATCAATAAGATTTTTTTAATACCAATAATTTTGATACGGCATAATATATGAGTCGATATTTTTGATTATACACAATATGTCACCCTAACAATATATTAGATCAAACACCATCTAATGTAAAGTCTGGGTTTAATTAATTAATGGATTAAATACTTCCCTCTCAGTTTTGAGAACGCATTTATTGTTTGTTGATGAAAAATAACTTTTAAACTTATGTTTGCAAATTATTAGATAATTTTTTAAAAAAAAATTTTGAAGTATATTACGCACAAAAAAATATATATACATATAAATTTTGCTAACAAATATTTCATTGGTTAAAACCTTTATTTCATTGCTAAATCGATTTACCCAATAGATTAACAATAAAATATACTCCTTCCATTCCATGTTAAGATTTACGTTTTTCATTTTGGGTTGTTCAAATTAAGATTTACATTTATTTTTTTTGTCGGGCTCATACAAAATAATTAATTATTCCACGTAGGCCACAAACACTAATACAACACTTTATATTAAATATTATTTCTCTCAACTCACTACACATTAAAATATTATATATCTTAATTTCCATGCAAACCGCAAACGCCCACGTTAACGCTTGACAGAGGGAGTATTCTGTTTGTAGAATGGTGGTTTGTAAATTTTGACAATTAAAATTCAAATCAGTTGGTAATCCATTGTTAATAATTTTACAATTTGTATAATGATTCTATTGGTAATTCGTTGATAAATAACAATAGATATTTAATTGGTAAAAGCATTATAAATCAATTGAAATTTCGTTCCTAAAATTACAAACGGAATTTAATCCGTTAGTAAATTATGTTGGTATAAAAAAAAGAGTTGATATTAGGTGCACCATGTGTATAACTTTTTATTTTATTTTGTATATATGTTATTCTATTTTGTATACGTGTTTCTTAATAATTGTATATTTTTTTCACATTAAAAAAATTTCCATCTATATGTATATAACTTTTTATTTAATAGTGTATACAAGTTTCTTAATAATTGTATATTTTTTACACTCAATTTTTCATTAAAAAAACTAACAATTAAATTATATACATTGTTGTTCATAATTGTATATGTTTTCGTTTATATTTGTATACATTATTGAAAGTGGATGCACTCTATCTTAGGGTACACCTTGGTGCATTGTATAATTAGCCAAAAAAATTTATAGAAATGTGTATTAAAATGTGTTGTGGAGATATTAGTTAAATTAGGGGTGTTCAGTACGGTATATGGTACGAATTTTTATAAATAAAAAATCCAGTATCGCACTGAAATTGATATGATAACGGTACGATTCAGTTTGGATTTCATTACGAATCAGTATGTTGTATCAAATGATATCCAATTACATACGACAAATTTTTTGGTTTGATTTGATTACGAAAAATCAAATACAATGATTTTTTTTTGGGTACAAATACGATATATCCAATTATAGTGGACAGCCAAATATTAAGTCGTTTTCAAAAATTTGAATTTGGAAAAGATCCAGATGAAAAACATTATTATATTTTAAATTTAATTGAATTATTAATTAATGTAATAATTGCAGTGGAAAGTGTTATTCATGCTTTTCTTCAAAATTAAGGAGACATACATTTAACCTAAATCGTTTCTTTCTCAGAAAATATTACATTTTATATTATTAAGTGACGTTTTTTAAAATGTTGATAATTCTCTATAAATAATAATGTTATATAAAAAAAATAATATTAACTCTTAATTTGGAGAGTATAATACCAGTAAATCATACGGATATGATATAAAACTTCCATGACCGAAAGCATACAAGTAATGATAATTTTGATGAGTCCGTAATACATTAGTTTATTTAAAGCTTAGATATATTCTTTATTTTACTTTCAAAAATACTTATATACTTTTTATTTTGATCAATTTCAAGAATACTTGCATATCATAAAATAAAAATAATAGAAAATATTTATAACTTTACAATAATATAATATTACAAAAATAACACATTCTTTTTATATATACACAAATTAATAAAAGTCAGCTATATCATATATTTTATTTTATTCAATTATCCAAAATATTATTACTTCTTTTTCTTATATCGTTACAATAAAAAGTTATTTTTCTTAAACTCTGTGCCTTCAAATACGTGCATGTGTTTTTGGGTTGGAGGGAGTATCATCTTTTTTTTAAATATTATCACTTTTTATTTATACTATAAATTGTTCATTAAATTGTTCACCTTGGATGGAGGGAGTATCATCTTTCTTTTAAGTATTATCACTTTTAATATATACTATAAATTGTTCATTAAATTATTCACGCATCATTATCACTTCTCATTAAACTAAGGAAAATACTTGTGAACTGGATTCACATGTGAGATTTGTTTTTATCAATTATTTTTTAGTACATGAAAATTTACTTTTTAAAGAGATAAATTATTACTCTTTCTAAATAAAAAATTACTCTTCAAATTTTTGTGCACTCTAATTTACCTATTATTCTTTAGTATATGAATTACTCTTTAAAAACATGAACTATTATTCTTTAGAATAAATAAAAATTATTATTCTTTAAATAATAATTTTTTATGTATTAAAAAATAATTTTAAATAACATGATTTACGGGTGAACCAATTCACACCAAACCCACTCTTTAATTAATTAATTATCACTATTCAATAACAATATTATTACAATGATTTTCGTGAGATTACTTACATAAATCTTTGCCTATTAGAATTGTCTTAATTAAATAGGTAAAAAAAAAAGTGTCTGTTCATTGTTTAATTGTTTTATCATTGAACTTTACAAATACTTACTCTAATCGTTTACTCTATTTCTCTTTCATAATTTCATTGTAAAATAAGAAATAAATCCTTCATTAAATATTATTTCAAATCAATAATTAAGAAAAAAAAAATAAAATAGAAAGTCAATATTTGTGATGCATAACAAAACTGTAAAATTTCACAATATTGAGCCTTTTTTACACTTTCACGTCTTAAATTTCATACCGGATAGGATTTTCATTTCATTTTTTAATTGCACACAGACTCACCTTTTATTTTGCTAATTATTTTATATTTCTAAAACATTTGCCCATTGTACTTGAAAATGATGGATCTTTATTTTATATACTAATTATGAATTAAACCTCTCAAATTAATATACGATATTATACTTGAAAATGATGGATAATTGATAGAGACGGTTTGGTACGCAATACCATTATTTTCAACTTATATCATACTTTGAACGGAATTTTGGACTAAAGTTTTCTTGCTGGTTTATAAAAATATTAAACTTGTACCTAAACATCAAATTAATGAAAATGACTACCATGGTTTCATTATAATTTTTTTTTTATTTCGTGTAAAAAAATTAAATTGTTAAAATTAACACAAAACATGATAAATATTAAACTATAAGATTAAAAATATAACACGAACCACTAGAGTTTCAATGTACTATAAATTATATAAAGAGTGAAATTATAATTATATTCTAAGATATGCGATGGGTGTGAAAGATATTTGAAATTTATATAATATGATTTTACAAAATCTCTAACTCCAACAGATAATGGATTAGATAATTCTAAATCTGGACTAAAAATATTGAAAACAAACATATTTAGTCTTAATGTGCAGTAAGTTTAGTGATATACTTTTAATGTGTAGTGAATAATTGTTCTGTATTAATGTTTTATGTGAACCCCATGTGCAGTGAGTTAAGTATAATAATTATTTTTTTAGATATCATCTTTAAAAAAGAAGAAATAAATACTTCGTAATAGGAAGGGCCAAAATCGCAATAATGGCGGATGTAATATATAAAAGGGATAGACTTGTGTGAGACCTTCTCATGATGAGATCATTTTACGCTTTCGTAATTGAATATCACTCTTTATTAAAGATGTTATTATGTTTCTTTTATGATGTTAACAATTGTCATTTATACTATAAATTCTTAATGAAATATAATTCACAACACTTTTATCACTTTTCATCAATATAAGATCACTTTTTATTATAAAAGTTATCGCTTCTTAACTGTCTCACGAAAATTATTTTCGTAAGACGATTTCACATAAGTTTTTATTTATATAAAAAGATAAATTCTATTGTAATATGAGACATTTGTAAAACAAGTCAATCAATTAATAAAGCATGATTATCTAAAATATGTAATTGGCTAGTAAAAGTATCATTTATTAGGTATGATAAATGATGCAATAAAATATGAAATTGGGGTGTTAAAGTATATATGATTTACTAATTGGGTAGTGAAGTATAATATAACACAATAAAATCATAAATTAATATATTATTTATAATACTTTAATAAATTATATTTTTATTATTTAATTATAACATATTTTAATTATAATATAATATTTTAATAATTGACCGACTCATCTCGCATATAATCATGTCATACGAGTAATGCGGAATAAAAATAAAATACTACCAAAATTTTGTATAATAATTTTGATACGATAAGGACCATATACCAAAGTTTTGATAATTATCCTACGACCGTACTCCTAATAATTGAGGTTAATATAAACAAGTTTGGATGATGCATAAATTTTATTTTCTCACCCACCTTAATTTAAAAATTTTAATATAATTTACTGATTTTATTTGTATATTATGACAAATGATGAAATGACGGTACTGGAATGAACCGAATGATGATGAGGTATTATGTGTATTTTTATTTTTTGTTATAATATTATAAAATGTACCCCTCTATCGCACCTATTTTTACTTACTTTTCATTTAGAAGTGTCCTAGTTATTTTTTCTTATTCCATAAATTGTAAAAACACACTCTACATCTTACCTACCTTTTATACTTTATTCATTAATTTCAACAACTTTATTTATTTTTTTACCCTTTATTCATCATTCTCAACAACTTTATTTACTTTTTTCTCTTAAAATTATCAATTTATCCATATTTTTTCTTACATTATATATTAAAAAAATAACACTTCATTAATTTTCGTGCCCGTACAAACGAGTAAAAATACCCAGGACAGAGGGAATCATATTTTATTATTGAGAAACACACCGAGACCGTCTTTTTGTGAGATAAAGAAAAAATGATAAAATTTTAAAAAGTTAAAATTTGTGTGTCTCGGGGACACCGTGCGCCTAGATACCATTTAATATAAGGATGTGTACTATTTATTTCTTGAAAAGAATTAATAAAAGTGTATAGTATTATTTGGAACAAAATGTTGTACCCTTATTAATTAAATTTTATGCTCTTTAGAATAAAATATTATACTCTTACACACCTTATGCAAATTGGGATACAAGAGACCAACTCATTTAAAAAAAGTGATATTAAAATATGTAAGTGATAATAATGCAATAAATTATTCATAAATAATTTTTATTATAAAAAATTGAGAATATTTTTTTATAAAAAGTTAAAATATTCTAAAAAAAATAATACTCCCTCCACCCAATGCAAAGGTAATCGTTTGCTAGCGTAGATTAAGGAATATTATTATTATATGTGTTGTGAGTAATTGTATTAGAAGGAAGTGGTGAACCATGTGATGTACTTTTTTGCTAAAAAGGGAATATGAATACATTTGAATTGGACGCCCAAAATGATAAAATGAATACCTTAGCATTGGCCGGGGAGTACTAACTATTTAATAAAACATAAAAATAATCTTATACAAATGTTGCACTTTATTATTAAATTAAAAGAGTAGCATAATAGATATATAATATATTATTAAGAGTGTAATTTGGGTAGAACCAATCCCAAATTGGTGGAATATGTGGTCCCTTATTTTTCAATTAATTTATCCTCTTTTATTAAGGTTGTTTTTTTTTTTTAATTTATTATACTTAAATGACTATTATAACCTAAAAGCCTAAATCATAAGAGTAAAACATACCCTAAATAAAAAGAGTAAAATTACAATTATATCATAAACCTTAAATCCTAGGGATTATACCTTAAACTATAAGGGTGAAATTACAATTATACACTTAGAATTAAATTTAACTTCTAAAAATAAATAATAAATTTTAGGAGTAAAATATACCCTAAACCAAAAGGGTGAAATTACAATCATCCTTAAATCCTAAATCTATGGGTGAAGTATACCCTAAACTACAGGGGTGAAATTACAATTATACCCTTATAATTAATTCTAAATTCTAAAAATAAATAATAAATTTTAGGGTGATTCTGGGGTGCACTAGGTGCACCGGTGCACCACTAGTTTATATGTTTAAAAAGGGTAGTGAGTGGTTTTAATTTTTTAAAAATTAATTATATTATTTTATTTAATAGTAGAGATCATACAAAACTTAATCTAACAGTTAAGATCGTTCAGGTGCACACTAGTCAGACTCAAAATTTTAGGAGTAAAATACGCCCTAAACCACTAAAATAAAGTATAACTTAAACCAAAAGGTGAAATTATAATTAAACTCCTAAAATTAAATTTAAAAAAATAACAAAAAAAAGGGAAAAAATAAAATAAAATGAAGGCAAACACGTATTAGCGAAGGTGTATTGAAACGAGGGTGGATCGGTTCCACCAAATTAAATTTGGAACCGGTTTCATATAAGTTATTGTCTATTAAGTACTACTTCCTTCGTTCTAAGGTGTCCGTTTGATTTTTGCATGTGGATTAAGGAGTATTATTATTATATGTAAAGTTGATAGTTGTATTAGAGGAAAGTGGTGGGCCATATTGTGTATTTTTTTTACTAAATAGGGGAAATGAATACCTTTGAACCGGACGCCAAACTAAATAGTTTAAATCCAATTTTATAGAATACAATTAGTTCATATATTATATATTTTATCTGTACTCTTTACGCTTTCTGATTTCATTCGTCCCATATTTATCTTTATCATTTTGAAATATCACATCAATCAACCACTTGATCAAAAAGTTATTTTAATTTGAAAAATATCACTCACATAAGACACATAACATATAAGAGTATTTTTTATTTATTTACTCCTATTACTAGAAATATACACTACAATACCTTAAAAAGTCAATGAAATTAATAAAAAAGTAAGTTGTCTTAAAAAAAAAAAAAAAAAATATATATATATATATATATATATATATATATATATATATAAAGTATTGATGTAATTAAGTGTGGGATGTAGTATTTTATAGTTATAAGTCTTGTTTTATTATGTACAAAGGTATTCTAAATAGAGCGAGGCTTGCTGCGCTCACCGTGCGATTTTAGAATTTAATATTATGGATAAGTGTATATTATTTTATTCTAAAAGGTATACACATCTTTATACTAAAGGGTATACAATTTATGGATAAGGGTATATTATTTTATTCTAAAAGGTATACACATCTTTATACTAAAGGGTATACAATTTAACACAAAATTCTAAAGGCGCACGGAGTGTTGTCCGTACGCTGGGTGTACACAAGATTTTGCCTTTTAAATAATGGGTGCATCTCCAGTAAGCCGATTCACACATGCATTATGTTTTTATAAAATTATTTTCTCATATCTTGAGTTTTTTTTTTTGAGAAATGAAGAATATAAAAATCAAAATATTTCAAAATTTTATAAAAATCAAAATATCTCAAAATTTTAAGAGTAATATTTTTAATTTAAAAGAATAATAATACATCACTATAAAAAGTAATTTTTTTAATTAATGAATTATTTTGTAAATTAAAGTGCACATCATGGTTCACACGAGTTTTTCCCGGCTCTTGTGTGTCCGGGTACACGGACTCAACCCGTGCGCCCAATCTAACCCATTTGTTGTCATATATAAGTTAAAAGAACCCAAAAATCACTTATTCACTTGGGCGCCCCTCATCTGCAATTATTCTCTATAGGGAACGGATTTCATATCTTCATCCATCCAATTTCATACATTTCTCGTAGTTCATACTTTCAATTCCAAACTTTTGTATGCGACAGATCTTTCAACAATAATGAGTTGCGGTTTCATGATCAAAACTCCGATCATCATCGACAATCCAACTTCCATGTGTTTGGATTACTTTTATAAATCATTTCATTAATTATCCTGAGGAAAGTAATAGGATTGTGCCAATTCGGGATGCCTCGTATCATTTCAATTGAATTCACGCTTCGAAAATGGTAATTTCAAATAAATTTCCTTAGTACAATATAATTTTCTTTAGCCCTTTTAGCTTTTGCTATATTGTTCCTTTAATATGATGGAATATGCACCTGTATGTGGAAGAGAATTAGTTCTTGACCAAATATGTTGTCAGGTTGATTTGTGATTTGTTATATTATGCAGGATAGTTTAACAAAATTGTTATTAGATTAGAGTTGGAAAATATGTGATACAGATGAATGTATTTAGTAAAAAGATATGTTGTTTGAAGTATGTATGATGTAAATTTATAGCTTGAATAACGTTTGTTCTCCAAATAGGTAATATTATAATTTTTTCACTCATCCTATTATGTTGTTATTAATTTATTGTGTGTCTAGTATATTGCAGAAAATTTAATTTATTCTACTTCATTTGGTGTGTGTCTTCATGAAGGCATTTCACGGAGCAATAATATAATATAGATAGTATTGCCCACTATCATGAATTGTTGTTTTTGTGTTATTATCATGAGTGGTAATAATGCAGAAAATACATTATTTGATTGGAAATAATATTACTTTAGGTTATTAAACTATACCCTTTAGTATTATTCAGTATACCTTTTAATATTAATGATTGTACTTGCGCTCTATGTTTTTGTTTACATTCTTTAATTTGCAGTTAATTATGTTTTTGTTGTACCTACTATTATACTTAGATTAATAAGGTAATTGTTTATATACAGGTCTTATTCTACTCTCGTCATTTCAAGAAGACATTTGTGATTTATAATGCCTATTTGAAGACAACATTGACACATGCGATGAAGAAACTTTTGAAAAAATGAGTATTTATGAAGAAAGTACGTAGTATATCAATGGGAGTTGAACCTAAAGTGATTGATTTATCATGTGTGACTAATGTAATACCCCTTAATTAAATTTATAGAAAAACAACAATGAAATACCCTCTATTTACACTTTGCTAACTTGTATTCTAGTATTTATATGACAACATAATATCCTCTATTAAGTTCTATTCATTTAAAGTGTTTTTTTGACATTGTTTTTGAAACTCTTTAACATTGAGTGTCATGCTCTTTAGTATAAAATCATATACCATTTGCAATGTCATAATACCTTAGCAATATAAATTTAAAATACTGTAAAAAACAGGTGCTGTAAACTCCAAACCCATTACATGACAGCAATATACCTTTTAGTAATCAAGTATATTCTCATTACTCATCAATAATATACCCTTTGCAATTTTATACACTTTACATGTCAATAATATACCCTTTACTTGATAACAATGTACCCTTTACACCATGCCATAATAATTAACAACGTACACTTGAAACATTGTCAACAACATATGCTCTAAACTTCATACCCTTTACATGATAAAAATATACTTTTACTCATCAACAATATACTCTTTGTAAATCCATACACTTTACATAACCATAATATACCTTTTACATGACAACAATATTCCTTTTACTAATCAACAATATATTCTTCATTCATCCGTAATATACTTTTTTTTACCATGTTATAATACCTTAACATAAACTTGAAACACCCTAAACTCCATACTCTTTGCATGGCTACAATGTACCATTTACACATAAAAAATATACCTTTTGCAACTCCAAAAAGATTACATGACTACAATACCTAAACAACATGAATTCAATGTACCTGGAATGCACTTGCGCAACAAATAGAGAAAAGAAGGGAAGAAGAGAGACCTTACCCAATGTTAAACTAAAATTTCCAGAATGATTGATCACAATTTTAACAACGCAAAACAAGTAATGCAAAGAAAAACCACTATCTAATGCCCACCTAGTGTTTAAACTTAAACCACAATCAAAATTCAAGTCTATTATTTACAATAAGAACTTATACATATTAAGAACAATAGCGATTCTTCACTGTCATTAAGATCTGAAATGTACTTGCGATTCTACAACCAACAACGATTCTATACCCTAAAACTTTGACCGTCATTAAGATCTGAAAAGCACCTTGCGATTCTACAGCCAATAATGATTCTACACCTTGAAACTTTGACTCGACAAATCCAATCATCCACTGCATACACCGTTAGTTGGTTGTGAGGATTAGCTGAAGGATCAAGACAAGTAGAAAATTCAGACGAGCTAGCCAAGTAATTAAAGAGAATGAGTGGCAATGAGAGAAAGGAGGTGCAGAGCGTGAAGATTAGAATGAGGAATTAGGGTTTTTTTTATGTACTGCGGGTCGGATTTTCAGTATGGATAGGGTCGTGTATGGGCACACGGGTCTAAATCTGTGTGCCCGGAAACATAATAGCTTTTGCCATTTATATATATATAACATAACATAACACGGATTACTTGGTCAATTTCTCGGATTCTAGACTTTTTGTGTTGTTCACAATTGACGTTCTTGAGAATTTAGTCTTCTGTTTACTCGAATTCTGTTCTAGTAATTACAAACTTACATAGTTTATTTCTTAATTACATTAATCATTTGAAAATTGTTAGCTATTATATAATATTTAATTGAGTGTATGATTCATCATTTCGTTTTCTTTAAATACATAGGGTTATTAATCTACACAAAAGAGTTAACAATTATAATATTATTCTTTATATTAAATATTAAATAGTAACACTCCATGAATAAATACATTAAAATGTATTATTTCTTTTTAGTCGGTTAAAAATCGATAATCTCACACAAATATTTATCTATTATTAATTACCTCCTCGGAGTGAATTGGAGTGTGACCCTAGACAAAAGTTTTTGAAAAAATTACTGTCTTTATTGAGTTTGAAGATAATTACAATGGAGTAACTATATATAATTAACAATATCAAATCAAATCTTTTATAATAATATACAATTGATTAAATTGATATAATTAACCAATAAAAATTTATCTCTTGTTGTTATTATGAATTCATTAATAATATTTATACATTTTAAAGTAATTATAACTTTCGCTATAACACATTATCAGTACTCTATTTATAAAATGTTATCACTTTTTTATTTATATTATAAAATTTTAATAAAATAATATATATTTTTTTATATTGAGTATCACTTTTCATTATAAAAATTATCACGTGTTATCCGTCTCACAAGACAGTTTCACATTGCCTTTTTTTTTCTTAAAATCTTTTGGGCTTATTAAATTTACAATTTAAGTTTCTTTTTAAATTTTAAGTAATAGAATTCGATATTTAATTGATAAAATCAAACATTGCAAAACATCTTACAATATTGAATATCAATACAAGATTATTTTTCTATACAAATTAATTTTATTAAAAAAATTATGAAATGAAATATGGCAAATTTCTATTAGTAATATTTTTCCGAATTTGAGAGAGCAAAGAATTTAAGAATACGAAAATAGAGTAATGCGTGTCCATTTCGCGTACAGTAGCGAGTAAATAATCTTCCAGAATCATAACTAACGAGTAACGAGTCGAGCACCCTTTTTTGGCCGTTTCAAATTCCAATTATTTCAATTTTCACCCCCAGAAATTTCAATTCTTTCTGCTTGACCACAAAATTTCAATTAGTTAACATTTTCACATTCATTAATATTCACAAAAAAGTTCTTACTCTGTGATGTGGACTTTTCACAACATAATATGAATACCCTACTTTTCCTACAAACCATAATACGCGGTCCAAATCTCCCCCAATAAAACCCACTCCTCTTCCTTAGGGTTTCAGAACATCCTCCCCTGTTTCTCTCTCTTCTCAGGCACAATTCCTGATTCCTCACTCCACTCTTCTCTCTCCTGATCCTGAATCTTAAATAATCCAAGTTTTCGCTCTTTTCGTTGTGCAATTGGATCATTCTGTGAAGAAATTTCGGAATTGTTCGCATTTGAAAAAAAAAAAGTTTGAATTTGTTGGTATTTGTGAATTTTGCTGAATTGAATTCTCTGATTTTTGTTGGATGTGATCGGAAAGATGCCGACGACAGATTTTCACGACGCGTCTTCATCGTCATCTTCCCTGTTCGGATTCTCCATTTTAAGCCGCCGCCGTGATCAAATTCCGACAATGGAGTCGACGCACGAGACAAGCCGGCAAGAAATCGAACTGGAAGCGTTCCAGAGAAGCGTCGCCGATCGTTTTCACGACTTATCGGTGGTGGATTCCGACCAGCTCCTCTCAATCCCATGGCTCCGACGGCTTTTGGACACATTCCTCTGTTGTCAGGAGGAATTCAAGGTAATCCTCCACAACAACCGTAGCAATTTGAATAAACCCCCCATGGAAAAACTCGTGTCCGATTTCTTCGAAAGGAGCGTGAAAGCCCTAGATGTTTGCAACGCCATTAGAGACGGAATTGATCAGATCAAACAGTCGCAGAAGCTGTTGGAGATCGTTTTATGTGCTTTGGACAATCAGAAGAGCATTGGAGAAGGTCAATTTCGAAGGGCAAAGAAGGCGTTGGTTGATCTCGCCATTGGAATGCTTGATGAGAGAGAGTCTAACACCACTCTCTCTCATCGAAATAGGTCATTTGGGCGTCACAACGTGCAGAGGGAACAGAGGAGTTTAGGACATTTCAGATCACTTTCTTGGAGTGTTTCAAGATCATGGTCGGCTTCTAAGCAACTCCAAGCAATCAGTAGCAACTTAGTTGCTCCTAAAGCTAATGAAATCGTGTCAACAAATGGACTTACTTTAGCTGTTTTTACAATGAGTTATGTGCTTCTGTTTGTAATGTGGGCTCTTGTAGCTGCAATCCCCTGCCATGATCGCGGCCTGCAGACGCATTTCAACGCGTTGAAGCCGTTCTTCTGGGGCGCTCCGATGCTGTCGATCCACGAGAGGATCATGGAGGAGTCGAAGAAACGGGAGAGGAAGAATGCCTGTGGATTGTTGAGGGAGATTTATGAGGTTGAGAAGTGTGCTAGGAATCTGAATGAATTGGCTGATTCGGTTCAGTTTCCATTGACGGATGCGAGGGAGAGAGAGGTGAAGCAGAGAGTTGAGGAAGTGAGGGCTGTTTATGGAGGTGTTAAGGTTGGAGTTGATCCGTTGGAACGACAAGTTAGGGAAGTGTTCCGACGGATCGTACGAAGCCGGACCGAGGGTCTCGACTCGGTCGGCCGAGGAAATGTCCATGACTGATGAATTTTGGTTTGTTTAGAGTTGTAGGGCTTGTATTTATCTTATCATAATCTATCTGCTTATGTAAATAAATTGGAAAATGATCTGTTGGACTGTCTGGTGTCCATGATCTTCGATTGCTCTGTATTTTAAATTGAAAATTTTGAGTCTGTTTTGGATATCTGTTTATTATCGAGTAAATTTGCAATCTTTGCTCATATGATAGTCTTTGGTTTGTATTATGGTTGTGTATTTCCTGTGGCAGTGTACTTGATCAAACAAGGCTCGAGATCGTTCGGTGAAAGCTCGTTTGAGCTCCGTTTGATAAAAATATCAAACAAGCTTAAACACACTTTTCTGTTCGATAACATTAAAAGTTCGGCTCAAGCTCGAGCTTGATACATGAAAATCGATAAAATAAGTGTAAATCATCAAACCACTTGAGCTCGGCTCATGTTTGATTTGATTAAAGCTCGTTCAAGCTCGGCTCGATAGCTTAT
Source organism: Pogostemon cablin (assembly GCA_023678885.1). Lineage (NCBI taxonomy): Eukaryota > Viridiplantae > Streptophyta > Magnoliopsida > Lamiales > Lamiaceae > Pogostemon > Pogostemon cablin. Next base: position 24,234,367 of record CM042989.1, on the reverse strand, counting down.
CAAACAAGCTCAAACATAAATTTTAAAGCTTGATAATATTTCAAACAAGCTTGAACAATTTTGCGTTCGGATCGACTTGACTTATTTACACACCTACATGGCTTCTCTCTCTCCCTCTCTGTCTGGTTGAGAAAGTGTCCATGTCCATCTTACTGCTGTGACAATGAAATGAGGGGCCAAAGTCAATGGTGTCATAGTTAAGGATGTGGTGTTACAGAGTCCACTGAAAAAGACCATTCTCTGAATTATAAACTATGATTCAAGAAAGATATATTTTTGCAAATGCTCTGTTTGTTTATTTCCTGCACGTTATGAACTTTTGGAAACGTTGAAAATGTATTCACACCAAATTTTAACCAACAAATACTTTTTCTTCATTCCATTGCTTTTAATATTATTACTAGTCAATGTTGTATTAGCCTAAAGTGATGTTGATTAATCTACCTTAATTAATGTCATGACTGTTCATAGTTTGATCAAATAACACTTGTTTTGATCCATGGAACTTCATCTGTCTATAAAGATTCAGCTTTCTAGAGAGGTTTTATTACAGGGTTTGTTTCACATATGACCATAGACAACTGTATTGTGCCCCCAAGCTTGTCATACTCTAAATTTATGTCCATTGGTATCAAAATTGGTCTATTGTTAGGACAACCCCCTGCCTGTTGTTGGAGAAGAAACCAGTTGTGGTTAATGGTTATTAGATGACCCCTTCTATGTTCTAGAAGAAATATGGTTGGCAACTCTACTACCATCAATTGAATGTGGGAAAGAATCTTGAAATCTAAGTGGCCATGATTAGCCAGGGGCATATATGTGCTGCTATTAGCCTTAAATGCTAAAAGGTGATTTCATTTCTTTGGGTTTGAATCCAGTTTTTATAACATTTAAATGTCCATATATAGGATATTATGGAAGTGGGTACCAATGAATGAGCTGGACAGACTGGGATTCTAAATTGAAAAGATTGATGGCCCCTCACCCAGCATGGACATGGATGCACCATCTTTTCCTTAGTCTCGAACATCCTTCGTGTTTAACGCTCGTTCTTTTGTCAGACCAAAAGATATACTATATTTTGTTATTTTAGTTTGTTTCAATATAAGGTTTTCTTCGTCTCGAATCATCTTTCATGTTCAACGCTCATTATTCTGTCGCATATAAAGATATATATTTTGTTATTTTGATTTGTTCACGGAGTATACATTAATCTTTTTAGTAGACGGATATAATTAATCTTTTTGTATCAATATAAAAAATCATTTTTAGGTAGATCTCCACACAAAAAAACTAACATACTTACAAGTTCTAGAATATTATACAATTTATAATCAATTCTCCCACTGTCCATTAAAATATTTTACATGTTCATCTACTTGAAAAAAAAGTAAATGCTTGCATATGTTGGGGATGGAGGACTATTTCATGTTACTTCTTTGTTGATAAAGTTTTATTGATATTTTTCTTAAGAAGAATATAGATTTTGAAAAATAAAATAAAAAAATAATTTGATGAAAATGTGAATAGATGAGTGATGAGTGAGTGGTGGTGGTGTAAGAAGGTATGGAATTTGAGAGGGCAGCATAAAAAGAGGGCATCTCTCTTTAATTGCAATTGACAAAGCTTTAAAAGCAAAAAGTTGTTTTTTGTCTGTATGGTGCAAGTTGCCATGGATGGTACAGATTATGGGGTCGTCACCTTTATTATTTGAAAAGATTGTAGCTACCCAACAAACTCTTCATTATAAGGTGGGACCACTCAATTCAATGCTCCATAATAATCACAGGAACATTTTAAAATTATTTTTTAGTAATTACTCCCTCCATCCAGAAGATATTGACGTCCCGAAGATATTGATACATTTTTTTTGATACGAAGATTAAGGAGTATAATAATTTAATGTAAAGTGAAGTGAGAGAAATAATATTTAATGTGTAGTGAGTAGTTGTATTAGTGGTGAGTGTGATGTGTGTGTGGGCCAATGTAAATAAATAAATTATTTTTGTGTGGGTCTATATTCTTAAAAAGGAAATACTATGTCAATTTTTGTGGAACAACTCAAAAAGAAAAGTATGTCAATATCTTTGGGATGGAGGGAGTATCATTTCTTTTTTTTTTTAAATTAGAGTAATTTCTTAGAGAGATTGAATTCCATGAAATTGATTTCATAGGGATTGGATCAAGAACAGTCACATTTTGTATGAAAACTCGTAATAAAAAATTATTATTCCTGTTAATTTGTAATTTTGTATGACAGTCACATATTATTACAAGTAATAATTTGTGATGGAGTGAAAACACAATATTGGATCTAATCACTTACTACTAAACTTTAATTTTGAACTATTTATTAGATATATACATGCATCAAAAGATACCTAGTTAACCTAATAATGCTCATTTTATAGGTCCAAATACCATTTCACATAAATAAAAAAATCAAGCATTGAAATTTTGTTTCATAACATTGGATGAAACTTTTTAGTAGTAGAAAAAAAAAAAAAAAGGTGTTTCATAGCTAGCTTTTAATTTAAAGGTTTAAATTTTTATCGGAGAGTTTAGTTTACCTCTCCTTGCTCATTCAACATGATACACAGGGCTATACATGTAGCGTTCTACTAATAATTCATGATTTAATTCAATAAGTGCTTGTTTATTTGTATTCGATAAGTCAAATGAACAATATAACAAAACTCATTTTTAAATTCATTTTATAAACGAATAATTCTTGAAAATGTTATGGATCGTTTGTAAAAAACCCATGAACGAACTCTTTTATTGTTCGTTTAGTGCATTCGTGAATGAGCCCGTTATATATATATATATATATATATATATATATATATATATATATATATATATATATATATATATATATATATACTCCCTCCGTCCCAGAGAAGTTGATATAATTTTTTTTGGGCACGGAGATTAAGGAGTATATAATTTAATGTAAAATGAAGTAAAATGAAGTGAGAGAAATAATATTTAATGTGTAATGAGTAGTTGTATTAGAGGTGATATGTGGGGTCTATGAGAATAGATTAATTGTTTTTGTGTGGGTCCCATGTATTAAAAAGGAAATGTGTCAACTTTAATGGGACAAACCAAAAAGAAAAGTGTGTCAACTTCTACGGGACGGAGGGAGTATATATATATCTATTAACTATTATAATGAGCGTTGAGCTGGTGGCCAGTTTCTAGCCGGTTTCAAGTAATTTCCTCTATTCTTCTCTCTCTAGGTGGTGTTTTGGTGCTGTTTCTCTGCTTCTTGTGCACGTGGCCTCGCAATAGAAGACGCAGATGCATAACTCATCTCCTCCACGGAGTTTTCATTTTTTCTATGTAATCATCGGCGTCTTCCAAGCTTCTTCTGTACAAGTATGCCAGCCTGTTTACATTTTCTCCTCTTTCTTATTGAGCTTTCTAATTCTAATGAGATACGTGTTTTCCCCCTTTGGTTCCGCCGCCGGAGAAGTAATTTCACAATTTTTGGCCTGTTAATTTTTGCTCCTGCATGTGTTCTTCCGTTAGATTGGTGAGTCTTCGGTTTGCAAAGAAGGGCTTACATTAATTACTTCGTTTATTTTTACTTAGATCTGACCTTGATTCCATGGATACAGGAAGGTGTTGGGATAAGGCAGATCCCCATTCATTCCTAAGGGACAAACAAAGAAGAACATAAAAAGCACAGCACAAGAATTTACGTGGAAAACTCCAAAACTGGAGAAAAACCACGGACCGAGAAAATACCACTATGTGAAAAATTTTACAATCACACAGAATTTCTCTCTCCCGACCCCAATCCCTACACCCTTACAAATCTTTGACTAATTCTCACCTTTCTTCCCATTCTCACAACTGAGAATCAAAGAAATGAATTTAACTAGAATCAAATACAAAGATTAAAGTGTACTTGATTGGTGCACCTTCCTTAGAAACAAGGGCCTTCTATATATAGCCTTCAAAGGCCCTTCCCCTTTGAACTCCCACCCGATGTGGGACAAATGCAAAGGAAAAAATTTTCCTTCTTTTGCTTTTGACAAAACCCAACAATCTCCACCTTGTCAAAATAAAAGAAAATTCATTGTCTTTACCGACAATCATTCTCAATCTGAGAATCCTACTCCACCATATGAGTAGACCACTTAGAATTAAACCATTCTAAGAATTTCCTGCGGCACATATCGAAAACACCTGCTGATATTTATGGTGCTACTTCCAGCTCTTAGCTACCCCTGGAAGTCCATCAGCCATCGATATACATCCACCACACACCCTACATCACCTGCCAAGTCAATGTCCGTGTGCAAACTTGTGGACCAGCTAATATTATTATACCTTTTCCATGACAACTGAACATGTCACAAGGATCCCCAATAATATTAACTCAACATTCAGAACTGTTGCCGCAACAGCTCCTCCTTGATCAGAAACGCCATCATTGCTCCACCGTAAGCAATTACCGTGCCATTGCTCCACCGCAATTACCGCACCATTGCTCCACCTTGAGCAAAACCCGTCTGTACCGACATGACGTCGCTGCCTTTTACCGCCAAGCTACACCAGGCTTGTCCGAACCCTTTTCTACTGAAGGTGTTGTCACTTGAAGCCGATTCTAACCTTCCGGAATTCACGATGCTTTCCCACTTGTCAGTTGAATCCACGCTATTCTTTACCGATCTAGCGCCAGCCGATACCAAGCCACCACATCGTCTTCTTCCCCGTTGAATCGCCACTTTCCACGCCACCAATCATTACCGAAAACATGTTCCTTTGAAACCTCCTTGAGCCGACATCCATGGAAAACTCCATGCCGCTTTTAAGCCAACTCCTCCACCGGGAGTCCCAGCAATTCACATTGCTGCAGGTCCAAGAACTCCGCCAAAAACTGCTGACCCGCAAATCCTACCCCTTGCCACGCCACTGTCGCCACAGTCCGGCGCATTTCACCGCAAGAAAGGAGATGCCACCGCATCCGGCTGTTCTTCTGACCCCCTTGTGCCACCAGCTTTTCCCACTTCTTTCATGCCACCCTTAGCCTAATGAATAACCCTCTTCCTAAAAAGTCTTTTCTGATGTGGAAGGTCAGACTTTGCTGCAACCACAGAGCATACTAAGAACTTTATAAGCACCCGAACCGGGCTCTGATACCACTTGTTGGGATAAGGCAGATCCCCATTCATTCCTAAGGGACAAACAAAGAAGAACATAAAAAGCACAGCACAAGAATTTACGTGGAAAACTCCAAAACCGGAGAAAAACCACGGACCGAGAAAATACCACTATGTGAAAAATTTTACAATCACACAGAATTTCTCTCTCCCGACCCCAATCCCTACACCCTTACAAATCTTTGACTAATTCTCACTTTTCTTCCCATTCTCACAACTGAGAATCAAAGAAAGGAATTTAACTAGAATCAAATACAAAGATTAAAGTGTACTTGATTGGTGCACCTTCCTTAGAAACAAGGGCCTTCTATATATAGCCTTCAAAGGCCCTTCCCCTTTGAACTCCCACCCGATGTGGGACAAATGCAAAGGAAAAATTTTTCCTTCTTTTGCTTTTGACAAAACCCAACAGAAGGATCCGTCGGATTATTCGGGAACTCAGGATTCGCACACGGTTCTCTTAGGCACTTAAGGTTTAGTTTTTGATGTTAATTGCTGTTTAATTATTTTTACTTTTTTTCTTCATTTTGGAATTCGATAAATTATTTATAAGGCAATTTTGTATAAATGTTCTCTGCTTATTATGTTTTCTTTTCATTTTGAGGTTGCATTAACTTTCTCTTAATATAACTTTGATCTTTATTTGTTTTTAGTGGTGATATTATTACAAATCCTTCTGATAATCTTTTTAATAAAATTACATGTCAAACGGTGAGTGATCTTTATTTGTTTTTAGTGGTGATATTATTACAAATCCTACTGATAATCTTTTAATAAAATTACATGGCAAACGATGACCACAGGTTCAAACTCCAGTGATTTATATGAGGAGGTTACCCTTTCTTCTCTTTGCATTTTCAGATGATATTATTAGTTAAGGGCAGTTTTCTGCTTCACTACATAATTAGATAATAGGAATATATTATGCTATTAAATCATAAGTTTGACTTATTGGAATTGGAATTGATATAAAATTGTTTAAAGTTATAGTTCATAATAATAGACTTGAAAAGATTGACCCAATGGTATGTCGTTTTTGTGGTGCCTCTTGAGGATTGGTATAATCTTGGAGATCATTGTCAGAGTGTTCACATAAATAAGTATTATTATGTTTCTTTAGTGTCACAGCTTTTCTCATGGATGTATATTTCTACTGTTTTTAACAGCTTGTTATAGTTCTAATGATTCTCTGCAATTTTTTTTTTTTTAATGTTTAGTGGCCGTTGCTGATGCTAATAAAGCAATTGAATTGAAACCTTCAATGGGGATAGTATATCTACAAAAAGGGTGAGTTGTATTGAGGTTGCATGATCTTATTTTAATTTTCCAAATTTTAGTTTTTCTAACTGCTATGTTAGTTCTAAGTTTAAGAATTTGTAGGGCTTATATGTCACCCATCTTAGAACTTTTAAAAGAAAAGTTCATGACTCTGGGCTGCTAACTAACCACAAATTTACAAGAGCTAAAGCTGGGAGTGCATTTATTTTTCATTCACCCACATCCCTCTTGGTTCTTCTAACCGTTTAGGAACTATATTATTTCAGTAATCAAAGACAAAAAGTAGAAAATCATTTTAATTTAGTGCAAACATTCTATATGCTATTCTGAAACTTGGTTTTGTTTATATTTTGCTAACAGGACAGCATGCATGAAGCTTGAAGAGTGTCAGACTGCCAAGACAGCCTTTGAAAATGGTGCTTCTTTGTTACCTGGTGATTCCAGGTTTACTAAGTTGATTAAAGAATGTGATCAGTGCATACCAAGTTATTTGATAGTTTTCTTGTGCTTAAATGCATCTCCATGTGATTTTCTTTGTTTTACACAGTTAATATCCTCTGTTATTTACCATCTCAACCATAACATGTATTTCTATTTCTGCTCTGTGTTGCTCTTTGACTGGATTATCTAGCCTTTATTACTTATAAAGACTATTCTTATATTGGAAGCCGTATAACTGGAGTTTCTCATTTCTATATTTTTTCAAGCAGTATGATTATGGGTGGAATCTCAAGTTCTGACTTATCTCCTGGAGATTGCGGTTTAAGGGAGAGGATAAACTAAGTAAAGGTAATATAATAAATGATTGAAGTGGTGCCCCTCATTTTCCCAAATTAGTCCACTTAACATACCTATTTAAATGCAACGTGTATGTTCCTTCTCCCCACTTTTCATATACTGGCTGCGCAAGTCTTTAGACTAAACTTCATCTCAGATAAAGGTGCAACTGACTTCTGGCGATTAAGACTTCTGAAATATTGGCTGAGAAGGTTAATAGTATTAGTTTCAACCTTTTTTATATACACACATTATAGGATAATTAAATTTCTGCTCAAGGTGTAATGCATTACTATTTTCTTTATTTTTATTTATTTACTTTTAGGTGTCTACAGTAAGAACCCACCTTCGGGGACCAGTGGAGCACCACAAGATAACAATATTATGCTTTGAAATGCGATTATATTTGGGTGAGTGCTTGCTTTAGCATACATCTAAAAGCAGAAATATTTTTGCATTATCCTATTTATTTTTGTTTATGTTATTTGTATGTTAAGTTTCAAGTATATTTGGATAAGCAATTTTGTGGTTATTTTTCTTGTGTGGATTACAGTACTGATGATACACCATGGGATGGAGGTAGTCAAGCCTCTGATTTGATTACTCCCTTATAATTGCCCCTTGCACACCACACCGAAGGTACAGATGATGTGCTCCCTCCACCTTCATCTCTTCACCCTCGTTTGGGTTCTTACTGATTTTGTAGTTACGTGTGTGTGGATCCGATCCCTACTACTGGTGATTGATCTGCATTTTTTTTAGTTTTAACTTTGAAATAGTTTTGCCTTAATTAACAATATTTTATTCATGGTATAGATTAGCTTAAATTCGTGCCACTGTTAATTTCCAAAAGTTTGTTTGTAGGTGTTTAAATGTGAAAGATGATTCTTATTCCGAAGTAATTGATTATCGCAAATCACATTCCACACTGAAAATAATACTCCTAGGGTGTTTTCATTGTCTTTCAACGGTGAGGAACTTATGGTTTAAATGGCTTGAAATGTGATCTTTCGAAGTCTATGTATCTTGAAGATCGAAGTGTACAATTGCAATTGTGGTAAGATTCAATCCTTAAAACTGAATGATCCACTATTTAAACTTGTGCCCTCAAGCCTTAGAAAAAAATGTATTTGAGAGTTAAAATATGACTTTATTCAATCGATTTGCATCAGGTTTTTAATCTATAGGAGTAGTACCACCCATACTGTTGGAATTGGGCAAGATAAAGCATCAACTTATAAAAATGCTGATAAATCTTTAAAGGATTGGGGGGATAATCAGCTCTAGGATAAAAAGGAGTGTAAGAGATTTTTTAATTTTGCTCCTGATATGATTTTTGTTAATCGGTGTTGTTAGTTGCAGATTATGAAGTATAGTCTGTTAACTCCACCATTTGGGGATATATGTGATAAACTCTGAAATTGATATATAAATTCGTTTTTATAAAACAACTTTCATATTTCAACCTGAAAGACTATACTTATTGCTATGTAATGCACATATATTTACTGTTGTTACTTGGGTATGCTTATGTAAATGACCTTTTAAGAACCTCTCCACACAGATAGTCATTGTGTTACCTTGCTCTTGTCAGGGAATGGGTTGTCAAAATCCCAATAATATATATTGAATGTTGCAACGACTGTTGATGCTCCAAGAAACATTCTAAGCTCAAATACATGCTTGTATCTATCTACCAGTGAATTTATTAATGTTCTTTGTCAATATATGGTATAGGATGATGAGTTTTTTCGATTATAGTTGTTAAATATGATGAGAGCTTCTTCTTCTGTTTATTCATAGTGTTGGCAAGTGCATCAGAGATCTCTTGTTTTCATTTGGGGAGTATTCTCTTGAATCGACCCCTGCAATTTTGGTATGAGCCGCATTGCTCAGGATGCTATACTTGAACTAACTTATACTCTAGGCATTGTTGTCTAAATTATTAAGGAGTTATGAATAGTATAGTGCAAGAGGGTGAGTGGAGGAATAAATTCTAATTGACTGCATTCAGAATGTGTAAAAGGAGTGGTTCATGTTTGTTGCAGACTTGTAACTTGAAGAAGAATGAGGGCATTTACATATACAGAGTATATTGGCAACTTAGACTGTTAAAGCTTTTGTACTCTCATAGCTCACTATTTTTTTGAGTACCTGGAATCCAATCATAAAACTGTAGAAGCATTATTGAAGTTTTATTAAACACTCGTAGTTTTATTTTTCACAGCAATCAAACATACTTTTTTTTTCTTTAATTGCAGAGAGAACATGATGAGCTACAAGCAAAGTTTCTTAAGGAGAACAGCATTTGAAGCTAGATATCCGAAACTTTATGAATACTTTGCGAAAGTAAGAATTCAAATAGTGCTTATCGTGCTTTCTTTTCATTTTGAGGTTGCATTAATTTTCCCGTAATATAACTTTGATCTTTCTTTGTTTTAGTGGGTGATATTACTACTAATCTACTGATATTCTTTTTTAAAAAATGTGCAGTGCTTTGAAATTGTGAATGGCGTTGTGGAAGTTTGAGGTACCAATTCTTCAATAGAGGAGGGTGAGGGAGAGGACAAACTAAGTGAAGGTAATAATAAATGATTGATGTGATAAATCCATCCCTACTACTACTTATTGATATGCATTTTTCTTTGTTTTAAGTTTTCAGTATTTTTGCCTTGATTAATAATATTTTATTCATGGTACTGATTAGCTTAATTTTGTGCTACTGTTAATTTCTGGAATTTTGTTCGTAGGCGATTAAATGTGAAAGATGGCTAAGTTTTTTCTTTTTCCATTAAAATTTTCAGAATATTTGATTGCATTTTTTAAGAGGTTTGGAATTGTAGATGAAACACTCTTGTGCATTTGAGGGATCGGGCTGGATGTTAATGCTTGAAAATATTGAGAAGATATTTGGGCTGCCCTTATACCAAATTATATGAACTCTTTAAGTATGTGTGGAAGAAACTTTCTGCAAAGATCATGCGCTGGTCTTTGTAGAGATATCACTGATTTGATAGTACTAATACATGATGACAGTGTATTTAATTTCATCTATTTTCTTGACTCTTGTTTCCTTTTTTATTAATTTTAGTCATATCTTGCAAATTTATGGATTTTAAAATGTTGATTTCAGAGTTTACTCTTCAAAAACATTATGGTTGCCAATTTGGAATTGACTTCGATAAGAGGTCTTACAGGGTTCTTACAGGGTTCCATCTGTCTGTTTGAGTGGTTGTGAACCTCCTATTGATTTTTTTCGCCAACCTTGAACTGATTTTTTTTTTTTGCAGATTAAGAAGATCCGAGCTGGTGTTCTGGTTGGTACCGGAATGGGTGGTCTTACAATAATCGTGATCCAAGTGCATTTCCTTCCCCCATCCACATCTCACTTTTCTTGCAACAACTGTGCGTGATTTCTGCTTTTTATAATTAATTTACAGGCTATGTTTGTCTTCATTAGTTCATCCTCTGTGTGGGTATGCTTTGCTTAGAACTAGGACGCTACGACAACTATGTCTTCAACTATGTCTTTTGAATCTCTTGGATATGTAGTTAGAATAAGCATTCTCCATTTCTCTTGTAAAGGAGGAAGAATACTTGGAAAATTGGATATATATACAGACATTCACTATAGTATATACATTGAACCATACAGTGTTGGATGATCTGAATTAAAGGGTTCATATAAAATATTTATTGCAAATATACACTCAATTAATTAAAAAAAAAAAAAGAGTTGAAGATACCAAAATAACTTGTGTATAAAAAAAAATGATTGGATTTGAGGTGATATCAAAAATCCGGGTTAACCTCATAAAATGAGGTGCACATAATGCCTAGTATATATATATATATATATATATATATATATATATATATATATATATATATAATATTATATTATATTATAATGTGAATATAATATTAAAAATATTGAAATTAAGTATTTAAAATGTATTTTAGAATTTTGGTGTGTTTGTTTATATATTATGTTCATAAAGGTGTTCAAAAATAAAATCCAACTCGAACAAGGTTTAAATTTTTAATTGAAATTGAAGTCGAACTTGTTTTCTGCTTAATAAGTACTACACTTAATCAGTAAAAAGTTAAACTTAGACTTGGTTGTCCCCTATAGGACATGGTTTTACAATATGATACAGGAAATTAAGAAAATCAGACCACATTAAACTCCACAAAACCTAATAAAAAATAGTTAAATTTAAAGAACTTTAACATATAATGATACTTAAGAGATTCCTATGTCATAATTAAATTCTTATTAATTTAAATACCTTATTTTACACTCTGCCTTTCACTTTTTGCACAACTTCAAATTTATAAATGTTGAAATTGGATAGAATTAATTGCTTTGACTTGGTATTTTATTTGATTAATAGACATTATGGTATAACCATATGGGTGGTGTGTGGGAGTGAAAAAGTGGTGGAAATAGAAGTTTCCATGTCACAAATTCATGGTCAAGGGAAAATAAATATAAGGGAGATTGCTTCAAGGGAAGGTTCTCATCATACAACTTGCAAATGTCCCATTCTGTGGGGTTGGCACAACATATAACACCAATTTCTTAAAAAGTTCATATAAAATTTTAAAGATATATATATATATATATATATATATATATATTATCCCAAGGCCCTTTTTTTTAGTATATTTTAAGATTATAGATTAGAAAAATTATATATTTTCTTTCAATAGTAAAATAATGAATTTATTGCAATTTGCATGTAAGGATATATTCCTCCGTACGCCTTTAAGGATTTCAACTTATTAGAGGGAAATGAAATCTTTGAAGGCATACATAGGGAGAACACAAATAGATGATCTTATGCTGATATTACACTCTAGAAAATGCATTTTTAGAAATTGATTCCAAAATCTACTTTTTAGGTTTTCTACTTCTCTACGTTACATTTTGAATTATTGAATAAGACATTGTTATTTAAGGTCCATATTTTTGATACAATACCCACCCAAATAGTAACAATCATTTTGAAAAATTCTCATTATCCTAGCAGGTGTGACGTAGAAAATGTGTTTTTGGGTCATAATGATTGTTTGATTTTTTATAATTGATATAGTGATTCGTGAATAGTAAAAAAATGATTTTTTTTCAAAATTATGTTTGCTTTATAGAGTTTTAATGGGTAATATTTTGAATAGTACTATAAATTACTTCACCCGTTCCACCGAAAGGTTCTTATTTTATTATATTAGGTGTCTCATTCAAAGTCTCAATTTTCTCCTTTTAGTAAGAGGACCCCCGTAAGACCCATCATTCACTACTAATACAATTACCCACTATACATAAAATAATAACACTCTTTAATCTGCGCAAAAAGTAAATGTGGACCTTTATCGGACGGAGGGAGTACTACTTTTGAATATGACAAATACTTGTGTTTAGTCATTTATGCTATGCAATCGGGTTATTCTTTAATGGGTTAATTTTTTAAAAATTCACCATCTTATTGGGGGTTTTCAAATTTATCACGATCTTTTATTTTTGTCAATTTAATACACAATCTGTTTAATATTTTCAATTCTATAATAACTTTTTATTTTTATCAATTCAATACACGATCTATTTAATATTTTCAATTCTATCACAACTTTTATTTTACGATTTGATACACCACTTATTTTATATTTTCAATTCAATTCATTACTTATTATTATTATTATCATTATTATTATTATTATTATATTATTATTATTATTATTATTATTATTATTATTATTATTATTATTATTATTATTATTATTATTATTATTATTATTATTATTATTATTATTATTATTATTATTATTATTATTATTATTATTATTATTATTATTATTATTATTAATGATTTTGCAGACAATATGACTGAAGGCAAAAGCTCCTGTGCATCCGGGCGCACGGAACACTTTCCGTGCGCCTTTAGAAATTTGTGCTAAATTGTATACCTTTTAGTATACAGATGTGTACCCTTTATTTTCTAAAGAAAAATCTGGGTGCACGAACAACACTCCGTGCGCCTTTAGAATTTTGTGTTAAATTGTATACCCTTTAGTATAAAAATGTGTACCCTTTATTTTCTAAAGAAAAAAAAATATTAATGAAAAGTGTATACCCTTTAGAACAAAATTGTGTACCTTTTAGTAATTAAAGTGTATACCCTTTAGACCAAATTAATGTGCCCTTACCCATAATACAAAATTTCTAAAGGCGCACGGAATGTGTTCCGTGCGCCCGGGTGCACGCAAGCCTCACTCATGACTGAATTCTTCGAATTATCATTCACGTAATATGACTGAATTATTCCTTTTGGATATTATGATAATAATGAGGCTGATCAGTTTATATGCTTTAGAATTTGCTAAAAATCAGTCGTTTTTTCTCTGATTTTTTTATTTCTGAAATTTTGTGATCTTGAAACAAAATTTTTTCTCCTTTTACCGTAATTTTTAATTTAGATTTTTAATCAAATATATAATTAATTATTATTTCAGATAATTAAATCGTTTTCCCATGAAATTTTATCTTTCTAATATTTCTTATTTTCTTCATTTTAATTTTTGAGGTGTTTATTTCAGGACTGCTGCCTCCATTTGTTAAATAATAATAATAATAATAATAATAATAATAAGTAATGAATTGAATTGAAAATATAAAATAAGTGGTGTATCAAATTGAAAAATAAAAATTGTGATAGAATTGAAAATATTAAATAGATCGTGTATTGAATTGACAAAAATAAAAGGTTGTGATAGAATTGAAAATATTAAATAGATTGCGTATTAAATTAACAAAAATAAAAGATTATGATAGATTTGAAAACCCCCAGTAAGGTGGTGAATTTTTTAGAAATTAATCCTTCTTTTATATAATGGAATATTACCATTGTGCATGAACACTTTTAAGTAGTACAATTATAGATATTTTAAAGAGTAACATTTCATATTTTAAAGAATTAATACTTATTGTAAGGATGCATCATACAACTGATTATCCTTAAACTCTTCAGAAAATGACATGGTAATGATTGAAATTTAAAAAGTATGAAAGATAAATAGTACTCCTTCTATTCCATATTTATCTTCACACTTTTTGTTTTCATCCGTTTAAATTTATTTTTACCATTTAAAAAAGAAAACATCACATCAATCAGTAACCTCAAAAGTCATATTAATTTAAAAAACATCACTCTCAGTTAGCACACAAAACACACTTAAAAATACCATGATACACTTAAAAGTCAATAAAATTTGTCAAAACACATATTTTCTTAAACTACGTATCTAAAGTGCCGGTGAAAATAAATATTGGTTGGAGGGAGTATATGTTTGAATGAAAAGATATACTCCATCTATATGCTAATAAGATATCTATTTTGCCACGAGGTGCGTCCACCCTAAAGGTAACAATTTTCCTTTTTAAGAAAAAAGGCTCCATACCATTTACCACAAATATAACTATTAATTTTATGTATACTACCTCTGTCCATCGCAAACATATTCGTTTGCTTTTGCAAGCGAATTAAAGAGTATTATAACTTTATATAAAGTAGTACAATAGTTGTATTAGTGGGTGTGGTGGGCTATGTGTGGGGCCCTATTACTAAAAATGAGAATGTATACTTTAAAAGTGGATGACTAAAATGACAAAATGGATACCTTAGTAATGGATGGAGGGAGTATAAAAATAATAATACTCTTTAATCCACATAAATAAGCAACACAAACACTTATATAAATTGGATTCAGTACCTATTCTATACTGTTGTTTCATCTCTTATTTTACTCTTTATATACATGCCACATGTTATAATCAATATCTAAACTAACGCCACATATGCTATGGAATATCAATGAAATATGAAAATTGGAATAGGGAATTCATGGTGGAGTATGAATATTTTGGTGAAGAATGATCTAGAGGTTGATTTTATGATATATCTTAAAAAAGTTGTGTTTTTTTCCCCTTAAATTGATCCCTTTATTATACTTTTCTCTAAAATGTATTTATAATTTTAATGAATAAGGGTATGTTTTTTTATTAAAAGAGATTCATTCAAAATTAAAGTATTAATATAAGAAAGTTAAATTTTAAATTTTAAAAATTAAGATTATTACTTTTGGCTCAAACTTGTGTATTCTATAGACATCGTGCATCCAGATACCATTTAATATTAAATTGTATACGTTTTAGTATAATGACGTGTACCCTTTATTTCTTAAAAGAAAAATTAATACAAATGTATACTGTTTAAAACAAAATATTGTATCCTTATTAATTAAAGTGTATATCCTTTAAAACAAATATGTTGTACACTTACACACTTTGTGCACTTGGGACACAAGAGACCAACTCATTACTTTTTAATATAAAGATATATAATTCGACTAATAAAAGTAATTTCTGGTTAGGTCGGATCTAGGTCCACGGAAGACTTTGCCATGATAAAAACCTGAATAAAAGAAATTAAAATAATAAATGTTAAAAAAAAAAGAAGATAATCCTAAATCACAAAATTAAAATAGTACTACTATAGTGCGCACATAATCAATTCGTACGTAATGCACAGACAATAAAAAATAAAACACTCAATATAAAAGCTACCTCTAATTTTTTAAAATTAAATAATAATGTTAAAAATACAAAAACGTGTGATTTAATCATGTTTGAACTTAGCTTGGCGCCAGGGCTAAAAACTGCCAACTAGCTTTCAGTGTTCCATATATGGACAAACTCAACCAAGCAAAGCATATGTTCTTTCCTCTTCAACACACATCCTGTTTTCCTTTTGCAATAATACCGCCACTTTTATCTAAATTTCGCCAATTCATTCTCCAAATTTAGAAAAAAATAAAAATAAAATAAAAACAAGAACAAAATGGAGCTGGAATTAGGACTCAAGTTTACAAGAGTATCCGATGAATTCACCTCCGATTTACAGATCGCGAAAGACCGAGCCGGTGCTCTTTTCTTGTCCCGCGAAACGGACGCCATGTTCATCCTCACAGCTCATCTCAAAGGTTCTATTCACTTTATATATACTCTCTCCGTCTTGAATTTATCTTCACGGGTGTACTGTATTTATATGTCGTTTAAGAAAAGTTACTTTTAAATTAATTTTGGAGTATTAATTTTTTAGGGATAACGTTGTAATTTTAGTTAAAAATAAAGGATAAAGTATGTTGCGTGTGTCAAATGAGATGATATTTTTTGAATTTATAAAATGAATGCTGAGATTATAGAATTGATGTGATGTTTACATTTTGTACGTTGCAAGTTATTGTGGGATGAAAGAAACGGAAAAAAAGAAGATAATTGTGGGACTAATGGATTATATGTTTGTGTGTATTATGATGTAAAAGAAGAAATAAAATTGATTAGAATTTTCGCAGGTTATAGGAGAAGGAACATAAAGATTGACATAAACGAGGATGGGAGTTTGATTGCAATAAGTGGGGAAAAGCAGACACAAGAGACTGTAATGGTGGGATGGAAAGTGATCAAGAAAGATACAGAGACTAAAGTGTTCAAGAAAGTTTACAGAATCCCAGATGGTGTGATTTTGGACAAGATTAAAGCGAAGTTCAACGAGGATGATTCGACTCTGACAATCACAATGCCGAAGCAGACGAAAGGGATACGAGGAACCGCCGTTGAAGAAGTTAAGGAAGCAGAGCATGAGCTTGTTAAACAGGGGTCTGGTAATTTGCAGATTGCGGATGAAAAGAGTTTGGATAATGGCGAAAAATTGAAGGAGAAAGTCGAAGAAGGGGAGGCGATTTTATCGTTTGAGAGTCGCGAAGAAGACCAGCAAAAGGTGGGTGGAGTTGAAGAAAGAAGTGAGACTAAAGAAGAGAATCATCAAGAAGTTGATGAACAGAGTGATGTTCAAGAAGGGTTGGAGGAAGAAAAAAATAGGCCGTCCGGCGTTGAAAATGATGATCGAGATGGTGGAGAATGTGAGCATCGAGAGGGAGGCACGAGCACCCCTCGGGGTAAGAGGTGCAATACGTGCATCCCTCTCGTTGCTGGTTCGGCTTTACTTTTGTCGTTTGTTGTGTTTGTGATTCAAATGATAAGAAGTAAGAGTCGAAGTAGCACAAGGAGAGATTGATCACAAATAAATTACTTGTTAATTTCAAGTGTTAATTGGGTGAATGTTTGAATACTTGTTTATAAACTTTAGCCCTTCATTACACTTACAACTCACGAGTCATTCATCATTTGATGTTTGAAATTCTATTAGTCAACGCAAATCCTTTAAAATCAGGTTTTGTCTTGAGTATTTGCTCAAGTTGAATCAACAATACATCTTGAAAAACGATTCACGTTTACTGTTACATTGTATAAAGAGTAAATCTCTTATAAACCGGGTTTACATCATAAATCCTTGTAAACCCTTTAGTCCCCCTTAATTTAAACACCCTATCAATATATATATATAGATATAGGATTGGAAAGGGGATAATAGGGTTTACACCATGAACTCGATTTATACAAATGGTAGTATTGTTTAAAATAAGGTTATTGCCTCGATTTCGTCACCAGATTTCCTATGTCATTTTAATGTATCATCTCATGTGCTACTAATTATATGAATAACACTTCATGAGGTTCCAACTATTGCCTCTAGCTAGGTTTATACATACGAAATTTTCTTTCTACGGTATAAATAATTTTCTTCTCTCTCCTTCCTATGTATCATCTATCCAAATGAGTGACACGTGATGGAATATACAGCTCACCACAATAACATCAATGGAGATTGATTGAGATCAATTCACACTTATGGAAATTAATTGTGATTAATTCTTGATTTCAGCACAATATGTGTAACTGCTATTTTTCTTTTCTATAAATAGTAGTATTGTACATTCTCCATGACATGGCACAATAATATAAAATTCCCATTTTCCATTACCTCTCTACTCTTTGATGTTTATTTATTTTATATTTGATTAGATATTCAATATGGTATCAAGAGACTTTTTTTGAAAACCGAATCTGGGCACAATGTGATAAAAAGGCACATGGTGAGGACCTGAAGTGTAGGTTCTATTGCATCATCTTTTGGAGCTTACTCAAGCCATCAAAGAAAAGAATGAGAAAACCTTCAATTATACCCAATTTGTGGAGTGTGCAGGTAATACAAATCCTTCCACTTTACATTCTGCACTTTCTTCATTTGATAGTAGACATGAAGGAAATTAGATAGTGGATACATGATCAAGTAGACATATATCTATTGATACCACCCTAATAAGAAATATGGCAGCTGTAAACACTAAAGTTTCAGTTTATTTACCTGATGGTAGTATCAAGAAAGTCTGTTATGAAGGAGAAGTGGTGATATCACCCAAAATTACCTTGAAACATGTGCTATATATCCTATCCTTTAAATATAATCTTTTTTTTAAAAAAGAATATTATTGCCTTTAGGGTATGAGGATTAACCAAAAAAATAAAAAGAGTACAAATTACAAGTGAAAACATCTACTCTATACTACTACCAAATACATCATAAAACCACAAAACAATCAATGCTACCCATTTTCCAACAAGCACTTACTCGTTTCTACAAACTAGTCAGCGTATCTAACATTCTGAGACAAACTTTTTTCCTCCATATCCACCAACTCCATACTTGAACTTTTATTTCATCCATATTCTTCCTTAAGTTCCATTCCACATCATTAAAAACCATGTTATTTCTACTTTTCCAAATAATCCACACCGTGCACATCCATATATCAATTGCAAGCCTATTTTTCTCCTTTTCTTGAAATAAATTACTAAAAAGTGATAAATTCACCTGGACTTTGTTGCTTAATGGTGTTTGCATCTTTAACCAGTTGAGAATCTCTGTCCACAGCTCTGATGAGTATTTGCATTCGTAGAACAGGTGTGGTATTGTTTCTTCACTACTCTTGCATAGCGGACAAGTTGTATCTCTGTTTGGTGGTAGACTCCCTCTTTTCCTAAGCTCGGTTGTCATCGCCAACCTCCCTCTAATAAGTCACCAGGCCATTACTTTAATCTTAGGGCATGCATTATTGTTCCAGATTATTTTGAAAGCTTCAACGTTTACTTCTATCTCTATCTTTCTTCCTTCTAGTAATGCACATACACCCTTCACTCTGTATCATTCCTTTAAGTTTGGCTCCCACCTCCACTATTCATCACCATCTTTAATATTGAACCTGTCAATAAGATCAAGCAAATTATGACAATCAACACGCTCCCAATCCCTAAGATCTCTTCTCCATTCACAATTCCATTTCCAATTCTCCCCTACCCAAGAACCCATTTGTTTTACAGACTTGTTCTTTCCTATACTCAGCTCGTATAATATGGGAAATTTACTTTTAAGAGTCACCTCACAACGCCATTTATCATCCCAAAAGCTTGGCTCCTTCCCCCTATAACTACCCTCTTCACATTCTCTTCAAACGAATTACCCTTTCCGTCTATCAAACTAGCCAACACACACCCCCACCAACCTTTACCTCTCTCTCTTAGACTTAACTTCTCTCTCCCCACATACCCCTCTCGCCGACCAAATAGCCTAGCCATAATAATTTTAATCCAAAAACTATCTTTTTCTACCAAAGCTTTCCAAGCCTATTTACCCAACAAGCTTCTATTATGACACACCAGATCCCTTACCCCCAATCCCCAAATGTCTTTGGGACGAGTGATGAAGTCCCATTTTACCCAAGAGAGTTTTAGAGCCCACATTCCCGCCCCATAAGAATTGACGCTGCAAATCAACAATCGATTTAACCACACTCAAGGGAGCCCGAAAGATCGATATTGTATAAGTAGGAATTGAAGAAAGAACCAAATTGATCAAAACCACTCTACCTCCCAAGGATAAATTTAGACCTTCCTATCTTATTATTCTGCTTCTGACTTTCTCAACGATGTAGTTCCAATCACTTATTTTTTATGTAAACATCCTACCTTTGTACCCAAATATTTCATTGGCAATGTTCCAAGGCTGCATTCTAATATTCCTGCAACATCCTCCGCCTCTCCTTCCTCCATGTTCAAGCAAATCAACGAGCATTTGGAGGTATTAATTTTCAACCCCGACAACCATTCCAAGAGTAGTAACATCCTTTTCATGAAGACAACATTTTTTAAGGAATCCTTCCCTAAAAATACCGTATCATCAGCAAATTCTAGATGTGTTACTTGTTGGATTGTATACTAAAAGTCTAGCTTTTTGTATGAACAATGTTTAAATAATTTATTTGAATTGAGAATTATATGATCAAATGATTGCATCTTATAATTTATTTATATGTCGATGCAATAGTACATTTACTTTATAATGTAGATAATATATTGTGCGACAACACGCGGAAGATCATATTATCAGTTTTCTTATAAAGTATAAAGAGATGCTCACAACCGAGATAAACAGGGACACTCTATCGGGATGGTTGTAGTGTGATTTGGTATTAGCTTGTCTTGGCTATAGAATCACATTAGTGCACTTTGTGTGTATTGAGCAGGATGGCTTGAGATCGTTCGACTTATACTGACATATAGGAGAAGTTGATCTCAATTATTATGGATGTTCGTGCTCTTAATCCCTATACAATAACCTCGACACGTAGGCAGTATGTATTTCTTTGATTCATCAATGGATGAGATTTATATGTATTAAATCAACAAACTCAATGAGTTGGGAAGTAGTATTATCTCTATGGTGTGTTGTTGATTGTAGAAGGAATCCATGTCCGATATAGGTTGATGATGTCCCCTTGAGGAGCTCATTAAGATTATCATGTAAACCCTGCAGGTGGATTTATCCCGGCATAATAATGAGGTTGAATGGCACTACTCTCAGATGAGATATTAATCAATGGAGTTGTCAGTAACTTAATTAATTAATGGACATTGTATATCTTAAACATGGGGAGACTAACGGGTTCATAATAAGAAGGAGCCCATAACATAATTATGGAATTAGAACGGTAGTGCAGTAATAACATTTTAGTGGTATATATTATTATTATTAGACTTAAGTATAAGCTTTGGGCTAAGCTTGGATACTTAAGCCCAATGGAGGCCCAACTCTAATTTCTCCTCCTGGTCCCTGCTGTAGCCCATGTATAAGTCATCTCAGCTATCCGAAAACCCTAATCAATTAACTAATAAGGCCTAACACTATGAGGAAGGTGAGGGAACAACAGATTGAGAAGATCTCAAAGATCGTCACCCACACGAAGTCGAGATTTGACTTGGGAATACAGCAGAAGATCAGAAGGTTGTTTACTGCTGCAGTCCATCAACTTGCACGACTTTTCTAAAATTATACTGAACTCCAAACTGGACATGTGATATACTACTGGAAAGTCACTGAAGAGAGGATCGTTTTGGCATATAGATCACTCAAATCTGAGATCGGATGAGAGATTTATGCCCAAAATGGTGAGACTGCACAGGCTGTCGACGAGAATTCATATTCTCCAACATACCCTGGTAAAAGGTAATACAATTCTATATTTTCTTGCTTCCACTGATTGTTAGAAACGTATGGAACCCTAATGATTCACGTTAACAAAATGATTGAATGCCAATAATTGGTATCAAAACTTCGGTTTTGTGGTGAAACGTGACATGTTAGGCTAGGGTTATGTGCTTTATATGTGATTAGGGTTTTAGAACTTGGTTTCTTGGTGAACACCCTAACTGTACACGAAAGTACATGTTCACCGCACAATGCTATTTACTCCGATCGGTATCACGGGGCTGTTTCTTGATGACACGGTGAAAGCGTGTGTTCTGGATATGGCGATGAACGCATGGCTGACGTATGGTGGAGGCATTATGAAGGCCCGTGGAAGAGCGGCGCTGGTTGGATAGCGATGAGCGATGGCAAGATGGACTCCGTGTGATGATGCTGGTTGGCAGACGGGCGGCCATGCATACCGCACAATGGCGTGCTGTTGGCGAGCGCCCGTCGACTGATGCACTCAGTTGCGATGGTGTCGACTTCTGGTGCTCACTGTCGTGAGAGTGGCGGCACAAGTGTATGTCGGGACACATAACAGAAGGCTTCACACGCGATGCCGGGCTGTGAGTCCTGCATGCTTGCACATTGGCGTACACTGTGGGCAGGATACGCTCTCGCCAGACGCGCTGTGGCGTGTGTGCTGTCGCGCTAATCGGCGAGTATGGGGTGCGTGGATGCCGTATGTAGCATGCATAGTTGCTGGTGGTGAGAAGCTTTTTGCACACATTTGCTGGACGCCGAGCATCTCAGCTTGCGGGAGTTGCGAAGGATGGAGACGATAGTTCTGGGCAAGTTGGACGCCCTTTCCGGGCTGGTCTGACATGCATCTGTGCGAGTCACACTAGGGCGAATTAAAGGAGCGTTAGGGCGAATCAACCAAAGTTCTGGGCGAGTTGACTAGAATTCAGGGCGAGTTAAGCTGCGTTTTGTGCGAGTTTTATAACTTTTCAGGGCGAGTCTTAAAATCGTTCTAGGCGAGTCGGTGAGAGTTTTGGATGAGTAGGACAACATTTAGGGCGAGTCAACTAATATTTTGGGCAAGTCTGCAGAAGGCTGGGGCGTGTCTGATCGATCTGATTGGAGGTTCCGATTGAGTCCTCTAGCTTGCAGCTTATTTCCCATGGCATCGCGATGAACAACGTGACAACGATCTATTGGCAGAATACTCGTCGATATCGATGATTTCGATAATCTGGACGATATTGACAATTTTGTTAATCTGGTCGATATCGATGATTTCAATAATCTGGACGATATCGATGGTCGATATCGATAGTTTTGAAATTTTGATAATTTGAAAGTTTTCAAAAGTTTGATAATCTGGTCGATATCGATGATTTTGATAATCTAGACGATATCGACGGTCGATATCGATGGTTTCAAAAATTTGATAATCTAAAATTTTTGAAATTTGATAATCTAGAAATCGTTGCCCGTATTCGTGCTTGGTGGCGAACAATCGAATTCACTGATATATAACTGTTTATAATTTAATTTAATTATTTGATTATTATTATATATGTTATGCATGATTCTATGTGATTTACTGCCTTATATGCCATAATAGGAGCATGCTAAAGTTGTGTATTTTATTCTGGATATTGTATGCATGTAAAAACCCTCGGTGTTAAATAACTAAGTAGGAGAGGAAATTAGTAATTAATTCTCACGGCCTCCATTATTGGGTTGTTAGCGATGTGAATAAACTTGCGAGTCGACATTATAGCCTTCCTCCCCATCAGATGAGTTTATTCATGGATTGCTGGAACAGACTTCATTAAATATATATGTTTGTAATGTGATGCACATGAACTTGCGCGTTGACAATAGTGCCTTCCTCCCCATCGAATGAGTTTATTTGCGGATCACTGTACAAACTTATAATTGATGACTGTAGGAAGTTATCCGAGCGCATGTGTACTTCTCCATCTGTAAGGCACATAAGCTTGCGCAATGGACTTGAGGTCAAATAATGGTGTACACTTAGAGGCAAATAATAAGTATCCTCCGTATCGGAGTCACTGTTTTTATTTGCATGGCTAAAGAGGAACTGACTATTAATTATTTTGTCATGAGGTTAGGTTGACAAATGAAATTAATGGGTAAAACCTTCTCTTGTAAATGTTCGGGTTTGTAAACATCCACACTATCGTGGCTTGCAGACTCACGGTGCTTGAGATGTCGGTGAATTTTATTTTATATTATTTTGAGGGAATCAATATAAATGAATAAAATTCGAAGATTTGATCGGTGTATTTATTTGTGATTCTATGTAATTTCAAATATTTTTATCTCGCTTATTGTTCACTAAAAGAAACATATTTACTTGTCCAAAATTAGATGATTAGAAAGGAATCTTGGTTTTGAATTTTACTGCATAGGAAAATATAAGTGTGTTCTCACTAAGGATATCCCATGATGCCTTTTAAAGTCTCTAGTGAGGAGGTGAGAGGTCCATTGAAATATGATGGTCTCATGCGACTCTTCAGATACTTGAGTAAGTTAGATAGGCGGGAGGTCATGGTTGAATTGATGAATGAATGGAAAAGCTCGGAGTAGATATTGAAGGGAAACCTAGATCAATTTAATTCTCCGCAGTTTGCCTAGGTGTTTTGAGAAAGTTCTACCTGAAACACAAGAGGTTGTATATGGTGGGGAACTTCTGACAAAATATTTGGCAAAAAAAATCCAATTTCATCAAGATATGAACAAGGTTAGTATCTCATTCGCTAGTCGTTGAAGCATGATTAGTGATGGCATTTACTGACACGTTGTGTGTAGATACCAGAAACACTAAAAGCCTGCAACTAAGTAATGATGAGATTGTAATATACACGGGTAATACTACGAGAGTAGTGGATATTGCAGTGGGAGTTGTTTATTTATCTTACGATATGAATAAACGTTTGGTTTTGAGAAATTGTCTTTATGTACGTTTTTCATAGAAAGAATTTGATTTCAGTTTCTATGCATTTACAGATGGATACTCTATTTCATTTAGATGACATGGTCATTATAATGAAGAATGGAGCTATAATCTGTTGTTGTACGTTGATGGATAATTTGTACACTCTTAAATCATTGTTTATCCCATGAATGCTGCAAATAGTAATTAATAACGCGTCTTCTAATCCTAATAGGAGTGTGACTCTTTTGGAAATGATTAGATAGATGATGAATTATTTGGAATTACTAAATTCATTTTATGGGTATGCCATAGAAAAAGCATTCGTATAACATTTGTCTGTTTATGGGATATCCTAGAAAAATGAAGGGTGATGATTTATTTAGTCCAAAAGATCGAAGGATGATTGTTAACACAAACACTAGATTTTTGGAAAAGGACTATGTATTAAATCATAAACCCATGTATAAATTGTTCTAAAGGAAGTGAGAAGAAAAACACAAAGTATTAGTACCAAGTGTACAAGAGGACATACCACAAGGTAAACTGCAATGCGTGTCACATCTGATACACAATTGCGTGTAGTGCCTTGTCGTAGTGGGAGGGTTGTTCGACAACAGATAAGATATATATTTGGGAGAGTCGTGAGACTTAGTACCTAGTAAACATGGAGTTGACCCATGGATACGACGAAGCACTATAAGATCAAAATGTGATATCTTAGCAAGTGCAATGATGTTGAAATAGAATCGATGAATTATAAATTAAGTTTGGGAGCTTTTAGGACCACTAAATGGTGTAAAAACCATTGGAAGTAGTCATGCAAAATAAAAGAGGATCATACGATAAGGTGAAAACCTTGGAAGCAAAGCTTGTTGCGAAGAGGTATACTCAGAAAGAAAGGGTTCGATTAGGAGAAAACCTGATTCGCCGGTAGCTATGCCTTTGTCGATCCAAATTTTTTTATCTGTTGCTACTCATATGAAATATGAGGAATAGCAAATAGATGTCAAGATAGCTTTCCTGAACTGGAAGTCTTGAGGAAAACATCTATGTGAAGCAGCTAGAGGAATTCATTGCAAATGGCTAAGATCATTTTGATTGTAAGCTAAAAGGTGTCCATTGATGGATTAAAGCAAGCTTCAAGATCATGAAAAATCCATTTTGATGAGGAAATCCAAAGATATGGATTCATTCAATGCGCGAATGTGTCTTGTGTATTGAAAAGCGTGACAGAAATGTGGTGGTATTTCTTATACTATACGTAGATAGTATCTTACTCTTTGGAGACAATGAAAGAGTATTGTCGGGCGTATGGGTATGGTTGATAAAGCGGTATGAAATGAAGGACTTAAGAAAAATAAAATATATCCTTTTGATCACGGTATACGGATCACAAGAAATGATATTATGCTTATCTCAAGCTTCATGAGATGATAAGATCCTTATTTGTTTAGCATGTGACTTTATCTAAGGAAATGTGTCTTGAGACACAAAAAGAAGATAAAGGTGATGAAAGCGATTCCTTATGCTTCGACGAATAAAGAAGCTTAATCTAAGGAATGCTATGCACGAGTATGGATAACTGATTTGCTGAAGGCATGAACAGTGGGTTTCAAG
This sequence comes from Pogostemon cablin, assembly GCA_023678885.1. Taxonomy (NCBI): domain Eukaryota; kingdom Viridiplantae; phylum Streptophyta; class Magnoliopsida; order Lamiales; family Lamiaceae; genus Pogostemon; species Pogostemon cablin. The sequence continues at coordinate 24,208,064 of CM042989.1, read as the reverse complement.
GTAACCCGAAATAAGAATGTTGAACTGTGGTAACACATAATTTTGAAGTACCTGAAAAGGACTAGAAACTATATGTGGGCTTACCGGACATATTCAATGCTTCTTAGGGATTACATAGATTCGGATTTTTCAATTCAGATAGGGACGACAGTAAATCCACCTCAAAGGTTATGTGTTTAATTTTAGGAAGAAGAGTCATAATGTGGAGGAGTATTATATAGAAATATATTTCAGACTCCGACTCCACCATGGAAAGATGATAAATTGGAACCTATGAGGCAGCCAAAAGTATCTATATGACTCTAGAAACTTCATGATGGACTTCAAAGTGATTCTAAGTTTGCCCAAGGTTATCACAATTTATTTTGATGATAATGGTGCAGTTGCAAACTTGAAGGAATCTCGAGCCCATAAGACAATTAAACACATGGAGCGTGAGTACCACCTGTTACGAGAAATCGTATGATTAGGGGAAAGTTGTTGTTGCCTAGATTCTATCGGATGATAACCTAGTAAATCTATTTACAAGGACCTTAAAGCAAGAGCTTTTGATGGTCAGATGTATGGCAGAGGATATGACAGCATAGTCTTTTAGTATTAGTGAGAGATTGTTGGATTGTATACAAAAAGCTTAGTTTTTGTATGAACAATGTTTAAACAATTTATTTGAATTGAGAATCATATGATCAAATGATTACATCTTATAATTTATTTATATGTCGATGCAATAGTCTATTTACTTTATACTGTAGATAATATGTTGTGCGACAACACGCGGAAGATCATATTATCGGTTTGCTTATAAAGTATAAACAGATGCTCACAACTGAGATAGACGGGGACTCTCTATCGGGATGGTTGTAGTATAATTTGGTATTAGCTTATCTTGACTATAGAATTACATTAGTGCACTTTGTGTGTATTGAGCAGGACCGCTTGAGATCGTTCAACTTATACTAACTTATAGGAGAACTTGATCTCAGTTATCATGGATGTTCGTGCTCTTAATCCCTATACAATAATCTCGACACGTAGGGCAATATGTATTTCTTTGATTCATCAATGGATGAGATTTATATGTATTAAATCAACAAACTCGGTGAGTTGGGAAGTAGTGCCGTCTCTATGGTGTGCTGTTGATTGTAGAAGGAATCAGTGTCTGATATAGGTTGATGATGTCCCCTTGAGGAGCTCATAAGAATTATCATGTAAACCCTGCAGGTGGATTTATTTCGGCATGATAATGAGGTTGAGTGGTACTACTCTCGGATGAGATATTAATTAATGGAGTTGTCAGTAACTTAATTAATTAATGGACATTGTATATCTTAAACATGGGGAGACTAACAGGCTCATAATAAGAAGGAGCCCATAACGTAATTATGGGATTAAAATGATAGTGCAATAATAATATTTTAGTGGTATATATTATTATTATTGGACTTAAGTATAAGCTTTGGGCTAAGCTTGGATACTTAAGCCCAATGGAGGCCTAACTCTAATTTCTCCTCTTGGTCCCTGCTGTAGTCCATGTATAAGTCATCTCAACTGTCCGAAAACCCTAATTAATTGATTAATCATGCCTAATACTGTGAGGAGGGTGAGGGAATAGCAGATTGAGAAGATCTCGAAGATTATTGCCCACACGACGTCGAGATTGGACTTGGGAATACATCAGAAGACCGGAAGGTTATTTGCTGCTGCTGTTCGTCAACTTGCACGATTTTTTTTAAATCATATAGAACTCTAACCTAGACATATGATACACCTCTGAAAAGCCACTGAAGAGAGGATCGTTTTGGCATGTAGATCACTCAAATCCGAGATCGGATGAGAGATTTATGCCCAAAACGGTTAGGTTGTGCAGGTTATCGACGAGAATTCATCTTCTCCAATATACCCTGTGAAAGGTAATACATTTCTATATTTTCTTGCTTCTGCTGATTGTTAGAAATGTATGGAACCTTAATGGTTCACGTTAATCAAACGATCGAACACCAACATTACTTTCATCCTACCAGTGGATCAAACATACCCAAATTCGAAGCTTTTTTCATAAGAGAGCTGATATTCTCTGTAGCAATGATAAAAAGGAACGACGATAAAGGATCACCTTGACGAATGCCTCTTTCCAATGCAAAATCTCTAGAGGGACTCCCGTTGACTAAAACTGAGGCATGCGCTATTCTTACACACTCCATGACCCACTTCACCCATTTGGCTTCAAACTTGAAAGCCTTCATCATATCCTCCAGGAATTGCCAATCAATCGAGTCATATGCTTTAGCAAAATCTATCTTGTAGCACATGCACCGACTCTTTCTTTCACATCCTCTAGAATACTTTGCAGGGACTCTATGCTCTTTGTAATTTGTCTACCACCCACAAAGGCAAATTGCTCTTCAGATATAATGCTAGGCAAGACCACACTCAACCTTTTGGCCAAAATTTTTAGCCAAGATTTTATACGGTCCCCCGATTAAGGATATAGGCCTGAAGTCTTTGATTTCCTTGGAGTTTTCTGCTTTTCGAATCAAAGTGATGAAGGAGTTATTTAACCCTTTAGTTGATTTCCCAAGGCTATAAAATTCGTTGATGAACCTCATAAAGTCCTCCCTTATTACACTCCAACAATCCCTGAAAATTGCAAGATTTATCCCATCTGGACCTGGGCTCTTTGTCTCATTATATTTCTTCAAAATTGCTTTTATTTCATCTTCAGAGAATGGCCTTGTCAGGATCTTATTTTCTTCATCAGAGATGAATTTATTCACAAAGAATTCCCCAATATTTGGTCTCAATATGTTTACTTTCTCGAAGTGCTTCTTGAATGTATTCATAATCTCTCCTTTTACCACTGTCACATCATGCACCCAATTCCCATCTATATACAACCCATTGATCTCATTACTTTATCAGTTGCTCAACTATGCTCAGATAGTGGTTTGAAATGTGTCTTTCTTGGTTCTACATGGTCCTTACAGGACCCTCAGAGTAAGGAAATAGTAGCTGAAGGGAACTTGAAAGGGAATCTATATATTTTGAAGGGAAATAATTAGGATAAGATCATGCTTGTTCTGTAACTTTAGAAACATGGCATAGAAGATTGGGTCATGCTTCACTAGGCATTTTAAAGCATTTGCCTTTTGTTCACAAAATATGTAATAAAGACAACTTTGATGAATTACATACATGTAAAATTTGTTTTAAAGCGAAGCAACACAGAATACCCTTTCCACGTAGTAGCATACAAACTCACACGAGTTTTGAATTATTACATTTGGATGTATGGGGGCCTTGTAGAAATGAATGTCTCACTAACACACCCTATTTTCTTACTTTGGTGGATGATTTTAGTAGAGGAACATGGATGTTTCTCATGAAATAGAAGAATAAAGTTCCTAGAATACTGAAAAACTTTGTTAGTATGATTAGAAGACAACCTGGGATGCTAGTTAAAAGAATCAGAACAGATAATGGTGCTGAGTTTCTCTGTAGTAACATACGTATCTTTTGCCAAATGGTGGGAATCATACATGAAAAGAGTTGTGTCGTGTTTTAGTGTCAAATTTAACACCTTTTTTATGAGAATTATTGTCATATATTAGCAAAAGTGTCCTATATTTTATATATATGAGAAAAAGGTGCGTTTGAGGTGTTTTATTGTGCTTTAGGTAGAAAAATGATCAAAAGTGCAAAGTTGAAGAAAAGGTGCAACTTGTGCTAGAATGCTGAAAAACGCATGTCCAACTTATGTAATTTTTTGTATCTTTTTCGAGCTAAAAAATAAAGTGTTATACTTGGTTGGAAAGCCACAGAAGAGTGGGTCGTTTTGGCGTAAGAAACACCTCAATCGGAGTCCAAATGAGAAAGTTATGATCGAAATGGTGGCGTCACACAAGCTGTTTCTACTCAGCACGACTATTCCACTTTACATGAATTGTTACATCTTTAAATATTGGACTTTTGGTGAGATCTTTATATGAATAGAAAACCAAGAAAAATAGAATCGCATTAGCATAAGAATCACTAAAATCGGAGTTTGGACGAGGAAGTTATGCTCAAAATCGTGAAGTCGCGCAGCTGCCAGCGAGAATTTCCGAGAATTTTCGAAAATTTCCGAAAATTACCTATTTTTTGGAGCACAATTAATCTCCTTATCACATAATCCTCCTCGATTCACCCATATCTTTTATTTTCTTATTTAATTCCCTTCTCACACCTATATATATTTTACATCATTATTCATGTGAGAAGGAACCGCTACACAATCATCCTACACCCCACAAGGGGGATCACCCCCCAACCATCATTCACATCCTTTCCTCCATCCATCCATCACTGTGAAGATTTGTTTGTGGAATTAAGAGGAGAATCAAGATGAGGATTCAAGATGGAGAAGGACGCGATAACTCCCGCATATAGGGTTTTATTCGTTTCCTAATTTATCTTGTATTTTTCACACATATGGGTAAGATCTATCCAACCTCCATGATTGTTTTCGCAACATCATGAGCTAGAACCGTTTTGGTAGATCTAGGGTTTTGAAGGTTTTATGAATTAATTAAACTCTTCTATGTGTCCTCCGTACAACACTACTTGTGGATTTATTTTATATATGATTGTGCATTTTTAATCCATATTCACGATCTTTTTGTACATCTTCAATTGGTATATAGAGTCTGAATATATATCTTGATTGTAGATTGTGTGTGTTCACCGCTGAACAGGATTCCATGTTATGATTCTAAGTGAGGGAACTCCAATACTTCATTAGAACTATCACATATGATTATTTATTAATTGAATTGAATTTGGGTTAGTAAGCAGGATAAAGAGGGTAATTTTATAGTACTATAAAGGGAAATCATATCGGGTTAGATCCCAGACGTGGGAAATAATTGATACTGATAGTACTTAGAAGGGGGGGGGGTGAAATTATATCTCTTACTCCAAGGTTATTCACAAGTGTTACACACATATTTACTTGTGTCTATAGAGTAGATTTACATGGTATAGTGATTCGTCCAAAAAGTCCACAAGGCAGAGTTGGTCTGCACTTGAGAGGGAAGTAAAGTAGTAAAACTGGATTACCATAGAGCTAACTATTCTCCATTCTTGAGCCACTTTCGTATTCTTTTAGTGTTTAATTTAATTTATTTTTTTATTTTAATTAATTATTTAGTACTCCCTCCATCCCGGACAAAGAGATGCATTTACTGTAACTTTTGTGAAAGTTTTATGCAGTCAAAAGTAGCTATTTGATCGGGACAGAGGGAGTAGTTTAATAATTCAATCCTCAATCTTATTTCCTTCATCTTAATTAATTTAGTAAATAATTAAATTGATAATATGCCGTACTTTGTTTAAGCTGCAACTGATATCCTTGATATTTATGGATTAATTTTGTGTGTAAAGAAACGCGCATCACACATCACAGCAGAACGGGGCAGTGGAGAAAAAACACCGACATATTCTAGAGATGGCCAGAGCTATTTTATTTCAAGCCAATTTGCCTATTAAGTTTTGGTCTTAATCAGTTCTTATTGCAGCTTTTGTGATTAACATATTGCCTACAAAACTTTTAGGTTGGAGTACACATTTTGAGAGGCTTTATAGTAAACAAGTAGATTATCAAAGGTTAAAACCGTTTGTTTGTTTATCATATGCTACTGTTACACAGCCTCGCAACAATAAATTCGATCAGAGATATCATAAATGCATATTCATTGGTTATGTTCAAGGTCAGAAGGGTTATAAGTTATATGACTTGGACAGATGTCAATTACTAATTTCTAGAGATGTGATCTTCTTTGATCATATTTTTTCATTCACTACAGAAGCCCCTACCAATAACTCATCTATCTTTTCAGAGCATCTATACATCTACTGGACTTTAGATGACTCACACCCCACATAAAAACATTATTTCCAAGATATAAGAGTTTCTGAACCTGAACCTTCTGATTCTACTGTTGCATTAGATTACTCCCTCCGTCCCCCAAAGTATTTCACACTTTCCTTTTTCATCCGTCCCTCAAAGTATTTCACACTTTACTTTTACTAAATTTGGTAAAAAATACATTATACTAATACTCACTTTTTACACATATCCCAATATAATACTTACTTTTTCACATCTCCCAAAAACTTTACATACTTTTTTCACATCTCTCAATAACTTTACACAAATTTTTCATTAAATCAACTAAAATATATATTCTCTTTCTTACTTTATACATAAAAATACAAAATTTTCTTAAACTCCGCGCACACCAATACGCGAAATACTTCCCGGGACGGAGGGAGTATATTACTGAAACAAATGTTGATCCACCATCAGTTTCTTTACAAGATCGAAGGAGTAAAAGGAATACACAACCTCCCGCATGGCATAAAGATTATATTTTCTCAGCAAAGGCTTTCTTTACCAATATATTTCTTAAAAAAGAACGTGCTCATTATGGTCAAGAAGCCACTCAAGAAGTTTGGATTAAAGCTATGCAACAAGAATTAGATGCTTTGGAATCCAACAACACATGGTAATTGATCACTTTGCCACCCAATAAGAAAGCCATTGGTAGCAAATGGGTGTGTAAAATTAAGAGAAAACCTGATGGCACAGTGGAGAGATACAAGGCCACATTGGTGGCCAAAGGTTACAACCAACAAGAAGGGATGGATTATTTTGAGGTTTTTTAACCTGTGGCCAAGCTTGTTACTGTTAGGATATTTTTATCAATTGCTGTTATGAAAGGTTGGCATTTACATCAGTTGGATGTCAACAATGCTTTCTTGCATGGGCATTTGGCTGAGGAAGTTTACATGCATCCTCTTTAAGGATATGTGAAGGCTGAAAAAGATCAGGTTTGCAAATTGGGTAGAAGCTTATATAGTTTGAAACCGGCTTCAAGAGAATGAAATTTGGAATTGTGTCATAAACTAGCAGAATTTGGTTTAGTTCAATCCAAGCATGATCACTGTCTTTTCACACTTTACAAAAATGGAGAATTTCTAGCCATGTTGGTCTATGTTGATGATGTTCTCATTACAAGTTCTGCAATTTCCTTAATCGATGAATTGAAGGATTTTTTACGTAGAGCATATACCATCAAAGATTTAGGGGCTGCAAAGTACTTCTTTGGAATAGAAATTCTAAGGTCAGAGGCAGGTTTATTTTTTTCTCAGAAGAAATATATTCTTAATATTTTGTCAGATGTAGGCTTAATAGGATGCAAATCGGCTTGTATTCCTCTTCCAGTTGGCTTACACCTCATTGCTACTAGTGGTACACCTTTACCATAGCCTGATCAATATAGGAGATTGATTGGGAGACTACTGTATTTGAACATGAGCAGGCTTAATATCACCTACTCCGTGCACCAGCTTAGTCAATTTCTTAACTCACCTCACACTTCTCATTGGGATGCAGCTTTAAATGTATTGAGATATTTAAAGGAACCATCTCATGTGGGATTACTTTATCCATCAAATTCGTCCATGGAGTTAAAGGCTTATTGTGATGTAGATAGGGCAACATGCAGGGATACAAGGAGATCTGTTATAGGTTATAGTGTATTTCTTAGCAATTGTTTAATTTCTTTCAAGAGTAAGAATCAAGTTACGATATCTAGATCTTCCGCTGAGGCTGAATACAGATCACTAAGTTCCATAGTCTGTGAATTACAATGGATTTCATACATCTTAAGGGATTTTCATGTCTCTCCTCTACTACCTATTCCACTACATTGTGACAACCAGACAACTTTACATATAACTGTAAACCCGGTATTCTATGAACGTACTAAGCATTTGGAGATTGATTGTCACATTGTGCGGGATCAATACAAGTCAGGATTTGTGCTTCCTACTTTTGTGCCTTCACAGCTTCAACTTGTAGACGGTTTTACCAAAATTCTTGGAGGTCAATTATTTCAGCAATTTATTTTCAAGTTGGGGTTGCAAGACACCTCCAACTTGAGGGGGGATGATGGAATATACAACTCACAATAACGTCAATGGAGATTGATTGAGATCAATTCACATATGAAAATTAATTGTGATTAATTCCTGATTTCAGCATGTGTAACTGCTATTTCAGTAGTATTGTACATTCTCCATGACATGCCACAGTATAATATAAAATTCCCATTTTCCATTACCTCTCCACTCTTTGATGTTTATTTATTTACATTTGATTAGATATTCAATAACACGAAAATATTAAATTAAAATGATAAGATTGAATCTGGTTCAAGATATTCCGTACTTATATACTTCCTCCGTCCCCTTGAAAGGTATTCGTTTACTTTTTGCATGTGGATTAAGGAATATAATATTTTAATGTATAGTAAGATAAGAGAAATAATATTTTAATGTATAGTGGGTAGTTGTATTAGTATTGAGTGTGGGGCCATGTGTAATGGTTGTGGGTCACATCAATCCAAAAAGAAAAATGAATACTTTATAATGAGATGGACCAAAATAGAAAAATGGATACGTATCAAGGGGACGGAGGGAGTAATTCCTTACTCGTTCACATCATTCCTATGTTTACACCCTGAAAAAAAAACCAATAAATATCACAACCTCAAAATACACTTTAATCTCAAAATTGTTATTCATTTTTAACACACATAATTTACTTTATATTATATTTATTATATAAAAATGCCAAACTTCCAAAAATAAAAAGTAAAAAAAAAGCTCTTCTTATCAATATTAAAAAAAGTAAATTATTAAAACCCCGAAATTTGTTTAAACTACCATATAAATTTTGTGGTTTGAAAAATTACCAATTACTCCCATTTAATTTGTATTTGAAGTTTGTTTAAACTACCAAATAAATTTCGTGGTTTGAAAAACTACCAATTACCCCCATTTAATTTGTATTTGATTTGAACATTGATAAAAATATATTCATTATTCATATAAGATATTGAATTGAATATAAAAAACAAAAAAATTATACGTTTAATTTATTAATTAGAAGATAAATAAGTTCATACTAGTGTTCAAACTTCTTTATTTTTAACAATTTTTAAGGCCATTGAGTTATACAAACTCAAAGTTAACCTAACACTCCATTAAGCTCAATTATTACGATAGTGATTAACATCATATCATGTTCAAACTCTCAATTTTTATGGGTAATCGTTTCTTGAAATAGTCATGAGATTCTCCTCTAAAGAAAGCTTCCATCGGAACGCAGTAATCAAGTAATGAATGATGGTTAGAGTCTCAGCTTTGGCTAATTCGTTGCCCACGCACATTCGTGGTCCTCCCCCAAATGCCACCAACGTATATGGCCGGATTGCTCCGTTTTCGTAGTACCTTGATGGATCAAACTTATATGGATCCGGGAATATGGATTCATCCAGATGTGACATACTACCAACCGTAATCACCTGCAGCAACATGTACATAGGAGTTCATTTTGACAAACACTTGTGTAAATTGGGTTCACGGTGCAAACCCTGTGGTCCCCCTACCAATCCTATTACACCCTATGTTTTGCTAGGGCTTAAATTAAAGAGGACCACAGAGTTTACACCATAAATCCAAACTAACTTTAGGTTTACCTGCCATCCTCCGGGGATTGTGTAACCTCCCATCCCAACGTCTTTAAGGACATGCCTTACGTTTATTAAGAATGGTGGATACATCCTTGTGATGAAGTAGACCATGCATACTGCATATATACTACAGAAAGCATGGGAGGATTGTGATCAGATAGAGGAATTAAGTGATGGTAGCATCAGCTGGAAGGTGGATGAGGTTTGACCTGATGAGCTAGGTCGAACCCTGGTCGAACCGTAGATAGTTAATTGTAACTGACAAGGGTTCGACTTGTTAAGCTAAGGTTCGACCTGATGAGCTAGGTCGTACCTTGATCGAACCACAGACAGTTGGTTATAACTGATAAAGATTCGACTTGTTAAGATTAGGTTCGACCTGTTAAGCTAGGTCGAACCTTGGTCGAACCATGTCAGGCAAGTTACTCTACTTCAGATCAGTTTTGGTTCGACCACGATATTCATGGTTCGACCTCATCTACTGGTCGAACCCAGGTCGAACCTGAGTTCAGTAAATTGGTTGCAACAGTTTTCATCAGTTGGTTACAACTGATTAAAGCGTGTACATTGTGAATGGATGGAAAGGATTCTACACGTGAGATACACATCCATATAAGAAGAAGAATAACAGCTGAAATAATCGTCATCAACACATCTTCTTCACATATCAGTTAGAAACAAGCTTAAGAATTAGGGTTTTCAGGTGCTTGTATTCTTGTAACCATCTTCTTCATTGTTTAGTGAATTCTTCTCTCAAGAAAGTGGATGTAGGCTATGCCGAACCACTATACATCCTTGTGTTGATCTCTCTTTCATTTTCATTTTCATTTTGTTTATTAACGTGTGTGTGAAACGTGAGTGATTCAACAAACTAGTAAGTGCAGTTTCTTGAGTGATCATTTTCAAGTGTTTGCTCAATTTCATAACAATCCTTAATGCCTCCCTTGCTACATTCCATGTATACTTCATTTTCGTTAGATCGTCCCACATAAGAAGCTCCCCTGCTGCCTTGGCTCTTGCAATCTCCTGTTGCTCTACAATCCCACAAGACAAATTAACTCCCATGCATGCAGCTAATTGTTTTTTGCATGTAAATTAACTAGAAATGGAGTCAATTAATTTATTCTACCTTTAAAGACGGTTTCATAAACTTGTGGGTTTTCAGATAAGAGTTTGATCAAGACAGCAAGAAGGCTGGAAGTTGTGTCATACCCACCCATCATTGCACCAACACAATTGTCCACGATTTCCTCGTCGTCTAACACCGGAGAACCCGTCTCGTTTCGCATGTTGAGCAATGTAGTGATGAGATCTGGATGATTTGGGATGATCATGTGGTGTCTCTTTTCATGCATGAGTTCCTTGATAATATCTACGGCTTTGGACCTCACACGTAGGGCTGTATGAAAGCGTGTAAAAGGCAAGTTTATGGGGAGGGAATTAAATCCAAGCATCATTTGACAAGCCTGTCTCTTCTTTCTCCCCTTTCCATTCCAAACAAAAGTGTGCAAATCACATTGAATGTCAACGTCTTCATGAGGGGCGTTACCTTTCATACATGGTTTTAAAGAAATGCATTAGTCACATGTGAAATCGGGTTTACGGGGTAAACTTTGTGGTTCTCCTTTAATTGAAACTCTAGCAATATATATGATATAATAGGATTGAAAGGGGAGACCACAAGATTTGCACCGTAAACCCAGATACACAAATATTTGCCTAAATAATTTATTTAGCCTTCATGCTCCAAAATACTTCTTCGGTTACAAAAATATTTACGTCTTTTCTTTTTTGCACGAAAATTAAGGAGTATAATAATGAAATATGTAGTGGATTAAAGTAATATTTTAATGCATGTATAGTGAATAGTTGTTGTGTGTGGTGTTTGTGGACCCATGTAAATGAATTACCAACAGAAATCATTACAAAATACCAACAGAATTATTAGCAACAAATTATTAATGAAATTATTTACCAACATAATTGAATTTTAATTGCTAAAAATTTACCAACAACCACTTTATCAACGGAAAACTTCTTTTTTTTTGGTAGTGTAGAGTCCAATATGGTGTAGAAGTACCTGTATCTCCTGATTGTGATGCCAGTGTTGGTGAAGATGCAATTTTATCTCTTCAGCAATCTTACCAACTGATTGTTTGAGTGCTTCTGGATTCATAAATGACAAGAATGCCCTCCTCACACGCTTGTGATCTTCACCCTTCAATTCTAACATACTCCTCTCTCCAATGATCCTTGTAACTGATGCTGGCATTTTAACACAAAGTGTGTTCTCGTAAGATGTGTACATGAATTTGTTTGCAGCCGATCCCTGAACCAGCACTCCAGGCTTTCCAAATATGTGAAGCTTCGAAATTGGGCCGTATTTTCGGGCTCGTTGTTGGAACCACTCTTCACCCCTGTCGTCTCTCATGGCTTTCCAGATTTGGAGGGTTTGGCCAATGAAAGGGAATCCCAGGTACATTGCTGCAATCTCCATGTCTATGTCTGATGATGGATTCAATACATCTCATTCACTTTTTATAGTTGATGATTTTATACTTGTGCTGTAACCAATTGCACCAATTGGTGGAACATATGGTCCCTATTTTCCTTATTTAATTAATATGTGATCGGTCCTCTTTAATTAATTTATGGTAGATGCTATTACCACTCAAAACTTTATTAAGAGTAACTTAAGATTATAAAAATCTTATAATGAAATTACATATTAACCTTATATATTAAATTAAACACACAAAACTTACTATGCAATTCCTAAATTACTTATTACTGTACCCAATCAACTCCCAACCATGCCAACTAACATTCCAATTATCGTCGGGTGGAAAAAAATATACTCCATCTTTACCGTGTTAAGGTTTACGTTTTTTCATTTTAATTTGTCACAAGTTAAAGTTTACATTTCATTTTTTGTCAAGTAGGGCCCACACAGAACAATTATTTATTCCACATAGATCTACATAAAACACTAATACATTTACTCAATACACATTAAATAATATATTTCTCAACTCACTATATATTGAAATATCATATCTCTTAATCTCCGTATAAAAAACAAACGTTAACGTTAACATGGGACGGAGGGGTGTCCCTAGTAAAAATTCGGGTGACGACAACGCCACCTATAATTTGTCACATTCTTATTATATTTAAAAGACCATTATATATTCCCTAAATACTAAATTCTAGGTGTAAAATATATTCTAAACCATAAAAATAAAATTACAATTATATCTAATCGCTAAGATTAAACTATTAGTGTAAAATTACAATTATACCCTAAATCCTAAATTCTAGGGGTGGATTATACCCTAAATTCTAGGAGTAAATTATACCCTAAACAAAAAGGGTTAAATTACATATACCATAGGGATAATTATACCCTAACCATAAGGGTGAAATTACAATTATACCCTAAACCCTAATTTCTAGGAGTGAAACATACCATAAACAACCAAAGTAAAATTACAATTATACCCTTATAATTAACCTTAAACCACAGTGAAATTATAATTATACTCTAATAATAAAATATACCCTAAACCAAAGGGTAAAATAGAATTATACCCTAAATATTATTTCTTAAGGGTGAAACATACCCTAAACAACCAGAATAAAATTATATTTGTACTCTTATAATAAACCCTAAGCCCTAAGGATAAGTAATACTAAATCTTAGAAGTAAATATGTCCTAAATCACTTAAATAAAATACTCCCTCCGTCCCGCGTTAACATTTATGTTTGGTTTTTGCCCATAGATTAAGAGATATAATAATTTAGTGTATAGTGGGGTGAGAGAAATAATATTTAATGTTAAGTGAGTAGTTGTATTAGTGTTGTGTGTGGGCTCTATATGAAATAATTAATTATTTTGTGTGGATCAACTTGACAAAAAAAAAATGTAAAATTTAAGTTAGGACAACCTAAAATGGAAAACGTAAATGGGGATGGAGGGTATAACCTAAACTACAAAACAAAACAAAAAGGAAAACAAAAGAAAAAAAAAAACGAAAAACTTAATTAGCGAAAACGGTTCCATAGATTCGAATGTGTGCAAGTTTTGTAATTCCACATACTTGCTTTGTAATTCCCCCAGTGGTAGAGGGGAGGGTGGAAAGGCCTTCCAGCTGAGCTTGGTTGCTGCAGGGTGGGGGTTCGAATCCTGCCTTTGGCATGGATTTGGCCCCTTGCAAGCACAAGTTTAACAGTGAGCCCTCCCTATAAGCCACTTGAGGCACATCCTGCGATTTACCTCCTCCACCAATCCCCAGGACAGGGGCGGTGGGGACCCCTATTGGTGTGGGGTACACCATTTTAATTAGATTACCAAAACAAACCCACGCTAGTTATTAATTAATCGATTATTTGTAAGTGGGCCCTTATTTGAGTGAAAAGATTAGAATAAGGGTAGGTTTGGTGTCGAGTGAGTGAAATAACTCTAAGTTGATTTTTAGTTGTAAAACTAATGAAACATCAGATTGAACAATATTTTGGAAAATAATACATATCGGAGTTAGTGTTATCGATGACTTGTTATTGATCATGCACTAAAAAAAGTACTTCCTCCGTGCCAAGTCTCTTTTTGCTATTTTTGGCATCCCACCCAAAGGGTACTTTGACCCACACACACCCTCTAATACAATTAAAATATAATGCCTACACTCCCACTAATACAACTACCCACTACACATTAAATAATAATACTCCTTAATCCACGTGCCAAAAAGCAAAAACTACCCTTAGTATGGGACGAGGGAGTATTTTTTAGCAACAGAATTTACCAACGAAATTCAATCCGTTGGTAATTATCAATGAATTAGCAACCAAAATGACATTTTTCTATTAGTAATGGAATACCAATGAATTTATTATCTATTTTACCAACGGAATTCAACCAATTGGTATGTGAAATATAATAACAACACTCTTATAAAGGAACACCAGCGAATAAGAATAAACAGGAAGAATCTCTTCCCTAAACTTTATTAGATCTACTTCTTACACCATTTTCAGTTCCTCCCAACATGAAAATGAGTAAGATTCTAACAAGTTTTTACGCTACCTGAGAATCCCTCTCATGAATTTACAAAGAACAACTTGTGTATCAAAACTTCTAACACTCAACCCAACCCTTGAGGTTTCCTTTTTTATTCCTAAAAAAAAAACCCACACAACTTTTCTTACTTAAAAAACGATGAATAAAAAGAACTACGGATACTCCTTTTTATTCTTGCCATCACGCTGAATAATCTTCCAAATTTAGCTCTTCCTTCCGTCAAGCTTAATCTTCAATCAATCACTTATTTCAATCAAGATCTTCTTTCCTTGTACTTGATTCTCCATATCCTTTTCATATTGCTCTAATTTAAATCATCGCAACCTATCAAAACATACTCAATATGCGTTTGTGCATTTTGCCATATATAACAAACTCCCCCTTGGCAAATGCACAGAACCAAACATAAGAGAATCAAGCAGTTAAGTTTAAAACAGATAACCATAGCAAAACGGGAGAGAGAGCCTTCAGAAAAGGCTAAATACAACCCAGACAATTCAAAGTTTTAAGCATGGAAAATATAGAGATAGTTCGATTAAAATAAAGTAGATAAATTAAGCAGATGAAGATCCTTCCGTCTCTTCTTCAGCAGCTGATAGACTGTCGCCGGTCTACCAAAATAGAATTTATTTTCGACTCAATTCAATACTGAGTATAGCAACGAGTACGGGTCGAACCCAAGAGAGTTTGATGAAATTTTTATTAAATTAAAGTGTTGAAAACTAATAAAATAAATAAGGGGGGATTTTGTTTGAAAGAAATAGTAAATAACACGAATAATAAATTAACTTAATTTTTAATTAGCAAAGCGAACGAAATTTATTTATTAAATTAACCAAATGAGACAAACCTAGTTTAGGATGACGATCCCCTCCCATTTACTAAATCAATTAATTACAGGAATTAAATATCTTCTCTAATATGCAAACTCAAATCCCTAGATTGACGGTACGACCAATCAACCCGAATGTTCTTAAGTTCATCAATTAGGGTACGACCACTAAATTGAACTATTCTCGAGTGATCCTATGGATTCGAACTCAAATATGCATTAAGACTCCAAACATAGAATTACTAGGCTACGAAAACCGGCTAGGAATCATACAATCTAGATCCTATTACATCTAGAGGGAATTATCTCTATTTTCTACTCAATTCAATCCTCACAATAATTACGGATCATGGATCATGAAATAGCATTAAGCAATAAAATAATTAAACTAGTTGGCCAGACTAAAATAATCATCAAAGTGCTATAAAAAAATTAAAGCATGTAATAGAATAAATTTGCACAAAAGATTCAATGAAAAGCCCTTAATAATTAAATTGTCTTTCAACGAGAGGTTCACGAAATCCTAAACTAGAAAAGGGGATTAGCCCTGCATGTTCATAACAAAAACATAATTAAAATATAAAAACCGATGATGTATGATTGCTCTTGAATCTCCGCGCTCCAAATCTGCCTTAGAGAAGGAAAGCCGCCGCTGCTCTTAATCTCCAGGAATTATCGTGTGTTGAGAGATTAGAAAATCTCTCCTATATATGTGTCTTGATCCCTAAGATACCCTAATTCTCTTTCCTTATCTTTTTCTTCCAAAAATATTTTCTTTCCTTTTCTATATCTTTTCGTTTTGATCCCACAAGATATGAGCCTGATTTTGGGATGATTTGATCGCCTAAACGTGAGAAAAGATTCTGCCCTCAGTTTCTTCTAACACTGAGCCCATCAGTGTTGTTCCAGCTGGACAGACTTGAAATCCTCCTAAAAACATGATTTTACACCAAATTACATCATCAAAGCACAAATTTCCAAAAAAACAAGATAAGTTAGTTCTAGCACCCAATCAACACATAAGTCCATCAAATAAGCATTAATTCCAACCAAAATAAACATGCTAAAATATGACTTATTAAATCTCTCCACACGTGAACTTTGCTTGTCCTCGAGCAAATCAAGACCATAAAGAATAAGTAAACAAGAAACTTCATCTTAAAAGGTAAATGAAAGTAACAACACAATAAGAGAAAAATAACCAGTGAGCATTCGAAACTAATATGAAAAATGACTCTTCACTCAAAGTTTGCAACTTTCATGACATCAAATCTTTAAAAATTCCATGGCCTCACAAAGATTCACTCAATAACACTCAAGTATATGATTTAGGTAGCAAGATTACTAAAAAATTGAACAAGAAAAGTCATTACCATAAGCTTGTTCCCAAATCAAATCTCCACCAATTTTAAATGGATCGTATGCAACAATCAAAGGGTCTTTGATAGGGTTGTAATGGGGCCTTAAGACAGGGTGAGATAATAAAAAGGGATAAGAATGGCTAAATGCATCACTTTACAACATGTGATCTCTACAAATCAAATCAAACATCATCCCTAAATTTTTCCTTTCAAAACAACATTTTTCTTGCACTTTTAATCTCCCCACACCTGCTTCTTGTCGAGATTTGGAACAGCAGGTGTAACACTGAAAAGATCAGTGTTTGCCATAAAATTTTAGCAACTCAAAGAACAGTTTCAGCAGCTCATTTTCCCCCTTTTTTTCAAGAAATTTTCTCTTTTTTTTTCCTTTTTCATTCTTTCATGTTTCTTTCTTCATTTTTTTTTCTCAACCATCTATTCCCCTTCATCTTTTTTTCACAACTCCCTTCAACTTCAACAACCATAATGTATTTCCACAAGATTCACACATTGCAAAGTAATGAAGGGTTCAAACGAAAGAGTCAACGAAAAAAATGGGAATTTAGGATTTATTTATGTGCTCATAATTCAAAGAAAAGGCTTAGGCTCAACATGGCTTCCCTAGAGTTTTCATACTCGGGTGGAACAATATAAGCCAAGAGGGTTAAACCTAAGTTCCCTTATCATTTTATCACAGACAACCAATCACATGATCTTGAAATGCATTAAAAAGAGCAAGTTCTAGAATGAGCAATTCAAATTCAATGCACTCAAGAAAGAAATTCAAAGGAGCATATAGATGATAGCTCGTTAAGGCTCAAAAGCTCACCAAAAATTGGGTATATTTGCTATGAAATTCGAAAAAAATCAGCCACTACAATCACAAAATTTTTTTTTGCAAAGAATATTACTTTTTCAACAGCTCCTCAACATCACTGCCACCCCCTCAATCATGCATCACCCTCATCACCTCAAAAGATTTTATTCCTCAACTTCCCAAACTCCACATCCACACAAAATTCAGAGGACAATAAGAATAAGACAAGGGATAAGAAATTCAACAACTTTTTCACCACAAATCAGAAAATTTAGCAATAATACCTATCTAACATCACAACTCTACCACAGTTAACATATTCATATCTCCCCCCACACCTAAATGTTTGCTTGTCTTCAAGAAAAAGCAAGTATAAAAGAGCAATTGAATATGAAAATGGGTAGAATACACATGATTTTATTGCTGGGACGAACTCTAACCATGACGGCTTTCGATGCCTCACCCTCGGCGGCTTTCGGTGCCTGGGGATTCCTCTCCGGAATCAAATGGGCAGCGGTAGCAATGGGCTGCAAGGCTTCTTTTATGGCAGTTACTTCCGGTGTAGAGGGTTTAGCATTTTCTTTCAAAACAGAATGGGCAGCGGCGGCATTGGATTCATTGGGAGCATTCGCTTTATGAAACACAATAATTTCTTCATCTTCTCCCGTTGTATCTTCTTTGGATGAGCACTGGAATGTAATCTGGCCATTGTTGGAGACGATATTTGCAGCCTTAAGTCGAAAAAGTGGAGTTGGAATTGGGCGTACGGTGGTACACCAGAATTCACGATGAATTTGGGGTTTTAATGAACTAAGAATTGGGAATTGGGAAAGGGTTTCACGAGGGATTGGAGATATCACATAATTTGATCAATGTATGACCTGGGCCTTATTGTTCCACCAATTCCTTAATGGGTTAAGAGAGTTGGGCCCTTTTCCTGTAAAAATAAATGAAAATTAGTTTGGCCACAAGTGAAATTTAATCAAAGTAGTAAAGTCATTTCGTGGCCCAATTTCTATCAATTCAAGTTCTAAAATTATTAAAATTTTGGCTGCCCTTGCAGTTTGTATTACTTCTGCTAATCACAACAGAAAATTAAGAGTGAATAATCAGACAATTTATTGAAAATAAAAAATAAAAATTAAACTAACAATATAAAAAAATAAATAAACATAAAAATATAAATAAAAATAAAACGAGAAAATTAGGTTGCCTCCCAATTAACGCCCTTTTTTGTTGTCGTTGGCTCGACTTAGGTGAGATGGTTGCATTTTCAAGTATGAAGAACTTCTTTCAACTTCATCCGATCGACCTCAATAGTGCGAAATCCCTTATGATATTCCTTGAGTTCATGGTTTGGCCCCAAGAACAAGGACTTCAAGTGTTCGGGGAACACTTTCAACTCTAACTTTGGCACTTCACCAAGCTTTTCTTTTCTCAAATTTTTTCATGCTCTTTAATGCTTCCATTTGCAATGATGGTGTCGAAGTTATCCCTGCGAGTTAGTTCAAAACAATCCCGCACCAAAGGCTCAACAACACTCAAGGCAAAAATCGAATTAATGTACTTAGGAGACTTCACAGTATCATATATTTTGAATTGAATTATCTGCCCATTATATTCCACAGTGAGAGTGCCTTCACGTACATCAATTTTTGTTCATGATGTGTTAAGGAAAGACCTTCCTAACAAGATAGGAGTGGAATTTGATGGGTGTTCATTCATATCCAATATATATAAATCTGTAAGAAAAATCAACTTATCTACCTGTACGAGAACGTCTTCAATGACCCCTTAGGGGTAAGCATGACTTCCATCAGCAAATTGAATGACAATTTCAGTTTTATTCAATTCTCCAAGGCTTAACTTCTCAAAAATTGATTGTGGCATTATGTTTTTGGACACGCCAAGGTCTATTATAGCTCTTTCAACTTTGAATTCTTCGATCTTACAAGGAACAACAAACATGCTGGGATCTTTGCATTTTTAGGTAACTTTTATCGAAAAGTAGCCGAGACTTCCTCTCCCATCACTATTTGTTCATTCCCAGTCTGCCTCTTTCTATTTGTGCACAACTCCTTCAAGAAATTGGCATATCTCAGAAATTACTTAATAGCCTCAGTGAGAGGTATTATAATTTTCTCCCTTTGAAATATGTTAAGTGTTCGCTTCTCCTTCATGGTGGTGTCAACCTTCTTTGTCCTGTATGGAAAAGGTAAAGGAATATGATTTAAAGATTCATATGCAGAATCTGTTAACAGAATCTTTTTAGCAGGCGTGACACTGATGGGTTCAGTGTCAGTGCTGCGTTTTTTTAGATCAGAATTTCCAGCAATAGTAGGCTTAATCTGATCAGTTCTTTCATCTGTAGCAGCAGCAGGTCCATAAATTTTAATCCCTTCAACTCCAGGAACATTTTCCTCACTATTTTAAGATCCTTAAACATCCCCCAATTGCTCCACACTACATAAGGTGATGG
The DNA here is from genome assembly GCA_023678885.1 of Pogostemon cablin. Taxonomy (NCBI): domain Eukaryota; kingdom Viridiplantae; phylum Streptophyta; class Magnoliopsida; order Lamiales; family Lamiaceae; genus Pogostemon; species Pogostemon cablin. The sequence continues at coordinate 24,187,919 of CM042989.1, read as the reverse complement.
AACTCACATTCTTTAGATTAATATCGGCGTGTAAGGGAAATTTTCCTTTATTTTGAGCTTGCAATTGCCCCACAACACTAGTCAATTAGCTCATTTGATTTTCCAAGTTTTGGAGTGATGATTGTGTTGATTGTGACGTCTTCTTCAAGTCCTCAATAGATGAGTATGTCATCTCTTGGAATTTCACATTGTGAGAAGCCATTGCTCTCACAAGATCCTCAATTGAGCTTCTGGAGCTTGATTTACCATGGTTCAAATTTCCACTTTCTTGTGACCAATCTTGTTGCCGATACAACACATTCCTCTCTTGAAATTGGTGCTGCCCCATGGTATTTGTTTGCTTATCATTAGATGTAGCCTGCAATCATGAGTAGAGTGATCATGAGTTAAACTATGTTGACATGATTGAGTACTTACCTTGTTTCCAATTGCAAGAAGCTGAACAACCATTGCTAGTTTACTCAAGGTATCTTCCATCATAGAATTATACACCTCTTTTACCTCTCTAACCGATGGATCAACATTACCAAATTGTTGAGTGTTGGCAGCCATGCTAGCAATCAAACTCCTAGCAGCAATAGGTGTCTTCATCATGAATGCTCCTCCGCTAGCGGCATCAAGCATGTTTCAATCCATCATGGACAACCCTTCGTAGAAATATTGTAACAGCAACTGGTCGCTTATTTCATGCTGGGGTATGCTGATGTACGGCGTTTAAACCTCTCCCAGTATTCATATAAGCTTTCCCCTTGCATTTGGCAAGCTCCGGATATCTCCTGGCGCAGCACGGCAACTCTAGTGGCTGGGAAATACGTTTGAAGAAAGAGTTTCTCCATTTCAGCCCATGTATTAATCGATCCGGGAGGGATATAATACAACCAATCCTTCGCCAATTCTTTCAATGCAAAGGGGAATGCCCTAAGCTTGATTTGCTCATCCGTAACTCCGGTTGGTTTCATGCTTGTGCATACAACCGCGAACTCCTTCAAAAACTTGTGAGGATTTTCACCTGAAAGACCATGAAAAGCAGGAAGCAATTTAATAAGCCCAGACTTTAATTCAAATATAATATTATCATTGACAGCGGGAAGATTAATGCAAAACAATTGATGGACTATGTCCGGGTTTGCAAAATCATTTAAAGTTCTTTCTACGGCCATGTTTTCTCCGCCAAACTTAAAGCTTGTCGAATTGTTATCCCCAAATCTGAATTTGCTTGAAATTCAAAATTTTGATCCACAAAATTAATTGAATCAGCTGCTGCAAATTCATGCTCGACAGTGAGTTTGGAGTTTCCAACGGTGGAAATCCTTGCTTGAGATTTCTCTTGAGTCTCCTTCCTCAACCTCCGGGCAGTCTTCTCAATTTCTTGTATAAATTCAAGCTATATTGGACCAGAAGAATGAGTAATCATTCACATAATTTTTTTTTGAAAACATGGCACTACTGACACTGGAGGGTTCAGTGTTAGTGTTACCGGAAAAATAAAAAATTCCATAAAAATTTCAGAAAATTTCAAAACCTGTAAAAATGCTGAAAAATATCAGAAACACAGAAATTTAACAAAATTTTAATTTTACTCCCCGAAGAAACGACGCCAAATTTGATAGGCTGTCGCCGGCCTACCAAAATAGAATTTATTTTCGACTAAATTCAATACTGAATATAGCAACGAGTACAGGTCGAATCCAAGAGAGTTTGATGAAATTTTAATTAAATTAAAGTGTTGAAAATAAATAAAATAAATAAGGGGGGATTTTGTTTGAAAGAAACAGTAAATAACACGAATAATAAATTAACTCAATTTTTAATTAGCAAAGTGAACGAATTTATTTATTAAATTAACCAAATGAGACAAACCTAGTTTAGGATGATGATCCCCTCCCGTTTACTAAATTAATTAATTATAGGAATTAAATATCTTCTCTAATATGCAAACTTAAATCCCTAGATTGATGGTGCGACCAATCAACCCAAATGTTCTTAAGTTCATCAATTAGGGTACGACCACTAAATTGAACTATTCCCGAGTGACCCTATAGATTCGAACTCGAATATGCATTAAGACTCCAAACATAGAATTACTAGGCTACAAAAACCGGCTAGGAATCATACAACCTAGATCCTATTACATCTAGAGGGAATTATCTCTATTTTCTACTCAATTCAATCCTCACAACAATTACGGATCATGGATCATGAAATATCATTAAGCAATAAAATAATTAAACTAGTTGGCCAAACTAAAATAATTATCAAAGTGCTATAAAGAAAATCAAATCATATAATAGAATAAATTTGCACAAAAGATTCAATGAAAAGCCTTTAATAATTAAATTGTCATTCAACGAGAGGTTCACGAAATCCTAAACTAGAAAAGGGGATTAGCCCTGCATGTTCATGACAAAAACATAATTAAAATATAAAAATGGATGATGTATGATTGCTCTTGAATCTCCGCGCTCCAAATCTGCGTTAGAGAAGGAAAGCCGCCGCTGCTCTTAATCTCCAGGAATTATCGTGTGTTGAGAGATTAGAAAATCTCCTATATATGTGTCTTGATCCCTAAGATACCCTAATTCTCATTCCTTATTTTTTCTTCCAAAACTATCTCATTTCCTTTTCTATATATTTTTTTTGTGATCCCACAAGATATTAACCTGATTTTGGGACGATTTAATTACTCAAACGTGAGAAAAGATCTCCAGTTACCACTTTCCATAATTACTAGGATTTTGCCCTCAGTTTCTTCTAACACTGAGCCCATCAGTGTTGATCCAGCTAGACATACTTGAAATCCTCCTAAAAACCTGATTTTACACCAAATTACATCATCAAAGCACTAATTTCAAAAAAGACAAGATAAGTTAGTTTTAGCACCCAATCAACACGTAAGTCCATGAAATAAGCATGAATTCCAACCAAATAAACGTGCTAAAATTTTACTTATCAGCAGCAACGTCTTCATCACTCGAGCCTTCTTCTATCCCTTCACCATCGTTCTCCCCATTGGTTCGTCCACCAGCAAAGGCAACAGAGACCCGTTGCAGCAGAAGACGATAATCCTGTAACATAGTCATCATGGCTTCCTGTTGAGAAAGAACATCATTTAAAATAGTAGGGGAATCAGAAAGGGACAGAGGGGCACTCTTCTTCTCACGATTAACTGTGCGTTGTGAAACTCTCAGTATCTTCGGAGATGTGGAAAGGGAGTCAATACGAGTATTTATCCACACTTCATGAGCTTTGAGAAGCCGCCAGATGGTATTAGGAAAAGGCAGTGCCGGTGCAGGTCAATCTTACCAGCAAACTCCAAGACAGTATCACACACTATCTGACCGAGATATATAGGATGTCCCAAAGCAACGGAGTAAAGAAACCTTGCCTGAAGAGGTGTCAACTGGGACTTGATTACAGAGGGAGTCCAGTTGTGGAGAGCAACTTTGTAAAGAAGCCTGTACTCAAGCTTTAAGTCAGCAGGAGACAAACCACCATCCCCTTTAGGCCAACCCTTACTTGGATTCTTACACAGAAATCGAGAGACTACATCGATATCAATAAGAGAACTCTTAGGCATATGATGAGGCAATCCTAAGGCCTTGTTAATGGACTTACTAGAGAAAGGAATAATATGATTTCGGCAGAACACCTTCTGAAACCTCTTGGAGTCTGGATTAGTGATAATGTAAGAGACATTGGAATAAAACTCAGTGATAATTCGCTGACAATAGGGTTCCAACCCTGACACAATATTTAACAACCCAGCCTTTTCAATTAACTCCATAACCTTATACTTAGAAAATTATTCTAGATCAATGTTTCTCTCAGCAGTATATGTTAGGCCACTCAATAGATTAAACCGATGTTCAGTCGAGTAAGAATAAAAGTGATTAGAAATAGTTTTACCTAGATCAATCTCCTCATAGTCACGATCATCCAGAGGAGGAGATTCAGAGCAAGAGGGAGCCAACAGTTTGACACAACCGATTTGGAAGGAGCATGGGTGGTAGAGTCTTTGGATTGCGAAGATTCACTAGAATCCATAAGGGATCGCTGTGGGGGACCAGAGGAAAGGGGTTTAACAGAAAACATGTCCACAGGAGCATCCTAACTAGGGGATCTAGCACATTTGCTGGCAAAATTATCTAAGGGTTTCCGCTTTGCTATGGATTTGGATCGGCCCATAGCGAAACACAGAGGAAAGGAGGAAATGGAGTAAACCCTAGAAGAGAAGCCCTTTTTAAAAGACGAGAAGACTTGGAAGACGAAATGACACCATAGCCCTAAATTTCAAAGCACACTACCGAGAAAGAATGAAGGCCCAATAGATAGAAAATTGATAACAAATCCAACTAACTAAACACTTATACCAAGGCCCAAAATAAATGAATGGCTAATGACCTAAAAAGAGTAAAAATAAATAAAATAAAAGCCCAACTACATCATATTAAAATGCTCATGACTCAGTGCAGAGATGAAAGAACAAGAACTCATTTTCTCTCCCTTTTAGCTGATTTTCCCTTTTTAAAAAAAAAAACCTTATTTCTCCAGTATGAGTTAGTGCACTTTTTTTTAAGTAGTGAACATTTACTACTCATACAGAACAGTGAAATTCACAAACGAAATTTTTAAGTAAGGGAGAGAAACCTTATGACACCATGGATATCATCTTTGCGATATATACAGCTGGCTTCCTCCTCACAAGTCATTTTCTGTGTACGTAACTCTTTCCCATTTAGGAACGCTTTCACAATACATCATTTTGTTGTAGGTAGCCCTTTGCAGCATAAAAGAGTTAACCACACTGAGACAAGCACTTAAAAACTGGAATAGAGGGCATGAACAAACATGCAGAATGTAACATATAAATAAAAAATATGTCTAATGCAAACTTAAATGAGGCAAGCATAAGCAGATTGAAAATCACATAGCACATATTCCCAAGGATTTCCTTAGAGAGTTGAACCTTGACACATATCTAGGCCCTTGGTAAAAATGTCAGCTAGTTATTTTTCTGTGGATAGATGTTCCAACACTATTTAACCATCTTCCACTAGATCTCGAATAAAGTGAAATCCGAGTTCTATATGCTTCGTTCGTTGATGAAGAACAGGATTTTTGGATATGTTGATGGCACTGGTGTTATCACAAAATAGATGAATATTTTCAGGCTTATGGTGATTTTCAGTGAGCATTTGCTTTATCCAAATCAGCTGTGAGGCACAACTCCCACCTACAATGTATTCGGCTTCAGCAGTGGAGAGAGAAATACAATTTTATTTTCGACTTAGCCAAGAGACAAGGTTGTTTCCAATGAAGAAACATCCTCCTGATGCACTCCTTCTGTCATCCACATCTCCTCCCCAATCAGCATCAGTGTAACCTGGAAGACTAAATTCGTATCATGAGAGTACCATAGTCCATGATTTAATGTACCTACTACATATTTGATTATCCTCTTGACAGCCTTCAGGTGAGATTCTTTTGGTTTGGACTGATATCGAGCACAAAGTCCTACACTGAATGTAAGATCTGGTCTGCTGGCAGTGGGATATAAGAGACTACCAATTATACTTTTGTAGAGGGTAGGATCAACTTCCTCTCCTTCATGGTCTCTACCAAGTTTGGTTTGGGTATTGGAGAATTTGGATGCTCGACATCATTGGGACCAAACTTTTTTACCAAGGTGGTAGCATATTTGGTCTGATGTATAAACATCCCATACCTCATTTGTTTGATTTGGAATCCCAGAAAATAGCTCAATTCTCCTACCATGCTCATTTCAAATTCAGACTCTATAATTTTGACAAACTCTTTAATCTTCTTTCTGCAAGTAGAACCAAAAATTATGTCATCAAGATAGAATTGTACAATAAGGATGTCTTTACATGTCTTGAGTATAAACAAGGTCTTGTCCACCCATCCTCTGGTATAGCCTTTGTTGAGTAGGAATGTCGTGAGCCTTTCATACCACGCCCTGGGTGCCTGTTTCAGACCATACAATGCCCGTTTAATTTTGTAAACATAATCGGGGAAAGTTGGATCCTCAAATCCTTTGGGTTGAGCTATATAAGTTGTCTCCTTAAGAAATCTATTTAAAAAAGCACTTTTCACATCCATATGATACACCATTATTTTTAACTGGCAAGCTAAGGCAAGAAGTAATCTAACAACCTAGCTCCAATCTCGCTACTGGAGCGAACATCTATTCAAAGTCGATTCCCTCAACTTGAGTGTAACATTGAGCAACAAGTCTTGTCTTGTTTCTAGTCACAGTTCCAAATTCATCCGACTTGGTTTTGAAGATCCACTTTGTCCCAATGACATTGCAATTTGATGGTCGGGGTACCAGCTCCCATACATTATTTCTGTCAAATTGATTTAATCCTTCATGCATGGCTTGAACCCAACTTGAATTAGATAAGGCTTCAGTGACATTCTTAGGTTCTGACACTAACAAGAAACAAGAATGATAAGAGACATTTATCATTTTCTTGTAATCTTTCTTGGGTAAATTTCTTATCATCATCCGTGTACCAACATCTCTGATGATCAGGTCCGATGGATGGTCTCGCTGGATTTTAAGAAGAGGATCTCAAATTTTCATTGAAGAATCTGAGACATTAGATGACGAACTTGGCACTTGAGGGTGTTCAGGCTGTGGTGCCTCTTCTGGAGTGGTAGAATTTGATGAAGGAATTTTTGTGGTTCCTTTATCAAGTCTAGAAAGTTCTAACTCAGGAGACATTTGCACATTTATAGGAGCTCCTTTGAATCATCAAACTCGACATTTGATGATTCCATAACACTTTGAGTTCTTAGATTTAATACCCTATAAGCTTTGTTGATGTCGAATACCCTAAAAAGATCCCTTGATCACTTTTTGGATCAAACTTCCCAAGACTTTCTCGATCATTCAATATGTAACATTTACATCCAAAGATGTGCAGATGACTGAGATTTGGAGATTTTCCTTTCCGCATCTCATAGGAGGTCTTTTCAGTACCTGAACAAAGGTAAGCTCGGTTCAGTATATAGCAAGCAGTATTGATTGCCTCTGCCCACCACTTTGTAGGAATGTCTTTGGCAAAGTAGGGTATTTAATGCTTTAACCACTTAAAATACCTGAGCGGGGTGAATTAATAGTTTAACCACGTATAATTACCTTTGGTGGATGTCGTACACAGTTTATACTCGTGCGGACGAGGAGTTCGTCGTACATAGTTTATTCTCATGCAGACCATGAGTAACATGCAGTTTAGGCTCGTGCGCCAAGGGGCATTATACTTGTATTTATTTTGCGCGTAGTAGCATTTCAAGAACTTTCCATTTATGGGGCCAATGTTCACGCCATCCTCCGAGATCAATTTGTAGGCGCCATTTGTATATGCTTCTTTCACAACATAAGGGTCATCCTATTTAGAGAGAAATTTATTTCAACACGATGAGTGACTACTATAGGTCTTCTCACAGCAAGCACCAAGTCACCAACTTGGAAAGAACGTATCTTCACTTTCTTATTGAACGTTCTAGAAAGGCGAGATTGAGAACACTCAAGTCTTTGTTGAGCTTCCAATCTCTTTTCTTCTTCGGTGAGGCCTTTCTCAAAGAGGGAATTTACTTTTCAAGAGGTACTACAGCTTCAACACCATACACCAAAGAATACGGAGTAGCCTGAGTAGGTGTTCTATATGTAGTACGGTACGCCCATAAAGCTTCATTGATTCTTTCATGCCAATCTCTTTTTGACTTGGAGACCACTTTCTTCAGTAAACTGCATAAAGTTTTATTGAAGGCTTCAGCAAGACCATTGGCAGCTGCGTTGTACATTGATGACTTCCTTTGCTTGAAATCAAACTTCTCACACAACTTATCAATCCAACAGTTACTGAACTATTTACCATTATCAGTGATGATGTAGCCCGGAATACCATATCTATAAATGATGTTGATCCGAATGAAATCCACAACATTTTCTTTCTTCATTTCCCTTAGAGGTACAGCTTCGGCCCACTTTGAAAAGTAATCAGTTGCAGCAAGAATGTAGAGATGACCACCAGAAGACTTTGTAAGCGGCCCCACCACATCTAAACCCCAAGCATCAAAAGGCCATGAAGCGGCTGTCGGATGCAAAAGCTCCGGAGGCTGATGAATCAAATTTCCATGGAACTGGTAAGCTTGACATCTTTGTGCATAATCCTTGCAATCTTTCACCATTGTTGGCCAATAGTAGCCCATTCTTTTTATCCTGAAATATAACTTTGGCCCAAGATTAAAATTGATAAATTAGGAAACAATATCTATCTATCCTTTGATTTTTCTCTCGAACCAATTTGGACTTTGACTTTGACTTGTTGTGACCGCGTTGACCGCGTTGACTGTGTATGTTGAGTCGGATCTTCAGTTGAAGCTTGTCTGAACTCGGATTTGGGATTTTAATACATTAATCCAGAGGCGTCGAGCCTTTGTTTGGATTAAACGTACTTGATCCAAAGAACACTCAATCTGGGGGGCTTAGCACCTTAATCCCAGATTGTATGTCGTTCTTGGCGCAAAGAACCCTGAAGAACTTAGTTTATGAAGAACGCTTGATTTGGGGGATTCCACACCTTAATCCCGAATTGCTTACCGTTCTTGACTTGAAGATGCTTGAAGATCTAAAGGTAGCACTTTTCGTGTTCTTGATCTCTTCAGAGCGTTTGTGTCTTCAGGTCTTTGAATGTGTGTGTAATGAATGGAGGAGGGCTCCTTATATAGGTGAAGGATGAAGATGCCCCATAAATAACTCGCAATCTGATTGGTTAATGACAGATTTGACCTGATTTTGCGGGCTTGGACCTTTCCATGTATAACACGGTTTGATTGGTCATTGCTTGATTTGACCTTATTCTGGAACCTTCCAGGGTTTACTAGACTTGGGAGGCAAGCTTTACTTAATTTAAATCCCCTTTTAATTTATTGGATTTAAATTAATTATCAATTATTTATTAATCTATTTTAGGAATTAATTTATTAAATCCCCAAAATAAAATATAATAAATTAAAATTGATATTTTAATCATGAAAATTCACGTGTAGCCATTTGATTGGACCATGAATTTTATTTGCTTACAGTTAGAATCTGTAACTAACTAAATCCCTCAACTGCCTTTCTTCCTTTCCAACTGATCATCATCCAACCTTCCATGCAAACGTGATCTCTACGGCTCATGCTTATGCCAACTCATCAATCCTCCCTTATGATCTTATGTTTGCTCAATCAATCTCCTATCTCCACGTGTAATGCTGACTACATGGAAGGATCTATACACCCTAACAAATCTCCACCTTATAGACCTTGCATCATATCATCAAAGACTCAAGCTCCATACCTTGCTGTTTTAAGGGTACAACCAACCCTTCAATCCCTTTTAATTCATTTTGAATAAGCTCTTACACAGCTCAAATTTAGAAGCTAAAAGAGCTTTTGTAAGTGCATCAGTTGGATTCTCTTTGGTGTTAATCTTCTTCACCTCAACTGATTCTTTATCAACCATGTCTCTTATGAAGTACAATCTAACATCTATGTGTTTAGTCCTCTCATGATATCCTTGATACTTTGATAAGTGAAGAGAACTTTGATTGTCACAATGCACTTCAAACACATCTTGTTGAATCCCAAATTCCTTCAATATTCCAATCAGTCAGGTGCCTTATTTTATTACTTCTGTCAAAGTAACATATTCTGCTTCTGTGGTTCATAATGCTACCACATGATGATGTGTAGCCTTCCAATTAACTGATGTACCAAACATGTTGAACACATAAGCTGTTAAAGACTTCTTGGTGTCAAGATTTGCTGCATAGTCTACATCAACATATCCCACAACAGCTTTATTTCATCCTTCTATTTTCTGAAACTTCAAACCAACGGATGTTGTCCCTCTAATATATGTTAATGCCCATTTTACTAATTCCCAATGCTTCAATCTTGGTTTACTCATGAACCTACTTATCAGTCTCATTGCATAGGCAAGATCTGGTTTACAACACACCATTGAGTACATGAGACTTCCAACTGCACTAGCATATGGTATTTTGTCCATTTTTGTTATTTCTTCATCTGTTTTAGGACTATCTTGTAAATATACTCTCAATCCTTGTTTTGTAAGCACTAAAACGGACTTGCACTGATCCATATTATACATTTTCAGAACTTTAATCAGGTAAGATTCTTGATCTGAATTCAAAACTCCAGCTGACCTGTCTCTACTGATCTGCATCCCAAGTATTACACTTGCTTCTCCAAGATCTTTCATCTCAAACTCTCTTCTTAGAGTTCCTTTCACTGTATTAATCCCAGCTATTTCTTTGTAAGCAATTAGAATATCATCTATATAATAACAGGTAAATGTAACTCTCTTCTTCACACTTAATGTACACACATCTGTCATGCAAGCTCCTCACAAATCCATTTGATGTTATGTATTTATCAAATCTCAAGTACCATTGTCTTGGACTTTTCTTCAGACCATACAAGGACTTGATAAGCTTGCATGCCTTATTTTCATACTTATTCACATTTACACCTTCAGGTATTTGAATAAAAATTTCCTCCTCAAGGTTTCCATGCAAAAATGCAGTAGTTACATCCATCTGATGTAATTCCAAATCATACTGAGCAACCAAAGCTAGCAATATCCTGATAGAATAGTGTTTTACAACTGGAGAAAAAAATCTCATTGTAATCCACTCCCTCCTTTTGTGAAAAACCTCTAGCCACTAACTTTGCCTTATATCTAATTCCACTTTCTTGATGAGAGTGGAAATTCATGTATTTTTGGATCCGATTTCATACCTCTTTGAGTGTTTAATTGCTATTATTTATACAAATCTTAATACTTTGAATGATTATTGACTAAAAGGTGCTTGAGAGATATTTTGTTGTATTTTGATAGGAAAAATGATAAAAAAATGCTAAGTTGGAATGAAGGTGAATTTGTGCAATATGTCAAGGAAACAGATGACCACATTCCATAGTTTTTCTGTACGCGTGTAGTAGTCTAAACTAGTCATATGATACATGATTAGAAAGCTACAGAAAAGAGGGTCGCGTGGGCACAATAATCAGCTCAATCGGAATTCAGATGAAAAAGTTATGCTCAAAACCGTGAGGTCGCGAAGCTGCCAGGGAGAATTCCGAAAATTCACAAAAATTATCCTTTATTTCCTATTTTCTTGGTGACCAAGTTATTTGCTAATCTAATATCCCTCCATATCTTCTATAATTATATTTTTCCTGATTTTTCAAGATCCCACGTCCTTTTTACTCCTTATTTTATTCAATTCTCACACCTATATATACTCTATACTCATTACCACATAATGGTTGGGAGAACCCGCCTAATCTACCACCACCACATCACCTAGCCTAGGGTTTTTAAATGCTAATCCACCATATCTATCTTTAATCTTCTACCCATCATCCATCATCTGGAGAGAATTCAAGAGAGTATTCGTCTACTTGATCGGAGACGAGAATTCTGGAGAGGACGGAGTTGAAGAAGGAGAACCGAACAAATAAGTTTTCTTTACTTTATTCTTTCTAGTTTTTAGACTCATGGGCATAGACATGGTTATTTCTTGTAGGGCGGAGCTACATAAAATTTTCAGGGGGGCTAGAAAATAAAATATGGTGATCATAATTTATAATACCTACATCCACCCGTTAAGTTACCATATGTTTTTTGCGCGTGGATTAAAGAATATTATAATTTGGTATGTAATAGTTTGTTGTATTAGTAGTATGTGTAGATTTTATATTTCTATAAAAAAAGAAATGATGCCCTTTGAAGTGGACACCCAAAATAGCAAAATGATACATTTGGTGTGAACAAAGGGACTTGAGAGTACAAATTAATGTAATATAAAGATATGAATATATAATTTGCTATCAAAAAGAATTTAAAGATATTCTCTTATAATCCTCAATATCAAAAATTAAGGAAAGTGTAGATATACAATGTTTTCCTTCAAAATAAGAAATTACAGAATCCGTAATATTATTTCACTATCTTGATTTAAACATTTTGCTACAAACTCATCATCAATTTTGTTTGTAACTTTATTATTACAATTTTTTATTTTAATGATGTAGTAATGTTTTCTCTGCTATTGATAGTGAAATAATATTACTACTTATATTTAAAAATATTATTGAATACTCCTATATAATACGCTCTCCGTCTCATTATAGTTTTCATATTTCCTCATTTTATTTTGTCAAATACACTTTTCAAATCCTAAAATAAAAAATAAAAAATCAATACAAATAACTTTTCAATACACTTTATTATTCTAAATAAGTGTCACTACTAGAAAAATCAATTGTGGTGAATATGTGAATAGTCATGTGAATATGTACATTTGTGTACATTTTATGTATTCACATATTCATAAAGTGTACACTTTATTGTATTCACATATATTCATAATCACTTTGTGTAAACTTATATATATTCATATGCGAATAAGTGATGTTTTATTTAAAACAAATTATTTTATTAAGTATAAGATTGGTAGCCCACAATAAAAAGTAATACTTTCCAGTCCTATGAAGTTATCATATTTTTTTTGGCACGGACATTAAAAAGTGTAATAATTTAATTTAATATAAAGTGAAGTGAGAGAAATAATATTTAATGTATAGTAGGTAGTTTTATTAGAGGTGTATATGGGTCTCATGAGAATAAATTAATTATTTTTTGTGTTAATCCTATATATATTAAAAAGAAAATGTGCCAACTTTTATGAGAAAAATCAAAATGGAAAGTGTCAACTTCTATAAGTTGAAAGGGGTAACTAGTAAAATAATTATAAAAGAGTGAGGCTCTTGTGTGTCCGGATGCGCGGACTCAATATTGTGTGCCCAACCTGATCCATCACTAAACGGGTCATATAAATAAAAAAATCTAAAATCTTATTTTCTTCACCACATTTCATACATTTATAAATAAAAAAGTGTATACTTTTGTTAGTGAATTCTCTTTAGTTTTTAACTAAATCTAAATGTAAAAAAACTATACAATTATTAAGAAATATATATACACTATTGAATAAAAATTTATACATACGTATGGATTTGGAGTGCACATAATACCAACTCTTACTATTTTATATGAAAATTTTACTCTTCAAATTCTCTTCATTTCTAATAAGTTGTGATTTTTTATATTCTGATAAATAACATTTCAATGTTAATAAAATCTCTCTTTCTCCCTACCATTCTTCTATCTTATTCTATATTCTTCTATCTTCTTCTTTATGTTTCTATTATTATTTTACAACACGTTATCAGCACGATAGTTCTCCGATGATAGTTGATGTTGCCGCAGTAAATTATTATTTCAATTTCTAAATCCAATCATTGATGGTGTTGCCCTATGAAATAATCGTGTATTTCCTATCAGGTAAATTACTATTTCAATTACTAAATCCAATCGTTAATGGTGACGATGATTGATGTAGAACTATTTTATAATTTTTTTAATATGCTAATTATTTGGTGTTATACGAATGAATGTATTTATTTTACCTGTGTCGTGAATTGAATCCATTCTCTTTCATGTTGAAAATTTTACAATAGGACTGTTTGAGTGATTTCATTAGTTTTTTTTCTTCAGCGACAATTTTAGAATATATTATTATTTTTTCGTAAATTGTCTACAGAATATTTTCTTTTCTAAGGATTTGTAAAATTACCTTATGAATTTTTTTTTTCTCTCTATCAATGATTTTTTTTTTTTGGCATGACACAAAATCTTCTTCGTGACACGATAAATTCCATGATTGCCTTTTAATTTTTATATATATATACTCATATGTATGACATAAGAAATCTTCTGAACAAGATTGTAAATTTTGACATAAAATAAAGAAATCTTAGTAGACGGTAAATTTGATGATTGTTTATTTAGATGATTATATTTTAAAATCTTCTCAAGAAGATATGGTAAATTTTTATGATTGTGTTCCTATTTGGATGATTATATTTAAAAATCGTCTCTAAGTAATATTTAAAATTAGTTTATTATATTTCCATTGATTCAAGTGATTGATGATTATACTCCATATTTATATTCATCTCAGTAATTATATTTATGTTGATGGTTATATCCCATATTTATATTAATCTCAATAATTATATTTATGTTGATGGTTATATTCCATATTTATATTCATCTTTTTAATTATATTTATGTGATAGAAATATTGGACATTAAATATTGGACAATCTTTACTGTATATATATATATATATATATATATTTCCTCTCCTGAATCGAGGAGGTGTGGTGTTATCTTATTAACGGATAGAAATTCCGTATTTTTTTAAGAATTTATTAAGAAAGAAAATATTTCTTTTATAATAACATTCAATTTATATTTTAGAAGGTTACACGCATATTTTGTTAACTCAAATCATGTGTTTATTTCTTAAATTGTCTTTTGAATAAGATATTTATGGAAAAGTCTCTGAATGTTTAAATTCAAACATTAATTATGTTTTATTTGGAATTTATAGAAATGGTTGCTTGTGTAAGATGTATTTATACATGCGTGATAAATTTTTAAGATGTGCATCAAAAACATGCACAACATTGATTTAATCAATACTTTATGGAAAGTTCTAGAAATATTTTATAATTCACATCATTATTTTTTTTCTGGATGGATTTTGTGTATATGTTTATATATACTCACGCTTGCGACTTTACATAAAAGAATAGTTATATTTTCTGAAAATATTTGACATTAATAAAGAGAAAATTTAACGAGGTCACCGATGATGACAAAAATACCCACTACAAGAAACTGTCAGATTACCGACGGATTTACCGACGAAACAAATCCGTCAGTAATTACCGACGGATTACCGACGGATTACCGATGTTTTTTTAATTTAATATGATTTATTTTTAAAAAATCATCATAAGAAATTTCCGACGAAATTAGCAACGGATTAGCGACGGAATTAGCGACGGATTTTTGTTTCGTCGGTCAATCCGTCATTATTTTGGAGGGATTATATCTCGGAAAATTACCGACGGCTATTTTTCATCGGTAATTATAATAAATTTTATTAAAAATTTTTTAATCTGAGTCTTTAAATTACCGACGGATTTAATCCGTCGGTAAATTTATAAATTTTTTTTTTTTAAAAAAATAGTTTTAAATTTACCGACGGATAATATCCGTCAGTAAATTTATAAAAATTTATTTTATTTAAAAAAAAATAGTTTTTTATTTACCGACGGATAAAATCCGTCGCTAAATTAAACCTAATTTTTTTTTAAGTTACTGACAGATTAAATCCGTCGATAAATATATAAAATTATATTTAAAAATAAAATAATTTCAGGTTTTAACTTACTAACGGATTTAATCCGTCGATAAATTTATAATCTTGGTCTTAAAATTACCGACGGATATAATCCGTCGGTAAATACAAACACACGATATTATAGTTTATCAATGGAAATAATTCGTCTGAGAGTTGGAAATTCAATTTTAACTAAAAACACTCTCCCACTCTCTCGGTCTCTCTCTTCCCTCTTGAACCAAAGCAAGCTGGAACCCTAGGTGGAACTGCTGTCGCCGGCCGCCGACTGCCGTCCAGATCTACTGTTTCCGCCGCATTGCTACTGTTCCGGTAAGTTGGAAGTATAATTTAACTTGAAACTTTAAAGTGTCAATGTTCCTTTTCCACTCCCCCCTTCTCGCAGTCTCTCTCCTCCATCTTCATCTTAATTTTTCATAGAGCTCTCTCTCTCTCTGCGTTTGTTGTGTGCTGCGTAGATCTGTGTTGATCTGTCAAATTTGTAGTTGAGATTGACAAAGTTTAATCCCCTATAATAATTGGGTTATCTCTATTTCTGTCAGATGTTTATAATAATTATACTCTCTCTTTTTCTATTTTCGCAGATATTTATATCAGCCATTGCTGTTTTTTGTGGCTTATTATAGGGTTTTTAGGTTAGAACCAGAGGTGGTTCAATTTGATCTTATTCTGTATTAAGAATATGAAGATACAGTGCGACGTGTGCGGAAATTCTCTGGCGGCGGTGATTTTCTACTCTGATGAGGTCTTGGAGAACGCTCGGAGGCTCAGTCATAACGACGCCGTATCAATGTTTGAAGACATTTCAAAGCTCAAACATCCCAACTTGCTTCCTGTTTCTGGCTACTGTATTGCTGGTATGTTGTTCAATTCAGATCATGATTACAGCTTGTAATAGATTTTCGTGATAGCTAGCTTGGATGGTAGTGCTATAGATTCAGTTTTGATCTGCTCTGATAATTTCTACTCAGAATACTTCAATATTTGTTTACTACATTTCTAGTTTCCATTACATGTGTTTTCTTTTTCATACCATTTTAATTTCATTAACATCTGATGTTAGATGTACATACACTTGTTGGATAACATATAGACATTTGTTTTTTGTATTTAATAGGTTCAGTTGTATTCGAATTTAACGGTGGCATGAGTTGTTGAGTGATATTATTTTCTTCTAGATATTAAAATTATCCTTGTATTTTGACTTGAAGGTGGAATCGTGTTTGTTTTAACAGTAAAGACTAAAGATAGACATGCGGTGCTTGTTTTTCTTAGTTACTTTGGATTCATGTGGATCTTTGGGGTTTTCCAGGCCTAAAAATCTGTGCATACTGTCTTGTTGAAAACATCTTTAATGAAATTATTCAATGTAATTATGTAAGTGGGGTTGAGAATTATGCCAACATTTGTAACATGATGTGTAACAGGCTGGATGTTGATAGTTTGGACATGGGTAAGGTAAATGGATATGTTTTTACTTTTGGTATTTGATGAACTTATACTATTAAACATCTGTGTTCTGAGTGTAAGAAGCTACAGATTGTTTGGTGTAGGCAAGCTTGTGACATGGCTCATGATAAGTTCTTTAGTTTTCTAAAATTATATTATGCATTAATATATTTAGCCAAATCATGCTAAATATCTTTTATTTAAATTTTTTCAGCTCAAGATAAAATCTCAGATTTTGAGATGAAGCTTATGGATATTGACAGTGAGCATCTTGGAATCCCTGAAGCTGAGTATCATGCCATAGTTAGGATGCCATCTGCAGAGTTTGGAAGAATTTGTAAGGATCTCAGTAGCATTGGTGACACAGGTGATGTACCAACCATCCTAAGATAAAGAGAATTTTTATGTTTGCATATTTGCGCCTTGATTGATGATTCCTTTTGTCCAATGCAGTTGTGATCTCTGTTACTAAGGAAGGTGTGAAATTTTCCACAAGAGGTGATATTGGAACTGCAAATATTGTATGCAGACAAAACACCACTGTTGACATGGTTCATTCTTCTTCTCTAAAAGATCACTTTCCATATCTCACCATCTTAGCATCCAACAGTTAAAAGTTGTATAGGCACTAACTTTTGTTTCTTAATTTGTTATGTAGCCTGAAGATGCAGCTGTCATTGAAATGCACGAGCCAGTGTCATTGACTTTTGCTCTTAGGTATTTGAACTCTTTCACTAAGGCTTCGCCTTTGTCGAGCACAGTCACCATCAGCTTGTCTTCCGAGCTTCCAGTGGTGGTTGAGTACAAGATTGCAGAAATGGGTGATAACTATGTATTTTCTTCTTTTAGTAAGTTGATTCCCATAAAGGTTTCTACAGCTGTTAAAAAATGTGATTTTATGAATCCACTCTTCTATCTAAGTCTTGACTCTCTATTTTCAATCAGTGATAGCATATATTTATAAGACATTCCTTTAAATAATTTTGAACAACTATTCCTAAGCTAAATCTAATACATTTGTAAACTCTGATTCTTTGGCATGTCGACGGAGGCGGCTGGTCCCTCCGGAGACCGGGGGCTCGACGATGGTGGCATAGTCGGAGGCGGCGGAGGAGAGGGCGACGGAGAGAGAGAGAACAACAATGTTGCGGTGGGGAAGTTGGGGAAAGCCATGGTTTCTTCTCCCTTAATTACCAAATGGAATTAACAAGAATTAATTGGAAAGTAAAAAGGAAGGGGGGAGTCGCAAGTTTTTCAGGTTTTGTTGGGGGTATTTATATTGGGTTTGCATGTTTGGTTGGTTGGCCATGCATTAATGTTGTACTTTCTATGAATAGTTTTCCAAGAATCTAATGGTGTATGAATTTTGGGATTTAGGAATAATTAGCAATGGTTGTGTATGATTTAAGAGAACTGCATTCATTTGCTTAAGGTTAGTTGTCTCTGTCTACCTATTTGTTCTTTCTAGAAAGAAAGAAAAATAAGATGATGTGATTTGATTGTATATCATCCGGTCAGATTCCATATGCATATAACCTTATTATTAAATTGAAAAAAAATTATTTTTTTTTTTATTTTTTCTTTTGCATTTTACCGACGGATTTTTCCGTCGGTAAAATTACTGACGAAAAAATCCGTCGGTAAGTTATTATTTATTTTAATTTTGAATTTTGAATTTACCGACGGATTATTTCCGTCGATAAACTTACCGACGGATTTTTCCGTCGGTAAAAACGTCAGTATATTATACCTTCCGACGAATTGACATTGAATGATTACCGACGAAAATCTTTCTTTACTGACGAAAAATTTCGTCGGTAATTACCGACGGATTTAAAATTCCGTCGCAAAAAAATTACCGACGCAGGTTTTCGCGACAAACTCATTTCCGTCGGTAAATTGTTTACCGACGAATTTTTTATATGTTACCGACGGATTTTTTCCATCGGTAATCTTGCAGTTTCTTGTAGTGACCTAATGTGGGTCTAATATTAATCATCTTACCTCTCGTGGTTCACATGAATTACTATTCAAAATTTTGAGTGTACAAATGTCCATAAGATAGAATCACTAATATGCACACTTTATAATCTCTAACAACGAGTATTTGTTGAAAAATAATTAATTTAATATATGATGACAATCCCTGAAGGATTTCTCTATCAGACTCAATATGATTGACTGAATTTTATATTTTAAAATTTTAAATTGGTTACAAAATATAACTCTATTTACATTACATAATGTTTCATAATTTATTTCTGCACTATTACTGCAGAAATACATAATTTACTTTTAATAAAATATTATGTTTCAAAACTAGTGTCCAAAGCATGTGTTATTTTTTATTATTATAAACAAGTGCTTGTAGTCGAATAAATTAAAATTAATCTTATCTAGGTGGTTGAGACAATCTAAATTTGCTCTACCAGAGCATTGAGGTTAAAGACATCATAATAATGACCCACAAGTAATAAAATGAATTAAACAACATTCAAACATATAACATAAATTTTATTCAAATTTTATTTCTATAAATGTGGATATAATTGTCATCTATCTTATATATGTTATACATCATAACACTTGATTGATATCATAAATTTCAAAAGAATGAAAAAGAAAATGTATCTATAGTGAATCATATGATCATATATTTGCCTGAAGCAAATAATTTTTTAACTATAAAAATTACAACCTTTTTCGGCAAGAGCTCGTAGATCATGAAGATGATCAAGTGTGAGAATTTATAACATTTTTTTCTAAAGTTACAAGTGGTGACTGAAGCACGTTATGCATTAAAAGTATCAATTTTTTTCTTTTATGAAATTGCGTCACATGTAATGAAGTAGTTATATTTGTAATATTATTTACATGCTGCATTGACTTTAAAGCTAATATACAAAAAAAAAATATTATAACATGAGAAATTGGGTTATTTGGCAACATAGATGAGCCAAATATTCATATTTGTTTTATTTTCGTGAAATACGAAATGATATTATTCACTTTTTAATTCACATGGATAAATTTGTGAAGCTTGCTTGAAGGAGATTCCCGATGATATTCATATACTAAAGTTGGAATTATTTCTCCTAATATATTCAAAAGTTTCAAGGAGAAAAATTGGTCAAATTTTCTAATGTCATGACCAAAATATTTTATTGATGTATCCACTGAATAAATATATTCTTATTCATAGTGCACTAATACAAATAAAATTACATATGAAGAGCTCAAATATTGAATATTTGAGTTAGTCAATTGGAATGAATATCAACTGATAATATTAAAAAAAATGGAACATCCAATATTTTTATATTCACACGCAGTGAATATTTTATTCCAGCAATTAATATTTTGAATTGTGCAATTAATATTTTATATATCACCACCATAGCGTATGTCAATGGGCAATCTAATAATAATTATCCGTCAATTTTTATATAGCCCGATATAGAGGATCAATATATATTTGAGTACGCTAATTGCACATTTAATGATCATTTCACGGCATTAGGGGGAGATTTAAGCCCAATATTTATCTCAATGCCGATAAATTCTATTATTTTGCACTAGATTTACTGAACTAGAAGTTCAAAAGATTATTAATTTGCCATAGCAACTAAAGTGTCAAACTATCATGAAGAAGTGACAAAGTCCCTTATATTTATAATAATAAAAGCACCACCGGAAGTGGAGTTCCCCTGTGACATCATACTTTAAGTAATTATTCATCAACGCTAGAAGCGTGAAAGGGTTTATGATTTGAAAATTAAATATCCCCGGAAATTAATTTTAAGAATATATAGTCACTTCCACAATTATATGAAGAATAAGTTTTGATAATGAAAACTATTTTCTATAGATTTGTCCAGAAGATAAATACCTAGTAAATTCGCACATGCATCAAAATAACCAAAATATTGGGTATGCGAAACAGCTAGATCCATACGTATTGGGAGATGACGAGGATCTAGTTATACAAATATAGAAATTATTATAAAAAAGTTGGGAGAAGAATATGAATTGAAAATGGGAAGTTGTCGACAACACATTTGTTTCTTTGATTTCTTTTACTGTCTTAAATAATAATGTGGATCCAGAACTTATATATATGATATTAAAGTGCCAGAAGCACGAATATTTTGTAAGACAGAATAAAGCATTGAGATCGAGCTTTAACTTGTTAAATATTTATTTAAATGTTCTCTGATGTGATATAAATATTTATCCCAGAAGGATATATGAATGATAAAGTGGTGATCAATTAAAGTTCAAAGGGTTCTTGCAGAGGCCCAATATATAAATGATACATACTCTCTCATTATACATTACGTTTCGCTACTTAATTTATATGACAGTTTCAATACATTTTAGATATGCAGTAAATACACAACATTATATGATTTACATAAAAATTCCCGAAAGATTAAATCTTCTCAATTTGGATTAGAATAATATATCACAACATATAACTATAATATTGGTCATTCAAGACCTTGAAATAATTAATATGAATATGATACATTTTAATTTTTTTTTATGTCTTCCTGAAGAAGATTGAAAATTGTGTGTATATGAATGGTTTAAGATTGGAATCTGTAGGAAATTCATAAAAGTTTACTCATGCCAAGATGACGGATTTTTTGAAATGAAAGACCTTAGATAAATCCAAAGAGTTGTCCCAACCTGCAATTGAGAATATTTTAAATTTTAAATACCAGTTAATTTATTTGATGATTGTTTTAGATGAATTTTCGTTATATCTATTCATGTTGTACGCCAATTGTCGTTTTTATCCCTTGAAGTGGAAAACTAATGTCTATATACTTGAAGTATATAATGAGAATATTTTGGGCTAGAAGTCCCTCCATTCAGTGCTTTTAAAGCACATGTTTTCTCATAATTGTATCAGGCCTGATATGCACTTATGATGAACTTACTAGCAAGATTGTATGACTCTCAGACAAAGAGAAGTTACATGAATTTATACATATCCTCAAGTATCTCGTAGATACAAAATACTATTGGTTTATTCATAAGAAACCAACGTGACATTGACATATTAATTTAAATGTTAATTAAATGATCTCCATAACGTTGAAGTTTCAAACTGGTGTAATGATTAGATTGTTGATATAATAAATTTATAGCCCATGGGGCATGATGAAAGACGAATTTCCCCAGTCTATTATAAGCAATAAATTATCTGTTGCATGGACGAGGAATTAATATATTATGCGAGACATGAAAAATTTATTATATATGCTCTAGAAGAGCAGTGAGCATTACAGATAGCATTTGCTCATGTAAAAATCATAATTATTTATCATTATTTATTCCCGAATTATATTTTAGTATGTGCTTGTAGTATTGTATTATGTAGACCCAGAAGATTGTCATCTTCAGGGGGAGTATCGATTCCAAGTAAATTTTAAAATTTTGGTCTTAAAGATCAGCAATTATATTACAATGTATCCCTATTTTCAGGAGGAGCGGTAATTTCTAAACAATCCAGAAGATTAAGTCCGGAAGACTAATAGTTGTACTCTTTTTTCCTTTACTAAGTTTTTTCCACTGGGTTTTCTTAGTCTAAGGTTTCTAACGAGGCAACTAATGCAACACATCAAAATCATAAGACCTGCACTATTTTCTTAACTAAGTTTATTCTTAAGAAGTTTTCTTAGTTGAAGGTTTTTAATGAGATGGGCAAGTTAAATGTTTTGGGGAAGAAACAACTTCTAAATAATCCTAAAGATTGGGTCCTAAAGATCAAGCTGTACTCTTTTTATATAACTAAATTTTTTCCTACGAGGTTTCCTTAGTTGAAAGTTTTTTTTAATGAGACAGCTAATATGAAATATTATGAAATGATAAGGTATGTACTATTTTCCTCGACTGGTTTTTCCCAAAGGGTTTTCTAGCGAGGTTTTTAACAAGACATGCATATGACGTCGTAATGTCTAGGGGGAGTGTTGTGAAATATTTTATATGGACATTACTCCTTATATAATTAGAATAGGAAGAGAGTTGATTTACGAATGTATGCCCTTTCTCCTCTCTATATAAAGAGGGAGAATATTAGAGTTTTGGACATTCAGATCAACGTTAATAAAATCTCTCTTTCTCCCTACCATTCTTCTATCCTATTATGTATTCTTCTATCTTCTTCTTTATGTTTCTCTCATTACTCCCTTCGTCCCGCACCAAGGATCTCTTTTTTCCATTTTGGTCGTCCCACCTAAAGGGTCCTCTTTCCTTTTTTATACACATGAGTCCCATACTCACCCACTAATACAATTAAAATATGGGGTCCACACTCCCACTAATACAACTACCCACTACACATTAAATAATAATACTCCTTAATCCACGTGCAAAAAAGCAAAATGCATCCTTGGTGCGGGATGAAGGGAGTATTTTACAACAGAATTAAAATTCATGGAATTAATTTGAGTTAAACCCAAATTAATTATATGAATAACATGGGCCAAAATTAATATAAGTCTAAATTATTGACTTAATTATTTAGAAAGGCAGGATGATTTAATCTAAAGTCCTAGTTGCTTTTGGATTCTTAAAATAGGCCCACAATCAAAGATTGAAAATTTGAGCCCAAAATTTAAAGTGGTGATCCAAACTAAAGTCAACGTGATTTCAAGATAAAAGTACAGATTGAGAAGTCAACATCAACTTCTCTCTTCAAAGGAAAGGAACGACCTGCCATTTTAATTTGGAAAACAAATCTGCTTCCTTCTCCGAGCTTAATCTGCCATTTTAATTTGGAAAACAAATCTGCTTCCTTCCCACGTTGCCAGAAATTACGCCACCCGCAAAGCCTCAGATCCGCTGCTGCATCTCCAATCGTACGCTGTCTGAATTCATCGATATCAGGCAGGGGCGGACGCAGGATTTTCATGGAGGGGGGCCCAATTCTTCTCATACAATAGTTCGCGTTTTTTGTTCTACAAATTATAAGAAAAATTATTTTATTTATCAACTTATATTAACATTTTTCTAACTTATATTAATATTTTTCTAAGAATATTTTAGTATTTTAAGTTGTGTTAGGTAAAAGTTAGTATAATTTTGAGATTAAAATTATTAAATGAATATATTATTTTAATAATGTATCAATTAAAATAAATAAAAGAGAGAAAAAAATAAATATTAAGTAAAACAAAAGAGATAGAAGAGGGGAAGAAGTAAATAAATAAAGCTTGTCCTAAAAGGGGATCGAACACTAAACCCTCTACACATTAATTAGGTTGCCTCACCACTAGGCCAATATGGAAATTTTCCATACTTTACATATATATACTACTTAATAGTAAAAGTTCAGGGGGCCCAGTGCCCCCTACCTCCTATGTAGGTCCGCCAATGATATCAGGACCCCAGCGTCGATATCGTCGAAATCGGAATTTGTCGATATCAGGATCTGCTACTGCATCTCCTATCGTAAGCTATCGGAATTCGTCGATACCCACTCCTGCATCTCCATCTTCAGCCACAGCACCTCTGAAATTTGCCAGAAACTTGCTATATCCTTGCCGCTGAAGTCGCCGACAGCCGCCGCTGGAAATTGTGCTATCACCGCCAGGAGATACCGCGTTGGAGGATGAACCAAAGCTGTCGTCGCCACTCGTCGCCATCAAACCACTGAAGAAGAGGAATCTTTCTTTGCTCGACTGCCGACCACATTCTCTTGGAACCCGACACTCGGGTTCGTTGCTGCCTCTCGCCGCCGCTGTCCCTACTTCCAGCCACTGCCAGCAGTTGGCATTGTTTCCCGCTGAGATCAATCGCGCCATCAATCACCGAGCGACTATCGGATCTGCCGCGACACACCACTAGCGATGCCACTGTTAGGAAATTTTTAATTTCCTATATAATCTAATCGTGGACAATATATTATTTTGCAATTATATTAGCTATTCAATTATTTTATGGACTTAATTAATTGATCCAATTAAAGTGTAATGTCCATGGGCTATAATAATAATGATATGGGCCAATTGAGTAGATACTCAATACTACATGACTGGGTGATAATGGGTGGCTCAGTTGTGTAGTATATAAATGCTCACAGGTTATGGTCCCCAATATACTAAGCTTCATATGATAGCACATGGTATTCCCTTCTCCCCATCGGGAGGGATTACTACGACCCCCCTAAGGAATGGGGAGGGATTACTACGATCCCCCTAAGGAATAAGGAGGCTTAGTTGAGGAAGGCTATAAAACCACTGATCTCGAGTTCATGTTCTACCTAGAGGACTCATTGGATCAGGTACGCTTCCACTTTACAGTTAAGATCTCATTTAATCATAATAGAGTTAAGGGTTTATGGGTTTATTTCCAACAAGTGGTACAGAGCGACCCTATTTGTGATTCTCTGAGATCTGATGGAATTAAAATTTTAATTATATATGTTTGATTATTAATTTAATTTTTAGTTGCGATTAATTATTCAAATTCAGGTTAATCGCATAAATTGGATCTAGTTTCGAAATTCTAAGGTTAAATTTTAGCGAATTGTGTTTGAAATAAATGATCAACCTTTTTGATTTGATAATCGAGATATACAATGTTTACGTGATTGAATGCGGTAACACAATTATACTTGTTCGGCAATCCTTGGAGATCAACTAATGGTCAAAAGTTGATTAATTGTTATAGAATTGTATTTAATAAATTGTTGGTCACTGACAGTTGGACATGCAAGTATTTTATTGCATTCTTATTTTGGCAAATATTGTTTTACAGTAACTATTATTCAATAAAGTTGTTTTGAGACATCTACTCGTTTCAATATATGAGAAAGGGTAGTGATATTTGGTGATTATGATTTTAAGCATATTATATTAATTACCCGGTACATATGTACGCACCATATTCTGATTGTAATGAAAAGAATATTTGCCAATTTTGTAATGAATAATATAAAATTGGGATTTGGAATCCTTTTTTAAATTAGGATATCTTTCATTAATTTAAGTATATAAAAATCATATCAAATTCCTATTTAATTTGTGAAATTTAATTAATTAAAATTAGGGAGATATTTTCTAATGTCGTTCAATTAAACATAAATATTTATTTTAAAATATCTGTTTAATTGGTCTAGTAATTTTTCAATTTAGTCAATCAAAGCATCATGTTGCCATAGCAGCCTCTGTGTGTGGAGTGCGACTTTATTGAAATTACATAGATGAGTGTAGAATTATTTATGTGTTCTGTGTTTGGCCCATAGATAGGCACAGTTTGACAGAATAATAACACATGCGATAATAAGTATGAGATAATTATTTAAATTGTTCATGTGAATATTTGTCGGTCCATATATGGACTTTTGTTTGACAGAACTTATTATCAATACTTGATTATTACATCAAGATTACCCCTGCAGTTAATTTTTGTCCATAGACGAGGTTAATGTTGCACAAGGTGTCTTGTGATGGGTCCCCAATCAATAATGTTATGCAAGTATATCTTCATGCGGGTATTGATCGGCCCAAAGGTAGATTAATATTTGGCAGAAATGCACATGCACCTGTGGTGGTGAATATGTGACATTTATTTGGTTTGACATGTGAGTAATAAGTTGGCCCAAAGGAAGACTATTGCTTGACAGTTCTTATTGTCAGTATTTGACTACTATGTAGAGGGTGTCACTTACAAGTTAGTATTGTTTTCATTGGACTTGATGCTAATGTTGTGCTTGATTCCTAGAGATGATTCTAAATTTTTTAAAATTTGAAAGATTATAAAGTTTAGTACAAGCATGATAATCATTTTGGATTAATTATCTGAATAATTAAGAAGTCTGCTAATTAAGTTTAACATATATCAACAACAAAATCATACATGATGAGAACTTCAACAATAAAGATGAGACTAGAAGGCTTCAAGAAAATTTGGTCTCAATAAAGTATAAAGACAATACAAGAAAACCCATTAAGAAAGCTGCTAAAGACAACTAAAGTACAACCTTTTGTTTACTCCTGAAGGCTTGTGGAATTATTTTATAATACACCACATTAAAATTACTTAGCAAGAATGGTGTTGTAATGTAGTTAAAAGACAAAAATAGTACTCCACAACATATGGTTACTAATTGGAGAAATACTAAAGAATACAACTTAATTATTGTCTCAATAAAGTTCAAACTAAAGTAGTTGTGAGAACTCTTTATAAGTTTCACATATGGTAATGTCCAACTAAGGTTAGATAATTGGGATCTACTAAAGAAAATTGGACTCAAATAAATACAAGCTACTTTATTGGTTATAAATAAAAATAAAAGTTTATAATCCAATTAATCGGATCATATTTGAGACGGGTAATACGGTATTCTGTGAGAATGTTGATTTGGGGGGAAGAATAATATTAGGGACATTGTCTTTGAAGAGGAGTCTATTAGACCCCACTTATGCCTTTTAAGAATATGAAAATTCAGAATATCGATGGGACAATGTCAATAATATTTAAAGAATTACAAAATTCAACAACCTCAAGAATCAATGTCACTAAGGAAACCACTAGAGTTGGGAGAAAGATAATTCGGATGATTATGTAGTTTTTCTCTTAAATAATGAGGACACTATAGAATTAATGGTAGAACATTCTAACAATGTTAATCAAGTCATGTAAGGTCCAATTACTCGAAGTGGGTTAATGCTATAAGTTACGAGTATAAATCAATACAAGATGATTGGGTTTGCATTTTGATAAAGGATTATACTCAAAAGGGAAGGAAGGCATTGTTTTAAGATAGTTGTGACATTAGTAGCATATTTTGGTCTTGAATCATATACTAGATGGATGTAAAGATAAATTTTCTTGGTAGTAACATTGATAACACAATTTCAACAGTTTAAGAACTCAAAAGAAATCCATCTATACATTCAAGTAAGTTTTTCCATATTGAAATCACAAGTATCATCATCAGGTAATTGTCTCATTTGGTTTTGAGACAAGTGTAGATGTTTATGTGATTCAGTGAGAGAATGTTTAAATTAAACTAAAGCAGACAAATGCAGTCTTAATCAGTTGCCCTAAAGTTAAACTAAAGATTTAAGAAATGTAGAAATATTCTATAAGTTTTGATTTTTGGAAGTTGTTGTATGATGAGGTCTGTACAAGACTTAATTTGACTTCTATTGTTGGTATATTAAGTAGATATTTAAGTAACTCTAGTATGGATCTTTATAAAGTATTTACAGAGAATTAATGATAACATGCTTGCATATCAGGGATTAGATTTGTTAGAGATCATGAGGAATTCTGATTCTGAGTTTGTTGGATGCCAATATAGTATAAGATCCACTTCAGGCTACATCTTCTGTTGGTTTTGAAAGCTATATAAGTAAAAGTGTTAAGCAAACACTTGTAGCTCATTAACCATGATAATAGAAATGGTAGCACACTAAGGGGCATCCAATCATAAAATGAATGTTGCGAAGCTTTGTCACATAAAGTTGATTGTGATAGTTAATTCGCAGTAAAGTATTAACGACAAGAGTACTTATAAGTCAAACATATTGACATAAAATTCTTAGTTGTTTAAGAAAGTGTTCTTATGGATAAATTTTGGTAGAGCATACTATGATAGACTCTAAATACGGATCCACCAATCATGTATTCAACGCCCTGTAATTTTATGAGCTAGCTACTCATGTGGGTGTTATATGGTTTTAGAATACATTTGTTTAGTGGGAGTCTATATTTATTGCTCATTAAAATTTTTAAAGCACTTTGATTTGGTAATTCAGTTTTCTGCAGAATAAAGTTAAATTCATTGTGAATTCACTTAAGTAATTTTTATTTTGTAATAGTTTACATTATGGATTGATCTCACTAAATATTAAAGTAGGACCAGTTGGAAATAGACATGATGTTGATCATATTTTACATATAATTTCCATGCTACTCACCATATTTGATCTATGTCATTGAGTATATTAATATTGGTGATTGTCGGGGTTTAATCACGATTTATATATGGTGAATGCCACGGTGATTCCATATTAGTATATGAGATGGACCAGATTGTTAAGTATAGTCTGAAGAGGAATATCATAAAGTTGCGTAATTAAGGACTCTTGATATGATTGCTTTGGGAACAATATATAGCCCAAGTGGGAGATTGTTAGGAAATTTTTAATTTCCTATATAATCTAATTATGGACAATATATTATTATGCAATTATATTAGTTATTCAATTATTTTATGACTTAATTAAGTGATCCAATTAAAGTGTAATGTCCATGGGCTATATAATAATGATATGGGCCAATTGAGTAGATATCGAATACTACATGATTGGGTGATAATGGGTAGCCCAATTGTGTAGTATATAAATGCTCACAGGTTATGGTCCCCAATATACTAAGCCACACATGGTCTTCACTTCTCCCCATCGGGAGGGATTACTATGATCCCCCTAAGGAATAAGGAGGCTTAGTTGAGGAAGGCCATAAAACCACTGATCCCGAGCTCGTGTTCTGCCTAGAGGATTCATTGGATCAGGTATGCTTCCACTTTACAGTTAAGATCTTGTTTAATCATAATAGGGTTAAGGGTTTATAGATTTATTTCCAACAGCCACTTCTCCACTATTGTCGTCAGATGTTGCCGGAGAAGAACCACCGCATCTCGCCATCGACCGCCAAAGAAGACGACCCATCACCCGGGTTTGTTGCTTCCTATCGCCGAACCCATCACAAGGGTTCATCCACTTGCCTACCACTTGCTGCTAGTCTCCGCCAATTGGAGCAATAGTTGAACACCTAAGAATTGATGACGGAAGTTGCTATTATTGCTAAGCCATCAATCCTGTCAACCATCGGAACCCATCAGTGTCATCGAAGATGTAAGCTGCCCATTGTTGGAGAATTGCCGACCGCAGCCACTTGCCATCGTCGATCACCGAAGAAGATGAATCTCTCGTCGCTGCCGCCGATCATACTCATCTTCATCCACAGCTTCTGGTTGTCGACCACCGCAGGAGTTGACACCGTTGTGATGCCACCATCGTCGACAATAGGTGACACATGCCTTAGCCGAACACCACCAAGAATTGTTGCCACGCCATCAAGCTCTGCCGATAGGCCATTTGTCACCACTGGATGTGACGCCGCCATCACATAACTCTTACGTTCACAGTTGTCTTCTCACCAGAATATAGCAACACCATCCTCATGTTAGAGTAATGTGCCCAGCACGCCAATTAGATTGGATTGTACTCTTTATATTGTGAATATAAACAATCTCATTGAAAATTATATTATTATAGGCTGTTTAATTTATCTATATAGTGAATTATATATTTGCTTATTAGATGAAGTCCCTAGACCAATTTAAGCTGAAATGTATGATCACGCATATGACGGTGTTCATGGAATTATACATAGAGAGCTTTGGTCTTAAACTTTGTTCTGAGTCGAGAGTTTTTCTAACTGGGACAAAGAATAACTCAGTAAAGACTCGTACATATGATGAATGCTCGTGGGACGGGAATATTGCATTCCATCAATATTAGTGTTGTGACACAAGTTCATATATGTGGGTACTTATTAGAGAATGAGTTTATCGAACATGATCCGTAGGAAATTCTTATTGGATGTGTCAAAATGAGAATTTTCTAATTGCGATAGTACACGATTACCCTTAGACTTGAAGCACCACAGTAGTCTTGTTTACATCTTGTAATACTTAGATTTATCTTCTGATTGTTTAGCAATCATAAAGGGGGTATGTTGGGTATTATATTGGTATACATTGAGACTTGTGTGCGGCTAAGATAGAATCTGACACTTGTCTAAGGGACAAGAGAATCTCCTGTGTATTTCATTGTTAATGAATCAAAGACCTTGGCCAAGGCAACGAGAATAAAGATTCACAATGAATTATTATAAAATGAAATAGAAACACAGTTATTGAGTTAGTAGAGTTTCGACTTACATTCCTATTCTAGACTCAAATGGGAGATTAATCGTTAGAAGGACCATACGTGTATGTCACTCGTTAATTTGCAGGTTTACTCGATAATTCACCTAACACTAGACTATCACGCTACTTGCTAGGTGTTACCATGATTAGTAGGTACTTGAAATTAATTAGTTAATTTCAAGTAAATTAATTAATTGGATTAATTAATATAATAATTGTTATTACAAGTTACAAAGTGTTGTAAGCCTACTGCTAGAGTTAGTAGTGAACCTAAAAGATCACACCTTAATTTGGATGAACGACTTTTGTCAATTGGTGCAATGGTTAAATTGTTAACCATGTATTATAATTGAATAATTTGATTATTTAATTACAATAAGAATTAATTTGATTAATAAAGTTAAAAGAAATAAATCAATTGGATTAATTAATATATAATTAGGTCAGTTTTAAATTGGATTTATTAAGCCCAATTATAACAATGGACTTTATGAAGAAGCCCATAGATTTTCTTTAATATTGGAATAGAACGTGTGAAGACTTGGTCTTCCCACTCCCCTGTGTGAAAAAAGAGATAAGATAGGTTAGTTATCATAAGATTAGATAGTATGATTAACTTAGACTAATTGCATTGTAGATTACCGATTTCTGCAGAGAAGATGGTCTTCTCTTTACACATTCTCTCTTTTCAATAGTCGTAGTTTTTCTGTTATTTTCTTTTGACTGTTGGAGACAGTAAATTGATTACTGTTCTTCAACCCATTCCCATTCCTATTATCACCAGTTGATATTAGGGACACCATTGATTCCAACAGATTTATACTACTAGCGAACTATAAGTTCTGTGTCGTTAATCCAATCGGTGGATTACTTTAGAGGGGATGCACTTGGATCCCTCACTAAGAAGAATGGTATTAGCCACATACCAGGAATTGATTCCCTCACTCCTTGCATCAACTGAAGAGGGTCTATGAGGGTAAGAATCTTTTATGGATTCTCTTTAGCATATTTTAACACAGGATCCGATAATCGTTTCCGAGTATTTGGGTGAATCGTTTGATGTTAGTAATAAATGTGATTTATTAATTCTTAAAAATTTTAAATTCTACTGCGTTCACCCGGATCGCTATAATGAACCCAACACCTCATTATTGTCTGGTTCTGGTTTGCTATGACAAAGGGAAGGCAAGCATCTATTCTACTCACTCTATGAAGAATACTTGCTACCACACGCTTATAAAACCTACTCTTATGCATAATGAAACAAATAAGCAGATAAAAGGGTAGATTGGAAGCTTACATTGATAACGGGCAATGAGCTCTTTGTGTCTTGTGTTCTGCAACGATGAATTCTCGAGAAAAACTTCAAGGGACAAAGAGAACGCATAAGATGCAGTGCAAAGCAGTGATGAAATTTACGCTACACTTACAAAGAAAAAAAATACTGAAGAATGGAAAGAAACAAGAATTGATGAGGAATTCAAACCCATGAATCTTATTATATAGTGAAGAGCCTCTAGAAAATTATGTAAGTTATTTGCATGATTGAAACCTCCCAAACTTTAAGAGATTTCTTTTATGCAAATAAAATTGTTTGATTTGAGCAAAGATTTCCAAATGCTTGATGAGCGAATAATCAAATCTGCTCAATATTCTTTTTCTCCATAATCTTGAAATTAAGTAGAGAAGGAAATAAGGCAATCTCTCAATTATAAGAGTCCAAATTATTAATGTTAAAAAAGAGAAGAAAAAAAAGAGGGAAACTTTTGAGATTCTTTCACATTAAGACATAACGTCCGTGAACAAATCGCAAGGGGGCATTTGTAAGCAATTAAAATTTACGGTCCAATCAAATGGCAACACGTGGATTTTTCTTAATTAACTATCAATTTTAATTTATTTTGGAATTTAAATAAATAAATTCCTAAAATAGATTAATAAATAATTGATAATTAATTTGAGCCCAACAAATTAAATGGGCCCAAATCAAATGAGGTCTGACTTAAGTTAAGCAAGCCCACAGAAATTAAATTAGGCCCAAGTAAAATAGGCCTGATTACATTCCAACCAAGTTGGAGGCTCAAGCCCGTAGAGCAAGGCCCAAATAGCCCTGGACTTTACCTCTCACCTATATAAAGGGGTCTCCTCCATTCATTTGGGACACACACATTCAAGCAGCCGAAGACGAGATGCTCCTAAAGAGATTGAGAACACGAGCAGCATTTTCTCAAATCCTCAAGTCTTCGAAGCTTCAAGCGAAGAACGAACGAAGATCTTCAAGTCTTCAAGCTCAAAACCTTCGAGGATCTTCAAGACTTCAAGCAATCTTCGAATCTTCAAGCCTTCAAGCTCAAGAACTTCGAGGATCTTCAAGACTTCAAGCAATATTCGAATCTTCACGCCTTCAAGCTCAAGACCTTCGAGGATCTTCAAGTCTTCAAGTTCGGGACCTTCAAGCGATCTTCGAGTCTTCAAAGTCTTCAATGTTTCAAGCGAGGATCTTCAAGTCTTCAAGATCTTCAAAGCTTCAAGCGAAGAACAAGCCTCCAAAGCTTCAAGCTCAAGATCTTCAACAAAACTTCAAGTCTTCAAGCCTCCAAAGCTTCAAGCTCAAGATCTTCAACAAAACTTCAAGTCTTCAAGCCTCAAAAGCTTCAAGCTCAAGATCTTCAACAAAACTTCAAGTCTTCAAGCCTCTAAAGCTTCAAGTATAAGATCTCCAAAGCATCTTCAAGCTTCAAGTCAAGAACAACCACTAATCCGCGATCAAGGCTCCAAGTCCCCCAGATCAAGTGTTCATCGTGGAAAGCTCTCAGTCAACGTTCAATCCGAATAAAGGTTCAACACCTCCGGGTCAACGTTCAAGGCTACACACCCGAGCTCGGACAAGCTTTATTTGAAGATCCAGCTCAACACACACGTTGTCAACACAGTCAGTGTATACTCCAGTCAAAGTCAACACACAAGTCAAGTCAAGCCAAATTGGTTCGAGAGAAGAATCAGAGAATTGATAGAGATTGTAACTCGCTTACATATCATTCAAATTAAATCTATCTTAAATTTATAAATACAAAATTTATTGTTACAAATTTTGGCACGTCCAGTGGGACAGTCTCTATCTCTCATCTCTTCTCTCTACAAGCTCGAAGATACAAAGCATGACTCCTCTCAGGATTGCAATAAGAAGACCTTCTACCTTGAAGCATTCAGAGCTGCAAACTGAAGAGATTCAAAAGGTAACTTCACTCAAGATTGCTATACGAAGCCTGCTGCATCAAAGCCTCCAGTGTTGCAAACTGAAAAGGTTGGAGTCGTTACAAGAAGTATTCCCGAAGGCTCCGTAGAGGCAAACCATATGGTGGAGATTAATCTTAACAAGCCATTGCATAGAGACAAGAGTGGTGAAAATTTTTCTCTTGCTCAACTCCTCGTTCAACGCCAAGCTCGCCATCTGCCTCAGCTATAGCTGTAGTGATGACAACAAATTCTATGACCATTGAGGAACAACTAGCAAGTATGATGAGAGCCATTGAAGGACTCAACAAGCATATGAAAGCTAAAGACGTAAAGATCTCCGTACTTATGAAGAAAATAGATAGTGCAGAGACAAGCCATGCAAATAAGAAACAAGTTGAGGATGAGCATGAGGAGGAGGACTCCACGAGACAACATCCATCCGAAACAAATCAAGTTGAAGAAGATATACAAGTTTCAGCTGACAAGATGCTTCATATCAACCAACTAAAAAATATCGTGATAGAGACCGAAGGCAACCCAAGACAGCATGCGGCACACTTCGTTAGAACACCAAAAACCGGCAGTTTTTGATTTGTCTGGTTTAACCAGTTATTCTGATTTTTCCTGGTTCAAGCATGTCCTTCCTGATCTGACTCCAATAATGGTTCTTGAAGAGCTTTCGAACCGATCCCGGCATCGGTTCCCAGATGAGCCGGTCGAATTGGCCGGTCCAGTCCGATTCCGATAACACTGATTAGAACAACAGAATTATTACTTATAAGTACAAAATATAAGATAATATTACTACTAGATGCATTGTATAAATTATATTACTATCAGGTACAAAAGTATATAATGTAAAGTCTTAAGTATCCTTTCATACATAATTCATAATTAGTTAGGTAGAAATTCATGTTTACTTGTTTATTTAATTTCATATATTCTAGTTCTCTCTTCTCAAAAATCAATCTAACTTCCAAAAATTACTGAATATTAAGAACGACATATTTCTGAATACATTGTTGAGTTTATTCTGATTACTAACAGATTTCTGAATACCACCATTTTTCTGAATATACCAACATACTTCTGCAAAAATGTATCGAGAATGTATTTCTGAATATTACCATACTTCTGAATACACAAACATATTTCATGTAGATTTATAAAATAAACATAACTTACTGAACACTGAAGATTTATAACACATATACAATTGAACACCAAATTCTATAACGCCGAACATTGAGAATATATTGAATACTACTTTTTAATGTTTGACAATTTTTTACGGATTTATTAATCTCCAACCTATTTTCTATTTTCATGAAGAGATTGTAGGTACATTGTTGAGTTTATTCTTAATACTAACATATTTCTAAAAACCACCATGCATATTTCTGAATATACCAACATACTTCTGCAAAATTGTATTGAGAATGTATTTCAAAATATTAACAGATTCTAAATATACAAACATATTTCACGTAGATTTATAAGAGAAACATAACTTATTGAACACTGAAGATTTATAACACCGAACATTGAGAACATATTGAATACTATTTTTTAATGTTTGACCAATTTTTACAGATTGACTAATCTCCAACTTATGGTCTATTTTCATGGAGATTTTAGTGGGTAAATAAATTTCTGAATACAATAAAACTTACAATAGGGTTAAAATAATATTTGATGCATTCAATTTATAGTATTTAGTAATATAATTTTCATATTGAATCTAGTAGTAATATAGGTACATAAATTGTACCTATAAGTAGTAGACCCATAGAACATCATAAAACAAAGATAATTTCTCAAACAACTCTATCGATTTCAACAATAAGTGATATATATACTAAAAACTATTATTAGATTGAATGAGATGAACTGTTTTTGTGAAACAGCAGCTAGCAAAAAAACAGATGCTTCTTGTTACCTTAAATGATTTAGGCACATGCATGGATTGAATTTCATACATGCTATTGAGCCCTAAAAGCCTCGCATACATATATTCTACAATATTCCTTTTAAGTTATAAAAAATAACGTTGATATTAACATTTTGTGATTATTGTTAAACTGTTAATTATTTCCAAAGAAGATTTTAATTTTTACATCTTTAAGAAAAAATAATCACTAATTGTTAATATCCAATCATTTTTCACAGTAGAAGTAACTGAATAGAAGGCACACTCCAAAGCCGTCTTGAATGCTAAATGATACAATTTTTGTCATTGTTGGTAGGCGATATATATCTATTGCTAATACCTGTTTGTTTAACAAAGAATGAGTGACGTGGGAATTTTTGGTGAAGATTTGAAGCCTACAGTACTGAAAAGTTACCCAACAATGAAAACCTTAAACTCAGCACCTTTGAACAAAATGGTCCAACTATGCAATGTCAACTCAACATGGAGATCACCAACAGTCAGTCAACTTCAAGAAATTATCTGTTCTGATTGGGATAGAGTTATGGTGCAGCTGGATACTATTGGAAAGCGCTTGAAGTCTAATTTCTACAAAATTTTACGGATCTAAAAAATAATATTCCTATAGAAAGTTATGACCATTTGACTGAAGTGTGACAGACTGTGCAATATCTTGAAGTGTGGCAGACAAGTGGTATCAGAGCTTTGGTTAGCGATGGCAACTCATGATATTGAGTTAGAAGATTTAAGGAGACAAGTGCAACTATTCAATCAACGTCTTGCTCGTGGCAAACATCTTGAACGTGATGTTGAGGGTCATGGTTCAGATGGTGGTTCTGCAAGTGATGATTTGGATTTTAATCCATTTCATGGTGATGGAAGTAACGATTCAAGTGGCAATACATCTCGAAGTGTACAGGTTCGAAAGAGCAGTGTTCCTAGTAAATTTCTTGGTTTTAAAGTTGAAATTCCAGATTTTGATGGAAGAAATGATCTCGAAGAATTCATTGATTGACTCAATTCGATTGAGAGAGTCTTTGAATTCAAAGATATTCAAGAAGAATACAAGGTGAAACTGGTGGTCATCAAATTGAAGAAATATGCATCCTTATGGTGGAAGCATCTTAAGAAGCAGCGTGCTCGTGATGGCAAGAGGAAGATTAGAACATGGGACAAAATGAAGGAGTTGACGAGGAAATTCTTGCCAGATAATTTAATTGGTCGTATATAATCGGGATGACCAATTAAAAATTTTATCGAACCACAGGGAGGAAGGTACTAGAGTTTAAGCGATCTCAAGTTTATCGTGATTTTATAAGGACGACGGAATGGATGGAGGATAAGCGTGCAAATGAACGCACTTAAACTAATGCAAGAAATAAGATAAAAGCAAAGATAAATGATGGGTTCCAAATGATGCAAGGATGAGATTAGCAACAATCATGGCATATAAAACAAAGTAATTATGCAATTAATTCTAATCTCTCATGGACATGGCATAGGAGCGGTCACTAATTCCACCTAAACTCTCTCTCGAGATGGATAGGATGTAGGCTTTCAATAAGACTCCCAAAAGCAAATAGGATCGTGACCAAAGCAAACACCTCCCACTAGGTACTAATTACTCTACGAGTTCCTTAATGAGGTACTAAATCATAGGTAGTATTCCCTTTTAAGGTACTATGAATTCACTAATGGTTTTGGTCTCCTCACCTAATCAATCAATCTCTCGATTAAGCTAATCAAATGTTCCATCAAAGGGTTCTAAATCTAGGAGGATATCTCTATCTTATTCTAAATTAATGCACATGAAGTGTATGATGAAATGATTCAATGAACAATCCTAAATACATAATTGATTTCTCAATCTAATCACATGCCCATGACAATTAATCACACATATCATCATATAAATCAAGCAATGAACAATCAATGATAGAAATAACACAAAGCCCATTCAAGATTAAAATCAAATTGCATAAAAACTAAATTATCCCATACTAATCATGGAGTTAATCTCACAAAGGAGATTACCCTATCATAGTCTTAGAGAAAACAACATAGACAATTGAATCTAAAAATTCCATGATCAAACTATAAAGAAGTTCACAAAAATTAGAATTAGATTCCCCCTTTGAAGTCCTTCAATGGAGATCTCCTTCTTCTTCTTGCAATCTTCACCTCCCTTGCTTCCTTGATCACTTGGATGGTGGATTTGATGGAGGAGATCAAGTGTGGAAGGATGGATGAAGAATGGATGCATCCCTAAGTTTAGGAGTCAAACCCTTCAAAAATTATTATCAAATATTGAAGTATTGGATATTTATACCTATTGGGAAGCTTCTAGAAGGGTTCTGATATGTTTCTGATGCTGCAGCAACACGACTCGTGTGCTGCAACACGGCCGTGTAGACATTTTTAATGTCAGAAAACGGCCAAGACTTATAGGGTTGTGTTACGCAACACGGCTCGTGTGCTGCAACACGGCCGGCCGTGTTGGTGCAACCCCTATTTTTACAATTTTGTTTCAGCTCGTTCTCCCTTGTTTCAACTCATTCTCCCTCGTTTCAACTCCGAATTGAGATTTGCTTTTTCCTACAACTTCCTTTTCACATCTAGGATCTAATTTTGTCTAAAAATCATACGTTTAAGCTCATTCACACACATCTACATAAAAATACAAAACACAACCAAATAATACACAAATACAGATAAAATAATACGAAAAAACACATAAAAAGACCCTAAAATATAAGTGAAAATATCACTCATCACACCCCAAACTTAAAGTGTTGTGCATCCTCAAACAACAAAAATGATAAACCAAGGGGAGAGAGATTTTCACCTAGGAAAAGACAAAATGAACATAAGTAATAACACATCAATAGTAATAATAATTACAAACTATACTAAGTCATCCTACAACGTTAAACTCATGACATGAAAAATTAACAAGTTCAATTTCTAGAGAATAAAAGTGTAATATAGTCCCTTTTTAGTCCAAACCTCACATAGATATCAATTTTCACTCAACACTCTTTAAGGTAAGGTAAATCATCACTCATTAATCAATTGGCTTGACTCGCTATATGCTTACTCGTGGACTACATTCACAGACCACCAAAGTTTCCATTAGCGATCAAAAAGGTCTTTAATCAGGATGTAATTATAGGCTCTTTGGTATGGTAGGGAGAATTTAGGTAAGAGTGACTAATCATGTGTAAGTAATAGAAGAGGTAGCTACTTTCTTCCATACCTTCACTTATTTTTCTTCCTTTCTCAACTCTGATAATCACAAGCACTAATCATCAACTTTCCTTAGATTGAGCTTCTTTTGATTTATGCTTCCTTCTTTGGACTTTTAAGTGCTTGAGCATATTGTTGTTGCTTTGCTTATTTTCTTGTTTTGAGGTTGCATGTTCATTCTTGGTTTCGCTCTTTTCATCCTTTTTCTTATTTGTTTACCATTACCTTTCTTCTTTTTCTTTCTTATCAAAACTTTCTAGCTACCATCTCTTCAATCACTCACACAAAAGGGTAAATATATTAGGCTCATGTCGGTAATCAAGGCTTGTAATGTGCTAGATAAACAAGAATAGACTTAAAGGCTCAAAGTGGATGACTAGGGATGATGTTCATGGTAGGGAAATATATGGCAATGACTATTAATGACAAGGATGGCCTTAGATCATATCACTAATCTCCACAAATCGGGCTCGTTCCTATAGTCCTTGAGCAAGTTCTAGCTTATCAAACACAACCGATCCACTCATGAAAAAATACCATGTATGCACGGTCGAGGCTCAAATGCTCACAAGCTTGTGCTTGGACTTAAAGAAACTTATTAC
The DNA here is from genome assembly GCA_023678885.1 of Pogostemon cablin. NCBI lineage: Eukaryota > Viridiplantae > Streptophyta > Magnoliopsida > Lamiales > Lamiaceae > Pogostemon > Pogostemon cablin. Next base: position 24,148,120 of record CM042989.1, on the reverse strand, counting down.
ACTACATTCACCTCAAAATTGAACAAGTTATGTAAAACATGTCACAATTCGAAAGCGTAGAGATTCTTAATCATAACTTACCATCACTTACTACCACAACATGTCATAACTTACATTCAAATATGACTCACGACATCCCTAAAATAAACCACCAAAACAACCCTAAACAAGAATAAGAAAACACACAAAACAAATAAGAAAAGACTCACCAAACAAGAAACAATCAAAAACACATAACATGCAAGAATAAAAAAAAATCCCATCATAAAATAATGAAGCACACATTCTATATCATCCATTATCAATTAGGCTCACAAACATCCCCATCTTTGATTGAAAAGTAAACCTTCCAAAAACATAACAAATAAAGTAGCATGCTAATCACAACAATCCAAATCAACATAAAAACATGTCAAGCAAATAGAAGTGATAAAGTATAGAGTGAACTCCCTTAATAGGCATTTGGTAGTGGAAATGGTTAGCACGAGCTTCCGGATTTAATGCACAATGAATCTCGAGTTGATCTCCGGGCTCAATTCGTGCTTTCACTACACTTCATTCATGCTTAACAATTCATCAAAACCATTAGCTCAACAATATCATTAAAAATATGGACTATCATGCACTTCAACACAACCAATCGGACCAAATTCAAACCAAAACTCATGAGAAAATTTTAAAATTAGCCCAAAAATACGAAAAGTATATGCCTTCAAGAAAAAATATGTCACACCACACCATATCCCTCCAAACTTAAATTGAAACAAGAGTTTCGAGTTAAGTTTGTAAAAAGTGGTATGACGTACTTACACACTTCAAATCAAGCACCCTTCGTATCTTCAACACACATCTTACTCACGAGCACAATCAACCTACATGCCAAAAATTGCAAAACAACATCAAATCCACAATCCTTATTGAAAGCATGAAATAAAACAATAAAGATAATGATGGGTTGTCTCCCATCTAGCGCTAAGTTTAACGTCTTTAAGTCAGACGATAGTCTTTAGGTCATGGTGGTCTAGAATAATCCTTTGGCACTTACATAAGTTTCTTCTTGAAGTAGTGCCTTGTGCTCTCACATTCAACCACTAGAACATTCTCTTTCTTGTTAAATAGCTCAAGCAATTGTTCTCCGAAGGCGTTCTTCACAAGGAATGACCCTTTCCACTTGTTCCACTTTTTTCATGGGGCTTTATATGCATTTTGAACTTCAACCACATCCCCCGATAAGAATTCGGGCATTGACAAGTGTTGATGCCTTCTTACAACCTTTTTCCTACAATCACCAAACAAATTTTTATCAATAAAATCATGAAAGTTCTTAAGAAAATTTGAAATTTCAATAGAATGAGAAGGTTTTGGCTTGTGGGGAGTAGAATCCATGATCTTAGTTTCCGGAGGCTTCTTTTCTTCCATAAGGGGATGAATCTCTTCTTGATTTTGAATCTTGACTTTCTCTACCATCTCTTCAAGAGACTCAACAAATCTATCGAATTCCCCCTTCAACTCTTCTTTCAACTCATTAGCTTTCACCCACTTAGGAACTCTTTCTCTCTTCTCCTTCATCACCTCATCAACCCCTAAACTATCCTCTTTTCTAGCCTTAACGACCATGCATTCACTCTTTATTCCAGAGGTAGAAGGCTTGTTATTCTCTTCTTGAAGTCTCTCCACGGTGGACACGATTTGACTTACTTGGTGCTCCAATGAATTCAACTTAGCATTTAATGCTACCATTGTATTCATCATCGTTTCACACAAGTTTCCAATTCTATCAATCCACACTTGATTAGACTTTCTCCCCTCTTCTAAGAGATCCATAACCATTTCAAACAACTTTTCTCCAAGCATCGCTATGTGGTCATTTTGGTTGGAATAAGAGGTGTTGGAGTCTTGAAAATTTCCCCATAGTTGTGGTTGATTTCCTTCTTGATTTCTAGAAAAATTTCCTTGAAAAACATCTTCCACACCTTGAGGGTATATTTGTTGATGCATTTGATGAGGAACTCCAAAATTCTCATAACCTTATTGTTGGAATTGCATATCTTGTACTCCATAATCCGGTTGCGAATTTGGCTCAAAATTTGGCATTTGAAATCCTTGAAAATTTTCTTGTGTGTTCATAGTAGGAAGAGCACTTCTATTCACCATATTTCGAAGAATATCCATGTAGTTCATATTCTTGGGCTTGTTCTCCTTCTTCTTCCTTCTCAAGCTATGCACCTACAAGAGAAAGAAAAATTAGAACAAAATTTTCTAAAGCAAATAAGATGCAAAATTAAAAAAATGTTCTTATTAAGACCACTCTAAACAATCCTTCGTCAAACTACTAGCGATCGTTACCTCTCTGGTAACGGCGCCATTTGATTGATCGTATATAGCCGGGATGACCAATTAAAGAATTTATCGAACCACAGGGAGGAAGGTACTAGAGTTTAAGCGATTCCAAGTTTATCGTGATTTTATAAGGACGACGGAATGGATGGAGGATAAGCGTGCAAATGAACGCACTTAAACTAATGCAAGAAATAAGATAAAAGCAAAGATAAATGATGGGTTCCAAATGATGCAAGGATGAGATTAGCAACAATCATGGCATATAAAACAAAGTAATTATGCAATTAATTCTAATCTCTCATGGACATGGCATAGGAGCGGTCACTAATTCCACCTAAACTCTCTCTCGAGATGGATAGGATGTAGGCTTTCAATAAGACTCCCAAAAGCAAATAGGATCGTGACCAAAGCAAACACCTCCCACTAGGTACTAATTACTCTACGAGTTCCTTAATGAGGTACTAAATCATAGGTAGTATTCCCTTTTAAGGTACTATGAATTCACTAATGGTTTTGGTCTCCTCACCTAATCAATCAATCTCTCGATTAAGCTAATCAAATGTTCCATCAAAGGGTTCTAAATCTAGGAGGATATCTCTATCTTATTCTAAATTAATGCACATGAAGTGTATGATGAAATGATTCAATGAACAATCCTAAATACATAATTGATTTCTCAATCTAATCACATGCCCATGACAATTAATCACACATATCATCATATAAATCAAGCAATGAACAATCAATGATAGAAATAACACAAAGCCCATTCAAGATTAAAATCAAATTGCATAAAAACTAAATTATCCCACACCAATCATGGAGCTAATCTCACAAAGGAGATTAGCCTATCATAGTCTTAGAGAAAACAACATAGACAATTGAATCTACAAATTCCATGATCAAACTATAAAGAAGTTCACAAAAATTAGAATTAGATCCCCCATTTGAAGTCCTTCAATGGAGATCTCCTTCTTCTTCTTGCAATCTTCACTCTCCCTTGCTTCCTTGATCACTTGAATGGTGGATTTGATGGAGGAGATCAAGTGCGGATGGATGGATGAAGAATGGATGAAGATGATGGTGCAAAATGGAGGAAATTGTGTGTGATCTAGGTGTAGGAGTAAAACCCTTCGATAATTATCATCAAATATTGAAGTATTGGGTATTTATACCCCTTGGGAAGCTTCTAGAAAGGTTCTGATAAGTTTCTAATGCTGCAGCAACACTACTCGTGTGCTGCAATATGGCCACAAGGTGGCCGTGTAGGCATTTTTGATGTCATAAAACGGCCAAGGCTTACAGGGCTGTGTTGCGCAACACGACTTGTGTGCTGCAACACGGCCGGCCGTGTTGGTGCAACGCCTATTTTTATAATTTTTTTTGGCTCGTTCTCCCTCGTTTCAACTCTGAAATGAGATCCTCTTTTTTCTGCGTCTTCCTTTTCGCGTCTAGGATCTATTTTTGCCTGAAAATCATACGTTTAAGCTCATTCACACACATCTCCATAAAAACACAAAATATAACCAAATAGTACACACATACGGATAAAATAATACAAAAACACACATAAAAAGACACTAAAATCTAGGTGAAAATACCACTCATCAATAATAATCTGTAAGATTATTTTCTTAAATATCACAACTCCAAACAAAAAGAATCAAATCATTTTGGTGGACGTTTCTTGTCGAGTCGTGGTGCTTCTAACCGGGGGAGTACTTCTACTTCCTAGAATGTTCCAACTGCAAATGATACAAGACAAAATGTTGATGCAAAAAAGAAAGATTGTCCAAATCGGAGAATCATTGTTCTTGTTGAGGAAGAGCAAGAAGAGGAGAAGCCGGTTTATGATGAAAGTGAAGATGAGTATGAAGAAGAGGAACATGATGAATCAACACCAATCTATGATGAGTACGATGAAGATGTCACTTACAAAGATCATGGAGAAGATTTGGTGATATGGAGTAGCCTCGATGTCACCTGTGTTGAGGATGTTCCATGGATTTATAACAATGATTTTCACACAAGTTGCGAGTTAACTGATGAGGTACATGATATTATTGTTGATGAGAAAAGTTGTGGAAATAATGTTGCTACTACTATGGTGGAGAAGTTAAAGTTGAAGTTGAAAATCGAAGATTATCATCAACCTTACAAGTTGTTATGGCTTCGTGATGATATTGATGAGAAAATATTTTTTGGGGATTCAAAGATGGAGAATTTTCTTGAACCATCAAAAGAAATGCTCTTTTATTCACATATTTATGAAAATCCAACGTTTGAACCAATGGAAGAGTATGAATTGATGGCTTTAGAAGGAGATGAAAGAGGTGATGCCATACCATTCCAAGTTAAATTTCTTTTGCAGGAGTTTCATGATGTGGTACGTGAGAAGATTCCACCAGACCTTTCTTCAATGAAGAACATTCAAAATTGCATTGATGCTTCTATACCGAATACGGCTGTCACTTATTGAACGAATTCGAAGCATCATGATGAATCGTAAAGGCAAGAGCAAGAGCTTGTGGATAAAGGCTTGCTAAGAAAAAATTTTGTAAAGGTGTTCGAAGTGGATTGCGATGCTTTAAATGTGGGAATCAAAGGAGTTCTTAGTCATGAAGCTATGAAATACTTGAATTCACAGCAAAAGTTAAATCCATGGCATGGTAAATAGATTGAGTTATTACAAGCATTCAACCTTTTGATCAAGCACAAATCTATTGTGCTAAATCAAGTGGCGAATGCTCTTAGTCAACGATACTCTTTGTTGACTACTTTGCATTTGAATGTGGTTGGGTTTGAGGTGATGAAATATCTCTACAAGGATCATGCATATTTTGGCAGAATATGGGAAGAATATTCTTTAAAAGCTTCATTCAAGCTTTTCTTGATTCATGATGGTAATCTCTGTGAATTGTTATGTGTTTCAAATTATTCTTTAAAGCTAACAATTGATGAAGCACATAGCGGAGATCAGCTTGCTGGATATTTTGGAAGAGATGTCAAGAAGTATGAAAGATACATGACTTGTCATGAGCAAAATAAAGGTCTGTACACTCTTTTGCCATTACCATTATACTCATGGGAAGATATAAGTATGGAGTTTGTTTTTGTGTGGCCTCGCACTCAAAGGAACAAAGATTTGTTTATGGTAGTTGTTGATCAGTTCTCAAAGATGGCACATTTCATTCATTGCATCAAAACAATGAATGCAAATCATGTGGCTGATCTTTACAACAAGGAGTTGCATGGGAAGGTTCGTAAGGAGATTGTCAAGAAAAATGTAACATTCAAAAAGAATGCTGATAAGCATCGAAGGATGAAGAAAACTCAGAAACGAGTTTGCGTGCAGTGGAAGCGATTGATGTGGAAAAGATTACAGCGCATATGGGGTAACTTCACAAATATTATGGTACTGATTAGGAGGGATTCAGACAGTGACCAGTATATAGATAAAAAGCTCTTTCAGTCTAGTTTCAAATGCAACAAATAGAGAGTCGTTTGGAATTTTATACAAGGAGTTATGTCTATTTTTCTAGAAGGTGGTAGAAGCACTCGAAGATCTGTCAAGTTCATGCAATGGAAGTTTTTGAAGTCTTTCCAAAAATACTTTCTTGGTCAGGTCATCGTAATTACTATATTAATTGTTACAATAATGTTGTGCATGGTTTTGGGTGGTCAAAGGGTGATTAATGGTGGAGTTGCTAGTGTCTTAGCTACTTTCAATCCTTAACCATATGCTGATGATGAAGAAGGTCCAGATTTGAGGACGAATCTATTCCAACCAGAGGAGAATGACGCGGAAATTTTTGGTGAAGATTTGAAGCCTACAGTACTGAAAAGCTACCCAATAATGAAGACCTTAAACTCAGCACCTTTGAACAAAAATGGTCCAACTATAAAATGCCAACTCAACATGGAGATCACCAACAGTCAGCCAACTTCAAGAATTTATCTGTTTTGATTGGGATAGAGTTATGGTGCATGCTGGATACTGTTGGAAATCTCTTGAAGTCTAACTTTCTACAAAATTTTACGGATCTCAAAAATAATATTCCTACAGAAAGGTATGACCATTTGACTGAAGTGTGGCCGACTGTGCAATATACGAAAGTTGCTGGACCAATTTGAAGTTTGCTGATTATTGATGATTCGTCTCCTCATATAGAACCTTGGGTATTTACATATTCTTAGTCTTTGATTATCTATATTTCATTAATTTTACATTTATTAGAGTCTTAGTTCTTATTTTCAATGTCTTGAGAATGATCAAGTCTCATTTATATCTTTTGACTCACTTGGAGGGTTGTTCCAATTCTTGCTTATATAATGGCATCATTTGTAAGCTCTCAAGCAGCCAATTTTGAATTTAAACATATTCTGAGCTTTTAAGCTTATTTAGAAGATGTTATCTTCTTGTATCTTGCTTTAAACTCTTTTGGTGGATTCCTAGAGTGGTGAGTGTGTCTCTTAGTCTTTCGGTAGATTCCTCAAGGTGATAAGATTATTCTAAACTTGTGGTGGATTCCGTAGGTGAGGAATTGTATTCGAGTGTGTGCTTGTGTTACCTCCAACTTCTCTAAAATCCTGGTGTCAATGAGAGCCAACATCTTTGTCATAACATAAAGTACTATTGATGCAGTCTCCACCAATTGATTGAATCCAAATATCTGAGTAGCCTTTCCTTCAGATAGGATCCATTCGTGGATTGTATTCCCTCTCATTGAAAGCACTGCCAATTTCAACCGAGTTAGTCTCCCGTGAATTCGATTTACAGTGTAAATCCTGTGGCCTCCCTTTAATTTAAACCCTAGCAATACATAGGGTATAATAGGATGGAAAGGAGACCATATATGGGAAAATATCAATTTTGGTCCTCTAGTATATGCCAAATCCAACTTTAGTCCTTAAGTTTGATAATTTCTCAAAAGTGGTCCTCCGATGTCCGCTTTTGGTCCTTTTGGTCCATTTTTTGTCCTTTTTGTCCACTTTTGCTCCTCTAAGATAGGTCAAATAAGGACTAAAAGTGGACAAAAGACCAAAAGTGGACAAAAAGGACTAAAACGGACACTGAAGGACCACTTTTGAAAATTTACCAAACCTTAGGACTAAAGTTGGATTTTGCATATCCTAGAGGACCAAAATTGATATTATCCCACCATATATAGGGTTTACTGTTTACACCGTAAACCTGATTTACACAATTATCTGCCTCTCAATCACCATTATAATTGAATGATAATCATGCGAAATATTATAGCAGAACAATTAAAGATCAACAATACAATAACACTAACACATGCATAATATATAATTAACCGTTCAGATTAAGTTTAAATTTATATTAAAGTATGACATAAATTATAGTAACATAAAACATTACATTACACGAATTAATATCTTGAGAAGTCGGTTTGCTATACACCCAATTTTTGCAAAATTATTTATTAGTACATAAAAGTTATTCTTTAAAAAGATGATCAATTACTAATTTTCTAAATAAAAAGTATTATTCTTCAAAAAAGTAATCGGTTTACTACAAAAAAAGTTGCTCGACAGTAACGGATTTTTGTGATGGAAAATTTTACCGTCACAATTGTGACGGACTTTATGATGGTATTTTAAAAATAATGATGACTAATAGTTGACCGTTTAAAATTTTATCATTCTCGATATTTGTGACGGCATTTGTGATGGAAAAATTTGTGACAGTCTTTTTTTCCGTCACAAAAATATTTTATTTTTATTTTTTAATTAGTGACGGAAAAATATGGTCACAATGTAAAGAGTCTCATTTGTGACGGACTTTGTCCGTCATAAAGTTTGTGACGGACTTTGTGATGAAATTTGTTCGTCACAATTTACAGTTTAAAAAAATCATTAAAATTGTATGGTGGTATTTATGATTAAAGGTGTTATTTAATTTGAAGATGAACATGAATAGTCCTAAAGAATTAGTATGCGTGATTTATGTATATTAATTAATATTTGCTCTATTTATATAGTTTTTTAAAGATATATGCTTTTATTGATTGGTTTAATTATCTATATGTAACCAAGAAAGAATAAAAATAAAAAATAAATTATTAATTGAATATATTTTTATTGATTGACTTAATTATCTATTTACAATAAAAAATATGATTAAAGGTTGTATTTAATTTGAAGATGTACATGAATAATAATATTAATAAGTTAAATATATTTTATTGATTATCTATTCCTGAACCAATCAAAAAGGTATGATTAAAGGTGATTTTAATTTATAGATATACATGATTTAAATATATATATATAAATAATAATAATAAATAAAAGTAGAAAGATTATATGTAATACTAAAACAAAAAATAAAAAATATATGAAATTTAACCACATTGCAACACCTCATACTTTTAAAAAGCTATTTATATCAGCGTATTCGTAATTAGTATATATAAAATAAGATATATATATATATATATATATATATATATATATATATATATATATATATATATATATATATATATATATATATATATATATATACATACATACATATATATAAAGGAAAGTTGATGATTAAATTAAAAAAAGATCGTGTATTCAATTGATAAAAATAAAGTTTGTGATTGAATTAAGAAAAATATAAAGATTATGTATTTTCTAACAAGAGAATTAAATTGAGAAATTAAGAGAATGTTATTTATTTTAAAATGCAAATTAACCTATTTTTCATCTACAAATAAATAATATATTTAGATATTATTTATAGATTGAGAGTTTAAAATTTATACGTATTTTTTTATTTTAATTATAAAAATTTTAATATTTTTCTTAAATAAATAATAAAATTAATTAATTAATATTTTAATAATTATTTGTCATATTAATATATATTACATTAATCAATATTACCACAATATTTATTTTGAAAGTTGCTGATGTTATTTTAATACAAATTAATTGAATATATATAATATTTATTAAAGACTAACACAAAACACATCTAGTCAAATTGGTTCAACACTTGCGCACAAGCACTCTTGCTTAGTGCCCACCCAGGTTCAAACTCGGTTGGGTGCGAATCTACACAATTAAATTCTAAATAAGGTATAAGGGTAGAAATATAATAAAATATAAATGGGTTAGCGGTAGCCGATCCGGCTGGAGCCGTCAAGCACTCACATGAGCAACAAGGTTCAATTCTTGCCTAATTAATTTTTTTTGAATTTAAGTTTGTGATGAAATTTTTCGTCACAAAGTCCGTCACAAATGAAATTCATCACAAAAATTCATCGCAAATATTGGTTAAAAGAAACCGTCACTAATGTTTTCCGTCACAAAATCCGTCACTAATTGTGATGGGAAAGTCACAAATACTTTGTGGCGCATGTTCGGGTGACGGGTGCTTTCCCTTCATAAAGTCCGTCAAATCGTCACAAATAAAACGTAAATGGGTTAGCAATAGCCGATCCGGCTGGAGCCGTCAAGCACTCACATGAGCAACAAGGTTCGATTCTTGCCTAATCAATTTTTTTTTAATTTAAATTTGTGACGGAATTTTTTGTCACAAAGTCCTTCACAAATGAAATCCGTCTCAAATATTTGTTAAAAGAAACCGTCACAAATATTGGTTAAAAGAAACCATCACAAATTCCGTCACTAATATTTTCCATCACAAAATCCATCACTAATTGTAACGGGACCATCACAAACACTTTGTGACACATGTTCGAGTGACGGGCGCTTTTTCGTCACAAAGTCTGTCACAAAGTCCGTCACTGTCAATCAATTTTTTTGTAGTAGCTAAAGAAATATTATTCATATGCCAAAAAGTAATCGATAAATTAGGGTAAATATGTGAACTCAATTCACACAAGCATTTGCCTTATATAAGGATAAAATTCCAATTGTAATCTAAGGATTTGTTTTTAAGAGTAAAAAGGTTGATTTTTGAAAAGATCAAATTATTGTATGGAACTATTTGCTCACCTAGTCACTGGACTTCTCACTAAAGTATTGTTTGTCTTTTATTTTTGGGATTATTATTGATAGGTACGTGTATATATATCTTAATTACTAATAAATATATTGATATAATATAATATAATTACTGATAAATACATAACGCCTTCTTTTTTTCCAGCATTACCCTTATTTATAATGATTTAATTCAATGTTTGTACATAACAATAGTTTCATTGAATACCAATATGAGTTTTTAGGAGACACTTTCATCAATTTAATCGCGTATTTTTTGTTTCTCTTTTAATAATGCACACTAATGTACATTATATTGCGTATTTGTTTATCTCTCATGAATGCACACTACTGTATATTAATGGGGGTAGATGCAGGATTAGTCCCATTGGAGTAGGTCACTTGCAGAAATGGTCCAGTAGCCTGCGATTTTGGTCCCGTAGAAGTTTTTCTAAAAATGTAAATTTATAAAATTAACCCCAAAAGGTGCTAAATTAGTTCCAAGTCAGAATTTATACTATACCTATCTTATGCCAGATTAACTCAACTTATCTCACTTCAAAATGGTATCAGAGCCCTAGGTTTATTTATTTATGAATGGATAAATTTATTATAAACTCATATCACTTAACGAGAGGAGAGTTTCAAGAAATATGGATCTGAACGAAAGTTCAACATCCGAGAGTGACAGGACTATTAGCTCTGTTCCAAGCTGGAGCAACCGGGACTTCCAGCCCATTGGATATGACGAGACAAGTAGCTCTATACAATAATACTCTAATGTATTGTATAGACAATACGCAAAAAAAGAAGATGAGGATGCCGATCGATTTTAGGAGAACCTCGATCGAAGATGGAAACTGGCGGACGCCCGTCACAAAGAAGAACACCTAGAGGATCTCCGCCAGGACAAAATAAGATATTCCAATAAGGTTCCGAGGAATATAGTGGAAATTCGGAGTTTCACCAAAATTCATGGACGTATTCCCAAATAAGAACAATGGAGGAGACGACCAAACCAGGATCCAAGAGAGATATGCAAGCATTACCACTTTTCATACCAAACAGAATGACAGAGTGGAAGGAGATCGAGGCAGATAACTCTAAGATGAACCAAGATCTTAGAGAATTGCAAAATACAGTGAGATTCTTTGGAGAATATTGCCAAAGCATGTCCAAGACAATGCTCGAGATCAGCCTCAAGATGGACAAGGTCGAAAAATTGAAGAACAAGCAATTCAACCTCATCATGAAGTTGATAGAACAAGTAAAGTCCCTGGAAACCAAGGTGACAGGAAGAAGACCTGGAGGAAGGTTACCCCTGACCTTCGGAACAGAACCCCTTTTACACCAAAAGGGAAAAACAACGGAGGTCATAAGGCCAAAATCAGAAAGCGAGAAGATGATTGCTATCCTTCGAGGAGAATCCACATCCCCAGATGGAAAGAGCAAATCTTGAAGATCTACGAGATATATATGAGTCCTTCCAAGGATTATCAATAGTAGATCTAAAAATGAATGTTGGAGATGCATCTAGCTCACAACAACAGTCACAAGCTCATCAACAAGATCCGGGCCTAAATGAAGGAACTTCTAGATCACATGGAGTCCATGAAGGGAGACAAGAAGAGACATTCCAAAAGCCAGAAAATTTTAAAATGAAGGTGATTGGACTATCAACAGGAGCGAGCTGAGTTCGAGGATCTAACCTACACAACACCCCATATGAACGGTCTCACCTTGAACCGATAAATCCATACGGGTTGATCCTCAACCTCGATACTCTCGACTTCAAAAATAGGGAGACCTTGATCGATGAATGGACAAATGCCATGAAGATTGCAGGCGGCACATTGGAGCTAGACAAAGAAGGGTTCATAAGATTCCTAACTATGAGCCTGGAAGGATCAGTAAAGTGCGCTTGGGAGGTACTCTCAGAAGAAGTCAAGAAGGAGGCCATGAAAGGCGAAGATCTTAGCAACATTGTTGAGTATGGCCAAGATTTTCAAGATCCACTTCATCGGAGTAGGTTACTTCGAAGGAATGGAAGAAGAAATGAAGAAGAAGTATAGGAATGCCCTATACAGCCTAGAACTACTTGACATATGTCACGTAGACGAGTACATCAAACTATTTATAGAGTATAGATGGAAATCAAAGATCAAGGAGGAAGAAGTATTCCACCTATTCTTTGCCAAGATTCCAAGCCCATGGAGGGAAATGCTGATTAAAGAGTATGAACCATGCGAGCTGGATTCACTAGCAAGAAGGATGTCCTTTCTCAAAGCCAAGATTACGGAGTGGTGCCATCAAGCATCTCTACACAAGAACTACAAGAGACTAAGGGGAATTAACAAAACAATACCCTTGTGTTGTGAGAACAATGATCTTCCCACAATCATTGGGAGAAATCCAAGGAAGCAGAAAAGGATGAAGAAAAATCATCTTTACACACAAAGAAATGGAGGATGGAGGTCTCGAAGACCAAAGTCCTTTTGGTCCAAACAAAAGGCCCGAAGCTACAAATCAGGGCTGGGGTCTGGACCATCCAGATGGAGTTCAAGAAGTCAGGCTTCATCATCAGGGTCAAACCAGAGGAGTACAGGAAGAGCTCCCACAAGATAGACGTTCCGAAGAGCAGCTACACGAGTCAATGAATGATTCAAGGGTTGTAACTGCTACACTTGCGGAGCTAAAGGGCATATCTCACCTAATTGCCCGAAAAACCAGTAGAGAGGAGTACGACAGTTCGAAACAACTTCAGAAATGGAGGAAGCTATTTACTTCCAAGATCTAGTACAGGTATATCAGTTTGAAGATATACCCTCAGATGAGAGCATTTATGAAGAAGAATTCTTCAGCCAAGATGAATCTTCTGAAGATGAGTCAGAGTGAAGAAGAAAGCTTCAGACAGGAGATGCAAGAAGATACGTCGGGATTCTTTTCCCAGACATCCATTTCTCATAAAAACCCTTATGAGAATCATGAAGGAGGATCCAAGGCTCAACATATATGATGGATTCACCGTAGGAAGGATAAACAAATTCTTTCCAGGCTTCAAGAAGAGAAAGCACAACATCATATACAAAGTGACCGAAGGGGAAATTGCCATCCCAATTGAGCTCACGAGAAATGTGATGGAAATGCAACTAGTTCCAGTTGACGAAATCAACAGGGAACTCAGTAAACTCAAGGAAGGAATAGCCAAGACTATGTCTTGGATCCAGACTACAAGAATCAAGACTACAAGAGAGGCATGCCTGGGAGGAATCTCAGGAAACCTGTATGCAGGCAAGGTGGCATCCTATATCTACCCAAGGATTGCCTACAACCTAGCAGATATAGATTTCAGTAGGGCGCTCACCCTTCATCAAGATTTCAAAAATAAAGATTCGATGAAAGAAGGGAATATGCCTTACTCTATCACCTACAGTATCTCATATGCCCTGTCCAACACCCATCATTCAGATCTATTCCAAATGAAAGAGTATATCGAGATACCAGAAATAATGGAGTTACCGCTAATCCACGATATGGATTTGTGAATCAAGGACAAGCTGATCTGGAGCAAACAAGATAGCCTCAGATTCGAGCAAATAAGGATTTCTTTCCAAGAAGACAGAATGATTAGCAAAAAATAGGAAAAGAAACCTATTGTGGAGGTAATCCAGGAACCAGAAAAGTTCACAACCCAAAGGGAACTAAAATGCCAAGAAGGATGGAGAGGAGTCGAAGTAATATTTGATATCACAAAAAAGGAAAACTCTATTCCTTATGGTGTCTTGTATTATCTTCAACAGCCAACAACTGGGAGATATCAAGGACATCTCAAACTCAGAGAACTTGAACTGATTATTGAAGAATTAGCAGGAAGATTCCCAGAACAACTAGTGCTGGGATTGGAGTTTCTCGAGGATCACAAACCTTGGGAACGACTATAAGACGGAATGGAGTTTACGGTCAAGGGAAAAAGATACAAAGTCTACTAATAGAGGCTCAGGCTTATAAGCTCTGATCCATCCATGGCCACAAGTCCATTCTCAATATATATCACTGTCGGGGTGATATATAAGGAGCATCGTGCAGAGTACTTTGCGGCGTATGTCGATTCAGGAGCCAGAATCTACACAGCAAAAGAAGGAGTCTTTCCTAAAGACTCAGGTAAAGAATTGCCAACAGTACTAGGAAAAGATTTCTCTCAAAGGGTGCTAATCCTTAACAAAGGAATCAAACAAGCAGAGATCATGATCGGAGGAGCAGATCGTACCCCATGGTACAAGGTGAAAACTCCACCGATATATTTTCACGACACTGGATCGGATATTCTGTTAGAAAACAATTTCCTACAGACATTCAAGCATTTTACCCAAGAAAACACAACAAGAAGGCTTATTTTCACAACCCTTTGTGAACATAAGATTATCGCACCAAGACTGCGTAATGCATTTCAATGAAAAATACCAATCAAATTTCGCAGCAAGCATGGTGATGAAGGAATACATAGCCATCCAAAGATGAATGATCGAAGAAGATATGGCGAAGCAGTCCTTCAGATGAGAAACGAGACTAGAGAAGGATGGAAGATAGAAAAACTAAAGGAGAATACAATCTACCTTCTCAAAGCAAGCTTGGGAGAAATCCTACAAAGAGATGTCACCATCGAAGAACAGACATCTTTGGAGGACTTCAAGAAGAAGATACATAGGAACTTCAACGAGAATCCTCTACCCTGGTGGTACAAAAACGAGCTCAGAGCCTCACTCAAAGTAAAAGAGGGAAAGTAGCATGAGTTTGTGAGATACAAGCCTATCCTAATGAATCAAAAAGATCGGAAGGATATGCAGCAAATACTTAAGGAACATCTAGACCTTAAGTTGATATCCCCAGGAGTATCACCATACAGCAGTCCAGGATTTCTGGTTCGAAATCATGGAGAAGTCAAAGGGGGAAAGCCGAAACTTGTGATCAACTATAAAGTGATCAACAACATCTTGGAGTTCGATGGACACTACATACCAAGTAGGGAACACTTGGTCAATTGTATCAAGAATGCCAAGGTATTTTCAAAGTTTGATTGCAAATCTGGGTTCTACCAGATTATGATGCAAGAAGGATGCAAGAAGTTAACAGCCTTCTCCACACCACAAGGACATTATATCTAGAATGTTATGCCTATGGGTTTAGCGAACGCACCCCAGATATACCAAAGGAAAATGGATAATCTTTTCAAAGATTATTTCTCATTCATGTTTGTTTATGTGGATGATATCCTCATAGCCTCAAAGAACATGAAGGAGCATTTAGCGCATCTAGAAATATTTTCAGAAGCATGTCACAAAAAAAGATTAGTGCTTTCTGAAAAGAAGGCAGTAATTGCAATAAGGCAGATCGAGTTTCTAGGAGTTGAGATCGATGAGTCTGGAATTATTCTACAACCACACATTGTAGAAAAGGTTCAAGGATTTCCTGAAGATTTCAAGGACAAGAAACAACTCCAAAGTTTCTTAGGAGTTGTCAACTTTGCTGGAATGTTCATCAATAATCTAGCGCAATACAGGAAGGTGTCCAGTCCTCTGTTGAAAAAAGATGCTGAATTCAAATGGAAAAAATTACATCGAGCACTGGTTAAACAACTAAAGGAGGTCTGCAAAAGGCTCCCCAAGTTAGCTATACCAAATGACGAGGATGAATTGGTACTCTATATAGATGCCAGTGACCATTGGTGGGCTGCAGTTCTTACGAAGTCCACACAAGAAAGAGAAGTGACATGCAGATACTGTAATGGGCTCTTTGCGGAAAATGAAGCAAAGAGGTGGCACATCAATGAAAAGGAGTTCTTTGCGGTTCGAAAGGCGTTCAAAAAGTGGCTGTTGTTTCTTCTCGCAAAATTCATCCTTAAAATTGATAGCACAAGCGTTAAAGCCTTTTTTAAAAATAAAATTGAATCTAAACCTGAAAAGGCTAGATTATTAAGATGGCAAGCAGAATGCCAATATTATGATTTTAATATTATCATTATTAAATTTGTTGATAATATTTTGGCAGATATCCTGAAAAGAGATGGAAGGAGCTGATATAGACTCCATCCTGACTATTTCAAGATACATGATGGACAACCTTGAGTTGCTCCAGAGGGAATCCGAGAACCTAGCACTCAATGCACCGCGTGCTGGAAAATTACAAGAAAGTGATCGAACCAAAGTGTCTAATCGCATACGAGTTTGTATTTGCAACAATGAGAGTCTCTTCGAGTCCTTATGAGAGCCATTACTTCGGGTTGTTGATGGCAATAGTAATCAACAAAAGGAGAGTAGTCGAGAATGGGGCTCTAAACCCAGAGCAGGGGACTCAAATACTCCTGGCACGAGTTCTGGATTGGAACCTCCAAAAGAGGAACCAATCCAAGAAAATTCGAGGCTTCTGAGTCACATCTTGAGCCTTCGAGTCAACCCAGCACCTCTGGGGTCAAAGAGGGAGAGATCAACCTTAGGCTTATGATAAGCACTGCTAAGGTTGGTAATAACTAAGCTGATTTCTCTTATTGGCAGGAATACCAGGCCAACTGGGAGAAATTGAATACCAGACAAGGAATCCGATCGGAGAAATGCCGGGTGGATATATCTGGGGAATACCCCCCGAGTTTGGATGCGAGAAGGCTCAAATCCAATGGATGTACATTAGTGGTATGACTTTGGGGCACTAGCCTCGATCTATACTGTTGCACCAAGTTTCCCAAAACTTGCAAAACTTCCAGATTGGCTGCGAGAAAAAGTTTTCAAGGCATGGGAAAATAACTCGACTCTATCAAGAGGCGATGTATTAGAGCTGTACTTCAGCAGTGCGGCCCCAGAACTAGTCGGAAAAGGCAACCACGAGGCCTTCCATTTCATCAAGCTAAGAAGACCCGATGTTTCAGTAGCAAATAAGATCAAAGAGTCTTCTGGAAAGGAACCAGTCTTGGTTTCTAAATTTTCTAAAAAACAGATCTCTACGCGAAGAGCGAGGGGTTTGTATGCCTGCATCAAAGCAATGGTGGAGGTGAAGTTCCCATTCAAGTTCGAGCATAAGTCTTTGAATAGGTCTTTTCTGTTGAATACTTTAACAGGAAAGAAAACAATGTTCGCTGAGAAGGCCTTCCAGGAAAAATAAGACCTTTTTTGGAGAAACAAGATTTCGATGAGTAAACAAACTCATCGCCGATATTGCAACATGGCCCATTTTGGGCAATGGACAAACAAGGTATGTTCGAGCTGTTCCACCCAAACAGAGCCGGATTTTGGAAAAGGTATAAAGTTGGGCTTATGGATGATTAGAACTGCTGATCCACCCCCAACAAAGTAGATACGTGGAAAGAAGAGGGTAAAATCTCTTCGGAAAACCCAGGAGCCAAAAGAATCATTAAGCACCAAAGAGGACAAATGACTCTTCAAAAAAGCAAGAGCCAAATAACCTTTCTGAAAGGGTAAGAGACATGTGACCAACATGAGTGGCCCCCAAGAAGGCATCCGATGTAGAAAGGAGGATCAGCCAGCCACTAAAAATGGCATCCAAAGCAAGATGACGTAAGTGCTGACGCTAATATAATGATGTAAGTAGTGATGTCACAAAAGATCGAGAGGTTTTGAAATCCGGATTTTAAATTCGAAAGCCTCTATAAATAGGTGTGTTGAGGAAGTAGAAGGCATCGACCATCACCCTCTGTTTTCTCTTTCTAAAATTAACATTGTATCTCTTTCTTTTCCTTGTATGAGTTTTTTGAGTGCAGCTACAATAGGTAGCAAAAGGAGTTATCTCCTCTTGTTCGGTGAGGATGAGTGTGTAATAAATTCTCCATTCAATAAATAAATAATATTGGGCTACTGCCCGCATGTAACCTTCCATTTCATTCTGCAACTTTAATCTCCATACTTTCCGATGAGAAACAGTAGCAAGCATCCTGTACACCCGGTGTAGGAAACGAACTAGGGTTGTGCTAAGATCCACTGAAGGAACGAGGTTAATCCATCACACTGTGGGGCGCATGGTTGGCTGTGAGGAGCAGCTGTAAAACCTCCTGGATATCCGGTGGATTGTTGGTCAAAAAATGTACTGTTACTGTTTGAAGTTGGTTAACCATGAGATTAATGTTGTTTAATTAATGTACGGAAGCATGATGGGCCTGATATGGTCGTAATGGATTATGTCTATTTTGAAAAATAGAAGGACGATGAAAATCTGGGAATATAGATAGGATATAAGCTGATTAGGAATGAAAAATTTCGGTAAAACTATTTTGGGACTAAAAATGCAACCTTTGGGACTAGAAAAAAGGTTCGGGACCAAAAATGCAACTGGGATAATCCAATGGGACCGAAAGTGCAATTATCCCTACATTAGTGAGAATATTTAATTGCGTATTTTTGTTTTCTCTTAACAATGCACTAATGTGGAATGCACTTTTTTTTTCAGTTTATTCGAAAGAAAATGGGTGAGAGATATAAGGAGAGATTCAAGAAATAAATATTTCTCCAATTTAATCACGTATTTTCTGTTTTTCTTTTAATGTGCATTATACCGAAAATTTAATTGTGTATTTCTTTCTCTCTCATGAATGCACACTACTGTACTTTAGTAAGAATATTTAATCGCCTATTTTGTTTATATCTTAATAATGCATACTAATGTGCAAATGTGCATGAATATTATGGATAAAACAAAATACTATAATTTTATATTTATCAATAATTTTTAAAGCGAATATATTATTTAGTAATACTTAAATATGTTTGTTACCTAACATTATTTTTTAATTTTATAAAGGATTTTGATTATTTTGCTCCCATGTCTTAGGATTTAAGATTTAGAATATATTTTAAAATTATAACTATAATTAATCTTTAAAAATGGGTGGACCGTAAAAATTCCACGTGTAATTGGTTGATACTCCATAAAAAATAAGTCATACTCCCTCGTCCCGTTTAGAAGAGAATATCATGAATAGAGATCATGTGATGACTTTCAAGAAAGGTTTACCCATTAAAGATTGAGAGATTGAACATGATATGATGTTAATTACTTTAACAATAATTTCTCTCTTAAATTCAACTCTTATTTTCTTGTTGCATTGGCAAATATTAAATCAGTGTAATTTCCATTATATGAAAGATGAGAAAATTTATCCTATATATATTGAACCATAAACCCTAGGAGGAAGAGTCTAGAGTTTCAAAATTTATACGCGTCAAACATCCAACGAGACGTGACGTATGAAATATACGCCAAATGTCACAAAAATTGTAATGTGCTTTACTTGTCATATTTGATGGCTGGCCAAACACGCCTACGATACTCTCCAAGTGCCCAAAGTGCGAAGGTGTTCCTGTAGAGTGGGTAATGCAACATACAATTTCTCATTGAAGCACCACTGATTTCCTGTAATATATACATTCAATAAATTAGCTTTTAAGATCAGGCTAATTAGAAAATTAAACAAACTTCTTTTAATGCTCATATAGTATTACCTGTTGAGGGAAATCTCCATCTGCCAACTGTGCATTCACCAGTAACTTTGCGGCTTTATGTAATGGTTCCGGGTCCCTCTCCACCTGCCCATGCAATTACAAAGAAAAAAATTAGATACATAATGACGCATGTATAAGGAGTTCAAAACATAAATAGTCATCAATTAATCTTTTTACTTTAACTGAAAAGGTTCCAAATAGTTAGGAAATTTATTTTTGTCCCAAACCTTCAATTTTGCCCGATCTCAGGACGGTAACTTATTGGAGTTTGCATTCTAGGACACTATGTTGTCAGACTGACAATTATATGACATTTATATCTTTATTTTCACGATTAATGAACAAATTAGGCCCAAAATTTTTAATTTGGGCTTAAATTGTCCTTTAATTGCAAAAATTATAACATAATGTCCTTTTATTACCTTTTCAAAAATATAGTGTCCTATAATTATAAACTCTCCTAAGTTACTGTCCTTGAATTGCAATTTTCCCTATAAATTACATTTTACTTATAGATGTATGATAAGTCGTAATTTTACATGATTATTTTGGATGAAATTCACTTCTTTACGTGTGATTTGTGAATTATTTAATGTTAATTACGACTTATTTCTATTTTATACACTTGAGCTTTTATTATTTTATTTCTTATTGAAAGATGCCAAAATTGAGATAAATTGTATGGTCATAATAATTTATTTTTGTGACTGATACAATAATTTTTATTACAGGAAAATTAAACAGTTGACCAAGATAATTAAGGAAAAGAAGGATTTGGTGATCAACAATAAATAAAAACTTACTAAAGATGAGATATAAGGAACCTGGACACTCTTCAAGAAGGAAAGAAATCAATTAGGTTTCTTGGAGAATAAGAAGATAAATAAGGAGGATATATTCTCTACGCTACACACGTTCATCACTGCGGGACGTTAGAAGGCAACCATCGGAGGAGGAAGTTCCACCACGAAGAACATCGGTGTTATCGGTTTTGTCTGTTTAATTTAATTTCGATTATGTAATTTAGTTTCTAGTCCGAGGGTTGTGAACCTCCCATGAATTATTTATTTGATTGTTTTGAATTTTATATTGTAAACTTATATAAATTTATTCTATTACATGCTTTGATGTTCTTAATAGCACTTTGATAATTATTTTAGTCTGGCCATCTAATTTAATTATTTAATTGCTTAACGCTATTTCGTGATCCACAATCCGTAATTGTTGTGAGGAGTGAATTAAGTAGCAAATAGAGATAATTCCCTCTAGGTGTAATAGGATCTAGGTTGTATAATTCCTAGCCGGTTTTCGTAGCTTAGTAATTCTATGTTTGGAGTCTTAATGCATTTGCAAGTTTGAATCCATAGGGTCACTTGTAAATAGTTCAATTTAGTGGTCGTACCCTAATTAATGATCTTAAGAATATTCAAGTTAATTTGATCGTACCATTAGCCTAGGGATTTGAGTTTGTATAATTATTTGCATGTTTAATTCTTGCCATTTTATGAATTAGGTTATGGGAGGGGATCAAATCCTTGGACTAGGTTGTTATTTTATTTGTTCTATTATTTAATTTTATGTTTGCTATTTTAATTATTTATTTTCATGTTAGTAGTTGTTAGAATCCAATCCATCCCCCATTGTTACTTTAGAAACACGTAAAGTTCAATTGAAATTCGATTACTCCCTGTGGGTTCGACCCGTACTTACCCTACTACATTCTTAATAGGTTTGTTTGGAAAATTATAAATCTTATTTTTGGGTGCCGGTGACATCACATCAAATTTTGGCGCCGTTGCTGGGGAGTAATCCCGAATTTTTGTTGAATTTTTTGTGTTTTAATTTTTGAATTTTTCAGCAGTGCACTGACACTGAACCCTTCAGTGTCAGGTCTGCCCTGTTTTTATTTTTCTATTTTTTCCGTGAATAATCATTTTCTCCCCTTGTAGGTTTGCTTCTAATGGAACGATATCATGGTTATTATGGTCATAATGTTCAGCCATGTAGAGTTTGTGCAACCACATTCCATTCCACTCATGATTGCACATCCTTGATTGATAGATTAGCGGTGAAACAAAGAGATGAATATTGGAGTGCTAATCAATAAAGGCATTGGAATGATCAACCATATGCCAGCACTTACAATCAAGGAAGGCATCATGATTTTTGATATGTGGACCGTTATCACAATCAACCTTATGAATATCAAAGTCATGGCTATTATGAGCAAAGACCACAATCCTTCAATAATAGTGAAAACTATTATGAGGATGATAGGTATTATGATGATGAACAAAGTTCGAAGGCTTCATTAGAGTCCTTGTTGAAACGGATGGAAATTAGTAATTTGATATTTCAACAAGGAACCCAATTGAGTCTTAGGAATTTAGAGCGACAATGTAGCAAATTAAGGACCGAGGTTGAATGTATGGTGGCACAACAAAGTTCAAATCACGAGGAATGTGCCGTAGAGTCCACCCAAGATGAGAATTTTGATATGAAGACCGAATTTGAGGAGGATGTGTGCTGAAAATTCTGCAAATTCTGTACAAAAAATTCAGACTGCAGAAACTGACACTGAAGCCTTCAGTGTCAGTTCTGCTGAAAATGAAAATCAGGTAAAATCATCCGAATCAGTTTTCATTCATTCTGATATTTTTTCATATTCCTACAGGTTGTTAAAAGTTGCTGATCCTCAAGTACAGGAGACAATTGAAGTGTTTCGGATTGATGTGATTAAAGATCCTATTCTTGAGGAGATCAAACAATTTTCCATGGAGCTTTGCACCAAAAGGCTAACCAAGAACCATATAATTTTGAAGGGAGAAAACACTTCTCGCAAACCAATAAGATCATTATATTGGTTTGAACATTTTACTCCTATTACGTGAAAGGGAAGTGAACATCGAGCCAACAACGTTAAGAAAAGGCGCTTGTTGGGAGGCAACCCAACTTAGCTTTATTTTACTTATTTTATTTTTTGTAATAAATAATCTTTTTCTTTTGGTGTGTGCTTACTTGTAGGCCATGGAGCAAAGCTGTAATGGTGTTGATGATCCTTCTAAAGAAAAAAAAAATTCCAACCTTGGTTGATAATTGAGCTTAATCCGGTGACTTCTTTCCACTCTTACACTTGAATATCCCTTGAATTTTATTGAGTTTGTTTGCTTGAGGGCAAGCTAAATAATTAGGTTTGGGTAGGTTAGGTGTATTGAGTGGTACTTGAAGTTGCAATTTATTTTTATTTAATTACAAGTGCATAGTAATTCATTTGGATCCCATTTTTACACTTGTGCACATGTGATGTTGGTATTGGATTTATGGTAAAATTGTGCTTTGATATGTGAAATTTTTGGCATGACAAGAGAGTTGAATTTGATGTACCTATACTTGTGAGTTGTTGGATTTGTCTTATTATTTTTGTGATAAATGTGGAATAATTTTTTGTTTGGGAATTCATGACAAAATTACCCTATTCTTATGAGCTTTGAGCCTTAAAGAGCTATCATCTGCATAAGCTCTATTCATTTCTTGATTGAGGGCAAATTAAACTTGATATGTACATTCTAGAACTTGCTCCTTGAATGCATTTTGAAATCTTACATTTGAGCATGTGTAATTAAATGATAAAGGCATCTAGGCAAGTCATATTTTGGCCTTCTTTTTACCTGCCTAATCATATTAAACTTTTAGGAGAGCCACGTTGAGCCTAGTCTTGTCTTTGATGAATGAGCATATCAAAATAACCATATACCATTTCTTTCTTGAACTCTTCCATTTGAACCCCTACTATTTTGCATATTGTGAAATTCTTTGAAATTATTATTGTGATTGGATTGAAGATGAAGGGGAATTGGTGGTTGTAGGAAAAGAAAAAAAATGGAGAACAAAAAAATGGAGAAAGGAAAAAAAGAGGAAAAGGAAAAAAGGATGACAGATTGAAAAAAAAATGTTGAAAAAAATAAGAGAAAAAATTGGAGCTGAAAAAAAAAACGAAGCTGAAATTTGCTGCAGAATTTTTCTGAAAGTAACACTGAGCCTTCAGTGTTTCCCCTGTTTTTCGAAATTATGAAAAGAAACAGGTGTGGGTAGGGGGATGTATTAATGAAAAATAGAATTTTAATACAAGAAAATGAAGGAAGAGATGTGGAAAATTTTGAGAAGGGAAAGATGTATCTCTTTGATGTACGTTTTACATGATTAACATAATTTGCAAAGTGGTAAATTTAGCCTTTCTAATCCTTTTAATCCTACCTTATCCCAAGCCCCATTACAACCATTTAAAAGTCCTTTTGATATTTGCGCAATGCTTATTGAACTTGGTGGATATTTGATTTGGGAGCAAGCCTATGGTAATGTCCTGTCTTGTTTAATTTTGAGAGTTTTGCTACCCATTACATATACTTGAGCGTTATTGAGCGAAACCACTGTGAGGCTATGAATTCTTGAATTCTTGTATTCTACATAAGTTATAAATTTTTGTGAGGCATTCTATCACTTATTTGTATTTGGTGCACCTTATTTAATCTCTTTTGAAAGTGTCATTGTTTTGCTATCACTTGCATATGATTATCATTTTTCCTATAAGTTGTTTTGGTCTTGTTTAGCTTGAGGACAAGCAAATGTTTAGGTGTGGGTAGTTTGATAAGTCGTAATTTTACATGATTATTTTGGATGAAATTCACTTTTTTACACGTGAGTTGTGAATTATTTAATGTTAATTTCGACTTATTTCTATTTTATACACTTGAGCTTTTATTATTTTATTTCTTATTGAAACAGGCCAAAATTGAGATAAATTGTACAGTCATAATAATTTATTTTTCTGACTGATACAATAATTTTTATTACAGGAAAATTAAACAGTTGACCAAGATAATTAAAGAAAAGAAGGATTTGGTGATCAACAATAAATAAAAACTTACCAAAGATGAGATACAAGGAACCTGGACACTCCTCAAGAAGAAAAGAAATCAATTAGGTTTCTTGAGGAACAAGAAGATAAATAAGGAGGATATATTCTCTACGCTACACACATTCATCACTGCGGGACGTTAGAAGGCAACCATTGGAGGAGGAAGTTCCACCACGAAGAACATCGGTGTTATCGGTTTTGTCTGTTTAATTTAATTTCGATTATGTAATTTAGTTTCTAGTCCGAGGATTGTGAACCTCCTATGATTATTTATTTGATTATTTTGAATTTTATATTGCAAACTTTTATATAAATTTATTCTATTACATGCTTTGATGTTCTTAATAGCACTTTGATAATTATTTTAGTCTGGTAATCTAATTTAATTATTTAATTGCTTAATGCTATTTCGTGATCCACAATCCGTAATTGTTGTATGTAGTGAATTAAGTAGCAAATAGAGATAATTCCCTCTAGGTGTAATAGGATTTAGGTTGTATGATTTCTAGCCGGTTTTCGTAGCTTAGTAATTCTATGTTTGGAGTCTTAATGCATTTGCGAGTTCGTATCCATAGGGTCACTTGTAAATAGTTCAATTTAGTGGTCTTACCCTAATTGATGATCTTAAGAACATTCGGGTTAATTTGGTCGTACCATTAGCCTAGGGATTTGAGTTTGTATAATTATTTTCATGATTAATTCTTGCCATTTTATGAATTAGGATATGGGAGGGGATCAAATCCTTGGACTAGGTTGTTATTTTATTTGTTTTATTATTTAATTTTATGTTTGCTATTTTAATTATTTATTTTCATGTTAGTAGTTGTTAGAATCCAATCCATCCCCCCATTGTTACTTTAGAAACACGTAAAGTTCAATTGAAATTTGATTACTCCCTGTGGGTTCGACCCTTACTTACCCTACTACATTCTTAGTGGGTTTGTTTGAAAAATTATAAATCTTATTTTTGGGTGCCGGCGACAGCACATCAATGTATCCTAATATTACTGTAAGGTTCAAGCACTTCTTGTGTGCTTTGAGATTTTCACCTTTTATATTTCCCAATAAGCTGATCAGCATGTTTATGGGACAAACAGAATAAGTTGCTTTATTTTAGAGTGATTTGATTAAATATTAAACGATTCTCATCTCTATCAGTTTAAGATTTTAGATGAGGTAGTCATTTAACATAGTATTAGAGTCATGGCCTAACAAATGTCCATTAACCCCGTCTGCCTGTGAGGGGAGTGTTAGAATTACTTGATTAAATATTAAACGATTCTCCTCTATATCAACTTAAGCTTTTAGATCAGGTGATCATTTAACACTTTATTTAAAAGTTGGAGTCTTTTATATAATTAGTAAGCTCACAAAGCATCTTTTAAATTCCATTTTCTTGAAAAACTAACCTGTCCACCAAGCATAAGCCCTAACATTGCCCATGATGTCTGTACCAAGTTTGTCCTGTTGCCTTCCAATGGGGTGTATTTCTGTCATGTCAATGTATAATAAATGTCAGTATTTGGGTATCTTCTATTTCTAAATTGTGTTTCATATACGTATTCCACAATCAAATTGTGGATATATCATGATTGTGTTCAAATAGAAAATGCCCTTAATTTTAAATAATTTATGTACGCTAGTACAAAATTAATAGACAACATATAATATCTGTTGTATATTAAGTAATATATGTTGTCTATTAAGTAATATGTCTGCTATTGAACTGTTGAAGGCAGTGTACTTTTAAGACCTAAGGTCCCAAACACTTTAACAACAGATAATCATCCGTCGTATATTTGGTCAACTAGAGAACGAATCATTTCCATTGGTATAAAAATATATCTGTCTTTTTAGAGTTGTCAATCAACATTTTTGTACTAGTGTATTTGGAAGATCATTCCAACTCAACCTCTTTTCTATTGGTAATAGATTAACATTGGTTCCACGTAAAACCGGTTCCATGTAGTACTCTGATCTCAAATAATAATCAAAATAAAAAAAAGATAGATTAAGATGATTTAACTTAGAGAGGGTCCTTCTTGGCTTTTACAAGCTCAAGAAGATCATGTTTGAGAAAGTTATATACTACCTCCATCCCGCCACAAGAGTTACATTTTACTAATTAGGGTGTCCCGCTAAAAGAGTTATATTTCCTTTTTTAGTAGATGGGACCCACATAAATCAATCACTTAATCTTTATGGGGCCCACACACAACACTAATATAACTACCCACTATACGTTAAATTATTATATCTCTCAATCCATTATACATTAAAATACTATATTTATTAATTTCCGTGCAAACAGTAAACGTAACTCTTTTCATAGGACGGAGGGAGTATCTCCGTAAGGTTCAAATATATAAAAAAATGTAATTGTTAACTTCTAAAATAATCCCTCCGTCTCCTTTCAAATTGCACAATTTTCATTCTGGGTTGGCCCCCAAAAAATTACATCTCCCTTAAAAAAAACAAAAAGTAAAAAACAATTACCTTCCTCATACACTTTATTTACAAAAAAAACCACATTTATCTAACACACTTAACATACTTTATCATTTATTTATTACAAAAAAATACCATAATACCCCTAAAAGTTATCACTTTTCTTCATTTCCATGCCAAAGTGAGGGTGACAAAGGGAATATATTTTATAAAATGTAAATTTAAGGGTAGAAAGACATGCATACATATATCAAGGAACCCCTATATCTTTTATTGTCACCTCAAGCAGGGTATTAATTAAATGGGGTTTAAAATGTAGGAGTAAAAGGTTGGAGGGATATGTGTAGGTATTTGTGGACGGGTGTAGGAATTTGTGAGTTGGGTGATTCAAATGTGATAGAAGGAATTTGAGGAAAGAATAAGATTTAGAATAAAACACACTTCACTAAATCTTTTTGGTTGTGTACAACTCAAAATGTTACACCATCCACCTATTTATACTATCCAACAGTGGATTCTCAAGCATTCTACATAATTCTACATTAACTTATAATAATCTAGATATTTTACTTATTTTGATCACATGTTCTTCTAGATAATTCTATCACTACATTAGTCTAGATTATTCTCTCATTTTCTTAATTATATCTATATGCTAGATATTTCTACTCTACAACAATCTCCACCCATCTAGAACATTCACATGTGCATCTTCTCAATTATTCTAGTATTCTCTTGTCATCTTCACATACAAAATTAAGTTTACTATCCAACACCCCCTCTTAAACTTGATTTTGCATTCCAAGCATACTTCGTAATCTTGCGAATTCTTCATACTTGAGCGGATTCGTGAAAATGTCGGCTACTTGATCTTGTGATTTGACATACTCCACTTGAATTTCTTTCATTGTTACGCATTCTCTAATGTACTGGAAGCTAGTGTCTATGTGCTTGCTCCGGTTATGGAATACCGGATTCTTTGCCAATGCAATCACCGACTTGTTGTCCATACAAATTCTCGTCGGTGTCTCTTGTGTCCATCCGAGCTCCCATAACAAACTTCTGAGCCATATAACATGGCAAACACTGGATGTGGCGGCTACATACTCTGCTTCACATGTAGACAATGTGACAATTGGTTGCTTCTTCGACATCCAAGCGAAAGCTGTGTCTCCCATAAAGAACACAAATCCACTTGTACTTTTTCGATCATCATTATCTACAGCCTAATCACTATTACTATAGCCCACAAGATCATAGTTATTAGTATTTGAATAAAGTAGGCCATAGTTGAGCGTACCTTTGAGATATCGAAGAATTTTCTTTGCCGCCTTCAAGTGCGTTGTGGTTGGATTCTCCATAAATCTACTCACAAGCCCTGTTGCATAGAGAATGTCTGGCCTCATGCAAGATAAGTACCTTATGCTTCCAACCAAACTTTTAAAGAGCGTCGGATCCATTTTTACTCCTCCTTCATGCTTGGATAGTTTACTTCCACACTCCACCGGGGTGTTGATTGCTTTGCAATCTTCCATTTTGAACTTCTTGAGGATCTCCTTTGTATAACCTTCTTGTGTGATGAAGATTCCTTCCTCAAGCTGCTTAAATTCAACTCCAAGATAATATGCCATGAGCCCAATATCAGTCATCTCAAACTTTTTAGTCATGGACTCCTTAAATTCCTCAAAAATCTTTGTGTTGCTTCCTGTGAATATAAGATCATCCACATACAAGCACACAATTAAGACATCATCCCCTTTGACTTTGACGTAGAGGGCATGCTCATGTGGGCACTTGGTAAAACCATTCTCTTCCAAGTACTTATCGATCCTGCTATTCCACGCCCTTGGTGCTTGTTTTAATTCATATAGGGCCTTCTTCAACTTCAACACCTTTTCTTCTGCCCTTTCACCTCGTAGCCTGGTGGTTGCTTGATGTAGACTTCTTTATCAAGTATACCATTCAAGAAGGCTGACTTCACGTCCATCTGATAGATTTTCTATTTGTTTTGGGCTGCAAGAGAAATGATTAGTCTGATAGTTTCTAGGCGGGCGACAGGAGCGAATACCTCATCATAGTTAATTCCGGCTCTTTGACTATATCCTTTGGCGACAAGCCTTGCTTTGTATCTCTCTACTTCACCCTTGGAGTTCTTCTCGCTTTATAAACCCACTTAACTCCAATGGCCTTATGATCCTTTGGAAATATTACAAGCTCCCACGTATCATTCTTCTCAATGGCCTTAATTTTCTCGTCCATTGCATCTCTCCATCTTTTGCTTTGTGTAGCCTCCTCAAAAGTTACTGGCTCACAATCAGCAAATAAGCAAAGTAATGTGAGATCTTCTAAGCTTTCAGTCTCGTCATAGATCTCATGCAGGCTCCTCACACGCGATGCACTTCTTTCATTCAGGAAAGATGGTGGCGAGTCTCCAATTTCTCTTGATGGTGAAGCAGGTGGAGTTACTGTCTCTTTACCTTCACCTGCTTGCTCCAAATCTTCTTCATCTTCAAATTATGGAGGTACAAAGTTGTGACCATTGATGTTGGAACCTAAATCCCAAGCACCTTCTTCATCAAACTCCACATCTCGACTTATTACACTTTTCTTTGTGAGGGGATTTTATAACTTGTAACCTTTAGAGTTAGAGTCAAACCCGATGAATATGTATGGCTCACTCTTATCGTCGAGCTTTCTTCTTGTCTCGTCTGCCACGTGAGCATATACTTTGCTTCCGAATACTCTTAGATGAGCGATTCCGGGCTTTCTCCCACTCCATGCTTCTTGTGGAGTCTTTCCCCTACACTCTGAGTTGGAGAACATTGGACAGGTACACCGCGCACGCCAATGCTTCTGCCCAAAATTATTTTGGAAGATTCTTTGTCTTCAACATGCTCCGCGCTATCTCCACTATGGTTCTATTCTTTCTCTCCGCTACACCATTTTGTTGAGGAGATCTTGGAACGGTAAGAGGTCTCCGGATCCCGTTTTCTTCACAATACGCCATGAATTCCTTGGATGTGAATTCACCACCTCGATCGGTTCTCATGGATATGATTTCTAGACCGCTCTCCTTTTCAATGGCAACTTTAAATTTCTTGAAGGCTTCAAATACTTCTGATTTCTGCTTCAAGAAATACACCCACGTTTTTCTAGAAAAATCATCAATGAATAGCAAGAAATAATTATTGTTACCAAGAGAGCTTGGTTTGATTGGCCCACACACATCGGCATGGATCAACTCCAATGGCTTCTTTGCTTGCGAGGTTGACTCCTTTGGGAATGGCTTTCTGGCTTGCTTCCTGAGTATACATCCTTCACATAGTTTGTCGGGATGCTTGATAGATGGTAATCCTTTTACCATCTCCTTCTTTGATAACAACTCTAATCCTCTGAAATTTAAGTGCTCAAACCGTATGTGCTATAACAAAGACTTATCCTTAAAGCAAGCTTTAAGGCATTTTGACACATCATTCCGAATATTTAGTAGAAACATTCTATTTTTCGACATTGGCACTCTCGCTATCAAATTATTTTCCTTATCTCTTATTGAAAGGTTATAATCCTTCAAGTGAATGTCATAACCTTTCTCTAAGAGTTATGCCAAACTCAATATATTATTTTTCATGTTGGACACATAATAAACATTCGAGATGAAATCATGACCTCCATTTTTTAAGCGAATCAAATTTTTTCCTTTTTCTTTCACCGTAATTTTAGATTCATCACCAAAGGAGACATTGCCACTTACTGATTCATCCAGCTCCACGAAGAGCACACTTGTGGTTGCTCGCTCTCGTATCGAGGTATCAAGTATCATCTAGTCTTTTATTTTCTCCTTTGTACACCAAGAGCACACTTGCATTTTCATCCTTCTTGCTCTCAACGAAGTTGGCCTTCTCTTGAACCTTTTGTTTTGCTTTCCAACACTCGTAAGCATAATGCCCAAATCTATCACAATTATAACATTTTATAGAAGATTTATCGTATCTCGATTTTGGGTTGCTCCTTCCTCGACCAAATTCTTTTTTCTCTCCATGATTTCCATAGCCTCCTCTTCCACATCCACGACCTCGACCTTGTCCTTGGCCACGACTTTGACCGCTACTTGGACCTTCATCTTTCTCCTTTGCACTCACTTGCAATTTTAACAATTGCTCCACCATATCTTGCTTTCGTTTTTGTTTCTCTTCATAAGCTTGTAACGATCCCATTAAGAGATCAATTGTCATCTCCTCCAAATTTTTAGTATCTTCAATAGTTACCACAATATGCTCAAATTTGAGAGTCAACGAACGTAATATTTTCTCCATTATTCTAACATCCTCCAATTTTTCACCATTTCTTTTTATTTGATTTGAGACCACCAAAACTCTTGTAAAATAATCCGAAATAGATTCGGACTCCTTCATATGTAGAGACTCAAATTCTCCACTTAAAGTTTGAAGTCATACCTTTTTAACTTGATCGGCTCTTATGCATGATACTTGGAGCTTATCCCATGCTTCCTTGGCGGTAGTTGCACTCGAGATTTTCTCGAAATCATCATCTCCCAAAGCTTGGTACATGAGGAAGAGAGTCTTCTTGTCCCTTTTTCTTGAATCTCTCAACTTATCTTTTAGTTGTTGAGATATTGTCGCATCGTCTTCCGCTTGCTCGTACCCTTTCTCTACAATCTCCCAAACGTCATGAGCGCCTAGGAGTGCCTTCATCTTGATGCTCCAATTATCAAAGTTGTTGTTGTTTAGCAACGAGACTTGAAAGGATTGAAGGTTGCTAGCCATCTCTCACAGGAGGATCTTATTGCTCGGATACCACTTTATAGAAGTAAAAGGTTGGAGGGATATATGTAGGTATTTGTGGACGGGTGTAGGAATTTGTGAGTTGGGTGATTCAAATGTGATAGTAGGAATTTGAGGAAAGAATAAGGTTTAGAATAAAACACACTTCACTAAATCTTTTTGGTTGTATACAACTCAAAATGTTACACCATCCACCTATTTATACTATCCAATGGTGGATTCTCAAGCATTCTACATAATTCTACATTAACTCCTAATAATCTAGATATTTCACTTATTTTGATCACATGTTCTTCTAGATAATTCTATCACTACATTAATCTAGATTATTCTCTCATTTTCTTAATTATTTCTATATGCTAGAGATTTCTACTCTATAACAATCTCCACCCATCTAGAACATTCACATGTGCATCTTCTCAATTATTCTAGTATTCTCTTGTCATCTTCACATGCAAAATTAAGTTTACTATCCAACATAAAATTCATGTTGCAACCCAAATATTGGATAGCATTTTAGAAAAAATTAGAAAGAAGATATAGTTAGTTACCATGTCTGGACAGGACTTATAGCTTTCACCCCATCCACCTTGTTCATTTTGTATTGACAAGAGAAAGTCGACGCCCTTCCGAATAGCTTGGCTGCTTTCGTATGTTTCTCCACCCGCGGTTAGCCCTCTTAAGGCGAAAAATGTTCCATATGTAAAGCATACTCCCCAGTAGCCATACCTACATCAATACCTACAGTATTATATAATGTTATGAGGGTAATCCCTATACTAGATCTGACTATTAGAGATCGCATTCTAGCATATTAGAATTCACAAAAATAAGCTGCAAATACTTAACCAAGTAGAAAAAAGCTTCTAAATACTTTGAAAAATGAAGCTCACCATGAACCGTCAGGCAATTGTTTTTCTTCCAAGAAACATAGTGCCTTTTCGATAGAGATCTCAATTTCTTTGCGACGATATCCCGGATGCAGAGTCTTGAATGTTACAAGGCATTGGACTACAGAAGCACTGATTTCGACATGCCTAAACCATAAAAAAGTCATTTATGTGATTTTTTGAGTTAGTCTTGCATGCATACTCTAGGTGCTTGCATGCATACACCCAAATCAAAATAAGTAATTTGAAGGGATATAAATGTAAAAAGACTATATAGCCCTAATACAAGGATTAAACTTGTAAGCATCTTGGTGTACAAGTGAAATCACCTACTCCAATTCACTATTCCATCTGTTATTCCATTTACTGATCACATGTCACGTGTCACAATCATTCCCTAAATTATCGTTAGATGTGCAAGGGTTTAATGGTTATTTAATAGGGTATAGTATTTTTATAGAAAATATGTAAAGGAACATGGAGTGGAATATAATACGGAATAGGGGAATTCAAACCGCTTGGTCTACGTACACCAGGGTTCAGGTTCATGGTAAACTTATCATGATTTTTATGTTATTAGAAGCTGAATATGCAAACTTACACTTGCTCCACCATAATATCTGCAAACAGCTCTGAAGGGTTCAAAACCTAGAAACGAATTAAAGGAGAGACGTTTTAGATTTTTTATTGCAGTTAATTTTTTATATCAGAAAAATTGGAAATTTATATATCTGAATTGGCATAGGCAGGTTGATTAATTGTAATTACCTGCAGATATGGCTGCGGAGTTTGGGGTTCCCACAAAAAAAATCCACCACTTTGGGGATTCTGCAAACATAAATTATTTTATAATTACCACTATTCATCTTATGAATGCAAGCAAGTTTGAGCTACTCTTTGATCACACTTGCACACTCTATCTTTCTCCCCCTCTCTCACGTATTGAATTAATTGAAAAATAAAATCAAAACGAATAAGAACACAAGGATGTATAGTGGTTCGATCTTAAAGATCTACGTCCACTTTAAGGAGAAGTAAAATCACTTTGATGATGAATTGGTTACAGCTACACAATGAAGATGAAGAATAAACTTCCTAAGAACCCTAATTTTTTTCTCAACTGATGTGAACGGATGATGATGATTCTGATGTGTGTTGCTCCCTTATAGCACACATGCACACAACAAATCTATTAGCAAACTTCCCCATGTGATTAGTTAGCTTCATGCAGTTGTAACTGAACGATTGACAACTCAAGAATCTTACCATGTCACCAATCCATCAGCCTAACTTATCACTTGATCCTACGGTCCTCCTTATGCAGCATGTTGATCCTAATCTCCAATCAAACTTGCTGCTCAACCAATCATCATCTTCCATGTGTGTACAGCTGACTTATATCATACACACGTATGCATGCATGATCTAACTTCAACAAATCTCCACCTTAGGCCATGCATCATCATAAGTATTCAAACCTCTCCACCTTGCTGCAATTATAGGCAGCAGCACACCTTCTTTCCTCCCTTTTAGTGAAGAACAATAAGACTCTTACACAATTCAAATTTCTGAACTAGTAGAGCCTTAGTAAATGCATCAGCTGGATTGTCTGACGTATTAATCTTCTTGACAGCCACTAACTTCTCTTCTATCATGTCTCTTATGAAATAAAGTCTCACATCAATGTGTTTAGTCCTCTCATGTTACCCTTGGTTTTTTGAGAGATGTACAGCACTTTGGTTGTCACAATATACTTCAATGGCATCTTGTTGAACACCAAACTCTCTCAAAATTCCAATCAACCAAACACCCTCCTTGATTGCTTCTGTGAGAGCAACGAACTCAGCTTCAGTGGTTGAGAGTGATACTATATGTTGATGTGTAGCCTTCCAACTTATTGTTGTACCAAATAAATTGAACACATAGCCTATTATTGACTTTCTTGTATCAAGATTAGCTGCATAATCAGCACCTACATAGCCAACAACAGCTCTGTCCCAAGTACCTTGTTTCTGAAATTTCAATCCAACTGATATAGTTCCTTTGATGTATCTAAGTGCCCACTTTACTGCATCCCAATGTGCAAGACCAGAGTTGCTTATAAACCTACTGATCATAATCATAACATAAGCTAAATTTGGCCTGCAACATACCATTGCATACATCAAACTACCAACAGCACTTGCATATAGTATGTTGCTCATTTTTGTCTTTTTCTTATCTGTTTGAGGACCTTGAAGTAATGACAGATTCAATCCTTGCTTAACAGGTATTGAAACATCCTTACAGAGATTCATATTATACCTCTTCAGAACCTTATCCAAGTATGACTCTTGAAACAATCTTAGCTGACCAGCTGATCTGTCCCTTTCAATTTGCATGCCAAGTATCATTCTTGCTTCACCTAGATCTTTCATGTCGAACTCCTTCCTCAAAGTGTCCTTTACTATATCAATTCCTTCCATATCTTTGCATACTATCAATATATCATCCACATAAAGCAGTAGGTAAGTGTAGCATCCATCCTTGCACCTAATGTACACAAAGCTATCATACATGCTTCTGACAAAACCATCTGATGTAATGTAATCATCAAACCTGAGGTACCACTATCTAGGGCTTTGCTTCAGTCCATACAATGATTTAAGTAGCAGACAAGCCTTTGAGTCTGTACCTTTCAACCTAACACCTTTAGGAATCTTCATGTAGATCTTTTCCTCTAAATTTCCATGTAAGAATGTTGTTGTTACATCCATCTGATGTAATTCCAAATCCAATTGAGTAACCAACGACAACAAGATACTTATTGAGCAATGTTTTACTACTGGTGAGAAGATTTCATTATAATCAACACCTTCTTGCTGTGAAAAACCTCTTGCTACAAGCCTTGCCTTATATCTGATCCCTCCTTCCTTACTAGTCACTGGTTTCTTCTTATATATCCACTTACAACCTACAAGCTTCTGATTCGCAGGCTTGTCAATAATCATCCAAGTGTTATTCCTTTTTAATGATTGGAGCTCTTCTTCCATAGTGTCTAGCCACTTCATACTCTGCTTTCCTGATATTGCATTTGAATATGTTCTTGGCTCATAGATATCAATATCAGATGCTACGTAGACGGCATATGACACAGTGTCAGCCTCTATGTATCAGATAGGTGTTCTGATTTGCCTTCTCAGCCTATCTCTAACTAGTTGATAACTGCTTAGAGTCCTTCTTTCACTGGAACCAGATGATTCAGCTCTCTCATCTGCAGCATCTTCCTCATCATTATTTCTCTGATCCTGATTATGCTGTACTACTATTTTACCATCATGCTCCACCTCAAACTCACACTTATCTGTAGTAATGATCTTATCAGCACCTCTCTCAACTAAAGGCATCTTTGTCTTCATTAAATGTTATATCCCTGCTAACAATGAACTTGTTAGTTTAATAACACCATAGCTTGTAACCTTTTACTTCTTTAGGGTAGCCTATAAGCACACACCTAACAGTTGTCTTGCTTCTGATGTGAATACACCTGGCAACCTATCACCCTTAAATGACTATAATCTGGTATCCTTCCAGTCCATACTTGTTCAGGTGGTTTAAACTTAAGTGCTGTGCATGGAGATATGTTGATCAAATAAGCTGCAGTTGATACCAACTCACCCAAAACCCTTTTGAGAAGTCTCCACTACTCATCATGCACCTCTCTTGCAAGAAGTGTCTGATTCATTCTTTCAGCCACCCCATTTTGCTGTGGAGTCCCTGGTACAATTTTGTGCCTCTTAATACCCTTCTCTTGACAAAACTTGTTGAATTCATGTGATACAAACTCAAGCCCATTATCTGTCCTTAAACACTTAACCTTGTTTCCAGTCTGAAGTTCTGTTTCTGTCAACCAAACTTTAAAAGCTGATAATGCTTCATCGTTTGTCTTTAATATCCTTATCCATACCTTTCTAGAATAGTCATCAATGAATGATATGAAATATCTTCCACCCCCTATTGTTGAGGTCTTGGAAGGTCCCCAAAGATCAGAATAGATATATCCAACCTAGCTTTGGTATTATGTTCAGCTGCACCAAATTTCAACCTCTATGACTTGACTAATATGCAAGCTTCACATTGATCTAACTTACAAGTTGAACTGATCTCAAGCAGCCTCTGTCTTGCAAGTTCTTGCAAGCCTCTTTCACTTATATGACCAAGTCTTCCATGCCAAATATTAACACTACTATCATCCTTAGTTGCATTCATCTGTCCAGTCACTACAGAACCATCTAAGAAGTACATATCAGACCTCTTAAAACCTTTAACAACTACTGACTTTTCTTTTATGATAGTAAGTGTTTCTCCCTTTAAATGACACTCATAATTTTGAGAAATTAACATTCCAAGAGATATTAGATTTCTTCTCAAACTTGGTACATATCTGACATTTGTTAGTAACCTGATTTTCCCATCAAACATTTTAAGTTTGACAGAACCTATTCCTTCAATCTTACAGGTGTGATCATCACCTAGCATGACTGATCCTTCATCTTGTGATCTTAATTCAATAAACCAATCTTTTCTAGAAGTCATATGAAATATGCATCCTGAATCCATAACCCATTCTTCTAATACTGAACTAGAATAAACTGACATGGCTTCAATGAAATCAGAATCTGAACCAACTTGATTAGTTGTTACCTGATTTGCATGAGGCCTCTTATTTCCTCCATTTTCAGCTATCTTCTTTGCCACCATTGATTTCCATTTGAAACATTGTTTCTTGAAATGTCCAGGCTTATTGCAGTGATAGCAGTTCTTGTTTTCTTCCTCATCTGATAGAGCACTCTGATTCTTTTTTGGCATCTTCTTATCAGCATTGCTACTCTTATTATTCTTGCTCCACTGATTATGTTTCTTTGCTACTAAACCTTCTGCAATAGCTTGTTGATCTGGATTCTCGTGAAGCACCTTTGCCTTGACTGCTAACAAGACTTGCTCAAGAGAGATTGATTCAGCATTAGCAAACAAGAGTGTATCTCTTAATCCTTCAAAGGACTTTGGAAGAGCTGACATGAGAATGACAGTTTTATCTTCAGTTGACAGAGCCACATCAATATTTTCCAGATAATCAATGATCTTATTAAATACATCTAATTGACCAATGATTGACTTATCTTCTGATACCTTGAAAGAGTATAATTTCTGTTTCATGTACAAACGGTTGGCCAAACTTTTAACCATGTATAGCTCCTCCAATTTCTTCCATACTCCTCTGGTTGTAGCTTTCTTTGAAGTTTCCCTCAGGGCTTTATCTCCAAGACACAAGATAAGTGCACTTCTAGCCTTTGATTGTTGTTCTTGAACTGCTGCAAGGGCAACAACATCAACTGCTGCAGCTTGATTTTCAGGGAGTGGTTTGATTGCATCTGATAATCCTTGTTGAACCAAGATGGCCTCAATCTTCATCCTCCACAGGATGAAGTCTGCCTTCTCTGAAAACTTTTCAATATCAAACTTAGTAGTAACCATTTGATCTTCTTCTCCACTGAATCTTCTTCTTATTCTTGGCTTCCCACATATGGCGCCAATTCTTATGAATGCAAGCAAGTTTGAGTTACTCTTTAATCACACTTGCATACTCTATCTTCCTCCCCCTCTCTCACGTATTGAATCAATTGAAAAATGAAATCAAAACGAATAAGAACACAAGGATGTATAGTGGTTCAATCTTAAAGATCTACGTCCACTTTAAGGAGAAGTAAAATCACTTTGATGATGAATTGGTTACAGCTACACAATGAAGATGAAGAATAAACTTCCTAAGAACCCTAATCTTTTTCTCAACTGATATGAACGGATGATGATGATTCTGATGTGTGTTGCTCCCTTATAACACACATGCACACAACAAATCTATCAGCAAACTTCCCCATGTTATCAGTTAGCTTCATGAAGTTGTAACTGAACGATTGACAACTCAAGAATCTTGCCATATCACCAATCCATCAGCTCAACTTAACACTTGATCCTACGATCCTCCTTATGCAGCATATTGATCCTAATCTCCAATCAAACTTGCTGCTCAACAAATTATCATCCTCCATGTGTATATAGCTGACTTATATCATACACACGTATGCATGCATGATCTATCTTCAACAATTCATTTACTCTGAATGCTTTAAAAATATACTCCCTCCATCCCTGAAGATAGTTCACTCTTTACTCATTTTTTCGCCCCACATAATTGTTCACCCTCAAAAAAAGGAAATATCATTCTAATCTAACACCTCAAAAGAACACATTAATTTAAAAAATGTCATCCCTTCTTTCCATACATAACATATTGTATACTTTATTTATTACCTAAAAATACCACATTATCCCTAAAAGTCAATCAAATTAGTCAAAAAGTAAAATTTTCTTAATAATTGTGATACAATAAAGATGAACCATCTTGTGGGACTGAGGGAATTTATAACTCCTTCATTTGGTTGTATGTTAATGATACGACAAACAATCATGTATATAGGAGTGGTGAAGCATATATTAAGTAGTTCGTACTTGCAAATAGAGGAACACATCTGCAGCCTCGTATAATCGCTCGACATCAGCATTTTCTCCGGAAATTTCACTAGGCATTTGAGACAGCAACAGCACACCCTGCAAATACATACACATGGCGGATGCTATATATTATATTTACTTATCAGAACCCCCAAACACAGTCAATAATTGCATGGCTTTTGTCAGCATTATTTATTTTTTGTTAGTTAATTATATATCTTATTGAAGATGATGAAATGGAGATCGAGGAGGAAATATACTAAACCTGAAATGCCTCAGCAGTGCAGTCCGATACAAGCCAAACTTGATCCTGATCCGAGAAAGTCCATCCACCTTTCGTGAAGTGGCGATACATGCTTCTGAAATCACCCTTGGGATTTTCTTTAATCTACACATTCAATATGCATCTTTCTAATTAATATTATTGTAAATAAATCACAAGTTTCTTTAATTTAGAGCCTGTCTCGTGTGAAATAAGTTTTACGAACACATTCTTTATGCAGTAAATATACCATGATATATCCACTAGAGCCAGCGTACATGCAACATGGTGAAAAGAATAATTTAACTTAAATTTAGGGCAAATTATTGCAACGGGATGCAGTACATGCACCAGGATTTATCAAATAATTACATGAAATATTACTCTTTTATGTGAAGAATTTGACTCTTCTGAAGGGTAAATATCAAAATTGGTCCTGTAAATATGACCGATTCCAACTTTAGTCCTTTATCATTTGCAATTTTCAATTTTGATCTTTTTTTTCAATTTCAGTCCTTTTAGGCTAAATTTATTCCTTGTTTTCAAATTTGGTTATGTTTTTTTGTCCAAATTAGTCCTTTATGTTCAAAAATTGGTCCTAAATGTATAAATATTGGACCAAAAGTGGACTAAAAATGACAAAAATTTGACAAAAGGACCAAAATTGAGAATTGTAGAAAAAAAATGACTAAAGTTGGAATCGGTCATACTTACAGGACTAATTTTGATATTTACCCCTCTTCTGAATATAGTCCCTCCGTCCCCCTTTAAAGAGGGTATTTTTTCCATTTTGGTCGTCTCACCTAAAGAGTTCATTTTCCTTTTTTACACACATGGGACCCACACACACCCACTAATACAATTAAAAAAATGGGGCCCGCACTTCCACTAATACAACTACCCTATACATATTAAATAATAATACTCCTTAATAGACCTCTTAATGAGGGACAGAGGGAGTAAGTGTTTAACATCAAAATCGTCTCATACTAATTTAGTTACTCAAAATAGTCCAAAGAAATTTATTTTCTCCGATATAGTCCCATAGGTTTTGAATTGTCACAAAAATGATTATTTTTACTTAAAAATATCTAATTTTACTAATTCAATGGAATGTGACTGAATTTGTACTTTTACAAAGTTATGGGATGAAATTAATAAAAATATTATTTTGGAACGAAATCGGAGCAAAATTGAAAGGTTTTAGACGAAAATAAATATTCAAACTATTTTGCGACTTTTTCCAATAAAGTCAAAAAGATATGAGATAATATATGTTTTAAACTCTAAATAAAGCTATTACACCTGTTCAAATTTGTAACGTAGTGAATTTTTTGCAAACTCGTGGATATAAGTGATAGTTTTTAAGAGTAAAATCCAAGTGTACTCACTTAATACAACCTCTTAATATATTATAAACAAAATAATCTCCATGAACCTGGGACTCTTGTAGGTAGAAGTTTGCCTTCTTCAAACAATCACCATATTCTTCAACCATACCACTCGCAATAATTGCTTGAGTTGCAAAAGCACAGTCCCATAATTGACTTCCAAAGCTCTGGATTTAAATTTAATCACATATACAAGCATCTTTATTGATATATATATATCTATATATATAATGATAATCTACAATGGAAAAGACTTGTGTGAGACCGTCTCATGTAAGGGCTTACGTGAGACGGTCAGAAAGTGATAACTTTTATACTGAAAAGTGATAATAAATTAATGAAAAGCGATAATGTTATTTTATTAACAATTTATAGTATAAATAAAAAGTAAAAACATTTTATAGTGAAAGTGATAACGTTTTATAGTAAAAGTGATAATTATTTTAAAAAAGTATAAAATGGTCTCACGTGAGACCGTCTCACGTCAGACCTACTCATCTGAAATTCGCAAGAATGATTAATAAATTTTGATTTGTAAATTCCAACACCAATTTTGATTGAGATCCATTATGATCCTCATTCCAAATTTGAATCAACCACACCTAAAATTTTCATCTATAATTTTCAATAGGAATTCTCATTCTACCTGCAAAAAAAGGTATGTGGGATACACCTTGACAATATTTTAAGAGACCTCAACTTTCATCTCATAATTACTCTCACGAAAAGTAAAGAAAATATCACATTTCATCCCATAAGTATGTTCGAATCTACATATGGTCCTCTAAATATTTTAATTCTAAATTTTAATACTCTCTCCGTCCCATAACAAGTTTTACCTTTTCTTTAGACAAAAAAAAAAAAGTGAAACTTGTTATGTGTTGGTATTAAAATAATAAAATAGAGAAATTGGGTTAGTAAAGTGAATGGGTGGCGTGAATCTATTTTAGAAATTGAATAGATGTAGAAAGGTGATGTTGGAAATTGGAAATGGATATATGGAGATAGCTTTATAGTGGAGCAGAATTTATGTAATAGTTTTTCTTGATTACAAGTTTGATACAACCCTGCTATTTATAGGTAACAAGGTCGGTGAGTCAACCGACTTGACTAGTCTAAGCTATTTCTAGTACATTCCTTCTATCACTTAATAATCTAAGATAATCTATCACATTCCAGAAGCTTACATATTTATCTGATTTTTGTGGATAAGATAGAAATCCTTTTCTAGATTGTTCTACTTTTTTCCGCATATGCGTTAATAATTTATTGAGACACATGAAGTATTTTTTTTTAATCCAATTTTGCTCATTTTTGTTCAATTTTTATCCTTTTAGATCGGAAAATTTTAAATCTTGCCGAAATTTTTCTTAATTTTGGTCCTTATAGTTGTAAAAGTTTAGGGAATATAGTACCTGAACTTTCATGCCATCTTCAGCAAGCCACAGAAAATCAGGGATCCTTGCTAGATGATGCTTGAACTCCTCACCATTGGGATCGTGTGCCCACCAACACATCATCTGTAAACACTGCATCAATCATCGAATTATAAATATATACTCCAAGAAAAATTCATGGTTCATAAGGGGTATATATTTCAGTATTTTAGTAATGAATATCAAAAGATTTATTATGGAATTTTTTGTGCCATTTTGTGTATCATTTTTTGTAATATTGGTTATATGAGTAACACGTAAAAAAGAAGGAAATGTAACCTTTCACCTAGAATTTGTTCTTTTATTTTAGGGTTTTACATCATTCTCTCTCCTACGTGTCGCTCATACAATGAAAATTGGTGGTACGTATAGGAAATCCATTGGGTAAGTAGTGCAGGTAGGGCATACTTTTTCAATGCATCCAATGGTAATGTATCTTGTTTCCTGAGATAGATAGCGCATGTGCGTGATAGTCTTATCCAAAGCCTTTTGTCTAATCTTGTTGAATGGCCAACGCTGCATTATTGGCTCTGTACAATAGTAGAGACCGTCCCATAGCAAATCTTGTATCATTGTGTGAGGATAGTAAATATCATCCTGCAAGATATACATGCATACGAATATTATTTCACTATTTCTTCATCCATCAAGCTTATATATAATTACATGGAGCAAGACACCGTTTTACTCGTTCTTAATTTCGCTTATGGAGAAAATATCACAATTCGTCCTGTAAGTATGGTCGATTCTAACTTCTCAAATTTGATCATATTTTGACGGAATTTGGTCATTTTGTCTCAGTTTGGTCCTTAGTTCCAAATGTAGTCATATTTTGTCAAAATTTTGGACCAAAATTGGATATATTCTGAGATAAAAGACTAATTTTGGACAAAAAATATGACAAGATTGTATAAAATGACTAAACCGGATAAAAATGATCAAAATCAAATAAAAAATTACCAAAATTTGAGAATTGCAAATAAAAAATTACTAGAGTAGTAATCGGTCGTACTTACAGGACCAATTATGATATTTTCTCTTCGCTTATACCAAAACGAAAATAGTTCACAGGACCGTTATCACTTTTTTTTTAATTTAACTTTTTATCCATTTCATTAGACTCACGATCTTTTGCCAATTACATGATTACAAACCTCACAACAATCATGTCGTGTTTTGTTCCAATCGATTTGATCGTATGGCATGGCGTGAATTTCTCGTCGAATTGCTAAAACAAGATCAGTGAGAGGTCCCTGGATTTTCCTACTGTAAAGATATGACATGGGCATGTAGGTTGTGCGACAGTAACACCACATTTTTGCTGCATTGTTTTAATTATACAATTTAATAAGATAATAAATTAAGAAAAAAAACTCGATAACGTCTTTGGGAAAATCATACCTGGATGAAAAGGTAAAAATGAAGGGAATAGCCAAAATTCAGGGGGAACTGGGTTGCATCCATCCCAATCATACACCCCAAGTACCTGATATATCCCAATAAATTAACAATATTCATTATGCACCAAAACATGACATGATTGCTTCTATTTAAACAGAGTTTAAAATATAAATTTTCCTAAATTTTTTATCTTATCTGTAAAATTTTCAAAATAGTTAAAACATTCATTTTCGCCC
The DNA here is from genome assembly GCA_023678885.1 of Pogostemon cablin. Classification (NCBI taxonomy): domain Eukaryota; kingdom Viridiplantae; phylum Streptophyta; class Magnoliopsida; order Lamiales; family Lamiaceae; genus Pogostemon; species Pogostemon cablin. The sequence continues at coordinate 24,103,979 of CM042989.1, read as the reverse complement.
CAAACTTTTCAATTTTGCTCCGATTTTGTCCCAAAACAATAATTTTTTTCCGAATTAGTCCCATAACTTTATAAAAGCACCAATTCAATATCATTCCTCGGAATTAGAAATATTGGACATTTTTAAATAAATATGACAATTTTGGTGAGTTTTAAAAGTTATAAGACTATTCCAAAGAAATTAAGTTTCTTATAGTTTTAAATAAAATAAATTTGTATGGCACCATTTTGATTTTAAACTCTATTTTAGCATAATACTGTAATATACATGTCAATTTTCTAAGGCATAACCACAAAAATAACTTTTAATAACAGAGATCCGTAAATAAATGTTTAATAACAAGAATGTGATCCATAATGATAGGCCTTGTCATTATTGATGTTATAATTGATCACATCCCTATCATTAAAAACTTTTACCTACAAAAGCAATAATGAAGACAGGACAAAAACAATGATGACAAGCTCTGTCATTAAAAGTCATTTTTCTTAATACTACATCATTTTTGTTTAATTACTTTTAATTTTTCACGTAAGTATTTGCTGCATGTATTTAATATCTTGCCTTCAGGCTTATTCTGTAAATTTGTGTACCTAGTCAAACTTTAAAGTTAACCTCCAAAAAATCATCTATTTTTTCAAAAGACGGAAGATATAAATAAAAATTACCGAAAAATATATCTTGCCCCATGAGGGCATCCTGGTGGCACCTCCATGATCAAGAATCCAGCTACGTGCTCTTGAAACGGCGCCGTTTCCATCGTCTGGTTCCTCTCCCAGTAATCGTAGAGCAACATAATTAAGACCTGTTCCCATCATAGTACTGTGTCCTTCTATATGAAATCCCCATCCTCCATCGTCATTCTGCACTTCATTGAACTAATTAATAATTTAATTGATAATTAATTAATTAACTATAATATTGATAAAGGTTGATGCTTATCCTAATAAAATAAATAATATAATATACTGAAAATCTAAAGATAAAGTAAATTCTCTAGAAAGTGATAGACATGGTAAGGCAGATAGTATTCTAGAATTAAGTAGATAAATGATAGAAGAAGCGGTGATGTTATTTCTAGAAAAATCATGACACACTATCACCGCCCATCATGTACCACTGAATAGAAGAATGGGCATCATGTATTTGGTAATAACAACTAATAAAACTCATTTTACTAAATCTGTGCTCCCACCAACTCTCTCTCACTACCACACACGCCCCACTATTAATCTATTCTATATTTCTGCCACCCATATACCTTTCTCTATTAATTAATTTTTTAAATACCAACAAATATGAAGAAATAATTAATCAGCACACCTGATGATTGTAGATATAGCGAACTATCTCTTTTCTGTGTTCTGATGTCAACACTTTGTTCATTGCTCCACTTATGTACAACACTATGATCTGTGATATACATTTAAAAATAATAAAGTCAATAAATTGCAGAAATCAAACAAAATGTGGTGAATTGCGTTGAACCAATAACAGAAGGAGAGAGCTTCTCGGAACTAGACAAAAAGAAAAAGCAGATTTCTCAATCAATTCCGAATGGAGATTCAAATCAGAACGGTGGAGAAGATGATAAAGATGGCCACGTGGCAGAGTTTCTAGTTAAAAAACACATTCAAAATAAAATGGGCCTAGACTATTCAAATATGGAGGATAACCCAAATACCCAAGGGCCCACCACTATTACAGAAGGCCACATTTCTGATCCAAAAGGAATTAATCTCACAAATAGATCTCAGCGGCCCAATAGGAGATGGAGAATTCGCAATGGAGGAGTTAGAACATCAGAAAACCAGAGAGATAGGTAAAAGGCTTGGTGTAATCAGTAAAATGTCAGATGAGATCATGATCAACAAATGGAGGAGTTAGAGAGGAAAGAAAGAGCTGGTTTGAAGAAAAAAAGTCACGTCAGGAGCAGGTACGAAACTCAAATGAAAATATTGTATTATAATGTACGTGGATTAGGAAAAAAAAGTGAAAAGAAGGGAGGTACTGGAGTTAATAAACAAGATTTGTGTTGTATCCAAGAAACCAAGTTAGAAGAGATATCTCAGCGAAGATGTTGTGGATTGTGGGGAGGACAAAATTTTGATTGGGTCTTTAAGGAGGTTGAAGGTCGTTCTGGAGGGATTCTAACATTGTGGAACTGTGAGTTTTTTTGTAAAACTAGCTCTTGGCATACACGAGAAGTTTTAGTAGTGAATGGATTTTTTATTAGTGATGGTGTTAGGGGGGTTATAATCAATGTCTATGCACCATGTTCTCTAGCTGATAAACAGGAACTGTGGAATGCGATTACAGTAATTATTGAACAGAATGAAGATGCACGTATTTGTGTTGTTGGGGACTTCAATTCTATCCGAACCCCGGAAGAAAGAGTGGGTAGGAGAGGGACAGTAGAAGATCGAGATACAGCATTGTTTGATGAATTTATCTCTCAGAGCAACTTAATCGATCTACCTATTGAAGGCAGGGTGTTCACATGGTATCGAGCAGATGGTTCATGCAAGAGTAGATCCTAGACCGTGTTTTAGTAAATTCGGTGTGGGTGTCCAAATGGCCAAATCAGATTCTAAAGGGGTTGAGACCTACGCTATCAGATCATTCACCTCTACTTCTTGGGAACTCTCATAAAATTTGGGGCCCTAGACCCTTCAGATTTATTAACAGTTGGATTGATCATCCAAAATTTAAAGAGTTCTTCATTGAAAAGTGGCCTAACTATCAAGTTGAAGGCTGGGCAGCGTATAGGCTGAAGGAGAAACTGAATATGTTCAAGAACGACCTCAGAGGATGGAATAAGGAGGTGTTTGGAGAACTTGATCACAATATTGAGAACAAAATCAAAGAGATTGAAGGGCTTGATCGAGTCGATGACGTGTTTGGTCTGGAGGAAGAAGAAATCATACTAAGGAATAAATGCACTGCAGAACTGATAAGAAATTTACATTGGAAGGAGAAATTCTTATTTCAAAAGGCAAAAATTAAGTGGATGAAAGAAGGGGATGTGAACACAAGTTATTTCCATGGTTGGATTAATAGACGGAGGAAAAGCAACGAGATTGATGGACTTTTCCTTGAAGGTAATTGGGTAGAATCGGTTAAAGAAGTAAAATGGGGTGTTCATGATCACTTCAGAAATCATTTTAAATTAAACAAGGCATATCGTCCAGCCCTGAATCCAGCTTTATTTGGAATAAAATTTGATTCAAGCAGTAACCAACTCCTTTCAGCAGATTTTACAGAGAAAGAAGTGAAAGCAGCAGTATGGGCATGTGATGCAAACAAGAGTCCGGGACCAGATGGTATTTCTTTTGGATTCATAAAATTTTTTTGGGAAGAATTAAAGAATGAAGTCATGGAGATGATCCATGATTTTTACTTACATGGAAAGATCGTCAAGGGCCTTAATCCTTCTTTTGTTGTGCTCATTCCAAAAAAGACAGGTTGCTGCTCTTTGGAGGAATTCCGAGCTATCTCTCTTATAGGTTGCCTTTATAAAATCATTTCAAAAACGTTGGCAGCAAGAATTAGCAAGGTATTGGATCCAATCATATCAGAAAATCAGCCAGCGTTCATAGGCGGTCGGCAAATTTTAGATGGTATCGTAATACTGAAGAAGTCATGAATGAAGCTAAACGGAAGAAATTAAGTCGTTTCATTTTCAAGATTGACTTTGCGAAGGCTTACGATTCAGTAGAATGAGAATACATAGAAGAGGTTATGAAGGCCATGAATTTCAATTCAAGATGGAGAAAGTGGATAAAGAATGCATATCTACGGCTTCTATGTCGGTCTTGGTGAATGGAAGTCCAACAGAGGAATTCCATCTAGAAAGAGGACTTCGTCAAGGTGATCTACTATCTCCATTCTTATTCTTGTTAGCTGCAGAAGGTCTTAGCAAATTGGTATCTAAAGCGGCAGAAGTTGGGCTGTTAAAAGGTGCAGAAATGGGCAAGGACAAAGTGCAAGTTACACATCTTCAGTATGCTGATGATACTGTTTTCATATGCTCAGGAAATCCAGAAAATTTGAGAAATATCAAGTACATTCTTAGAAACTTTGAACTCTTATCAGGACTGAAAGTCAATTATTATAAGATTTTTCTGGTGGGGATTAATATTGATCAAGAGGTGATCTAGAATTCAGCAGCTTATTTGGGATGTGAAATCGGACGAACTCCATTGACATACTTGGGTCTACATGTGGGCATTAATCAATACAGGATCTCTTCTTGGGCAAATCTTGTTGAAAGGGTAAGAAACAGGCTTGCAAATGGGAAGGGAAAAATTTATCATTTGGCGGGTGAGTGACTTTGATCCAATCTGTTCTCTCTTCAGTCCTTATTTATTGTCTCTCTTTTTACCGTATCCCAAAAAAAGTAATTAAAGAACTCATTGCTATCCAATGAAACTTTCTTTGGGGGGAGTAGGGAGAGATGTAAAACAGTGTGGATTAATTGGAACACAGTTTGCAAAGATAAAAGTATAGGGGGTTTGGGTATTAGAGATTTGGGAAAGTTTAACGTGGCATTGCTGAGCAAATGGATATGGCGTTTCTTGGAAGAACCAGAGAGGTTATGGGTGAGGGTCATTAGGTCTAGATATGGAAGCTTAGATGGAGAAGTTGTAAGGATGGAAGATAGAGAGGTAGGGAGGCAGAGAGGTTTGGGTGCTAGTAGTGATATGTTGGGATAGTGGAGAGAAATTTGTAACATTTACATTGGAAATGGAGGGATGGGTATGCGTTGTGACCTAACTAGAGTGGTGGGGAATGATAGAAACACTTATTTCTGGAAGGAAGTATAGGTTGGTGATTAAATACTAATTAGGATGTTTTCTAGACTTTTCAGAATAAGTAGTCGAAAAGAGGCTAAGATATGTGATATGGGCTCATGGGGAGAATTAGGTTGGCAATGGGAATTGAGGTGGCAAAGAGAATTGAGGAGTAGAGAACAAGAACAACTTAACATGCTACTTTCGGTTTAAGTAAAACAACAGGAAGAGGATCATTGGAGATGGAGGCCTGCCAACAATGGACTATTCTCAACAAAAGCAGCCTACTATCGTGGACTTGCCAATAGCAGCGAGAATGACAACCCAGAGAAAAAGTTGGATGTCCAAATATTATGGAAGAGTTGGGCACCCTGAAGATATCAGGCTATAGTTTGGAAATTGCTACATGGTAGAATGCCCACGAAATATAAACTTCAAAGGTTTGGTATTTTTACAGGTGACACAAGATGCAACCTATGGGGCGTAGAAATGGAAACATCAACCCACTTGTTCGTAAGCTGTGAATTTTCTCGATACGTGTGGAACTTCATATATGATTGGTTGGGTGTATCAATGGTTATACACTCAAATCCAATCATAAATTTTCTATAGCATTCTGAAATTTGGGATAGAAGAGATTGGGTAAATATTGCATCAACCATTTGAATATGTACGAATTGGGTTATATGGAACTACAGAAACAGAGTAAAATTCTAGGAGGAGACGCTTAACATTAGCAAACTAATTGGAGAAATCAAAGCCAGGACTTAGAGTTGGATAGCAGCAAAAACAAGCATATTAGAAATTATAGTTTTTTGGAATGGTGCGATAAACTTTGTAATTCTTATGAATAAACGCAAGAACCTCTCTAATCTACTCACAAATACTTTCTACCGATTGAATCTTATGATCACACTCACCTATCACTCTCATTTGTAAAGAAACTTAAAATGATGAATCAACGAAAGACCAATAAAGACGTATAGTGGTTCGATCTTAAAGATCTACATCCACTCTCTTAAGGAGGAACTTATCTTATTGATGTGAGTTTACAGAATGATGAAAATGATAACTCCCTTCTATGAACCCTAAGAACTCTCTTCTTATAAGACTGATATGGATGATCTCCCAACTGATGAATGCATTCCAGCACTTATGTATCTATCCAATTTCTTGTTAACTTGTCAAGCAAGCAGCCCAACAACTAACGCCAGCTGGAATCCGTTACAAAACTGATCAACCGCCACTTTAATCCCTTCTTCAAGCCATCGAATGACAGCTCACTTAAAACTGATCATAGGGTTCAAAACTTGCATCAACACATGATCACAACCTTTGATCTTAAGCGTTGATCATTCAATCTCCATCCTCCACGTGTCTGAACTTACATGAATACACGCATGTATGCAGGAGTCTACTTACAACAAATCTCCACCTTAGACCTTGCATCAGATACATCAAGCTTATTCCTTCTTCCACCTTGCTGCTTTTGTAAGGAGCAGCAACCTCACCTGCTGCATTTGAAAGAAGCAGCAACCCCCTTGCTGCTTTTGAGAGGAGCAGCAACCTTAAACCACCTAATCCAACCTCACAATACTCTTACATAGCTCATACTTGAGAGCTGGTAAGGCTTCAACAAGAGCATCAGCTGAATTGTCAATTTCTTTCCAACTTCAGTGTATGTTCTTAACTCTTCAACATCAGATGCTGAAAATAGAGCATACGACACAACATCATCCTCCACATATCTAACAGGTGGTCTGATTTGTCTTCTAAGTCTATCTCTAACAAGCTGGTAATTACTTGGAGTTCTTCTAGCACTAGATCTAGGTGACTCAGCCTCGGCTCTTGCTATATCTTCCTTATGCACTGATTTATCAGCTTGATCAAACACTTGTTGCTGCTGTACCTTCTTCTTAAACTCCACCTCAAGCTCAAATTTATCCTCAACAGTAGATGCACCAGCAGCCCTGTCAACTAAAGAAAACTTACTTTCATTGAAAATAACATCCCTACTAACAAGAAACTTGTTAGTTTCATAACACCACAACTTATAACCTTTCACCTCTTTTGGATATCCTACAAGCACACACTTGACAGCTCTTGGATCTAGCTTATCCTCTCTCTGATGTGCATAGGCTTGACAGCCTATTACTCTTAAATGGTTATAAACGGGAACCCTCCCAGACTAAACTTCTTCAGGTGTTTTAAAAACTGAGTGCTGCTGACGGACAAAGGTTTATTAAATAAGTAGCAGTAGTTATTAGCTCACCCCAAAACCCCTTAGAAAACCCTCCACTGATCAGCAAGCATCTCACCCTCTCAAGCAATGTTTGATTCATTCTTTCAGCCACACTATTTTGTTATGGAGTACCGGGTACTGTTTTATGTCTCTTGATCCCCTTCTCTTGGCAATACTTACTGAACTCTTGAGATACAAACTCAAGACCACTATTAGTCCTTAAACACTTTAGCTTACTCCCTGTTTGATTTTCAACTTTTGTCAGCCAAGTTTTAAATGTTGAAAATGCTTCATCCTTGGACTTTAAGATCCTCACCCATACCTTTCTTGAAAAGTCATCAATGAAAGATATGAAATATCTTCCACCTCCCATAGTTGTACTCTTTGATGGCCCCCACAAATCTGAGTGTATATAGTCCACACTAGCCTTAGTAGTATGCTCTGCAAAACCAAATTTAAGCCTCAGAGACTTTCCTAGGATGCATGCTTCACACTGATTCAGCTTACTTGTTGAACTGATATCTAATACGATTTGCCTTGCTAGCTCTTGTAACCCTCTCTTACTTACATGAGCTACCCTTCCATGCCACAAATGAGCATCACCTCCTTCATGTGTAGCATTAATCTTTCCAGAAACTGCAGAACCTTCCAAAAAATATAGATCACTTCTTTTGACCACCCCCTTCATAATCACTGATTCATTCTTCATAATAGTAAGAACACCCCCTTCAGATTGAAACTTATAACCTTGTGAGTCTAACACACCAAGTGAAATCAAATTTCTCCTTAAACCTGGTATATATCTAACCTTGGTGAGCAATCTGATGGCCCCATCAAACATCCTTAGTTTAATAGAACCAATGCCTTCAATTTTGCAGGCTTGATCATTTCCTAAAAGAACTGATCCCTCATGATACTCCTTCAACTCAGTAAACCACTCCTTCATGGATGTCATATGAAACGTACATCCGGAGTCCATCACCCACTCACAAGAAACAGTACCAGAAACAACAGAAAGTGCTTCAATAAAATCATTATCATTATTTTGATTTTCTATCACCTGATTTGCATGATTCTTCTGATTTCCTTCCCTTTCAGCAATCTTTCTTGCCACCATTGCTTTCCACTTATGATATTATTTCTTGTAATGCCCTGGCTTGTTACAGTGGAAACAATTGTTATTTTCTTCATCCACTGATGTGCTCTGATTCTTATCATCATTTGATTTCTTGCTGTTGTTCTACTTATCTTGCTTCTTGACTACCAAACCTTCTCCCTTCACTTGAACATCAGAATTGTTGTGAAGTTCTTTTGCTTTAAGAGTCAACTGTACTTGATCAAGAGTGATAATCTCATTGTTTCCAAACAGCAAAGTATCTCTCAATCCTTCAAATGATGGAGGGAGAGCTGAGAGCAAGATTACAGCCTTGTCTTGTGTATGAAGTGCAACATCTATATTTTCCAAATCATCAATTATCCTATTGAACTCATCTAACTGACCAAGAATTGGTTTCTCCTCTGTAATCTTGAATGAGTACAACTTCTGTTTCTTATACAACCTATTGGCAAGACTTTTAACCATGTAAAGTTCTTCTAACCTTTGCCAAATACCTCTGATTGTAGTTTCTTTTGCAATCTCCCTCAGAGCCTTATCTCCTAGGCACAATATGATTGCACTCCTTGCTTTAGATTGTTGATCTTGATCATTTGTAGCTGCAACTGCATCAACCTCTGTAGCTTGATTTGCTGGTAATGATTTAATTGCATCAGCCAATCCTTGTTAAATTAGGATTGCCTCTATCTTCATTCTCCAAAGGCTGAAGTCTGACTTTTCTGTAAACCTCTCCACATCAAACTTTGTTGTAACCATGGTGATCTACCTCTTCAATCAGATGGCAGTAGCTTCCTTCCCACAGACGACGCCACTTCTTATGAATAAACGCAAGAACCACTCTAATCTACTCACGAATACTCTCTACCGATTGAATCTTATGATCACACTCACCTATCACTCTCGTTTGTAAAGAAACTTAAAACGATGAATCAACGAAAGAACAACAAAGATGTATAGTGGTTCGATCTTAAAGATCTACATCCACTCTCTTAAGGGAGGAACTTATCTTATTGATGTGAGTTTACAGAATGATGAAGATGATAACTCCCTTCTATGAACCCTAAGAACTCTCTTCTTATTAGACTGATATGGATGATCTCCCAACTGATGAATGCATTCCAGCTCTTATGTATCTATCCGATTTCTTGTTAACTTGTCAAACAAGCAGCCCAACAACTAACGCCAGCTGGAATCCGTTACAAAACTGATCAACCGCTAATTAATCCCTTCTTCAAGCCATCGAATGACAGCTCACTTAAAACTGATCATAGGGTTCAAAACTTGCATCAACACATGATCACAACCTTTGATCTTAAGTGTTGATCATTCAATCTCCATCTTCCACGTGTCTGAACTTACATGAATATACACATGTATGCAAGAGTCTACTTACAACATGGATGAACTAATTTTTTTCAAGTATTCCACTTTTTATATAAAAATATTTGTCTGTTAAAAAAAAAAAACAAAATGAGACATGAGCATCAGAGCAAGTGTGTTGTGCGAGACTATTTTCCTGAGATATTTGAGTGGTCATAAAATTCGTACACTAAAAGTTGAAGTGAAAATTTTCCAGAATTATATATTGGGGACTGTTTCATTAAATAACTTCAGTGATACGGATAAGAAGTAATAATTTTTTAATCAAAAAAGATACTCCCTCCGTCTCGTTCTTATGGTTACGTTTGCTTTTTATACGTGGATTAATGAATATAGTATTTTAATGTCTATTGAGGTGAGAAAAATAATAATTTAATGTAAAGTGAGTAGGTGTATTAGTGGGATGTGTGGACCCATGAAGAGAGAAGTAATTAATTTATGTGGGTCCTATATGTTAAAAAGGAAAATGTAACCATTACGATGGGACGACCAAAATGGAAATATGTAACCACAAGGATGGGACGGAGGGAGTATTCAATTAACGAAAAGTTATAATGAGGAACTAAACTATTTCTTGTACAATTTATTGTATATAATCCCTTCGTCCCAAATTCATTTTCAAATTTACTGTAGATACGAAGTTTAAGAAAAATCACTTTTTGATTTACTTTTGGGGGTAGTATGATATTTTTCGGTAATAAATAAATGATAAAAAAATTTATATATACTCTCCCGTCCCGAGTTAAGATTTACATTTTTTATTTTGAATTGTCTCAAGTTAAGGTTTACATTTTCTTTTTATTACATGGGACCCACACAAAACAATTATTTATTCCACATATATTGGTCTCACACACAACACTAATATAACTACCCACTATACATTAAGTATTATATTTCTCTACCCAATATCTATTAAAATATTATATCTTTTAATCTCCGCGTAAAAAGCAAACGGCAACGTTAACTTGGGATGGAGAGAGTATGTGTTAAAAAAATAAGGACAAATTTAAAATTAAAGTATGTTAGAGAGATATTAGTGAGTTGTTTTTTCCCTTTTATGAAAGTGTGAAATTGAATTTAGGACAGCCGAAAATGAAAAGTGTTAAGTTGAAGTTGGGACGAAGGGTATATAAATAAATAAAAATTGATAATATTTTTAAAGAAATGTTATAACATCATTAATAAAAAGTGATAAGTATTTAAGAATGCGTAGAATAATCTCAGATGTCGCATGACTGTCCCTATATATATACTCCCTCCGTCCCAACGTAAGAGGGTCATTTGCTTTTTTGCACATAGATTAAGGAGTATTATTATTTAATGTGTAGTGGGTAGCTGTATTAGTAGGAGTGTGGGTCCCATATTTTAATTGTATTAGAGGGGGTGTGTGGGTCCCATGTGTGTAAAAAAAGAAAGGGGACTCTTTGGGTGAGACGACCAAAATAGAAAAATTGTCCTCTTACCCTGGGACGAAGGGAGTATGTGTGAAGAAAAATTAAACATTTATATATAAATAAACTGTCCCTATATATGTATATATGTGTGTGAGAAGAAAAATTAAACATTTATATATAAAAAATAAATACTCCATAAATAAATATATATCACGTTTTATGTTTTATATTATTTAAAAAACCGATTTTTTAAAATTTTTTATTTTTTATTTTTTGATTTCTGTAGTCTTTTTTATAAGTAAATTATAAGGTATAAAGTTATGTGTCTTAAGTGTAACTCAAATGATTTTAAATAAAGTACATGTATATGTATATGAGAGATTATTTGTATTGAATTTTTAAAATTTTTTAAAGGTAGCACAGTTTATTATGGTGCATAAGTAAGGAAATTTAAATAATATTATGAGCAAAATGGTGTGATAATAATTTAAATAACTTTGTAGCCCTGGGGGTTGAACCACTTTTTTTTCACAATAATTTAAATAACTTTTAAAAATAAAATGAAAAAATAAAAAGAAAAGTAAAATAGAAAAGAAAAGGGCTTATCTTATGTTAACGGTGTATTTTTTTTAATATTATTGTTAGTACGGGAAAATTAATTATTAGAATAATAAATTACTATATATTAACAGTCTTCTTAATGAAGATATTAATTATCTTAACAAAAATGTGAAATAATTACAGTATAATATAATTTAATTAGAAATAACATTTTCTTTATTTAAAATAATAATAATTAATTATACATGCTAAAAATAAAATTGGGATGTACTATAAATATAGCCTGCTGGAGAATAAGTGTGTGGACTAAAAACAAAAGAAATAAAGAAATAGATTTAACCTGCCGCACCCATACCATTTGTTTTATCAATCCAATTTCTTGTGCCTTCGGATCATATGTTAAGAATCTATCAATTTTAAATTAATTAAATTGTCGACGGCACCAATTTTAAAAAGATGATGCAATGAATCCTATGAATGAGATGTAGGAGGTAAAATAATATTCACTCACTTTACATAACTTATTATATAAAATTAAATATTTTCTTACCTTAAAATCTATAGTCCCCTACCAACTTTATTATATCCTATGTATGGCTATAATTTAAATTAAAGGGGATCACATATATGGTTTACACCAAGAATCCAATTTACGGATAACTCAAAATAATAATATCATATTTTCGTTCATATAAAATGATCAATATAATTTTTGGGCAAGTGTTGCATGACTGTCTTACGTGAGACTATTTTATACTTTTTAAATTAGTTATCACTTTTGCTATAAAATGTTATCACTTTTCATTTATACTATAAATTGTTAATGAAATAACATCATCACTTCTCATTAATTGAGTATCAACTTTTCATTATAGAAGTTATCAATTTTTATCTGTCTAACATAAGGGCTTAAATGAGACCATCTCACACAAGTCTTTGCCATAATTTTAAAGCAAATACTTGTGTGAATCGAGTTTAACGTGAATCCTGTTTTTCCCAATTCTTTTTAGTACATGAAAAATATTCTTTAAAGAGACGAACTATTACTCTTCTGAATAAAAAATATTACTTTTCAAAGAATAATTTTTTTATGTAAAAAAATAATAATTTTATGAAAACAAGATTTACGTGTGAATTAGATTTACACCAAACTCACTCAAATTTTAAACAAATTACGAATAAAATAATAAATTTTAAATATATTCTACTTCTTTTTTTTTCACCTTTGAATGGCATAGGAAGTAAGAAAAGTTTTACTATTAAAGGTATATTGCAGTGTTTTTTATAATAAATAAATAATAAAGTATGTTAGATGGGCTAAGTAGAATTTTTTTTTAATTATTGAAAACATGTACTACATAACTATTTTTAATATTTTTAAAATGTCAGTAGAGCCGGTGAGTCCAAGTGTCACTGGTTGGAAACTAATTACAATCACGTAATCTTGATTAAAACAAGTATTAAAATAGATAATGTGGATAAATAAATGAGTCAAATCGTATGCGACTAAGTTCTGGAATATGACATTTTCATATTTACGTTGTCTTGGATTAACGTGAATTCTTTTTTATTATACTACTTTAACATTAACTTTTAAGATTAAAGACTAAAATGTATGAGTAAAATAGGGAATAAATTAAAGGATAAAATATTACTATATGAGGACAAATTAAGTTAATATAACATTACTTTAAAAAATAATATTAAAAATTTCTAGCAGTAAATTAATACTAATTTATGTATAATAAGATACTCCTTCTGTTTTGTTACCAATTTCACACGGGCTATTTTTGTCTATTCAATAAAAAATTTAAATTCACTGATCTTCCTACTGTTGAGAGTTCCCAACTCTTGAACATAAACATAGTAAGGTCAAATAAAAAAGGTGCAAAACAAGAATTTTTTTCAACCGGTTATAAAGCCTAACATTCGTCTCCAAGTAAAGCTCAGTGCTTCAGAGATAGCCCCGGTTGACATTATGAAATTAGGAAAAGAAAATAATTAATTTTGTTATCTTTCATAATAGGGCCGTTTGTTTGGTTCCTTTTAAAGCTGCGTATTTGTCTTCCGCAAACATCTTTTACATCTTTTACTATTGTACCCCTCCTCTTTCTCTTTTTCTTTTATCTTTAATAAAATTTTGCCTAGTTTAATAAAAAAAATTTAAATTAAAAATAATAGAATAATACGATCCAACAATCCCACAAAACACTTTAATTTAAAAATTTTCACCTCTTTACAATTCAGGTACTTACTTAATAATTTATTTATTACATAAAAACATCATTCTACTTATATAAACAAGTCAAAAGATAAAATTTTCTCAAATTTCATATTTACAGTAATATATGGGACGAATGGAATATAAAACATAAATATATATTCCCTCCATTCACCTCAAATAGTCTCATTTTTTCATTTTAGGGGTCGGCCCCCAAGGATCTTATTTTCTTTTTTATACATATGGGACCCACACACTCACTAACACAATTAAAAAATAGGCCTCACATACCGACTAATACAACTACCCACTACACATTAAATAATAATACTCCTTAATACATGTGCAAAAAGTAAATGGATCCCTTTCTGACGAACGGAGGAATACTACATAACTTTATAAACAATGAGATTTTTTTCACCCTATTCTGATTGCGCTAATTAAAAACCGTTCAAAGTATAATTCATGTAATATTTTTAATTTGTAACTCTATTTCTTGAATATTGTTGGTATTTTTTTAATAAAATTTCTTTTTCGATAAGAAAATAGAAAATATAAAATGCATGTAATTTTAAATTGCCAAATGAAAGAAATAAACAAAAATGAAAATTTTTGGTCCTAAGTTGACAATTGACATCATTGAAACAGTAAAAATTTATGTGTAATATATATATTTTTTTTATTTCTAAGGTCATATTATTCATGCAAAATAGAAAATAAATTTTCACTAAAGAAAGGAAAGAATGAATCCTAGATGAAATTATTCATTTTTTTTCTTGGTTCGGATCTCCTATCCTAAGGTGATATTTCACTTTATATTTCATAACTGTTTTTTTTTAAATTAAAATATTATACTCTTATTAATGACCATTAAACTCTTATACATATAGCATTAATTTAAGAGTCATTCTGGGGTTACACCTGGTGCACCCCAAACTTAGAGCTAAAAGGGTAGTGGAGTGATTTTTTTTTATTTTTTTAAAAATAATCATTTTATATTATTTAGTGGTGGAGATTGATTTTAAAACTAATCTAATGGCTACGATTGTCCAGGTGCACCCTAGTCGGACTTTTAATTTAAACATTGGTAATATGTGGCAAGATTTAAGTAAGTGAAATAGGAGATATAAAATAAGAAAATGGAATAGGTGATCCCAATTTTATTTTCCTTCGGTATTTACATGTTAAAAAAAATGTATTTATAGTTCCATACAGATTCATTTAAAAAGTGGTCCCGTAATTTTAAATTGTTCCTAGAAACTGCATTTTTTGTCACATTCAAACCTTTTTGACGACTTCGTATTTTTTTTAAAAAAAAAAGATAAAATAAATTAAGAAAAAAAATCCATTTTCAAAATTTTGGGACCAAAACGCAATTTTTAGCACTAATTTGAAACTATGTGATTTTTTCTGAGATGAGTCCTTCGTATTGAACCAAAAGTTTATTTTTTTCTTAGCACATGAGTAACACAGCAACTTATCAGAAGATGTTACATCAAAATAATATCGGAAATCCCTTATGATGTGAAAGAATGTTTACCAATGGCGGAGTGTAAAGCATAGGGCCAGTATGTTCAGCTGGCCAGTGGCCATCACTCGCTTGGATTGCCCTTTGCAGCCGTACAGATTTCCGTACAGCAGTTGTTGCCACATCGTACCTCATTTCTTCGCTTTCTCCAACCTTAACTGATGCTATGCTCTCCAAATCTAATCCACTTGCCCTTTTAAGCTACCAAAATCACCAAATTTGTTTTATTTAATTTTTTATAAAACCAACCATTATTCATTGATTTAGGGAAAAATAGATTTTTGGTCACTTACTAGGAAGCTGTTCCTAAATGGCAAACATTTGTACGAATCGAATTGACCTTGTACCTTAATTTTACTAAAATAAGTCTTTAGTATATGAAAAATTATACCCTTGAATAAAAAAATATTTCTCCTTTAGTTCTGATATGTTGTGATTTTTTTTTTATATTATTGTTGAGATTAATTATACTTATTTAAAAAATAAAGTCCTACATGCGTACAAAAGGTGCATTTTTTTTTTCATTAATCTTGAGAGTTTCACCTGAATTCTCATAAGCAAATCAGCAGAGCAGCGATATCCGAGGGTTTTCCGATTGAGTTTATACTGTCGACGAGCTTGGTCGACTGCTTCGTGTTCTTCCGGTGTACCGGAGGAGGGATCATAGTCCCACGTCTGTCGTCCGATGAAGTTGTTGGTGCTGTAGAGATATGGACGACCCTGCCCTTCTGCAATCTTTAGCTTCCACATTATTCAACAATATATTTTCTGAATGTAGATCGAAAGAGTTATGATTGATATATATAATTGGCTTAGTGGAGGAAAGCATGGACTTCATCGGTACTTGAGTTGTCACCGCTAGTATTTTTTTTTTTTTAATTATTATTGATGATTATAAATGTATTAATTTTAACAATTATTTATTATATGCATTTACTATAATTAAATATATGGAATGGAAGTTGTAGTAACCTCATCAACGATAAAGAAAGAAGTTCATAAAACTAAAGGAAGAGAGAGAGGTCACTCGTACATCTGATCGTTTGTTATATTTTGATATTATATCTCTTGTTGTAATTTGTTGGATAATATTCGCGTAGGATACAATTAAATTTATACACTAGAAGGAAAATATCAGCTCTAAGAGGGAAGGTTGAAATTTTTATCAGTATATGTGTCACTCATCTAACGAGTATAATAAGAAATGTAACATCAAAATATAACACGACATCCGAGATAATAAGATATGGTTTATTTATGGATGAAGAAGTCTGAAGTATAAGAAAAATAAGTGTGAAGGACAGTGTTTGTATGAGACGATTTGTGTGACGTGTTAAATATGATTATTATATAGGTAAAATACACTTATTAGTTGTTAAAGTATGTTTTTCATAAATATATGATGAATAATGTATTAAAGTATAATTTTAGATTTTTATAATATGATTTAGGTAAAATATGCTATTTAATTGTTAATGTATATTTTTGTTAAGTACGATGAATAATGTATTAAAAAATAAATTCCCATATTAATAAGATGAGTATGGTAATACATTAAATTCCCATATTAATAAGATGAGTATGGTATGATTTGAACATATCATCATGTATCTTGTTTTTCAAATTTATTTTTTAATATGTAAAAATTTGTTTTTTAAAAATATGAAGTAGAATAAATAATATTACTAATTTCAACGAGAATATAAAAAATTAATATTTTACATACAATAGAATAATAGTTCAACTTTTTAATTATTTATATAATAAAAAGTAATTAGTAAATCAGAGTACAATAATTTGAGAGTAATATTTTTTATTAAATAAATAATAATTTATCTATCTTAAAAATAATTTTTCATATCTTAAAAAGTTATCGATAAGGTTGCAAAATATGGTTCACACAATGTTTATGATATTAATAGTAATCTCATCAACTATACTTTAATAGAAAAATAAATAAATAAATTAGTGTGAAGTATTTTATGTTACATATATATTAAGTGGTAAAGTATATTATTAAAAGATTTTTATTTGTTTATTGAATAAAGAAATTAATTACTCTCTCCCTCTATTTCAAAAAGTCTCACTTTTTTATTTTGAGCATCTACCCTAATACAGGTTTTATTTGTTTTTTACGTACATGAGACACATATACACTACTCAATTAAAATATAGCGGCAGCACACCTTTAATACAAATGGATATTTTTTTTGCGGACGAATGGAATATCTAGAAAACTAGTAGAGTCAAGGTGGCTTCGGAAAGCACCTGAGCCGGATGAAAGGTGGAGCCAAAGGAGAAGGGACGGCCGAAGCACTTGAGCGGATGAAAGGTGAAGCCAAAGGAGAAAAGACCGCCGGACGTATCTATTTTTTTTTCTTTTTCTTTTTATTTTAAGCGATGATTACCTTTACTCATTTTAATTAATGGGATGTTTAGAAAAAGAAATTTTGATAAGAGATAATTCTATGCAATCTAGTGTTGTTACTACCTCTCAAAAGACATTACTAGCTCTCTCTCCATTTCATAAAATAAGTCATCATTTTCTCATTAGTTTGTTT
The DNA here is from genome assembly GCA_023678885.1 of Pogostemon cablin. Taxonomy (NCBI): domain Eukaryota; kingdom Viridiplantae; phylum Streptophyta; class Magnoliopsida; order Lamiales; family Lamiaceae; genus Pogostemon; species Pogostemon cablin. Next base: position 24,086,182 of record CM042989.1, on the reverse strand, counting down.
TATAAAGTAACCCATTATATATATATATATATATATATATATATATATATATATATATATATATATATATATATATATATATATATATATATATATATATATATATATATTAATTTATATTTCACGAAAATTTTTCAGACAGCTTAGTATTTACATATATTGAACTACTCCCTCGGTTTCGAAATTTCGTATACATTTGTTTTTTCATGGATATTAATGAGTATAATATTGTAATGTTTAGTTAAGTGAGATAAATAATATTTTAATTTGTATTGGATAGTTGTATGTGTGTGGCCTCATGTTGATATAATAATTATTTTGTGTAAGTCTCATCTATTAAAAAAATATGTATATGTAGTTTTTAGACGGATCAAAATGAAAAAGTATAATTAAGGACTACTTAGTAATGAGAATAAATGTATATTCATTCTATTAATTTAATAACTGTTCCCACTATTTATTTCTATTGTTATTAACTTTTGAATGATACATATTGACATTCGCGGCCTCATAGTTGTGGTACGAGGAAGAAATTAGTTCACCGTTGTATGTAATACTAACAATTGATTATCTTAATTATTGTTATATTTATATAATTTTTTTATTTGATGAGTTTGCATAAAGATATTCAAAAAGGATATATTGACCCGGATCAATTTGGGATCCCTAACATATATTTATTTACTCATTTAATTGTATGCTGTGATTTTATTTTTATTTGAAGAGTTCACGCATTATTAAGATAGTAAAAAGATATCATTGACCCGGATGGGCCGGATCAATAGACTTCCCATATTTACTTAATTATTTATTCATTTATTTATGATTATCTTAATCTTAATTAGAAAGAGCAAGTTTTGTTAGAGATTGTTGAGATCGTTTTTCTTAGTTGTCACTTTCCAAAAGATATAATATCACTTTCATTAGAGATGATTTCACTTATTGTTCATACTATAAATGTTTATTAAATAATTTACAGAATAATTATCACGTTTCATCAATTATATATCACTTTGTAATATAGTAAAAAAAAACATTACTTATTATTCATCTCACGAATTGAGTAGGCGCTATACGTACAACTGACTTTAGCTTTGACAATTTTTGATTCATATCAATTTTTTTTTTTGTTAAATATGGTTATATTTGTACAGGAAAAAAAAAGGTGTTATTCCCAAAAATTCCGCTATTTTGTTATAATAATCCCATTTTAATATTTTATCTAATACAAAATTATTTTCGTATTTACTACATAGTACATTGACTTTTCAAAATTACTCACGAATACAAAATTCAATTCCGTATTTTCCATATTACCCACACTTAACACCGTATATCTCTCCAGATATTTCAGAACTAAAATTCTCATTTTTCCATTATGAATGTATGAAAATCCCGCAAATAGGTATACATCACAGTGAAATTCACATTATTGACTGCTCTGTTTGTTGGATAAAGGTGGGGATCGATCGACAGCCATTTTCCTCAGTAATCGCTGACGCGGGTAAAGGTGAGAATCAAAATTTTGAGATTGTTTGTGTAATCATTTCTCTTCTCCTTCTTTCGAAATTCGGGATTAAGTTAGGGTTCTCAACGATTGTGCATTTTTTTAAACATAAAAATTGAGGGTTGAACGATTCTGTAAGTTGATTATTTGGTAATCGCACAATGTACAATAGTGTACACTAAGTCAAAGAATAAACAATTGAACAATTTTTTCTTTGAATTGGGTCGTGTGTTGTAATTTTTTGTTAAATCTAATGATTTTTGTGTTTCGGTGATAGAATTTGATTGTTGGTTGAGAAGTTTTCACTAATTTCATATTTGAACATGAGTGTACATTAATACTCTTACTTATTAATTAAGTCGTATAATCTTGTGTCGGTTTTTTTTAATCATCAGTGTACAATAAAAGTAGGAAGAAAACGATTGTGCATGCATGTATTTTGGTGTATTGAATTGCTTAACATTGATGTATTTTGAACATTAGTGTTTGTTGATGTATTTTGAACACTAGTATACAATCGATTGTGCGTTCGTGTTGTTGACATGGTTCTTCCGCGTCTATTATGTGGAAATGGCTCAAGCAATAACATAGTAGCCAATTGTACATTGGTGTACTTTGAATTCAATTTTTGGGTGTTTGCGCTTACGATGTGGAATTTGGCATGAAATATTACTTGGATTTAATTTGAACTGTGGTAAACTTTGAATTCAATTTTTTCTTGTTTGATCGGTTGTCAAATATTTGTGAATATAGTATGCACAGAACTTAACTTCTATTGAACACCGATGATTAGAATTCGACAAAGTGAACTTTCTTGTGTGCCTCGGGCCTCTGCTTCTGATTCTTCTTCTTCTCGGATTTCTTCTTTTTGTGATGTTCGTAGTTTTCCTCAACGTACATGGGTTGGTTGTTGAGAACCTCGTGTGTGTTTGGGAAACGAGAAGTGTCAGCGATCATGCTCAGCCTCCTTTGGATCATGTTGAGACTATTACTGTTATTCATCTCTGGTGGAGTAGAAGCTGCTGCTTTGGTAGTTATAACTTCTGTACATTTTTTTTACTTCTGACTTAATTTAAGTGCTCTCTTTGTTATGGAGAAGTTTGTGATGAGAGATGAAGGATTTATAGAGCGAGAGTTACTTTTGTGATATTTTTTCTTATTTCCTTTTTTGATGATCATTAATGTATGAATCTTATTCTTCTCTTTGTTTTGCAGAGGTTCTGTTAATTAGATTGAGAATTTACGTAGTTTATGGAAAGTCAATGATTAATTAAACATGGAAATTATTAAGGGTAAACTTGAAAAAATAAAATATCAGAATGTATATCTTAGTATTACCATTTAATTTTGTATCTCCTAGTAATTAGGTTATGATAACTCATACCTATTAGCTAGTAAAATCATTACGTATTTACTTTTATTTTGTATCTTATGCACCAAATAATAAGGGCGTTTAAGGGTATTTTACATTTTATTAAAAAGGGTTGTAATTGATCTTATATATGTTATGTGTCTTATACATGGACCAACTCGTGAGTCATTGGAACTCATTACAATACACAAAAATACCTTTTTTTTATTAAGAAATCAAATTTAATAACGGAATTCAATATGTTATTAATTATGGACGTATTGCTAACAAAAATTAAAATTTTCTTTTAGAAACGGATTACCAGTTATTAAATTTTCTTTGTTAAAAATTTACTAACCACCACTTTGTCAATCCAATTATTGGTAAAAACCTTAATTTCGTTGCTAAATTGGTTTACCAAATGATTAAAAACTGTTTCCGTTGGTAATTTTACTTTGGTAAAGTGATGGTTGCTAAATTTTTAGCAACGCATTTTCAATTGGTAAATAATTTTATTGGTAATTCATTACTAATAATTCCGTTAATAATTACCGACGGATTTTATTCTGTTGATAATTACCGACGAATTTTATTCCGTTGATAAAAAATATAAAAAAATCTATTGGTATTCCGTTGCTATAAGAAAAATGTAATTATATTGAATTCTATTGGTAAATTTCACTGCTAAAAAAAGTCTTTTTTGGTGTGATTAATTAGTAATACGTTAACCTATAATTTTAGGTATTATAATATAATCTACTACAAAATACTTTAAATATAAAAAAATATACTTTATATATAAACATAGTTAACCATGGGTTAACACGCGTTTCACATATATCTTTTCACATGCAAGAGATTGCCCCAAAAATAAATTAAATTATACTCCAAGTAGTCGCACATGAAACCAAGAATCAACTGTTAATTAATGGAGTCGCACATGAAACCAAGAATCAACTGTTAATTAATTAAAGGATTAGGCGCATCACATTGTTAATTATTTATTTATGATCATCAACACTATAAAATAATAACTATATATATATATATATTACAACTTGTAACGTAATTTTCCAATGTATAGATCTGAGATTACTTACACCACATGTTATTTCATCTGATATTTCAAACACGCTATGATTGACTAGAGCTATTAATTTGGTTGAACCCAATGGGCCAACCCGCCCCAACACATAAAAACTCGTTAGTAACCCGTCCTAAAAATTATTCAATCCAAAATGATCCATCCCAAAAGCAACTCGCCCCGTTTAAGTCCACTACACAATGGGTAATTGTGGGTCGTGGGTTAACCTGCCCCAACCCAATAATCTACCGCCCATCCTGCCCCTCACCCCACCTCTATCCCAAAAAAAATTCTTTTATAAAAATTTAAATTTTAATATTTAAATAATAAAAGTATTATCACATAGCCTACTGATGAGCGTTTTTTTAACACACAAAATTAATACTTAAGTGTAAGGATATCAATTGTAGTTTCGATGGGCAATCAAGTGATTATCGAACCCGAAAGACCGATTATTATCAATTCAATTATATTCTAGATTATTGAGACTACGTTGACAAATTGTTGTGGTGATTTAGTAACTAAGTAACAAATATTTAAAATAGCAAATAAAGTAAACAAGCAGTAGAGATAATACGACTGTGATCAAGTGAGAAATTAAGTAGTTCTTCAGGTCATCAAGTTTTACTTATTAATTTCCTTTCCATGTGTTGATGTCCGACTCTGCCTTGCTGTTTATGGACGCATCACTAAACCATGCAAGTTCACTCTATAGACACAAGTAAATAAGCGTATGACACGTGTGAATATCCTCGAAGCAAGAGATATGATTCACCTCCCTTTTTAGGTGCTATCAATATCAATTATTTCTCATGCACTTAGTACTCTAACCCGATATGATCTTTCTTTTTAGGTACTGTGAAGTTATACTCTTTATCCTACTTATTAACCCGAATAATATTCAATTAACAAGTATTTATATAAGATAGTTCTAATAAGATTTCGGAATCACTTGACTTAGAATTATAACATGTAATCCTACTCAGCAGTGAACGCACTCAGTCAATAACTAAGATATGTATTCAGACTCCATATAACAATTAGAGATGCACATAACGACTGTGAGTATGAATTTAAAAAGCATAGTCATATATAAAATAAACCACAGGTAGTGTTGTATGGAGTTTACACATAGAAATTCAATTAACTCATAAAATAGACATTGCCCTTCTGCAATCTTCAGCTTCCACATTATATATATGAGACTATCTTTTCTTTTCTACAGTTAAATCAGATGATGTACCAAAGAGTTATTATGATTGATATATATAATTGGCTTAGTGGAGGCAAACATGGAGTTAATCGGGTTTTAAAGAGTTATCATCGCTTGTATTTTGTTTTTAATTATTATTAGTGATGTGGTTAAATATATTAATTTTGAATATTATTTATTATGTTTATTTGTCATATTTAATTTAAATATGGGATGGAAATTGTAGTTTAGTGGGGGAGTTAACAACATAATCTCATAAAGAAACTAGAAGGAAGTCCAAAAAATAAAAGGTGGAGAGAAGCAAAGGAAAATTGGATATACTCCCTCCTTTTTACATACATTTTCTTTGTAAATAACATTTCTTTTGTAATTTACTATAGCTGTAAAATGGGTTGGACCAGTACTGGCCCATCGGGCTAATACATTTTGCTAATACATGTTTGGGCCTGACCAGGTTAGGCCCAGTTTTTATCAAGCCTTATATTATTAGGCCAGCTTAGCCCACTATAAATTAGGGAGATATCTTTCTATTTAGACCCTTTTTTATTATTATAAATATTCTCATTTATTTTGTTTGAATTAAAATTCTTTTATAAAAAATAAATAAATTAAAATTCAATTATTTTAACATGTACAATAATCTTAAGTTAAATATTCAAGTGGAATAGAAAATTCGTAATAATTTTTGTTTATAATAATTTTAGAGTTAGAATTAGGGCACCGTTGCACTTGGATAATCTAAAATGTTAGATTATATTTTCATTTAATCTTCATCACTCAATAAAATAAAATAATTAAAAATAAATTAAATAACTACCCACTATCCTTACATTTTACCCTTTAAATCTCTAGGTGCATCGATGAATTGGGTGCATCCCAAAATAACGCATAATTTTAAGGGAGCTATATTTAGATTTAACCTTAGGTTTAGAGATATTTGTGTATAATCTTTATAGATAATTAAATAGAATACCATAAATAATTTATAATTAAATATTGAACTAAATGAAAAACGAATCAAGCACAGGGCCTGTCGAGCTTATTGGGCCGAGCCAAATAGGCTCAGTTCTTTGCGAGTCTTCATTTTTAAGACCAGCCCAGTCAAATAGTTGGCTATATAAACTACAAAGGAAATGTAACCTTTCACGGAGTAGTTGATGAGCCTAAAAATTCGCACTTTTCACAGGCTTTTTTCATATTATTATTACATGATTTTAGCTTTACTTATGGAGTCTATTGATTACTGTAACAGTAAAATTCGTATTTGTTGAATAATAAACACAAAAAATATTACAATGATAATCTGAATAGATTAAAACTCAGTGTTTTTTATTTTGATATCGAATATATAAGATGTGATACTAACTATATCCTTGATTTCTTACCCCGTGAATTCATACAATACAGGACAGATGCCAGCGAAACCAGTTAGAAACTACCTGAGTGTCTCAAGCACAGAAATAGAGACCTAAAAAACAAACACCACAAACAAAGAAGAGCTCGAAGACACGGCAACATCAAAGACAACTCAGCTGACGTTAAAAGAAAGATTTGCAATCAGAGATCCCATGGTAGAAGCTATCAGTTCTTACAATGGTAATTATGATTACTATATAACCTTTAGGCCAGAACTGGCCCCTAAGCTAATTTCTCTACTTCCAGAACCATTCCGTGAAAATCCTCCACACACTCTATCTCTCTCTCTTTATATTTATTTTGTTGTCTCGGGACGAGCAATGAGTAAGTTTGGGGGATTGATGAGAGTGAAAATAAGCATGCTTTAGTGTCCAATTTAACATCTTTTTTATGAGAACTGTTGTTATAAATTAGCACAAGTGTTTTATATTTGATATATTTGAAAAAATGTGTATTTGAGGTGTTTTATTGTGTTTTAGGTGGAAAAAGGATCAAAAGTGCAAAGTCGGAGAAAAGGTGTATCTTGTGCAAGAATACTGAAAAACGCATGTTCAACTTGTGTAATTTTTATATGTTTGTGTGGAGCTCAAAACTGGAAGTGTGATACATGGTTGGAAAGCCACAGAAGAGAGGATCGTTTTGGCGTAAGAAACACTTCAATCGGAGTTCAAACAAGAAAGTTATTATCAAAATGGTGATGTCACGCAAGCTATGCCGAACAAAACGGCTGTGCTACTTTTCATGGCTTGTTAATTGAGAATTTAAGAAATAATCTCTATCTATCCTCTTATTCATCTCTTGAGTTGATTTTAACTTTTTCAACTTTTGGAGCTGGATCTTCAGACGAAGCTTATCCGAACTCGGGCTTTAAACTTTAAACGTTTATTCAGAGGCATCGAGCATTTGTTCGAATCAAACGTTGACTTGAGGATTTCTTGCGAAGAATGACATTTAATATTGCAGAACACTGTTGACTTCACGAAGAATGTTGGATGTATTTGACTATAAGAAAAGTCGAATCTGAGAGCACCTTGATATCAGGACGTCGAGTGTTCTGGAGTCTTTCGGAATGAAAACCATGGAACTTTAAGAACGTTGTTTAATCTGCAAAGAACATTGAAGATATTGATTTGAAAAACATCGGATCGGAGGAGTTTAGCACCTTAATCTCTGATCGGAGCCAATTGACTTTGTCGGATTTCCAAGTCTCTTTAAGATTTTAAGGATCTTATAAGGCTTTCAGGATGAGTGGAATAAGAACTGAAGACCTTATTTATAGGTGAGGAAATAACTACTTATAAGATATTTTCTCCTAAAAAATATATGTTCACAAATGAATTGAGTTTTTCCCATTTAACTAAAATTTATTGGGTTGGATTTGTGTCTATTTAATTTAATTAAGTCAGTTGGACTGGACTTAGACCTATTTAACTTAATTAGGCTTGCTGGATTTCATCTGAGCATATTTTTCTTAATTCCACTTAATTTTTTTAGGGCTTATTTGACTAGGATTGAGTCCATTTGACTTGAATTTGGTCGAGCTCAAACAATTATACTCCCTCTGTCCCAAATATATTGACACATTTTTCTTTTTGGGTTGTCCCACAGAAATTGATATATTTTTTTTAAGAAAATGGACCCATGCAAAAACAATTTATTTATTTATATGGATACACACACACATCACACTCACCACTAATACAACAATCCACCATGCATTAAATATTATTTCTCTCACTTCACTTTACATTAAAATATTATACTCTTTAATCTCCGTGCCCAAAAAAAATGTGTCAATATCTACGGACAGAGGGTGTATTAATTAACAATTTTTTATTCATTTATTTTAGGAATTAATTTATTTAAATTCCTTAACAAATAAATATTTCATCAATATTCAATATATTTGACAATAAAGTTCATCGGCTTACACTTACTTTCATACCTACTATGATTTCACTATTGTTGAAATTTTGAAGTATTTAGACTTGTTTTTGAATTAAACTGATAAAATGTACTCCCTCCGTCCCGTTACAACATACGCACTTTATTTGTAATTTACAAAGAAAACACGTACATTTTAATTGAATGGGGTAGTAAGAGTTTTGGAAACGGGAATCGTAAGCTGGGTTCTACCGATTCCGAGGTTTAATGGAAGAATAGCCTCAACTGTTTATTCATGCCGTGGAATTGTGGGCGTAGGAATTGGAATTTGGAGGCACTATTGCATCTAATGTAAGTTGTGGGATCATGGTTGACTGATTCAAATCATGTTAATAGTCAAAGTGGGCCATGATTGACTTATGGAAAGAATGGTCATCTAATGCATGCCCATTATGTGGGAAATTCAATTCCTTGAACTATGTGATATCCATGTAATTAATGTAGATGAGAAAAGCCCACGTTCTTCCACCACTAATTAGCAATGCCAATGCACGCTATTTCCACATCTTCATCACAGATCTTGAAAAACTTGTAATTGTTTCTGACATTTATTATATTTAGTTAATTGTTTTCTAATATTATTTTGAAAACTCTATTGACTGATTTATCTTAATTATTAGTATATGCACGCTATGTTGTTTAACTTTAATCTCGTGAATTCAATAATTTAATTTGGTCATATATGTGCTACGATTATACTGGGAGTCATAACTTCTTTTTAGTAAAAAAAAAAATAATAATAATAGTAATATATTTATAAATGATGATTTGTATTTTTTTAACTTTCGTTTGATAATTTAGCTTGATCACATATATGCTACGATTGATCCTTTACACTAGGGGATCATAACTTTTTTTAGTAAAAAGAAAAAAGTGAATAATAATATACTTGTAAATGATGATTAATTTGTATTCTTTACATGAGATACTACTTGGGTATAGTAAGAATTAATAATAAAGTATTTTTTCTTAAACTATGTTTTCTTAAATAACATGAAAATTGAAGAATTAAATTATTTATTAATCTTTTATATTATTATTTTATTTAATAGAGTTTTTCCCACCCGTGCAATCATTGAATTGAATAAATAATATATTTGAGATTTTTTTTTTGAATTTAATACTCCCTCCGTCCCTGAAGACCGTTCACTCTTCCCACATTTGTTCGTCTCACATAATCGTTCACCCCCAAAAAAGGAAATATCATTTTAATCTAACACCTCAAAAGTACACATTAATTTAAAAAATAACATCCCTTCTTTCTACAGATAATATACTTTACACTTTATTTATTACCTAAAAATATCACATTACCCCTAAAAGTCAATAAAATTAATAAAAAAGTAACATTTTCTTAATATCTGTGGTACAGTAAAGGTGAACCATTTTCGGGGATGGATGGAGTAATTCTTTATTTAAAATAACAGTATATATATTCAAGTAATAGTATAATAATCTTGAATTATATCATGGCTACTATTACTGTGCACCTAGGTGCACCCCAGGATACGGTGCAACCACTTTCATAAACGTATACAATTATTAACAAAGACATATACAATTATTATAAATAAAAATATATACAATTTGTTAGTTAGTTTTTTAATGAAAAATTGAGTGTAAAAAAATATACAATTAGTAAAAAATATGTATACACTATTTAATAAAAAGTTATACACATATGAATTCTAGTTTTTTAATGAAAAATTGAGTGTGAAAAATGTATACAATTATTAAAAAACATGTATACAAAATAGAATAACATGTATAAAAAATAGAATAAAAAGTTATACACATATGGAAGCACCCTTACACCCGGGTGCACCTAATATCAGCTCTTATATCATTCATAATTAATTTTGACTAATTTTCATATTTTTTTGCTGTATAATAATCAATTATTTTCAGTAAGGTATATTAATTTTAAAATATATTTCATTTAATAATTAATTATTTAATTCTATAATAATTGTATAAGGGAAAATATCAATTTTAGTCCTTTAGAATAGGCCAAATCCAACTTTAATCCTGAGTTTTGGTAAATTCTCAATATTGATCTTCCGGTGTCCAAATTTAGTCATTTTTGTCTACTTTTGGTTATTTTCTCACCGAAAATTCCTTAAAGTCACCGGAAAAAAGAGCGTGAGATGCACGCGCCAGGAAATTTCGAAATTAGTCATTTATGTTTTGTATAATCCAAATTCAGTCCCCTTAGATAATTCATTATCCGATTTTAGTCCTTCATATCCACTTTTGCTTCCTTATTAGCAAGAAATTTCTGTCGTCAGGAATTTGAGCATGAGACGCCCGCACCCAACAAATTTTTGGCAATCTCCGATCATTTTTTGCTTACATGGTAGTTTCCTTAATTTCATTCTTCATAAATACATAAATATGTTCTTGGCCTATTTTGCCTTCTCGGCTAAGGAAGCCGTCATCGGGAAGTCCCTAAGCCCTAATACTAAAAAAACATTCTCTTCATCTCTTTCCTCTCTTTATTAGCTTCGCTGAGCTCCCTAGCTGCGGTTCTCGTCGTTGCTTCAGCACTCTCATCCTTCACTGCTTGGTTCGACTGCATAATCGATGAATCGATTATAGCACAATGAATTAATCAAATCAAGTCGATATTGAGGGATTAAATTTTTTGGTGTGGAATTTATGCAGATTTCATTTATAAACATTAACTTCAGGGGTGACATCAACCATCGAATGATGGCATTTGATCTTGTCCTTCGGATAATGGTTTATTAGCTCGTCGTCGGTCAGATAGAAACGAAAACCTTTTGGTAAAAACTCCAATTTTATGGCTTTCCCACATGAATCCATGAATCACATTAATCAACAAAAATCCCCGAATTTTAAGCAGCAGTAGCAACACTGAAAAAATTAGCTAAGTAGTATACGGAAATGGCAAACTAAATCCCTAAAATCGATCTAATTCGATATGAACCAGAGAGAGAAAACATAAAATCGCCTAAAACTCCACCCCGCAAATTCAATTTACTTTATGATCATGTTTATCGTCACGCGCTAGTATACTTCAAAAAGCTCAGAAACCCCACAAAAATACTACGGATTCATCGGTGATCCTTGATGAATTGCAGTCACAGTCTGTTTTGTGATTTTTGCATGCCTAATCAATGCATATATTTGTGAGAAAGGTTACGATTGGATGGTGGAAATAAGTCAAACTACCACGTAAGCAATAACAATCGGAGACAACAAAAAACAAAAAAATTTTGGTGCATGCATCTCACGAAATATTGATGATTCACAAAGTACACCTGGTTATGTGTTTAATCTTAGAAGTTGAGTAATTTTAAGGTGTTCCAAAAACAGCCAATTGTGCTACTTTGTACCACCAAAATGGAATACATCTAAACTTCTTTTACTGGATAACAAACCCTGTGGCTGAAGAGGAATTTTGGAGCAGCCAAATTTCATACAAAATATATATAAGAATATCTCGTTTCAAAGATATCTATAATGATCTTATATCATGGACGTGATTGATTAATTGTTGACAAAGAAAGAAAAGTTGAGGCCCAACTTGATGATCAAGGAACGCTACTAATAGAGAGCATGCCCAATAGTCAAAGATATCTGAAATGGTTAAGATTGATTGAAAATTTCATGAATCAAGATTTGATTAAAGATTTCATGGGATCAATATTTGATTGAGATCTTTAAGAGATTTGATAATGTTCTCTCTAGTTTATTTATTCTTCAATTGATGATTGATGTATCTTGTTCAAAGCTCTTCAGTTTATTTCGTTTTTATTCTGTTCCTTCTCATGTTCCTCAATGTACGAAGGAACACGCTCTTGTAACTAACACAAATTCCGGGAGTAAGTTCAATCAACTAGTTTGGGAGATCTCGTCGCATCCTTGAGGAAGTCCATACAATGTTGTCAAGTCCCACATAGTGGCCAAATAAGTAACTAGGAGTTGTAAGGTATTGTCAATTAACATAAAACGGAGTTCGCAGGTGTTGAATTAAAGTACTTGTACTATTCTAATGAAAGAGATTTGAGGATTAAAGCGGAGCCTATCCTGTATATTTTAGATCGTGTGCTTTTAAAGTTTCCACTGTATTCTTACGTTTAATTTCATGTTCTTACTTTACAACGAAACATCTGCACACTAGTACATTAATGATTTTTTCAATATTATACGCGTACATGTCTAGTATGACAAGTTAAGCACATTAGAATTTATGTGCCATTAGGCATACATTTCATACGTCACGTCACATCTAGTTGGATGTTTGATACGTATAAAATTTGAAAATCTAGACCCTTCCTCCTAGAGTTTAAGTTCAACATATATAGGATAAATTTCTCATCTTTTATATATAAAATGGAAATTACACTGATTTATTATTCCCCAATGTAACACGAAAATAAGACTTGAATCCAAGAGTTCAATTATTGTAAAAGTAATTAACATCATATCATGTTCAACCTCTCAATTTTTATGGGCAAACCTTTCTTGAAAGTTATCACAGGATCTCTAGTCATGAGATTCTCTTCTAAAGAAAGCTTCCAGCGGAATGCAGTAATTAAGTAATGAATCATGGTTAAAGTCTCAGCTTTGGCTAATTCGTAGCCTGCGCATAGTCGTGGTCCTCCTCCGAATGCCACGAAGGTATAAGGCCGGATTGCTCCATTGTCGTCGTACCTTGATGGATTGAACTTATGTGGACCCGGGAATATGGATTCATCCAGATGTGTCATACAACTAGGCGTAATCACCTGCTAGGAATTTTATTTTAATACATGCATGCTATGAATGAAAAAACAATGAAGTTAAGGTTTACCTGCCATCCTCTGGGGATTGTATACCCTCCCATATCAATGTCTTTAAGAACCTGCCTTACAGTAAATAAGGGTGGTGGATACATCCTCAATGCCTCTGTTGCTACTTTCCATGTATACTTCATCTTCGTCAGATCGTCCCACGTAAGAAGCTCCCATGCTGCCTTGCCTCTTGCAATCTCCTGCTGCTCTGCAACCCCATAAACTCCCATGTGTCTTAAATTATATATTTAATGTATGGTTATTATACGTAAAATGAAAATGGAGTTGGTTCGTTCTACCTTTAAACACGGTTTCATAAACTTGAGGATTTTCACATAAGAGTTTGATCAAGATAGAAAGAAGACCAGAAGTTGTGTCATACCCACCAATCATTGCACCAACAAAATTGTCCACAATTTCGTCGTCGCACAACACGGGCGAATTGGTCTCGTCGCGCATGGTAAGCAAACTAGTGATGAAATCTGGATGATTTGGGTTCGTGTCCTGTCTCTTTTCTTGCACGAGTTTTAAGATAATCTCTCTAGCTTTGGATCTTGCACGTAGGGCTGTATGAAAGCGCGTGAAAGGCAAGTTTATTGGCAGTGATGTCATTCCAAGCATCATTTGTTCAAAGTAAAACCAGAAGATTATCTCTTCTTGCTCCCCTCTCTATTCCAAGCATTAGTGTGCAAATCACGTTGAAGGTCAACGTCTTCATAAGGGACGTTACCTTTCATTAAATAGCAACACTTGTGTAAGACTTTCTCATGTTAAGACTATCTTACTTTTTTCTTTCATAATTATTACTTTTCATTATAAATAGAGTTAAATGCAATATCAGTCCCATAATTTTTGTCAAATTCATTTTCGTCCCAAATTACTTAGAATTTTTGGTTTAGTTCCGTAACAATCTCAAAATTTTAGATGTCGTCCCATAACTAAATTTTCGTCGCAAATCGTCCGAAAACTCCTGAAATTCGGGACGGTTTTGAAAAAAACCAGAAGCTTCCAAATTTTGGGACGATTTAGAAAAATTTCAGAACACGATTTGCGATGAAAAATTAGATATGAGACGACATCTAAAATTTTGATATAACTACGGGACTAAACCAAAAGTTTTAATTAAGTTGTGACGAAAAATCGAATTTTGCAAAAGTTATGGGACATAAAGTGCATTTAACTCTTAAAGATACTATTGTTTATAATACGAATTGTTCATGAAATATTTCACTTGGACAACTATCAAATACCATCAATCAAGTATCATTTTTTCAATTAAAATGTTATCACTCTTTATAATTCATTCCAAAATACGGTTGCACACAGTGTTTGCCTTCATTAAATACGTCTTTTTTTTTTTTTTTAGATTTTAAAATAAAAAGCATCTCACACCTCTTTATAACTTTACTTGAAGTGGTGTCACGAAAGTTAAAAAAATTAATATAGTTTAACGCCAAAAAAATTAATATAGTCTCACAACTTTCAAAATTGCGTCAATTTAGTTCAATTTTCACCGAAATTGATTTAGTATCAAGATTAATTACTTTTTCAAAAGCAATAACATGTATGTTTTCTTTTACAACAATTCGGCTGACAAATCATTTTTCTTAGGGTTTATTGAAACTTGATCATAGAGTAGATGTACCTGTATCTCCTTACTGTGATGCCAATGTTGGTGGAGATGCAATTGTATCTCTTCAGCCATCTTACCAACTGATTGTTCGAGTGCTTCTGGATTCATAAATGACAAGAAAGCCCTCCTCAAACGCTTGTGATCTTCACCCTTTAATTCTACTATATTCCTCTCTCCAATTATCCTTCTAATTGATGCTGGCATCTCACTAGAAAGTGTGTTCTCATCAGCTGTGAACACCAATTTGTTTGCAGCCTGTCCCTAAACCAGCACTGTGGGCTTGCCAAACAGGTGAATCTTTGAGACCGAGCCGTATTTTCGGGCCCGTTCTTTGAACAACTCATCGCACCTGTTTTCTCTCATGGCTTTCAAGAGTTGGAGGGTTTGGCCAATTAGAGGGAACCCCAGTGAACCAGGTGGAACCCTTCTGGATGAAGGGTAACTCCGGAAGAAGAGGAGAGAGAGAGAGAGTAGAGAGAAGAAGAGCCAAGTAGATTGCTGTAAGATCCATGTCTAGTGATGGAATCAACTCACATCCACACTTCTGCTTGTTAACTCACAACTGTCTATTGGAAAGTTTGTTACCAGTAGTAAGATTTTATGGGTATTTTATAGTTGGTGATGATGTTAAAGTCATGACAAAATCTCAAATTTCATCTTTACGTGTCACTGGTCTAGTTTTAGTAGTTTTTTATTTGCAATTCTTTAGTAATTTTTTTTTTTTGATTTTGGTCATTTTAATTCAAACTTAATCCTTATATCAAATTTAAGTCATTTTTTAGTTCAAATTTTGGACTAAAATGATAAATGATTATATAAATGACTAAATTTGATAAAAAGGTTAAATTTTGACATAAAAAATTAAAATCGAAAAAAAAACCAGAATTGAAAATTAGAAGTATAAAAAAATTAAAATTTAAATCGATCGTAATTTAAGGCCGACTTTTGATATATATCCTAAAATTCATTGAGATTAATCGGTCAAAAAAAGAAAAGTCATTGACATTAATGTGATAAGGGCTTTAATTAGTTAACAGTTAACTAATTGAGACAAAAGACACTATATATAATTGGTTTCACGAGAATACTTATGACTCTATGACGTATTTTGGATAAAGTCTCATAATTTTGTTTATGTTCAATTTTTTGTTCAAAGAATGATAAAATTTTCAATTTAGTACTACCTTTTTTTTAATAGGGCAAAAAATATCTCATTTTCATCGAAAAATACTGAAATCACATAAAAAGGCGCGTGCTTGTCATGAAACAATGAAAATCAGCAAAAATGGGGCATCTCTGGCCCTATTTTATGAATCGGTGATCCTAAATTAGAAGTTATAATATCTTTTTTTGACAAAAAATGAACTTAACCAAAATAATGGGACTGAATTGATTATCCTTATGTTATTTTATTGTTTTGGTTTCACTAGTATATACTCTCTCCGTCTCGCATTGGCGTTGACGTTTGCTTTTTGCACGGAGATTAAGAGATATAATATTTTATTGTGTAGTGAGGTGAGAGAAATAATATTTAATTTAAAGTAGGTAGTTGTATTAGTATTGCGTGTGGGTTGTACATAAAATAATTAATTGTTTTGTGTGGGCCCAAGTTGACAAAAAAAAAAAGAAATGTAAATCTTAACGTGGGACAACCCAAAATGGAAAGCGTAAACCTTAATGTGGGACAAATGGAGTATTTTTTATTCAAAAGAGTAACAATTCTTTTCTTTAAAGAGTAATTTTTCATGTACTAAAGAGGTGTGAACCCTATTCACACGCGTGTTTGTCTTATATATACAAGGAAAAAATTCCAATTATAATTTTAGGTTATGTTTGGATTGAATAAATTTGAAAATAAGTGGATTTTAAATTGTAATTCATTTGAATTCAATTATTTGGACGAATTATGGATTTATGCAAGGATTTTCTAATTCATAATTCAACAATTACTATTTTTTTAATTTTTAAAATAAAATTTAATTTATGATAAATAAAAAATAATGAAATTTTATTACTCCCTCTGTCCCCTTCAAAGAGTTTTTTTTTTTTTTTGCTATTCCTCCCAAAGAGTTTCTTTTCATTTTTTACGTACAAACTTGTGACTTACACACACCCAAAACTACAATTTGAATACAAGGTCCTCACTCCCACTAATTCAACTATCCACCACACATTATATAATAATACTTCTTAATTTACGTGCAAAAAGTAAAAACACCCATTTACATGACGAAGGTAGTATATTAAATATTAAAATCTAAAATTATATATATAAAAAAAAATTTGTGGAGCGCGGGTGGGTGGGTAGAGGAGAAAGGGGGTGGGATTGGGGAGATACGGTAAAGAAGGGGTAGTACGGTTTTCGTGTGGATGTGGGGGTGGGGATGGCTGGGTAGGTTTAATTTGGGATAGGGAGGGTGGTAGGGGTTAATAAAAATATATTAAAAAAATACTTTTTTAATTAATTTATTAATTTTATATATTTTTATATATTAATATATTTATTATATTATGGAAGGATTTCAAATGACACGATTTAGCATTTTTCGGTGCAAATGGGACATTTTGGCTGTATTTCAGAACCGATGATATTAAATTGAAAATATTCTCTTTTTTGGGATAAAAATGAACATAACAAAAAGAGAGTAATTTAGTCGTTATCCCTTAAATAACCAAATGAATAAGCAGTCTATCAAACTGAAGCTGTGGATTCAACAAGACATGACCCACATAAGAAGAAAATGATCGGATTTTGGCTATAATTTGAAGACAAAAGCTCTTGCGCCCCAGGGACAGGGAGGGATACTCTGTGTCCCTATGTGAACACACGGAGGGATACTCCGTGGCGTGACTTTATTCATAAATATTCAACATACTATTAGGGAAAGAAATTCCACCAATTCTTTTTAGAAAGATTGTTGGTTTCGCGGCCATCAACATGTTATAAGAGACGAGTAGTGCTTAGATTTCTTGAGGTTTGGCTCATAAAAGAACCAATTAATATAACACGGTGAAGATGAAAAAGGCAAAGATTTGTGTGAAACTGTCTCACGTAAAGGCTCATGTAAAACAGATAAAAAATTATAGCTTTTATAATGAAAAGTGATACGTTCTCAATTAATGAAAAGTGATAATGTTAATTCATGAACAATTGATAGTATAAAAGAAAACTGATAACATTTTATAGTAAAAATTATTACAATTTATAGAAAAAATGATAACTAATTTATAAAGTGTAAAATGATCTCACACGAGACAATCTAACGCAAGACTTGCCCGACAAAAAATAACCTAGAGAGTTCACACCATTAACCCACCAAAGGAACACTCTCAAATATTCATTTCGTCGCACGGGTGGCAGAGGGCAAGAGGACCTTTTATACCACGCCCGAGCTATCATCGGAAAGGAAAGGTCAACATTAAGTTATTAATATAATGTTCACCTAAAGTGTGATGTGATTTATTGTATGGAATATATAGAAGAGTAAATGCTCTATGCATAACCACATATATCTACAGCAAACAACCAGCAGATAATTATGTATGATCTAATGTGATAATTGAAAGATTTGTTATTAACATGCTAACACAGATGTTTATCACCCCCTTCAAGCAGACGTGGGTCAAGAAAATACAAGGAGCTTGGATCGAAAGAATTCAAATAAAGACCTAGATAAACTCTTAGTAAAAATGTCACCAATTTACAGTGAACAAGGTATGAAATTTGTTGATAACTTTCCCATCTAAACGAGCTTGCGAATGAAGTGATAGTTGATATCAACGTTTTTAACTCGTTTGTGGGCTACCGAATTTTAACTAAGAAAAATGGCACTATTATTGTCGCACAATAAAGTGGGATTTTGAGAAGGCAATGCATGCAGCTGGAACGTGAGACGGTCGGCTGCTTCTTGGCACTCCAAGAGATGAGATTTCATAGAGTATCCATAAGTCGATCTCCTTCTTTTGAGGCACCGCCAATTAGCATCCGAATAGCCAATTAGAGAATAAGTTGATGATCTTGTAAATGCGAGTTCGAATCCAAGAGTCCCCTTTACATACCTGGGAATGTGCTTAATTGCAAAAAAATGATCATTTGTAGGAGGGAAAATTACATTTTTAGTCCCATACAAAAATCTCATTTCATTTTTATCTCTAACATTTTATTTTGTCCCAAAAGTTACACTTTAAGTCCCAACGTTAGTTTTTAGATGGAAAACATTAAAAGAAAATAGATTTTTTTATTTTTTAAATTGCTTGACTAAAAAATAAAAGAAAATAGCTATCTCCTTCCCTCTCTCACTGGCGGATATTCAAAAGCACCTAATGCTACCCATTTTGAAACACACCATTACAAACATGAAACGCCTCTTCAATTCATGCTTCACATCTCACTTCTCTCTCTCACTCAATCCTTCTCCTCAACCTCAACCTGCAACTCCTCAGATCAAGCTCTTCTTTTTAAGGGATTCGCCTCTGACTCCGTTTCAGCATGATTACGCAGCCAATGAGGGAGGAGGCGGCAGCAACGATCAAGTCCTTTCGCGTCTTCTCGCAGCGTAGCCAGGATTGACGGGGGAAAATTTGAAGGTGACGTCAGGGGAATCAGGCGGAGATTGGGCGATTGACGCAGTCGGCGGGGGAAATTGAAGCTGAGGGAGATGCAGTCAATTAAACAAAAAGTGATAATTAATTAAATAAATTATTTTATGATTAATTTGTAAGGTAAATAAAAAGTGACAATATATAGGAACAGTATATAAAAAGTGGGCTAATTATGCTATACACCCGGGTGCACCCTAAGATAGGGTGTACCCACTTTCAAAAATGTATACAAATATAAACAAAAACATATACAATTATGAACAAAAATGTATACAATTTAATTGTTAGTTTTTTTAATAAAATTGAGTGTAAAAATATATACAATTATTAAAAAAATATGTATACGCTATTGAATAAAAAGTTATACATATATGGATACTAAGTTTTTTAATGAAAAACTTAGTGTGAAAAAAGTATACAATTATTAAGAAATACATATACAAAATAGAATTACATGTATACAAAATAGAATAAAAAGTTATACATATATGGGTACACCCTTGTACACGGGTGCACCTAATATCAACTCTAAAAGTGATGCATGATTATAAATTTTTTTAGAAAAAAATAAAAAAAAATATTTTTAATAATGAGATTATTACTGATAGATACGCGTGTATATAATCTAATTACTGATAAATACGTTGATCTAAACGTCTATTTCTTTTTCCAACTTTACACTTATTTATAAGGTTGAATATTTCAACGTTTTCACTTAATACTAGTTTTATTGAACACTAATGTACACCAAATCAAATAAAAATAATGGGTAAGAGATTTAAGAAGAGATTAAGAATAATTATAACAACTCTATTTTCAATTTAATTAATTACGTATTTTCTGTTTCTTTCTCAAAGATGCACACTAATGTACATTCGTAGGGTTATTCAAAGATGCACACTAATCTGCATTCGTAGGCTCTTCAATTTAATTGCGTATTTTCTATTTCTCTCTAAGAATGCAAACTAATGTACTTAACAATAGTTTCAATCGTGTATTTTCTGTTTCTCTCTCAAAGATGCACACTGATGTACATTCGTAGGGTTTTTCAGTTTAATCACGTATTTTTGTTTTTCTCTCAAGAATGCACACTAATGTATATTAGTGGGTTCTTCAATTTAATCGCGTATTTTTAGTTTCTTTAACAATAGAATGTACACTAATGTATATTCGTATAAATAACGTATTTTTGTTTCCATCTTAACAATGCATACTAATGTATGGATATGTATAAGTATTATCGGAAAAATAAAATATAATTTTGTATTTATTGGTAATTTTCTGAAGCGAATGTATCGCTTAGTAATTTTTAAATACGTTTTGTATCTACTATTTATTGACCCTTTAATAATTAATAGGAGTAATATTATTTATTTAAAAAAAATTTTAAAAAAGTTTCATTTCAGTTAAATAACGTAAACAACGGCCTTGATCATGCTTCAACGATTTTTGCGTTAATGGTAATTAATTCATCTAGCCAAACACGGCCCTTTCTTTTATTTAATTATTTTTTAATTAAATTTAAAATATATCATTTTTAACTCATGAATGATCAATTTCACACAAGAAGATCCGGTCTCACCCAACACCTACCCTTTCTATTAATCTTGAATTATATCATTCAAAATTAATTTCGACTAATTTTCATATTTTTTTATTGTATAATAATAAATTATTTTCATAAAGGTATATCAATTATTAAAGACTAATTATAATGTGCACTCGAGTGACCCTAAGATAGGGTGCACCCACTTTCAAAAATTTATACAAATATAAATAAAAACATATATAATTATGGGCAAAAATGTATACTTCCTTCGTCTTCTTTTAGATGACACACTTTCCATTTTGACCTGTCCCACAAAAGTTTGCACATTCCAAAAAAAGTAAAAACAATCACCCTTCTTCATACACTTTATTTACAAAAAAATCATCTCTACCTAACATACTTACAATAAAATACCATTATACCCCTAAAAGTCATCACTTTCTTAATCTCCGGGCCGAAAAGAGGGGCGCAAACTTTTCCGGAACGGAGGGAGTACAATTTAATTGTCAAATTTTTTAATGAAAAATTGAGTGTAAAAAATATACAATTATTAAAAAACATGTACTCCCTCCGTCCCTAGGTAAGAGTCTCATTTTACCATTTTAATTGTCCCACCCAAAGGATCTCATTTTCTTTTTTGGACACATGGGTCCAATTAAAATATGGGACCCACACACTCACTAATACAACTACCCACTACACATTACTAAATAATAATACTCCTTAATCCACGTGCCCTAAAGCAAATGAGACTCTTACCAAGGGACGGAGGGAGTATACACTATTGAATAAAAAGTTATACAAATATGGATGATAGTTTTTTTAATGAAAAATTTAGTTTGAAAAAATATACAATTATTAAGAAACACGTATACAAAATAGAATAACATGTATACAAAATAGAATAAAAAGTTATACACATATGAGTGTACCCTTGCACTCGGGTGCACCTAATATCAACTCATGGCAGAGACTTATGTACAACCTTCAATTGGTACAACCTCCGGTACAACCTCCTTCCTTCACCTCCAATGTGTTTTTTTTAATTTTAGGGATATAATTGTAATTTTACCATTGTGGTTTAGGGTATAATATATCCCTAGGGTTTAGGGTATAATTGTAATTTTACCCTTGTGGTTTAGGGTATAATTATCCCCTAGGGTTTAGGGTTAAGGTGTAATTGTAATTTTACCCTTGTGGTTTAGGGTATAATTTATCCCTAGGGTTTAGGGTATAACAGTCATTTAAATAAAATAAATTTAAAAATAAAATAAAAAACAACATTAATGAAGGAACATGAATTAATTAGAAGGGTGGGGACCAAGGTTGTACCAATTCAATTGGTACAACCGGTTGTACCCTAGTCCCTCTCTCAACTCATTATTAAAGAGAAAATATCAATTTTGGTCATGTATCTTTTACGAAATCCAATTTTAGTCCTATAACTTTTAGTATTTTCAATTTTAGTCATTTTAGTTTCAATTTTGATCCTATAACTTTTAAAATTTCAATTTTAGTCCTATAAGTTTCAAATTTAGTCCTGTTTCTTTTTAAATTTTCAAAATTAGTCCTATTATAAATTATATCATATTTCAAAAGATACATGACTAATTTTGATAATTTAAAAAGATACAGGACTAAATTTGAAACTTATAGGACTAAAATTGAAAATTTAAAAGTTATAGGACCAAAATTGAAACTAAAAGGACTAAAATTGAAAATAATAAAAGTTGTAGAACTAAAATTGGATTTTGAAAAAAATATAGGACCAAAATTGATATTTTCTCCATTATTAAATATAGACAATGACTTCTATGGCCAGACTTTTTTTTATAATTCATACAACAGGATCTTTTATTAGAAATGGGTTTTCACGCTCTTGGTTTTCTTTACGCTCACAATCCATGTCATCAACTTCACGTGAATTTCGCTTTCCAGCGTCGACCCTGCGACGGAGGTGGAGAAATGGTAGATCCGCGGCGGAGTGCTCGTGGTGACGAGGATTGTCCCAAACTCACCAACAAATACCTCGCTTACACCCTCAATTTCTCCGCTGCCGCCGCCACCAACTTTAACGATATTCTCTCCAGAACTTTATCGGCTTCACAATGGCTTACTTCATCTTCGGAGTTGGTTGGTGTGTAGAGACGGGGATTGTGAAGATTGATTGAGTGGAGAGGAATTGGAGACGGGAAGAGGCGGTGGCTAGAGGAAGATGTCACACCCCAATTTTCATAATAAAGAAATTTTCATTTTAATTCATAAATAGAGCATTAAATAGGGTGTGATAAAAATACTTTAACAAATAAATAAGTAGTTTTGCAAGCAAAAGGAAATTAAATAAGGATTGGTCCTATAAGTTTATGCAAAATTTTTCAAAGTGATAAGCACCAAATTCAACCTTTCTTGACATACTCAACTTTTAAAAGAAACTCACAGTAGATAATTTAAGTGAAGTTGTAGATACAAAGCTTCCTGACCAAATCTATTTCCTCCAAATTTATTAAAAAATAAAAACATACAGGACATACTAATATTCTTTGTTGAAATAAAATAATAAAATAAAGAAAAGAATAATACATAACACAACTCAGTTGGACACTACTGTAAAACAACTCTCATTCCACCTTGTACTCATTAAATTTTCAAAACGCTAATTCGTATACATAGTTTACCACACAACCCACTGCTTTGCACGAAAACATACATACATATGACTAAACATAACAAAACCCATAACTTTATCAAGCAAAGTTTGACTTGTTAACCTCCAACAATTACTAAGAATTTATAATAATTTAATAGTTAGCTTAAACAAATTATCAACCTATCCACAAAACTACTCAAATCAATGATAACTACAAATGTAAGTCCCACCGAAAATTAATTTAACCAATAGCACATTATGCAATTTAATTTGCAAGAACAGGACGTAAATTTGCTTCCGAAAAAAAACCCGACTTCGACTACTTTTAATTTGATAAAAATTTCATATTCAAATCCAACAGTAAACATCACGCAACACATAAACGACCCTGGACATTTTAGTTCGAAAATAAATCTTCAAGTACGAAAATATTTGCAACCAACATGTAAGTAAGACAATATAATACCGTTTAGATTTCTCGCTCATAAGCAAATTAAAATAAATCATAATTTTGAATGTACGCAGTAAACTGCAAATTATTAAAATCTTTATTTAAGTCTCCTCTTGCCATCGCCTTCCCCCGCTCGTACGCTACCGCCACGCTAACCTGAAAGGGGGGTAATTGGGGGGTGAGCAAACCACAGCTCAGTGAAATAAATTACGCACTATTTATCATTCAAACACTACTACGAGTGAAATTGAAAGTCTTACACTTGTAACTTGAAACTTAATATCATATTGGTAAGCACCTTTCGGTTCAATACCCATGTTGGTAAGCACCTTCCGGTTCAATACCCATGTTGGCAAGCATCGCGATTCAATACCCTTGACTTGTACTTAATAATTCATGGATAACATAGCATGTTCATACATAATCACATCATGTAGGGTTTTAAATACATAAACAACACATAATAAATCCCACCTTAAACACTAGCGAAATTTATACGTGTATACTAAACGTCGAGTTTCTCGTCACCTTCGAACCTTTCTCGGTGTTTGCTGAATATGTGAAGCGAAAAAATTTTGAAAGAGTGAGTGTAGAATGGATCTTATTTGTTACGGCTGATGGAATTAACAGTGCGTATCCCTTCAAAGGGTTTTAACAAACTTTTCCTAAAATAAGGGAGCTGATAAGAGGATAAAAGGAGAGAAGATACATCTCTTTTTAATGAATAATGAAGATTACGTTTGATTTCTTGGAAAATAAGAAATCTAACTTCTGTTTCTATTTTCCACTTACGGTGTCTTAAACATGTATGGGCTGGATTGATAATAATGGGCTTTTAAGGAGTTGGAATTTGTGGGTTTTGATGATTGGGCCATGATAGAAAATATGTGGGCACTTGCGGGATGTTACATCCTGCCCTTCTAATAAAAATTTCGTCCTCGAAATTCTAATCGTAAAGACATAAATCTTACGACACTACTTAGCAGATATGAAGGAATGTGATGCACCAGTATCAAACAATGTGAAAGCTTGGGAGTTACTCACTGATAAAGTACCTGTAGTGACTCATTGTTCCTTATCCTCTTCATTCTGGTTCATGACAAAGATTCTTCCTTGACCTCCGGTAGTTTGCCTTTGATTTTCTCTTGCAGGCGGTCCCCTTCGGTCCGGCACATAGTTACGTGGTTTGGTGCAATCTTGAATTCTGTGCCCGACTTCGTGGCATCTGAAGCATCTCCCTTGACCTTTAAGGCATTCACCATCGTGTCTCTTCTCACATTTCGGGCAAAGCGGTTTTGTGTTCTGGGCATCTGGGGGCGGACTAGTGTTGGCCGTTGGCTGTTTGTTGTTGTTGTTCCCTCCAGAGCTGGAGTCCTCCCACTTTCTTTTGCCTGAGTTCTCCATCGACCTACGATTAGCACGTCCCCTCTCAAAACAAGCTTCTATCTTTTGAGCCCTCTGAAAAGTATCAGCATATCCCATCTCAGGCAGAGAAGCCATAGCATCCTGAATGTCTTGACGCAGGCCGTCCACCAACTTCTGAGCTCGTTTCTCTTCAGTATCTACTAGCTGTGGTGCTGCCCGGCTCATTTGATTAAATCGCCGCTCGTATTCAACCACAGTCTGATTTTCTTGCTTGAAATCGTAGAACTCGCGCTCTACTTTAGCTCGGTGAGTTCGCGGATAGTAGTTCTCCAGCACTATCCTCTTAAATGCCTCCCATGTGATAGCTTCAGGGTCCTCATCAGGTCTCATCCTCCAGTATGAATCCCACCAATGATCCGCATCTTCAGTGAACTGATATTGCGCACAGTAGACGCGGTACCGATCGTTGCACCTCATGGAGCGGAAAGTCTTTTCGAGTGACCTCAACCACTCTTCTACATATTCGGGTCCCTCACGTCCCTTGAAGATAGGCGGTGCGTAGGACCGAAACTGCTTCATTACCTTGGCATAGGCGTCTTCATTCGCTGCTGGTTGCTGATTGTTATTCGCTTGGTTCTCATTCGCTTGGTTGTCGTTAACCTGAACGTTGTTAACCTGAGGCGCTCTTCTCGGAGGCATCCTTCAATACCAATATGTATAACTTTTAACGTCCGTCCACAAACTAATAAGCAATACTAACTCCTCAATATGAACTTACATCATAAAGACATTCAAAGTTTTTCTCCTATAGCATACATGAGCTAAGCATTAAAGCACATAAACAAATTTCATTTCATGAATCAAATCTTGCATAGTAATTCATAAATTTATTCACATGGAATAATAAAACCTAACTTGCACATAATTTCACATGTAAACATAATTGCAAATTTTAAATCTTTCATACCTTGTTTGGCGTGGGCGTCGTACTCGGTGGGTGCGTAGCAAGAGACTTAATTATTTAAAATTATTCATGTATATTTTCATAGCAAATAAATCATTTACATATGCATATGCGGAAAAATAGAAATAAAATAATTTTTGAACAAGTATGCAGAATCGCATACCTGCTCTGATACCAATCTGTCACACCCCAATTTTCATAATAAAGAAATTTTCATTTTAATTCATAAATAGAGCATTAAATAGGGTGTGATAAAAATACTTTAACAAATAAATAAGTAGTTTTGCAAGCAAAAGGAAATTAAATAAGGATTGGTCCTATAAGTTTATGCAAAATTTTTCAAAGTGATAAGCACCAAATTCAACCTTTCTTGACATACTCAACTTTTAAAAGAAACTCACAGTAGATAATTTAAGTGAAGTTGTAGATACAAAGCTTCCTGACCAAATCTATTTCCTCCAAATTTATTAAAAAATAAAAACATACAGGACATACTAATATTCTTTGTTGAAATAAAATAATAAAATAAAGAAAAGAATAATACATAACACAACTCAGTTGGACACTACTGTAAAACAACTCTCATTCCACCTTGTACTCATTAAATTTTCAAAACGCTAATTCGTATACATAGTTTACCACACAACCCACTGCTTTGCACGAAAACATACATACATATGACTAAACATAACAAAACCCATAACTTTATCAAGCAAAGTTTGACTTGTTAACCTCCAACAATTACTAAGAATTTATAATAATTTAATAGTTAGCTTAAACAAATTATCAACCTATCCACAAAACTACTCAAATCAATGATAACTACAAATGTAAGTCCCACCGAAAATTAATTTAACCAATAGCACATTATGCAATTTAATTTGCAAGAACAGGACGTAAATTTGCTTCCGAAAAAAAACCCGACTTCGACTACTTTTAATTTGATAAAAATTTCATATTCAAATCCAACAGTAAACATCACGCAACACATAAACGACCCTGGACATTTTAGTTCGAAAATAAATCTTCAAGTACGAAAATATTTGCAACCAACATGTAAGTAAGACAATATAATACCGTTTAGATTTCTCGCTCATAAGCAAATTAAAATAAATCATAATTTTGAATGTACGCAGTAAACTGCAAATTATTAAAATCTTTATTTAAGTCTCCTCTTGCCATCGCCTTCCCCCGCTCGTACGCTACCGCCACGCTAACCTGAAAGGGGGGTAATTGGGGGGTGAGCAAACCACAGCTCAGTGAAATAAATTACGCACTATTTATCATTCAAACACTACTACGAGTGAAATTGAAAGTCTTACACTTGTAACTTGAAACTTAATATCATATTGGTAAGCACCTTTCGGTTCAATACCCATGTTGGTAAGCACCTTCCGGTTCAATACCCATGTTGGCAAGCATCGCGATTCAATACCCTTGACTTGTACTTAATAATTCATGGATAACATAGCATGTTCATACATAATCACATCATGTAGGGTTTTAAATACATAAACAACACATAATAAATCCCACCTTAAACACTAGCGAAATTTATACGTGTATACTAAACGTCGAGTTTCTCGTCACCTTCGAACCTTTCTCGGTGTTTGCTGAATATGTGAAGCGAAAAAATTTTGAAAGAGTGAGTGTAGAATGGATCTTATTTGTTACGGCTGATGGAATTAACAGTGCGTATCCCTTCAAAGGGTTTTAACAAACTTTTCCTAAAATAAGGGAGCTGATAAGAGGATAAAAGGAGAGAAGATACATCTCTTTTTAATGAATAATGAAGATTACGTTTGATTTCTTGGAAAATAAGAAATCTAACTTCTGTTTCTATTTTTCACTTACGGTGTCTTAAACATGTATGGGCTGGATTGATAATAATGGGCTTTTAAGGAGTTGGAATTTGTGGGTTTTGATGATTGGGCCATGATAGAAAATATGTGGGCACTTGCGGGATGTTACATCCTGCCCTTCTAATAAAAATTTCGTCCTCGAAATTCTAATCGTAAAGACATAAATCTTACGACACTACTTAGCAGATATGAAGGAATGTGATGCACCAGTATCAAACAATGTGAAAGCTTGGGAGTTACTCACTGATAAAGTACCTGTAGTGACTCATTGTTCCTTATCCTCTTCATTCTGGTTCATGACAAAGATTCTTCCTTGACCTCCGGTAGTTTGCCTTTGATTTTCTCTTGCAGGCGGTCCCCTTCGTTCCGGCACATAGTTACGTGGTTTGGTGCAATCTTGAATTCTGTGCCCGACTTCGTGGCATCTGAAGCATCTCCCTTGACCTTTAAGGCATTCACCATCGTGTCTCTTCTCACATTTCGGGCAAAGCGGTTTTGTGTTCTGGGCATCTGGGGGCGGACTAGTGTTGGCCGTTGGCTGTTTGTTGTTGTTGTTCCCTCCAGAGCTGGAGTCCTCCCACTTTCTTTTGCCTGAGTTCTCCATCGACCTACGATTAGCACGTCCCCTCTCAAAACAAGCTTCTATCTTTTGAGCCCTCTGAAAAGTATCAGCATATCCCATCTCAGGCAGAGAAGCCATAGCATCCTGAATGTCTTGACGCAGGCCGT
Organism: Pogostemon cablin; assembly: GCA_023678885.1. Lineage (NCBI taxonomy): Eukaryota > Viridiplantae > Streptophyta > Magnoliopsida > Lamiales > Lamiaceae > Pogostemon > Pogostemon cablin. The sequence goes on along the minus strand of CM042989.1, from coordinate 24,057,066 downwards.
CCACCAACTTCTGAGCTCGTTTCTCTTCAGTATCTACTAGCTGTGGTGCTGCCCGGCTCATTTGATTAAATCGCCGCTCGTATTCAACCACAGTCTGATTTTCTTGCTTGAAATCGTAGAACTCGCGCTCTACTTTAGCTCGGTGAGTTCGCGGATAGTAGTTCTCCAGCACTATCCTCTTAAATGCCTCCCATGTGATAGCTTCAGGGTCCTCATCAGGTCTCATCCTCCAGTATGAATCCCACCAATGATCCGCATCTTCAGTGAACTGATATTGCGCACAGTAGACGCGGTACCGATCGTTGCACCTCATGGAGCGGAAAGTCTTTTCGAGTGACCTCAACCACTCTTCTACATATTCGGGTCCCTCACGTCCCTTGAAGATAGGCGGTGCGTAGGACCGAAACTGCTTCATTACCTTGGCATAGGCGTCTTCATTCGCTGCTGGTTGCTGATTGTTATTCGCTTGGTTCTCATTCGCTTGGTTGTCGTTAACCTGAACGTTGTTAACCTGAGGCGCTCTTCTCGGAGGCATCCTTCAATACCAATATGTATAACTTTTAACGTCCGTCCACAAACTAATAAGCAATACTAACTCCTCAATATGAACTTACATCATAAAGACATTCAAAGTTTTTCTCCTATAGCATACATGAGCTAAGCATTAAAGCACATAAACAAATTTCATTTCATGAATCAAATCTTGCATAGTAATTCATAAATTTATTCACATGGAATAATAAAACCTAACTTGCACATAATTTCACATGTAAACATAATTGCAAATTTTAAATCTTTCATACCTTGTTTGGCGTGGGCGTCGTACTCGGTGGGTGCGTAGCAAGAGACTTAATTATTTAAAATTATTCATGTATATTTTCATAGCAAATAAATCATTTACATATGCATATGCGGAAAAATAGAAATAAAATAATTTTTGAACAAGTATGCAGAATCGCATACCTGCTCTGATACCAATCTGTCACACCCCAATTTTCATAATAAAGAAATTTTCATTTTAATTCATAAATAGAGCATTAAATAGGGTGTGATAAAAATACTTTAACAAATAAATAAGTAGTTTTGCAAGCAAAAGGAAATTAAATAAGGATTGGTCCTATAAGTTTATGCAAAATTTTTCAAAGTGATAAGCACCAAATTCAACCTTTCTTGACATACTCAACTTTTAAAAGAAACTCACAGTAGATAATTTAAGTGAAGTTGTAGATACAAAGCTTCCTGACCAAATCTATTTCCTCCAAATTTATTAAAAAATAAAAACATACAGGACATACTAATATTCTTTGTTGAAATAAAATAATAAAATAAAGAAAAGAATAATACATAACACAACTCAGTTGGACACTACTGTAAAACAACTCTCATTCCACCTTGTACTCATTAAATTTTCAAAACGCTAATTCGTATACATAGTTTACCACACAACCCACTGCTTTGCACGAAAACATACATACATATGACTAAACATAACAAAACCCATAACTTTATCAAGCAAAGTTTGACTTGTTAACCTCCAACAATTACTAAGAATTTATAATAATTTAATAGTTAGCTTAAACAAATTATCAACCTATCCACAAAACTACTCAAATCAATGATAACTACAAATGTAAGTCCCACCGAAAATTAATTTAACCAATAGCACATTATGCAATTTAATTTGCAAGAACAGGACGTAAATTTGCTTCCGAAAAAAAACCCGACTTCGACTACTTTTAATTTGATAAAAATTTCATATTCAAATCCAACAGTAAACATCACGCAACACATAAACGACCCTGGACATTTTAGTTCGAAAATAAATCTTCAAGTACGAAAATATTTGCAACCAACATGTAAGTAAGACAATATAATACCGTTTAGATTTCTCGCTCATAAGCAAATTAAAATAAATCATAATTTTGAATGTACGCAGTAAACTGCAAATTATTAAAATCTTTATTTAAGTCTCCTCTTGCCATCGCCTTCCCCCGCTCGTACGCTACCGCCACGCTAACCTGAAAGGGGGGTAATTGGGGGGTGAGCAAACCACAGCTCAGTGAAATAAATTACGCACTATTTATCATTCAAACACTACTACGAGTGAAATTGAAAGTCTTACACTTGTAACTTGAAACTTAATATCATATTGGTAAGCACCTTTCGGTTCAATACCCATGTTGGTAAGCACCTTCCGGTTCAATACCCATGTTGGCAAGCATCGCGATTCAATACCCTTGACTTGTACTTAATAATTCATGGATAACATAGCATGTTCATACATAATCACATCATGTAGGGTTTTAAATACATAAACAACACATAATAAATCCCACCTTAAACACTAGCGAAATTTATACGTGTATACTAAACGTCGAGTTTCTCGTCACCTTCGAACCTTTCTCGGTGTTTGCTGAATATGTGAAGCGAAAAAATTTTGAAAGAGTGAGTGTAGAATGGATCTTATTTGTTACGGCTGATGGAATTAACAGTGCGTATCCCTTCAAAGGGTTTTAACAAACTTTTCCTAAAATAAGGGAGCTGATAAGAGGATAAAAGGAGAGAAGATACATCTCTTTTTAATGAATAATGAAGATTACGTTTGATTTCTTGGAAAATAAGAAATCTAACTTCTGTTTCTATTTTCCACTTACGGTGTCTTAAACATGTATGGGCTGGATTGATAATAATGGGCTTTTAAGGAGTTGGAATTTGTGGGTTTTGATGATTGGGCCATGATAGAAAATATGTGGGCACTTGCGGGATGTTACAGAAGAACACATCGGCGGATGTTCATCAGTGCTATCTATATTTTTTTCAACAGATTCTCCATTGTTGAGTTACCAAGCTCAAAACATCTCCTAATATATGCCTTACTATTTAATGAAATAAAATAATAAAAATTTATTTGTAAAAAGTTTTTCTTTTCCTCTCTTAGAACAGTGTCACAGATGAGTTCATTTTTACAACGAATGCATATTCATAAATTAATTATTGTATAATTAAGCTGTAGTTATAGTAAATTTTCACAGTTTTGTATATAGCAACGCATTATTACTATAGTAAACAAAAGAATGTGAGAGAAACAAGTGAGTTGTTCAAGTTTCTCTCTCTTCATCGACCCAAGCATGGAGCTGTGAAAATGGGTTGAGCCTACTGGGCCAACCCCGTCCCAACCCACTTTAAATCACAAATTTCTCAACCCAAAATTAACCCGTACCATTAAAACCCGCCCCACTTCAAACCCACTAAAGAGTGGACTAACCCGCACCGCCCCACCAACTCAACATTAACTCACTTTTATAAATTAAAATTTTAAAAAGTGACACACAACTTTTAAATTTTAATATTTAAATAATAAAATATTATCATCCAACCCTACCCTCCTACCCACCCAACCCCCACCCACCCCCACCCAAAAAAAATTTTTAACTTTTTTTTTTAAATTTTAATATTTAAATAATAAAAATATTATCACCCAACTCTATCCCCTATCAACCCACCATCCCAACCCACCCATCCCACCCCCAACAAATTTTATTTTTTAAAAAATTTAAATTTTAATATTTAAATAATAAAAATATTATCATCCAATCCTACCCCTACCCCTACCCACCCCCAACCCCCAATTTTTTTTTAATTTTAGATTTTAATATTTAAATAATAAAAAAATTTGGGGGTGAGTGGGGGTAGAGTAGGGGTAGAGTTGGGTGATAATATTTTTATTATTTAAATATTAAAATAAAAAAAATTGGGGGGTGGGGTGAGGGTAGGGTTGGGTGATAATATTTTTATTATTTAAAAATTAAAATCTAAAATGTTTTAAAAAAATTTGGGGGGTGAGTGGGGGTGGGTGATAGGTGGATGAGGGGTGGGTAGGTCATAGGTGGATAGGGGGTAGAGTGTGTTGGCTAACTCGCGATCCGTCCCACTTGGGCTCATTTTAAGGTGGGTTGTAGTGGGTTGTGGGCTAAACCGCCCCACCAACCCATTTTGACAGCTCTACCCACGGTGCTTTTTCGTCGTCCAGATCGAAACCAGCAGCGGTGCATTTGTCATCCAAAATGGAAAATCAATTCTGAAAAACTGTATTAATTTAATCTTAAAATTAAATTAGTGAATTGAGTAACATAATTAAATTTAAAAATTTATATTTGCAATAAAAAAATTAGTGTTATGATCAAATGGCAGCGGAAAATCAATTTATTGTGCCTTAAAATTTTGACATTTACTTTCCATTTCTTTAATTCACAATTTTAGGTTACTCTTTTTCTATTCAATGAATTACTCTTTATAGTTAATTGGGTTACTCTATGTAATCATTTGTGTTACTATTTAATTTGAAACCCCAATTTCTAAAAATGAATCCATGTAATTATGTAACAAGATTACTTTATTCTATTGTTTGGGTTACTTTTTTATAATTATTTGAGTTACTCTACATAATAATTTTGGTTACTCTTTGATTTGAGATTTCAATTTCTAAAAATGTTACTATGTAAATATGTAATAAGATTACTCTATTCTATTATTTGGGTTACTCTTCATAATTATTTGGGTTATTCTTTATAATAATTTTTTTTGGGCGGGGATCCTAAAATCTTAACAATGTGCTGGGGCTGTTTGTAAACTCTTGTGCTTTAAAAAGAGAGAGATCAAGAGTGAGTAGTTTGTGAAAATAAAGTGTGCAAAAAAACTAAACTTCACCTAATAAGAGTTCAGAGGGGGCCTATGACATCGATGAACTGATGATACGCAGATTTGAAAATACAAGTGTAGACTATTTCTTTATTGGATCTCAAGGAGTTACAAGTGGAATGCAGTCCTATAGATAACTTAGAATAACTCTCTACACACCTCTGGCCATGGCATAACCTCAAATGGCACTCATATATGGAGTATATATATTCCCTACTTCCGATGAAAAAAACAGAAGCTCTGTATTATACCAAAAGATAAGCAGATGAGTTATTACATCAGCCTTGAACACCCACTTCACTACTACCTAAACTAAACACACACCAAGTTAAAAGTAGTCAATCATCAAGTTTCTTGAGCCACCTTTGCCGTTTTACTAGCTCCGAATGCTCTACCAATGGTATCAACAATCTTCCTCTGTGCCTCAAGAATCATCCCCATTCTCTTCTGCTCCATCTCCATCTGATACCTCTTTGTCTCTGATACCGATTTACCAGCGCAAATCAGTATGTGGATAGGAAATTCACCACCTCAAGGATAAGACGAACACCACCTCAAGGATAAGAATTGAAACACAAGTTTATAACTCTAAGGAATCCACCAAAGAGAATGAAACTTGAAGATAGGAATTTCACTAAGAATACTTTGCTGAATGATAATAATATTGATCTGCTCAATTTTGATGCAAGACACGACCTCATATACTTGGAACAACCCTCCAAGAATAGGAATGGACACTTGAGAATTAATAACTATTAAAGAAACTTGACCAAAACTAAATGCAATAAACTCTTAGATTACTGCAACGTAATGATAGAAGGTAATGGGCTGCTCTAACTCAATGATTGGCCCGCTATTATTTCTCGAACGATCAGCCCTATGTTGGTGGGCTCGTCTGCATGCCCATCTGGATCAGTCTCCCTCAGTATCTCAATCTTTTTACCCTCCATCCTCATAAACCTCTCTGTAAAACCTCTAATTTCTGCTGCTAGTTCCACGCCTGCACCATCTTCTTCTCCCTCTTCCACATGCACTCCTTCTTCCTCCTCCTCCAAATTATCCTCATCATCTTCTTCATCATCATCATCATTACTATCATCCCCATCATAATATCATTGCCTTTTTCCCATTTATTGGATTCCTCAATACTCTCACACCCCTATTACTACTGCCAATAAATCCCCTCTCCATTGCTGTGGTCTTTGCACTCTTACATGACCCTTCACACCCCCACAGACAATATTATTAATACTTTCCGATTGCAGCCTCCACACCATGTCCAGCGTTCCATTTCTCTTCACTATCATCAGAGCCACCACCATCATTGCTATCATTATTATAGTTATATAGAGTACCACAAGAAGGATTACTATTACTATTACTATTGCTAGCAGCATTGTTAGAGAAGGACTTAGCTACATTGATGGGGCGTGCGTAGAGGGACATGGGGCCGCGTTCCATTTGATCCAGGAGCTCAAAATACTGCCATGATTTGGGTATGGTTTTTGCTGCTCCGAACGGTAGCGTTTCCAAAGCTTCTCAATTTTGTGGCAGCACTGAGTGGCGGTTTTGGAAGGGTCGTCGAAGCCGCATCGGGCGGCGACGGTGACGGTGACGGAAACTTCTTCCCATTGAAAAGCTTTGAGCTTACCTTTCTAGAGAGAGTACCACTTTTCCTGGTGAAGATTAATGGAATATAAGACTTGATATTTTATTCCAATAGAAGAACAATGAATTTAAATATAACAGCAAGAGTAGAAATATGTACAGTGTAAACATAACTAATCCTATCTAAAGTAAGAGAGAGAGTTATATATAGACAACATAAATGAATTAACAGATAGCTAAAGACATGGAAGTCTTCTGTATATCTTTATTATGCCCCCGCAAGATGGACGACGGGATTGAGAGTCCAATCTTGGCAAGTAAATGATCTAGTTGCGAGCGTGCCAATAGCTTTGTGAGAAAATCAGCAATTTGATCACCTGTAGACACATGAGCAACTCGAAGGGTCCCATTCTATGCATGCTTACGGATGAAGTGGTAGGCAAGAGATAGGTGCTTCATTCGTGAATGAAAAAAATGAATTTGCACTAAGATGAGCTGCACCCAAATTGTCACAGTAGATGACAGGAGTGGACGAAAGTTGAAAGCCAATTTCAGTGAATAGATTTCTAATCTAAATGAGCTCAGATGTGGTTGAAGCAACTGCTTTGTATTTAGCCAGATCTGTGGATGACTGAGCAACAGACTTTTATTTCTTAGAGCTCCAAGAAATTGGATTACGCCCCAAAAACACAATTTTCCCTATGGTTGATGTAAAATCATCTTTATCACCCGCCCAATCTGCATCAGAGAAAGCATGAAGATCAAGTGTTGATTGGCGGAAGATGGTGATACCTTTGTCAAGAGAATCACATAGATAACGAAGAAGCCTCTTGAGAGCATCCCAGTGAGGGCGGCGTGGACGATGCATAAACTGTGACAGTCTATTAACAACAAATGCCACATCTAGATGTGTGAATGTAAGATACTGTAAGCCACCAACTGCAGCCCTATAATCAGATGGAGTGTCGAGAAGATCACCGGCATCACGACTAAGTTTAGCTTGAACAACCATAGGCGTTGGAACTGGGTTTGCATGGAGCATATTCGTACGCTCAAGAAGATCCAAAATGTATTTTCTTTGGCTAAGAAAAAGACCACAAGGAGTTTTTGTTACCTCAACTCCTAAGAAATATGAAAGCTCACCCAAATCCTTCAAAGCAAATCGACCTGCTAAACGCTGAACAAAATATTAATGCATGCTATGTTAGGGCCAATGACAATAATATCATCTACATAAACTATGAGATAGATGGGTGATGTAGAATGATAAAAAATGAAGAGTGACGCATCAGCAATCGAACGTGTAAAGCCTGCACCGGTGAGATATTTTCCAAGCTCAGAATACCAAGCACGAGGTGCTTGTTTCAAACCATAGATGGATTTATGCAACCGACAAACAAAAGATAGAGAGGCGGGATCCTCAAAGCAAGGAGGCTGTGACATATACACTTGTTCCTTCAAAGTACCATGAAGGAAATCATTGTTGATGTCTAGTTGCCGAAGAGACCAATTCTGAGTAGTTACAAGGTTAAGAAAGATTTGGATGGTAGCTGGCTTGACAACTGGACTAAAAGTATCCGTATAATAAATATCTGGTCGCTGTTGAAAATCTTTAGTAACCAAACGAGCACGGTAGCGATCAATGCTGCCATCGGGCTAAAACTTGATACGAAAGACCCACTTACACTTAACCAAAATTTGTATAGAATCAGCAGGTACCAATGTTCATGTACCTAGTCGATGCAGACCCGTCAATTCATGTTGCATGGCTTGCGGCCAAAGAGGATATTTGAGAGCTTGCTTGGTGGTAGTTGGTTCACATGGTTTGGGTTGAGTGACTGTAGAGAGTATGTATTTCAGATTAGGCTTGTAGATGTTATTCCAAGATCGAGTAACGATTCTAGATGATGAAGGGGGATTCGGGCCTATAGGAACAATGGGAGGAAGAGGAGGAGGTGGTGGAGGCGGAGGAGGAGGAGGTGGAGGAGGAGGTGGTGGTGGAGGTAGAGGTGGAGGTGGTGGAGGAGAAGAAGAAGAAATGTTGCTAGAAACATTACTCGTCTCTTCATCGGGAAGCTGATGTGTGGATAGCTAGGAGATGATGGGAAAGAACAAGGAGCACAATTGCTCGGAGGTGCTAGGTGTAGAACTGGAGTTGATATTCTGGTTTGCCAAGGTGTCATAAGGAAACTCAGACTCAACAAATCTAACATGGCGAGATGAATAGATTTTATATGATACGGGATCGAGACAATGATATGCACTTTGAGATTTTGAGTAACCAATAAAAATGCATGTGATAGATTTTGGCTCCAGTTTGTGAGCGGTATAAGGCCTAAGACAAGGATAACACAAGCATCCAAAACTACGAAGTTTGATATAGTTAGGGGTGGTTCCAAAGAGGAGATGAAATGGTGACATATTTGGAAGAGTTGGCGTGGGAAGGCGATTTATGAGGTATGTGGCAGTAGAGAAGACATTTGACCAAAAATATCAGGGAGTTTGGCGTTTAGAAGGAGAGAAAGACCGGTTTCAACAATGTGGCGGTGTCTCCATTCCGTATAACCATTGTATTCTGGGGTGTGTGGTGGAGAAGTGAGATGAGAAATTCCATTAATATAGAGAAATGTTGCCAAGGCTTGATATTCCCCTCCACTATCAGAATACATGATTTTTATAGGATTTTCAAAATATTTCTCCACTAGAGATTTGAAGCGAATGAAGACAGACTTTGTATCAGATTTTTGTTTAAGTTGGTAGAACCATATATATTTCGAATAATGGTCAGCAAAAATTAGGTAATATTTGTAACCATCATGAGAATATATTGGTGATGTCCAAAGATCAGAGCAAATAAGCTCAAGAGGTTTGGTGAATGTCAAAGTAGATTGCACAAAAGGAAGCTTGTGACTTTTGTTGCATTGAAAAGAATTACAATTAAAAGAAACATCATTGAAAACTTGTAATTTAAAAGCTGAAACTAGTTTCTGTAGAGTGGATAGAGACGGATGGCCGAGACGATGATGCCAATCAATCGCTATGGCTTTCACACTGGAGTAAGCTAGAGTAGGATTAATGGAGGGCATTTCATAAATGCAGTGCCTGGTTGGACCTTGAATTAGAGGTGTCCCCGTGAGAAAATATTCGGATTAAATTGCCATTAAAGTAACAGTAGAGTTTTATATGCAATTAACCTAATTTTAAAAAGGGAGAGAGAAATGAGGGACAGGAGAAGAAACCACCATGTCAACAGTGTTCGACGACCACCATTCCACCGACCGGCAGCCAAAAACAGTTCCCATGCTAGGCATGCTACAAGAGGAGTCACCAAAATATTCATCTCAAATTTTCCTGAACACTGGAGCACAGAAGAGGTCTTCAGATGGCTGAGAAGATTCAGAAGGATTACAGACATCTACATAGCAAAGGGGAGAACGAAGGTTGGTCGTAGGTATGGGTTTGTTAGCTTTACTTGAGTACAAGATCATATCAGGCTGGTCTCATCCATTGACAGTGCCTGGATTGGAACGTACAAAGTGAGGGCAAACATCGAAAAATTTCTGACGGAGCGACCCAAACACGTCATCAAACCATCCTCTACGTTCACCCCATTTGTGTCGAACATGTATTCCAAAGAGAGAAGCTTTGCAGAAGTTACGAGAGATAGTAAAAAGGTGTTAACACCAACAGTAAGAGAAGTTCAACCCATGAATCGTGGATTGAACTCTCGCCAACCGAGGAAGATTTGGAGTCTTGTCGGAATCTGTAAGGAGTCTATATCCATGGAAGAAGTCTCTGAAGGTTTCAACCAGGGAGGTTTTAAAGGAATCCACCTTATCCCGTTTGATTCAAATTCTATCCTGATTCAAGCAGATGAGGATAAACTTATACAAAAAATGCTGGAGGAAGATAAGAGTTGGCTAGATCAATGGTTCATTTCCATTTCGTCGTTGGAATGAAGAAGATACCATAAGAAATAGAATGGTGTGGGTATCTGTCATTGGGATGCCTCTACATATGTGGAATGAAAAATCGTTCGAAATGGTAGTCAAGCAATGGGGAAAGATTATTGAGTTTGATAGACAAACTCTTGAGAAAACAAGAATAGACAAAGGTCGAAGGAAAATAGCCACTCCGTCTATGACAACCATACAATCTTGTGTCAATGTTAAGTGAAAGATGTTTCATTTACGGTTCACGTTGTGGAGGAGTCGGACCATGAAATATTCGTTAAAAAAGTTTCGATAGATTGGTCCTCAAATTCTGAAGTATCGTCTTCTAAGTATGCCCCATAATCCGATTCAGAGGCTGATTCATTATCATCTGAGTTCGCATCAAGAGTCACCGAATTTCTTTGATGACTTCTGGGGACGGGTCCGATTCCGGGTCGGGCACTCTCTACATGTAAGAAGAAAGGTCACACCAACCACCAGGATTCAATTTTGAATCCTGTAATGATGAAACGACTCATTTTTCAAGTTGCAATGATGCTGTGGAGTCTCCCAAAGTCGATCCTGTCACCGCAGAACCCTCTCCCAAGATAAGCTCATGCAATGTTAGTGGGTCCCAACCCTTGAAAACTTCAGCCATAAATGAAATGATTCAGGAAGTGGAAGACCTTTCATCAAATGGGCCATGCGACAATATAAAAATTTTAGAGATTAAAAGGCCCAATTGTTAGCCCAAGGAAGTGGTTGACCCAATTACTAATTACCCATCTCAGGACTCAGATCCCTTTGGGCTATGCCTATTAATTTCAAAAAAAATTTCCCATTCCAATCAGACAGGTGAAACATCAAAATCTGACAAGGAATAAAGCAGCAGAAAAAGTAAAGGAGCCACCACCACCACCACTACCATAAATTCAAGAAAGCCTGCGAGAGGGGCAAAGTTGAAGAAAGATGGGGTGGGTCGCAATTCACAAGGATCACCGACAGATAGTGACATCCAAATATGCAATCAGGCTTACTGGAAAAGAAGCACAATTGAAGAAGTTCTAGCATTATGGGAGGTAAGCAACTTGATTAAATGAGTTGGAAGAGAGGGATAGGAAAGCATTACTGGTAGAGAAAATGGATAACGAGGGAGATGGCGGAGTTGAGGAAAGGGTGGAACAGCAGCACTAATAGTGAAGGAGTCGGGGTAGGGAGGAGCAGGAATGAATAATTATCAATGAACATTTTAAGTTTTAATGTAAGAGGTTTAGGGGGAGGAATAAAAAATTCATGATTAAAGAGTTGATTGGGAAGGAAAGTGTAGACTTTCTATGTATTCAGGAAACAAAAATGGAGGTTATTGATCATAAAACTTGCAAGGAGATTTGGGGTACAAGCGAGTTCGATTGGCTCTAACTCGGGTGGATTGTTATGTATTTGGAATACGTCGAAGTTTCAGAGAACATCTTTGTGGAATGAAGAGGGGGTGTTGGTTCCAACTGATACGGAGATAAACATTGCCAATGTTTATACTCCTTGCCATCCGAATAAAAGAAAGGAATTATGGAATCTTATGGGAGTTAACAATAAAGCGAGTTCAAGCAATATGTGGTTTTTAATACTGTCTTACATGAGTCAAAGAGGCGAGAAAAACATCTGCAATTATATAGAAAAGACAAATGCTTTCCAAGATTTCATATCGGAAGCAAATGTTATAGACCTCCCCCTTCTTCATCGAAGATTTACTTGGTACAAAGGAAAAGGTGAAACATGCAGAGTGGATAGATTTTTGATCACCCCAGGATGGTTAGTGGCATGGCCTAACTCGAAGCAATCTGGGCTTAAAAGATCAATATCGGATCATGCTCCCATTCTACTTACTATGGATACTCCTACTAATTAAGACTATCTCAGGGATGGGGAGGTTTCATCATCAAGAGCAAACTAAAGTTATTGTAGGAAAAAATCAAACAATGGAAATCTTTTTTCATTAAAGAGTCAGACAAGATGATTGAACAAGCCAAAGAAAAAATCTACCTCCTGGATAGAAAAAAAGGAAGAAGGGAACTGGAGTACGAATGATGATGAACAGTATTCGGAGGCTCAGTGTATCATTGAGGAAGGCATGAGAAAATCTGATGCCTTAGCTTTTCAGAGGTAAAGATCTAAATGGGTCAAAGAAGGGGATTCAAACTCAAAAATTTTTCATGCATGTGTGAATAGCAGAATCAAATTATCAGAGATCAAAGGCTTTTACATCAATGGGAGATGAGTAGATAGAGTGGAAGACTTGAAAAATTGCATTTATACTTTCTTTAAGAAAAAGTTTGCAGTACATGATAGATTTGAGCTTGAAGTCAGAGGCATTCCAATCTCAAAGACCAGCGAGTCAGCAAAAAAAATACTTGTGGCACCATTCACGAAAGATGAAATCAGAAAAGCAGTGTGGGGATGTGGAGAGAGTAAAAGCTCGGGCCCAGACGGTTTTAATTTCCATTTCTTTCATCAGTTTTGGGAGATCATGGAAGAAGATTTTTACAGATAGTTCTCAGAATTTCATGAACATGCCATGATTGTCAAGGAAGCTAATCCATCTTTCATCACCTTAATCTCTAAGGTACGTAATCCGGATGCCATTCTTGATTTTAGGACCATATCTCTCATTGGAAGTATGTATAAAATTTTGTCCAAAGTGTTGGCAAATAGATTGTCAATGATCGTGAAGGAATGCATATATCCAACCCAATCGGCATTCATCAGTCAACAGAACATCTTGGACAGTATTCTTATTGCAAATGAGACAGTGGAAGAAATTAGATGTAAAGGTAGAAGGACGTTTATCTTTAAGATTGATTTTGAAAAAGCATATGATTCGGTTAATCTGAATTTCTTGTGGATGATGTTGGAATTTCTGGGATTTGATGCTAAATGGTGTGCTTGGTGATGGACGTTTTCTCAACACACAATTAATCCTCAAGTATGAAGGATATCAATTGTAGTTTCGAAGGTGACCAAGTTATATATCGAACCCAAGGGACGGATAAATATCAATTTAATTATGTTCTAGTAGACTAAGACTATGTTGGAAATATAATGGTTGTGGTATTGAAATTTAGTAACAACTTATTAATTGAAATAACAAGTAAAATAAAAAGAGAAGAGATAAGTGAGTTGTGATCAAGTAAGATAGTAGGTAGTTCGTTAGGTCATCCAACTCCACTTATTAATTCATCTTCCGTGTGACGGTGTCCGACTCTGCCTTGTGGTTTATGGACCATCACTAAACCATGCAAATTCACTTTATAGACACAAGTAAATATGCGTATGACACGTGTGAATATCCTCGGAGCAAGAGATATAATTCACTCCCCTTTCTAGGTACTATCATAATCAATTATTTCCCGTGCACTTAGTACTCTAACCTGATTTGATCTCCCTTTATAGGTACTATGGAATTATACTCTCTATCCTACTTATTAACCCGATTATGATTCAATTAATAAGTATTTATATAAGATAGTTCTAATAAGACTTCGGAATCCATTCACTTAGAATTATAATATAAAACCCTGCTCAGTAGTGAACGCACTCAACCAATAACCAAGTTATGTATTTAGACTCTACAAAACAATTATTGATGCACAAAACGACCGTGAGTATGGATAAAAATGCACAATTTTATATAAAATAAATCACAAGTAGTATTGTACGGAGTTTATACACGAAAGATAAATTAACTCATGAAACTTTCAAAACCCTAGAACTAACAAAGCGGCTCTAGCCCATGATTGATCTAAGAATAATCATGGTTAGTTGGACCATTCTTACTTGAATCTCCAGCGAAACCTCTGTCACAGCCCCTCCGGACGACGGACGATCTATCTCTACCTAACTCTACGTCTCTACCTCTTCTTGTATGATATCTCTCATTTTTCGTATGATAGATCTCTCTCTACTGCTGCATAAGCCTTCCTTTATACTTGTAAGTCCCAGGTGCTGCCCTGGTCGAATCGATGTGACGAGATCGAATTGGCAATTCCACCAATCGATTTGACCTCGATTCGACCTGATGCCCATGTCGAATCGCCCCTGTCATTGTCGAATCCGTCTTTTGTACATGTTGTGCTGCCAATTCGACCTGAAGGGCTGGTCTGCAAAGGTCCCAAAAATCAACTCACAATCAACTAATGACTAGGATCACAAAGGACTTGTTTTTGGGTTGTAATGTTGGTTCTTTGGAAAGGGTAGGAAAATTTAGATAAGTGACTCAAACACTAGTAGAGAGTTACCTTGGAGGTTCTTGCTTTCTTCATTCGGCTACATATTCTCCTCCAATTTCTTCTCTTGCACTTGCAATTTTGAATTTCCTTCTCTTTCTTGCATTAACATCATTCTTCTTTTGATAGTTTGGGTACTAGTTGTCAGCACTACCCTTTTTTGAACAGCAATCGGGGTACTAGTTTCAGGCACTACCCTTAAACAAGATTTAACCATACACTTTTTTTATTTTACTCAACCTTATTCTATCTTCCTTCTTCCTCTAGCAACACTTATTCACCTCAACTCTCTACCAATGAATATGGTATTTAAACAAAGCTCAAGTAAAGGTATAATAAGTCTCTTTTATTCGGCTTGCCAAAGAAAAAGTTTTTAAAGGCTCAAACGGGGCTACCAAAGTTATACATAATCAACGGGAAAGTCAAATTTGGCTAAGTAACTCAAGTAATCAAGAATGGCCTAAGATCATTTCCTAGCAATTCACCAATTGTAAGTCTCACTCAAGACTCAAAGCCAAGTTCTAGAATACGTTTATATGAATGATTCCCTCAAGAATAAAGTATCATGATCAAGCATGATTAAAAGGCTCAAATCCTTACATGGGTAAATAGAATCCTAAGTACTCCTCATAGCACATAACTAAGATCAATTTCACAAGAACTCCACATACTTATCAAATTATACATGCTTCTCATCAATGAAAGTTAACATGTGAATATATGAATGCACAAACTCCATGAAACCCATATCAAATCAATCATACAAGTATCTCTACAATCCCCACTCATGCAACATAGTCTACCCTCACCATCCATATCCAAGATGATCAAATATAACAATTAAGTACATGCTACTCACGCAAGGCACACCCATCCTATAAAGAGAAAAAGAAGAATGGTTTTTAGATGAATCAGAGAACATAAAAAACCTGCAGCTCTACTCCTCCGGAGCATTATCATCCTCATCATCATCATCCTCACTCATCTCATCAAATCTTCTCTCCACGATCCGATGCAAGTCACTGATGTGTCTATCCAAATAATCAACATGATCATTCAGTTTATCAACCCGCTCATTCATGCCCGTGTACCGATCATTAAGCGTGGCATAGTTGGCATTCGCGAGCTCAAGCTTTCTATTAGCCTCCTGCTGATTCACGCTGATCGTGGCCAGATGCTCATTTAAGAGACGGAATTACTCTCTGATCTACAATCTGCTACAGCTCTGCAACCATACCGGCTGCACATATCTGGGCCACCGTCCTCCAATCTTCTCTCATCAGAACAGTCACAGACAAGACGGTGTGGCCCAACGAACTCATCAATCTATTCCTCTCCTCTCGAACGGTAGTCATGTCACTCACATCGAAGGGGAACATGAAATCGAAGGGCTTAGGGCCCCTCGTAAAGAACCAATCCCCATCTCTAAAATACGCAAATCCTCCCTTCACGCAAGAGAACATCACCAAATCGGGCTCTCCTAGGACAGGTGTGATGTCGGTGAAGTCCATGCCATAATACTCAGCCACGATCGTGAGTAATCCTCCGATATTCACCTTCTGAAACTCATAGGTCCTAAACCGATTCAGCTGATAGATAGAATACGAACCTACATTAAACTTCACCCCGTTAAGCATGCACCACAAAGCATAGAGCTCTCCTCTCGACATGCAGCTTCCCTCAGAGCGGACAAATAGCGTGTTGCTCAATACTCTATCCATGTACCGGAGCACGGGATTCTTGATCATAGAAGCACGAGCGCCCTGAATCTTATAGTCTCCATCCTCCCCAAAAATCTCTTTCCAAAACCTGTTGGCATTGAAAAATCCATTCTCCATCCGAGCAATCTCTGTAGGAGTCTGAAATAACACATTGAACTCCTCCGCCAACCATGTCCTCATCACTCTCCCCAGCTGGAAAGTACACTCATAAGGAAATTCCATTAGATCCTTCTCAATCTGGATCGAGCACAAAACTTCAGCCGTCACATGGAAATATGTCGGCTTTTTCAGCTTCATAAAATGACGGATCCCCACTTGGTCAAACATCCACAACATATCATCTCGGATCCTCATCGTGAGCATATCATCATCATCTTGGTACCTTGTTCTAGCTATCTTCTTCGAAACTTCAGCCCAATTTTCTTTAATCTCATCCCACTCGTCCATTCGAATTTTGAAATTTGCAGGCAATCTCTCCTTAAGCCTTAATTTTTTTGTCACATTATCCTCCCGAGAAGGCTTATCTTCCCTCTTCTTTGATCGAATCTCTACTTCCTTGATCGAATCTCTACTTTCTTGACCTGAAAATAATACTTCAGTAATGACCAACAAGGAAAAACAAACCAAGTAATTGACTAGCATAGCATCCAACTCTACTCAAGACTTTAAGTTTCAATGCATCATCAGTCAAGCCAAACTTGTTCAATACTCAATCCTTTTGCTAATTAACCATGATTCCAACACCAATCAAACATAATAATCAATCAATCATAACCAAAAACAAGCATGCTTCATTAATTCAAGCAATTCGATATGATCAATCACAATGAACTACTCAAATTCAACACTTCTAATCCATTATCAACATGCTCATCAATCACACTCCCTAATCACCAAACAATTCACATAAAACTCAAGGTTCTAACATCAATTAAGCAATCAAATCGAACCAATTAAGTATTCACATGAACTTATTCACAACATTCAATCATCACCATGAATCCTCAAATAAACAAGTTTCAATCAACTTACCCAACCAAAATCAATACATAGAATATCAATCCTAGGGTAATTAAGTTGAGAAAACGTACCTTTTGTTCTTGCCATGGCTAAAATCGAACAATTGAATGAACAAACACAATTCGCGCATATAAACCCTAACTTGCGACTGAATTTGCCCAAAACGCGACAAATCGGAGGAATTAAATATGGAGTGTGGTGTAATCGGTGCAAAAAACAAGTAGGATTAAAGATTTTAGGCATGGGTTCTTCGATCAGGAGTGAATTTGAGTGGAGTTGGTGTGCAAAGTGGTCGAATGGTTTGAGAAATGGGGTTAAGAACCTACTTACCTGGCTCAATTCGACCTCGATTTGACCTGTCAATGAGGTCGAATCAACTTCATCGTGGTCGAATCGACCTTCTGGAAAACTTTCTCCTTCGATTCGATCTCGATTCGACTTGGTCCCCTGGTCGAATTGACATGCACCTGGTCGAATCAACACACTGTAAGATTCAGGTCCTCAATTCAACCTCGATTTGACCTGAGCTGCTGGTCGAATTGAAACTTTTGGTCAAATTGGCTCACTAGAAAATTTCGCACCTCGATTCGACCAGGTCCTCTGGTCGAATTGCCAGGCCTCAGGTCGAATTGGGCTACTGGATAAATTTTGCCCCTCGATCGACCTGTACACTTGGATTCGACCATGTCACTTGGTCGAATTGGCTCTCTAATGCTCCAAAATAGAGTGTTCTTCATCCCAACACACTTAAAGCTTAACAATCGAACATTATGTACCAAAATATAGCATAACTTCATCAAGAATCAATCCTAAAGCATAACATTCATGAGTAACACCACAAACAATTCAAAACACGGAATAAAACACCACTAAACATTAGGCAAGTTACAAAAAATCGACACATAAAAAACGGTTAAAGTTTTAATACGCCGCAAAAAATTAACTCCTCTAACAAACATTACAAAGAAAAGGTTATACTATCGGTTCTTATCGAGGTAAGTACATCACACCCCCCAAACTTAGTAGAAACTATAGTCGAAACTAAGTTTACAAAGAGATGTAATTGCCGATAAGTAAGCACTTCAAATATAAAAATTTCTTACTCACACAAAAGAAATAAAGTAATAAAACAGAAGGGCAAGCCCCCAACAGGCGCTCATGTTTAACGTCGGAGAGCCACGACGGTACCAATTTAGTGTAAGGTATCTTCAAAAATGACACAAGTATCATCCGACGACTTATAATGCTTCAATCGATGCCCATTCGCCGTGATAATGTCTCATCTTTGTTAATAAGCTCAAAACTCCCCCCTCCACAGGCTCTATGAATCATGAACGGTTCCATCCATTTCGACTTCAATTTCCCTGCGAAAAACTTCAAACGAGAGTTAAAAAGTAATACCTCATCACCTTGCTTGAACTCTTTGTATGAGATCTTAGAATCATGCCACTTCTTCATCCTTTCCTTGTAAATCTCAGAATTCTTGTAAGCATGATTTCTAAACTCATCAAGTTGATTAATGTGAGTCATCCTCAACTCTCTCACATCCTTAAGAGACAAGTTCAAGCTTCTTAAAACCCAAAAAGCTTTGTGTTAGATCTCCACGGGTAAGTGGCACGGCTTCCCATAGATAATTTGGTACGGTGACATATCCAACACCATCTTATAAGTAGTACGAAACCCCCACAAAATATCATTGAGCTTCATAGCCCAATCTTTCCTATTGGTTCCTACCACGTTCTCCAAGATTTGCTTCACTTGACGATTAGAGACCTCCACTTGCCCATTTGCTTGAGGATGATAGGGTGTAGTAACCCTATGCTTAACACCATAATCCTTAAGCACCTTCTCAAGAATTTTATTGACATAGTGAGAACCTCCATCACTCACTAATGCTCTAGGAACTCCAAAGCGGGCAAAGATATGCTTCTTCAAGAAAGATATAATAGTCCTTGAATCATTCAAGCGAGTAGAAATGGCTTCCACCCATTTAGAAACATAATCCATAACTAAAAGGATGTAAAGAAACCCATTAGACGGGGAAAAGGCCCCATAAAATTGATCTCCCACACATCGAAGATCTCTACAACAATGCTCGGCTATAAGGGCATCTCATCTCTCCTGCTTATATTCCCCATCCGTTGACATCTATCGCATATCGCCACATAGGTTTCATAATCTTTAAACAAAGTAGGATAAAAGAGAGCGGATTGAAGTACCTTGGCTGCTGTCTTTTGAGCTCCGAAGTGCCCCCCGTTAGGTTGTGCATGGCAAAACTCGAGAACACTCTCCATCTCCATCTCGGGCACACACCTACGATTGATAGAATCTGTGCATATTTTGTACACAAACGGATCATACCATATAAAAGTCTTAACATCCCCCTTGAATTTAGCAAGTTGATATCGGTTGAGATCTCTCAGAATTTCTCCCACGGTAATGTAATTGACATAATCCGCATACCATGGATCCATCCCTTGTGCAGCAACCACACATGCTCGTTCAGCCCTTCAACGAACACAGTCATAATCTTCTCATCCAGGAACATCTCCTCAATATAATCGAAAGAATCATCACAATGCTCCCTTGTCTCTAACCTTGATAAGTGATCAGCTAATACGTTCTCCATACCTTTTTTATCTCGAATCTCCATTTCAAACTCTTGAAGAAGAAGAATCCATCTTATGATTCTTGGTTTAGTTTCTTTCTTCTCCAACAAGTACCGAATTGTAGAATGATCCATGTACACTATAGTTTTCATGTCAACCAAATACTATCGAAACTTGTCGAATGCATACACCACAGCTAAAAACTCCTTTTCAGTCACGGTGTAGTTCTTTTGTGCTGCGTCGAAAGTCTTACTCGTATAGTAGATGGCGCAGAACTTCTTCTTCCTCAACTGCCCAAGCACCACTCCAAGTGCTACATCATTTGCATCACACATAAGCACAAATGGCTGAGTCCAATCCGGTGTGATCAAGATAGGTGCAGTAATAAGCGCCTCCTTCAAGACCTGAAAAGCTGTTAGGCATTCATCATCAAAAATAAAAGAAACATCCTTTTCAAGTAAATGAGACAAGGGCTTGGAGTATTTTGAGAAGTCTTTGATAAATATTCTATAAAATCCAGCATGTCCAAGGAAAGACCGCACTCCTCTTTTATTGGTCGGTGGTGGAATATTCTCAATTACCACCAGTTTCGCTCTATCCACCTGCAATCCCTTGGCAGAAACATGATGCCCAAGAACAATCTCATCTCTCACCATAAAGTGACACTTCTCCCAATTCAAGACAAGATTAGTTTCTTGACATCTCTTCAATACAGTAGTAGGGTTAGATAAACAAGTATCAAAGGACGAACTAAAAATAGAAAAATCATCCATAAACACCTCCATGATCTTCTCTATCAACCCATCAAAAATTGCCATCATGCAGCGCTGAAAAGTAGCAGGCGCATTACACAATCCAAATGACATTTTTCAAAAAGCAAAGGTCCCATAAGGGCAAGTAATAATAGTTTTTTCCTGATCCGCGGGAGCAATCATGATTTGATTATAACCTGAGTACCCATCCAAGAAATAATAGAACTCATACCCTGCGAGACGATCAAGCATTTGATCCATGAAAGGAAGTGGGAAGTGGTCTTTGCATGTATTTTCATTCAGTTTCCTGTAATCAGTACACACACGCCATCCCGTTGGAATCCTCGTGGCTATTGCCTCTCCATCTTCAGTTTTCTTAATAGTCATGCTCCCCTTCTTAGCTACAACATGCAATGGACTCACATAGGGACTATCACTAATCGGATAAATAATTCCAGCATCCAACCATGCTAGGATTTACTTCCTAATCACTTCTTGAATTGCGGGATTCACCCTTCGCTGATTTTGGATACTACTCTTGGCCTCATCTAACAACCTAATTCTATGCATGCAATATGAAGGATTAATACCTTTCAAATCATCAAGAGACCACCCAATCGCAGACTTGTACTTCCTAAGAACATCTAACAACTCCTCAAGTTGATCATCATCAAGGGAAGAAGATACTATTACCAGATATTTTCCATCATCACCAAGAAAGGTATACTTCAAGTGTTCTGATAATAGTTTCAGCTCCTCTTTCTTTTCTTCCATTGGAGTGCTCTCTCTATCTAACGGCAAGTACTTCCTAGTTCACTTCACTTCCTCAACCTTAGATTTCTCCAATTCATACATGTCATCACCCAAAGCAAGTAAGTTTTAAAGATATTCAATACATACCTCATTGGAGAGGTCATCAAGCTCCTTAGTGGGATAAGTAAGAGACTCCATCAAACATGTCTCAAAAGGGTCCTTAGACAGGATCAAAGACATATCTTCCTTCACAATCTCCTCCACCACATCAATACTATGACATTGTAACTCCATAGGCATCTTCATTGCTTCGTCTAGGTTGAATAGGACCTCTTCTTTATCCATCCGCAACCTAAGCTCCCCCTTTTGAACATCAATCATGGCCCCAGCAGTAGCAAGGAAAGGTCTCCCCAAGATAAGAGGAATATTATCCTTGTCATCTTCCATCTCAAGTACGAGAAAATCCATAGGAAAGACTAGTTTCTCCACTTTGACAAAAACATCTTCTATGATACCTTTCGAAAATGTCATCGACCTGTCTGCCAATTGAAGAGCAACAGTTGTAGGAGATAACTCCTCCAAATCAAGTCTTTGAGAGATAGACAATGGCATCAAATTGATGCTTGCCCCCAAGATCGCATAAAGCTCGTCGTGCCGGCTCTTTTCCAATCTCACACAAGATAGTGAAGCTTCCCAGATCTTTCATCTTCTGTGGCAACTTTCTCTGGATAATTGAGCTACAATTTTCAGACAAGTTTTCCGTCTCAACTCCGTTCAAGCTTCTCTTTTTTAACAATATATCCTTAAGGAATCGGGAATAGTACGACATCTCCAATATTGCCTCAGAGAAAGGAATACTCAAGCTTATTTTATTTATGATATCTGAAAACTTCTTGAACTTCTCTTCCAATCCCTTCTAAACCAGCTTATAAGGAAACGACAGAGGTATCTTTGTTTTGGGAATACCCCATTCATCACGTTCGACCTTCTCCTCTTTATCCTTTTCGGCTCTCAACCTCTTGGCTCTTTCTCATTTCTTATCTGCTATGATCTCTATATTTTGCTCATTCGGAACCAATGGAGTAATGTTTACATCACGAGGAGTGTTCATTGAAGAAACATGTGTGAAACGAGAGAATTCAACCTCGATTCGACCAGGTGCTCTGGTCGAATTGGGCACATTGTGGTCAATTGAACACTTGGAACACAATTCTCACCCTGTACCTCCGATTCGACCTGAAGGTCTGGTCGAATTGAAGTTCTCCTGGTCAAATCGGCTCACTATAAGATTTTTGCCCTCCGATTCGACCTCAATTTGACCTGAGGGCCAGGTCGAATTGATTAGGTTTTGGTTGAATCAAGGCCCTGATTCTTCCAAATCACGTCCAGGCATCCAATTCGACCTCCCTTGTTGAATTCGACCTATGGTGTTGGTCGAATTGGGGTCAAATTGAGCCCTCGACATGTCCAATTTTGATTCCAGCCTCATTAGTCCCTCGTACTGTGTTCCAGACCTCAATGTGATGGCGTTGCAGGACCTTGGATTCTCAATACTTTGCGACGGGAGCTTTCCTTTCTCAATAGTTTGAGTAAGCTTGTTAACACTTCCTGCAATCTCCCCCATCAACAATGTAAGGTCCTTCACTTGGTTGGACAAATCCTCATGGTTTGCATCAATATTCTTTTCTAACTTGGCCTCAAGACGAACCACTCTAGCATCATTCATAGCCATGTACCTGTTCACTGTATCCTCGAAACTTGGTTTTCCTTCTTCCACTTTCGTACCCAGATCAACACCCTTCGGAGGCTAAATTGCATTGTTAGGATTACTCCATGAAAACTCCGGTCTCCTAGGCTGTTGATAATTACCCGGGAGATGATTGTTGTAGTTCCCTTGGTAATTTCAGTTCTCCTGATTTTGAAACCTTGTTCTTTGAATACTTTGACCCATAGCATAGTTTTCTTCTTCCATCTCCTTTTGGATCGTTCCATCATTCATAACTTCCTGCTGCATGATCGGTATATACTGAGATATATCGCTGATTTGCTTTTGTTGAGACTCGAGTAGCTTGTTGATATTCGACAAGCTAGAGACGGTCTCATCTTCTCTACTTGTTTTCACCATAGCATGTTCAACCTTAGCCACTTTTCCAAGGATGTAAGTACCTCTAACTCTATCAGTTGGCCAATCTCTTGAGTTCATCGAAATATCTTCAAAAAGTTTCTCAGCCTCTACGGATGACTTATTAAGCAATGCTCCATTAGAAGAAGCATCTAATAACACGTGAATCACAGTCCAATCTATTGTAGAATATACTGATATATTGAGCTTTAGATAGCCCATGTTGAGGACACTTACGAAGCATGTGCTTGAATCGGTCTCAAGCTTCATGAAACTTCTCTCCACTACCGATAGCGAATTGGTTAATGTCTTGCTTCAATTTGAACACCTTTGAAGGTGGCATGTATCTTTCCAAGAACTTTAACTTCAATTGCTCCCAAGTAGTGCATTCAACTGCATTGATAGTGTCGTACCAATCTCTCAACTTTTCAGTAAGCAAGAATTTAAAAAAGAGGATCTTCCTAGCATATTCATGTTCTCTTGCGTCTTTTTGAGTACTTGCAAATCCCAAGAACTTGTTTAGATGCTACTGTCGATCCTCGAAAGACCCTCCTATAAAGGAGTTCCTTTCTATCATGTTAATAAGAGCGGAGTGAAGATCGAAATCCGCATTAGCCCCCCTCGCTCCTAGAAGCCCAAAGTGTCTAGTCCCGTTATTCTTGAAGACTTCACGGATGGCTAGATTATCCGAATTGGCCCTTTCATTGGCCATGTCGACTTTCTCTGCTGCTGCGTTTGAATCAACTACAGTTTCAGTCGCTTCCGATTTCGGTTCGTCCACTTCAACTCCAAAATTCAGAGTTGTAGTTGGCTCCTTATTCTTGCTTTGAATCTTACTCTTCTTCTTCTTGGTTGACACTCATATCTCAGGATTATAAGGCTCTAATTTACCTTGCTTTGATCTTGTGTGCATAAACCTGAAAAGATTAAGAGCTAGAACACAAAACACGAATTAAAATAGTCCTAATAAAACTAAAAATAATAAAAAGATATTTTATGCCATACCCGGCAACGGCGCCAGAAACATGATGGGCGTTTTCTCAACACACAATTAATCCTCAAGTATGAAGGATATCAATTGTAGTTTCGAAAGTGACCAAGTTATATATCGAACCCAAGGAACGGATAAATATCAATTTAATTATATTCTAGTAGACAAAGACTATGTTGGAAATATAATGGTTGTGGTATTGAAATTTAGTAACAACTTATTAATTGAAATAACAAGTAAAATAACAAGAGAAAAGATAAGTGAGTTGTGATCAAGTAAGATAGTAGGTAGTTCGTTAGGTCATCCAGCTCCATTTATTAATTCATCTTCCGTGTGATGGTGTCCGACTCTACCTTGTGGTTTATAGACGCATCACTAAACCATGCAAATTCACTCTATAGACATAAGTAAATATGCGTATGACATGTGTGAATATCCTCGGAGCAATAAATATAATTCACCCCCCTTTCTAGGTACTATCATAATCAATTATTTCCCGTGCACTTAGTACTCTAACCCGATTTGATCTCCCTTTATAGGTACTATGAAATTATATTCTTTATCCTACTTATTAACCCGAATATGATTCAATTAACAAGTATTCATATAAGATAGTTCTAATAAGACTTTGGAATCCCTTCACTTAGAATTATAACATAAAACCCTGATCAGCAGTGAACGTACTCAACCAATAACCAAGTTATGTATTCAGACTCTACACAATAATTATTGATGCACAAAACAATCGTGAGTATAGATTAAAATGCGCAATCTTATATAAAATAAACCACAAGTAGTGTTGTACGGAGTTTACACACGAAAGATAAATTAACTCATGAAACCTTCATAATCCTAGAACTACCGAAGCGGCTCTAGCCCATGATTGATCTAAGAACAATCATGGTTAGTTGGACCATTCTTATTTGAATCTCTAGTGGAACCTCTGTCACAGCCCCTCCGGACGACGGACGATCGATCTCCGCCCAACTCTATGTCTCCACCTCTTCTTGTATGATATCTCTCCTTTTTCATATGATAGATCTCTCTCTACTGCTGCATAAGCCTTCTTTTATACTTGTAATCACGTCTCCTAGGCTTGTAATGGGCTTTTTAAGTGATCACATGCATTGACGATGTAAAAATACAGATATAGTAAATTTCTGATCCTCGATTCAACTTCAGCAACAGGTCGAATTGACCACCACAAGTCGAATCGGAAGTTGAATCAGCCTACAGTAAGTCCCAGGTGCTCGATTCGACCAACTACCCTGGTCGAATCGACGTGACGAGGTCGAATCAGCAATTCCGCCAATTGATTCGACCTGATGCCCAGGTCGAATCACCCCTGTCGTAGTCGAATCCACCTTGTGTACATGTTGTGCTGCCAATTCGACCTGAAGGGCTGATCGAATTGATCTCATTCAGGACGAATTGACCTCTTACTTCAACCAGTGGATGGCTTCGACTTTATTTCTTCAGTTTTCAACACTTCCACTCCAATTTTCTTCGAAAAACCACTCAAATAGCTCCAACAACACCTGATTCATGACTTCATACAATATATATCAGTTTACAACTGATTTCATCCTTCGAAAACTCCATAATAGCACAAATCCAAGTGCAAGATTCGTGAATTAACACACTCATCACTTGGATCAAAGAGTGTACGTCTTCCGCCACTGAATCTATTTTAGTTAATGGAAGTCCTAGGAAGGAGTTTAAACTGGAAAAGGGGATTGGACAAGGAGACCCTCTGTCCCCCTTTCTATTCCTCTGTGTTGTCGAATGCTTGAGTCGGATGGTGAACAAAGCATGTTCATCGAAAAGAAGATTCACTCCTATTCATATTGGTGAGGAGGAAGTGAAAATCTCTCATCTCCAATATGCAGATGATACATTATTTTTTGGAGAGGCTTGCAAGGAAAATGTTACTGTACTGAAGAGTATCCTTCTAATTTTTGAGATATGGTCTGGTTTGAAAATTAACTATAGTAAAAGCATACTCGTCGAAATTAACGTGGATAATGACATGCTTACAGAGATGGCTTACATTTTGAATTGTAGAGTGGACACTTACTGCTCTAATATTTGGGCCTTCAAATTGAAACATATTATAGCAAAGTAGAAGCATGGTCTCCAGTTCTTATTAAAATAAAAAGCCGATTAAAATGCTGGGAGAATAGAAAGATATCATTTGGCGGAAGAATGATCTTTATAAATGCAGTTCTCTCAAATATTCCTATCTACCATCTTTCTTTTGCAAAAGCTCTAAAGCAGATCATCAAAGCTATCATATCATTACAAGAGGATATTTACGGGGCAGGGGAAAAAATGGCTTAAAAAGATTTTTTGGTTTAAATGGGAACATGTCTGCAAAGCCAAAAAACATGGTGGGTTGGAAATTAGAAACATTAACCATTTTAACATGGCTCTTCTTGGCAAATGGGCATGGAGAATTATAGAAGGAGAAAATCTACTTTGGGTAAAGTTGATTCAATCAAAGTATGGAGATCTACAGAAGAGTATGGAGATGTGGAAAAGAAATAACAAATCATGTAAAGCTTGGATAGTGTGGTGGAAATCTATTATCAACATTATAGCTAAGCACAATTGGTTCCTCGAAGGATGCGTTCGAAGCATAGGCAATGGACAAAACTCTAGTTTTTGGCATGGTAATTGGTATGGAAACAAGAGTTTGAAATCTTGTTATTCGAGACTCTTCTCCATAGAGGTGAATCCTTTGTGCACCATTGCAGAAAGACTGAGGAGAAACAATGGAATAATTGTTAATAACTGGAGATGGAGAAGACATTTGTTTTCATGGAAGGAAGATATGGTAACTGAGTTATGGTCGAACGTCAGCAAACATATCTCATTGTCGGATGAGGATGACAGATGGGTGTGGAGATACTCGAAATGTGGAAGTTATATAGTGAAGTTTGCATATGGAAAATTGGTAGAGTTGAAGGGTATGGATTCGGGGAGCCTACATCCGGTAAGTAAAATATGGAATAATATTGTTCCTCACAAAGTTGTTGCATTCTCATGGAAGGCTGTACAAAATAGGATCCCAACAATTTAGAACTTGAGTAAGAGGGGTCTTTCAATCCTAATTTCTCTAAGGAATGCAAATTGTGTGGATCGATCGAGGAAGAGGTAAACCATTTATTCATTCATTGTATGTTGGTTGATCTTGTATGGAGGCTGATCGCTATTTTCTTTCACCCTCAAGTGTAAGGGATCGATTGTAGTGCGCGTGACCAAGTGAATTATCATTCCCACGAGATAGTTATAAACTAAATAATTAATTCTATGTATGACAA
The DNA here is from genome assembly GCA_023678885.1 of Pogostemon cablin. Classification (NCBI taxonomy): domain Eukaryota; kingdom Viridiplantae; phylum Streptophyta; class Magnoliopsida; order Lamiales; family Lamiaceae; genus Pogostemon; species Pogostemon cablin. The sequence continues at coordinate 24,029,257 of CM042989.1, read as the reverse complement.
TTGAATTGCAAGACAAATTTGGGGGTTTTGGAATGATAATTAATTAACTAATAAAACTTAAATAAAATAATTAAACTAATTATGCAATAAAATAAATCACGCAAGAGAAAAATGATTTAAGAGTTCAAGGATAGAGAATTGGTAATGCTCGGGCAAACAACTTAACGATGTGACTAATTTATCTAGACCCAAATTAATTACCTACAGACGTATATAAGAGGATCACTAAGTCTAGTTAAATCACCTTGATCGGGTAGGACTAACACTTATAATGAGCTAAAAATCCTAGGATCAATAAGGAATTAATTCTTTCTCCCTCTATAGGTACTTCATGCTAAATTATATTAAAGCCTAGAGCACTAGACTTCCCTTTCTAGGTACATAATTGTTAACCCCTTTTGTCTCCTTACCAATTACCTAATAATGATGTTTTACCAAGTAATTAATATTCCAAATTGATTGTCTAACATTCTTAGGTATTTTAGGCCAATCTCCTAAGACTGCCACAGGAAACAACAATTATTATGCAGAAATAGAGAATCCTATTAACTATTAATCAGTGATACCATCAAGAATAATTAAAGGAATCAAAACCCAAAAACACAATAATATGAAGTCTAAAAAATATCCTTTTAAGGTAATAAACAATCTGCAGAATAATAAATTCAAAGTCTAGGGCAATCAAATCACATAGTCAAATCTGTCTTAGCGCCCTAACATTACTAACAAAGAAACTTAGCCCATGGATTTACAAGGACAAATCATAAAGATGTAATATACTCTAACCATTGTTACAAAATAACAAAAAAAAATAATTAAAGATTAAGAACCCTTTTTGGAGGACTCCATCTCTTCAATTACGATCTCCATTGGAATCTCCATCTCCGATCCAAGTAACAACTCCGATCGTCTCTCCGGTGGATGGATGAAAGAATATGGTGAAGGCAGGTTCTGTGAAGTGTGGAGACGTGAATTCTCATCTCTTTCGTGAATTGGTCCTTTTATACTGTATTTAGAATTGATACTAGGCCAACTTACGCCACACGATACTGACTATGGGCCGCTCGATTTGAATAAGTTCACGCCTAAATGAAGATAATGCCGCACCCTATCTCCTCTACCACCGACCGAACCGCCCGGTATATTGCACGGCTAGGGGCTCGGTTTCCGATACTTGGCACACGATCTCTCATTTGTGTGATGTCAAGTGAGCTTCTTTCCAACTCGTTTCAACTCTAATACTGTACTTAACCAATTTCTCCCTCTATTCCTATGAAAAACATGACAAAATACCTCTCGAGCACCTTTTATCAGTAACATCAAGAGCATTATCTTTTTGTGCAAATACAACATCAAAACACATCAAAGAAATATTAAATCGGACCTAAAAGTACATGAATTTTCACTCTCATCAGAGGCACATTTATCTATTGCTTAACATCATATATACAGCTAAGAACACATTATTTGAACATTTTCTCCATCAAAGTGAAAAGATAGATTTTAATAAAAAGAGCATCTGGGAGTTGATCTGGCATGGCGTTATTTGGCAAATTTGGAAAGCAAGAAACGATAAAGTATTCAATGGTGTGAGAGTTGAAAGTGAAGATATATTGATGAAGGCAAAAATTAATACATGGCTTTGGATCAAAAACAAGAGCAGTGAAGGAAAGAATTATACATTTAATGAATGCTTGAGAGAACCTCAGATTTATATTGGCATATAAAGGAAGGTCGGATTTGTATTGGCATATAAAGGAAGGAAATAGAGGATTGTTTGTATTGATATATGATTTCTACTCTTTTAGTATTGTACTTTCTCATTTGAGTATGAGCACATCTTATGCTCTACTCTCTTTTAATAAAACTGTACTTTTTCAAAAAAAAAGGTGCCCTTTGAGCCAATCCTTCATAGTAAAAGAATTGGAAGTGAATTCAATGGTAAGGTTATTTTCTAAGTAAAGACATGAAATAGAGATAATATTTCGAGTCATATTAGTAGCACAAAGAACCTTTGACATTGATAAAAGTTTGGATGAAGAAGTGGGTAAGAGGAACGAACCAGTGTGGGTAATGGGAACGCCTAAGCCATCACCTATGACAATTTCCTTAGTGCCATCATAAGGATGATGAAAAGACAGATTTGCCAAATCATGTGTAACATGGTATGATGCCCCCGTATCAAGAAGCCAGGGTAAGGATGAAGGAGTTGTAGAGGTGAGAGTAGTGTGGGCATGTGGCTGGGATTGAGTGTAAGCAGAATGAGTAGGTGGACATGTGGGTGGAAATTTTTCTTGGAAAATGGGGCATTGCTGAAGAGAATGGCATGTGATGTAGCACCGAATCTTGTCTTAGTAACCACGTGAGGTATTTTGGTTTTGGATTAGGCATTTTGTAGAAGGATGATTTTGTTTAGGAGAAGAGGGGCGTCGATAGTTGGAAGAATAATGTTGTTAGACATTATGGGCTGGACGAGAACTGTTGCATGGGCTAAGATGGGCAGCGGAATGGGTGGATTCTGATTGGCAGCAGCAAAATCACGATTTAGAAGCTTTTCATGAAGTTCATCAAATGAGATTGGAGTATCTCTAGCATTGACAACATCAACTATTCCTTGGAATGTTGAGTCAAGAGATTCAAGAACCTTATCTATGATGTCTTCTGGATCAACGGGATTACCAAGGAGTGCCAATTAATTCATACATGCTTTGATAGAGTTCATAAAGGCTGAGATGGATGGATGACCTTTAGTTATGCTCTTGAACGTGGACTTGAGTTGTTTGATGTGACCACGTGTAGGGCGAGCAAATGTGTGAGCAAGAGTATCCCAAACATCTTTGGTTGTTTGAGATCGTGAAACAAGAGGAACAATACTGGAGTCCAAGATGCTAATGATAGCACCAAAGAGAAGTTTATCCTGATGAACCCAAGAGAGATGTGCTGGGTTTAGATTATTTTGATTGGTGGGTGGTGGAGAAGGATGACTACCGAGAACTCTTTGAAGAACTTGTGAGGATTTTCACCTGAAAGACCATGGAAAGTAGGAAGTAAGTGAATCAATCCCGATCTCAATTCAGATACAGTATTATCAGTAATTGCAGGAAAGTTAATGCATAATGGTTGATGGACTACGTTCGGATTTGCCAATTCATTCAAAGTTTTTTCTGTATTTACAGCCATGTTTTTCTCTCCAGACTCAGAATCTACAGTATCTTCCTCTTCTAAATTAGAAAATTCATAATTCTCCTCTCCAAAGATAAAGTCGAGCAGCTGCAATTTCGAGTTCGGTAAAGTTTTCGACGATTTCGTCAGTGGACGAACTTGTTTCCTTCTTCTTCCGGGACTCAATTCTCAACCTCCGGGCAGTTCTCTCAATTTATGGTATGTATTCAAGCTGTTTTTGACCAGAAGATCGAGTAATCATTCACGGAAAAAAAATTCAAAAACAGGGGACAACTAACACTTAAGGGTTCAGCGTCAGTGTTACTGGAAAATTTGAAAATTAAAAAATTTTAGAAAATTCTAGAACCTGTAAAAATGCAGAAAAATATCAGAAACACAGAAATGTAACAAATTTCAATTTTACTCCCTGGCAACGACACCAAATTTGTTAGGCTGTCGCCGGCCTACCAAACTAAAATTTATTTCCGACTCACTCCAATACTTAGTATAGCAAGAAGTACGGGTCGAACCCAAGAGAGTATGATGATTTTTTAATTAAATTAAAGTGTTGAAAACAAATAAAAATAAATAGGGGGATTTTTGTTTGAGAAAATTCGAAAATAACACAAGTAATAAATTAACTCAATTTTTAAATAACAAAATAAACAAAAATTAATTATAAAATTAACCAAGTGAGAAAAACCTAATTTAGGATGGCGATCCCCTCCTGCTTACTAAATTATTAATTACATGAATTAAACATCTTGCCCAGTGTGCAAACTCAAATCTCTAGATTGACGGTACGACCAATCAACCCGAATGTTCTTAAGTTCATCAATTAGGGTACGACCATTAAATTGAACTATTTACGAGTGACCCTATGGATTCGAACTAAAAAATGCATTAAGACTCCAAACATAAAATTACTAGACTACGAAATCCGGCTAGGAATCATACAACCTAGATCCTATTACATCTAGAGGGAAGTATCTCTATTTGCTACTAAATTCACTCCTCACAACAATTACAGATTGTAGATCATGAAATAGCATTAAGCAATTAAATAATTGAACTAGTTGATCACGTTAAATTAATTACTAAAGTGCTATTAAGAAAATCAAATCATGTAATAAAATAAATTTGCACAATAGATTCAATGAAAAACCCTTAATAATTAAATTAACATTCAACGGGAGGTTCACGAAATCCTAAACTAGAAAAGGGAATTAGCCCCGCATGTTCATGACAAAAATAGAATTAAAAATAAAGAACCGATGGATCTGATTGCTCTTCACTTTCACGTCCAAATCTGTCTTCGAGAGGGAGAAAATGCCGCTACCTCTTTTTTTCTCCAGGAACTCATGTGTCTTCCAAAAAATATGGGCCTAATTTGGGATGATTGTGGAACATGAGAAAACGTGTGAAAAGATTTTCAGCAGCCACTTTCCTTATTTATTTTGAACTTTCGTTAGTTTCCACTAATACTGAAGAGTTCAGTGTTAACTCATCTAGCAGCAATGAATTTCTTCCACAAAATAACCTATTTCCACATCAATTTATAACATTAAAGCTCTAATTTACCAAAGACAAGATAAGCTAATTTAGCACCCAAATTAGCAATAAGTCAATCAAATAAACATGAATTTTGACCAAATAATTATGTTAAAATATGACTTATCAAAAATTAACCTCTTTATCTTGCTTATTAACCCGAATTCAATTCAATTAATAAGCATTCATATAAGATAGTTCTAATGAAGTTTCAAAGTCCCTCACTTAGAATCATAACATGGAATCCTGTTCAGTAGTGAATGCACTCATTCAAAAACCAAGATATATATTCAAACTCCATATAACAGTTGAAGATCGATGCACAAAACGACAGTGAATATGGATTAAAATGCATAATTATATATAAAATAATTCTACAAGTAGTGTTGTACGGAGTATACATACGAAAGTTTTATTAATTCATAAAACCTTCAAAACCCTAGATCTACTAAAAAGGCTCTAGCCCATGATGTTGCGAAGAACAAACATGAGGGTTGGATAGATCTTACCCATTGTGATCAGGAAAATACAAGATAAATTAGGAAACAAATAAAACCCTAGATGTGGGCATTATCGCATCCTTCTCCGTCTTGAATCCTCCTGTTGGTTCTCCTCTTGATTCAACAGAAGAATCTTCACAGTGATGGATGGATGGAGGAAAGGATGTGGATGATGGTTGGGGGGTGATCCCCCCTTGTGGGGTGATGTAGGATGGATGTGTTGCGGTGCATTCTCACATGAATAATAATGTAAAATATATATAGGTGTGTGAAGGAAATTAAATAAGGAAATAAAAGATATGGCTGAAACATGGAGGATTATGTGATAAGAAGATTAATTGTGCTCCAAGAAATAGGTAATTTTTGGAAATTTTTGAAAATTCTCGAAAATTCTCGCTGGCAGCTGCGCGACTTCATAATTTTGAGCATAACATCCTCGTCCAAACTTTGATTTTAGTGATTCTTGCGGTCACGTGACACTATTTGCCTTGGCTTTCTATCCATATAAATATCTCTCCAAAAGTCTAACATTTGAAGATTTAAATGTAAAATAGAACAGTCGTGCTGAGTAGAAACAGCTTGCGCGACGTCACCATTTCAATCACAACTCTCTCATTTGGACTCCGATTGAGGTGTTTCTTAATCCAAAACGATCATCCCTTCTGTGACATTCCAACAGTATATCACACTTTTAGTTTAAAACTCCATATGAACACTGAAAAATTACACAAGTTGGACGTGCATTTTTCAGCATTCTTGCACAAGTTGCACATTTTCTCCAACTTTGCACTTTTGATCCTTTTTTACCTAAAACACAATAAAACACTTCAACATACCTTTTTCTCACATATATCAAATTTAAGACAATTGTGCTAATATATCACAATAATTTTCATCAAAAAGGTGTTAATTGGACACTAAAATACGCATATTTTCACTCTCATCAAGGACTAGTGGTACCTAAGTCATTCTCTTAAATATATTTTATACAATAATTAATTATTTAATTGTATAATAATTGTATAAGAGAAAATATTAATTTTGGACCTCTAGGATATGCCAAATGCAACTTCAATCTGGAGTTTTGGTAAATTCTCAATATTGGTCCTCCGACGTCCAAATTTAGTTCTTTTTGTCCACTTTTGATCATTTTCTCACCGAAAATTCCAAAATTAGTCCTTTATGTTTGACATAATCCAAATTCACTCCCCTTAGATAATCCATTGTCCGATTTTAGTCCTTTTTATCTAGTTTTGATTCCTTATTAGCCAGAAATTACTGTCGTCATGAATTTGAGCACGAGAAGACCACACCCAACAAATTTTTGGCTATCTCTGATTTTTTTATTTACATGGCAGTTTCCTTAATTTCATTCTTCATAAATGCATAAATATGTTATTGGTCTGTTTTGCCTTCTCGACTAAGGAAGTCATCATCGGGAGGTCCCTAAACTCTAATACTCATAACCAGTGATTTGAAAACCGGACTGGAGGCCAAACTGGTGACCCTACGGTTCAAGGCCGGACGATCGGATCGGACGGTTCAATTGGAAAAATAAAAGTTATATATTTTTATTTATATTCTAAAATAATTATTAAAACACATATATAATAAATAAAATTATTTAACAAAATATTTATTATTAGTTTAAACTTCAGCCCATTAGTAATTTATTTTTTCCAAATGGTCCACATGCTGATTAAAGGCATTCCACCCCCATATAATTTTTTCCAAATGGCCCACATGCTGATTAAAGGCCCATTTCCACCCCATATAATTTTAGGTTTAGTATGGAGTGTTCACTGTTTAGCGCCTCTCCTTCTTCCCATATTCTCTCTCATCTCTCATTGCTGCTGATCTCTCTCTTCCCCTTTCAATCTAAATTCAATAATTTGATCACCCCATTCTTTTCATCTTAATTTCATGTCACTCTTGCTTCAGTCCAAGCAACAATTTTGGTGAAGGGTCACTCTTTCTTCAGTCCAAGAAACAATTCTGGAGAAATTTTTTGCAAGTTGCAGTGGAGATTTAATGGTGGAGGCAGTGTAGGAAACGAGTTTTCAATATTCTCTTTGTTTTATTGGATCTAACCAATAATCGGCTGTATGTATGTATATAAAATGTAACTTCAAATGCATTTTGTGTTTATTTTGAAATATCATTCCTGGAATAGCATAGAAATGGAGATTTATTTAAACCATTTTGATTTTGAGACAACCCGATTTTTCAATTTTAAGCGGTCCATACCATTTTTTTCCGGTTTAACCATAAAATTGGTTTTATAGGTTGTTTTGGATCGAATCCGGCTCTGGTTCCCGGTTCAACTAGACCGACCACCTGATCTGGTCCAATTTTTGAATCACTGCTTAAAACTTTCTCTGCATATCTTTTCTGTCTTTATTAGCTTCGCTGAGCTCCCTAGTGATAATCGATGAGTCTACTGTAGCATAGTGAATTAATCAAATCGAGTAGATATTAAGGAATTAATTTTATTGGTGTGGATTTTATTTTGATTCCATTTATAAACATCAACTTCAGGGATGACATCAACCACCGAATGATGGCAGTTGATCTTGTCCTTCGAATAATGGTTCCTTAGCTCGTCATCGGTCAGATGGAAATAGAAACCTTTTAGTAAAAACTCCAAATTTATGGCATCCCCACATTAATCCATGAATCATATTAATCAACAAAAATCCCCAAATTCTAAGCAGCAGCAGCAATACTAAAAAAATTTGCTAATACGGAAATGGAAAAGCTAAATCCCTAAAATCGATCCAATTCATTATGAACCAGAGAGGGAAAAACATAAAATCGCCAAGAACTCCACCCCGCAAATTCAATTTACTTTATTTTCCTCTTTATCGTCACGCGCTAATATACTTAAAAAAGCTCAGAAACCCCATAAAAATGCTATGGATTCATCGGTGATCATTGATGAATTGCAGCATCAATCTATTTTGTGACTTATACATGCCTAATCAATACATATATTTGTGAGAAAGGTTACAATGAAATGGTGGAAATAAGTAAAACTACCACATGAGCAATATTAATCAAGACAGCAAATGGCATAATTTTTTTGGCGTGAGCATCTCTCGAAGTATTGATGATTCACGAAGTACACCTGGTTATGTGTTTAATCATAGAAATTAAGTAATTATACGGTGTTTGGAAAAAAGCCAATTGCGCTACTTTGTATCACCAAAATGGAATACATCGCAGCTTCTTTAACTGGATAACAAACCTTGTAGATATCTTGAAAGATCTTATTTCATGGACGTGATTGATTAATTATTGACCAAGAAAGAAAGATTAGGCCCAACTTGATGATCAAAGAACGTTGCATATAGAGAGCATGCCCAGTAGTCAAAGATATCCGAGATGGTTAAGATTGATAGAAAATTTCATGAATCAATATTTGATTAAAGATTTCATGGGATCAATATTTGTTTGAGATCTTTAAGATATTTGATGATGTTCTCTCTAGCTAGTTTATTTATTCTTCAATTGATGATCGATGTATCTAGATCTCCTATGTTAGTTTTTGTGGGTATTAGAGAGTTATGGTTCAAAACTCTTCGGTTTATTTCGTTTTTATTATGTTCCTTCTCATGTTCCTCAATATACGAAGGAACACGCCCTTGTAATTAACACAAATTCCAGGAGTGAGTTCGATCAACTAGTTCGGAAGATCTTGTCGTATCCTTGAGGGAGTCCATACAGCGTTGTCAAGTCCCACATAGTGACCAAATAAGTAATTAAAAGTTATAAGGTATTGTCAATTAGCATAGAATGGAGTTCGTAGGTGTTGAATTAAAATACTTATACTATTTTAATGAAAGAGATTTGAGGGATAAGGCAGAGCATATCCTGTATTTTTTAGATTGTGTGCTTTAAAGTCTTCCGCTGTATTATTTCATTTATTTTCATGTTCTTACTTTACGAAGAAACATCTGCACACTAGCACATATATCTAATGGTTTTTTCATGAATATCATATGCGTACATATCTAGTAAGACAAGTTAAGTACATTAGAATTTTTGTGCCATTAGACGTACATTTCATATGTCACGTCTCGTTGGATGTTTGATGCGTATAAAATTTGAAAATCTAGACCCTTCCTCCTAGGGTTTAAGGTTCAATATACTCCTTCCATCCCATTTCAATGTTTACATATTTTTATTTTGAGCGTCTCACTTAATCTTTACGTTTCTCTTTTTGGAATATGGGACCCACCTAAAACAATTAATATATCATCATGGGACCCACATCCAACACTAATAAACCTACCCACTTTATATTAAATATTATATTTTTCCACCCACTATCTATTAAAATACTATACTCCTTAATCAATGTACAAAAAGCAAATATAAACATTGAAACGGGGCTGAGGGAGTGTAAAGGATAAATTTCTCATCTTTCATAGTATAATGGCAATTACACAGATTTATTATTCCCCAGTGCAACACGGAAATAATAGTTGAATTCAAGAGTTCAACCTCTCAATCTTTATGGGTAAACCTTTCTTGAAAGTTATCACCGGATCTCTAGTCATGAGATTCTCTTCTAAATAAAGCTTCCAGCGGAATGTAGTAATTAAATAATTAATCATGGTTAAAGTCTCAGCTTTGGCTAATTCGTAGCCAGCGCATAGTCATGGTCCTCCTCCGAATGCCACAAAGGTAAAAGGCCGGATTGCTCCGTTGTCATCGTACCTTGATGGATTGAACTTATGTGGATCCGGGAATATGGATTCATCTAAATGTGTCATACAAATAGCCGTACTCACCTGCTAGGAATTTTATTTTAATCTATGTATGCTATGAATGAAAAAACAATGAAGTTAAGTTAAGGTTTACCTGCCATCCTCTGGGGATTGTATACCCTCCCATTTCAATATAGTTAAGGACCTGCCTTACAGTAAATAAGGGTGGTGGATACATCCTCAATGCCTCTGTTGCTACTTTCCATGTATACTTCATCTTTGTAAGATCGTTCCAATTAAGAAGTTCCCCTGCTGCCTTGCCTCTTGCAATCTCCTGCTGCTCTGCAATTCAATAAACTCCAATGTGTCTTAAACTATATATTCATGCAGCTAATAGTATATTGTACGTGAAAGGGAAAATATCAAAATTCGTCGTTTAAGTATTGCCGAATTCAATTTTAGTTTTTTTTCTCAATTTTGGTTTTTTTTTGTCCGATTTGGTCTTTTTGTCAAATTTTTATTTGTCAAAATTAGACAAATTTTGACATAACAGACTAAAATTTACTAAATGTGGCCAAAAAGAATCAAAATCAATTGGAATCGGCCATACTTAAACGACAAATCTTAATATTTTCTCTACGTAAAACGAAAATGGAGTTCGTTCTTTCTACCTTTAAACACGATTTCATAAACTTGAGGATTTTCATATAAGAGTTTGATCAAGGTAGAAAGAAGGCCGGAAGTTGTGTCATACCCACCAATCATTGCACCAACACAATTGTCCACAATTTCGTCGTCGCACCACACAGGCGAGTTGGTCTCGTCGCGCATGGTAAGCAAACTAGTGATGAAATCTGGATGATTTGGGTTCGTATCCTGTCTCTTTTCTTGCATGAGACTATAAGTTATGGGATTTAAAGTGCATTTAACTCTTAAAGATACTATCATTTATAATACAAATTGTTAATGAAATGTTTTACTTGGACGACTATCAAATAACATCAATCAGGTATCACTTTTTTATTAAAATATTATCACTCTTTTTATCATCTTATAGAATTCATTCCAAGAGACGGTCGCACACATGCTGTGTTTGCCTTAATTAAATATGTCATCTTTTTTGTAGATTTTAAAATAAAAAACATCTCACACCTCTTTATAACTTTATTTGAAGTGGTCTCACGAAAGTTAAAAAAATTAATATAGTCTCATGCCTTTAAAAATTGCTTCAATTTAGTTTAATTTTCTCCGAAATTGATTTAGTATCAAGATATGTAACTTTTTCAAAAGCAATAACATGCATGTTTTCTTTAACAACAATTCGACTGACAAATCATAGAGTAGAAGTACCTGGATCTCCTTATTGTGATGCCAGTGTTGGTGGAGATGCAATTGTATCTCTTCAGCCATTTTACCAACTGATTGTTTGAGTGCTTCTGGATTCATAAATAACAAGTATGCCCTCCTCACACGCTCGTGATCTTCACCCTTTATTATATTCCTCTAATCGATGTTGGCATCTCACTAGAAAGTGTGCTCTCATCAGCTGTGAACACCGATTTGTTTGCAGCCTGTCCCTGAATCAGCACTGTGGGCTTGCCAAACAGGTGAATCTTTGAAATCGGGCCGTATTTTCGGCCCCGTTCTTTGAACCACTCATCCACACATGGAATTCAAGAGTTGGAGGGTTTGGCCAATTAGGGGGAACCCCAGTGAACCAGGTGGAACCCTTTTGGATGAAAGGTAATTCCTGAAGAAGAGGAGAGAGAGAGTAGAGAGAAGAAGAGCCAAGTAGATTGCTGTAAGATCCATGTCTACTGATAGAATCAACTCACATCCACACTTCTGCTTGTTAACTCACAACTGTGTATTGGAAAGTTTGTTACAAGTAGTAACATTTTATGGTTATTTTATAGTTGGTGATGATATTAAAGTCATGAAAAATTATCAAATTTCATCATTATGTATACTAAAGTTCATGGTTATTTTCTATTTGTAATTCTAAATTTTAGTCTTGTTTTTTTTTTTTTTTTTGATTTTAATCATTTTAATCCAAATTTAGTCATTTTTTTCCAAATTTTGGACTAAAATTTTATAAATTCTTACATAAATGACAAAATTTAAACAAAAAATTTGACTAAATTTAGAAGAAAAAAAAAACGGAATTGAAAATTAAAAATATAAAAAGAATAAAATTGAATCGATCATTCTTTAAGGACGAATTTTGATATTATTCCTAAAGTCAGTGAGATTAATCGGTCAAAAAAAAAAAGCCATTGACATTTGATATTAATGTGATAAGGCCTTTAATTAATTAATTAACATTTGACTAATTGAGACAGAGACACACTAAACAATTGGTTTTACGAGAATACTTATGACTCGCGTTTTATATGACGTATTTTTAGGGAGTATCTTGGGATAAAAATCAATTCAATCTCATAACTTTTGTTTATGTTATTTTTTGTTTTAAGAAAAATAAAATTTTCAATTTAATACCACTGTCCTTTAAATAGGGCAAAAGATGTCTCATTTTTGTCGAAAAATGCTAAAATCACAAGAAAACGACACGTGCTTGTCATGTAAAAATGAAAATCGGCGAAAATGGGGTATCTTTGGCCCTATTTCAGAACAGGTGGTACTAAATTAAAAGTTTTATCTTTTTTGATGAAAAATGAACTTAAGCAAAGTTATGGGACGGAATTGATTATCATATATTATTTTATTGTTTTGGTTTCACTAGTATATATTTTTTATTCAAAATAGTAACAGTTCATCTCTTTAAAGAATAATTTTTCATGTACTAAATAATAATCGGTAAATTAGCATGAATGTGTGAACACAATTCACAGACGTGTTTGTCTTATATTTAAGAATAAGATTTCAATTATAATTTTAAATTATGTTTGGATTGAGTCATTTCAAATCCAATGAAATTGAAAATTGCTGGATTTAAATTGCATTGATTTTACATCAATTCATTTGAATTCTATTATTTGGATGAATTATGGATTTATGACAGGTTATCAAATCCATAATTCAACAATTACTATTTTTTAATTTTTTTAAAATAAATTATTTTTGATAAATAAATAATAATAAAATTTTATTAAATTAAATATTAAAATCTAAAATTTTATTTAAAAAAATATTTTGGGGTGCGGGTGGGTGGGTAGGGGTTGGGGAGATACGGTAGGGAAGGGGTAGTGCGGTTTTTGTGTGGGGTGGAGGTGGGTGGGTAGGTGGGGGATAGGCTGGGTGGTAGGGATTAAAATAAAAAAATTAAAAAAATGTTTTTATAATTAATTTATTAATTTAATTTTTATATATTACTCCCTCCGTCCATCCTCAATATATCCATTTGCTTTTTGCACGTGGATTAAGGAGTGATAAGTCACAAAAATATCATACTTTGAAGTCATATTTTCCCATATTTAGATGTCAATTAATCCTTAAATGTTTGTTTTGATCAAGATTTATATTTTGAAGGTATGGAAAGGATTTAACCGAAAAAATGGGCTAATTGGACTATTTTTGGAAGATGATGAAGTGGAGCTACAAAAAGAGAAGCAGGATGTGTGTAAGGCATGGTCACGTCTTAATTGCTGGCGGAAATCTGCAAATGGAGAAAAATATACACAATGAAAATTGCTGATAAGGCGTGGGCACCTAAGGACCTGGACAGGAATTATTAATTTGAGTAGCCAAATCTCAAGTATCGCATACCATATCTCATTTCCTCCTATAATTTAGGAATCTCTTATTCCTTACACTGATTTTATTTATTTTAGGAAGAATTAAGGAGGAGATAAATCCTGTAAAAGACTCCAATCACGCAATCTTCTTTCCATATCTTTGCTTTTATTTTACGTTAAATACTAGGGAAAGATGTCAAGGGTGATCACCTTTTACTTCTGCTTTATTTTCTGTATTTTTACGTTAAAACTCTGTAAGAATGATTAGCCATAATATAGTGGGCATGACCAATTAAAGAAATTATCGAACCACAGGGAGGAAGGTACTAGAGTTTAAGCGATCTCAAATTTATCGTGATTTTATGAGGACGACGGAAAGGAGCGGATAGGAGCAAATGAATGCAATTATGCTAAAGCAAGAAATAAAGATAAAATGAATGCAAAGATAAGATGGGTTCCAAATGATGCAAGGATGAGATTAACAACAATCATGGCATAGATAATTAAGTAATTATGCAATTAATTCTAATCTCTCATGGACAAGGTATAGAAGCGATCACTAATTCCTCCTAAACTCTCTCTCGAGATGGATAGGATGTAGGCCCTCAACAAGGCTCCCAAACGCACATAGGATCGAGACAATAGCAAACACCTCCCACTAGGTACTAATTACTCTATGAGTTCCCTAATTAGGTACTAAATCATAAGAAATATTCCCTTTTAAGGTACTATGAATTCACTAATTGTTTGGGTCTCCTCATTTAATCAACCAACCTCTCGATTAAGCTAATCAAATGTTCTATCAAAGGGTTCTAAATTATGAAGGACTTCTCAATCTCTTCACAACCTATAATGCATATGAAGTGTATGATGAAATGATTCAATCAACTATCCTAAACACATAATTGATTTCTCAATCTAATTACATGCCCATGACAATTAATCACACATGTCATCATATAAATCAAGCAATAAACAATCAATGATAGAAATAACACAAAACCCATTCAAGATTAAAATCCAATTGCATAAATACTAAATTATCCAACACCAATCATGGAGCTAATCTCACAAAGGAGATTAGCCTATCATAGTTTTAGAGAAAACAATCATAGATAATTGGATCCACAAATTCCATGACAAATCTATAAAGAATTTCACAAGACTTAGAATTAAATTCCCCCTTTGAAGGTCTTCAATGGAGATCTCCTTCTTCCTCTTGTGATCTTCACTCTCCCTTACTTCCTTGATCACTTGGATGGTGGATTTGATGGAGGGGATCAAGTGTAGATGGATGGAATCAAGGAATGGTGAATGAGATGAAGGGTAGATGGAATGGAGAGGAAAAGTGTGTGAAAAATGGTGTGTATTAGGTGTAGATCTGATCCCCACTGATATTTACACTCCAAAATGGGTGTTTTTACCCCTTAGAACCTTCTAGAACACATTCTAATCATAAAAATGACTTTGGGCTGAGCATGGGTCGAATTTGGGTCAAGTTCGGGTCGGTGCAGCGCAGTCTCACCGTTTCGCGCATAACTTCCACATCCGATCTCCAATTTGAGTAATTCTTGCACTCAAGTGATCCTCTTTTCATTGGCTTTCTATCCATATAAAGATCTGATAAAACATCCAACATTTGAAAGTGTAACAATTCATACAAAGTAGCACAACCGTGCTGAGTAGAAACAGCCTGCGCGACGTCAAAATTTTAATCATAACTTTCTCGTTTGGGCTCGGATTGAAGTGTTTCTTATACCAAAACGATCCTCTTTTATGTGGCTTTCCAACCATATATTACACTTCTTGTTTTGAGCTCCACAAGAGTACAGAAAAATTACACAAGTTGGACGTGCGTTTTTCAGCATTTTGCTTAATTTGACTAATTTTCCCTCGTTTCAACTCCGAATTAGGTTTCGTTTTTTCCCAAATTTTCCTTCTCGCGTCTAGAATCCATTTTTACCTGGAAATCATACATTTAAGCTTATTCTCACATATTTTCATAAAAACATAAAACACAACCAAATAGAACACAAATACGGATAAAATAATACGAAAACTCACATAAAAAGATACTAAAATCTAGGTGAAAATATCACTCATCACACCCCCAAACTTAAAATCTTGTGCGTCCCCACACAACGAAAATGATAAACCAAGGAGAGTGATTTTCACCTAGGAAAAGACTAAATGAACATAAGTAACAACACATCAATAATAATAAGAATCACAATTTATGCTAAGTCATCCTACAACATTAGATTCATGACATGAAGAATTAACAAGTTCAATCACAAGAGAATATTAGTGTAATATAGTCTCTTTTTGGTCCAAGCCTCACATAGGTTATAAATGTCACTCAACACTCTTTAAAGTAGGGTAAATCATCATTCATTAACCGATTAGCTCGACTCGCTATAAGCTTGCTCGTGGACTACATTCACAAACCACCAAAGTTTCTATTAGTGATCAAAAAGGTCTTTAATTAAGGATGTAATGATAGACTCTTTGGTAGGGTAGGAAGAATATAGGTAAGAGTGACTACACAAGTGTAAGTAATCGAAGAGATGATCAACTTCCTCAACTTCTCCACTTTTCCTTCTTCCTTTCTTATCTTTGGGAATCACAAGCACTACTCATCAACTTTCCTTGGATTGAGCTTCTTTTGATGCATGCTTCCTATCTTTGAATTTTGTTTACTTAAGCATTTTGATGTTGATTTGCTCCTTTTCTAACTTTGAGGTTGCATGTGCCTTCTTGTTGTTGCTCTTTTCATCCTTTTTCTTGCTTGTTACCATTTTCTTTCTTTCTTTTGTTCTTCAATCAAACCTTTCTAGTTACCATCTCCTCAATCACTCACACAAAATGTATGTATGAAAGGCTCAAGTGGGTAATTAAGGCTTGTAGTGTGCTAAATTCACAATAAAATGGCTTAAAGGCTCAAAATGGTTAACTAGGGATGATGTACATGGTAGGAAAATATATGGCAATGACTATGAATAACAAGGATGGCCTAAGATCATTTCACTAATCTCCACTAATCGGGCTCGTTCCTATAGTCCTTGAGCAAGTTCTAGCTTATCAAACACAACCAATCCACTCATGAAGAAAAACCATGTATGTACGGTTGAGGCTCAAATTCTCACAAGCTTATGCATTGGACCTTAAGAAACTTATTACACCACATTCATCTCAAAATTGAACAAGTTAAGTAAAACATGTCACAATTCGAAAGTGTAGAGATTCTTAATCATAACTTGTCATCACTTACTACCACAACATATCACCACTCATATTCAAAAATGACTCACAACCTCCCTAAATAAACCACCAAACATACCAAGACAAAAATAAGAAAACACACAAAACATAAAATAAAGACTCAACAAACAAGAAACAAAACAAAAACACATAACATGCAAAAACAAAAATCACCATCATTAACAATAAAGCACACATTCTATATCATCCATGATCAATTTAGCTCACAATAATCCCAACCTTAATTGAAAAGGAAATCCCAAAAACATAACACAAAGTAGCATGCTAATCCATCAATCCAAATCAACATCAATTAGAAGTGCTAAGGTGTAGGTACTCCCTCAATAGGCATTTGGTAAGGAAAGCGTTAGCTCCAAGCTCCATTCGTGCTTCCAATACCCTTCATTTATACTCAAAAACTCAACAAACACCATTAGCTTAACAATTTCATTAAAAATATGGACTCACATGCACTTCAACACAACCAATCATACCAAAATCCAACCAAACTCATGAGAAAATTTTTAAAATTAGCCCAAAACTACGAAAAGTATATGCTTTCAAAACAAAGTACGTCACACCACACCATATCCCCCCAAACTTAAATTGAAACAAGAGTTTCGAGGTAAGTTTGCAAAAAGTGGTGTGACTTACTATCACACTTCAAATCAAGTACTCTTCGTGTCTTCAATACGCGTATTCCTCACAAGCACAATCAACCTACATGCCAAAAATGCAAGAAATAACAAATCCACAATCCTTATTGAAAGCATTAAATAAAACAATAAAGATAATGATGGGTTGCCTCCCATCGAGCGCTAAGTTTAACGTCTTCAAGCCGGACGATAGTCTTTAGCTCATGGTGGTCTTGAATAGTCCTTAGGCACTATCATAGGTTTCTTCTTGAAGTAGTGCCTTGTGATCTCCCGTTCAACCACTAGAACGGTTCCCTTCTTGATAAATAGCTCAAGTAATTGTTCTTCGAAGGCGTTCTTCACAAGGAATGGCCCTTTCCACTTGTTCCACTTTTTCCATGGGGCTTTATATGCATTTTGAACTTCAACCACATCCCCCGGTAAGAATTCGGGCATTGACAAGTGTTGGTGCCCTCTTGCAACATTTTTCCTACAATCACCAAACAAATTTTTATCAATGAAATCATGGAAGTTCTTAAGAGAATTTGAAATTTCAATAGAATGAGAAGGTTTTGGCTTGTGGGGAGTAAAATCCATGATCTTAGTTTCCGGAGGTTTCTTTTCTTCCATAATGGCATGAATCTCTTTTTGATTTTGAATCTTGGCTTTCTCTACCATCTCTTCAAGAGACTCGACAAATCTCTCGAATTCCCCCTTCAACTCTTCTTTCAACTCTTTAGCTTTCACCCACTTGGGCACCCTTTCTCTTCTTTCCTTTATAACCTGATCAACCCCCAAACTATCCTCTTTTCGATCTTTAATGGCCATGCATAGATTCGTTCCGGAGGTAGAAGGCTTGTTGTTCTCTTCTTGAAGTCTCTCCACGGTGGACACTATTTGACTTATTTGGTGCTCCAATGAATCCAACTTAACATTGAATGCTACCATTGTATTCATCATCATTTCACACAAGTTTCCGATTCTATCAATCCACGCTTGATTAGACTTACTATCCTTCTCCATGCGCTCCATAATCTTTTTGATCAACTCATCTCTAAGTTTCTCTCTATAGTCAAGTTGGGCGGAATAAGAGGTGTTGGAGTCTTAAAAATCTCCTCATAGTTGTGGTTGATTTCCATCTTGATTTCTATAAAAATTTCCTTGAAAACCATCTTCCACACCTTGAGGGTATACTTGATGATGCATTTGATGAGGAACTCCAAAATTTTCATAACTTTATTGTTGGAATTGCATATCTTGTACTCCGTAATCCGGTTGCAAATTAGGTTCACCATTTGGCATTTGAGATCTTTGAAAATTTCCTTGTGTGTTCATAGTGGAATGAACACTTCTATTCACCATATCTCGAAGAATATCCATGTAGCTCATATTTTTGGAGTTGCTCTCCTTCTTCTTCCTTCTCAAGGTATGCACCTATAAAAGAAAGAAAAATTAGAACAAAATTTTCCAAAGCAAATATAAGATGCAAAAATAAAAAAAAATATCCTTATTAAGACCACTCTAAACAATCCTTCGTCAAACTACTAGCGACCGTTACCTCCCCAGCAACGGTGCCATTTGATTAGCCATAATATAGTGGGCATGACCAATTAAAGAAATTATCGAACCACAGGGAGGAAGGTACTAGAATTTAAGCGATCTCAAGTTTATCGTGATTTTATGAGGACGACGGAAAGGAGCGGATAGGAGCAAATGAATGCAATTATGCTAAAGCAAGAAATAAAGATAAAATGAATGCAAAGATAAGATGGGTTCCAAATGATGCAAGGATGAGATTAACAACAACCATGACATAGATAATTAAGTAATTATGCAATTAATTCTAATCTCTCATGGACAAGGTATAGAAGCGATCACTAATTCCACCTAAACTCTCTCTCGAGATGGATATGATGTAGGCCTTAACAAGGCTCCCAAACGCACATAGGATCGAGACAATAGCAAACACCTTCCACTAGGTACTAATTACTCTATGAGTTCCCTAATTAGGTACTAAATCATAAGAAATATTCCCTTTTAAGGTACTATGAATTCACTAATTGTTTGGGTCTCCTCATTTAATCAACCAACCTCTCGATTAAGCTAATCAAATGTTCTATCAAAGGGTTCTAAATTATGAAGGACTTCTCAATCTCTTCACAACCTATAATGCATATGAAGTGTATGATAAAATGATTCAATGAACTATCCTAAACACATAATTGATTTCTCAATCTAATTATATGCCCATGACAATTAATCACACATGTCATCATATAAATCAAGCAATAAACAATCAATGATAGAAATAACACAAAACCCATTCAAGATTAAAATCCAATTGCATAAATACTAAATTATCCAACACCAATCATGGAGCTAATCTCACAAAGGAGATTAGCCTATCATAGTTTTAGATAAAACAATCATAGACAATTGGATCCACAAATTTCATGACAAATCTATAAAGAATTTCACAAGACTTAGAATTAGATTCCCCCTTTGAAGGTCTTCAATGGAGATCTCCTTCTTCCTCTTTTGATCTTCACTCTCCCTTGCTTCCTTGATCACTTGGATGGTGGATTTGATGGAGGGGATCAAGTGTAGATGGATGGAATCAAGGAATGGTGAATAGGATGAAGGGTAGATGGAATGGAGAGGAAAAGTGTGTGAAAAATGGTGTGTATTAGGTGTAGATCTGATCCCCACTGATATTTACACTCCAAAATGGGTGTTTTTACCCCTTAGAACCTTCTAGAACACATTCTAATCATAAAAATGACTTTGGGCCGAGCATGGGTCGAATTCGGGTCAAGTTCGGGTCGATGCAGCGCAGTCTCACCGTTTCGCGCATAACTTCCACATCCGATCTCCAATTTGAGTAATTCTTGCGCTCACGCGATCCTCTTTTCATTGGCTTTCTATCCATATAAATATCTGACAAAACATCCAACATTTGAAGGTGTAACAAGTCATACAATGTAGCACAACCGTGCTGAGTAAAAACAGCCTGCGCGACGTCACCATTTTAATCATAACTTTCTCGTTTGGGCTCGGGTTGAAGTGTTTCTTATACCAAAACGATCCTCTTTTATGTGGCTTTCCAACCATATATAACACTTCTTGTTTTGAGCTCTACAAGAGTACAGAAAAATTACACAAGTTGGACGTGCGTTTTTCAGCATTTTGCTTAATTTGACTCATTTTCCCTCGTTTCAACTCCGAATTAAGCTTCGTTTTTTCCCAAATTTTTCTTCTCGCGTCTAAAATCCATTTTTACCTGGAAATCATACATTTAAGCTTATTCTCACACATTTCCATAAAAACATAAAACACAACCAAATAGAACACAAATACGGATAAAATAATACGAAAACTCACATAAAAAGATACTAAAATCTAGGTGAAAATATCACTCATCAAAGAACTCCCATGGAGATACTTTTCTGCTTTTATTCAAGTTTTCTTATTGAATGTTAAATCTTTCGTCTAGCCGGATAATCGGAGGCGTGGTTCAATATTATCATGTGAGATCTAACTAGTTTTCATACTTTTTCACATTGTATCATTTGTATAATCTCTGTGCTCGATTATATTGTTTGGCGGATTGATTAACTTGATCACTTATTTGATTTGTGAAAATGATATATGCCAATTAGAACGTTAAATTCGTAATTTTTTAATTATTTCTAATATATGTGGCAAGTAGCATAATTAATTTCACCTCACTTTCGATTATTGCTATAGGGGATATGCAACCTAGTCTCAATGAACCTACATTTGCTTTCGTTGGCTAGAATTGGGTCTTTTTAAGTTGAATGTAGTCGGTAAATTAAATCCTACGATCGTACGTAGGGTTGTTTATTTGGCTAGGGATTAATTAGAGGTCGTACCCTAATTATCTAATAATATGGAAAGATTAGGTTGTTAGATCGTACCAATAACTATAACCAATTTGGTGTTAAAGTGAAAGAGTCATCCTTGCATCCGTGATCGTGTTTGTTGAACCATTTCGAAGATTGTCTTGGCTAGATATTTTCATCTCAGTTAATCACCCCACTTTATTTAATTTAAATCTTCTGCAACTCTAGTTTAAGTACAAACTCAAACCCCCCAATCTTTGTTTATTTATTTTTGTTGAATAAATCTGTTTTTCCAATTTCTGTGGATACGACCCTACTTATCGCTATCTATTGTAGTAATTTTAATATATTTATTAATTGTTAGTTTCGACACCCACCAAATTTTTGGCGCCGCTGCCGGAAATTAGTTTCAAAACAGGATTATTTTTAGTTGTTTATTTTGTTTATTTTTATTTTTATGGCTCGTCCTTTTCATACAGGTGAACTTCTCTTTGATTCGGAAATTAAAAAGATCGCTAGTCGGCTAAGAAAAGAAGCAAAGTTAAAAAATAAAGCATCTACTTCATCTTCTGACTTACTCGCGCTTCTTGATTCAAAGGATATACCTAGTGAGTCTGATTGTGAAGAAGTAGTAGAGATGGCACAAAGAGAAGGACGTTGAAGGAGTTGACAGCGCCGGATCTTTATCAACAACTGTTGTTTTGCATTCAATATCACGATATGGAAGTAAATTTTGAGTTGAAAGCCAGGCCGATTCATTTGTTGCCTAGGTTCCATAGCCTCGAAAATGAGGATCCACACAAGCACTTGAAGGAGTTTCATGTTGTTTGCTCTAGCCTAAAGCCACATGAAGTGTCCGAAGAGAAGGTAAAATTGCATGCTTTCCCATTTTCGTTGGAGGGTCGAGCAAAGGATTGTCTTTTCTACTTACCCACGGGCTCAATTACCACATGGACGGGTATGGCAAGGTTGTTTTTAGATAAATATTTCCTTGCCCCAAAGGCTGCAACAATGAGAAGGGAAATATGTAGAATAAAGCAAATGGATTCGGAGTCACTTCATGAATATTGTGAGAGATTCAAGCAATTATGCTCAAGCTGCCCACAACACGGAATATCCGATCAGCTGCTCATTCAATATTTCTATGAAGGATTACTTCCTATGAAGAGAAGGATGATGGACACTACAAGTGGAGGTGCAATAGTGAACAAAACTCCTCATGAGGCAAGAGATTTGATCACCACTATGGCAGCAAATTCTCAACAATTTGGAAGTAGGCGAGATGCATCCAACAAAGGAGTGAATGAGGTAACCATTTTGTCTCTTGAGGATCGTATTACTAACTTGTCTTCTCTTGTTCGAAACATGGCTGCAGAAAACATGCAACAATTTAAAGATTATGGAATTTGTGCCTCAGTAGGACATCCAACCGACATGTGTCCAACATTTCAAGAGGATGTTGAACAAGCTAATGTTATAAGAGGATTTCCGGGGCCACCTCAAAGGAAGTATGATCCCAACTCCAACACTTATAATCAAGGTTGGAGGGATCATCCAAACTTTCGATGGGGAGGACCTTAATACCAAAATCCTCATGTTCAGCCTCAGCCACAAATTTTACAAAATCAGCAACAATACCATTCTTCGAGCTCAGGTATGTCTCTTGAAGATGTTGTTAAAGCACTTGTATTTAACACTCAAAAGTTTCAGCAAGAGACACAAACAAGCATTAAGAGGATAGAAGATCAAGTTGGCCAATTAGCATCTTCCGTGAATAGATTGGAGTCTCAAGAAAAATTGCCATCACAAACAGTTGTCAATCCGAAAGAAAATGTGAGTGCAATTACCTGGAGGAGTACTAATGTGTTAATTGAGCCGAAAGAACGTGATCAAGAAGAGGAGAAAGAAGTCATGGTTTCTAAACCCGATCAAACTAAAAGAAAGAAGAAAGTTGTTGAAAAAGACACCTCTGATGTGGTGCCACCTCATGCTCCTTTTCCTTCCAAATTTCTTCAATCTAAGAATGTGGAAGAAGAAAAATAAATTTTGAAAACTTTTTGTAAAGTTGAGGTAAATATTCCATTACTTGATACAATTAAGCAAGTACCTCGTTATGCTAAGTTTTTAAAGGAACTTTGCACTAATAAGAAGAAGTTGAAAGGTAATGAGTTTGTGAGTGTGGGAGAAAATGTTTCTGCTGTGATTCAACAGAAATTACCTCCTAAATGCATTGATCCAGGTTTGTTTACTATCCCTTGCAAGATTGGTAATGTCAAAATTGAGAAGGCAATGTTAGATCTAGGAGCTTCAATTAATGTCATGTCTTTTTCTATTTATTCATCCTTGAATGTTGGTCCTATGAAAGAAACTGGTGTGATTATTCAACTTAAGGATAGATCTAATGTTTATCCTAAAGGTGTTTTGGAGGATGTTTTTGTGCAAGTTAACGGTTTGGTTTTTCCAGCTGATTTTTATTTGCTTGATATAGAAGATAATGATTCATCTCATTCAATGATTTTGCTAGGAAGGCCTTTCATGAAAATATCTAGAACTGTGATTGATGTGCATAATGGTAAACTCACTATGGAATTTGATTGTGAAGTTATAAATTTCAATATCTATACCCATGAAAAATAATAGTGATGTGTCTCATGTCTTTGCTGTAGATGTTGTTAAGCCTCCTATGAAGAATGTTTTTGAGTTGAATGATGGTGATTCGTTAAAAAATGCATCAAGTCATGAAAGCTTCATTCTTAAAAATTCTGAGAAAAATTTGAACAAATTTGAGTTTGGTGGTGTTTTAAAAGATGTTATTCATGAATTGGATATTGTGTTTGAAAGGTGTAATTTATGAGTTGAAATCGTTACTACTTCCGGTGGAAGTGGTACAAAGTGATTATGGTTGATGGGTGTGGAATGTCTAGCCAAAGACGATAAAGAAAAGCGCTTGCGAGAGGCAACCCGATGTTTAGTTTATGTTTTTATTTGATATTTTAGTGTTTATTTTCGTCTTTATGTGTTTTGGTGCAGAAGTGGAAATTTTTAATAAAGCGTGGGCACGGCTAACAGTAGGAAAACCTGTTGTATCTTTTCTAATACTTTGGACTGTTGCTTAGACGTGACCACGCCTAAGAAGACTTTCGCTTACTGTATCTTTTGTCCCCTATTTTCTTAATTCCAACTTTATATCCCTTTTTTATTATATTATTATTTTATTTTTTAACTTTAATAAAACTTCCTTTCCCTCATTTGACACCTGTTAAACCCTTCCACCTCACTCTTCCCTCATTTGAAATCCAATTTCCCTTCACACCCGTCAAGCCCAATCTATCCCAAATTAATTGAACCAAACTTAGATTTTCTTAGGATTTAGGGGAGGAAAAATCAGAATCCCTATTTTACTTTTGCAAATAACTCGTCGAAGTCTTCACTTCGATATGCTATTTTCGGGTTCCTTTCTCTATTAATTTTTCTCCCCTTTGAAATTCACCGAAGGTTACCATTTCTTTTATTTCAGATGGATCGATCAAAATCGGGCCCTCAACTTAAGGAATTGCAGAAGAAATCCAAAGCACTGCTGATTTCCACCCATTCTCCGTCAGATCGATCAGAATCAGAATCCCCTACTGCTTGTAGATGTTCATTTATTTCATGGAAGTTTCTTACTTTCTTTATTCATTAAATATTTTCTAGCATCTACTTTTAAAGCATTAGGGACAATGCTTAATTCAAGTGTGGGGGAGTGATTCTGTTAAAGCGTATGTTATTAGTGTATATTTTCTTGGTTTGTTGAGAGTTTTGCTTTGTTTTGTTCTTGAAATTGCTTGATTTGAAATTTGTTGTCTCTTTTCGCTTGAAAACTTGATTCATTCGAAGCTCATCCTATAAGATTGATGGTTTTTATGCATGTGTAAAAATATTTTTGAATTCTCATCCGTTGATTCTTGGCCAGTTGTCATTGATGGTTGTTTAAATGAGAAAAACTCTGATCTTCACACAATTGGACCTTATTGTTTTGTGAGATTTGAGCCTAGGAGCTATCATCATTTCTAGCTCAAATTTTTCTTTGTGTGTTGTCATTCATGGTTGATTTTTCTAGAACTTACATTGTTATACATGTCAATGTTAATCCTCATCGATGAATTGGATGTGAAAATTATTAAGGACATTAGGTTGAACCTTCTTTTGTCATTTTTATCCATTTCTTAATCCTACCTTAATATACTTACCCCTAGTGAGCCAACTTTGAGCCTTAAGCCTTTTACTTCAAATTAACCGCATTATAAGCCTTAACACCCATTCTTTCAAACCATCTTTGAACCTTTTGATCGAAGAGTCATTTTTGCTGTTAAAAAAATTGTCCAAGTAAAGCTCCACATGATTTGTTGTAATAGACAAGCCATTATGAAAATGTTCGTTTGTGGTTGAAAAAGTTCAAAAAAAAGGAAAATTTCTAAAAAAGAAGAAAAAAAATCAGAAAATGCAGAAAAAAATAGGAAAAAAAAGGAAAAAAAAGGAAAAAGATGATGTGGCCTTGCATGTTTGGAATTAGGGTTAATGGCATAAAAAATACCAACCTTTGCTTTAATTGCAAATTAATCCAAACTTTTAACTTTTGGCAAAAATAATCACTACCTTTGAGGAATTTGGCAAATTGGACCCTTTGGGCAGGCCTGCCCTGCCCGATTTGCTGACTTGGCAGATGCTTATTACGTGTGCTGCCAACACAACATTAAATATTGTGATTTAATTAAGGATATTATTAAAAGTGACGTTTTAACTTCTTCTTCATGATACCACTGCCAACTTTCTCATTACTCCACCTATTCCCTTACAGAACACATTCAGACGGAAGCATGATTTGTGTATGAAAAATGAAAATATTTTCTCTTCCATTGAAGCACGAATTGTGTTCTTAGTGAAGAAAAAGACAAACTGAAAAGACCAACCAACGACAAAGGTAAAATTAATCTTTGGTTGTTTTTCTATAATCCACATCGTTTTTGTCTAAATAATTTAGGGATTTTTAAAAATCGCAACACCATATGCTGAAATTATATTTCAAAATCACAAGAGAGTTTATCGATTCTAGGTTTGGGTTGTGTTTAGGTTTACAACATGACACATGAATATGTTATCTATATATTTTAATTCAAAGTTGGGGTGTGGTGTTGATGAAGTTGATTCATAAGGTGTGCTCTTTTATTCATATAAATTTAAAAGAAATAATCGAACTTGTACGTTCTGTAATTAAATTAGAAAATTTGTTTAGTATCTTAAATGAACTTTCTAAAACAATTGTATCAGGGTTTTGGATTATTATTACCTTCCAGTTTGCCAGCCTATATATAATTCTGATTGATTATGATCTCTTCTAGTTTTTGTGTCTGATAACAAACTAGTTAACTTATTTTTTTCTCTACTTTTTTGTGGCATCTTGAGTGTGTAAGTGTTTCATGATCTATAATAGTCAACTTCTATCTTGGTTGTAATGTGTTGATGAAACATAATTTGATTTTTTTTAATAAATGCAGTATGGATTTAGGGTATTTTTCTATATTTTTCCACCATGATGGAAAAATGATGTCTGTTGATGGCGAGATGCATTACGTGGGAGATAATATTACTTCTAGGTTTGGGTTGGATATTGACAGGTTTGGATATTTTGACCTAGAAGAAGAAGTTAAGCAATTGGGATACGCAAGTTGGGATAAATTATTTTATAGAATTCCTAGATCTATAGAGATTGATGGCTTTAGGGATGTAATCAATGACGTTGGGGTTATGGACATGATTAAATACTCCTTGTATGGAAAACATCCCGTGCATGTTTATGTTGATGGGGGCAAGAAATCTTTTATTGTTAATGATGTTATAGAGGATTATGGGGAAAATATTGCTAATGATGATGATGAATGTGAGACTGGTGCTAAAGTTAGTGGTGAAAAAAGTGAATTAGAATTGGTTGATTTTAATAGAGAACATGAGGATGATGATAGTTCTGAGGATGAAGAATATATGCCAGTAGATGTGAGTGATTCTGAGGACGGGTTAGTTGAAGAAGATTTGGATACGGATGATGGTGAATACTTTGAGGCCAGAAAAAATAGGTTTAGTAATGAGCTGGTACTTAGAAATGAAGAAACAGAACATGAAAATGTGCTTGCTGTGTTACACTCGGATTATGAAGATTCTGAGGGTGAAGTTAATTCTGATTCTTCAAGTAGTGAGGATATAGTTTTAGGTTTAGATGAAGGTTGCAATAAAGTGAGAAAGAAATCCAAGATTATATATGATCCAAAATGTGATCATAGAAATTTCCGGTTTATGCTTAGGATGAGATTTGAAAACCAACAGCTATGTAAATCTGCAATTCAAAGGGTAGCTATTTTGAATGGTTATAATATCAAGTTTATTAAGACTAACAAGAAGCAAGTGTATGCAAGATGTGTTGATGGATGCCCGTGGAAGTTTTATGCCAGCCTAGTTGCTAAAGAGGGCACGTTTGCCATTAAGACTTTGATTAATGAGCATAAGTGCAGCAGGGATATGTCAACAAGACAGACGACGGCTGAGTGGATTGCTTCTGAGTATGTTGAACATTTTAGAAAAAACCCAAATTGGAGCATAAAAGAATTGAAGGCTGATTTGTCAAGTAATTACGCTGTAAAACCTTCAAAATGGAAGCTATACAGAGGTAAGTGGCAAGCATTGGAGCTTCTGAGGGGTTCAGTTGTTGATCATTATGCTAGCTTAAGAAGATATGTGGCTGCACTTAAAGAGGCTGACAAAGAAGGAAGATTTGAGTTATTACTAGGGGGTGACAGCGTCTTTAAAGGTTTTTATCAGGTATTTAGCGCACTTAAGAAAGGGTTTCTCCAAGGGTGTCGGCCAATTATTGGATTTGATGGCTGTTTTCTGAAGACGTTTCTTGGAGGAGCTTTGCTGGCTGCTACTGCAAAAGATGGTAACAATCAAATGTTTCCAATTGCATGGGCAGTAGTAGAGGCTGAGAATGAAAGCTGTTGGAGGTGGTTTTTAACCATATTATTTGAGGAGCTTGGCATCACAGATGGCTTAGGGTGGAGTTTCATAAGTGATCAACAAAAGGTATACCATAAATTAAAGCTAAATTCATATTTTACTTTCTAAGATAAATATGATGTATTGACATTATTTGTGACTTGCTAACAGGGACTCATAAAGGCAATTAGTGAATTGACACCAAATGCTGAACATATGAACTATGCCAGACATATCTATATCAACTTGAAGAAACGTTTCAAGGGGCAAACACTAAAGAACATCTTCTGGAAATGTGTAAGGAGCAGTTACATGGCAGCATATAATGATGCTTTACAAAAGATGAAAGTTGAAGATAAAGAAGCATATGATAATTTCCTAGAAAGAGGACCTGAAAAATTTTGCAAAGTCTTCATCTCAACCATACCAAAGTCAGATATGGTTGATAACAACATTAGTGAGACGTTTAATGCTTACATTGTGAAGGGAAGAGAAAAACATATCATTGATATGCTTGAATATATCAGAACTGAATTGATGGTGAGACATTACCAGAATTTGGATAAGATGAGTGGTGTGACTGATAGAATCTGTCCTAGGGTGAGAACAAAAGTTGAGGCTGCTATTTTAATGAGTAGATTGTGTGAGACTAAGCCTACAGTGGGGGATAAGTTTCAAGTGTCAATTGAAGATGACCAATTCATTGTGAATTTAAACTACAAGACTTGCACTTGTAGGGTATGGGACTTAACTGGAATCCCTTGTGTTAATGGATGCGCAACGATTCTATTCATGAAGAGGGATGTTGCAGATTATGTGGATAAATGCTATACTGTTACAAAGTATATAGAGGCATATACACATCCATTAGAACCTCTTAATGGAAAGAAGATGTGGCCTGAAGCTATTGGAAATCCGATAAAGCCCCCACCATATAAGAAGATGCCAGGCCGGCCTAAGAAGAAAAGGATGGTGTCTGAAAGAATGATAGTTTACTTTTTCTTACTGTGTTTGTTAAGTTTCTCATTTTCTTTACAAGCACTTTTACTTTTGTATATTGGAATAGCTGAGAAGAAATAAGAGGGGCTGAATTAAGAGCACAATTTAAACAAGGAATAATAGGTTTGAGAAATAAAAGGTACTAATTTGTACAAGAAAAATCATGATGAGAGCATAAATGAAGAAAAGTTCCAAAACTTTGTTTTCAAAGTTTGAAATTATTACTAAGGTACTTGTGCTAAGTTTACTCCTATATATAAAAGAGTTTGTATTAGTGGCTAAAATTTGATATTAATTTTATTTTGTTTAGCTTATATATGATGCAAACTGTGTGATGTGAGTAAGGGTTCCGGTTTAGCTTATATACTAATTTGTTTAGCTTTATATACGATGCAGAGTTTGTAAGCGTTTCCATGCCCTGACAAAGCTACAAAAGCTGTAAAACACTAATGCTATAACTAAATTTTTTTTTCCTTTCTTCTTTATTTCATTTTAACATGATACGGTGATATTTAATCTTTTCTTAACTGTAATTATCTATCATGTAGCTTTTAGTCATTCTTATACATTGTAAGAATGAAACGATCTCTGCAGGCTGCTCGCCGTCGTCCATCGCACCTTCATTCAGCCGTTCGTGAACCACTGCTCGTCGCCGTCGACCGCCGCCAAAGGATCGATAGCCGAGTGCCGTCACTTGCCACCGAAGTCGCGAGCATCGTCGGAATCCATAGAAACGCTGTCAACACTGTTAGAGTTGTCTCCGGCCGCCGCTGTTTCCACTTCCAGCCGCTCGCCATCGACCCCTGAGTGCACCCATCTGCCACCGTGTTGCTTCTGCCCCGAGAAATTGCGCTTCTATTCAACCTCCCGCCATTAGCCGCTGCTTGGAAAGTCGCGAAATTACCCAGCAGTTTCCACCACCGCGCTTTTGGATTAACAAACGCAGTCGCAGTTCGCCGCACACCACGGTACGCCGATTTGAGCCCAGCTGCCGAATCCCGTCGCAACGCCACCCTCGTCAACAGCAGGTGAACTCGACCACCGCCCGATCATGCCAGTGTGTTGAAAGCTCTACTCCATCTGCAGGAAGAAATGTCCTCACCGAAGAATACAGTTGGCACTGACAAAATCTTGGATAATCACGTCTTTCGTTGCCAACCTGGCAATTATTTGCCACGTCATGAATCGGGCAGGACGATCTGCCCATTGGTTTCAATTTGCAAAGCCTTCAAAAGGTTGGTGTTTTTTTTGCTAAATCTTAAAAGTTTGGATTAAAATGCAAACAAAGCAAAGATGGGTATTTTTGATGCAATTAACCCTTTGGAATTATTGTAGTTATGTGAAACTTTAAAATCACTTAGTTGAGCATTACATGAAAATAAAATGATCTCTTCGACTCTCTCTTAGCCCAAAAACCTCACATCTTCTTTCTCACTTAGCCTCTTTTCCTATACCTTACACTACATACCCTTCTTTGAGTCCTTTTGGTTCTTGCATCTTAGTTCATTCATTGGGGAGATGATGTGATATATTTGCACGTTTATGGTAAAAGTCTTCTATGTTTTGACTTGAGAGATCCAATATTTTTATTATAAGCCTAAACACTTTGAGTGTATGAGTGAATCCCTTGTGAGGTATTTAGATCTAATGTAATTTAAGTTTGATTCAACTATTGATGTGGCTTGCTTAGTTATTGGTGGATGAGAATTCCCGTTTAAAAGATTTTCATTACATGAGAAAAAATTTTGGATGAGCCAACGAGGATGAGAGTTAAAAAATGAATTTGAGGCAATGAATTTACACTTAAGCATACTTGAGGACAAGCAAGATCTAAGTGTGGGGGAATTTGATAAGTCACAAAAATGTCATACTTTGATGTCATATTTTCCCATGTTTAGATGTCAATTAATCCTTAAATGTTTGTTTTGATCAAAATTTATATTTTGTAGGTATGAAAAGGATTTAACTATAGAAATGGGCTAATTGGACTATTTTTGGAAGATGATGAAGTGGAGCTACAAAGAGAGAAGCAGGCTGTGCGTAAGGCGTGGTAACGTCTTAATTGCTAGCGGAAATCTGCAAATGGAGAAAAATATACAGAATGAAAATTGCTGATAAAGCGTGGGCACGCCTAAGGACTGGACGGAAATTATTAATTTGAGTGGCCAAATCTCAAGTATCGCATACCATATCTCATTTCCTCCTATAATTTAGGAATCTCTTATTTCCTGCACTGATTTTAGTTATTTTAGGAAGAATTAAGGAGGAGATAAATCCCGTAAAAGACTCCAATCACACGATCTTCTTTCCATATCTCTGCTTTTATTTTACATTAAATACTAGAGAAAGATGTAAAGGGAGATCATCTTTTACTTCTACTTTATTTTTTGTATTTTTACGTTAAAACTCTGTAAACTCCCATGGAGATACTTTTCTGCTTTTATTCAAGTTTTCTTATGGATTGTTAAATTCTTCGTCTAGCCGGATAATCGGAGGTGTGGTTCAATATTATCATGTGAGATCTAACTAGTTTTCATACTTTTTCACATTGTATCATTTGTATAATATATGTGCTCGATTATATTGTTTGGCGGATTGATTAACTTGATCACTTATTTGATTCGTGAAAATAATATGTGCCAATTAGAACGTTAAATCTGTAATTGTTTAATTGTTTCTATTATGTGGCAAGTAGCACAATTGATTGCACCTCACTTTCGATTATTGCTACAGGGGATATGCAACCTAGTCTAAATGAACCTACATTTGCGTTCGTTGGCTAGAATTGGGTCTTTCTAGGTTGAATGTAGTCGGTAAATTAAATCCTACGGTCGCACCTAGGGTTGTTTATTTGGCTATGGATTAATTAGAGGTCGTACCCTAATTATTTAATAATATGGAGAGATTAGGTTGTTAGGTCGTACCAATAAATATAACCAATTTGGTGTTAAAATGAAAGAGTCATCCTTGCATCCGTGATCGTGTTTGTTGAACCATTTCAAAGATTGTCTTGGCTAGATATTTTCATCTCATTTAATCTCCCTACTTTATTTAATTTTAATCTTCTGCAACTCTAGTTTAAGTACAAACTCAAGCCCCCTCAATCTTTGTTTATTTAATTTCGTTGAATAAATCTGCTTTTCCAATTTCTGTGGATACGACCCTACTTATCGCTATCTATTGTAGTAATTTTAGTAGGTTTATTATTTGTTGGTTTCGACACCCACCAAGGAGTATTATTATTTTATGTGTAGTAGGTAGTTGTATTAGTGGAGGGTGTGGTTGGGGTCCCATATTTTATTTGTATTAGTGGAGGGTATGGATCTCATAGTCCCAAAAGGAAAATGGATAGATTAAGGATGGACGGCCCAAAATGGTAAAATTGATAGATTGACAGTGGACGGAGGGAGTAACATATTCATTACACTACGTAAAGATTTCCAATGATATAATTTAAATAAGGATTTAAATATTCATCTAAAATAACTAAAAATACATCAAAATCAAATTTATAATTTGAAATCCATTCATTTGAAATCTTAAATTTATAAATTTGTGCATTTAATGATGGATCTA
Organism: Pogostemon cablin; assembly: GCA_023678885.1. Classification (NCBI taxonomy): domain Eukaryota; kingdom Viridiplantae; phylum Streptophyta; class Magnoliopsida; order Lamiales; family Lamiaceae; genus Pogostemon; species Pogostemon cablin. Next base: position 23,996,280 of record CM042989.1, on the reverse strand, counting down.
AACTTAAAAGAATGATTTACAAATCTCTCCTCAAATTCTCCTATCCAAACACAACCTAATTTTTTTATATATATATATTTTTTTCAAGAGTAAAGATTGATTCCTAAAAAGGGTAAATTATTGTATGAAACTGTTTCATGAGATATTGTTTATCTTTTATTATTTTATTTTGTTAAGGATTATAGGTATTTTGCTCCGGCGTTTAAAATTTATCCATAAATTTAAGATTTAGTATTCATTTTAAAATTATAACTACAATTAGTTTTAAAAAATGGTGGACCACCAAAATTCCACTTGCAATCGTCTAAGATACTCGGATAAAAGTCAATTCAATCTCATAATTCTTCTTATATTCATTTTTTTTACTAAAGAGATAAAATTTTCAACTTAGTACCACTGATTCTGAAATAGAACTAAAATGCCCAATTTTTGCTAGAAAATGCGGAATCACCGGATAGTGACATGTGATTATCACGTGACAACGAAAATCGACGGTGGTTTTAGCATTTTTCGGTGTAAATGGGACATTTTTTGCTCTATTTCAGAACCGGTGGTACTAAATTGAATTTTTTCTCTTTTTGGGAACGAAAATAAACATAAGCAAAGTTATGAAACTAAATTAGTTGTTATCCCTAAAATAACCAAATAAATAAGCAGTCTATTAAACTAAAGCTGTGGATTCAACAAGACATGGCGTGACTTCACGTTATAATTTGGTTAATGAGGACTTTTGGCTATAATTTGAAAACTTGTATCATTTGCATGGCGTGACGTTATTCATGAATATTCAACGGAAAGAAATTCCACAAATTCTTGAATATACAACATACTATTAGGGAAAGAAATTTTCACCAATTCTCTTTTAAAAGATTGTTTGGTTTCGCGGCCATCAACACGTCGTAAGAGATGAGTGGTGCTCAGATTTCCTCAGTTACGGATAAAAAGTGGTAACTTTTATATAATAAAAAGTGATACTCAATTAATGAAAAGTGATAATATATTTCATTAACAATTTATAATATAAATGAAAAGTGATAATATTTTATGGCAAAAGTGATAACTAATTTAAAAAATATAAAATGATCTCACACTAGATAGACTAACGCAAGACTTGCCTGATAAGAAATAACCCATAGAGAGTTCACACCATTAACCTACCAAATGTGTTAAATGACAACCTCATCTAAAAGTTTAAACTTGTAGAGAGTTGAGTCATTTAATACTTAATCAAATCAAATCACTTCTAACGCGCCCCCTCACATGCAGGTGGGGAATTTCTGCCTCAAGTCTTGAGTGTGGAATTTTCTCATAAATAGTTAGCGGTGAGGTTCGAACCCTAGTCCTTTGTTAACCATGGGTTCTGATACAATATTAAATGATCACCTCATATAAAAGTTTAAGCTTGAAGAGAATTGAGTCGTTTAATATTTAATCAAATCAAATCACTTCTAACAAAATGAACACTCTCAAATACTCTCTAGAATCTCTATTTCGTCGCAAGAAAAGGTCAACCATGAAGGATTAATATAATGTTCACTTAAAGTGTAATGTGATTCATTATAAGGAATATATAGAAGAGTGCATGCTCTATACATAACAACGTATATCTACGGCTAACAACCAGCATATAATTATGTATGATCTAATGTGATAATTGCAAGATTTGTAATTAACATGCTAACACGGATGTTTATCACCCCCTTCAAGCGAGACGTGGGTCAAGAAAATACGAGGAGCTTGGATCGAAAGAATTCAAATATAGACCTAGATAAAACTCTTAGTAAAATTGTCAGCAATTTGCAGAAAAAAAGGTATGAGCTTTGTTGATAACTTTCCCATCTAAACGAGCTCCCGAACGAAGTGATAGTCTATATCAACGTTTTTAGCTCGTTTGTGGGCTATCGAATTTTAACTAAGAAAAATGGCACTATTATTGTCGCACAATAAAGTGGGACTTTGAGAAGGCAATGCATGCATGTCATGCAACAAATTCATCACCCAAATAACCTCTACATGGCTCGGTATTCGGATTCACAGCTGGAATGTGAGACGGTCGGCTGCTTCTCCAGGCAGGCAGCATAGCCAGGATTGACGGGGGAGAATTTGCAGGAGGCGTCGGGGGAATCAGGCGGAGATTGATCAAGGCTGAGGGAGATGCAGTCGAAAATGGATCACGTGCCGCTGGAATCCGACAGCATGGAGGCGTTGATGGCATGAACGTCGTGTTGCGCTCGGTGGTCTTGAAACATCTTCTGATGCTGCTTTTCACCACGGTGGAGTTGAGGCGGCTAATCGGCGACTGTGCTCTTCTCTTCAAGGGATTCGCCTCTGTCTCCATTAAATGGCTTGTTAGAACGAAAGCCTTCACAATAGAATCCATTGAAAGTATCAATCAATATGATTATCAAACTTAAACAACATATTGTCGCACTTAATTACCGCCTATCATCACCCACAAAACATTTTGAGATCAACACTTAATCTCTACACTAAATATTTGATCATTTTGCTGCCCTGTATCTTTTATTTTCATTCAAAGAAAACAATTAATAAATTAACTATAATATCAATTGAGTGCACATCTCTTTCTCTAATTTATTCCTATATTTTGATAAAGGGGATGCTTACAATGGGATCAAGGTAGTTTCTCAGTATTAAGACCCAAAGTCATTTTTGCAGCCCATACTGTATAAACTCTACTAATTGTCCACTCCACTGGTCCATTTTCATTATCTATCTGCATATTTCCCATTTACCATTCATACAGCAATTTTTATTTTTCATTATATGGATTAAAAATTAAAAAGGAAAAATGCATTTTTGTCCCATACGAAAATTGCCCTTTAATTTTTAGTCCTTTTTGTAGAAACGGTATATTTTATGGGCAGCTATTGCCACCCAAAAGTTTACTAAAGGCACCCAATAGTTCAAATTAGATGATTTGGAAATACTAAAATAACCTCAATACAAATTTGCTTAAAATATCAAACCCAAATCTAAATTTTAAAAACTTTTTTTTACTTTACACACCCAAAACCCTAACTCTCACATAATATCTTCTTCAAGTCAGGCACCGATGGAGTGTAAGGTGATAGGATTCTCCACCCAATTAATACATTTAAATGTAATGTTTTGATAATCATCAATATTTACATTCATATCATCTTGAAAGGGTGCAATATTTACATCCAACAACAATGATAGAATCTTGGTGTTCAATTGTATTTTCATTTGGTTATGCTTAGATATTTTGTAGATTTGGAAAGGTACTAAACTGGTATCATAATCTTTTCTAATGGTTGCAAGGTCCTTAGAAGTGAGGGAAGACGAATTGTTCTGGAATTCATCAGAAAAAAATAAAATAAAATTATAGGATCTTCAATTTTATCAAAATTAATGGGGGCTTAAACCCCGCAATCAAGTATCACAAAATTTATTGGTAATATCAACATGATCTTTTTATTATTATTTTTGTTTGGGGAATGTAATTCTAAGACTGATGTTCTACAAACAGATATGAAAATATCATGAATAAAACATCTTAGAATTGAAACGGGAGGATCACGTCTCTCCCTCAAAACCATCCATTAGATTACAGCACGATTTTGACAACCCTATCACAGCTACTTGTCTCGTTTGAATCTAACTCTAGTTTTGGTCTATCCCTAGAATTTGTGATCAAGAATCCCTCTTGGTCTATAACACTCTTGAAATTGTATTATATTGACTTCCCTCAAGAAATAAAACAAGAAACAAAAAGAAAAATAAACAAAGAACTCTCTCCACTCCAATAAAAACTAACAAAAATATTTTTCTCGATAACCTTCTTGCTCTTGAACTCTCCAATAAATAAGCTTGATGATTTAGAACCGAAATCTCCATCAAGAATAATCAAATCAATCTCCATGCAAACCTTCCTTAATAATATCACTCACATCAATCTACTTTTGATCCTTCAATCTTTTAATCAATCATGGTATATCAATTGCTTAATTAATCTTCTTTCCTTGTGAAAGTCAATCATTTAAACCTGCACCACTAAAAATAAATACAACACGTTTTGCAATATATGCTCAAGATATAATTTCCAAACTTAACAAACTCCCCCATGGCATGAGCTATATATTCAAACAGAAGAAAAAACAAGCATGCAAATAATTGAATAAGAAGAAGTAGCATTATCCCTAAAGATAGTTCCAAAATAGATACCACATAATAAACAAAAAAAGAAAGTCCAGAGAGTTTAAAAAAAAAAGGTTCAGAGTTTAAACAACACAAGACACACAAGGACATACCCCTCTTTCAACTGGTAGAGGAATTCTCAGCATCAACAGCAGCTTCCTTATCCACCTGCTCACTGGATTCCTCAGCATCATCATCATCTTCCTCTTCTTCTTTGACCATTTTTAGTTTTCTCCCAGCAGCAGCAGTGTTCTTTTTCTCCCAATTAGCTCTTGCCAAGGCCTCCATCAACTCATCCAACCTGGCATTTTGCTTATCAAGAGTAGCCTGAACATCAAGGATATCTGTCTTCATTTGATTCACTAGAGGAGAAATAGATTCAAGAGTGGATGTGGCCGACTCTGCTTTCTCTTTCAGATTGGCCACTCGAAGGGAAACCTTCAATTCACTAAGCATTTTCTCAAGGAAATCCTCTCCCTCCATAAACCTGACACCCGCTTTAGTTAAAAGTTTTCAGATAGTGCAAGGAAACGAAAGTAGCCTAGACTCATCAAACTTCCCAGCAAACCCCAAAATAACATCAAAGACAATCTGACTATAGGACAAGTTTGCTTTGGAAGCAATGGAATGAATGAACCTAGCTTGGGATACAGTTAAGAGAGACTTATTCTTGGACGGAGTCCAGTTATGAATAGTAATTTTATGAAGAAGATGAAACGAGGTACCCAAGTCAGAGGGAGACAGCCCAGCAGAAGGCCAAACAGACAATTTTCCAGAGGTAATGACTTCACAAACAGTGTTGAAAGAAGGGACTAAGTGTAAACAAGAAGCAGTTTCAGGAACACCCATAACCCTAGAGATTTCAGAGGGGGAAAACTTACAAACTCGATTTCGACAAAACACCGTGTGAAACCTAGGAGAATCACTATCAGCAATATCAAGAGTAAGATTTGAGTAGAATTCCCTAACAATCTTAGCACAAAAGGGTTTGTTACCAGAGACAGTACCAAGCAACCCAGCAGACTCAATCAAGGGTAAAACACAAAACTTTTTAAAATCAGACACACAGATATTACATTCAGAGTGAAAAGCCATGTCAACAAAAGTACCATACTGAGAAGCTGCCACGGAAGAGTAAAATTCCTTGGAACGAGCATTACCAACATCGAGAGCTTCAATAGGTTCATCAGACAAACAAGGAACTCCAAAAGACACCACGGCACTCGACGGAGAGTTTTTCTTTCTGGAAGATCATCGTGGCTTGTCCACCGCATTCTCATCAACTTCGATAACATCACGGCGGGAAGGAGACGAAGGCTCAGGGGTGACAGAGGAAGGGGCAGTGGTCCCAGGGGAACCCGAACGATCACGCTTACAGCCAGAGCCAGGGAGGCGAAGGGCGATTTGTTTCTATCGAACCATGGTGAGTGGAGAGAGAGAGAGAAGACTAGGGGTTTCACATAAGGAATGGAATGATACTCAAATCAGATACTCGATCAGAAAAATAGGGGAGGGATTCCCTGTTCATATTCCACGAAATTCGAGAAATACTAGCAGATATTTTCAAAAAAATAATGGGGAAAAATGCCTAAGGTAGGAAAGAAATCAATTTGGTCTAATATGAGTATTCAAGTTTGAGCATAACATCAATCAATTCTCAAAATAACATTTTTCATAATTCCCTTTATTATTATTTTTTAAACAACAAAACATCAACACCTTATAACTTCCTGACAAATATCCTTTAAAATGGATTTCGATTTGTCCATGTGTATGATGTTCTCAGAACAAGGGAATTCTTAGCCAACCTTATAACTCTTTTTTTTCAAGAGAGAAACCCTTAATTGCAGTGGCTTACTCCTCACTTTTCATTTTCTGTGTATGTAGCCCTTTTCAGAGAAGATGGCTTTCACAATACATTATTTCAAGTAGGTAGCCCTGAACTGCATGGGTAATAGATGTTCCAATCAAACAAAAACAGTAAACTAATGACCAAAGAGATATCTTTTATGCAATGCCTACTCCTAGATGCAAAAGGATTTATATAGAACAGATACCAAGGGATTTCCTGAGGGATATAAATTTTTGAGTATCAAGGCCTTTTGTGAAAATATCTGCAAGTTGTTTTTCAGTGGAAATGTGTTCTATGTCAATTTTTCCTTCCTCTACCAATTCTCTAATAAAGTGAAAGCGAATATCTATATGTTTGGTTCTTTGATGAAGGACAGGGTTTTTTGAGATGTTAATGGCACTAGTGTTATCACAGAGAAGGTAAAGTTTATTGGGTTTCAATTGGTAATCAAATACCATTTTTTCAAGCCAAATAAGTTGAGAAGAACAACTACCGGCAGCTATGTATTCTGCTTCAGCCGTGGACAAGGAGATACAATTTTGTTTACGGCTGAACCAAGACACGAGATTGCTACCAACAAAGAAACACCCTTCAGAAGTGCTCTTACGATCATCAGTGTCCCCCGCCCAATCCGCATCACAGAACCCTAAAACATTAGCATTTGTATCTGTTGAATACCACAGTCCATATTCCAATGTTCCTGCAACATACTTTATGATTCTTTTAACAGCCTTCAAATGGGACTCCTTTTGCGAACATTGGTACCTGGCAGACAGACAAACATTAAAAGATATGTCAGGTCCACTGGCAGTTAGATAGAGAAGACTACCAATCATGCTCTTGTACAAGGTTTCATCAACAGGTGCTCCTTTACGATCTTGAGATAAGGATTCTCTAGAGCTAAAAGGAACTTTTGAGTGCTTAAAATTTTCCAAACCAAACTTTTTCACAAGGTTTTTAGCATACTTAAATTGATGAATAAACATACCTTCTTTGGATTGACTAACTTGCAATCCAAGGAAGTATGATAGTTCCCCTACCATGCTCATTTCAAATTCAGATGTCATGAGATTGATAAATTCTTTGACCCTTTTTACAGAAGTGGATCCAAAGACTATATCATCTATATAAGCCTGAACTATCATGATTTCCTTGCTGTTTTTCTGAAGAAACAATGTTCTATCAGCTCCCCCACGAACATAACCCCCTTAGCGATAAGGAACCCTGTGAGTCTTTCGTACTAAGCTCTTGGTGCTTGTTTCAAACCATAGAGAGCTTTTTTCAGTTTGAACACATACTCTGGAAACTCAGGATCTATGAACCCTTTTGGTTGTGAAACATAAGTAGTTTCCTTGAGAATGCCATTTAAAAAAGCACTTTTCACATCCATCTGATAAACAGTAAAACCAAGGTAATAGGCAACTGCTAGAAGTAATCTTACAGATTCAATTCTAGCTATTGGAGCAAAGGTCTCATCAAAGTCAATCCCTTCTACTTGAGTGTATCCTTGTACAACTAGCCTAGCCTTGTTACTGATGATATTTCCATGTTCATCAGTCTTATTATTGAAGATCCATTTTGTCCCAATGACATTGTGTTCTGTAGGTTTTGGAACAAGCTCCCAGACATCATTTCTAAAAAATTGTTCGAGCTCTTCTTGCATGGCAAGTATCCAGTTCGGATCATTTAGAGCTTCTTTGACATTCTTGGGTTCCAATTTGGAAACAAAATATGAGAATAGAGAGACATTAACCATTTTCCAGAAGTCTTTTCTTGGAGCATTTCTGGTACTTACTCTTGATTGAGGATCCCCAATTATCAAATCCGAAGGGTGATCCTTTTGAATCTTCAAGGGTGGATCTCTCATTCTGGGACTTGATTCAGTTTTACTTTCTTCTTCTGACTCCTCAGTTTGTGAACTTTGAATTTTTTTTTCTTTTTCAAGAAGAGAAACTACTTCAGAAGGGACAGTATTGACCATTGGTTCTGTATCATCAAAATCAACATCAAATGATTCAATAACACACTGTGTTCTGATAATCAGAACTCTGTATGTACGACTATTTGTCGAATATCCCAGGAAGCACCCTATCATGCTTTTGTTGTCCAGCTTTCCACGTCTTTCTCTGTCATTTAAGATATAACACTTGCATCTAAAAATATGAAGATGTTTTAAGTTAGGAGTTTTACCTTTCAAGAGCTGATATGGTGTTTTACCCAGTTCAGGACGAACATGAACTCGATTACCAAGATAACATGCAGTGTTCATGGCTTCTGCCCACCATTTCAAATTTATTCCTTTAGAGATGAGAATTACTCGAGTCATTTCCTGAAGAGTTCTGTTTTTCCTTTCAACCCCACCATCTTGTTGAGGGGTCTTAGGAGATGAGTATTCATGGAATATCCCATTTGAGTCACAAAAATCATGAAACAATTGATTCTCAAATGCTTTACCATGATCTGATCTGATTCTTTTCACTGGAAAGCCTTTTTCTTTTTCAACCTGTTTGCCCAGTTTTCAAGATTCACAAACATGTTGATCTTTCAATTTAAGCTCAGGTATTCCTCTGACAAGTTTCTTTTGAGAGAGTGAAACAAGATTTCCAAAAGATAAATATTCCATTTTTTAATGCCACATTTTCAGATCGTTGTTCTTGCCCTGTAGAGCTTTATTTCCATTCAGTAAATAACAATTATCCGATGATCTAGTACCTACAAGAACACATTTATTATTTTGATCGAAGATAGAACAAGAATCTTTCGTAAACTTGGCATGGAGGTTCTGATCACATAGCTGGCTGATACTGATTAGATTGGCTTTCATCTCATCAACTAGTAAAACCCCCTCAAGTTCAGGAAGCCCTAGAATATCCAGTGTACCAACACCTATCACCTTATTATTTTTACCATCTCCAAAGGTGACACTACTTCTTTTTACTTGCTTAACATTTTTCAAATTCAACCTCACACCAGTCATGTGTCTGGAACAGCCACTATCGAAGTACCAATTATCATAGTTAGTGCTTTGCAGTCCTAGAAGAGACGACATACAGGATGAATGTTCTTCCACTGGTATTCCAAAAAGATTCTATCTCACAACTTTACCAGTAGCAATATCATATTGCATTTTGTAACATTTAGGTCGAATATGACCTTTTATGTTGCAATAATGACATATTGGAGGAGTTCGCACCGAAGTTCTTGGAACATGACAGGATTTGGAATTGCTTACCGAAGTGGATGGAATCCAGTGTTGTTTAAGATCAGGTTTGGTGAAGGTTCTCTTGGGAGGAAATTGAAAAAGTGAAAGAATGGACTGTGACCTTGACCTATCAGCTTTATTAGGTACGAATGATTTATTCCAAGAGGAAGATTGATCCACTTTCAACGCAGGAGTTTGACAATTCCTCGAAGCACGAACATTAATAGTTTCTTTACCCAGATCTTCTTCAGATTCATACCCAATCCCTTTTTTCCATATCCATCGCTTACTCTAATAACCTTATCTAACTTGGTCTTTCCAGTATTCAAGCGATGAATAGATTTATTCAACCTCTCAAGTTCTCTTTGATCTTTCTCAATTTTCTCATCTTTACTTTTGATAGCAGCCATCATCAGTTGATGTTGCTTCATGGTTCTCTCCAGATATTCTTTGAGAATTTTGATTTTGGAGTCTCTATCTTCCAGAGAAATGGACAGTTCCATCTTGAGAGATTCAATGATCCCAAGATAATACTCAACAGGTTGATTTTCAAGTTTGTTCTTATAAGGAGCCGAGTCCAAAAGAACTTGACTAGCAAGCAGTTTATCTTCAGAGATCTTAAGTTCCTTTTTAAGAGAAGCAACTTGATCTTCTAAATTTTTTATCAATCTAACAGCCTCAGAACTTTTATCGTTCATGAGCTGATACATTGACCTCATGTCTTCAGCAGTTGGAGAATCTTCGTTCTCAGAATCAGAGTAATCAGAAAGTCCATCAATTTGAGTTTCAGTGGATTAAGGCATGAAATAGAACTTACCAGGGCTAGGTTATTTGTGTGATCAAGGTTCTCTTTATCTTCAGACTCAGAATCACTCCATGTAGTCTTGAGGGCCTATGTTCACCTTAAATAGGTTGGACACTGATTAGCCATTTTGTAGTAGGGATGATCAATTAAAATAATTTATCGAACCACAGGGAGGTAGGTACTAGTGCTTAAGCGATCTCACGTTTCTTGTAATTTTATATAGAAATCATCAATGAAGTGGTTGTTCAAACAAGTAAATAACAATAACCAAAGCAAGCAAGCAATGATTAGCAAACAAGATAGATGGATGAAAAGTGATTTTCCAAATTAAGTAAAAGTGAGATCAACAACAATTAAGAAGTGGAAATTCTAAGATACATGCATCAAATTCATATGAATCATGGGTATAAGACTAAGGGCCAACACTAAGTTTTCCTAAGCTCCCTCTCGAGATGGATAGGATGAATCTCAATTAGCTCAACGGATTGGTTCTCACTCAAACAATTCCAACTAGGTACTAAGCTTGAATTTAGAATCCCTTCACACAATTAATCAACCTCTCGATCAAACCAATCACATGTTCTATCAAAGGGTTCTAAATTCTAAAAGATTTCTCAATCTCTTTATAATTTATAATGCACATGAAGTGTTTGATGAAATGATTCACTCAATTATCCTAAGCACATAATTGATTTCTTAATCTAATCACATATTTAGAACAACTAAACACACAAATCATCATAAACCTCAATATCTTAAATATCAATGATAGAAAATCTATTTACCCAATCAACATATGAATTCAAACAAATCCCAAAAATTATCTAACAACTCTCTTGTTGCTAATCTCACAAGGGAGATTAGCCTACCATATTCAAAAGAAAATCAACATAGACATTAAAATCCTTACAAAAGATGATAAACAATAAGGTTTCACTTTAATGTATGGATAAAAACTCCCTTGAAGTGCTTCAATGGTGATTTCCTTCATTCCCTTGTAATTCTCCTCTCTTCCTTGCTTCTTTTCCTCAATTGGATGAAGGTTTGTTGGTGGGATGATAATAAATGGTATGGATGAAGAATGGATGAAGATGATGGTGTAAAATGGAGGAAATGGTATGTGATGTGTATGTACAGGGCAAAACCACCGAAAAAATCTCCTCAAATGTTGAACAATTGGGTATTTATACCCCTTGGGAAGCTTCTAGAAGGTTCTGGAATTTTTGACACTTTTGTAAGAAAACACGGTCGTGTTTTCTTGTATCTGCCCGTGTTTTCTTGTAAGTGCGATTTTTTCAGCCCGAAACACGATTTTTCACCCAAGTGCAAGAAAACACGGGCGTGTTTTCCTGCATCTGCCCGTGTTTTTATGCAATTTTGCAGCTCTCTGGACATTTTTTGCACTTCTGAATAGACAACACTTTTTTTAATAGTGTTTTATTTTCTGTGTTGTCTTTCTCAAATGTTGCCAAATGCTGGAAAATATTGTATTTGCCGAATTTTCTCCTCTTTTCACCTTTTCTTCCCAGCTTAATTCCCATTTTCTCCTTTTCTAATTTTATATCAATAATACCTCATTCCTACATGCAAGATAACATGATTCACACACTTTTCCATGAAAACACATAGCACAACCAAAATATACATAAAATACGGATAAAATCATACTAAAACACACATAAAAAGATACTAAAATCTAGGTGAAAATATCACTCATCACACCCCCAAACTAGTGTTGTTCGTTCCCGAACAATGAAAATGATAAACCAAGAAGAGTGATTTTCACCTAGGAAAAGACTAAATGAACACAAGTAATAACACATCAATAGCAATAAGAATTACAAACTATGCTTAAGCATCCTACAACATTAAATAACAAGTTCATCACAAGAGAATAAAGTGTAATATAGTCCTTTTTGGTCCAAGCCTCACATAGGTTATCAATTTCACTCAACACTCTTTCAACTAAGGTAATAACACTCATCAATCAATTGACTCGACTCGCTATAAGCTTGCTCGTGGACTACATTCACAAACCACCAAAGTTTCAATTAATGATCAAAAAGGTCTTTAATTAGTATGTAATGATAGGCTCTTTGGTAGGGTAGGAAGAATATGGATATTAGTGACTAATCAAGTGTAAGTAATCGAAGAGGTAGTTACATTCTTCCATTCCTTAACATTTTCTTTCTTCTTTTTTTTTTTAATTGATCACACGCACTATCAATCAACTTTCCTTGAATTGAGCTTCTTTCAATGCATGCTTCCTTTTTCGAACTTTTAAATTCTTGAGCATATTGTTGTTGCTTTGCTCATTTTCTTGTTTTATGGTTGCATATCCATTCTTGTTTTTTTCTCTTTTCATCCTTTTTCTTATTTGTTTACTATTTTCTTTTTCTTCTTTTCTTTCTCATCAAACCTTTCTAGCTACCATATCCTCAATTACTCACACCAAAGGGTAAATATATAAGGGTCACGTGGGTAATTAAGGCTGGTAATGTGCTTATATCACAATAAATAGGCTTGAAGGCTCAAAATGGTTGACTAGGGATGATGTTCATGGTAGGAAAATATATGGCAATGACTATAATAACAAGGATGGCCTTAGATCATTTCACTAATCTCCACTAATCGGGCTCGTTTCTATAGTCCTTGAGCAAGTTTTAGCTTATCAAACACAATCAATCCACCATGAAAATATAACATGTATGCACGGTTGAGGCTCAAATTCTCACAAGCTTATGCATTGGACCTTAAGGGACTTATTATACTACATTCATCTCGAAATTGAACAAGTTAAATAAAATATGTCACAATTCGAAAGTGTAGAGATTCTTAATCAGAACTTGACATCACTTACTATCACAACATGTCATCACTCATATTCAAAAATGACTCACAATATTCCAAAACAAACTACCAAATCAACCCTAAACAAAAATAAGAAAACACACAAAAGACAAAATAAGGACTCAACAAACAAGAAACAAAACAAAAGCACATAACATGCAAAAACAAAAATCACCCATCAATAGACAATGAAACACACATTCTATATCATCCATGAAAATTAAGCTCACAATAATCTCAACCTTTGATTGAAAAGGAAATCCTAAATTACGAAAGTAAACCTCCCACAAACATAACAAATGAAGTAACATGGTAACCACATCAATCCAAATCAAATTAAATTATGCTAAATACATAGAAGTGGTAGGGTGTAGAATGAACTCCCTCAATAGGCATTTGGTAGTAGAAGTTGTTAGCTCCGAGCTCAATTCGTGCTTCCAATACCCTTCATACATGATCAACAAAACCATTAGCTCAACAATTTCATTAAAAATATGGATTATCATGCACTTCAATCACCACCAATCGAACCAAAATCAAACCAAACTCATGAGAAAATTTTTTAAAATTGACCCAATTTTACAAGAATCACACTCAAGTCGTGAGTCACACCACACACTCTCCCCCCAAACTTAAATCGAAACAAGTTGAGACTTAAGTTTGCAAAAAGTGGTGGGACTTACCCTTGTAGTTTTCATTGATGATCTTCTTGTGGAGAAGTAAACACATCCAATGAATTGAGCAATGTCCACCACGCACTAGCCCCCCAAACTTAACTCGAGACAAGAGTCGAGAATTAAGTTTGCAACAAGTGATGCGACATGCCTACTCGAATCCATGAAGCACTTCTCTTTTCTTCACTATGTCTTTTCTCACAAGAACAATCCACCTACAAGACCAAACAACAAAACAAGCATCAAAAGATAAAAAGAATGGGTTGCCTCCCATCTAAATTAAGTAAAAGTGAGATCAACAACAATTAAGAAGTGAAAATTCTAGGATACATACATCAAATTCATATGAATCATGGGTATAAGACTAAGGGTCAACACTAACACTATGCCAAAATTGTGGAAAGACAACGGGGAATCCCCGTTGTCGTTGCCCTCCTAACTCCGTTATTAACCCGGCAGTTGTTAAAGCTCCAGACTTTTAACAACGGTGATATCCCCGTTGTCGTAGCACACCTTTAACAACGGAGTATCCCTGTTGCCGTAGCTTCAAATTTCCGTTGTTAAAACTCGTGTTGGTCACCAATATATGTTTTAACAACGGGGAATCCCCGTTGTCGTAGCCCTGAAACTATGTTGTCAATTCGGGAGTTGTTAAAGGTTCCACACTTTTAACAACGGTGATTGAAACGTTTTCGTAGCTACTCTTTCACAAGGGGGTATCCCCGTTGTTGTATCTTACTACGACAACGGTGAATTCCTGTTGTCGTAGCCCTCGATGCTCCGTTGTTAATCCGGCAGTTGTTAAAAGTTCCACACTTTTAACAACGGCATTCGAACCATGGTTGTAGCTTATTTTTAACAACGGTGAATCCCCGTTGTCGCAGGCAATTACCACGTTGTTTGGGTAGTTGTTAAAATAAGTAACTTTTAACCACGGGAAATCACCGTTGTCGTAGCCTTCTTTAGCAACGGTGTACACCCTTAGTCGTAGGTAGTTTCCCCGTTGTTGTTTGAGATGTTAAATTATGCAACTTTTAAAGGAGAATCCCCGTTGTCGTAGCTATATTAACTTTTTATTAAATTTCACCTGCTCCAAAATTAATTAAAAATACAAAATTCATAATATATTGAAAATTTATCACCAATCCAAAGCATCATTACACATTAAAAAATTTAACAAAAAATCTCTAATGTATTCTTGAAGACATAACAACTAAAAATCAATATCATGTTGCTACAATTACATATCGTGAGGATCGCATAAACTAATCTAATAACAATGCATTATAACACAAATATATCACAACCTTGTACTCCTAAATGTATTCTCATATATGGCCCTGCTGCAAATTATAACGAGAATATAATACTTAATTCTAATCTCCACCTCCATTCTTCCATGTCAGTGATATTTAGTCTTAACCTACAAAAATTCATTAAAATCAATTACTATGATTTAAAACCAAAATAATAACCAACTCTATAAAATTAAAAAAAAAAAATCTACACACAAATCAGACCACAATTATTGCATGAAATATGAAAGTTACCACATCTTGCGTGCTTAAAGTGTAAACTAATAGGTAATTCATTAGACCAATAGGTAATTCATAATCACCTGTACCTCGGAACTGAAGCTTGATCAAGTTAACTTCTTCAAAACTCCTCATTTGTTCTATCCACTTAGAAAGGGTAATTAAGCACAATTGAGAGAGAACAAACAAACAGAGAAAAGAAATTGGAAATAAAAAATAGACTTACAACAGTAGAAAGTCGATAATAGTTAAGTGAAACCAGTGGCAGCGGCCTGAATGATGGAGGGCGGGTAGTTGAGCACCTGCTTTGCTATTAGAGGGTGACGGAATGTAGTACGATGTGCCTCAGAAATACGTTGCCAAGACCAATGGAAGCGCTGGCAGAGTTCTTTCAAGAATAAATCACTTATCTAATGTTAACCCAAAACACCAAGAAGTTTTTCTAACTCTCTTCAGGTATATAGCAAGGGAAAAGATGTTTGACCTAAAAAAATCACACACTTAAAAACATTATAAGCAAATGGTAAACAGAAACTTCAAGTAAATGAAATTAAACATTATAGCATAAGAAAAGAGTTTTTTAAAAAAGGATCATATGTAACCTTTAGAATCTAATTTGGGCATTTCTTTAAGAGCATCTGGTATTTTAAGTAATCGATCCTTCATAGCATTAAATGCATGCATAATCTTGACAACTTTATTCTCCAATTTTTTTGTTCTTATTCGTACAATTTAAGCACCTATTGCTCAATTATGGAAATTAAACCAACTCTCATTTGATTTCTCTTTTCTTGAATCTCACACTCTATAAGTTCTCAATCCATATAGGAATATATGAAATCTAAATATTCTTACAAGATTAGACATTCAGTTTTCCTAAAATAATACGTAATATGCACGTGTTCACGGTGGAATTAAATCAAGTCTGTGGTCCCAATAATTCAATACAAGTGAATAAAATTTCCTTTCAGAAATAGGATAGAAGAAAATTAGAAGCTGTAAGACTGAACATACTCCTGGAAATGGAATTTAGATTACCTGAGATCTCAAACTTTCAAGTTTATTAATGATGTTAGATGAAAAATGTTTCCTTACCTGAAAGTAGAAGATACCACTGCACTAAGCCAAAGGAATAACCAACTTGTAATGAATAATTTGATTATAATAAAGTACCATACCTTTCTAGCTAGATATACCAGATTGGAAATTTGCAAGTAGAAGTTGATATTCTGAATGAAGTTTCTTTTACAGCAATTTCACTTTTTTCATCAGTCTTAGAGACATGATTTATATGAGCTTTTCTACAAAACACAAAAATTAAGGGATGAAATAGCATACAAATATTACATCCATATGAATGATGAAATCAATGTGCATAGAACACATTGTTTCTCCCACTTGAGGGATATCACTAGTGGCTTTCAATAAATTCCTGCATCAAAAAATGGTGGCTACTCTAATTTCTGCTGTAAATAACAAATTGTTCTACTGCTCACATGCTCGATTCTTATTTTTGGAAACTAGCTAGCTATGCATGCAATAAAACTAGTGGTAGTTTTATTACAGCTTTCATTTCAACTTTTTAATACTAACCTATTTGCATACAAGATCCTCTTTTCATTACAAAGTTTAAAGTTTCAACTGTCTTATTTAGACTTCAAACAAGAGACTAATTAAGACAAAATTGGAAATGGATTATCATGTTGATTTAGGAAGAACAATGAAAGAGAGGAAAAAAAGAAAAACTGAAACCAGTTTCATCAAAGATTTTGTGAGCTTTCAACCTCTTAATGGGGAACTTAGATAAAATGGCATTGCCATATTCAGGTGTCCAATTTTCTGCAAAAAACTACGTTATAGCAAAAGCTTTAGCGAAATCCGACAATGGCTTCATGTTCTGCTCCTCTGCCTTTACATCGAACAAGCACAACATGTTAGCATTCTGCTCTAATTCTGCCTTCAAATTGCAAAAGAATGAGCTCTTCTTAAGTCAGCTCGTATGAAATCTTTCTGTTTCTACTCTTGAATCGAATATACAAATTACATTCACCAGAAAAAAAAATCAAATTTAGTCCTACCATACTTTCTAAAATTCCATTGCACTAGGAAAAAAAATATAATCAAATATTGTTCCTGCCATACTATTCTAAAAAGTAACCCTTTATGGTAATAAAGAGTAACGGATCCACACTAATTATTATCATATAAATAAATATTGCTGATGTCAGTGAAGTGGAAAATCCAAAAAATTAATTATTTAAAGAATGTCATTTATGTGGTTGTTTAAAGCATAACAAGTTCATAGCATAAAAAGACAATAATCGACATTCATGCTCCCCACTGCTTATATGTGTATGGTGGCATAAGTATACTTAGAAGAGCTGTAATTAGTAAAAATAAATAAAAATTAGATGAATACAACTATTTGAAACAAGATGACAAAAGCAAATGCACACGACATTTTCATTGTAAACCAGTATATATTATGAAATTGGTTATTTGTATAGGCCAAATGCACAACAAAAAATCATGGAAATTCCATCCAAAATGTTCAAAATTCCAGTAGCATGAGTAAAGCTCAGTTTTCAGAATTCAGTTAAACATTTTTGCATCACAAACAATGTGAATGCCACAGTCAGCCCATAACAATGCTGAAATATCCAAAAATAAACACTCTCTCTTTGACTCTATATTCTCAACTCATATTTCTAATTCCAACCTCATCAAAGAAACAACACAGACATATACATAAATTAATAGCTCAAAAAGTAGTATTCTTTACCAAAAAATCTGACTTAGCTGTTCATTTAAACAATTTATCACTCTAGCTACTTGAAAAGTCAATATCGAAAATTACCAAGATCCAGATCCATGATTAATGTTAAGATCATGAATTAAAAGCAGCATACTCAAAGCTAATGTAAGAGAAACCCATCTCAATATGTCGCATATTTTAGATCCATAAACATCATACCAAACACAAGAATTAAGAGAGAGGGAGAGAAGGGTACCTGAAAGAAAGATAGGAGATAGCTCTTCTATCCTGCAAGTGTGAATCTATGTACCTTCTCCTTCTTGGAGGTTATGGAGTATAATATAGCATCCCTGATTAGCTCCCAAAATGCATTTTTTTAAAACATGTGATATTCAGATAATTTCCAAGTACACCATTAATATCATGCTAAAGCAATAATTTCAGTAGCTAAACACATAGATATATAAACCAATCGCGAATCTATCCAACAAACCCTTACTACCACGAACAGTAAATTCAAAGAAATGGCAAAATTAAACAAAACACCCAGAAAGAAACACAATAAAGTGCAGAAAAAGAAAAGCCCTAAACCCTACGAAGCACCCAAATTGAAAATAGAGGCCAAGCAAACAAAGCAGGATGAATTAAGAGTACAATATTAATAAAAGTTCGCAAGAAACAGAAGAGGAAAAAGCTGAAAATAAAACTTATTCAATATATCAAGATGAAAGTGGGACGAAATTGAAATTTAGACTGACGGAAAGATAGTGAGGGTGAGTGTCGTAGTTCTCTAGCGAAGCATGGCGGTGGTCGTCGGTCAGTTCTTCGGTGTCGCGGGTCATCTTTGGCCGTCGGACTGCCAATCATCGACTTAGAGATCAATGAAATGGACTTAATGAGTACCGGTATGTGAAAACACGTAATTAATACACAACCACGAGTAGTTCCAAATGAAAAAGAAATTGGGATTAGGGCAACAAACAACGAGTACCTGAGAGAAGAATTACAATATTAGGGTTGAGAACAAACCAAATAGCCGATCGAAGAAAGTAGAGTTGTTGTTACTAGAGAGGGTTGGGGCGTACACTTCACAGCCTGCGCAAGTTAACACCGCCGGTCGTTTCTTCAACTTGATTCAGAGCTAAGGGCTTCGGCCGTCTCTGGTAAGGCCTCTGCAATTTCCTCGTCGGGCGTCTCTGGTAGTAGGGCTTCTGCAATTTCCTCGTCGGCGCCGTGGGTAGGGCAAATTTCAGAGAGGCACAGAAATTTTCCAAGTCCTGTTTTATACCTCTGAATATTTTATATTTAATTTAATTAAAAAATAAAATAAAATGATAGAAATTTCAGTAACAACGGACCTAAAACAACGGAAGAAATTATCCGTTGTTAATGCGCGCTTTTTTCAACCTATTACAACGGGTATTCGTTTTCAGTCCATTTACAACGGCTATTCGTTTTCAGTCCATTTTCACCCTTTTAACAACGGATTTTAATTTCTCCGTTGTTATTACTGTGTTGTCATTCCACAATTTTGGCATAGTGTAAGTTCACCTAAGCTCCCTCTCGAGATGGATAGGATATGAATCTCAATTAGCTCAATGGATTGGTTCTCACTCAAACAATACCAACTAGGTACTAAGCTTGAAATTAGAGTCCCTTCACACAATTAATCAACCTCTTGATCAAACCAATCACATGTTCTATCAAAGGGTTCTAAATTCTAAAGGATTTCTCTATCTCTTTACAATTTATAATGCACATGAAGTGTTTGATGAAATTATTCACTCAATTATCCTAAGTACATAATTGATTTCTCAATCTAATCACATATTTAGAAAAACTAAACACACAAATCATCACAAACATCAATATCTTAAACATCAATGATAGAAAATCCATTTACCCAATCAACATATGAATTCAAATACACAAATCCCAAAAATTATCCAACAACTCTCATGTTGCTAATCTCACAAGGGAGATTAGCCTACCATATTCAAAAGGAAATCAACATAGACATTAAGATCCTTACAAAACATGATAAACAATAAGGTTTCACTACAAAGTATGGATGAAAACTCCCTTGAAGTGCTTCAATGGTGATCTCCTTCCTTCCCTTGCAATTCTCCTCTCTTCCTTACTTCTTTTCCTCAATTGGATGAAGGTTTTGATGGTGGGATGATGGTAGATGGTATGAATGAAGAATGGATGAAGTTGATGGTGTAAAATGGAGGAAATGTTGTGTGTGTACAGGGCAAAACCACCGAAAAATCTCCTCAAATGTTGAACAATTGGGTATTCATACCCCTTGGGAAGCTTCTAGAAAGTTCTGGAATTTTTGACACTTTTGCAAGAAAAAATGGTCGTGTTTTCTTGTATTTTCCCGTGTTTTCTTGTAAGTGCGATTTTTTCAGCCCGAAACGCGATTTTTCACCCAAGTGCAGGAAAACACGGGCGTATTTTCGCCCGTATTTTCCTGTATCTGCCCGTGTTTTTATGCAATTTTGCAGCTCTCTGGACATTTTTTGCACTTCTGAATAGACAACACTTTTTTGAATAGTGTTGTCTTTTCTGTGTTGTCTTTCTCAAATGTTGCCAAATGCTGGAAAATATTGTCTTTGCCAAATTTTCTCCTCTTTTCGCCTTTTTCATCCCGGCTTAATTCTCATTTTTTCCTTTTCTAATTTTATATCAATAATACCTCATTCTTACATGCAAGATAACATGATTCACACACTTTTCCATGAAAACACATAACACAATCAAAATATACATAAAATACGGATAAAATCAAACGAAAACACACATAAAAAGACACTAAAATCTAGGTGAAAATATCACTCATCAGACACTCATATTGATAGTGTCCTATTCCCTTGCATTCTCAACACTGATCTTTGTCGATTTTTGATTCAGAGGAGATTGGTTTATTCTTCTCTCCACTAGGTCTTCGATCAGCATTTCTTCTTTGATTTGGTGATCTTTCTTTGAACCTTCTCATCATCCTCCCATAATTCTTGGTGAGAAGACTCATGTGTTTTTCAAATTCAGCCACAAAGAGTTCTGAGGACCCTTCATTTTTTATGTTTTCTTCAGCATTAAATGCTACTGCCTTCTCTTTAATATTAGGATGATCAAACTTTTTATTCATTTCAAAGGTTCTAAGATCACCTATAAGTTCATCAAGACTGAACTTTGCAATTTTACTGAATGTCTCTAGAGCAGTGACTTTCTCGCTGAATTTTTTGGGTAATGTCCTCATGAATTTCTGGATCTGCTTCTCTTCAGCAATACTTTCTCCCAAAAGATGCAGCTGATTAATGATTGACGAGAATCGAGAGTAATATGCATCAATATTCTCATTCTCTTTCATCATCAACCCATCGTACTCAATCATCAGTCGCTGGATCTTTGAATTTCTTACAGAATCTGTTCCTTCAAATTGAAGTTTAAGAATCTTCCAAGCCTCCTTGGCTTCAACATACTTCAAGATAAGGGAGTGACGTTGAACATCCAACGAAGAGAGAATAGCGTAAAGTGCCTTATTGTTGGACACTGCATCTTTTTCTTTCTTCATCCGTCCACCCTTCAGTTTTGAGTTTCTTAATCCCATCCTTCTCAGTAGTGAAAGGATGAGTCCATCCTTCTTCTATGGCCTTCCAGACTTCTCAATCTCTAATGAATTTTAAAAAAATTATCATCATAGATTTCCAATAAGAATAATTGAATCCATCCAAGAAAGAGAGAGACAGCAAAGCTAGTATCACGAGAACTCATGATACAGAGAGTGAGACAATAACACAGGTTTAAAATGACAACCTGCTCTGATGCCAAAAGTAATTCTAAGACTGATGTTCTACAAATAGATATGAAAATATCATGAAATAAAACATCTTAGAATTGAAACGGGAGGACCACGTCTCTCCCTCAAAACCATCCAATAGATTACAATACGACTTTGACAACAACTTGACAACCCTATCACAGTTACTTGTCTCGTTTGAATCTAACTCTAGTTTTGGCCTATCCCTAGGACTTGTGATCAAGAATCCCTCTTGATCTATAACACTCTTGACATTGATATTATATGGACTTTCCTCAAAAAATAAAACAAGAAACAAAAAGAAAAATAAATAAAAAAGTCTCTCCACTCCAATAAAAAGTAACAAAAATAATTTTCTAGAAAACCTTCTTGCTCTTGAACTCTCCAATAAATAAGCTTGATAATTTAGAACCGAAATCTCCATCAAGAATAATCAAATCAATCTACATGCAAACCTTCCTTAATAATATCACTCAAATCAATCTACTTTTGATCCTTCAATCTTTTAATCAATCATGGTATATCAATTGCTTAATTAATCTTCTTTCCTTGTGAAAGTCAATCATTCAAACCTGCACCACCAAAAATAAACACAACACATTTTGCAATATATGCTCATGACATAATTTCCAAACTTAATAGGGAAGTTGGATAAAAAATACCAGCAACTTACGAGAGCTCCATCGCTTATTGGAGAAGAATTTCTACGCAAGATGCACCATTTCAACTCTATTTTAACAGATTGGCGTCGCCATGCTCTTAGTGGAATATGAGAGCTTAATTCCTGAAACAATGATAATTAATATTTTAAAAAATAATTTCTACGATCGCTTCTTTCTTTAGAATTGCCAAAGTTGGAATTGCCACATTCTTGGAATTGCTTATGATTTCCGGCAATAAGCTTCAATGGCAAATTACCTTTGTCGGTGAAATACCATCCATAGTTGGGTCATGGGTGTTTACAGTAAAAAAAGTTTTTAAATTTTGGATTTGGATGAGTTATTTTAAGTATATTTGTATCAAGGTTATATTAGTATTTTCAAAACATCTAATTTAAATTATTGGGTGCTCTTAGTAAACGTTTGGGTGGCAATAGCGCCGCCCATATTTTATTGACTTGATTTACTTTATATGTTATAATGGAATATATAAGTGTACAATTGAAAGAATATATAATAAATGCATTTACACCAAAATATACAATTTGATAAGGTAAATATTATTCATTTACTTTACCTGGATCTTGTGGTGATTCATTTATGTATTGAGGCAAATTACGTGGATCTTGATTCTTGACTTGATTTGATATCATCATTTCTCTAATATACAGTTTCGTCATGTTCGCTTTGTTGAAAATACATTTCCCTATGCAAATATTGTTGTCTCTCAATCTCAACCCTCCTCTGGAGTACTAACTGTTCTTCCTACTATGTTACCAACTGCCATGACATCTCCTTCTGCTACGCCTAGTTCTACGACTACTATCATAACTCCATCACTTGAAAACACTACATCTCTCCCTCCACCCTCACCTCAAGTCCTTCCTTCCGTAGACATTCCTTCAATCAGTACTAACCAAAATTCATCTTCTCAAAATCAACATCCCCTGGTGACTCATTCTAAGAATAACATCTTTCGTTCGAAAAACCTCAATACTCTTGCCACTCGACATCCTGTCCCTCTTCCTAATGAACCCACATGTGTATCTCAAGCTGTAAAACATCCTGAATGGGGACAAGCCATGGACTCTGAGATCAATGCTCTCTTGAAAAATGGAACTTGGGATCTTGTCCCACCACCACCTAATACCAATATTATTGGTTGCAAGTGGGTGTTTCGTGTCAAACGCAACCCTAATGGCACTATTTCTAGATATAAAGTTCGTCTTGTTGCTAAAGGATTTAATCAATGTCCGGGAATTGACTTTCATGATATCTAAACCATCTACCATTCAAATCTTTCTCACTCTTGCCCTAACTAAATCTTGGCCTATCCAACAATTGGATGTCAACAATGCATTTCTTCACGGAACTCTTTCGGATGTTGTTTATATGTCCCTACCGCTTGGCTTTCATGACCACCCTGTATCTTCCACATCTGTTTGTCGCCTCAACAAGGCTATTTATGGCCTAAAGCAGGCTCCTCGTGCATGGTATGAAGAACTCAAATTATTTCTTACCACTTATGGTTTTACATCAACACACTCAGATACCTCTTTATTCCTTTTCAAACGAGGTTCTATTTCTCTATTCTTTCTCGTCTATGTTGATGATCTTCTTGTCACTGGGAATTATTCCACTTACATTACTAATTTCATTACAGCCCTTTCCTCTTCTTTTTCTGTAAAAAATCTAGGAGACTTACATTACTTTCTAGGTGTCGAGGTAATCCGCACACCTAACTCTATCTTTCTAAGTCAACACAAATACATTCATGATCTTCTTGAACGCACAAATATGTTGGGTGCTAAGGGTGTTCATTCTCCTCTTTCCTCTTCCGTCTCTCTTCGCCTACATGATGGCTCTCCAAAAACTGACCCTCGTAATTACCGCCAAATTGTGGGTGCTCTCCAATATTTAGGACTTACCCGTTCTGATATTTCATTTTCTATTAGTAAACTATCACAATTCATGCACGATCCCTCTGAGATTCACTTCACCGCTGTTAAACGTATTCTTCGCTACCTTAAGCAAACTATCTTTCATGGTCTTCTACTTCGGGGAGGCGTTCCGCTTACTTTAAATGGTTTTTCTGACTCTGATTGGGCAGACAATCCGGATGATCATTCTTCTACTTCTGCCTACATTATTTATCTTGGTTGTTCTCCTATCTCATGGTCCTCTAAGAAACAACGATCCATAGCTCGCTCATCGATCGAAGCCAAAAATCGAGCACTTGCCACTTGCTCAATGGAGATACTCTATCTATCTAACTCACTTTCTGAATTTCGAATTACCCTTCCTCACACTCCTATTATTTTTTGTGATAATCTTAGTGCAACTTATCTATGTGCTAATCTTGTTTTCCATTCGCGTATGAAACATATTGCAATATATTATCACTTCGTGCGCAATCATGTCCTTTCGTATCTCTTATGTCTCTACTGCTGATCAATTAGCTGATATTCTCACAAAATCACTTGGTACTTCTACGTTCACTTTGTTTCATTCCAAGATTGGTGTATTCAATGGATCCTCCATCTTCCGGGGGCCTATTAGAGAAATGATGATATCAAATGAAGTCAATAATCAAGATCCACGTAATTTGCCTCAAGACATAAATGAGTCACCACAAGATCCGGGAAAATTAAATGAATAATATTTACTTTATCAAATTGTATATTTTGGTGTAAATGCATTTATTGTATATTCTTTCAATTGTACACTTATATGTTCCATTGTAACATGTAAAGTAAATCAAGTCAATAAAATATACAGTTTCTACACTTTTCACTACATTTTTATCCCATTGTTTATTTTGTAAAATTCCGTCAATAAATTAACAAAACAAGCACACGCTGCTCATATGGCCGTTAATTTAAATAAGGATTGGATGGGATCAATAATATGATCCACATTGGAATTATTATCTAGCCATAGCACATGATGATTGAGAGGTTCATAAAAATTATCTGACTTCATTAATCCCATAATTTCTAAACGAAGCTTTCCATAGCCACCTTCGCAGTCAAGCAGTAACCATTAGCTAAATAGCTGCCTTCAAAGCTTTCCCTACCTTACATTGAAAGTCGATTCTTAGTAGTGCCGCAGCCAGGGCAAGTTGGGCCTCAGCAATATTGGGAATTAATTAATTAAATAAAATTGAATTTAATTAGTTAGTAAGGGTTAATTGTTAAATTAATCACCAAGTAAGTAAGTGGAGTGGGTGAGTGTAATTTGGCTCATCTAATGGAGAGGCTATATGAAGCGTAATGGGGATTAATACAAAATTATTATCCCACGTTGAACATGTGGGAGGAGAATCCTCAAAAGTCAGATCAAACTGTGAAGACGAATCACGTTGTGTGTAAAGATTCGTTGGACCTGGAGTAGGGTCGTTGAACCTAGACGCAGTAACCCTCCATAATTACTGATTAGAGAAAATTATGCCATCGTAATTAATTCGTCATAATTGCTGATTAGAGAAAATTATGCCATCGTCAATTATTCATCGTAAATCACTCCAATCATCATTATGGCTGAGTAGAATGGCGCGCTTATAAATAGGGCAATTCATCATGCATTTTAACACACCACAAACGAGCACCTTTGCATACACTTGCATAGTGCATAGACGATCCAGTTCTCTATTCTCTTTAGTTCACCGGAGTTCCTGCGATAGCAGTGCTATTTCGCAAGAAATGAAGAATCATTTTATCTTTGGGAACGTTTCGCCAAGAATCGGAGCAATACCGGGGTATTTTATGTCTTGTAAGACGAGATCCAATCTCGACTCGATTCAAGATCCTGATCTAGTTCCCGCGCCAGTTATGTTTGAAGATCTAGATCCAGATCCAAATCCAACGACAAGATTAGTAGATCTATCTTTCTTCTTTTCTTGTATTTTATTTTGTATTCATATTGTAAAAGGATTATTTGGTGCACCCCCTATATATTCCAACAGGCAATGTTTTAGCAACACGACAACGTGAGAGATGACAGAGCAGATGATTTCCAGCTGGATTTAGATCTATAGCAATCGGCGGTCAGTGGCGTCTCAATTTCCAGCAACAAAGTATAGTGGCGCAACAGGGGACGACAGCCAATTTCTGGAAAAATGTTTTGCGGTCCCTTTATAGGAGAAAGGAGAGGAGTTCTCTTTGGAAAAGAGGGTTTTAGGAAGGAGTTCTTCAATCAATCGATTACATTGCAAGAATACGATTACATTCTTCAATCTATTGATTACATTGGGATGGAGTGTGGTAATGCAATCAAGAATTTGGAAGCGGGTGAAAAAATTAGATGATTAGGGTTTAATGTAAAAAAAAGAGAATTTGAAGAAATGTGAATCATATTGTTGATCCCGTGCAATCCTTATTTCAACAAACGGCTATGTGAGCTTATTCCATTTGTCGGATTATGCAAAAATTGACTTACAACGTTGAAGCTTAAGCAAGTTCTGGTCGTGTTATAGTCAAATATTGCAAAGCTCTGACAAGAGAACGAAATAGAGTTGGATTCGAAAAGATCTCACCATTAGATTTAAGAGTTTCTCCTACTGTAAGAGGTGTTGAAACTGGTTTAGCATCCAATAATTTAGCTCATTTCAAAATATCAATAGTATACTTTACATGATTAAGGAATAACCCCTCATGAATGTATAGAACCTCTAACCCACGAAAATATGATAATTTTCTAAGGTCGCGAATAGCAAATTCTGAATGGGCACGTGTGATGATTTTTTTCAACCAGGTAGGATTATTTCCTATCAAAATAATGTCATCCACATAGACCAACAAATTGATAATAATGAAATGTCGGCACGATTGCAAGTGAATCCAATACTTGTAAGGAACGAGCTAAATCATTGAAACTATGCAAGAGGAGCTTGCTTCAGTCCGTATAATGCCTTCTTCAAGTGGCACACATGATTCAACAACAAAGGCTCAACATATCTCGGTGGTTGTGACATATATATAGGGTTAGTTAAAATGACATTTAGAAATGCATTTTTTACATCGAGTTGATGTAATGGCCAATTTTGCATGACTGCAATTGCAAGAATTACCCATACAGTAGATGCTTTAACTACCGAACTGAAAGTATGGGAAAAATCAAACCCGTGAAGTTAAGTGTATCCTTGTGCCACAACCTGAGCTTTATGACAATCAATGGACCCATCAAATAGAACTTTAGTTCGTAAAACCCATTTAGAACAAACAATATTAGTGTTTTGTGGTCTAGGTATAAGATCCCACGTGTCGTTCAATCAAAGAGCAGAAATATTCTCTTCATCCATTACAACAACCTAATGCAGATGTTTGGTAGTTGATTTGAATCCCTTAGGTTTTGTGACACTCAATAACGAGGGAAAACTTACAGATGTTGAACATTTGCAATGTACCTAGGCTTGAAAATTTTGGCTTTGGAATGGGTAGTCATGGGGTGACGTGACACATGGTCGGGTTTTTGCAATGGGGCATACTGAGTTCCTTGTAATTAAGTTTTCATTAATTGGAGCTAATTAATCATGAGTTGCCGACGTTGAAGAAGGATTATCATAAGGGCAAAGAGTGCATGGCTGAGAGTTGATGATTGTAGAATGTTTCAGAAAAGTTTTTGAGACATTAGAGGAAATATGAGTCACACTTGATAGGGGTTTAATGAAATTAGAAATTTGTAGCTCCATGAGATTCACCTTAGATTTATCTCCAGAAAAGGAAAATTCAATTCAACAAACTGAGCATGCCTGGATACATAAATGTGGTTTGTAGAAGGATCGAGACAACAGAACCCTTTATAAGTATTGTTGAACCCAATAAATGTGCACAACAAGCTTCTTGGAGAGAACTTGTTGTATGCATAATCACGCAGACATGGTTAAACCATGCATCCAAATGGAAAATTTTAAAAAAATTTGGAGAGCAATTATATAATAGTTCATATGGAGAGAATCCCTTTAACGCTGGAGATGATACCTGATTTATTATGTATACTATAGTCAGAAAAGAATATCTACCCATATTGAAGCAGAGCATGAGCATGAAACATCATTGCAAGACATGTTTCTATGACGTGACGATGTTTATGTTTAGCTCGACCATTCTAATAAAGATGGAGTATAAGGTCACGACATCCTGTGATGGATGCCATTTTGTGTAAAGAAATCTTGCATTTTCTTGTTCGTGAATTCAGCCCCATCATCACTTTGAAATCTTTTAATAGAACACAAGAATTGATTCGTGACAAAAGCATTATATTTAGATAGAACATAAAAAAATTCATGCTTGCCATGCAATAGAAACATCCAAGTGAATCGAGAATAGTCATCGATGAATATGACATATGTTATGTGTTTTCTTTGTACGCAAAATTAATCCCCAAGTATTAAGGATATCTATTGCAACTTAAGCAAGCAACCAAGTTAAAAATCTAACCCACAGGACGGCATACTATCAATTTAATTATTTACTAAATTATTTAAGAATATTTGGCAATAAGATTTGAAAATTATTATCTAACAACTAAATTACTAAAATTTAAATAACAATTAAAAGTAAACAAGCACTGGAAGAACGCGAATGTGTCTCAAGAATGGAAAATAAGTATCTCTAAGGTAATCCAAATTTAGTACTTAATTTCCCTCTCTAGTGTATTGACCGACTCTGCCTTTGTGGAATATGGACGCATCATTAAACTATGCAAACTCACTCTATAGACACAATCAAGCATGCGTGTAACATGTGTGAATCACCTTGGAGCAAGAGATATAATTTTACCCCTCCAGAATTTTAGATACTATCGGTATCAATTATTTCCCACAGGCCTGGTACTTAACCCAATATGATCTCCCTTTATAGGAACTGTAAAACTAAACTCTTTATCCTGCTTACTAACCCAAAATTATTTCAATTAACAAACATTCATATTTGATAGTTCTAAAGAAGCTTCGAAGTACCCTCACTTAGAATCATAACATGCAACCCTGTTCAGCGATGAACGTGATGAGCATTTTCTCAACACACAATTAATTCCCAAGTATAAAGGATGTTATTGTAACTTTGATAAGCGACCAAGTTATATTTATCGAACCCAAAGGACGTATTATTATTAATTTAATTATAATCCAACTTTTTAAGACTAGGTTGGCAATAAATTGGTGGAATAATTAATTAACTCTAAACAAGTAATTTAAATAGCTAATAAAGTAAATAAGCAGTAGAGATTAAACGAAGGTGAACAAGTGAGAAATTAGGTAGTTCTTCGGGCAATCCAGTTTCACTCATTAATTTTCCTTCCGTGTATCAATGTTCGACTCTGCCTTGTGGAATATGGACGCATCACTAAATCATGCAAATCTACTCTATAGACATAAGTAAATAATCATGTAACATATGTGAATATCCTTGGAGCAAGAGATATAATTCACCCCCAATCTAGTTGCTATCAGTATCAATTATTTCCCATGCACTAAGTACTCTAACCCGATATGATTTCCCTTTATAGGTACTATGAAATTATTCTCTTTGTCCTACATAATAACCCGAATCAGATTCAATTAACAAGTACTTATATAAGATAGTTCTAATAAAACTTCGGTGTCCCCTCACTTAGAATCATAACATGAAATCCTGCTCAGCAGTGAATGTACTCAATCAATAATCAAGATATGTATTCAGACCTACATAACAATTAATGATGCATAAAACAACTCTGAGTATGAATTAAAAATGCATAGTCTTACATAAAATAAACCACAAGTAGTATTGTATGGAGTATACACACAAAAGTTCAATTAAATCATAAAACCTTCATAAACTCTAGAACTACCAAAACGGTTCTAGCCCATGATTGATCGAGGAACAATCATGGTGGTTGAATAGATCTTACCCATAGTCTTGAAAATTACAAGATAAATTAAGATGCAAAGTAAACCCTAGATGTGGGTGTCGTCGTGTCTCTCTCCATCTTGAATCTTCACTTAGTTCTCACTTGATTTGACAGAAGAATCTCTCTCCACAGCTCCTTAGGATGATGGTAGGGTTTGGATGTTGTATACAATGAATGTGGTACCTTTCTGCTGCATAGGATCTTCCTTTTATATTTCCAGCTCCTCCATTGGACCTCTAATGGGCTTTTTAAGTGAAAACATGTGCTGAAGGTGTAAAAATACGGATCCGAAGACTTCCCGCATAGTAGTTTGACCGAAACCCTAGTTCGAACCATTAACACCCTGGTCGAACCAGGGTCGAATCATTCTCAAGAATTTGGTTCGACCACGGTTCGACCTTCATGGCTAGTCGAACCACATCATTGTGGTCGAACCATGCTGTAATGAATTTGCAGGTTCCTGGTTCAACCCGAACTAGTGGTCTAACTACACGTGTCTTGGTCGAACCAGATGCTTAAATGCCCCATTTCTGGTTCCGAGCACTTCTGTTCTGTTTTCCTTCGAAAATCAGCTCAAACGGCCTCGAACGCACCTGATCCGTGACTTTCCATTACATATCTTGATTTATCTCGACTTAAGATCAAATCAAACATCATTATCAGAGAAATCAGAGCTTAAATTATGTGAATTTTCATTCTCATCAAACCCTAAAACTTACATGTTTCTCGTCCCGAGGTAACGAAATCAAAAATAAGAGTAAATGCAAAATTTGTGAGGCCATCAAGTCAAGTACAGTACATACCTACACATGAAATTCTATCAATTTAAAACAAGTACTACTCGCATCATACATTTCATTCATGTAAAAACATCACTTAATTATAATACGCTTCGGAATGCTAAGTCAGCTAGCTCACTATGTAAGTGTTTACTCTCGCTCTCAAGTGTAAAATCTGTACACTTAAATGGTTAACATATATGCTCATAATCAATTCATATTTTCGCGTAACCATAAGCTCGGTAAGGGTCTAAAAATCGATTTATAATCGTCTCATTTCTAGGATCACAAAGGACTTGATTTGGGGTTGTAATGTTGGCTTTTTGGTAAAGGTAGGAAAATATAGATAAAGTGACTAATTCACTAGTAGAGAATTACCTTGGAGCATTGCTTTTCATCAAACAGCTTCCTCTCTCCATCTTCATTCTCATGATCTTTTACAATTCTCCTTTTTCCTTCTTCACTTAGAATCAACATCTTCTTTTCTTCGATCATAAGGGTACCAATATTTGGGCACTACCCTTCTAAATAGTCAGGGTACCGGTTTCGAGCACTACCCCTAAATAAGATTTAACCATATTCTTCCTTCACTATCACCAATTTTATTCTTCCTTTCCTCATTCAAATTCAGCACAAGCTTTTATTCACCTCAACTCTCTACTAGTAAATAGGGCATTTAAAGGCTCAAGTAAAGATAATAAGGCTTTTTAATTAAAGGTTTGCCAAAGAAAAACCTTTTAAAAGGATCAATGGGGCTTCCAATGATTTACACAGTATATGGAAAGGTAAAATTTGGCTAAGTGACTCAAATAAACAATAATGGCCTAAGATCATGTCTTAATAACTAATCAATCATAAGTCTCACACAAGACTCCAAGCCAAGTTCTAGAATATGGATATATGAATGATACTCACAAGAATAAACTATCATGCTTGGATGTAGCATGATTTTATAAGGCTCAAGTTCTCACATGGGTAATAGATTCCTAAGCACTCTTCATAGCGTATAATCAAGATAAATTCCTCAATGAACTAAACATATTTAACAAGTTATACACGCTTCTCATTAACAAAATCATCACATGCAAAATATGAATGCAACATACTTATCAAGAAGTCAAATAATCCATCATAACAATCCAAATCAAGTCTCACAAATCAAATCCAATACCAGAATCAGTGTAGAATATCAGTACATGCCACTTATACCATCAAATACCCAACCTATCAAGAGAAAAGAGAATGGGGATGAGATGAAGTAGATAAAGATGAAAGCCTGGCGCCCTCTACTCTTGTGGAGCATCATTATCACTATCTCCCTTGCGCCAATCATTGATTACTCATTTTATAGTAGGGATGACCAATTAAAATAATTTATCGAACCACAAGGAGGTAGGTACTAGTGCTTAAGCGATCTCACGTTTCTTGTAATTTTATAGAGACGAATCATCAAAGGGGTTGGTGATCAAACAAGTAAATAAAATCAATCAAAACAATCAAGCATGCAATGATCAACGAATAAGATAGATAGATGAAGAGTGGTTTTCAAAATTAAGCAAAAGTGAGATTATCAACAATTAAGAAGTGAAAATCCTAAGATAAATGCATCGAATTCATATGAATCATGGATTGAAGACTAAGGGCCAACACTAAGTTCACCTAAGCTCCCTCTCGAGATGGATAGGATATGAATCTCAATTAGCTCAACGGATTGGTTCTCACTCAAATAATTCTAACTAGGTACTAAACTTGAAATGAGAGCCCCATCACAATCAAATCAATCACATGTTCTATCAAAGGGTTCTAAATTCTAAAGAATTTCTCAATCTCTTTACTATTTATAATGCACATGAACTGTTTGATGAAATGATTCAATGAACTATCCTAAACATATAATTGATTTCTCAATCTAATCATATGTTCGTGACAATTAACCACACAAATCAATAATACAAATCAAGCAATTAATAATCAATGATAGAAAATCATAGATCCAATCAACATATAAATTCAAATACACAAATTCTAAAATTATCCAATAACTCTCATGTTGCTAATCTCACAAAGGAGATTAGCCTACCATATTAATAAGAAAATTAACATAGACATTAAGATCCTTACAAAACATGATGTACAATAAGGTTTCAATACAAAAGTTGGATGAAAACTCCCTTGGATGCCTCCAATGGTGATCTTCTTCTTCCCCTTGCAATCTTCCTCTCTTCCTTGCTTCTTTTTCTCAATTGGATGAAGGTTTTTATGGTGGGATGATGGTAGATGGTATGGATGAAGAATAGATGAAGATGATGGTGTAAAATAGAAAAAATGGTGTGTGATGTATGTGTGCAGGGCAAAACCACCGAAAAATCTGATCAAATATTGAAGTATTGGGTATTTATACCTCTTGGGAAGCTTCTAGAAGGGTTCTGATGTGTTTTTGATCCTGCAGTAACATGGGTCGTGTGCTGCAATACGGCCACAGGGTGGCCGTGTTGGATAAATCAATGTCAGAAAATAGCCAAGGCTTATAGGGCCGTGTTGCGTAACACGGGTCGTGTGCTGCAACACTGCCGGCCGTGTTGGTGCAACCCCTGTTTTTATAATTTTATTTCGGCTCGTTCTCCCTCATTTCAACTCCAAATTGAGATCCATTTTTTTCTACGTCTTCCTTTTTGCGTCTAGGATCTATTTTTGCCTGAAAATCATACGTTTAAGCTCATTCACACAATCTCCATAAAAACATAAAACACAACCAAATAGTACACAAAAATAGATAAAATAATACGAAAACACACATAAAAAGACATTAAAATTTAGGTGAAAATATCACTCATCAATCATCAAAATCCCTCTGCAAGCTATCCACCTTCCTATCCAAAGCCTCATAATTATCATTCAAATCTTCCAATCTTTGATCCATAACCACATAATTAGCATGCAATGCATTATAACGCATGTCGAGCGCAGTATAGCTTGTAGTAAGCAAGCTCAATTGACAGTTTGTCCCCCTCTGATTGTTGTTAAAATTGACAAGGTGCTCATTCATCAATCGAAACTGCTCTTTGTAGAACTCATCAGGACCGCCCCAATGCTGCTGCTATGGCTGCTATGAATGTGGTGGTGGTGGTAGCATCTCATGCTGCTGCGGTATATCCATATCAGGATGCACGAAGGGCTCCTCTACATGCATCTCCTCACCGTGCTCTTCATTCTGAGGCTGCTACTGCTGCTGCTCTTGTTGTTGCTACTGTTGCGGCTGCTGCGCTTGATCTACTATCCTCTGCAACTCCTGATACATTCCCACAGCGTACATCTGAGCTACAGTTCTCCAATCTCCTCTCCTCAAGCACATTATTGATATCGCCTCGTGTGCCAATATATCCAACAATATGTTCCCATCAGCCTGGATCGTAATCAAAGACCATACATCATATGGAAGCATGATCCCCTATTAAACAGCCAATCTCCATCTTGATGCAAAGCAAATCCAGCTCGAACACATGCACTCATGACTAGATCCAGATCCTCCAAAATAGGAGTAATACCAGTGAAATCCATGTGGTATGACTCAGCCACGGGAATAAACAATCTTTCAATATTCACTCTTTGAAAAGAGTACCTCCTGAATCTGTAGAGCTGCTGAATCAGATATGAACCTACATTAAACCTCACTCCATTCATCATACACCATAAAACATATAACTCTCCCCTAGATGGGCAACTCCCCTCAGATCGGGCAAACAATGTATTACTCAAAATCCTATCCATGTATCCAATGACCAGATTACGGATCATAGCAGCACGAGCCTTCTTAGACACGAAGTCCATATTCTCTCCTGAAATAGATATCCAAAAATCATTTGGCCTGAACTGGCCATCATTTGGCCTGAACTGGCCATTCTCATGCCTATAAATCCCCCTAGGAGTTCTTAGCAACACATTAAAATCTTCAGTTGTCCATGTTCTCCTTTCGCCTCCACGTTGGAATGAACACTCATAAGGAAGAGAACTAGCACCCTTCTAATTGTGATCAAACTCAACACCTCTGCAGTCACATGAAAGTAAGTAGGCCTCTTCATCTCCATGAAGTTGCGGATGCCCACTTGATCGAACATCGATATTATATCATCACGGATATTCACCGTCCTCATAGCCTCATTGTTTAGTCATAGTTTAGTGGAGAATGACCAATTCAAGAAATTATCGAACCCAAGGGAGGTAGACACTAGTGCTTAAGCGATCTCACGTTTGTTGTAATTTTATAGAGACGAATCATCAATAGGATTGGTTGCAAACAATTAAATGACAAGTGATCAAAGCAAGTAATGATCAATCAACAAGATGGATGGATGGAAAGTGGTTTACCAAATTGATTAAAAGTGAGATTAACAACAATTAAGAAGTGGAAATTCTAGGAATTATGTATCAAATTCATATGTATCATGGATTGAAGACTAAGGGCCAATACTAAGATCACCTAAACTCCCTCTCGAGATGGATAGGATATGAATATCAAATAGCTCAATTGATTGGTTCTCACTTAAACAATTCCAACTAGGTACTAAGCTTAAATGAGAGTCCCTTCACACAATTAATCAATCTCTCGATCAAACCAATCACATGTCCAACCAAAGGGTTCTAAACTATGAAGGACTTCTCAATCTCTTCACAATCTATAATGCACATGAAATATTTGATGAAATGATTCACTTAATTATCCTAAGCATATAATTGATTTCTCAATCTAATCACATATCTAGAACAACTAAACACTCAAATCATCAATACAAATCAAGCAATTAATAATCAATGATAGAAAATCATAGATCCAATCAACATATGAATTCAAATACACAAATTCCCAAAATTATCCAACAACTATCATGTTGTTAATCTCATGATTAGCCATAATATAGTGGGCATGACCAATTAAAGAAATTATCGAACCCAAGGGAGGTAGGCACTAGTGCTTAAGCGATCTCACGTTTGTTGTAATTTTATAGAGACGAATCATCAATAGGATTGGTTGCAAATAATTAAATGACAAGTGATCAAAGCAAGTAATGATCAATCAACAAGATGGATGGATGGAAAGAGGTTTACCAAATTGATTAAAAGTGAGATTAACAACAATTAAGAAGTGGAAATTCTAGGAATTATGTATCAAATTCATATGTATCATGGATTGAAGACTAAGGGCCAACACTAAAATCACCTAAACTCTTTCTCGAGATGGATAGGATATGAATATCAAATAGCTCAATGGATTGGTTCTCACTTAAACAATTCCAACTAGGTACTAAGCTTAAATGAGAGTCCCTTCACACAATTAATCAATCTCTCGATCAAACCAACCAAATGTCCTACCAAAGGGTTCTAAACTATGAAGGACTTCTCAATCTCTTCACAATCTATAATGCACATGAAGTGTTTGATGAAATGATTCACTTAATTATCCTAAGCATATAATTGATTTCTCAATCTAATCACATATCTAGAACAACTAAACACACAAATCATCAATACAATTCAAGCAATTAATAATCAATGGTAGAAAATCATAGATCCAATCAACATATAAATTTGAATACACAAATCCCCAAAATTATCCAACAACTCTCATGTTGCTAATCTCACAAGGGAGATTAGCCTACCATATTAAGAAGGAAATAAACATAGACATTAATATCCTTACAAAACATGATGAAACTATGAGGTTTAATACAAGAAATGAATGGAATCTCCCTTGATGTCACTTCAATGGTGATTTCCTTCCTTCCCTTGTTATCTTCCTCTCTTCCTTGCTTCTTTTCTTCAATTAGATGATGATTTTGATGGTTGGATGATTGTAGATCCAAAGGATGGTGAATGGATGAAGGTGATGGTGTAAAATGGAGGAAATGGTGTGTGATGTGTGTGTGGAAGGGTGGAATTTTGGATCTTTTTTCACATATTGAAGTATTGAGTATTTATACCCCTTGGGAGGCTTCTAGAAGGATTCTGATTTTTTTTCCAGGATTTTACACAGCACGAGTCGTGCTCTGCCACACGGCCATAAGGTGCCCGTGTTGCGTGAACGGATGCTCCCGCACGGCCATCGCTTACAGGCCCGTGTTGATGACACGGCTCTTGCTGCCAACACGACTCGTGCGACTTGACACGGCCTTAAGGTGCCCGTGTTGAACCAATAGGTGTCGCCGCACGGCCACCTCTTACAGGGCCGTGTTGGCTACACGGCCCGTGTTGGTGCTGGCTCCTGTATTTCTTTACTGTTTTGGCTCGTTCTCCCTCGTTTCAACTCCGAATTGAGATCCGCTTTTTCCTACGTCTTCCTTATCATATCTAGCATCAATAATTATAGGTTTAAGCTCATTCACACACATTTCCATAAAAATACAAAACACAACCAAATAACACATAAAATACGGATAAAAATATACGAAAACTCACATAAAAATATACTATAATCTAGGTGAAAATATCACTCATCACACCCCCAAACTTAAAGTATTGTGCGTCCCCGCACAACGAAGATGATAAACCAAGGAGAGTGATTTTCACCTAGGAAAAGACTAAACGAACATAAGTAACAACACATCAATAATAATAAGAATTACAAACTATGCTAAAGCATCCTACATCAATAAAATCATAACATGAGAAATTAACAAGTTCAATCAAAAGAGAATAAAGTGTAATATAGTCCCTTTTAAGTCCAAGCCCACATAGGATATCAATGTCTCTCAACACTCTTTAAAGTGGGGTAAATCAACACTCATCAATCGATTGGCTCGACTCGCTATAAGCTTGCTCGTGGAGTACATTAACAAACCGCCAAAGTTACCATTAGTGATAAAAAAGGTCTTTCATTAAGAATGTAATGATAGGCTCTTTGGTATGGTAGGAAAAATATAGGTAAGAGTAACTAATCAAGTGTAAGTAATCGAAGAGATGATCAACTTCCTCAACTTCTCCACTTTTCTTTCTTCCTTTCTTGTCTTTAGTACTCACAAGCTCTACTCATCAACTTTCCTTGGATTTCTTGAACTTCTTATGATTCATGCTTCCTTCTTTGGATTTTTAAGTACTTGAGCATATTATTTTTGCTTTGCTCATATTTCTTGTTTTGAGGTTGCATGTGAATTCTTCTTTTTTGCTCTTTTCATCCTTTTTCTTACTTATTTACCATTTCCACTTTCTCTTTTGTTATCTCATCAAACCTTACTAGCTACCATCTCCTCAATCACCCACACAAAAGGGTAATTATATAAGGCTCAAATGGGTAATCAAGGTTTGTAATGTGCTAAATTCACAATGAATAGGCTTTAAGGCTCAAAGTGGTTGACTAGGGATGATGTTCATAGTAGGGAAATATTTGGCAATGACTATAAATGACAAGGATGGCCTTAGATCATTTCACTAATCTCCCCAAATCGGGCTCATTCCTATAGTCCTTGAGCAAGTTCTAGCTTATCAAACACAACCAATCCACTCATGAAGAAAAATACCATGTATGCAAGGTTGAGGCTCAAACGCTCACAAGCTTGTGCTCGGACCTTAAGAAACTTATTACACCACATCCATCTCAAAATTGAACAAGTTAAGTAAAACATGTCACAATTCGAAAGTGTAGAGATTCTTAATCATAACTTGTCATCACTTACTACCACAATATATCACCACTCATGTTCAAAAATGACTCACAACATCCCAAAACAAACCACCAAACATACCAAGACAAAAATAAGAAAACACATAAAACATAAAATAAAGACTCAACAAACAAGAAACAAAACAAAAACACATAACATGCAAAAAACAACAATCACCATCATTAGAAAATGAAGCATATATTCAATCATCCATAACAATGTAAGCTCACAATCATCCCAACTTTTATTGAAAAGGAAATCCTAATTTACGAAAATAAACATCCCAAAAACATAACACATGAAGTAGCATGCTAATCCATTCAATCCAAATCAAAATCAATTAAAAGTGATAAGGTGTAGAGTACTCCCTCAATAAGCATTTGGTAAGGAAAGCGTTTGCTCCAAGCTCCATTCGTGCTTCCAATACCCTTCATTCATACTCAAAACTCATACAACACCGTTAGCTCAACAATTGCCTTAAAAATATGGATTCACATGCACTTCAACACCACCAATCATACCAAAATCCAACCAAACTCATGAGAATATTTTAAAATTGAGTGAATTTTACAAGAAGACCTATCATCATCAATATCATCATATCAAGCACACTCAAGTGGTGAGTCACACTACGCACTCTCCCCCCAAACTTAAATTGAACTAAGAGGTGAGAATTAAGTTTGCAAAAAGTGGTGGGACTTACCCTTGTAGTTTCCATTGATGATCTTCTTGTGGAGAAGTAAACGCATCCACACGACTCAAGCTATGTTCACCATGCACTTTCCCCCCAAACTTGACTCGAGACAAGAGTCGAGAATTAAGTTTGCAACAAATGGTGACATTTTTACTCAAATCCATGAAGTACTTCTCTTTTCTTCAATGTGCATTTTTCTCACAAGCACAATCCACCTACAAGACCAAAATCAACAAAAAGCATCAAAATAATAAAAGAATGGGTTGCCTCCCATTTAGCGCTAAGTTTAACGTCTTCAAGCCGGACGGAATTTCACGATCATTGGACCAAAGAATGGTCCATCCCACTTTCTCCTCGCATCCTCACTTTGAACATTAGCTTGGCCTTCTTCTTGTCCACTAGCTCAACCTCACCATTCTTGCTTACAAGCATCAAATCATCATTGAGAAGTGATTCTAGTGGACTTCCTCTTTCTCCTTTGTCAAGTTTCCAATCGAGCTCCGATGTTTTCATCCTATTAACATCACAAGAAGACAAATTAGCATTTGACAATTTCATATAATCATGAAGAAATGAATTTAAATTGTCAAAGAGAAGAGAATCATGATCATCGAAATCATCCGGAG
Source organism: Pogostemon cablin (assembly GCA_023678885.1). Taxonomy (NCBI): domain Eukaryota; kingdom Viridiplantae; phylum Streptophyta; class Magnoliopsida; order Lamiales; family Lamiaceae; genus Pogostemon; species Pogostemon cablin. The sequence continues at coordinate 23,956,302 of CM042989.1, read as the reverse complement.
GCCTTGTATGATGAGGCTTGATCCATTTATCTTTCTTGCACAAGAATGTGACACTTTTTCCTTTTGAGCTCAAGGATAACTCCTCTCTACCAACATCAATCTTTGCTCTCCCGGTGGCTAGAAACGGTCTTCCCAAAATAAGTGGAACTTTAGGGTCCGCTTTCACTTCCAAAACCATGAAATCAACCGGAAATGCTAACCCCTTCACTTTGACCTCAACGTCTTCAACAATCCCAAGTGGCTTCACAACCTCGCCATTTACTACTTCAAGACGGATTGTTGTTGGTTTTAGCTCTCCAATTTCAAGGTCTTTAAACGTGGCATGAGACATCACGTTGACACTTGCCCCCAAGTCACACAATGCATCAAGGGTGCTTTTTCCTTCAAAATCACAAGGGATTATGAACTTTCCCGGATCACCAACCTTCGTAGGCCCCCCTTTTAGCATCGACTCACTTGTTTCGGGTTGCTCCTTTTTCTTTTTCTCCTCATACTTCTTCTTGAGCGACTTCACAAATTCCTCAAACTCCTTTTTCTTCTCCTCCTTTACAAACATTTGTGGATAGGGAATAGGGAATGGAGTGATCGGAATACCCCAATAGTCAAGCTTGTACTCCTCTTCTTTCACCTTCTCCTCCACTTTCTTTTCCTCTTGCACCCTTTTCCACTTAGGTATCCATTTAGGCTTTTGCTCTTCTTTTATTTCTTCAACAACCTTACTTTCCACCAACCCTTCTTCAACCTTTCTTTCCTCTTCCGTTTCAACAAATAAACATTGAGCTTTCGGATTAACCTCGGTTGTAGCCGAAAACTTTCCTTTTTGTTGAGCACTCAATGAACTTGCCATTTGTCCAACATTGTACTCCAAAGCTTTGCATCTTCTATCACTATTTTCCTCAATAGCTTTTAATCTTCTTTCATTATTTTCCTCAATAGCTTTGAATCTTCTTTCATTAGCTTCATCTCTAGCTTTTTCCGATACTTCTCTAGCTTTGTTTGATGCAATCAGTTGTTCAAGTAGCTCATCGGTTGATGCTCTTCCCTCATTGTTCGGTGCCTTAGCTCCCGGTTGATATCCCGGAGGATACGCAACCGCATTGCTCGGATTAGAGTAGGAAAAGTTACCATGCCTTTGTTGTTGTTGTGGGTATGAGCTTCCACTACTTTGACCATTGAAACCTCCTTGCCTTGGTGGATAGTTTCCTTGACTTTGGTTGAAACTACCTTGGAAATTATTTTGGTAATTCCCTTGGTAGTTTCTTCCTTGCATATACGACACATCCTCAACACGTGGCATAGAGTTGGCCCATTGTTCACTATTCACAACATTCGGAGGTAGCACACCTTGCTCGACTTGTAGCCCCTCAACCATATTCGCTCCTTGATTGTTCACACTTTGATTCAAGCTCATTTGTTTAATGACTTCCGCCACTATCTTTTCCATGCTTGGCATACTTGGTTCAACACTTACACTCTTCACATTATATTGTTGCCCTTGATCAAAACTTTCAAATCCATAGCATCCACTTACCCTCTCCGATGGCCATTGGTACACATTTGTAGCAATCTCTTCAAAAATTTTTATGGCCCTTTCCGGAGTTACTCCAAGTACAGATCCACCCGCCAAAGCATCAACAAGCACTCTTTGCCCATTCACAAGTCCTTGATAGAAAAATCCAACTTGTTGATTCTCCGAGAAACCATATTGTGGACACTTGCGTAGCATTTCCATTAACTTTTCCCACGCTTCATAAAAACTCTCTTGCGGCATTTTCTTGAATTGTGTGATCAAGCTCTTCATTTGAAGTGTCTTTGAAGGTGGGAAGTATTTGTTCAAAAACAATTGTCCTAGCTCGTCCCAAGTATTTCACGTACCGGGAGTAATGGTAGATAACCATGTTCTTGCTCTATCTTTAAAGAAAATGGGAACAACCTCATCTTGATGCAATCTTCACTCACCCCATTCATATTCACTGTGTTGGCAATCTCTACAAATTGGGCTAGATGAGCATTAGGATCTTCATTCAGGGTTCTACTAAATTGTTGCTCCCTCACCATAGAAATCAAGCCCATCTTAAATTTAAAGTTATTAGCATGGATTGGTGGCCCCATCATTTGTGGCATTGCTCTTGGCATAAAGAAGTGCCGGATCACCCTTTGATCATTTTGCATTCCATGTTGCACCGGAGGTGGTGGTGGTGGGACATATGCTTGGTGCGGAGGAGCATAAGCTTGCGGATATCCTTGTTGCCTTAGAACTTGTTGCACCATTTGTTGAAGCAAAGCTTGGTTGTTAAAAGCTCCATGATTTTGATAGACTTGTTGAGGAGGATTTTCATTGAATTGATGTGCGTTGTCATGCACGTTCATATTGTGTCCTCCTTCCCCATCATGCTCTATCTCCACGCGATTATCTTCTTGAAAATTCTCCATAAAATCACTATTTTTGGTTTTGTTCTCTCTTCTTCTTCTCCTCAAAGTGTTTTCAAGCTCTAGATCAATTGGTTCGACTTGATTCCCTTTTGACCTCGTTTGCATACACCTTCAAGATAAGAGAAATTAGAACAAATTTTCACAAAGCGAATACAAGTAAACAAATAAAAAAAATGTCTCTATTAAGATTACTCAAACGATCCTTCTTCAAGCTACTAGCAACCGTTGCCTCCCCGGCAACGGCACCATTTGATTAGCCATAATATAGTGGGCATGACCAATTAAAGAAATTATCGAACCCAAGGGAGGTAGGCACTAGTGCTTAAGCTATCTCACGTTTGTTGTAATTTTATAGAGACGAATCATCAATAGGATTGGTTGCAAATAATTAAATGACAAGTGATCAGAGCAAGTAATGATCAATCAACAAGATGGATGGATGGAAAGAGGTTTACCAAATTGATTAAAAGTGAGATTAACAACAATTAAGAAGTGGAAATTCTAGGAATCATGTATCAAATTCATATGTATCATGGATTGAAGACTAAGGGCCAACACTAAGATCACCTAAACTCCCTCTCGAGATGGATAGGATATGAATATCAAATAGCTCAATGAATTGGTTCTCACTTAAACAATTCCAACTAGGTACTAAGCTTAAATGAGAGTCCCTTCACACAATTAATCAATCTCTCGATCAAACCAATCACATGTCCTACCAAAGGGTTCTAAACTATGAAGGACTTCTCAATCTCTTCACAATCTATAATGCACATGAAGTGTTTGATGAAATGATTCACTTAATTATCCTAAGCATACAATTGATTTCTCAATCTAATCACATATCTAGAAGAACTAAACACAAAAATCATCAATACAATTCAAGCAATTAATAATCAATGGTAGAAAATCATAGATCCAATCAACATATAAATTTGAATACACAAATCCCCAAAATTATCCAACAACTCTCATGTTGCTAATCTCAAAAGGGAGATTAGCCTACCATATTAAGAAGGAAATAAACATAGACATTAATATCCTTACAAAATATGATGAAACTATGAGGTTTAATACATGAAATGAATGGAAACTCCCTTGATGTCACTTCAATGGTGATTTCCTTCCTTCCCTTGTTATCTTCCTCTCTTCCTTGCTTCTTTTCTTCAATTGGATGATGATTTTGATGGTAGGATGATTGTAGATCTAATGGATGGTGAATGGATGAATATGAAGGTGAAAAATGGAGGAAATGGTGTGTGAGGTGTGTGGGGAAGGTGAAATTTCGGATCTCCTTTCACATATTGAAGTATTGGGTATTTATACCCCTTGGGAGGCTTCTAGAAGGATTCTAATTTTTTTTCCAGGATTTTACACAGCACGAGTCGTGCTCTGCCACATGGTTATAAGGTGCCCGTGTTGCGCGAACGGATGCTCCCGCACGGCCATCGCTTACAGGCCCGTGTTGATGACACGGCTCGTGCTGCCAACACGACTCGTGCGACTTGACACGGCCTTAAGGTGCCCGTGTTGAACGAATAGGTGTCGCCGCACGGCCACCTCTTACAGGGCCGTGTAGGCTACACGGCCCGTGTTGGTGCTGGCTCCTGTATTTCTTCACTGTTTTGGCTCGTTCTCCCTCGTTTCAACTCCGAATTGAGATCCGCTTTTTCCTATGTCTTCCTTATCATATCTAGCATCAATAATTATAGGTTTAAGCTCATTCACACACATTTCAATAAAACATAAAACACAACCAAATAACACATAAAATACGAATAAAAATATACGAAAACTCACATAAAAATATACTAAAATCTAGGTGAAAATATCACTCATCACATCACAAGGGAGATTAGCCTACCATATTAAGAAGGAAATGAACACAGACATTAAGATCCTTACAAAACATGATGAAACTATGAGGTTTAATACAAGAAATGAATGGAAACTCCCTTGATGTAACTTCAATGGTGATTTCCTTCCTTCCCTTGTTATCTTCCTCTCTTCCTTGCTTCTTTTCTTCAATTGGATGATGATTTTGATGGTTGGATGATTGTAGATCCAAAGGAGGTTGAATGGATGAAGATGATGGTGTAAAATGGAGAGAATTGTGTGTGATGTGTGTGTGGAAGGGCTGGAATTCGGATCTTTTTTCACATATTGAAGTATTGGGTATTTATACCCCTTGGGAGGCTTCTAGAAGGATTCTAATTTTTTTTCAGGATTTTACACAGTACGAGTCGTGCTATGCCACACGGCCATAAGGTGGCCGTGTCGTGTGAACTGATGCTCCTGCACGGCATTTTCTTACAGGGCCATGGTGATGATACGGCTCGTGCTGCCAACACGACTCGTGCGACTGGACACGGCCTTAAGTTGCCCGTGTTGAACGAATTGGTGTCGCCGCACGGCCACCTCTTACAGGGCCGTGTTGGCTACACGGCCCGTGTTGGTGCTGGCTCCTGTATTTCTTCACTGTTTTGGCTCGTTCTCCCTCGTTTCAACTCCGAATTGAGATCCGCTTTTTCCTATATCTTCCTTATCAAATCTAGCATCAATAATTATAGGTTTAAGCTCATTCACACACATTTCCATAAAACACAAAATACAACCAAATAACACATAAAATACGAATAAAAATGTACAAAAACTCACATAAAAATATACTAAAATCTAGGTGAAAATATCACTCATCACATCACAAGGGAGATTAGCCTACCATATTAATAAGGAAATGAACACAGACATTAAGATCCTTACAAAACATGATGAAACTATGAGGTTTAATACAAGAAATGAATGGAAACTCCCTTGATGTAACTTCAATGGTGATTTCCTTCCTTCCCTTGTTATCTTCCTCTCTTCCTTGCTTCTTTTCTTCAATTGGATGATGATTTTGATGGTTGGATGATTGTAGATCCAAAGGAGGTTGAATGGATGAAGATGATGGTGTAAAATGGAGAGAATTTTGTGTGATGTATGTGTGGAAGGGCTGGAATTCGGATCTTTTTTCATATATTGAAGTATTGGGTATTTATACCCCTTGGGAGGCTTCTAGAAGGATTCTGATTTTTTTCCAGGATTTTACACAGCACGAGTCGTGCTATGCCACACGGCCATAAGGTGGCCGTGTCGTGTGAACTGATGATCTCGCACGGCCTTTTTCTTACAGGGCCATGTTGATGACACGACTCGTGCTGCCTACACGACTCGTGCGACTGGACACGGCCTTAAGTTGCCTGTGTTGAATGAATTGGTGTCGCCGCACGGCCACCTCTTACAGGGCCGTATTGGCTACACGGCCCGTGTTGGTGCTGGCTCCTGTATTTCTTCACTGTTTTGGCTCGTTCTCCCTCGTTTCAACTCCGAATTGAGATCCGCTTTTTCCTATGTCTTCCTTATCATATCTAGCATCAATAATTATAGGTTTAAGCTCATTCACACACATTTCCATAAAACACAAAACACAACCAAATAACACATAAAATACGAATAAAAATATACGAAAACTCACATAAAAATATACTAAAATCTAGGTGAAAATATCACTCATCACATCACAAGGGAGATTAGCCTACCATATTAAGAAGGAAATGAACACAGACATTAAGATCCTTACAAAACATGATGAAACTATGAGGTTTAATACAAGAAATGAATGGAAACTCCCTTGATGTAACTTCAATGGTGATTTCCTTCCTTCCCTTGTTATCTTCCTCTCTTCCTTGCTTCTTTTCTTCAATTGGATGATGATTTTGATGGTTGGATGATTGTAGATCCAAATGATGGTGAATGGATGAAGATGATGGTGTAAAATGGAGAGAATTGTGTGTGATGTGTGTGTGGAAGGGCTGGAATTCGGATCTTTTTTCACATATTGAAGTATTGGGTATTTATACCCCTTGGGAGGCTTCTAGAAGGATTCTGATTTTCTTCCAGGATTTTACACAGCACGAGTCGTGCTCTGCCACACGGCTATAAGGTGGCCGTGTTGCGTGAACGAATGCTCCCGCACGGCCATCGCTTACAGGCCCGTGTTGATGACACGGCTCGTGCTGCCAGCACGACTCGTGTGACTTGACACGGCCTTAAGGTGCCCATGTTGAACGAATAGGTGTCACCGCACGGCCACCTCTTACAGGGCCGTGTTGGCTACACGGCCCGTGTTGGTGCTGGCTCCTGTATTTCTTCACTGTTTTGGCTCGTTCTCCCTCGTTTCAACTCCGAATTGAGATCCACTTTTTCCTACGTCTTCCTTATCATATCTAGCATCAATGATTATAGGTTTAAGCTCATTCACACACATTTCCATAAAACACAAAATACAACCAAATAACATATAAAATACGAATAAAAATATACGAAAACTCACTTTAAAATATACTAAAATCTAGGTGAAAATATCACTCATCACATCACAAGGGTGATAAGCCTACCATATTAAGAAGGAAATGAACACAGACATTAAGATCCTTATAAAACATGATGAAACTATGAGGTTTAATACAAGAAATGAATGGAAACTCCCTTGATGTAACTTCAATGGTGATTTCCTTCCTTCCCTTGTTATCTTCCTCTCTTCCTTGCTTCTTTTCTTCAATCGGATGCTGATTTTGATGGTTGGATGATTGTAGATCCAAAGAATGGTGAATGGATGAAGATGATGGTGTAAAATGGAGAGAATTGTGTGTGATGTGTGTGTGGAAGGGCTGGAATTCGGATCTTTTTTCACATATTGAAGTATTGGGTATTTATACCCCTTGGGAGGCTTCTAGAAGGATTCTGATTTTTTTCCTGGATTTTACACAGCACGAGTCGCGCTATGCCACACGGCCATAAGGTGGCCGTGTCGTGTGAACTGATGCTCCCGCACTGCATTTTCTTACAGGGCCATGTTGATGACACGGCTCGTGCTGCCAACACGACTCGTGCGACTGGACACGGCCTTAAGTTGCCCGTGTTGAACGAATTGGTGTCGCCGCACGGCCACCTCTTACAGGGCCGTGTTGGCTACACGGCCCGTGTTGGTCCTGGCTCCTGTATTTCTTCACTGTTTTGGCTCGTTCTCCTTCGTTTCAACCCCGAATTTAGATCCGCTTTTTCCTACGTCTTCCTTATCATATCTATCATCAATAATTATAGGTTTAAGCTCATTCACACACATTTCCATAAAACACAAAACACAACCAAATAACACATAAAATACGAATAAAAATATACGAAAACTCACATAAAAATATACTAAAATCTAGGTGAAAATATCACTCAACACATCACAAGGGAGATAAGTCTACCATATTAAGAAGGAAATGAACACAGACATTGAGATCCTTACAAAACATGATGAAACTATGAGGTTTAATACAAGAAATGAATGGAAACTCCCTTGATGTAACTTCAATGGTGATTTCCTTCCTTCCCTTGTTATCTTCCTCTCTTCCTTGCTTATTTTCTTCAATTGGATGATGATTTTGATGGTTGGATGATTGTAGATCCAAAGGATGGTGAATGGATGAAGATAATGGTGTAAAATGGAGAGAATTGTGTGTGATGTGTGTGTGGAAGGGCTGGAATTCGGATCTTTTTTCACATATTTAAGTATTGGGTATTTATACCCCTTGGGAGGCTTCTAGAAGGATTCTGATTTTTTTCCAGGATTTTACACAGCACGAGTCGTGCTATGCCACACGGCCATAAGGTGGCCGTATCGTGTGAACTGATGCTCCCGCACGACCTTTTCTTACAGGGCCACGTTTATGACACGGCTCGTGCTGCCAACACGATTCGTGCGACTGGACACGACCTTAAGTTGCCCGTGTTGAACGAATTGGTGTCGCCGCACGGCCACCTCTTACAGGGTCGTGTTGGCTACACGGCCCGTGTTGGTGCTGACTCCTGTATTTCTTCACTGTTTTGGCTCGTTCTCCCTCGTTTCAACTCCGAATTGAGATCCGCTTTTTCCTATGTCTTCCTTATCATATCTAGCATCAATAATTATAGGTTTAAGCTCATTCACACACATTTCCATAAAACACAAAACACAACCAAATAAAACATAAAATACGAATAAAAATATACGAAAACTCATATAAAAATATACTAAAATTTAGGTGAAAATATCACTCATCACATCACAAGGGAGATTAGCCTACCATATTAAGAAGGAAATGAACACAAACATTAAGATCCTTACAAAACATGATGAAACTATGAGGTTTAATACAAGAAATGAATGGAAACTCCCTTGATGTAACTTCAATGGTGATTTCCTTCCTTCTCTTGTTATCTTCCTCTCTTCCTTGCTTCTTTTCTTCAATTGGATGATGATTTTGATGGTTGGATGATTGTAGATCAAAAGGATGGTGAATGGATGAAGATAATGGTGTAAAATGGAGAGAATTGTGTGTGATGTGTGTGTGGAAGGGCTGGAATTCGGATCTTTTTTCACATATTTAAGTATTGGGTATTTATACCCCTTGGGAGGCTTCTAGAAGGATTCTGATTTTTTTCCAGGATTTTACACAGCACGAGTCGTGCTATGCCACACGGCCATAAGGTGGCCGTATCGTGTGAACTGATGCTCCCGCACGACCTTTTCTTACAGGGCCACGTTTATGACACGGCTCGTGCTGCCAACACGATTCGTGCGACTGGACACGACCTTAAGTTGCCCGTGTTGAACGAATTGGTGTCGCCGCACGGCCACCTCTTACAGGGTCGTGTTGGCTACACGGCCCGTGTTGGTGCTGACTCCTGTATTTCTTCACTGTTTTGGCTCGTTCTCCCTCGTTTCAACTCCGAATTGAGATCCGCTTTTTCCTATGTCTTCCTTATCATATCTAGCATCAATAATTATAGGTTTAAGCTCATTCACACACATTTCCATAAAACACAAAACACAACCAAATAAAACATAAAATACGAATAAAAATATACGAAAACTCATATAAAAATATACTAAAATTTAGGTGAAAATATCACTCATCACATCACAAGGGAGATTAGCCTACCATATTAAGAAGGAAATGAACACAAACATTAAGATCCTTACAAAACATGATGAAACTATGAGGTTTAATACAAGAAATGAATGGAAACTCCCTTGATGTAACTTCAATGGTGATTTCCTTCCTTCTCTTGTTATCTTCCTCTCTTCCTTGCTTCTTTTCTTCAATTGGATGATGATTTTGATGGTTGGATGATTGTAGATCAAAAGGATGGTGAATGGATGAAGATGATGGTGTAAAATGGAGAGAATTGTGTGTGATGTGTGTGTGGAAGGGCTGGAATTCGGATCTTTTTTCACATATTGAAGTATTGGGTATTTATACCACTTGGGAGGCTCCTAGAAGGATTCTGATTTTTTTCCAGGATTTTACACAGCACGAGTCGTGCTATGCCACACGGCCATAAGGTGGCTGTGTTGTGTGAACTGATGCTCCCGCACGGCCTTTTCTTACAGGGCCTTGTTGATGACACGGCTCGTGCTGCCAACACGACTCGTGCGACTGGACACGGCCTTAAGTTGCCCGTGTTGAACGAATTGGTGTCGCCGCACGGCCACCTCTTACAGGGCTGTGTTGGCTACACGGCCCGTGTTGGTGCTGGCTCCTGTATTTCTTCACTATTTTGGCTCGTTCTCCCTCGTTTCAACTCCAAATTGAGATCCACTTTTTCCTATGTCTTCCTTATCATATCTAGCATCAATAATTATAGGTTTAAGCTCATTCACACACATTTCCATAAAACACAAAACACAACCAAATAACACATAAATACGAATAAAAATATATGAAAACTCACATAAAAATATACTAAAATCTAGGTGAAAATATCACTCATCACATCACAAGGGAGATTAGCCTACCATATTAAGAAGGAAATGAACACAGACATTGAGATCCTTACAAAACATGATGAAACTATGAGGTTTAATACAAGAAATGAATTGAAACTCCCTTGATGTAACTTCAATGGTGATTTCCTTCCTTCCCTTGTTATCTTCCTCTCTTCCTTGCTTCTTTTCTTCAATTGGATGATGATTTTGATGGTTGGATGATTGTAGATCCAAAGGATGGTGAATGGATGAAGATGATGGTGTAAAATGGAGAGAATTGTGTGTGATGTGTGTGTGGAAGGGCTGGAATTCGGATCTTTTTTCACATATTGAAGTATTGGGTATTTATACCCCTTGGGAGGCTTCTAGAAGGATTCTGATTTTTTTCCAGGATTTTACACAGCACGAGTCGTGCTATGCCACACGGCCATAAGGTGGCTGTGTCGTGTGAACTGATGCTCCCGCACGGCCTTTTCTTATAGGGCCATGTTGATGACACGGCTCGTGCTGCCAACACGACTCGTACGACTGGACACGGCCTTAAGTTGCCCGTGTTGAACGAATTGGTGTCGCCGCACGGCCACCTCTTACAGGGCTGTGTTGGCTACACGGCCCGTGTTGGTGCTGGCTCCTGTATTTCTTCACTATTTTGGCTCGTTCTCCCTCGTTTCAACTCCGAATTGAGATCCGCTTTTTCCTATGTCTTCCTTATAATATCTAGCATCAATAATTATAGGTTTAAGCTCATTCACACACATTTCCATAAAACACAAAATACAACCAAATAACACATAAAATATGAATAAAAATATACGAAAACTCACATAAAAATATACTAAAATCTGGGTGAAAATATCACTCATCACATCACAAGGGAGATTAGCCTACCATATTAAGAAGGAAATGAACACAGACATTGAGATCCTTACAAAACATGATGAAACTATGAGGTTTAATACAAGAAATGAATGGAAACTCCCTTGATGTAACTTCAATGGTGATTTCCTTCCTTCCCTTGTTATCTTCCTCTCTTCCTTGCTTCTTTTCTTCAATTGGATGATGATTTTGATGGTTGGATGATTGTAGATCCAAATGATGGTGAATGGATGAAGATGATGGTGTAAAATGGAGAGAATTGTGTGTGATGTGTGTGTGGAAGGGCTGGAATTCGGATCTTTTTTCACATATTGAAGTATTGGGTATTCATACCCCTTGGGAGGCTTCTAGAAGGATTCTGATTTTTTTCCAGGATTTTACACAGCACGAGTCGTGCTATGCCACACGGCCATAAGGTGGCCGTGTCGAGTGAACTGATGCTCCCGCACGGCCTTTTCTTTCAGGGCCATGTTGATGACACGGCTCGTGCTGCCAACACGACTCGTGCGACTAGACACGGCCTTAAGTTGCCCGTGTTTAACGAATTGGTGTCGCCGCACGGCCACCTCTTATAGGGCCGTGTTGGCTACACGGCCCGTGTTGGTGCTGGCTCCTGTATTTCTTCTCTGTTTTGGCTCGTTCTCCCTCGTTTCAACTCCGAATTGAGATACGCTTTTTCCTATGTCTTCCTTATCATATCTAGCATCAATAATTATAGGTTTAAGCTCATTCACACACATTTCCATAAAACACAAAACACAATCAAATAACACATAAAATACGAATAAAAATATACGAAAACTCACATAAAAATATACTAAAATCTAGGTGAAAATATCACTCATCACATCACAAGGGAGATTAGCCTACCATATTAAGAAGGAAATGAACACAGACATTAAGATCCTTACAAAACATGATGAAACTATGAGGTTTAATACAAGAAATGAATGGAAACTCCCTTGATGTAACTTCAATGGTGATTTCTTCCTTCCCTTGTTATCTTCCTCTCTTCCTTGCTTCTTTTCTTCAATTGGATGATGATTTTGATGGTTGGATGATTGTAGATCCAAAGGATGGTGAATGGATGAAGATGATGGTGTAAAATAGAGAGAATTGTGTGTGATGTGTGTGTGGAAGGGCTGGAATTCGGATCTTTTTTCACATATTGAAGTATTGGGTATTTATACCCCTTGGGAGGCTTCTAGAAGGATTCTGATTTTTTTCCAGGATTTTACACAGCACGAGTCGTGCTATGCCACACGGCCATAAGGTGGCCGTGTCGTGTGAACTGATGCTCCCGCACGACCTTTTCTTACAGGGCCATGTTGATGACACAGCTCGTGCTGCCAACACGACTCGTGCGACTGGACACGGCCTTAAGTTGCCCGTGTTGAACGAATTGGTGTCGCCGCACGGCCACCCCTTACAGGGCCGTGTTGGCTACACGGCCCGTGTTGGGGCTGGCTCCTGTATTTCTTCACTGTTTGAGCTCGTTCTTCCTCGTTTCAACTCCGAATTGAGATCCGTTTTTTCCTATGTCTTCCTTATCATATCTAGCATCAATAATTATAGGTTTAAGCTCATTCACACACATTTCCATAAAACACAAAATACAACCAAATAATACATAAAATACGAATAAAAATATACGAAAACTCACATAAAAATATACTAAAATCTATGTGAAAATATCACTCATCACATCACAAGGGAGATTAGCCTACCATATTAAGAAGGAAATGAACACAGACATTAAGATCCTTACAAAACATGATGAAACTATTAGGTTTAATACAAGAAATGAATGGAAACTCCCTTGATGTAACTTCAATGGTGATTTCCTTCCTTCCCTTGTTATCTACCTCTATTCCTTGCTTCTTTTCTTCAATTGGATGATGATTTTGATGGTTGGATGATTGTAGATCCAAAGGATGGTGAATGGATGAAGATGATGGTGTAAAATGGAGAGAATTGTGTGTGATGTGTGTGTGGAAGGGCTGGAATTCGGATCTTTTTTCACATATTGAAGTATTGGATATTTATACCCCTTGGGAGGCTTCTAGAAGGATTCTGATTTTTGTCCAGGATTTTACACAGCACGAGTCGTGCTATGCCACACGGCCATATGGTGGCCGTGTCGTGTTAACTGATGCTCCCGCACGGCCTTTTCTTACAGGGCCATGTTGATGACACGGCTCGTGCTGCCAACACGACTCGTGCGACTAGACACAGCCTTAAGTTGCCCGTGTTGAACGAATTGGTGTCGCCGCACGGCCACCTCTTACAGGGCCGTGTTGGCTACACGGCCCGTGTTGGTGCAGGCTCCTGTATTTCTTCACTGTTTTGGCTCGTTCTCCCTCGTTTAAACTCCGAATTGAGATTCGCTTTTTCCTATGTCTTCCTTATCATATCTAACATCAATAATTATAGGTTTAAGCTCATTCACACACATTTTCATAAAACACAAAACACAACCAAATAACACATAAAATACGAATAAAAATATACGAAAACTCACATAAAAATATACTAAAATCTAGGTGAAAATATCACTCATCACATCACAAGGGAGATTAGCCTACCATATTAAGAAGGAAATGAACACAGACATTAAGATCCTTACAAAACATGATGAAACTATGAGGTTTAATACAAGAAATGAATGGAAACTCCCTTGATGTAACTTCAATGGTGATTTCCTTCCTTCCCTTGTTATCTTCCTCTCTTCCTTGCTTCTTTTCTTCAATTGGATGATGATTTTGATGGTTGGATGATTGTAGATCCAAAGGATGGTGAATGGATGAAGATGATGGTGTAAAATGGAGAGAATTATGTGTGATGTGTGTGTGGAAGGGCTGGAATTCAGATCTTTTTTCACATATTGAAGTATTGGGTATTTATACCCCTTGGGAGGCTTCTAGAAGGATTCTGATTTTTTTCCAGGATTTTACACAGCACGAGTCGTGCTATGCCACACGGCCATAAGGTGGCCGTGTCGTGTGAACTGATGCTCCCGCACGGCCTTTTCTTACAGGGCCATGTTGATGACACGGCTCGAGCTGCCAACACGACTCGTGCGACTGGACACGGCCTTAAGTTGCCCATGTTGAACGAATTGGTGTCGCCGCACGGCCACCTCTTATAGGGCCGTGTTGGCTACACGGCCCGTGTTGGTGCTGGCTCCTGTATTTCTTCACTGTTTTAGCTCGTTCTCCCTCGTTTCAACTCCGAATTGAGATCCGTTTTTTCCTATGTCTTCCTTATCATATCTAACATCAATAATTATATGTTTAAGCTCATTCACTCACATTTCCATAAAATACAAAACACAACCAAATAATACATAAAATACGAATAAAAATATACGAAAACTCACATAAAAATATACTAAAATCTAGGTGAAAATATCACTCATCACATCACAAGGGAGATTAGCCTACCATATTAAGAAGGAAATGAACACAGACATTAAGATCCTTACAAAACATGATGAAACTATGAGGTTTAATACAAGAAATGAATGGAAACTCCCTTGATGTAACTTCAATGGTGATTTCCTTCCTTCCCTTGTTATCTTCCTCTCTTCCTTGCTTCTTTTCTTCAATTGGATGATGATTTTGATGGTTGGATGATTGTAGATCCAAAGGATGGTGAATGGATGAAGATGATGGTGTAAAATAGAGAGAATTGTGTGTGATGTGTGTGTGGAAGGGCTGGAATTCGAATCTTTTTTCACATATTGAAGTATTGGGTATTTATACCCCTTGGGAGGCTTCTAGAAGGATTCTGATTTTTTTCCAGGATTTTACACAGCACGAGTCGTGCTATGCCACACGGCCATAAGGTGGCCGTGTCGTGTGAACTGATGCTCCCGCACGGCCTTTTCTTACAGGGCCATGTTGATGACACGGCTCGTGCTGCCAACACGACTCGTGCGACTGGACACGACCTTAAGTTGCCCGTGTTGAATGAATTGGTGTCGCCGCACGGCCACCTCTTACAGGGCCGTGTTGGCTACACGGCCCGTGTTGGTGCTGGCTCCTGTATTTCTTCACTGTTTTGGCTCGTTCTCCCTCGTTTCAACTCCGAATTGAGATCCGCTTTTTCCTATGTCTTCCTTATCATATCTAGCATCAATAATTATAGGTTTAAGCTCATTCACACACATTTCCATAAAACACAAAATACAATCAAATAACACATAAAATACGAATAAAAATATACGAAAACTCACATAAAAATATACTAAAATCTAGGTGAAAATATCACTCATCACATCACAAGGGAGATTAGCCTACCATATTAAGAAGGAAATGAACACAGACATTAAGATCCTTACAAAACATGATGAAACTATGAGGTTTAATACAAGAAATGAATGGAAACTCCCTTGATGTAACTTCAATGGTGATTTCTTCCTTCCCTTGTTATCTTCCTCTCTTCCTTGCTTCTTTTCTTCAATTGGATGATGATTTTGATGGTTGGATGATTGTAGATCCAAAGGATGGTGAATGGATGAAGATGATGGTGTAAAATAGAGAGAATTGTGTGTGATGTGTGTGTGGAAGGGCTGGAATTCGAATCTTTTTTCACATATTGAAGTATTGGGTATTTATACCCCTTGGGAGGCTTCTAGAAGGATTCTGATTTTTTTCCAGGATTTTACACAGCACGAGTCGTGCTATGCCACACGGCCATAAGGTGGCCATGTCGTGTGAACTGATGCTCCCGCACGGCCTTTTCTTACAGGACCATGTTGATGACACGGCTCGTGCTGCCAACACGACTCGTGCGACTGGACACGGCCTTAAGTTGCCCGTGTTGAATGAATTGGTGTCGCCGCACGGCCACCTCTTAAAGGGCCGTGTTGGCTACACGGCCCGTGTTGGTGCTGGCTCCTGTATTTCTTCACTGTTTTGGCTCGTTCTCCCTCGTTTCAACTCCGAATTGAGATCCGCTTTTTCCTATGTCTTCCTTATCATATCTAGCATCAATAATTATAGGTTTAAGCTCATTCACACACATTTCCATAAAACACAAAACACAATCAAATAACACATAAAATACGAATAAAAATATACGAAAACTCACATAAAAATATACTAAAATCTAGGTGAAAATATCACTCATCACATCACAAGGGAGATTAGCCTACCATATTAAGAAGGAAATGAACACAGACATTAAGATCCTTACAAAACATGATGAAACTATGAGGTTTAATACAAGAAATGAATGGAAACTCCCTTGATGTAACTTCAATGGTGATTTCTTCCTTCCCTTGTTATCTTCCTCTCTTCCTTGCTTCTTTTCTTCAATTGGATGATGATTTTGATGGTTGGATGATTGTAGATCCAAAGGATGGTGAATGGATGAAGATGATGGTGTAAAATGGAGAGAATTGTGTGTGATGTGTGTGTGGAAGGGCTGGAATTCGGATCTTTTTTCACATATTGAAGTATTGGGTATTTATACCCCTTGGGAGGCTTCTAGAAGGATTCTGATTTTTTTCCAGGATTTTACACAGCACGAGTCGTGCTATGCCACACGGCCATAAAGTGGCCGTGTCGTGTGAACTTATGCTCCCGCACGGCCTTTTCTTACAGGACCATGTTAATGACACGGCTCGAGCTGCCTGTAATAACAAATTTTGTATTTATAATAAAATAAACACAAAAGAATTACAATAATAATCCAGACGGATTGAACTTGATGATTAAGGAAACAATCTCTATCTATCCTCTGATTCTTCTCTCGAACCAATTTGGCTTTGACTTTGACTTGACTTTGACTTGTTGACTGTGTATGTTGAGTCGGATCTTCAGTTGAAGCTTGTCCGAACTCGGATTTGGATCTTATAACGTTAATCCAGAGGCGTCGAGCCTTTATTTGGATTAAACGTACTTGATCCGAAGAACACTCGATCTGGGGGGCTTAGCACCTTAATCCCGGGTCGTATGTTATTCTTGGCGCGAAGAACACCGAAGAACTCAGTATATGAAGAACGCTTGATTTGGGGGGCTCCGCACCTTAATCCCCAATCGTTTGTCGTTCTTGACTTGAAGATGCTTGAAGATCTCAAGGGAGCGCTGCTCGTGTTCTTGATCTCTTCAGAGCGTTTATGTCTTCAAGTATTTTAGTGTGTCTGGAGTGAATGAAGGAGGGCTCCTTATATAGGTGAGGAATGAGCATGCCCCATAAATATCTCGCAATCTGATTGGTCTATGACAGATTTGGCCTGGTTCTGCGGGCTTGGGCCGTTCCAAATATATCACAGCTTGATTGGTCATTGCTTAATTTGGCCTGATTCTGGAACCTTCCATGCTTTACTTAACTTAGGGGTCAAGCTTTACTTAATTTAAACCCTACTTAATTTGTCGGGTATTAAATTAATTATCAATTATTTATTAATCTATTTTAGGAATTAATTTATTAAATCCCCAAAATAAAATATAATAAATTAAAATTGATATTTAATCAATAAAATCCACGTGTCGCCCTTTGATTGGACCGTGAATTTTAATTGCTTACAAATGCCCCCTTGCGATTTATTCACGGACAGAATGTCTTGTTGTGAAGGAATCGCAAAAGATTTGTTTCTTGTTCACCAAGATTTCATGACCCTTACCCAAAATTATCAAAGTTATTTGTAGTAAAGAATCTCCTACAATTTTGTAGAGCTTGCACACCTCACAATAATCTCCATAATTATCCATGAGTCCACTAGTAGCTTCTATAATTATCCACAAATAATTTCCATAATTATTCATGAGTCCATAATTATCCATGAATCCACTACTATATAATGATACTTCATGAACTCAATTTTTTTCATAAAAGCTATCCAACAAACAAGATATTCAACTCGTCGAGGTGGAGAGTAGTCGACGGCGGACCACCCATGGTGGTTGCTTGTCGGGCTCGCACCGTGAGGTGGAGAGCAATCAATGGTAGACTACCCATGGTAGTTGCTTGTTGGGCTCGCACCTCCGATGATGTTGGGATAGAGAGTAGTCAACGGCGGACCACCCATGGTGGTTGCTTGTTGGGCTCACATCTCCGACGACGTTGGGATAGAGAGTAGTCAACGGCGGACCACCCATGGTGGTTGCTTGTTGGGCTCACATATCCGATGACGTTGGGATAGAGAGTAATCGACGGCGGACCACCCATGGTGGTTGCTTGTTGGGCTCACATCTCCTTTGACATTGGGATAGAGAGTAATCAACGGCGGACCACCCATGGTGGTTGCTTGTTGGGCTCACATCTCCGATGATGTTGGGATAGAGAGTAGTCAACGGCGGACCACCCATGGTGGTTGCTTGTTGGGCTCGCACCGTGAGATGGGAAGCAGTCAACGGTAGACCACCCATGGTGGTTGCTTGTTGGGCTCACATCTCCGATGACGTTTTGGCGACGATATGAAGAAACCTGACCAAAGAGAAAATTTTTAACATACTCAGGCAGTCGAACCAACGATGTCGAGGTAGAGAGCGGTTGACGGCGGATCACCCATGGTGGTTGCTTGTCGGGCTCATACCGCGAGGTGGAAAGCAGTCAACGGTATACCACCCATGGTGGTTGCTTGTTGGGCTCACACCTCCGACGTGTTGATGCAACGAGAGCGGACTACCCATGGTAGTTGCTTATCGAGCTCATGCCTCTGGCAGCATTGATTTGAAGAGCGGGAGGGCGATTGATGGCATACCACCTATGGTGACTGCTTATCGAGCTCATACCTCCGGCAGCTTTGATTTGAAGAGCGGGAGGGCGGTTGTTGTCTGCTTTCGATCGGACCAGCCGGAAGATGGTCTCGTCGCTTTAGTGTGATTCAGACTGGATTCGGTAATGCTCTTGGCGACTGGGAAGCAGAATGGCGTGTGAGAGCGGCGGCTGATGGCTGCTCTCGACGGCTGCTCGCGGCGGCTGCTCGCTAGCGAGAATCCGGCGTGAACCCTGGCGGCGGCACGTCGATCGAGCTCTGGAAGTAGCGCGCGCGGAAACGTACCTCGGCAGCGAGCAGCGCTCCTTGGGTCGCGAATCCGACTGTGTTTGGCTATGATTTTCTTATGTGAAGGGCAACAGCGAGCTTCAGGCGGCCGGGTGCGTGACCGGTGGCGATGCGAGGTGAATCCCCGGTGGTGTTGACGGGTACTGATGGCTGGTTGTTGTTTTTCGAAGAGAGAGGAATTGGTTGAGCAGCTTAATCCCCTTTTGCTGGAGAAACCCATTCCACGCAATTTCATAGAGGAAAAAATAGAATAACTTCAATTTTGACCCCATCAAGTTAATTTTGACTTGCTCAAACTCACCCAATCTCAAATCAGCTTGCTTACTGCATTCAAGTGCTTCCAATATTAATTGGGCCCTTTATTTTTATTTTTTTATTTATTTTTTTTTTATTTTCAGTTTCTACTTGGGCCATCTGATCCTTCTTATTCACTTGGGCCGCCTACTGCTTCATATTTTGGGCCAAGAGTGCTTATATTGATTTTAATTTTCATGATTTGGGGCTTAAATTAATTAAACACACATGAATTATTTTAATGGCTCACTTAAGCATCTTGGGCTTCTCCATGGGCTTAATTTATAATTTTGGTTTTTAATAATTAATTGATCCCATAATTTATTTAGGACCTTTTAATTAATTAAATCCATAAATTTAAATTAGCTTAAACCTCTTTCTTTGCTAGCTTTAAGGGACAACATGGATCACCCTCATCACTTTACCACCTTCATCATTTCACCACTGTCTTTGCATTCAACCACATCTTCTCTTTGTCAACCTTTTTCTTCTTAACTCGTTCACACTTCAATTTATCGCTTGCCTCGCAAACTCGACTCGAATTGCTTGGATTATGACTGAACTTAGTAAAATGCTAAGCTGCCTACGTACCTCTTCGCAGAGGATCAAGTCATTACGTAGTTCAAGGGGACATGATTTGATTTGAATGGGGGGGGTGCCGTACACAGTTTATACTCATGCGGGCCAGGAGTGACTATTCTTTAACCACTTTAGACAAAGTAAGATATTTAATGCTTTAACCACTTAAAATATCTGAGTGGGGTGAATTGATAGTTTAACCACATATAATTACCTTTGGTGGGTGTCATGCACAGTTTATACTCATGCGGACCAGGAGTTTGTCGTACACAGTTTACACTCATGTGGACCAGGAGTTTGTCGTACACAGTTTATACTCATGCGGACCAGGAGTAACATGCAGTTTAGGCTCGTGCGTCAAGGAGCGTTGTACTTGTATTTGTTTTACGCGTAGTAGCGTTTCAAGAACTTCCCATTTATGGGGCCAATGTTCACGCCATCTTCAGAGATCAATTTGTAGGCGCCATTTGTGTAGGCTTCCTTCACAACATGAGGGCCATCCCACTTGGGTAGAAACTTATTTCCAACGCGATGGGTGACTACTATAGGTCTTCTCACAGCAAGCACCAAATCACCAACTTGAAAAGAACGTACCCTCACTTTCTTGTTGTATGTTTTAGAAAGGCGAGATTGGTAACACTCAAGTCTTTGTTGTGCTTCCAACCTCTTTTCATCTAACGCTTCTAACTCTTGAAGACGTAACTTTGCATTTTCTTCCCCGGTGAGGCCTTCTTGTATGGCCATCCTCAAAGAAGGGATTTGCTTTTCGAGAGGCACAACAGCTTCAACACCATACACCAAGGAATACGGAGTGGCTTGAGTAGGTGTTCTATAGGTAGTGCGGTACGCCCATAAAGCTTCATTTATTCTTTCATGCCAATCTCTTTTCGACTTGGACACCACCTTCTTTAACAAACTACACAATGTCTTATTGAAAGCTTCGGCAAGACCATTAGCAGCTGCGTTATACATTGAAGATTTCTTTTGTTTGAAATCAAACTTCTCACATAGCTTATCAATCCAACTGTTGCTGAACTGCTTTCCATTATCAGTGATGATGTAGCGCGGGACACCATATCTATAAATGATATTGATCCGAATGAAATCAGCAACATTTTCTTTCTTTACTTCCCTCAGAGGCACAACTTCAGCCCACTTTGAAAAGTAATCGGTTGCCGCAAGAATGTAGAGATGACCACCAGATGACTTTGTAAGTGGCCCCACCACATCTAAACCCCAAGCATCGAAAGGCCATGAAGCGACTGTCGGATGTAAAGGCTCCGGAGGTTGATGAATCAAATTTCCATGGAACTGACAAGCTTGACATCTTTGTGCGTAATCCATGCAATCCTTCACCATGGTTGGCCAATAGTAGCCCATTCTTTTAATTCTGAAATGTAGCTTCGGTCCGGATTGATGAGCACCGCAAATTCCGGAGTGAGCCTCCTCCATTGCATGAATAGTTTCTTCCTTACCCAAGCATCTCAAGAAAATTCCATCGAATGATCTTCTATAAAGTATACCCTTGAAGTAGATGAACCGAGGTGCCCGACGCCGAATATCAACCCTTTGTCGTGGATCGTTAGGCAACTTATCATATTTCAAATAATCCACAAGTGGTTGGCGCCAATCTTCTTCTTCAATTTCGAAAACCTCCACCACATGATTTTCAACTTCTTCATAATCATCATCTTCAAAGATTGGTGGTACAACCCAACTTCTACACACCGGTATTTGAATTTGCGTTTCTGGCATAGCTATAGTTGATGCCAACTTAGCGAGGGCGTCAGCTTGCTTATTCTCTCTTCTAGACAGATGCGTAATATCAACATCACCGAGATAACCCATAAGCTTTTGAGCATACTTGTAATAGGGGAACAACTCAGGCTTCTTCACTTCATACACTCCAAGGAGTTGGTTTATTACCAATAGCGAATCACCATACACTCTAAGGTGTAGTTGCTTTATATCGACGGCCATCTCTAAACCAAGTATAAGTGCTTGATACTCAGCCACATTGTTAGAGCAATTTTCTGTTAAGGAAAATGAGAAAGGTAGAACTTCACCACTGGATGTTACAAACACGACTCCCGCACCAGCTCCCTCTCTATGAGATGCTCCATCGAAATACATCTTCCAAGGAGAAACTATGTCCACAGTGAAAGCATCTTCATCGGGGAGTTCATCAGATAGTTCCCATTCAGCAGGCATTGGATGATCAGCTAGAAAATCTGCCAACACTTGTCCTTTTACGGCCTTTTGAGGGACGTACACGATCTCAAACTGTTGCAGTTGGAGATACCATCTTGCAAGCCGATCAGAGAGTACTGGTTTTGACATGACAAACTTTAGTGGGTTGGCTTTCGAAACTAGCCGAACTGTGTGAGCTTGAAAATAATGTTTCAACTTCTGAATTACGAAGATAAGGGATAAGCAGATCTTCTCAATGGGTGAATACTTCAACTCGTTTGGAGTCATGGTTCTACTTAGATAATATAGAGCTCTTTCTTTACCATCATCATTTTCTTGTGCAAGTAAAGCTCCCACAGAACGCTCTTGAGCAGCTAGATAAAGGACTAATGGACGTCCCGGTATTGGAGCACTCAATACTGGTGCCTTCATCAAGTATTCTTTAATGCTATTGAAAGCATTATTGCAAGCTTCATCCCATTCGAATATGCTGTCTTTCTTCATGAGATGACTAAATGGTTGGCATCGGCCAGCTAAGTTTGATATGAATCTCCTTAAGTATGCCAACTTTCCTTGCAGACTTTTGAGTTCATGTATGTTTCGAGGCACATGCATTTTCATGATTGCGTCAATCTTTGCTTTCTCAATCTCAATCCCTCGACGGCGAACAACAAATCCAAGAAATTTCCCGGATGAAACTCCAAATGCACACTTGAGCGGATTCATCTTGAGTTGATGCTCTCTTAATCGTTCAAACACTCGCCTTAGATTATGAAAATGATTTTTCTTTTCCTTTGATTTCACCACAATATCATCAACATAGCATTCGACAATCTTATGAAGCATGTCATCAAATATCTTTTGCATGGCTCGCTGATAAGTGGCACCAGCATTCTTTAAGCCAAATGGCATAACATTATAGCAATATATTCCTTTCGGAGTACGAAAGGCTGTCTTCTCTTGATCCTCAGGAGCCAAACCAATTTGATTGTAGCCAGATGATCCATCCATAAATGAAAGGACCTCATGCCCCGTTGTTGCATCAATCATGAGCTCAGTAATTGGTAATGGAAAGTCATCTTTCGGACATGCCATATTCAAATCTCGGAAATCAACACATACTCTGAGTTGCCCATTTTTCTTTCTTACCGGCACGATATTGGAAATCCAAGTAGGATATTTGACTTCTCGGATCTTGTCTGTTTCAAGAAGCTTATTAATCTCGTCCTCAATCAAAGGAATCAACTCTGGTCGAAATCGACGTTGTATTTGTTTAACTGGTCGAGTTCCCTTTTTAATGGACAAGTGATGCACTGCGATTTTTGGATCTAAGCCTGGCATTTCCTTATGCGACCATGCAAAGACATCTCTGAATTCTCGCAAAAGGCTAACATACTTTGTTTCTTCCTCAACATCTAGCAGAGCACTTATGTAGGTAGGACGTGGGTCATTTTCATCACCTAAGTTAATTTCTTTCAACTCATCAACAGTGGCTTTCACTCCTTCTTCAAATTGTGGAGGGGCATCTTCAGCATCTACTTCCTCCATTTGAGAATCTTCCACATCAGTAATATGATTGGTGGAAGCTACACTTTCTCTATCATTATTACTATCATTTTTGGTAAAGACGATTCTTTGCACTTTATCCTTCAACACTCTTCCATTTGAGACAGTCAAGATATTTTGCCGCTTGATACGAGATGGATTTTTACTCCGGACTTTTCGGAGGTTAAGGGACTTGACATGATTTTGCCTCCTACACTTCCCTTTACAGGGTCCAAGCCTTTCGAAGACACTCCCAAGCCTTTCAAAAACAGATATTCTCTTGACTTCCCTACTACTTGCGTCAAACATATCCTCCGTGGATAAAGCTTCTCCCTCGGTGATATAATTTGTACTTGCTCTTCTAATTGCAATGCGGACTGGCTTTTGAGGGACATATCCCAAACCTGGCTTAGCCTTCTTGATAGTGTGACCACTATTTTTCAACATTATCTGAGTAACATTGAGCCCCTGTCCTGGTGGGTTGATAGTTTCTTGACTCACCTTGCTCGCCATCGCTTTTTCCCTTGGTTCATAACCAGCCTTCATAAGGAGTTTATAAGCTTGTGGACTATACGACTTGGTTATTTCAGCTTCAAACACTTCACCGTGTTCGGTCTTTGGTCCTTCAATAGGACGTGTGAATCCTTTGAGTGGTGGAGAAGAAAGTTTACTAGCATCAATTTTTGTTAAAGGCAATGTCAACTCTTCCGAGGTCTCAAGCCCTTTGCCTTTGTTCTCCTTGAGAGTGGCAGATGATGTACTACCTTCCTCATTCTTTATTTGTTTACTGCCCCCATTATCTTGTACTGAGGCTTCTTCACGCTTTACTTCCTTTGTACTCTTGAAGAAATATTTAGCATCGGCAAAGTAAGCTTCAGCTTCAGTAAACGGCTTGTCGTCACCGAATACTCTTTTCACGTTGTCACCTTCACTATATTTGAAGCACTGGTGTAATGTAGAAGGAATCACGCCATTCTCATGTAGCCATGGGCGCCCCAAAAGCATGTTGTAGGAAGTTTTTGCATCAATAACATGGAAAAGGACTGTGGATTTCATCTCATCAATTAGCAAATCAAGAACTATTGTGCCGAGAGTCCTTTGCCCCTCATGGTTGAACCCTTGGATCATCAATCGGCTATGGTTGAGTTCATCCAGTGGTATTTCTATCTTCTTCAACATTCTCAAGGATAAAATGTTCACCGCCGAACCTCCATCAATAAGTATGCGATTCACTCGCATCCCTTTAGTGTAACCAGTCACAAATAGAGGTCGATTATGAGATTGCGAACCCAACAACATATCTTCATCCGTGAAGGTCACCTTCATGGAGTAAGCTTTACCCTTAGTTTCAAGCTGTTCGCTTTCATTGTCCTCATTCACGTTCACCGCCGAACCTCCATCAATAAGTATGCGATTCACTCGCATCCCTTTAGTGTAACCAGTCACAAATAGAGGTCGATTATGAGATTGCGAACCCAACAACATATCTTCATCCGTGAAGGTCACCTTCATGGAGTAAGCTTTACCCTTAGTTTCAAGCTGTTCGCTTTCATTGTCCTCATTCACGACATGACATGAGCCTTCATCATGACTTTCTTTTACAGAAGTGAAGTTTGTGCCCACCTCATCTTCTAACACAATTTTCCCTTCCTTAACCAGTTGCATGATCTTTTCCTTAAGAACGAAACAATCATGAATTGGATGACTCACCAACCTATGATACTTGCAGTATTTTGGGTCATTAGTTCGGCCTGCTTCTTCTGGACGTTTCATCTCAGGAAGGTCAAGGAGCTTATTTTTCATCAGATCATCAAATATGCCAGAAAGGTCTGAGTTCAGAAATGGATACTCTTTTTCTTGCATCTCCTTCAGAGTTAACCTTCTTTGCCCCCACTCTTGAGCAACTTGCTTCCCTTTGTCTTTCTTATCATTTTCATTCTTTCGAACCTTGACCGTCATAATATTTGTGGCCATTGATTCTTTGTTGGAATTTTTAACATAGGACTTGCCCCCCCTTTTGAAATCTTGTTTATCTTTAGACTTGTAGGAGTCCGACATCGGTGAATGTTTGATTCCACTAGCAGCCATACTTAATTCCATGTCATGGGCCCTAGTAGCCAATTCTTCGAAAGTCTTAGGTTGAATTCCTTTGAGTATATAAAGGAGATTCCATTCCATCCCTTGGATACACATCTCAATAGCAGACTCTCCGGACAATCGGTCCTTGCAATTTAAGCTCAAATTTCTCCATCGATTGATATAATCAATCACAGGCTCTTCCTTCAATTGACGAGTATTAGTTAACTCAGTCATGCTAACAGTTCTCCTCGTGCTGTAGAAACGATTAAGGAACTCATGTTCCATTTGTGCCCAACTATCAATGGATTCAGCTTGCAAGTCGATATACCAATCAAATGCATTTCCTTTGAGAGAGCGAACGAACTGCCTTATCATATGATCTCCATAAGTACCAGCGTCATGGCAGGTCTCAATAAAGTGTGCTATATGCTGCCTCGGGTTTCCCTTGCCATCAAACTGTTGGAATTTGGGAGGCTGGTAGCCAGCTGGCAACTTCAAGTTGTCCACTCTTTTTGTGTATGGCTTGACATAAGTAACAGTAGGCTTGGAATTTTCCTCAAACCTTTCTTTTATTGTTCCAAGTATAATATCCTTGAGTTGATCTACTTGGAGCATTCCATCAGCTGAAAGTGGCAACGTTCCTTGAGTTTGCTCCTTTTCAATAGCCTGGCGCCTTGTGACCTCTTCCACTTCACTATCGTCCATGACTCCTTTTCCGTTTGCACGGCTAGTCTCCGCGATGTCTCTTTTCATCAATTGGGAGATCTTTGTGTCTTGAGCCTCTATGTGTTTCGTGAGCCCCTCGATAGCTTTCATCATGTTTGCTAATTGTTCCTCCACAGTCGTGGCGCCTGCCATCATTACTGGAGCTGCAACAGAGTCAGATGAAGAGTTTGAAGATGCAGAATCTTCATCACTATCATCTTTCATAAGTAGTTGTTTTCTCGAAGCCTCCTCAACCGAAGGGTTGGATCCAGATGAGGCTTCCGAACGAGCTTTTTCTGACATGCTCCTTGTAACAACAGCAACATATTCAGTTAATGCCTCTGAGAGCTTAGAAGCAGCAGTCCTACCTGCAGTAATCCTGACAGGAGTCATATCGTACTTCGAGCTTGTAGAGAGAAGAGATGAGAGGTAGAGACTGTCCCACTGGGCGTGCCAAAATTTGTAATAACAAATTTTGTATTTATAATAAAATAAACACAAAAGAATTACAATAATAATCCAGACGGATTGAACTTGATGATTAAGGAAACAATCTCTATCTATCCTCTGATTCTTCTCTCGAACCAATTTGGCTTTGACTTTGACTTGACTTTGACTTGTTGACTGTGTATGTTGAGTCGGATCTTCAGTTGAAGCTTGTCCGAACTCGGATTTGGATCTTATAACGTTAATCCAGAGGCGTCGAGCCTTTATTTGGATTAAACGTACTTGATCCGAAGAACACTCGATCTGGGGGGCTTAGCACCTTAATCCCGGGTCGTATGTTATTCTTGGCGCGAAGAACACCGAAGAACTCAGTATATGAAGAACGCTTGATTTGGGGGGCTCCGCACCTTAATCCCCAATCGTTTGTCGTTCTTGACTTGAAGATGCTTGAAGATCTCAAGGGAGCGCTGCTCGTGTTCTTGATCTCTTCAGAGCGTTTATGTCTTCAAGTATTTTAGTGTGTCTGGAGTGAATGAAGGAGGGCTCCTTATATAGGTGAGGAATGAGCATGCCCCATAAATATCTCGCAATCTGATTGGTCTATGACAGATTTGGCCTGGTTCTGCGGGCTTGGGCCTTTCCAAATATATCACAGCTTGATTGGTCATTGCTTAATTTGGCCTGATTCTGGAACCTTCCATGCTTTACTTAACTTAGGGGTCAAGCTTTACTTAATTTAAACCCTACTTAATTTGTTGGGTATTAAATTAATTATCAATTATTTATTAATCTATTTTAGGAATTAATTTATTAAATCCCCAAAATAAAATATAATAAATTAAAATTGATATTTAATCAATAAAATCCACGTGTCGCCCTTTGATTGGACCGTGAATTTTAATTGCTTACACTGCCAACACGACTCGTGCGACTGGACACGGCCTTAAGTTGCCCATGTTGAACGAATTGGTGTCGCCGCACGGCCACCTCTTATAGGGCCGTGTTGGCTACACGGCCCGTGTTGGTGCTGGCTCCTGTATTTCTTCACTGTTTTAGCTCGTTCTCCCTCGTTTCAACTCCGAATTGAGATCCGTTTTTTCCTATGTCTTCCTTATCATATCTAGCATCAATAATTATATGTTTAAGCTCATTCACACACATTTCCATAAAATACAAAACACAACCAAATAATACATAAAATACGAATAAAAATATACGAAAACTCACATAAAAATATACTAAAATCTAGGTGAAAATATCACTCATCACATCACAAGGGAGATTAGCCTACCATATTAAGAAGGAAATGAACACAGACAATAAGATCCTTACAAAACATGATGAAACTATGAGGTTTAATACAAGAAATGAATGGAAACTCCCTTGATGTAACTTCAATGGTGATTTCCTTCCTTTCCTTGTTATCTTCCTCTCTTCCTTGCTTCTTTTCTTCAATTGGATGATGATTTTGATGGTTGGATGATTGTAGATCCAAAGGATGGTGAATGGATGAAGATGATGGTGTAAAATAGAGAGAATTGTGTGTGATGTGTGTGTGGAAGGGCTGGAATTCGAATCTTTTTTCACATATTGAAGTATTGGGTATTTATACCCCTTGGGAGGCTTCTAGAAGGATTCTGATTTTTTTCCAGGATTTTACACAGCACGAGTCGTGCTATGCCACACGGCCATAAGGTGGCCGTGTCGTGTGAACTGATGCTCCCGCACGGCCTTTTCTTACAGGGCCATGTTGATGACACGGCTCGTGCTGCCAACACGACTCGTGCGACTGGACACGGCCTTAAGTTGCCCGTGTTGAATGAATTGGTGTCGCCGCACGGCCACCTCTTACAGGGCCGTGTTGGCTACACGGCCCGTGTTGGTGCTGACTCCTGTATTTCTTCACTATTTTGGCTCGTTCTCCCTCGTTTCAACTCCGAATTGAGATCCGCTTTTTCCTATGTCTTCCTTATCATATCTAGCATCAATAATTATAGGTTTAAGCTCATTCACACACATTTCCATAAAACACAAAATACAACCAAATAACACATAAAATACAAATAAAAACATATGAAAACTCACATAAAAATATACTAAAATCTAGGTGAAAATATCACTCATCACATCACAAGGGAGATTAGCCTACCATATTAAGAAGGAAATGAACACAGACATTAAGATCCTTACAAAACATGATGAAACTATGAGGTTTAATACAAGAAATGAATGGAAACTCCCTTGATGTAACTTCAATGGTGATTTCCTTCATTCCTTTATTATCTTCCTCTCTTCCTTGCTTCTTTTCTTCAATTGGATGATGATTTTGATGGTTGGATGATTGTAGATCCAAAGGATGGTGAATGGATGAAGATGATGATGTAAAATGGAGAGAATTGTGTGTGATGTGTGTGTGGAAGGGCTGGAATTCGGATCTTTTTTCACATATTGAAGTATTGGGTATTTATGCCCCTTGGGAGGCTTCTAGAAGGACTCTGATTTTTTTCCAGGATTTTACACAGCACGAGTCGTGCTATGCCACACGGCCATAAGGTGGTTGTGTCGTGTGAACTGATGCTCCCGCACGGCCTTTTCTTACAGGGCCATGTTGATGACACGGCTCGTGCTGCCAACACGACTCGTGCGACTGGACACGGCCTTAAGTTGCCCGTGTTGAACGAATTGGTGTCGCCGAACGGCCACCTCTTACAGGGCCGTGTTGGCTACACGGCCCGTGTTGGTGCTGGCTCCTGTATTTCTTCACTGTTTTGGCTCGTTCTCTCTCGTTTCAACTCTGAATTGAGATCCGCTTTTTCCTATGTCTTCCTTATCATATCTAGCATCAATAATTATAGGTTTAAGCTCATTCACACACATTTCCATAAAACACAAAACACAACCAAATAACATATAAAATACGAATAAAAATATACGAAAACTCACATAAAAATATACTAAAATCTAGGTGAAAATATCACTCATCACATCACAAGGGAGATTAGCCTACCATATTAAGAAGGAAATGAACACAGACATTAAGATCCTTACAAAACATGATGAAACTATGAGGTTTAATACAAGAAATGAACGGAAACTCCCTTGATGTAACTTCAATGGTGATTTCCTTCCTTCCCTTGTTATCTTCCTCTCTTCCTTGTTTCTTTTCTTCAATTGGATGATGATTTTAATGGTTGGATGATTGTAGATCCAAAGGATGGTGAATGGATGAAGATGATGGTGTAAAATGGATAGAATTGTGTGTGATGTGTGTGTGGAAGGTCTGGAATTCGGATCTTTTTTCACATATTGAAGTATTGGGTATTTATGCCCCTTGGGAGGCTTCTAGAAGGACTCTGATTTTTTTCCAGGATTTTACACAGCACAAGTCGTGCTATGCCACACGGCCATAAGGTGGCTGTGTCGTGTGAACTGATGCTCCCGCACGGCCTTTTCTTACAGGGCCATGTTGATGACACGGCTCGTGCTGCCAACACGACTCGTGCGACTGGACACGGCCTTAAGTTGCCCGTGTTGAACGAATTGGTGTCGCCGAACGGCCACCTCTTACAGGGCCGTGTTGGCTACACGGTCCGTGTTGGTGCTGGCTCCTGTATTTCTTCACTGTTTTGGCTCGTTCTCTCTCGTTTCAACTCTGAATTGAGATCCGCTTTTTCCTATGTCTTCCTTATCATATCTAGCATCAATAATTATAGGTTTAAGCTCATTCACACACATTTCCATAAAACACAAAACACAACCAAATAACATATAAAATACGAATAAAAATATACGAAAACTCACATAAAAATATACTAAAATCTAGGTGAAAATATCACTCATCACATCACAAGGGAGATTAGCCTACCATATTAAGAAGGAAATGAACACAGACATTAAGATCCTTACAAAACATGATGAAACTATGAGGTTTAATACAAGAAATGAATGGAAACTCCCTTGATGTAACTTCAATGGTGATTTCCTTCCTTCCCTTGTTGTCTTCCTCTCTTCCTTGCTTCTTTTCTTCAATTGGATGATGATTTTGATGGTTGGATGATTGTAGATCCAAAGGATGGTGAATGGATGAAGATGATGGTGTAAAATGGAGAGAATTGTGTGTGATGTGTGTGTGGAAGGGTTGGAATTCGAATCTTTTTTACATATTGAAGTATTGGGTATTTATACCCCTTGGGAGGCTTCTAGAAGGATTCTGATTTTTTTTCAGGATTTTACACAGCACGAGTCGTGCTATGCCACATGGCCATAAGGTGGCCGTGTCGTGTGAACTGATGCTCCCGCACGGCCTTTTCTTACAGGGCCATGTTGATGACACGTCTCGTGCTGCCAACACGACTCGTGCGACTGGACACGGCCTTAAGTTGCCCGTGTTGAACGAATTGGTGTCGCCGCACGGCCACCTCTTACAGGGCCGTGTTGGCTACACGGCCCGTGTTGGTGCTGGCTCCTGTATTTCTTCACTGTTTTGGCTCGTTCTCCCTCGTTTCAACTCCGAATTGAGATCCGCTTTTTCCTATGTCTTCCTTATCATATCTAGCATCAATAATTATAGGTTTAAGATCATTCACACACATTTTCATAAAACACAAAACACAACCAAATAACACATAAAATATGAATAAAAATATACGAAAACTCACATAAAAATATACTAAAATCTAGGTGAAAATATCACTAATCACATCACAAGGGAGATTAGTCTACCATATTAAGAAGGAAATGAACACAGACATTAAGATCCTTACAAAACATGATGAAACTATGAGGTTTAATACAAGAAATTAATGGAAACTCCCTTGATGTAACTTCAATGGTGATTTCCTTCCTTCCCTTGTTGTCTTCCTCTCTTCCTTGCT
This sequence comes from Pogostemon cablin, assembly GCA_023678885.1. Taxonomy (NCBI): domain Eukaryota; kingdom Viridiplantae; phylum Streptophyta; class Magnoliopsida; order Lamiales; family Lamiaceae; genus Pogostemon; species Pogostemon cablin. The sequence goes on along the minus strand of CM042989.1, from coordinate 23,924,426 downwards.
TCTTTTCTTCAATTGGATGATGATTTTGATGGTTGGATGATTGTAGATCCAAAGGATGGTGAATGGATGAAGATGATGGTATAAAATGGAGAGAATTGTGTGTGATGTGTGTGTGGAAGGGCTGGAATTCGGATATTTTTTCACATATTGAAGTATTGGGTATTTATACCCCTTGGGAGGCTTCTAGAAGGATTCTGATTTTTTTCCAGGATTTTACACAGCACGAGTCGTGCTATGCCACACGGCCATAAGGTGGTCGTGTCGTGTGAACTGATGCTCCCGCACGGCCTTTTCTTACAGGGCCATGTTGATGACACGGCTCGTGCTGCCAACACGACTCGTGCGACTGGACACGGCCTTAAGTTGCCCGTGTTGAACGAATTGGTGTCGCCGCACGGCCACCTCTTACAGGGCCGTGTTGGCTACACGGCCCATGTTGGTGCTGGCTCCTGTATTTCTTCACTGTTTTGGCTCGTTCTCCCTCGTTTCAACTCCGAATTGAGATCCGCTTTTTCCTATGTCTTCCTTATCATATCTAGCATCAATAATTATAGGTTTAAGCTCATTCACACACATTTCTATAAAAGACAAAACACAACCAAATAACACATAAAATACGAATAAAAATATATGAAAACTCACATAAAAATATACTAAAATCTAGGTGAAAATATCACTCATCACATCACAAGGGAGATTAGCCTACCATATTAAGAAGGAAATGAACACAGACATTAAGATCCTTACAAAACATGATGAAACTATGAGGTTTAATACAAGAAATGAATGGAAACTCCCTTGATGTAACTTCAATGGTGATTTCCTTCCTTCCCTTGTTGTCTTCCTCTCTTCCTTGCTTCTTTTCTTCAATTGGATGATGATTTTGATGGTTGGATGATTGTAGTTCCAAAGGATGGTGAATGGATGAAGATGATGGTGTAAAATGGAGAGAATTGTGTGTGATGTGTGTGTGGAAGGGCTGGAATTCGGATCTTTTTTCACATATTGAAGTATTGGGTATTTATACCCCTTGGGAGGCTTCTAGAAGGATTCTGATTTTTTTCCAGGATTTTACACAGCACGAGTCGTGCTATGCCACACGGCCATAAGGTGGCCGTGTCGTGTGAACTGATGCTCCCGCACGGCCTTTTCTTACAGGGCCATGTTGATGACACGGCTCGTGCTGCCAACACGACTCGTGCGACTGGACACGGCCTTAAGTTGCCCGTGTTGAACGAATTGGTGTCGCCGAACGGCCACCTCTTACAGGGCCGTGTTGGCTACACGGCCCGTGTTGGTGCTGGCTCCTGTATTTCTTCACTGTTTTGGCTCGTTCTCTCTCGTTTCAACTCTGAATTGAGATCCGCTTTTTCCTATGTCTTCCTTATCATATCTAGCATCAATAATTATAGGTTTAAGCTCATTCACACACATTTCCATAAAACACAAAACACAACCAAATAACATATAAAATACGAATAAAAATATACGAAAACTCACATAAAAATATACTAAAATCTAGGTGAAAATATCACTCATCACATCACAAGGGAGATTAGCCTACCATATTAAGAAGGAAATGAACACAGACATTAAGATCCTTACAAAACATGATGAAACTATGAGGTTTAATACAAGAAATGAACGGAAACTCCCTTGATGTAACTTCAATGGTGATTTCCTTCCTTCCCTTGTTATCTTCCTCTCTTCCTTGTTTCTTTTCTTCAATTGGATGATGATTTTGATGGTTGGATGATTGTAGATCCAAAGGATGGTGAATGGATGAAGATGATGGTGTAAAATGGATAGAATTGTGTGTGATGTGTGTGTGGAAGGTCTGGAATTCGGATCTTTTTTCACATATTGAAGTATTGGGTATTTATGCCCCTTGGGAGGCTTCTAGAAGGACTCTGATTTTTTTCCAGGATTTTACACAGCACAAGTCGTGCTATGCCCCACGGCCATAAGGTGGCTGTGTCGTGTGAACTGATGCTCCCGCACGGCCTTTTCTTACAGGGCCATGTTGATGACACGGCTCGTGCTGCCAACACGACTCGTGCGACTGGACACGGCCTTAAGTTGCCCGTGTTGAACGAATTGGTGTCGCCGAACGGCCACCTCTTACAGGGCCGTGTTGGCTACACGGTCCGTGTTGGTGCTGGCTCCTGTATTTCTTCACTGTTTTGGCTCGTTCTCTCTCGTTTCAACTCTGAATTGAGATCCGCTTTTTCCTATGTCTTCCTTATCATATCTAGCATCAATAATTATAGGTTTAAGCTCATTCACACACATTTCCATAAAACACAAAACACAACCAAATAACATATAAAATACGAATAAAAATATACGAAAACTCACATAAAAATATACTAAAATCTAGGTGAAAATATCACTCATCACATCACAAGGGAGATTAGCCTACCATATTAAGAAGGAAATGAACACAGACATTAAGATCCTTACAAAACATGATGAAACTATGAGGTTTAATACAAGAAATGAATGGAAACTCCCTTGATGTAACTTCAATGGTGATTTCCTTCCTTCCCTTGTTGTCTTCCTCTCTTCCTTGCTTCTTTTCTTCAATTGGATGATGATTTTGATGGTTGGATGATTGTAGATCCAAAGGATGGTGAATGGATGAAGATGATGGTGTAAAATGGAGAGAATTGTGTGTGATGTGTGTGTGGAAGGGTTGGAATTCGGATCTTTTTTCACATATTGAAGTATTGGGTATTTATACCCCTTGGGAGGCTTCTAGAAGGATTCTGATTTTTTTCCAGGATTTTACACAGCACGAGTCGTGCTATGCCACATGGCCATAAGGTGGCCGTGTCGTGTGAACTGATGCTCCCGCACGGCCTTTTCTTACAGGGCCATGTTGATGACACGGCTCGTGCTGCCAACACGACTCGTGCGACTGGACACGGCCTTAAGTTGCCCGTGTTGAACGAATTGGTGTCGCCGCACGGCCACCTCTTACAGGGCCGTGTTGGCTACACGGCCCGTGTTGGTGCTGGCTCCTGTATTTCTTCACTGTTTTGGCTCGTTCTCCCTCGTTTCAACTCCGAATTGAGATCCGCTTTTTCCTATGTCTTCCTTATCATATCTAGCATCAATAATTATAGGTTTAAGATCATTCACACACATTTTCATAAAACACAAAACACAACCAAATAACACATAAAATATGAATAAAAATATACGAAAACTCACATAAAAATATACTAAAATCTAGGTGAAAATATCACTAATCACATCACAAGGGAGATTAGCCTACCATATTAAGAAGGAAATGAACACAAACATTAAGATCCTTACAAAACATGATGAAACTATGAGGTTTAATACAAGAAATTAATGGAAACTCCCTTGATGTAACTTCAATGGTGATTTCCTTCCTTCCCTTGTTGTCTTCCTCTCTTCCTTGCTTCTTTTCTTCAATTGGATGATGATTTTGATGGTTGGATGATTGTAGATCCAAAGGATGGTGAATGGATGAAGATGATGGTATAAAATGGAGAGAATTGTGTGTGATGTGTGTTTGGAAGGGCTGGAATTCGGATATTTTTTCACATATTGAAGTATTGGGTATTTATACCCCTTGGGAGGCTTCTAGAAGGATTCTGATTTTTTTCCAGGATTTTACACAGCACGAGTCGTGCTATGCCACACGGCCATAAGGTGGCCGTGTCGTGTGAACTGATGCTCCCGCACGGCCTTTTCTTACAGGGCCATGTTGATGACACGGCTCGTGCTGCCAACACGACTCGTGCGACTGGACACGGCCTTAAGTTGCCCGTGTTGAACGAATTGGTGTCGCCGCACGGCCACCTCTTACAGGGCCGTGTTGGCTACACGGCCCGTGTTGGTGCTGGCTCCTGTATTTCTTCACTGTTTTGGCTCGTTCTCCCTCGTTTCAACTCCGAATTGAGATCCGCTTTTTCCTATGTCTTCCTTATCATATCTAGCATCAATAATTATAGGTTTAAGCTCATTCACACACATTTCTATAAAAGACAAAACACAACCAAATAACACATAAAATACGAATAAAAATATATGAAAACTCACATAAAAATATACTAAAATCTAGGTGAAAATATCACTCATCACATCACAAGGGAGATTAGCCTACCATATTAAGAAGGAAATGAACACAGACATTAAGATCCTTACAAAACATGATGAAACTATGAGGTTTAATACAAGAAATGAATGGAAACTCCCTTGATGTAACTTCAATGGTGATTTCCTTCCTTCCCTTGTTGTCTTCCTCTCTTCCTTGCTTCTTTTCTTCAATTGGATGATGATTTTGATGGTTGGATGATTGTAGTTCCAAAGGATGGTGAATGGATGAAGATGATGGTGTAAAATGGAGAGAATTGTGTGTGATGTGTGTGTGGAAGGGCTGGAATTCGGATCTTTTTTCACATATTGAAGTATTGGGTATTTATACCCCTTGGGAGGCTTCTAGAAGGATTCTGATTTTTTTCCAGGATTTTACACAGCACGAGTCGTGCTATGCCACACGGCCATAAGGTGGCCGTGTCGTGTGAACTGATGCTCCCGCACGGCCTTTTCTTACAGGGCCATGTTGATGACACGGCTCGTGCTGCCAACACGACTCGTGCGACTGGACACGGCCTTAAGTTGCCCGTGTTGAACGAATTGGTGTCGCCGCACGGCCACCTCTTACAGGGCCGTGTTGGCTACACGGCCCGTGTTCGTGCTGGCTCCTGTATTTCTTCACTGTTTTGGCTCGTTCTCCCTCGTTTCAACTCCGAATTGAGATCCGCTTTTTCTTATGTCTTCCTTATCATATCTAGCATCAATAATTATAGGTTTAAGATCATTCACACACATTTCCATAAAACACAAAACACAACCAAATAACACATAAAATATGAATAAAAATATACGAAAACTCACATAAAAATATACTAAAATCTAGGTGAAAATATCACTCATCACATCACAAGGGAGATTAGCCTACTATATTAAGAAGGAAATGAACACAGACATTAAGATCCTTACAAAACATGATGAAACTATGAGGTTTAATACAAGAAATGAATGGAAACTCCCTTGATGTAACTTCAATGGTGATTTCCTTCCTTCCCTTGTTGTCTTCCTCTCTTCCTTGCTTCTTTTCTTCAATTGGATGATGATTTTGATGGTTGGATGATTGTAGATCCAAAGGATGGTGAATTGATGAAGATGATGGTATAAAATGGAGAGAATTGTGTGTGATGTGTGTGTGGAAGGGCTGGAATTCGGATCTTTTTTCACATATTGAAGTATTGGGTATTTATACCCCTTGGGAGGCTTCTAGAAGGATTCTGATTTTTTTCCAGGATTTTACACAGCACGAGTCGTGCTATGCCACACGGCCATAAGGTGGCCGTGTCGTGTGAACTGATGCTCCCGCACGGCCTTTTCTTACAGGGCCATGTTGATGACACGGCTTGTGCTGCCAACACGACTCGTGCGACTGGACACGGCCTTAAGTTGCCCGTGTTGAACGAATTGGTGTCGCCGCACGGCCACCTCTTACAGGGCCGTGTTGGCTGCACGGCCCGTGTTGGTGCTGGCTCCTGTATTTCTTCACTGTTTTGGCTCGTTCTCCCTCGTTTCAACTCCGAATTGAGATCCGCTTTTTCCTATGTCTTCCTTATCATATCTAGCATCAATAATTATAGGTTTAAGCTCATTCACACACATTTCCATAAAACACAAAACACAACCAAATAACACATAAAATACGAATAAAAATATACGAAAACTCACATAAAAATATACCAAAATCTAGGTGAAAATATCACTCATCACATCACAAGGGAGATTAGCCTACCATATTAAGAAGGAAATGAACACAGACAATAAGATCCTTACAAAACATGATGAAACTATGAGGTTTAATACAAGAAATGAATGGAAACTCCCTTGATGTAACTTCAATGGTGATTTCCTTCCTTCCCTTGTTGTCTTCCTCTCTTCCTTGCTTCTTTTCTTCAATTGGATGATGATTTTGATGGTTGGATGATTGTAGATCCAAAGGATGGTGAATGGATGAAGATGATGGTGTAAAATGGAGAGAATTGTGTGTGATGTGTGTGTGGAAGGGCTGGAATTCGGATCTTTTTTCACATATTGAAGTATTGGGTATTTATACCCCTTGGGAGGCTTCTAGAAGGATTCTAATTTTTTTTCAGGATTTTACACAGCACGAGTCGTGCTATGCCACATGGCCATAAGGTGGCCGTGTCGTGTGAACTGATGCTCCCGCACGGTCTTTTCTTACAGGGACATGTTAATGACACGGCTCGTGCTGCCAACACGACTCGTGCGACTGGACACGGCCTTAAGTTGCCCGTGTTGAACAAATTGGTGTCGCCGCACGGCCACCTCTTACAGGACCGTGTTGGCAACACGGCCCGTGTTGGTGCTGGCTCCTGTATTTCTTCACTGTTTTGGCTCGTTCTCCCTCGTTTCAACTCCGAATTGAGATCCGCTTTTTCCTATGTCTTCCTTATCATATCTAGCATCAATAATTATAGGTTTAAGCTCATTCACACACATTTCCATAAAACACAAAATACAACCAAATAACACATAAAATACGAATAAAAATATATGAAAACTCACATAAAAATATACTAAAATCTAGGTGAAAATATCACTCATCACATCACAAGGGAGATTAGCCTACCATATTAAGAATGAAATGAACACAGACATTAAGATCCTTACAAAACATGATGAAACTATGAGGTTTAATACAAGAAATGAATGGAAACTCCCTTGATGTAACTTCAATGGTGATTTCCTTCCTTCCCTTGTTGTCTTCCTCTCTTCCTTGCTTCTTTTCTTCAATTGGATGATGATTTTGATGGTTGGATGATTGTAGATCCAAAGGATGGTGAATGGATGAAGATGATGGTGTAAAATGGAGAGAATTGTGTGTGATGTGTGTGTGGAAGGGCTGGAATTCCGATCTTTTTTCACATATTGAAGTATTGGGTATTTATACCCCTTGGGAGGCTTCTAGAAGGATTCTGATTTTTTTCCAGGATTTTACACAGCACGAGTCGTGCTATGCCACACGGCCATAAGGTGGCCGTGTCGTGTGAACTGATGCTCCCGCACGGCCTTTTCTTACAGGGCCATGTTGATGACACGGCTCGTGCTACCAACACGACTCGTGCGACTGGACACGGCCTTAAGTTGCCCGTGTTGAACGAATTGGTGTCGCCGCACGGCCACCTCTTACAGGGCCGTGTTGGCTACATGGCCCATGTTGGTGCTGGCTCCTGTATTTCTTCACTGTTTTGGCTCGTTCTCCCTCGTTTCAACTCCGAATTGAGATCCGCTTTTTCCTATGTCTTCCTTATCATATCTAGCATCAATAATTATAGGTTTAAGCTCATTCACACACATTTCCATAAAACACAAAACACAACCAAATAACACATAAAATACGAATAAAAATATACGAAAACTCACATAAAAATATACTAAAATCTAGGTGAAAATATCACTCATCACATCACAAGGGAGATTAGCCTACCATATTAAGAAGGAAATGAACACAGACAATAAGATCCTTACAAAACATTATGAAACTATGAGGTTTAATACAAGAAATGAATGGAAACTCCCTTGATGTAACTTCAATGGTGATTTCCTTCCTTCCCTTGTTGTCTTCCTCTCTTCCTTGCTTCTTTTCTTCAATTGGATGATGATTTTGATGGTTGGATGATTGTAGATCCAAAGGATGGTGAATGGATGAAGATGATGGTGTAAAATGGAGAGAATTGTGTGTGATGTGTGTGTGGAAGGGCTGGAATTCGGATCTTTTTTCACATATTGAAGTATTGGGTATTTATACCCCTTGGGAGGCTTCTAGAAGGATTCTAATTTTTTTTCAGGATTTTACACAGCACGAGTCGTGCTATGCCACATGGCCATAAGGTGGCCGTGTCGTGTGAACTGATGCTCCCGCACGGCCTTTTCTTACAGGGACATGTTAATGACACGGCTCGTGCTGCCAACACGACTCGTGCGACTGGACACGGCCTTAAGTTGCCCGTGTTGAACAAATTGGTTTCGCCGCACGGCCACCTCTTACAGGACCGTGTTGGCAACACGGCCCGTGTTGGTGCTGGCTCCTGTATTTCTTCACTGTTTTGGCTCGTTCTCCCTCGTTTCAACTCCGAATTGAGATCCGCTTTTTCCTATGTCTTCCTTATCATATCTAGCATCAATAATTATAGGTTTAAGCTCATTCACACACATTTCCATAAAACACAAAATACAACCAAATAACACATAAAATACGAATAAAAATATATGAAAACTCACATAAAAATATACTAAAATCTAGGTGAAAATATCACTCATCACATCACAAGGGAGATTAGCCTACCATATTAAGAATGAAATGAACACAGACATTAAGATCTTTACAAAACATGATGAAACTATGAGGTTTAATACAAGAAATGAATGGAAACTCCCTTGATGTAACTTCAATGGTGATTTCCTTCCTTCCCTTGTTGTCTTCCTCTCTTCCTTGCTTCTTTTCTTCAATTGGATGATGATTTTGATGGTTGGATGATTGTAGATCCAAAGGATGGTGAATGGATGAAGATGATGGTGTAAAATGGAGAGAATTGTGTGTGATGTGTGTGTGGAAGGGCTGGAATTCGGATCTTTTTTCACATATTGAAGTATTGGGTATTTATACCCCTTGGGAGGCTTCTAGAAGGATTCTGATTTTTTTTCAGGATTTTACACAGCACGAGTCGTGCTATGCCACACGGCCATAAGGTGGCCGTGTCGTGTGAATTGATGCTCCCGCACGGCCTTTTCTTACAGGGCCATGTTGATGACACGGCTCGTGCTACCAACACGACTCGTACGACTGGACACGGCCTTAAGTTGCCCGTGTTGAACGAATTGGTGTCGCCACACGGCCACCTCTTACAGGGCCGTGTTGGATACATGGCCCATGTTGGTGCTGGCTCCTGTATTTCTTCACTGTTTTGGCTCGTTCTCCCTCGTTTCAACTCCGAATTGAGATCCGATTTTTCCTATGTCTTCCTTATCATATCTAGCATCAATAATTATAGGTTTAAGCTCATTCACACACATTTCCATAAAACACAAAACACAACCAAATAACACATAAAATACGAATAAAAATATACGAAAACTCACATAAAAATATACTAAAATCTAGGTGAAAATATCACTCATCACATCACAAGGGAGATTAGCCTACCATATTAAGAAGGAAATGAACACAGACATTAAGATCCTTACAAAACATGATGAAACTATGAGGTTTAATACAAGAAATGAATGGAAACTCCCTTGATGTAACTTCAATGGTGATTTTCTTCCTTCCCTTGTTATCTTCCTCTCTTCCTTGCTTCTTTTCTTCAATTGGATGATGATTTTGATGGTTGGATGATTGTAGATCCAAAGGATGGTAAATGGATGAAGATGATGGTGTAAAATGGAGAGAATTGTGTGTGATGTGTGTGTGGAAGGGCTGGAATTCGGATCTTTTTTCACATATTGAAGTATTGGGTATTTATACCCCTTGGGAGGCTTCTAGAAGGATTCTGATTTTTTTCCAGGATTTTACACAGCACGAGTCGTGCTATGCCACACGGCCATAAGGTGACCGTGTCGTGTGAACTGATGCTCCCGCACGGCCTTTTCTTACAGGGCCATGTTGATGACACGGCTCGTGCTGCCAACACGACTCGTGCGACTGGACACGGCCTTAAGTTGCCCGTGTTGAACAAATTGGTATCGCCGCACGGCCACCTCTTACAGGGCCGTGTTGGCTACACGGCCCGTGTTGGTGCTGGCTCCTGTATTTCTTCACTATTTTGGCTCGTTCTCCCTCGTTTCAACTCAGAATTGAGATCCGCTTTTTCCTATGTCTTCCTTATCATATCTAGCATCAATAATTATAGGTTTAAGCTCATTCACACACATTTCCATAAAACACAAAATACAACCAAATAACACATAAAATACGAATAAAAACATATGAAAACTCATATAAAAATATACTAAAATCTAGGTGAAAATATCACTCATCACATCACAAGGGAGATTAGCCTACCATATTAAGAAGGAAATGAACACAGACATTAAGATCCTTACAAAACATGATGAAACTATGAGGTTTAATACAAGAAATGAATGGAAACTCCCTTGATGTAACTTCAATGGTGATTTCCTTCCTTCCCTTATTATCTTCCTCTCTTCCTTGCTTCTTTTCTTCAATTGGATGATGATTTTGATGGTTGGATGATTGTAGATCCAAAGGATGGTGAATGGATGAAGATGATGGTGTAAAATGGAGAGAATTGTGTGTGATGTGTGTGTGGAAGGGCTGGAATTCGGATCTTTTTTTACATATTGAAGTATTGGGTATTTATGCCCCTTGGGAGGCTTCTAGAAGGACTCTGATTTTTTTCCAGGATTTTACACAGCACGAGTCGTGCTATGCCACACGGCCATAAGGTGGCTGTGTCGTGTGAACTGATGCTCCTGCACGGCCTTTTCTTACAGGGCCATGTTGATGACACGGCTCGTGCTGCCAACACGACTCGTGCGACTGGACACGGCCTTAAGTTGCCCGTGTTGAATGAATTGGTGTCGCCGAACGGCCACCTCTTACAGGGCCGTGTTGGCTACACGGCCCGTGTTGGTGCTGGCTCCTGTATTTCTTCACTGTTTTGGCTCGTTCTCTCTCGTTTCAACTCTGAATTGAGATCCGCTTTTTCCTATGTCTTCCTTATCATATCTAGCATCAATAATTATAGGTTTAAGCTCATTCACACACATTTCCATAAAACACAAAACACAACCAAATAACATATAAAATACGAATAAAAATATACGAAAACTCACATAAAAATATACTAAAATCTAGGTGAAAATATCACTCATCACATCACAAGGGAGATTAGCCTACCATATTAAGAAGGAAATGAACACAGACATTAAGATCCTTACAAAACATGATGAAACTATGAGGTTTAATACAAGAAATGAATGGAAACTCCCTTGATGTAACTTCAATGGTGATTTCCTTCCTTCCCTTGTTGTCTTCCTCTCTTCCTTGCTTCTTTTCTTCAATTGGATGATGATTTTGATGGTTGGATGATTGTAGATCCAAAGGATGGTGAATGGATGAAGATGATGGTGTAAAATGGAGAGAATTGTGTGTGATGTGTGTGTGGAAGGGTTGGAATTCGGATCTTTTTTCACATATTGAAGTATTGGGTATTTATACCCCTTGGGAGGCTTCTAGAAGGATTCTGATTTTTTTCTAGGATTTTACACAGCACGAGTCGTGCTATGCCACATGGCCATAAGGTGGCCGTATCGTGTGAACTGATGCTCCCGCACGGCCTTTTCTTACAGGGCTATATTGATGACACGGCTCGTGCTGCCAACACGACTCGTGCGACTGGACACGGCCTTAAGTTGCCCGTGTTGAACGAATTGGTGTCGCCGCACGGCCACCTCTTACAGGGCCGTGTTGGCTACACGGCCCGTGTTGGTGCTGGCTCCTGTATTTTTTCACTGTTTTGGCTCGTTCTCCCTCGTTTCAACTCCGAATTGAGATCCGCTTTTTCCTATGTCTTCCTTATCATATCTAACATCAATAATTATAGGTTTAAGCTCATTCACATACATTTCCACAAAACACAAAATACAACCAAATAACACATAAAATACGAATAAAAATATACGAAAACTCACATAAAAATATACTAAAATCTAGGTGAAAATATCACTTATCACATCACAAGGGAGATTAGCCTACCATATTAAGAAGGAAATGAACACAGACATTAAGATCCTTACAAAACATGATGAAACTATGAGGTTTAATACAAGAAATGAATGGAAACTCCCTTGATGTAACTTCAATGGTGATTTCCTTCCTTCCCTTGTTATCTTCCTCTCTTCCTTGCTTCTTTTCTTCAATTGGATGATGATTTTGATGGTTGGATGATTGTAGATCAAAAGGATGGTGAATGGATGAAGATGATGGTATAAAATGGAGAGAATTGTGTGTGATGTGTGTGTGGAAGGGCTGGAATTTGGATCTTTTTTCACATATTGAAGTATTGGGTATTTATACCCCTTGGGAGGCTTCTAGAAGGATTCTGATTTTTTTCCAGGATTTTACACAGCACGAGTCGTGCTATGCCACACGGCCATAAGGTGGCCGTGTCGTGTGAACTGATGCTCCCGCACGGCCTTTTCTTACAGGGCCATGTTGATGACACGGCTCGTGCTGCCAACACGACTCGTGTGACTGGACACGGCCTTAAGTTGCCCGTGTTGAACGAATTGGTGTTGCCGCACGGCCACCTCTTACAGGGCCGTGTTGGCTACACGGCCCGTGTTGGTGCTGGCTCCTGTATTTCTTCACTGTTTTGGCTCGTTCTCCCTCGTTTCAACTCCGAATTGAGATCCGCTTTTTCCTATGTCTTCCTTATCATATCTAGCATCAATAATTATAGGTTTAAGCTCATTCACACACATTTCCATAAAACACAAAACACAACCAAATAACACATAAAATACGAATAAAAATATACGAAAACTCACATAAAAATATACTAAAATCTAGGTGAAAATATCACTCATCACATCACAAGGGAGATTAGCCTACCATATTAAGAAGGAAATGAACACAGACATTAAGATCCTTACAAAACATGATGAAACTATGAGGTTTAACACAAGAAATGAATGGAAACTCCCTTGATGTAACTTCAATGGTGATTTCCTTCCTTCCCTTGTTATCTTCCTCTCTTCCTTGCTTCTTTTCTTCAATTAGATGATGATTTTGATGGTTGGATGATTGTAGATCCAAAGGATGGTGAATGGATCAAGATGATGGTGTAAAATGGAGAGAATTGTGTGTGATGTGTGTGTGGAAGGGCTGGAATTCGAATCTTTTTTCACATATTGAAGTATTGGGTATTTATACCCCTTGGGAGGCTTCTAGAAGGATTCTGATTTTTTTCTAGAATTTTACACAGCACGAGTCGTGCTATGCCACATGGCCATAAGGTGGCCGTGTCGTGTGAACTTATGCTCCCGCACGGCCTTTTCTTACAGGGCCATGTTGATGACACGGCTCGTGCTGCCAACACGACTCGTGTGACTGGACACGGCCTTAAGTTGCCCGTGTTGAACGAATTGGTATCGCCGCACGGCCACCTCTTACAGGGCCGTGTTGGCTACACGGCCCGTGTTGGTGCTGGCTCCTGTATTTCTTCACTGTTTTGGCTCATTCTCCCTCGTTTCAACTCCGAATTGAGATCCGCTTTTTCCTATGTCTTCCTTATCATATCTAGCTTCAATAATTTTAGGTTTAAGCTCATTCACACACATTTCCATAAAACACAAAATACAACCAAATAACACATAAAATACGAATAAAAATATACGAAAACTCACATAAAAATATACTAAAATCTAGGTGAAAATATCACTCATCACATCACAAGAGAGATTAGCCTACCATATTAAGAAGGAAATGAACACAGACATTAAGATCCTTACAAAACATGATGAAACTATGAGGTTTAACACAAGAAATGAATGGAAACTCCCTTGATCTAACTTCAATGGTGATTTCCTTCCTTCCCTTGTTATCTTCCTCTCTTCCTTGCTTCTTTTCTTCAATTGGATGATGATTTTGATGGTTGGATGATTGTAGATCCAAAGGATGGTGAATGGATGTAGATGATGGTGTAAAATGGAGAGAATTGTGTGCGATGTGTGTGTGGAAGGGCTGGAATTCGGATCTTTTTTCACATATTGAAGTATTGGGTATTTATACCCCTTGGGAGGCTTCTTGAAGGATTCTGATTTTTTTCCAAGATTTTACACAGTACGAGTCGTGCTATGCCATACGGCCATAAGGTGGCCGTGTCGTGTGAACTGATGCTCTTGCATGGCTTTTCTTACAGGGCCATGTTGATGACACGGCTCGTGCTGCCAACACGACTCGTGCAACTGGACACGGCCTTAAGTTGCCCGTGTTGAACAAATTGGTGTCGCCGCATGGCCACATCTTACAGGGCCGTGTTGGCTACACGGCCCGTGTTGGTTCTGGCCCCTGTATTTCTTCACTGTTTTGGCTCGTTCTCCCTCGTTTCAACTCCGAATTGAGATCCGCTTTTTCCTATGTCTTCCTTATCATATCTAGCATCAATAATTATAGGTTTAAGCTCATTCACACACATTTCCATAAAACACAAAATACAACCAAATAACACATAAAATACGAATAAAAATATACGAAAACTCACATAAAAATATACTAAAATCTAGGTGAAAATATCACTCATCACATCACAAGGGAGATTAGCCTACCATATTAAGAAGGAAATGAACACAGACATTAAGATCCTTACAAAACATGATGAAACTATGAGGTTTAACACAAGAAATGAATGGAAACTCCCTTGATGTAACTTCAATGGTGATTTCCTTCCTTCCCTTGTTATCTTCCTCTCTTCCTTGCTTCTTTTCTTTAATTGGATGATGATTTTGATGGTTGGATGATTGTAGATCCAAAGGATGGTGAATGGATGTAGATGATGGTATAAAATGGAGAGAATTGTGTGTCATGTGTGTGTGGAAGGGCTGGAATTCGGATCTTTTTTCACATATTGAAGTATTGGGTATTTATACCCCTTAGGAGGCTTCTAGAAGGATTCTGATTTTTTCCCAGGATTTTACACAGCACGAGTCGTGCTATGCCACATGGCCATAAGGTGGCCGTGTCGTGTGAACTGATGCTCCCGCACGGCCTTTTCTTACAGGGCCATGTTGATGACATGGCTCGTGCTGCCAACACGACTCATGCGACTGGACACGGCCTTAAGTTGCCGTGTTGAACGAATTGGTATCGCCGCACGGCCACCTCTTACAGGGCCGTGTTGGCTACACGGCCCCTGTTGGTGCTGGCTCCTGTATTTCTTCACTGTTTTAGCTCGTTCTCCCTCGTTTCAACTCCGAATTGAGATCCGTTTTTTCCTTTGTCTTCCTTATCATATCTAGCATCAATAATTATAGGTTTAAGCTCATTCACACACATTTCCATAAAACACAAAATACAACCAAATAACACATAAAATACGAATAAAAATATACGAAAACTCACATAAAAATATACTAAAATCTAGGTGAAAATATCACTCATCACATCACAAGGGAGATTAGCCTACCATATTAAGAAGGAAATGAACACAGACATTAAGATCCTTACAAAACATGATGAAACTATGAAGTTTAACACAAGAAATGAATGGAAACTCCCTTGATGTAACTTCAATGGTGATTTCCTTCCTTCCCTTGTTATCTTCCTCTCTTCCTTGCTTCTTTTCTTCAATTGGATGATGATTTTGATGGTTGGATGATTGTAGATCCAAAGGATGGTGAATGGATGAAGATGATGGTGTAAAATGGAGAGAATTGTGTGTGATGTGTGTGTGGAAGGGCTGGAATTCGGATCTTTTTTCACATATTGAAGTATTGGGTATTTATACCCCTTGGGAGGCTTCTAGAAGGATTCTGATTTTTTTCCAGGATTTTACACAGCACGAGTCGTGCTATGCCACACGGCCATAAGGTGGCCGTGTCGTGTGAACTGATGCTCCCGCACGGCCTTTTCTTACAGGGCCATGTTGATGACACGGCTTGTGCTGCCAACACGACTCGTGCGACTGGACACGGCCTTAAGTTGCCCGTGTTGAACAAATTGGTTTCGCCGCACGACCACCTCTTACAGGGCCGTGTTGGCTACACGGCCCGTGTTGGTGCTGGCTCCTGTATTTCTTCACTGTTTTGGCTCGATCTCCCTCGTTTCAACTCCGAATTGAGATCCGCTTTTTCCTATGTCTTCCTTATCATATCCAGCATCAATAATTATATGTTTAAGCTCATTCACACACATTTCCATAAAACACAAAATACAACCAAATAACACATAAAATACGAATAAAAATATACGAAAACTCACATAAAAATATACTAAAATCTAGGTGAAAATATCACTCATCACATCACAAGGGAGTTTAGCCTACCATATTAAGAAGGAAATGAACACAGACATTAAGATCCATACAAAACATGATGAAACTATGAGGTTTAACACAAGAAATGAATGGAAACTCCCTTGATGTAACTTCAATTGTGATTTCCTTCCTTCCCTTGTTATCTTCCTCTATTCCTTGCTTCTTTTCTTCAATTGGATGATGATTTTGATGGTTGGATGATTGTAGATCCAAAGGATGGTGAATGGATGAAGATGATGGTGTAAAATGGAGAGAATTGTGTGTGATGTGTGTGTGGAAGGGCTGGAATTCGGATCTTTTTTCACATATTGAAGTATTGGGTATTTATACCCCTTGGGAGGCTTCTAGAAGGATTATGATTTTTTTCGAGGATTTTACATAGCACGAGTCGTGCTATGCCACACGGCCATAAGGTGGGCGTGTCGTGTGAACTGATGCTCCCGCACGGCCTTTTCTTACAGGACCATGTTGATGACATGGCTCGTGCTGCCAACACGACTCGTGCGACTAGACACGGCCTTAAGTTGCCCGTGTTGAACAAATTGGTATCGCCGCACGGCCACCTCTTACAGGGCCGTGTTGGCTACACGGCCCGTGTTGGTGCTGGCTCCTGTATTTCTTCACTGTTTTGGCTCGTTCTCCCTCGTTTCAACTCCGAATTGAGATCCGCTTTTTCCTATGTCTTCCTTATCATATCTAGCATCAATAATTATAGGTTTAAGCTCATTCACACACATTTCCATAAAACACAAAATACAACCAAATATCACATAAAATACGAATAAAAATATACGAAAACTCAAATAAAAATATACTAAAATTTAGGTGAAAATATCACTCATCATATCACAAGGGAGATTAGCGTACCATATTAAGAAGGAAATGAACACAGACATTAAGATCCTTACAAAACATGATGAAACTATGAGGTTTAACACAAGAAATGAATGGAAACTCCCTTGATGTAACTTCAATGGTGATTTCCTTCCTTCCCTTGTTATCTTCCTCTCTTCCTTGCTTCTTTTCTTCAATTGGATGATGATTTTGATGGTTGGATGATTGTAGATCCAAAGGATGGTGAATGGATGAAGATGATGGTGTAAAATAGAGAGAATTATGTGTGATGTGTGTGTGGAAGGGCTGGAATTCGGATCTTTTTTCACATATTGAAGTATTGGGTATTTATACCCCTTGGGAGGCTTCTAGAAGGATTCTGATTTTATTTCAGGATTTTACACAGCACGAGTCGTGCTATGCCACACGGCCATAAGGTGGCCGTGTCGTGTGAACTGATGCTCCCGCACGGCCTTTTCTTACAGGGCCATGTTGATGACACGGCTCGTGCTGCCAACACGACTCGTGCGACTGGACACGGCCTTAAGTTGCCCGTGTTGAACAAATTGGTGTCGCCGCACGGCCACCTCTTACAGGGCCGTGTTGGCTACACGGCCCGTGTTGGTGCTGGCTCCTGTATTTCTTCACTGTTTTGGCTCGTTCTCCTTTGTTTCAACTACGAATTTAGATTCGCTTTTTCCTACGTCTTCCTTATCATATCTTGCATCCAATAATTATAGGTTTAAGCTCATTCACACACATTTCCATAAAACACAAAATACAACCAAATAACACATAAAATACGAATAAAAATATATGAAAACTCACATAAAAATATACTAAAATCTAGGTGAAAATATCACTCATCACATTACAAGGGAGATTAGCCTACCATATTAAGAAGGAAATGAACACAGACATTAAAATCCTTACAAAACATGATGAAACTATGAGGTTTAACACAAGAAATGAATGGAAACTCCCTTGATGTAACTTCAATGGTGATTTCCTTCCTTCCCTTGTTATCTTCCTCTCTTCCTTGCTTCTTTTCTTCAATTGGATGATGATTTTGATGGTTGGATGATTGTAGATCCAAAGGATGGTGAATAGATGAAGATGATGGTGTAAAATGGAGAGAATTGTGTGTGATGTGTGTGTGGAAGGGCTGGAATTCGGATCTTTTTTCGCATATTGAAGTATTGGGTATTTATACCCCTTGGGAGGCTTCTAGAAGGATTCTGATTTTTTTCCAGGATTTTACACAGCACGAGTCGTGCTATGCCACACGGCCATAAGGTGGCCGTGTCGTGTGAACTGATGCTCCCGCACGGCCTTTTCTTACAGGGCCATGTTGATGACACGGCTCGTGCTGCCAACACGACTCGTGCGACTGGACACGGCCTTAAGTTGCCCGTGTTGAACAAATTGGTGTCGCCGCACGGCCATCTCTTACAGGGCCGTGTTGGCTACACGGCCCGTGTTGGTGCTGGCTCATGTATTTCTTCACTGTTTTGGCTCGTTCTCCCTCGTTTCAACTCCGAATTGAGATCCGCTTTTTCCTATGTCTTCCTTATCATATCTAGCATCAATAATTATAGGTTTAAGCTCATTCACACACATTTTCATAAAACACAAAATACAACCAAATAACACATAAAATACGAATAAAAATATACGAAAACTCACATAAAAATATACAAAAATCTAGGTGAAAATATCACTCATCATATCACAAGGGAGATTAGCCTACCATATTAAGAAGGAAATGAACACAGACATTAAGATCCTTACAAAACATGATGAAACTATGAGGTTTAACACAAGAAATGAATGGAAACTCCCTTGATCTAACTTCAATGGTGATTTCCTTCCTTCCCTTGTTATCTTCCTCTATTCCTTGCTTCTTTTCTTCAATTGGATGATGATTTTGATGGTTGGATGATTGTAGATCCAAAGGATGGTGAATGGATGAAGATGATGGTGTAAAATGGAAAGAATTGTGTGTGATGTGTGTGTGGAAGGGCTGGAATTCGGATCTTTTTCACATATTGAAGTATTGGGTATTTATACCCCTTGGGAGGCTTCTAGAAGGATTCTGATTTTTTTCCAGGATTTTACACAGCACGAGTCGTGCTATGCCACACGGCCATAAGGTGGCCGTGTCGTGTGAACTGATGCTCCCGCACGGCCTTTTCTTACAGGGCCATGTTGATGACACGGCTCGTGCTGCCAACACGACTCGTGCGACTGGACACGGCCTTAAGTTGCCCGTGTTGAACAAATTGGTGTCGCCGCACGGCCATCTCTTACAGGGCCGTGTTGGCTACACGGCCCGTGTTGGTGCTGGCTCATGTATTTCTTCACTGTTTTGGCTCGTTCTCCCTCGTTTCAACTCCGAATTGAGATCCGCTTTTTCCTATGTCTTCCTTATCATATCTAGCATCAATAATTATAGGTTTAAGCTCATTCACACACATTTTCATAAAACACAAAATACAACCATATAACACATAAAATACGAATAAAAATATACGAAAACTCACATAAAAATATACTAAAATCTAGGTGAAAATATCACTCATCATATCACAAGGGAGATTAGCCTACCATATTAAGAAGGAAATGAACACAGACATTAAGATCCTTACAAAACATGATGAAACTATGAGGTTTAACACAAGAAATGAATGGAAACTCCCTTGATCTAACTTCAATGGTGATTTCCTTCCTTCCCTTGTTATCTTCCTCTATTCCTTGCTTCTTTTCTTCAATTGGATGATGATTTTGATGGTTGGATGATTGTAGATCCAAAGGATGGTGAATGGATGAAGATGATGGTGTAAAATGGAAAGAATTGTGTGTGATGTGTGTGTGGAAGGGCTGGAATTCGGATCTTTTTTCACATATTGAAGTATTGGGTATTTATACCCCTTGGGAGGCTTCTAGAAGGATTCTGATTTTTTTCCAGGATTTTACACAGCACGAGTCGTGCTATGCCACACGGCCATAAGGTGGCCGTGTCGTGTGAACTGATGCTCCCGCACGGCCTTTTCTTACAGGGCCATGTTGATGACACGGCTCGTGCTGCCAACACGACTCGTGCGACTGGACACGGCCTTAAGTTGCCCGTGTTGAACAAATTGGTGTCGCCGCACGGCCATCTCTTACAGGGCCGTGTTGGCTACACGGCCCGTGTTGGTGCTGGCTCATGTATTTCTTCACTGTTTTGGCTCGTTCTCCCTCGTTTCAACTCCGAATTGAGATCCGCTTTTTCCTATGTCTTCCTTATCATATCTAGCATCAATAATTATAGGTTTAAGCTCATTCACACACATTTTCATAAAACACAAAATACAACCATATAACACATAAAATACGAATAAAAATATACGAAAACTCACATAAAAATATACTAAAATCTAGGTGAAAATATCACTCATCATATCACAAGGGAGATTAGCCTACCATATTAAGAAGGAAATGAACACAGACATTAAGATCCTTACAAAACATGATGAAACTATGAGGTTTAACACAAGAAATGAATGGAAACTCCCTTGATCTAACTTCAATGGTGATTTCCTTCCTTCCCTTGTTATCTTCCTCTATTCCTTGCTTCTTTTCTTCAATTGGATGATGATTTTGATGGTTGGATGATTGTAGATCCAAAGGATGGTGAATGGATGAAGATGATGGTGTAAAATGGAGAGAATTGTGTGTGATGTGTGTGTGGAAGGGCTGGAATTCGGATCTTTTTTCACATATTGAAGTATTGGGTATTTATACCCCTTGGGAGGCTTCTAGAAGGATTCTGATTTTTTTTCCAGGATTTTATACAGCACGAGTCGTGCTATGCCACACGGCCATAAGGTGGCCGTGTCGTGTGAACTGATGCTCCCGCACGGCCTTTTCTTACAGGGCCATGTTGATGACACGGCTCGTGCTGCCAACACGACTCGTGCGACTGGACACGGCCTTAAGTTGCCCGTGTTGAACAAATTGGTGTCGCCGCACGGCCACCTCTTACAGGGCCGTGTTGGCTACACGGCCCGTGTTGGTGCTGGCTCCTGTATTTCTTCACTGTTTTGGCTCGTTCTCCTTTGTTTCAACTCTGAATTTAGATTCGCTTTTTCCTACGTCTTCCTTATCATATCTAGCATCCAATAATTATAGTGTTTAAGCTCATTCACACACATTTCCATAAAACACAAAATACAACCAAATAACACATAAAATACGAATAAAAATATACGAAAACTCACATAAAAATATACTAAAATCTAGGTGAAAATATCACTCATCACATCACAAGGGAGATTAGCCTACCATATTAAGAAGGAAATGAACACAGACATTAAGATCCTTACAAAACATGATGAAACTATGAGGTTTAACATAAGAAATGAATGGAAACTCCCTTGATCTAACTTCAATGGTGATTTCCTTCCTTCCCTTGTTATCTTCCTCTATTCCTTGCTTCTTTTCTTCAATTGGATGATGATTTTGATGGTTGGATGATTGTAGATCCAAAGGATGGTGAATGGATGAAGATGATGGTGTAAAATGGAGAGAATTGTGTGTGATGTGTGTGTGGAAGGGCTGGAATTCGGATCTTTTTTCACATATTGAAGTATTGGGTATTTATACCCCTTGGGAGGCTTCTAGAAGGATTCTGATTTTTTTTCCAGGATTTTACACAGCACGAGTCGTGCTATGCCACACGGCCATAAGGTGGCCATGTCGTGTGAACTGATGCTCCCGCACGGCCTTTTCTTACAGGGCCATGTTGATGACACGGCTCGTGCTGCCAACACGACTCGTGCGACTGGACACGGCCTTAAGTTGCCCGTGTTGAACAAATTGGTGTCGCCGCACGGCCACCTCTTACAGGGCCGTGTTGGCTACACGGCCCGTGTTGGTGCTGGCTCCTGTATTTCTTCACTGTTTTGGCTCGTTCTCCTTTGTTTCAACTCTGAATTTAGATTCGCTTTTTCCTACGTCTTCCTTATCATATCTAGCATCCAATAATTATAGTGTTTAAGCTCATTCACACACATTTCCATAAAACACAAAATACAACCAAATAACACATAAAATACGAATAAAAATATACGAAAACTCACATAAAAATATACTAAAATCTAGGTGAAAATATCACTCATCACATCACAAGGGAGATTAGCCTACCATATTAAGAAGGAAATGAACACAGACATTAAGATCCTTACAAAACATGATGAAACTATGAGGTTTAACATAAGAAAAATGAATAGAAACTCCCTTGATGTAACTTCAATGGTGATTTCCTTCCTTCCCTTGTTATCTTCCTCTCTTCCTTGCTTCTTTTCTTCAATTGGATGATGATTTTGATGGTTGGATGATTGTTGATCCAAAGGATGGTGAATGGATGAGGATGATGGTGTAAAATGGAGAGAATTGTGTGTGATGTGTGTGTGGAAGGGCTGGAATTCGGATATTTTTTCACATATTGAAGTATTGGGTATTTATACCCCTTGGGAGGCTTCTAGAAGGATTCTGATTTTTTTCCAGGATTTTACACAGCACGAGTCATGCTATGCCACACGGCCATAAGGTGGCCGTGTCGTGTGAACTGATGCTCCCGCACGGCCTTTTCTTACAGGGCCATGTTGATGACACGGCTCGTGCTGCCAACATGACTCATGCGACTGGACACGGCCTTAAGTTGCCCGTGTTGAACAAATTGGTGTCGCCGCACAGCCATCTCTTACAGGGCAGTGTTGGCTACACGGCCCGTGTTGGTGCTGGCTCCTGTATTTCTTCACTGTTTTGGCTCGTTCTCCCTCGTTTCAACTCCGAATTGAGATCCGCTTTTTCCTATGTCTTCCTTATCATATCTAGCATCAATAATTATAGGTTTAAGCTCATTCACACACATTTCCATTAAACACAAAATACAACCAAATAACACATAAAATACGAATAAAAATATACGAAAACTCACATAAAAATATACTAAAATCTAGGTGAAAATATCACTCATCATATCACAAGGGAGATTAGCCTACCATATTAAGAAGGAAATGAACACAGACATTAAGATCCTTACAAAACATGATGAAACTATGAGGTTTAACACAAGAAATGAATGGAAACTCCCTTGATGTAACTGCAATGGTGATTTCCTTCATTCCCTTGTTATCTTCCTCTCTTCCTTGCTTCTTTTCTTCAATTGGATGATGATTTTGATGGTTGGATGATTGTAGATCCAAAGGATGGTGAATGGATGAAGATGATGGTGTAAAATGGAGAGAATTGTGTGTGATGTGTGTGTGGAAGGGCTGGAATTCGGATCTTTTTTCACATATTGAATTATTGGGTATTTATACCCCTTGGGAGGCTTCTAGAAGGATTCTAATTTTTTTTCAGGATTTTACACAGCACGAGTCGTGCTCTGCCACACGGTCATAAGGTGGCCGTGTCGTGTGAACTGATGCTCCCGCACGGCCTTTTCTTACAGGGCCGTGTTGATGACACGGCTCGTGCTGCCAACACGACTCGTGTGACTGAACACGGTCTTAAGTTGCCCGTGTTGAATGAATTGGTGTCGCCGCATGGCCACCTCTTACAGGGCCGTGTTGGCTACACGGCCCGTGTTGGTGCTGGCTCCTGTATTTCTTCACTCTTTTGTCTCGTTCTCCTTCGTTTCAACTCCGAATTTAGATCCGCTTTTTCCTACGTCTTCCTTATCATATCTAGCATCCTATAAAAACACAAAACACAATCAAATAACACATAAAATACGGATAAAAATATACGAAAACTCACATAAAATGATACTAAAATCTAGGTGAAAATATCACTCATCACTCATCATCCTAGTACCTTGTGCGAGTAATCTTATCGGACATTGCACCCCATTTATCTGTAATTTCCTCCTAATTCTCCATCTCAATATGGAATTGCCTTGGCAACCTCTCCTTTAGACGCAATTTCTTAGTAACCTCATCTTCATGAGGCTGCCTATCTTCTTTTCTCTTGGAGCGGATTTCAGTTGCCTTTTATTTTCTTACAAAAGTAATATTTTAATACCAAACAAATACACATAAAGCAAACCATCCTTAGTCCAAATCTAATTACACACTAAACTCTACTCAAGACTTCAAGTTATTCATGTATAATCGATTTCAAATAAACATGCTCCCAACTCATTTGTTCAAAAAATTAAACCATGAATCCATAAACATGCTACTCCATTTTCACTTCAACATTCAACTCTCCAACAAAAATCCACATAATTCTCACCATTCACTTCACCTTCTGCACTTAAGCATGCAATTATCTAATCTTCTCAAATCTATCAAAATTCTAACATGCTTCTCTTCACCACACAAATTGCTCAAGAATTTCAATAGAACATCAAGGTCTAAACAAGAATCAACAATTAAAATCGGACCCATCACTTATTCATAAGAAATTCAAATAAAAATCCAAATTACACCATGAATTCACATAAAAATGAGTTCAATCAACTTACCCACTTAAAATCAAGTAATAGACTTTCAATCCTAGGGCAATAAAGTTAAGAGGAAGTACCTTTTGATCCAACCATGGCTTAGTATGAACAAAAGATGAAAATCCCCTAATTTGGATGGAAAACCATAGTTTTTCAACTAGAAATCCCAAAATCCGTGACAAATCAAGTGTGGAAAGAGTGGAAAGTGGTTTAATCAGAGTAGAATAAAGGAAAATCGAAGTTTGAAAGAGAGGGTTTTCGGTTCGGAGGGGATTCGAGTGCGGGTGGTGTGAAGAGTGAACACAACGAGGCTGAAATCGAGTTTTAAACATGACTTACCTGGTCTGGTTCGACACGAACCAGTTGGTTGAACCACTTCATCATGGTCGATGGACAAGCTTAAATTCTAATTCAATTCTAACAACTGGTCGAACCAGATCGTCAGGGTCGAACCAGCCTATACCGTTTTCTCTAATTCTCGATTTGACTCGAACTGAACATTGAACCATAGCACCAAGGTCGAACCAGCCTGTTGATGTAGTCATTTTCACCTAGATTTTAGTGTCTTTATTTGTGTATTTTTGCATGTTTTTATCTGTATTTGTGTTATTTTTGGTGGAATTATTGTTATTTTGAGGAATGTGGTATGATTTGATAGAATTGTGTAAATGAGCTTAAATATATGTAAAACAGGTCAAGAAATGGATAAAAATAGAGTCGGGAGCAAAACGGAGTCGGAAGGACACAGCCTGCTTGTACTTGGGCCATGTGCGGAACACGGCCAGTAACAAGTGGCCGTGTATTGTCATTAGAAATTGCTGCTCGCCCAGGGGGATGACCGTGCGCTGGTGCACTGGCCGTGTGTTGCAGCACGCCCCGTGTGCGGAGCACGGCCTTGTAAGAAGAAGTCCTGTACATACATCAGAAAATACTGCACGGCCACAACCAAGGTCGTGTACTGCAGCTCGAGCCGTGTCTGGAAGCGCGCACAACACGCCGAAGTAGGTGTGCCCTACACGGGCCATGTTCTGCTACACGGGCCGTGTAGGTGCAAAATCCTGTTTAATTTTCAGAATGTTCTGGAAGCCTCTAGAAGGTCCATAAGTGATATAAAACCATGACTTGTGCAAAATTTAGAGGGAGATCAGAATTGAGAGCAGTTACACACACTCCACACCACATTTCCTCATACACTAGATCCATCTTCATCCATTCTTCATCCATCCATCTACACTTGACCTCCTTCATCAAATCCACCATCCAAGTGATCAAGGAAGTAAGAGAGAGTGAGATAACAAGAAGAAGAAAAAAATCTCCATTGAAGACCTTCAAAGGGGGAATCTAATTCTAATTTTTTGACTTTCTTTATTGTTATCATGGTTTGTAAAGATTTTAATGTCTATGTTGAATTTCTTGTGACTATGAGAGGCTAATCTCCTTTGTGAGATTAGCTCCATGATTGGTGTTGATTAATGTAGTTTTTATGCTAATTGATTTTAATCTTGAATGGGCTTTGTGTTATTTATCATTGAATGTTGATTGCTTGATGTATATGATGAATTGTGTGATTAATTGTCATAGGCATGTGATTAGATTGGCAAATCAATTATACGCTTAGGATAGTTCATTAAATCATTTTATTATACACTTCATGTGTATTAATTTAGAATGAGATAGATGTATCCTTCTAAATTTAGAACCCTTTGATAGACATTTGATTAGCTTAATCGTGAGATTAGTTGATTAGATGAAGAGACCCAAGCCATTAGTGAATTCATAGTATCTTAAAAGGGAATATTGCCTATGATTTAGTACCTTGTTAGGGAACTCGTAGAGCAATTAGTACATAGTGGGAGGTGTTCACTTTGGTCTTGATCTTTTGTGCTTTTGGGAGCCTTATTGAGGGCCTACATCCTATCCATCTTGGTCGAGAGTTTAGGTGGAATTAGTGATCACTCCTATGCCATGTCCATGATAGATTATAATCAATTGCATGATTACTTTGTTATCTATGCCATGGTTGTTGCTAATCTCATCCTTGCATCATTTGGAACACATTTATCTTTGTATTAATTTTATCTTTATCTCTTGCATTAGTTTAATTGTATTCATTTGAATCTTATCCTCCTTTCCTATCGTCCTTATAAAATCACGATAAACTTGAGATCGCTTAAACTCTAGTACCTTCCTCCCTGTGGTTCGATAAATTTTTTAATTGGTCATCCCGACTATATACGACCAATCACCTGTAACAAAGTTTTAGGTTTCTGGTTCGACCCGAACATGTGGTCGAACCATACGCCATTGGTCGAACCATCCACCTGGAACAATTGCTCAGAAATTCCTCAATTGGTTCGACTCGAACCAGCTGGTTCGACTTACTCAACATGGTCGAACCGGCCTTCTATACCTCCAAAAATGATTCTTCTTCGTCCCCTGCAAACTTCAAGCTTAAAAATGATCATTAGGTACCAAAACACAGCAAAACTATAACTAGAGAACCATAATTAAGACTCAATAATTAATGTATGTACTCTGCATACTACGCAAATAAATAAAACACCACTGAATATTAGGCAAATTGCAAAAATATCGACACATCAACACCGGTTAAAGTTGTAATATACCGGAAAAAGTCAACTCCCTAACAAACATTACAAAAAAAAGATTATACTCTCGGTACTATGGTAGGGTAAGTACATCACACCCGAAACTTTATAGAAACTATAGTCGAAACTAAGTTTGTAAAGAGATGTAATTTTCGATAAGTAAGTACTTCAAATATAAAAATTTCTTACTCACACTAATGAAATAAAGCAGTAAAACATGAGGGAAAGCCCCCAACAGGTGCTCTTATTTAACGTCGGAGAGTCATGCCTGTACCAAATAAATGTAAGGTATCCTCAAAGACGACGCAAGCATCATCCATCGACTTATAATGCTTCAATTGATGCTCATTTACCGCTATGATGTCTCAGTCTTTATCCATGATCTCAAAACTCCCCCCTCTGTAGGCTCTATGGATAATGAACGGTCCCATCCACTTCGATTTCAATTTTTCTGCAAAAAGCTTCTAACAAAGTTAAAGTATAATACCTCATTACCTTGCTTGAATTCCTTGTAAGTGATCTTCGAATCATACCATTTCTTCATTCTTTCCTTGTAGATCACTGAATTATTGAAAGCTTGATTTCTAAACTCGTATAGTTGATTGATATGAGTCAACCTCAACTCCTTTTGCTCTTTAAGAGACAAGTTCATACTTCTCACGACCCAAAAAGACTTATGCTAAATCTCCACGGGTAAGTGGCACGGCTTCCCATAGACAATTTGATAAGGTGACATGTCTAGCACAGTCTTGTACGTAGTTTGAAACCCCCACAGCACATTGCCGAGCTTCGTAGCCCAATCTTTTCTATTAGTTTCGACTACCTTTTCCAAAATTTATTTCACTTGTCGGATGGAAACTTCAGCTTGCCCATTAGTTTGAGGATGATAGGGTGTAGTAACCCTATGCTTAACACTATACTCCTTGAGAACTCTTTCAATAAGCTTGTTGACAAAGTGGGAACCTCCATCACTTACAAGTGCTCTAGGAACTCCATAGCGGACAAATATATATTTCTTCAAGAAAGACAACATAGTCTTAGCATTATTCATGCGGGTAGGAATTGCTTCCACCCACTTAGAAACATAATTCACTGCTAGAAGGATGTAGAAAAATCCATTAGATGTGGGAAAAGGCTCCATAAAATTGATTCCCCATACGTCAAAGATTTCAACAACAATGCTCGGCTGAAGTGGCATCTCATCTCTTCTACTTATGTTTTCCATCCTTTGACATCTATCGTATGTCGCTACATAGGATTCACAACCTTTAAACAAAGTAGGCAAATAAAGAGCAGATTGAAGTACCTTCGCTGTAGTCTTTGGGCTCCAAGTGCCCCCCGTTAGGTTGTGCATGGCAAAAATAAAGAACACTCGCCATCTCCATCTCGGGCACATACCTACGGATGATAGAATCTATATAAATCTTGTAAACGAACTGATCATACTATATAAAAGTCTCAACATCCCTCTTAAACTTCGCAAGTTGATACCTATTGAGATCTTTTGGAATTTCAGCCACGGTAATGTAATTGACATAATCCGTATACCATGGATACATTCCTTGAGCAGCTACTACACTACTACACAAGCTTTTGGAAACTTGATGAGTGTTTTCTCAACACACAATTAATCCCTAAGTATGAAGGATGTTATTGTAACTTTGATAAGAGACCAAGTTATATTTATCGAACTCAAAGGAAAGTATTATTATTAATTTAATTATAATCTAACTTATTAAGACTAGGTTGGCAATAAATTGGTGGAATAATTAATTAACTACTAAACAAGTAATTGAAATAGCAAATAAAGTAAACAAGCAGTAGAGATTAAACGAAGGTGAATAATTAAGAAATTAGGTAGTTCTTCGGGCAATCCAGTTTCACTCATTAATTTCTCTTCTGTGTATCAATGTCCGACTCTGTCTTGTGGAATATGGTCGTATCACTAAACCATGCAAATCTACTATATAAACACAAGTAAAAAAGCATGTAACACGTGTGAATATCCTTGGAGCAAGAGATATAATTCACCCCTCCTTTCTAGGTACTATCAGTATCAATTATTTCCCGTGCACTAAGTACTCTAACCCGATATGATCTCCCTTTTTAGGTACTATGAAGTTATTCTCTTTGTCCTACTTATTAACCCGAATCAGATTCAATTAACAAGTATTTATATAAGATAGTTCTTATGAAACTTCGGAGTCCCCTCACTTAGAATCATAACATGAAATCCTGCTCAGTAATAGACGCACTCAGTCAATAATCAAGATATGAATTCAGACTCTGCATAACAATTAATGATGCACAAAACAACACTGAATATGAATTAAAAATGCATAGTCTTATATAAAATAAACCACAAGTAGTGTTGTACGGAGTATACACACGAAAGTTCAATTAAATCATAAAATCTTCATAAACCCTAGAACTACCGAAGCAGTTCTAGCCCATGATTGATAGAGAAACAATCATGGTAGTTGGATAGATCTTACCCATAGTCTTGAAAATTACAAGATAAATTAAGATGCGAAGTAAACCCTAGATGTGGGCGTCGTCGCGTCTCTCTCCGTCTTGAATCTTCACTTGGTTCTCACTTGATTCGACAGACGAATCTCTCTCCACAGCTCCTTAGAATGATGGTAGGGTTTGGATGTTGTGTAGAATGAATGTGGTACCTTTCGGCTGCATAGGGTCGTTCTTTTATACTTCCAGCTCCTCCAATGGACCTCTAATGGGCTTTTTAATTGAAAACACGTACTGAAGGTGTAAAAATATGGATCCGTAGACTTTCCGTGTAGTAGTTCGACCAAAACCCTAGGTCGAACCATTAACACCCTGGTCGAACCAAGGTCGAATCATTCTTAGGCATTTGGTTCGACCAGTTCGACCTTTATTGCTTGTCAAACCATATCATCGTGGTAGAACCATACTGTAATGAATTTTCAGGTTCCTGGTTCGACCCGAACTAGTGGTCGAACCACACGTGTCTTGGTCAAACCAAATGCTTAAATGCCCATTTTCCGATTCTGAGCACTTCTGTCCTATTTTTCTTCAAAAATCAGCTCAAATGGCCCCAAACGCACCTGATCCATGACTTTCCACTACATATTTCGATTTACCTCGACTTAAGATCAAATCATACATCATTATCACAGAAATCAGAGCTCAAATTACGTGAATTTTCACTCTCATCACAACGCACTCAATCTAAAACCAAATATATATTCAGACTCTATATAACAGTTGAAGATGCACAAAATGATCGTGAATATGAGTTTAATAGCTCAATCAAATATGAAATAATCCACAAGTAGTGTTAGAGAGTACACAAGAGAATTTAATTAATTCATAAAATCTTCATAACCCTAGCACTACGAAAAAGGCTCTAGCTTATGGTGTTACAAGCAACACGCATGGGGATTGGATAGATCTTACTCATAGTCTGGAAAATCATAAATAAAAAGAAAAGAATTAGGAAAACACTTGGTGTAACGATCTCCTTCCTTCTTTCTGCTGTCTGATCTTCAAATTCTCTTGATTCTCCTCCTTGATTCCACAGACGAATCTTCACAGTGATGGATGGATGGAGGAAGGGATGGATGTGGATGATGTGGGGGTGACCCTCCTGTAGAGGTGGTGTAGGATGATCTGTTTCTGGATGTTAATTGTGTCTTTTTATTCTTGCAGACTCTTCCAATGTACTTCTAACGGGCTTTTCACGTCAAAACATACACTGGCACATACTGGGAATGTAAAAAGTAAGTACAGATCTGGAGCATCCCTTGTGCCCATTCGACCTCGGGGCTTGACTGAACGACACTCAACTTGGTCGAACAAGACATCGACGATTAGATACACATTCAGGGACCCTACTCGACCTTCATTCGACCAGAGGTGTTGGTTGAACGAAAGTCTAACTAGGTCAGAAAGGTCGAACAAGCCTTCTGGAGCAATTTGGGACTCCGTTCGACCAAAACAAGAGGGTCGAACGGGAGGTGCTTGGTTGAACAACCTTGCGCAGTCTCACCGTTTTAAGCATAACTTTCACATCAGAACTCCGTTTGAGTGATTCTTGCGCCAAAATGACCCTCTCTTCCGTGGCTTTTCAATAGTGTATCAAATTTCTAGTTTTAACCTCCATAAAAATACAGAAAAATTACACAAATTGAACATGAGTTTTTCAGCATTCTTGCACAAGTTTCTCCTTTTCTCAAGCTTTGCACTTTTGATCTTTTTTCTACCTAAAACACAATAAAACACCTCAAATGCACATTTTTCTCAAATATATTGAATATAAGATACTTGTGCTAATATATGACAATAATTCCCATAAAAATGTGTTAAATTGGACACTTAAACACGCTGATATTCACTCTTAACAACATAGTAGCGAAAATCAAAAGTGGAACATATGGGGACAGGTCCACATAAATCACAATGAATTAAATCTAGCACATGAGAAGCACTCTTATCATCGACATGAAATGGCACACATGTCCTTTTAGCCGTCTGACAGAAAACACATAAAGATAGTTTTGGAAATAAAGAGGTAACATAAACGTCCCAATTTTTTTAAAGTAAAAATAACATCAAATGAGATATGTCCAAGGCGAGCATGCCACAACTCAAAAGAAGCACGCAAACAGCTGGATGTTAGAGTTGTAGATAAAGTAGAATGGCAGTGATACAAGATGTAGAGCCCATTTTCACACTTGCATTTTGCTAAAATTCCTTGGTGTGTCGATTCTGAATATTCCCTCCGTCCTATTGAAACGTATGCGCTTCCTTTGTAAATTAAAAAGGAAGCGCATACATTTCAATGGGGTGGAGGGAGTAATAAATATGTCATTGTGAATAAAATATTTACTGGAAAATTGTGCGTTTGTTAATTTGCTAATGGATAACAAATTCTTAATTGGTAAGATACAGGACAATTAGAACATCCAATAATTTGATATTTGTAGACTAATTTAAGTGACCAGTATGAGAGATAGGGATAGAAGCATTGTTACCAACTACCACACGATCACTGTCTGTTTATGGCTCATAAGATTCTAGAGTTGTTGGGTTAGAAGCCATGTGTGCTGAAGCACTGGTGTCCATGTACTAGTTTGAGGTGGAGCGGCGAAAGATTTCACAATTTACAAACAAAGGCTTGAGCTAAATTTCCAAAAGGAGAAGAATAGGAATGTGAGTCTTGCTATTTGTATCATTCATGACAATATGTGGCATAATGGCCATCTCTGCGAAAAATTTGACAACGTGTAGTACATTTATTTCAAGAACGATCTCTACCTTGACCTCGATATTAGAAGTATCCACAACCACATGAATTTGATTGGTTGTGAAAGGACATCTGCGATGAAGGAGAGTAGCAATGTGTGGCAAAATCCACTGTAGATCAAAAAGTGTCCAATGATTCTTGAAAGAGATGGAAACTCTCTGCTTGCAAGAGTAGATCATTCAGCTTTGGCAATGGAGTGATAGCCATATGGGCTGCAGAAAAACTCAAAAAAGAAGGACCAAGTCCTTGGAGAAACCAGTGTGATTTATTCATCTCATCAACCAGATGACCTATAGCCGCAAGTTGGTCACACAACGCTTTAAATTGTCAACCGTAATCTGCCAGAGCGAGAGCCTTTCTTCATAAGTTGGAGATCATCCTTGAGGCGGAGTTCGCCTGATTTGGATCAATGGCTAGAAGTAGATTCTAGCACCAACTAAACATCACAAGAGATTGAACACCCAAAAACATCAGCCATGGATTTCTCCGTTAATGAAAAGAGAAATAGGCTGAGTAGACGCTGATCAAGGGTGATCCAAGCTTTGTATTCAGGATTACGAATTTGATTATTACTAGTGCCTGAGATAGTTGTTGGTGGTGCTGAAGTTGAACCATCAACATTGCCAAGAAGACCTTGACAAGTGAGGATTGATGTCACTTGATTCTGCCAGAGAAGGTAATTCAAGGAGGAAAGTTTAATTGTGATTGTATTGATAAGAGTAGCAAAAGGGAGAGCCTTAATGAAGGTCATTATTGAAATGAGAAGAAAAAGCAGTGATCTTATTTTTTAGGGATAGGGTATCTATAAGGCTGATACCATGAAGGATTAATATAATGTTCACCACAAGTGTGACGGTTTCATTATATGGAATATATAGAAGAGTAAATGTACAAATCCCTAACAAATATCTATGCATGACAATATATATATATATATATATATATATATATATATATATATATATATATATATATATATATATATATATATATATAGCTAACAACCATCAGATAATTACGTATGATCTAATGTAATAATTACAAGATGTGTAACTATCATGCTAACATAGATGTCTATCATGTTTATCAAACCTTTCCTTCCATGGTGGGCAGCCGCTAGTATCAAAGAGGAGAGAGAAATTGTTACTGTTCAAATTCTAATATGTTGTGACTTTTCATGTTTTTGTTGAGCAGGAATAATACTTTTATTCAATAGATTAATAATTCATCCCCCTAAAAAGTAAATTTTTTTATGTATTTAAAAGTGATTTTACAAAAATAGGGTGCATGGTGAACCAGCTTCACAGAGAGAATCATAATTCACCATATTAGGAGTTTAAAAAAAAATGTCCCACTTTTTTATTTTATTGAATAGTCCCACAAAAGTTATAAATATCAATTTAGTCCAACATGACCTTTTCGAAAATTTGCCAATTTAGTCCAATTTTCATTAAACATTGATAAAATCGTAAGAATTATACACTGTCGACCATCTGACTAAAAATTTTGGAGCTTTTATGCTAAACATTTTATGTGGCATTCAGGTATTGCCATGTCATACATTTATATATTATTCAAAATGATCACACGAAAGTTAAAAAAAATTAAAAAAATCAATTTGGTCTGATGAAGAAGGTAAAAATTGCTAGAATATAGAGTCTATTCTTTTATATAAGTACCATATTATGGAGACACTGTCGTGTTCCCGACATGAACAATTGGCAACTTTGAGTAATTGGTTGTTACCACTACTCGATTTCCATTATATTCAGAGATATTTTACAGCTTTTCTTTATCTCCAGTCGTATGGTTTGAGCATCCCGAATCAACAATCCAATCCTTCTCGTAATCAAGTTATTCATTTGTTGTGGCAATGAAAGCTACCTCCTGCTCAACAGCAAATAAAACCTCCGCATCCCACTTATCTTCACTATTGATACCTTCAGCAGTAGTGGCATCAGAATTACTCCCCATTGGTGTGCCTTTTGACCAGTAAAATTTTGCTTTATGTCCTTTCCTCCCACATTTAAAACAAGCACCTTCGAACATTCTGTTATTACCATAATTCTTTGGTGTTTCTTCTCGGCGGACACTCGCATTACCTTGATGACTTTTAGCCTTGTCATCATGCCAACTTTTAGATCCATCAAACCTCCTTGATCCTCTAGATTGTTTCATATTTTCACCGAGTTCGTTGGCATATAGAGCTTCCTCTTCACCCTTTAGTGAGACTCCTCCCATTTGCTTAGCTAATGCTTCTTGCCCAGCAAGAAGGTTTTCAAACTTAACAAGTGACGGTGGAGTGGGCTATCCTTGTATTGCAGCAACAAATCCTCTATACTCTGGTCTCAAACCATGGATAATTATTCTCTTTACCCTTGTTTGCCCAATCGCCGCCTCCGGATCCAAATTTGAGATTTACGGCAAATTGTTTTCACTTTATGAAAATACTCGGCAACCGTCATGTCATTTTGTGCTATTGATAAAAGTCCATTCTCCAATAACTGAAGTCGTGTGTCATTCTACTTTAAGAAAAGAGTGGCTATTGTATCCCAAATTTCTTTTGGAGTTTTAACATCCTGAACATACTCTAATATATTATCTTCAACAATAGTCTTCAAGGCAAACATTGGCTTCCCTTCCTTTATTTTCCACTTGTACAGTGCACGCGTGACCTCATTTCCATCAATGATCTCCTACAAATTTTGGCCCTGCATGTAAGACATCATACATGTATACCAAAGTACAGGGTCGGCCCTGACATTTCGGGGGCCCTGGGCTAACAAAGATATTGAGGCCCTGTACTATCCTTTAAATTTTTTTACTTATATACTTCATCTTTTTCATACGATTATTCTTTTCTTTCTTTTTCGCCAGTTTCATATGTTCATACTACAAAAATAAAAGACTAATAATATTGTGAACCTAGGTGCACCCTAGGATACGGTGCACCCACCTTCAAAATGTATACAATTATGAACAAAAACATATACAATTATGAACAAAAATGTATACACTTTGTTAGTGATTTTTTTTTAGTTTTTTAATGAAAAATTGTGTAAAAAATATATAATTATTAAAAAATATGTATACACTACTGAATAAAAAGTTATACACATATGGATGCTAGTTTTTTTTAATGAAAAATTGTGTGTGAAAAAGTATACAATTATTAAGAACATGTTTACAATAAAAGAATAAAAATTATACATATATGGGTGCACCGGATATCAACTCAAAATAAAATGCCACTCAATATCATAATCTTAAAAATATACTTTAGTTTAAGAATTAGCAAACATTTCTAACAAATACTATAATTTATTTTAAAAATATTTATTATTTAAAAATATTAAATTACCTCAATTTTTTTAAAAAAAATATAAGTAGAAAAAAAATTCAATTTTCTTAATACTAGTGAAAAACACAATATACTTCTAAATTAGCAATCCATATAATACCAATACTCTCGCAATATTATAATAAATCACTTTTATTTTACACTAATTATAATTTTACTTACTTTTCTCAACAAAATACCCTTCATTATCTTACTTTAAACACTTTTTTTTTCTTAATTTCCACATGCAAAAATATTTACGCAATATTAGAACTAGAGAGTATTATAAAAGATTTTTTTTTAAATATCATTTTATTTTATAATAAACTTGTTAAAATCTATAAACTAATTATTAAAATACATTATTATATATTTTTTTTGTGGGGCTCTACAAAATTGGGGGCCAGGCCATCGCCCCTCCGAACATGCCTCAGGGCCGGCCTGCCAAAGTATTATAATTATGATAATTGAACTTTTTAATTCCCCCAATAACTTAATGATCCCCAAATTTTTTACACGCTCACAACAACTAGGATCTAGTACCATAATATTGAATTTTAGGATATCAAGTCCTCCCTCCATCCCAATTTCAACTTCACACTTTCTATTTTAGTCCGTCTCAAATTTAATTTCACACTTCCAAAAAAAAAAAAAAACAACTAATTAATACACCTCTAACGAGCACTTTTGGTCCCGCAGGACATATAACTTCTTCAAAATAATCTCAATACTTTCACTTTTAGTCCCAAAAGATTATTTTTTTGCAGACTTGATCCCACAAAACTTCACCTTGCATATTTAGTCCCATACAGCTCCATATTGATCCCAAAAATTTAGATTCATATTTTATTTTTTATTTACTTTTTTTTATGTTACCAGATTATCATTAAATTCAAAAAAGACATGCTGAAAAAAATAATAATAAATAGAATAAAATAAAATATGAATACATAGTTACACTATTGGTTTTTTTATTTTATTTATTTATTTACTTATTTATTTTTATTTTTATTTTTTATTTGACAATTAAATCTTTGCAAACTTTGTCCGATAAAATTTTAACCTTGCATATTTAGTCTTATACAGATGTATTATTGATCCAAAAAATTTAGATTCATATTTTATTTTATTTATTTACTTACTTTTTTATTTTCTTTATTTTTAATGTTACCAATTATTTTTATTGTTTTCAAAATGACATGTTAATAATAATAATAGTAAAATAAATTAATAAATAAATAAATATGATATAAAGTTACACTACTGTTATAAGAATTTACATTCATTTTTTATTTTATTTATTTATTTACTCATTTATTATTTTATTTAATGTTAGATTTTTATTACTTTTTAAATAATATTAATAATAATAAAAATAAGTATTAAATAAATAAATAAAGTAAAATAAAATAAAATAAAATATGAATTTAATTTCTTGGGACCAATAGTGTAATTGAATGCGACTAAATATACTATGTTGAAGTCTTATGGGATCAAATTTGCGAAGAAACAATCGTTTGTGACTAAAAGTGAAAGTATTGAGACTATTTTGAAGAGGTTATGTGTCATGCGGGACTAAAAGTGCAAAATTCTCCCCCCTAACATACTTTAATTTCAAATTTGTCATAACTTTTTTAACACACACAACATATTTTATTATTTATTTACTACCCAAAAATATTATACTACCTCCAAAAGTAAGTCAAAATGTGACTTTTCTTAAACTTCATATCTACAGTAAACGTACACAAATTACTAGTACACAAATTACTGAGAAACATTAACTTTGATATGAGAAATACTGAGAAACAACCCACTAATATTGAAATCAATAAGATATGCCTAAAATAGACATACAGAGAAGTTTCATATGTACACAAATTAATAACTGCTCCTACGAAATAGAACAAACTAATATGATAACTTTAAATAACGTACTCATATCTAACTCCTAACATGTAAATAATATCAAATATTAATCAGGGTTTCAGCAAAATGTCACTTTTAATAGTTCATTTTGGAAAAATGCTTATATAATAAAGAGGGAAAAAAAATCTAAAGAGTGACATTTTTCCAAAAAAAAATTTATGTTGGATTGTGATTTTCCAAAATTAATTATTAAAAATGGCATTTTTCAAAAATTCTCATTAATCAATGGGTTGCTCGTGTTGCAATTTAACACCCAAGTGAAAAAAACAAATGAACGATTATTTAAGGGACAAATTTTTAAATAGCCACTATGCATTAAATTTCATTTTATTTGACCACCTACATAAAAAATAATTTTTTTTAGTCACTATTAAGGGTTATTCCCAATTTACCTCATAGCTGTCAGGAGAAAGGACAAAAATCATGGGCCATCATTATATTTTTGTTGACCGCATTAAATGGTGGTGGGTGAGACCACATTTAAAATTATAAAAAAATCTCTGAAAATTGATTCTTATATTCGGCCAAAAATTCCTTATATTAGGTCTATACGACTTGGCCTATTCGGCCTATTTTTTTTTCAAAAAAATTAGAAATTTTTTCATATAGATAAAATTTCTCTTCTATTCGGCCTACATGTCTTCTGTTCGGCCCAAATGAATTGTTCTATTCAGCCTATATTTTTTTCCAAAAAAAATTAGAAAAAAATTTCATAGGGATAAAATTTTTCTTCCATTCGGCCTACATGTCTTCTATTCGGACTATATTTTTTTTCTAAAAAAAATTAGAAAAAATTTTCATACTGATAAAACTTTTCTTCTATTCGGCCTACGTGTCTTCTATTCGGCCCAAATGGTTTGTTCTATTCGGCCTATATTTTTTTCAAAAAAAATTAGAAAATACTTTCATACCGATAAAATTTTTCTCCTATTCGGCCTACATGTCTTCTATTCGGCTCAAATTGTTGTTCTATTTGGCCTATATATTTTTTGCCCAAAAAAAATCATAGAATGCACCTTTTTGCATTTTAATAAATAAATACATTAATTAGGCATGTAAAAGCAACAAATTATTGCATTCAATAGACTGTAAAACAAATTATTGTATTTTGTTACTTTTTGGTCAAAAAGAGAGGCATCAGATTCCTTAACATCTGATTAGTGGGTCACTTTTAAAGGGCATTTTGGTCACTTTCAATAAAAATAGATAGAATAAATTGTTTTTAAGATATGTGGCTAAAAAAAATTATTTTTAAGTGAAAGTGGCTACTTTGTGCCATTTCCACATTATTTTATTGATGAATGGAGTATTATCTTTTTATGGGTTGCGCGTGTATTCCTAATCATAAACAAATACTCCCTCCATCCCCTTCAAATAGGGTCATTTTTTTTATTATGGGCTTCCCACCCAAAGAGTCTTCTTTCTTTTTTTACACACATGTAACCCACTCACACCCATTAATGCTCCAGGGCATAGCTCAAGTGGTAGAGGGAGGGTGAAAATGCCTTCCAACTGAGTTTGGTTGCTGCAGGGTGGGGGTTCGAATCATGCCTTTGACATGGATTTGGCTCATTGCAAGCACAAGTTAAACAATGAGCCCTTTCTATAAGCCACTTGAAGCATATCCTGTGATTTACCTCCTCCACCAATCCCCAGTGCAGGGGCGGTGGGGCCCTAATGGTGGGGTACACAAAAATTGAGTGGAAAAAATATACAATTATTAAAAAACATGTATACACTATTGAATAAAAAGTTATACACATATGGATGTTAATTATTTTAATGAAAATTTAATGTGAAAAAAATATACAATTATAAGAAACACTTATACAAAATAAAATAAAATGTATACAAAATAGAATAAAAAGTTATACACATATGAATGCACCTCTCGCCCCACCTAATATTAATATCAAGTCATAATACTAATATCCACAATAATGAAGGACAGAGTAAGTACAGTGTTGCACACAACAATTTCGCACCAATCCATTACATTAAAAGTCAATTTCGTTGCTTCCAAAGATGCAGTTGATTGCTCTATTGGTGTACACTCTAAAACCATCTCATTAATTTAATTCCCCAAATTCAGTTGCTTCTTCTTTGGGAAGACGAAAGCTATGATCTACTCTACTATATCATCCCCCTTTTTCTCATCGCCCCTTTTCTCCATTCCCTCTCCAGATCTCAACAAATGGCACTATCCGCCGCCAGAACCGCCGTTGGGACGTTTCCGACTCCGCCGTCTCTGAATTCCAAGCTTCCACATTTTTCATCTCTTCAATTCCCTTCGCAGCTTCGCAGTCTCGGAATTAGGGCCAACTGCGTTAAATCCAACATACGCTACCCTACGCTTACTTTGGTAATCAGGAAATAAGTTATTCTATTTTGTGATTTTGTTTCTGGGTTCTGCTTATCGATTAGTTCGATGTATTTTTCTGATGAATTTAGGGATTTTGTAAAGGTTGTGTTTTTGTTTCCATGATTTGAATTTTATGATGTCTGTTGGATCGATACCATGTGTTGTTATTCTTTTTCTTATTTTCTGATGAATTTATGGAGTATCTTTGATCGAAATGTGAGACAGGGGTTTGTTATTTTCTTGAGATGATGGATTTTTTTTAGTAGATTTGATATAATTTTCCCTGATGTTGTAGTTTTCTTTTAATAAAACTACTTGTTGATCTCTGTACCTACCAACTCTGATCCTTTATTCTGGTGTGTAACTGATTCTACCTTGATTTGATTTTTGATCTGTAAAAAGTTTGTTTATTGATTTGTGGAAGAAGAGAGTATGTCTGTTGGATGATTAATGCATGTGAATTCTAACTGTTATTCTATCAGGTTGCTTCAAAGGAACATACAATATCTTCCTTTGAAGAGTTGCTTGAAGTATCAGATAAACCATTATTGGTTGACTTCTATGCGACTTGGTAATGCATCTTTCCATCATGTAGCTTTCGTTACTGGCTTCTTTGTAATAGGACTATTATATTCAGGGGGTGCTTTGTTTAAATTATACAATGATAATGGTAATGGGTATTATTGTATAGTTAATGGGATTGATTAATGAATACGATTGATGAGGGAGGAGGAGTTGATGAAAGTAAGGAATGATTAAGTAATGGAGATTTGATTTTTATGCTCCAAGCCGCATCAAGCAAATTCAAATTGATTACTCCATTTGCATTCCACATCTCTATTAGCACCAACTAAGCACCCTCTCATTACATATCGGATTTGGATTTGTATGAGTTGTAATTATTGAGTTAAATGACCAATCCACCTCCCTGTGAGTTTACAGAATCTAATCCTGCTGCTGTGGTTCTAGGTGTGGTCCTTGCCAGTTCATGGTTCCTATTTTGGAAAAAGTCAGTACATCGATGACAAATGACATTCAAGTTGTTAAGATTGACACAGAGAAGAGTCCTGTCATTGCGGACAAGTATAAAATAGCGGCTTTACCTACTTTCATTTTGTTCAAGGACGGGAAACAACTTGATCGATTTGTAAGTAATGATTTTATTCACTACGCTTCTTGAAACCCGTATTCATACACATCTCTAGGTGTCATGTTTGTCA
Source organism: Pogostemon cablin (assembly GCA_023678885.1). Taxonomy (NCBI): domain Eukaryota; kingdom Viridiplantae; phylum Streptophyta; class Magnoliopsida; order Lamiales; family Lamiaceae; genus Pogostemon; species Pogostemon cablin. The sequence goes on along the minus strand of CM042989.1, from coordinate 23,883,211 downwards.
TTCACTACAAATAATGCAAACTAATTTGGATCTCATTGTGGTATCTCTCCTTTGATATAGCTCAGTTGGCTAATGGTTCTTGTAATCATTCAATATCGATCCAACGTTTCTCATGGTCTGTTAGTTAACTGAATTGAAGTTGCTTCATGTTCTGGTTTCAGGAAGGTGCAATGGGTGCAGACCAGCTCATCAAACGTATCGAAACTTCTCTACAAGTTAAGCAGTAGCACCAGCAACGACTACCGGTGAGCTCATGTTTCTCGATAGAAGTATGCATTACACTCCAACTATGCTCACATATTTAAAAAATGAAGATTTTATTCATAGTAAACATGGGCATTATTTTCTTGATCCTTTTGCCTTTGCAATGGGTCTGTGCACATAGTTCTCTGCAACAAGAAATGTAATATTTGGACCGTTTTATGTCATGTAGAGAATACAATCTGTTTTGCCTTCATTATGGATGCAATGATAAACTTGTGAAGGTTTATGCAATAGAATTATTATTCAAGGTGCTAATATTTCAGAGAGATGCAATTTAATAAGGCAAAAGCTCCTGCGTCCCAGGGACACCGTGTCCCCATGTGAACAAAACCCTCCCCTTCCATATTCTATTTAAATCTATGTATTGCTAGTGGTTTAAATTGTAAAGGGGCACGGTGTTCCCGGGGCACAAGAGCCTCACTCATTTGATAAAATGTGGGTATTGTTAATTCGATCTAATATTGGGCCGGGCCTGGAGGGTATAGCAGACAAATTGGGCCAGTCCTGTATTTGCTCAAATTCTCCATTTTCTGCTGATGAAAAAGAAACAACTCTAAAATACATCTTACATCAGCCCAATAGTCTATATGTAGTCGTAACGTTAAGTCATCATCCAAGCACGCCAAATAAATTTTGTTAATTATCGTCATTTTATACATTTATTTCAATAAACTCAAACACGAAGGGCTTACTGTACTATTTATATTGCCAATGTCCAGAGAATAGATGAAGGAATTTAAAAGAGTGGTAATTAGTAGGAATTGACTTGTTGAGAATTTAATTAATGCTAACTGCATTCTTGCTAATTTGGGTTTCATCTTAATCCTTCATTTAAGGGTATAATTATTTAAGGATATAATTGTAATTAGAAAAAAAAAAAAAAAAGGGCGGGAACCACATGGAATTGGTTCCATGGGAATGGGATACTTCCTCAGTTTTTAAAATTGATTATTAAAACACACTTGACATGATTTAAGTGGGAATAATTTAAGTGAAGCACTAAATGAAATAGGGTAATCCTGTGTTTCACTTTGTATTTTATAGTTAAAATACGATGATTATTAAACTTTAAAATACTCGACATGAATTCTGAAAAAAGTAAAATTATATATAGTAATAACTTAAATAAGTTAAACGACGATTAAGAAAATTAAATGAATTAATGAAACTGGTGATGTGAATTGCTGCAAATGAGTTCAACTTTGATGGTGATATATTCAACTAATTAACAATTTGCCAAGCAGGCGGCCGGCATGCCTTTTAATTAATTGATTTATGTCTATTTGTATACCCAATAGTTCATGCATAAACATAATCAAAAGCGATCATTTACCCTAATATATTTATTACCTATTTATCTATTAATTGTTGGAATATCATCACTCAAAAAGTTAAATAGCTAGAGTGCTGTTGTTTTGGAAAATAGTGGTTTGATTTCTCTGTGTCATATTGGTGTGACATCTAATCTAATGACACGTCAAAGAGAGAATGAAACTATACCCTTTAAAGGAAGTATAAAATATAGGATAATGGTTGAATTTCATTTCCCTTTTACGTGTCAGTCCTATAATAAATGGCACATGAAATAATACACGAAAATAGCACATGAGGCCAGTTCCCAAAATAAGTACTACAACACCATGAGTCCAAGAAGATATTAGCACTTGCTAAGACTTTCCAATATATATGGATCTGAGTTAACAAGCAAAAGAGGTGATTCCATGAGTAGACATGGATATTGCAGCAGTCTACTTGGCTCTTCTTCTCTCCACTCTCTCTCTCCTACTCTTCCTCGTGAGATGGAACTTGTCATCCACAAGGCTTCCACCTGGTTCACTGGGCTTCCCTCTAATTGGCCAAACCCTCCAATTCTTGAAAGCCATGATAGACAATGGGGGTGAAGAGTAGTTCAAACAACGAGCCCGAAAATACGGCCCGATTTCAAAGCTTCACGTATTCGGAAAGCCCTCAGTGCTGGTTCAGGGACAGGCTGCAAACAAATTCTTGTACACAACTGATGAGAACATTCTTTCGAATAAAATGCCAGCATCGATCGGATCATTGGAGAGAGGAATATATTGGAATTAAAGGGTGAAGATCACAAGCGTGTGAGGAAGGCATTCTTGTCATTCATGAATCCTGAGGCACTCAAACAATTTGTTGGTAAGATGGCTGAAGAGATTTTACTGCATCTCCACCTGCATTGGCATCACAATCAGGAGATCCAGGTAATTCTACTCTAGCTAGCATCGACACACTATAAAATATTTTATATTGCGATTACATGTTACTTAATTTCCTCCATCACAATAGAGTCCTCATCTTTAAGATAAATACGGAGATTAAGAAACGTTAGATTTTATTACCAATTTTATTGACTTTTATAGAATGCAACGGAAGGAGTATTATTTTTAAAAGTTATGAATTTTGACAAGATGTTTTTTTAGTGCTTGATTTTTACTCTAATAGTGCAGCACAAATTTCCTAGCCATTTTCATATATCATTTGTGTGGGTATCATTTATCGAAATGTAAAATTTTTGATTGAACACTCTAATTACTAAAATATAACTCTTCTGTCGGGATGGAGGGAGTATAAATTATTACTATTCATTTTCAAAGTTTTTGCAAGCCTCAAACATTCATTCTATGGCACAGAAATCCGGGATTGGAATCCCTATTTTATAATTCGTGTTTAATTGGTAATGTTTCATAATATAAAAGAAATTATACATTACAAAGGACCATTAAACCCTTAGGACGTGTGACTTTAATCTAAGACGTTATGTATCATTCATTTAACAAGTGTAATAAAAGATGAAACATGATACTCCCTCCGTCCCAAAGATATTGACACACTTTCCTTTTTGGGTTGTCCCACAGAAATTGACATATTTCCTTTTAAGGAACATGGGACCCACATAAAAACAATTTATTTATTTACATGGACCCACACACACATCACACTCACCACTAATACAACTACCCACTACACATTAAATATTATTTCTCTCACTTCACTTTACATTAAATTATTATACTCCTTAATCTCCGTGCCCAAAAAAAATGTGTCAATATCTCCGGGACGAAGGGAGTATTTGAATAGTTGATTCGGTGCTCAGAAATCCGATAGTGACATTAGAAAACTTAATATGATATATAGGCTTGTATTTAATGAAAGGTAACACCCCTGATGAAGACGTTGACGTTCAACGTGATTTGCACACTTATGTTTGGAATGGAAAGGGGAGAAAGAAGAGACAAGCTTGTGCCTATACTTGAACAAATGGTGCTTGGATTCACATCATTACCATTCAACTTCCCTTTTACGACCTTCCATAGAAGCCTTCGTGCAAGGTCCAAGGCCACACAGATTATCTTGGAACTCATGCATGAAAAGAGACAGCTGAACATGATCCCAAACCATCCAGACTTCATCACTACTCTGCTTAACTTGCATGACGACACCAATTCACCCGCGTTGTGCGACGAGGAAATAGTGGACAATTGTGTTTCTGCAATGATTGCAGGATACGACACAACTTCCAGCCTTCTCTGTCTTGATCAAACTCTTGTCTGAAAATCCACGAGTTTATGAAGCCGTCTTTAAAGGTAAAAATGAACGTTTCCTTGTCTCCATTTTCATTAACACATCTGGATAGTTTTAAGACATGACATGAGAGTTTATGGGATTGTAGAGCAGCAGGAGATTGCAAGAGGCAAGACAGCAGGGGAGCTCCTTATGTGGGACGATTTGACGAAGAAGAAGTATACATGGAAAGTAGCAACGGAGGCATTGAGGATGTATCCACCAACCTTATTCAACGTAAGGCAGGTCCTTAAAGACATTGAGATGGGAGAGTATCAATCCCCAGAGGATGGCAGGTAAACCTAAATTAATTTAACTGTTTTTCATTTTAAAAAAAATCCATTTTTAGCTATATACATAGATTATAATAAATTCCTAGCAGGTGATTTCGGTTAATTGTATGACACATCTTGATGAATCCATATTCCCGGATCCATATAAGTTCGATCCATCAAGGTACGATGAAAACGGAGCAATCCGGCCTTATACGTTGGTTGCATTCGGGGGAGGACCAAGAATGTGTGCAGGCTACGAATTAGCCAAAGCTGAGACTTTAACCATGATTCATTACTTGATTACTACATTCCGCTGGAAGCTTTCTTTAAAAGAGAATCTCACGACAAGAGGTGCTGTGATAACTTTCAAGAATGGTTAGCCCATAAAGATTGAGAGATTGAATATGATATAATGATGTAAATTACTTTTACAAAAATTGAACTCGTAGATTCAACTATTATTTTCACATTTGGGATTGCCTATTCCAGATGGTATTCCAACCAGATGGATGTCACATTGAACCTATGGAAATAGAGTTTAAAAAATTATACTCGAGCATGATTTGTATTACTTTTCTCAAGACAACCGGATAATATTTGAATAGAACTTAGAATCTTAAAGAAGCAACTTAGAAAGAAAATAAGAGCAAGTATTTTAAGAGAGGAGTAAATAGTTTCAAGCAATCCAATTTCAACAAGTCGAATGAACTTCAATAGACTAATTAACTTCAATAGACAAGTGAATAAAATCAAACACTTATTCATAGGAAAGATCATAGAATTATGTTAAAACACTCAGGTCAATCTAGCCTTAATACGTAGATTAAAGAAAAAGTTAACTCATAGCACAAAAGATTGAATGAGAAATAATATCTTTTTCTTTTATAGGTACTAATGTTGCTAATAATTTTCTACTTATGTATCAACAAATATTCTCTATTGGTACTACAAGAATCAAATTTAAGGTCTCCTTACCTAATATTTAAAATCATGCGATGATAATTAGGTATCCTAAATGGACAGTTCTTATAATCAAAAAATATATTGGTCAATGACCCTAGTTATAATAAATCATTCATACAATCATGAAAGCATCAATAATATCAATCATACATCACTCATAAATCAATGACATTAATATATAACTGAAAATTAGACATTGAAACATAGTCATATAAGTCTAAATAAAACTTTAATAAAGGTTAAACAATCTGCATAATAATCATCGATGTCTAAATCTATGTATTACGCTACAAAAAAACTGTTTTTTACCAACAAAATACTCCGTTGGTGAAAGCCTCAATTCCATTGTTAAATTGGTTTACCAGCGGATTAACAATGGAATCCGTTGGTAAAGTAGTGGCTAGTAAATTTTTAACAATGAAAATTCAATTCCGTTGGTAATTTATATAATGATTCCGTTGGTAATCCATTAATAATTACCAACATATTGAATTCCGTTGGTAAAATAGAGAATAAATCCGTTGGCATTCCATTGTTAAAGGAAAAATGTTATTTTTGTTGCTATTCCGTTAGTAATTACCAACAGATTGAATTCCGTTGGTAAATTTCGTTGCTAAAAATAGTTTTTTTGTAGTGTTAGTACTGAATGGTGGGTCATATATGTGTTTTTTTACTAAAAGGGAAAAATGAGGACCTTTAAGTGGGACGCCCAATATAGTAATGGGGATCTTTCGGTGGGATGAAGGGTGCAGGTAAATACTCTCTGTAATCTATCTAAGTGTTGTGCATAAAATAAAGTGAGAAGTGTTGTGAGTTCGGTAGAATGAGTGGGCTAGCTAGGGGCTTTTATAGGTGTTCTTTGGAAAATCAGACTTTTCCCGTCGAAATATGCACAAACACATGTTGAAAGGTGTAAATCCGATTTTGGCCAATAAATGTCCTCTCGCTCGACTTGAGAGGCTTAGCTCAATAGGTCGAGCTGATCGGCTTGACCTAAGCTATTCCTTCGGCAATATCGAGCTAGTTTTGATTTGCAATAGAATTCTCCAGAGGACCTCACTTGATCCGTGCTATCCCACTCGAGTGGCGAGTGACCTAACTCGACCAAAGCAAAAGCCTGTGAAAACCCAAGCTAGCTCGATATGAGACTGATGTTCCGGAGCTTTCCGCTTGACCTGAGTAATATGGTTCGAGTGGTCCCACTCGACCTCGAGCGGATCTTTGTGCAAGATCAAGTTATGAAGACTTGAGACTGATATCTCTGACACGTCCTGCTCGACCTGAACTAGGTAGCTTGACTGGTCGAGTGGCTTCGTAATTAGCTATTTTAGACATTTGTCACTGGTTTTACTTTTTATCCTTGATTTCCACATAAAACGAGATAAAACACCTCAAATGTACCAATTTTTCTAATTTATGAAAAGTAATGAGACTTGTACTAAAATATGATAATAATACTCACAACAAGGAATTTGACGGCAAAACATATAAATTTTCACTTTCAACAAGTGAATCCTTTGAATAGGGAAAAAGAATATATTATACTCTAGATCACTCTCACAATAATTTTACATCTTCTATTTAATTATTTAAATTGATCTAAGTCATATAACTCATTCTATTGAATGTCGCTATATATAAAGGTTAAATTACATTCTTTATCTGTAAATATTGTGATGCTCTTTATATTGATAGACAGTTGTTGGAGACTCTTTTGGCGGATTTGGCCCTCTCTTTCCTGGACCGCTCTGGATAGGTCTAGGTTAAATAGTGGGTTTTTTTTACTTCAGTTTGATAAAGGTTAAATTACCACTAAAGTTACTATGACTTTCATTGGATATAGCACTCAAGAAAAGAAAATTCGTTGATTAATTATCGATATTCAAAAAGACAATCGTCGTGTTCACTTATTCTACAATGATATTTTATTTTCTATTCAAAATTTGGTATTTTATTTTATTTTGATCGGTAAATGTTAGTTGTTAGTCCAGTTATTAGTTAGTATACACCAAGCAACCTTACATCCCCTTCTCCAGTTACCATTAAAGTTACTGTGACTTTCATTGGATATAGCACTTAAGAAAAGAAAATTCGTTGATTAATTATCGATGTTCAAAAGGACAATCGTCGTGTTCAATTATTCTATAATGATATTTTATTTTCTATTCATTTTTTTTAAATTTGGTGTTTTATTTTATTTTGATCGGTAAATGTTAATTGTTAGTCCAGTTATTAGTTAGCATACATCAAGCACTCTTACATCCCCCTCTCCAATTACCATTAAAGTTACTGTGACTTTCATTGGATATAGCACTCAAGAAAAGAAAATTCGTTGATTAATTATCGATGTTCAAAAGGACAATCGTCGTGTTCACTTATTCTACAATGATATTTTATTTTCTATTCATTTTTTTAAATTTGGTATTTTATTTTATTTTATTTTGATCGGTAAATGTTAGTTGTTAGTCAAGTTACCCTTACATTCCCTTCTCCAATTACCATTAAAGTTACTGTGACTTTCATTGGATATAGCAATGATATTTTATTTTCTATTCATTTTTTTAAATTTGGTATTTTATTTTATTTTGATCGGTAAATGTTAGTTGTTAGTCCAGTTATTAGTTAGTATACACCAAGCACTCTTACATCCCTAGTTAGTATACACCAAGCACTCTTACATCCCCTTCTCCAAGGCTCCTTATATCACCTCTCCTAATTCGTTCCCAATGGGATACGAACCTGGGTCTCTCACTTAAGTGAAGAGCCCAATAGTCAGGTGGGCTAGCCCACCTGGTTTGGTATTTTATTTTCTATTTTTTTTTAAATTGATATCACGAGATCACCTACATTTCATTCACTATATAATTTTATTAATTGCACGACATTTTTTATAATAACTTCTTAATTTATTTACTGCAAGTGTGCAAATGTTTAATGAGTAATTCTTTAGTGAATAACATTTCACCTTATCAAATACATATTGACATATAAATGCCTTGATTGATGCAAGTACTGTCCAAGGGATATTTAATTACCATTTAAAAGATCTAATAATTTAATTTTTAAAAAAATGTATGTTTTCTAACGGAAATAGTGAATTACTGGCAAATAAATCTTCATATACATTTGACAGACTTTTTTCATACTATAAAAAAATTAATTAAAATAAAAACCTATCAAGATATGAAAAGTATTGTAACAATTTATGAGATGTACGCTATTTGCACCCCAAATCTATTAAACGAACCCCATTTAATTATAAATTTAAAATATATTTATGTGAGAAGACGTAAATACCCTTTTATAAATAATAAAATAAGATTAATTATGATATATTGTTATATAAACCCCAATTAAATTTCTAAATGCACCCCGTTATAATCACTAAATTGTTATATAAACCCCAATTAAATTAAATTTCTAAATGCACCCCATTATAATCACTAAATCACGATTTACTCTAAACCTAAAACTTCGAAACAAGCAAAAATATATATGTTCAAAATAGTGAAGAGATTAAGTATCACTGCTCTTCTCTGCAGAATCCCTTCACTTATAATTTCATAACTTGTTTCTCCTTTTTCTTCTTCTTATTTTTCTTCTTTTTCAAACTTCCATTTTCACTTTTTCCTTTAATTTTTTCCCCATCCTGCTTAGTCTCTGTCCCATTTGAAATATCTTCTCCAGCTTCTAATTTGTCTGTTCGGCACTATCAAAATATATATATATATATATATATATATATATATATATATATATATATATATATATATATATATATATATATATATATATATGAACACAATGACATCCAACAATTGCATCTAAGGCCCCTATCAACAAAATAATTCAAATTCACAGGCTTTTAATGAAATCTTTCATAGACAAACTTAGCACATTTGAGAAAACCTAGCATATTGGGAAACCATGTTTGATCCATCGGAGAAGTCGTGTTTCTATGGCGGCGTTGTACATCTCCGGCGGTAGTTCGAAGCTTTGAAAGTGGTGACTAAATTATAACCACTAATCTGATCCCCTTGTTTATTATCCTGATAAGCCATTCAACCAATAAAGATCTTCGAATTCTCCTCCCTTCTCTATCCTTTAACTTTCTCTTTCTTCTCACTCGAGATCCAACCCCATCAATATAGGCTTATTCCGAGCTAGGGCAGCATCGATGAATCCGAGCCGACAGTGTTTCCACTCCAAAAGGGTTTAGAGTTCGTCGTGATTTCATAATTATAACGATTTTGAATATATTTTTCTTGTTCCATGATACTACACTAATGCAGAATTCATATGGTTTAGAGTGGGAAAATTGCACTTTCGGTCCCCTTGGAGTATCTCAGTTGCACTTTTGGTCCCCAAACCTTTTTTCTAGTCCCAAAAGTTGCATTTTTGGTCCTGTTCCGTTAAATATAGATGGAAACCGTTAGCAATTGCACTTTTAGTCCCAAAAGAGTTATAAAACATAGTTTTTTCAAAAATTTTCATCCCTAATCGACTTATATATTATCTATATTGCCAGATTTTCATTACATTCTATTTTTCAGAAGAGGCATACTCCATTACGACCATATCAGGCCCAGCATGCTTCCGTTCATTGTTTAAACAACATTAATCTTTAATTAATCGACTTAAAAGTAATAGTACCTTTTTTGATCGTTAATCCACCGGGTACCCGGGAGGTTTTATAGCTGCTCCTCACAGCCAACCACGCACCCCGCATTGTGATGGTTCAACCCCGTTCCTTCAGCGGACCTCAGCACAATCCTGGTTCGTTTCCTACACCGGGTGTACAGGATGCTGCTATTGTTTTGGTTGGAAAGTATGGAGATTAAGGTTGCAGAAAAAATAAAAGGTTACATGCTTCGGGCAGTAGCCCAATATTATTTATTTATGAAATGGAAATACTATTACACACTCATTACACTAAAACAAGAGGAGAAGACTCCTCTAGCTACCTATGGTAGTTGAAACATGAACACTCATACAAAGAAAGGAAAGAAACTACAATATTTATTAAAAGAGAAAAACAGATGGTGATGGTCGATGCCTTCTGCTTCCTCATACTATCTATTTATAGAGGCTTGTGGACTTGAAATTCGGATTTCAAAGCCTCTTTACTTTTTGTGACGTCACTGCTTACGACACATGTCTTGGGTGCTTTCCTAAGCTGGCTGCATTGGATGCCCTTCTTTATGAGCTGGCTAGGTCCACTTCTTTTGGCCCCTTTGTTGCAGGATCACATGGCTTTGTTTTCTTGCGGAGTCACTTGGCTTTTACTTTTTTGGAGAGTCATTTTTCTCTTATGGTATCCGGAGGGTCCTCTGGCTCTTGGGCGTTTTGAAGAGGTTTCACCCTCTTCTTTCCACATGTATCCTTTGCTGGAGGGGATTTAGTAATTCTTATTCTCCCTATGCCCAATCTTACTCATTTTCCAAACTCTGGTTCTATTTAGGTAGAGCAGCTTGTGCATATTTTATTCGTCCACTGCCCAAAGTGGCCATGTTACAATATTTTCGATGAGTTTATTTACTCACTGGTATCTTGTTTCTCCAAAAAAGCTCTCATTTTTCTTCAAAAGCCATTTCAGCAAATACTGTCTTTTTTCCTGTTAAGGTGTTTAACAGAAAAGACCCATTCATAGACTTGTGTTCGAACTTGAATGGGAACTTTACCTGATCCATGGCTTGAATGCAGGCATACAAAGCTCTCGTTCTTTGAGTCAAGATTTGATCCTCGGAATAAGTAGAAACCAGGACTGGTTCCTTTCCAGAAGACTCCTTGATTTTGTTTGATGCCCCAACATCTGGTCTTCTTAGCTTGATAAAATGAAAGGCCTCATGGTTGCCTTACCAAACCAGTTCTGGAGCTGCACTGGTGAAGTAGAGTTCCAATACATCTCCTCTAGACAAAGTCGTATTGTTTTCCCAGGCCTTCACCACTACTATCCTTAGCCACTCTCGCAGTTTTGAAAGTTCCAGGAAGCTTGGTGCAACAGTGTATATCGAGGCTAACGCCCCAAACTCGGGGGTATTCTCCTGATATATCTATCCAGCATTTCTCCGGACAGATTCCCTGTCTGGTATTTAATTTTCCCAACTAGCTTGGTATCTCTGCCAATGAGAAAAATCAAATATTTTAATACTAGTCTTAGCGATGCCCGTCATAGGCCTAAGACTGATCTCTTTCTCTTTTACCCCAGAGGTTCTGGGTTGACTCGACGACTCTAGATGTGACTCCAGAGCCTCAAATTTTCCTTGGACTAGTTATTTCTTTGGAAATTGCAATCCAGGACTCGTGCTAAGGGTACTTGAATCCCTTGCTCCAGGTTTAGAGCCCCGTTCTCGACTACTCTCCTTTTATAGATTGCTATCAACAGCCCGGAGGAGTGGCTCTCGTATTTTCTAGAATAGACCCGCATTGTTGCGAATACAGTCTCATACGCGATTGGACACTTTGGTCCGATCAATCTCTTGCACTTTTCCGACAAGCCCAGCATTGAGCACAAGATTCTCGAATTCCCTTTTAAGCAACTCAAGGTTGTCCATCAGGTGCCTTGAAGCGATCAGGATGGAGTCTATCTCACATCCCTCCATCTCTCGTCAGAAAATTTGCCAAAATATTTTCAACAGATTTAATAATGACAATATTAAAATCATAATATTAACATTCAGCTTGCCATCTTAAAAGTCTAGCCTTTTCTGGTTTGATTCAATTTTATTTTTTAGAAAGGCTTTGACACTCGTGTTATCGATTTTAAGAATGATTTTCTTCGCAAGAAGAAATAGTGGCCATTTTTTGAACATCTTTCAAACAGCAAAGAACTCCTCATTATTGTGCCATCTCTTTGCCTCATCCTCCGCAAAGAGTCCACTACAATATCTGCATGGCACTTCTCCTTCGGATATAGACTTCGTAAGAACTACTGCCCACCAATGGTCACTAGCATCTGTATATAGCACCAGGTAATCCTCATCATTCGGATTGTCTAACTTTGGGAGCTTTTTAAAAACCTCCTTTAATTGTTTAACCATCTTTCATGTGATTCCTCCTATTTGAGCTCAGCATCTTTCTTCAACAGAGGACTGAACACCTTCATGTATTGTGCTAGATTGTTTATGAACATTCCAGCGAAGTTGACAACTCCTAGGATGCTCTGGAGCTGCTTCTTATTCTTGAGATCTTCAGGAAATCCTTGAACCTTTTCTACAATGTGTAGTTGTAGGACAATCCCGAACTCATCAATCTCTACTCCAAGAAACTCGATTTGTCTTGTTGCAATTACTGCCTTCTTTTCAGAAAGCACTAACCCTTCCTTGTGACATACTTCTAGATGCGCCAGATGCTCCGTCATGTTCTTTGAGGCTATGAGGATGTCATCCACATAAACGAGCATGAATAAGAAATAATCTTTGAAAAGATTACCCATCTTTCTTTAATATATCTGGGGTGCGTTTGCCAAGCCCATGGGCATGACATTCCAAATATAATGGCCTTGTCGTGTGGAGAAGGCTGTAAACTTCTTGCTTCCTTCTTCCATCATAATCTGGTAAAACTCAGATTTGCCATCGAACTTTGAGAATACCTTGGCATTCTTGATACAGTTGACCAAGTGTTCCCTACTTGGTATGTAGTATCCATCGAACTCTAAGATGTTGTTATTCCTTTGTAGTTGATCACAAGTCTCGGCTTCCCTTGCTTGACTTCTCCATGATTTCGAACTAAAAATCCTGAACTGCTGCATGGAGATACTCATGGTGATATCAACTTAAGGTCCAGATGTTCCTTAAGTATTTGCTACATATCATTTCGATCCTCTTGGTTCATCAGGATAGGCTTGTATCTTACGAACTCATGCTCCTTTCCTTGTTTCACTTTGGCTAGAGGATCCTCATTAAAGTTCCTCTGTATCTTCTTCTTGACGTTTTCCAAAGATGTTTGTTCTTCGATTGTGACGTCTCTTTATAGATTTTCTCCCAAACTTGCTTTTAGAATACGGATTATTTTTTCCTTTAATTTCTCCATCTTCCATCCTCCTCTAGTCTCGGTTCTCATTTGAAGGACTGCTTCGCCATATCTTCTTTGATCATTCATCTTTGGATGACTAAGTTTTCCTTTATTATCACCACGCTTGCTGCGAAATCGGATTGGCATTTTTCTTTGAAATGCATTATGCAGTCTTGGTGCGATGATCTTATGTTCACAAAGGGTTGTGAAAATAAGCCTTCTTGTTGCGTTTTCTTGGGTAAAATGCTTGAATGTGTGTAGGAAATTATTTTCTAACAGGATATCCGCTCCGGTGTCGTGAAAATATATCAGTGGAGTCTTCACCTTGTACCATGGGGTACGATCCACTCCTCCGATCATAATTTTTGCTTGTCTGATTTCTCTTTTAAGGATTAGCACCCTCTGAGAGAAATCTCTTCCTAGTACGGTTGGCAAGTCTTCGCCTGAGCCTTTAGAAAAGACTCCTTCCTTTGCTGTACAGGTATCGGCTCCTGAATCAATGTAGGCCTCAAAATACTCCGCACGGTGCTCCTCATATATCATCCATATGGTGATATATATCGAGAATAGACTCGTGGTCATGGACAGATCAGAGCTTATAAAAGGCCTTTTCTAGTGAACTTGTATCTTTTCCCTTTGACCATAAACTCCATTCCATCTTATAAACGTTCCCAAGGTTTGTGATCCTCGAGAAACTCCAATCCCAGCACAAGTTTTTCTGGGAATCTTCCTGCAACTCCCTCGATTATCAGCTCAAGATCTCCAAGTTTGAGCTGTCCTTGGTATCTCCCAATTGTTAGTTGTTGAAGGAATAGAGTTTTTCTTTTTAGTGATATGAATATTACTTCGACTCCCCTCCATCCTTCTGGATATTTTAGTTCACTCTTTGTTGTGAACTTTTCTGGTTCCTGGATTACCTTCACTATTGGTTTATTTCCCCATCTTTCACTGATCATCATATCTTCTTGGAAAGAAATCTTTCTTTGTTCGAATCTGAGGCTATCTTGTTTGCTCCAGACCGCTTATCCTTGATCCGCAAATCCATGTCGTGAATTGGCGGTAACTCCATTATTTCTGATCTGGTCCTTTCGAATATTTTTGGTATCTCAATATACTCCTTCATTTGGAATAAATCTAAATGATGAGTGTTGGATAGAGCATATGAGAGACTATAGGTGATAGAGTACGGTTGATTCCCTTCTTTCATCAAATCTTTATTCTTGAAATCTTGATAAAGGATGAGTACTTTACTGAAATCTTTATCCGCCAGATTATAGACAATCCTTGGGTATATGTAGGATGCCACCTTGCCTGCGTACAGGTTTCCTGAGATTACTCCCAGGCATACCTCTCTCGTATTCTTGATCCTCTTATCAAAGATTTCTATATCGATTGGTATATCGATACCTTCTTTGAATGTTGCTTTGATAAGGATCCGAATAACTCCAATATGGATCCAAGACATGATCTTAGCAACTTCTCTCTGAAGTTTCTTGAGTTCTTTCTTGATCTTATCGACAGGAACTAGCTGCATTTCCATCATATTTCCCGTGAGCTCCATATCGATGGCAATTTCTCCTTCGGTCACTTTGTATATGATGTGATGTTTTCTATTATTAAAGCTGAGAAACTGCTCCAATCTTCCTATGCTGAATCCATCATAAAGATTGAGTCTTGGATCCTCCTTCATGATTCTCATAAGGGCTTTATGAGAAATGGATGTCGGAGAAAAGAATCCAGACATATCTTCTTGCATCTCCTACCTGAAGCTTTCTTCTTCACTCCGACTCATCTTCGGAAGATTCGTCTTGACTGAAAAATTCTTCTTCATAGATACTCTCGTCTGAGAGTATATCTTCAAACTGATATACCTGTACCAGGTCTTGGAAGTAAACAACTTCCTCTATTTCTAGAGTTGTTTCAAACTATTGTACTCCCCGCTTCTGGTTCTCCGGGAAATCGGGTGAGATATGCCTCTAGCTCCACATGTATAGCAGCTATAATTGAATCTTTCGTTGGCTCGTGTAGCTGCTCTTCGGAACGTCTTTCTTGTGGGAATTCTTCCTGTACTCCTCTGGTTTGATCCTGAGAATAAGGCTTGACTTCTCAAACTCCATCTTGATGGTCCAGACCTTTGCCCTGATTTATAGCTTCGGTCCTTTTGTTTGGACCAAAATGATCTTGGTCTTCTAGACCTACATCCACTGCTTCTTTGTGTGTAAGAATGATCTTTCTTCATCATTTTTTGTTTCCTTGGGTTTCTTCCAATGATGGTAGGAAGATCGTTGCTCTCGCAGCATAAGGGTACTATTTTGTTGATCCCTCTTAATCTCTTGTAGTTTTTGTGTAGTGATGCTTGATGACACCACTCTGCAATCTTAGCTTTGAGGAAGTACATCCTCCTTGCTATTGAATCTAGCTCGCATAGTTCATATTCTTTGATCAGCATTTCTCTCCATGGGCTTGGAATCTTGGCAAAGAATAGGTGGAATACTTCCTCCTCCTTGATCTTCGATTTTCATCTATACTCTATGAAGAGTTTGATGTATTCATCTACGTGACAGATGTCAAGTAGTTCCAGGTTGTATAGAGCATTTCTATACTTCTTCTTCTTTTCTTCTTCTGTTCATTCGAAGTAACCTACTCTGATGAAATGGATCTTGAAGATCTTGGCCATGCTATTAACAATATTGCCAAGGTCTTCTCCCTCCATGGCCTCCTTCTTGATTTAGTCCGAGAGTACCTCCCAAGCGCACTTTACTGATCCTACTAGGCTTGTAGTTAGGAATCTTATGAACCCTTCTTTATCCAGCTCCAGTGCTCCTCATGCAATCTTCATTGTATTCGTCCACTCGTCGATCAAGGTTTTCCTGTTCTTGAAGTCCAGAGTGTCGAGGTTTAGGATTAACCTGTATGGATTTATCGGTTCAAGATGTGACCGACCATATGTGGTGTTATAGATTAGATCTTTGAACTCGGTTGGCTCCTATTGACAATCCCATCGCCTTCATCTTGAATTTTCTTAGTTTTGGAATGTCTCTTCTTGTCTTGCTTCATGGACTCCATGTGATCCAAAAGTTCCTTCATTTTGGCTCAGATCACGTTGCGTTTGAGGAGCCTGAGACTGCTGTTGAGAGTTTGAAGTTTCTCCAACATTCATCTTTAGATCTACGATGGTTAGTCCTTGGAAGGACTCATATAGATCTTGTAGATCCTCAAGATTCGCTCTTTCCATCTAGGGATGTGGATTCTCCTCGAAGGATAGCGATCATCTTCTCACTCTCCATCTTTGGCCTTGTGACCTCCGTCGTCTTTCCATTTTGGAGTAAAAAAGGTTCTATTCCGAAGGTTGGTGGCAACCTTCCTCCTGGTTTTCTCTACGTCACTTTGGTTTCTAGGGATTCCACTCGAATTATCAGCTTCTTGATGAGGTCAAGTTGTTTGTTCTGCAACGTCTCCATCTTATCCATCTTGAGGCTGAGCTCAAATATGGTCTTGGACATATTTTGGCAATATTCCCCAAAGAATTTCACAGTCTTCTGTATTTCTCTAAGATCTTGGTTTATCTTAGAGTTATATACTTAAATCTCTTTCTACTCGGTCATTTGGACCACCATGAGAAGTGGTATGGTTTGCAGATCTCTCTTGAACCTTGATTTGATCGTCTTCTCTATTGTCCGTGTTTGGGGACACGTCCATGGATCTCGGTGAAATTTTGGAGTTCCACTATATACCTTAACACCTTCTTGGAGTATCTTATTTCATTCTGGCAGCCTTCTTCCAAATGTTCTTCCTCGGTGTAATTGGTACGAGCCTCTGCCTGTTTCCATCCTCGTCTGAGACCTTTCCAGAATCGGTTATTGGCCTCAACTTTCTTTTCTGCTTGTTGTCTATACATAATATTATAGTATTGTTGTATAGAGCTGCTCGTTTCATCATATCCAACGGGCCAGAAGGCACAGTTGCTCTAGTTTTGAACATGGCTTATAGTCCTGTCACACTCGGATGTCGAACTTTCGTTCGGATCCATGTCTTTGAAACTCTCCTCTCGTTAAGTGATATGAGTTTATAATAATTTTTCTATTCATAAATAAACCTAGGGCTCTGATACCATTTTGACCGCCCCGCCCCTAACGGGGGTTCCCATCAAAAGGCACCTATCAGTTTGCCAACTCGCCCAGCGCACCACGGGTTCGCCTTAGGTGATGGGCTATATTTTTAAGGGTCGTCCCCAACGGAGAGCTGCGCTTCGGGACCATACGTCACGCAGTAGAGGCTCGGGGTTTTTTATAGGCTCTGATACCATTTTGAAGCGTGAAAAGTTGAGGTAAATCTACATTTTGGGGTCAATATTGCAAATTTATATTTTTGGTCCCGCTAACAGACCAGAATATTCTGTTAATTCTAACGGAATTTTTAAGAAAAACTTCAACGGACCAAAATTGCGGGCTACGGGACCATTTCTGCAAGTGACCTTCTCCAACGGGACCAATTCTGCATTTCTTCCGGTTTAGAGTTCATTGTGATTTGGTGATTATAACAATAGGGTGATTTTAGGAATCTAATTGGGATACATTTAAAAATATATTTGAGGTGCATTTAGAAATTTAAGTGGGGTTAAAATATCAATTTGTCATAACCTATTTTATTTTATTATTATTTATAAAAGGGTATTTACGTCTTTTCACATAAATATATTTTAAATTTATAAATTAATGGGGTTCGTTTAATAGATTTGGGGTGCAAATAGCCGTCCCCTGAAAGAAATTATTTGAGGAAAAAATTATATAGAAATCATTAGAAGATGGAAGAAAGAATAGAAAGCAGTTTTCTTGATTGCATTGTTAAACTTGCAAATGCAACCATGCACCTTCTTTGCTGCAAATATATTATATGTTGTGTGTTAGCTTCAAAGAAAGGCATTCCTATCCACTCAACTTTTGCTATTATTAATTTGTTCCTAACGTCTAAGCATAAAGAATTTCTTGAAATGAAGTAAGGAAAAAATTATAATTAATATTATGTTCCATCTTTTTGTTGTCTCCTCCAACATTATTATTTATTAAAAATAATACCAACAACGTTTCTTCACGTAATTAATTAACTAGGTTAACAATGACACCCAATCTGGTTTACAAAATAAGTTAAACTAAAAATTTTGGTAATTTTAGGAATAATAAGTAATTAATTAATTAATGAGTAAAAGAATTCTCGCAAGACAGCATAAATAAAGATAATTACAACCCAAATGCTCACAGTTAAAACTTTATGTTTTAATAATTAGGCTGTAGAAAAAAAAATTGGTCTTAATTAGCATTATTAGCAATAATATGAAGGTCACAGTTGATCAGAAATTAGATAAGGATAGCAATCGTTGCTTGTATGTTGAGATAAATAATCTTCAAATCCAAGAATATGAAACAGTCTCATGGACACTTCAACAGATCTAACAACATACACAAAAAGTCTTAGCTGTGCAGTTTCTTTCACTTTGCTATAAATGATGCAATGAAAATTGAAATTTGTGCTGCTCTTATCACTATCTAATGAACATATATAATTTTTGGCCTTCCTCAATTTATTTTTCTGTTTACAACTTTGCATCACCTGAAGGCAAAACTGCTGTCTCATTGAGGTATGGTGTTATTATTTATTAAGCAAAGACTTATATGAAATCGGGACACTGTAAGTTTATGTTTATCGTACAGAAAATAGGTTTATATTTTTCGAAATGATTTTGAAGAGTAATATTTATCATACACAATAGAGTGATATTTTTTCAGGCAAGATGAATAAGTATTTACTATTTAAAGAGCATAAGTTTGTAATAAAGAAGGGTATGATTTTGAAATAGAAGCACAGTGTAAGTAATTCTCTTATATATATATATATATATGCATATAACAATTTAAACTGGTTTCTTTATTTGTTAATTTTCCATGTATAATGTTATGCAAATTTCTATTAATGTTCAAGAATATTTAATGATAGTATATATACGTTAATTAAATATCGATCAATTCATTAATGTTTTAACTCATTAATGCATTTTGTCTGACAATCCCAACAAACATATATACCTTAGTACTTAACTTAACTATAAAGCAACCTCAGTTAATTAATATCTAAATTTCTTTCTGTGATTGTGTTGTTTCTCTCATTGTTGTTCTTCTTTGGGAAGATTAATGTAACTATTAACCTTCTAATTAATACTATGAAGAAATAAAAGATTAATTGCATTATGATTCTCAAAGGTATGCATTATATTCCTCATCAATCGACTAATTACAAAACAACATTATAGAAATTAACTAACCAATTCATTTGAATCAATCCATGATCATGCATGCATGTTGTAAGTGATTAATTCCTTGCAATTATCTTGATGATGGATTAATCTCATTGAATCAAATATATAATCAAGAAATGTATGTATTGTTTAGGAAAGTGCAGGATGATGCTACATTGGTTGAAGAGAAGAAGAAGAAAAAGAACAAGCAGCACAGACAAGAAAGGTGGCACAACAGACAACATAGCCAGAAGATGGAACATCCTCAGTGGCACAGACCATTGGAGAGGTCTACTGGATCCTCTAGACATTGATCTCCGTCGTTATCTCATACACTACGGAGAAACAGCCCAAGCAGCCTACGACGCTTTCAACACGGAGAAAGCATCGAAGTATGCAGGAAGCAGCAAATATGCAAAGGAAAACCTCTTGTCTAGGGTTGGTATCGACAAGGGGAATCCCTTCAAGTATCGCGTGACTAAATTTCTGTACGCCACATCGTCAACAGAGGTCCCGGATGCATTCATTTTAAGGTCATGGTCTAGAGAGGCTTGGAGCAAAGAATCAAACTGGATTGGATATGTTGGCGTGGCGACAGATGAAGGGAAATCGGCCTTAGGGAGAAGGGACATTCTGATCGCGTGGAGAGGTACTGTTAGGACACTTGAATGGATGAATGACTTCGAATTTGTGACGGTTTCTGCACCGGATATCCTTGGAGGGAATGATGAACCTAAGGTGCATCTTGGTTGGTATTCAATATACACTTCTGAAGATCCAAGATCACCTTTTAATAAGACTAGTGCTAGAAACCAGGTAACTTAAGATTTCTTGTCATATTTGATGTTGTTAGAAGGGGATAAGGATGCCCTATTAGGTGCAAATCTTCCTTTATAACAACTTGCTATGAGTGAAAAAATGAAGGTTTAGAGTTGTAATTGTTTGTGTCACTTATCTATATAGAAGATGTTGCACCATTTTGTAATAAAGGATCTTTCTATTAAAAACTGCAATAACCATGCCTAGTTTGATAGTTTAATATTAAGAGCTACTAATACTATTATATCGTGTTACGTGGGTTTCATACTAGTGTTAGAATATAATGCACTTTCTTTCTTACATTTATAAGAACAGAACATCATGGTCAAATAACATCACTGAAGATTAATGTTTACAAGTAGGTTCTAGCTGAGGTTCGTCAATTGGTGGAAGAATACAAGAATGAGGAGATCAGCATAAGTATCACAGGCCACAGCTTAGGGGCTGCAGTTTCAATCCTAAATGCAGTTGACATTGTTGTCAATGGATACAATAAGCCTAGGGACATGCCTAACAAGGCCTGTCCTGTCACAGCCTTCTGCTTCGCTTGTCCTCGTGTAGGGGATGACAAGTTCCGAAGATTTGTCTCAAACTTACAAGGAATTTATGTCTTACGCGTTAGGAATGCAAAAGACATCGTTCCAACGTACCCCTTGCTAGGGTACTCAGAGGTGGGAGAGGAGCTGGCCATCGACACGGATAAGTCGAGCTACTTGAAGAGTCCGGGTAACATGAACAGTTGGCATAGCTTGGAAAACTACTTGCATGGAGTAGCAGGGACACAAGGGAGTAGAGGGGGATTTAAGCTTGAAGTCAATAGGGATATTGCTTTAATTAACAAGCATTTGGATGGATTGAAAGATGAATTTGGTGTTCCAATTTCATGGTGGGGTGAGCAGAATAAAGGGATGGTACAGTTGGATGATGGAACTTGGGAATTGAATGATCATGAACAAGATGATTTTTGAACAAGGATAAACTTACCTTAATTCAATTATATTCAATTTAAACAATTATGTCTCATGTTATTTGGCATCTTAATTCAATTCAATTTTATGCTATTATGTCTCATGTTATTTGGTATCTTAATGATCTTTTATTGTATCTGATCAGTGACAGTGATCACTAACAGAGTTTTATGATTAGTTATTATTGCAATTAATAAGTTTAACATGTCTTAATTGAATTGCAATAAGGTTTGAATTCAATGCACTTCCTCTAAATCTTTTGGCTTTCTTTTACCTTGAGATGTAGTAAGAATCATTTTCCTTTCATAAAGTAAAAGTTTTTCCAATCTAACAAACCTCATCTAATGAGATGGCCTTATGCAGTAATCCTCCTGTCCGACGTAATGTATATGTTTCCTTTTTGCAAGTACATTAAAAAAATATAATATTTTAATATGCGATGAGTTAAGAGTTATTAATATTTCTTTCTATTACTATTAGTATTATGTGTGAACCCAAATATAGGAATTAACCATTTTGAGGATCCATTTACCAAAAAGAAAAATGTATATTTTATATTGGAACGAACAAAAATAACAAAACTTATAACTTTCAATGCGATGGATGAAGTAGTAATTGTTGTTGCTAGAGCTTTAACGTTGTAGAATGTGGCATATTGTGTGGACATGACTCTTGCACTACCTAAACCTCTACACTTCTGATATGTTTGCCTAAAAACCTGCCTTGTTTATAAGTTCTATCCAAAGGAAGCTTGCTACTTGGATGTCCGGCGAGTGGCGTGAGAAGGGCCCTTCATCGAGCGCCCTCGGTTTGAGGAGCCCTGAGGTCTTCATTTTCATCGGCAGGTTTGTGTTGGATAAACAAATGATGGAAATCTTTATTGTTTAGGATGTCCTGTTTTTCCCAGTTTCTTCATGTATGAGTTCCATAGTAATCCATAGAGGGCTATGTTAAAGAACTTAGAAGGTAAGTTTATTGGTACTGCCAACATTCCAAGTATCATTTGTTCAAGGCACTTCAAGCATCATTCATTTAAATTCTGCAATAGTAGATTTTCAGCTGACAAACAAATGTTTAATAACAGAGAACCATACCTTAGACAGTGGATGCTCAAAACAATGAGACTTGCCCTTGATTCATATCCCAATTCCTCTGATTCAAACTGATAGTACACCACCATTAAAGGTATATCAACGCCGAAGGAAGACAGCACACATTCAGGAATTGACAATAATTGAGGAAGAGTAATTGACAGTAATTGACAGATCAATTGCCAACCGGATTCCGTGATTGACAGATTGATTGAGGAGTTTAATTCATTCCGTTCATCATTTATGTTTCCTTCTATAATTTTAGTATTTTCCTTATTTGGGTTTTGGGGATTGCACTATTTGTATTTCAGCTTTTTGCCATGGAGAGGTATGAGAGAAAACTTTCAAGTGCAGCCTTTGGCTTGTGGCAAGGATCTTCCTTGTGAATCCTCGTTCTTGTTTGGTGATATTGAGTGTGATCTATCAATTGGTCCGACCTGCCCTCTCCTTGCTCACATGACAAACACCCGCTCCATGACTGAGAAGGAGAGACTCGAATCGGTGGAGAAATCACTAACCGAGTTTCAGTCCGTCGTGACCGATCAAATCGCGTCACAGCATACAGCCGTCACCGAATTGTCGAAACAACTTGCACAACTTACAGCAGCCTTGGTGAGCCATCAGGACACCGGAACGTCGTCGCACGTTCCTCGACCCGACACTATGGTGACCGAAACGACACTTGGCAGTAACGCGGTGCTGGGGCAACAAATTTCCCCAAGTTTTTTTGCAGTGAAGAATCGGGAATTACCCATGTTCGATGGGTCTGATCCGATGGCGTGGATAGCCCAAGCGGAACAATATTTCCTGGTGCACAAAACAACAACAACCGAGAAGGTATCTTTAGCCCTAATCGCAATGTCAGGCCGAGCGATGTATTGGGCCCAATGGGCATTGCGCCGTTCTCCTACTATTGCCTGGGAGCAGTTTACCCGGGAGTTAATTGAACGCTTTGGTGACTCATCTGCCAAAAATGCGTATGAAGCAATGCACGCGACACGGCAGACAGGTACGTTAGAGGACTACTTGGCCTTGTTTGAGGAGCGTGTGGCACAACTTCCAAATTTGCCACCCGAGCAATATCTGGGAATGTTTCTTGGGGGCCTAAAACCCTCTATTCGAGAGAAAATTTCAGATGCGGAAACCAGTGATGTCCACTCCGCAATACGGGCAGCGAGACGAGTATCCCGTTCGACCTTCTTGCCGGGTCAATTCCCTCGCCCAGCATTTCAGCAGAGCAATTTCAACCGTGGGCCTTCTACAAGTCGTAGTGGGGTCTCTGGAGGTACATCTCCGCTTGGTTCTATTTCCCAGAATTCGCACACTCCCTCAGCAGGATCATTTGGTCCGCGCCAAAATCGAAATACCCGTCACCTATCAGCTGAGGAGGCCCGCGAATACCGCGCCAGAGGAAAGTGCTATCGTTGTAGCCAGCCATATGGCCCCTTGCATAAATGCGAGGCCAAATTTTTGAATGTTTTAATTGAGGCGCCGCCTGAGGATGCGGAGGTCCAGCTGGTGGAAAACGAGTCGTCGGACACACCTCCACCCATCGATTCAACATCACCTGATTCAGAATACACAGATGTCTCCCTATCTGATTTATCATCCAATGGGTTCGATGGGGCAACGACGATGAAATTGTTTAGTCGGGTTGGCGAC
This sequence comes from Pogostemon cablin, assembly GCA_023678885.1. Taxonomy (NCBI): domain Eukaryota; kingdom Viridiplantae; phylum Streptophyta; class Magnoliopsida; order Lamiales; family Lamiaceae; genus Pogostemon; species Pogostemon cablin. The sequence goes on along the minus strand of CM042989.1, from coordinate 23,859,279 downwards.
ACGCGAATCCTTACTATGATTGACAGTGGGGCAAGCCACTGTTTTCTGTCCGAATCAGTAGCTAATAAACTCGGGTTACCCATTACAAATGCTCCAGATTTTCGAGTTGTATTGGGAGATGGCTCTCGTGTCGCAATGCAAGGGGTATGTAAGGCAGTCCCACTCACCCTTGATCGCCACACATTTCTGATAGATTGTTATGTATTTCCTCTTCGGGGAATTGACTTGGTATTGGGGGTCTCATGGTTATCAACGCTAGGAGATATAACAGCCAATTGGTTGAAATTGATGATGACTTTTACTGTGGGAGGGATTACAATTCAACTGTTTGGAGATCCTTCACTCACTCGACGGGCCTGCACACAGACCGATCTTAACACTTTGGAGGCAGAAGATGAGATGTGGGTTTTATGGGCTATTCATACTTCCTCTACTAATTTAGAAAATGCTACAATTGGGTCTCTATCGGCCGATCAACGCCGTGAGTTGGAGTCTCTAATGTCAGATTATTCGGCCATCACTCAGCCACTGCCCGGTCTTCCTCCAAGTCGAGTGCATGATCATCGGATCACTCTCCAAGAAGGTTCTGGTCCCATATCTGTTAGACCTTACAGATACAATCACTCCCAAAAAGACGAGATGGAGAAACTTGTCGATGAGATGCTTGCTGCAGGCATTATTCGAACAAGCTCGAGCCCTTATTCGAGCCCGGTGTTGTTAGTCCTGAAGAAAGATGGATCTTGGCGTTTTTGCGTGGATTATAGGGCCCTCAACAAAGTTACCATTCCGGATAAGTACCCTATTCCGGTGATACAGGAATTACTTGATGAATTGCATGGTGCACGATTTTTCACCAAGTTAGACTTGCGCGCGGGCTATCACCAAATCAGAGTCTCCCCAGATGATATTCCGAAGACAGCCTTCCGTACTCATTCGGGTCACTATGAGTTTCTCGTCATGCCTTTCGGCTTAACGAATGCCCCCGCGTCATTCCAGAGTCTAATGAATTATATCTTTCGCCCTTGTCTTCGCCGTTTTGCCTTGGTATTTTTCGACGACATCTTAATATATAGCTCCTCTTGGACAACTCACGTCCAACATCTCCGGCATGCATTCGGTACGTTATTAACTCACTCTCTGGTTATTAATCCAAAGAAATGCATATTGGGAAGTCAGTCAGTTGAATACTTGGGCCATGTTGTATCATATGAGGGGATGGACCCCGAGAAGGTAGCGGCGGTGGCAGAATGGCCACGTCCACAATCCTCAAAAGGCCTACGGGGGTTTCTGGGACTAACGGGTTATTATCGGCGATTCATTCAACACTATGGAAAATTAGCCAATCCATTAACATCCTTGCTGAAGAAAGATAGGGGACCAACATTTCAGTGGACAAAAGAAGCTGAGGCAGCCTTTCAACAATTAAAAATGGCACTAACTTCAGCTCCGGTTCTTCGCATGCCGGATTTCTCAAAACATTTTGTCATTGAATGTGACGCATCTGGACGGGGATTGGGCGCCGTATTAATGCAGGACAAGCAACCCATTGCTTACTTTAGCAAACAGCTAACGGGTCGAAATTTGTCTCGCTCTGCCTACGAGCGAGAGTTAATGGCTTTAGTCCTAGCCGTGCAACATTGGAGGCCATATTTATTGGGCCGCCGTTTTACTGTTCGTACAGACCAACGGAGTTTGAAACACCTATTGACACAACCATTGACTACTCCGGCGCAACAGAACTGGGCTACAAAATTACTGGGATATGACTTTGAGGTGGTTTATAAAGAGGGGGTCACGAATACGGCAGCAGATGCCTTATCGCGCCGAAACGAGGAGTGTGAATTGTCGGCTTTGTCTGTACCACAGTGAATTGATTGGGCTGAATTACAGGCAGCCGTACGTGCAGATGCGGAGTTGGCTAAGATTATCTCCGATCTCGAGATGGGACGACCCGCATTGAAACATTACTCATGGGTTCGTAACACTCTATTCTACAAGGGTCGTCTAGTAATTCCAAAATCATCCCGGTGGGTTCAGCTGTTGCTACGTGAATTCCACACGACACCAGGTGGGGGTCACGCTGGAGCACTTCGAACATATAAATGACTGGCAGCGTTTGCCTATTGGCAGGGAATGATTCGACGAGTGATGAGCTTTGTAGCTGAATGTGACGTTTGTCAGAAAAACAAGCATGAAACGAAATCCCCGGCGGGTCTTCTTAGTCCACTGCCAATTCCAAACCAGATTTGGGATGATATTAGCATGGATTTCATTACCGGGTTACCACGTTCAGGGGGTGTAGACTGTATATTGGTGGTAGTGGATCGCCTCTCCAAATATGGACACTTCATAGGCCTCCGCCATCCATTTACAGCTAGGACAGTGGCTGATGTATTTATGAGAGAGGTAGTGAAGTTACATGGGGTACCGAGTTCTATCGTTTCAGATCGAGATCCCCTCTTCCTCAGTTCCTTCTGGCAGGAGTTATTCAAAACTCTAGGGACTACGTTGCGGATGAGTTCATCGTATCATCCGGAAACCGATGGCCAAACTGAGGTACTCAATCGGTGTGTCGAGACATACTTGCGTTGCTTCACCTCTGAATGTCCCAAACAGTGGGGAAAATGGTTGGCATGGGCTGAGTTTTGCTACAACACGGGGTTTCAGTCAGCCGCCGGCACTACTCCATTCGAGGTGGTTTATGGCCGTACACCGCCGCCAATTGCACCCTTCTTGCCGGGTGAAATTAGGATCCACTTGTTGGCTGATACGCTAAGGGAAAGGGATATCATTTTGCGTGATTTACGGATGCATTTGGCGAGGGCACAACAACGGATGATTCGAGAGGCAAACAAGCACCGCCGAGACTTGGAATTTGCAGTAGGAGATCGTGTGTATCTGAAATTCCGTCCATATCGACAACGGAGTTTGTTCGTCGGAAATTCAGCCAAATTAGCACCTCGTTACTTTGGGCCTTTCGTGGTGTCGGCTCGTGTAGGGAAGGCATCATATCGCTTGGTGCTACCTGAAGGATCCCGCATTCACCCGGTCTTTCATGTCTCCTTACTTAAACCAGCGATTGGGGCGGTGACTGCGTCGCCTTCCTTGCCGGAGGATATACTAGCTGTCGACCCTCCTTATGTGCCAGATTATGTGGTTGACAAGCGACAGATTTTCCGGGATGGGCTGACTGTGGACCAGGTTCTAATCCATTGGAAAAACATGGGAGGCGAGGAAGATACATGGTTGGATGCTATTGATGTTGCAGGGCAGTTTCCGGACTTCAACCTTGAGGTCAAGGTTGCTTCGGGAGGGGGAGCAATTGATAGTACACCACCATTAAAGGTATATCAACGCCGAAGGAAGACAGCACACATTCAGGAATTGACAATAATTGAGGAAGAGTAATTGACAGTAATTGACAGATCAATTGCCAACCGGATTCCGTGATTGACAGATTGATTGAGGAGTTTAATTCAGTCCGTTCATCATTTATGTTTCCTTCTATAATTTTAGTATTTTCCTTATTTGGGTTTTGGGGATTGCACTATTTGTATTTCAGCTTTTTGCCATGGAGAGGTATGAGAGAAAACTTTCAAGTGCAGCCTTTGGCTTGTGGCAAGGATCTTCCTTGTGAATCCTCGTTCTTGTTTGGTGATATTGAGTGTGATCTATCACAAACTGAACAACATCTGGAATTACTGGCGACGCGAGCCATCTAACATCGACAGGGTTCTGGATCAGTTTCAAGAAATGACTTTCGGATGCGAGTATTCTCCACATCTTTGGAGTTATGATAGCTATGCAATTATAAAGCCCAGTCTTAATTTTCTCTAGCTGCAACTTTCGACCTGGGCTATGAGAACTCGATTCTGAAGTATCCACGAGATGACAATCATTACACTTGAGATTAAGAAAGGGTGACAGCTCAAAATGGTTGAACCCCCTTTCAGAAATGAATCCCACCTTGGATTCCTAGCAAGATCCAGTAGAGATTCACCTGCATTTATCCAGAAATTGGCAACAGATGCCACAAGGGATGGTTCATAATTGAATAGATGATTCACCACCACAGCAAGCAGCAGTGAATATGCAGAACTAATCTTGCACATGTTGTAGGCTTCGAGTTTATGCTCTTCGACACCATAATCAAGAGCCAAGAGATCGCTTGCTTGAACTTTATAAGCAGAGGCCAAGGTAGTGTAAGAATTAAGAGACAGCTGATGAAAAGGATGTAACTTCAGTTTCTGAGGTGATTGTGCTTCCTTTGGTTCCAGAAACTTATCTTTTGTGTCACCATGACAGAGCAGGTCTTCAAGCTTCTTACAGCATAATTTTGGATTGCCGGAAGATAGATAGTCAGTAATTGCATCATCAAAGTTTTGCATCAGTTCCTCTTTTTTATTGTCCAAATCAGAATTATCAGCAGAGAATGCCTATGCAAAGGAAAAAGTACAGGTCAAGCATAGATGGGCAGCCATAGTATGCATAAGGGTGTTATAAGATAAGTCACAATCAAAACAAGAAAACCAGATATATTTGTATGTACCATCTGTGTATCTACATCGTGTGTGTGTGTGTGTGTGTGTGTGTGTGTATAGACATGCATGTCAAAATGATGAGAAGATCTTCCTTTCCCTACCATTTGAAGAGAAGAGATTGCATCTTATTTTGATAACCTCAACATTCAATGCTTCCATGCTAACATATCTAATCAATCTATTATTTTCCAACTAAGTTGAATCTTACTTGAAGAGCATAGTCCGCGTAAGTCGTAGGTATCGCAGCACAGCGCATACAGCGACAGTTGAATCCATACTTTGACCATAATTCCTGTTGCCTCATCTCCTGCAGAAACAAATGCCAAGTCAAATTAGTGCAGTAATAATAAAACAAGAGAGCATAAGAATATGCATGTGGAAATCATGAAAAAATAATTAGATAAACCAATGAAAATAAATCAGAAAAACATAACACAAGATGATAATAAAATTGGAAATAAAGACCAATCAGAAAGCAAACTATGGTTGATGATAAATGCTGAACCACTCAAAAGTATTTTTAGACTCAGTAAAGCATGAGCAGGGTACTGTGCAACCCTTTCTTCTTTTCTTCTTCTTCTTTTTAATTTCCCTGTAAGATGAGATTTATTCCAATCCAGCAGTACACAGTTTTACCCAACATTACTTTGGAATCTCACAACAAAAGGCCAATTATTTTATCCTAAACTTATTCATTTATAATCAAGAAACTTCATTTCTTCAATTTTGAACTAGCACGGATACATCACTACTCCAATGTGACAAAGAAACATCAACATCATAGTCCTATACAATCTGACACCACAAAAAAAAACAACTTAACTATATATATTGTCATAACATGAAATAAAAAATACTCCACAATGAACCTCACAACATCAAATTTTCAAACTAAGTAAACCAAATTAAGAAATATATCTAACCCTGGGTTGCAACAGATCCGTGTAAGCAATTGTCACCTCTTCTCCTTTGTTAACAGCCTTTATACTTCGAACTATAATTCTTGGACCATAACCATTTCTTTCTACATAAATCAGCAGATAAATTCACATCTTTCCCTTGAACTAGATCAATACATAGCAAATTCTTACCACATTAATGATCATAGGTACCTGAAAGTTGGTGCTTCAAATCAGCTACATTAAGGACACCATTAGTTGCAGCTGGAGTAATCCATAAAGGTGTCTGCTCATTACCATCCATCTGCAGAGAAAATCGAAAACAAGCGTTCGGAGAACAACTATGATTAATCCAAGAAAATGCAGTATCATAAACAGCAACCCCAATGCTGCTTCCACTCTTATCCTGAACCTCAACAGCATTCGTCATCACCAAACACAACACCATCTCCATTAACACCAAATCCTCCTGCTTCTCTGCTTTTTCATCTTCATTTAAACACATTCTCCTTGCCATTGCCATTATCTTCACTCCCTCTTTAATCCTCTCCAAAACCCTTTCTGCATTTTCACAATATTCCTCCGAATACCTACGATTTTCTTGAAATTGATTGCCCCCATTTTCCCCAAACATCAAAATCTCCCGATTAGTCATTAGACCTGCAATCCTCTCCATATGCTCAATTTCTTGAAAAGGGTATTCTGTTTCTCCTTCAAAAAGGGGGCTTCGCCCACTGCTAATCGAACATGGAAATCTTTGCAAAATACTGTGTTTTGTTTGAAAAATGTTAAGGAGGCGGAGAGAGAGGCGGAGGTCGGAGGAGTCGGTGTAATTGTAAGGAGGAGATTGGGTGAAAAGAGAGAGGAGATGGTGGTCGGCGGAGGAGAAATGGAGGGAGGAATCGTTGGAAGAGCAGTGAGGGGAACAGTAGAGAAGAGTGGGAGTGTGATTCAATGGGGGCGGCGGGAGAGTAGAAAAACAGGCGGAGCAATAGGAGGCGAGGGCGGAGTCTTGAAGGACGGCGGCGAGAGGCGAGAGGGGTGGCGTGAGGTCTTCGGCCGCACCTATGTCTTCAATCGCTCTCATATCCATTTTCAAGGGGGAGCAAAGGAATTTCGGTGAGGGATTTTTTGTTCAATGGTTCACATTCGTAATTCTAGTTCGTTTTTGTTGGTTAGGGGATTTAGAAGTGAGAATTTGATGCCCGTGGCTGTTCGGCGTTCGCCATGGCTGCTAGACCAGGTGTGTCCTGCCGAACAAACTCCCGACCGGGCGCCGTACTGTTTCTCCCTGTTCGGGACTTCTTGAAGTGATAGCAATTTAAAAAAACTATGCCTCCTGCGGGACGTTTAAAAAGAGTGAATTGAATAATATTTAATGTACGGTTCGGAGTTGTATTAGTATTGTATATAGGTCAATATAGAATAAATAATTATTTTGTGTTATTCAGTTAGAAAAAAAAATTTAAAAATCTTAACTTTTAACAAACTAAAATAGAAAACATAAACCTTAACACGGGATGAGGGGAGTAAGTGATAGCTGTTCTTTTGATAGATGTAAAGTTGATAGATGTATTAGTGTGATATATGGTCATGGAAAGAAAAATAATTAATTCGTATGGATTCTTTTGCTAAAAAAAAGGAAATACACATTTTGTATTGAGATGAATCAAAATAGCAAAATGCGTATATTTAAGTGGGACGGATGGAGTATTTCATTAGTTAATATTTTGTGTATTTGTAAGTACATGTACATATTACTCCCTCCATCCTAATTTCAACTTTACATTTTTTGTTTTGATTTGTTCAAATTCCAATTTTATACTTTCATAAAAAGGAAGAAGAGACTAAATAATACTCCCTCTGTCCCGCAGAAAGTTACGTGCTTCAAGAAAGTACGTACCTTTCTGCGGGACAGAGGGAGTATCCCTTTTAACATACTTTAATTTTAAATTTGACACCACCTATATAACACATAACACACTTTATAATTTATTTATTCCCTAAAAATATCAAACTACCTCCAAAAATAAGTTAAAATGTGATTTTTATTTAATATATGTACAAACATTAGAGGTGAAGATAAATTCGAAAGAGAGAGAGAGTAGTTTTTATTTAAATGTATTGCTTTCTTATACTCAATTTTCTATTAAAAAGATCTAAAAATTTACTAACAAAGTATTTAAGTCGTTATTCATTAGTTTATACTCCCTCCGTCCCACGTTAATGTTGGCGTTTGCTTTTTGCACGGAGATTAAGAGATATAATATTTTAATGTGTAGTGAGGTGAGAGAAATAATGTTTAATATAAAGTGGGTAATTGTATTAGTGTTGTGTGTGGATCTACCTGGAGTAATTAATTATTTTATGTGTGTCCAACTTTATAAAAAAGGAAATGTAACCTTAACTTAAAACAACCCAAAATAGAAAGTGTAAACCTTAAAGTGGGACGGAGAAACTATAATTTTATTCATTAATGTAAACGTTCTTAATGTAGATGGATAGAAGAATTTGCCTAATTTCATAAATTATCATAATTAAAAAAAAATATAACATTTTAAATGAAAATTAATAATATGATGTATTTGATGAAAAGTATAACTATATAAAAAAATGTAAATATGTTCTCATGTGAAACAATCTCAAATAAGTAATTTCGAATGAGCGGTACTATTGCCACCAAAATTATTACTTAAGGCACCCAAACTCTTACAAAAATAACTGTGAATTTACTATCATACTCTATCTCTAAATTTACTCTCCACATCTATTTTACAAACTCCACCCAACGCCATTTTTAATCCCACCTAAGGCTCTTTAAATGCAAACTCCTATTGAATACACACTAATTTTTTACAAAATTTAAATATATAATTTTAAAAGTCTAAATTAACCTAATTTTATTAAATATACACCTCATATATTTCATATATACCATTATCTTATAAACCCTAAATTTGATTATTGTTCCTTTATTTACTCTTTTCTTAGCTCTGTGTGTGATCAAAGTAAATTTCAAGCATCGAGTGAATCGATTCACAACTAAGATAGCCGCAACTCACCTGTTTGTGACAGATTGTTATATATTTTTTTATTTTTCAGTGTTCTTTCCATAGGTGTCAGCTATTCACACACCAATTTACTAACATACACTCTTTATTTTTTAAATAATAAATTTATATATAAAATTACTAGAATACCCCTAATACATATACATCACATATAACAACATTGTACTTGTTCGACCACTATCGGCCGACCAAAACTTATATGGTCGACCAAAGTTGCCGGGTGAATAAGTTTTGTTCGACCGCTACTGGTTGAACGCAAGAAGTAAGTGTCGACCAGTGTTGGTCAAACAAACACCAAATGGGCGGTAAACTAGGGTCGAATGGCGTTTCCTCGATCAACTCCGTTCACAATGTGCCAATTCAATTTTCCTAACGTAAACGTTGATGGTCATGTTATCCACAAAGATTCCCACTACTAAACTCAACATATTTGGTTTTATTTCATTCATATTCTTAAATCTAGAATCTTAAAACACAAATTGGAAATGAAATCACTTCATAGTCACGTTGTTGAATAATAATGGGTCTCTATCCTCCATTTGATATGGATCTACTCTTCCTCTAATCCTTTTCTTCTCTTCCTTCTTTTTCCATCTTTTTCCTCTAGTTTTTTTCAAAGAAATCATGAATGTGGGTGGATGGAACAGGTGGGAGTATTTTCAGTTTGCTCTTTTGTTTATAGAGAATGAATTGATTATGTGGTGGGTGTAGTAGGAGAATGGTAACTTGGTCTTTTAAATATATGTGTATATATCTTTTTTGTGTGTGTAGATATAAATTAGTGTAGGTAGTAAAATGGTGGGTGTTAATAGCCGTGACCTTTCCCATATTGGGTTCTAATTAGCTTTTGAATACCTATGGTTGCTCTATTCTCATTTGGACAAGCCTTTTTTAATGGAAGGCATGACTTCAGCATTTAGAAATAAAAAATGAGGTGCATTCTTATTATAAAATGAGTAGTTGAAGTTGTAGATCACTTATAATAAGAAAAGTTGGTAATAAATACAACTATCAAGATTGCAGAAGGCCCAAATTATACTGGCAAAGACGCTTGAAACAAATAAGATTTAGCAACTTTCCAACCCATGCCTATGCTTTCTATCAACAATCTCATTTTGTTGAGGTGTGTACACGCAAGACTTTTCATGCATGGTCCCTTAGCTTGACAGAACAATTGAACCTTTATACTAATAAACTCACTCCCATTGTCAGTTTTGAATATCTTGATATTCTTATTGTATTGCCAATCAATTTTTGCCACAAATCTCCTCAAAATACCTGCTACGTGTCTCATAAGAAACATATATACACGCATGCTATAATCACCCATCTATTGTCAAAAAACATGATACATTAAGCAAATTTTCATTCTTGCATGGCCCCCAATTGTATCCAAGTGAAGTATTCAAAACAAGATTTTGTTCAAATAAAACTGTGATGAAAAGGAAACCTATGATGAATAGCTTTATTAAAGCAAATTTCAAATAACTAATAGCATCTGAAACATCAAAAGAACCATGTTTCAAGAATTTAAAATGCTTCATTGTACTAGGAGAAGAATGTCCTATTCTTTTATGCCATAAATCTAAAGATACTACATAGACTGTGTGCTTATTGATTGTCTTATGAGTGAGGCTTGCGTGCGCCCTGGCACACAGGAACACATTCCGTGCGCCTTTAGAAATTTAGTATTATGGGTACATTACTTTGGTCTAAAGGGTATACACTTTAATTAATAAAAGGTACACCATTTTGTTCTAATGGGTATACACTTTTTATTAATATTTTTTTTTAGAAAATAAAGGGTACACATTTTTATACTAAAGGGTATACAATTTAATACAAAATTCTAAAGGCGCATGGAGTGTTGTCCATGCACCCAAATACACACAATAATTTTCTTTAGAAAATAAAGGGTACACATCTGTATACTGAACTTGGTTTCAATTTTGGTTTAAATTGATTTAGAGCAAGTGTACTCTATCGTGTGTAGCACGTAAGCGACCAAGTGCAAAATTTATAAGATATCGAACCCAAGGACGAAAGTAGGTAGCCGTATTTGAAAGATGTTTTACTCTAGTAGGACTAATCAAATAAGGAGGGGGTTGATTATACTACAAACTAAGCTAGAAAGCAATTAAAAGATAGAACAAGTACAAATGAGATGGATGATGAGTGAAGGTGAACAATCTAAGAATTATGTAAGGCAAGCAACATTCATGGTAAGGTATATATAGACTCACACACACACACATGCATTGATGGTTTTCATGTTATGATATTAAGGGCAATCACGTTTGTACCCCTAACCCCTATGACCAAGGTGATTAGGTTCTCAACTCTTTTACAAGTTTAAATCTCCTAGGATTGTTCTTACTCTCAATTCCTATGAAGGTACTATGATCATAAGTTGGGTTCCCCTCACTAGTTCATCACTGTTGAGAGTTGAATTTCACTCATTTTATATATGCCCATTACACCGTTTTGCTTAGGAAAGTTATTACTTTTGCATGAAATTGTATACATTTGAGTATTTACATGATTTTGATGCTACTAAGGTGTTTTGTTGAGTTTTGAAAGGTAAAACATGATCAAAAGTTCAAAGTTGGAATGAGGAGTGAAAGTGAGAAGGAATGCTGAAAAATACAGTCCATGTTGCACAAATTTCTGTATTCTTATAGAAGTCCAAATTGATCATATGATATATGGTTGGAAAGACACAGAAGAGAGGGTCGTTTTAACATAAAGAACACCCCAATTGGATTCCAAACGAGAAAGTTATGATCAAAGTGCTAATGTCGCACATGCTGTACTGAGCAGCCATTTTGCATGACTTTTTACATATTCAAATGTTGGAGTTTCTCAGAGTTCTTTATATGGATAGAAAGCCAAGGAAAAGAAGAACACGTGAGCACAAAAATTATTCAAATTGGAGTTCTTATGAAGAAGTTATGCTCAAAACGGTGAAGTCGCGCAGTGCAGTCTCCGCAGCTCGGGAGGCCGCTCGGCTCGAGCGGGATCAACATTTTGCGAATTTCCAGCCGAGTGGGGTGCCCTCAGAGCCTACACGACGTTTTCGTTTCACCCATATGCTGCTCGGCTGGTTTGGGGGCCGCTCGGCCATGAGCTCGGCTCGAGCAAGGTGCCGAGCGGCCCAGTTCAGGGCCCAGACGGGGCCTGTTCGATGCAGCAGTGTATATATACCCTCAAATCGCGATTCTGAAGCAGTTTCGATCGCGAAAAAGCCCTGCATCAGTCCTAGAAATAATTAGGGAGATCGAGACACAAATTGGAGAGAACCCATCCATAATCCATCATCAATTCACACCTCCAACACATCCATATCAGATTTACAACCTGATTTCACCATCCATCCACTTCCAAGAGGGTTCCAAGTGCTAATTGAGGGAGAATCGAGCAATTGGAGAGACGGAGAAGGAACGTGAGATTGCTCCTACACTAGGGTTTCATAATTCCTTTCTTTTCCTTCCTTTTACTTTGATTTTTGGTATGAATTGCTTAGCCATGAGTGTTGCTTGTGACCTCATGGGCTAATTTTATATACAGTTCTAGGGTTTGATGGATTGATTTAATTGATTTGGGGATTTAGACCAAGGATTGAGATTTTATGCAGTTGAGCTTTTGATTTTACTTATTTTATTAAGACATGCTTTTCTGCTTCGTAACGTCTTCATAATATATTCATGACATCCGCTATAATGCTTGGATTATTGTGTTAGCTTGTGTGCGTTCATGATTGGTATTGTCTATCTGTTAGGGATTAGAGTAGCTCCGCTATAAGCACTTTAATTTCATGAACTGGTTAATCAAATACTTGATTAGTTTAGTGGAACAATGCAATTAGACAATCAAGTAGGAAGTGAATAGAACCTTGTAGTAATTCCAGAAAATATCTTGTTAGTCGGGCTTACCATCCGGAGGTATTGTTGCTTGCTTTGATTAGTATCTAGGAATAAGGCTTGGTAATATTTGCGCACCTTAGGATTTAAACCAGAGTATACTGTTAGCTTAGAATCGAATCATATTCGGTGGGATAACAGGGATATGTGGTGTATTTTCAGTGAAACTGCATGAATGAACAATCGTAAGTTTAATAACCCAAATTAATTGGTCTCTACCTGATACCTTAGAACTGTTTGTCATCTCTTGATTAGAAACTTGCTTTTATTTTTATTGTTTTTTAATAATTCAGTTATTTAATATTTCAGTAATTTAGATAATTAATTCACTACAATACTCTGAATATTGGTTACTCAATTCTGATTAATTAGTAATTAATAGTAAAATAAATAATTAGCTGTCTCAGTGGGATCGATAATTTAACTTGGGTGCTTGCTGCTACAATTGATATTCTTACACTTGAGGATTTAATTATAGTGCGCAGAAAAAGCCTATCAATCACTAATGTCCTATCATGAGGTTCTAAGTACTTGAAGGGTATGGCTTACCTCTCCTCATGCTAACTAAGTCATCTCATGCAATCAATGATTCAATTAAACCACTAAGCATAATATTGGAATGACCATCATAATACTATGAATAGAGAATTTAACCATACAAATCATACATAAAATGAGAATAAGCATTCATGATAGAAAATATTCATAACAATCAATTCATCAAACATGTGGTGTGCAAAATCTACATAATCCCTAATCAATCATATTACTAGCCTCACATGAGGAATAGCCACTATAAATCATAATAGAATCAATACATTCCATAGCTTGCTCCAATTGAGCCAAATAATGAAGAAAATAACAAAATAAAGGTAAGTTGGCTCCCCTTTGATGGTGAACTTCCTCCTCTTTGATCATGCTAAAATATTCAATCAATGATGAATTTCTCTTCTTAGATTGGTGGATGGATGGATTTATGGATGGATTTGAGGAGATCAAAAGGATTGGATGGATGAAGTGAAGGGTGGAAGAGATGGAGATGAATGTGTGTGATTTAGGTGTTTAGTGTGTGTGGAAACTGATCCAAAATGACTCCTCCTAAATTTTGTGGTCAAAACATGTATTTATACCCCCATGGAAGCCTCTACAACAAGTGGATATCATAAAACTGCCTTTTGCACCTACACGGGCCGTGTAACAGCACACGGGCCGTGTAGGGTCATCGCGTGCAGCGCAGTCTCACCGTTTCGCACATAACTTTCACATCCGATCTCCGATTCAAATGATTCTTGCGCTCACGCTATCCTCTCTTATGTGGCTTTCCAACCATATATCACAAGTCTAGTTTTGAGCTCCATATAAATACAGAAAAATTACACAAGTTGGACTTGCATTTTTCAGTATTTTGCTTTGGCTCGTTCTTCCTCATTTCAACTCCGAATTGAGCTCTGTTTTTTCCCACATCTTCTTTATCGTGTTTAGAATCCATTTTTACCTAAAAATCACACAAATTACACCAATTTATCAATTTTTTAAATATTCACAAATATAGCACAATTTAAGGCACTTAATCATGAAAATCACACATTTATCATTTCAAAGCACAAATCTCCATATCTTCATATAACACCACCAAATGATATACAAAATGACTAAAAAATAATAAAATACATAATAAAACACACTAAAATTTAGATGAAAATGACACCGATCATATTCTAAAGAGTATACAATTTAACACAAAATTCTAAAGGCGCACGGAATGTGGTCCGTGCGCCCGGGTGCACAAGAGTTTTTGCCTTGTCTTATCCTTTTAAAAATATATTGGAGATATTGATTTAGAGATTAATATTCAATTTAATTGATTATTTAACAACCAATATGCTTAAGGGCTATTTTAAAATATATGATTTTAGTGTGCAAATAATTTCAAAACCAAGTCATGGTGAGTGAGAAATAATGCACAAGTTGAATGGTTGTAAGAAGATTATGTGGGAGTTACTCATGTTCAAATAGTTTGAATCCCACATAATATTGGACATTTATGCTAGCCAATATAAATCAATGTCATTATGGATATTTATGTAGCCAAAATAAATCAATGTCATTATGTAATTTAGTGTGGGAATTAAAATACTCAAGCACTACATGAGAATCATTACTATTGGAATTTATGGAATAATTAAAGTCTATTTTTTACTTTTGGACAATGGTCCAGTCTGGTAAGAACTCAAATAAAAAAGGATCATTTAAGTGGGCTCATTCTATATTATTTCCACCTGAAAGTGAGGCCTACATGGTTTATAACACTTGGACACGTTCAACCTTCAGTTAAAAATTCAAAATTGGATGTGTAACGGTTGTGTTCAAACATGGCAGAGTCAAATCTGTTACACATATAAGAACTGGTAGCGGCCAGCATTAATTAACCCTATTGAATGCAGTTGTAACTGCTGCAGGAACATGAAATATGAGTGGAGTAATGTCTATAAATAGGACATTCATCTTTGGTGCTTAACATCACAAACAACACATGAACACTTGACACACAAGCATGACATACCTTGAAAATATCATATCTTGAAAGTGTGAATGCATACATTGCATACTAGGTGCATATATTAGAGTGTCATCGTGAGTCTCATATAATGAACAGCCTAGTTCTATCATCTCTTAGTTCGTGGAGCTCTCGTATGTGGAGTGCAACTAGTACAAGAGATGAAGCTGTTTTACCTTTGGGAACAACACGTCGGAACTGTGAGCACTACTGGGACGTGATTGTTTTGCGGGTAAAGTTCTGAACTTGACTCGGCATGATTTTCATCTAACAATTCTTTGTGTTTGTTCAGAAAATTTACACAACACTGTTCGTGTAAGAACTTGAAGCTGCTGGTTTTGAAATATTAAGTCGGAATTGGATCTCTACACATTCCGAAACTCAGATTCAAACTGGAATTCAACATATTTGAGGAGATTGGTCAGATTTAACAATCTAATAGATGTTCAAACCCGCCCGTGTTAGAACTGAAACTGCTCCAAAAAGCTGATTTTTCTGAAGTTCTTTATCCAAGTTTGTACTGAGTTCTTTCAGTCATTTTTGTAATTTTTTCAGTTTGTTCATCCACTATAATTTGCATTGTTTGGTGACCTAAATCCCCAACAAAATATGAGCTCCCTTTCAACTCTCCTTTAACCACCTTTTCATTATTCGGAAGATCAAAAACAATGTAAATAGAAGCAAGAAAAATATACTTTAATCATGAGTCTGTAAATAGTTGATTTACTGACAACAGGTTGTATTTGAAACTAGGAATCAAAAGCACACGTTTCAGTATAATTAATCTCGTAAGATAAACTTCCCCTTCATATTGCACATATTTTATGCTTCCACATAGCAAGAAAATTGTTATCTTACTCTTGACTGGTACAACATTTCTCATTAGATTAGAATTAGTACACATATGACTACTAGCTCTTATATCTATAATCCATTCATCCTTGATCCCAATATCATATAGAGATAATGCATATTGAGAAGAAGTAGAGTGAATGTCTCTCAGATGAAACAGTCCATGAAGATAATAAGGATCATTCTCCACGCCATTGCCAGATCTAGACACAAGTACAACAAACCCATTAATTGTATCTAGAAATCATCTTCAAGGAATTTATCAAATTCTTCTAGAATCATCAAATATTCGTCCCAACGATAATCCCCACTTTTTTTAAAAATTCTGCATTGAATGCCATGTAAACAATATGAGGAATCAATTTAATCAATCGATTGATCAGTTCACAGGAATAATCGTTTAGAGAATATATATTTTGAATATACAATCATATATGACATTTAAAAACTAATTGTTTAGACATTTAATTATTGACTAATTATCCTCACCATAATTATTGTACCATAACTCCTATAGTGTCACAATTAAACCAGACACCTCATGATCTTAATCCAAGTTATCAAAACTCCAATCTCTAATCAATGTGTGGTTTAATTGTGACATGTACACCTCATCAGGGGCGGATTCAGGATTTAAAAATTGGAGGTACGATATATAACTATAAAAATACTCCCTCCGTCCCGCTTAAAAATGATCATTTGTTTTTTGTGCATATATTAAAGAGTATTATTATTTTTTGTGTTGTGAGTAATTGTATTAGTAGTGGGTAGTGGGTCACATGTGGGGCCTTTTTACTAAAAATAAAAAATGGGGACATTAGGATGGGACACCCAATATAATAAAATAGGAACCTTTCGGTGAGATAGATGTAGTTTTATAAATTTACAATTAAATTTAGGTAACAAACGATTGAGGAAAATTTAAATGATTTAATCTAACATGGACATTAATATGTTATATATACATGAATGAAGAAACACCAAGGTTAAAATAAAATAAAAAATATATAAAAAAAGATGTAGTATAACCTTAAAAAAACATGTTTGATATATAAAATAAGATAATTAAAATAAAAATGTAGGAATATAATACAAATATAAATAGTGAAAAGGATTAAAACATAAAAAAATTTGAAAATAATATAAAGTACAATAAATAAATAAAAAGGATAAAAGGATCAAATAAAATAGTTAAAAATATAAAGAAAATGATTAAAATACATAAATATATAAGAAAAGTTCGAACTTCCAACCTCAGGTGGAAAAAGTGCACCACCAACCACCAAGCTATTGATAATTTAGTGTATCATATGCTATATCTATACTATTAATTTTCAAATTTGGGTATACAACTATACAGCTTAACTACATCCGCCTCTGCACCTCATAATCTAAATACATCTAATTCCTTCCTTTATCCCCTATCAAAACTCTCATCTCTAATCAATTTGTGATTATTCCACTTCAACCAATTCCACGATTTAATTTTAATCTCCTCCATAATTTTGCTTGCATTTACCTCCAAGTTTTGAAAGATCAAATTGTTTTATTAAACTTGAACCAACCCCCCTTTCCTTCATACCCTAACTCTCCCCCTCTGATTCTAGTCGTTGCTTACCATGGAAGGAAGACCTTTCCTTTTCGGGATCGGCTTAGGTAGCCCAAAAGGCCTCATGCTAGGGGGAGTCTTGTCTGTACTTATAAATCCATCGCCATCCACACTTCTAATTGACATGGGACTTTGGTTGATACCCAACTAACAGTGAAGTTCCAGGGTTAGATTGTGTGAATAGGCCCGGGGCTCCATTTTTTGGCGAGTCAAGAGAAGCAAATTGGGTGGGGTACGTGGACTAAGAGTATTGGATGGACTAAAATAGGTGCTTCGAAGCAATGTCATGCGTTTGGATTGAAGGAGATGCGAAGAGGAATTGATTGTTGAGTGGGGATTAGCTTAATTTGATTAAAGGTATTAAACAAATTTGTAAGCCGAGAGATAATTCTGTTTTGGATAGATTGATATATATTTTTTTATTAAAAAATATGGCTAAAGCTCGTATATATATCTCTGTGACATCGTGCCCCAAAATCCTACATTTTTCGAAAGTTACCTCTAATATAAGAACTTGTGTTCTTGATTTTTAGAGAAAAATATTTAATTTTCTTAATTAAACATTTATTGGATTGTTGAGTGGGGATTAGCTTAATTTGATCAGAGTGATTAAACAAATTTGTAAGCCGAGAGAGAAATTTGTTAAAGAGTGAGGCTTGCGTGCACCCGGGCGCACGGAACACATTCCGTGCGCCTTTAGAAATTTTGTATTATGGGTAAGGGCACATTAATTTGGTCTAAAGGGTATACACTTAAATTACTAAAAGGTACACAATTTTGTTCTAAAGGGTATACACTTTTCATTAATATTTTTTTTTCTTTAGAAAATAAAGGGTACACATTTTTATACTAAAGGGTATACAATTTAACACAAAATTCTAAAGGCGCACGGAGTGTTGTTCGTGCGCCCAGATTTTTCTTTAGAAAATAAAGGGTACACATCTGTATACTAAAAGGTATACAATTTAGCACAAATTTCTAAAGGCGCACGGAAAGTGTTCCGTGCGCCCGGGTGCACAGGAGCTTTTGCCTTTGTTAAATTAGTTCACTATTTATCCTGATATATAAAATTATTATTTTTATATAAAAAATACTCTTTGGATAGATTAATTTTTTTTAATAAAAAATGTGGCTAAAAATCGTGTGTCTCCGGAATACCATATCCCCAAATCCCATATATTTTGAAAGTTATATTCTTTAGTATTACAATGTTATATAAGAGCTTATACCCTTGATTTTTTAAGAAAAAAACTTAAATTTTTTAATCAAACATTTATAGTATTCATATTTCAATCAATCTTTTCAATGAAAAAATTATATCCTTATTAATTAAATTGTATACCCTTAGAACAAATTATTTCTCTATACACCTTATGCACCTGGGGACAGAAGAGACAAACTCAAAGAAATATTACTTATATCAATAAGAATATACAAAATCATTACATACCATTTATTGAGTGGTAATATTAATTTTTAGGAAAAATATCAAAATTCGTCATTTAATATGTCTATTCTAATTTTAGTAATTTTTTATTTGGGATTCTCAATTTGGGTAAGTCTTGCATGAGATCATCTCACGTAAGATCATTTTACTCTTTTTAAAATTGTTATCACTCTCGCTATAAAATTATATCACTTTCGTTTTAAAATGTTATAACTTTTCATTTATATTATAAATTGTTCATGAAATAGCATTATCACTTTTCATTAATTCAGTATCACTTTTTGTTATAGAAAATATCACTTTTTACATGTCTCACGTAAGCCCTTACGTGAGACGGTCTCACACAAGTCTTTGCTTCTCAATTTTGGTCATTTATGTTCAAATTTAATCCTTTTATCAAATTTAATATTTTTTACCAAATTTTGGACAAAAATTAGACAAATTCTAATATAAATAATTAAATTTAGACTAAATTTTATGAAAGGTCTAAAGTTGGATATGAATGACCAAAATCGAACAAAAATGACCAAAATTGAGAATAACAAATATTAAATCGGTCATATCTAAAAGAAGAATTTTAATATTTTCTCAAATTTAATTTATTTAAATAAGTAATAATTCATATTTTTAAAAGAGTAAATTTTTGTAATAAAAAATAATTCCGATAAAATTATATGCATGGTGAATTCAATTTATATAAGTGTTTCATTGCTTTTGTATACAAGACTTGCCATTTCCGCTGTCATGACCAATATCATAAACTAGTTGAAAATGACCCTTTATTAATGAAAAGGAAGTGTTTCGCTTTGATGGAAATGAGTTTTTGAAGTGTTTATGATGCTTTTTTCCATTCTGAAACACGTTTGTTGAGTAGGATAATGAAGCTTTTCCTGCATTTTGTTTTGAATGGTGTGAGAGAAGAATATTATTTACAAAATTTATAAGATAAAACTTGTGTGTGTCTGAAAATACTGTACGGTGAACACTATTAAAAAAAATCTCTTTTTAGCAACAAAATTTACTAATGGATTTAAATTCATTAGTAATTATTAATGGATTTTCAATAAAAAATATATTTTTCTTTTAACAATAGAATGCAAATGAATTTATCTATATTTACCAACAGAATAAAATTCATTGTTATTTACCAACGGAAACGTTATATTCCCCCGTCCCATACGATTGTTCACTCTTTCCTTATTTGTTCGTCTCACATAATCGTTCACCCCCAAAGGAAATATCCTTCTAATTCAATACCTAGAATTTACACATTAATTTAAAAATATCATCTCTTCTTTATACACATAACTTACTTTATACTTTATTCATTACTTAAAAATATCATATTACCCGTAAAAGTCAATAAATAAAGTTAGTAAAAATAAACTTTTTCTTAATATCGGTGGCACAGTAAAGGTGAACGATTTATTGGAACGGAGGGAGTAAAAATTACCACGGAATAATTAACAACGGATTACGAACACAATTATTTACCAACAACCACCACATTATAACCAACGGAAAATTATGAATGAATTTAGTTGAAAATCTATTTGTAAACAAATTTAATTTCGTTGTTAATGTATTCATAAATAATTTAATAATGAAATTAAAGTTTTTACCAATAGAATATTCCGTTAGTAAAAAATATTTTTTTAGTGGTTCTCCCATATTGGACATTTTAAAAAAATTGCACTATTTAGTATTAACTGGTCCCACCTTCTTAATTAATTTATTTATATCCTTTACTAATGTTGTTTTTATTTTTATTTTTAAATTTATTATACTTAAATGATTATTATACCTTAAACATAAGAATAAAATATTTAACTTTCTAGTTCTTTGGAGAATATATACATATATATATTACCAAAAATTCACTTGAGGTTTGTCCAAATTATCAAATAAATCCTGTGGTTTGAAAAATTATCAATTATCCCTTTTAATTTATTTTTTATTTGAACATTAATAAAAATACACTTTTTCTTAAAATAAAAAAGGATGGAATTGACATCAAGACCCATATATTTAACATTGTATTTTTAAATTTCACTATTTTTTTTAAAAAAAATATTTTTAAAGGGGGTAATTGGTAATTTTCAAACCACAGGGTTTATTTGGTAATTTGGACAAACCTCGAGGGGGTTTTGGTAATTTACCTTTTATTTTAATGGTAACTTATACTTCCCTCCGTCCTACACATTTTCTCATTCGTTTATCTCACAATATCCTTCACCCCATAAAAAGAAACACTATTATTCAATAACCTTAAAATTTCTTTTATTTTAAATTTATCACTACTTATTCAAAATAATAACATTACTTTATACTTTATTTATTACCTAAAATACTAAAATACTCCAAAAATTAATAAGGTTGGTAAGAAAAATAAGTTTTCTTAAACAATGTGCAATAATATAGGTGGCGAACAGCTCGAATTCTTTTACCTTTTTAGTACATGATTTTTTGTGTCACACTTTTGGATGAATGATAAGTAGAAGAATTAAAGAGATAAATTATACCTTTAAATCTTAAAGCCAATTATTGAATTTCTTTCCCCTCATTATATATACGTGGTGAGTTGAGTAGAAGTGTTTACACACACCAATAGACATGGAGGCTGCAGTTTACTTTTCCCTTCTTTTCCCAACTCTCTCTCTCCTATTCTTCCTCTTCATTAGGAAGCTTCCACGCAGAAACCTCCCACCCGGTTCAATGGGACTCCCTCTACTTGGCCAAACCCTACAATTCTTCAAAGCCATGAGAGACAACCGGGCTGAAGAGTGGCTTCAACAACGGGCCGGAAAGTACGGCCCGATCTCTAAGCTCCACCTCTTTGGAAAGCCCACAGTCTTCCTTCAGGGACAGGCTGCAAACAAATTCATCTACACTGCTGATGAGAACACACTCTCTAACAAGCATCCAGCCTCGGTTAGAAGGATCATTGGAGAGAGGAATATATTGGAATTAAAGGGTGAAGATCACAAGCGTGTGAGGAGGGCATTCTTGTCATTCATGAATCCCGAAGCACTCAAACAATCCATCGGAAAGATGGACGAAGAGATACAGTGGCACCTCGACCACCATTGGCATCACAATCACACTATTAAAGTAAGACATTCTGTCGTGTTAATAATTATCACTTTGATGTAATCATGGTTTATATTACTTCACTTACAAGATATCCATTTGTCATATGTGGGTTTCTTTTACTAAAAGTAGAAAATGAATACTTTTGAAGTGGTCGTCCAAAATGATAAAATGAATACCTTACAAGTGGCCGGAAGGAGTATCAGTTATTAGGAAAATATCAATTTTGGTCTTTTAGGATATGTCAAATCCAACTTTAGTTCTCAAGTTTGGTAATTTCTTAAAAGTGATCCTCCAATATCCACTTTTGGTCTGTTTTTAGTCATTTTTGTCAACTTTTAGTCCTCTAGGATAGGCCAAATATGGACTAAAAATGGACAATAAGGACCAAAATTGGACAAAAAGGACTAAAAGCGAATACTGAAGGACCACTTTTAAAAATTTACCAAACCTTAGAACTAAAGTTGGATTTTGTATATTTTAAAGGAGCAAAATTGATATTATCCACCAGTTATTCATGTAATAATTTAATCAGCATCCTTTTCTATTAAAAGTGAACTATATATTATCTCCTCTCGCAAGCAGTCTCACAGAACTTGAGAGGGTCGTCTCATATAAGTTTTTGTCTTTTTTTTTTATAAGGTTGTCCCCTTCATGAAGACATTGACCTTCGACATGATTTGCACTCTCTTGCTCGGAATCGAA
Organism: Pogostemon cablin; assembly: GCA_023678885.1. Taxonomy (NCBI): domain Eukaryota; kingdom Viridiplantae; phylum Streptophyta; class Magnoliopsida; order Lamiales; family Lamiaceae; genus Pogostemon; species Pogostemon cablin. Next base: position 23,836,588 of record CM042989.1, on the reverse strand, counting down.
AGGGGAACAAGAAGAGACAAGCTTCTAGTTATGGTTCAACAGATGATTCATGGAATGATGTCTATGCCTATAAATTTGCCTTTCACGCGCTTTAATAGAGGCCTACGTGCAAAGTCCAAAGCTAGACAAATCATCATGGAACTCATTTGTGAAAAGAAGGAAACTTTAGACAAGCAAGATCACATCCCCAATCACCAAGACTTCATCACTAGTTTACTAAGCATGCGTGAAGAGACGAGCGGTTCGCCCCTGATATCCGATGAGGAAATCGTGGACAATTGTGTTTCAGCAATGATCGGAGGCTACGACACGACATCCAGCCTTCTTTCAGTATTGATCAAACTCTTATCCGAAAATCGGCAAGTTTATGAAACTGTCTTAAAAGGTATGATGATCATTAATTTTTGTCTCAACTGAAAAGGAAACTTTTAACTTAGAGACAGATTTTAATGGAAATCAAGTAGAACAAGAGGAGATTTTGAGAGTGAAGGCATCAGGGGAGCTCCTTATGTGGGACGATCTCACGAAGATGAAGTGCACATGGAGAGTAGCAACAGAGGCATTGAGGATGTATCCTCCAGTATTATTAAACTTAAGGCAGGTCCTCAAAGACATTGAGATGGGAGGATATACAATCCCCAGAGGATGGCAGGTAAACCTAAACTTAACTTCATTCTTTTCCATTACTCAAAATGGGATTAATTTGTAATCCCTCCATCCCACAAAACATTTCACTTTAGAGGGTTTTGTAATATTTTTAGATAATGAAGTAATGATACGTGTGTGAAAAATGAATCACAAAACATTTGAAATTAAAGTAACTCTTATGAATGTAGCAAGATTGTGATCTTCAAAGTTGCTTACACTCTATCCTAATCACTTGTAGTTTGATTTAAACAAAAACTGAAATTAAACTTGAAGTAGGAAGACAAGAATTATAGTGGTTCGATCATGTTGATCTACATCTACTTTCTAAAGGAGAGCAATCACTATATGATGATAACATGGTTACAACTTGAACTTGAAAACCCTAATCTTATGTGTGTGTGTATCTTCTTCTTGTGTTAATCTGCATACTTATATATATATATATATATATATATATATATATATATAATACATGATCACACCTAACAACCATTTGATCAGTTGTAACTGCCTTCAACCGAACCAGCTTCTTATGCCAATCAACCTTCAAACTAACTGATCTTATAGCTCAACTCCTCAACTGACTCAAACTAACTAGCAGCACATTGGTTCGACCTGATGCCAGGTCGAACCCTGATCGAACCACAGCACAAGACACTTTCTGTTTTCATTTCATAATTGGTTCGACCACGACACTGATGGTTCGACCACAACTTCTGGTCGAACCCTTGGTCGAACTATTATTCTGTTATAACTGCTCATCGGTTCGACCACGACACTAATGGTTCGACCACAACTTATGGTCGAACCCTTGGTCGAACCATTACCATGTTCTGAAGTATTATTGATTCGACCACGTCACTCATGGTTCGACCACAACTTCTGGTCGAACCTTGGTCGAATCACTCCAAAACATTCATGCAAGCTTGTATATGCATGGTCTATTCTTAACAAATCTCCACCTTAGACCATGCATCATCACAAGTGACAACATACTCTCCACCTTGCTGCAATTACAGGCTACAGCTCACCTTTCTTCCTCCAATTTTAGGAAATACCAATAAGACTCTTACACAATTCAAATTTTTGAATAGGTAGAGCCTTAGTAAACATATCAGCTGGATTCTCAGCTGTCTTAATCTTCTTGACATTAACTAGCTTCTCCTCTATCATATCTCTTATGAAATAGAGTCTCACATCAATGTGTTTAGTTCTCTCATGATACCCTGATGTTTTGAGAGATGTACAACACTTTGGTTATCACAATACACTTCAACAGTCTCTTGCTGAATACCAAATTCTCCCAAAATTCCAACTAGCCAAACACCTTCCTTGATTGCTTCTGTGAGAGCAACAAATTCTGCCTCTGTGGTAGAAAGAGCTACAATATGTTGATGTGTAGCCTTCCAACTTATTGCTGTACCAAATAAATTGAACACATAGCCTGTTATGGACTTTCTTGTATCAAGATTTGCTGCATAATCAGCATCCACATAACCTATAACAGCTCTGTCCCAAGTACTTTGTTTCTGAAACTTCAAACCAACTGATATAGTTCCCTTGATGTATCTGAGTGCCCACTTTACTGCATCCCAATGTATAGAGCCAGGATTGCTCATAAACCTACTGATCATACTCATCACATAAGCCAAATCTGGCCTGCAACATACCATTGCATATATTAGACTACCAACAGCACTTGCATATGGTATATTGCTCATTTCTGCCCTTTCCTTATTTGTTTGAGATCCTTGAGCTAATGACAGACTCAATCCTTGCTTAACTGGTATTGAAACATCCTTACAGAGATTCATGTTATACCTTTTGAGAACCTTATCCAAGTAAGACTCTTGAAACAATGTTAGATGACCAGCTGATCTGTCCCTTTCAATTTGCATGCCAAGTATCATTCTTGCTTCACCAAGATCTTTCATGTCAAACTCCTGTCTCAAGGTATCCTTCACTGTATTAACTCCTTTCATATCCTTGCATGCTATCAAAATATCATCTACATACAGTAGTAGATAAGTGTAGCATCCATCCTTGTATCTTATGTATACACAGCTATCATATTTACTTCTGACAAAACCATTTGATGTAATGTAATCATCAAACCTGAGGTACCACTGTCTTGGACTTTGCTTCAGTCCATACAATGATTTGAGCAGCAAGCAAGCCTTTGAATCTGCACCTTTCAAACTAACACCTTCAGGTATCTTCATGTAGATCTTTTCCTCTAAATTTCCATGTAGAAAAGCTGTAGTTACATCCATCTGATGTAACTCCAAATCAAATTGAGTAACCAATGACAATAGGATCCTTATTGAGCAATGTTTCACTACTGGTGAGAAGATCTCATTATAATCAACTCCTTCTTGCTGTGAAAAACCCCTTGCTACAAGTCTTGCCTTATACCTTATTCCTCCTTCTTTGTTTGTCACTGGTTTCTTCTTGTAAATCCATTTACAACTTACAAGCTTCTGATTTGCAGGCTTGTCAACAATTAACCAAGTATTGTTCCTCTTTAAGGACAACAACTCCTCTTCCATTGCATCCAGCCACTTGGCACTTTCCTTTCCTGATATTGCCTCTGAATATGTTCTTGGCTCATAGATGTCAATGTCTGAAGCTACATAGAGAGCATATGATACAGTGTCAGCCTCTATGTATCTAACAGGTGTCCTGATTTGTCTTCTCAGCCTGTCTCTAACTAGTTGATAACTGCTCAAGGTTCTTCTTTCATTTGAGCTAGATCCCTCAGCTCTCTCTTCTTCAGCATTTACTTCATGCTCATCATTAATCTCCTGATTATGATCTTGCTGTACTGCTGTCTGATCATCATGCTCCACCTCAAATTCACACTTATCTGTAATGGTGGATTTCTCAGCACTTCTGTCAAACAATGGCATCTTATCTTCATTGAATGTTACATCTCTGCTAACAATAAACTTGTTAGTTTCATAACACCACAATCTATAACCTTTTACCTCTTTTGGATAGCCAACAAGCACACACTTGACAGCCCTTGGATCAAGTTTATCTTGCTTCTGATGTGAGTACACCTGGCAACCTATCACCCTCAAATGACTATAATCAGGTATCCTACCAGCCCATACATGTTCAGGTGGCTTAAATTTAAGAGCTGTACATGGAGATAGGTTGATCAGGTAAGCTGCAGTTGACACCAATTCTCCCCAGAAGCCTTTTGAGAAACCTCCACTACTCATCATGCATCTAACCCTTGCAAGAAGTGTCTGATTCATCCTTTCAGCCACTCCATTCTGTTGTGGAGTTCCTGGTACAGTTTTGTGCCTCTTAATGCCCCTTTCTTGACAAAACTTGTTGAATTCATTTGACACAAAGTCCATTGTCTGTCCTTAAGTACTTGACCTTATCTCCTGTCTGAAGTTCTACTTCTGTCAACCAAACCTTAAAGACTGATAATGCTTCATCCTTGGTCTTCAAAATTCTTATCCATACCTTTCTTGAATAGTCATCAATGATTGATATGAAGTATCTTCCACCCCCAATAGTTGAGGACTTGGAAGGCCCCCAAAGGTCAGAATGAATATATTCCAATCTGGCTTTGGTATTATGCTCAGCTGCACCAAACTTCAACCTCTTTGACTTGCCTAATATGCAGGCTTCACACTGATCTAACTTGCAGGTTGAACTGATCTCAAGCAGCTTCTGTCTTGCAAGTTCTTGCAAGCCTCTTTCACTTATGTGACCAAGCCTTCCATGCCAAACTTTAACACTACTATCATTCTTAGTTGTATTAATCTGTCCAACCATCACATAACCAATTAAGAAGTACAAATCAGACTTCTTAAAACCTTTAACAACTACTGACTTTCCTTTTGTGATAGTAAGTGTTTATCCCTTTAGATGGCACTCATAACCTTGAGAAACTAACATTCCAAGAGATATTAGATTTCTCCTTAAGCTTGGTACATATCTAACATTCTTTATCATCCTGATTTTTTCCATCAAACATTTTAAGGTTGATAGAACCAATTCCAACAATCTTGCAAGTATGATCATCACCTAGCATTACTGATCCTTCATCATGTGATCTTAATTCAGTAAACCAATCCTTCCTAGAAGTCATGTGAAATGTGCATCCTGAATCTAAGACCCACTCTTCTGATACTAAATTTGAACACACAGTCATTGCTTCAATGAAATCAGACTCTGTAGCAACTTGATTTGTTGTTACCTGATTTGCATGAGGCCTCTTATTACCTCCCTTTTCAGCTATCTTCTTTGCTGCCATTGCTTTCCATTTGAAACACTGCTTCTTGAAGTGACCAGACTTATTGCAATGAAAGCAATTATTGTTCTCTTCTTCTTCTGATGGAGCACCTTGATTCTTTTCTGGCTTCCTTTTGTCAACAATACTGTTCTTGTTGTTATTCTTGTTCCACTGATTCTGTTTCTTTGCTACTAAACCCTCTGCAATAGCCTGGTGATCTGGATTCTTCTTATGAAGAACCTTTGCCTTAACTGCCAGCAATACTTGATCAATTGTAATTGCTTCAGCATTAGCAAACAACAGTGTATCTCTTAATCCTTCAAAGGACTTAGGAAGAGCTGACATGAGGATGACAGCTTTGTCTTCAGATGACAGAGCCACATCAATATTTTCAAGATCATCAATGATCTTGTTAAACTCATCTAATTGACCAATGATTGATTTATCTTCTGATACCTTGAAGGAATACAGTTTCTGCTTCATGTACAACCGGTTGGCTAAACTTTTAACCATGTACAACTCCTCCAGTTTCTTCCATACTCCTCTGGCAGTTGCTTCCTTTGAGATTTCCCTCAGAGCCTTGTCTCCAAGGCACAGAATCAGTGCACTTCTAGCCTTTGACTGTTGTTCTTGATTTGCAGCCAGTGCCACAGCATCAACTGCACCAGCTTGATCCTCAGGAAGTGGTTTGATTGCATCTGAAAACCTTGCTGGATCAAGATCGCCTCCATCTTCATCCTCCACAGATTAAAGTCTGCCTTCTCTGAAAACTTCTCAATGTCAAACTTTGTAGTCACCAACTGATCTTCTTCTCCACTGAACTTCTTCTTCTTCTTGGCTTTCCCACAGACGGCGCCAATTCTTATGAATGTAGCAAGATTGTGATCTTCAAAGTTGCTTAAACTCTATCCTAATCACTTGTAGTTTGATTTAAACAAAAACTGAAACTAAACTTGAAGTAGGAAGACAAGAATTATAGTGGTTCGATCATGTTGATCTACATCCACTTTCTAAAGGAGAGCAATCACTATATGATGATAACATGGTTACAACTTGAACTTGAAAACCCTAATCTTATGTGTGTGTGTATCTTCTTCTTGTGTTGATCTGCATACTTATATATATATATATATATATATATATAATACATGATCACACCTAACAACCATTTGATCAGTTGTAACTGCCTTCAACCGAACCAGCTTCTTATGCCAATCAACCTTCAAACTAACTGATCTTATAGCTCAACTCCTCAACTGACTCAAACTAACTAGCAGCACATTGGTTCGACCTGATGCCAGGTCGAACCCTGATCGAACCACAGCACAAGACACTTTCTATTTTCATTTCATAATTGGTTCGACCACGACACTGATGGTTCGACCACAACTTCTGGTCGAACCCTTGGTCGAACTATTATTCTGTTATAACTGCTCATCGGTTCGACCACGACACTAATGGTTTGACCACAACTTATGGTCGAACCCTTGGTCGAACCATTACCATGTTCTGAAGTATTATTGATTCGACCACGTCACTCATGGTTTGACCACAACTTCTAGTCGAACGTTGGTCGAATCACTCCAAAACATTCATGCAAGCTTGTATATGCATGGTCTATTCTTAACAGTAACTTTTGAAATTGTTGGATAAAGTGATGTTTTCTTTTTTAGGGTGTGAAGGGTTTAATTTGTGGGACGGAGTAGCAGTGTATGTGGATTTATATTATATAAATTTCAAATGTGTTTGCTTATATTTATGTGTAGTACTAATATGCTTCTTCTAAGCAGGTAGTTTGTTCTGGATGTATGACACATCTTGATGAATCCATATTCTTGGATCCATATACATTCAATCCATCCAGATATGAAGAAAATGGAGCAACCCCACCTCATACATTTGTGGCATTTGGAGGAGGACCAAGAAAGTGCCCAGGGTTTGAACTTGCTAGAATTGAGACATTAATTATGATTCACTATTTCATTACTAGATTTAAGTGGAAGCTTTCTTTAGAAGAGAATGTTATGTTTAGGGATCCTACGCCAACCTTCAAGCAAGGGTTACCAATACAGATTGAGAAAATAAGCATGATATGATTTGTCATAGGTGACAATTATTTCTTAATTTACCTATAAGAATTACCAATAAGTGTGTAAGGTATGTAAGGGTTTAATGGAAATGTGTACATCAGTTCACTTTATAAAATATGATTGTGAAAGAGGAGATCCGACCATGTTGTTGGAAATTAGATTTTATTGCATGTTAAATAAAAATATAGAGAAATATATATTAAATATCCATGAAATATTTATTGGGAAAATTTCAATTTTACTGAAATTGATAAATTTATTTCAATCCAACGATACAGGGTACATAATGAAACGTACAATCTAGTTTCTATCACCACATCCTTAGCCTAAAGCTTAGGACGATACAACTTCAATAATTTAAATACAATCTAACAATCTGTGTCATAATCTTGTCTGCTATGCAACTCGGTGTTAGCATCCTTGATCCAAAGTATAACGGGTATATTTCTATCCATATGTAGTATATGGTGGTAGAAAAGACTATAATGAACAGTCGCTAGCTGGACCTTCTTGTCACTCCTAGTGTCTGCTAATATCTTTAGGAAGCCATCAACAACTGATGCACAGTGGCGCCTCCACCCAATTCCTCTTTTCATAATGCCCCATATATACTGGGTGTAGGGATATTGGAAGAAGAGGTGTGTCTGTCTCCTCACTACCCACACAAAATCCACAGGTCGTATCACCATGTAGATTCCACACTCTATCTTTGGTGTATACTCTCCCTCTATGAAGTAATGCTTGTTCACCTTTTTGTGTATCCCCAAGTGTAAGGAATCAATTGCAGTTCAGCATGTGATCAAGTAAAAATATCTAACCCAAGGGATTGGCGTTAAATAAGATACGCACCAAATAATATGCACCACTAATAATTAAGGCAAAATAACATTTTCAAGAGTTTGGAAATTAATAATTAATTATGAAGAAAATAAATACTAAATAAAATAAAAGTCACAAACAATCACAAGTGTTTCAAGAGAGAAGACAATATAGCTCTAGGAAATCTAGTTTAAATTGGTCAAATTAAATCACTAGATAATTGGTTAGAATTCCTGCAGATTTTATGGAAGAAATCACATAACTATGTTAAATCCATTTTTTAAAGTAAACTTAATAAATAAATCTGGTTCACACCCTCAGATGCAGAAGAATAATTCATACTCTCTTTCTAGGTACTTCATGCAAAATTCCATTAAAGGCTAGAGCACTAGACTTTCCTTTATAGGTTCTTAAGAAATAATCCCAAGTTTCACCTAACAATCTAAGAAACCTAATCCTCTAGAATGATAATTAATAGATATATTAAGTGTCCAATATTAATTATTCTAATGCAGTCTGCAGCTCGGGAGTCGCTCGGGAGACTGCTCGGGGCGAGCTGAGGTGGCTCGGCATCCTATTTCAGCAAAGTTGGGTGCCGGAGGGTCCTACTTGACGTGGCAAATCGCCCTGATGCAGCTGGGATGCATCTCAGCAGCATCCAGACCCAACTCAAGCCGGGCTGGGTGCCGAACGGTGTGTTCTTGGGCCCAGTTGCGGCCTGTTCAATTCTGCAGTATATTTGTGGCTTTCAGATTGTGATTTGGCCTAGATTCGATGCGAAAAAAGCCCTACAAACAGTCCAATACATAAAAAGGGGAATTAACACACAATTGAGAATAACCCACATCATTCCCATCGACTTCCACTCCAAAATTCCACACACATCAAATTCAAATCTGACTTTCATCATCCATCCATCTTGAAGGGGGTTCCAAGTACTGATTGAGGGAGATCGGACGATCGGAAAGACAGAGAAGGAGCATGCGACTACGATTACGCTAGGGTTTCATGTTTTTCATCTATCCTTTCCTTTTATCTTGATTTTTGGTATGAATTTCATAGCCATGAGTGTTGTTTGTAACCTCATGGACTAATTTTTTAAACAGTTATAGGGTTTGATGGTTAGATTGGATTGGTTTGGGAACCTAGACCAAAATTGGGATTTTGTGCATTTGATATTCTGATTTTACTTATTCTATTCAGACTTTGCTTATCTACTTCGTAACGTCTTCATAATAATTTCATGACATCCGCTATAATGCTTAATTTATTATGTTAGCTTGTGTCGCTCATGATTGATATTATCTATCTGTTAGGGATTGAAGTAGTTCCGCTATAAACACTTTAATTCTATGAACTGGTGAATCAGATACTTGAATTTTTTAGTGGAAGAATGCAATTAGACATTCAAGTAGGAAGTGAATAGAACATTGTAGTAATTTCAGAGAATATCTTGTTAGTCGAACTTACCATCCGGAGGTACTGTTGTTTGCTTTGATTAATATCTAGGAATAAGGCTTGGTAATTTTCACGCACCTTAGGAAATAAATCAAAATATACTGTTAGCTTAAAATCAGATCATATCTTGTGGGTTTAACATGATTAAGTGGTGTATTTTCATTGACGCTGCATGAATGAACAATTGAAAGTCTAGTAACCCAAATTAATTATTCTATACCTAATACCTTAGAACTGTTGCTTGTCTCTTGATTAAAACTTGATTTATTTTTATTGCTTTTAATTATTCAGTTATTTAATATTTCTTTATTTAGATAATTAATTCAAAAACCCTTGGAAAATCGGTTACTTAATTCTGATTAGTTAGTAATTTAGAGTAAAAAATAATTAACTGTCTCATTAGGATCGATAATTTAGCTTGGTTGCTTGCCACTACAATTGACATCCTTATACTTGAGAGTTTTAATTGAAGTGCTTAAAAAACGCCTATCAGTGTGTGTCCCATCCCACGCACATTCCAAGTGAGTAAACTCATGAGGAATAATCATCAAACGTGTGACCGTCTGAGTGAATTTTCCTGTACTCCAAGCGCAGCAGTTCATCTTCAATACTCCATTTTTTTACCTTTGAAGTTTCTCCAGTGGATGGGGGGCTTTCAGAGGCACTATTTCTCCTTTTCAGGTGCATTCGCTATTCATATGCTTCCACAACCTCCATGTCCATATCATCATGATTGGAGTTAGCAGATTCAGTGGGACTCTTTTGTTTTACAGGTAAGCCTTGAACATTCAAATCATTCGATTGTTCATCAGAATTCTTAATGACACCTTTGTTGTCATGGCTTGGCGGATTCTCAGCTCTGCGACCCGGTTGCGGGAGAGCTTGAGGAGCCTGCTTTTGCTATTGTCGTTGTTGATTCGGGTGACATCTTCTCTATTTTGTCTATGTCTTTTACGTCTTCCTTGATTGAAAGGGCCACCCAAGTCTGGAGGTGTATTCTCTGTATTTTGAAAGGGAGGCTGGTGGGATTGAGCTATGCAAGTAAGAGTTGAATGCCCCAAAACAGCACACACATTACAAAAATTTGGGACAAATTCATAGTGAACTCTCTGAGTGTACTCTCCATGAATATTTTTCATGTACACCTCCTCCACTAGAGGTTTCAAAGCATCTACTTCATCAAGCACTCGGGCATAAGAAACTCTTTCCTTAGAGCCAGTGATGAGATTCGTGAACTTGGGTGTCCAATCTGAGAAGCTAGGAGACTCAAAATGTGCTAGCTCCACATGTTGAGTGGGAGTGGAGGGAATTGCACCCAGACAGGAACAGTAGAGATACCCTCCTCATCAAAGCAAAAGTCTAGAGGCATTTCCCTAAGCAACAGTAGTTTCCTGTGAAAATCATAAGGACCATTTCCAAGGACTGATTGGACATCATTAGCACTATTGAGTCTGAAGATAACCCATCCATTGTCATGGATAAATATCTTAACCTCCACTTTCTATCTCTGAGCTACTTCCTGAACGGCTGCAAAACCAGGGTAGGTTCCAGCAAAATATCCAATAAGAGTGTGATCCCATAGGAGAGTCTCTCTTCTTCTGGAACTTCAACTACTCCAGTTATGTGGGAGGGATGTATTGTTGGTTGAGAGCGGAGTTGGGTTTACGATTGTGGTTAGGAGTAGGCTTCTGGATATGGTTGGGAGGTGATTGAGGATTTGCAGTGGAGAGGTTATGGGTATTGGGGTTAGCGGATTTCTGCGGTGGTGGGCTAGGATTAGGGCGGGCCGATTTAGAGGTGGAAGCTTCATACTGGTAAGTATGATTAAAAGGGGAGTTCGATGGGGTTGCAATGGAGTTGTACACGATGGAGTTAATTTTAGAGGAGGGTGGCTTATAGGAAGGGTTGAAAGGAGTTAACGTTGTCATCCTTATCGACGGCGAACCGGCTGGCCAAGAAGAGACCGGAGGCGTGGGGTGAGGATAGATAGAGATGGGCGTGGGGTGAGTGTTGGATTGTATACTAAAAGTCTAGCTTTAGTATGAACAATGTTTTAACAATATTTAAAATGAGAATCATTGATCAAATAATTGCGTCTTATAATTTATTTATATGTCTGATGCAATAGCCCAATTACGTTATACTGTTGATAATATATTGTGCGACAATACGCGGAAAATCATATTATCGATTTTCTTATAAAGTACAAACAGATGCTCACAACCGAGATAGACAGAGACTCTCTATCGGGATGGTTGTAGTGTGATTTCGTATTAGTTTGTGTTGACTATAGAATCACCTTAGTCCACTTTGTATGTATTGAGCAGGACCACTTGAGATCGTTTGACTTATACTGACTATATAGGAGAACTTGATCTCAGTTATTATGGATGTTCGTGCTCTTAATCCCTATACGATAACCTCGACATGTAAGCCAATATGTATTTCTTTGATTCATCAATAGGTGAGATTTAAATATTAAATCAACAAACTCGGTGAGTTGGAAAATAGTGATGTCTGTATGGTGTGCTGTTGATTGTAGAAGGAATCTGTGTCCTATTAAATAGGTTGATGATGTTCACTTGAGAGCTCATAAGGATTATCATGTAAACCCTGCAAGTGGATTTATTCCGGCATGATAACAAGATTGAGTGGTACTACTCTATGATGAGATATTAATTAATGGAGTTGTCAGTAACTTAATTAATTAATGGGCATTGTATATCTTAAACATGGGGAGACTGTGAAGGAGCCCATAACATAATTATGGGATTGAGCGGCAGTGCAATAATAATATTTGAGTGGAATATATTATTATTATTGGATTTAAGTATAAGTTTTGAGTTAAACTTGGATACTTAAGCCCAATGGAGACCTGACTCTAATTTCTCCTCCTGGTTCCTGCTGTAGCCCATAAATAAGTCATCTTAACTTTCCGGAACCCTAATCTGATCGCGCCTAACACGTGAGAAATAAGGAAGGAGAGCAGATTGAGAGGATATTGAAGATCGTCGCCCACACGATGTCAAGATTGGACTTGAAAATACAGCAGAAGATCAAGAGGTTATTTTCTGTAGTTGTTCTTCTTCAACATACCCTGGTGAAAGTTAATATGTTTCTATCTTCTTTCTTTCGTTGATTTAGAAATGCATGAAACCCTAACGGTTCACGTTAACCAAATGATCGAACGCCAATAGTAAGGAGAAATTTTCAATTTTAATCCCATGAGAATTGTTGGATTATAAAAGTAGTCCCATACCTATATATAAGTCCTAAAAGTTGCACTTTCAATCCCATCCGTTAATTTATGGATGGAAAACGTTAAATAGATAAAAAATAAAAAATGCTAAAGATTAAAAAAAAATTTCTCCATATCAGCGCGTTCTGGTTCACCAAATCTGTGTAACATCTTTCGCTGATTTCAAATTTCCTCCGCTCACCTTCTTCATGCCCGACACAGTCGGCGACAGTCAACCCTCCGCCATCACCGTCACGGGCATCGTCGCCAACCCAACCATGGGCGGCCAGGTACACATTGTATTCTAGAATTTACCTCTTATCTTGTTTGAGACTACATGTTATGTTAGATAATGAGAGATGATTTTAGGTCATCTTTGATTATTACGAGTCACTTAGCCAAATAATTCTCTACCATATGATTGTTTATTTGTAGTTAGCTCCATTGAGCCTAAAAATCTCATTTTTTTGGCAGCCTACAAGAAATAACTACTTTGAGTATCTTAATGATTTTTTTAGCCTTGATTGCCCGTCATGAAGGAGAATGACTTTTCAAAGTGAGTTTGATAAGTCGTAATTTTACACAATTATTTTGGATAAATTCACTTCTTTACGCGTGAGTTGTGAATTATTTATTCTTAATTACGACTTATTTCTATATTATACACTTGAACTTTAATTATTTTATTCTTTATTGAAATTGGCAAAAAACAAGATAAATTTCGAAGTCACGACACTGAAATACTCGGTGTTCAATGGGGCTGATTCCTGGAAGCAGATTGAAACATATCCAAAAACCGTAACCTTTTTTGTGATTATAACTGCCATTTTTATTATTGGATATCAAGAGGGTTGACCAGCTAATTATGTAAGTAATGATTTGAGGATCAAAATTATAAACTTACCAAAGAAGGAGGATAAGAAGAAAGGAAATAATAAAAGGGGTAGATTCATCCCCTTAGACCATCTTTTACACACGTTAATCATCTGGACATCCATCTCACGTTGTTGAGCAGCTTGGGAAGGCAGAAGGAGATTGGGGGAAGAACACCACTCACTAAGAACACATTTTTATGGTTTTATTATTTTAATTTAGTTTCAATTATGTAATTTTGATTCTAGTTCAAGGATTGTGAACCTCCCTTAGATTAATTTAATGTTTCCTTATGAATAAAATTACAAACTTGATTTATGAATTTATTTTGTGATTGGCTTTTATAAGATTCATGACATTCAATTACTAGTTTAGATTGGCCATCTATATTTGTTAGTTGTGATATCTATTTTTATTTTCCATATTATAATTCGCAATTGATGTAATATTTCAAATTGAGTAACAAAGTGAGGGAGTACCTCTTGAAATCACAGAATCTAGGTTGTATGATTCATAGTCCGTTTTTATAGCCTAGTAGTCCTAATATCTAAATCCTAATACACTCTTAGGTTCAAACCTCTTTAGGTCGCTTGAAGGTAGTTTAATCTAGAGGTCGTACCCTAGGTTATTAATCTTAAGGATATTTCAGGTTAATTGGTCGTGCTGTTAGCCTAAGGGCTTGAATATATAAACTTATTGGGATTTTAGGAATATAATTAATGTGAATTAGGATATGGGAAGAGATCAAATCCTTGGACTAGGTTTGTTATTTTATTTGTTCTCTTATTTAATTTTTGTTATTTTTTCTCTTTCAATTATTTATTTTTATGTTTAATAGTTGTTAGAATTTATCCAATTCCCACTTTCGGTTACTTTTACAAACACATTAAATTTAATAAAATTATATTATTACCTTGGGTTTGACCCGTACTTACTATACTACGATTTTAGTGGATTTGTTTGAAAAATTATAAATATTATCTTTGAGTGTCGGCGACAGCACACTAGAGTTGATGGAGCTTGATAACAGCTTGGGAAGGAATGAAATTGGTTTTGGAATAGTGATTGAGCTTGAAAATGTATCTAAAGAAAATAATGGAGTAGTGCTTAAATCTAGTACTCCGTTGAATTAAACACACTAGGGTAGTGCTTGAATCTAGTATACTATGAAGGATGTGAGAGGTAGTTGAGTATGTTGTGCGTGGGAGAGAAAAATTGAGGAGTTGAGCAGGATGATGTGCTTAATTGAAGTGAGTAAGAAGAATGAAGATCATGATAGGCGCACTTGATTGATTCAAGTTTTGAGTCACTAATCCATATATTTTCTACCTTAACCAAAGAACCAACATTACGTCCAAATAAAAGTCTTTTTTAATCTCGTTGTCGAATCATACTTTTAGTGGTGAAGAGTTTGAGACATTTGGCAAGCTTATAGTTACGCATTCACTTGAATTAACTTTGAGCATAAACACCATATCCATAAGTGTACATTTTTTACACTTGAGTGTGAGTGATATATATTTCACGTGAGAACAGGTCAATAGAGTATTTTAACTGGTAGTAATTATCTTAACTTGCATGCTATGAATGAATTATTTCATGTAATGAGAGTTGCATGACCGGAGTTAATGACAATTGTATATTGAATGGCCTAGTTGTCAGATCCTTTGCTTTCCCTTAGATTTACACACTAGCTTTCTTCTTCTTTGCTCGATTTCGTTGTTCGGGGATGAACAACATCTTAAGTTTGGGGGGTTTATTTAGTGTGAAAATCTGCATGTTTTATGGTTTGATTTAGCACTTTTTTATGGAATTTATATCAGTATTTGATCATATTTTTGTTGAATTGCATATATTTGTGTTACAAATGCTTGTGAGGTGTTATTTCATATTTTTAGATGAAAAATGGGGGTAAAAAGAGCAAAATTGAAAGTTGGGGTCGAAATCGGATGAAAGAAGGATTTGGTGCAATATGGAACGACTTGTGCCAGCAAATTCGGCACTCGTGCCGACCACATGCATCACTCGTGCTGGCCACATGCAGCACGAGAAGCCACCACCGCCCAACACGTCCCAGAAGAGCACGACTCGTGCCACATTTTGCATGACTCGTGCCACTCTCAAATGGGTGAATTTTCATGAGTTCTTTTATGGTTGGAAAGTCAAGGAAGAGAGGATCGCGTGAGCACAAAAATACCTCAATAAGATATCGGATTAAGAAGTTATAAGCAAAATCATGAGGTTGCGTAGACTGTCGATGGGTGGCACGATCTAGCCATGGCCGGCATGACCCGTGCCACTTCCAAGCAAGCCCAAATTGCATTTTTCAGTCGATTTGTGGTGTTTGACGTGAAAAAGTCTATTTTGTGGTGGAGTTCAAATTTTAGCAGCCCTCAATTATAAAAGGAGTCCTTGGGGAGTGTTTAGTATGGAATTCTACATGTTTTAGGGTCCAATTTAGCACCGTTTTATGGGATTTATGTTCGTATTTTAGCACTAAATGATTAATTTCATATATTTAAGATATTGGTGCATTTGAGGTGTTATTTCGTGTTTTTAGGTGGAAAAATGATCAAAAGTGCAAAGTTGGAATGAAAAGTGAAATAGTGAAAGAATGCTGAAAAACGCATGTGCACTTTGCATAATTTTTCTGTATTTGTGTAGAAGTCCAAACTGATCATGCAATATACGGTTGGAAAACTACAGAATAGAAGGTTATGATCAAAATGGTGAAAACGCATAAGTTGTGCCGATTAGCATGACTCATGCCACTTTAGTACGACTCATGCCCTTCAAATGTTGGATTTTTTATGATTTTTCTATATTGATAGAAAGCTAAGGAAGAGAGGATCACGTGAGCGCAAAAATCACCTCAATCGGAGTCCGTATGAAGAAGTTATAGTCAAAATTGTGAGGCCCCGCAATCTGCCGACGAGTGGGACGACCTGTGCCATGGCCGACACGACTAGTGCCATGTCTCAGCATGTTCGAAATGCATTTTTTTGGCCAGTTCATATTTTTGACGTGAAAAAGCCCACTTTTGAGAGAGTTCGAAAATTTTCAGCCCTCAACTTATAAAGAAGCCCTTGGAGAGTTCCAAAACATAACTCTCCACAACCCTTGATACTTTTCCATACCATTTCCCTATCACCATATCGAAATCAAGATCACCATTCCATCCATCCATCCCGGAGAGTTCATCAGTGTTGCTTACTTGAGAGAAAGAACGAGAAGGTTCAGAGTCACGGAGGAAACAACGGAGAATCACGTCATACCTAGAGTTTTTCTTATTCTATCTTTCTTATTTTTGAATTATAGACCTATGGGATTGCTTTTATATCTAACCATGGGTGTTGCATGTAACACCATGGGCTAGTACTTCTTGGATAGTTCTAGGTTATAAAGGTTTGAATTTCTTGACTTGTTAACCTAGATTAGGTTAAGGATTTCTGCAGTATATTTATTCCTTTATTGATGCTTTGAATTAAGACTTATATTTTTGTCTTATATGATCTGTCCTTATTCATGAATATGTCATTACCTTGTGCATGTTTATGATTATTGCTTGTGTTATAAAAGAATTATATTTGTCAACCTGTTATGGGTAAAGGGGACTTAACAATATAACCATTATTCATTAGAATAATTAATATTGGACACTAAATATATCTATAAATTATCATTCTAAAGGATTTGGTTTCTTATATTGTTAGGTGGGAATTGGAGATTAATTCTTAAGTACCTATAAAGGGAATTCTAGTGCTCTAGCCTTTAATGGAATTTTGCATGAAGTACCTAGAAATGAAGTAGTAATTATTCTTCTATATCTGAGGGTTTGAACCAGATTTATGTGTTAAGTTTACTTTAACCAAGGGATTTAACATAATTAAGTAATTGCTTTCATAAGATCTGTATGAATTCTAACCAATTGTCTAGTGATTTAGGTTGATCAATTTAAATGGGATTTCCTAGAGATATCTATCTTCTCTCTTGAATACTTTCATATTTATTTTATTTGTTATTTCTTTATTTTTAGTACTTATTCTCTGCATCTTAGGTTTAATTAATTCACTTAAATACCCAAATTTGTCTTATATTAGAATAATCATAAATAGGTTTAAATAATGAGTCTAGAATTATCTTCTGGGTTTGATATTTTTACTTGATCACACGCTTAGCTACAATTGATTTCCTACACTTGGGGATATATGCAAAAAACAGAGAGTCCGAAACAGATAACTCTCCATAACTCTTCATCACTTTTCATACCCTTCTCCTGCCATAATACCGAAATCAACATTCACCATCCCATCCACTCATCCCGCCATTGGAGAGTTCATTAGTGTTGCTTATTTGAGAAAGAAAATGGATAAGGTTTAAAATCACGGAGAAAAGAAAGGAGAATCGCGTCTTAACTAGGGTTTTTATTTTTCTATCTTTCTTACTTTTGAATAATAGACCTATGGATTTGTTTTCATCTCTAACCATGAGTGTTGCTTGTAACATCATAGGCTAGTCCTTTTCTGGATATTTCTAGGTATTTGAAGGTCTTAATTGGATTGAATTGATGACCTAGATTAGGTTGAATTTCTGCAGTATACTTATTTCTTTATTAATGCTTTGAATTAAGACTTATATTTTTGTCTTATATGATATGTCCTTATTCATGAATATCTCATTGTTTTATGCATGTTTATGATTATTACTTGTGTCATAGAAGGAATTATATTTGTCTATCTGTTATGGGTAGAGGGGATCTAACCATATAACATATACTCATTAGAATAATTAATATTTGACACTTAATATATCTATTAATTACCATTATAGAGAATTTGATTTCTTAGATTGTTAAGTGGTAACTGGGGATTATTTCTTAAGTATCTATAAAGGAAAGTCTAGTGCTCTAGCCTTTAATGGAATTTTGCATAAAGTACCTAGAAAGGGAGTATGAATTATTCTTCTGCATCTGAGGGTGTGAACCAGATTTATATGTTAAGTTTACTTTAAAAAAGGGATTTAACATAGTTATGTGATTTCTTCCATAAAATCTGCAGGAATTCTAACCGATTGTCTAGTGATTTAGTTTGACCATTTTAAACTAGATTTCTTAGAGCTATTTATCTTCTCTCTTGAACACTTTCATATTAATTTAATTTGCTACTTTATTGTTTTACAATTTATTTCTTGCAGTTTCATCTTTAGATTATTTAATTCTCTTAAAATACCCGAGTTTGTCTTAAATTAAAGTAGTCATAAATTACGTTAAATAATGAATCTAGAATTATCCATCGGGTTTGATATTTTACTTGGTCATATGCTGAGCTACAATTGATTCCCTACACTTGGGGACACACACAAATCGGTGAACAAGAAGGTACAATATATTCAGTTTATAAAATTATTTTCTATTACCCAATTTACGCATATTAACACCAATATGCAAAACTAATTTAAAAGGGATGTTACAATTATCTTAAAATTCATCCTAAATTTTCTCAAAAATTATCTCATATACCCACTATTTATTCTCGCTCGGTGATGCACACTCAATCAGAAAATATTATCAATAGACCTTATTTACTATACATCAATGTGATATAACTTATTTGATTTTTTACACTACTGTCTGCGGCGGAACAAGGTGGAGATCGTGAACTCTGGCAACTGAATAATGTGGAGATTGTGAACTCCGACGTCGGCGAATGAGGGTGCCTTGAAAATCTCCAAACTCAAATCCTGAACTTCAGTTGTTCCTCATGTTTTTCTTCTCCTGCCATCGCAATTGGTGACAATGCTAAGGTTTTTTAATTTTTCAGAAGACAAAAATTAGACAAAATTGGTTTGTGAACATTTATTCAATAGATCTCCTGCACACTGGACTTTGAACATTGGTGTACACTTTGAACATTGGCGGCAACGACGATTCAATGTAGTGGCAGATATGAGTAACCGACTTTGGCTGGATGGCGAGGCCGCAACAGATCCGCCCAAAACTTTAAGGATTGGATTCTCAGCTCCATGCTTTATAGAAAATATTTCTATTTCTAAAAATTGATTTGCATATTTGATTTTTTTAAGCAAGACAATATAAATAACATTAACAAATTTAAAGAAATCAAAGATTTGAAGTCTGATGTGGTCTTCTTTTCATGCAAATTTTGTTACTATAGATTGATGTGCATTAGTAATTTTGTTATTGTACATTGGTGTGCATTAGTAATTTTAATTTGCTACTATTTTCACTCAACTTCTGATGAACACTTCTTTTCCCTCAAATTTTACAGTACTTTCGTGCACATGTTATTGATGAAGATTTGCACACACACGTTCAATAACTTGATCGCTATTTTCTTTTACCCTCAAGTGTAAAGGATCAATTGTAGTGCACGTGACCAAGTGAATATCATTCCAACGAGATAGTTATAAGTTTAATAAGTAATTCTATATGATAATTGAATTGCAAGACAAATCTAGGATTTTTTGAAAGGATGATTAATTAAATTACTAAAACTAAATAATTAAACTAAGCAAATAAAGAAATCACGCAGAGAAAACGATTTAGAATTCAAGAATGGAGAATTGTAATGCTCGGGCAAACAACTTAGATATGTGACTAATTTATCTAGACCCGAATTTATTACCTGCAGACATTTATAAGAGGATCACTAAGCCTAGTTAAATCACCTTGATCGGGTAGGATCTAACACTTATAATGAGCTGAAAATCCTAGGATCAATAAGAAATTAACTATCTCTCCCTCTATAGGTACTTCATGCTAAATTCCATTAAAGGCTAGAGCATTAGACTTCTCTTTCTAGGTACACAATTATTAACCTATTTTGTCTCCTTACCAATTAATTAATAATGATATTTTACCAAGTAATTAATATTCCAAATTGATTGTTTAACACTCTTAGGAATTATAAGCCAATCCCCTAAGGCTGTCACAGGAAACAACAATTATTATGCAAAATAGAGATAATCTTATTAACTATCAATCAGTGATACCGTCAAGAATAATTAAAGGAAATCAAAACCCAAACACAATAATATGAAGTCTTAAAATATCCTCTTCAATAAGGAATAAACATTCTACAGTATAATAAATCTAAGTTTAGGGCAATCAAATCAAATAGTCAAATCTGTCTTAAAACCCTAACATTACCTACAAAGAAACTTAGCCCATGGAATTACGAGGACCAATCACAAAGATGTAATAAGTCTCAACCATTGTTCTAAAATAACAAAGATAAATAATAGAAAAATAAAGAACCCTTGTGAAGGAATCCGATTCTTCAGTCACGATCTCTGTCGAAATCTCTGTCTTTGATCCAAGTAGCAACTCCAAATCGTCTCTCCGGTGGAAGGATGGAAGGATATGGGTAAAGGTAGGGCACTGTGATGATGGAGGCGTGTATTCTGTCGTGAATATCTCTCGTGAATAGCCACTGTATATGCTCCTTTTATACTTCACGAATGGGTACTGTGCCAACTTATGCCACACGTTATTGATTTGGGCCACTCGACAAGTATTGAAAATTAAGCTTGAAAATCAAGCGTGTCGCCCGAATTTCCCTCAGCAACCGGGCAGCTCACCCGGTCCTTTGAATGGGCTCTCTTGGTTTCCTCAGCAACTGGGTGGCTCGCCCGGTTTGGCGCACAGAATGGTGCTTGGTATAGTGCATGGGAGGGTGCTTGGTATAGTGCATGGCAGGGCGTCTGGCATGGCGCTTGGTATGGTGCATGGTGGCTCACCCAAAAAATCACACGACTTCACGTCCAGTTAGTCAACTTCTTCCTAGCTCGTTTCATCTCTACTCCAATACTCAATCGATTCTCCCTCTTTTTCTGTGAAAAACATGACAAAATATCTCTCGAGCACTTTTTATCGGTAACAATAAGAGCATCACCTTTTTGTGCAAATATAACATCAAAATACATCAAAGAAATATTAAATCAAACCTAAAATATCATGAATTTTCATTCTCATCAAACCCCTCAAACTTAAGATGTTGTGCTTCCCCGAACAATGAAACGACAAAATAAGAAAAAATAATGAGATAGAAAATCATGCACTAAGGTAAAGATCAAAACATCAGCTAAGCCATTCTAAGATATAATTAATCTTAACTCGGTTCATATAACTTCAAATTCAAAAGTATCAATTCATTCAAAACATACAAATTAAGATAATTACTTCATCAATTCAAGTGCTCAATCTACCTATGCTCACAGGATATATATAATGTAACTCTCACGCTCATAGTGTATAAAGTGTACACCTTTTGGGTTATATATACGTGCTCTCAAATTCAATTCAAGTGCTTGCATAACCATAAGCTTGCCTATTGTCTCAACTCTCTTTTTACTTATAGCTAGCAAATTATGAATTAAAAAGGACTTTTTATTTGGTTATAACGTAGGATCTTTGGAAAAGGTAGAAAATATATGGATAAGTGACTCAAAACTCGGATCAATCAAGCTCGCTTTCTCTCTTGATCTTTCATTCTTCCTCATCAGTTTGATTAAAGCACAACTCCTCCTCAACTTAAAAACAACAACCATCTTCTTTTAATTTTCTCTAACTCTTCAACTCCATCTTTTTCTTTCCTTCACTTTTTTTAAATGGGATACCAATTTCGGGCACTACCCTTCGCAACCTTCATAGGGTACTAGATTTAAGCACTACCCCTGGGTATTTGATTCCATGGAGTACTAGATTTAAGCACTACTCCATGACTCTTCTTTAGATGTATTTTATAACTCAATCACTGCTTCAACACCAATTTCATTCCTTCTCAAGCTGTTATCAAGCTCCGTAACACACTTTGAAAAACTATTAATTCTCCTTTATGACAGATAATCAAGGCTAAAAAAATCATTAAGATACTCAAAGTGATTATTTCTCATAGATTGCCAAAGAATGGGGTTTTAAGACTTAATGGGGCTAACTACGGATAAACAATCATATGGTAGAGAATTATTTGACTAAGTGACTCATAAAATCAAAGATGGCCTAATATCACTTCCATAATCAACTAGACTATTCTTGAATATTCAAGGAGACTCAAGACAAGTTCTAGAATACACACACAAGGACGATACACTCAAGAATAAAAATATCATGCATCAATGTATCATGATTTAAAGGCTCAAATCTCACTTGGCTTTGTTATAGAATGAACAAACACTCTTCAAGGCTACACATACATCATAACAAGCACATTAAAAATTTCAAGCACTTAAGAATTAAAGCATGTTCTCCTTATCAAGCATAATCAACATCTTATCAAAGGCATCATAAAAGCTCATAGATCACCATGAAATTCAGGTCAAAGAATTTAAAGCTCATGCTCTTCACTCATAAGAATTCAAAACTCACAGAAAATTTAGAATAAGGAACGAAGTAACCTGATTTCAATCTCCTTCACATCTTGCAAGTTCACTCTATCACCTTTAATACCTTCTCAACCATAAAAGCTCAAACACCAAACTCATCATCACATGAAAGATAAAAATATCGAAAAGAAGAAAATCAATGAAAGAGCACCAAGAGACACATAAAAACGAATAAAAATACACAAGACACTTGGATAGTCGCAAAAAAATTCAAAAGATAGAATAAAATTTGAAAATTCTAAAATAATCGACCTCCAAGCACACAAACACTAAAACAATACAGAGTAAACATACCTGGGTGCATTGGAACAAGGAAAGAACATCACATCCCCCCAAACTTAGATAAAAACATGAGTTGAATCTAAGTTTAAAAGGATGTTATTACCTTAAGTGTAAGCACACACCTTGAGTATAATTAACCTAGCACAAGACACAATAAACAAAACAAAATAAAAACAATAAAATGGTGGGTTGCCTCCCACCAAGCGCTCTTGTTTAACGTCGAAGAGGTCGACGGAATGCAGACTCAGAGATCTTTGGACTCATGCATCAACACTTCTTCTTCTTCGTTCATCTTCACTTTGAAGTGTTGTTTCGCCATTTTCTGATCCATCCAAACCATCTATCCCTTCTTACTCTCAAGGATTAACTTATTTGGATCTCTATCTTTATATGCTTCCTTCCTATCAACATCAATATCAGACAAATGAGAACCATATATATCCGGAGGGACTGGTGGAATTTGTTTCCATGATCCTCTTTCAGTCCATGTCATGTATCTTTTTTTCTTCCTGCAAGCATTCATATCACTCAAACAATCTGTTAGTTCATTAGATAAAATATCAGATAAAAAATCAGGTTCAAAATTAGTAGCAGGAGTAGATAAAAAAGGATTATTGCTGATGCAGGTTTTCAATTGATCCTCAGGCAAAATCAATGGCAGCTTCTCCTCTACACTTTCATCAACATCAATGGACTTGCAGCTGGACTCTTCAAAATGATGCTTCAAAGCGTCAAGTGAGAACACGATCTCCTTTTCCCCAACTCTAAGCTTTAACTTTCCATCTTCCACATCAATTAGAGCTCTAGTAGTGGCTAAAAATGGTCTACCCAAAATCATAGGCACATTGCTGTCCTCTTCCATATCAAGCACTAGGAAATCAACAGGAAAGAAGAACTTATCCACCTTCACAAGTACATCCTCAACAACTCCTCTAGGGTACGTAACAGACCTATTAGCTAGCTGCAGTGTAACTGAAGTATGCTTCATCTCCCCAAAACCAAGACTCTTAAACACATTTAAAGGCATAAGATTTACACTAGCCCCCAAGTCACACAAAGCTTTGCAAGTAGCATTCTTGCCAATTTGAATTGGGATGGTGAACCTACCCGAATCTTTAATCTTGGCTGGCAACATCCTCTGAATGATGGCATTGAACTCCTTAGTCAAATTCACTGTCTCCTTGTCCACTAAACTCTGTTTCTTGGACATGATCTCCTTAGAAAACTTCATATAGTGTGGCATCTGCTTAAGTGCTTCAGCAAATGGCATGTTGATCTAGATCTGCTTGAAGATATTTACAAACTTCTGAAATTTCTCATCAAGACCCTTCCTCAATTTTCTAGTAGGAAAAGGAATAGGATATTATACCCAAGTTGTTTCTCTCAAGTTCATTCTTTTTGTTCCTTTCTCTCTTAGCTCTTTCCCACTTTTTCTCTGTAACAATCGGATGATCAATTTTACTCTGAAAATCCACTGTATCACAAAGAGTAGAATCAACTGAAATGGGATTTGAATCCTCTAGATGGGTAATCGGGCTTACAGGCGTGCGTGCTTGAATGAAATCGGGTGCCATACCGGGCGTACCACACGACAAGCCATATGGCAGGTCGCTTGGTTTTGGAGAAGGTTCGCTTAGTTTTTTTAGGAGGCACGCTTGCTTGAATGAAATCAGGCGCCATATCGGGATCAATACCAGACATACCGCTCGGCAAGTCACTCGATTTTGGAGAATGCTCACTTGATTTTTGAGGAGGTATGCTTGCTTGAACTAAATTGGGTACAAAACCAGGATCAATACCAGGCGTACCGCCCAGCAGGTCGCTCATTTTCCAATCTCCAGTGCCCGATTGCCACTTCCAGATACCCGATTGCATGCGCATGCCTTCAGATGTGATTTCTGTATACTGATCCTCTTCTGGCATACTAGATCCTTCATACTGTATACCACTCCTCAAAGTAATCGCATAGCATTGATGCTCTTTCGGATTCAACTCAGTTTGAGCAGAAAGTTTTTCTTGATGTTGCAACTTGCCCATTGCGGTATTTAACTGACTGATAGCAAGATCTTTTTCTTTTTGTTTCCTTTATGCTTCCTTGTACCTTGCTTCAGCTGTTTCCTTATTTGTGACCATCATCTTGAGCATCAAATCCATCTTATCTTCCATCGATAATCTCCCTTCAGCAGGTTTCTAAGCTAGATCAATTCCAAGAGGTTGTGCTTCTGCATTGTTAGGATTAGAATAAGACAGATTTTCACTCCTTCTCTGATTGTTGAATTTTAAATCTCCTTGGTTTCAACCTTGCTGATATTGACGATTGTTCCCTTGGTCATTCTTTCCCCCAAACTCATTGTTTGATCTGAAATTCTGTCTATTTCTGTATTCCCATTGAAAAATATGTCCCATAGCATAGTTTGCATCCTCGAATTGCTCTTCATCTCCAGCCATCATTACTTCCTCTCTGTTTCCTTTGGTGAGGCGGTCCAACTTATTATTTAATTCATCTAATCAATCATGGAGAGCTGACACTTTACTATTTTTAGCTTGTATTTCTATTTTTGCCACTTTATTAAAAGAAATGTCTCCGTCTGCTCTTTCTGCCGGCCAATCATATGTGTTTGCAGCCATCTTCTCTAATATCTCTTCCGCTGCCTCTGCGGACTGCTTAAATATTGATCCACCTGCTGTTGCGTCTACCAACAATCTTGAATCTCTTCTTAGTCCTTGATAGAAAAAGCCTAAGTAAGTATCCGTTGAAAATCCGTGTTTGGTACAGCTCCGCAATAGCTCTTTGAACCGTTCACATGCCTCATAGAAATTCTCCAAGGATCCTTATTTAAATTGTGTGATCCTCTTCTTTATCAAGAAACTCTTAGAGGGAGGAAACTTATCTGCAAGTTGCTCCCAAGTAGTAGAACATCCTTGAGGAAGATTGTTGTACCATTCCTTGGCTTTCCCCGTAAATGAGAATGAGAAAAGCCGCATCCTGATAGCATCCTCCGGAACATTCATGTGCTTCTGCGTCCTTACATACTCATAAAAAATCTGCAGACGCTCACTAGGATTCTCCAAATGATTTCCACTAAACTGTTGTCTCTCTACCATTCGAATCAATCCGAAAGACAACTCAAAACTCTCTGCGATGATCGCAGGTCCATTCAGCCCAGCATTAGCAGTGTGCTTCAGTTTATACTTGTCCCGCATAGGTGGTCGGGGCCTGTTCTTCAGCCATTTCTCTAGTCTCAGTTTCCTCAACTAAATCAGATCCCTCAAGTCACTGTGTAAGTTGTTCAACTTCCGCTAGTAACTCTCTTCTGACGAGTGATAACTATCCGACTCTGGACTAGGAATAGGTGTAGCCGGCTGCTTTCTCTTCCTTCTGTTTTCTCTAACAAGTGCTTCAAGCTCTAGATTTAATGGTTCGATTGCTCGTCCACTTGACCCAGTGATCATACACCTGTTCTCACACAGAAAAATTAGAATTGTTTGGATCACAAATAAAATAAAATAAAGCAATTAAAATTTAACATCCTACAAGAAAATTAAATCACTATAGAACTAAATTTAAATCTATAAACTATCCCCGGCAGGCGGCGCCAAGAACTTGATCGCTATTTTCTTTCACCTTCAAGTGTAAGGGATCGATTGTAGTGCGCGTGACCAAGTGAATATCGTTCCTACGAGATAGTTATAAATTTAATAAGTAATTATATATGATAATTGAATTGCAAGACAAATCTGGGGTTTTTTTAAAGGATGATTAATTAAACTACTAAAACCAAATAATTAAACTAAGCAAATAAAGAAATCACGCAGAGAAAACGATTTAGAATTCAAGAATGGAGAATTGGTAATGCTCGGGCAAACAGCTTAGCTATGTGAATAATTTAACTAGACCCGAATTAATTACCTACAAATGCTTATAAGAGGATCACTAAGCCTAGTTAAATCACCTTGATCGGGTAGGATCTAACAACTATAATGAGCTGAAAATCTTAGGATCAATAAGAAATTAACTCTCTCTCTCTATCTATAGGTACTTCATGCTAAATTTCATTAAAGGGTAGAGCACTAGACTTCCCTTTCTAGGTATGCAATTATTAATCTCTTTTGTCTCCTTACCAATTACTTAATAATAATTTTTTACCAAGTAATTAATATTCCAAATTGATTGTCTAACACTCTTAGGAATTATAGGTCAATCCCCTAAGACTGTCACAGGAAACAAGAATTATTATGCAGAAATATAGAATCCTATTAACTATCAATCAGTGATACTGTCAAGAATAATTAAAGGAAATCAAAACCCAAAAAAAATAATATAAAGTCTCAAAATATCCTTTTCAATAAAGAAATAAATATTCTGCAATATAATAAATTTAAGTCTAGGGCAATCAAATCACATAGTCAAATCTGTCTTAAAGCTCTAACATTACCTACAAAGAAACTTAGCCCATGGAATTACGAGGGCAAATCACAAAGATGTAATAATCCTCAACCATTATTCTAAAATAACAAAGATAAATAACTGAAAAATAAAGAACCCTTGTGAAGGAATCCGATTCTTCAGTCACGATCTCCGTCGAAATCTCCGTTTCTGATCCAAGTAGCAACTCTGATCGTCTCTCTGGTAGAAGGATGGAAGGATATGAGTGAGGGTAGGGCACTATGATGATGGAGGCGTGTATTCTATCGTGAATATCTCTCATGAATAGCCTCTGTATCTGCTCCTTTTATACTTCTCACGAATGGGTACTGGGCCAACTTACGCCACACGTTATTGATTTGGGCTGCTCGACAAGTGATGAAAATCAATATTGAAAATCAATCGTGTCGCCTGACTTTTCCTCAGCAACCTGGCGGCTCGCTTGGTCCTTTGCATGGCATCTCGCTTGGTTTCCTCAGCAACCGGGCGGCTTGCCCGGTTTGGCGCACAGCATGGCGCTTGGTATGGTGAATGGCAGGGCGTCCGACATGGTACTTGGTATGGTGCATGGTGGCTCACCCGGCAAATCACACGACTCCACGTCCGGTTAGTCAGCTTCTTCCTAGCTCATTTCAACTCTACTCCAATACTCAATTGAGTCTTCTTTTCCTGTGAAAAATATGACAAAATACCTCACAAGCACCTTTTACCGTTAACAAAAAGAGTATCACCTTTTTGTGCAAATACAACATTAGAATACATCAAAGAAGTATTAAATCAAACCTAAAATATCATAATTTTCACTCTCATCAGTGCACATCTTATTGATGAAGATTTGCACACCCACGTTCAATAAAGAATACTGTGTTTATTTGATTTTATTGGTTGTTGGGTTCCATAAAGAACACTGTGCATTTAAAGTGAAGTAAGCGATGTTTTTTTTTCTCAAAAATCTAATCGCAAAAGTTGTTGTTATTTGGTTGAGAAATTTACGTTTCTTATCTTTATGGAAAGTCAAAGTGTGATTAATTATATATGGAATATTAAAATTTATTCCAAATAAAATAATAAGGGTAAACTTGGAAAAAGAAAATAACATCATGTATCTCTTAGTAATTATATTAGATGAATGTATCTCTTAGTAAAAACTCGTATCTATTAGTAATAAACTCATGTTTTATTTATTCAAGTGATTTAAGAAATAAATAGTTTACTGTCCTTATGATTTGATAATAAACTTGGTTGCTTAACGTTAAAATAGACATTCTTATACTTGGAAATTTTTAATTGTGCATGTAAAATGCTCAACATCTCACACAAGTCTTTATCATTGAAGAAACGTGACAGTGGTGCAATGAATTATTTAATGAATTCATAATATAAATAAAAAGTGATAACATTTTATATTTAAATTGATAGTTCCTCCGTCAATCCTTAATCTATACATTTTATTATTTTGGGCCGTCCACTTTTAATCTATTCATTTATTCTTTTAGACATATGAGACTCACACCCTCTAGTAATAGAAATAAAATATGGGGCCCACTCCCTTCACTATTACAACTACCCACTACACATAAAATAATAATACTCCTTAATTCACGTGCAAAAAATAAATGGATACATTAACAATGGACGGAGGGAATAATATTTTTTATAAAAAAATTATACTATATAAAAAATGTAAAGATAGTCTCACGCAAGTATTGCCTATTTTCGAATATTTCCGAAATTACATGATGTCTCAAAAAAATATTTTTAGCTCTATTGTTATCCAAAACATCACTAAAAGCACTCTAATACTAAAAATTTATAATGAAAATACTAATCCAATTAATTCAGTTCACTATACATCATAATTTATAAAATAACTTTTTTGTACGTAAATAACTCTTTAAATAAATGAAATATTATAGTTTTACTAAAAAATATTATTAATGTTGTACCGGAATTTAAGGATTGACTTTAATTTTTAATAAATAATAATAATTATTTATCTATTTAAAAAATAAATTTTCATGAATAATTTTGATAAATTAGAATGTAAGGTTTTGCTTGTTTTTTTGTCTAAGACTTGCCATTCCATTTCGGCTGTCATGGCCAATATCGTAAACTAGTTGAAAATGACCTTTTAATAATGAAAAGGATGTGTTTGGCTTTGATGGAAATGAGTTGTTAAAGTGATTTCGTTATTGAGGATCTTATGAAATTTGAGCAAGAACTTGTTAAACCTCTCAAAAACTCACACACTTGGTTGATTGATCACTCATGTTTGACTCTCGAATTGATTGATAAACAAAAAACAAAATGAAAGAGATCAACACAAAGATGCATATTAGTTCGGCGTATGCCTACATCCACTTTTGAAGGAAAGATCACTCACTAAAATGATTACAATACACACTTGAGGAAGAGAGGATGATGAACTTATGCACACAAACCCTAATGTGTTTTTCCTAATTTTTATACTGATGTGTTGATGCTTCTCGATCCTTCTTCTATCACGTTTTACTCCTTATATCAGAAAACTTCCCCAACTGTATATATGTGAGATCACACAAGAATCCATCCAGTTGGCTGATCAGTTTTGCAATCATCTAACTAACTAACTGACTTGATTCCTTCTTCAATGTACAACTGCAACGTATGGTTGAGATAAGCTCTGATCTCACGGCTATAACTTCACATGCAACTGATCTTATCAACACTTCATCAACCAATCACAATCTCCCACGTGTTTATCATTGTATGAAACCTCACACACACATGCATGCAGGCTATAACACAACAATACTCCACCTTAGACTGCATCATCACTAGCTTGTAACCTCCTCCACCTTACTGCTATTTAAGGTTGCAGCCACCTTTCTTCCTTACTTAGTTCAGATGAATCAATTGCTTACACAGTTCATACTTCTGAACTGGTAAGCTTTTAGTGAACATGTCAGCTGGATTTTCAGTAGTTTTGATCTTCTTGACACTAACTACTTCCTTGTCTATCATGTCCCTTATGAAATATAACCTCACATTAATGTGTTTGGTCCTCTCTTGATACCCTTGATGCTTGGAGAGATGTACTGCACTCTTATTGTCATAATACACCTCAACTGAATCTTGCTGAACCCCAAACTCACTCAGTATACCTGTCAGCCATACACCCTCTTTGATTGCTTCAGTGAGTGCAACAAATTCTGCCTCTGTAGTTAATAAAGCCACTATATGTTAATGTGTTTCCTTCCAACTTACTGCAGTACCAAACAAGTTGAATACATATCCAGTAAGTGACTTCTTAGTATCAAGATTTGTTGCATAATCAGCATCAACATATCCAACTTCTGCCTTATCCCATGTTGCCATTTTCTAAAACTTCATACCTGTTGTGATGGTACCTTTCACATACCTGAGAGCCCACTTCACTGAATTCCAATGTAGTAGTCCTGGATTGCTCATAAATCTACTAATCATGCTCATCACATAAGCTAAATCTGGCCTGCAACATACCATTGCATACATCAAACTGCCAACAGCACTAGCATAGGGTATGCTGCTCATCTCAATTTTCTCTTGATCTGTTTGAGGAGCTTGGAGTAGTGACAGACTCACTCCTTGCTTTGCTGGTGTTGTTACTGATTTACTGAGATTCATATTGTATCTCTTCAGCACTTTGTCTAAGTATGATTCTTGGAACAATTTCAACTCTCCAGCTAATCTGTTTCTCTCAATCTGCATACCAAGGATCATCTTTGCTTCTCCTAGATCCTTCATATCAAACTCCTGCTTAAGTATTTCTTTTACTTCATCTATACCAGCTTGATCCTTACAAGCTATAAGGATATCATCTACATACAAGAGTAAGTATGTATAACACCTTTTCTTGAACCTAACATAGACACAGCTGTCATGTAAGCTTCTGCTGAATCCATTTGATGTAATGTAATCATCAAACTTCAAATACCACTACCTTGGACTCTGCTTCAGACCATACAAAGATTTCAATAGTAAGCAAGCCTTATTCTCAGCACCTTCAACACTTACACCATCAGGAATCTTCATGTAAATATCTTCTTCTAGATTTCCATGCAAGAATGTTGTAGTGACATCCATCTGATGTAACTCAAGATCAAACTGAGTTACTAATGCCAATAAAATTCTAAGAGAACAATGCTTAACAACAGGTAAAAATATCTCATTATAATCAACACCTTCTTTCTGTGCCCTTGCTACAAGCCTTGCCTTGTACCTAACACCTCCTTCTTTCCTTGTAACATACTTCTTCTTATAAATCCATTTATAACTTACTAACTTCTTGTTCTTTGGTCTATCAACAATCTACCAAGTCTTGTTCTTATGCAATGATAGCAACTCTTTTTCCATAGCAACTATCCACTTGTTATTCTCATTTCCTGATATAGCTTCATCATATGTTCTTGGCTCATAATTTTCTATATCAGATGCAACATACAATGCATATGATACTATATCAGCTTCCATGTATCTTACTGGGGCCTTGATCTGTCTTCTCAACCTATCCCTGACAAGTTGATAGGAACTTAAATCATACCTTGAGCTAGATGAGCTAGGTGAGTTTTCTTTCTTATTCTGATCAGCATTGTTATTCTGTTCATTATATTGCTGTACTTCCTTCCTTCCTTGCTCCACCTGAGGCTCATCAGAGTCTGTATTGATAGATACTACAGAATTTCTTTCAACCAATGGCATCTTCTTTTCACTGAATGTGACATCCCTGCTAACAATAAACTTGTTAGCTTCATAACACCATAGCATGTATCCTTTTACTTCTTTGGGGTATCCAACCATTACACATTTCACTGCTCTTGGTTCCAACTTATCTTGCTTCACATGAGAGTAAGCTTGACATCCTATTACTCTCAAATGACTATAACTAGGAGCCTTTCAAGACCACACTTCTTCAGGTGGTTTGAATTTTAAAGCTGCTGATGGACATAGATTGATCAGATAGGCTGCTGTAGCCACAAGTTCACCCCAAAACCCTTTTGTAAATCCTCCACTACTCAGCATACATTTTACTCTCTCTAACAATGTTTGATTCATCCTTTCTGCAACACTATTTTGTTGTGGAGTTCTAGGTGTAGTCTTGTGCCTCTTAATTCCCTTTTCTCTGCAGAAGGTATTAAACTCTTCTGAAACAAACTCAAGTCCATTATCTGATCTCAAACATTTCAGCTTCTTTACTGTTTGATTCTCCACCTCAGCAAGCCATTCCTTAAATGCAGTGAATGCTTGATCCTTTGATTTTAGGATTTTAACCCATAGCTTTCTAGAGTAATCATCTATGAAAGATATGAATATCTTCCTCCTCCCATAGTTGGATTTCTTGATGGTCCCCATAGGTCTGCATGAACATACTGAAGCTTCTCTGATGAAGTATGTTCTCCTGAACCAAATTTTAACCTCTTTGCCTTACTTAGAATGCAATCTTCACATTGATCCATCTTACAGGTTGAACTTATGTCTAGTAGCTTCTGTCTTGTTGGCTCTTGTAACCTTCTCTCACTTACATGAGCTAGTCTTCCATGCCACTGGTGAACATCTTCTTAATCTTGTGAAGTGTTCAACTGTCCAGAGACAACAGATCCTTCAAGAAAGTAAAGATCAGAGCTCTTAACACCCCTCATTACTACTGACTTATCTTTCATGATGGTGAGTACACCTTTTTTCACATAGTACTCACATCCCAGAGAGTCTAACATTCCTAATGATATCAAGTTTCTTCTTAACTCTGTTACATATCTCACATTTGTGAGCAGCTTTATGGTACCATCAAACATTTTAAATTTGACAGAGCCAATACCCTCAATCTTGATGGCTTGATCATTGCCTTACAAGACTGATCCGTCATGATATGGTTTTAATTCAGTAAACCAATCCTTAACTGATGTCATATGGAAGGTGCAACCTGAATCTAACACCCACTGATCTGACACTTGGCCTGAAACAATGAACTTAATCGCATTTCTAGTGAAATGTCAAGAGTAAGTGTACTCTATCGCTGTTGTATACGCGTGACCAAGTGCAAAATTTATAGTATTGTCGTCCCAAGGGAAAAGGTAAACTCAAGTTGTATCCGGATTTTCCATTGATTTATGTTTTGTAAGGATGATCAAGATAAGGTTTTGATTTAAGAACTATGATTACTCTATCAATTAACTAATAAACTAGACAAGCAACTAATTATAACAAGTATCAATCAAATCAAGTAGCAAGAATGAGATGGAATGGATGAAGTGTATCTAAAAAGAGAGCAAGGCTAGCAACATCATGGTCAAGGTCTTATGTAGACTTCACACTTACTCAAGCATTGATGACTTTCAAGTTATGATACTAAGGGCAATCACAATTGTACCCCTAACCCCTATGGCCAAGGTGATTAGGTTCTCAACTCTTTTACAAGTTTAAATCTCCTAAGATTGTCTTACTCTCAATTCCCTCATGGGTACTATGATCATAAGTTGGTTCCCCTCACTAGTTCATCACTAATGTTCTATCATGAGGTTCTAAGCACTTGGAGGGAATGACTTTCCTCCCCTCATACTAACCAAGTCACCTAATACAATCAATGATTCAATTAAATCACCACACATAATATTGGAATGGCCATCCTAACACTATGCATAGAGAATTTAACCACACACATCATGCATCAAATGAGAATAAGCATTCATGATAGAAAGTAATCATAACAATCAATTCATCAAGCTTTAATAATGCAAAAATCTACATATTTCCTAACCAATCATATTGCTAGCCTCACTTGAGGACTAGCCACAAATATTCATTGCAAATTGGCTACAATCCAATACAAGCTCCATATGAGCAATAAAATGAAGAAAGTAGCAAAATAAAAGAGATTGAGCTTCCCCTTGAAGGTAGACTCCTTCTTCCTTGATCATGCCAAATTCTTCAAACAAATTTGATTTTCTCTTCTTAGATGATGGAATGAATGGATGTATGGATGGATTTATGAAGATCAAGGTGAATTGATGGATTTAGATGGTGTAGATGGCTTGTAGATCTAGTGTGTGAGGAAATGTGGTGTGGATTGTGTGTAACTGCTCTCAATCTGATATAATATGTCTCTCTTTTTCTAATTTCGCACAAATCATGGTTTTATATCACTTATGGACCTTCTAGAAGCTTCCGGAACATTCTGAAAATTACACAGGATTTTGCACCTACACGGCCCATGCTGCAGTACACGGCCCGTGTAGGGCACACCTACTTCGGCGTTTTGTGCGTGCTTCCGGACACGGCTCGAGCTGCAATACACGGCCTTGATCATGGCCGTGCAGCACTTTCTGACGACAATACACGGCTCCTTCTTACAGGGCCGAGCTCCGCACACGGGGCGTGCAGCAGCGCACGGCCCGTGCACCAGCGCACGGTCGAATCTCTGGCCGAGCAGCGTGTTCTGATGACATTACACGGCCAGCTGCTACAGGGCCGTGTTCCGCGCACGGCCCGTGCAGCTGCATGGCCTATTCTTCATCTCCCTTTCGCTCCCGACTCCGTGTTTGTCCGTTCCATGACCTGTTTTACACATATTTAAGCTCATTTACACAATTCTATCAGTTCGTACCACTTTCCTCAAAACAACAATAACTCCACCAAAATTAACACAAATACGGATAAAAACATCCGAAAATACACACATAAAGACACTAAAACCTAGGTGAAAATGACGACAATCAACCCCCCAAACTTAAAGTGTTGTTCGTCCTCGAACAACTAAAAATGATAAACAAGAGGAGAAATTTTCACCTAGAGAACATCTAACGAACATAAACCACAATACATCACAAGTAATAAGGACTTCAAAATCAAGTTAAGTATCCCTACATAATCAAACTTGTAACATGAAAGATTAACGAGTTCAATCTCAAGCATGACAAAAGAGTAATCAAATCCCTTTCAATCCAAGCCTTACATAGGATATCAAATTCGCTCAACACTCTTTGAAGTAAGGTTTTGAACAACACTCATCAACCGGTTGTAACCGACTCACCATAGGCTTGCTCATGGACTATGTTCACAAGCCACCCTAGTTTCAATAAGTGATCAAAAAGGTCTTTATCTTTGGATGTAATGTTTAGGCTCTTTGGTAAGGTAGGAAACTTTGGATCATAGTGACTTTTCAAATGTGGTTGATCGAAGAGATGATTCCTTTCTTCAACATCCTCACTTTCATGCTTCCTTTCTTTTCTACTTTAATCACAAACACTAAGCATCATTATTCCTTGGATTTCTTGAGCTTCTTTTTGAATGGCATACTTCTTTTCTTTAACTTTTGTGTTCCTTGAGCATATTTTTCTATTTTGCTCCTTTTTCACTTTTGTTGAAGTTGCACTTGCTTTTCTTAAGCTTTTTCATCCTTTTTCTTGACTCAACCTTTCTTTCCATATACGTTTCTTTGCACATATTTCCACATATTCCCTTGTAAACCATCATCATCCTCAATTACCCACACATAGGTTATATATATAAGGTTTAAATGGGTTTTCAAGGCTTGTAATGTGCTT
Source organism: Pogostemon cablin (assembly GCA_023678885.1). Taxonomy (NCBI): domain Eukaryota; kingdom Viridiplantae; phylum Streptophyta; class Magnoliopsida; order Lamiales; family Lamiaceae; genus Pogostemon; species Pogostemon cablin. The sequence continues at coordinate 23,800,539 of CM042989.1, read as the reverse complement.
ATATCACAAGAAATAGGCTTAAAGGTTCAAAGTGGCTTACTAGGGATAATGTTTTTGGTAAGGAAATTTTATGGCCATGACTTTCTCAACAAGGATGGCCTAAGATCATTTCACAAATTTCAACCATTCGGGCTTCGTTCCTATAGTCCAAGAGCAAGTTCTAGTTTGTCTAAGTTCAACCGGTCCTCTCTTCAATAACTAACCATGGAGGCACGGTTGAGGCTCAACTCTCACAAGCTTTTGCTTGGACCAAAAGAAACTCAATTAACTTTCATACTTCTCAAAATTGAACAAATTATGTAATCCATGTCATAATTTTAACAAGTAGAAACCATTAACTTGCTTGCCATCACCTATCACAAACAATGCATCATAGCTCATACTCAAAAACATTACTCAACTCCTTCCCAAAACATACCACCAAAACCACACCTATACAAGAATTAAAATAACAACAAACATCACCTACTAATCAAGGGATCAACCAACAATACAAACATATAACATGCATAAATCAAATCATCCATCAAAAGAAAATAAAGCACATCAACTCAAACCCATAACGATAAAGATCAATCTCCCATCGCATCCAAACAACAAAAAAAAACTGAAAATAAAATCCCAAAGTAAAACCTCCCAAAAACCAACAATTTAAGTACAATCTAATCAAATTCTAACAAATCAAATCAAATGTCTAAGCAATAATACTTCCAAAATTCTAAATAATAGCTAGATGAATGGACAAAAGTGCCAAGCACTCAAAATACTCCCTCATTGTTCCGGAGGCGGAGGAGGTGGACGATAGGTGTTCCATGGAATGTAGGCTCGAGGGTTCGCAGGAAACTGGAAGTTGAACATCATGGTCATCATCTCCTCCATGTTGTTGGAGTGCACCCTTGATTGTTCTTCATAGTACTCCCTCCTTCGTTGTCCAGCTCTCAACTCTTCAATGTGTCTTCCATGCTCTTGCTGGACTTCGCGAATCTCCCTGATCTGAGTCCCATATGTCTGCTGCACATGCCTCATGTCACGTACCTCATCCATCATATAGTTCCACCTTTCATCTCCTTGGCCCGGTGCGACTGGTGGCGGTGCTCCTTCTTCTTCAAACAGTGGTGGATCAGGGCCTTGCTCCTCAAACTCAATCTGCTCCGGTTGCTCTCCTTGCTCATCACCCTCCATGGGCACTTGCTCGGCCCTCAAATTGGCTAGCTCTTCATTTTCTTCAACTCTAACATGCCTCAGAACCTGTTCCATTTCATCTCTGTTTCTTCTATAAAATGCCTTAACAACTCTGGAATGGTTCACGCTTCCCATAGCCAAATTTGCAAGCCTTCTCCTTGTATAAACTGTAGTGAGCTCCGACATTGGCAACGGAAATGGAGCTCCCTTCTCCTGCCTTAAACAGTATTGATTTCCTACCATGGTCAAAAATTCCATCCTCATCAGCTGTGAGTAATTCAACCCTTCACTAACCATACGATTCTCCATTCCTGCGAAGTTAACTCCCATTCCTTGAGCTATCATTGTAATCATCCCTCCTAGCATCAACCCTTGAGAACTCTGCCTCTTTGCAACTCTCTCCGCATGTTGCACAAAGTGTGCTGCAACATTAAGCGGTAGCTCTTTATACATACAATACATGATGTAAAGCTGCTTTTCTCCAACTGAGCCTCCTTCAAACCTTCCCAGTATAGTGTTGGAGACGATCTTCTCCAAATACCTCATTACCGGATTCCGGATGGCTGTTCCCTTTGAGGCACTAGGGACGTACCCTGCTCTCTCAGTTCCATCATTCACAAGGCTTGACCACCATTCTTGTTGATTGAAAGTTCCTCCGGCATAAAAGCTCCGATGGAATTCGCATGGCGGGCACCCAAAACACTCATTCAAAAATGCCAATGGAACCTTTTCCCTCAACACATTATCTAGCTGAAAAGTCACCCACAGTGGATACCCATTCCTATCTTTCTTCACTTGTAAAGTACTCATGAATTCCGCAGTGAGATGATAGTAGGTTGGCGGCCTCTTATCGAAGAAAGCTTCCATCTGAGAGAAGCGAAATAACTTCCTCAGATCTTCCTCTATACCTAATCCCCTCATCGTTTCCGTATCTTGGAAACGAGTAGCCTTGACCTTCGGGGCTAGCACTTGCCAGCGAATCACATACTTTCCCCAATAATCCTCGAACTCAACTCCAAATTCTTGTGGATGAATTCCTTCAATAAACAACTGGGCATCCAAGTTAGATAACTCCTCAGGGTCGGTTATCACAATGAAATCCTCGGTCCTTGGGCGAACTCTCCTCTCAGCCATCTACAATATACAAGCAATATGCAACTTATCAAATATATTCACACTTAACAACTTATCACCATTCATCTCAACTATCAACAATTATAACCAATTTCTACTCATGATCACACATATGAATCCTCACTTCAATCATCTTAAAATGCTATTCACATTTGACCATCAATTTCCAACGAATTCCTCTCTTAGACATTTCATCGAACACTTGGCATGCACAAAATTTAAACATCCTCTCAACATAAAATTTTGCATATCCTCATGCCCAAATCCTCAATATCTAAAGTTAATCTCTTACAAATAAACATCATACTCATGTAATTCATCAATTGGCACAACAAAATTATTCAAATTCAACATTCTCACACAAATCCCCAAATTTCTCATGAACCCTAATTCACTTTATTCAAAAATTCTATTCAAAACATGTATGAACATCATCAATTAAGCATAAAATTCACATTAGAACAAAGCCCATATATCAATTTACGAAATTCATATCAAAATTCAAAAGTTTTGGTTCAAGAAGTCATACCTTTCAACAATTGGATGTGGAGAAGTGATTTGGTGTGCAAACTTGACAAACTTTACTCACAATCCTCAAAAGAAACTAACCTGGTGGAAGATTTGTGTACTTGGAGGAGTGAATTGGATGTGTACGGATGAAAGGGAGTGTGTAGAATGCTTACGGAAAAGCCCTTTTAAAAACCTGGTCGAAGCCCTGCACGGCCCGTGTTACGCAGCACGGCCTCAAGTGAGGCCGTGCAGCGTGTTCTGATCCCATTACACGGCCACCTGTTACAGGGCCGTGTGCGGAACACGGCCCGTGTACCGTTTCTCCTGCACGGCTCGAGCTGCGTAACTCGGCCATCATCCTGGCCGTGTAGCATGTTCTGATCCCGCTACACGGCCAACTGCTACAGGGCCGTGCACGGCGCACGGCCCGTGTAGCAGTTTGCCCTGTTCTTCATTTTTCTTGCTTCACTCCATCCTTGCCCTGTTTTTCACTCTTCACATACCCTATTCATGCTTAAACACTACTCAATGTTATCCATGCTACACTCATAACCAAGAATGGATTAGAATGTACTCAAAACACCACCAAACACACCAAAACTATCCTAACTCATGAGAAACATATTCAAAATTTTTCAAAAATGACCAATTTGCAATGATGATATATATACACAAAATAACACAATCAATTGAACAAAGTATAGATCACACCACGCACAAAGTATAGATCACACCACGCACTCTCCCCCCAAACTTAAATCGAAACAAGTTACGAATTAAGTTTGCAAAAGTGGTGAGACATACCTTATTCGTTTTCTCAATGCTCTTCATGCTTCTCCACCTCTTATGCCTACTTTAAGCTCCAATTGATCAAGTGTGACCACCACGCAACCTCATCCGTGTCTTTTCTCTTATGCGTTTCTCATGAGCTTAACCACCTTCATACCAAATCTACAAGAAAACTAAAAAAAAATCTACACTAAACCAATACTCAAAAGAAGTTTAAGAAGAGAGAGTAACCACATACACCGTCTCCTTTTGAGAAGGAGATAGGTAATGCTTCACTCTATGACCATTTACCACAAATTCATTATTTGGACCCTTTAACCTCAATGTATGTCCATTCAACACTTCAAGCACTTCATAGGGTCCCATCCATTTTGATTTAAGCTTTCCGGGAAACAACTTGAGCCTCGAATTGAATACAAGCACTTTATCCCCGAGAGCAAACGTCTTCTCCTTGACCTTAGCATCATGCCATCTCTTCATATTTTCCTTATGGATAATTGAGTTTTCAAATGCTCTTCCTCTAAACTCCTCCAACTCAACTAACTTCAACAACCGTGCTTGACCACTTTCCCCCTCGTCCATATTAAGACGTTTGATAGCCCATAATGCACGGTGTTCAAGCTCCACGGGGAGATGACAAGCTTTATCATAGACCAATTGATACGGTGAGACACCAAGAATGGTCTTAAAAGCCGTCCGATAAGCCCATAAAGCGTCGTCAAGCTTGTCCGACCAATCCTTCCTCCCTCCATTGATGGTCTTCTCCAAAACTAACTTGATTTGGCGGTTTGAGACCTCCGCCAAACCATTTGCTTGAGGGTGGTAAGGTGTAGCCACTCGATGTTTCACTCCATATCTTTTCAACAAACTCTCCATCAACTTGTTTACAAAGTGTGATCCTCCATCACTCACTAAAGCTCGTGGAACTCCAAACCTAGCAAAAATGTTCTTTTTCAAAAACCTTTGCACAATCAAAGCATCATTCGTCTTCGTGGGAATTGCCTCCACCCACTTGGACACATAATCCACAGCTAGCAAGATGTACACATATCCTTTAGACGAGGGAAATGGTCCCATAAAATCAATCCCCCATACATAAAAAATTTCTACATCAATCCTTAAAGTCATGGGCATTTCATCTCTCTTGCCAATTCCCCCTATCCTTTGGCATCTATCACACTTTGCAACAAACTTCTTTGCATCCTTAAACAATGTTGGCCAATAGAAGCCCGATTGTAAAACCTTAGCCCCCGTCTTTTGATGAGCAAAGTGACCTCCACACAAAGACGAGTGACAAAGTTCAAGAATCCCCATAACTTCTTCTTCAGCTACACATCTCCTTATTACTCCATCATTGCAAATTTTAAACAAGTACGGCTCATCCCAAAAATACTTCTTAATTTCAACATGAAACCTCTTTTCTTTGTACTCATTAAGCAACGTGGGCTTGATTCCACACACAAAGAAATTGACGTAATCGGCGTACCAAGGCGGCACATTCACCATGCGAGTATTCACTTGCTTGACCTCTAGTAGTAAAATGTCCTCATCCGGGAACTCATCCCCAATGGGCTTCAAATCTTCATTTGCACCTCCATTTTCTAACCTAGACAAATGGTCCGCAATCACATTCTCCATGCCCTTTTTATCCTTGATGACCACATCAAATTCCTGCAAAAGCAACACCCAACGAATTAAATGAGGTTTAGCATCTTTCTTACTCATGAGGTATTTTATAGCCGCGTGATCCGTGTAGACAATCGTTTGTGTTCCAACCAAGTATGGTCGAAACTTCTCAAAAGCATACACTACGGCTAAAAATTCCTTCTCCGTTGTGGTGTAGTTAATTTGGCACGAATTCAATGTCTTTGAGGCGTAATAGATTGCTCTAAACTTCTTCTCTCTCATTTGCCCCAACACCACTCCAATGGATTGATCGCTAGCATCACAATGAAGTTCAAATGGTAAACTCCAATCCGGGGTAATGAGGATCGGAGATGAAGTGAGAGCATCCTTAAGCACCTTCTTCTTCTCTTGCACTTCCAAAAATGGCTTTTCATCAAGTTTCTCTACCTTTACCTCCTTTGCTTCCTCTTTTGTGAGTGCCCTACAAGCATTAAAACCATGCAATTCATCAATTATTTTATCATTTTCTACACCAAAAGAAGATTTAGCTTTTATAGATTCAAGAAAATAAGAGTGGCTTATGATGATTTCCAAAGGGTCCTTGGAGTGAAGGTGATACATATGCTCTTCAACCATGTCGTCAATAACCTCCACTCTTCCACATTCCTCCCTAGGATACCTCATAGCCTCACTTAAAGAAAATATGACTTCATCCTCATTCACCCTCAAAGTTAGCTCCCCTTTCTCCACATCTATCAATGCTTTCCCGGTGGCCAGAAATGGACGTCTAAGTATCAATGGGACACTATCATCTTCAGCCATATCTAGTACCACAAAATCAACGGGGAACACAAACTTGCCAACTTTGATCAAAACATCTTCCACTATTCCCTTGGGATGTGTCAACGACCGATCGGCTAATTGAAGTGTAACCGACGTCGGTTTGACCTCACCAATACCCAACTTTTTGAAGATTGATAAGGGCATTAAGTTAATGCTTGCCCCTAGATCACATAAAGCTTTGTAGTTCCTTTGCTCTCCCATCTCACAAGGAATAGTGAAACTCCCCGGATCTTTCAATTTAGGGGGAAGTTTCTTTTGCAAGATTGCACTACATTCCTCCGTAAGGTTCACCGTTTCGAACTCTCCCAAGCTTCTTTTCTTTGACAATATATCCTTCAAAAATTTGGCGTAGTTGGGCATTTGAAGTAAGACCTCCGCAAAAGGCATATTCACATGTATCTTCTTCAACATTTCAACAAACTTGGCAAATTTCTCTTCTAATCCCTTTTTCAAGCATCTTTGTGGAAACGGGATTGCCATGGGCAACTTAGGAATCCCCCATTCATCTCTTTCAAACTTTTCCTCTCTCTCTTTCCGTTTTGCTTCTCTACATCTTTCCCATTTCTTTGGAGACTTTACTTTTTCTTCTTCAAGTGTAGGGGTACTTTCACCTTTTTCAACAATATCAACTTCTTTCTCTTTCCCTTCTTCACCCAAACTTTCCATAGGCTCAAGTTCACAATCCACCTCCTCTACTTCCGTTGGCATTGAAGGCCCTTCGTATTTTGTTCCACTACGAAGTTCAATCACCTTACATTGCTCCTTCGGATTAGTAATGGTTGTGGATGGAAACTTCCCTTGGTGATGAACATTACCCCTTTCACTTGCAATTTGACTAATGTGAGTCTCAATTGCTTTGAATCGATTCTCATTTACCTTATCTCTTTGCTTCATAAACTCAAACATCTTAGTCATTTTATCCTCCAATGTAGACAATGTAGACTTTCCTTCTTCATTTGGAGCCTTCTCCCCCGGATGAATGCCCGGTGGCAATGTGAGTGCATTACTTTGATTCCCATACGACAAATTTTCATATCTCCGGGGTTGATTGAAATTCCCTTGAAAGTTACCTTGCCCCCAACCTCCTTGCCTTTGTGGATATCCTCCTTCATTATTCCCAAAATTCCCACCGTAATTTCCTTGGAAGTTCCTTCCTTGCATGAAGGCAACTTCCTCAAGTGTCATCTCCGATGGGCTCCAAGAATTAGGGGACATAACTTGTTGAGGTATAGAAGTAGGCATTTGACAACTTTGAGAAGATTGACCCATACTTGGTGTAGATACACCTTGTTGAAAATTAGGAAACACTTGTTGATTCATCAAAGGTAATGACATCACATGCGGAGGATTAGCTAGCACTTGTTGATTCACCATTGGTGTAGATGTTGGAGTCACTTGCATACTAGCATTCATCCTTTTTAGTATCTCCGTGATTGCCTTGTCAGTTACATCTTCATTAGGCACCTCCACCTTTTTCACTTGTTGCAAGCACACTTCTTCCATCTTAGCAATCTTCTCTTTTTCATATAAGCCCGCAACTCTATCCATGGCCCATTGTCCCGTATTCAATGCTATTTCTTCACATATGGCAATTGCTCTTTCCGGAGTTTGCCCCAAAATCAAACCTCCCGATGAAGCATCAACAAGCATCCTTTCACTTCCATTCAAACCGGCATAGAAAAATCCAACTTGTTGATCTTCGGGAAATCCGTGTTGTGGGCATTTCCTTAGCATTTCTTTGAATCGGTCCCAAGCCTCACTAAAAGTTTCAAGAGGCATTTGCTTAAATTGCAATATTTGACCTTTGAGATGCAACATCTTCGATGGTGGAAAATACTTGCTCAAGAATCTTTGTGCCAACTCTCTCCATGTGTTGTAGGATCCCGGTGGTAAAGTATGATAACAAGCCTTAGCTCTATCTCGTAATGAAAACGAGAAGAGCTTCAATTTAATAATATCCTCACTTACCCCATTTATCTTGACCGTATTTGCTAACTCCGTAAATTGGGCTAAGTGAGCATTTGGATCCTCCATAGTACCACCACCAAATTGATTTGCTTGCACCATGTTGATCAATCCCGTCTTGATCTCAAAATGATTAACATTCACCGGTGGTCCCACAACATAGTTTCCATATTGCGGTTGGAAGTGATCTCGGATGTTCATTCCCACTCCATTATTCCCATTTCTACGAGGTTGATTTTGCACCATCGGAGGATCATTCCTTGCTTCTTGTTGTGCCAACAAGTTTTGAATAATAGCTTGCAATTGTTGGTTTTGCAAGTGCATTTGTTGAGCATAAACTTGTGGCACATATTCTTGATTACCAAAACCTCCTCTAGCATTATCACCACCTTGAAAATTTCTCAAATTACCTTCTTCATCAACCATATTTGCATTATCCCTTACTTCTTCCATATTTTCTTCCGTTGGTTCCAACACTCCTCTTCTTTGTCTTCTTAAGGTAGCTTCTAATTCCAAATTCAAAGGTTCAATAGATTGAGACCTTGAACGAGTTTGCATGTACCTACAAGAATTCCAAAATTAGCTCTCCAAGTAACTAAGACAAGTAAACAACTATACAAATGAAGGAAATATCCTTATCAAGACTAATCAACTTCAAACTCGTTACAACCACAAGTTTAACATTTCCCCGGCAAGCGGCGCCATGAACTTAATCGCATTTCTAGTGAAATGTCAAGAGTAAGTGTACTCTATCGCTGTTGTATACGCGTGACCAAGTGCAAAATTTATAGTATTGTCGTCCCAAGGGAAAAGGTAAACTCAAGTTGTATCCGGATTTTCCATTGATTTATGTTTTGTAAGGATGATCAAGATAAGGTTTTGATTTAAGAACTATGATTACTCTATCAATTAACTAATAAACTAGACAAGCAACTAATTATAACAAGTATCAATCAAATCAAGTAGCAAGAATGAGATGGAATGGATGAAGTGTATCTAAAAAGAGAGCAAGGCTAGCAACATCATGGTCAAGGTCTTATGTAGACTTCACACTTACTCAAGCATTGATGACTTTCAAGTTATGATACTAAGGGCAATCACAATTGTACCCCTAACCCCTATGGCCAAGGTGATTAGGTTCTCAACTCTTTTACAAGTTTAAATCTCCTAAGATTGTCTTACTCTCAATTCCCTCATGGGTACTATGATCATAAGTTGGTTCCCCTCACTAGTTCATCACTAATGTTCTATCATGAGGTTCTAAGCACTTGGAGGGAATGGCTTTCCTCCCCTCATACTAACCAAGTCACCTAATACAATCAATGATTCAATTAAATCACCACACATAATATTGGAATGGCCATCCTAATACTATGCATAGAGAATTTAACCACACACATCATGCATCAAATGAGAATAAGCATTCATGATAGAAAGTAATCATAACAATCAATTCATCAAGCTTTAATAATGCAAAAATCTACATATTTCCTAACCAATCATATTGCTAGCCTCACTTGAGGACTAGCCACAAATATTCATTGCAAATTGGCTACAATCCAATACAAGCTCCATATGAGCAATAAAATGAAGAAAGTAGCAAAATAAAAGAGATTGAGCTTCCCCTTGAAGGTAGACTCCTTCTTCCTTGATCATGCCAAATTCTTCAAACAAATCTGATTTTCTCTTCTTAGATGATGGAATGAATGGATGTATGGATGGATTTATGAAGATCAAGGTGAATTGATGGATTTAGATGGTGTAGATGGCTTGTAGATCTAGTGTGTGAGGAAATGTGGTGTGGATTGTGTGTAACTGCTCTCAATCTGATATAATCTGTCTCTCTTTTTCTAATTTCGCACAAATCATGGTTTTATATCACTTATGGACCTTCTAGAAGCTTCCGGAATATTCTGAAAATTACACAGGATTTTGCACCTACACGGCCCGTGCTGCAGTACACGGCCCGTGTAGGGCACACCTACTTCGGCGTTTTGTGCGTGCTTCCGGATACGGCTCGAGCTGTAATACACGGCCTTGATCATGGCCGTGCAGCACTTTTTGACGACAATACACGGCTCCTTCTTACAGGGCCGAGCTCCGCAAACGGGGCGTGCAGCAGCGCACGGCCGAATCTCTGGCCGAGCAGCGTGTTCTGATGACATTACACGGCCAGCTGCTACAGGGCCTGTTCCGCGCACGGCCCGTGCAGCTGCATGGCCTATTCTTCGTCTCCCTTTCGCTCCCGACTCCGTATTTGTCCGTTCCATGACCTGTTTTACACATATTTAAGCTCATTTACACAATTCTATCAGTTCGTACCACTTTCCTCAAAACAACAATAACTCCACCAAAATTAACACAAATACGGATAAAAACATCCGAAAATACACACATAAAGACACTAAAACCTAGGTGAAAATGACGACAATCAAACAACAACCAAAGCTTCAATGTAATCTTGATCCTTATTACCTTTATTTTCAGTTACCTGATTTGCATGGAATCTTTGATTTCCACCCTTTTCTGCAATCTTTCTAGCCACCATAACTTTCCACTTATAACATTGCTTTTTGAAATGACCAGGTTTGTTGCAGTGGAAGCAATTATTATTCTCTTCATCTACTGGTGTACTTTGATTACCTCTTTCCTGTTTCTTCTTATCAACACCAGCCTTCTTATCATTCTTGTTCCACTTGTTCTGTTTGTTGGCAACAAGTCCTTTCCCTGCAACTGTATTGTCTGATGTCTTATGGAGCACCTTTGCTTTGATTGCAAGAATCACTTGCTCTAGGGAGATTGACTCAATATTCCCATATAACAGTGTATCTCTCAATCTTTCAAAAGATTTAGGAAGAGCTGACATTAATATGACAGCCTTATCTTCACTTGACAGTGCTACATCAATATTTTCTAAATCATCAATGATCTTATTGAAATCATCTGGTTGACTTAGAATAGACTTATCTTCTGATACTTTGAAGGAATAGAGCTTCTGCTTTGTATACAGCCGATTTGCCAAAGTCTTCACCATGTAAAGATCAGCAAGCTTCTTCCACATATCCCTTGCAGATACTTCTTTTGAAACTTCCCTTAAAGCTTTGTCACCTAAGCATAGAATGATTGCGCTTCTGGCCTTTAATTGTTGATCTTGATCTACAGCTTGTGCAACTGCATCCACAACAGCTGCTTGATTTTCTGGAAGCGGTTTGATAACATCAGCCAATCCTTGTTGGATCAATATGGCCTCCATCTTCATCCTCCACAAACTGAAATCAACTTTCTCTGAAAACTTCTCCACATCAAACTTGGTTGTAACCATGATTCTTCCCCTCTGATCTGATTACTTGTGGCTGCTTCTTCTTCCCACAGACGGTGCCACTTCTTATGAAACTTGAGCAAGAACTTGTTAAACCTCTCAAGAACTCACACACTTGGTTGATTGATCACTCACGTTTCACTCTAGAATTGATTGATAAACGAAAAATGAAATGAAAGAGATCAACACAAAGATGTATAGTGGTTCGGCGTAAGCCTAAGGAAAGATCACTCACTAAGATGATTACAATACACACTTAAGGAAGAGAGGATGATGAACTTATGCACACAAACCCTAATGTGCTTTTCCTAACTTGTATACTGATGTGTTGATGCTTCTCGATCCTTCTTCTATCACGTTTTACTCCTTATATCAGAAAACTTCCCCAACTGCATGTATGTGAGATCACATAAGAATCCATCCAGCTGGCTGATCAGTTTTGCAACCATCTAACTAACTAACTGACTTGATTCCTTCTTCAATGCACAATTGCAATGTATGGTTGAGATGAGTTCTGATCTCACGGCTATAACTTCACATGCAGCTGATCTTATCAACACTTCATCAACCAATCACCATCTCCCACGTGTTTTTCATTATATGAAACCTCACACACGCATGCATGCAGGCTATAACACAACAGAGGAGGATAACGAAGCTTTTCCTGCATTTTGATTTTAATGGGTGTGATATTTATAAAAGACTTTAGAGGACTACGGTGGAATCGGTACAACATAATATTAGGTAGAATCAATCCTTTCAAGGAGTAATCTAATTATTTTTACAATATGGGGAGACTTATTTTTAGGTGCAATAGATATCTTATTATTACTAATAGATATGTGGACTTAAAATTAATACTAACAGATACAAAATTATATTGCACAAACCCGACTTTACCCTTCCTATTTATTCTCTACATACTACCATGAAAGTTGCAGTAGATTGTATCATCATTCCGCATTACAATCAATTTGTGATTAAAATGATATTTAATTTTTCATAATCATTCATAATTGATTGCACATAATTTGCATCGGATGGATTTTTGAATAAGTCTTCATGCCTGTACAATTAGTGTTTAAGGTTGCACAACTAGCTTTATTTCTGCACAATTTATGTATAAGGCTGCACAGCATTACTGTTATTAAAAGTGTATTTATTTGCTGGAAATAAATTATACCTAGATATTTATTTTTTATTTTTGTGCGTAGATTGGTTTCTCATACAATAAATTAAATTGTTACACAATCTATTATATTATTGCACAATATGTTAAAGAGTATGCACAATCTATTATATTACTGTACAATTTATTATTTTAAATTCGAGAAATTAATTTTACGCATTTTATTCTTATAAATAAAGTTACGCATCGGTGGAATCTTTAATTTCCAATCTATCTTCAATTTCAAGATTGGAGCTCTACATACATGGGATTTTTAACAACTTATTTACTGGAAAAAAAAATCAAAGAGGGTGTGTCTTTCAAATTCCAAAATTCTTGAAGCAACTTGCCGGGCTAGCTACTGTGAAAAAACGACGATGATATCGTGGTGTGCAATAACGCTGCGATAGATTAAAAAATAGAAATGATGAGTTTATACAAGGTCTGCAACAACACTGCGATAGATTAAGAAAACAGAAAAAATATTTACAGAATAACGTACAATTTAACCTAAAAATAAGAAAATTAGTTGGGAGGTGATATAATAGATTATTAGATAATAAATCTATTTCCAAATGTATGTATATTTAATTAGAGTAGGGTTATATTAGGTATATTATTTTAACTTTTTTATCCAATAATAATATAATTAGATAAACGTATTCTAAAGTAATAATTATACTTAATATGTATATCCAGTAATAATATAATTGGACAAACGTATTCTAAAGTAATAATTATACTTAATATGTATCTTACATTAAATATTCCTTTATTTAATATTATACATGAACAGTTGCTTGATATATCATAATTTTATCAAAATTATTTTTAAATGACAAATGCGCATGTGAGATTTTTTTCTTTATAAAAGGTGATAATAATTTATTTAAAAAATTATATTCAAATTAATAAAGGAGGATTACTACTAGGTACACAAAAAAACCCTAAATTACTATGAGATACAAATATACAAAAGTATTACTACTAGGTACAAAAATATATAGTGATATTCCAATATTACCCCTATTAATGTGCTGCACATAAATATTGTGTGCAGCAAAAGTTCATGTACAGCAAAGTGTGTGCAGCAAAAAAAGTGTGTGCAGGAAAAAAAAAGTGTGTGCAGCAAAAAAATGTGGTGGTCCGGCGGCGGCGGTCCGGCAGCTTTTCCGGCGGAGGCAGTTTTTCCGGCTACCAGTTTTTTTTTTTTCTTTTTTTTTTGGACGAACAGTTTTTCCGGCGACCGGCTGCCGGAGCTCCGGCGGCGGCGGCGCGGCAGCTTTCCGGCGACCTTTTTTTTTTTTTTTTTTTTTTCCTGACGAACAGTTTTTCCGGCGACCGGCCGCCGGAGCTCCGCCGGCGGCGGCGGTCCGGCAGCGGCAGCAGTGGTCCGGTGGTGGGTGGAGGTTGGGGTTAGTTTTTAAAGGTATATGGGTTTAGGGGTATATTTGGTATTTTACTTTAATATTTTGTATTAAATAATAATTATTTTAAATCAATGTATCTAGTAGTAATTAGGGGTACAAAGTGTGTACCTATCAGTAATTATTTCAATTAATAAAAGTGATAGTAGTGTAATTAATAATTTTATGAATAATTTTTAGTAAAAATAAATAGTGATACTCAATTCGTTCCAACCTCAACTTCAATTTCTTACTTCCGTGACACTCAATTACTATCTCAAATTAAATTTCTAAATTATCACCCATTTTTTCATACATAACATGATATTTACAAATGATTTATTACCATAAAATTCAGCATTACCCTAAAAAAAAGCTAATTTTCTTAATTTGCGTAACTACTATAAATGAAAAGATGAAAATTATACGGAGTAATATTTTTAATGAAAAAAATGATAACAATTTAAACAAATCGGTCTCACGCAAGTGTCATCCGTTCGTTAGTTAACTGGCCTAATTGATTACAACCTAGGGGCAGGCAGGTTAACTCAGATGCTCATAATTTCTTGTTTATGATATTTACAAGTTTTAGTGACGCACATAATAATTTATTGAACCAAACAACACGGTCTAATTAGTGATGTTTGTTTTTAGTTTTGAAAATAAAGATTTCATTTTCACAATTCATACAAAATCACCCTAATATGCACCTACAAATCCTACCACGTACAACCCTCAACGTACATACCTTTTATTGATGGATGTCTATTTGCACCCCAAAATTATTAAATGAACCTGGATTACTATACGTAACCCATTAAAATTAAAATTTACATATATAAATTACTGAATACATCCTATACAAAGACAATTTTACCCTTTTAATTATTCACAAAATTAAAAAGAAAAAATGAAAAATATAAGAATGAATAACTTATACGTGTGTGTATTTCACGTATATATCTGTTATCACCGGAGCCAGAACCAGCGGAACTCCCAGAATTGTTGTTGACGCCGGGACGCAATCAATAATTCATCGGAGTTTAACTTCAAGGTCTTCGTCCTCAGGGTTGACAGCGTGCGGTGTGTACTATGTAAGAGCTGATGAAGGAGAAGGAGAAGGAGAAGATAGTGTCAGAGGGCAGGGAGGAAGAGCAGCAGATGCCATCTCCGCCACCGCAATCACCTGTAAGTCTCCGGCGTCGACGGAAGTCAGTACTCTCGACGATGACGATATTTGGGGATTTTTCTTTAAAAACTGAATTTTAGGTTTTGAAATTGAAAATTTTGGAATTGAATGTCGAATTGAAAACACATAGAAAATATCAATATTTCTTGATTTCCCGACTATATCAAGAATCTTGTTGAAGGTGGTGGAGGTGTGGATGAAATTGGGATGGGAAAGGGAAAAAAGATGAAATTGTAAATGGGTCTTCAAGAATATGGGAATTTGTTGCATTCTTGAAGGAAAAATTCGTGGGTAAGATTTTGTTGCATTCTTGAAGAAAATACTCATGGGTAAGATTGAAAGGTGTTTTGGAAAGGTTGGTGTGATGTTTTGTAAGGGGGACTTCTGTTGTTGGTAGAGAACTGTGCAAACTCTGAGAAGATTGGCTTCATTTACCGGCGATGGAGAATCTTGGGCGGAGACGGCGGCAGCGTTGGAGATGGTTAGGGGTTGTAGGCCGCGGTGGAGATCAAGAAATATTAAAAATGGTGGGGTTTATTTAGAAATCTGGATGTATTTACAAATTTGATTATAATTTATTTTATTTTATTATTTATAAAAGGGTATTTGCGTCTTTTTAAATAATCATATATTAATTAATAAATTATTAGGGTTTATCTTGCAATTTTGGGTGCAAATAGTCGTCCCCTTTTATTTATTCTCTTCTTATTTAATATTCTTTTCTTTTTATCTCTCCTCTTTCTCTTTTATTTATAAACTAATATCTTTTTACACATTATTTTGTATTTTGATATAAAGTTAAAATTCATCTTATCAAAAACTTAAAACTAACATACTATATTACCATTCATTAGATTTTCCTTTTCTTTTTATCTCTCCTCTTTCTCTTTTATTTATAAACTAATATCTTTTTACACATTATTTTGTATTTTGATATAAAGTTAAAATTCATCTTATCAAAAACTTAAAACTAACATACTATATTACCATTCATTAGATTTTCAAAACCAAAATTCTCAATTTCAAACCTCAACCAAACATGTTACTTATCTTAACATGAATATGAAAAAAAATACAAAATATCACAATTTGACTAGGAATAATACTTTAATTTATAAGAGTAATAATTCGGCGCTTTTTAAAATTACAAATATCACAATTTGGCTAGGAATAATAATTTAATTTATTAGAATAATAATTCATCACTTTTTATCACATGCTAAAAGAGTAACTTTTTATCATATGTTAAAAGAGTAATATATTATGGTACATGGTTAATGAGATGCAACGATAATTTGTTTTTAGAAAGTACTCCCTCCTCCGTTTCACAATACGCTTCGCGTTTATTGTTCCACGTTGTTTAAAAAAATTATACTTTTTGACCAATTTTATTGACTTTAGAGGGTAATATAGTATTTTTAGGTAATAAAAAATTATAAAGTAATGGTATGTGTGTGAAAAAGAAGTGACAAATTTAAAATTAAAGTAACTTTTGAGGTTGTTGGATAAAGCGATTTTTCCTTTTTTTGGGGTGTGAAGAGTATTGTGGGACAAACAAATGGGGAAAGTGTAAATGATTTTGTCGGACGGAGGAAGTAGTAGTAAACTAAATTCAAAAGTCAAACAGTGCTCTAGGATCTTTGGCAATTAATTGTAGTATTTAGAAATTCATACTCCCTCCGTCCCCTTCATAGGTATCCATTTTTCCATTTTGGTACGTCACATCACAAAGTATCCATT
Organism: Pogostemon cablin; assembly: GCA_023678885.1. Lineage (NCBI taxonomy): Eukaryota > Viridiplantae > Streptophyta > Magnoliopsida > Lamiales > Lamiaceae > Pogostemon > Pogostemon cablin. Next base: position 23,783,668 of record CM042989.1, on the reverse strand, counting down.
TCTCTTTTTGGATTGATGTGACCCACAACCACTACACATGGCCCCACACTCAACACTAATACAACTAACCATTACACATTAAAATATTATTTCTCTCACCTTACTATACATTAATTAAATTAGAGGAAATGTCACTTCCTGCCCAAAATGAATTTAAAGCAATCAAAATATGCCCACATCGATTAAATACAATCAAAAGTGCCCACTTTAGTGATGATTTTACGTATATATCCCTACTATCATTATGTCTTATTGGAAAAATTAGATCCAAATATTGATTGACATTTATTAATAATTAATTAATGGCATAAAAATACAAATGTTTAATTAGTTAATTTCAATAAAAAATTAATTAATAATTTCAAATTAGGCATATAAAAAAATTCCATGCAGGCATTAATATTATATCATTAAATATAAATTAGATATATAAATTTATTCAGAATAAATTACTAATTAATTAATAATAATTTTTTATACCCAAGTAGTAATTTAATTAATTAGATATTGAGAAAAATAATCAATTATGGCCATTTTATTAAAATCAAATTTAATAATCTAATTTAATATTAATTGAAAAAATCCAATTTAAAATTAAATATTAAATTAATTAAATTTAGAATCAAATATTAAATTAATTAAACAGAATTCAAAATTGTTAACAAAATTTGATAATTGTGAAAATATATTTAAATTGAATCCAAACTGCAACCAAACACATTCTTTAATCGCACAAGGATACTTTGGTAAAATACAAGCATAAGTGGACAGTTTTGTTTTATTGTTATGACAGTGGGCATATCTATCAATATTATTTCTGCAGTGGGCAATTTTGATTAGTCCCCTTTTTTTTCTGTTAAAAAAAAAAGAGGTTTTATGACCTATTGCCCATTATGAATTTTCAATAATCAAAAAAGCCCACATCAACATATTTTCATCAAAAACTGCCCACTTTAGTATAATTTTACCAAAACACCCTTAACAAAAGAAAAAAACATATGAGAAGTTTAACTGACATGATTTCTACAGTATTTCCATCGGTCAAACTTTTAATTATTCTTACTAAAAACTCATTAAAAAAATAAAATTTTCTTTAAAAAATATAAAACCATACACAAAATTATTTAGTAATAAAATTAAGTATTCAAATAATTTTTTAAGTATTCGAAATATTTTATTAATTATTAATATTCCATCCATCTTTTAGTTACCGGTATTATATATACATAGTTTAATTTAGAAAAATTATTTTTTATCAATTTTATTAACTTTTTACTGATATTATCGTATTTTTAAGTAATAAATACAGTATAAAATATGTTTGTGATGGGAGTGATATTTTAAATTTTAGATAAGTTTTGAAGTTATTAATTGATGTGGTTTTTTTCTAGTGATGAAAATAAAGATAAGAAAGACGGAAATTGAAATTATGAAGTTAAATGTGAAACATAAAAATTAATTAATAAAAATTTTAATTAATCATACCATTAAATAATTATTTTTATTAATTTAATATTTAATTCTAGGAGCATTTGAGATAATCTATTAGACAACTAGTAATTCAATTAGTTAGTATACCAAGGGAGTATTTTTCGAAGAAAGGTAGAAGCCTACGATAACACTGATGCTCCTATTATGTCATTAGGGGTACTACAGTCTTTTAATATGAGAAGTGGGCATTTTTGCCTTTTTCATATAGAGTGGGCATTTTTTATTTGTTACATGCAATATTGGGCATTTATGATTAATCTCCAATAAATTATTATACTCCTTAATGCACGTGTAAAAAGTAAATGAATACTCCCTCTGTCCCATACTTATCTTCACACTTTCCGTTTTCGTCCGTCCCACACTTATGTTCACCACCCAAAAAAGGAAACTTTACATTAACTAACAACCTCAAAAGTTATCTTAATTTCAAAAATACCACTATCACCTAACACACATAACATACTTTATAATTTATTTATTACCTAAAAATACCACAATACCCCTCAAAAGTCAATAAAGTTGGTCAAAAAGCAACTTTTCTTAAACTCCGTATCTACAGTGTCGGTGAACTTAACTCCGGGACGGAGGGAGTACTTTTCAAGGGGACGAATGGAGTATATATGTTATAATAACACAATCGATAAAAGAAAAAAAAAAAAACATGTGCCACATTGATATACGTAAAAAAGAGAAAAAAATACTTGATTGACACTAAAAATGAAAAAAAATTGTCCATGAATGGTGGAATGATGTAATACCAGAAATGATACAATTGGAATCTTGTGGACGGACAATTAATTTATTCATGATCATTAACAAGTCATAGATATATAACACTAACTTATTTTCCAAATTATTGTCCAATCTGATGCTTCATTAATTTACAAGTAAAAATAAACTAAGAAATATTTTCCTCACTCCTGACTCCACACGCAAATTACCCTTCTTAATTCTAATCTTCTCTCTCAAACAAGACTTTCAAATAAATAAATAAATAAATAATAATTATGAGGCAGTATCAATGTAAATATATATTGAGAATTAAAACTATCTTTTTAATTTACTCTACCAAATAGTAATGATATTTATTCTTGTTCCAAACTTAACAGTTTTGCTCCAATTTCGTTAATTTTGAAAAAAATATCTATTTAATTTCTTTTCATGAAATTAAAAAAAAATTGAACATTTTAAATACAAATTTGCCACTGAACATCTTGTATGCACTACATGTACAAATCCGGTTAGAAGTATCAATTTCCAACGAAATTTAAACTATATTGATGTAATTTTGAAAGCTTGTGCGACTAAATTAATTATTTTTAACTTTACAGGAACTCATGAAATATATATATATATATATATATATATATATATATATATATATATATATATATGACATTTTTTATTTCTATGGTTAATTATAAATGGCAAAAACTCCATCTCACTTAATTCCTTACGTGTGACGTATAAAAAATAATAACTTATACTTCCTCCGTCCCATAATTAAGTTCACCGACACTATAGATACGAAATTTAAGAAAAGTTACTTTTTGACCATCTTTATTGACTTTTTAGGGGTATTGTGGTATTTTTAGGTAATAAATAGTAAATTATAAAGTATATTACGTGTGTTAGGAATTTAAGAAAAGTTGCTTTTTGACCAACTTTATTGACTTTTTAGGGGTATTGTGATATTTTTAGGTAATAAATTATAAAGTATGTTACGTGTGTTAGATGAGAGTGATATTTTTGAAATTAAGATAACTTTTGAGGTTGTTGGTTAATGTGAAGTTTCCTTTTTTGGGTGGTGAAGATAAGTGTGGGACGGAAAATAACGGAAAGTGTGAACATAAGTGTGGGACGGAAGGAGTATAATGAAAGTGATACACAATTAATAAAAATTAATGATAATTAATGTTATTTCATGAACAATTTATGAGACAAACTAAGGTGAAAGTAAGTTATAATCTACTCCTTCCGTCCCATAGAAGTTGACACATTTTCCTTTTTGGTTTGTCCCACTAAAGTTGACACATTTCCTTTTTAATACATGGGACCCACATAAAAACAATTAATCTATTCTCATGGGCCCTACATATCACCTCTAATACAACTACCAATTGCACATTAAATATTATTTCTCTCACTTCACTTTATTTCACTTTACATTAAATTATTATATTCCTTAATCTCCGTGCTCAAAAAAATTATACCAACTTTAATAGGATGGAGGGAGTACAATTTATAATATAAATGAAAAAAAAAAAACTGATAACATTTTATAGAATAATGATTTTTATCCGTTTCACACAACACTTTGCCATTATACACACGCGATCAGTTGAGCAAAAGCGATCAATGGCAGATCTGTTTAGACCAATAGACATGGAAGCTGCAGTTTACTTTTCCCTTTCCTTTCTTCTCTCTACTCTCTCTCTCCTATTCTTCCTCATCATTAGGAACCTTCCATGCAGGAAACTCCCACCTGGTTCAATGGGATTCCCTCTACTTGGCCAAACCCTAGAATTGTTCAAAGCCATGAGAAACAACAGGGCTGAAGAGTGGCTTCAACAACGAGCCCGGAAGTACGGCCCGATCTCAAAGCTCCACCTCTTCGGAAAGCCCACAGTGTTCCTTCAGAGCAGTAGCGGATCCAGAAAACCGCGGCTGATGAGAACACACTTTCAAACAAGCAGCCAGCTTCGGTTAGAAGGATAATTGGAGAGAGGAATCTTTTAGAGCTACACGGCGAAGACCACAAGCGTCTGCAGGGAGCATTCTTGTCGTTCATGAAGCCCGAAGCACTGAAGCAATCCATCGGGAAGATAGACGAAGAGATACGATTGCACCTCGACCAACATTTGCATCACAATCACACTATCAAGGTAAGGCAATCTCTCGTGTTAGTTATCATTTTTTACTAAAGATATCATCACTTTTCGTTTGAGGGGTAATCATAATTTATATTATCAGTTATTCGTGAAATAATCTAATTAGTATATTCCCCTCATCTGCTTTAAAGAGTCAATCTTTTCTATTTTGGGCGTTCGCCCCAAAAGGTCTCATTTCTCTTTTCATAGACAGATGACCCACACTTACTCGCAAATACAATTAAAATATAGAACACATAATACAACTATTCACTACATATTAAATAATAATACTCCTTATTCTACCTGCAAAAAGCAAATGAGACAGAAAATATTATCTCCTCTCGTTGTCTCACAAAAGTCATTTCATAAGATAGTCTCATACAAGTTTTTGTCTTATTTTTTAGGTTGAGCCCCTCATGAAGACGTTGACCTTCGACATGATCTGCACGCTCTTGCTTAGTATCGAAAGGGGAACAAGAAGAGACAAGCTTCTAGTTATACTTCAACACATGATGCATGGAATGATGTCTCTGCCTATAAATTTGCCTTTCACGCGCTTTAATAGAGGCCTACGTGCAAGGTCCAAAGCTAGACAAATGATCATGGAACTCATTCGTGAAAAGAAAGAAACTTTAGACAAGAAAGATCACATCCCCAATCACCAGGACTTCATCACTAGTTTACTAAGCATGCGTGATGAGACTGTTGGCATTCGATCGTTTGGTTAACGTGACCCGTTAGGGTTTCATGAATTTCTAACAAGCAGCGGAAGCAAGTAAACGTGAAACGCATTACCTTTCACCAAGGGTTGATGTAGAGGTTAAATTTTCGCTGGCAGTCTGCGCAGTCCCACGAAAATAGCCATAAGTTCCTCTTCTGATGTCGGAATTGAGTGATCTTTGTGCTCAGATGATCCTATCTTCGAAGGCTTTCTATCAGTATATAATACATCAAAATCGAAGAACTGTACGATTTTATATGAATTTTGGAATATGACAAATTGCAGCAGCAAACGACCTTCCGGTCTTCTGCTGTATGTCCCAAGTCCGATCTCGACGTCGTGTGGGCGACGATCTACGAGACCTACTCAATCTTCTCTCAACCCCTCATCACACGTGAATAATGAATTAGATTAGGGTTCCAGATAAGTTGAGGTGACTTATATACATGGGCTACAGTAGGGACCAGGAGGAGAAATTGGGTTGGGCCTCCATTGGGCTTAAGTATCCAAGCTTAGCCCAAAGCTTATACTTAAGTCCAATAATAATATTCCACTAAAATATTATTACTGCACTACCATACCAATCCCAAAATTACGTTTTGGGCTCCTTCTTATTATGAGCCCGTTAGTCTCCCCATGTTTAAGATATACAATGTCCATTAATTAATTTAAGTTACTGACAACTCAATTAATTAATATCTCATCCAAGAGTAGTACCACTCAACCTCATTATCATGCCGGAATAAATTCCACCTGCAGGGTTTACATGATAATCCTTATGAGCTCCTCAAGGGGACATCATCAACCTATGACGGATACGGATTCCTTCTACAATCAACAGCACACCATAGAAATAGCACTACTTCCCAACTCACCGAGTTTATTGATTTAATTGCATGTAAATCTCACCCATTGATGAATCAAAGAAATACATACTGCCCTATGTGTCGAGGTTATTGTATAGGGATTAAGAGCACGAACATCCATAATAACTGAGATCAAGTTCTCCTATAAGTCAGTATAAATCGAACGATCTCAAGCGGTCCTGCTCAATACACACAAGTGCACTAATGTGATTCTATAGCCAAGACAAGCTAATACCAAACCACACTACAACCATCCCGATAGAGAGTCCCCGTCTATCTCGATTGTGAGCATCTGTTTATACTTTATAAGAAAACCGATAATATGATCTTCCGCGTGTTGTCGCACAACATATTATCTACAGTATAAAGTAAGTGGACTATTGCATCGAACATATAAATAAATTATAAGATGCAATCATTTGATCATATGATTCTCATTTCAAATTAATTGTTATAACATTGTTCATACAAAAAGCTAGACTTTTAGTATACAATCCAACAATCTCCCACTTATACTAAAAGACTATGCTGTCATGTCTTTCGTCATACATCTGATTCCCACTCCCACTACACGACCATTAAAAGCTCTCGCCTTAATATCCTTGTAAATGGATTTACTAGGTCATCATCCGATGCAATCTAGGCGACAACAACCTTCCCCTCATCATACGATTTCTCGTAACAAGTGGTACTTGCACTCCATGTGTTTAATTGCCTTATGGGCTCGTGATTCCTTCAAGTTTGCAACTGCACCAATATCATCAATATAAATTGTGATATCCTTGGGCAAACTTAGAAACACTTCGAAGTCCATCTTGAAGTTTCTAGAGTCATATAGATACTTTGGCTGCCTCATATGCTCCAATTTATCATCTTTCCATGATGGAGTCCGGAGTCTGAAATATATTTCTATATAACACTCCTCCACATTATGACTCAACTTCCTAAAATTAAATACATAACCTTGAGGTGGATTTACTGCCGTCCAATCTGACTAAAAAATCCGAATCTACGTAATCCACAAGAAGCAGTGAATTTGCCCAGTAAGCTTACATATAATTTCCAGTCATTCTCAGACACTTCATATATGTCTTACCACAGTTCATCATTCTTGTTCCGGGTTACGTTGATACCCATTGTTCATGCGTTCAGCAAAATAGATATCCATTCTCGCGCATAGCATTCCTAAGATTAAGCTTCCTTATTCGCCGAAGCATAAGGAACCGCTTTCATCACCTTTATCTTCCTTTTGTGTCTCAAGACATATTTTCTTAGATAAAGTCACTTGCTAAAACAAGTAAGGATCGTATCAATTCATGAAGATTGAGACAAGCATAATATTCTTTCTTGTGATCCGTATTACCGTGATCAAAAGGATATTTTTGCTCTTCTTAAGTCCTTCATTTCATACCGCTTTATTATCCATACACATACGCCCGACAATACTCTTTCATTATCTCCAATGAGCAATATATCATCTACGTATAATACAAGAAATACCACCATGTTTCCGTCACTCTTTTCAATATACAAGATACATCCGCGCATTGAATAAATCTATTTGCCTGGATTTCCTCATCAAAACGGATGTTTCATGACCTTGAAGCTTGTTTTAGTCCATTGATGGACACTTTTAAGCTTCCTATCACAATGCTCTTAGCTCTTTGCAATGAATCACTCTGGTTGCTTCACATAGATGTTTTCCTCAAGATTTCCAATCAGGAAAGCTGTCTTGACATCTATTTGTTATCCCTCATATTTCATATGAGTAGCAACAGATAAAAGAGTCCGGATCAACATAAGCATAGCTACTGGCGAACAGGTTTTCTCATAATCGAACCCTTTCTTTCTGAGTATACGTTTTCCCAACAAGCTTTACTTCTAAGGTTTTCACCTTACCGTATGATCCTCTTTTATTTTGTATGACCACTTCCAATGGTTTTCACACCATCCGTGGTTCTACAATCATCCAGATCTTATTTAGAATCTATTGATTCTATTTCAACATTTATTGCAATTTGTTAAGATTTCGCATTTCTATCTTGTAGTTCTTCGTCGTATTCGTGGGTTAACTCCATGTTTACTAGGGACCAAGCCTCACGACTCTCCCAAAACATATATCTATCAGGATTTAGAACAACCCTCCCACTACGAGAAGACACTACACGCAATTGTGTATCAGATGTGACACGCGTCGCAGTTTACCTTGTGGTATATCCTCTTGTACACTTGGTACTATTACTTTGTGTTTTCCTCTCACTTCCTTTAGAACAACTTATACATGGGTATTTGATTTATTACATAGTCCTTTTTCCAAAAATCTAGTGTTTATGTTAACAATCACTCTTCGATCTTGTGGACTAAATAAATCATCCTTCATTTTTCTAGGATATCTCACAAACAGAAAAATATTCTTACGAATTACTGTTCCTAGGGCATATCCATAAAATGAATTTAGTAATTCCAAATAATTCATCATCTATCTAATCACTACCATAAGAGTGCTATTCCTTCTATTCGTCACACCATTAAGGTGGGAAATTCATTTCCGAAGGTACCTTTCTCCTACTAGATTAGAAGACTCATTATTAATTACTATTTGTCGCATCCAGGGGATAAACATGATTTAAGAGTGTACAAATTGTTCACCAACGTACCATAACAGATTACAACTCTATCATTCATTATAATGACCATGTCATTTAAATGAAATGGAGTATCCATCTATTAATGCATAGAAACCGAAATCAAATTCTTTCTATGAAAATGTACGTAAAGACAATTTCATAAAATCAAATGTTTATTCATATCGTAAGATAAATAAACAACTCCCACTGCAACAGCCACTACTCTCATAGTATTATCCATGTATAAAATAATCTTATCCTCACTTAGTAATAAACATTTAGTGATTCCGGTATCTACACAATGTATAAGTAGGTGCCATCACTAATCATGCTTCAACGACTAGCAAGTAAGATTCTATCCTTGTTCACTCCTTTCATGAAATTGGATTTTCTTTACCACATGTTTTGTCAGAAGTTTCCCACCATATACAACCTCTTGTAATTCAGGAGAAACTTACTCAAAACATCTAGGAAATTATGGAGAATAAAATTGACTTAGGTTTCCCCTTCAACTTCTATTCCATGTATCTAATTCATTCATCAACTTCAATCATGACCTACCGCCTTTTAACTTACTCAAGTATCCGAAGAGTTACATGAGACCATCATATTTCTATGAACTTCTCACCTATCCACTAGAGACTTTAATAGGCATCATGAACATCTTTAAGGGAGAACACATTTTTATTTTCTTAAGCAGTAAAATCAAAACCAAGATTCTTTTCTAATCATCTAATTTTGGACCAGTAAATATAATTTCTTTTAGTTAACAATAAGCGAGATAAAACCATTTGAAATTACAGAGAATCATAAATAAATATACCGATCAAATCTTTGAATTTTATCCTTTTATATTGATTCCCTCAAAACTATATAAAAATAAAATTCGCCGACATCTCAAGCACCGTGAGTCTGCAAGCCACGTTAGTGTGGACGTTTATAAACCCAAACATTTACAAGAGAAGGTTTTACCCATTAATTTCATTTGTCAACCTAACTTTATGACAAAATAATTAATAGTCGGTTCCTCTTTGGCCATGCAAATAATAGCAGTGACTCCGTTGGGGAGGATACTAATTATTTACACCTAAGTGTACACCATTATTTGATCTCAAGTCCACTGCGCGAGCTTGTGTGCCTTACAGTTGGAGAAGTACACACGCGCTCGGATAGCTTCGTACAATCATCAATTATAAGTTTGTGCCAGTGAGCCCCACATAAACTCATCCGTTAGGGAGGAAGGCCTATTGCCAACACGCAAGTTCATGTACCACATTACAAACAATAATTATGTAATGAAGTCTGTACCAGTGATCCGTGAATAAACTCATCCGTTAGGGAGGAAGGCCTATTGCCAACACGCAAGTTTACTCACATCACTTACAAACCAATAATGGAGGCCGCGGGAATATTTACCAATCCCCTCTCCCATTTAGTAATTTAACACCGAGGGTTTTTACATGCATATGATATTCAGAATAAAATACGCAACGCTAGCATGCTTCTATTACGGCACATAAGACAGTAAATCACAGAGAGTCATGCATACATATATAACAATAATCAATAATTAAATCAATCATTAACAGTTATATATCAGCGAATTCGATTGTTCGCCACCAGGCACGAATATCAGCAAAGACTTCCAGACTATCAAATTTTCAAAATTTCCAGATTGTCCAATTTTCGAAACCATCGATATCGACCGTCGATGTCGTCCAGATTATCAAAATCATCGATATCGACTAGATTATCAAATATTCGAAAAACATCAAGATTATCAAAATTCTGAAACTATCGATATCGATCGTCATATCGTCTAGATTATCAAAATCATCGATATCGACGAGCAACCATATATAACAATAATAGATAATTAAATCAATTATGTCAGTTATATATTAGGAATCAATTCAACATCCATATATAACAATAATAGACAATCAATTATAGCAGTTATATATTAGGAATTAATTCGACATTCATATATGACAATAATAGATTATTAAATCAATTATAGCAGTTATATATTAGGAATTAATTCGACATCCATATATAACAATAATATACAATCTATTATGGCAGTTATATATTAGGAATTAGTTTTCTTAAAATTGGATGTCTTATCCAACACTCTAGCAATACATGCATATAATATACCAAATATAATACGCAATCTAGCATGCTTCTATATAAGACAATAAATCATAGAGATCAGGCATCCATATATATATATATATAACAATAATAGACAATTAAATCAATTATGACAGTTATATATATTAGGAATAAAAACGCCTCTAAATTTTAATGTCTTGTCCGACACTCCTACTGTGGAATCGATGCCTTACGCAACAAGCAGGATTGCTTGTGCCCCAAGACGTCCATCGTCATATCCCACCGCCAATCATGTCAGGGAGTGCCCCAAGTGCCTTGACGAGCGCCCCTCGCCCGGACTGTCGCTCGTCCAAGGGCCTACTTGCATGGAACCAAGTTCAGCCCAACGCGCAACACCAAACTACACCAAATGTCGTTCGTAGTTCGAAACTGAAAGAACCTCAGAATCCAATCTCCACCGTCCAGAATCTACTACTGTAAGTCCTGAACATGCTGTCCATATTATAGATCGATCCAACGGTTATTTTGTGAGAAACGACACTTTTCCCTCGACTGCGCAAAATAGAATCGCCCAAATATCTGCTTCTGTTTTCAGCGTACTCCCAGCAAGAAAAAGCTCCAAATTCGATCTTCACCGTTCAGAATGTACATCCACAAGGTCTGAATGTGTTGACTAAATTACAGCTCGATCCAACGATTAGTTTGTAAGATATAACACTTTTCCCTCGACTGCGCAAAATAGATTCGCCCAAATATCTGCTTCTGTTTTCAGCGTACTCCCAGCAAGAAAAGCTCCAAATTCGATCTCCACCGTTCAGAATGTACATCCATAAGGTCTTAACGTGCTAACCAAATTACAGCTCGATCCAACGATTAGTTTGTCAGAAACTGCACTTTTCCCTCAACTGCGCAAAACAGAATCGCCCAAATATCTGCTTCTGTTTTCAGCGTACTCCCAGCAAGAAAAAGCTCCAAATTCAATCTCCACCGTTCAGAATGTACATCCACAAGTTCTGAACGTGCTGACCAAATTACAGATCAATCCGACCGTTGAAACTCTGGTTATTGCCTCTGCAATATCACTACGCTGGATTTTCTCTCAAAAGCGTGATTCTATTTTTGCCCTCTCTTTCTTCCTTGCATGTGAAATTGACGAACAGTTTTCGTCGAATCCTCTCACACACAACCATGGACGAATAGATATGATATAGGGTATATATTACATAGGGATATTCATGGTTTGCGCAATAAAACCAAAACCCTAAACATGTGATCCTAATTCCGAAAAATTAATCACATAAACCCTAGCCTAACGTGTCACGCTTCACCACGAAACCGAAGCTCTGATACCAATTGTTGGCATTCGATCGTTTGGTTAACATGACCCGTTAGGGTTCCATGAATTTCTAACAAGCAGCGGAAGCAATGAAACGCATTACCTTTCACCAAGGGTTGATGTAGAGGTTGAATTCTCGCTGGCAGTCTGCGCAGTCCCACGAGAATAGCCATAAGTTCCTCTTCTGATGTCGGAATTGAGTGATCTTTGTGCTCAGACGATTCTATCTTCGAAGGCTTTCCATCAGTATATAATACATCAAAATCGAAGAACTGTACGATTTTATATGAATTTTGGAACATGATGAACTGCAGCAGCAAACGACCTTCCGGTCTTCTGCTGTATGTCCCAAGTCCGATCTCGACGTCGTGTGGGCGACGATCTACGAGACCTACTCAATCTGCTCTCAACCCTCATCACACGTGAATAATGAATTAGATTAGGGTTTCAGATAAGTTGAGGTGACTTATATACATGGGCTACAGCAGGGACCATGAGGAGAAATTGGGTTGGGCCTCCATTGGGCTTAAGTATCCAAGCTTAGCCCAAAGCTTATACTTAAGTCCAATAATAATAATATATTCCACTAAAATATTATTACTGCACTACCATACCAATCCCAAAATTACGTTTTGGGCTCCTTCTTATTATGAGCCCGTTAGTCTCCCCATGTTTAAGATATACAATGTCCATTAATTAATTTAAGTTACTGACAACTCAATTAATTAATATCTCATCCAAGAGTAGTACCACTCAACCTCATTATCATGCCGGAATAAATTCCACCTGCAGGGTTTACATGATAATCCTTATGAGCTCCTCAAGGGGACATCATCAACCTATGACGGACACGGATTCCTTCTACAATCAACAGCACACCATAGAAATAGCACTACTTCCCAACTCACCGAGTTTATTGATTTAATTGCATGTAAATCTCACCCATTGATGAATCAAAGAAATACATACTGCCCTATGTGTCGAGGTTATTGTATAGGGATTAAGAGCACGAACATCCATAATAACTGAGATCAAGTTCTCCTATAAGTCAGTATAAATCGAACGATCTCAAGCGGTCCTGCTCAATACACACAAGTGCACTAATGTGATTCTATAGCCAAGACAAGCTAATACCAAACCACACTACAACCATCCCGATAGAGAGTCCCCGTCTATCTCGATTGTGAGCATCTGTTTATACTTTATAAGGAAACCGATAATATGATCTTCCGCGTGTTGTCGCACAACATATTATCTACAGTATAAAGTAAGTGGACTATTGCATCGAACATATAAATAAATTATAAGATGCAATCATTTGATCATATGATTCTCATTTCAAATTAATTGTTATAACATTGTTCATACAAAAAGCTAGACTTTTAGTATACAATCCAACAGAGACGAGCGGTTCGCCCCTGATATCCGATGAGGAAATCGTGGACAATTGTGTTACTGCAATGATCGCGGGCTACGACACCACACCCTGCCTTCTTTCTTGATTGATCAAACTTGAGATGGAAAACTTCATTCCAAATGCTTGATCAACATTAAGGAGTGTTAAGTGTATGATTAAACTCATGTTCAATGGTACTGTAAGTTTAAAACGGTCACAGCAGCAAGATCATTGACAAGTCAGCTCAAATTGAGCTGAAATGAGCTCATGTGCAAAGGTGGGGACCAGGGTACTTTGTGGCGGTTATACACGTGTCATATGTGCGTAGAATGGAAGGTTCTACACATGGATGTGTAGCTTGTCACGCAGGATGTGTGATGGAGTCAGTTGCAAACTGAAAGATTTGTTTTAACTGATTGATAATCCAGCTAGAAAGTAGTTACACGAAGTGGTCCTGTAACTTTGCTGATATTGCATGGTGTGTATAAAATGCTGAAATCCATGCATATGTGCGTTGTAATTCATTCATACTTGTTCAAGCAATAAAAGATCTCTCTCTGAAGTGGATGTAGGCTTGGTTAATAAGCCGAACCACTATACGTCTGGTGTTTTACAGATTCAAACACATACACACACATACTTCCATTCTTTCTTGTTTTAATTCTTCTTCAATCATATTGTTAGTTGATTGCAATTGTTAGAGGAGTGTGAAGATTGCTGATATAGATCATCATCTACAACAAAGTGGCGCCGTCTGTGGGAAACTGAAATCACAGACCTGCAATCAACACAAGAAATCAAGAAGCAGTTAAAAGGAGGTTCACACCATGGTTGCAACCAAGTTTGATATTGAGAAATTTACAGAGAAATCTGACTTTGGATTATGGAAGATCAAGATGAAAGCTATTCTGGTACAACAAGGTTTGGCAGATGCTATTAAGGAGAAGCCTCCAATCACTGAAGCAACTACACAATCATCTATTGAAGCCACTGCAGAAGCTGATACACAAGAAAGAGCATTAAGTGCCATTGTGTTGTGCCTTGGTGATAAGGCTCTGAGGGAGGTGCAGAAGGAGACTTCTGCAAGGGCAGTATGGAAGAAACTTGAAGATCTATACATGGTAAAGTCACTTGCTAACCGTTTGTATCTAAAGCAGAAGTTTTATTCATTTAAGATGGATGAAGATAGATCAGTCTTGGTGCAACTTGATGAGTTCAATAAGATATTAGATGATCTAGAAAATGTTAATGCTACTATTGAAACAGAAGATAAGGCCTCAAAGTTGTTATCAGCACTTCCAAAGTCATTTGAGAGCTTCAAGGATACACTCTTGTTTGGAAATAGAGAAACTATCAGTCTTGAGGAGGTTGAAATAGCTCTGAAGACAAAGGAGTTTCAGAAGGTTTCTGATGATCATGAAACATCAGGGGAGGGCTTGATGGCTAAAAGAAATGATCATGGCAAAAGGTACAACAAAAAGGGCAATTCTGATTCAAAGAAACAAGCAAACAGGAATGTTTATTCTGGATCTGGTAAGGAAGTTAGAAAGTGCTTTCACTGTCATGAGCCAGGCCATTACAAGAAGAACTGTTACAAGTTTAAGAATGAAAGGAAAAGAAAACACGAAGCTGATAAAGATGGCCAACAAAGAGTGCAGGTAAATCAGGTAACAAATGATCAGAATCAGGTTGTTGCTTATCCTGAGGCATTGTTAGTTGGTTCATCAAGAAGATCCATGGATTGGATCTTAGATTCAGGATGTACATTTCACATGTCTCCTATGAAAAATTGGTTCACTGATCTTAAGCTCCATAATGATGGATCAGTGTTGTTAGGGAATGATCACACATGTAAAATCAGAGGCATTGGATCAATTATATTGAGGATGCATGATGGAACTGTCAGGACTTTGACAGGTGTGAGGTATGTTCCAGAACTCAAGAGAAACTTGATTTCACTAGGAACCTTAGATGCTTCAGACTATGAGTATAGATCAAAAGGAGGTATACTCATTGTAGAGAAAGGAGAATGTGAAGTGATGAGAGGAATCAGGAAGGATGGATTGTACATTCTTGATGGTCATACAGTGACTGGACAAAACTATGTCATCACTGGAAATGATGAAATTCATATGTGGCATGGTAGATTGGCTCATATTAGTGAGAAAGGACTACAGGAGTTAGCAAGACAGAGAGCCATTAACATCAGTTCAACAGACAAGCTTAATCAGTGTGAGGATTGCATTTTTGGGAAAGCTAAGAGACTTAAGTTTGGCATTGGTGAACATACAAGCAAATCCAGACTTGATTATGTCCATTCAGACATGTGGGGACCTGCAAGAACACTAACAAAAGGTGGAGGCAGGTATTTCATTTCATTTATTGATGATTATAGTAGAAAGATATGGATATATATACTGAAAACCAAAGATGCTGCTTTCATTACTTTCAAGAACTCGTTAACTGAGGTTGAGAATACTTGCAGTAGCAAGATTAAGATACTAAGAACTGATAATGGTCTTGAATATTGCTCTGATGAATTCAATAAGTTCTGTAAGGATAGGGGAATCATAAGGCATAAGACAGTACCAGGAACACCACAACAAAATGGTGTGGCAGAGAGATTAAATCAGACTTTACTTGAGAGAGTAAGGTGTATCTTGAGTAGTTCTGGTCTTTCCAAAGCTTTTTGGGGTGAGTTGGTTAGTACAGTAGCTTTTCTTATCAATAGGAGTCCATCAACACCTTTGAAATTTAAGACACCTCAAGAAGTGTGGACTGGAAAGGTTGCTAACTATTCAAGACTAAAAGTAATTGGTTGTCTAGCTTATGCACATGTCAAGCAAGATAAATTAGCTCCAAGAGCTATCAGATGTGTCATGATTGGATATCCTAAAGGTGTTAAAGCTTACAGATTATGGTGCATTGAGAGTAAGAAGTTTATACTAAGCAGAGATGTTACATTTAATGAGGATGTCATACCACTGAAACCTCTAGTTCAAAATCAGAAGAATAAGGCTGAGCTTGAGGTGGAGTGTATGAACAAGTTTCAGGAGGATCAGTCAAGAACTGGAGAAGAATCAGTACAAGAAAGTACTGATTCACCAACAAAAGGTGACCAGATTACATCTGACACTGAGGAGCTACTTAACAGCTATCAGCTAGCAAGAGATAGGCAGAGAAGGGTTATTAAAACTCCAGCAAGGTTTGCAGAAACTGATATTGTATCCTTTGCACTGTATTCTGCAGAGGATGTTGAGAGATGTTACATTTAATGAGGATGTCATACCACTGAAACCTCTATGATGAAGCAATGAACAGCAAAGATAGTGCTAAGTGGAATGCTGCTATGCAAGAGGAATTGCTTTCTTTGGAGAAGAATCAGACATGGAAAGTTGTTCAGAGACCAAAGCATCAGAAGTTGGTAAGTTGCAAATGGATTTACAAGAAGAAGGTTTCACCAGAAAGAGCAGATGGAATCAGGTTCAAAGCAAGACTAGTTGCTAGAGGATTCTCTCAGAGAGAGGGTATTGATTACCCTGAGATTTTTTCACCAGTTGTGAAACACTGTTCCATTAGGATTTTGTTGGCTTTAGTTGCTCAGTTTAATCTGGAATTGCATCAGATGGATGTGACTACAGCATTCCTTCATGGTAATTTGGAGGAGAAAATCTATATGACAGTTCCAGATGGAGTTTCAGTTCAATCACCAACCAGTAAGGCTTGTTTACTTTTAAAATCCCTTTATGGATTGAAACAAAGTCCAAGGAGATGGTATCTCAGATTTGATGAGTATATTATCAAGTGTGGTTTTGAGAGAAGCAAGTTTGACAGTTGTGTATACATTAAACAAGACAGTGAATGGTACATCTTCTTGTTATTGTATGTTGATGATATTTTAATTGCTTGCAAGTCTATGGAAGGTATCACAGTGGTGAAGGAGATGTTAAAGTCAGAATTTGATATGAAAGATTTGGGTGAAGCTACTGTAATATTGGGCATGGAGATCAATAGAGATAGATCAGCAGGTTCTATAGTATTGCATCAGAGTTCTTATCTAGAGAAAGTGCTCAAGAGGTATAATATGGATGAGAGTAAAGCTGTTACTACACCTGTAAAACAAGGGGTGAGTCTGTCAGCTCAACAATCAGCTAGAACTAGTGAAGAAGTGTCAGAAATGGAAAAGGTTCCTTATGCTAATGTAGTTGGCAGTCTCATGTATGCCATGGTGTGTTGCAGACCAGACTTGGCTCATGCAATGAGTTTGGTGAGCAGATTCATGGGAAATTCAGGAAGAGATCATTAGGAAGCTGTCAAGTGGATTCAAAGATATATCAGAGGCAGTTTAACAACAGGTTTGTATTTCAATAAGTTTACTTCTAACATTGAGTTTCTTGCAGGTTATGTGGATGCTGATTATGCTGCTAATTTAGACACAAGGAAGTCATTGTCAGGCTATGTATTTTGTTTGTTTGGCACAGCTGTCAGTTGAAGATCAACACATCAGTCAGTGGTAGCATTGTCTACAACTGAGGCTGAGTTCATCTCACTTACAGAGGCAGTAAAAGAAGGCTTATGGTTACAAGGAATTTTGTCTGAATTTGGAGTGATACAAGGATCAGTACTGTTGCATTGTGATAACTCTAGTGCTATACATTAGTCAAGACATCAGGGATATCATGAGAGGACAAAGCACATAGATGTAAAGATGTATTTTGTTAGAGATTTGGTGGAAGATGGAAAAGTTGTTGTCAAGAAGATTGAAACAACCAAGAATCCAGCTGATTTTCTTACTAAGGCCTTGCCTAGTTCAAAATTTGAACTATGTAAGAGTCTTATTAATGTGTGCTGAGTATATCAGTGAAGAGTTTAGCTGCTCTCACAAAAGCAGTGTTCAAGTTTACTGTCTTGACAAAACAGTGGAATAAGGGATGAGATTGGTAATGCTTGAGTATAAAGTTTTAGGTGGAGATTTGAGATGGAAAACTTCATTCCAAATGCTTGATCAACATTAAGGAGTGTTAAGTGTATGATTAAACTCATGTTCAATGGTGCTGTAAGTTTAAAACAGTCACAGCAGCAAGATCATTGAGAAGTCAGCTCAAATTGAGCTGAAATGAGCTCATGTGCAAAGGTGGGGACCAGGATACTTTGTGGCGGTTATACACGTGTCATATGCGCGTGGAATGGAAGGTTCTACACATGGATGTGTAGCTTGTCACGCAGGGTGTGTGATGGAGTCAGTTGCAAACTGAAAGATTCGTTTTAACTGATTGATAATCCAGCTGGAAAGTAGTTACACGAAGTGGTCCTGTAACTTTGCTGATATTGCATGGTGTGTATAAAATGCTGAAATCCATGCATATGTGCGTTGTAATTCATTCATACTTGTTCAAGCAATAAAAGATATCTCTCTGAAGTGGATGTAGGCTTGGTTAATAAGCCGAACCACTATACGTCTGGTGTTTTACATATTCAAACACATACACACACATACTTCCATTCTTTCTTGTTTTAATTCTTCTTCAATCATATTGTTAGTTGATTGCAATTGTTAGAGGAGTGTGAAGATTGCTGATATAGATCATCATCTACAACAAAACTCTTATCTGAAAATCGGCAAGTTTATGAAACTGTCCTCAAAGGCATGATAATCATTTGTGTCTCAACTAACAAGGAATATTTTAACTAAGAGACGGAGTTTAATGGAAGTGTAGAACAAGAGGAGATTTCGGGAGTGAAGGCATCAGAGGAGATCCTTAAGTGGGATGATCTCACGAAGATGAAGTGCACGTGGAGAGTAGCAACAGAGACATTGAGGATGTATCCTCCAATATTATTTGGCTTAAGGCAGGTCCTCATAGATATTGATATGGGAGGATATACAATCCCCAGAGTCTCATTTTGTTTCTTTGGGCGTGCGCGCCAAAGGATCGACTCATTTCCCTTTTTAGATACATAGGATCCACACACGTCACTATTACAACAAAAATATGGAACCCACATCCCACTAATACAATTACCCACAACACATTAAAAAATAATAATTCTTAATTTACGTACCAAAAGCAAATAGGTCTCTTGCCAGAAGAGGGAGTATATAAAGTCAACTTCATTATTTTCCATTTCACAAAATGGGATTAATTTGCCATTTCCCTAAGCAAGTTATGTGTGATATGCAGGTGGTTTGGGCTGGATGTATGACACATCTTGATAAATCGATATTCTTGGATCCATATACATTCAATCCATCCAGATATGAAGAAAATGGAGCAACCCCACCTTATACCTTTGTGGCATTTGGAGGAGGACCAAGAAAGTGCCCAGGGTTTGAACTTGTCAGAATTGAGACATTGACTATGATTCACTATTTGACTACTAGGTAGAGATCCTATGCCAACCTTCAAGCAAGGGTTACCAATACAAATTGAGAGATTAAGCATGATATGATCATAGGTCACCTATTCCATTTACATACTTTATTTTATTAAATTAAATGTATGTCATATATATTTCTTAATTTACCAACAAGTATGTAAATATGTAAGAATTTAATGACCATGTTTAAGGACAGTTCACGTTATAAAATACGATTATAAAATAATACTCCCTCCGTCCCATAGAAGTTGACACACTTTCCTTTTTGGTTTGTCCCACTAAAGTTGACACATTTCTTTTTTAATACATGGACCCACACAAAAAAAATTAATCTATTCTCATGGGTCCCACATATCACCTCTAATACAACTATCCACTACACATTAAATATTATTTCTCTCACTTCACTTTACATTAAATTATTATACTCCTTAATCTCCGTGCCCAAAAAAAATTATACCAACTTCTATGGGATGGAGGGAGTAGATCTGAATTGAATATGATTGGCAATTAAATTTTATTGCCAAATAAATAAAAATATAAGGGAATATATATTAAATATGAATGAAAATTTTATTTGTTAAGGAATTAATTCCTATAATAAATGAATTTTATATTATTAATATAATTATTTGAGCCAAAATTCAAATTAAGTGTACTTAATTCAAGTTAATAGGGCCCAGTTTAAGTTAAATCATGTGTTTAATCAAATTAAATGGGTCTATCCCAATCAAATAAGCCAAAAATAAGTCATGTGTACTTGATTCATGTCAAATTTTATATAAATAAACGAATGTCTTTGTTTGACACGTGTCACTAAGTGAAGGTTTCGTTTGCCACGTGTCCACCTCACATGAACTTGTGCTGATGTGTTATTTTCTAAGGTTTTTGAAATTTTAATTTGATTGAATGTGTTCTCCTTACATTTTGCTTTGAGTTTTAATTCTTAATCAATCTCCTCCTACCGTTTCATTTCGCTAGCCACGTGTATATTTAATTTCATTGAATGTGTTCTCCTTGCGTTTTGTTTTGAGTTTTAATTCTTATTCAATGTCCTCCTATTGTTTTGCGTTATGATAATTTAGTATCTCTAATTCTCGGACTCAATCTCGTGGAGTTCTGTGTGCCGGTGCCTCATTGAATTAAAGTAAAATTTTCATACAATTTTAGGCCCTCACTGTTTATAATAATTTGCGCATGGATCTACTATTTTCTTCTCATTTTGAGGTGTTTAATAATTGTGGTTGATACTTCATATATTTGTCGTACTTTGTCTTCTGTTTGTTAGAAGAAAATTCGCAATGTTGGTTTCGATCCGCGGGATACAGGTAATTAATAAAGATTATACGCTCGATCGATCCGGTTGGTCATATTTATGAAATTCAGACATGATCATGGTTATGTTCTGTTTCTTTGATTTGCGATATTTTGTTTTCTCATTTTCTTATTACTTTTTGATCTATGGATTTTTTCCAACTCTTTGATCTCAATCTTACCTTTTGATCAATGGATCCTTTCCAACTCTTTGATCTCAAACTTACTGAATTTTGTGTTTATTTTACAGCTGAAAAGGGTCTTCATGGACTTCAGCCACTTATGATTTCGAATTTTCCTACAAAAGTATTTAGAGATCTATGCTTGGCATCAAAGGAAACTGCTTAGTGAGTTAATCTCTAACACTTCTTATGATAGCTTTAATTAGCTTTGTTTTCGCATCAATAGATTTTACCTCTGCGTCAATATATTTTATATGCTTGGGGAAACAACTTTCCCTTCTCTCAACCTCTTAATGTAGTAATATTATGCAATTTCTATAATAGTTTTGCGTAGAAGTTGCTATTCTTAAGCTAAACATTGTGAAATACAGTAGGAAAATAGCTCTCTTTGGAGCCCATATGTCCACTATACTCTCCTTTTTTCATAAGTATCTATCATTTAGGCTTATTTGACGCTATGGTTCTCATTCTTCATCTATTCCTTAGTTAATTTTGTGTGTTTTGTTCTTACATACACAAATCAACATTGTCATTTGGCACTTGGCAGTGGGTATACAATGTTATGAGCACGTTTCCACAAAATATCCCAACAATTTGTTATTAATGATGGGCCTCTTCAATTGTTATGTGAGAGACTATTCATTTTGTCAAGCAGCAACACGTTTGATTGATTCATCTCTTTATGCCCTTTGTCTAACACAACTTTTTGTAGCATAATTGTAGATAATAATCAAATTGTACGACACTGTCGGTGAAGAAAGGATCCTACTTTAAAGAATTAGTTGTGTGCCTACTTCTATACATGCCTACATCTATACAGTTTATCACTTTGTTGTAAAGAATTAGCTATATGCTAAATATAGATTTTGGATATAATCATTTTTGGGAGCATTGAGAGAGAAATTATATTTCATTTCATATTGTCTTCGAGCTAACATGTCATTGTAATGAAATGGTAATTTAGTAACTTATAATAATATCACAAGCGAGGCTTTGCAATATAATGATTTGCTCTTTGATAATTTGTTACTTATTGGCTTCATATAATAAATCAAGCATGCAAATATAATGTCATCTCCATAAAAGAGTTAGACTCATAAACCCTAGGACTTGAGTTGTAATGAATATCATTTCACTTGATTCAATCCTATCTATAACTATAAAGTAGAAATTACTAAGTGTAAAACTGCTTCTTCTCACTATTAATGGACCACACTTCTGAAAGGAAAATTCACATTTATATTAAGACTATCCATATTGATTGAGACTTTGTGATTGAGAACTATTGTAACCAACCAACCCAATCACATACCCATTTTCATTTTGGACGTTATGATTCATAAGATTTATATTTTTCTTTATGGTAAATAAAATCGATAAAAAATAATTTATATATCACTATCCATTATACATAAAAATTTTATATCTCTCACCTCATTACTTATTAAAATATTATTACTCCCTTCATTAAATTCATAAGTCCCCAATCCCCATTTGCTTATTGGACCTGTATCAAGGAGTATTATTATTTTGTGTGTAATACTTAGTTGTGAGTGGTGGGCCTTGTGTGTAGCTCTTTTACTAAAAGAGAAAAATGAGGACTTTTGAATAAGACATTAATTATAGTAAAATTTGGACATTTCAGTGGGATGAAGGGAGTATATTCTTTAATCTCCAAACAAAAAACAAATGTAAATTTGCAGACGGAATAGAAGTAGTATATTAAACAAATTTGTATATGAATTATTATATTAATAATATTTAAGATAAGTTTAACAAATTATTAATTAAACATATTTACTATATATATTATTTTATTTTTTTAATAATGAATTTTATTGTTCTTTAAATTGTAGAATATATATCATTTAAATAAATTTAAATTATGATATGCTACATTTTATGTTGCTAAAAATTCTACTGTGGTTAAATTCAATTAAAGATAATATTATGGTGGTGTTGTATAATAATAAATACTAAAACTTCTAAAAAATGTTAGATTATAATATTATATATCTTTCAAACTCTGTTATTACATATATATTCAGTTATATACGTTGTCGTATCAAAAGTAAAAGATTGTAGTGGTTTGAAAATTTTATATCACACAAGATGTTTTTAATAATATTATTATATAATTATTCTAAAATACACTCATTATATTATACTCCATTTTGTAAGTAAAATAGTACTATATTCATTTAAGTTTTAGACTCCTTATAAAAATTAAAATATCGATAAATAAATTTTTTTATTGTAAATAAAAATAATATAATTTAATAAATATTATATTTATAAGGCTAAAAACCTTTTTATTTAAGGCAAGTCTTGTGTGAGATCGTCTCACGGTTAGATCATTTTATACTTTTGTAATAGTTAACACTTTCGCTGTAAAATATTACCACTTCTATCCCACCGAAAGATCTCCATTTTACTATATTGGGTGTCTCATTTAAATGTCTCATTTATCTCTTTTAGTAAAAAAGTGATCTAGGTATGGTCCACCACTCAATACTAATACAACTACCCACTACACATAAAATAATAATATTCATTAATCCACACGCAAAAAGCAATCGGTGACCTTTCACCGGGACAGAGAGAATATCATTTTCGCTATAAAATATTATCATTTTTTTTATTTATACTATAAATTGCTCATTAAATATCAGTATTTTTTTTATTAATTGAGTATATCACTTTTTATTTTAGAAATTATCACATTATATTCGTCTCACGTAAAAGCTTACGTGAGACAAACTTACACAAGTCTTTGCCTTTTATTTATAATTAATATTATTATTTTAATTATTAAAAATTTAATGAGACAGCGTAAAACGCGGGTTACATGCTAGTAACTCTAATAAAGTAAAGTCAACAAAACCTATCAAACAGAAACTATTCAAGCATGAATGAATCGAAATCGATTCAAATTAAATCTTATTCCGAGTGAAAATTTTTAGGAGTAATTTTTATATTCATTCCTCCACATATTTGACACACCAAAATCTTTCTCTACGACAAATTATTCTTTCAAATCCTTCAAAGAGAATCGATAAAATAAAAGATAGCATTCAATGTGAAATCAAGATGCTAAACCCTCAATTTTTTTTATTAGAAAAAACAATTATATATTCAATAATATGGGTAAGAGAATTACCAAAAAAAATGTACAACAATCCTTGAGGCTAAACCCTCAAATTTGACATTCTTCAATTCGAAATCTTGAGCATTCTTCGTGGATTCAATGGCGTTCATCACGAAAAACTTTAGAAACAACGTTCGAGCCAGATATATTTTTAAACCCCTTAGAATGTAGCGCCGATCTCTTCAAGTCAAGATCATCTAGCATTCTTTGTAGGATGAACGCCGTTCACTATAGAAAGCTTCAAAAACTATATTTGCTCTGAGATTATTGTGCATAAACCCCTCAAATCCAACTGTTTTTCAAGTCAAGATTATTCAAATTCAATGACTTTCAACACAAAAAGCTCTCAAATCAACATTTAATTAAAAGATCTGATGGATTATGACATCCGTTTGGTGTATCCAAACGAATAAGAACCAACTGGGCTTTTGTCCCAACGGCCCAAGTTTAACCACTTATCTCATATTTCTTCATGAGCTTGATTCACATGGTGTAATAATTATTTACTCCATTTTATTAAACTTTACTTTATTTCTAGTCTAATTCACCTACTTTGAGCATTCCCAATAGAATCAATAAACTAAAATATAGTAGTCATATTTTAAAAAGTAATTAATTAAGATATCCCTCCAACTAGTTCTTTATTTTCACTTATTATTTTACCTAATAAGTTCTGCCCTTTAGAGAACCAAACCAATTTATGTTTTTTAGAAATTAAATGCTTTAAATGATTAATTGTTTCAAATAAATAAAAAAACTTGAAAAAAGCATTAAATGGAAAGTTAACTCAATTTTAAATTTTAAAATTTATAAATAATAAAAATATAAACAAATAAAATCAACAGAAAATTTGTGTTATTATTTAATTGGAAAGAGAGAAAATAAATTGAATATAAAGAATGTGTTGGAAGTCTTAAAAATTATAAGGCTAAAACTTGTGTGTATTTGGGGATATCGTGTCCTCAAATTTCATATTTTTCGAAAGTTGTACCTCTTAGTATTAAATGTTATACCTTTTAGTATAAGAACATATATCCTTGATTTTCTGAGAAAAAAAAACTTAATTTTTATAATCAAATATTTATATTATTCATATTTCAACTGGACTTTTCAATGAAAAAAATTATACCCTTATTAATTAAAGTGTATACTCTTTTGAATAAAATGTTATACTCCATACACCTTGTGCATCGATCTTTATTTTTTTATGCAATTTATAGAGCAAGTGTACTCTATTGTAGTAGCTACGGGCAACCAAATTTAATTATCAATCCATAAGAAATCAAATAATTTAGAGTCTAAGCGATCTCAAGTTAATTTTAATTTTATAAGGACTAAATAAGATGGGGAGATATGCAAGATATAAAATGCAAAGAAAAAAAAGCAATATAAAAGATACTTCCTCCATCCCATTGAAACGTATGCGCTTCCTTTGTAATTTACAAAGAAGCGCGTACTTTTCAATGGGACGGAGGGAGACTACAGGAAATCATGTATTTTGTGACAAAAAATTTGCAATGCAAGTATTTCGTTATATTTAGTTACTCAAAAGTGACGAATTTTAATTTTGTCACTAAAATATATCTATTAGTGACGCATTTTAGTATTGTCATTATATGTAATGTTATTCGTCACTAATTAGTTTATTTCATGACGAAATTGATAAACGCGTCACAATTTCTTAAAAATATATTTTTATTGAAAAATATATTAGAGGTTAATTCTTCAATGACAAATTTATCAGAATTAGTGACAACACTTACCGTCATGAGTAAATTATATTTTCATGACAATAATAATTTTGTCATGAAATATTTAAATAATTAGTGACATCATATATTTGTCACAAATCTATAACTATAGTGATGATAATAGAAAATTGTCACATTATCGTAAGAAAATAAGATAAACTTTCAAGTGTTAACTATGGTGATGATAATAAAATCATCACATTATCGTTAAAAAATAATTTTACTTTATTGCGACACATGATTTTCGTCAACATATGACGAATTCAAGTATTTTTTTTTGATAATAAAATTTTTGGTTTTCATAATTTTTATTTCTCGCTAATTATTACAATCTATGATAACATTAATAATTTTTTCACAATTAATATAATTTAAAATAAATTAATAAATCAAAGTTTTTATAACTTCCAATTTTAGTAAATTAAAAATAGAGATACTTTCAATTGCATGTGTTAAACACCAATTAATTAAAAAACAATACATATAAAATGAATTTTCAAATATTTCTTATAAAATAAAATAAAATAGTGGACAAATAATGAATTTACATAATTTATTTCAAAAATCACACGACTAGTTAATTCTTGAAAATTGTAAACAAATTCCAAGAAGTAATTGCAGAAAGTATAAGAGAAAGTACATTGCATCAAATGCACATAAGTACTGAGCTCAAAAACTAACTTTTATGAACTAAGGCTTCGTTTTGTCATTGTTGTTTAAACTTTTTATAACAAAATGTTTTATAGATGATAAAATAGTTGGTATAAATGTGACAATAAAACTGTTATAAATAATTGATAAGATTGATACAATAGAGAAAATAGTCACAATAATGTAATTTTTAGTGACAATAAACGTTACCGTCATGTTAAATTTAACTTCTAGTGATGAAATAGTACATCTCACAATGAAAATGAGATGGAAATTGTGATGGCTTAATCGTCACTATAGGCTAGAACATTGGTGACAGAAAGTATTTTTGTCATTAAAATATAACATTTAGTGACAAAATCAAATATCGTCACATAATTCCTAATACGACGCACATACTGTGACGATCTATGTGACGCTCAAATTTTGTTATTAAAATTTTTTAAGACGAAAAAATTATTTTTCATGACGAATTTTATCGTCACCATTTATCAAATTTCTTGTAGTGATTACAAGATAGGGTGGATAGATGGATGAATGTAAGATGGATGAAGTAACAATCTAAAGAGGAGCAATACTCACCACAATCAAGATCAAGAACACAACATAGATATGTTAGATTCAAATGGTAAACATCAATAATAATGGAATAAAAGCAATCACATATATATTCTCCTAATCCCTTTGGCCAATGTGATTAAATTCTCAACTCATAACAAGTTTCAAGCACATAAGATTGTGTATCACTCTCAATTCCCTTAAAAGGTACGTATGATTATAAGAATAGTCTTCTCACTCAATTAACAACCAAATATGATAAATCAATCAAATGTTCCAACATGAATGTTTTAAGTATATAAAAATGCTACAACATACACTAACATACAAAATTCATATTATAACATGATTCAATCAAATTCCTAAGCATAATATCAGAATGGCTTTCCTAATATCATAGAGAATTTAACCACACACATCATAAAATGAATCAAAGAAATCATAGATCATGTAAGAAAATCCAAAATCAAATCAATTAAACTATTAAAAATCCAACAAATCTATAGATCCCTAATCCATCATGTGGTTAGCCTCACAAGAGGTCTAGCCAACAATAAACACCATGCTAACACCATTACAATGCTTACATAAATCCATTGTTGCAAACAAATCAAAGAAAATACAAATTAAAGATAAATTAATTCCCTATTTGAATTTGGGCTGAATCCTTCATTCAAGTTGAAATTTCCCATTCTCAAGCCTCAATTCTCCATAGATGTGTGATGGGTATATGAAAAGTATGAAGATCCTTGGAAATTGAAGAGTAATTGAGTAAAAATTGGGTGAAAAATGGATTGGAGATGATAGTGTGTGAGAAAATGGTGATGGTGTGTGCGTATCATGAAAATGGGTCTCTCCAATTCTCCCTCAATCAAACTTGGGGAAAAAGTAGCCAAAATGAGAATTAAAACTGATTTCTGGACAGGTGGCACATTTTCAGGAAAATTTGACTAAATTTTCTTAAGTAACATCGAATTTTCATGAAAAGTACAGAAAAATCGACCGAATAAATGTGAGTATAGTCGAATTTTTTTTACAGCGCGTTTAGCATTTGATGCTCTGGTTTTTTCCTATTTTTCACAAAAATTCGATCGAATTTTTATGATATAGGTCGATTTTTTTACAGCTTCGCCATTTTTTACTGTTTTGGCTCGTTCTCCCTCGTTTTAACTCCAAATTGAGATATGTTTTTTGCTATATCTTTCTCTTCAATTATGGATTCCATTTA
Organism: Pogostemon cablin; assembly: GCA_023678885.1. NCBI lineage: Eukaryota > Viridiplantae > Streptophyta > Magnoliopsida > Lamiales > Lamiaceae > Pogostemon > Pogostemon cablin. The sequence goes on along the minus strand of CM042989.1, from coordinate 23,755,030 downwards.
TACCTGAAAATCACCAAAATTCCACCAAAGTACTAATTCTTCAAAAATTTACAAATATCGAGCAATATAGGGCACTATAACACTCAAACCAAGCATAACTGTATGAAACAATGTTATAAATTGACCATAAATTCACGACATTTCTACACTTATCATGCACCCGAACATAAGAGACCAACTCATATTATAATTCCAATATCATGTGGAACCTTATTTTCACTTCTGTTTAGGGTTAATTATAATTACACCCTTTAAAGTAGTAATATTTAATCTTAAAAGTAAATTAATATTAAATTTTAAGGGTAGAATATGCTTTAAGTAAAAAAAATATATATTTAAATGTAACAATTCCATAAAATAAATTGTTATTATAATAAGGAATGAATGAAGATGATGGATAAGTATGGAGTAGTTAAATAATTAAGAAATTTTAATTCTCTTTATATACTGCACCAGATATCAATATTTATGGAAAATTAGGGCAAGAGTTTATGTGAGATCTTTCACTTTAATTTTATTAATTAATTATCACATTTTAATAAGAATATTATTACCTTTTATTTATAATATGAATTAATCATGAAATATCAAATTCACTAAGAATTTGTAATGTAAATGTTTGGTTTAAAATTAAAATCGTCTCCTATAAATTTACTTTATTTAAAATAGTTTCAAGAAACTTAATTTCTTTAAAATATTCTCATAATTTTTAATTTTTTATCAAAATGATCATTTTTACTTAAAAATGTTTAATTTTTCTAATTGCATAGGATGAAACGGAATCTGCACTTTTATAAAGTTGTGAGAAGAAAATAAAAAATATATGTATTATTTTAGGATAAAATCGAAATAAAACAAAAAAATTTGGAACAAAGTTTTGAATATCCCAAATATTTTAGAATCTTTTTGAAAAAAATAGTTTAGTTCTGATTATATGGTTATTATTATTTTTTTATATAAGAAGTTGAAAGTAAGTTTTTTGTCATTTATAAATTTTCCTGACTTAACATGCATCTCATTACTTTCTTTTCCAAAATCAATGAAAACATTTTAGCTGCTCAATTTGTCTTTATTTAATTTCCAAGGAAACTTATTCTAAACTTGAGCAACAATATAAAATAGCATTTATAGAAGAAAGTCAAGAAACCATAGTTAAATGTTAAAATGATATAACGTGTACGTACAATTAAAAAATATATAACCCTAAAATGTATCTACAAATAAAAATATATAACCCTAAAATGTATCTACAATTAAAAAAGAATCGATGTCTCATATGATTCTTGATCATATTAGTCCGAATAAAACTTATTCCCTAAATATTTCACGAATTTCTCCTTAGATAACATATGAGCTATGTATTTCAAATAACTAATTAAATATTGTCATAATTAAATATGAGTTGATCTATTGTGCAATAAGTGCACCTTAAAAATATTACCGGCATTTGAAAACGGGCCAGATATCGAAGGTAAAAAATCCAATTACGGTCATTTCTTCCACTCCTCTCTCTCTCTCTTCTCTCGATTCCACTCCCCTCTCTCTTATCTCGATCTGTCATCTCTCTCTCCTCCTCTCTCTCTCTATAGAGCGATTATGTACCTTTCTCTCTCTTAAGATCTGCCCATCTCTCTTTGTCTCTCTCTCTTCTCTCGATCTGCCTCATATTCTTACGCTTATTTCTCATCCACTTCTCCCTCTTCTCTCTAATCTCCCTTCTCTTCTCTCCCAATCTACCTTCTCTCTCTTCCCTCTCTCTTTTAATGATTTCTGGCGATTCATCTTCCAACAGTAGTTCGAATAGATCTAGCGGGAAAATCTGGTTCGTCTTTGATGAGAGTGAAAATAAGCATATTTTAATGTCCAATTTAACACCTTTTTATAGGAATTATTGTCATATATTAGCACAAGTGTCTTATATTTGATATATGTGAGAAAAGGTGCACTTGAGGTGTTTTATTGTATTTTAAGTGGAAAAAAGATCAAAAGTGCAAAATTGGAGAAAAGGTACAACTTGTGTAGGAATGCTGAAAAACGCACGTCCAACTTGTGTAATTTTTCTGTATTCTTGTGGAGCTCTGAACTTAAAGTATGATACATGGTTGGAAATCTACAAAAGAGAGAATCATTTTGACATAAGGAACACTTCAATCAAAATCCAAATGAGAAAGTTATGATCAAAATGGTGACGTCACGCAAGCTGTTCCTACTCAGCACGACTGTTCCACTTTGCATGACTTATTATACATTCAAATGTTAAATTTTCTATGAGCTTTTTATATGCATAGAAAGCTAAGGAAGAAAGGATAATGTGAGCGCAAGAATCATTCAAATTGGAGCTCGGATGTGGAAGTTATGTGTAAAACGGTGAGACTGCGCACTGTCGCTCGATCTGCCGCTCGACCTGGAGCAGTTTGGTCGAGCGGGGACACGGAATCCTATTTTGGTAATTTCGTACCCCCAGTAGCGTGTATTTTCATGTTTTCCAAGAAAAAGCCCATCTAAGGTCAATAAAGAGAGCTTACAAGTATAAAAGAGGATGGAGATCACATCATTATTCAGATCGAGCAACAACACAATCATCCTACATCCAACAAGGGGGGATCATCCCCCCAACCATCATCCACATTCTTTTCTCCATCCATCCATCACTTTAAAGATTCATCTGTGGAATCACGAGGAGAACCAAGAGGAGGATTCAAGACGGAGAAGGACGCGACGACATCCACATCTATGGTTTATTCATTCCTAATTTATCTTTTATTTTTCAGACATATGGATAAGATCTATCCAACCCCCATGATTGTTCTTCGCAACATCATGGGCTAGAGCCTTTTGGTAGATCTAGGATTTTGAAAGTTTCTATGAATTAATTGATCTTTCATGTGTATACTCCGTATAACACTACTTGTGGATTTAATTCATACTCTGAGTTATTTTGTGCATCATTAACTGTTATATAGAGTGTGAATATATATCTAGGTTATTGATTGAGTGCATTCACTGCTGAGCAGGATTTAATGTTATGATTCTAAGTGAGGGGACTTCGAAGCTTCATTAGAACTATCTTATATAAATACTTATTAATTGAATTGAATTCGGGTTAGTAAGTAGGATAAAGAGGATAATTTCATAGTACCTATAAAGGGAGATCATATCGTATTAGAGTACCAATTGGCCAGGGAAATAATTGATACTGATAGTACCTAGAAAGGTGGGGTGAAATTATATCTCTTGCTCCAAGATTATTCACCCGTGTTACATGCATATTTACTTGTGTCTATAGAGTAGATTTGCATGGCTTAATGATGTGTCCATAATCCACAAGGCAGAGTCGGATATTGATATATGAAAGGGAAATTAATGAGTGGAACCAGATTATCCTAGAGCTACCTATTCTCCTACTTGATTCAATTTTATATTTTCTAGTGTTTAATTCATTTTATTTGTTATTTTAATTAATTGTTTAAGTAGTTAATAATTCTATACTCAACTTTTATTGCCATTCATCTTAATTAATTAGTAAATAATTAAATTGATAATACACCATCATCTGGGTTCGATATTTAACTTGATCGCTTGCTTAAGCTGCAATTGATATCCTTATTACTTGGGGATTAATTTTACGTGCAAAGAAAACGCGCATCAATCTTCTCAACAGTAATCAAATCTGGAGAGGAAAGTAGATCTGGTAATGGTTTGAATAGATCTGACAAGCGGCGGTGGCATCGATTTGTCTTCCAACGCGATGTCGACAACGTGGTGCAGCAGCAGAAAAAGATGGCAGACTGGTGGTGAGCAGAGCAACGAAGGGTGGTAGATCTGATCGGTGTAGTTGTTGTTGGATCCCTGTTGAGAATGAAACTGGAAGAGTTCCTTTCCAATCTCGCTGTTAAGTACATTATGTTAAACTGTATTACATTTTTATGATACTGTATTACTTATTATTAGTTAATGTATATGTGTTAAATTAGTGGAGATGAGAGAAATAATAATCAAGAGAAAACCTTTGTTGTGAAATTAACGTTCAAAATGTACCATTGTTGAATTTGTTTACAATGTTCAAATATGCGATCCTTTAATTGCTTCAAATATTTGTTATCAGATATTGTATTTTTTTGCAATTCAATAGTGTATACGTTTTTCTTAATAATTGTATTACGTTTTTTATTTTTCTAATATTTTTAGTTTTATACACTACTTTAAAAAAAGTAATACAATTATAAATATAATCATATACATTAATATCGTCAGTCTAGAAATCAATTAATATCAATGAATAAAAAATTAAATTAATTCCAAAAATATAAAAAATATTTGAATATTAGGAGAGAGAAAGTAAAAAAATTAGGAGAGAGAGTGATAAAATAAGGGGGGAGAGAAATTTTAGGAAAGAAAAATAGGGGAGAGAGAAATTTAGGAGAAAGGAGTAGGAGAAGGGAAGATAGTGAAATATGGGTCAAAATTTTTTTATATTTAATGAGTAAATTGGATTTGAGTTATTTGGTGTATCTTAAAAACTGGTGCAAATTAGTAGTTGCCATTAAATATTGAGAAACATGTGAGTGAGAGAAACTAAATGATCAGTACTAGAGCTTCTAATTTTTTTATAGAGTTCTTTCGCTACGGGACCTGAAAGATGAATCAGCTATCATTTAGGAACCCAAAAGATAAACCCAATCAATTTAAGACCCGGATGATTCTAAACTATCAATACAAACCCTCATTTCTCATCTCTTCTAACGCTGTTAGTAAACCCTTTCATTCTCTCTCCTACATGGATTCTAATTTCCACCTCACTCCTTATTAAATAAATATTAAAATAAAATCATATATCACTGTCATACCATTAAACACTATTCTCTTCCTTTGACAGAAATAAACTTTTTATGAATGACAAACATTCTGATTATGAGATCGTAAATGAAATATTCTGATTATGAGATCGTAAATGAATTTCATGTTTTGTCGACAAGCACTCTACCCCTCACCTCCAGGATACAGTATAAAAGCTCAATAACAAATCGGCAATAGATGATGATGGATGATTGATATCTTATTGAACTCTATTGAGTCAATTTCTGTAGAAAAACTTTCGATGTTTTAGGAAATGATAAAAGTGATCGAGAACTTGAAAACGACTAGCGACGTTTCGTTTTCACTATATTTTTTGGAACATTCTAGTTTTTTTTTAATTTTTTTTTGAGTTGACAGTCAACATGGAAGATGAGGTGGAAATTGGAGTCCATGTAAGAAAGAGAATGAAAGTATTTTTTAACAGCGTTGGAAGGGATGAGAAATGAGGGTTTGGATTGATAGTTTAGAATCATCCAAGTTTTAAATTGATTGGGTTTATCTTTTGGGTCCCTAAATGATAGTTGATTCATCTTTCAGGTCCCGTAGCGAAAAAACTCTTTTTATATCCACCCAGCTCTCTGTCTAGCATTGCTCGATAAAATAAAAAGAATCTTTCTCATTAATAATTAATAATTAGTAGTAGTACAATATGAAAATTATAAATAACGCATAAAATATTAAGGAATCTCCACCAGATCAAATATACTCCATTTATATATTTTAATTTTAATAATGACAAGTATTTATTGAAGTACTTTATATATATAGGCGTTTGTAAACTACGTTATATATACTTCCTCTAAAAATACATTTATCCATATAACACTTGTGCATATTTAAACAGAATAAAAAATTAATATCTTGTGTCCCCAGGCACACAGGGTGCAGTAAGAGTACGGTATTTTGTTCTAAAGTGTATACATTTTAATTAAAATTTTTTTTTCAGAATTTTTTTTTCAGAAAATAAAAGGTACACGTCCTTTTTCTAAATGGTATATCATTTAATACTAAAGGGTATCTGGGCGTACGCTGTCCCCGGGATCACATAAGTTTTAGCCTAAAAAATACATTTTAATAATACTCATTTTTATTTGCATCTCAATAATTTTATACATTTTTTCATTAAATTATCTAAAATATTCACTTCTTACCCATATCCCAACAACTTTAATATCTTTATATATACACAAAAATATCCCATTAAATTCGAGGTACAAAAGATATGTGCGTAAATTAACAGGACGAATGAGTAGTTTTAAAAATCTCCCTTAAATATACTTACAGATACAAGATAAAATTTCTACTCCCTTATATATACTTACAGATCATAAAGATAAAATTTTGTGTGAGATCGTCTCAAGTAAAACTTTCATGAAATGGATAAGAAGTAATAACTTTTATAATAAAAAATGGTATAACATGAAAAGTGATAACATTTTAAAAGAAAATGATAACATCTTTAATAAAAAGTAATAACTAATTACAAAAGCATAGAATGATCTCAACGTGAGACGATTTCACACAAGTGTTCCCCATTTTCTAATCCTCAACCTTTCATACATTTTCTTTTCTCAATTAATTCTCTTATCTTTTATCTCTCCTCTCCCAATTTTTTTTTATAAATAAATCGATATTCATTTAGTTTTCAAATTATCCCACAAAAACCTAAAACAAATATCACTCTAAGGTTTGATACATATTTTTAGGGTTTAAGATATTTAAATATAGAATTATTTTTTTAACCCATAAATAAGAAAGTTCACCATGTATACACTTTAATTCACTAGAGACTAATTCTTTGATAATTTATAAACTAATAATTTGGGAGGATTACTACTAGGTACAAAAAAAAACCCTAAATTACTATGAGATACAAACATACAAAAGTATTACTACTAGGTACAAAAATATATAGTGATATTCCAATATTACCCCTATTAATGTGCTGCACATAAATATTGTGTGCAGCAAAAGTTCATGTGCAGCAAAGTGTGTGCAGCAAAAAAAGTGTGTGCAGGAAAAAAAAAGTGTGTGCAGCAAAAAAATGTGGTGGTCCGGCGGCGGCGGTCCGGCAGCTTTTCCGGCGGCGGCAGTTTTTCCGGCGACCAGTTTTTTTTTTTTTTCTTTTTTTTTTTTGGACGAACAGTTTTTCCGGCGACCGGCTGCCGGAGCTCCGGCGGCGGCGGCGCGGCAGCTTTCCGGCGACCAGTTTTATTTTTTATTTTTTTATTATTATTATTTTTTTTCTGACGAACAGATTTTCCGGCGACCGGCCGCCGGAGCTCCGCCGGCGGCGGCGGCGGTCCGGCAGCGGCAGCGGTGGTCCGGTGGTGGGTGGAGGTTGGGGTTAGTGTTTTAAAGGTATATGGGTTTAGGGGTATATTTGGTATTTTACTTTAATATTTTGTATTAAATAATAATTATTTTAAATCAATGTATCTAGTAGTAACTAGGGGTACAAAGTGTGTACCTATCAGTAATTATTTCTAATAATTTCAAAAGCAAATACTTCCATATAAGTGGTTGCATGCACCCATATATTTAAGATAGTGTATTTTATTTTTTACGTTCACGTTCTATTTTAGCTCTAAATTTTAATATATGCAAAGTATTAATTTTTATAATATAATTATAATTTCACTATTCATAGTCTATTTTATTATAGATTTAATTAATTTATAAGCTATAATTGTACATTTAGGGTAAATATCAAAATTAATCATGTAAGTATGACGAATTCCAACTTTTGTTTTTTTTTTTTAAATTCTCAATTTTGGTCCTTTTGGTCTAATTTTGGTCATTTTTTCAAAATTTGGTCCTTTTTTTGTTCACTTTTGGTCCTAAATGTATACACGTTCGGACCATTTTTGGATATTTTTTTAACATAAAGGACTAAATTTGGATAAAAAATGACTAAAAGTGGACAAAGAGGACTAAATTTGAACAAAAAAGGTTAAAAGTGGACAAAAAATGACCAAAATTGAAAATTGCAAATGAAAAAAGACTAAAGTTGGAATATGCCATACTTACAAGACCAATTTTGATATTTACTCTACATTTTATTATAATTAAAAATGAATTATTATTATCTAATACAAAATTATAAACTAATATTATTAGTAGATACATAAAATATACTCCCTCCATCCCGGAGAAGCTTGCACCGTTACTGTACACATGAAGTTTAAGAAAAGTTATTTTTACCAACTTTATTGACTCTTGGAGGGTAATGTAGACTTTTTATGTAATAATTAAATTATAAAGTTTGTTATGTGTGTTAGGTAGGAGTGATAAATTTGTAATTAAGATGAACTTTTGAGGTTAGGAATTGATGTGATGTTTTCTTTTTTTGGTAATGCAAATTATTGTGGGACGGATAAAAACGGAAAGTGTAAAGTTTATTGTGGGACGGAAGGAATATTATATTACTGCTCAATATAAAAATATATAATGAAAAGTCTCAATTATACCTTTATACATAACTACTTGAATACATAATTCACGTTTACATAATCACTTCATTTCCTATATTGTAGTTTCTCTCCACAAAGTGCTTAGTGGTGTCGCTTTAGGAGGTGAGATGTTTAGATTACTTTCACTATATTAATCTTTAATAATGACTAATTAAGAATTTAGAGTAATTATTGGCATTTATAGTATGATTGTTTAATTGCAAGTCATATTCAAATTAAAGGGGAGACATTTGAAAAATAAAGGGACGATGAGTTTGTGTTTGAGTGAAGTATGGATGATTGATAGACTGTCGTCGGCCTACCAAATTATAATTTATTTCCAACTCACCCAATACAGAGTATAGCAACGAGTACGGGTCAAACCCAAAGGAGTATAATGAAATTTAAATTAAATTTAAGTGTTGATAACATAAAAATAAATGGGGGGTTTTGGATTGGTGACAATTAAAAATAATGATGACAATAAATCAATTCAAATTACTCAAATAATCATAACAAAGATGATTTAGAAATTAACCAAAGAAGACAAATCTAGTTTAGGACGACGATCCCCTCTCGTTTACTAAATCAATTAATTACAGGAATTAAATATCTTATCTAATGTGCAAACTCAAATCCCTAGATTGACGGTACAACCAACCAACCCGAATGTTCTTAAGCTCATCAACTAGGGTACGACCACTAAATTGAACTATTTACGAGTGACCCTATGGATCCGAACTCGAAAACGCATTAAGACTCCAAACATAGAATTGCTAGGCTACGAAATCCAGGTAGGAATCATACAACCTAGATCCCATTACATCTAGAGAGAATAATCTCTATTTGTTGCTCTATTCAATCCTCACAACAATTACGGATCATGGATCATGAAATAACATTAAGCAATTAAATAATTAAACTAGTTGATCAGGCTAAAATAATTATTAAACTGCTATAAATCAATTCAAGGCATGTAATGGAATAAATTCACACAAAAGATTCAATATAAAAATCCTTAATAATTAAACTAACATTCAACGGGAGGTTCACGAAATCCTAAACTAGAAAAGGAGATTAGCATTGCATGTTCATAACAAAATATGAAATAAAAATAAATAACCGATAATATCCGATTGCTCTTGAATCTTCACGCTCCCCAATCTGCCTTGTAGAACTGCCGCTCCTTTCTTCTCCACCAGGAATTACTGATGCCTCCAAGCGTAAGTATATACTTCCTTATTTATCTTCTTGTCCCCCAAGAAATCTAATTGATTTCTTTTCCTTTTTCTTGATTTCTAGGATCTCTTCACCATATTTTTTTCCTCCTTGATCGTGACTCCATCAGATTTGGAAGAGATCTGATCGTGAAAATATGTGAAAGATATGTTGGCTGATTAGTTTCCTTATTTATCCTGAATTTTCGTTCGATTCCACTGACACTGAAGGGTTCAGTGTTAGCTTATCTGGCAACAACGAATTTCTTCCACTTAACAGCCTGTTTCCACATAAATTTATAACATTAAAGTATTAATCTCCCAAAGACAAGATAAGTCAATTTTAGCACCCAATTAGCACATAAGTCCATCAAATAAACATGAATTTCAACCAAATAATCATGCTAAAATATGATTTATCAATGATTGACTTGATATGTAATGGTTAGGTGAATATATAGGTTTCTGAATACCAATAATTTTTTTCTACATATATAAACATATTTCTATTAAAAATAAACTCTAAAATATAATGAATGAAAGTCTGAATAAAAGCAGGTTTCTGAATACTAACATGTTTTTGCATATACAAACATATTTCTAACAAAATAACTCTGAAATATATTGAATAATGTCTGAATATCAACAGGTTTCTGAATACTGCTCGTACCGAGTGGAGTATTCAGAATGGGTATGCAGATTAACTACTTACTGAGGGTAAGATACGAAAATTGAACCCACAATTCTAAGTGAGACTCTTTATCTTTAACCAATTTTGGAGAGATTGGAGTGATCTCCACCTATTTTTGTAGAGAAATTAGTGAGAATCTTTATTTTTTTATTATTTCATTACACATCATATATACCTTTTAAATTAATTTTTTAATACAATTAAAACAGGGATAAGAGTGATATTTCATGCATTTATTTTGTATTGATCAGTAATATAGTTTGTCTTATGTATTTAATTTAGTAGTAATATAAGTACATGGGTAATAACTAATGGACCCAATTAAAAAAAAAAATAGAATCAATTGCACCATACAATCGATTTTATCCTAACTTATCTCAATTTCAAAAGTACTATTTTATTGGGCGACAACTAAGAATACCGTAGCAGAGGAATTTTCTTAAAGGTGCTTAGTTGGAAAATTGGGTAAAGGTAATAAGAATTTAGTGTTGATTTACATTATTGATGTTTGATTTAGTTTAATTTGAATAAAAAACACTTAATCACTTGCATTGTTTCTAACTTTCTATAATTATCTCTATCTTTAATAATTTACATTACATTAACTACTTTAACTATATCCACTTTTATTTCGATTATGGAATTTGGATAAAATGAACACTCTATGTTTAGTTGTAGTTCATGTGAACTATTTTATAATAATTTATAATTAAAATAAAAAATGATAATATTAAAAAAATGATATAAAAAAGTAATAACAAATTAAGAAAGTATAAAATTTCTCAAACCAGGGAGAAGTGAAAGGTTGTTCAACAAAATCTGCACTATATAAATCTGATCTAGTACAGATGAAATTCAGACCACTATCAGAAGCCATGGAAGCTGCTGCAGTTTTCATGGCACTTCTTCTCTCCACTCTCTCTCTCCTATTCTTTCTCAATATTAGGATTAAACATTCACACAGAAGGCTTCCTCCCGGTTCTCTCAACTCCTAAAAGCCAAGAGAGACAACAGGGGTGAACGGTGGCTCCAAGAACGGGCCCGGAAACTCAGCCCGATTTCAAAGCTTCACTTATTTGGCTGTCCCACTGTGTTCCTCCATGGACAGGCAGCAAACAAGTTCATATACACTGCGGATCCGACCACGCTTTCGAACACGCAGCTGACATCCGTCAGGAGGCTGTCCGGACAGGGGAATCTGTTAGAAGTAAACGTCGAAGATCACAGGCGTCTGAGGGGGGCATTCTTGTCATTTATGAAGCCTGAAGCACTCAAACAGTGTGTAGGTAAGATGGATGAAGAAGTGAGATTGCATCTTAACCAACATTGGCACCACAATATTCAGATCAAGGTATGTAATGTATGTTGGTGCAAGCATCATTATGATTTATCAACATTAGCAGATTTGGGGGGAAGTTAGGGGTTTGCTATTATAGTGAACTACAATTAAAGGACGTTATATATCTTAATTTTCGCAATTTATTGGGTCATTTATTAGGTAATTTGGGCCTAATTTGTACTCCTTTAAATGCAAAAATTAGACATATATAATATCGGGAGTTTAAGAAAAAGAAAGGTATTGTTTTCGTTTACTTTATTTGAAAATGTCTTAAAACGATTAAAGCATTCATTTTCATTCCAAACCTTTTAATTTTGCTTCGATTTCATTTTCAAAATAATATTATTTTATCAATTTTGTCTCATAACTTTGTAAAAACATCGATTCAATCTCATTTCATGAAATAATAAAAATTGAATATTTTTAAATAAAAATGATCATTTTGGTGAAAATTTAAAAGTTATAGAAAAATTTGAAGAAAAAAAAGCTTCTTGAGACAATTTTGAATAAAATAAATTTATATAGGATGATTTTGATTTTAAACTCCCTCCAACTGCCAGGCCGACAATATAATGTACTAGAAATGTAAACTGCCTGAGTTACTGTTCTAAAATTATAATTTCCCCGTGAATTTGGTTAATTAATCTGAGTTACTGTTCTAAAAAGGGCCCGTTATGAAGACATTGACCTTCAATGTGATTTCCACACATTTGTTTGGAATTGAAAGGGGAGCAAGAAGAGACAAGCTTGTCCATCTATTCGAACATGTGATAGATGGACTGTTAACCGTGCCGATAAACTTTCCGTTTAAGCGCTTCAGTCGAGGCCTACGAGCAAGGTTCGAAGCCGGAGAGATCATCAGACAACTCATACATGAAAAGAGGGAAAAGTTAAAGAAACAAGACATGATCATGATTTCAGACCATCAAGATTTCATCACTTGTTTGCTAAGCATGCGTGATGATGAGACTAATTCCCCCCTGTTGTCCGATGATGAAATCGTTTCCAATTGTGTAGTCGGAATGATTGCTGGCCATGACACTACTGCCCTCCTTCTAACTATTATTATCAAACTCCTATCTGAGAATTTGCATGCTTATGAAGCCGTCCTCAAAGGTAATTAAGATGATGTTCATGATTCTTGTTGTCTTCATTAACTAATGAATATGTGTTGAATCGTTTATGTAGAGCAAGAGGAGATCGTGAAAGGGAAGGCATCAAACGAGCTTCTCACGTGGGACGATCTGGCTAAAATGAAATACTCGTGGAGAGTAGCTACAGAGGCATTGAGGATGCATTCACCAGTGTTCTGCAGCTTTAGAAAGGTCCTCAAAGATATTGAAATGGGAGAATACATAATCCCCAAAGGATGGCAGGTAAACTAAAGTTATACACTTCATTATTACTCCTTTGTACCAACTTAATCTTCACAGTTCTTGGAGTTCAAGAAAAGTTACTTTTTGACTAACTTTATTGATTTTAGAGGGTATTGTAGTATTTTTAGATAATAAATAAATTAAAAAGTATGTTATGTGTGTTAGGTGTGAATGGTAAATTTATAATTAAAATGTATTTTTAGGGGTGGGATTTGATGTAATATTTCATTTTTTGGTGGTAAAGTTTAATAGAGAACATACAAAAACGAAAAGTGTGAAATTTAAATTGGTAAGAATGGAGTATTTTTCATCTCTGGATGACACAAAATGGTGCTAATTACATCACTTAAGATTAGCTTCATTATTCATAAAGTTCATTTGAATAAAATATGAATGATTTTAAGCAAGCCAGATATACTCAGGTGTTTTGGGCGGGTTGCATTACCCATCTGGATGAATCCATATTTATTCCCGGATCCACATAACTTCAATCCGTCGCGATACGAGGAACAAGGAGGGGTCCCGCCTCCATACGCATTCGTGGCGTTTGGAGGAGGGCCAAGAATGTGTCCAGGGTACGAATTTGCAAGAACTGAGACGTTAACCATGATTCATTACTTGGTAACTGGATTCGATTGGAAACTTTGTTTGGAAGAGAATGTGATGAGCAGAGATCCAATGCCAGTTTTCACGCAAGGCCTACCTATCCACATAAAGAAAAAACACAACCAACGACATCATATCATCACCTAAGTTTATCTTTTTAATTAAGTATTTTCACTTTTCACTTTACTTGTTAATTGACATCGAGGTGTATCGATGCAGAAACTCCGTTTCTTATTATTTATTTTCTTCTTTTTCTTTAATAAATAAAACATGTTTTTATAATACTGATTGACTGATATGCTCACACAGAGTCCTTGGAATACACATTGTACCGATAACGGATATATTGTTATATTTCTCCTGGTTGATATTTTTCTTTTAGGATATAAAGATTTTGTCAATATTACATGTTGTATCGCTATTTTCTTTTGGAAAATATGAATCTCACCCTAAAGTGTAAGGGATCAATTGTAGTGTGTGACCAAGTTAAATTATCGAACCCAAGAAATAGTGTCAGAGTGACAAATAAATCTAATATGACTATTTCTATTTAAGACAAACTCAATTTATGAAAATTAATAATAAATAATAAAATAAATAAGATACGCTGGCGAGAAAAACAATCAAGTATTCCAAGATAAGAGACTAATATTGCTAAGGACAATCCAGCTTTACCATGTGATAGATTATTCTACACCCAAATTAATTTCCTACAGATATTTATAAGAGGATCGCTAAACCTAGTTAGACCACCTTGATCGGGTAAGATCTAACACTTATAATGAGCTGAAAAACCTAGGATCAATAAGGAATTAATTCTCACTCCCTCTATAGATACTTCATGCTAAATTCTATTAAAGGCTAGAGTACTAGACTTCCCTTTCTAGGTACTAAAATTTTAACCCTTTTGTCTCCTTACCAATTACCTAATAATGATATTTTACCAAGTAATTAATATTCCAAATTGATTGTCTAACTGTCTTAGAAATTATAGGTCAATCCCCTAAAACTGCCACAGACCAACTATCATGCAGAAACAAAGAATCTTATTAACTATCCAATCAGTGATACCGTCATGAATAATCAAAGAAATCAAAACTCAAAACACAATAATATGAAGTCTCAAAATATCTTCTTCAATAAGGAAATAAACAATTTGCAAAATAAGAAATCCAAGTCTAGGACAATCAAATCAAACACGAATTAAACCTTCAAAAATTTAACACCACCAAAAAGATACTTAGCCCATGGTGTTACAAGCAACAACCATGTCTATGGAAAAAGACCTCCCCGTGAGTTCAAAAACTAGAAAGAATAAAGTAAAGAAAAGAAAACTTATTTGTTTGGTCCTCCTTCTTTAACTCCGTCCTCTCCTGAATTTTCGTCTCCGATCAAGTAGACGAATACTCTCTTGAATCCTCTCCAGATGTGGATGCGGATGATAGGTAGAAGATAAAAGGAGGATATAGTGGATTAGGGTTTAAAACCCTAGGTGATGTGGTGGTGGTAGATTAAGCGGTTTCTCCACACTTTTATGTGATGATGAGAATGTAGTATATATAGGTGTGAGAATGGAATAAGATAAGTGGTAGGAGATATGAGATCTTGAAAAATAAGGAAAAATATAATTATGGAATATATCGAGGGATGTGAGATTAGAAAATAACTTGGCCACCAAGGAAATAAGAAAAAAAGAGGGTAATTTTCGTGAAATTTTGAATTCTCGTCTGCAGCTGCGCGACCTCACGGTTTTTAGCATAACTTTTTCATTTGAACTCTGATTTAAGCGATTCTTATGCCCACGTGATCCTCTCTTCCGTATCTTACCAACCATATATCTCACAACTAGTTTGAAATTCCATAAAAGTATAAAAAAATTATGCAAAGTGATTCTGTATTTTCTTGCATGTTGCACATGTTCACCCTTTATTAAAACTTTGCATTTTTTATTCTTTTTTCCTATCAAAATACAACAAGATACCTCTCAAGCACCTTTTAGTCAATTATCATTCAAAGTATTAAGATATGTGCAAATAATAGCAATCAAACACTCAAAGAGGTATCAAATTAGATCAAGAAATACATGAATTTCCACTCTCATAAAATACCTATGGATGATCCTAATGCGTTTGGACGAGTCCAAAAACTTGATCGCAATTTATTTCACCCTAAAGTGGAAGGAATCAATTGTAGCGCGTGTGACTGATCGATATTTTCTTTTGGAAAATATGAATCACCCTCAAATGTAAGAGATCAATTGTAGTGCGCCTGTGACCAAGTTAAATTATCGAACCCATGGGATTGTGTCAGAGTGAAAAATAAATCTAATATGACTTTCTATTCAAGACAAACTCAATTTTTGAAAATTAATTATTAAATAATAAAATAAAATAAAATAAGATAAGCTGGCATGAAAATAATCAAGTATTCCTAGAAAAGAGACTGATAATGCTTAGTACAATCCGGCTTAATCATGTGACAGATTATTCTAAACCCAAATTAATTACCTGCAGATATTTATAAGAGGATCGCTAAGACTAGTTAAACATCCTTAATTAGGTAGAATCTAACACTTATAATGAGCTGCAAATCCTAGGATCGATAAGGAATTAATTCTCACTCCCTCTATAGGTACCTCATGCTAAATTCCATTAAAGGCTGGAGCAATAGACTTCCCTTTCTAGGTACTAAATTATTAACCCCTTTTGTCTCCTTACCAATTTCCTAATAATGATGTTTAACCAAGTAATTAATATTCCAAATTGATTGTCTAGCTGTCTTAGGAATTAAGGCTAATACCCTAAGACTGCCACAGGAAACACCAACTATCATGCAAAAAAAGAGAATCCTATTAACTATCAATCAGTGATACCATCATGAATAATCAAAGGAATCAAAACTAAAAACACAATAATATGAAGTCTCATAATATTTTCTTTAATAAGAAAATAAATAATCTTTAGACCACCTTGATCGGGTAAGATCTAACACTTATAATGAGCTGAAAAACCTAGGATCAATAAGGAATTAACTCTCACTCCCTCTATAGGGATTTCATGCTAAACTCTATTAAAGGTTAGAGTACTTACTAGACTTCCCTTTCTAGGTACTAAAATTTTAACCCTTTTGTCTCCTTACCAATTACCTAATAATGATGTTTTACTAAGTAATTAATATTCCAAATTGATTGCCTAACTGTATTAGAAATTATAGGCTAATTCCCTAAAACTGCCACAGACCAACTGTCCTGCAGAAACAAAGAATCCTATTAACTATCCAATCAGTGATACCGTCATGAATAATCAAAGGGATCAAAACTCAAAGCCCAATAATATGAAGTCTCAAAATATCTTCTTCAATAAGGAAATAAACAATCTGCAGAATAAGAAATCCAAATCTAGGGCAATCAAATCAAACATGAATTAAACCTTCAAAATTTTAACACTACCAAAAAGATACTTAGCCCATGGTGTTACAAACAACAACCATGTCTATGGAAAAAGACCTCCCCGTAAGTTGAAAAACTAGAAAGAATAAAGTAAAGAAAGGAAAACTTATTTGTTTGGTTATCCTTCTTTAACTCCGTCCTCTCCTGAATTTTCGTCTCCGATCAAGTAGACGAATACTCTCTTGAATCATCTCCAGATGGTGGATGGCAGATGATGGGTAGAAGATGAAAGGAGGATATAGTGGATTAGGGTTTAAAACACTAGGTGATGTGGTGGTGGTAGATTAGGCGGTTTCTCCTCACTTTCATGTGGTGATGAGAATGTAGTATATATATGTGTGAGAATGGAATAGGATAAGGGGTAGGAGATATGCGATCTTGAAAAATAAGAAAAAATATAATTATGGAAGATATGGAGGGATATGAGATTAGGAAATAACTTGGCCACCAAGAAAAAATAAGAAAAAAAGAGGGTAATTTTCGAATTCTCGCCTGTAGCTGCGTGATCTCACGGTTTTGAGCATAACTTTTTCATCTGAACTCTGATTTAAGCGATTCTTACTCCCACGTGATCCTCTCTTCCGTATCTTTCCAAACATGTATCACACAACTAGTTTGAACTTCCATTAAAATACAAAAAATTATCCAAAATGATTCTGTGTTTTCTTGCATGTTGCACAAGTTCACCCTTTATTACAACTTGCATTTTTTATCATTTTTTCCTATCAAAACACAACAAGATACCTTTCAATCACCTTTTAGTCAATTATCATTCAAAGTATTAAGATATGTGCAAATAATAGCAATCAAACACTCAAAGAGGTATCAAATCGGATCAAGAAATACATGAATTTCCACTCTCATCAAATACCTATGGATGATCCTAATGCTTTTGGACGAGTCCAAAAACTTGATCGCAATTTATTTCACCCTAAAGTGGAAGAGATCGATTGTAGCGCGTGTGAGCGATCGCTATTTTCTTTTGGAAAATATGAATTTCACCCTAAAATGTAAGAGACTAATTGTAGTGCGCGTGTGACCAAGTTAAATTATTGAACCCGCGGGATAGTGTCAGAGTGAAAAATAAATCTAATATGACAATTTCTATTCACGACAAACTCAATTTATGAAAATTAATTATTAAATAATAAAATAAAATAAAATAAGATACGCTGGCGAGAAAATAATAAGGTATTCCAAGAAAAGAGGCTGAAAATGCTCAGGACAATCTGGCTTAATCATGTGACAGATTATTCTAAACCCAAATACCTGCAGATATTTATAAGATGATCGCTGAGCCTAGTTAAACATCCTTAATCAGGTAGAATCTAACACTTATAATGAGCTGCAAATCCTAGGATCGATATGGAATTAACTCTCACTCCCTCTATAGGTACTTCAAGCTAAATTCTATTAAAGGCTGGAGCACTAGACTTCCCTTTCTAGGTACTAAATTATTAACCCCTTTTGTCTCCTTACCAATTTCCTAATAATGAAGTTTTACCAAATAATTAATATTCCAAATTGATTATCTAGCTATCTTAGGAATTAAGGCTAATCCCCTAAGACTGCCACATGAAACAACAACTATCATGCAGAAAAAGAGAATCCTATTAATTATCAATGAGTGATACCGTCTTGAATAATCAAAGGAATCAAAACTCAAAACACAATAATATGAAGTCTCATAATATTTTCCTCAATAAGAAAATAAATAATCTTTAGACCACCTTGATCGGGTAAGATCTAATACTTATAATGAGCTGAAAAACCTAGGATCAATAAGTAATTAACTCTCACTCCCTCTATAGGTACTTCATGCTAAATTCTATTAAAGGCTAGAGTAATAGACTTCCCTTTCTAGGTACTAAAATTTTTACCCTTTTGTCTCCTTACCAATTACCTAATAATGATGTTTTACCAAGTAATTAATATTCCAATTTGATTGTCTAACTGTCTTAGAAATTATAGGTCAATCCTCTAAAACTGCCACAGACTAACTATCACGCAGAAACAAAGAATCCTATTAACTATCCAATCAGTGATACCGTCATGAATAATCAAAGGGATCAAAACTCAAAACACAATAATATGAAGTCTCAAAATATCTTCTTCAATAAGGAAATAAACAATATGCAGAATAAGAAATCCAAGTCTAGGTGATGAGAGTGAAAATAAGCGTGTTTTAATATCCAATTTAACACCTTTTTGATTGATATTGTAGTCTTATATGAGCACAAATATCTTATATTCGATATATGTGAGAATTATGTGCACTTGAGGTGTTTTATTATGTTTTAGGTGGAAAAAGGATCAAAAGAGCCAAGTTTGAGAAAAGGTGCAATTTGTGCAAGAATGCTGATAAACGCACGTCGAACTTTCATAATTATTCTGTATTTGTGTGGAGCTCAAAACTGATGTTTGATACATGGTTTGAAAGCTACTGAAGATAGGGTCGTTTTGGCGTAAAGAACATCCCATTCGGAGGCCGAACGAGGAAGTTATGAGCAAAGTGGTGACGCCGCGCGAGCTGTGCCGAATAGAACAGATGTTCTACTTTCCATGGCTTGTTACAGATTCAATTCTTGGAGTTTGTGAGTTCTTTATATGGATAGAAAGCCCAGGAAGAGAGGATCGCGTGAGCACAAAAATCACTCAATTCGGAGGTCGGATGTGAAAGTTATATGCGAAACGGCGAGACTGCGCAAATCGGTTCGACCTAAGTTCGACCTGAGACATTCTGGTTCGACCTGTTGGGTTGGTCGAACCAAGCACCTGAGGCTTCCAGTAGGGTGGTTCGACCTGTGGTTCGACCTGTGCTTAGTGGTTCGACCTGTTTGCTGAGGTCAAACCGATGTGCGGGAACTTACCATATCCGTATTTTCGAGGCCTAAACGCGTGTGATCACTTGAAAAGCCCATTCCAAGCCTAGGAGACATGATTACAAGTATAAAAGGAGGTCTAGGAAGCCACAAAGGAGGAACACAACACAACAACAAGAGAGGAGAAGAGAGGCCACAACATACAACACCCCACAAGGGGGGATCACCCCCGAAGCATCATCCTTTTCTCCAACCATCCATCACTTTGAAGATTCGTTTGTGGAATCAAGGGGAGAACTAAGAGGAGAATTCAAGAGCGAGAAGGACGCGATGACGCCACATCTAGGGTTTATTCGTTTCCTAATTTATCTTGTATTTCTGGACATCCGGGTAAGATCTATCCAACACCCATGTGTGTTTCCTACAACACCATGGGCTAGAGCCTTTTTGGTAGAACTAGGGTTGTGAAGGTTTTATCTAGTTAATTGAACTTCCGTGTATACACTCCGTACAACACTACTTGTGGATATAGTTTATATATGATTGTGCTTTATTAATCCATACTCATAGTCGTTTTGTGCATCAATAATCGTTGTGTAGAGTCTGAATACATAACATGGTTATTGGTTGAGTGCATTCACTGTTGAGCAGGGTTTTATGTTATGATTCTAAGTGAGGGGACTCCGAAGCTTCATTAGAACTATCATATATGAATACTTATTAATTGAATTGAATTCGGGTTATTAAGTAGGATAAAGAGGGTAATTTTATAGTACCTATAAAGGGAAATCATATCGGGTTAGAGTACCAATCCTAGGGGGAAATAATTGATATTGATAGTACCTAGAAAGGGGGGTAAAATTACGTCTCTTGCTCCGAGGTTATTCACACGTGTTACACGCATGTTTACTTGTGTCTATAGAGTAGATATGCATGGTTTAGTGATGCGTCCATATTCCACAAGGCAGAGTCGGACATTGACACATGGAAGAGAAGTTAAGTAGTGAAACTGGATTATCCTAGAGTTACCTATTCTCCTACTTGATCCACTTTCGTATTCTTCAAGTGATGTTTATTTTATTTGTTATTTTAATTACTTGTTTATTAGTTTAATCATCCTAAACCTCAAACTAAATTGCCAACTTGTCTTAATTAATTTAGATAATAATTAAATTGATAATACGCCGTCATTTGGGTTCGATATTCACTTGGTCGCTTGCTTAAGCTGCAATTGATATCCTTAATACTTGGGGATTAATTTTGCGTGCAAAGAAAACGCGCATCAAGTTCTTGGCGCCGTTGCCAGGGACGGCTGTTATTATTGATTTTATTATTTTTAGTTGATTAAGATTTTTTTTCTCTTTTATTTGTGATTATTTATTTCTATCTAACCTTGAATTTTTCCGAGTTACTTGTGCGCTTGAAAAAATGAGAGGAAGGAAAAGAAGGAATAACACATTGATCTAAACATGGCCAGAGCAAGGCAGAATCCGGATAATATTACCATACGTGAAATTTTCACGAACTTTGGAAATATCAACATGGGGTTGATAGGAGCAAGGGGGGAAGATGATGATTTTGAGATAAATCCCGCTCTTATTAACATGGTAGAGAAGAATCCCTTTTCTGGAGGTTGTTTTGAAGATCCATATCAACATCTCCGAAGATTTCTTGGTTATGCAAACACTCAAAAGGGCAGTGGAGCTAATGATAATGCTAGGCGGATCGCCTTATTCAAGTTCTCTTTGATTGATAAGGCGGAAGTTTGGTATGAGACCCTTGATCCAACAGATTGCAATACATGGGACCAACTGCAGCAGAAGTTCTTGGAGAGATACATGCCACCCTCAAGGATCTTAAGAATGAAGCAAAAGATCACTCGATTTGTTATGAATCAGGGTGAGAAATTTTATGAGGCGTGGGACAGATTTAAAGACATGCTCAGGAGGTGTCCACAGCATGGAATGTCTAAGGCTGAATACATAAACATCTTCTACTATGGATTGGATTGTGAGTCGCGTATTTTTATTGATGCATCATCAGGAGGAGCTCTGTTATCACAGACAGCACTTGAAGCGGAAAAGTTATTTGAAGACATCTCTATGAATACACGTGACTGGCCTGTAGTGAGAGATAGAGGATCATATGTACTTGGCGAGGTAGCGCAGGTTGAACATCAAGTGGTGAAGCCGAATAGGGATGATGAGATCGTCTCTAGTTTAGCTAACATCAACAAGCTACTAGAGTCCCAGCAGACGCATATTACAAAGTTGACATTAAGGGGGCCTAGTATGAAGCAGCAAGAAGTGAAGAGTGTTGAAGATACCTTCCATCGATACATGGCTGAGAATGATGCAAGGATTGATCGTCTTGAGGATACCATGAATGTTGATCGTGCAGATTTATCTAAGCAGTTGAAGGAGCTTACTTTGATTATGGGGCAGATGACCGCGAATGTGAATCAATTGACAGAAACATTAGAGAATAATGCCATCACGTTAAGGTTTGGAACACAGTACGAAGGATCGACGGAGCCGGAATTGAAATTTGAAGCAAAAGGAGCCCGATTCGACCCTGGTTCGACCAACTCATCAGGTCGAACCGAACAGAAGAGGTCGAACCAGGCACCTGGACAACATCCGGAGGTCCCAGCTGAGCGATTCGACCTGGATCAAGAGGGTTCGACCAAATCTGTTGGTCGAACCAATGTCGAACCAGACTGTTCGCTATCCCCTGTTTTGTCTGAAGCTCGATTCGACCACGACATTGTCGGTTCGACCAAGCCAGCAAGTCGAACCTTGGTCGAACCAGAGGGCAGAAAGAGTATAGTAGGCTGGTTCGACCTGGGTGGCAGTGGTTCGACCTATCGAACAGGTCGAACCCACGTCGAACCCCAACTTCAGAGTGAGAGCAGTCTTCCAGACAATCGGTTCGACCATTACGTACCTGGTTCGACCTGTTCCACAGGTCGAACTCAGGTCGAACCCGTCCGAAACATGCTTAATGTTACACCGAATACTCTCTATGATGTTGATGTTACTCCAGTACCATTACATGAGCAGAATACTGAGCTTACAATGGAGAAGAAGTGGGAAAGAGCAAAGAAGTTGAGAGCGGAGAAGCTTAGACTGCAGATGGATAATGAAGATGCGGTTTTCTCTCTTGATCATGCAATGAAGATGCCCATGGAGACTCAATCATGTAAGAGCATTGATATGGTTTCTAACTGGTTTAATCTTGATTTTTCTAAGACAGGTGATTCTGAATTTAAGTGGAAGATTGACAAGGAGGAGTCTAGACAGCCATGGAAGGAAGGAAATTTTGAGGATCATATACTTGTGACCAAGAAAGGTGAGGTGTTGAGTGTAGACAAGAAGAGGGAAAGAAAGTACTTGAAGGTGAGGATGCGACTAGACCGTCCTGTGATCCAGTAGTACAAAGCGGTAATCCGTCGTGACTCTTCGACGTTAAACATGAGCGCCTGTTGGGGCTTGCCCTTCCATTTTATTGCTTTATTTATTTTTTGTGAGTAAGAAATTTTTATATTTGGCGTGCTTATTATTCGGAAATTACATCTCTTTTCAAACTTAGTTTCAACTTACGTTTTTACTAAGTTTGGGGGGGTGTGATGTTCTTACCTCATTAAAGCACTAAGAATATAATCTTTTCTTTGTAATGTTTGCTAGGGGAGTTGATTTTTTGCGGTATGTTAAATCTTTAATCGGTTTTGATGTGTCGATTTTTTGCAATTTGCCTAGTGTTCAGTGGTGTTTCTAGTGTGTGGAGTCGATTAGATAGTCAATTAATTCTTTCTTATAGTTCTCCTATTTTATTATTGATGAATCTGTGATGATGAGTTTGTTTGATCTTTGATGATAGAAAAAGGTAAAAGAGTGGCAAGACGAGTTCTACATTGAAGCTTTGACTCGAGGAGCTCGTGCGTACGTTGAAGAAAAATCAGGTGTCCTCGTTTCCTTTTTCTAATTTTTATATGTGCTTTTAATTCATGGAGTGAATGATTGAGTTTATGGTGGTGATCCATGTGAGCTTATATTGTTAAAATTATCTTTGAAATTCATATGCTCTTGAAATTGATGAAGGAAGTGTACTTGAGTTATATTGTGATATGAAGTTCTATGTGTACTTGTGGGATATTACCTACCATGAAAAGTGCTCTGTTACTTGTTAAAAACACATGTGAGATTTTGAGCCTCGTTGATCATGTACATAGTCACATGATATTTCTTTTCTGGTGAGTATCGTTCTTGTGCGTGTATTCAAGAACTTGCCTTGAGTCTCCTTGAATATTCAAGATTAGTCTAGTGGATTATGAAAATGATATTAGGTCATCTTTGATATTTAACCCATATTTTCCCATATACTTTACCTGAATTCATTATATCCCTAGTCAGCCCATTTGAGCCTTTTTAAATCCATTCTTTTGATAGCCAATAAAGCTTAATTGAAGAGAGTGGTGATTTGAGGGATGATAAGGATGATGAAAGAAAAATCTTAAGGATCAAGAAGAAATTCGTGGAGTAGTGCTTAAATCTAGTACTCCATGGAATCAAACACCCTAGGGTAGTGCTTAAATCTAGTACCCTATGGAGGATGTGAGAGGTAGTGCCCGAAACTGGTACCTCGAAAGAGAAAGAAAAGAGAAAAAAAGGGTGAAGAAAAGGAGAATGATGGAGTTGAAGAGCTAGGAAAAGTTAAAAAAGAAAATATGTTGTGCTTGAAGGAGAAAGATGGGAGAGTTTGAAGAGAATGTTGTGCTTGATTGAAGTGATGAGGAAGAATGAAAGATCGAGAGAGACTGCAGCTTGATTGATCCGAGTTTTGAGTCACTTATCCATATACTTCTCACCTATTCCAAAGAGCCTATATTACAACCTAATAAAAGACCTTTTTGATCTATGATTTACTAGCTACAAGTAAAAGGAGAGTTGAGACAATAGGCAAGCTTATGGTTACGCATTCACTTGAATTGAATTTGAGCGTAAACACTTTAACCCATAATTGTACATATTTTACACTTGAGTGAGAGATCATATATATACTTTCCGTGAGAACATGTCAATGGAGCATTTGAATTGGTGGTGATTGTCTTAACTTGTATGCTATGAATTGATTATTACATATAATGAGAGTTGCATGACCTAAGTTGAGGACAATTGTATTTTGAATGGGGTATTGATCATAGTCCTTATTTTTCCGCTAATTTTCTTACTCTCTCTCACACTTTATTTTTATTTTGTTGCCTCGGGACGAGCAACGGGCAAGTTTGGGGGTTTGATGAGAGTGAAAATAAGCGTGTTTTAATATCCAATTTAACACTTTTTTGATTGATATTATAGTCTTATATGAGCACAAATGCCTTATATTCGGTATATGTGAGAATTATGTGTACTTGAGGTGTTTTATTGTGTTTTAGGTGGAAAAAGGATCAAAAGAGCCAAGTTTGAGAAAAGGTGCAATTTGTACAAGAATGCTGATAAACGCACGTCGAAATTTCATAATTATTCTGTACTTGTGTGGAGCTCAAAACTGATGTTGTGATATATGGTTGGAAATCTAGTGAAGAGAGGGTCGTTTTGGCGTAAAGAACATCCCATTTGGAGGCCGAACGAGGAAGTTATGAGCAAAGTGGTGACGCCGCGCGAGCTGTGCCGAATAGAACAGATGTTCTACTTTTCATGGCTTGTTACAGATTTAATTATTAGATTTTTTGTGAATTCTTTATATGGATAGAAATCCCAGGAAGAGAGGAACGTGTGAGCATAAAAATCACTCAATTCGGAGGTCGGATGTGAAAGTTATACGCGAAACGGTGAGACTGCGCAAATCGGTTCGACCTGAGGCATTCTGGTTCGACCTGTTGGGTTGGTCGAACCAAGCACCTGGGGCTTCCAGTAGGGTGGTTCGACCTGTGGTTCGACCTGTGCTTAGTGGTTCGACCTGTTTGCTGAGGTCGAACCGATGTGCGGGAACTTACCATATCCGTATTTTTGAGGCCTAAACGCGTGTGATCACTTGAAAATCCCATTCCAAGCCTAGGAGACGTGATTACAAGTATAAAAGGAGGTCTAGGAAGCCACAAAGGAGGAACACAACACAACAACAAGAGAGGAGAAGAGAGGCCACAACATACAACACCCCACAAGGGGGGATCACCCCCCAACCATCATCTTTTTCTCCATCCATCCATCACTTTGAAGATTCGTTTGTAGAACCAAGGGGAGAACTAAGAGGAGAATTCAAGAGCGAGAAGGACGCGATAACGCCACATCTAGGGTTTATTCGTTTCCTAATTTATCTTGTATTTTCCGGACATTCGGGTAAGATCTATCCAACACCCATGTGTGTTTCCTACAATACCATGGGCTAGAGTCTTTTTGGTAGAACTAGGGTTGTGAAGGTTTTATCTAGTTAATTGAACTTCCGTGTATACACTCCGTATAACACTACTTGTGGATATAGTTTATATATGATTGTGCTTTATTAATTCATACTCATAGTCGTTTTGTGCATCAATAATCGTTGTGTAGAGTCTGAATACATAACATGGTTATTGATTGAGTGCATTCACTGTTGAGCAGGGTTTTATGTTATGATTCTAAGTGAGGGGACTCCGAAGCTTCATTAGAACTATCATATATGAATACTTATTAATTGAATTGAATTCGGGTTATTAAGTAGGATAAAGAGGGTAATTTTATAGTACCTATAAAGGGAGATCATATCGGGTTAGAGTACCAATCCTAGGGGGAAATAATTGATACTGATAGTACCTAGAAAGGGGGGTAAAATTACGTCTCTTGCTCCGAGGTTATTCACACGTGTTACACGCATGTTTACTTGTGTCTATAGAGTAGATATGCATGGTTTAGTGATGCGTCCATATTCCACAAGGCAAAGTCAGACATTGACACATGGAAGAGAAGTTAAGTAGTGAAACTGGATTATCCTAGAGTTACCTATTCTCCTACTTGATCCACTTTCGTATTCTTCAAGTGATGTTTATTTTATTTGTTATTTTAATTACTTGTTTATTAGTTTAATCATCCTAAACCTCAAACTAAATTGCCAACTTGTCTTAATTAATTTAGATAATAATTAAATTGATAATACGCCGTCATTTGGGTTCGATATTCACTTGGTCGCTTGCTTAAGCTGCAATTGATATCCTTAATACTTGGGGATTAATTTTGCTTGCAAAGAAAACTCGCATCACTAGGACAATCAAATCAAACACGAATTAAACCTTCAAAATTTTAACACTACCAAAAAGATACTTTGCCCATGGTGTTACAAACAACAACCATGTCTATGGAAAAAGACCTCACCGTGAGTAAAAAAACCAGAAAGAATAAAGTAAAGAAAGAAAAATTTATTTGTTTGGTTCTTCTTCTTTAACTCCGTCCTCTTCTGAATTTCCGTCTCCGATCAAGTAGACGAATACTCTCTTGAATCATCTCCAGATGGTGGACGGCGGATGATGGGTAGAAGATGAAAGGAGGATATAGTGGATTAGGGTTTAAAATCCTACGTGATGTGGTGGTGGTAGATTAGGCGGTTTCTCCTCACTTTTATGTGGTGATGAGAATGTAGTATATATAGGTGTGAGAATGGAATAGGATAAGGGGTAGGAGATATGAGATCTTGAAAAATAAGGAAAAATATAATTATGGAAGATATGGAGGGATATGAGATTAGGAAATAACTTGGCCACCAAGAAAATAAGAAAAAAAGAGGGTAATTTTCGTGAATTTTAGAATTCTCGCCTGCAGCTGCGCGACCTCACGGTTTTGAGCATAACTTTTTCATCTGAACTCTGATTTAAGCGATTCTTGCTCCCACGTAATCCTCTCTTCCGTATCTTTCCAACCATGTATCACACAATAGATTGAACTTCCACTAAAATATAAAAAAATTATGCAAAGTGATTATGTGTTTTCTTGCATGTTACACAAGTTCACCCTTTATTACAACTTTGCATTTTTTATCCTTTTTTCCTATCAAAATATAACAAGATACCTCTCAAGTACCTTTTAGTCAATTATCATTCAACGTATTAAGATATGTGCAAATAATAGCAATCAAAAACTCAAAGAGGTATCAAATTGGATCAAAAAATACATGAATTTCCACTCTCATCAAATACCTATGGATGATCTTAATGCGTTTAGACGAGTCCAAAAACTTGATCGCAATTTATTTCACTCTAAAGTGGAAGGGATCGATTGTAGCGCGTGTGACTGATGGCTATTTCCTTTTGAAAATATGAATTTCACCCTCAAATATAAGGGATCAATTGTAATTTGCGTGTGACCATGTTAAATTATCGAACCCACGGGTTAGTGTCAGAGTGTAAAATAAATATAATATGACTATTTCTATTAAAGACAAACTCAATTTTTGAAAATTAATTATTAAATAATAAAATAAAATAAAATAAGATACGCTGGCGAGAAAATAATCAAGTATTCCAAGAAAAGAGACTGATAATGAATGCTCAGGACAATCCGGCTTAATCATGTGACAGATTATTCTAAACCCAAATTAATTACCTACAGATATTTATAAGAGGATCGCTAAGCCTAGTTAAACATCCTTAATCAGGGAGAATCAAACACTTATAATGAGCTGCAAATCCTAGGATCGATAAGGAATTAACTCTCACTCCCTCTATAGGTACTTCATGCTAAATTCCATTAAATGCTGGAGCATGAGACTTCCCTTTCTAGGTACTAAATTATTAACCCCTTTTGTCTCCTTACCAATTTCCTAATAATGATGTTTTACCAAGTAATTAATATTCCAAATTGATTGTCTAACTGTCTTAGAAATTATAGGCCAATCCCCTAAAATTGCCACAGACCAACTATCATGCAGAAACAAAGAATCCTATTAACTATCCAATCAGTGATACCGTCATGAATAATCAAAGGGATCAAAACTCAAAACACAATATTATGAAGTCTCTAAATATCTTCTTCAATAAGGAAATAAACAATCTGCTGAATAAGAAATCCAAGTCTAGGGCAATCAAATCAAACACGAATTAAACCATCAAAATTTTAACACTACCAAAAAGATACTTAGCCCATGGTATTACAAACAACAACCATATCTATGGAAAAAGACCTCCCCGTAAGTCCAAAAACTAGAAAGAATAAAGTAAAGAAAGGAACACTTATTTGTTTGGTTCTCCTTCTTTAACTCCGTACTCTTCTGAATTTCTGTCTCCGATCAAGTAGACGAATACTCTCTTGAATCAGCTTCAGATGGTGAATGGCAGATGATGGGTAGAAGATGAAAGAATATTATATAGTGGATTAGGGTTTAAAACCCTAGGTGATGTGGTGGTGGTAGATTAGGCAGTTTCTCATCACTTTTACGTGGTGATGAGAATTTAGTATATATAGGTGTGAGAATGGAATAGGATAAGGGGTAGGAGATATGAGATCTTGAAAAATAAGGAAAAATATAATTATGGAAGATATGGAGGGATATGAGATTAGGAAATAAATTGGCCACCTAGAAAATAAGAAAAAAAGAGGGTAATTTTCGTGAATTTTTGAATTCTCGCCTGCAGCTGCGCGACCTCACGGTTTTGAGCATAACTTTTTCATTTGAACTCTGATTTAAGAAATTCTTGTTCCCATGTGATCATCTCTTCCGTATCTTTCCAACCATGTATTACACAACCAGTTTGAACTTCCATAAAAATACAAAAAATTATGCAAAGTGATTCTCTATTTTATTGCATGTTGCACAAGTTCACCCTTTATTACAACTTTGCATTTTTTATCCTTTTTTCCTATCAAAATACAACAAGATACCTCCATTCAAATTATTAAGATATATGTAAATAATAGCAATCAAACACTCAAAGAGGTATCAAATCGGATCAAGAAAATACATGAATTTCCACTCTTGTCAAATACCTATGGATGATCCTAATGCATTTGGACGAGTCCAAAAACTTGATCGCAATTTATTTCATCCTCAAGTGGAAGGGATCGATTGTAGCGCGTGACTGATCGCTATTTTCTTTTGGAAAATATGAATTTCACCCTCAAATATAAGGGATCAATTGTAGTGCGCGTGTGACCAAGTTAAATTATCAAACCCGCGGGATAGTGTCAGTGTGACAAATAAATCTAATATGACTATTTCTATTCAAGACAAACTCAATTTATGAAAATTGATTATTAAATAATAAAATAAAATAAAATAAGATACGCTGGCGTGAAAATAATCAAGTATTCTAAGAAAAGAGACTGATAATGAATGCTCAGGACAATCCGGCTTAATTATGTGCCAGATTATTCTAAACACAAATTAATTACCTGCAGATATTTATAAGAGGATCGCTAAGCCTAGTTAAACATCATTGATCAGGTAGAATCTAACACTTATAATGAGCTGCAAATCCTACGATCGATAAGGAATTAACTCTCACTACCTCTATAGGTACTTCATGCTAAATTCCATTAAATGCTGGAGCACTAGACTTCCCTTTCTAGGTACTAAATTATTAACCCTTTTTGTCTCCTTACCAATTTCCTAATAATGATGTTTTACCAAGTAATTAATACTCCAAATTGATTGTCTAGCTATCTTAGGAATAAAGGCTAATCCCCTAAGTCTGCCACAGGAAACAACAACTATCATGCAGAAAAAAAGAGAATCCAATTAACTAATGAGTGATACCGTCATGAATAATCAAATGAATCAAAACTCAAAACACAATAATAAGAAGTTTCATAATATTTTCTTCAATAAGGAAATAAATAATCTGCAATATAATAAATTTAAGTCTAGGGTAATCAAATCACATAGTCAAAATTGTCTAAAACCCTAACGTTACCAACAAGATACTTAGCCCAAGGTGTTACAAGCAACAACCATGTCTGTGAAAGAAGTTGCCCATGAGTCTAAAAACTTGAAAGAATAAAGTAAAGAAAGGAGAACTTATTTGTTTGGTCTCCTTCTTCAACTCCGTCCTCTCCAGAATTCCCGTCTCCAATCAAGTAGACGAATACTCTCTTGAATCTTCTCCAGATGATGGATGACAGATGATGGGTAGAAGATGAAAGCGGATATGGTGAATTTTAGTGTTTAAAATCCTAGGTGATGTGGTGGTGGTAGATTATGCAGTTTCTCCACACCTTTATATGGCGATGAGAATGAAGTATATATAGGTGTGAGAATTGAATAAGATAATGAGTAAAAGGATGTGGGATCTTAAAAAATCCGGAAAAATATAATTATGGAAGATATGGAAGGATGTGAGATTAGGAAATAACTTGGCCACCAAGAAAATAAGAAAAAGAGGGTAATTTTCGTGAATTTTCGGATTCTCGCTGGTAGCTGCATGACCTCACGGGTTTTAGCATAACTTCTTCATTTAAACTCTGATTTAAGCGATTCTTGCGCTCACGCGACCCTCTCTTCCGTATCTTTCCAATCATATATTACACGTCCAGTTTGGACTTCCACAGAAATACAGAAAAATTATGCAAAAACATTCTCTGTTTTATTGCATGTTGCACAAGTTCATCCTTCATTCCAACTTTGCATTTTCTTATCCTTTTTCCTATCAAAACACAATAAAATACCTCTCAAGAACCTTTTAGTTAATAATCATTCAAAATATTAAGATTTGTGTAAATAATAGCAATTAAAACACTCAAAGAGAATCGGATCAAAAAATACATAAATTTCCACTCTTATCAGTGACCAAGCTAAGTTATCGTTCCCACGAGATAGTTATAAATTTAATAAATAATTCTATGTATGACAATTTATGCAAGACAAATCTTTGAGTTTTTGGAAATATTTAAGTAACTAATAAAAGATGAATTTAAAATAATTAAACTAAGCAAAGAAATTAAATCACGCAGAGAAAATGATTTGAAATTCAAAGATGGAGAATTGGTAATGCTCAGGCAAATAACTTAACTATCTGACTGATTAATCTAGACACAAATTAGTTACCTGCAGACGTTCATAAAAGGATCACTAAGCCTAGTTAAATCACCTTGATCGGGTAGGACCTAACACTTATAATGAACTGTAAATTAGAATCGATAAGGAATTAACTCTCACTTCCTCTATAGGTACTTCATGCTAAATTCTATTAAAGGCTAGAGTACTAGACTTTCCTTTTTAGGTACTAAATTATTAACTCATTTTGTCTCCTTATCAGTTAACTAATAATGATGTTTTACCAAGTAATTAATAATTCATTGATTGTCTAACATTCTTAGGAATTATAGGCCGATCCCCTAAGACTGCCACATAAAACAACAACTATCATACAGAAATAAAGAAACCTATCAACTATGATCAATCAGTAATACCGTCATAAATAATTAAAAGAATCAAAACTGATCAAAACACAATAATATGACGTCTCAAAAATAACTTCTTCAATAAGGAAATAAACATTCTGCAGTATAATAAATCCAAGTTTAGGGCAATCAAATTACATAGTCAAAGCCCTAACATTAACAATAAAGAAACTTAGCCCATGGATTTACGAGGACAAATTACAAAGATATAATAAGCCTCAACCATTGTGCTAAAATAATAAAAATAAATAACTGAAAAAATAAATAACCCTTTTGGAGGACTCTGTCTCTTCAATTACAATCTCCGTCGAAATCTTCATCTCCGATCCAAGTAGCAACTCCGATCATCTCTCCAATGGAAGGATGGAAGGCGGTGAGTGATGGGGAACTAGGGCACTGTATCGTGAATTTGCATAGTGAATTCTCCTCTGTTTCTGAATCAGAACCTTTTTTATACTTCACGAACTGGGCCAACTTAAGTCACACAATATGAATATTGGCCGGCTCGATAACATGCTGAAGAATGGGTGCAACACACGGCAGGGTGCCCGCTTAAAGATTCGAGCACCCGAAAGGCTTCTCATTCGCTCGGTTGAGGAGCGAGTGTTCCCAGTTTAGAGATTTTGGTGCCCGGTAGTGAAGCCGAAGTGCACGGTTGCATGCATGACTCACGCCTGGAAAGGAATAAGGGTGCCTGGTGAAAAACAAGCAGAAAAGCTGCTCACACGACGCCGTGTCCACCGTCATGCCCGGTTGAGTGGCTCTTGCGCCTGGCTACCTGCGCGACTCCACAATTTTAAGCATAACTTCTTCATCCGGACTTTAATTTGAACGATTCTTATACTCACGTGATCCTCTCTTCCTTAGATTTCTATCTATATAAAGAACTTGCAAAAGGTCCAACATTTGAAGGTGTAACAAGTCATGAAAAATGACACAACCATGCTGAGTAGTAACAGCTTGCGCGATGTCACCACTTTAATCATAACTTTCTTATCTGAACTTCGATTGAGGTGTTTATTGAGCCAAAATGATCTTTTTTACCGTAACTTTTCAACCATATATCACATAACCAATTTAGACTTCCACACAGATACAAAAAATTTATGGAAAGTGGACGTCTGTTTGCTTGCATGTAGCACGAGTTCATCCTTCATTCCAACTTTCGTTCTCGATCATTTTTTCTATCAAAATATAACAAAATACATCTCATGCACCTTTTAGTCGATAATAATTCAAAGTATTAAGATTTGTGCAAATAATATCAATTGTACACTCAAAGAAATATCAAATTGAACCCAAAAATACATAAATTTCCACTCTCATCATCCCTTTTAACTAAAAATGAGTCTTCAATGTATAAGAAAAAGAAGATTAAGTGTATACTTATCCAACAATAGCAGTTAATAGATGATTCTTATGATCATAAGGATAAATAGAATGAAATGAATGAGCTTACTTTGTCTGCTATTATTTTGAATTTATCTGACTCTGTGTTAAGAAAGGTTGGTGTTGATGATTCTTCTAAATTTGGGAATAGTTGGAAGAATTATATACTGAAACTTCTCTACCTAGTAAACTATTTCTTCTTGAGAAATTCTTTTGGTTTAAACTCGATATAAGCAAAGATATTGAAGAGAAGTTGTATGTGTTCACTAAACTAATTAATTCTTGATGTAAAACAGATTGATGATAAGCATAATGACGAATATTCTGTTATTGTGCTCTTAACTTCTATTCCTGGATCTTGTAGTGATGTTGGATCAGGTTGTGATCAATGGTTTAAAGAGTGAAGAGCATAAAATATAAAACACAACATAAGTAACAAAAATTTTGGGGAAATCATGCATGTTAAGAGCAAGCCTAATAAGAATAAGTATAAGAAGGACATTATGCGAATAAATGTCCTTGCCCTAAGGATAACTCTTGTGATCAAGAAAATGTTGCTAATGAGTCTATGAGTTGGCGATGTCTTCTAATTTGTGTTTCTCTTAAATTATTTATGCCTTTTAATTATTGTGTGTGTTTTGAATGGCTAGTTAACTATACATGTGATTAGGAAAATTATTTTCTTATCTTATTTCCCTTTAAAAATATGTGTTTTCTTTGTGTGAGAAAAAATTGTTGAAATTTGTTTTCCGTTTGAGAATATTGTTTATATGTTAAACTTGCAATATGTTAGGTTGCTCCTAGTGAGGTGGTGTGCACTATAATTATGTGTTAGTATTATTCTTTAATGTCTTGTTTACATGATTATTTGTTTTCTCTTGGTGAGGTAGAGCACATTGTTTGAATTTGAATGCTTTTATAACGTTTGATTATTGATTACTGTGTGTACTTCTTCGTAAAGTGTCTTCGTAAATTTTAAATATTATAGCTTGTTACATTGTGAATTTTTATGTGACGCTGAGAATTTTGAGTTTAATCTCCGTGATTACATTATTGAACTATGTGTTTGTTATCCATGCTTCGTGGATAGATATATGTATCTTTGTGATACTCTTCATGACTTTGTGTCAAAACTGCATCTGTGGCATTTTCATAACTATATATGTGTCATTGGTATTGGCTTGTTTTGTATTTGCCAAAAATGAATTACTTTGTGTGTACAAAGGGTGTGATGGTGATATCTTACGTCAAAGTGAACATAATGGTAAAATTGGGCCAATGTGAAGATTTGTTTGCCCGGTTAAGTCCTTGTATGGCCCAATTTTGTCACCCTTCTCTTCTCGAGGTCAGTCGGCTGGTTTTAATATTAAAGCCCAAGCCCAAAATTTATCCTTTTTTTCCTTCATTCTGCCTTAAAAGAGCAGGAGAAGGGAAGATAGTGAAATATGGGTCAATTTTTTTTTTCACCCAGCTCTCTGTCAAGCATTGCTCGAAAAAATAAAAAGAATCTTTCTCATAAACAAATAGTACAACATGACAATAAATAATACAAAAAATGTTAAGGAATCTCCACCAGATCAAATCTACTCCATTTTATATATTTTAATAATGGCAATTATTTATCAAACCTTGTACTTTTTACATACTCCCTCCATCCATCCTACACAAAAGGGTCTCTTTTTTCCATTTTGGTCGTCTCACCCAAAGGGTTCTATTTCCTTTTTTATACACATGAGCCCCACACTCACCCACTAATATAATTAAAACATGGGGTCCACACTCCCACTAATACAACTACCCACTACACATTAAATAATAATACTTTTTAATCTACGTGCAAAAAAGCAAAATGCACGCAGGACGGAGGGAGTAGATGTTTGTAAAACTCTATCATCATCACTCAACGTATCTGATCGATTAATTGTGTGCAATTGAAATTCAGACAACTTTGGATCCCTCAGAAGACATGGAATCTGCTGCAGTTTTCATGACACTTCTTATCTCCTCTCTCTCTCTCCTATTCTTTCTAGGTCTTATGAATGTAGCAAGATTGTGATCTTCAAAATTGCTTACGCTCTATCCTAATCACTTGTAGTTTGATTTAAACAAAAACGGGAAAAATGCACTTTTAGTCCCATACAAGAAGTTCATTTTCATTTTTGGTCCCCAACCTTTTTTTTGGTCCCAAAGATTACAACTTTGGTCCTTTCCGTTAATTTTATGGATGGACGTTACCTAAATAAAATAAAATAAAGAATAATAGGTAAATTAAAAAATAATTAAAAAATACTAAGAATCTGAAATCTCATTTCACTCAAATCTCTTTCTCCGCCACCTCAAATCCAACAGAGGCTCAATTCCTTCTTCTTCCCAACTGACCCTCTATCTTGACCTCAGATTTAACTTCTTTTCATCCCCATCCCACTTAACCTCTTCAACAAGAAACTCGACGCCATCTTCCTCAACAACGACCTCTTCCACGTCGAGGTTCCGCCCAAACTCGACAACTCGCCGGCGTCGGTGATCAACCTCGATAGGCTCAGTGGGAACATCCATTTCAATTTAAGAGATCAAGGAAATACTATTTCACTACATCTGCTATAAAATTCCCAATTCACACATCTCTCTTTCTCTCATCCAAATTTAAAATTTTCTCTGCATTGTGAATTAGTAATACCAGAAATTGAGTCAATGGCTACGGAAAAGATGAGAG
This sequence comes from Pogostemon cablin, assembly GCA_023678885.1. NCBI lineage: Eukaryota > Viridiplantae > Streptophyta > Magnoliopsida > Lamiales > Lamiaceae > Pogostemon > Pogostemon cablin. The sequence goes on along the minus strand of CM042989.1, from coordinate 23,718,758 downwards.
AAGATTAGTTGCAGGTGATGTGGTTTGCGGTCGGAACGGCAGCATTCATGGCGTGCATTGAACGCGCCGGTGTGGTTGCTCAGACTGATAGGTTGACGAGGAAGATGACACAGATCCAGCCGGAGAAAAAGGAGAAACAAGCTGAGCCGCCAATTTTTTTTCTAGGTTCAACAAAAAATGCGACAGATTTGTGGGGTTCCAGATCTACTCTATTCCTCCACCCAAAAATTGACGATGTCCCTATTGGGATCGATGATTTGGTGGGGTCGTAGTATGGTTAAGGAATTGGGATCGTCGGAGGCAGCTGCGGCGGCGCTATCGATCGATTGGCAACGATCTCCGACGAGGAAAGGGCAGATATGTGGTGGTGGTGGAGACGAATTGCAGATTTGTGGTGGACGGCGACGGAGGCAGGGGAGATATTGGTGGAGGTGATAGGCGGTTCAGATGGTGGGGGAGGAGGCCGCGGTGGTGGAGGCGGGGAGACGGTGGAGAGGATGGTGGAGATGGAGGCGGTGGTGGTGGAGGCCGTGGAGGAGGCGGGAGATGGTGGTGGAGATGACGGCGGAGGAAGAGACGAAGGTGGTAGTGATGGCGGTGGAGGAGATGGTGGTGGTAGGGGAGGAGGGGGAGATGGAGGTGGTGGAGATTATGGAGAATGCTGGGGAGACGATGGTGGAGGTGACGGCGGTGGAGGTGACGGATGTGGTGGTTTTGGGGTTGCTGTAGCAGTTGTGAAGTTTTAGGGTTAGAGAGACTGGGGTGGGGGGTTAGGGATGAAATTAAGATTAAAAAAAAATATGAACTTAAATATTAGTCGAAAATATATCTAACGGACACATCATCATTCCGTTAATATGATGGATGGAATTTTAAGGATAAAGCAATGGGACCAAATGTGTAATGGAAAGGACCAAAAATAAAACTGGACATTTCGTATGGGACCAAAAGTGTATTTTACCCAAACAAAAACTGAAACTAAACTTGAAGTAGGAAGACAAGAATTATAGTGGTTCGATCATGTTGATCTACATCCACTTTCTAAAGGAGAGCAATCACTATATGATGATAACATGGTTACAACTTGAACTTGAAAACCCTAATCTTATGTGTGTGTGTATCTTCTTCTTGTGTTGATCTGCATACTTATATATATATATATATATATATATATAATACATGATCACACCTAACAACCATTTGATCAGTTGTAACTGCCTTCAACCGAACCAGCTTCTTATGCCAATCAACCTTCAAACTAACTGATCTTATAGCTCAACTCCTCAACTGACTCAAACTAACTAGCAGCACATTGGTTCGACCTGATGCCAGGTCGAACCCTGATCGAACCACAGCACAAGACACTTTCTGTTTTCATTTCATAATTGGTTCGACCACGACACTGATGGTTCGACCACAACTTCTGGTCGAACCATTATTCTGTTATAACTGCTCATCGGTTCGACCACGACACTAATGGTTTGACCACAACTTATGATCGAACCCTTGGTAGAACCATTACCATGTTCTGAAGTATTATTGATTCGACCACGTCACTCATGGTTCGACCACAACTTCTGATCGAACCTTGGTCGAATCACTCCAAAAAATTCATGCAAGCTTGTATATGCATGGTCTATTCTTAACAAATCTCCACCTTAGACCATGCATCATCACAAGTGACAACATACTCTCCACCTTGTTGCAATTACAGGCTGCAGCTCACCTTTCTTCCTCCAATTTTAGGAAATACCAATAAGACTCTTACACAATTCAAATTTTTGAATAGGTAGAGCCTTAGTAAACATATCAGCTGGATTCTCAGCTGTCTTAATCTTCTTGACAGTAACTAACTTCTCCTCTAACATATCTCTTATGAAATAGAGTCTCACATCAATGTGTTTAGTTCTCTCATGATACCCCTGATGTTTCGAGAGATGTACAGCACTTTGGTTATCACAATACACTTCAACAGTCTCTTGCTGAATACCAAATTCTCCCAAAATTCCAACTAGCCAAACACCTTCCTTGATTGCTTCTGTGAGAGCAACAAATTCTGCCTCTGTGGTAGAAAGATCTACAATATGTTGATGTGTAGCCTTCCAACTTATTGATGTACCAAATAAATTGAACACATAGCCTGTTATGGACTTCCTTGTATCAAGATTTGCTGCATAATCAGCATCCACATAACCTATAACAGCTCTGTCCCAAGTACTTTGTTTCTGAAACTTCAAACCAACTGATATAGTTCCCTTGATGTATCTGAGTGCCCACTTTACTGCATCCCAATGTATAGAGCCAGGATTGCTTATAAACCTACTGATCATACTCATCACATAAGCCAAATCTGGCCTGCAACATACCATTGCATACATTAGACTACCAACAGCACTTGCATATGGTATATTGCTCATTTCTGCCCTTTCCTTATCTGTTTGAGATCCTTGAGCTAATGACAGACTCAATCCTTGCTTAACTGGTATTGAAACATCCTTACAGAGATTCATGTTATACCTTTTGAGAACCTTATCCAAGTAAGACTCTTGAAACAATGTCAGATGACCAGCTGATCTGTCCCTTTCAATTTGCATGCCAAGTATCATTCTTGCTTCACCAAGATCTTTCATGTCAAACTCCTGTCTCAAGGTATCCTTCACTGTATTAACTCCTTTCATATCCTTGCATGCTATCAAAATATCATCTACATACAGTAGTAGATAAGTGTAGCATCCATCCTTGTATCTTATGTATACACAGCTATCATATTTACTTCTGACAAAACCATTTGATGTAATGTAATCATCAAACCTGAGGTACCACTGTCTTGGACTTTGCTTCAGTCCATACAATGATTTGAGCAGCAAGCAAGCCTTTGAATCTGCACCTTTCAAACTAACACCTTCAGGTATCTTCATGTAGATCTTTTCCTCTAAATTTCCATGTAGAAAAGCTGTAGTTACATCCATCTGATGTAACTCCAAATCAAATTGAGTAACCAATGACAACAGGATCCTTATTGAGCAATGTTTCACTACTGGTGAGAAGATCTCATTATAATCAACTCCTTCTTGCTGTGAAAAACCCCTTGCTACAAGTCTTGCCTTATACCTTATTCCTCCTTCTTTGTTTGTCACTGGTTTCTTCTTGTAAATCCATTTACAACTTACAAGCTTCTGATTTGCAGGCTTGTCAACAATTACCCAAGTATTGTTCCTCTTTAAGGACAACATCTCCTCTTCCATTGCATCCAGCCACTTGGCACTTTCCTTTCCTGATATTGCCTCTGAATATGTTCTTGGCTCATAGATGTCAATGTCTGAAGCTACATAGAGAGCATATGATACAGTGTCAGCCTCTATGTATCTAACAGGTGTCCTGATTTGTGTTCTCAGCCTGTCTCTAACTAGTTGATAACTGCTCAAGGTTCTTCTTTCATTTGAGCTAGATCCCTCAGCTCTCTCTTCTTCAGCATTTACTTCATGCTCATCATTAATCTCCTGATTATGATCTTGCTGTACTGCTGTCTGATCATCATGCTCCACCTCAAATTCACACTTATCTGTAATGGTGGATTTCTCAGCACTTCTGTCAAACAATGGTATCTTATCTTTATTGAATGTTACATCTCTGCTAACAATAAACTTGTTAGTTTCATAACACCACAATCTATAACCTTTTACCTCTTTTGGATAGCCAACAAGCACACACTTGACAGCCCTTGGATCAAGTTTATCTTGCTTCTGATGTGAGTACACCTGGCAACCTATCACCCTCAAATGACTATAATCAGGTATCCTACCAGCCCATACTTGTTCAGGTGGCTTAAATTTAAGAGCTGTACATGGAGATAGGTTGATCAGGTAAGCTGCAGTTGACACCAATTCTCCCCAGAAGCCTTTTGAGAAACCTCCACTACTCATCATGCATCTAACCCTTGCAAGAAGTGTCTGATTCATCCTTTCAGCCACTCCATTCTGTTGTGGAGTTCCTGGTACAGTTTTGTGCCTCTTAATGCCCCTTTCTTGACAAAACTTGTTGAATTCATTTGACACAAACTCAAGTCCATTGTCTGTCCTTAAGCACTTGACCTTATCTCCTGTCTGAAATTCTACTTCTGTCAACCAAACTTTAAAGACTGATAATGCTTCATCCTTGGTCTTCAAAATTCTTATCCATACCTTTCTTGAATAGTCATCAATGATTGATATGAAGTATCTTCCACCCCCAATAGTTGAGGTCTTGGAAGGCCCCCAAAGGTCAGAATGAATATATTCCAATCTGGCTTTGGTATTATGCTCAGCTGCACCAAACTTCAACCTCTTTGACTTGCCTAATATGCAGGCTTCACACTGATCTAACTTGCAGGTTGAACTGATCTCAAGCAGCTTCTGTCTTGCAAGTTCTTGCAAGCCTCTTTCACTTATGTGACCAAGCCTTCCATGCCAAACTTTAACACTACTATCATTCTTAGTTGTATTAATCTGCCCAACCATCACAGAACCAATTAAGAAGTACAAATCAGACTTCTTAAAACCTTTAACAACTACTGACTTTTCTTTTGTGATAGTAAGTGTTTCTCCCTTTAGATGGCACTCATAACCTTGAGAAACTAACATTCCAAGAGATATTAGATTTCTCCTTAAGCTTGGTACATATCTAACATTCTTTATCATCCTGATTTTTCCATCAAACATTTTAAGGTTGATAGAACCAATTTCAACAATCTTGCAAGTATGATCATCACCTAGCATTACTGATCCTTCATCATGTGATCTTAATTCAGTAAACCAATCCTTCCTAGAAGTCATGTGAAATTTGCATCCTGAATCTAAGACCCACTCTTCTGATACTAAATTTGAACACACAGTCATTGCTTCAATGAAATCAGACTCTGTAGCAACTTGATTTGTTGTTACCTGATTTGCATGAGGCCTCTTATTACCTCCCTTTTCAGCTATCTTCTTTGCTACCATTGCTTTCCATTTGAAACACTGCTTCTTGAAGTGCCCAGGCTTATTGCAATGAAAGCAATTATTGTTCTCTTCTTCTTCTGATGGAGCACCTTGATTCTTTTCTGGCTTCCTTTTGTCAGCATTACTGTTCTTGTTGTTATTCTTGTTCCACTGATTCTGTTTCTTTGCTACTAAACCCTCTGCAACAGCCTGGTGATCTGGATTCTTCTTATGAAGAACCTTTGCCTTAACTGCCAGCAATACTTGATCAATTGTAATTGCTTCAGCATTAGCAAACAACAGTGTATCTCTTAATCCTTCAAAGGACTTAGGAAGAGCTGACATGAGGATGACAGCTTTGTCTTCAGATGACAGAGCCACATCAATATTTTCAAGATCATCAATGATCTTGTTAAACTCATCTAATTACCAAAGATTGATTTATCTTCTGATACCTTGAAGGAATACAGTTTCTGCTTCATGTACAACCGGTTGGCTAAACTTTTAACCATGTACAACTCCTCCAGTTTCTTCCATACTCCTCTGGCAGTTGCTTCCTTTGAGATTTCCCTCAGAGCCTTGTCTCCAAGGCACAGAATCAGTGCACTTCTAGCCTTTGACTGTTGTTCTTGATCTGCAGCCAGTGCCACAGCATCAACTGCACCAGCTTGATCCTCAGGAAGTGGTTTGATTGCATCTGATAAACCTTGCTGGATCAAGATCGCCTCCATCTTCATCCTCCACAGACTGAAGTCTGCCTTCTCTGAAAACTTCTCAATGTCAAACTTTGTAGTCACCATCTGATCTTCTTCTCCACTGAACTTCTTCTTCTTCTTGGCTTTCCCATAGACGGCGCCAATTCTTATGAATGTAGCAAGATTGTGATCTTCAAAATTGCTTAAACTCTATCCTAATCACTTGTAGTTTGATTTAAACAAAAACTGAAACTAAACTTGAAGTAGGAAGACAAAATTATAGTGGTTCGATCATGTTGATCTACATCCACTTTCTAAAGGAGAGCAATCACTATATGATGATAACATGGTTACAACTTGAACTTGAAAACCCTAATCTTATGTGTGTGTGTATCTTCTTCTTGTGTTGATCTGCATACTTATATATATATATATATATATATATATATATATATATATATATATATATATATATATATATATATATATATATATATATATATATATATATATGTAATACATGATCACACCTAACAACCATTTGATCAGTTGTAACTGCCTTCAACCGAACCAGCTTCTTATGCCAATCAACCTTCAAACTAACTGATCTTATAGCTCAACTCCTCAACTGACTCAAACTAACTAGCAGCACATTGGTTCGATCTGATGCCAGGTCGAACCCTGATCGAACCACAGCACAAGAAACTTTCTGTTTTTATTTCATAATTGGTTCGACCACGACACTGATGGTTCGACCACAACTTCTGGTCGAACCCTTGGTCGAACCATTATTCTGTTATAACTGCTCATCGGTTCGACCACGACACTAATGGTTCGACCACAACTTATGGTCGAACCCTTGGTCGAATCACTCCAAAACATTCATGCAAGCTTGTATATGCATGGTCTATTCTTAACACTAGGCTTCCTCCAGGTTCTCTGGGTTGCCTCTAATTGGTCAAACCCTTCAACTTCTGAAAGCCATGAGAGAAAACAGGGGTGAAGAGTGGGTCCAAGAACGGGCAGGAGATACGGCCCGATTTCAAAGCATCACATATTAGGCTCTCCAACTGTATTCCTCCATGGACAGGCAGCAAACAAGTTCATATACACTGCGGATCCGACCACGCTTTCGAACACGCAGCCGACATCCGTCAGGAGGCTGTCCGGACAGTGGAATCTGTTAGAAGTAAATGTTGAAGATCACAGGCGTCTGAGGGGGGGCATTCTTGTCATTCATGAAGCCTGAAGCACTTAAGCAGTGTGTAGGTAAGATGGATGAAGAAGTGAGATTGCATCTTAACCAACATTGGCACCACAATCATCAGATCAAGGTATGTAATGTATGTTGGTGTAAGCATCATTATGATTTATCAACATTAGCAGATTTTGGGGGAAATTGCAATTTTAGGACTCTTACTTAACATAGTGGTGTTTCATTTCAAGTGCATTGTGCTTCGAACTAGCAATTAAAGTACATTATATCTTAATTTTTGCAATTAATGAAAAAATTTGGCCTACATTGAAATTTTCTGACCCAATTATACTTTTTTCTTTTTAATAAATGAGATTCTTGTATGGCCCAATTTTGTCACCCTTCTCTTCTCGAGGTCAGTCGGCTGGTTTTAATATTAAAGCCCAAGCCCAAAATTTATCCTTTTTTTTCCTTCATTCTGCCTTAATGGAATACGAATCACTTTACTTTGTCCACTTTTTCTGTCCAGCGCCGAATTCATCTTCCTAAGGATGAAATTGGTTGGATAATACCAATGGACTCAATTAGAGATAGCGTGTTGTGGTTGAAGTGAGAGTTCCTCTGATGGGTTGCGTGAGCTTAATCTTTTGTGGGTTTTGCCTTCCTTTCCATTGTGTATCATCAGTTCTATGTGAGTCAAAAGCTTAGGATACTGAGCTTAATTCTCCGACGATGTCAAGACGACCGTTTATACACAATAAATATTATACTTTCTCCGTCTCATAATAAACTTCACATTTTTTATTTATGTTTATCCTTCATTAAACTTCACCATAAAAAAAAAATACCCAACCCCTGAAAGTACATCTTAATTATATAAAATAATCTAATACAAGACCACTACTTTTTATATTTCATGAATTTTGATAACATGAGCGCTATATATATTTCAAACTAGCATGTAACCCACGTGTTATATTAAATTATTATTTTTAATAATAAAATATTTCATCGTTTCATTTAATAAATTTACTCATTTTGTTATTTTAAAAATATCATAAAAAATTGTAAATAACTACTTAATGAAAGCTACCCACTACATAATATATATATTATACATTTTATATATGTTAATTTAAAAATGTATACTTATTGAGTGAATGAGGTATTAACATAATATTAAATTAAAATTTTGAATTGTATTGAGATAAAAGGAGTTTTATCAATTCAAGTCCCGAATTATAGATAAACTATCAATTCGGGGCTTGAATTATGATTTCTATCGATTAGGGGCCTGAATTATGTGAAACTATCAATTCGGGGACTGAATTTAGGCCCTAAATTGATTAAATATGAGATAATATTTGACAAAAAATTCCTTTTTTTTGTCACTCTCTTGTATGAAGGATATATGTGAGACCGATTATGAGATAGGTCAGCTAGTTATATTAGTATGCTTATTATATAGATAACGTATGCTTATTGATAGTTAAAGTATTTTTGTACATAGTGAATTATACTATAACACCTTATAGTCATATTTTAATAGTAATAATTTATCATACTTTAAAAAATATATTTTAATTACTAATAAACATATTTTAACTATATAATGTTTAAAAGTATGGAATCAAGTATTACCAACTTATAATCATGTTAAAAATGTCACCACCCAATGTATAAAGTATTGTCATCAATTTTTTCAAATATATATCAAATGCCACCTTTGAATATGTCAGTTTTAAAAAATATACTACAATTATACACTAAAAAATAACCATGCATTAAGCAAATGTTATGAAAAATAAAAAAGAATAAGTAATATAAATACACGCACATATTACATATATAATAGTAAATATTTATGTGAGATCGTCTCACATGAAGATTTTTGTGAGACGCATAAGATGTGATAACATTTTAATAAAAAATAATACTTGAATTAATAATAAATGACAGTGTTATGGTTAATTATTTTATAAATAATTCGTAGAAAAATATAATTTTATTAACTTTATTAGCTTAAAAGATTAATTTGTCTTAAATTTAAGATATTAAAAATATTTTTGTTGGCACTTGAATTTTATTGCCTATTAAAGAAATATATGTGACAAATTAATGCAATAATTATCAATTAATTATTGATTTATTAAGGAATTTAAATAAATAAATTCCTAAAATAAATTAGTGAATAATTGATAATTGGGCCAGATCCAGTCAAACAGATCCTGGAAAGATTCAAGCTTACAGAATCAGGTCAAATCAATATTGATCAATCAAATTACAAGAATAAAAAGGCCCAAACCTGCAAAATTAGGTCAAATCAGCACTTGACCAATCAAATTGCAAGTTAATTACGGTGCTTCCTCACCCTTCACCTATATAAGGAGTCATCCTCCATTCATCTCAGACACATTAAAACATCTGAAGATGCAGACGCTTCTGAAGAGATCAAGAATAGGAGCAGTGCTCCCTTGAGATCTTCAAGCATCTTCAAGCCAAGAACGGCCTGCGATTCGAGATCAAGGTTCTAAGCCCCTCCGATCCGGGGTTCTTCCAACCAACCGCCTCCGGAGCTCGAATGCTTGGTCGTGTGTGATTCAAAAATAAAAAAACAGATTGAGAGCATGGGCAGGCAAAAGAATATCTTTCGGAGGGAGAATTACCTTGCTTAATTTAGTATTGGTTTCTCTACCCATTTATTATCTGTCTTTCTACCGAACTCCTAAAAAGACTTTGAGAGAGATTATCCAAATTCAGCGGGACTTCCTTTGGGGGGTGTGAGAATGAGAAAAAAATTCCATGGATTTCTTGGAATGTGATTTGCAGACCAAAGTTACTAGGGCACCTTGGGGTTAAAGACCTTGGGGTTAAAGACCTTTAACCACGGCTGTGCAGAACTGAATTGGAAATGTGGACATGGACATGGCAATGATCAAACCATTGTAAGCCTCACATCAGAGAGAGGGTGTGACGTGTCAAATTGAAACGGTACAAAAATAAAATAAAATGTCTAAGAATTCCACAAATCAGCGCGCATTCCCTCACATTTCAAGCTAATTAAATATTGTGATAATTAGATACTGAGAAACATACATAATAGGAGTGAGAGAAAGTAATTAAATGATCGCCAACTTTTTCTGCACCCATCTCTCTGTCTAGCATTGCTCGAAAAAGTAAAAAGAATATTGTACTACAAGAAAATAAATAATACAAAAAATTTTAAGGAATCTCCACTAGATCAAATCTACTCCATTTTATAGTATATTTTAATAATAGCAAGTGTATATTGAACCTCGTACAAAGATGTTTGTTAATCACACTTTATACACTTACAAATCTTACAAGTGTTTGAAATTCTCTCATATCATTAAACTCTATCATCATCATTCAGCAAATGTGCAATTGAAATTCAGACCACTTTGTGGATCCATCAGAAGAAATGGAAACAGCTACAGTTTTCATGGCACTTCTTGTCTCCACTCTCTCTCTCCTATTCTTTCTCAATATTAGGATTAAACATTCTCACACAAGGCTTCCTCCAGGTTCTCTGGGGTTGCCTCTAATTGGTCAAACCTTTCAACTCTTGAAAGCCATGAGAGACAACAGGGGTGAAGAGTGGGTCCAAGAACGGGCCCAGAGATACGGCCCGATTTCAAAGCTTCACATATTTGGGTCTCCCACTGTGTTCCTCCATGGACAGGCAGCCAACAAGTTCATATACACGGCGGATCCGACCACACTTTCGAACAGGCAGCCGACATCAATCAGGAGGCTGCTCGGAGAAGGGAGTCTGTTAGAAGTAAACGTTGAAGAACACAGGCGTCTGAGGGGAGCATTCTTATTGTTCTTGAAGCCCGAAGCACTCAAGCAATATGTAGGTAAGATGGATGAAGAGGTAAGATTGCATCTTAACCAACATTGGCACCACAATCATCAGATCAAGGTATGTGCATGTAATGTATGTTGGTGTAAACATCATTATGATTTATATCAACATTAGGGAAATAGCAATTTTAGGACAGTAACTTATGGGTTTTAGCATTTCTAGTGTACTATAAATTAAGGACATTATATTTTAATTTTTGCAATTAATAGACCAATTAGGCCTACATGCAAGTTTTTTTAATGAAAGATCCAATAATTAATGAGATTCTTATGTCATATTGTTGCACTTACACATCCTAAAAAATTATCCCCTAATTCTTATTTCTTCATGAACCGAATTTTACAAGTTTAATAACGCCATTTTTGGAGGATGTGATAGTGGCATGACATAATAACCCAATTTACTGGGCTCTCACATGAATAAAACAAGAAGCCTATTTATTGAGAGCCTCCCTTGAATAAAACGTCCAATTAAACCTGATATTTTCGTTTTTTAATTGCAAAAATTAAGACATAATATCCTCTAATTGTTAGGCCGAAAACATAATATACTAAATGAAAACCCCTAAATTACTGTTTTGAAATTGCAATTTTCCCGCAGATTTGGTATATATATCTGATTGCATACATGTTTCTTACAGATAGGGCCCCTTATGAAGACATTGACCTTCAATGTGATCTCCACACTTGTGTTTGGAATTGAAAGGGGAACAAGAAGAGACAAGCTTGTCCTTTTATTTGAACAAGTTATAGATGGCCTGTTTGCAATGCCAATAAACTTTCCTTTTACGCGCTTCAATCGAAGCCTGCGTGCAAGGTTCAAAGCCGGAGAGATCATTAGACAACTCATACATGAAAAGAGGGAAAAGTTAGAGAAACAAGAAATTTCAGACCAACAAGATTTCATCACTAGCTAAGCATGCGTGATGATGAGACCAATTCCACCCTATTATCCGATGATGAAATCGTTTCCAATACTGTACTCGCACTGATTGCTGGCCACGAAACAACTTCCACCCTTCTAACTATTCTTATCAAACTCTTATATGAGAATTCACAAGTTTATGAAGCGGTCCTCCAAGGTAATAAAGATGATGTTCATGATTCTTCTTCTCTTCATTAAATAACGAATACCGTATGTGTTGAAAACTTGAAATAGTCTAAAACATAAATCGTCCCGTATTTTTTTACTTTATTAGAAAAGATCCCAAAATAGTTAAAATATTCATTTTTGTCTCAAATCTTTCAATATTGCTTTGATTTCGTCGCAAAACATTATTTTTATTTTACCAATTTCTTTCCATTATTTTGTAAAAGCACTGACTCATTCTCATCTCATGGAATTAGAAAAATTGAACATTTCTTAAGTAAAAATGACAATTTTTGTGAGAATTTAAACGTTACGAGATTTTTTCAGATAAATCAACTTTTTTTTTTTTACTATTTTGAATAAAGTAAATTTGTGCGGGATTATTTTGATCATAAACTCGTATTGAATTGTACAAGTAGAGCAAGAGGAGATCGCAAAAGGGAAGGCATCAAACGAGCATCTCACGTGGGACGATCTGGCTAAAATGAAATACTCATGGAGAGTAGCTACAGAGGCATTGAGAATGTATCCACCAGCGCTCTGCAGCATTAGGCAGGTCCTTAAAGATATTGAAATGGGAGGATACATAATCCCCAAAGGATGGCAGGTTATAAACTGAAGTTAACTTCATTATTCATATGTTCATTTTTTATAAGTTAAGTTTATTTGAAGAATTAATATGCATGATTTAAGCTGTACTCAGGTGTGTTGGGCGGCTTGCATGACCCACCTAGATGAATCCATATTCCCGGATCCACATAACTTCAATCCGTCGCGATACGAGGAACAAGGAGGGGTCCCGCCTCCATACGCCTTCGTGGCGTTCGGAGGAGGGCCAAGAATGTGTCCAGGGTACGAATTTGCAAGAATTGAGACGTTAACCATGATTCATTACTTGGTAACTGGATTCGATTGGAGACTTTGTTTGGAAGAGAATGTGATGAGCAGAGATCCTATGCCAGTTTTTATGCAAGGCCTACCTATCCACATAAAGAAAAAACACAACCAACGACATCGTATCATCACCTAAATTTACCTTTCTAAGTATTTTCACTTCTCTTTTTTACTTGTTAATTGACATCGAGGGGTAAATCGATGCTGGATCCCTATTTCTTATTTTTATTTTCTTCTTTTTCTTTAATAAACTAATCATGTTTTTATCATATTGATTGACTCATTTTCCAGAACTTAAATTCCTCATTTCACAATCTCATTTGATCTTATCTTCTATGGGTGGAAAAGGGATCTCAAATCGATTTAATTTCTACCACGAAGTCCTTGGATTATACGTTGTACCGATAACGATTTCTTGTTATATTGATATTAAATATGTCTCGTATTACATGCATTAAAAGAATGTCACGTACACGATAGTGTCTTGTTTATATATATATTATATATATAGAGGTACACGTATGCACCCAGGGTAGGATATCAACTCTTTTATATTTCACATGAATTTCTCCTTAGATAACATGTGCTCTATACATTTCAAATAACTAATTAAATATTGCCATCATAATTAAATAATGAGAAAACATGTGAGTGAGACAAAGTAAATGATTCCCACTCTATTTTTTTTTTCACCCAGCTCTCTGTCAAGCATTGCTCGAAAAAATAAAAAGAATCTTTCTCATAAACAAATAGTACAACATGACAATAAATAATACAAAAAATGTTAAGGAATCTCCACCAGATCAAATCTACTCCATTTTATATATTTTAATAATGGCAATTATTTATCAAACCTTGTACTTTTTACATACTCCCTCCATCTTACACAAAGGGTCTCTTTTTTTCATTTTGGTCGTCCCATCCAAAGGGTTCTATTTCCTTTTTTATACACATGAGCCCCACACTCACCCCTAATACAATTAAAACATGGGGTCCACACTCCCACTAATACAACTACTCACTATACATTAAATAATAAGCAAAATGCACGCAGGACGGAGGGAGTAGATGTTTGTAAAACTCTATCATCATCACTCAGCGTATCTGATCGATTAATTGTGTGCAATTGAAATTCAGACAACTTTGGATCCCTCAGAAGACATGGAATCTGCTGCAGTTTTCATGACACTTCTTCTCTCCTCTCTCTCTCTCTCCTATTCTTTCTAGGCTTCCTCCAGGTTCTCTGGGTTGCCTCTAATTGGTCAAACCCTTCAACTCCTGAAAGCCATGAGAGAAAACAGGGGTGAAGATTGGGTCCAAGAACGGGCCAGGAGATACGGCCCGATTTCAAAGCATCACATATTAGGCTCTCCAACTGTATTCCTCCATGGACAGGCAGCAAACAAGTTCATATACACTGCAGATCCGACCACGCTTTCGAACACGCAGCCGACATCCGTCAGGAGGCTGTCCGGACAGTGGAATCTGTTAGAAGTAAATGTTGAAGATCACAGGCGTCTGAGGGGGGGCATTCTTGTCATTCATGAAGCCTGAAGCACTCAAGCAGTGTGTAGGTAAGATGGATGAAGAAGTGAGATTGCATCTTAACCAACATTGGCACCACAATCATCAGATCAAGGTATGTAATGTATGTTGGTGTAAGCATCATTATGATTTATCAACATTAGCAGATTTTGGGGGAAATTGCAATTTTAGGACTCTTACTTAACATAGTGGTGTTTCATTTCAAGTGCATTGTGCTGTCGAACTAGCAATTAAAGCGGTTCGGATCTTCTGTTACATTTGGTGTTACATCTTCTATTACAAACCGTTGGATGATTGACATGTAGGATAAACTAATTTATACCCTAACATGATATTTTCCTTTCCGCATACGTGTCACTCATCTAACGCGTGTAATAGGAGATGTAACACCAAAATGTAACAGGACATCCAAGATCCAATTAAAGTACATTATATCTTAATTTTTGCAATTAATGAAAAAATTTGGCCTACATTGAAATTTTCTGACCCAATTATACTTTTTTCTTTTTAATAAATGAGATTCTTATGTCATATTGTAACATAATTGTCATCTCATCCCAATTCTTATTTCTTCTTGAACTGAATTTCACGAGTTTAATAACATAATAACTTTAAAGGATGTGGCATTGGCATAATATATGAAGCTCATTTGTTGAGCTTCACATGAATAAAACATGCAATTTAACCCAAAAATTTCAATTTGGCCTAATCTGTCCTTTAATTAGAAAAATTAAGACATAATTCTAATTGTCTGGCTGATAATATATGCCAACCCCTAAATTACCGAATATAAGAATGGGATGGGTGATCTCATTTGCATATAGGCCCCCCTATGAAGACATTGACTTTTAATGTGATTTCCACACTTTTGTTTGGAATTGAAAGGGGAACAAGAAGAGACAAGCTTCTCCTTCTATTTGAACAAGTGATAAATGGACTGTAAGCAATGCCAATAAACTTTCCTTTTACGCGTTTCAATTGGAGCCTACGTGCAAGGTTCAAAGTCGGAGAGATCAGACAACTCATACATTAGAGAAACAAGAAATTTCAGACCACCAAGATTTCATCACTAGTTTGCTAAGCATGCGTGATGATGAGACCAATTCCCCCCTATTGTCCGACGATATCGAAATTGTTTCCAATTGTGTAGTCACACTGATTGCTGGCCACGAAACAACTTCCATCCTTCTAACTATTCTTATCAAACTCTTATCTGAGAATTCACGAGTGTATGAAGCCGTCCTCCAAGGTAATAAAGATGATGTTCATGATTCTTGTTGTCTTCATTGACTAACGAATAAGTGTTGAATCGTTTATGTAGAGCAAGAGGAGATCGCGAAAGGGAAGGCATCAAACGAGTGTCTCACGTGGGACAATCTGGCTAAAATGAAGTACTTGTGGAGAGTAGCTATAGAGGCATTGAGGATGTATCCTCCATTGCTCTTCAGCATTAGGCAGGTCCTCAAAGATATTGAAATGGGAGGATATATAATTCCCAAAGGATGGCAGGCAAACTAAAGTTAACTTCATTACTCTATCCGTCGTACATTAAATTTCACCACCCAAAAAATGAAACATCACGTCAATCCCTCCCCTAAAATTACATCTTAATTAATTACAAATTCACCACTTAAAATTTATTTATTACTTATATATACAATATTACCCTCTAAAAGTCAATAAAATTGGTCAAAGAGTACTAGTTTTTTTTAAATTCTATATCTACAGGAACTATACAGTAACTTAGAAGATTAAGTTGGAACGAAGATACACAAAATGGTGCTTGTTACATCACTTAAGGTTAACTTCATTATTCATAAAGTTTAACATAACAAAATATGCATGATTTCAAGCAAGCCAGCTGTACTCAGGTATGTTGGGCGGCTTGCATGACCCATCTAGATGAATCCATATTCCCGGATCCACATAACTTCAATCCGTCGTGATACGAGGAACAAGGAGGGGTTACAAGCTGATATTTGATGATGAAAAATGTGAAATCCTTGATAAAAATTCTGGAGAGCGTGTGGCTCTTGTGAAGATGACAACAAATAATTTATTTCCACTCAATATGAATTCTTTTGCTGCTTGGAAAAGTGAATCTTTAGATGAAAGCGAGCTTTGGCACTTGAGATATGGACATTTAAACTTCCAAGGGTTGCAAACATTGAAGCAAAAAGGCATGGTTGTTGGTCTTCCAGAAATAAGAAACAAAGATGGCATATGTGAAGGTTGCATTTACGGGAAGATGCATCGACTCCCATTTCCTAAGACGTCTTGGAGAGCTCAAAAACCACTCGAGCTCGTGCACGCTGACATTTGCGGACCTGCTAGAACTCCATCATTGGGCAACAAAGGTACTTTCTTTTGTTTGTGGATGATTTTACTCGAATGACTTGGATTTATATCATTGAACAAAAATCAGAAGCTTTCACCAAGTTCTTGCATTTCAAAACACTTGTTGAGAAACAAAGTGGATATGAGTTAAAGTGTCTTAGAACAGATCGAGAAGGAGAGTTTATCTACAAGCCTTTCTTGAATTATTGCAAAGATCAAGGGATACAGAGACAACTTACGGTTAGACATACACCGCAACAAAATGGTGTTGCCGAAAGGAAAAATCGGACTATTGAAGAAATGGCTAGAAGCATGTTGAAAGGGAAAGGTCTTCCAAATAAATTTTGGGCTGAAGCCGTGAATACGGCTGTGCATATTCTAAATCGATCACCGACGAAAGCTGTACGGAATAAGACTCCATTTGAAGCATGGCATAGGAGAAAACCAACTGTAAGTCAACTTAAAGTTTTTGGTTGTATAGCTTATGCTCTTATTCCTTCCCAGAACAGAGAGAAGTTTGATGGAAAAGGTGAAAAATTGAACTTCATTGGTTATAGTGATGAATCAAAAGGATTCCGCCTCTTTAATCCAATTACTAATGAATTGGTGCTTTCTAGAGATGTGGTTTTTGATGAAAATGCAGGTTGGAAGTGGGAAATTGAAGAAGTAGTAGAAGAGTTTGTTGTTGCTCCACCTACAGAAAACCCACCACCTCGAGAAACACCTCATGATGCTATTGAGCCATCTGGTAGCAATGCTCATGAAATAGAATCTGATTCGGATACGGATGATCCACCGAGGAAGTATCGATCTTTGGAAGAGGTATATAATTCTTGCAATGTTGCATTTTTTGCTGGGGAACCACAATGCTTTGAAGAGGCTGCAAAAGAAGAAGTTTGGAGAAAAGCTATGAATGAAGAAATGAAAAGCATTGAGAAAAATCAGACTTGGCATATGGTGAATCTCCCAGAAGGAAATGAAGCTATTGGTTTGAAATGGATTTTCAAAGCCAAGTATAATGAAGAAGGTGACGTGCAAAAGTACAAAGCCCGATTAGTCGCGAAGGGCTATTCTCAGCAGCCCGGAGTGGATTTTACAAAAACTTTTGCACTGGTTGCGCGAATGGAGACAATAAGAATTGTTCTTGCTCTAGCAGCCCAATTGGAATTGCAAGTTTTTCAACTTGACGTCAAAACTGCGTTCCTCAATGGTGACTTGGAAGATGAGATTTATGTCAAGCAACCTCAAGGCTTTGAAGCAAAAGGAAATAAGCACAAAGTCTACAAATTGAATAAGGCTCTATACGGGCTGAAGCAAGCGCCACGATGTTGGAATAACAAAATTGATGCATATTTCCAGCAAAATGGACTCATAAAATGTCCATCAGAACCATCTCTTTATGTGAAGAAAAGTGGAAGTGATTTTTTGATGGTTTGCCTTTATGTTGATGATCTAATCTATGCAGGAACTAATGTTGCCATGGTGAAATGGTTCAAAGAAGCAATGATGCAAGAATATGAGATGACTGATCTTGGGTTGATGAGATATTTTCTTGGGATACAAGTGGAGCAAGAAAAGGGGAAGATATTTATTTCTCAAGAGAAATATGTGTCTGATTTGTTGAAGAAGTTTGGGATGGAAAATTGCAAACCTGTTGCAACTCCTATGGCGTTGAATGAAAAGCTTAAACAAGAATATGAGGCTGAAAAATCAGATTCAAGTATTTATAGAAGTCTTGTTGGTTCCTTGATTTATCTAACTCATACAAGCCTGATATTGTTCATTCAGTGAGCTTACTTTCCAGGTTTATGAACGAACCAAGCAAACTTCATTTTGTAGCAGCCAAGAGAGTCCTACGTTATCTCCAGGGGACTAAGAGTTGTGGAATCAAATATTGCAAAGAAGAAAACAATGAATTGATTGGTTATACGGATAGCGATTGGGCTGGAAGTCAAGATGATCGAAGAAGTACATCAGCCTACATATTTTGCATGGGATCCAAACCAATATCATGGAGTTCAAGAAAACAAATTTCAGTTGCATTATCATCCGCAGAAGCTGAGTATGTCGCTGCAAATGAAGTCGTACGGGAAGCCATTTGGTTGAGGAGAATTCTGAAAATTTTACAGCAAAGTGTGTCTAGTCCAACTCCTATTTTGTGTGACAATCAATCGCTATTTCTATGACCAAGAATCCAGTGTTCCACGGAAGATCGAAGCACATTGAACTACGTCATCATTACATTCGTGACATGGTTCAAAAGAAGAAGGTTTATCTAGAATATATCCCAACCTCGGAACAACCTGCTGATGCTCTTACGAAGGCCGTGTCAATGGAGAAGCTGAAAAAATTCAAGGATGTGATGAAGATTACAAATTAAGAGGGGGTGTTAAATGTTAATTTGTAATTGTTAGTCAAGAAAAACATGCAGTCAAGAAAAGCATGCAAATCATGTTAGTCAAGGAAAGCATGCAAGTTAGTCAAGGAAAGCATGCAAATGTTAGTCAAGAAAAGAATGCAAGACTTTTATGTTTTTCAAGAAAAGCATGCTAGTTATGAGCTATATAAGTTCATGTACGTAGATGAGTTTGATATCAAGAAATAAAAGAAAAAAAAAAGAAAAAGGTTGCAAGTGCAGTAGCTTTGCATTCTTAAACATCTATTCTTACTGCCATATTCCAAAAAAATCCCCTATTCCATCAATTTATTTCATCTCATATTCTATGAGGTGAAAGTAGATCTCAAATCGATTTTTTCACACGAAGTCCTTGGATTACACTAGTAGCAATATCTTATTACATTTTGATATTACGTACTCTCATATTACACGTTTTAAAAAAATATCATATACTCCCTCCGTTTCATGCAAAGAGGGTATTTTTTTCCATTTTGGGCGTTCCACCCAAATAGGGATGGCAACAGGTAGAATACCTGCATTTATTGGGGTACCTGAATCTGTATCCAATAAAAATATTACTACCCGTATCTGTCTCATTACCGTTTAAAATACTACTTGTAATACATGTATCTGTCCCGTATCCGATTGCTCCCATGGGTACCAAAACTCGTCAAACCTATTTTTTTTAACCTAAAATATTAAATTTCAAGTCTCAAATATTTAAATAAATGTATCTACAACATTAAACATTCTTGGTCTCAACGTTAAACAATAATTAAAACATGATATAAAATCACACACAAGTTTTAAGATCTTTAATACAAACTTCAAATAACATACAAATAAAATAAAATGATAGGTTAGACTAATGATTTATAAATTTATTTAAATATTGAAACATGTAATAAGAATTACTTGTGTCTAAACGTTGAAGGGAAGGGGTATTTTTTTAATATTAGGTTAAATGTTGGAGTCTAACCCTCTATAAAACGATGGGTATATGTGGTTACCCGCTACCCTAATTATCTGATTATTTATCCAGGTTTGGGTAGCGGGTATCTGAGGGGGGTAAATGCGAACCCTACCCGAATTCTAATGGAAATTTTTATTTTTTTCTCAAACCTGATTATAGGTGCCCGAACTCGTCCCATTAGGGTTTGGTCGGGTCGGGACCTGGAAAAATCAGTGAAACTACCATCCCTACACTCAAAGAGTCTCATTTCTTTTTTTACACATATGGGACCCACCCACATGCCTACTAATACAATCAAAATATAGGGCCCACACACCCACTAATACAACTACCCATTACACATTAAATAATAATACTCCTTAATCTACGTGCAAAAAATAAAAGATCCTCTTTGCACGGGACAGAGGGAGTATGCAACAAGAAAATCCAAACAATTTCCCTTATGATTGATATTTTTCTCTTAGAGTATAAATTTTGTGAATATCATGCGATGTCATTCATTTAGGTGGTGTTTGTTTTGGATTTAAATAAGAATAAAAAATGTAGATTTAAGATTAGTTGGATTTAATAAATCTAATAATTAATGTTGATTTATGTTTGTTTTGAGAATTTAAAAAGGATAATAACTTTATGTCAAATCATATGTATACGAGTAGTTCAGGGTAATATGTGTGAGAGATTATGATGTGATGAATGTAATAGGTAGGTGAGATTTGTATAATTTGATTTTACTAAACTGAAACTAAAACAAGAAATGAATTACTCCTCCGTCCGCTCTAAAAAAATTCTTTTTTTTTTTCATTTTGGGCATATGCTCTAAAAGGTCTCATTTCTCTTTTTAATACATACTCCCTCCATCCCGCGTTAAGGTTTACACTTTTCATTTTGAGTTGTCACAAGTTAAGATTTACATTTTTTTATCAAGTTGGACCCACACAAAACAATTAATTATTTTATGTGGGACCCACACACAGAACTAATACAATTACCCACTTTACATTAAATATTATTTCTCTCATCTCACTATGCATTAAAATATTATATCTCTTAATCTCCATGCAAAAAGTAAACGTCAACGTTAACGTGGGACGGAGGGAGTATACGGACCCATATATACTCACTAATACAATTAAAATATGGGTCCACACACTCACTAATACAACTACTCACTACACATTAAATATTAATACTCTTTAATCTACATGAAAAAATAAAAAAGGAGGCTATTTAAAACAAACGTAGGAAGTACATAATTTTAAACTAAGACTGGAAACAAATAAACAATTCACAATAAGAGATATAACACAAAAATATAATTGAAAATTTTGATCCAATACAGTGCAATGGCTACAATTTTACCCCCAAATTGCAAATTTTCAATTTTTTAACCTTGTAAAAAAAAATTTACTTCCTCCTCCGTTCTACTCAAAAGCACACAATTTTTATTTTCATTCATCCCGTTACAATGTAAACTTTCTGAAAATGATAATATCACTCAACACAATGATATTATTTTAAAATTTGTCATCATTATTAACACATGACATACCTTATATATTCTTTATCAACTGAAAATATTAAATTACCCTTATAAAGTCAATAAAATTTAATAAAAAATGCAACTTCTTCAACGTAAAAAAGCAATATTTGTTCATATTGACACAGAGGGAGTGAAAATTAATTTTCACCCTACCTATTAAGATATGATCAGATATATACACTTTACCCATTATTATTTGTTGGGCTTTTCCCAAATTTTGGCCCAAAACAACAAAAGAAAAGAAGCCTAAGAAAAACTAAAATTAATATTAGTGATACATGGCCCATGAAGTTGAATTCTTTTAATGGCCCACAATTGTGACATGGGTTGATGGATTAAACCATCCAGTAGGTGTTTCAACGTGAGTTGTCCAGAAGCAGAGAGTGAGAACAGGGAGTTGGTGAGAAACAGGGGGAGGAGGAAGAGAAGTGTGTTGGAGAAGCTATTCATTTTGGAGGTCCGTTTATTCACCGTTTTACTTGAAATTTTTTTTTAAAGGGAGAGTTCGTGGTGATGTTCTCTACATATTTATCGGAGTGGATTTTGTTGAAACATCTCCGAGGGGGCAAATGAGAATCGAGTGATTCATATTCTTTTTATATTATTTTATTATCTCTTCTCTATTGTTGTCTTGTATTCAAGAGTTATTCTGTTGATGGTATTTTGGTAATTATGTGGGGTGCCTCTATTTGTAATAGAGAGATAAAATTGTATACTCTTGCTTGATTAGTGAATTATTTTCTGGACCGGATCCCGTGGTTTTTACCCCTAACTCGAGGGAATTTCCATGTTAAAAATTTTGGTGTCGACTGCATATATTTTCTGCATATTATTTGGTTTGTGATTTCTGCAATATTTAAGTGGAATGATTTGTGCATTGATATTATTTGGGATTTATTGTGGTTCCGCTGTGCCGGATATATAATTATCGTATTGTCTATTTTAGTTGGATAGATCCCCTTCCACAACATTATTTGTATAAATTTCTAATGATAATTTCTTAATTTGATCACTATCTAAAAGAGCTATTGTAGTTATAATTTT
The DNA here is from genome assembly GCA_023678885.1 of Pogostemon cablin. Lineage (NCBI taxonomy): Eukaryota > Viridiplantae > Streptophyta > Magnoliopsida > Lamiales > Lamiaceae > Pogostemon > Pogostemon cablin. The sequence continues at coordinate 23,696,204 of CM042989.1, read as the reverse complement.
ATAAATGTTGAAAGTCACTATTATCACCCAACACTTTATTTAAGGTACCCAAATATTTAAAAATATTTTAATGAAAATACTATATTATCTCTCAACCAAATTATATGTCAAACCCTTTAAATTCACACAAAAACTTTAATAAATACTTCCAGCACCCAAAAGACATACAAAAACATACTAACCCGCGACCAAATAACATAGTAAAGGAAGGACAATAAAAGATACATCTCCCATTAATGTATATACTATTAATTATTGTGATTAATCCGACAAAAAAATCTGAATTTATAGAAAATCAAAGAAATTACTCCCTCCGTCCCGGTCAAACTGCAACGTTTGACGGCATAAAACTCTCACAAAAGCTACAGTAAACGTTGCAATATGGGCGGGACGGAGGGAGTACATTATAATTAATGCATCCCTACCTCGTGTTTTCATCCATTCTAATCTACAATTATCATGAAGTTAAAAACATTATTTGAAAAATTGAATCTTCTGCTATTTTGTACATGTATATATATATGCACAGTACAATTCGTGTGTGGAGATAGCATGAATTTAACTTTCATATGATAAAAGAAAGTCCTCCATATCTAAAAGCTTAAACTGATAGAGATATCACACCCCCGACGATGGGAAACCGTTTTACCTCAAGTCTTGCATGTGGATTTTCTCATAAATGGGTAGCGGTTAGGATCGAACCTGGATCTCTACTCATCCTGGACCTCTGATGGGCCATGACTCTGATATCATGTTAAATAACTATCTCATCAAAAAATTTAAGCTAATAGAGAGAATTATCATTTAATACTTAATCAAATCAGTCTAATAAATCTAATGGTAGGAAATCAATTTATCGTATTTATTATAAGCAACGGGGGAAGGAAGGTGAAAATTAAAATAGCGAAGAAAGAGTTAGACAAAGTTTTGAAAGAAACAGATATTGATCATTTGGGCTGCAGTAATAGTGTGTTTGGGGTGTTTGAAGCATTAATTGAATTTTTTTGCAAGTCATAATAACTGGGTATGTAATTTGATAGGGGATAAAAGTATATTTTTAATATAATATTTTTAAATATTTGGGTGACTTAAATAAAGTGTTCGGTGGCAATAGCCCACTAATTGTATTGAGTATCAAAAACCTGTATCAACTCAGATATTTTATTTCAAATTTTATATTACATATTTTCTTCGTATTATAGAAGTTGACACATTTTCCGGTTTTTTCAAAAGTTGGTACATTTTCTTTTTTATATGGAACCCACTCAAAAATAATTAATTTATACTTATGGAACCCACATACACATCTAATACAACTATTTACAACACATTAAATATTATTTCTCTCACTTCACTATTCATTAAATTATTATATTCCTTAATCTTCGTGCTAAAAAAATGTGTCTACTTCTCCAGAACGAAGGAGTAGTATATATTTCACAGCATCAAATTAAAATTATATTGTCATATAAATGTACTCCCTCCATCCCGTCAAAAAGGGTTTTTTGTTTTTTCGCGTAGATTAAGGAGTATTATTATTTAATGTGTAGTGGGTAGTTGTATTAGTGGGAGTGTGATCCCCCATTTTTTAATTGTATTAGGGGGTGTGTGTGTCTCATGTGTGTAAAAAAGGAAGTGAAACCCTTTGGGTAGGACGACCAAAATGAAAAAAAAAACCCTCTTTAACTGGAACAGATGGAGTATATTTAGCCCTTATATGGTGTTTATTTTTGGTTTTAAAAATTAAAACTTTTCAAATTCAAATTTAGGTTTTAAAAATGGGCAGCGCTATTGCCACCCGAAATTTTACTAAGTGCACCCGGAAATTTTAAAATTGTAAGTATAAAAATACCATCTTATCCCTATTCATTAATAATGAGAATTCAAGCATCAAACTTATAAATTACTTTGCACATCCAATTTTATTTCTTCTCCATCTTTCTCTTTTTGTCCTCCTTCCCTTCCCGTTCAAACATAGTGGATCAATCAATTATTTCAAAAGTGGATTCTTCTCTTTTTTAAACTTAAGAAACATTTTCTTAGTTACAAGTCGACACAAATATCGTTTGGGTTGCAAATAAAATAAACTCCATCAATAATTCAAAGAGTGAAACCTTTTTTTATTCAAGAAATGAAACCCTATGCCCTGAATTTATGGTGATCGAAACTGGTTGTAAATTGCCACTTATCTATCACCCCACTTCTCAATTAATTTTTTTCAATATTAAAATATTTGGAAAAGTAATCTTGACTTTAATTGTGGTGACAACATTTTCAAGTGAAAAAAATTCATGAAGGGAAACATCACATACAAATGGAACGACAACATAAAATTTATCAAAGGGAGCATCTCAAACGTTAGCATTGATCTCTCCTATATAGTCCAACGAGCTCCGTCTGATTAGCGTTGAACATCGACTGGTAGGGCTCTCACAGTTCTGCATCCATCTCTTTCTATTTGACTTTAGGGTGCATAAATTTTAAGTGTTTAATGGATGGGATTAAATTTGTATTTTTACAGAGGCATTTTAAAATTTTCGAGTGCCCTTAGTAAAATTATGGGTGGCAATAGCGCCGCCCTTTAAAAATCATTCCGATGCATACACCCACAAACCCTATAATGATATAAATAAATAAATAAATAAATAAAAGAAAAAAAATCCACCCAACCAAATACTCAAACCAGATTTGATATAAAATTAAAGTATCAACAAATATACCCAATTTTCAAATGACAATATCATTGTCACCCAAAATTTAGATTTAGATCTCTTTTACCCAAATGTATATTCTCTAACACCAAAATATCCCTTAAAAAGCCCATAATGTCCCAAATGTCGGTATTTTGTACTAGGACTCCGACACCATGATCGACATCGAATTAGATATTTGGTGCTATTATGCTGATGACAAAAATGGTGTTGTATTTTATTTTGGGGCTCCGATATTATGACCGACACTAAATTCGGCATTCTGTGTACGTTGTGGCTATAATGTTGGACATGATGTCAGAATTTTGTATCTGGCGCTGTCCTAAACACCTTACCAGCACTAAACATCTAAACTATTAAAAGAAAAGCGGTAGGGGTATTTAGGTAGTAAAAATAAATAAAAAAAAAGCGCCAAATGTCTAGGATTGCTATTTATCTAATTGATAGGTGGTAATTGGGATTTGACCTTTAAAAATAGGGTATTTTTGCTTTTTTCCAGTAAAAATTTACCTTAAAAAAATAAAAATAAATAAAAATAAACTAAAAAAAAGCATAGACTCCCTGTTCCAACTTCGACTTTATTTTGATTCGTCTCAACTTTAATTTCATATTTTTATCAAAAAGAAATAAACAATTAATATTTTTCTAATATACTTTAATTTTAAAATTTGTCATAACATTTTTAATACATATAACAAATTTTATCATTTATTCATTATAAAAAATAGCAACCTATCCTTTACAAATAAGTTAAAAATGATTTTTTTTAATTTAATCCGTGCATACAATAAATGAGAAAATAAAAATAAAACGAGAGTATCTATATTTAGCAATAATCTAAAACGCAATTTTGATAAATGTCTTCCACATAAAATTGAAAAAAAACAGGGAATTCGAATATGTGGACTTTCATACCAACGCTGTACCTAATCTTTGTAGAATTTTTTTTTTCATAGGTGAAGGTGATCAGCCTTTGAAACTTTTCTTTAATAAATGAATTTATTTTATATTTATAGATGATTGTGAGGTTTGAACTTCTTATTTATATTTTAATTTATTTTTTAATTACGGTAAATGAGTGGTGGTGAAATGTGATGATTTATTTCATTTTTCTATTTCGTCTAATGTTCTATTTATTATTTATTATATAGATGATTGTGAGATTTGAACTTTTTATTATATTTTAATTTTATTTTTTAATTATGCTAAATGAGTGGTGGTGAAATATGATGATTTATTTCATTTTTCCATTTCATTGCTTAAATTATTATTATGTGTGAAAGAATTTAATAATCGTTTTTAGGATGTAGTATTTTAATAAAATATATCTTATGAAATATGGAATGAAACACTTACGTGAAATAGATAATTCGACCTAAACTAGAGCCATGTCGTCCTTTGTTATGACATAACTATGATATTATTAACTTGTTAAGAACTTTAAATTGATATAAATACGTTTAATTTAATACTTTCTTCGTCCCAAAAAATGATTTTTATCTTTTTCTTTTTTCATGTAGATTAAAAAGAGTGTTACTTTTATGGAGTATTTTGATATTTTTTAATAAATAAATGATAAAATATAATACTCTCTCCATCTCATAATAAACTTCACTGTTACGGTAAACATGGAGTTTAAATTTAGAGGGTATTGTAGTAGTAGCTTATAAATAAATTATAAATGTGTTAAGTGATAGTGGTAAATTTATAATTAAGATGAATTTTTTGGGGTGGACATTGATGTGATATTTTTTTTTGTGGTAAATTTTAATATAGGACGAATGAAAATGTAAAGTGTGAAGTTTATTATAGAATATAGAGAGTAGATTTTTTTAGGTATGTGTTATATTGTTGTAAATAAATAGTATAAGGGATAGTAATTAGTTGTTTTTATTTTTATTTTTTTTAATATTTTAGAAAGTTGAAGAACGAACGAAAATAGGAAAGGTGAACTTTTTTTTTAATTCATTTTTTGGGACGGATGGAGCATTTAATAAGTCACCTAGCTAGCTGTTAATGATTTGAATTCTTTTCCTCGCCCGCAAAATATTTCATGTTCATTGTTTAGAGTTATTCAAGTAAATTTATTTTTTAATCAAAGTTGTTAACTTTAGGAGTAAATTTTTAATAATAAATAAAGTGTAAAATAATGTTATGTATGCTAAATAAAAGTGATAAATTTGAAATTAAAATTACTTTTAACATTGTTGAATAAATGAATTATTTTCTTTATTGATATGTGATTGTTATTTGTAAGATGATCAAGGAGAAAAGCGTATTTTATTTTATTTATTTTTATGATAGGGTGTACAAAGTACATATTGACAAAGTCTCTTGTGAGACGTTACTTACATGAAATATTTTGTGAGACGTGTTAAAGTATGTTTATAATTTAGATAAAGTATGTTTAATTGTTGTAAAAATATGTTTTTTAAAGTATGTTACATTATGCATTAAAGTATGATATTGATGTGTTATAATAAAATTTATTATTGATATACTTTAATTACAAATTAGCATACCTTATCTATACAATAAGCATAGTATAGTGATTGATCAACCCGTTTCACACTCGTCTCACAAATAACACTTTTCACAAGAGAGTTACATATTTCTTTCATATCTTGTTGACGGAATATAAGGATGAAGAGGGTAGGGTTAAAAGTCAAAGTTGTAATTCATGTGTACTGAGAACGCCGGTCAAAATTAGTTGACATAAATTCAAGAAGGAATTGATCAGGGCGATCAGATTTTTTAAAATTATTTTTTTCTCACGTTTAAGGTTATGTTTAAAAATGTCCACAACCATGAAAAATTCACAATCAAGTCAAAGTGATGGCAGGCCGATCAGATTTTTTAAATTCTTTTACACCCACATTTTAAGGGTATATTTAAAATGGCAAAAGCTCATGCGCTTCCGGAGACACGGAGGGATACTCCGTGTCCCCATGTGAACACAACCTTCCCTCCTATATTCTATTTGAACCTATGTATTGATAGTAGTTTAAATTATAAAGGGGCACGAAAATTGAAAAGACGCACGGAATGCACTCCGTGCGTCTGGTTGCGGGTTCACACGTAAATCTTGTTTTGAACTAGTCTCTCTGTCCGTTTATCATAAATGTTTTTATTTATTTTTTACACGTGAATTAAGAAATATTACTATTTTATATAAAGTGAGTAGTTGTATTAGTGGGGAGTGGTTGAGAGTAGAGGGTTATATGTGGGTCTTTTGTTAAAAAAAATGGATACTTTAGGAATAGACGACTCAAAATGACCGTTAGCAATGAACGGAGGGATTATTACTTTTTAATATATAAAAAATTACTCTTTAAAAATATAATTTTTTTAAAATAAAAAATTACTCTTCAAATTATAATTGTAAACCCTAAATTGTGGACTAATCTTTCAACTTACCTTCACTTTTATTGCTGTCTAACCCATTGACATTGACATGTGCTACGAGAAATATCAATGCAATTTGAAACATAACTAAAGAAGTTTGACACCTCCAATAAATTTGTTTCATTGACCAGTCTCGGTTCTAGAAGAAGCTTGAAGTTTATAAAAGCATCTTTTAATAAGTATGTATATATATTCTAAGTCTGTATTTGTCTTGACTTATTCCAATGTCACTATCTTCTTTTCCTAAATCAACGAAATGTTTTAATGCTTATTAATTTGCCTGCATTTAATTTTTAATGTTTGGTTATGAAAAGTGTGTATTTTAACTTTAAGTTTAACTGTACTCCCTCTATTCGCATTCAAGATATTATTTTTTCATTTTGGGCGTCCACCCTCAAGGATCACATTTCTTTTTTTATCCATACACATTCATTAATACAACTAAAAGTGGGACTCACACCTCCACTAATATAACTACCCACTATATATTAAATAAAAATACTTTTTTGATTTCTGTGCCCAAAAATAAATAACACCCTTGAATCCAGATGGAGGGAGTATATACTTTCATTAAAAAAATTTTCAAAAAATAAAAGATACACATACTCATACTAAAGAGTATACCATTTACCCAATCACACAAATTTTAGCCAATATATATGATGTAGGGAAAGTAAATATATTTTGGATTATAAAATTTCTAATTATATATAAAAGAGTGGTTTCTAAAAACTAAGTGTGAGTTTTGTAAAGACAAAACATTATTTTCAAAACTTAAATATCACCTTGAAATATTATTACTCTGTAAAAGTATACTACAAAGGTTTAGTTATCTCAGCGTAAGAATTTAAATGAATTATTAAAAAGTTAACAAAGCCCTAACTTCTAACAGGGTGCAACTAGTTATAAAATAAAGAAAATGATTTATATGTCACCGTCTCACATAAATTTTTACATGAGATGTATAAAAAGTGATAACTTCTATAATAAAAGTGATACTTTATATTAATAAAAAGTGACAATATTATTTTATGAACAATTTATAGGATAAATAAAAAGTGATAACATTTTATAGTATAAGTGATAACATTTTATAAAATTTTAAAAATATAAAATGGTCTCATACAAGACTTGCCCTAAAATAAAAAATATATAAAAAAAAATTTTAATTCAAAATAGTTATAATAAAAGAAATAAAATTTCATACTTAAAAATTGAAACAATCTAAAAAATATAATTTTAAAATGAATTTGAAATAATAAAAATTAATGACTGTCGATAGCGAGTCTTTGGAGATGACGTATTGATTATGTGGCTGTGAAGTGTACTCGACTAATCAAACATAAAGGACGAGGAAGAAAAGATCAGACTTCCTCCCAACTCTTATTCTCTGGGAGTGAATGTGTAAGCTCTTTATTGATTTGGGCCTTTCTATTTATAGGGGAACATTGGGGCTTCATTTAAGAAGGTGGATCCTATAGGCTTTAAATGAGGGGTCAGTGCGTGGCTTCTCATTAGTGGGCTTTATTCCACCGATGGTATTTTGTCCTTCCAGTGGGTGATTTTGGGATTGGCGGGTCCCTTCTGATGGAGTTGGGCTTTAGTTGATTTGGGCCTTCGATTTTCATCTTATTGGGCCGAGCCTATTCTGCCCATCCACAATAGTCCCCGGGTTCTGTTATGGGCCGCTGCCCATGGCGGAAGCCAACCCTATCGCTGCTTTCGAAAAGTGCATCGATTGAATTTCGTCACGTCTTTTCAAATATCTTCTCCTGACAGTCGTCGTGTCAGTTGCTTCTCAGGGCACTCCCTATTTATTGTCGTCTCTTCTGCCAGCTTTGTCACTTTCAACCCTCTTTCTCTCCTTTTGTCCCTTCGCGTTCTGCTTCTTATTCTTCTGCTAGAAAATGAGCGAGATGACCGGAGAAGGCAGTCATGGTCTTTCAGAAGGCTCCGCCAGACGGAGCACCGAGGCAATGCCATCGTCTTCCAAATCGTGGAAGGAGAAGGAGAAAAAACAGGTGGTGTATAGCGGGTTACTGGTGCATTCGCTGGTTTTGACGGTGATGGAAGCGAGAGTGGAGGAGGCCAGGATTCTGTAAGGGGCGCCGGGCGTGGAGTATCACCGGCCAGACCCGAAAAAGTTCTCCAGTCATCCTCCGGAGGGCTGTGTTGTGGTGAATTCGGAGATCTTCACGGCAGGATTTCGTCTCCCTCTACATCGATGTTTCACAAACCTTTTGGCTAATTGGAAGTTGGCGCCGGATCAGCTGTCGTCGAATGCGTGGGCTACCCTGGTGGGCCTGGTGCTTTATTTCCGAGGCAGGGGCTATTCTTATCTTTCTCCCTTGGAATTTGACTATTTGTGTTCGCCGGTGGCGGAGCATCAGTCCATGGGCTATTACCGTCTGAACAAGCGCCCGGCGGGATCGGTGATTACTGGCCGGCCTTCTTCCATCAAGGGGCTGGGAAGAGGGGTGGTTCTGGACCTTCGGCAATTGGGGTGCCCCGGGCATTCATGTATACCCGTCTTTCTAGGTCGACCAAGTTCAAGAGGTTGGCCTTCGAGCTCGCCGCACTTTCTTCCATTGAGCGAGATCATTCTAAATTGGTGACTCCCTCGGAGCTGTTGAAACTGAAGGGATTTACAGAGTCTGACTGGGCTCGTCCTGGACCATCCGTAGAAGCATCTCAGGACGTCCTCGTGATGGTTACCGATTTGGCTGGCACTGCCGAGGGTGTCAACAAACGGCTAGGGGCCACGATCGTCGTCTCTTCATTGGGGTTGGTTGAATCCGAGCCTCTGAGTTCTTGCGAGGCAGTGATCGTCATCGATGAGTCTGGGTCTGAGCAGAGGCTTCCCCCGACGGTGGCCTATTGAGAGTGAACATAAGCGTGTTTTAGTGTCCAATTTAACACATGTTTGATGAGAATTATTGTTATATATTAGATCAAGTATCTTATATTCAATATATTTAAGAAAAAGGTGCACTTGAGGTGTTTTATTGTGTTTTAGGTGAAAAAAGGATCAAAAGTGCGAAGTTGGAGTAAAGGTGCAATTTATGCAATGATGCTAAAAACACACACGTCCAATTTGTGTAATTCTTAAATATTCGTGTGGAGCTTTGAAGTGGATGTGCGATACATGTTTAGAAAGCCACAGAAGAGGGGGTCATTTTGGCGTAAAGAACACCTCAATCGAATTCCAAACGAGACAGTTATGATCAAAGTGGTGACATCGCGCAAGTTGTGCCGAATAGAACGACGGTTCCAATTTCATGAATTGTTACACCTTCAAATGTAAGAGTTTCTGGGAGTTCTTTATATGGATAGAAAGCCAACGAAGAGAGGATCGCGTGAGTGTAAGAAAATTACTCAAATCGGAGGTGGGATGTGGAATTTATGCGCGAAATAGTGAGACTGCGCAAGCTTGCTCGACCAATAGAGTCCGTTCGACCAACAGAAATCAGGTCGAACGGGAGAAGTCTGGTTGAACAAAATGCCAAAAACTTACAGAAAGGTTGTTCGACCAGCGTTTGACCAAGAGGAGTTGCTCGATCAAGGAAGGTTTGGTCGAACAGAATTACGCTTGTGATATTTTTGGTAATTTCGGATTTCCTTAATCAAATTTGACGTATGTCTCAAGTAAAAGCCCATTAAAGGTCCATAAAGAGAGCTTACAAGTATAAAAGGGGATGTAGATCACATCATTAGAGTGGAATTGATTGGAGAGAACCACAACATAATACTACACCCCACAAGGGGGGATCACCCCCTAACCATCAATCACATCTTTTCCTCCATCCATCTATCACTTTGAAGATTTGTCTATGGAATCAAGAAGAGAACCAAGAGGAGGATTCAAGAAGGAGAAGGACGCAATGACTCCCACATCTAGGATTTTATTAATTTCCTAATTTATCTTGTATTTTCCAGACATATGGTTAAGATCTATCCAACCCCCATGATTGTTCTTCGCAACATCATGGGCTAGAATTGTTTTGGTAGATCTAGGGTTTATGAAGGTTTATGAATTAATTAAACTCTCTTGTCTGTCCTCCGTACAACACTACTTGTGGATTGATTTTATATATGATTGTCTTTTCTTAATCTATATTCACGGTCGTTTTGTGCATCTTCAACTGTTATATAGAGTCTGAATATATATATCTTAGTTGTAGATTGAGTGTGTTCACCGCTGAACAGGATTCCATGTTATGATTCTAAGTGAGGGGACTCCGAAGCTTCATTAGAACTGTCATATATGAATGTTTATTAATTGAATTGAATTCGGGTTAGTAAGCAGGATAAAGAGGATAATTTTATAGTACCTATAAAGGGAGATCATATCGGGTTAGGTTCCAGACATGGGAAATAATTGATACTGATAATACCTAGAAAGGGGGGTGAAATTACGTCTCTTGCTCCGAGGTTATTCACATATGTTACACGCATATTTACTTGTGTCTATAGAGTAGATTTGTATGATTTAGTGATGCGTCCATAGTTCACAAGGTAGAGTCGGCCTGTACTTGAGAGAAAAGTTATGTAGTAAAACTGTATTACCCTAGAGCTACCTATTCTCCTATTTGATCCACTTTCGTATTCTTCCAGTGATATTTTATTTTATTTGTTATTTAATAATCCTGCTTAGTAGTTTAATAATTAAATCTCAAACTTAATTGCCTTTCGTCTTAATTAATTCATATAATAATTAAATTGATAATACGCCGTCCTTTGGGTTCGGTATTTAACTTGGTCGCTTGCTTAAGCTGCAACTGATATCCTTAATACTTGGGAATTAATTTTGCATGCAAAGAAAACGCGCATCAAGTTTTTGGTGCCGTTGCCAAGGACGGCTGTTATTATTGATTTTATTATTTCTAGTTTATTAAGACTTTTATTTGTGATTATTTATTTATATCTAATCTTGAATTTTTCTGAGGTACTTGTGCTCTAGGAAAAGTAGAGGAAAAAAAAGAAGGAATAACACATTGATCTAAACACGTCCGGAGCAAGGCAGAATTCGGATAATATTGTCATACGTAAAATTTTTACGAACTTTGGGATTGGCAATATGGGGTTGATAGGAGCAAGGGGGAAGATGATGATTTTGAGATACATCCCGCTCTTATTAAAATGGTAGAGAATTTCTTTTTCTGGGGGTTGTTTTGAAGATCCATATCAGCATCTCAAAAGATTTCTTGGTTATGAAAACACTCAAAAGGGTGTTGAAGCTAATGATAATGCTAGGTGTATCGTCCTATTCAAGTTCTCTTTGATTGATAGGACAAAAAAATGGTATGAGACTCTTGATGCAGTAGACTGCACTACATGGGACCAACTGCAGCAGAAGTTCTTAGAGAGTTACATGCCACCCTCGAGGATATTAAGAATGAAGCAAGACATCACCTAATTTATTATGGATCAGGGTGAGAAATTTTTTGAGGCGTGGGAAAGGTTTAAAAACATGCTCAGGCAGTGCCCACAGCATGGAATATCTAAAGCTGAGTACATAAGCATCTTCTACTATGGATTAGATTGTGAGTCGCGTGTTCTTATTGATGCATCGTCAGGAGAAGCGCTGTTATCTAAGATAGCACTTGAAGCAGAAAAGTTGTTTAAAGATATCTCTATGAATTCACGTGACTGACCTACGGAAAGAGTAAGAGGATCATATGTACTAGGTAAGGTAGCACATGTTGAACATCAATTGGTGAAGCCGAATAGGGATAATGAGATCGTCTCTAGTCTAGCTAATATCAACAAGGTACTAGAGTCTCAGCAGAAACAGATTACAGAGTTGACACAAAAGGGGCCTAGTATGAAGCAGCAAGAAGTGAAGAGTGTTGAAGATACCTTCAATCGATACATGGCTGAGAATGATGCAAAGGTTGACCACATCGAAGCGAGAATGAATGTTAATCGTGCAGATTTATCTAAGCATTTGAAGGACCTTACCTTGATTATAGGACAACTGGCCGCGAATGTGAATCAATTTACACAAATGTTGGAGAATAATGCCATCACATTGAGATCCGGGACACCGTACGAAGGTTCGATGAAGCTGGTATCTAAAAATAAAGGAAGCAGGGCTCCCGTTCGACCAACCCCACGCAGTTGACCAGATGGTCGAACTATGGTCAAACAAGTTTCGAAAAAATAGAGTTATGATGCTCTGTTTTCAGGCTCGCCATTCGACCAAACCACCACTGTTCGACCAGACCACTTTGGTCAAACAGAGGTCGAACAAGATAGATGCTCGAAGAAGATAGATCGCGCTAAGTTTACATGACCTCTGTTCGACCAGACCACCTTGGTCGAAAGCTGGTCAAACAACAACTGGAGAATTTGAACTCGTGATCAGAGACATTGTTCGACCAGCCACAGTCTGTTCGACCTGACTAATTTGGTCGAAAGAGGTCGAACAACTTCGTTCAATGCCCATTTCGATACCAAATGCTACACCTGTTGATCAAAACATCTTAGTACCATCTCAAGAGCAGAATAATGAAATAGTAGTTTAGAAGAAGTGGGAAAGAGCAAAGAGGTTAAGAGCTGAGAAGCTTAGACTGCAGATGAATAATAAAGATGTAGTTTTCTCTCTTGATCAAGCAATGAAGATGCCCATGGAGACTCAATCGTGCAAGAGCATAGATGTGGTTTCTAACTTGTTTAATCTTGATTTTAATAGGATAGGTGATTCTAAATTTGAGTGGAAGATTGACAAGGAGAAATCTAGACAGCCATGGGAGGATTGAAATTCCAAGGAACATATACTTGTTACCAAGAAAGGTGAGGTGTTGAGTGTAGATAAGAAGATGGAAAGAAAGTATTTGAAGGTGAGGATGCGACAAGACCATCCTCTGATCTAGTAGTTCAAAAGGTTACATCCGTCGTGACTCTCCGACGTTAAACATGAGCGCTTGTTGGGGGCTTGCTCTTCCATTTTATTGCTTTATTTCTTTCGTGTGAGTAAGAAATTTTTATATTTAAGGTTCTTACTAATCGGCAATTACATCTCTTTGCAAACTTAGTTGCAACTTATGTTTTTACTAAGTTTGGGGGTGTGATGTTATTACCTCATTGAAGCACCAAGAGTATAATTTTTTTTTTGTAATATTTGCTAGGGGAATTGATTTTTTGCGGTATGTTGAAACTTTAATCGGTTTGATGTGTCGATTTTTTTACAATTTGCCTAGTGTTCAATGGTGTTCCTAGTATGTGGAGTCGATTAGATAGTAAATTGAGTCTTTCTTATAGTTCTACTATTTTATTATTGATGAATGTTGTGATGATGATGTGTGTTTGAGCTTTGATGATAGAAACAGGTAAACTGAGGCTTTGACCTGATCGAGTTGAACAACTTGAGGAACTCATGCATACGTTGAAGAAAAATCAGGTGCCCTCGTTTCCTTATTCTAATTTTTATGTGTGCTTTTAATTCATGGGAGCGAAAGGATTGATTGTATGCTTGTGATACATGTGAGCTTATATTTTAAAATTATGCCTAAAATTCATATGCTTTTGAAATTGATGAAGGAAGTGTACTTGAATTATATTGTGGTATGACGTTCTATGTGTACTTATGAGATATTGATTACCTTGAAAAGTGCTCTGTTACTTGTTAAAAACCCATGTAAGATTTTGAGCCTCGTTGATCATGTTACATAATCACATGATGTTTCTTTTCTGGTGAGTATCGTTCTTGTGCGTATATTCTAGAACTTGTCTTGAGTCTCCTTGAATATTCAAGATTAGTCTAGCAGATTATGGAAATGATATTAGGCCATCTTTTAATAGCACATATTTCTCCATATATTTTACCTGAATTCATTAAATCCCTTGTCAGCCCAATTGAGCCTTTAAATCCATTCTTTTGATAGTCAATAAAGCTTAATTGAAGAGAATGGTGATTTGATGGATGATGAAGGAAGAATCTTAAGGATCAAAAGGAAAATTCCTAGAGTAGTGCTCAAATCTAGTACTCCATGGAAACAAACAAGCTAAAGTAGTGCTTAAATCTAGTACCCTATGGAGGATGTGAGAGGTAGTGCCCGAAACTGGTACCTCAAAGAAAAGAAGAAAAAAGGGTGAAGAAAAGGAGAATAATGGAGTTGAAGAGCTAGAAAAAGAAAAATATGTTGTGCTTGAAGGAGAAAGATAGGAGAGTTTGAAGAGAATGTTGTGCTTGATTGAAGTGATGAGGAAGAATGAAAGATCGAGAGAGACTGCAGCTTGATTGATCCGAGTTTTGAGTCACTTATCCATATATTTTCCACCTATTCCAAAGATCCTATATTACAACCAAATAAAAGACTTTTTCGATCCATAATTTGTTAGCTACAAGTAAAAGGAGAGTTTTAGACAATAGACAAGCTTATGGTTACGCATGCACTTGAATTGAATTTGAGCGTAAACACCTAAACCCATAAGTGTACATATTTTACACTTGAGTGCAAGTGATATATACTTCCCGTGAGAACATGTGAATTGAGCATTTGAATTGGTGGTGATTGTCTTATCATGTATGCTATGAATTGATTATTACATTTAATGAGAGTTGCATGACCTAAGTTGAAAACCAATTGCATTGTGAAAGGGGTATTGGTCAGTCCTTATTTCACCGTTAATTTTCTTACTCTCTCTCTCTCTCTCTTTATTTTTATTTTGTTGCCTCGGGACGAGCAACGAGTAAGTTTGAGGGTTAATTGAGAGTGAAAATAAGTGTATTTTAGTGTCCAATTTAACACATGTATGATGAGAATTATTATTATATATTAGCATAAGTGTCTTATATTCAATATATTTGAGAAAAAGGTGCACTTGAGGTATTTTTTTGTGTTTTAGGTGGAAAAATGATCAAAAGTGCCAAGTTGAAGTAAAGGTGTAATTTGTGCAATGATGCTCAAAAACACACATCCAACTTGTGTAATTTTTTTATATTTGTGTGGAGCTTTGAAGTGGATGTGTAATAGATAGTTGGAAAGCCACAGAAAAGAGAATCGTTTTAGCGTAAAGAACACCTCAATCGGATTCTAAACGAGACAGTTATGATCAAAGTGGTGACATCGCACAAGTTGTGCTGAACAGAATGACGGTTCCACTTTTCATGACTTCTTACACCTTCAAATGTAAGAGTTTCTGAGACTTCTTTACATGGATAAAAATTCAAGGAAGAGAAGATCGCGTGAGCATAAGAATTACTCAAATCGGAGGTCGGATGTGGAAGTTATGCGCAAAACGGTGAGACTGCGCAAGCTTGCTCTACCAATAGAGTCTATTCGACTAGCAAAAATCAGGTCGAACGGGAGAAGGCTAGTCGAATAAAATGCCAAAAACTTACAGAAAGGTTTTTCGACCAGCGTTCGACCAGGAGGAGTTGCTCGATCAAGGAAGGTTTGGTCGAACAGAATTGCGCTTGTGATATTTTTTGTAATTTCAGGTTTTCTTAGCTAAATTTGACGTATGTCTAAAGTAAAAGCCCATCAAAGGTCCATACGGAGAGCTTACAAGTACAAAAGGGAATGTAGATCATATCATTAGAGAGGAATTGATTGGAGAGAACCACAACACAATACTACAACCTACAAGGGAGGATCACCCCCAACCATCATCCACATCTTTTCCTCCATCCATCCATCACTTTAAAGATTCATCTGTGGAATCAAGAGGAGAACCAAGAGGAGGATTCAAGACGGAGAAGGATGCGACGACTCCCACATTTAGGGTTTTATTTGTTTTCTAATTTATCTTGTATTTTCCAGACATATGGGTAAGATCTATCCAACCCCCATGATTTTTCTTCGCAACATCATGGCCTAAAATCGTTTAGGTAGATCTAAGGTTTATGAAGGTTTTATGAATTAATTAAACTTTCTTGTGTGTCCTCCGTATAACACTACTTGTGGATTGATTTTATATATGATTGTGCTTTCTTAATCCATATTCACGGTCGTTTTGTGCATCTTCAACAGTTATATAGAGTCTGAATATATATCTTGGTTGTAGATTGAGTACGTTCACCGCTGAATAGGATTTCATGTTATGATTCTAAGTGAGGGGACTCCGAAGCTTCATTAGAACTGTCATATATGAATGTTTATTAATTGAATTGAATTCAGGTTAGTAAGCATGATAAAGAGGGTAATTTTATAGTACCTATAAAGGAAGATCATATCGGGTTAGGTTCCATTCCAGACATGGGAAATAATTGATACTGATAGTACCTAGAAATGTGGTGAAATTACGTCTCTTGCTCCGAGGTTATTCACACGTGTTACATGCATATTTACTTGTGTCTATAGAGTAGATTTGCATGATTTAGTGATGCATCTATAGTTCACAAGGCAGAGTCGGTCTGCACTTGAGAGGGAAGTTATGTAGTAAAACTGGACTACCCTAGAGCTACCTATTCTCCTACTTGATCCACTTTCGTATTCTTCCAGTAATATTTTATTTTATTTGTTATTTAATAATTCTACTTAGTAGTTTTATAATTAAATCTCAAACATAATTGCCTTTCTTCTTAATTAATTTAGATAATAATTAAATTGATAATACGCCGTCCTTTGGGTTTGATATTTAACTTGGTCGCTTGCTTAAGCTGCAACTGATATCCTTAATACTTGGAGATTAATTTTGCGTGCAAAGAAAATACGCATCATTGCCGCAGCGGTGGTTTGGACACCGAGATGGACAATGAGTTGAGGCTCGATTCGAGCGAGATAGCGTAGGCAGCGGGAGCTCATTGCCGGTCGATTGAGGGTGCTCTAGAGGGTACTTCTTTCGCCTGATTTTGGTTTAATTCCCTCTTTATTCTTTTTTTGGGTTGATCATGCTCGTCTTTGCGCAGAGTTCCTGGAAGACCCTCTAATCTCTACTGGTGACTGGCGGTCTGTCTCCACCTTTCCCCCGATTCGGCCCGAAGGGCTTGGGGTTATGCGCTCTCCCTCGAATGGAGAGGTTGGTTGGGAGTTTGCAGTGGTGGCGAAGCGCGCTCGTATTTAGGAGATTTCCGCTGGAGGCATCCCTACTGGGCTGGCCGCGATTACTTTTGCGAAGACTTCGCTTTTCCCTGGGAGGAGGTTGGAGGAGGTTTCGGCGTTGACTGGAGGAGCCTCCCTTCCTATAATTTTTATAAACATGCATCGCTTCGAGTGTCCTCCTTTCTTGGCCGACAGGCTACCTGATTATGCCTGAGCAGCCATTGATGTGATTTCGACTACACTGACTTGGGACGAAGATGCCTAGATGGGCCGATTGTACTTGGAGAATGCTGCGCTCGCGGTAATAGGCTATGCTTCTCGGATGTCCGTGTACCTTGGCAGGGTGCATGACCTGATCGTGAGTTCTCTGACTGAGAGAAGTGTGTTGGTTTCTACCCGCCAGCATCTTCAAGGTCAGCTAACGGCAACACAGGAGGCCCTAAGGCAATCCAATGAGTGTCTCCAGCAGTCTTTGTGGAGCCGAGCCAAGGTCTCCGAATTGTTGGCCAATGCTCAGGATGATTTAGTCGAGGAGGTTCACCGAAGTGGTGAACAGTTGGTAAAAGCAGCTGTAGAGCTTGACTGTGTAAAGACGGTTGCTCGAGGGAGCTTCTTCGCTACCTTGGTCGAGGAGCGTGTCATTGCTGTGGTCGTAGGATACTACAAGGCCTTCTGCGAAAGTGCTCGGATTTTGGGTTTGGAGGAGGGGGATGCTCGGCTGGACAGTCTGCGGGTGGCTTTGAAGAGCCACATAGCAAGCGTTCAGCTTTCGAGCCGAGTAAACTGGAATACCTTCAGCATTATTTTTTCTTCTTTGGGTTCTTCCTCGGACTTCCTTCCTATAAACTTGACGACGGGAGCTTCTTCCAGCGAGACAGGCAGCTCTGCTTTGGATAGGCCCCAGCCGTAGTTTTTTCTCTTTACTGCTTTTTGACTTTGGGACTTGTATTTCTGTCGCATCTTTTTATGGTAAATAAATGTTGGTTTGATTGATGTGGTTTTATTGAGCAGGGTAATGATTATCTATCATTAACTTTCCACTATCCCACTAATTCTCTTCATTAATGAGCAACCGCCATTTTGTAACCTTTTACCTTCCCAATTTTGGGATTTCATTTCCCCTTTGGTTCCAGATGCGCTTCTAGGGCGCGTGTCTTTGGGCTCCCAAAGTATTTTTCTATTGATTATTTTGCTATAAATAGGATGTGTTGGTGGACAAGTATCCATCACTTCAAGTTCCCTTTTCTGGAAAAGTTTCTCTTGATTTTTTCTCCCCTCTTATGGCTTCTTTGCTTTCATTCGCCGTTCTTCTACTTCTGTTCATTTCTTTTAGACCTATACCCAGTTTTCCGGTGAGTTCTCGGTCATCCCAGGAACTTAGCGATAGTGGTGGGGAGAGTGATGGTGGTGCCCCCATCGCGGCGCTTTCCTTTAACCATTAGGAGCGATAGGGTTTTGACGTCGCCTTCTTCTCCCTTTCTGGCAACAGAGCTTCCATCAACATCTCGAGCTGCAGGGGCGCCTCATCGGGTGGTTCCACATACTGACGTGCGGGGTTCTTCTTCTGCTACGGTGCTGGTGCCGGTTCGAGCTTCTGATGGCGTGGAAGGTTCGAGTTCCTCTCGACTTTCTCGTCCCCGGCCAAATAGAGTTATAGTTCCTCATGGGGTCGCTGCCGACGATGTCCTAACCCAACTACGATAAGGTGATGTTGAGGTGGCGGTCTTTTATTTTCCTTGTCCGGGAGCCCATTTCGCGGTGGTGCAACATGGACTTTTAACGAGTCGCCCTCCTGAGGGGTTGGTCGCGGCGAATATGGCCATGCTAGGAGTGGGCGTTTGATTTCTCTTGCCTCCCTTAGTTTGCCGTCTGCTGAGTTTTTGAGGGATAGCCCCCATACAACTGAACCCATCTGCTTGGGCCAACCTATTAGGGTTGCTCATCCTCCTTCATGACAAAGGTTGTTCCTCTCCTACTGTGGAGGATGTCAACTTCATCCTGCGCTGCGTGCGCGATTATGGAGCGTCGGCTTATTATTACCTGTGAGTGCATCAAGGGGTGCCATCCCTGTTCATCGGGAGTGATGTGGGCCATCAGCGTACTTGGCGGCAGGAGTGGTTTTGGGTCATGGGTTATGAGGGTCGAGATCATCGTGGCCGCATCATTCCCGTGCCGCGTGCCTTCAATTTCCCTCCACTCAGTAAGTTGGTATCCAGACTGCTGCCCTATCCTCCTATTGGATTGTATATTAAAAGTCTAACTTTTTGTATGAACAATGTTTAAACAATAAATTTAAAATGAGAATCATATGATCAAATAATTGCGTCTTATAATTTATTTATATGTCCAATGCAATAGTCTACTTACTTTATACTGTAAATAATATATTGTGCGACAACATGCGAAAGATCATATTATCGATTTCCTTATAAGTTATAAACAGATGCTCACAACCAAGATAGACGGGGACACTCTATCGGGATGATTGTAGTGTAATTTGGTATTAGTTTGTCTTGACTATAGAATCACATTAGTATGCTTTGTGTATTGAGCAGGACCACTTGAGATTATTCGACTTGTACTGTCTATATAGAAGAACTTGATCTCAGTTATTATGGATGTTCGTATTCTTAATCCCTATACAATAACCTCGACAAGTAAGATAGTATGTATTTCTTTGATTCATCAATATGTGAGATTTACATATAATTAAATCATTAAACTCGGTGAGTTAGGAAATAGTACTGTCTCTATGATGTGTTGTTGATTGTAAAAGGAATCCGTGTCCGATATAGTTTGATGATGTACCCTTGAGGAGCTCATAAGGATTATCATGTAAACCCTGCAGGTGGATTTATTTTGGCATGATAATGAGGTTGAGTGGTACTACTCTCGGATGAGATATTAATTAATGGAGTTGTCAGTAATTTAATTAATTAATGGACATTGTATATTTTAAACATGGGGAGACTAACGGGCTCATAATAAGAAGGAGCCCATAACGTAACTATGGGATTAGAACGATAGTGCAGTAATAATATTTTAGTGGTATATATTTTTATTATTGGACTTAAGTATAAGCTTTGGGCTAAGCTTGAATACTTAAGCCCAATGAAGGCCCAACTCTAATTTCTCCTCCTGGTCCCTGCTGTAGCCCATATAAAAGTTATCTCAGCTGTCTGGAAACCATAATTGAAAAGTAATTCATGCCTAACACTATGAGGAGGGTGAGGGAACAGCAGATTGAGAAGATTTCGAAGATCGTCGCCCACACGATGTCGAGATTGGACTTGGGAATACAACAGAAGATCAGAAGGTTGTTTGCTGCTACTGTTCGTCAACTTCCATAATTTTTATAAAATCTTTTGGAACTCCAAACTATACGTGTGATTATATCTTTAGAAAGCCACTGAAGAGAGGATCATTTTGGCGTATAGATCACTCATATTGGAGATCAGATGAGAGAGTTATGCCCAAAATAATGAGACTGCACAGGCTCCAGGCAAGTTCTTCAATATACCTTGTGAATGGTAATACGTTTCTATATTTTTTTGCTTTCGCTGAATGTAAAATCACATGGAACCCTAACAGTTCACATTAACCAAATGATCGAATGCCAACAATTGGTATCAGAGTTTCAGTTTCGTGGTGAAGCGTGATACGTTAGGCTAGGGTTTATGTGTCATATGTGATTAGGGTTTAGAATTAAGTTTCTTGTTGAATACTCTAATTATACATGGTGGCACACGAGCACCACACGACGGGTCGATGACGACGGTGATGGCTCGGTGTGGTATCAGTGAAGACAACGCGATGGCTGTACGATGCATCGAACGGCGACATAGAGAAGCACGGTTGATGACCATATGTGGCACGACAAGTATGCGTGATGGTGGTATACATTGATGATCGATAGACGATGGCTGACTGCACACCAACGAAAGAAGTCGGACGGCAGTGGCCAGTCATGGTCATTGATGTTGCTGTATAGCGATGGCCGCACGGTGCTGGAAAGACAGCACGCGCGATGGGCTTGGCGGAAGGACTGAACGGCAAGATGTGGCGGCTAGCATCTGATGATTGATATTTTCACCTAAATTTTAGTGTCTTTTTATATCTGTTTTCGTATTATTTTATCTGTATTTATGTATTATTTGGTTGTGTTTTGTATTTTTATTGAAATGTGTGTGTATGAGCTTAAACCTATGATAAGGAAGACGTAGAAAAAAGCGGATCTCAATTCAGAGTTGAAACGAGGGAGA
This sequence comes from Pogostemon cablin, assembly GCA_023678885.1. Lineage (NCBI taxonomy): Eukaryota > Viridiplantae > Streptophyta > Magnoliopsida > Lamiales > Lamiaceae > Pogostemon > Pogostemon cablin. The sequence continues at coordinate 23,674,838 of CM042989.1, read as the reverse complement.
ACGAGCCAAAACAGTGAAGGAGAAACAGGGCAGCAAGTACACGGGCCGTGTGCCAAAAATGGCCCTGTACAGATAGGCCGTGCTCAGTCGCCAAAAACACCTACACGGCCACCCCTGTGGCCATTTCTGAACACGGGCCGTGCGCAGTAACACGGGCCGTGTACCAAACACGGGTTGTGTACCAAACACGACCCTGTCCAGAAGGGCCGTGTGCGAGCATCAGAAGACCCAACATGGTCACCTTATGGCCATGTTGCAGAGCACGACTAGTGTTGTGTGAAATTCTATAAAAAAATCAGAATCCTTCTAGAAGCTTCCCAAGGGGTATAAATACCCAATACTTCAATATTTTTAAAGGATTCAAAATTCACAGCCCTGCACACACATCACACACCATTTCTTCCATTCCACACAATCATCTTCATCCATTCTTCATCCTTTGAATCTACAATCATCCCACCATCAATTTCTACATCCAAGTGAAGGAAAAGATCAAGAAAGAGAGGAAAGTGCAAAGAAGGGAAGGAGATCACCATTGAAGATAGATCAAGGGAGTTTCTATTCAATCTTTATATTAAACCTCATAGTTTTATCATGATTTGTAAGGATTTAATTGCCTATGTTAATTTTTTTATGAATATGATAGGCTAATCTCCCTTATGAGATTAGCAACATGAGCGTTGTTGGATAATTTTGAGATTTGTGTATTTGAATTCATATGTTGATTGGATCTATGATTTTCTATCATTGATTATTAATTGCTTAATTTGTATTGATGATTTGTGTGTCTAGTTGTTCTAAATATGTGATTAGATTGATAAATCAATTATGTGCTTAGGATAATTGAGTGAATCATTTCATCAAACACTTTATGTGCATTATAAATTGTAAAGAGATTGAGAAATCCTTTAGAGTTTAGAACCATTTGATAGAACATATGATTGGTTTGATCGAGAGATTGATTAATCATGTGAAGGGGCCCTCATTTCAAGCTTAGTACCTAGTTGAAATTGTTTGAGTGAGAACCATCTCATTGAGCTATGTTTAGAACCATATCCTATCCATCTTGAGAGGGAGTTTAAGTGATCTTAGTGTTGGCCCTTAGTCTTCAATCCATGATTCATGTGAATTCGATGCATTTATCCTAGGATTTCCACTTCTTAATTGTTGTTAATCTCACTTTTACTTAATTTGGAAAATCACTTTTCATCCATCTATCTTGTTTACTAATCACTTTCCATTGATGATTCGTCTATATAAAATTGCGATAAATGTGATCTTGCTCAAACTCTAGCGCCGACCTCCCTGTGGTTCGATAAATTATTTTAGTTGGTCATCCCTACTACAAAATGGTTAATCAACATTGACGGCATGTAAGGCTAGAGGATGCCTGGAGGTTGCCGCGATGTTGCGGACAAAGAGGAGATGCGCGCTGGCCGGCCCCTGCATCGCCAGTGGGCTGTCGATGGCGCTGATGGCGTGACGATCTGCATAGGCGATTGGCACGATCAGCATCTGTAGTTAGCACGAGAGGGGTGATTAAAGGCTGGGGCGTGTCAGAATGTTGTTCCGGGCGAGTCAGTCTAGAATTCTGGGCCAGGTCTTCACGTTCTCTGGTTGAGTCTCCCGATGGCTGGTCGGGTCTGCAAGGGTTCCGAACGGGTCAGCGTGTTTTCCGGGGTGAGCCTCCTTGGCGTGTTGAGCAAGCTTGATGCTGATCTGCGGCGTGGCTAGGTAGTCAGTCACGAAGGATGGCCAAAGCCCAGCAGGAAGAAACTGGCATGGCCGGAAAAATCAGTAAAAGGCGGGAGTTCCGGGCAAGACGACCCTAGTTTCGGGCAAGTCTGTTGCCTGGTTCTAGGCGATTCTCATGACAGTTCCGGCATGTGATAGGCATACAGTTTGCTGGGCATGCGGCTTCTCATGCATGATGGCATGCACGATTTCTGGGCAAGGAAGCTCGGAATTGTCCGTGCGTAGGGTTCACAGCAAGCGTGCTTGCTTGGAGTTTGGCTTATGGGTGCACAGGTAGTCTTGCGGCACGATTGGGAATGGCACGAATTGAGAGCGGCACGACTCATATGGGCTACCGGCACGACCTCCGACAGCATGCGGCACGAGTCGTGCCGGCGAGAGCAACGCGTCGGGAAGCATGACGAGTGGCTGGAAGGCATTTGGAGCTGCATGGGGCGGCACAACTCGTGCAAGTGATAGCACGAGTCATGCCAGCATGTAGCGTGGGCCTTGTTTCTTGCGTGTGGGGCATGTCAATGAACGAACAGAAGGATGATTCGGTCAACTATCGAGCAATGAATCTGAGAAAATTTTTTGAAGGCCGACTTCAAGATTTCAGATTAGGTTTCTGAGCGCTGCCCCGAGCCCCGCGACCTGACCAGGCAGGTCGATCCATGCGATCTCACCGGGGAGGTCGATCCCCGTCTGCGTTGCCCGCATTCGTGCTTGGTGGCAAATAATCGAATTCACCGACATATATAACTGCATATAATTTATTTAATTATCTGATTATTGTTATATATGTATGCATGATTCTTTGTGATTTACTGTCTTATGTGCTGTAGTAGGAGCATGCTAGGTTGCATATTATATCTGAATATTATATGCATATAAAAACCCTCATGTTAAATTACTAAGTGGGAGAGGGGATTGGTTAAAAATCCCGCGGCCTCCATTATTGGTTTGTAAGTGATGTAAGTATACTTGCGTCTTGGCTATAGTGCCTTCCTCCACATCGGATGAGTTTATTTGCGGATCACTGTACAAACTTATAATTGATGACTGTTGGAAGTTATCCAAGCGTATGTGTACTTCTCCATCTGTAAGTCACATAAGCTTGCGCAATGGACTTGGGGTCAAATAATGGTGTACACTTAGGTACAAATAATAAGTATCCTCCCCATCGGAGTCACCACTATTATTTGCATGGCTAAAGAGGAACCGACTATTAATTATTTTGTCATGAGGTTAGGATGACAAATGAAATTAATGGGTAAAATCTTCTCTTGTAAATATTCGGGTTTGTATACATCCACACTATCGTGGCATGCAGACTCACGATGCTTGAGATGTCTATAAATTTTATTTTATATTATTTTGAGGGAATCAATATAAATGGATAAATTCGAAGATTTGATCGGTGTATTTATTTGTGATTCTTTGTATTTCCAAATGGTTTATCTCGTTTATTGTTTACTAAAAGAAACATATTTATTGATCAAAAATTAGATGATTAGAAAATAATCTTGGTTTCGAATTTTACTGCTTAGGAAAATAAATTGTGTTCTCACTAAGGATGTTATGTGATGCCTATTAATCAAAGTCTCTAGTGGAGAGGTGAGAGGTTCATACAAATATAATGATCTCATGCGACTCTTCAGATACTTGAGTAAGTTAGAAAGTCAAGAGGTCATGGATAAGTTGAATGAATTGAGAATGCTTGGAGTAGAAATTGAAGGGGAAACCTAGATCATTTTATTCTCCATAATTTGTTTGGATGTTTTGAGCAAGTTCTGTCTGAAATACAAGAGGTTTTATTCGGTGGGAAACTTCTGACAAAACAAGTGGCGAAGAAAATCAATTTTCATCAAGATATGAACAAGGTTAGTATCTCATTCATTAGTCGTTGAAGCATGATTAGTGATGACATCAATCAACACATTGTGTGTAGATACCGGAATCACTAAAAGCCTGCAACTAAGTGATGATGAGATTATTGAGTACATGGGTAAGCTACAAGAGTAGTGATTGTTGCAGTGGGAGTTGTTTATTTATCTTAAGATATGAATAAACATTTGATTTTGAGAAATTGTCTTTACATATGTTTTCACAGAAAGAATCTCATTTCATTTTCTATGCATTTACAGTTGGATACTCCATTTCATTTAAATGACATGGTCATAGTAATGAAGGATAGAGCTATAATCTGTTATGGTAGGTTGGTGACAATTTATACATTCTTAAATCTTTTTTATCCCACGGATGTAAAAAAATTAAAATTAATAACACGTCTTCTAATCATAATAAGAGAAAGACTCTTTTGGAAATGGTTAGATAGATGATGAGTTATTTGGAATTATTAAAGAGTGAGGCTCCTGTGCACCCGGCCGCAAGGAGCACATTCCGTGCGCCTTTGCAATTTTCGTGCCCCTTTGCAATTTAAACCCCTAGCAATACATAAGTTTTAATAGAATATAGAAGGGGAGGGTTGTGTTCACATGAGCACAGAGTATCCCTCCGTATCCCCCGGGGCGTAGGAGCTTTTGCCATTATTAAATTCATTTTATAGAAGTACCCTAGAAACAGTAATTCGTAGAATGTTTGCTGTTTGTGGGATATCCTAGAAAAATAAAAGGTGATTTATTTAGTCCAAAAGATCGAAGGGTGATTGTTAACACAAACACTAGATTTTTGGAAAATAACTATGTAATAAATCACAAACCTATGTGTAAATTGTTCTAAAGGAAGTGAGAGGGAAAACACAAAGTATTAGTGCTAATTGTACAAGAGGATATACCACAAGTAAACTGCATCGCGTGTCATATCTGATATATAATTACATGTAGTGCCTTGTCGTAGTGGGAGGGTTGTTTTACAACCTGATAGTTATATATTTTTGGAGAGTCGTGAGACTTGGTCCCTAGTAAATATGGAATTGTCCCACGGATACGACGAAGCACTACAGGATAAAAATGTGATATCTTAGTAAGTTGAAATGATTTTTGGAATAGGATCTATGGATTCTAAATCAAAAATGGAAACTTGTACGACCACTAAATGGTGTAAAAGCCATTGGAAGTGATCATACAAAATAAAAGAGGATCATACAGTAAGGTGAAAACTTTGAAGCAAAGCTTGTTGCGAAAAGGTATACTCGGAAAGAAAGGGTTCGATTATGAGGAAACCTGTTTGCCGGTAGCTATGCCTAAGTCGATCCAGACTCTTTTATTTGTTGCTGTTCATATTGAATATGAGGTACATCAAATAGATGTCAAGAATGCTTTCCTGATTGGAAGTCTTGAAGAAAACATCTATGTGAAGCAACCAGGGTGATTCATTGCAAATGGCTAAGAGCATTTTTAAATATGAGCTTAAAATTGTCCATCGTTGGACTAAAGCAAGCTTTAAGATCATGAAACATCTGTTTTGATGAGGTAATCCAGTCATATGAATTTAATCAATGCACGGATGTGTCTTGTGTATTGAAAAGAGTGACAAAAACGTGTGGTATTTCTTGTACTATACGTAGATAGTATCTTGCTCATTGGAAACAATGAAAGAATATTGTCGGGCGTATGGGTATGGTTTATAAAGTAGTATGAAATGAAGGATTTAAGAGAAGAAAAATATATCCTTGCGATCAGGGTGGTCGCAAGATAGGATGTTGTGCTTATCTCAAGTTTCATGAAATGATACAATCCTTACTCGTTTTAGCATGTGACTTTATCTAAGGAAATGTGTCTTGACACAAAATAAGATAAAGGAGATGAAAGCGGTTCTTTATGCTTCGGCGAATAAGAAAGCTTAATCTAAGGAATACTATGCACGAGATCGGATATCTGTTTTGCCGAAGGCATGTCAGTGAGTATCAAGGTAACCCGAAACAAGAATGATGAACTGTGGTAAGACATATACTTATGTACTTGAAAAGGACCAGAAAATATATGTGGCTTACCGAACAGATTCACTACTTCTTATGGGTTGCATAGATTCAGATTTTTTAAATCAGATAGGGACGGCATTAAATCCACCTCAAAGGTTATGTGTTTAATTTTAGGAAGTAGAGTCATAAGATGGAGGAGTGTTATATAGAAATATATTTCGGACTTCATCATGGAAATATGATAAATTTGAGCCTCTGAGGTAGCCAAAGTATTTATATGACTCTAGAAACTTCATGATGGACTTAGATGTGATTCTATGTTTGCCCAAGATAATTATAATTTATTGTGATAATAATAGTGCAGTTGTAAACTTGAAGGAATCACGAGCCCATAAGACAATTAAATACATGGAGCGCGAGTACTACCTGTTATGAGAAACTGTATGATGAGAGAAATATTGTTGTTGCCAAGATTGCATCGGATGATGACCTAGTAAATCCATTTACAAGGACTTTAAAGCGAAAGCTTTTTATGGTTGTTTAGTGGGAGTGGGAATCAGAGGTATGACAGAAGACATGACAGCATAGTCTTTTAGTATAAGTGGGAGATTGTTGGATTGTATACTAAAAGTCTAGTTTTTTGTATGAATAATGTTTATAAAATGAATTTGAAATGAGAATCATATGATCAAATAATTGCGTCTTATAATTTATTTATATGTCTGATGCAATAGTCCACTTACTTTATACTATAGATAATATGTTGTGCAACAACACGCGGAAGATCATATTATCAGTTTTCTTATAAAGTATAAACAGATGCTCACAACCGAGATAGACGGGGGACTCTCTATCGGGATAGTTGTAGTGTGATTTGGTATTAGTTTAACTTGAATATAGAATCACATTAGTATACTTTGTGTGTATTGAGCAGGACCACTTGAGATCGTTCGACTTGACTGTCTATATAGAAGAACTTGATCTCAGTTATTATGGATGTTCGTACTCTTAATCCCTATACAATAACCTTGACACGTAAGGCAGTATGTATTACTTTGATTCATCAATTGGTGAGATTTACATGTAATTAAATCAATAAACTCGGTGAGTTGGGAAATAGTGTTGTCTCTATGGTGTGTACAACAAGACCATTCTGTTTGAGGTCCGAACATCCCACCAACCCGGGCCTGTTAAGTCTGGGGCCTAACTCTGATATCACTAATTGGATTTATCCAACCCCTAGTATAGTCAGGCCGATGTGGGCCCCTAGTATAGTCAGACCCACTCAATCCACTAGCATGATATTGTCTGCTTTGGGTCGCCCACTGGCCCGCACAGTTTTATCACTTTGGGCTCATGCCCAAAAGGCCTCATGCTAGGGAGAGACTCTCTCACACTTATAAACCCCAGCCTTCCCCATGTCTAATCGATGTGGGACTTTGGTTGACACCCAACCAACACCTCCATCATTACTATATGATCGCTTGACCTTTTTGTTCTTGGACAGGTCGCTCTTGCTCCGAGTTGGAAGAGCTTCCCTTCAGCTTTCGTCGTGCCTTTGCCGCTATTGAAGGAATGGAGCTTCCTCTTAACGTTCCCGATGTGCTCTAGGACCAAAAACTTTAGGCTGCCGGATTGATACCCCGATTCGGTCGAGATGCTATGATAGATTTTGAAGGACGTGTTAGCACCAATTTTTTCACCTGGGATGCAGCCCATAATGAGTACTTTCGTGTGCAGACCCTATGGTGGTTCATGTTGAGGGCGAGGAGGACGCCGGTGCCGCCCACCGAATGAGGGCTTAGAGCGTTATGCTCCTGCTAGGCCTCCCCCTGAGCGAGATCCTTCTCTGGCAGGACATGACGAATTTCTTGAGGGGGACCTTTCGGCGAGAACTGTGCAGAAGGGAATTGTGGAGAGGGCCCAGGAGGAGGTGGTCGCACATGTTGAAGTGGGGACGGGTGGCACTGGCTAAGAGGATCGTGAAAAGCAGCTGATGGGAGAGGATTCTCAGGCTGCAGGTCCATCAGGGGCGGCTCCTAGCTCACGCTTGGGTCCCAAAGGGTTTTCGCTAGTTTCGCCAGGCTTTGAGGATGTTAGAGCCGATGGCGCAGGGCCCAGTTCTGCTCATCCGCCGCCTCGGTCGGATCATGCCTCCCACGAAGGGTTGTTTTTTTGGGTGGTCCCCTTGGATTAACTAGATTATTTCAGCTTCGGCCTGTTCAGGATCTTCATCCTTTGATAGAGGCTGATCTAGGTCTCACGGCTGCCATGTTTGTCCCTACTCATTCGTGGAATCCGGCTCTCTCCTATTTGCTGCAAGGACTTGGCTCCCAAAAAATTGGTCAAGCTGCCCTAGCTAGTTTGGGTCATGCTTTGACTTTCCTCAGCCACCACTTACTTCTGGGAGGTTGGATTCGGTGACTCAGGCCTCTACTTCATTGGCTGCCGTTCAACCCCTACCTAGTCGTCTGCTAGTTGCTGATTGAAAATGCTAATTTTCGGGCTGAGGCATATCAAGAGAAGGCCAGGGTGGCCAAGCTACGGGCACAGGAGCTGGAGCCCAGTCAGTATCTCTCACTTTTCGAACTAGAGCGTGAGTAAGAAAGGGTTGCTCGTTTGGAGGCCAAAGTGGCTTGGTTCGAAGCCAGCGAGGTAATCTGGGGGCTGGTCCGAGTAATAGGGGTGACCCGGGGAATGTATGATTTCATGGCCTAATGGCCTTTTGTATTTGATGCCTAGTCCTTTATTGGACACTTTTGTATCTATCTTTATTATGAATGGAACTTTTATTATTAGGGAGCTTCTTAGTGTGCTTTTGGCCTCTTGTCCATCCAAAAATTAACTATTACATATATTATAACTACTGGATATTACATATAAGTCTCTTAGGCGTAGAACTTTTTAAGGTTTTGTCCATTACAAGGGTGCTTCATCATTTCTTCACTCATTGTGGAGAGTTGGTATGCTCCGTTTCCCAGGCATATCTTTATTATAAAGTGGTCGTCCCAATTATTTCCGAAAATGCCTTGATTTGGTTGCAGCACCCATCTTAGGACGAGATCTCCTTCGTTGAAGACTCTTGGTTTAACTTTCTAGTTGTAGAATCTTCTCAACTTGTTTTTGAATGCGGCATTTCGTGTGCCAATTTCCAATCTAATTTCTTCAGCAAGGTCTAGGCGAATTTGCTGAGCTTCTTCGCGGGTGGTTAGGTTGCTTTGGTTCACAAGAAATATTGGGACTTTCACTTCTGCGGGGATGACCGCTTCTGCTCCATAAGTGAGCGAGAAAGAAGTCTCTCCGGTGGAAGAACAGAAAGTGGTTCGATAGGCCCACAAGACGCTGGAGAGGAATTCAGCCCAACTTCCTTTGAGTCTGTCCAAACGGGCTTTGAGAGTATGCTTGATAACTTTATTTACTACTTCGACTTGACCGTTGGATTGCGGATGGTAGGGGTGGAGAACAACTTTTTTATCTGTAGGTCGTCACAGAATTCATGCAGGCCGGCTCCCTCGAATTGCCTCCTGTTATCGATAATAATGGCTTGTGGGATTTCAGATCAGCATACTATGTTGACCCAAATAAAATGGATCATCCTTTTGTCGGTTATTGTGCCCAAGGCCTCCGCTTCCGCCCATTTGGAGAAATAGTCCACTACTATGATGGAGTATTTGACTCTACCTTTTCCTGGGGGGAAATGGCCAAATAAGATCGATTCCCATTTAGAGAAGGGCCACAAGCTGGTGACGGTGACCAGTTCCGTGGAGGGGCTTTTTATGATTGGCGCGTATCGCTGACATTGTGGGCATTTCCTGGCGAGCTCTACCGCGTCCTTTCTTAGAGAGGGCCAGTAGTATCCTTGCATAAGTGCTTTGTACGCCAGGGCTTGTCCTCCTGAATGGTTTCTGCATACTCCTTCATGTATTTCGGCTAGTACCCTCTCGGCATCTGTGCCAGTGAGGCATCTCAATAGGGGGTTTCATATCCTTACTTGTATAGTACGCCGTCGATTAAGGTGTATCTGGCCGAAAGGTTTTTCAACTGGCGGGCCCAAACCTTATCATCGGGCAGTTCGCCAGTTAGGAGAAAACATTGGATATGTGTCATCCATGACTCCACCTGATCGACCTGCACTATTAATCCCGTGCTGGGGCTTTCCTGTTTGACCATGTGGATATTTCCGAGTTGTTCGGCATTTTCAAAAGTCGCCAATCGGGCCAAGGCGTCGGCTTGTGTGTTTTGGAGCTTGGAGATTTGGTTGAGGTATACTTAGCTAAAATGGCCGAAGAGCTCTAAGACCCGCTCTCGGTATCCTACCATCTGCTGATCCCGAGCCTCGTATTCTTCCTTTATCTTGTTAACCATCAGCTGGGAGTCGCTATAGATGATTACTCGCTCGACGCCGATTGATAATGCCATTCTGAGTCCAGCCAACAACACTTCGTATTCTGCCTCGTTGTTCATGGTGGGGAAACCAAATCGTATGGCGGTATTGATCGTGGCGCCTGTTGGGGCAGATAGAACAATTCTTGTGCCTGATGTGTGGACTGTGGTTGAACCATCCACAAACATTTTTCATGGCTTAGGATCAATGAGGTTTGTTAATTCTACGACGAAGTCTGCCAGAGCCTGTCCTTTGATTGTATTTCTGGGGGCGTATTTGATGTTGAATTTTCCCAATTCCACTAAACATTTTAAAAGTGGCCCGGCTGAGTTGGGGCAAGATATGATTTTCCTTAAAGGATAAGCGGTTAATACTTCGATAGTGTGCACGAGAAAATATAATCGTAACTTCCGAGCACTCATTAGCAAGGCATATGCAAGTTTCTCGACCGTTGGGTATCTCAGCTCGGTGTCGTGTAGCATCTGGCTGACGTAATATACGGGCTTTTGGATTTTCCTTCGTTTTGCACCAGCACTCCGCTAACGACCGCATCCGAAGCTGCTATGTAAAGGTTGAGTGTCTCTCCCGATACTGGCTTGGAAAGCATCTCGGTACTCAAGAGATGTTCTTTTAATGCTTTGAACGTTGTTTGGGTGGTTGAAGTCCATTCGAATTTTTTCTTTCGGATGACATCGAAAAAGGGCTTGCATTTGTCGGACGCTCGAGCAACGAACCTGCTAAAGGATGCGACTCCTCCGATCTATTTTTATACTTCTCTAGTATGTTTCGGGGGTCTCATATTCATGATGGCCTTGATTTTTCTGGATTAGCATCGATTTCTCGTTTTCTTACCAAGAAATCGAGGAATTTCCTGAATTTACCCCGAACGTGCATTTCTTTGGATTCAGCTTCATTCGATATTCCTTGAGAATGTGGAAGGCTTGTCGTAAGTGCGCTATGTGATCTTCCTTGGCTTAGCTTTTGACGAGCATATCATCGATGTAGACCTTTATTATTTTTCCGAGATCTTCTTTGAACGTCTTGTTTACTAAGCACTGATAAGTTACTTCGGCATTCTTGAGTCCGAACGGCATCATCACCCATGCGAGCAGGTTTCGTTTGGTGTAGAAAGTAGTCTTCTTTACATTACTTGGATGCATGGGGATCTGATGATACCCAGAGTATGCATCCATGAAACTCATGAGTTCATGTCCGGCGGTGGCGTCCACCATTTGGTCAATATGAGGTAAAATGAAGCTATCCTTGGGGCAAGTCTTATTGAGATCAGTGAAGTCTATGCATAATTACCAGGATTTGTTAGCTTTTTAGATTAGTACCGGGTTAGCAGTCCACGATGGGAATAGAGCTTCCCAGACCAAGAGCTAACAACTTTTGAGCTTCGCTATCCACGATCTCGTATTTTTCTAGGCTAAGCTTTCTCTTCTTTTGTTCGACCAGCCGGAATCGAGGATCTACATTCAATCGGTGGCACGTGTGCTTAGAATCAATGCCTTGCATGTTGTAGGGCTTCCAGGCAAAAACGTCTAGATTGTCACTCAGGAATTGGACTAACATTGATCGGTGTAGCTTTTTTAATTCCGATCTAATGTTTATCTCTATTTCGGGGTTATCTAGGTCCAACCTGATTTTTGTTATTTTCTCTGCCGGTCGGGCTCCCTTTTTCTGAGTCTTAGACCTCAGATCCTCCTCAGCTTCCAAAGAAGCTCTTCTTCTGTATCTTTCTCTGTTCCTAGTGTCCCTGCCGTAGCCCCCTCGGGCGTCGAATGCATTACAAGGAGTTGAAATTGTGGGTCATGATAGCTCTTGTTGAACGATCCTTCTATGAAGGAACATTTGCGAGCTTACTCGTCCATCTGCCGTGGTGAACTTGAGGCACTGATAGAGGATCGACGGTACAGAAAGAATTTCGTGGATAAAAGGTCATCCCAAGATACAATTATAAGATGAAGGGATGTCCACGACTTTAAAAGGTACATTTCTATATATTCGAAGCGCCTAGTCTTTATCCGTTAGTAGGACGGCCATCTCGGTTTCCATCATGGGCCTAGTGATCGAGTTCCCTAATCTACAGATCTTATCCTGGCAGGGTAGGGCTTTATGTATGCTTGTCCCTCCAATGGCATCGAATGCCTTGCGGAAGATGATGTTGGCGTAGGTTCCCATGTCTATCAAGCATCGGTGGATTAGGGAACCCGAGATATTGGCGGTGATCACTAGTGGATCCATATGTGGCATCCTAACACTGTGAGCGTCTCTTTCGGAGAAGACTATGTCGGCCTCGTTGGGTCCTTCGACCGGAGCTGGTCTGGATAAATAGTGGATGTTCAGGAGCTCTTTGAGTTCGGCCTTCCTTTTTCTATTTGAAATTCGGGGAATCAGTTGTGCCGTTCCGACATAAGTTCTCTCAATTATAAAGATCATTTGAAGGTTTGGAGGAGGGAGAAGTTCTACTTCATCTCCGGAGGAGTCCTCCAGTTGCTTAGCCATCGTCGCACGTTCCCTGGCATTGGAGGGACGGGGATTGTTGCTGCATGATCACCTTTTGGGGCCTTGGACCAATTTTTCTAGTTTTCCCGCCTCGTATAACTGCCAGAGTTTTGCCAAGAGGTCGTGGCATTTGTTGGTGTCATGACCTGCTGATTGGTGATATTTGCTAAACTTCTTCTTACTAAGGCGGGTAGGGTCCCCTCACATCTTTGGGGCTGACCTTAGTAAGTTTTCATTCTGAATCTCCCCGAAGATCTCCTCGGGGGTCAGATTAAGCACCTCATCAAGCTCCTTTATCTGCTCCTCATTCGGAAAAGGTTTGAAAGACGAAGGAGTTTTGTAGGTTTTGTCATTCTTTTTCTTCTTTTTCTCCCCCTCTTTGGATTCCTCTTTACCTTTCCGTAATTCGTCAAGGATTTCTTCCTGTAGATTTGAGCTTGGGCTAGTTCCATGAACGTCGTGTACGAGGGGGGCAGTTTTTGTTGGCATGTGGTCCACAGGGCGGATCCTGGACAGAGTGTTGTCGCCACCAGAATGGTGTATGTTTCATCGGACATTTCCTCGGCATTGGCATGCTGTTTGTTGAATCTCTGAACGAAACTTTTTAGGATTCTTTCGCCCCTTGCCTCATGCAAGCCAGCTTCTGTTTGGGTTCCATGCCGCGGCCAAGGTAGGCAAAGTGAGAAGATAAGGACGCGGCTAGCTGCAGCCACGAATCGACGGAGTTTGCTGGGAGCGCGGTGAACTAAGAATGTGCCTTATCCCCCAATGTCAGGGGGAACATTTTGCATCGGTCTTCTTCAGAGCTTCCTTGAGCTATCATCCACCCGACATATTTGTGAAGGTGGGCGGTAGGGTTTGAGTCTTCATTATATGGGGGTATTTGGGGCAGCTTGATCTTCGATTTGGACGGGTTACTGAGGATTCTATGCGAGAAAGGCGTGCGGCCCGCGCCTAACTCGAGCTGGTCGGGGTTAGGCTCGGCTGGCCTTTTTCGTAATTCTGCTAGCTATTCTCGAAGGGCAGTGGTTTCTCGCTCTATGATCTGCTTATATTTTGCCAATAAATCTTTGCCCGCGCTTTCTGCCGTGTCTTCTTCTTTGGACGTAGGTGGGAAGGGCGCCAGACGATCCTTTGCGCTTACGCGGGTCTTACTTGCGATTGATCGGCTTTGGCTAGTTGTCCTTCGGTATTTTCGTTCATCATCCACGACTTCTTGCGTTTCTCAGTGGGGACCGCTCGGTGCTTCTGGGTGGCTTTTCCTTGTTCGATTTGGCATCAGTGTCCCGTCAAAATTTAGAGATCTGTTGACCCTGCGTCGGGCAGAGCGTTTTTCTTTTAGGGTGTTAAGTTGGTCGAGATATCGCTGCCGATATTTGCCTTCCTCATTGACGTGCGATCCCTCTGTGGATGGGATCCTTTTTTCCGTGGTAGGCGGAGTGGGATCTTTGGCCGCCGCGTGGCCTATCGATCTATCGGAAGTTTGCCCGCTTGATTCATCCATTGTGTGGAGGGATGGCGTCCTAGAAGCCCTTCCTCTAGCGCCAAATGTCGATAGCGAGTCTTTGGAGATGATGTGTTGATTATGTGGTTGTGATGTGTACTCGACTAATCAAACATAAAGGACGAGGAAGAAAAGACGAGATTTCCTCCCAGCTCTTGTTCTCTGGGAGGGAATGTATAAGCCCTTTATTGATACGAGTATTTGTACAGAGCTTACCGTGTCCTCATTGGGGCTTTGGGCCTTGCTATTTATATAGGAACATTGGGGCTTCATTTAAGAAGGTGGGTCCTATATGCTTTAAATGAAGGGGGTCGGTGCGTGGCTTCTCATTGGTGGGCTTTATTCCGCCGATGGTATTCCGTCCTTCCAGTGGATGGTTTTGGGACTGGCGAGTCCCTCCGATGGAGTTGGGCTTTAGTTGATTTGGGCCTTCGATTTTCATCTTAATGGACCGAGCTTATTCTGCCCATCCACAATGACTTATTATTTGTTTTAATAATTACACTTTCTTTTTACCATTAATCTAATCTAATATACTAATAAACCAAAAAAAAATTAAATGATTACTTTCAAATTATAACTTTTTTTATTATTTTTTCTAATTTATGTAAAAAATATTAGACAATGTCCATTATTTGTTGACTTCCTAAATTACCTTCTACATTTATTACATGGAATCTTTGACTGAACAGTTATGACAAATTAAAATAATTATTTATGAAAGTAGTAAAAATATTAATTAATTATCAAATATAAAATTAAAGTAATAATAATAATAATAATAATAAATTATGAATAGTTAATGGATGAGTATTGTGCGAGACCGTTTTACGAATCTCTTTATGTGAGACGGACTGTTCAATAATTAATTAATATATTATAAAAAATAAAAAATAAATAAAAAGACGGCCCTGGCCGGTAAGTGGCAACCGTGTGCGAAACGGAAATGAGTGAGGCTTGCGTGCTCCCGGGCGCATGTCGTGCGCCTTTAGAATTTAGTATTATGGATAAGCGTACATTATTTTATTCTAAAGGGTATACACTTTAATTAATAAGGGTGCACCATTTTATTCTAAATGGTATACACTTTTCATTATATTTTTTATTTCTCTTGAGAAAATAAAGGGTACACATCTTTATACTAAAGGGTATACAATTTAACATAAAATTCTAAAAGCACACCGAGTGTGCTCTCGTGCGCCCGGGCGCACACAAGTTTTTACGTTGTAAAATAAAGGGTACACATATTTATACTAAAGAGTATACAATTAACACAAAATTCTAAAGGCATACGGAATGTGCTCATGTATGCCCGGACACACACAAGCTTTTGCCAACGGAAATTGCGCATTCATGAATATGGCGAATATGAGTTAATTAAGTGAGATATCTTTTCCTTTTTATTATATATATTTTAGAATTAATGATTTTATTAATTATTAAAATTCAAGTAATACTTCATTAAGAAAATTAAAAGTGATGGTTGAAAATTCAAAAGTGATACTTACAAAAAATGGCACACTTATTATTGAGTTATTTCATGAAAATTTTATAAATTTAAAAGTAACAATATTTTTAACAAAAATTAATATCTGAACATAAAAAAGTGATACTCGACTAATCAAATTATTTCATAAATAATTTGTAAGAAAAAACAAAAATAATAATATTTTAATCAAAAGTGATATTTAATTAAGAAAAAGTGATACACATTCAATTAAATTATTAAATGAAAAATTTTATAGAATGGATAAAAAGTGATAGTATTTTTAATAAAAAGTTATATGTGATCAAAGAAAAGTGATAATTAATTGTCCAATTAAATTATTTAATGAATATACTTTTTAAAAATAAAAAATGATAACAATTTAAATGAAAAATAATATAAATAAAGAAAAAGTGATAATTAAATTACTTTTTTTTTATGAACTATTAATAAATAAAAAGTGGTAACTAATTAATAAGGGCAAAGACTTGTGTGAGACCGTCTCATGTAAGGGCTTACGTGAGACGGCTAGAAAGTGATAATTCTCATGAAGGAAAGTGATAATAAATTAATGAAAAGTGATAATACTCTTTCATGAACAATTTATAGTATAATTAAAAAGTTATAACATTTTATAATGAAAGTGATAAACGATTAATAGCGGAAATGGTAACTATTTTAAAAAGTAAAAAATGATCTCACGTGAGACGATATCACGCAAGACCTACCCATTAATAAGAAGTAAAATTATTATCCATATTTTTTTGTCAATTTTATATTATTCTGACACAATTTAAATTAATTTTATTTTTAAGGGAAATATTTTCTTACTTTATTTACAAATGGTAGTATATATATAATAATCTATAATAGTATATGTTCTAATAAAATATAGGGTAGGTCTACCGTCTCGATCATTTTATAATTTTTAAAATATTTATCACTTTTACTATAAAATATTATCACTTACACTATAAAATGTTATTACTTTTCATTTATATACTATAATTTGTTTATGAAATAACATTATTACTTTTTATTAATTCATTGTCATTTTTCGTTATAGAAATTATTAATTTTCACCCGTATCACGTAAGTTCTTCACACAAGTCTTTGTCTAAAATATAATAAAATAAAAGAAAGCTTAATTCAATTGTTAAAAAATTAAATAAATAAAAATTAAAAAAATAATAAAAAAAGTCAAACCGCGAAAAAATGAATCAGGTAAGTTGAGTGGATGTCAAATTTAGCAAATAATAGGTTGCTCAAGATCCGCGCATTTTTATTGGATGTAAATTTGACCTAGTCTCACGGAATGAATTCCGTGAGACTCGCATATATCTTTTCTATAACTGGCTTCTTCAGAAAAAAAAATTATGGTAAACTAACCAGGGAAAAGAAAAAGGTATGTCTTGGACAAGACTATCACGGATTTTATATTGTGAGACGAATCTCAATTTTCCCAATTAATAAAATTCAATTAATAAATTCGCGGGTCGGCCGCTGAAGGTTTAAATATGCTAAACATGTATTTAAGTCAAATTACGAAAATGTCATTGTTCCTACCGTTAAGGATAAATTCGCTCAAATCTATTTTAATGGTCGGTAATTTTATTTACCATATATGCAGAATTATATTTTAATTTTGATAATTTTTAAATGATATATTTATAGATTGATAAAAAAATTAATTTTTTTAATAAAAAAGTTATACTAAGTGATAAAAAAGAAAAGTGATATTCATCTAATTAAATTATGAGACTTATATGATACCTTCTCATAGTGAAATCATTTATATTTTTGTAATTAATTATCACTTCTATTTAAAAATGTTATCACTCTTTTTTTATATTGTATAAATTATTCATGAAATAGTTCACTGTACTGTTATCACTTTTCATCAATTAAGTATTATTTTACTATTAAGATGTTATCACTTTTTTTGTGCAAAAGGTGATTTCGTCCCCCCCAAGCGCCCCTCACATTTTATCAATTTCACGGGAAGCATTATAAATTATTTTATAAATAATTCGTATGACGAATAAAAATATGATAATATTTTTAACAAAAAATGTTACTATCTAATTAAGAAAAAGTGATAATTATTCAATTAAACTACTTATTATAAATAATTTATAGGGCTAATAAAAAGTTATAATATTTCTATTAAAAAGTGATATATAATTAAGCAAAAGTGATACTCGTCCAATAGAATTATTTTAAGATTCGTATGATGAGCAAACAGTGATAACATTTTAAATAAAAAGTGATATATGATTATTGAAAAGTGATAAATATCTAATTAAAATAATACTCCATTTTATTAAGAATTCATAATAAAACTTATAAAAGTGATAATATTTCTAATAAAAAATTATATCTTATAATTAAATACGATACTCGTTAAAATGAATTATTTCAAGATTCGTAGTATAAATAAAAAGTGATAATATTTTTAATAAATGTGTTATTTGATCAGAAAAAAAGTTATATTCTTTTAATTGAATTAATTCAAAGATTAAAGGACGAATAAAAAGTGATAAATATTTTTAATAAAAACTTATGTGCAATAAAAAGAAAGTGATAATCATTCCCTAAATTATTTTATGTTTGACTAATTTAGTACTATATTTTTAATAAAAATGATATCTTATTATAATCTAAAGATCAATTGAATTGTTACTAGATAAATATATTAATAATTTGATAAATTTAATTTTTTCTGTATATTTATTTTATATTTTAATAAAAAATTTATAAAATGTAAATCAAGTAATTAATGTAATTAAAAATAAAAATGAAATTAAAGGTTACTTAAATAAAGAAAAAGGAAATAGACAAAATGCGTAAAAATTATAATTAAGAGTGGAAGATGAGCATATTATCCAAAGGGTCGCAACTCGCAAGTACTGTGTCAGATGATTTGGGATGAAGGGCATTAAGGTAAAATACAATTGAAAATCAGCGCCTTTTCTATTTTAATTAATTATGATTGGTAGGGGGATTATCCATCTCACATAATGGGATCTGTGAGACGGTCTCGCACAAATCTTTTCCAAAGAAAAATATCAATGAGTCATAATTGCTCTATTCAACCCAAATTATTTTGGGTACGTCTTGCATGAGACCTTCTCACGTGAGATCATTTTTCAATTTTAAAAATAGTTATTACTTTAGCTACAAAACGTTATCACTTTCGCTATAAAATGTTATTACTTTTATTTATACTATAAATTGTTCATGAAATAATATTATCACTTTTTATTTACTCCCTCCGTCCCAGGAAAGATGACACACTTTCCATTTTGGGTTGTCCCACAAAAATTTGCACATTCCTAAAAAAGCAAAAAGTCAAACGCAATTACCCTTCTTACACTTTATTTAAAAAAAAAAATCACCCCTACCTAACACACATAACATACTTTATCATTTATTTATTATAAAAAAAATATCATAATACCCCTAAAAGTCACCACTTTATTAATCTCCGTGCCAGGAAAGGGGTGCAATCTTTCCTGGGACGGAGGGAGTATTTATTATCATTTTCTTTTATAAATTTTATCACTTTTTGATCGTCTCATGTAAACTCTTACGTGAGATGGTCTTATACAAGTATTTGTTAATTTTTTTAGGTCACATATGCAATTATTTTTTTTTCCACATATTTGGCCAATTTAGTCCATCTTTTTGTTATCAATTTATATGCTTCATTCCGCCTTTTTACCTATTCGATTTACTTTTTTTTTGCAGGCCCACTTTTTTTTTTTCCTGCCTAACACTGTATATCCGATTTCTATTCAATGGGAACACAAATTATTTTAAAAAAAAAAAAATTACTAATAGGTACACACTTTGTACCCTTAATTACTACTAGATTCATTGATTTAAAATAATTACTATCACATACAAAATATTTAAGTAAAATACCAAATATAACCCTAAACTCATACACTTTTAAACCACAAACCTAACCCCCACCCACCGTCGGACCACCACTGCCGCCGGTCGCCGTAAACCGCCGCCGCCACTGCCGAAAAACTGACCTTGCCGGAGATCCGCCAGGCGATCGCCGGAGCACTGCCAGACCGCCAGCCGCTGCCGCCGCCAGCTCTGCCGGACCACCACATTTTTTGCTTCACACTTTTTTTTTACTGCACACACTTTTGTTACTGCACACACTTTGCTGCACATGAACTTTTGCTGCACACAACATTTATGTGCAGCACATGGTAGGGGTAATATTGGAATATCACTATTTATTTTTATAGTTAGTAGTAATATTTTTATATGTTTGTATCTTATATTAATTAAGGATTTTTTTTTTGTACCTAATAGTACTCCTTCCTTTAAAAAAACATATGAATTTTAAAGATAAATATCTTTATAAAATATTTTAACAGTACCAAATTTAAACAGCTAGCTTTCAAACCTTAATGCACGAACCTGTGAAATTGTTGCGAGTCTTTGGTGACACGGAGAGCACCCACATTGTTAGCAATTATCTCTGCATGTTCAATTCGTTAGGGATAATTTGGGTAATATTGAGAAAAAAAGTACTATGTTATTAGTTTGAGTGGGAAAAAAGTATTTTTTTAGAAAGATTTTTGATATTTTTTTTTAAGCAAAACTATATTAGATAGCTTAAATATCAGTGTCAACATAGTTCATAGCTACATCAGGAACGTTAAGAGAAAAGAAATGGGAAACACAAGTAAAAGAATAACAAACTAGGATGAGAGCAACTATATTGTCTTTTCGTCTTGTCCAACTACAGGCAACATCCTTCACCCGTGAAGCTTTTATTTGAATATTCCGTAAGAGTAAAAAATAAATTATAGAACTCTAGAATTAAAAAAAAAAAAAGGATTAAAGATAAAGAGGAAGGTTAGAGTGAGAGAGCTAGAATGTGAGAAAGATCATGGGTAAGTGTAATTATGACTGGAATAAGTGAGAGTTTGAAAATTTGTTTATTCTAGAATTCGATTTAACATCTTTTTGTGAGAATTAATTATAGTCATATATAAGCACAAATCTCTTACTTTTCATCCATTTGAGAAAGTTGATGCATTTGAGATATTTTATTATGTTTTAGGTGAAAAATTAGATGGTAAAAAGCAGGATAAAAAGCAGGGTTGAAACAAAAATATGCAAAATGAAATCACTCGACTCTAGTTATAGCCCACTCGGCTCGAGCTACACGTTGAAAAGGTCTATAAACATTCTGTAAACTACTCTCACGCGATCCACTCAAGTTGTGCCACTTAAGTAGAGTTAGCCACTGACCTTTTCTAAAAACTCCGCTCAATCAATCCTACTCAAGCTCGATATCCGACTCGAGTCGATCTAGCCACCTACCTCGACCCTGTCAAACTACCCAATTCAACCCGAGCCAGTCTACGTTTTTTGTCTAGACATTGAATTTATACCTTCTGGTGTGTGTATGTGCATATTTGATAAGAAAATAAGTCTAAAAGTCCAAATTTGATCATTCTACACCTATAAAAAGGGAGTCTTGCCATCACAGTTCATAAGCTAAGCTTTATTTCACAATCCTAACCCATCATTCCAGCCACACAATTCATCCTCCCGCCATTCATCTGTAGGAATTAATTTTAATAATTAATTAAATTTATTGGATTTGATTGATTAGTAAGGGTTAATTGTTAAATTAATCACCAATTAAATGAGTGTAGTGAGTGGTTGTAATTTGGCTCATCTATTGGAGAGGTTATGTGAGGCGTAATGGAAATTAATACGAAATTATTATCCCATGTGGGAGGAAAATCCTCGAAAGTCGGATCAAGCCGGAAGACGAATCATTTCGTATGGAAAGATTTGTTGAACTTGAAGTAGGTTCATTGAATCTGGACACAATAACCCTCCATAATTGCTGATTAGAGGAAATCACGCAATCAGCAATTAATTTATCATAATTTCTGATTAGAGAGAATTACACCATCAGCAATTAATACTCAGTAAATCACGCAATCGTCATTATGGCTGAGTGGAATAGTGCACCTATAAATATAGTCGTTTACCATTCATTCAAACACACCACAATCAACGAGCACTTGCATCACAAAGCATTTGCATCTTAGTTACGATCCAATTCTCCATCTTCTTTCGTTCGTTGGAGTTCCAGCGATCATGGTATTGTCTCGCTGGAAAGAAAAAGCCATTTTGCTTTTGGGGAAGATTCGCCTAGACCGGAGCACTATCGGGGCGTATTTCTTCTTGCGGGAAGAGGTTCAACCTTGACTCGGCTTCTACACGCTATTCTCTTGAAGATTCTGTACAAAGATGTAAGAAGATCCTCTGCTTCTTCTCCTTTAATTTCAGTTGTAATTTTATTAGTACTATTGTTAGTACGATCTCCCTTCTACATTTCTAGTCATATATTGTAACATGATTGGTTGGTGCACATATAAACCAACAATTGCAAGAAGAAACATATAGCATTTGCACCCATCAATCACCATGACCAATGATATTGATATTGACGGAGCATCGATCCCAAAAGTGGGTAAAATCTCCAATGTCAATAGGGACTCTATTGGGACTGATTCCCAAAGAGTAAATGTGAATCCTGTTGGGTTTGATTCCCAAAGGATGTAACCTCCAATGGGGGATGTCGAGACCATTCATGGTTCCAGCTCTAGTGGAGAAGCCCAAGAAGTTTGGGGGTACAAACTTCAAAAGATGGCAGCAAAAGATGTTGTTTTATCTTACTACATTGAATATGGCAAACTTCTTAAAGGAATCTGCGCCAGTGGTGAATGAGAATGAGACTGATACGTTAAAGCGTATAGCTCTGGATCAGTGGACCTTCGCTGATAACTTGTACAAGAACTATATCCTGAGTGGACTTAGTGATGTACTCTTCAACGTGTATGTGAACACGAAGACATCCAAAGAATTGTGGAAATCTTTGGAGAAGAAGTACAAGGCAGAAGATGCCGGTAACAAAAAGTTTGTGGTAGCCAAGTTCTTAGATTTCAAAATATTTGATGGGAAATCTGCGATAGAACAAGTGCAAGAATTTCAGTTGATTCTGCATGAAATCCTCTCCGAGGGGATGTTGCTTCCAGAAGTATTCATTGTCGGATCTGTGAACTACCTCCAATGTGGAAGGACTTCAAAAGTTATCTCAAATACAAGCGAAAGGAAATAACACTGGAAGACTTGATTGTCAAATTGAGAATTGAAGATGACAATCAAAGGATGGAAAATAATTATAATTATAATTATTACAATCCTATGGAGGCTAAGGCAAACTTAATGGAACATCAAAAGCGGAAAAGGCTTGATGATAATAACAAGATGCTTACTCAGAAAAAGAAATTCAAAGGCAATTGTTATAATTGTGGTAAGCCTAATCATAGAACCAAAGAGTGTCGTCTTTCCAAAGTGAAAGATGGACAACATGATACAAATGTGGTTGAGGCTAGAGAGCCGATGAATGATGATCAATCAACCTAATAATTGTTATGTAATGAATTTGCTAATAAAGCAAACCTTCATTGTAAGCCGTGAAGGCTGATTATTCATGAATAAAAGTCTTTAATTGCTATTAAAGTGTTTGCCTTATGACATGTAATAGTCATATGAATTATTACAAATTAATGTTTGGAAGGCTCTTCAAACCCTCAAGTGTGGGGGATGCCACCCTAATGTAGGGGTATCACTCCACATGTGGGGGGTGCTACCCGAGTATGGGGTGTGGCACGCCATATGTGGGGGTGTTTAAATTAAAGATGAAAAATGGTTGTGTTTAATATACAATAAAATTGATCTTGAAGAAAAGAAAGTGGATCCACTCACACATGTGTGAAAATCAAGATCAGTAAAATTACTAGAAGGAATTTGATTAAAATCCACAAAGTAAGAACTAAAACACTGGTAACCCAACCATGATGACTGGAGATCCCAAGAACTTGGTTCAATGGGAAAAGAAAACTGTGGAGGTTCAAGTAACACTTGGTACCTACCATTCCTTATAAGAGCAATAAATCCAAGTGTTGGAACCCATATTGTGGTGAGGCTAAGTCTTTGACTTTTAATGATTCCTAAAAGGCCAAGTAGAGGCTGATTGAGTAAACGGGGTACTCAAGATAGGAGATCACTTATCTAAGTGTGAAGTGAGTGGCCACTTCAAGTGAAACACTTATGAATTCAAAGGGGGTCCAATGGCTGAAACGGACCAAAACGTGAGAACAAGGATGATGAGAGGCATTAATGCATTCACACTGTTGTCTCAGTATAAGCTAAGGAGGAGGAGTTCAAAAACCTTGTGTCTACTAAGCCACCGGTATACTCGACAGTGTTGGACTACGGAAGGATCAAAGTCCCAAGCTACATATCCGGATACATTAATGTCTCACGAGGACTGGATTGTGTGTCTGTATTTCATGTGGATTTACCAAATTTCACTCATATAGGGGATTGTAGGAATTAATTTAATTAATTAATTAAATTAATTAGATTTGATCGGTTAGTAAGGGTTAAGTGTTAAATTAATCATCAATTAAATGAGTGTAGTGGGTGAGAGTAATTTGGCTTATTTACTAGAGAGGTATGTGAGGCGTAATGGGAAATAATATGAAATTATTGTCCTACATGGGAGAAAAATTCTCGAAAATCAGATCAAGCCGAAAGATGAATCCTTTCGTATGGAAAGATTTGTTGAACTTGAAGTAGGTTCATTGACTCTGGACACAATATCCCTCCATAATTTCTAATTAGAGGAAATCACGCAATCAGCAATCAAACTATCATAATTGTTGATTAGATGGAATTATGCCATTAGCAAAAAATACATCGTAAATCACGCAATCGCCATTATGACTGAGTGGAATGGTGCACCTATAAATAGGGTCGTTCACCATTCATTCATACATACCACAATCAACGAGCACTTGCATCACAAAGCATTTGCATCTTAGTTACGATCCAGTTCTTCATCTTCTTTCGTTCGTCGAAGTTCTAGCGATCGCGGTGCAGTCTCGCCTGAAAGGAAAAGCCATTTTACCTTTAGGGAAGATCCGCCTAGACTGGAGCACTACCGGGGCATGTTTTTTCTTACAGGAAGAGGTTCAACCTTGTCTCAGCTTTTACACGCTATTTTCTTGAAGATTCTGTACAAAAGTGTAAGAAGATCCTCAGCTTCTTCTCCTTTAATTTCAGTTGTAATTTTGTTCGAAATATTGTTAGTACGATCTCTCTTCTACATTTCTAGCCATATATTGTAACGTGATTGGTTGATGCACATATAAACCAATATTATCTTCCACCCATCATTTACCACCACCACACTTAATTAAAAAAAGATGAATAAGAATGTCAATTCATAGGTTTTTCTTATCTCTCCATTCTACTTCTTAGATTATAGACTCATGTGGGTGGGAACGATTTCATGACCTTGTTTGTTGCTTGTAATATCATGGACTAATTTCCGTAGGATAGTTTTAAAATTTTGAAGATTTAATTATGTTGATTTGAGATTTTAGACATCGATATTCATATTGTTGGAGAATGTTTATTCCTTTCATGAAGTTTTGAATTAGACATATATTATTATATTTTACATCTAATTTCGATTATTTTCATCACATTGGCCTATGAGTGATTATGATTGATATTAGTATGTGCTACAGGATTTTATGAGTTATCGGTTATAATAAAGGGGAATTAACCTATATAAATGATTATTAGATTTGACAATATTTGATGCCTAATTATATATTTGCATGACCATTGTTAAGAATAGGTTAGAAGCCACATAGTTGATTCTTTTAGTACTTATAAAGGGAAGTGTAATATTCTAACCTTAAATGAAATTTAGCATAAGATCTTTCAGGAAATAGAAATTATTTCTTCGATAATCTTTGATGCTTGTTAATTTGATCTGTATATCTTTGTATTGAGCCTACGTACCACAGTAGCTTAGTATGTGTGATTGTTGATACATGTGATAGTCGACTAGTTTTACCAAAGTGGTTTAGTATACTCTCTTCGTCCCGTGTTAACGTTGATGTTTTTTCTTTTTGCATGGAGATTAAGAGATATAATATTTTAATGTGTAGTGAGGTAAGAGAAATAATATTTAATGTAAAGTGGGTAGTTGTATTAGTATTTTGTGCGAACCATACATGGAATAATTAATTGTTTTGTGTGGGTCCAAGTTGACAAAAAAAAGAAATGTAAAACTTAACGTGGGACAACTCAAAATGGAAAATGTAAATATTAACGCGGGATGGAGAGAGTATATTTTTGTGTTCGCTTTTATATCATTCTATAACAATTTGATTCATTTATCTATGTGTCTTGATTCAACTGATTAATCAGGATTGTCATGAAACTATTTGTTCTTCTCTTCACATTTGTATGATTTCTCTTTAAGTGCTCTTTATTTTATCTATTTAATTTATGTTTTAGTATTTGGTAATGAATCATCATCAAATTCTCGTTGTCTTAATAAAAGTGGGTCAAATCATACTTCTTGAATGTCTACACTGTTTCTCTAATTCGATAATTTAATTTAGTCATATTGTCTACAATAAATCTTATAAAGACTAAAAAAAGAGGTCAAAATAGGGGTGAATGAGGTAATATAGGAGAGAAGTAGGTGATAGAGGGGGAGAAAGTAAGTTAACATGTAACACTATACGCATTGAAAAATAACAAGCTTTGTTTAGTGAAAAGTAATACTTAATGATAAAAAAGTGATAATGATGCGGTGAATTATTTTATGAATAATAATTTTTAGTATACATAAAAGGTAATAATATTTTATAGTAAAAGTGATAACATTTTATAGTAAAAGTAATAATAATTTTATTATTTTTTATCCGATTTACATAAATATTTATCTGAGACACATCGCACACAAGTTTTTGCCTAATATACATAAATAAAATCAGCACGTTGTGTAATCCAATTAGCTCGTGAGCTAATTGGTGCAAGATAAAAAAAAAAACATAAATGAACTGTAAATAAAGCTCCTAACTCTATTTTTTAGGTTAATCTGCCGGATCCCACGGATACGGGATTACATGGTTACTGCACATGTTAATTTATTTAAAGTTTTTAGAAATTGTTTAATAAGATGGCAAAAGCTTGCGTGTGATCGGACGCACGGAGCACATTCCGTGTGCCTTTAGAATTTTATGCTAAATTATATATCCTTTAATATAAAAGTGTACCCTTTATTTTCTGAAGAAAAATAAAAAAATATTAATGAAAAGTATGGGCGCACGGAAGCACACTCCGTGTGCTTTTAGAATTTTATATTAAATTATATATCCTTTAGTATAAAAATGTGTACCCTTTATTTTCTAAATAAAAATAAAAAATATTAATGAAAAGTGTATACCCTTTAGAACAAAATGGTGTACCCTTATTAATTAAAGTGTATACCCTTTAGAACAAAATAATGTACCTTTATCTATAATATTAAATTCTAAAGGCACACGGCGTGTGCCCGGGCGCACGCAAGCCTCACTCTAATAAGATACTTCTTGAAAACCACTTAAATATAATACTCCCTCCGTCCCGGGTATTTTTACCCATTTGTATGGGCACGTAGATTAAGACATTTTATTTTTTTAATATATAATGTAAGAGAAAGTATGGATACATTAGTAATTTAAAAAGAAAAAGTGAATAAAGTTATTGGGAATGATGAATAAAGTGTAAAAAAGTAATTAAAGTTATTGGGATTGTAAAAAGTATGTAATAAAATATTATGTATTTTTGTCAAAAATGGAATGGGTAAAAATACGTGGGACACCCCAAAATGGAAAGTGGATAAAAATATGTGGGACGGAGGCCTATAATACTTTTCACACTTTTCTTATTTGTTTGTCCGATCCCACAAAACTTTTCACACCCTAAAGAAGGAAACATCGCTTTATCCAACAACCTTAAAAGTTACTTTAATTTCAAATTTGTCACTCCTTTTTCACACACATATCATTGCTTTATACTTTTTTATTATCTAAAAAATACTACAATATTCTCCAAAGTCAATAAAATTGGTCAAAAAGTGCAACTTTTCTTAAACAACGTGGAACAGTAAACGTGAAAAGTTTTTCGGAGGGAGTAAACGTTAAATTAATACTTCCCTCTGTATTTTCATCTATATTTTTGTAACATTGATTAATTAAGATAATTACTCCCTTTGTTTCAAATTTATCTTCATATTTCGTATCAATCACTTAATATATATTTTGTGTCAATCACTTAATATATATAGTAAAGAAGATGATTAAAAAAATAGCGCAAAAGATGCTCAGTGTATTTCGAGGAGGTGCCTAAATAAGCTTTACCTAAACGCCTACTCGTATTAAAAGAATAAAACGTGTATCTCACAGGTTATACCGAGGGAATCCCCTATCTATGACTATGAGTTGTGTCCATTTTAACATTTAATGAAGTAATAATAATCAGTGTATTTCACACTTTCCTTTATTATTCGTCCCTCAAAATATTTCACACTTTCCTTTTTTATTCGTCCCTCAAAATATTTCATACTTTACTTTTACTAAAATTGATAAAAAAAAAAATACACTATAATAATACTTACTTTTTATACACATTCCAATATAATACTCACTTTTTCACATATCTCAATAATTTTACACAACTTTTTCATTAAATTAACCTAAATATTTCTTCTCTTTCTTACTTTATACATAAAAAAGTAATTTTTTTGTTAAACTCTTTGCACCACAATACGTGAAATACTTGGAGGGAGTACTAAATTTCAAGAAGTCAAACACTACGAGCCGGCCGAGACTTCACAATAAATAAACCCATCATCCATATCTTTGGATCCATCATTAGCCATGGAAGCAACTGCAGTTTACTTCACTCTTCTTCTCTCTTCCTTCTCTCTCCTCTTCTTCCTCCTCAGACGGAATCGAAGGCTTCCACCGGGCCCACTGGGGTTGCCCTTGATTGGTCAAAGCCTTCAACTCCTGAAAGCCATGAGAGAAAACAGGGCAGAAGAGTGGCTCCAAGAACGGGCCGGGAGATACGGCCCGATTTCAAAGCTTCACATATTTGGCTCCCCGTCCGTGTTCCTCCACGGACAGGCGGCGAACAAGTTCATATACACGGCGGATCCGACGACGCTGTCTAACCAGCAGCCGGCGTCCGTGAGGCGGCTGCTGGGAGAGAGGAATCTGTTGGAGTTGAACGGTGAGGATCACAAGCGGCTGAGGGGGGCTTTTTTGTCATTCATGAGGCCCGAAGCCCTCAGACAATCGGTGGGTAAGATGGATGAGGAGATCAGATACCACCTCCGCCACCATTGGCACCACAATCAAGACATCAAGGTATGAGTTTCTCGTTGTTAGACTATAATCCTAATTTCAATTTCCCCTAGTCTGATTTAAAGAATTTCATTTGCTTTATGTACGTGAATTATGAAAGAGTATTATTTAGTGTGTAGTTGTATTATTAATTATTGCATCCACATATTTTAATTGCATTAGCGTGTGTGGGTCCATGTGTTTACGTAGTAGAATAAGAAATGAAATCCTTAGAAGATGGATATTCAAAATAGAATAAATATACTCTTTAAAATGGATGGATGGAGTATAATATTTTATCACTGTGGTCATATACTATTTACTTATGCTTAAATTTTTATCACTAGAATATTTTAGCGCTCACTATAAGGATATCCACCGTCTGTCCCAGAAAAAATGCTTCCCGTTTCTTGTTTCATATTGTTTAAAAATTGCTCTTTTTCATCAAATTTATTGACTTTAGAATATTGTAGTATTTGTAAGCAGTAAAAATATAAAGTAATACTCCCTCCGTCCCGTTTCAATGTTTACGTTTCTATTTTGGGCGTCTCATTTCAGTGTTTACGTTTTCTTTTTTGGAATATGGGACTCACCTAAAACAATTAATATATCATCCAACACTAATACACATACCCACTTTACATTAAATATTATATGCTCTTTTTCATCAAATTTGTTGACTTTAGAATATTGTAGTATTTTTAAGTAATAAAAATATAAAGTAATACTCCTCAAATTTGTTGACTTTAGAATATTGTACTCCCTCCGTCCTACATATTTTTACCCACTTTCCTTTTGGGGTGTCCCACGTATTTTTACCTATTCTATTTTTGGCAAAAATACATAATATTTTATTACCTACTTTTTACAATCCCAACAACTTTAATTATTTTTTTTACACTTTATTCATCATTCCCAATAACTTTATTCACCTTTTCTTTTTAAATTACTAATTTATCTCTACTTTCTCTTACATTATATATTAAAAAAATAAAACGTCTTAATCTCCGTGCCCGTACAAACGGGTAAAAATACCCGGGACGGAGGGAGTAGTATTTTTAAGTAGTAAAAATATAAAGTAATACTCTCTCCGTCCCGTTTCAATGTTTATGTTTCTATTTTGCGCGTCTCATTTCAATGTTTACGTTTTCTTTTTTTGATTATGGGACCCACCTAAAACAATTAATATATCATCCAACACTAATACACCTACCCACTTTACATTCCGCCCACTATTTTTTTTTTCTTGATTGGACAAAGTTAGTTGTTAGTATAGTTAGTAGTTAGTTCACCAAGTCTCCATACACCCTTATTCTCCCAAGCCTCCTTATAACTCCCTACATTAAATATTATATGCTCTTTTTCATCAAATTTGTTGACTTTAGAATATTGTAGTTTTTTTAAGTAGTAAAAATATTAAGTAATACTCCTCAAATTTGTTGACTTTAGAATATTGTAGTATTTTTAAGTAGTAAAAATATAAAGTAATACTCTCTCCTTGCACGTCTCATTTCAATGTTTACTTTTTTTTTTTGAATATGGGACCCACCTAAAACAATTAATATATCATATCTTATAACTCCCTCTCCTATTCGTTCCCAATGGGAATCGTACCCTGTGGCCAAGTGGGCTAGCCCACTATCTGTTAAAATATTATACTCATTAATCAACGTGCAAAAAGCAAACGTAAATATTGAAATGGGACGGAGGGAGTAGTGTTTAAGTGAAAAAGAGGTGACAATTTTAAAATTTAAGTAACTTTTGAAATTGTTGATAAAGTGATTTATTTTAGGTGGGTTAAAGAATTTTGTGGGATAAACAAATAAGGAATAAATAGAATTGTTGGATAGATAGAGTACATTATGATATCAAATATGTATTTGTGTTACTTGTAATATTATACGCAATGACTCATAATTTGTTTTAAATATAGATTTAAGACTTACCCTTACTATATAAAGCGGATTTCCAACCCATAAATAAGGAGATTTTCGATGTCACACAATACATAGATGCTCGATTAATTAATATTAGCAGATTTTATTTACTTTCAACTTGTGTGTTTTAAAGATAGTGCCCCTAATGAAGACATTGACCTTCAATGTAATCTGCACACTTCTGTTTGGAATCGAAAGAGGAGCAAGAAGAGACAAGCTTGTGCTTTTATTTGAACAAGTGATGGACGGAATGTTGGCATTTCCGATCAACTTGCCGTTCACCCGTTTCAACCGAAGCGTACGTGCAAGGTCGGAAGCCGGGGCGATCATCAGACAACTCATACACGAAAAGAGAGAAGCATTACAAAAACAGGACAAGAATGTCTTTGATCATCAAGACTTCATCACTAGTTTGCTGAGCATGCGGGACGACTCCAATGCCCCTCTATTGTCAGACGAAGAAATCGAGGACAACTGCGCTGTCGCATTGGTTGCTGGCCACGACACAACCTCCGTACTTCTAACGTTTATTATAAAAGTCCTGTCTGAGAATCAGGAAGTTTATGAAGCCGTACTTAGAGGTAAAATAGATCATGATCTATATATATGTGGTGTGTATATCCATTAGCACACTAGCATTCAGTCACTCACTCATTCAAGATTTATGTAGAGCAAGAAGAGATCGCTGGGGCGAAGGCCTCAGACGAGCATCTCACGTGGGACGATCTGGCGAAGATGAAGTACTCATGGAGAGTGGCAACAGAGGCATTGAGGATGTATTCACCAGTGTTCTGCAGCTTTAGGCAGGTCCTTAAAGACATTGAAATGGGAGGTTATGTAATCCCAAAGGGATGGCAGGTAAATCAATTAATGTTATTACCATTCATGTTGTTAAATGACCACCTCGTTTAAAAATTTAAGATGATAGATTCGAGTACTACCATTTAATACTTAATGAAAACACACTGTGTTAGTTTATTTGAACAAGTTTGATTCTTAGTCAAGTATTTTACTCAGGTATTTTGGGCTGGATGCATGACACAACTGGACGAATCCATATACCCGGATCCATACAAGTTCAATCCATCGCGATACGAGGAACCGGGCGCAGTGCCGCCCCACACGTTCGTGGCGTTCGGGGGAGGGCCAAGAATGTGTGCAGGATACGAGTTTGCAAGAATAGAGACGTTAACGATGATGCATTACTTGGTAACTCGATTCCGGTGGAAGCTTTCTTTAGAAGAGAATATCATGAGCAGAGATCCTATGCCAAGTTTCAAGCAAGGCCTACCTATACAAATTTTGAAATCAACAACCATATAAACAACTAAATTCACCTTTTTTTTTTTTAACTAAAGAAAAAAAAAATCATGAAGTTGAAATCGGGTGTAGATTCAGCTGGATGGATCCCCATTTTCTGACAGATAAAATCCTGCCTGCTATATTTGGAGATTATCTTGATACGAGTTTAATTACTCCAACTCGATTTCTTAATTTGGGAATTTTCTAAACTGTGTTTAGCTTCATATTTTGGTCAAAATGAACTCATACGGAAGGTTGAAGCGGATACGTATTCGTAAAGCCACAATAGCTTATCTCAAGTAATATAGTTTGTTTGCTTGTTATTGCTAAATCAATTGAGATTCTTGACTAAATGATTACATTCCTTATAATAAAATTACATGTCACGTCAAATTTATATCTGATAAAATGTCTATGTGAAAATATGCAAGATGACAAATACATTTTCTTTCTTATTTGTAGCTTTGAAAATAATAAGATGATACTCTTAAAATAATACTCCCCCCCTTCCGGAGCACCCTTCTCGTTTAATGTATAATGTTATTTAAGAAAAATTGTATTTTTTAAACAAATTTGGTTGAATATAGAGGGTATTGTAATATTGTTAGATAGTAAAATATTGAAGTAATGGCATATGTGTAAAAAAAGAATGACAAAATTGAAATTAAGGTAACTTTTGAGATTTTGGATAAAATAATATTTCCTCATTTTGAGTGTGAAGGGTATTGTGGGATGGACGAATAAGGAAGGCACTGGATGACCTATTCTAACATGGTGTTTCATCTAGTATTCCACCATCTAAATTACACAAATTACCGCCACATTCTCCAAGAATTTAATGGTCATTAATAGGGTATAGTTTTTTTATATTATGAAACAACAATAAAACACCAAATATGGAGTAGGAAATTCAATCCCAATAAGAAAAGTGTGAAGGGAGATATGAGACGGAAGGAGTATCTTCTAAACCTTTATAATTTGAGACTTTACAAATAAGGATGTCAAGGGTAGGGTACCCGTTTATTTTGGGGTACCCATACATGTATCCGATTAAAAAATAACTACCCATAGCCGTCCTATTTAAAAAATTTATTATAATACTCCTTTCTGTTCCATATCTATTTATCAATATACTCGCGGGTATCCACACCGTTTAATATTCATTTATTTTATAATATTTTCGTCCTACACCACCCTTCACACTTTTCTCATTCGTCCGTCTCACACCACCCTTTACACTCCAAAAGAGGAAACATCACTTTATTCAACAACCTAAAAAGTTACCTTAATTTTAAATTTGTCACTCATTTTTCACAAACATACCATTACTTTATTTTTTTATTACCTAAAAATATTACTCCATCCGTTCCGCATTAACGTTGATGTTTGCTTTTTGCACTGAGATTAAGAGAAATAATATTTTAATGTATAGTGAGGTGAGAGAAATAATATTTAATGTAAAGTGGGTAGTTGTATTAGTATTGTATGTATGTCCTACATGGAATAATTAATTATTTTATGTGGGCTCAAGTTGACAAAAAAGAAAATGTAAACATTAATGTGGGACCACTCAAAATGAAAAATGTAAACCTTAACGCGGGACGGAGGAAGTACAATACAGAGTCAACAAATTTGATCAAAAAGTGCAACTTTACTTAAAAAATGTGATACAGTAAATTGGAATGGTGGTCAGGGACGGAGAGAGTACTATATATTTATATTTTTTATTGTTTAAATATTACCTCCATACCACAGAAAGGTCCCCGTTTTACTATATTGGGTGTTCCTTTCAAAGGTCATTATTTTTCCTTTTTAGCAAAAGAATCCCACATATGGCTCACCACTCACTACTACTAATATAACTACCCACTACAAATAAAATAATAATACTCTTTAATTCATGTGCAAAAAGCAAATGAAGACCTTTGCCTGGGACGGAGGGAGTATATAAATTCTACTATTATTTTAAATAAATAATTTAATAAATATGATTAAATAAAACTTATAACTATTAATTAAATATATAAAATATCTCATATGATATAAATATAAACGGGTACCCACGAATATTCAGGTATTATCCGTACCCGTACCAAACCTTAATGGAATTTTTTTATAATTACTCGTATCCGTCCCAAACTCGTTTACAGTTACTTATACTCTTCTTATTAAAGTTCGGATAGACCAGCTACCCAAAAATACTCGTCCCATTATCATCCCTTAATGTAACCAACTTAAAATGGGATTTTGATAGAGTTGATTTCACTAGACGATTTGTTTAGTCCACTTGGTGATAAAGTGGTTGATACTTGATTAACAAGAAGTAAAAAGATTGGCAATAATTTTACAGCTCAAATTCTATGTTTCACTCAATATTCCATTGGTGTTCTATTGGGTGGGATGGGACTTGGGAGACAAGTGTTCCATTTTCACACAAATGATCCCACCCAATGGAAATAAATGGAACATTGGGTGGGATAGGGAATCCCAAATCATAATTTTAGGGTTTGTGATGAGCGTTTTTACGCATTTCAATTAAATCTTCAGATGTGAAGGATATCAATTATAGCGGCAATCAATCAAGTTAAATTATCGTTGGGACAGTTAACTATTTATTTTCTAATAATTACTAACTAATCAGAATAGGGTAACCAATTCCGGAAGTTGTGAATTAATTATCTAAGTAACTAAAATAATAAATAACTTAATAAAAGAAAAGAAGAATAATCGAGAGTATATCAAGATATAATCAACAGTTTTAAGGTATCAGATATAGATCAATTAACTTGGGTTCCTAAACTTCCAATTGTTTATTCATACAACATCAATGAAAATATACCACATAACCCTGTTAACTTTAGAAAGGATCAAAGACATATCTTCCTTCATAATCTCCTTCACCACATCGATGTTGTGACATTGCATCTCCATCGGCATCTTCATTGCTTTATCTAGGTTGAACAGAATCTCTTCTTTATCCATGCGCAGCCTTAGCTCACCCTTTCGCACATCAATCATAGCTCCAGCTATAGCAAGGAATAGTCTCCCTAAGATAAGGAAAATATTATCCTTGTCATCCTCCATCTCGAGTACAAGAAAGACTAGTTTCTCTACTTTCACTAGAACGTCTTCAATCATCCATTTTGGAAAAATCATAGACCGATCTGCCAATTGTAGAGCAACCGTTGTGGGAGTTAACTTCCCCAAACTAAGCCTTTGAAATATTGACAAGGGCATCAAATTGATGCTTGCCCCAAGATCATACAAGGCTCGTCGTGCCAGCCCCTTCCCAATTTCACACTGAATAGTGAAGCTTCTCGGATCCTTTAACTTCGCTGGCAGCTTCCTCTGTATGATCGAGCTGTAGTTCTCAAACAAATTCACTGTCTCAATTCCGTTCAAGCTTCTCTTCTTCAAAAGTATATCCTTTAGGAAGCGGGCATAATATGACATCTCTAAGAGTGCTTCAGAAAAAGGAATGCTCAAACTTATCTTGTTTATGATATCTGAAAATTTCTTGAACTTTTCTTCCAATCCCTTCTTCACTAGCTTGAAAGGAAACGGAGGAGGTATCTTAGTTTTGGGAATCCCCCATTCATCACGTTCAACCTTCTCCACTTTATCATTTTTGGCTCTCAATCTTTTTGCTCTTTCCCATTTCTTTTCTGCTATAAGCTCAGTATTATGCTATTTGGATGGCACTAGGGTAGCATCAACGTCATGTACAGCATTCGGCGTGAAAAATGGTGCCAAATGAAGTGGTTCGACTAGAGTTCGACTAGGCGTGCTGGTCAAACCAGGCGAGTAGTGGTCGAACTGTGCATTAGAAAGTGCTTTCTCTCCCGGACAGGCCGGTTCGACCACGATTCGACCAACAGGATTGGTCAAACCATGATAATCATGGTCGAACTGCGCTTCTGAAAAAACAAAGTGCTCTGGACAGGCCGGTTCGACCAGGTTCGACCAATAGGTTTGGTCGAATCAGATCGGTCGTGGTCGAACTGCTCGGTTTGGATCTCCGAAAGTTTCCCAGGTGTCTGGTTCGACCTCCTCAGCGCGATTCGACTATCTGTGTTGTTCGAATTGAAGTCAAATCGGGCTTCTGGAGCTTCAGAACTTATTTTTGGCATCATCGGTTCCTCATAATGTGTTCCAGATCTTAACGTGATAGCATGGCACTGGTTTGGATTCTCTATACTTTGCGATGGAAACTTTTCCTTTTCTACTATTTGCGTCAATTGGTTAACATTCCTGGCCATCTCTCCCATCAACGTCAAGTCCTTCATTTGCTTAGAAATATCCTCATGATTTACATTAATTTTCTTTTCAAGCTTGGTCTCTAGATGATCTACTCTTGTATCATTCCTTGCCATGTACCTGTTCACCGTATCCTCAAAACTATATTTTCCTTCTTCAACCTTAGCACCCGGATCATCACTAATAGGAGGTTGTACTGCTGTAATAGGATCTCTCCATGAAAATTCTGACCTCCTTAGTTGTTGATAATTACCAGGGGACCCCAATTATTGTAGTTCCCTTGGTAATTCCGGTTACCTTGATTTTGGAACCTCATTCCTTGAATACTTTGACCCATGACATAGTTCGCCTCTTCAATCTCCTCTTGGCTAGCTCCTTCATTATACACATCCTGCTGCATAATTGGTACTCGCTGAGCTATATCAGTAATCTGCTTTTCTTGGAACTCAAGTAACTCATTGATATTAGCCAAACTAGAGACGATCTCATCTTCCCTACTTGACTTTACCATCGTGTGCTCAACCTGTGCTACTTTTCCAAAAACATAAGTGTCTCTCACTCTATCAGTTGGCCAATCTCTTGAATTCATCGAAATATCCTCAAAGAGCTTTTCGGCCTCAACGGATGACATTGTAAGCAATGCTCCATTTGATAAAGCATCTAGTAAAACTCGAGAATCACAGTCCAATCCATTGTAGAAAATACTGATATATTGAGCTTTAGAAAGCCCATGCTGTGGACACTTTCGAAGCATGTCCTTGAATCTGTCCCAAGCCTTATGAAACTTCTCATTACCAAGGATAGAAAATTGATTGATTTCTTGTTTCATCTTAAACACCTTTGAAGGTAGCATATAACACTCCAAGAATTTCAATTTCTCCCAGGTATCGCATTCAGCAACATTGAGATTATCGTACCAGTCTCTCGCCTTTTCATTCAGCGAGAACTTAAACAAAATGATCCTCCTCGCATCTTCATGAGCTCCTGCATCCTTTTGTATACTTGCATAATCAAGGAACTTATTCAGATATTGTTGAGGATCTTCAAAGGTTCTCCTAGAGAAGGGACTCCTTTTAATCATGCTGATAAGAGTAAGGTGAAGATCAAAATCAGCTCCTGCCCCTCTTGCTCCTAACAGTCATGCATTGCCTCCTCCGTTGTTTTAAAGACTTCACGGATGGCAAAATTATCCAGATTCGCCGCAATGTTGACTACTTCTACTTCCAAGTTAAATTCAGTTGCAGCTTTAGTTGCTTGCGGATTCAGCTCGTTAGCTTCAACTCCTAAATTAAGAGCCTCCGTAGTTTCTACATTCTTATTCTTCTTCTTCTTCCCCTTCTTCTTCCTTGACGATGCTCCAATCTCCGGATTATAAGATTCTAAATCTCCTACCTTTGATCGAGTAAGCATACGTCTAAGAAAAATAAGCGTTAAAAAATAAAGACAAGAATAATATAGTCTCAATTAAACTAGAAATAATAAACTAATAATTAATGTCGTCCCCGGCAATGGCGCCAAGAACTTGATGAGAGTTTTCTCAACACACAATATTAATCCCCAAATATGAAGGATGCTATTGTAGCTTTGATAAGCGACCAAGTGATTATCGAACTCAAAGGACGTATTATTATTACTTTAATTATATTCTAACGTATTAAGACTACTTTGGCAAAATAGTTGTGTGATTAAGTAACCAATAACTAAATAATTAATAAAACAATTAAAATAATTAACAATAGAGGTTGAACAAAAGCGACTAAGTGAGAAGATAGGTAGCTCTTTGGGCCATCCAGTTTTACTTATTAATTTTTCTTCCGTGTATCAATGTCCGACTCTGCCTTGTGGAATATGGAAGCATCACTAAACCATGTAAATCTACTCTATAGACACAAGTAAATAAGCGTGTGACTTGTGTGAATATCGTTGGAGCAAGAGATATAACTCACTCCCCTTTCTAGGTACTATCAGTATCAATTATTTCCCTTGCACTAAATACTCTAACCCGATATGATCTCCCTTTATATGTACTATGAAGTTATACTCTTTATCCTACTTATTAACCCGAATACGATTCAATTAACAAGTATTTGTATAAGATAGTTCTAATGAGACTTCGGAATCCCTTCACTTAGAATCATAATATAGAATCCTGCTCAGCAGAGAACGCACTCAATCAATAATCAAGATATGTATTCAGACTCTACACAATAATTAATGATGCACAAAACAACTCTGAGTATGAATTAAAAACGCATAATCTTATATAAAATAAACCACAAGTAGTATTGTACGGAGTATACATACGGAAGTTCAATTAACTTATAAAACCTTTATAAACCCAAGAACTACCGAAGCGGTTCTAGCCCATGATTGATCGAAGAACAATCATGGTGGTTGGATAGATCTTACCCATAGTCTTGAAAATTACAAGATATGCGAAGTAAACCCTAGATGCGGGTGCTGTCGCGTCTCTTTCTGTCTTGAATCTTCACTTGGTTCTTACTTGATTCAACATACGAATCTCTCTCCACAGCTCTGTGGATGGTGGTAGGGTTTCGGATGTTGTGTAGAATGAAGGTGGTGAATGGCTCTCTTTTCCCTTGCGTAAGGTCTTCCTTTTATACTAACAAACTCTCCTTACGGACCTAGGATGGGCTTTTTGAGCGAAAACACGCACTGAAGGTGTAAAAATATGGATCTCGGTGTGTCCAGCACATCAGTTCGACCAAAGGCCTTGGTGGAACTGATCACATCTGGTCGAACCACAGGGCGAATCGACTTGTAAATTACTTGCAAGTGGCCAATTCGACTCGAATGGCACCTTTAATCGAAAACTTCGTGGTCGAACTGCAACTGCGAAAACTTATGCTTCTGGTTCGACCATGGTTCAACCATTGTGCTTGGTCGAACCATAGTGTTGCTGGTCGAACCACTCTCTGCTTGGTCGAACCGCATTCCTGAATGGTCGAATCGGGCTCCTTAACACCATTTCCCCGGTTCCGATCACTTCTAACTCATTTTTCTTCAAAAATCCACTCAAATGAACTCAAACACACCTGATTCATGACTTTCTACAATACAACTTGATTTATCTTGACTTAAAATCAAATCTTACATCATTATCCCACGAATCAAGGCTCAAAACACGTGAATTTACACACTCATCATTAGCCCACCAGATATGATCATATTTTAAACTAACAGTATAATTTAATTTAAATCCTAAGGTGCGTAAATATTACCAAGGCCCCTTTCTAGATACTAATCAATGCGAACAACATTACCTCCGGATGGTAAGTTTGACTAATAAGATATTTTCTGAAAGTACTACAGGACTTTATTCACTTCCTACTTGAATGTCTAATTGCATTATTCCACTAAACAATTCAAGCATCTGATTTACTAGTTCTCATAATTAAAGTGTTTATAGACAGACTACTTTAATTCCTAACAGATAGACAATACAATTCATGAACGCACACAAACTAACACAATAAACCAAGCATCACGGGCAATAACATGAATTATTCTGAAAACGTTACGAAATAGAAAAGTAAAGTCTAAATTAACCAAGTAAAATCAAAATGTAAACTGCATAAAATCACAAAATTAGTCTAGGTCTCCAAATCAATTAAATCTAACCTTCAAACCTTAAAACTGTAATGGAAATTAGTCCATGAGGTTACAATCAGCTATCATGTCTATGAAGTTCATAAAAATAATCAAAACAAAGTAAAGAGAAAAATAAGAAACACGAAACCCTAGTATCAGCATAGATATGTGCTCCTTCTCTGTCTCTCCGATTGTCTGATCTCTCTCAACTCACACTTGAATCTCCTTCGGATGGGGTGGATGGAGATCTGATGTGTGGGTGGAGGATGAGGCGTGGTAATGAAGTGATTGTTCTCCCTTTTCTCTTGTGTGTTTGGATCTCCTTTTATACTTTTGCTTCGAATCTGACTCAATTGGGCCCTTTTTAGACGTTTTCAAGCACTAGAAGGTGTAAAATCTGATTTCTGGCCCAAAAACACACAACATGACTTGGCCCTACTCAACACAAGTTGGCAACACGACCAGTATTGCATATCGTGTTACTCATATAAGGCTAACATGACTCGAGTTGATAAGTCATGTTGCTATCTGTTTAGTCGAGTTGCGATACTCAGAAATTGGATTGCTTTCGGACCTC
Source organism: Pogostemon cablin (assembly GCA_023678885.1). Taxonomy (NCBI): domain Eukaryota; kingdom Viridiplantae; phylum Streptophyta; class Magnoliopsida; order Lamiales; family Lamiaceae; genus Pogostemon; species Pogostemon cablin. The sequence continues at coordinate 23,634,341 of CM042989.1, read as the reverse complement.
AACGCTACTCGTATTAGCAAGTTGTGTTGGGTCCAGCAACTTGTGTTGGGCATTTTTTGGTTCGTTTCTTACTCATTTTCAATTCTACTTCATTTTGACATGTTATAACCTTCAAAACTCAATAAAACACCTTAGCAACATTTTAATTATGCAAGATATAAAAAACACAATCTAACACGAAATCATGGACATATTCTATCATAAATGGTGTAATGTGACACCTAAAATATGTGAAATTTCACTCTCAACAATGTGTGTTAGGATCACAGGAGGTCTACAGGTTTATGTTCGTCGGAAGAGGAGGTGGGTTGAAGTTGATGGGCCTTAGAAGTTGTTTTATTATTGTGTTACTTATTATTTTCTGTTTTATTCTATTTTACTTCGATAGATGACCCATTTTTATTGGCCTTAGGTTTTGAGTATTTATGTCCTTGCTGTGATAGGTTTTGGGCAGAGATTATTTTTTATAAAAAATGATTCTTTACACAGTGAGCGTGCTGTTCTGAGGTTTATCTCAAGTGTTCTGTGTTTGTTCCTAACAATTGGCCTCAGAGCCTAGTTTCGAGCAACCACAAGCTTCCGCAACTATAGTGACCAACAAATAATGTTTTGAAAATATTAAAGCGACATTTGCTCAAGTTAGTGAGACACTGTGGGAACGTGTCCTGCAACATGAGGAGGATTCCAACAACATTTGCAGACATGATCGGAGAGACGGGCAAAACCCTGCACTGAATCGCGAAAGGGTATCGCATTTCTGCGTGAACAAATCCATGAAAATCAATAGCACGGCGATCATGGGAGACATTACCGTGGCCGAGGGGGTAGAGGGGGCATAAGAGTCCAAGAAGGACATGTCAGGGAATATGTCAATCCTTTTGCGGGCAATCAAGCGCCTTTTTAAGTAGAAGAATCTGATCATGAGAATGACACTGATGAAGGGCATGAGGAAGAGACTGACTCTGAATCATCAACGATCAGCCAATATGCTGAAAGATACCTGGAGCCTTTTCCTAGAGGGATGAGAATGGACTTTTCAAAATTTGAAGGGGGAGATTCCATGAATTGGCTTGACAAGGCAGAATAATATTTTAAGATAATGAATATTTGCACTCGAGATTGTGTCACGATTGCATCATATTATTTGGATTGAGAAGCTTGCTAGTGGTGGCGATGGTTTACTCAGATCAATGAGTATCGAGAGGTTGGATAGACAGAATTCAAGGAAGGGCTGCTACTACGTCTTAGAAATTCACAAATGGATGATGCTAATGAGGCTCTAAATAGGCTAAGATAGACTGGAAACTTCCATGAATATTTAAAAGAATTCAAGAGGTTAATTAGTCGTGTTCCCTATTGGCCACCAAGAGCAATAAAATGTGCCTTTACGGGCAGGGTTGAAACAAGAAATTTCTAGTGAACTAAAAATGTAGAATATATCCTCGCGATTTATGCGAGGCAGTTGATTTAGTAACTAGAAAAGATGAAAAACTTCGCTTAACTAATACCCATAACAGAAACTATCAAAGTAGTTATGCGGGAGTATCCGGGCCGCGCAGTATTGTTCAGCCGAGAGCGTGGGGCCAATTTGCAATCGTGACCCATCCAAACCCTCTGGCCATCTCAAACAATATTAGTGCGGCTGAGATTGGCTTGGGGAAAGGACAAATCCCAATTTCAAGTGAAGAAATAAAGCGGTGCCGACAAGCGGGTTTATGTTTTATGTGCAATGAAAGGTATATGTGGAATCATGTATGTCCCAATTCCAAACTGATGTGTTTCTGGACCGATCCTAAGGAAGAAATGAATGAGGAGGCACCACCTCAATATGATGATGACCCAAATGAAGATATCAAAGTGGACACCAAGTCACCTCCCAAGGAAAAATCATTGCATGTTATGAACAAATGAGGAAATAAGAAACTGAAATTTTATGGCACCATTGGCAATTTTCAGGTACTTATTTTGATTGATAGTGGAGCTAGTTTGAATTTTATTTCAAATGATGTGGCAATATTATTACAATTACCTGTTAGTAGGATACCTAATCCTTTTTCAATTAGAACCGGGGGTGGCAAGATTAAGTGTTATAACAGGTTTAAAAAGGTACCAATAACCATACAAGGCTTACAATTTGGGTTGAATTTATATGGGATTCCATCGCCCAACGTTGATATTATTTTTTGGATGACATGGTTAGAAAGTGTGAGTCCACTATTAATGGATTGCAATGAATTAACCTAAAATTTCTGGTGTGGGGATGAGCTATTGTTATTGAAAGGAATTGGGCAACTAAAACTAGTAAGGGAGTGGAATCAAGGGGCAGAATTTTATTTGCTGACGTCGGATGCGATCTGTACCAATATGGACCCAACAGACGCATTTCCAATTGAAGTGCAGCAGCTTTTGGATGAATTTCCAGAAGTAGAAATTACAGCTTCTAATTAGCTGCCACCAAGTAGAAAGTTTGATCATCGCATCCGTTTAGTTGATGAAGGGGAACTAGTGAATGTTGCGCCTTATAGATATGCGCATTTTCAAAAGGATGAGATAGAAAAATAGGTTGAAGAAATGCTCGAAGCAAGATTAATTTGCTATAGTACCAGTCCATTCTCTTCGTCGGTTCTATTAGTTAAGAAGAAAGATGACACGTAGAGGTTTTGTACAGATTATTAAGCACTCAATGCGGTAACTATCAATGACCGTTTTCCCATTCCTATAGTTGATGATATGTAGGATAAATTACATGGAGTTAAATATTTCTCTGAGCTTGACTTAAAGGCCGAGTCCCATCAGATTCGTATGCATTCTGATGACATATATAAAACAGCCTTTTTGACTCATCATGGGCATTTTGAGTATATGATCATGCCATTTGGGTTAAGCAAAGCACCTTCAACATTTCAGGCCATTATGAATCATATTTTACGCTCATACTTGAGGAGATTTGTTTTGGTGTTCTTTGATGATATACTTATGTTTTGCCAATCGTGGGAGGATCACATGGGTCACTTGCGTGTGGTCTTGACAATTTTAAAAAGAGAATCAGTTTGTGGTTAAGGTTCCAAAATGTTTCTTTGGAGTGGAAGAAGCAGAATATTTGGGACATTTTATTTCTTTTGCAGGAGTACGAGTGGAACCACGAAAGATAGAAAGTGTCATGAGTTGGCCAACACCGAGAAACATTACTAAATTACGTGGATTTTTTGGGCTGGCAGGCTATTACAGGAAGTTTGCGCAAAATTTGGTGAGATAGCTCGACCACTGCATAATCTCACAAAGAAAATTGGTTCCAATGGACTAAAGAAGCGCAGGCGGCATTTTAAAAATTGAAATCTGCTATGAGTTCCACTCCAGTATTAGCACTGCCTAATTTTAATAAGGTCTTTATTATCGAAATGGATGCTTCCAGCATAGGCATAGGTGCAGTTTTAATGCAAAATGGGATGACGATTGCCTACATGAGTAAAAGCATTGTTGCTTCTAATCAAGCCTGGTCCATATATGAGAAAGAAATACTTGCTATTTTGGAGACAATTCGTATATGGAAATTGTATTTGATTGGTCGTCATTTTCTAATTGTGATGGACCAACGCAGCCTAAAATTTTTGTTGGACCAGCGAATAACAACACTAGAGCAGCAGAATTGGATTGATAAGTTGGTGGGGTTTGATTATGAGATAGTTTATCGACCGGGTGAATGCACTGTCTCGTCGGGGGCAACCAGCGGATTTACATGTCTTGGCTGTTACTGGAGCAATATGGGAGAAAATTGCAGCAGCCTCAACTACCCACACGGTCATGGGACCGGGGCTGCAACAGGTGCTTGATGGGTTAGATCCAGACACAGGATTTGAAGTTCGCAATGGGTGTTTGACACGAAAGGGGCGAGTTTGCGTACCAGAAGGTGAGATTAGGAAGCATCTAATTCGAGATCATGCGTCTTCATTTGGGGGTCATTCGGTCATTTTGCGAACTACTAAATGATTGGGAAGATTATTTGATTAGGTTGGTCTTCGAAAGGATGTAGTTCGTTTTATTCAGTCATATGACTCGTGCCAACTTAACCAATTAGACACCCAACAACCTGCTGGTTTGTTGGTTCCACTACCTATTCCAGAATAGGTATAGGCTGATATTTCAATGGATTTTATAAAGGGATTACCTCGATCTCATGACAAAGATACAATTTTGGTGGTGGTTGACCGGTTATCAAAGTATGCTCATTTTATGCCCTTGGTTATCCTTATACTGTAAAAGACGTGGCTGAATTATTTATGAGAAATATGGTCTATTTACTGGGGATTCCTAGAACCATCGTTTCAGATAGGGATCATGTTTTTCTTAGCAAATTTTAGAAAGAGCATTTTAAGTTGCAGGGGACTGAACTCAAGATGAGTTCGTCGTATCACCCTCAAACAGATGGTCAGACAGAAGTGGTTGATCGATGTTTGGAGCAATACTTGAGGTGTATGATAGCTAATACACCTAGAGAATAGGAAAAGCATTTGGCTTAGGCAGAATATTGGTACAACACTTCGTACGATAGTTCCATTAATATGACACCTTTTGAGGTTGTCTATGAAAGGGCAGCAGTTCCTATTCCTTTTCATGAACCAGGTTCTTCAGTTGTCCATGAAGTGGATTTACAGATGCATGATCGGAATGAGTTGTTGAAAGAGTTAAAATTTAACTTAGTTGCAGCAACGCCTTCAACAGTATCAGCAACAATCAGTTATACAACGGATTAATCAAAAGTTGGCTGCCAAGTATTATGGACCCTTTCAAATCTTGGAGCGCATCGGATCAGTTGCATATTGACTTAATCTGCCAGCAGGCTCACGTATTCATTCGATGTTTCATGTCTCATTACTTAAGCGTAGGGTGGGGGACACAAATGTTATTCAGCCGACTTTGCCACCCTTAACATTAGAGGAGACTCCAGCTGGCAGTACATGAGAGGAGGCCATCACGCATGTTGTGCTCCCCGTACACCACACAACAACAACATGCAATGTTTGAAAAGTACAACTCTTTCAAACGTATGCCAAGAGGTCGGTAAGTTTCGTAACACAAATTTTTTTATCAACATTGCACATTTTCGAGCTGATTGGAACATTGTGTTTCATGCAGGTTGGATATCGGCGTGGGGTTTGATGTGACTGGGGACTTCTTCAAGGATATGGAGACTGATGGAGCATGGTTAGAAGACCATGTATGTATAATCCGGATAATTACATTATCTTTATTTCAATTGTAGTTTATACTGTGTCCCATGACTTGCAGCATATTACCGCAAGCCTGCGTCTACTTGTTGAATTACCCGCGCAGCTCGATGCCTGGCCGTTGAAGAGTCAGGGCACTTACATTATAATGCCCATGGAGTTTGTGGTATGTTTTTACTTAGTATTCAACGATTATACATGTCTCTACTCCTGCTAAGCCATTTTCTAACACCCAATGTTGTAGATGGCCATTAAGCAACACTGGACCATGTACACAAACACAGACCAAGATGACGAGAGCAAATTTGCTAGGGTATCTGTAGATGCGTTTGAGCATCTAGATGGGTATGCTACTGGCACTTTGGTCTCGTAGGTGCCTGCAAGCTGGACGGTTGCAACGAAACAGTGGGCTGCAGCCCAAAGGGTAAATATTATACTACCGTGATTTGTACTATAGGTGTTTATGATTATTTTTTATTATATTAAAGATTTTTTTTACAGGTGTTCTTTGTTGACAACTCGCATGGGCATTACTACATGCTGCGTGCACATGTGTTCCATGAAGTTTTCTGTGTATGACTCTCTGGGCATCAATGGGATAATGATCTGGATATGGAGATTTGTAGATGCCAAGACACACTGCCTTTTATTCGAATTATCTCAGCCCTAATGGCGCGGAATGGTTGCTTATGGGATCTCCCAGAACAGAAGACGAGAAAAATACTGAAGTGGTCATCCGTGGATGAAAGTAGTTGTTATCGCCAGACTGATAGCTGGTGTTGTGGATAGGCTGCTGTGCGGACTATACAAGGCATCATCACTAAAAACACCGCTTGGCGCAACGACACCCACCTGATGGATTACAGGAGACTTCTGTCAAGGGAGATATTTTTCTGGAATTATCAGCATCGTAAGCTCATCGAGGAGTAAACACACATTTGCAGTGATTTGTACTACGTGCAATACCTGATAATTATTTGAATTTTTTGATTAAACAGTTCGCTGTTGATTATTTCTTTATTGTTTTCATACTTCGTAATCAACTTTAAAATTGACATTATACTTTAAAATCATAAATTAAAGGCATAATATTAAAAATCACTCGGTCACAGAGCAGAGTTAGACTCGGCCACTCCCACTTGTGGGACTCGATTACTCTCCTTTAGGACTCGGTCACTCTCTCCATTTAGGACTCGACCACTCCCATTTGGGACTCGGTCCCTCCCATTTGGCACTTGGTCTTTGATCAAATTAAACGTATGCATTGTTTCGGAGTCGGCCTCTTATTTATTTCAAAAAGATTTAAAAGTACATATGCATACCTACTGTATCACAAAACATTAAATTTGGAAGTAAATACTTCCACCAACCGTTCATTTATCTTTGTAAGCACCTATTGAGTGTGCTCACATTTTCACTCCACAAACGACTGTAACAGTGAGGATTTTACATTCAACCCTTACACAACTACACCATCGTTCAGTCCCTGTCGAAGGATAACAAGGTATGTTCTGTGGGGACCCACGTAATGTTATATTATGGAAATCCTTTTACATTTTTGGAGGTAAATTTTTTAAATACAATATAAATTATGTTTTTGGATTTAGCTCATGTTTTTATATTATAACCAATATAAAATAATAATTTGTGGTAAAATTTTGAAATAGTAACATGTTGAAGGTATGAATTTTTTTTAAATCCACTATTCAAATTCAAGTTTTTATTATCTACTAATTATACAACGTAGTCTAATTTCAAGTAAAATACTACACAACATAATCGGACTCGGCCTTAATGATTTTTTTTCTCTATTTCAAATCATTTATGGCACTCGGTCTTAGAAAATGTGATTCGTCTTAGTTATTTAAAGTGGGACTCGGCCATGAAAGACCAAGTGCTTAATGAAATGTAATAGGGGCCCACTCGGTCTTTTATTTCTGACATTAATCATCTCACTCGGACGTGGAATTATTTGATATTGTGCATTGAAAGACCGAGTGCTATTATGGCCCACTCGGTCTTTCATATGTGAGTCATATTTGTGATTATACATTGAAAGACAGAGTGAATAAAATAAGCATTCAATAGGTCTCACTCGGTCTAGCATCTCGGGCCACTCGGCCTTATAATATAAGGTAAATATCATAGCTTATCAAATAATTTCATTTGATTTGTAATGTATTATAATTATATAATAATAAATTACCATAATTACTGTAAATAATTGTATATTATGCTATGAACTTTATCACATACCATCAATCCTATTTTCAGTGAAATATGACTGGAAGAGTGGCAAAAGTTTTATGGGGGGGAATATGGCATGGGCTACAGTACGAAGGTGGGGAGTTTCAGTATATTATGATACCCGACTCTTATTTGAGTTATGATATCTTGATCTCCCAGATCCATGCTGTTGTTAGAGCTGACTTTACACGATGCAGATACGTAATACATTCATTTCGAGATAAAGGATGTAGTTTGGTTCGACAAAAGATTAAAAATGATTTTCTTTTGCATGAATTCTTTCAAGATCCTGGACCACATGTATTTTACATCATATTGAAATCAATATGTGAAGAGCCTTCGCAGGGAAATGCTTTCGTAGGGGCTAGTTCAAGCAAACATACGATTGATCTCAATGAGCCATACACGCTCATGGACACTGGATCCACATTTCCAGTATCTGAATCAGATTACCTTCAAAACGATGGGACTTACATAGATGAGGAAGGTTCCCAGAGTAGCCGCCATACGTTAACAATCCAATAAATCCTAATCTAACCCAACAGACTAGTCCTTGGTCAATACCCGGTAATGAGTTTAAATTTTAATTTTTGCTCTATTTTTTATACTCTTCGATATAGATTAACTCAATTTCAAATGTATATTTCCTATTTGATTGTGTCCAAATCAGGTTTCCAAGCAAGTCTTGCACCCAGCCACGCTCCACCGGATGTTCCATCATTCGACACAACCGTTGAGTTGGTCCTTAAAGGTTCTATGAGAACAAGGATCATTTACAGATCGCGATCGGGATGTACAAGCTTCGAAATCAAGTTAAGACAAGAGTTCAAAAATTCGATACAAAAAGGTTAAACATAGTCTGCAGCAACAGAACTACACACAATTTTCTATTCAAGATGCACTCTAGTGGCACAGCGGGAGTCTGGCAAGTAAAAAAGCTCATGGACGAACATACCTGTAGCCAAGACCTAGATATGCAACGCCCTGGCACTGTATCTTCAAAAATTCTCGAAAAATACTTCGCCAGCAAGTATGGGGACGAGATGATTGAAAAAAGGCCAAGAGGGATAATGGAGGAAATCTTGCACGAGTTTGGATTTGACATTCGATACTGTATAGCACTTAGAGGCAAGCATCGTGTAGTAGGCCACACTTTTGGCAATCACGAAACTTCATTCAGCATGTTACCATCGTATCTTTACGAACTCGAGCTCGCAAATCTAGGATCACTGATGAGTGATATTTTCACCTATATTTTAGTGCCTTTTTATATCCATTTTCATATTATTTTATCCATATTTCATGTGTTATTTGGTTGTGCTATGCCTTTTTATTGGATGCTAGATATGATAAGGAAGATGTAGGAAAAAGTGGATCTCAATTCGGAGTTGAAACGAAGGAGAACGAGCAGAAACAAAATGTAAAAAATAGGGGCATGCACCAATACGGGCCGTGTACGGAACACGGCCCTGTAAGAAGTGGCCGTGTGCCGACATCAATTCATCCAACATGACCACCCTGTGCCCGTGTTACAGCACACGAGCCGTGTTGCGTAACACGGCCCTATAAGGAGAGGCCGTGCGACAGCATCAATTCACCCAACACGGCCACCTTATGGCCGTGTTGCAGAGCACAACTCGTGCTGTTTGAAATTCTGTAAAAAATCATAATCCTTCTAGAAGTTTTTCAAGGGGTATGAATACCCAATACTTCAATATTTTTAAAAAGATCCAAAATTCACAGCCCTGCACACGCCTCACACACCATTTCTTCCATTCCACACAATCATCTTCATCCATTCTTCATCCTTTGGATCTACCATCATCCCATCATCAAAACCTCCATCCAATTGAGGAAAAGAAGTAAGGAATAGAGGAGAATTGCAAGGGAAGGAAGGAGATCACCATTGAAGCTTCAAGGGAGTTTTCATCCATATTTTGTAGTGAAACCTTATTGTTTATCATGTTTTGTAAGGATCTTAATGTCTATGTTGATTTCCTTTTGAATATGGTAGGCTAATCTCCCTTGTGAGATTAGCAACATGAGAGTTGTTGGATAATTTTAGGATTTATGTATTTGAATTCAAATGTTGATTGTATAAATGGATTTTCTATTATTGATGTTTAAGATCTTGAGGTTATGATGATTTGTGTGTTTAGTTGTTCTAAATATGTGATTAGATTGAGAAATCAATTATGTGCTTAGGATAATTGAGTGAATCATTTCATCAAACACTTCATGTGCATTATAAATTGTAAAAAATTGAGAAATCCTTTAGAATTTAGAACCCTTTGATAGAACATATGATTGGTTAGATCGAGAGGTTGATTGATCGTGTGAAGGGACTCTCATTTCAAGCTTAGTACCTAGTTGGAATTATTTGAGTGAGAACCAATCCATTGAGCTAATTGAGATTCATATCCTATCTATCTCGAGAGGGAGCTTAGGTGAACTTAGTGTTGGCCCTTAGTCTTATACCCATGACTCGTATGAGTTTGATGCATGTATCCTAGAATTTCCACTTCTTAATTGTTGTTGATCTCACTTTTACTTAATTTGGAAAACACTCTTAATTTGTTTATCTTGTTTGTGATCATTGCTCGCTTTGATTACTTGTCATTTATTTGTTTACAATCAATCCCTTTGATGATTCGTCTCTATAAAATTACAACAAATGTGAGATCGCTTAAGCTCTAGCGCCGACCTCTCTGTGGTTCGATAAATTGTTTTAATTGGTCATCCCTACTACAAAATGACTAATCAATCACACATAAGAATTTCTACTGATGTTGACGACCGCTTCAGGTAAAAATTGAAATTTATATTCTTCCAAAAATACCAACTATATACTCACTCAAACTAATCCTTGTTTGGTTCGAATTTGAATTTAGGTACGTATTTTATGCTCTGGCCGCATCACGACAGGGATTTATGAGGTACGGTCGTCCTGTCATCATAGTAGATGGAACACATATAAAGAAAAAATACTGAGGTATTGTATTTGTAGCAGTGACCCAGGATGGGAATCAGAGATTGTTTTCCCTTGCTATTGGCATAGGAGACAAGGAGAATAACAACTCTTGGACATGGTTCATGGAAAGGTTGAAGGAAGCATATGGATCACCAAATGGTCTATTAATCGTATAAGACGGTCACAAAAGCATTGCTCATGCAGTACAAAGAGTGTTCCTGCTGCACAACATGGTTTATGCTATGTTCATCTGAAGAGAAAGATGATGGGTTACGGAGAAGCTGTTCTTTACCAATTTGGCAAGGCGATGTACACATACAATTTGAAGGAATTTAAAGAGTATGTATAACAACCATACACTTTTTCATCCCACAACTGTAGTTTAATTCTAACTAAAACATTTATATTCCATTGCACAATAGTTGTATGAAAAAGCTGCACGCCGTAAGTCCGGGACCTTGATGAATGTTATCGAAGAACTGGGTGTTGATAGGTGGACGAGAGTGCACTGTCCAGTGAGCCGGTTTGAGTTCATGACCTCAAATGCAATTGAGTCATATAACTCAGCACTTTTAAGGGCACAAAAATTGTCAATATGCGTATTGCTTGAGGTGGCCCGTACAACCACCAAAAAATGGTTTTACGAACACAAGACAGAGGCTCATAGGGTCACCTCAGTGTTATGTAGCATATTGCACAAGGATCTGGTTGACAAAATGCGTGTGGCCAAAAAGTTATATTTGGAAGGCTTGACAGAAACCACCTATAAGGTTTATAAAGATAAACACAACTGGGTCGTCGACATTCAAGCGAGAAAATGCTCCTGTGGAGAGTTTCAGTTAGAGCTAGTTCCATGTTTGCATGCATTAAAGGTTATTGAGTGAGTACTGCGCCTTCTCTTATGAGCTTAAGTTATAATTCATTAAATTAATTTAATTTTTATTTTTTCTCTCTACTGTAGTAAATTGGGATTGCCTACTAGTTCTTTTGTTCTGGTTTTTTATCATCATGACAACATCGTCGGTATATGGTCTGGGGTTGTCATGCGCGTTCTGCATCCAGATAAGTGGGTCACGCCAGAGGAAGTTGCTGCTATGCGTGTCATTAAGCCCCTTCCACATTCACATGCAGGGCATCTAAGAACATCGCGTATGCATTCCGGAATAGAGCGACGGAGATGACGGCCTCAGAAATATCTAATTTGTGACAAGGTAGGCCACTCAGGTCGTATGTTGCCCCAAATTCATAATGGAATTCAAGAAGGAAGAAATTGAAGAAGGTGAACTTACCATTTCAGCTACAATTTAGTATCAATTAATATTTTATGCTTGATATTTTGTGAACTCTACTTTACATTACGTTAATCTAAATTAATTTAAAAATTCAATGATAATTTACATCACTAATAATAAAAATATTAACTTATAGTAAATCATAATTTAATGTAGTCACTCGAACGGGAGTTTAAATATCTGTATATTATTATTTAGTATATAATATTATTAATTATAATTTATATAGCTTTATAATTCAATTTAAACACCAAAGTGGTTACTCGGTCTTTCCCTATATTTTTAAAGTGGTCACTCGGTCTTTCACTATAATTTTTTTACTCGTTTTTCACTCGGTCTACCATATTTATATAGCATCACTCGTTCTTTCAATTTAAATATATGCATGTACACTTCACTCAGCCTTATACAATAAATATGAAAAAAATAATAATGCCAAAATTAATAGCAAGAAAATAGTAATATAGCATCACTCGGTCTTTCACTATAATACTCGGTCACTCGGTCTTATACTCATTATAGTGAAAGACGAGGAAGCAGCGAGACTAAATATATAGCGAAAATACACTTCACTCGGTCTTTCAATTTAAATATATGCATGTACACTTCACTCGGCCTTATACAATAAATATGGAAAAAATAATAATGCCAAAATTAGCAAGAAAATAGATATCACTCGGTCACTAAGTGCTTTTTATCTTGTTTTATAGGCTGACAATAATTGACTTTGAGCCAGTAGGGGTAATATGGTAAAGTTAACTCAAAAGTGGGCATTTTTGTTAAAGTTTAGTCAAAGTAGGCATATTTGTATTTTATATTTTAAAGTGGGCAACAGACGATAATTCTCTTTAATTTTAGAGTGACTTTTGGATATGATGTACTGATGTTGCATGCTTTTATAGTTATCCAGTAAATCAGTATGCTCTTTTTTGTGGTTATTGGTTATCCAGGTGATTTATATTGTGAAATGATTGGTAATTTATATATACGTGTGTCTTTCTATCTTTCTCCTTCATCAATAAGTAGTTCGGTTTTTTCGATTACCCACTGTAACCGAACCGATAAATCAATTTGGTGAAAGATTGGTGTCAGCTATATCTGGTTCAGTTTTGGTTAATAGTACCCTCAATCTGGTTTTGGTCAGTTTTTGTTATTTGGTTCAGTTTGGTTAATCGAATCGACCGTTGCTCACCCATACTTACAGGGATGTTGGCCCGCTGATAATTGGCTGGAGTCCAGCGATGAGGAAAAGGATCCGTGATGGCGGCGTCCGACAGAGGGGCATGTAACCAGTTGAGCTGCAAAATATATGATCCAACTTGAAGTGGGTGATGGTTCAATGGTTCAGAGGCAGAGAAGAAGTGGAGTCGGGGAGAGAAGAAGAGGGAGAAGCTTAACAAGTGTCGGATTGTTTAGTCAGAGGACACTTGGACATTTTTTCATAATCTGATGCTCATTGTGGATTAGGGTGAAATAAAAACTTTGGTGGCCTCATTGTTTGATATGTAGGATTAATGATTTGTCTCATTTTTATGTTATTTATTATTGTCTCTTCTATGCCTTATATTATAAGAATAAATTGTTCTGATCGATGCCCTGTCTCTACGGGAGAATCAGCTAGCCTACCGTTGAGTTTAATATAAGAGTTAAATTACACAAGCTTTAAGCTAAAATTAGGATTTAATTGGATTTTTTTTTGTACCTACCATGTGATATAAACACTATCATGGATGTTTTCTCATAATCTAATGCTCATTATGGGTTATGGTGAAATAAGAACTTTGGTGCCTTTTTATTTTTTTCGAGCAAATCTCATGGTAGTGTTTCTGTCCTTTTTCTTATCAGGTACTGCCATTGGCAGATTCTCTGAGCATAATGTTGTACGAATTAACTTATCTGAATAGGTGATAGGCGTATTTTGCGTACTCTAATTTAATCCTCAAGTAAAAGGATGTCAATTGTAGCGTCAAGTACCCAAGGTAAATTATCATTCCCACTGAGATAGTTAATTATTTATTTATTCTAGATTACTATTTAATAAGAATTACGTAACCAATTTCCAAGAGTTTTTAAATTGATTATCTAATAACAAAATATTAAATAACTGAATTATCAAGAGCAATAAAAATAAACAAGTTTTAATCAAGAGATAAACAATAGTTCTAAGATATCAGGTATAGACCAATTAATTTGGGTTTCTAAACTTTCAATTGTTCATTCATGCAGCGTCAATAAAAATACACCACTTAATCCTGTTATCCCACTAGATATAATCTGATTTTAAGCTAATAGTATATTCTGATTTATTCCCTAAGGTGCGCGAATATTACCAAGCCTTATTCCTAGATACTAATCTAAGCAAACAACAATACCTCCGAATGGTAAGTTCGACTAACAAGATATTCTCTGGAATCACTAAAAGGTTCTATCCACTTCCTACTTGAATATCTAATTGCATTGTTTCACTAAACAATTCAAGTATCTAATTTACCAATTCATGAAATTAGAGTGTTTATAGCGGAGCTACTTCAATTCCTAACAGATAGACAATACAAATCATGAAAGCACACAAGCTAACATAATAATTCAAGCATTATAGCGGATGTCATGAAAATATTATGAAGACGTTATGAAGCAGAAAAGAAAAGTCTAATTAAATTAAATAAATTCAGAATATCAACTGCATAAAATCACAATCTTGGTTTAGGTTCTCAAATCAATTCAAACTAACCATCAAACCCTAGAACTGTAAAAGAAATTAGCCCATGAGGTCACAAGCAACACTCATGTCTAAGCAATTCATACCACAAATCAAAATAAAAGAAAGTAAAAGATGAAAAACACGAAACCTTAGTGTAAGCGTAGTTTGGCATTCCTTCTCCGTCTCTCTAATCGTCCGATCTCCCTCAATTAGCACTTGGAACCCACTTGAAGATGAATGGATGGTGAAAATCAGATTTGAATCTGATGTGAGAGTGCTGGTGGCGTGAATTATCGATAGATTGTGGATGGGTCCTCTTTAATTGTCTGTTGATTCTCCCTTTTATGTTTTGGACACTTGCAGGGCTTTTTTTGCATCGATTTCTGCCCCAAAACATGATCTGGACATTGTAAATACATGTTGTATCGAACAGGCTGCGTCTGGGCCCAAAAATAGGCCACTCGGCACCCAGCTCGCGCTGGGTCTTAGATGCTGACAAGCGGCATCCCAGCTGCATCAGAGCGACTTGCCACGTCACATCCAACTCGGCTGAAATTGGCTGTCGAGCCACCCTAGCTCGCCCAGAGCTTTTCACCTAGCGGCTCTCGAGCTGCAGACTGAATTGTGTGACCTCACCGTTTCGAGCATAATTTCCTCATACGGACTTCGATTTGAGTAATTTTGTGCCAAAATGATCCTCTATTCAGTGGCTTTCCAATGATATATCACACGATCAATTTGGAATTCTATAATAACACAGAAAAATTATGCAATGTGGACGTGTGTTTGATCAGCATTCCTCCAAACTTTCACTCTTCATTCCAACTTTAAACTTTTGATCCTATTTTACCCTTCAAAACTTAATAAAACACCTTAGTAGCATCTTAGTTATGCGAGATATGAAAACCACACCATTCTACATAAAATCATGGCAGATTCTATAAAAAATGGTATAATGTGAGACCTAAAATACGTAAAATTCCACTTTCAACAATAGATAAGCTAGGCTTAACCATTTTTAAAAATCTCCATTTCTCAAATCAACATAAACAAATAATTTTTTCTTCTCTTATGTTTCTTCCTTACCCTGTAAGCTTTTGGGTTTGAACTTTTTAAATTGGGTTTGTTTGCTGCAGACTGACATTATATATGGATTTGCCAAGGTCTGATTTACATGTTGAAAGTGATGAAGGAATACAATTTCCCTATTCTTATGGCATCATTCTCTCAATTTTCATGATTCTTTATCTGATCTCAGCAAAATAAATAGTCTTGGTTATTCAAATTTATGCAATGTTTTGAGGTTTTATTTGCTCTCAATTTATTTAAATTGTTCTCGAACTTTATTTCTCAGAAAAAGGCTGAACAAAGATGGTTGGAGTGAAATGGTGAGTCAATTGAATTGGTTTTGGAAGATGATGATAGTGAGGAGGGCAGAGTGCAGAGATCCAAACAAAACAAGGCCCAATTAAAAAAAATGCAACAATTGCAACAAGTCTAGATTATTACTAAATGGCTATGGAGATAGTTTCAACATTTAGAGATTAAAAAAAAACCTTGAACATTGCCACTTGCATGGAATTTTTAACAATTATTAACTACTAAATTCAAAGAATGACAAATGGAATCTAACTTGAATGTCAAACAGATCTCTACCTGATAAAATGATGGGCAGTCGAATTTTTTGGCAAATCTAAAAAAATTGATACATGCCCCATTAAATTCTATTACTATAACTACACAATACATAAAATTAAAAATAATAATACTCCATATGTCCCGTCCTAATAATTACATTTATTTTTTGTACGGCAATTAAGAAATATGATATTTTAATGTATAGTGGATATATAGTTGTATTATAATGGTAGGAGGGTCACGTTGAGATAGTTTAATCATTTTATGTGGATCCCATACACCAAAAAGTGAAACCATTAAGAACAGATCCTCATAAAGGAAATATGTAACCAGAAGGTCGAGAAGATAAATGAAATATAAGAATGAAAGACAATAATAGATAACAATATTTATAATTATTTCCGTTCAAAACAAAAATGGGATAATTAAAAGAAAAATAAAAAAATAATACAACAAAATTCTAACCAGACCAAAATCGGACAAGACAATCTCGTACATATTCGTAGAGATAAATCTATTACAACTAAAATATAATTAACAATAATTCTATGATAAAATGCTTAAAAATTATTCGCAAAATATATTTATTTTCGTGCAAAATACATGTGGAATAATTATAAACATAAAAAAAAATACAACAAGATTCAAACCAGATCAAAAGCGGATGAAAGAAACTCAAACATATTCATAGAGATACATAACACTATTAAAATAATTTTTGTTTACCAACAATCCTATAATAAAATGTTCATCGTACAACGCACGAACGAAAAATATTAATTAATTAAAAAAAAGGTAAAATTGTTTACAATTTTATAGAGGACTTCTCCTTCATATACCTTTTCCTTCATATACTATTACACAACAAAGTCTTGCCCGAAAATAAGTCTTGCCCGAAAATAATTAAGAAGTTAATAAATAATAACAGTAAGGCAATGACCAAATTACCGTATCAGATTTATTTTGAATAAATCAAAGTCAACAATGAATAATGGAATATTAAAACAAAAATCTTATTAAAATTTTTGGGTGAGATCATACATGACGGATAAAAATAATCATATTGTTATGAAGTATACATACGACTAATAGAAAGTAGTAATTAATAAAATTCTAATGGAATACTTTCTTGATATAGTATATTTTATTTATTTATTATCTTTAAATCTAAAATAATCTATCAATTTAGGATAATTGAAAAAATAACTTATTTTTTAACCAAGAAAAAAATATTTTTAGATTTGTAAATTTAACCAAGGTGAAAAACATGCATTTATTTCACATAAATAGAAAACATTGCTATCACTGTTGAAGTAATCATCTTCAGCATCATCAGATGATATCAAAATAGGTATATTGATTGATGTGTCAAATACCTTGGAGATCATATATGACTATCTGTTAGAATTCATATCTGAAACTTTAAAAACCACTTAATCTTCTTGAAAATTTTCAAGTTCTTCAATCATGTATTTTCATCCTCTAGTAAAACCCGTAGTAAGAGCAGTAGAAATGAATGAACATCCATATTTAACCAATTTTAACTAACTGTGAGGAATAATTTTCAAATTAATAAGTGTATTCCTTAATCTTATAAAACATAAAATATGTAAAAAAATAGTTATATTATACAAAATAATATACATCTCCCAAACCAAATAAGCAATCTCACATTTTTCTAAATGTCATAAATATCTCACATTTTTTTGAAAAATCTAAATTGAAAAACTTATTTTGTTTTAATATATAAGAACCTAATTAATAAAAAAAATAAATCAAAATTGTATATAAGAAATTTTACGTATTTATATATTTAATATTTTAAATGATATTAAAAATATAAAAATCGTTTTGTGTAAACAAATAATAAAAATTATAGAACATTCTTATAATTAATAATTTTATTATTATACAAAGCATAAATTTTATGAAACATTCCCTAACTTATTCCTTAAAAGTTTTGTTTTAATATAAATAAAATTAAATAAGTTAGAATTGTTTTTAAATAAAAAATTCTAATAATACATTGTTTTATTATTTATTATAGTTATGAATCTCAAATTTGATATTAGTTAATTTATATTTTAATTTACTAATTTTTAATAGTATAAAAAAGAGTTAAATAATCATAAATATCAAATACAGTTGACATCTCACATATTTTAATTTTATTTCAAACAACTTATTTTACTTATTAAAAATAATAAAGAAATAAGTTACAAAACAATAAATCTTCTAAACTAATAATAATAAATCATATGACATTTTTTAATATGTAATGTAATAAATATTCAATGAATCTATGCCTGCACCTCACATTTTGTAAAATTTAAATTTGAAAATTTATTTTGTTTTAATATATAAGAAGATACTATCTTATAAATAAATTCGTAATTATTATTTATGTCACTTCCATAAATAAATTCATATTTCCCAAATAAAAATAATACACAATCTAAAAATCTCACAATCTATCTATATATATATATATATATATATATATATATATATATATATATATATATATATATATATATATATATATATATATATATATATATATAAAAGCAAACCTAAACTTCTATTTTTGTTTTCAATTTTTTTTCAATTTTACTCTATTTAGAAATAATTCAATTTTAATCTTGAACGTTCAATTAATATTTTTGATTTCAATAATAAAATCTAATCTCATTATTATTATTATACTAATAATAATGAATTTTGTTATTTAAATTTTACTTTTTTATTTAACAATATAAATTTGATAAATATAAGAGATATTTTTGGCATACTTAACTATTTTTTAATCAATATATACTTAATTTAAATTAATATATCAATCAATATTCATATATTATAATTTAATTTAATATACATAGGAAATATGATTTTCCTTTTATTTCAATCAATCATAAAATAAAATTTAATTATACTAATAATGGATTTTTTTATTATTTAAGTTTTACTTTTTTATTAATTTAATTTAACAATATAAATTTGATTAATTTTTAATTAATATATGCTTAATTTCAGTTAATATAGTATCAATTTTATTTTTATTAGAATCGTCTCTATAAATATTTGCTTTCAATCACGGTCGTTCATTCATTAAAATCATTCTATATAAATATTTTCAATCTAATCAAATTCTTACTTTCTCCTTTTTTTTTCTCTCTCTAATATTTTTTTCTTTTTGTTCTCTTCTTATATGCAGGTTCAATTATTCTCCTAAAGGTATCATTATACTTTTTAATTTTTTGTTATCTTTTTTTTTCTCTTCAATTTTTGTATTTTTTTTAATAATTCTATAAACCCTATTTTTATACTTTAATTTATTTTATCTTCTTCTATAAGTACTTTTATTTGATATATTATTTTTAGGCGCAATCATTCTCATATTTGATTTTATTCTTTTTGTTTTTTTCTCTAATGCTTCTTATTTTTCTTCTCTTTTACAGATTCTAGTTTTTTTATTATTTATAATCCACTCTAATTTGTTTTGTCTTTTATACTTTTATTTGATCTTATATATTGATTCAATCATTCTCCTAAAAGTATCATTATACTTTTTAACTTTTTGTTATTTTATTTTTTCCTTGGATTTTCGTGTTTTTTTAATACTTCTATAAACTCTATTTTCACAATTTAATTTATTTTATCTTCTTTTATACTTTGATATTATTTTTAGGTTCAATCATTTTCATATTTGATTTTATTTGTAGGTCCAATAATTCTCTTTTTGTTTTTTTTCTATAATGCTTCTTCTTTTTCTTCTTTTTTACAGATTCTATTTTCATATTATTTATAATCTATTCTAATTTGTTTTATCTTTTATACTTTTTTATTTGATCTTATATGCAGATTCAATCATTCTCCTTAAAGATATCATTATACTTTTAATTTTTTGTTATCTTATTTTTTCTTTTCGATTTTTGTGTTTTTTTTTAATAATTCTATAAATCTTATTTTTATAACTTAATTTATTTTATCTTCTTTTATACTTTTATTTGATATTATTTTAGGTTCAACCATTTTCATATTTGATCTTATTGGTAAGTCCAATCAGCTATCATTTTTTTTTGTCTATCTTTTTTTTCTTCAATTTTTGTGTTTCTTTTATAATAATTATATGAACCATATTTTTATATTTTAATATTCTATTTTTTGTTCTTATTTTTAATCTTCTTTTTGTTTTTTTTTTCTTCTAATGCTTCTTATTTTTTTTCTCTTTTACAGATTCTACTTTCATATTATTTATTATCTAGGTTCAATCATTCTCCTTAAATTTAAATGTTCAATTATCAATCTATCTATCTTTGTATATATAAAAGCAAACATAAACTTTTACTTTTGCTTTCGATTTTGTTTTCAATTTTACTCTATTTAGAAATAATTTAATTTTAATCTTGACCGTCCAAATAATGCTTTGATTTCAATCATAAAATTTAATTATATTAATAATGGATTTTATTATTTAAATTTTACTTTTTTATTTTACAATATATATTTGATAAATATGAGATATATTTTTGGCATATTTGACTAATTTTTAATAAGCTTAATATATATATATATATATATATATATATATATATATGTAAAACAAACTTAATTTTTATTTTTATCTTCAATTAATCTTGACTGTCTATTAATTTTGATCTCAATCATAAATTCTATTTAGGCTAATAATAAATTATTTATTCATTTTTCAATCAACAATATAAATTTTATAAATTTGAAAAATATTATTGACATATATTCTACTAATTGTCAATCAATATACTAATTTTCATAATATCAAATCTTTCAATGCTATCTTTGGTAATTTTTCACCTTTTTCCTACGTCATTGATTGCTTTCAATCACGATCGTTTATTCTTTCAAGAGTAACTCTCTTGTAAGACGGGTTATTTGTGAGACGGGTGTGAGACGGATCGACCCATCACTAAAGTATGCTTACTGTAGAGTTAAAGTATGTTTATTTGTAGTTAAAGTATGTTAATAATAAATCGTATTATAGCACACTAAAATCATACTTTAATGCATAATCCAACACACTTTAAAAAATATATTTTAACAACTATTAAACATACTTTATATATACAATAGCATACTTTAGTGATGGGTCGACCCGTCTCACTAAATAACCCGTCTCACAAGAGACTTTGTCTTCTTTCAAATCATTTTATATAAATATTTTTATTACCTAATCAAATCCTTACTCTTTTTTTCTTCTTCTTTTTCTTCTATATTTCACGTTCATACTATTTCTAATCTACTTTAATATGTTTTATCTTTTATATTTTACTTTGATTTGATCTAATGTGCAGGTTCAATCATTTTGAGGTATCATTCTTTTTTTTTATATCTTTATTTTATCTTTTATACTTTTATTTGATCTTATTTTTATGTTCAATTATTCTCATATTTGATCTTATGTGCAGGTTCAATCATTCTCATTAGAAGTATCATTCTTTTTTTTTGTTATCTTATTTTCATTTCTCTACGATTTTTGTATTTTCTTTTTAATTCTATAAACCTTATTTATATACTTTAATTTATTTGATCTTTTATACTTTATTTGATCTTATTTTCCGGTTCAATCATTTTATTTGGGGTATCATTATTCTTTTATTATGGGCGTGAGTGGAATGGGGTGACGAGGGATTTGGGAGTGGGTAAGGGGTAGGGTTGGGTGGTAATACTTTTATTATTTAAATATTAAAATCTAAAATTTTATTTAATTTTTTTGGGAGTGAGGGGTGGGTAGGGATAGGTTGGGTGGTAGAGTTTCCTCCACAAAAAATTATTTTTAATAAAATTTCAAATTTTAATATTTAATACAATAAAATTTTATTATTTTTATTTATCATATATAAAATTCTATTTTAAAAATATTTTTAAATTATGAATTTGTAATCCTTTCAAAAATCCATAATTTATTCAAATAGTGAAATTCAAATGAATTAATTTAAAATTCAAGGAATTTAAATTTCACTCTTTTTCAAATCCATTTGATTTGAAATGACTCAATTCAAACACAACCTAAAAGTATATAATTGTAATATATATACTTTAATTCTTTCCATGCAATGCACGGATGGGTAATATCTAGTATATATATACACTTTAATATTAAGATGATACCCCTTTACAAATTATATAACTTATTTTATAATTTTATTTATTACCTAACATATCAAATTACCTCTAAAAACATGTTAGAATTCAACTTTTTTAGAATTTCTGTAACTTTGAATTTTGTTAAGAAAATATTCTCTCCATAAATTTATGTTTTTCATTTTGAATTATTTCAAGTTAAGGTTTACATTTTTTTTACTCAAGTTGGGCCATACAAAACAATTAATTATTTCATGGAGGACTCACACACAATACTAATACAACTTCCTACTTTACAATAACGGCCTAATTGGTATGAATTGAATGAAATTACACGGGATCGAATGAACTTGTGAATGAAATATAGATGGAAAATAAATGATTAAAAATTAAAATTCTCATAATTGGTATTAATTGGAAATAACTTAAGTAATGAAAATATATTTTTTAATTAATTCCAATTTTATTATTAATATTCTATGATATAGTGTAATTATTACATTATTTTTATATTAAATAACTAAATTATATTTTTAACGTAAGATTTTTTTTAATTTAATAATATTTATTTAATAATAAAATCTTTCAAATATAGAATAAATTAATTAATTAATTAAAAAATTCACCACACATATTATAATGAATATTCTCCATGTTTTAAATTATTACATGATATTTAATTTTATATTATATTAAATAAAATTTATTTATTTATTATTTATTTTATAAATTTTAAAAATAAACTGAATAAGTTAAATAAGAATTAAAATAATATATAAAATATAAAATTTTAATGAATTTATGTATATTTGAAATAAAGGATAATGTTATAAAATAAAAAAATTAAATAAATGAATGAATATAATATTATTTGTAGTGAAATGCAAATTTAATTTGATTCCCAAATCTATGGAATGGTTAAACCTAGGAGTGTGCATGGATATTGGATTTAACCGAAATCGAACCGAAACCGCACCGAATTAATCCCGAACCGAAAAAACCGTTGACTTTTTGACTTTTTCCGAACCGAACCGAATCGATTTTTCGTTTGGTATGGACTTGGATTTTTTCCGTTTTCCCTTACCTAACATTGGATATAACCGAACCGAACCGTACCGAACCGAACCGTACCGAAAAACCGAATTGAAATTATGCATTAAAATTATATATAATATATTTATCTTATTATTTATAGTTTATACTTTATAAGTCATGAATTAATTAATTTTAATTTATTAATTACGATTACATTATATTATAATAATTAATTATAATATAATTATAAACAATAATTTAAAATTATATCTAATTCTCTAAATATTTATTTGTTACTATATATTAAAAATATATATTTCATAAAGTAAAATGAATTTCTAAAAAAATAGAAAATAAATAAAATAATATGTTCAAAGTTCAAATTATTATTTAAAAGAACATAATAAATAAAAGTAAATGGTATCTCTAAAGTGTAAATTCAATTGTACACTTAATAAATAGTTATCATAGTTTATATTTATTTAATGAAGATAAAATGCAAAATTTAAATGATAATCCATATTTGTGTTTAAAATATTATTAGATGGACTTTAATCGAAATAAACATTAAATTTAAAGTTAAAGGTTTAAAGAAAAAATTTAAAATTATTAAGTTTTTTTAATCTTAGACTATTATTTTTTTAGGGAACACATGAGGTCGTCTTATGTAAGACTATTTACATTTTTTAAATAATTATCAATTTTTATTAAATATATTTTTACTTTTCATTAAAAGTTTATCATTCTTTATTTATAATATGAATTGTTTATGAAATAATGCAATGCATCACTCTCGTTTTTCATCAATTCGAGTATAAATTTTTATTCAAATATTATCTCTTCATGAAAGTGAAATTCTTAATGTGAATTTATTCTTAAAGTCAATTTTTATTCAAATATTAAAACTTCGAATTTGTTTGATGAATATTTTGGTTGTGTTTTTATTCTTATTTGGATTTGGGAAATTTAGTTTTTTTTGGTTTAATTGATATTTTCTAAGTATTTATGTGTGCAAAAATCAATTTATCATGAGAAATTCGATCTGATCCGCTCCGATCCGTCAAAATCCATTTTCCCGAAAATTCATTCCGAACCGAACCGAAATTTGGTACGGATTCAATATTGGATTTTTTATTTATGGATTCAATATCGGATTTTTTTTAAAAAAATCCGTACCAAAAATTTGGAATGGATTTTTTTAAAATCCGTACCGAATCCCGATCCGCACACCCCTAGTTAAACCCATGTTATTGGGAGGAATAATATTCTTATATATATAAAGGAAAACACATTCCTTATGGAATGATTCTCATCATTAAAAAATAATCATAAGAATGAGAAATACAATATGGAATGATGATTTCATTCTCATTTAATTACTCCATACCAACCACACTCGAAATATTATTTCTCTTGTTTCTTTTTTAGTCAAGCTGGACTCATACAAAACAATTAATTATTTATGGCTCACACAAAACACTAATACAACTATCTACTTTATATTAAATATTATTTATCCCATACAAAACAATTAATTATTTATGGTTCACACACAACACTAATACAACTACTTACTTTATATTAAATATTATTTCTCTTACATCACTATACATTGAAAGATTGTATCTTTTAATTTATATGCAAAAAGTAAACATAAACATTAACATGGGAGGGAGTATCTTTTAATTTATGTGCAAAAAATAAACATAAACATTAACACATGAGGGTGGGAGTAACGATTTTTGATTGTGTAATATTGTACCCTTTCACTCTTACTTTCATAATTATTCTTTCGTATTAATTAAGGATGTCTAACACTTTTCATTTATTATATACTAGTAATTTATTTGTGTGTTGCACGAACATGACTAAAGTAATATATATATATATATATATATATATATATATATATATATATATATATATATATATATATATATATATATATATATATATATATATATATATATATATATATATATCAGTTTTTAATTTATTATTTTTATTATTATTTATACTCCTGGCCTCCGTCCACTTTAAGAGTTTAAATTTTATTATTTTGGGCGTCCACTACAAATATACCAATTTTTCTCTATTTTAATATATGACCAACACTACCTACAATACAACTACCTACTACACATAAAATAATAATATTTCTTAATTCATGTGAAAAAAAAATAATAATGTCCACCTTGAGTAGACGGAGAGAATTTCACGTTGTAACTTTTTGACATCTTTGGTTTGAAAATTTATTAAATTATTTGAATGGTTTATTTAAATTAAAAAAAATATTAAATTTTTTTTTAAATTTTCATATATACTAACTCTGGTCCATACTAGTTTTTACATTCTAAAAATATAATTTATTTATAACAAATCGCATAAATTTTATGGTAAGAAGAAAATAGTAATTTTATGGTACCTAAGTGTTATTATAATGTGTATAAATTTTGAGATAAAAAAAAAAAAGTGAAGTTATAGCATGTAGGAATAGATGCATCCACTTATTTTTTGTACTCATATATGTATCCATTTAAATATTAACTACTTATAATCGTACCCGTCCCATTTAAAAATTTTATTATCATACCCACACCTGTTCCATACCCGTCATAAAATTTTATGATAAAATAAAATAGTAATTTTATAGTACCATAAGAGTGTTAATATTGTATATATTATTATGTGCATAAATTTTGAGATAAACAAAAATAAATAAAGTGTGGAATTATAACATGTAGGAATAGAGATGTCGACGGGTAAGTTATCCACTTATTTTTGGATATTCATACATGTATTCGTTCAAATATTAACTACTTGTATTCGTATCTATCTCATTTAAAAATTTTATTATCATACATGTACATGTCTCATATCCGTCATAAAAATATATGGTAAAAACCAAGCATTAATTTTATGGTATTGTAAGAGTGTTAATATTGTGTATATTATTATGTGCATAAATTTTAAATAAACAAAAATAAAAATTGTGTGAAATTATAGCACGTAGAAATAGAGATGGCAACGGGTATGGTACCCACTTATTTAGGGATATTAGTCGTATCTGTTTAAATATTAACTACATGTTTCCATACTCATCTCATTTAAAATTTTTATTATTTAACATGTACCTGTCTCACATCCATTATAAATTTTATGGTAAAAAACAAGCAATAATTTTATGCTACCGTAAGAGTATTAATATTGTACTATATTATTATGTGCATAATTTTGAGATAAAAAAATAAAAAAAAAATTGTGTCAAATTATAGCATGTAGGAATAAAGATGGCAATGGGTAGGGTACCCGCTTATTTAGGGATATTAATACCCGTATCCATTAAATATTAACTACCTGTATCCATATTTGTCTCATTTAAAAATTTTATTATCTTATCTGTACCCGTCTAATACCCGTCATAATTTCATGATAAAAAGCAAGTCATAATTTTATGGTACCGTATTAGTATTAGTATTGTACTATATAATTATGTGCATAAATTTTGAGATAAATAAAAATAAAAAAGTGTGAAATTATTGCATATATGAATAGAGATGGCAACGGGTAGGGTACTAGCTTATTTTAGGGTACTTATACCTGTATCCATTTAAAATATAAACCATCTGTATTCATGCCTGTCCCCTTTGAAAATTTTATTATTATACCCACATCCTCTCATACCTGTCATAAATTTTATGATAAAAATGAAGTAATAATTTTATGATACCGTAAGAGTGTTAATATTGTATACTCCCTCCGTCACGCGTTAAGGTTTACATTTTTATTTTGGGTTGTCCCAAGTTAAGGTTTATATATTCTTATTTGTCATGTTGAACCCACACAAAATAATTAATTATTCCATGTAGAGCCCACACACAACACCAATACTACTACTCACTTTACATTAAATATTATTTCTCTCACCTCACTACACGTTAAAATATTATATCCCTTAATTTCCATGCAAAAAGTCAACGTCAACGTTAAGGCGGGACGGAGGGAGTATATTATTATGTGCATAATTTTTTAGATAAATAAAAGTAAAAAAAAAAGTTTGAAATTATAACATATGTAGGAATAAAGTTAACAACGGGTAGGGTACTCGATTATTTTAGGATACTCATACCTATATCCACTTAAATATAAACTACCTCTATCCGTACTTGTCCCATTTAAAAATTTTATTATCATACCCATACATGTACCCGCCACATACACATTATAAATTTTATGGTAAAATACAACTAATAATTTTATAGTTTTGTTAGAGTGCTAATATTATATATAGGGGTGGCAATTTGTGCTATTGAATCGAATTTCATGTCGACACGATAGTGACACGACATGAACACAAAAAATATCGGGTCGACACGATACGATAAGAACGAAAAAATACTAATTAAAAGTAATAATTTTTTAAAATATACTATGAGATTATTAATGAGTATTTTTATCATATATCTAACAAATTTTATATTTATATTGGGTTGTTAACAGGTTAATGGGTGACCTTGCTCGACCACCCATTTGACCTCCCATTCGAGTCGAACGAGAATGCACTTTTGTCTAAATCTGTAATTTTACACCCTCAATGCATTTATGTGTGTATTTTAACGTGAAAAGACCCAGAAAGGTCACTTGTAGGGTCCAGAAATCTTAAAAGGACAACCTAGAAGGATGGAGATCATTCATTCACAAGACACAATTCACAATTCATTATCCTCCACCATCACAAGAGTTAAAACTACTTTCCTCCACTCCATCCCATCATCTATTTAGCCATCACTGTGAAGATTCGTCTATCGAATCAAATAGAAAAGAACAAAGAGAAAGATTCAAGACGGAGGAGGAAGCGATGATCACCACTACATTTAATGTTTGTTCAATTCCTATTCTTTTCTTATGATTTTTCAGACTATGGGTAATATTTATCCAACCCCTATGTGTGTTGTCTGTCACACCATGGGCTAGAACTATTTTGGTAGTTTTAGGGTTTGAAGGTTTAAACAATTTGATTTGACACTTTAGGAGAAGTTTGTCATACGACTACAATTGGATTATTTCATATTTGATTGAACATTTTTTAACCTTTAAATCATCATTGTTTTGTGCCTCTTCAATTATTATATGAATGTTTAAACTTATTTCTAATTGTTGATAGGGCGCGTTCATGACTGATTTGGTTGCATGTTATGATTTTAAGGGAGGACTGTAATATCCCGAATTTTTATTTATTTATATATATATATTTATATTTCAAAATTTGAATATAGGATATGAATATTATTACTTATTTATTTTATTATGGTTATTAAATCTCGAAAAGAAAGCCAGACGCATTTTATTTATTCGTAAAAGAAATCTCATTCTCTTTATGCACTTCCACGGAGGCAGTTGCGTCTCTCACCTCATTTTTTCTCATCCCTTCCTTCACATAAATTTATTCAACAGTTATGTGCTCCAATCTTTACGTCTCAGTTTTATGCGATTCCGTGGAACAATTTTCACATTTGTAGTTTTTCTTCGTGCGATTCTGCTATTTAATTTTATATTTCAATTACTCTTTCATTACTCATATTTCAAAGAAAAACCAAGAGTTCTACATATTCTTTACATTTTCTATTCTTTCCATTCCATACTAAATATGATATTTTATTTTTCTGTGGCTGCTCTGTGAGTGAATGCGAAGATTTATTTTTAATTATGTGATATTCGTAAGATCTGAGGTGGGGTTTTATGTTATTGCTTTTAAATGTTATGTGTGTTATTTGTTATCGTGCGATGTATATGATATGAAATGTAAAGATATGAACTGAAAATCATAATCTTGTCCTGTGATACGAAAGAAGTGTTACAGTGGCATAAAGCATGCATCACGGGATGCGGCATGACAAGTTACATGACATGACATAGTACATGATACAAGATACATGTTTACAAAATTACAAGTTATATTGTTGTATGATTACAAGTGATTTACATGATGTTTAACTGTGATAATGTTTTATCTCACTGAGCTGTTGTAGTGCTCACCCCTTTCATGATCATGATTACAGGTTGAATGGAGAAGCGTGGTGGTGTGGTGAATCTGTGATGATTTGTGAAGTACTTTTATTATAGAAAATCTACGTATTTTAAAGTGTTTAAATGTTTAAATTTTATGTTTGAATTAAGAATTGATGTCATGAATTTCTATAAGTATATTATCGTGTCGTATATGCGTATCAGTTTAGAAAATCTTATGTATTTAAACTGAATATCTTTTCTCAAAGATTGATAAGTCAAACGTATTTGGTGTATAAATATTGAAACCTTGAAATTTTATGTTTTAAATATTAGGAGAATTGTTAGATATTTATTTTTTACACATTTTTAAGTTTATGTCCAGGAAATTGAAACTTCGGGCTGTTACAGTTGGTATCAGAGCAAGTCGACGTTTTTGTAGACCTATCTTTAAAAAAAATCTTTTATTTGATATTTTGTAAAAAATATTATATATTTTTTTTGTAAAAAATATATATAGTCTGGTATTATAAAAATTGACGATTCTATAAAATTTATATATATATATATATATATATATATATTTGAGTTGGGAAGTATATGATACCCACCACCAGCCACGGAACTCCAAGACAGGTATAAGTTTATTGTTATGAAATTTATGAATATTAACATGATACATACATGATATTTTATATTTTATATATGCTCATGATATTGCAATTTTATATGTTATGAAATTTATGAACATTAACATGATACATACTTGATATTTTATATATGCGCATGATATTACAATTTTATATGATAATATTTGATATACTTATATATTTTGAATATAAATGATTTAGTTCAGTATGTTTGATATGCTTATATAGTCAGAATATGAAATTACATGCGTAATATTTCAAGGACGAAATATATTTTTAAGGGGAGTAGAATGTAATATCCCAAATTTTTATTTATTTATTTATATATATATATATTTATTTATTTATTTTTAAATTTCAAAATTTGAAAATAGGATATGAATATTATTACTTATTTATTTTATTACGGTTATTGAATCTCGAAAAGAAAGCCAGACGCATTTTATTTATTCGTAAAAGAAATCTCATTCTCTTTATGCACTTCCACGGAGGCAGTTGCGTCTCTCGCCTCATTTTTTCTCATCCCTTTCTTCACATAAATTTATTCAACAGTTATGTGCTCCAATCTTTACGTCTCAGTTTAATGCGGTTCCATGGAACAGTTTTCACATTTGTAGTTTTGCTTCGTGCGGTTTTGCTATTTAATTATATATTTCAATTACTCTTTCATTACTCATATTTCAAATAAAAACCAAGAGTTCTATATATTCTTTACCTTTTCTATTCTTTCCATTCCACACTAAACATGATATTTTATTTTTTTATGTGGCTGTTTTGTGAGTGAATGCGAAGATTTATTTTTAATTATGTGATATTCGTAAGATCTGAGGTGGGATTTATGCTATTGCTTTTAAATGTTATGTGTGTTATTTATTATCGTGCGATGTGTATGATATAAAATATAAAGATATGAACTGAAAAATCATAATCTTGTCCTGTGATACGGAATAAGTATTACAGTAGCATAAAGCATGCATCGCGGGGACGACGGTCCTACATGAAGTCCTCTTCACCGTGCACAGACATTAGTTGGCGAACGGCATGACAAGTTACATGATATGACATAGTACATGACACAAGATACATGTTTACAAAATTACAAGTTATACTGTTGTATGATTACAAATGATTTACATGATGTTTAACTGTGATAATGTTTTATCTCACTGAGCGGTTGTAGTACTCACCCCTTTCATGATCATGATTACAGGTTTAATGGAGAGGCGTGGGGTATGGTGGATCTGTGATGATTTGTGAAGTACTTTTATTATAGAAAATTTACGTATTTGAAAGTGTTTAAATGTTTAAATTTTATGATTGAATTAAGAATTGATGTCATGAATTTCTATAAGTATATTATCGTGTCGTATATGCGTATCAGTTTAGGAAATTTAATGTATTTAAACTGAATATCTTTTCTCAAAGATTGATAAGTCAAACGTATTTGATGTATAAATATTGAAACCTTGAAATTTTATGTTTTAAATATTAGGAGAATTGTTAGATATTTGTTTTTTACGCATTTTTAAGTTTATGTTTAGGAAATTGAAACTTCGGGCTGTTACAAGGACCAATACTCCCGAGGCTTCTTTAGGTCAACTGTTGAATATGAATGTTTATAATTTAATTACACATCACTTTATGGGTTGATAAGTAGTACCTATAAAGGGAGAACATGTTCGGTCGAGTACCAACCGTGGGGTAATAATTGATACTGTTAATACCTAAAAAGGGGGGTAGAATTGGATCTCTTGCTCTGAGATGATAAACCATATTTACTAGAAGAATTGATACTCATATTAGTACCTAGAAGGGGGGTAGAATTAGATCACTTGCTCTAAGGTGATAAACCAGATTTACGTATTAATATACTTATGTTTATAGAGTAAATTAGTATATATTTATGATGCGTCCTAATCCTTCTAGTAGAGTTTAGCTCGGATACTTAGAGAGTTAGATTAGTGAGTTTAAACTGGAATTCCCTAGAGTTACTTGCTCTTCATACTTGAGAAAATTCCAAATTTCTTCTGAGTGAATTTAATTTTAATTTAAATATTTAATTTAGTAGTTGATAATTTGATACTAATAAAATCTTATTACAAATTGTCTTAATTAATTTGGTTAATAATTTAATTTGTAGTACTCCGTCCTTTAGGTTCGATATTTAATTTGGTCGCTTGTCTAAGCTACAATTGATATCCTTGATACTTGAGGATTAATGGTAGGTAAAGAAAAGCGTAACAGTAATAGAAAGGGAGCATTCACTAATTATAAAAATGTTAAACGGTCTCGTAAAAGACTCTAATTTTTTAATGTATCCACTTCATTAATATATGACACCAATTGACGCGCATTGTGCACTTGTGTGTGTTACCGTTTTATCATAATACTTTTGTGAGAGGTTAAAAAGTGAGAGTCAAATAAATAAAAAGTTATAGAGTGCATTAATTTATTTTGTGAATAATTTATACTCTCTCGGTTCCACATATTTATTCAAATCTTTTATTTTAAGGTGTCTCAAGTATTTATGCACGTTCCTTTAATAATAAAAATACAATATACATCTTACCAAATTTTTACACTTTATTCATTATTCCCAACAATTTTATTTACTTTTACTCTTTAAATTACCAACTTTTTTTTTACATTATATTATTAAAAAAACATCTCTTAATTTTCGTACCCGTATAAATGGGCATAAATACCCGGAGTAGTATATGTAAAAAATAGTAAACATTTTTCAATGAAAAGCAATAAATCTATTTAAAAAAACATAAAGTCGATTTATAAATATACGTAGGTTAAGGTGATGAGTGCAAGTGAAAGTCAGAGCCCATGGATGCTGCACTTAATTACTTGGCCATTCTTCTCTTTACCATCTCCCTCACCAGGAACTTCTCTAACAGAAGGCTTCCACCTGGTTCACTTGGGTTACCAGTAATTGGCCACACCCTTCAATTATTGAAAGCCATGAGAGACAACACGGGTGAAGACAATACGGCCCGATTTCAAAGCTCCATTTATTTGGAAGGCCAACAGTGTTTCTTCAGGGTCAAGCTGCACACAAATTCATATTCATAGCTGATGCCAACACTCTCTCCAATAGGCCATTCAAGTCGATTAGGAGGCTCGTTGGCGAGATGAATCCTTACTAAATAACTGGAGAAACTCATAAGCGTTTGAGGGGAGTCGTGGTATCATTCTTGAAGCCCGAAGCACTAAAAGAGTATATTGGTAAGATGCAAGAAGTCATAAAATTACACCTAAACCAACATTGGCATCACAATCACCAGGTCAAGGTATATATATTGTTAATGTTAGATGACTACCTCTTTTTAAGCTTATGTTTTTATGTAATATGGTATTAGAGACATAGTTAGCAAACGTCCAAAGGTTCGAGGTTCAAACCCATCCATTTAACTCAAAATGATGATTTAATTAAGTATAAAATAATACTCCTTTTTATCAATTTAAGTTTTTATATGAGATTATCATTTAGTATATACTCCCTCCATCTCCTCCAAATCGTCCTTTTTTTCTATTTTAGTTGTTGCATCTAAAGAGTCTCATTTTCTTTTTTACATGCATGGGACCCACACACACTCACTAATACAATTAAAGTATGGGACCCACACACCCACTAATACAACTACTCACTACATATTAAATAATAATACTCCTTAACAGTGACGGATCCAAAAAAAAATTTCGGGGGTACGACACGTAATTATAAAAATATTACTGATCTCCGTCCACATAAGTAACACGGGTTTTTTGTATGCCGAGATTAAAAAAAATTAATTTTTATGTTTAAAGATGTGTAAAGTTGCTTAGATGTATGTAAAAAATGAATATTTTAGATAATTTAATGAAAAATATATATGAAGATATTGAGATGTGTGTAAACAATGGATATTATTGAGATGCATTACTACCATTTTTAGAAACGTACATTTGTTATGAGGGGAATCAAAAGAAAAGTGTGAAATAAATATAGAGACGGAGGGAGTATTTGATATTTAAAATCGTATAATAAATAAATAAACACTCTAAATTATAATTATTGTTGACACCGTCTAATTTTTATTTGTAAAAGACATTATTATCTTGAATTTATACTGTAATTTTATTAAAATCAATTGAGTATAAATTTGTATTAACTTAATAATTTGGGGAACAAATTAATTAATATACAAATAATTATACATATAATTAAATATATTTTTTAAAAAAAAATAGGGATGGGGTAGGGGGATTTTGGGGTAGAGCCGTACCTCCTTGTACCCCATGCATTCGTCACTGCTCCTTAATCCACGTGCAAAAGGTAAAAGGATCCTTTTACATAGAACGTTGATTAAGAAGTATAGTATTTTAATGGATAATGAGTAGAAAGATATACTCCCTCCGTCCCACCCAAATAGTCTATTTTTTCCATTTTGGTCATCCCACCCAAAGAGTCCACTTTCTTTTTTACACACATGGGACCCACACACACTCACTAATATAATTAAAATATGGGACCCACACTCCCACTAATACAACTACCAACTACACATTGAATAATAATACTCCTTAATTCACGTGCAAAAAAAACAAAAATTACTCTTAGTGTGAGACGGAGGGAGTAGTATTTAATATAAAGTGGATGGGTGTATTAGTGTTAGTTATGGGTCCCATGGTGATATATTAATTGTTTTAGGTGGATCTCATATAACATAAAAAAACGTAAAAATTAAAATGTGACGCTTAAAATAAAAAAAATGTAAAGATTGAAATAATATATGACGGGATAAGATTATGGTATTTATGTAAAACTCAAGTGAAGAGGATATGTTGGATTAGTGTTGGATTGAAAATTTGATATTGGTATGAAGTTGATCAGAGATGGAAAATAGTTGAAAGTAGGTGAATGACTTTGAGAAATGAAAATCTTTCTTTAGGTTTCTTTCTAGTTACAATTAAAATAATATATTCAAGTATTTGTAGGCGCAATATATAGTTTCTAGATCTTTTAATGGATCTCTCCTCACCCTTAAATGGATTACTCCTCGCTAGTCTAGATCACTTTAATGGTAGATGATTCTATGAAATTTTTCATAGCATAATTAGTGTCTAGAATTTTTCTGATCTCACTTACGGTGAGGTCATTTACGCTTTCCCAATTAATTATTATATTTAATTAAATATATTATCACTTTATTTTTAAAATATTATTATCACATTTTATTTATACTATAAATTGTTTATAAAATAATTTGGTGCATTATTACCATTTTTTTATTAATTAAGTATCATTTTTTATAAAAATGTACTTAACCACTTTTTAGTTTTTTTCACAAAAATCATTATATGAAACGATTTTACACGTCTTCATCTTTTCTTTAATTGTCTAGGCCGGCTAGATCATTTCTCTAGCAATTATATGTATGGCATATAGATGTATGTTTTTTTCTTGAAAAATCTAGAAAATATGCCTCATTTATTTTAATACTCCCTCCGTCCCAGAGAAGTTGGTATAATTTTTTTTTGGCACGTAGATTAAGAAGCATAATAATTTAATGTAAAGTGAAGTAAAGTGAAGTGAGAGAAATAATAATATTTTTTTAAGTGTTATTTTATTAAAGAAAAGTAATTGATTAAATTGGTATATTAGATAAATATATTAGTAATTCGATAAATTTAATTTTTGTTGGATATTTAATTTATATTTTAATAAAAATATTTAGTATGTAAATCAGGTAATTAAAAAAAAAAAATTAACTTGAAAAAAAAAAGTAGCAGGTATAAGGAATTGGCAAAAATGCGTAATAATTACTCTTGACAATTAAGTTTGGGATTGAAGGGCATTAATGTAACTAACAATTGGTCATCAGCGCCTTTTTCATATTTTATGGGTAGGAGTTATCCGTCTCATGGAATGGAATCGGTGACACGGTCTCGCACAAGTCTTTGCTAATTTTTATATATTATATAAAATATTATATGCAACTATTTTTTACAATAATATATTACATTTTATTTATTCTAAAAATTATTCATGCACAAAATAATTTAATTTATAATTATCACTTTTCTATAATTTTATATTACTTTTTATTAAAATTATTATCACTCTTTATTTATTTATCTTATAAATTGTTCATATATAAAGTAGTTTAAGTAATGGTAATCACTTTTCCTTGATATATGCACCATTTTTAATAAAAATATTATCACTTATTATATTTTATGCAAATTATTGAGTTAAATATTTGTTTGGTCCCTTAACTTTTTTTTCTTTTTAATTTTAGTCCTAAAAATTATTTGTTTATATTTAGTCCCATAACTTCCATTTTTTGTTAATTTTGACTCAATTTTCGCTGGATTTGCCACCTGTCGCCGGAAACCAGCGAGCGATGATGACGTGGCTGTCCAATTGTTTCTCAATCAACCAAAGTGACACGTCACGTCCAAGTGTATAAAAAAATTTAAAAAATAAAATATGAATTAATTCAATTAATTAATTCTCTATCCAATTAATCTTCGACTCAACAACGACTCCATTTGGGAAGTGGCAAATAATGCATTTGCCATTTTGGTTAACAGGATTAAGTGGTGTATTTTCAGTTATATTCATTTATGACGTATGTAATGTTTTGTGAATTAAGTAACCGATTTTTCAAGAGTTTTAAGAATTAATTATCTAATTACTGAAATATTAAATAACGGAATTATTAAAGTCAATAAAACAGTTCTAATCAAGATATAGACAACAGTTCTAAGGTATCAGATATAGACCAATTAATTCGGGTTCCTAGACTTCCAATTGCTCATTCATGCAGTATCAATGAAAATACACCACTTAACCCTGTTAACCCACCAGATATGATCCGATTTTAAGCTAACAGTATATTCTGATTTATTTTCTAAGATGCGCGAATATTATCAAACCTCATTCCTAGATACTAATCAAAGCAAAAAATAATACCTCCGGATGGTAAGTTCGACTAACAAGATATTTTCTGAAATTACTACAAGGTTCTATTCACTTCCTACTTGAATGTCTAATTACATTGTTCCACTAAACAATTTAAGTATCTGATTTACCAGTTCATGGAATTAGAGTGTTTATAGCGAAACTACTTCAATTCCTAACAGATGGACAATACCAATCATGAACGCACACAAGCTAACATAATAATTCAAGCATTATAGCGGATGTCACGAAAATATTATGAAGACGTTACGAGGCAGATAAGCAAGTCTGAATAAATTAAGTGAAATCAGAATATCAACTGCACAAAATTCCAATTTTGGTCTAGGTCTCCAAATCATTTCAATCTAACCATCAAACCCCTAAAACTGTATAAGAAATTAACCCATGAGGTTACAAGCAATACTCATGGCTATGCAATTCATACCAACAATCAAGATAAAAGGAAAGTAAATATGAGAAACACGAAACCCTAGCATAAGCGTAGTTTGGCATTTTTTCTCCATCTCTCCGATTGTCTGATCTCCCTCAATTAGCACTTAAAACCCTCTTGAAGATGGATGAATGATGAAATCAGATCTGAATCTGTATGGGATGTAGTAATTCTCGATGGATGTGGTATGTGGGTTCTCCTCAATTGTGTGTTGATCTCTCCTTTTATATCTTGGACAGTTTTTGGGGCTTTTCTACGTTGATTCTGAGCCAAAACACGATCTGAAGGGTGTAAATACAATGTTGTATCGAACACGCTGCGACTGGGCCCAACATTAGATTGCTCGGCCCGAGCTGGGTCTTGGTGAAGCCGAGCGGCATCCGAGCGACTCCAGGATGACTTGCCACATCACGTAGGCCCCATCTGGACCCCACTCGGCTGGGTTGGCATGCCGAGCAGCTTCCGAGCTGGCCCGTTCCAACTCTGTTCCACGCTGCTTCCGTCTTTAAACTTTTTTTCCTGTTTTCAGCCTTCAAAACTCACAAAAACACCTTAGTAGCCTCAAAATCGTGTAAATACTCAAACGTACACAATTTCATGCAAAATGATAACTTTCCTAAGTAAAACAGTGTAATGCGCACACATAAAATGCGTAAAATTCCACTCTCAACAAACTCACAAACTTACTTGTTACTCGTCCCGAGGCAACGACATATAAAACTAATAGAGTAATTGAGAGGAAATTTCACAACTTCACATCCAAGACAATATAACAATTCAAAAATCATACTTCAAATACTAAGATAACCATCCATCTAAGAACATACCATTCAAATCAACTACTTCACTTTTTCAGAATGCTCATCCACCAATTTTCACGGGTAGTATTTACGCTCATCACTCAAGTGTGAGATATACACTGTAGGGTAAGGTGTTTACACTTATAATCAATTCAAACACACGCATAATCATAAGCTTGACAATCATCTCAACTCTCGACTAAAGGAATAATTTCGATAATAAGATCACAAAGGTCTTGCATTAGGATGTAGCGTTGGCTCTTTGGTAAAGGTATGGAATATATGGATAAAGTTACTTAATCACTAGTAGAGAATCAAAGAAGACTTATAGCTTTTCAACAAACATCTTCATTTTCGTCTTTCTCCTTCAATGCTCTTCAACTCTTCTTTCAATTCGAATTCCTCCTTTACTTTTGAACACAACTTCCTTACTTGAATCTTTTTTTTTCTTTTCTCAAATAAGGGTACCAGTTTCAGGCACTACCCTTTTTCATTTGATACCAGTTTCAGGTACTACCTCTTAATGCAACATTTAACCATTTTCTCCAACTATTTTCATTACTTCCAAATTATTACTCCTTATATTCTTCTTTATAAAACTCCAACTTGATTCCTTCAACTCTCTACTAGGTAGGAACTTTTAAGGCTAGAAAGGGATCAAATGGCTAATCACGTAAGCTACCAACAAATAAGGCTTTTAGGCTCAAAAGGGTTTACTACGGATAATTTCATTATGTAGGAAAATAATTTGGCTAGTGACTAATAAATAACAAAGATGGCCTAAGATCATCTCCTATTATCTAATCAAACACGTAGCTTCAAGTAAGATATAAAGCCAAGTTCTAAAATACGTGTGTATCAACGACACTCACAAGAATAAACTGAATCATCATGATTTCAAAAGGCTCAAAATCTCACATGGTTGTAGGAATGAACGAGCAATCCTAATAAAGCTACATAGCTAATCATCCATGCATATAATTAAACTTCAAGCATCTTAATATCAAAGCACAATACCAAATCGTTTCTCAAACACAATCATATAATACCATCAAGAGTAAGAAAAATCATAAAATCATCCTAGAGAACCAAAAATCAACTAGACCGACACTAGGATCAACACACAACACATAAATAATAACAAAAACACCTGAAAAATCGCAATAAATCAAAAATCAACATTCACAAATAAATCAAAAATATCAACTAATCGCAAAAAATCGACCTTCCAAGCACACAAAATAATGCAAAAATTTTGCTTCAGTGCAGCTAGACAAGGTATATACGTAACCCCCCCAAACTTAGATCAAACAAGGTGAGAGGCTAAGTTTGCAAACAAGTATATACCATAGTCGAGCAGCACCTAATAAAATTCCTACACCACACAAACACATAAAAGCAATTAAAGCAGAAGGGACAGTCCCCAAAAAGCACTCATGTTTAACGTCGGAGAGTCACGACGGAATACCTCGTTTTGAACTACAAGATCGGAGGGAAGTCTTCTCGCATTCTCACTTTCAAGTACTTCTATCCTCTCTTGTTCGCACCAACCACCTGACATTTCCTTGTCACTGATTCAGGAACCTTTTAATTCCTTTCCTCCCATGACTGTCTTAATTCCTCCTTGTCAATCCTCCACTCAATTATAGATTCAACCTGAGTAGAAAAATGAGAATTAAACAAGTTAGAAGTTTCATTACCAATATAATCATGCATATCAGGAGGTAAGTTCAGAGGCTTCAGATATGGATCATCAATTTTTCCTGTAACCAAAAGATTATTAAATATTACATCAAAGTTAGTAGTAGAAAAAGTAAGAGATACACTTGTTTTTGCGATCTCCTATACCACCTCAACTCTTTTGCCCTCATACTTCTCTTTTTTGGCAACAGGTTTTATCGCCTCTTCAACAGTGGTCTTCTTAGTCTGATTCACCATTTCAGCAGTGGTCTTCCTTCTCTATTTATCTCTAGCATCACTCAAAGAAAGTAAGTTCTCAAGAAAATCTATACATGCATCATTAGATAAACCCTCAAACTCTGCATCTGACAAGGCGAAGTCCTCCACTACTTCTACAGACTTGCAGTGTTGTTGATCTATAGGCCACTGCATCTCTTTATTCAAAGAAAAAAATGTGTTTAAATAAATCTCAACAATTAAATATATATCCTAATTAAATTAGCAATAAAAGAAAAATAAATAATTAAACTGTCCCCGGCACAACGGCGGCAAAAACTTGATAGGTGTTTTGCGCACTCCAATTTAATCCTCAAGTATAAGGATGTCAATTGTAGCGACAAGTACCCAAGTTAAATTATCAATCCCACTGAGACAGCTATTATTTATTTATTCTAGATTACTATTTAATAAGAATTAAGTAACCCATTTTTCAAGAGTTTTGTGAATTAATTATCTAATTACTGAAATATTAAATAACTGAATTATTAAAGGCAATAAAAATAAATCAAGTTCTAATCAAGAGATAAACAACAGTTCTAAGGTATCAGGTATAAATCAATTAATTTGGGTTCCTAGACTTCCAATTGCTCATTCATGTAGTATCAATAAAAATACACACTTACCCTGTTAATCCACCAGATCATATGATCCTATTTTAAGCTAACAGTATATTCTGATTTATTTCCTAAGGTGCGCGAATATTATCAAACCTTATTCCTAGATACTAATCAAAGCAAACAA
This sequence comes from Pogostemon cablin, assembly GCA_023678885.1. Taxonomy (NCBI): domain Eukaryota; kingdom Viridiplantae; phylum Streptophyta; class Magnoliopsida; order Lamiales; family Lamiaceae; genus Pogostemon; species Pogostemon cablin. The sequence continues at coordinate 23,593,550 of CM042989.1, read as the reverse complement.
CAATACCTCCGGATGGTAAGTTTACTAACAAGATATTTTCTGGAACTACTACAAGGTTCTATTCACTTCCTACTTGAATGTCTAATTGCATTGTTCTACTAAACAATTCAAGTATCTGATTTACCAATTTATGGAATTAGAGTGTATAGCGGAACTACTTTAATTCCTAATAGATAGACAATACCAATCATGAACGCACACAAGCTAACATAATAATTCAAGCATTATAGCGGATGTCATGAAAATATTATGAAAATATTACAAAGTAGATAATCAAGTCTGAATAAATTAAGTAAAATCAAAATATCAACTGCACAAAATCTCAATTTTGGTCTAGGTCTCCAAATCAATTCAATCTAACCATCAAACCCCTAGAACTGTATAAGAAATTAGCCCAAGAGGTTATAAAAAACACTCATGGCTATGCAATTCATACCAAAAATCAAGATAAATGGAAGGAAAAGATGAGAAATACAAAATCCTAGCGTAAGCGTAGTTTGGCGTTCCTTCTCTATCTCTCCGATCATCTGATCTCCCTCAATTAGCACTTGGAACCCTCTTGAAGATGGATGAATGATTAAATCAGATCTGAATCTATATGGGAAGTGGTAATTCTCGATGGATATGGTATGTGGGTTCTCCTCAATTGTATGTTGATCTCTCTTTTTATATCTTGGACAGTTTTTGGGGCTTTTCCGCGTCAATTCTGAGCCAAAACACGATTTGAAGGGTGTAAATACAGTGTTGTATCGAACAGACCGCTACTGAACCCAAAATTAGGCCGTTCGGCACCCAGCTCGGCCCAAGCTGGGTCTTGGTGAAGCCGAGCGGCATCCGAGCGACTCCAGGATGACTTGCCACGACGTAGGCCCCATCTGGACCCCACTCGGCTGGGTTGGCGTGGCGAGCGGGTCCAGCTCAGCCCAAACTGCTAGCCGAGTGGCTTTCAAACTGGCCCGTTCCGACTCTGTTCCACGCTGCTTCCGTCTTTGATATGTTTTCCCCTGTTTTCAACCTTCAAAACTCACAAAAACACTTTAGTAGTCTCAAAATCGTGTAAATACTCAAATGTACACAATTTCATGCAAAACGAAAACTTTTCTAAGTAAAATGGTGTAATGTGCTCATATAAAATGCGTGAAATTCCACTCTTAACAACAGTTCAAGGATGATAAGTAATAACGTTCTATAAAAATTCGAGTTAAATTCACGTTTGATCTCATAATTATAGAGAATTTTTAATTATGTTCCAAAAAAATACTATTATTTTCTATTTAGTCTCGTAACTCCCAATATTAACATTTAAATAATTCACAACTCACGCATAAAGAAATGAATTTATTTCAATTATTAGTGAAAAATTATGACTTATCATTCGCGGTACGTAGACTACTAACACGATCAACCTTAAAATTATCAAAGGCGTGGCTTTACTATGAGCAAAGACCCCAATTTTTCAACAATTGTGAAAGCTTTTATGATGGTAAGTATTAGAGTTTAAAACATAAAATGTCTTGCATCTTTTTACTTTATTCGAACCGTTCCAAAATAGTTAGGATACTCAATTTCATCCCAAAACCTTTTAGTTTCGCTCCGATTTTGTTCTAAAAATAATATTTTTTTTACTAATTTCGTCTCATAGCTTTGTAAGAGCATTGATTTAGTAACGTCCCATTTAATTAAAAAAATGAACATTTTTAAATAAAAATGACTATTTTGATAAGAATTTTAAAGTTAAGGAACTATTTCGGAGAAATTATGTTTGTTGGGACAATTTTGAATAAAGTAAATTTTTATGAATTTTGATTTTGAACTCTAAGTATTATGATGATAAAACAAAGCTCAAATTAAGGTTTTATTGCAAGATTTGATGAAATGAATAGCAACTAGTACATTGAAATTTCAACAACCTGTTCATATGAGTCTTAGAAGTTTGGAAAACTCAACCTAAACAACCTAAATGAGTCTTTGAAGTTTGGAGCTCTAATTGTTTATTGACTTACTCTATTAACTTTGTGGGATAATGTTATATATGTTAGATATTTTTGTTAAAATAAAGTGTATAGAAAAATTATTTTGATTAAATATTATTTTAATTGTCTGGTGTGAAAAGTGTATTGAGATCATTAGAAAATGTGAAATTTATAATAAAAAAGATTGAGTAACAATTAATGTAATTTTATATTAAAATTGATTCATCATATATTATGATTTATGTGGTTTATAGAGGATCATTCAAGAATATTAATAAAGAATGTAGTTTTGTATGCAAATCCATTCATCATGTAAATAGAACAAATCACAATCCTTATGCATACAAGCTTCTACATATGCCTCAAATTCATCTTCATATGTGATTTAAACTTACATATAAAAAAAAATTAATAATAATATACGATGACAGTGGGCATTCCGAATTTTAAAAATTCTGTTTTGCCCACATTTAAGGGCTTATTTAAAAGTTTTTTTTTTTTGACAATTTGGGCACCTTTGAACTTTTTTTCTTAAAAAATTGGTACAAAAGAATTTTTTTAAAACTTTTTGCCCATTGTTCAATTTGAACCTAAAAAAAATTGTTAAATAAATCTCAATAGTGTACCAATACTCAAATCTTTCCACTCAAATATCGCAATAGATAGGAAACCACAAGTCAAATAAATATGCAGAAAGTTAACGGAATCAACACCAACCATTTTAACGTAAAAAAACCCTTCAAGTTGAGTATAAAAATCACTGGACTAAATCCAGAAAATAATCCACTAATCGAACAAGACTACAAAGTTCCATTTCTATTTTACAAAATACCACATAATCATCAAAATACCATCAAAAGAATCACTCGTAGAGTGCAGAATAACAATTGGAGAAGAAAATATCTAAATAGTACAAAGAGAACACGAATCACTCGATTCTTGTTGCACCACCCAGAGATGTTTCAAGACAATTCACTCCAATCAATGTGTAGAAGATGTCGCCACAAATTCCCTTTTTCTCCCAACTCAATATCTCATTCTCGCTTCTGGATCCTACCTAACCACTAGTAATTTAAACTTTAATTAACCCCAAAGATGGAGTATTCATTTGGGCCTTATGATTAATGCAAATAATGGGCTATCCTTTTAATTATCAATATGGGCTTTTAGTTCTTTTACTTAACTAGCCCAACTTATTTGAGTAGCCCAACACATGGCACCAATTTATTTTAATGTTTATTCTTTCCTCATTTTGTATCAACATATTTAAACTTGTTGGACAAACTTTTAAGAAAATGAGTCTAATTGCTAGTAAAACTCAATAAGTAAGAATTGCAAAATTAAATATATCTATTTAATTTTCGATAAAAAAAATCTATTATTAAAAAAACTAATGAATCGCTTTAAAATCATGGCAATTATTAATAGAAGACAAGAACCCTACGCTATTTGCTCCCAATGTCAAGTGACGTGGTTCTTATGAAGGAACTTAATTAACAATCATTTTAAGGAATCATAACAAATTGTATTTGAATCTTATTTAGTTACTCTATTACGTGATTTAGATATAAGCGAATCCAATTTGATCCTACTTTTTTTTTTGTTTTTTTTTTTTCATAAATTTCAATAATTTGAAAATCCGTTTCAATCCTTTTATATCATCAATTGACATAATACCATATGTAATGAACCCGACAATTTGACTGGCAATATTTTAACACACGGGCATGATCCACATTATTACAAATCTCATTTAGTTAATTTGGTCCTCATATTCATACTTCTTTAACCATTTTCATTTGATGAATTTCATAGAACGTCCACTTTAATTGGGACAGAATGTGTGAAATCCTAAAGATCATTTTAAATTTTTTTAATTAGTTATCCATTTTTTTAAAAACGTTATCCCTTTTCTTTTAAAATATTATTATTTTTTCATTTATATTATAAATTATTCATAAATTAGTTCAGCACTATTATCACATTACATTAATTGAGTGGAGTATAATGTTTTCACTTTTTATCCATCTTACAGAAATTATTCCTATGTAAAACGATCTCACATAAATCTTTGTCGTTATAATTTGTTTTCGTAGCTATAACCTTCTTCCTGCGTCAAAGTAATCAAATAGCTTTAAGATATACTAGTTCAAGTGGTAAAAATGATAGAATGGAGTGAAAAAATATTTTAACTGAATTATAACTTCAGAATATAGATTCGAATCCTAACATGAATTTAAACTTCGCAATCAAACACATTTTACTATTTATTTCATCCATGGAATCCATTTCTTAAAAATGTTATAGTAATAATTAGGCTTTTCTATAATTTATCAAGACATATCTTATTATTTACCTCTTTCACTTTTTTTTTAAAGTAAAAAGCTGTGCATAACGTGGTTTTACCATAGTCAAACTCATTCGCAATTCTTGTCCACATATAAGGAGAATATTTAGTCTTTTGTCGTGATCTCAGTTTTATTTCTTACCACATGTTAAGTTGTTAAATTACATTTAAAAAAATTTAATGAACAAGTTGCTCCACAATTCCCCCCTCCTCCGCCAAACCCTTTCCCGCCTAATTTTATAATATCCAGGCAACAGAAAAAGACCAACACGATTTCCCACGATCCCCCAATTAATAATTTTCGAAACAAAATAAATTATTTATTCATTTACATATAAAATTAAATATTTAAAAATCAATAATAAGATATTTTTCAAAAGGGAAAAGATAACGATTTGCCTGACAGCTAATGACAGCGGCAGACCAACTTACACTTGCACTATTTTCACTTAGCTGTAACGGAGACCCACGCTATGCGACACGTGGCTTATCCTCCGCCGTGGATCTTGCAGATCGCTTTCTGTCGGCGAGATGATCAATGGCGTATTTAATATTTATGGCACTATTAATAATTGTGTCTCAAAAAATTCCCACCGACAAAAATAGTGGTGGAGCGCGTGAGAACAGCGGTCAGCTGGCGCGTGGGTCCTTATCTGGAAGGTGGGGCCTACTGCAACGTGGATTACTTTTGACATATTGTGGTGTTCCCTCATGGTCTTTGCTGTCACGGTGGATTTTTCCTTTGATCATGATTTTAATGATTAGGGTTTTTAATTGATGAGCTGTATTTGTTTTAATAAGTTTTATCTAACTTTTATTAACTATGATTGGTGGAACTAAACTGTCCATCTAAGTAACTGTCAATCTTTTTTTTTTTTTTATATCAAGGTTCCGGGCTTACACCCGACTAGTCCTCGAGGAAACAGTCCCGGCCCCTCAGAACTGTCTCCAGGTAAATCGCGGTAACCACACAATGGATCACAGGTTCCTAATATCTTTAACTACTGCGCACAAGGAGTTGATCCCCAAGTGATTGCTCCATGCTGGTGATTGCTCCATGCTGACCCTCCCCCTAGCTCAGCCGCAGGTTCCCACCGAGACGCAGGTTCCCACCGAGTTTCAGCCTCCCACACTGCCGCTTGTAGCCCTCAATATTAATTGTTCCACCATTGCGCTCTGGGGGGCTTGAACCCCTGACCTTTCAATCAGGGGTACCTCAATGTTGACCCCTCAATCTTTTTCTTATTTGGAAGTTGTTCTTTCCATTGTTTGAGTACATTTGAGTTACATTTGACAATATTTTAAGGGTATTTTGGTTATATTGTTGTTAACAATACTTAATGATGTTGAAATTTTGTACTCCCGAAACAAAGTATACGTTTGTTTTTTCACATAGATTAAGCAGTATAATATTTTAATGGGCAGGGAAGTGAGAAAATATATTTTAATGTGTAGTTGGTGGTTGTATTAGTATAGTAGGTGGGCCACATGTATTTATAATAATTATTTTGTATGGGTCCTATCAACTAAAAAATGAAATATATACTTTGTTTTGGGACGATCAAAATGGAAAAATGTATACCTAGTTGTGGGATGGAGGGAGTATTACCTACCAATTATATTTGTGCAGATTTTTTTAACCATTATTTCAAATAAATTGGGCTAATGAAATGTGTATGATTGGGGCCGTTAATTATAATAACTAATGAAATTGTTAATAAATTAATTTGATTTTTAGATGTATATATTTTATTGAGTGTATATTGGGTGCACCCGGGTGCAAGGGTGTACTCATATTTGTATGACTTTTTAATTTATTTTGTATACATGTTATTCTATTTTGTATACGTATTTTGTAATAATTGTATACTTTTTTCACACTAAATTTTTTATTAAAAAACTAACATCCATATGTGTATAACTTTTTATTCAATAATTTATACATATTTTTTAATAATTGTATATTTTTTTACACTCAATTTTTCATTAAAAAAACTAACAATTAAATTGTATACATTTTTGCTCATAATTGTATATGTTTTTATTTATATTTGTATATGGGTGCACCCGGGTGCACACTATAATTAGCCTATTTTATTTTCATTTTTTATCATCCCACATTTTTCGATATAATAAGTGGCATTGATGTAAATATAGAATACAATTTTTTATTAATTTTTTAAAGATAATATAATCTTTTAAATAATACTTCCTCCATCTCACCGAAAGGTCTCTATTTTACTATATTGGGTCCTTATTTTCCTTCTTAAGTAAAATATCTCCATATATGGTCCATCGCTCATTATTAATACAACTACTCATTACATATAAAATAATAATACTTCTTAATTTATATGCAAAGAGTAAATGGAAACTTTTGCCCGATACGGAAGGAGTAATTTTTTTTTATAATAATTTATTGTAAGATGGACGGAAACTAACGAAGTTTTATTATTAGAGCAGAGTGAGTAAATTTTATTTATCCACATATTGTTTCAATAAATCATACACGTTTAAGTGCGTTAACCATTCAACATCACAAGAATTTTTTTTATTATTCTTCTAACTGATTTTTTTTTTATCTATTCTACTGAATAAGATTGTGTTTTTATAGCTTTTTTTTCTCATAGAATTATTCATTATAAAAATAAAATAATATCCTAATTCTAAATTTTAAATTTTTTTATTTGAAAATTATAAATAATGATGATTTATATTTATTTTGATTTCTATGTCAAATTAATATAAATGTGTGGCAAGATATATGTGAGAGAGAGAATTAATTGATATAATAGAATGGATTAAAAAGGGAGAGAGAAATTATAAAAATGAAAAATACTCTTTACGTTCTAAAAAGTATTTCACATAATTTTGTGTGCGTAATAGAAGAAATTTTATTTTTTGATATATAAAGTAAGAAAAATATGAATATTAATTTTTCTCTAATTTAATTAAAAGGGTGTAAAAAGCAGTAAGTATTGTTGAGACGTATTTTTATCATTTTTAGAAAAAGAAAAGTATAAAATACTATGTGAAATAGATAAAAATGAAAAGTATGAAATATTTATTGGGACAGATGGAGTATTAGGTGTAAAAAGCAGTAAGTATTGTTGTATTGTTGAGACGTATTTTTATCATTTTAGAAAAAGAAAAGTATAAAATACATGTGAAATAGATAAAAATGAAAAGTATGAAATGTTTATTGGGACAGATGGAGTATTATTAACTGAGGAGGTAGAATATATAAAAGATGGGTGGTTGAGTATTAATGGGATATATAGAGGTGCATATAAGAATAATTGTTTTAAGATTTTTTTTTTATCGGCAAAATCAATAGTAATTTTATTAATAATACTGTATAAGAGAACTACCCAAAATTACAAGAAAAATAAAACATCATTACAATCTTATGAAAATAAAGCAAATAACACCCCATGAACTAGCACCCTCATTACAACTTATAGAATGAATTTCGAAGTTCGTCTCCATCCTCCATAACAAATTAATAAACTCCTAGAATGTCTCCAAAGGATCCAACTAAAAAAACGTGACTTTAGAGTTTATTTAATAAAATATATTAGTATTAGAAAAATTTAATCATATATGGCAGTTTCACAAGAGTTTAATCATATAAGCAAAAGCGCCACTATGAGTGGCGCCTTTCACTATTCACAACATTTTTTAATTGTTTCATAAAAAGCGAAACTACAAGTGGCGCCTCTCACACTGATCACTATGTTTTTTATTGTTTCGCCAATTTGAAGCGGCTTCTTAAATAAATAATAATAAAATAATATTTGAAATAATTTAAAGTATACTTATTTCGTTCCATATTAAATTTCACACTCTTCATTTTCGTCCGTCTCAACTCTCATATCGAACTTTACCATAAAATAAAAATAAAAATCACATCAATTGTAAATTTATAAATTTACTAATCTCACCTAACACACATAACATATTTTATAATTTATTTATTAGTACCTATGAATACATTAGTTTTCAAAAGTCAATAAAATTTGCCAAAATATTTTTTGTAAACTCTAAAATTATACTTATTCCGTCCTATATTAAATTTTACATTTTTCGTTTTTGTCCGTCCCACATTGAACACTATAAAAAAAATAACATCAATTCTCAACCTTAAATGTAGATATCACCCTCACTAACACACATAACATACTTTATAGTAATTTATTTATTATCTATAAAGACTACATTACCCTTCAAAAGTCAATAAAATTGATCAAAAATATTTTTTTTAACTCCGTATCTACAGTAACATTACAAACATGAGACAAGTACATTACACTAAATACTACTCCCTCCATCTCATGTTTATTTGCAACGTTACTGTAGATACAAAATTTAAGAAAAATATTTTTTTAGCCAATTTTATTGATTTTCTTTTTAGGTAATAAATAAATTATAAAGTATGTTATTTGTGTTATATGAGAATGATAAATTTATAAATCTACATTTAAGTTTGGGAATTGATGTGATTTTTTATTTTTATTTTTATTTTTATTTTTTATGGTAAAATTCAATGTGGGATGGACGAAAATGAAAAATGTAAAATTTAATATAGGACAAAATAAGTACTATAATTTAAGAGTTTAAGAAAAATATTTTTGCCAATTTTATTGACTTTTGAAAGCTAATGTAGTCTTTATAGGTAATAAATAAATTATAAAATATGTTGTGTGTATTAAATGAGAGTGGTAAATTTATAAATCTACAATTGATGTGATTTTTTTAATGATAAAGTTCAATGTAAGACGGACGACAACGAAAAGTGTGAAATTTAATATGAAACGAAATTAATAAGTATAATTTAAACTATTAAATTATTTTACATATTATTTATTATTATTTATTTAAGGGGCCGTTTCAAATTGGCGAGACAATAAAAAATATATTGTGAACAGTGTGAGAGGCGCCAATTGTAGTGACGCTTTTGCTTAAACAATTAAAAAATGCTGTGAATAGTGAGATGCGCCACTTATAGTGGCACTTTTGCTTATAAGATTAAACTATTGTGAAACTGCAATATATGATTAATTTTTTTTTAAACTACTATATTTTATTAAATAAGCCGTGACTTTAGCTCTTCCAATAATTTGTCAATATCAAAATTTTCATCACATAAAATAACAACATTTGTAGTCTTTCATATCAACCACACAACGCATTTCCAAAGACAAACCAATAACATATTTCCTCCCTCTAATAAGCCTACTAAAATGAAGTGAGTTTATAGAGGGATTCGAGGATAAAATTGTTTCACATCAAGCTAATTAATACACTCTATCCAGAAGCGATAGAAAAACTCACAATCAAAGAAGACATGGCGAACTGTTTCAGGAGATTTTTTGCAAAAGCAACAATTAATAATTGCATCTTGCGTCATAATCTTTCTACTTTTGAGGTTTATATAAGTGGAAAGGTGTTCATACAATACTCTCCATGCATGAACTCGAACAACTCTTGCATGAGATTATCTCATAATGAGGCCATTTTAAGTTTTCTTAATTAAAGTATCTCTTTTCATTTAGGATGATATTATTTTTCATTAAAAATATTATCACTTTTAATTATATTATGAATTGTTAATGAAATAATTTATTGCATCATTATCAATTTATATTAATTGAGGATTATTATTTATTAAAATATTATTACTTCTTATCCGTTCTATATATATATAACGCATTTCGTGGGATGATTTCACATAAAATTTTACCTTAACAGTTAAGTAAGTGTAGAGTTTAAAAATCAAAATCTAATTTTCAAAATTCAAACAAAACATAGTTTTAAAATAAACTTAATTTTAAAATCAACATCCTTATATAATACACGTAGAATACTTCATATATTACATAAATACCGAATTGCCAATTTTTTTAATAAAAGTAACAAAAAATGTACTCTCTCCGTCCCACAAAAATTTGCATGCATTTTCCGGCGCGAAGATTAAGAAAAGTTATAACTTTTAGGGGTATTATTGTATTTTTTGATAATAAATAAATGATAAAGTATGTTAGGTGTGTTAGGTAATGATGGTTTTTTTTTTAAATAAAGTGTATGGGGAAAGGGTAATTGTGTTTGGCTTTTTGCTTTTTTAGGAAGGTGCAAACTTTTGTGGGACAACCAAAAATGGAAAGTTTGTCATCTGAAATGGGAGGGAGGGAGTATATTTTTACTAAACAACGTGTAACATAAACAACGTGTAACATCAATTGGTACCCCCTTTGGTCCTCACAATTCTTAATTAATTCCTGCTTTTTCATTAATATTGTTTTTATTTTATTTTTAAATTTATTATATTTAAATGACTATTATACCCTAAACCCTAAACTCTAGGGATAAATTATATCCTAAACCATAAGGGTAAAATTACAATTATACCCTAAACCCTAGGAATAAATTATACCCTAAACCACAAGGGTAAAATTACAATTATTTCCAAAATCCTAAAATCTAAGAATTAAATATATCCTAAACTACAATTGTGAAATTATATTTATATTCCTAAAATTAAATAAAAAATAAAAAATAAACAAAATAAGAAAAATGAATAAAAAGAAACAAAAGAACGAAAAAAGAAAAAAAAAAAAAAAAAGAACGGAAAAATAATACTAACAATAAAAAGAAAAAAAAAAGCAAGAATAGTCAAAGGTTGCATCAATTTGACTGGTGCCATTGTATCATACAAGTCACTATACGTACAGAGTGAATTTGAGCAACACTCAATAAACTATATTCCATACATCCCCAAAGTATTTCACACTTTCCTTTTTCATCCGTCCTCAAAATATTTCACACTTTACTTTTACTAAATTTAGTAAAAATACATTATAACAATACGCACTTTTTACACACATCCCAATATAATACATACTTTTTCACATCTCCCAACAACTTTACACACCTTCCAACAACTTTACACACCTTTTTCATTAAATCAACTAAAATATATATTCTCTTTCTTACTTTATACATAAAAATACAAATTTTTTTTAAACTCCACGCACACCAATACGTAAAATATTTGTTGGGACGGAGGGAGTATTAAACTATATAGCGTGCGGAGTGAATTTGAGCAACACTTAATGTACTTCCTCTGTCCTACGAGACCTTTTTTTATCTCATTAAATTCTTTATACTCTAAAAATGTAAAATTATATTTAATCCAAAAACCTCAAAATTACTCTAATTTTAAAATTTTCCTCTTATTTAATTATTACATTTATAACATTATTTTACATTTTATTTATTAACTAATATACTAAAATATCTTAAAAAATAATAAAATTGATCAAAAAATTAATTTCTTTTATAAATAACGTATAACAATAAAATAAATGTGAAGGGTGGTGTGTGAGGAATAGTATATTTTTTTACAAACTGCTACATCATGTAGTTAGACATGCACCCGGTTTGGAACCATCGGTTTCGGTTTCAAGGTAGAGGGAATTGGAACCGAACCGAGGGTAGAAAGGTTTCGATTACGATTTCGGAACCGCCGGTTCTTGGTTTATTTTATATTTTTTATTTATTTTTTTTCGTTTTTTTATGAAAATAATACATGTGTTACTGTGTAATTTATTTATTAAAATATGTGTAATTGAAATATTGAATATGTGCAATTTCATTATTAAAATTTAAAACATGATGTACGCAATAATGCAAATTAAAATTTAAAATTTGATATTAAATTTATAATCATACAATATTAAAATATTGTAACTAAAATCTAAACCATTACAATTTCAAATGTACAACACTCTAACTAATCTATTGTTGCTATTAAAAAAATTTAGGAAAAATTACTTATATGTACACACTTTGTACCATAATTACTGTGAGATACATTGATTTAAGAAAATTATTCTCACATACAAAATATTAAAGTAAAATATCAAATATAACCCTAAACACATACACTTTTAAACCACAAACCCTCACCCACGTCGGACCACCGCCACAGCCGTCGGTCGATCGCCGTACCTCTGCCGGTCCACCCCCGACCGGTCGCCGGACCTCCGTCTGACCACCACACTTTTTTGATGCACACACTTTTTTTACTGCACATACTTTTTATACTGCACATAATTTTTGCTGCACACGAACTTTTGCTGCAAACAAACATTTATGTGCATCACATTGTAGGGGTAATATTGGAATACCACTATATATTTATGTAGTTAGTAGTAATATTTTGTATGTTTGTATCTCATAGTAATTAAGGAGATTTCAATGTACCCAGTAGTAACTATCTCAAAATTTTAAAAATACAAACTTTACAAAATAAAATACAATAAAATAAAAGGGAAAAAAGTCGGAAAAATCGGAGGTTTTAATCGGGAACCGCAGGTTACGATTTTGGAAATACTTCAATCGGAATCGAACAGTGGAATACTGATTTCGGTTTGATTTTTGCCGGTTTTGGAACCACCGATTCCAATTCTGATTAAAAATTTGACGGTACTCCGGTTGAAACCTGCTGTTCCAGTTAATTGTTGCATGTCTACAGTTGTAAAACACATGTATTGAGAATAAGATCTAGTATTTGTATTGACAAAATCCTAAATCAATTCCTGATGTTCTATATTATTTTAAAAATAAATTCAATTATTATTATATAATATTATTTTAAGCCAAAATAAATTTCCAAACTCCGACAGAATATGGTGCAACTTAGTGGCGGTGTAGTAGAAGAAAAAAAACAATTTAATAGTCAAAGTTAGTGTTTTTTTTTCTTAATAAATAATCAAGTTAGTGTTAGAAAATAAATAAATAAATAATCCCAATAAATAAATAATTGACTATAGGTTTCGTCAGAAAATCAACGGTGTCACACACGTGGCATTAGGTTGAATTAATAATGAATAATTAATATTTTGCACGTGCTGGGTTTGTGATTAAAGGGACATAATCACTGTGTAATTACGTAATCATTAGAAGCAGCTAATTCGAAGATGGAAGTATCCTAGGCTACTAAAGTAAGAAACCTAACAAGTTCTCACATTCTAAGGTTTTCCTTAAGTGGATTTTTCTTTTTAAATAATTAGTATACTCCTCCGCCACATCAAGATACCTATTTTATTTTTCATATGAATTAAATTAATTATTTTTTATAAGTAATTGTATTAGTGATAAATGATGGATCAATGTATGATTTTTTTTCTAAAATAAAAAAATTATATATATATGTGGCATAAATTTTTCTTGTTGGCATGTCGTCTTCAGAACGCTCCAATGTAACGTGTAATTTTCTCAATTTTTTTATATTTTTTTTTAATATTTTCCTTATTTACTTTTAATTAATTTTCTTATTTAATATTTTCTTTTTTAAATAATGTGTTATTTATTTTTTATAATAATTAAATTTTATATATTTTATTTATTTATTTGGGTATCATTGATTAATTACTAAATCTTTTAATATAATAATAAATTAATTAATATCAAATTAAATCATATATAAAGGGTAAAAAGAATATTTCATGTAATATTCTCTCTCACCCCACCCATAAATAATACTTTTTTATTATTTATTTTAAATGCACATCCGATTCTCCAAGAGTATTGGGAACTTTCTTCATGTAGAAATTTTCATTCTAAATAATATTCCATGTAATTTTCTTCAAGAGTATTGATTTATGAAAGTATAAAAATTTATTTCGATAGAGCGAATCAAATAGAGATTTGATCCCCCTCTAAAAAATTGATTCAAGTATTCTTCAAGAGGAAGAAAATTGATTCAAGTATTCTTGAATCGATTTACCACTTATGAATCGATTCTTCAATTGGAAAATGATCAAATTTCTTGAATCAATGTACATCTTAAGAATCGATTCTTCAAGAGGAAGATGAATCGATTTACATCTTAAAAATTGATTCACGATCTCACACAATACTTGCCCTAAAATTTATTATTATGAGGTATATACTTTAATAATAATTGTACTTAAATACAATTGAAAAAAAATAAAATACTATCAACTACGTACATAAATATACATCAAATGGACAAAATTATCTTTATATGGTTGCACATTTTTTTTAGAGACACAGATGGAGTAATAAATAGTTTTCAATTTTACTATGTAACATTTAAAAAAAAGTCAAGATTCTTTCAAATAATTAAAATATATGTTAAATATATATTAACTTTTTACATGATTTAGTTATATGTCACATTATCAAAAGTCAAATGTTATAATTTGTTGCAAATTCTTTACATTGTTGAAAGAAATTGTCTAGCTATAAAAATAAAAATATCTCTCTAATTAATATTGAATCGTTATATGACACAGATTATTTAATTATAAAAAATAAGAATAATATTTAATCCCCCTAATTAATATTGAATCGTTATATGACACAAATTATTTAATTATAAAAATAAGAATAATATTTAAATGATCCCGCGTAGTACTCAGTTTCATACTAGTATATATATATATATTGTTAAAGACTAATTATACTGTGCACCCACTTCCAAAAACGTATACAAATATAAACGAAAACATATACAATTATGAACAAAAATGTATACAATTTAATTGTTAGATTTTTTTAAAAAATTGAGTGTAAAAAATATACAATTATTAAAAAAAAACGTGCATACACCATTGAATAAAAAGTTATACACATATGGATGCTAGTTTTTTTAATGAAAAACTTAGTGTGAAAAAAGTATACAATTATTAAGAAACACGTATACAAAATAGAATAACATGTATACAAAATTGAATAAAAAGTTATACCATATGGGTGCACCTAATATTAACTCATTGTTAAATGACCACCTCATCTAAAAGCTTAAACTGATAAAGAGTTGAATCGTTAAATACTTAATCAAGTCACTCTAACACGCCCCCTCATATGCAGGCGGGTTAACTTTTGCCTCAAGCCTTGTATGTGAGATTTTCTTATAAATCGGTGACGGTGAGGTTCGAACCCTGAACATTTGTTAACCATGAGCTCTGATACTATGTTAAATGACCAACTCATTTAAAAGTTTAAGCTTTTAGTATATATATATAAATATATACTTAAAATAAAGAGTGAGACTCATGTAAACTGCAAAATTAAAATTAATATTATGGAATATTTTTTTTAAAGAGTAATTAATATTATTACATTATTTCTTAATTTATTATGAAATATATTATATACTTAATTTAATTGTTTTAACTAATATTTTTATAAATTTTATTTTGACTTTAAATAAAATATAAATCAATTAAATATTAATTTACACACTTTATTTTGATAAAATATAGATTATTTCCTTTTATTTCGAATTTAATAAAACTAATAACCCATTTATCTATTAGTATATATTTTAAATTGCTTAATTTAATATATATTTTATAATGTAGAATAAAGAAATTAATATATTTAATTATTAATACTTCACACCTAGAAATTTGCCTTAATTAAATGTAATTAAATGTTTATAAATATTAATTATTAAATTAAAAAATAAATAAACAAAAAGAATAAAATAAAGACTAACCAATCAAAAAGCAACACATATAAAAAATTTTTAAGAATGCACCTAATATTGCCACATATGTTTTTGCAAAAAGTTATTTTAGGCAATTACTTCTCAATTATATATATATATTAAGATATACTCTTTTATTTACTAAATTTTATTTAATATTGATTTTCATGTGTAATATTTTGAATTAATTATTAAGGGTTAATTGCAAAAAAGACCATAAACTTTACTCCTATTGCAAATTAATCCTCACTTTTGAGAAATTGCAAAAAAAAACCACCACCTTTAAGTATTGTTGCAAAACAAATTCAAAATAACTCTACTTTAGTAAAAAATTTGGTTTATTTTGCAGCAATACTTAAAAGTGGTGGGTTTTTTACAAATTTCTCAAAAGTGGGGATTAATTTACAATAGAAGTAAAGTTTATGATTTTTTTTGCAATTAACCCAATTATTAAACATAAAACAATAGTGATCAATTAATTGAGCTCCTTTAAGAAAACCTTACTTTGTCAACCGCGTGAACCTCCTTTCCAAAAGTCCATCTCTGCTTAGCAAGGTTATTTGGAATCTCATTCCTACAAGTCTCAGCGCTCCATAAAAAAAAATGTTTGTTTCCGAACACTTCCACCGAATGCACATTTTGTCAAGATGTACTAAAATCAACATCACACATGTTACACTCCTACCCAATATAGGGATTTTGAATAATTTAAGTGAATATAATTTACTTTGACTAAATTATGTATTAAAAAAAGATGATGTTTTTGTAGTAGTATTATAATATTGCAAGAGTGTTGATATTGTATATTGTTTCAATTTTATGATTGTATAAGTCTTTTGGAAGAACAAGAAAGGTAAGTGTGCACGTAATCTTGGGATGGAGAGAGTATGATTTTATAAATTTTTTTGTTACAAAAAAAATAAATTAATAAAAACACGTGTAGCCCACGGGCGAAGAGAACTACTCCCTCCATCCCATTATATTTTTCTCACTTTCCTCATTTGTTTGTCCCACAAAATATTTTACCTACCAAAAAAGAAAACACCACTTTATCTAACAACCTCAAAAGTTACTTTTATTTCAAATTTGTCACTCCTTTTTCACACACATATCATTACTTTATACTTTTTATTACCTAAAAATATTACAATACCCTCCAAAATCAATAAAGTTGGTCAAAAAGTGCAACTTTCTTAAACAACGTGGAACAGTAAAGGTGAAAAATATTCCGGGATGGGGGGAGTAATACACAGATTATTCTACACTGCTTAAAGCATTCATATAATGCACAAGTATTATTGCCACATTAAAAAAAATAAAAAATTCTCTTTTCAATTATACTCCCTCCGTACCGAAGAAGATGACACATTATTTTTTGGGCATGAAGATTAAGGAGTATAATAATTTAATATAAAGTGAAGTAAGAGAAATAATATTTAATGTGTAGAGGGTAGTTGTATTGAGGTGATATGTGGGCCCCATGAGAATAGATTAATTATTTTTGTGTGAGTCTCGTGTATTAAAAATGAAATGTATCAACTTTAGTGGGACAAACCAAAAAAGAAAATGCGTCAACTTCTATGGATGGAGGGAGTATGACGTTTGAAAAGAGTATGAATCACGTAGAATAGGGTGTCAAGTGTTTCATATTAATAAAACACTACTCTTCGTAGTGTCGAGTGTGAAGTACTTATTTTCCAATTATTTATGTTTTGAAAAGAGTGAATTATGTGGCATAAGCATTCCATTTTCGAAAGGAGGGTGGCTATTCGTATCCCCGAAAATACTAAATATACCCTAATTACTTAATATACCCTATTAAAATTAAAGATATAAACATAATTTATTAAATACACCCCATTTAAAGATCATATTATCCAATAAATTAAATAATCAATTTTCCACTCTTAACGCAAAACAACTAAGTTCTTATTGCGATCCTCTTATGCTGAATCTGTTCGCTAGTACCAACCAAACAATACCTTAATGTTCGGTTGGCATAATCGAACAATTTAAAAAAATTGTTTTATTCTATATCACAAATTTTTGGGACGTGATTCTGGTGGATGGGCCGTGGGTTACTGGCCGGAGGTGCCGGGGAGGATGGCGGCGATTTTCACGGGGGTGGTACTGGCGAGGAGCAAGAAGGGTGTTTCCGTGCATGATTTCAATATGAAAGTTGATCGAAAAACAAGCAATGAATTTTTGTATGGAAAGAATATGGTGAAATCGAAAGATATGTTGGGCCATTTTGTAGTGGAGAGAATGGAAAGTAGTGCCATTCAATTCTGCTGGAGCAACCATTCACCGCCGTCCACCACAGCTTGATTGTGTTTGCTAAACGTCAATCCACTGGAGAGACTGTTCCAGCGCTTTCTCCATGTGTACTCTGCTGCAGGCTCCGATCCGATAAAGGCCCGTTGCTTGCTGCTATATGCCAATCTTCATGCTAAAGTGACTGATGTCGATTGGTTGTTGTTGCATTGAGTCGTCCCCAATCTTCAGAAAACGCTGCCGCCTTGTTATATATGTTCGATTCTTGTAACCGAATAAGTATCATCCGTTCGATTATCGGAAGCGAACAAGTGATATATGTTTGGAGATATGTTTGATTTTTTTATATATATTCAGTTAGAGTGATCATGATTGATATGTTTGTATTCTTAAGGGTATACATGTCTTTTTATTTACAAATATTTCAGTATAATATATTTATGGGATATATTTATCAAAATTGAGGGTGCAAATAGCCGTTCCCTTTCGAAAATTATTGCTATTCATAATCTAAATGTTATTCTTTAAAAAAAGGTAATAATCTTTAGTATACTAAAGGAAGGTTATGATTTGATGAATTGTCAACTTGAGAGTAATTTAGGGATGACTTGGCATTTTCTTAGAATTTTGAATTTATTTTACTAAACTTGCTAAGAAAGAGTTGAGTATTAACCAATTAAATTATTTCACTTTTTTTTATCTTATTTAAAAGTTAACTTAAAACTTTAAATATTTTTTATTTTTTATTTTTAAATCGATTTTATATAAAAACTATATCAAATTAATCGTCTTCTCATGATCTTCAATTTGACATCCATATTACCAATATAATATAATTTAAGAAATAGATTCTTAAATTTAATAATAAATTTTTTATTAAAGATAAATTTTAATTAAAATTTATCAATAAATAAAATATTTTTAAATAGTAAGAAATTATTTATTCTATTTTTAACTTTATTGTAAGCAAAATATTTGTATAACATAAAAAAATGGATAAAATATGAATATATGAAATTAATAAATAAATGTATACACAAATAAAAAACTCTTATTATCAATCATCATTTACTTTTATAAAAATATTTATGCTCAATAAATGAGAATATGTTAATTTAATAGTGTTATAATATATATATATATATATAGTAAACATTTAATAAACTATTTAGAATAATAAGATTTATATACTTTTATATATATATATATATATATAATATTATTAATATATTTTATAATAATATATTTTATTATTATATATAAGAATACAAGGCCAAGAAACTATTTAGTAAACCACCAAAATAATTTAATTTCTTTTATTGTGAATTTTAATTTATTAATATAGGTGCAAGACTTTCAAAAGAAGACAATTGCAAAACTTCCAAAAGAAGATTGTGCAAGACTTCCACAAGAAGACATGTACAAAACTTCTACAAGAAGATTGATACTTGACTATATATAAGTGATCATGGGCAAAGTATTATTGAGTCTCAAGGTAGGTTTGTGAATATGGTTGCCCATGTCGATTGCGGACTAAATATGGGGGCCGACGGCAATGTGGAGGAGCCGGCACTACTTAATGATCTCTCGAAGTCGTCGATTTATATTGGAGTCGGCGGCAATAGTGGAGGAGCCGACACTACTTAATGATCATCATCGATTTATTTCGTAGATTTGGTGGTCGCTTCGTCAATTGATCATTGGGAGATCTCTTATTATAAGACTAGGAGTTTCTTCATCATCAACCCATCTTCATCAATTTATAGTTATTTGAAATTCTCATATAGCATTAGAAAAGTAGTTATTTGAAATTCTCATATAGAATTAGAAAATGTAAACAAAATATTGCAATGATAATTAAGAAAAAATTGCATATTTTAAAGATCGATAGATATCATGGTGAAATTAATAAAATAAAAGATAATTTTTTTTTTATCAAGCATATATGATAAAGAAAAAGATACATATTTTAAAGATTGATAGTATGATAGAGAAAAAGATATATATTTTAAAAATCGATAAAGATACATATTTTAAAGATTGATAGTTAAAAAAAATAGCAATACGATACGTGATATATAGAAAAAGATACATATAAAAAAATTAGAGAAAATATACATATAAAAAAATAGCAATAGAGTAGAATGAAAAAATGGATGATTGTAAATTTAAAATTTGATAGTAAAAAAAAAATAGCAAGAGATGAAAAAAAGAAAAAGACATATAAAAAAAATAGAGAAAAATATATATATATATATATATATATATACTATATACTAAAGGAGGGTTTTGGATTTATTATATGGCATCATGTGAGTAATTTAGGTGATGTGTAATTTTTATAGATTTTTGAATTTTTTTTAATAATAAACTTGCTTAGGAAGGAAGGTAATGTAGTTACTTTATTTTAAATAACCAATCAAAATATTTCATTTTTCTTTATCTTATTTAAAAATTTACCTAAAACTTTAAGTGTTTTAAATTTTTTAATTTTAAATAGAATTTATATAAAATTATATCAAATTAATTGTCTTTTCATGATCTTTAATTTGACATCCATATTACTAATAATATATGATTTGAGAAATAGATTTTTAAATTTAATTATAATTTTTATATTGTAAAATATTCTTTAATAAAATATATTAATAAATAAAATATTTTTAGAAGAGTAAGAAATTATTTAATAGATTTAATCTATTTATCCTTAGAATTTTAAGTTTAATAAATTTAGTTTATTATAGAATTCTAAATGAGGAATTTCATGAAAAAATAAATCTTAGTTTAATATTAATTAATTTTCATAATTTTTTTATTGTTAATTATTTATTTTATATTTATTTTATTATTTTTAATAATTAATTTTAATTATACAATAATTTATAATTATTATATACATTTATTGATTTTATTTATTAAATGATAATAGTTAGGGATGATAATGAAATGGGCATTTTAAGTATCTATTCTATCCAAATCTTAATAGGGCACGTATGGGTAATTGTAAACGGGTTTGAGACGGATACAAATAGTTGTGAAAATCACATTAGGGTTTGGAACGAGTACGGATAATACCGCAATACCCTCGGGTACTATAAAAATGATATTAAACCAATGATTGTGCTATTTTATGAACAACTTATGGTATAAATGACAGTGATAACAATTTATATCGAAATTAATAATATTTTATGGCGAAAGTAATAAGTATTATAAAAAGTGTAAAATGATTTCATGTGAAGCGGTTTCATGCCAGACCTATCATATTACATATTAATGAATAAAAGAATTTATAAAGTTTGTTAATAATTTTTTTCCAGATTTTTACTTAATTTTTTAATAAATTACTGAATATAAAAAAATATATACAAATGTATATACCCTAAACTCTAAAACCCTAAACCCTAAATTTAGGGTTTATGGTTTTAGAGTTTAGGGTTTAGGGTTCTTAATAAATATTAAGAAATACATATATACATTAGTATTGAATAAAATTAATATAGATGGGTGTACGCGTGTATTCGAATGCATGAGATAATTCATTATTATTTTAAATATTCGTTTTGTCATTTTGATCTTTCCCATTACAAAGTACTATTAATTTCTTTTTATATAAATGAGATATATATACAAAATTATATTAAAGATATGGGTGCACAACATGTCCCGAGGACACACAAATTTTTGCCTTATTATAATCCTTATTCTACCAATAAAGTTAGATATTTTTATTAAGGTTAGGTCTTGCGTGAGACCATCTCAAATGAGGTCATTTTTCACTTTTTAAAATAGTTATCATTCTCGCTATAAAACATTATCACTTTGGCTATAAAATGTTATCACTTTTTATTTATACTATAAACTGTTCATGAAATAGTATTATCACGTTTCATTAGTTTACTATCACTTTCCTATATAAAAGTTATCACTTTCTCACCGTTTCACATAAGCCCTTATTTTAGACGGTCTCACGCAAGTCTTTGTCTTTTATTAATATAAATTATAACTTTTAATATTTTTCAATTTCATTAATATGTTTTTAAAATAATATTTTAATAATCCCGCGTAACGTGTTACGCGGGTTTCGTACTAGTTAGTTATATAGAGGAGAATTATTTAAACAAAAAAGTAATATTAACTCTTGTGCAAAAAAATAACTGTTTGTTATAAAAAATAAAAAAAAATTACTCCCTCCGTCCCATAATAACTGTCTTACTTTCCGTTTTCGTCCGTCCCATAATAACTGTCACACCCCAAAAATAGAAAGTTCACACTAACCAACAACCTCAAAAGTTATCTTAATTTCAAAAATACCACCCCACCTAACACACATAACATACTTTATAATTTATTTACTACTTAAAAATACCACAATACCCCTAAAAAGTCAATAAAGTTGGTCAAAAAACAAGTTTTCTTAAACTCCGTGTCTACAGTAACTACGACTACAATTATGGGACGGAGGGAGTATTACGAAGGGTGAGGTTCCACGATAACTTACCATGAGATCTATTGATATTTTTTTTATTATATTCTATTTATATGTTTACAACAAATTATTTAAATCACTTTCAAGCTACATTGATTCATTTTATGCACGTGACTTTTTATTTAATTAAGAAACTTTATGATTTAATTGAGAAACTAATGTTATAAAAGAATTATACGGAATATTAATTAATTAAAAAATTAAGGTGCGAGTGAAAATTATAAGAGGTGAATATAAAAATTTTGGGCAATATTTATATTTTTTATTAGATGGACTAATACTTTTAATTAAAAATATTAGTACCATTTTTATTTAAAATAATATCAATTTTATTTATAGTGTAAATTATTTATGAAATAATTTCTTGCATCATTATAATTTCTCATTAATTCAAATATATTAAGTCTTCCTGTGAGACGTTCTTACACAAGTATTTATTAAAATTTAGATTTTTTGTATCTTGCAAACACATGGACTTAATTATTCTGTAAAACCATAATATTGAGGAATTACACTGGGACGGTTCACGACGAGATCATTTTCTTTAAATTAGTAGAGTATTAACTTTTTATAAAAAATGTTACTACCTTCATCCCAACTTAAACTGCACTTTTACTGCAGATACGAAGTTTAAGAAAAGTTTTTTTTGACAAACTTTATTAATTTTTGAAAAGTAATGTAGTATTTTTAGATAATAACAAATTATAAAGTATGTTATGGATGCTAGGTGGGAATGATAAATTTGTAATTATAATGTACTTTTAGGGTTGGAGATTAAAGTGATGTTTATTTTTTTAGTGGTCAAGTTTAATGTGAGACGAATGAAAATGAAAAGTGTGAAATTTAACTTGAATACAGGGAGTATTTTTTTTCATCAAAAATGTTATCCATATTAATAATAAAAATTGTTAATGAAATAATTTGTTTGGATGGTTATAACTTTTCATTAATCAAATATTTTTTTTAGAGTTAAATTCTTGTGTACCCCATAACATAACAGAGGTGTTTAGTGTTTAATGATATTATATTTTATTCTAAACGATATTTATTTTAATTATTGAAAGAATCGATTAAAATATCAAATATATTAATATTTGATTATGAAAATTAATATTTTAATTTAAAAAAATTAAGAGTATTAATTTTAAATTAAATCTTATTGCATTTAATTAACAAAGATATTATAATGTAATCGATTTGGATTTGGCGGATTGTTCAAGATATGTGCAGCGAGATGCACATCAGCTTGACAAATTCTCTCTGAGACATTATATATGTGAGACGTTTTGTGAGACGTGTTAAAGTATGCCTATTATATAGATAAAATATGTTTAATAGTTGTTAAAGTATGTTTTCTAAAGTATGATAAATGATGAATTAAAGTATGATTTTAGAGTGTTATAATATGATTTATTATTGACATACTTTAACTACAAACAAATATATTTTACTTATATAATAAGCATACTTTAGTAATGGGTTGACCCGTCTCACAAAATATCCGTCTCACAAGAGAGTTTCTCCATCAGCTTTTGTCTTTTTTTTTAATAAAAGAGTTGATATCGAGTATACGAAAGTTAATTTTATTCAATAATGCATATTATGTGCTTGTTAATAAATATATACATTTTTATATTCAACTATTCATTAAAAAGTTAATCTTTTTTAAATCGAATTTACATCACAAACCTTTCTAAATTCTGTTTTAATAGGATTGGAAGGAAAGGGTTTAATATGAGAAAAAATTAAAATTTACATAATAAGATATATAAACCGAGTTTATAAGAGTTTTTATCATTAAAATACCAACGGAAAACTTTGTAAAAATTTATAAATAAATTGTACATATTTTTATTTATTAATATAATATTTTTATTAATAAATACATATATTTGGAACGTGGGCGCTCTAAATAGAGCGCCACATAGTACACACTATTTTATTTTAATAACAGACGACATCTTATTTATTTTGTAAAATTGATTCCATGAAAGTTGAAAGTCTCAAAAATACTTAGTATTATTTTTTTTATACTTTCTCGCCAATATTATTACATTTTTATAATTAATACGTCCCATAATTATTATTATTTTTTTATTTTTGGTATATGATATCCACGTAAAATAAATAATATATTTATATGATACTAATATAATTATTCACTATGTGTTAAAATACTACTCCCTCCGTCCCAAAATTGATCGCACTATTACTGTAAATACGGAATTTAAGAAATATTACTTTATTGACTTTTCAACTCAACTTTGAGGGGTAAAATTGTCCATGCATTTTGGTTTATGTTTTGGATTAACTTTATCATGATAAGTTAATCCAAATCATAATCCACTGAAAATAATAAAATAATTCCAGAAAATTTAAAATTATAAAAAAACTCTACAGTAAAAAAAAGTGGGTTGTACAGCAGCTGTTATACATTTTACAACATTACAAATTACAGAAATTTAAATTAAGCCCTATTACTATTCATCTAGTACAAATTCCAAATATTAATGTCTGAAATTACAGCAACATTGTCTGTTCATCAAAATACATGATCTTCTAAAACAAAAAAAAAATAAAAATTACTGAGGTGGCTTTCTTGAGGGGGGTGGACATACACTTCTGAAAATTGCAAAGAATGAAACAACAATAGAAGTGAGATATTGTATGTATGATGTGAATGAATATGAAATTGAAAAAATACTCAGATTGTAACATCATCATTGAGATTTGTTTTCCTCCCAAATAATTTGTGGGGTAAGTTTTTCCCACCATTTGTAGTTTTAATTGTCATTTCCTACCAAACTTAAAATTTCCCTCCACTTTTTTCCCTCTAATTTGTTCCAACTAAGATAGGCCAAATTTTTTAAATTTTTCCTCCAATGTCATCACTATAAATAGGGAGTTGTTAGCACACATTAATGCATTCACTCAACATTTAATGGCTGGCCTAAAACCACACCTCTCTCTTGAAAAGAAAAATCAGATTGGGCAGTATCTACTGGTAAACAGCCATGATAGAAAAGTTATCCATGGGAATGTGTTAGAGGCAGTGCAGATCTTTGGTTGTTCTAAAAGAACAGTCCAAAACATTTGGAAAGAGGCTAGGAATCAGATTCAACAAGGGCTGCCAGTCAACTTAATTTCCAAGCAAAATGAGGTGACCAAGACAAAGAGTGTTCAACTAGATCCAGAGGAAGTGAAGAAGATAGCTTTTCAAAGTAGGGGTACAACTAGAGGGCTGGCAGGGAAGTTAAAAGTCAACAAATCATCATTTGGAAGATGGATAAAAGATTGACAAATAAGAGCTCACACAAATGCTATAAAGCCTGGCCTAACTCCAAAAAACAAGCTACAAAGGCTCAACTATTGTTTGCATCAAATTCATCTTGATAGGGCTGTTAACAAGCTAATGTTTGATGGTATATATCAAGTTGTTCATATTGATGAAAAATAGTTCTATATGACAAGGGAGAATGAGAGGTATTACATGATTCCAGCGGAGGCAGAACCACATAGGACATGCAAGTCAAAAAAGTTCATCACTAAGATAATGTATGTGTGCTGTTTCTAGGCCAATATTTGGAAGTGATGGGGAAGTGTTGTTTGATGGTAAAATAGACTTATTTCCTTTCTCAAGGATGGAGACAGCAAAGAGAAACTCTAAGAATAGGGCTCGGGGGACAATGGTTACTAAACCATTTGATTTAGTGAACAAAGATGTTATCAGAGCATTAATAATCAATCAGGTATAACCATCTACTCCTATTTAAGCTTTCAGATCAGTCTAGGGTTAATTTCTAGACAATGAGGCCTCCTAAGATACCTTTATATGCATCTATACACATGGTGACAGGTCATTCCAGCTATAAAAGCTAAATGGCCACAGAATATGAGTAAGGAGATCATTATCCAGCAGGATAACGCACCACCTCATATCAATGACATTGATTTGGAGTTTGGAACAGCTGCAAGATCCGATGGTTTCAACATCAGACTTGTTAATCAGCCTCCATGCTCTCCAGATCTAAATGTGAATGACCTTGGTTGGTTCAGGGCCCTACAATCACTACAAGTGAAGAGTGGAAGCTATAATGTTGATGAGATGATCAATAATGTGAACTAGTCCTTTGAAAACCTAACAGCTGCTACACTCAACAATGTGTTTCTTAGCCTACAATCCTGCCTAATTGAGATAATGAAGGTCGAGGGGGAGAACAACTACAACATGCCCCATATGGGGAATGCAAAGATGATTAGGGAAGGAACTTTGCCCATCAATCTTGAGATTGATCCTGATTTGGTTAAAGGCTGCATAGACAAGTTGGTTGAAGAACAGGCTCTATACCAGATGGTGTATTACATTTCAGAGCTAGTGGAAGCATTAAGTATTTGATTATTGGGTAATGGTGATCTCATTTTGGTTTATGGCTACTAAGAACAGTGTATGAGAAAGGGTTATGGGTATAAGGTGTCTTAGACTGATAGTTTAAGTTGTTTACAGCAGAAACAATGGATCATATATTACATTTTGTTGGGTGAGTGTTGTTAAGACTGTAAACAAGTTCATATTTAAATGACATTGGAGGGAATATTTGTTGTGCTCTCAGAATGTAATTTCATCATCGAGCTTGGTCTCCTAAAAATGTTTATAGTGCCTATTGGTTGCCAATAAAATATCCAAAGATATTTTGGCCTCCTAAATAGGTCGATAAATCCTAATGGTGACACTGAACTTCATCATGAGGGACTAGAGATACCACTTAAAGGGACTAATGTGGAAATATTAACCCTCAATATAATATCCTCATTGGGTACATGTCTCCTAATTAGGTTAAGAAACCTAATGGTGACACTTAAATAATAGGGACATAGAAAAATTAACCCTCAGAATAATATCCTCCTTGGGTCAGCCTAAAAAGATCACCTGAGAATTAGCCCTCGGAATAGCATCCTCATAGGGCTAATTTTTCCCTAAATAAACCAGCAAGCTTGTGTGATCAATAATATGCCTCACAGGGCCAAGACAACATGGAATAAGCACTTACAGGACTCACAGGGCCAACACATAGCATGCATGATCAATAATATGCCTCACAGGGCCAACAAATAGCATGGATAATCAATTAGAGGCCTCACAGGGCCAACATAAAGCATGTGTGACCAATAATATGCCTCACAGGGCAAGGCAGCATGGAATAAGCACTTACAGGCCTCACAGGGCCAACACATAACATGCATGATCAATAATATGCCTCACAGGGCCAACAAATAGCATGGACAATCAATTAGAGACCTCACAGGGCCAACATAAAGCATGTGTGACCAATAATATGCCTCACAGGGCAAAGACAACATGGAATAAGCACTTACAGGCCTCACAGGGCCAACACATAGCATGCATGATCAATAATATGTCTCACAGAGCCAACAAATAGCATGGATAATCAATTAGAGGTCTCACAGGGCCAACATAAAGCATGTGTGACCAATAATATACCTCACATGGCTAATACATAGCATGGATAACCAATTAAAGCATGTAATCCTCACATGGCCAGCACACTGAACGGAAAAGCAATTAAAGGTAGGCCTCAAAGGATAGAAATGTACCCCCACGCAGGAATCAATATACACTGCCATCTGTATATGAATTCCTCATTAGTCCCCCTATCCTCTTTATCTAACAGACTAGACCTTCTGGCCGGAAGGGAGGCGGTGGAGTGCCTTCGATTTCGCGGGAAAACACAGGGTCGGCGGGGGGTCCGGCAGTCTCTTCCTCCAAGTTGGAGTCCTCCACTATCTCGGAAGACTCCACAAGTTTAGATAACTCCGTCTCTGGCACCACTATGTACTTGCTTCATTCGACACTCCCTCCGGCTAGCTCCATACTATCATCGGTTGATTCGGGCCACAGACAGATCAGATCCACACTCGGGATCTCAGATCCGTGCAACTCCGACTCAGATCCGGCGGAGATCTCAAACACCTCGTCGTCAGAAGGAAGATCCCAGAAATTAAAGAGGTGGCTAGGGTTTGGGCTTAGAGGAGACGAAATGTCTGGCTGTGTATACGGTGCGAAACACTCATCCTAATGATTCCAGCCCTCATCCGAATGGGTTCTAACAGCGGCTTTCATCGACACACCAGATTGGAGGCAAGAAGAGGAAAGAAACGAACAAACAGACAGGAGGGAGGCTAGAGTTTCATGGTGAGAAGAAGAAAGAGACGAACTGATTGGAGGCTAGGGTTTCATGGTGAGAAGAAGAATGAGAGGCTAGGGTTTCATTAGAGAAGAATGAGAGAGAGAGCAATGCAGTTATAAGGTATAATAGTATGATTTAGGTTTATAAGTGGGTTGGGTTTAGGGTTATAATTGGGTTTGGGTTAAGTTAATTGGGCTCAAACCCATTACTTAATGAATTGGGTTTATGTTGTTAATTAGAGTGGCATTTTTATAAATATTTAAAAAGTAGATGATAAATTGATAATTTATTTTTCTATTTTTGGAAGGTGCAATCTATTTTGGGACGGATAAATGTGGAAAGTGTGCAATCAATTTTGGGACGGAGGGATTATATATTTCAAGTCAGTATATATTATAGGTTTTTATCACTAATGACCCGAAAAAATGATAAACTATCAATTAGGAACCCGAAAGAACTTTTCTATCATTTTAAGACTCGAAAGATATAAAATTATCAATATAGGACTTAAAACCATAAAATTAATTAAAATAAAATAATAATAAAGTTAATTAAAATTTCATATATTAAAATTATTTTTACAAATTTATACAATTATATTAAATACTAATTTTTTATTGATTTTATGATTTTAGATCTGAATGGATAGTATTGTATATATACTTCAAGTTCTGAATTGATTTAAAAAATTTTTGGGGTCTCTGATAGCTTACCTACCTTTTAGGTCCTATATTGAAAAAACTCATATATTAAAATATTCTACTTATTAATTTCCATTCTTCAATTATTATGAGGTGGTCTCTTGTGTTTTCGGGGCACATTTATTTAATACTAAAAGATATGGACACATTTATTTAATACTAAAGAGTATGGGTACACGGTGTGCCGGACACACAATTTTTGCATTATTATTACATTTTTATTTTTGGTACATGAGATCCTTTTAAAAGGATAATATATTTACATGATACTAGTATAATTATTCACTACGTATTAAAATAATACTCCCTCAATCCAATAGAAGTTGACACACTTTCCTTTTTGGTTTGTCCCACTAAAGTTGACACATTTCTTTTTTAATACATGGAACCACACAAAAAACAATTAATCTATTCTCATGGGCCCCACATATCACCTCTAATACAACTACCCACTACACATTAAATATTATTTCTCTCACTTCACTTTACTCCACTTTACATTAAATTATTATACTCCTTAATCTCCGTGCCCAAAAAAAATTATACCAACTTCTATGGGATGGAGGGAGTATATGTTTCAACTTACTATATATTAAAATACTATACTCATTTATTAATTTTCGTGCAAACAGTAAATCTAATGAGGAGTAGACATGTACATCGGTTCGAAAATTGGAACCGAATCGTGAATAGGAAGATTTCGGTTTCGATTTGGAACCGCCAATTCCGGTTCAGAATCGTCAGTTCTGATTATTATTTTTTTTGTTTTTTAGCTTTTAAAACGTAATTTTTTTTGAAAAAATCATCGGTTCGAATCAAAAAATCGCCGTTTTAATTGAAATCACTTGTTCGGGTTTTACGTAATGAAGAATTAGAATCGAATCGAAATAATGCAGTTTCGATTCAATTTTAATCGATTCCGGATTCAATAGGACCTGTCAATTTCGATTATTTTGTGCATGTCTAACAAGGAGAAAGTATGAAATATTGATACACTGTATAACAAAACAACGAACACAACGTCGGCATCGAAGACCCAAATTCATTAGAATTAACTTCAAAAACAAAAAAAACAAATTAACATAAATGTGAAGAATGTAAGCCATTTGTTTCTTTTCTCTCTCTCTCTCTCTATATAAATAAATGTGTCCTCCAAACCTACCAAATAAATTAAAAAAAAGAAATAAAAGTAGAAAATAAGAATTACAAAAATACCCTCCCTGTCAACGCCAAGCGCCACCGCTACGGCCTCCCTCCCTCCGCCACCCAGCCACCATCATCTGGGCCCCATTTCGGCAACCTCACTTTCTTACGTTTACAATCTTTATTACATCTTCTATTCAACATCAATTATCTGTCCCTTGTGCATTACGCGTTGAACCTTCTCCTCCTCTCTCTCTCTCTCTTCATTACTAGTAGTACTGTATTTCTGTTTCAATTTCTCTCTCCCCTTTTCTTTTTTTGAATTTATTTATATTTAGGATTTATCTCTCCCAATTTCTGAAAGAAAATCTTGATTATATGCGCATTGTTTTTGTCTCTGTCGATCCCTTCAACCAGGGATTGATTCTGTGGACACTGTAGTAAAGAAAATACTGAAAGGGAGAGAGAGACCCTTTATCATAAACAGGGTTTCTCTCTGAGTGAAATAAAACCACAATATACTATAGAAAACAAACACTTTCCTCTCTTTCTCCATTCTCTCTCTCACTTACACAAAACCCCCAACTTCAATTTGCTTGAATAAAGCCCACATTTTTGTGTTATCTTCCAGTTTTGTGAATCCTTCGTTGTCACAGTTGATGTTTAATTTTCTGTGGAATTGTTCAAAACCCACATTTCCATTTACTGAATGTGACAGCATTCTGGTGTTTTTTATTGGGTTCTGTTGACCTATGATTTGCCGTCGGTAGTTTAATATATGAAGGGTTTTTGTATTTGAAAGAGGGAAAAAGTAAGAGAGTGGCATTTCTTTATTATACAGCATGTGCAATGGGCGTTGAGCAGAAGATATTCTTTCTTCTTCCTCTCTCTGTCTGAAGGGGTGTGTGTGGGGGAAGAAAGGACAGGTTCTGAGGATTTCTTTGGTTTTCTGGGATGGTTACTAAAGGGAGGCTTGTTGCTGGTTCACATAACAGGAATGAATTTGTTCTCATCAATGCTGATGAGATTGGAAGAGTAAGCATTTTAAAGATTCATTCTCTTTTCTAATTGCTTTGCACTTGCTTGATTAAAAATAAACTATTTGAGTTTCCTGATTCTGGTTTATGGGGTGGGAGATTTCTAATATTGAGTATTTTGATGGGTGAAAGTGTGGATTTTTATTGATTTCTTGTCAAGAGACTCTGATTCTTGAGGTGTTTTAATTTTTTTTTTAATTGAAGGAGACTTATTTCTCATCTGCTAGTTAATTTTTATCTGGAAAATTAAAAGTCTATTCAGCTCCTTTTAGTTCCTCTATCAACTTTTTAGATTTCGGCGAGTGTTGTATTGCTTTTTTGTAACTGCATTCTTGTTTCTTTTTAACCTGTTGTTTTCTTTATCTAATTATTGTTCATCTGAATCTGTTAGGTTTTATCCCGAGTCTTGTTTTATTTTAATATAGTCTAAGTTTCATTATTGTGATTTTTTTAATTTTATTTTCTTGATCTGATTCTGATTTGTATAATCTTTCCATCTCCAATCGCCAGGTGACTTCAGTGAAGGAGTTGAGTGGACAGATCTGTCAAATTTGTGGAGATGAGATTGAATTTATCAAAGATGAGGAGCCTTTTGTTGCTTGCAATGAATGTGCTTTCCCTGTTTGTAGACAATGTTATGAATATGAAGGAGGGAGGGTAATCAAGCTTGCCCTCAATGCAAAACTCGATACAAGCGCATAAAAGGTAAGCGATGCTTCGAGTTTTGTTCATTCATTTTCGAAGATTACTGCTTTTGATCATAATTTAATCGAGACAATTTCAGGGAGTCCTAGAGTAGATGGAGATGAAGATGAGGATGAGTTCGATGATTTGGAACATGAATTTGATTATAATGGCATTGAAAGGAGAGATCCACAATATGTATCCGAGGGAGGTTTCTCTAGTTGGAATACATTCGGCCGCACTGCATCTGGGATCACTGCTCACTCTGATGTGGATCGAGCAGCTGTTCACTCAGAAATTCCTCTCCTCACTTATGGTCAAGAGGTAGATTTTAAATCGACATTTCTGATTCAATCATGTTACTTTTGATTCAAATTTAAAAGAAATTATGCATCTTGATGAAGGATGACACAATCTCGGCTGATAAGCATGCTCTCATTGTCCCACCTTTTATGAATCATGGAAAACGAGTCCATCCTATGCCATTTACAGATTCCTCCATGACTTGTGAGTATTAGTTAATAGGTTGGATGCATATCAATTCTGTTATTTTTTGATCAGTTGTTAATGCTTTTATGTACATTGTAGTGCCACCACGACCAATGGATCCTAAGAAAGACTTAGCTGTATATGGTTATGGTACTGTTGCTTGGAAAGAGAGAATGGAGGAATGGAAGAGGAAGCAGAATGAGAAGCTTCAAGTGGTTAAGCATGAAGGAGGAGGCATTGATGGAGATGGCTTCGGGGATTCTGATCTGCCAAAGTAGGTTCATTCAGATCTTTTGTTTCCTTTTCCATATTATCTCTATTATTGTTATTCTAATATATTTACAATATGAGTGAACGTAGTTATAATTTTTGCAATTAATATTGTATATGTGCACAAAATATATCAAAATGTGATGTTACGCAATAAGTTCTAATCGTATTGAAACAGAGAAATCATTGTCTTAATGGTCACAATTATGTATAATCATGCATTATTGTAGGTAATCACAGTGAGAGTAAGAAAGTACAGAGCAGTAAAAGTACATACTCATCTAAGAACAGAGAATGCTTAGATTGGGTTGAACATAGGACTCAGGTTGTATCGTGTAGGAGTGGATTTGGGTGGTCTGAATTTTACTTGCAGACCATTTTATGTTAGGAAGTTTTAAACGGGAAGAAATTTACATTGCTGATATTTTAATTTCCCTATTAAAATAATTGCAGGATGGATGAAGGCAGACAACCACTTTCAAGAAAGATACCGATCCCTTCAAGCAAAATTAGCCCTTACAGAATCATCATTGTGCTGCGATTGGCGATTCTTGGATTGTTCTTTCACTATAGAATTCGTCACCCTGTAAAGGATGCTTATGGATTGTGGCTGACGTCTATTATATGTGAGATATGGTTTGCTGTATCATGGATATTCGACCAGTTTCCTAAGTGGGTTCCAATTGAACGTGAAACATACCTAGACAGGCTCTCATTGAGGTATGAGAAAGAAGGAAAGCCTTCTGAGCTAGCTTCTGTGGATATATTTGTGAGTACAGTGGATCCATTGAAGGAACCTCCACTTATTACAGCAAACACGGTTCTTTCTATTCTTGCTGTGGATTACCCAATTGACAAGGTTGCATGTTATGTCTCTGACGATGGTGCTGCTATGCTTACTTTCGAAGCACTTTCCGAGACGTCTGAGTTTGCCCGGAAATGGGTACCATTCTGCAAGAAATTCCACATAGAGCCTCGTGCTCCTGAATGGTATTTTGCTCAAAAGGTTGACTATTTGAAAAACAAAGTCGAACCAACATTTGTGAGGGAACGTCGTGCAATGAAGGTACCGCACTCTTGCAATCTAACTGTTTAAAAATATTTCATTACTAATACATGTTGACAATTTTTAACTTAAAATCAAGTGTTCCAGAAAGCCTGTTTTTTACTATAGATGACTACATTCAAATCTAGCAATTTTAGTGGTAAGAGTAAATTCAGAATCTGATGGCTCATCTTTAAAGCAAGACCTGTTTTGGATTTTTATTTTTGATGATTGAAATTTCTGTGCTGTAACTGCATTGATGCAGAGAGAATACGAAGAGTTTAAAGTTCGAATAAATGCATTGGTTGCCATGGCACAAAAGGTTCCTGAGGATGGTTGGACAATGCAAGATGGGACTCTGTGGCCCGGAAATAATGTCAGGGATCATCCGGGGATGATCCAGGTTGGTTATTTATGACAATCATTATTTTATTTAATTTAATAATTAATATTTTTGATAATTTATTTAATTTCTTATGCTGCATAGGTCTTCCTGGGTCAAAATGGTGTTCGAGATATTGAAGGGAACGAGTTGCCTCGCCTCATATATGTGTCTCGTGAGAAGAGGCCTGGATTTGAGCATCACAAAAAAGCTGGTGCTATGAATTCATTGGTGACTATTCTTCAAACTCCTAACAACCCTTAATTCCTTTTTGAAATTTATATCTGATCTGTAGTTTTCCTTTTTTTCAGATACGAGTCTCAGCTGTTATTTCGAACGCCCCTTATCTTCTTAATGTTGATTGTGATCATTATATAAATAACAGCAAGGCTCTAAGGGAAGCTATGTGTTTCATGATGGACCCTCAATCCGGAAAGAAAATATGCTACGTGCAATTTCCTCAAAGATTTGATGGGATTGACAGGCATGATAGATATTCAAATCGCAACGTAGTTTTTTTCGATGTAAGTGACAAGCCTTTTTTTGAGTCAAAATCTCAAGTTACAAGTTTTTTAGAGGCTTAATTGTGAATGACTAATACTATCTTTATTACATACAGATTAATATGAAGGGGCTTGATGGGATCCAAGGTCCAATTTATGTTGGCACAGGATGCGTCTTCAGGAGGCAGGCATTGTATGGATTTGATGCCCCCAAAAAGGCGAAACCCCCAGGTAAAACATGCAATTGCTGGCCCAAGTTGTGTTGCTTCTGTTGTAGTTCAAGAAAGAAAAGCAAGAAGGGAAAATCGAAGGAGAACAAACAAAAGACAAAAAGCAAGGATTCTTCAACTCAAATTCATGCTCTTGAAAACATTGAGGAAGGAATAGAAGGTCAGTAATTAATGTCTCAGAATACACCCTAAAAATTAAAAAAAGGTGAAAGTGTTCGTATTGCTGAGTATGAGTTTTTTTGTAAAATGTGTTCACTTTTCTCCGTCCCTTGCTTGTTGGCAGGAATTGACAACGAAAAATTATCCCTTACACCCCAGATAAAGCTTGAGAAAAAATTTGGTCAATCGCCGGTTTTTGTTGCTTCAACTCTTCTAGAAAACGGTGGTGTTCCACAAGGAGCATCATCTGCATCTCTCTTGAAGGAAGCTATTCATGTTATTAGTTGTGGTTATGAAGATAAAACCGAATGGGGAAAAGAGGTACATAAGTCGTCTCTGATTAGAAAATTACTCTCCCCTTAAATTTAATTCTTTCCTTTCCCCCCCCCCCCCCCCCCCTCCCCCCCTTCAGTTTGAGCTTAACAATTCTACATCAACAGGTTGGATGGATTTATGGTTCAGTTACTGAAGATATCTTAACTGGTTTTAAGATGCATTGCCATGGGTGGCGGTCAGTATACTGTATTCCAAAACGACCCGCCTTCAAAGGGTCGGCCCCAATCAATCTTTCGGATCGTCTCCACCAGGTTCTTCGATGGGCCTTAGGATCAGTGGAGATTTTGTTGAGTCGACACTGTCCTATTTGGTATGGTTACGGGTGTGGTCTAAAGCCGTTGGAGAGGTTTTCTTACATAAACTCGGTTGTTTATCCGTTGACTTCGCTGCCATTGATTGCTTATTGCACCTTGCCTGCAGTATGTCTGCTTACAGGGAAATTCATTGTGCCTGAGGTGAGCACTAACTAATATAAATTGCTAAATATTTCGAATTTTTCTTGTTTTTATATTAGAACATGACCAATTAAGACCTATTTGCTGATATAATTCTAATCGGTTTTAATCTTTGTAGCACTTTAGCTAACTGCTTACATCTTCTCCATCTCCAGATTAGCAACTATGCAAGTATATTATTCATGGGTCTCTTTATATCAATTGCTGCGACTAGTATCCTCGAAATACGATGGGGAAGAGTTGGAATAGATGACATGTGGAGAAACGAACAGTTTTGGGTGATCGGTGGCGTGTCATCTCACTTTTTCGCTCTAGTCCAAGGTCTACTAAAAGTTTTAGCCGGTGTAAACACAAACTTCACAGTTACTTCCAAAGCCGCAGATGATGGAGAATTTTCTGACCTTTATCTCTTCAAGTGGACATCATTGTTAATCCCTCCCATGACTTTGATGATCATCAATCTCATTGGAGTCGTCGTTGGTGTCTCAGATGCCATTAGCAATGGCTACGAGTCATGGGGACCTCTTTTTGGGAGGCTATTCTTCGCCATTTGGGTCATTCTCCATTTATACCCCTTCCTGAAAGGTTTCATGGGACGACAGGACCGACTTCCCACCATTATCGTGGTGTGGTCAATTCTCCTGGCTTCTATATTCTCGTTGTTATGGGTCCGGATCAACCCGTTTGTGTCAAGAGATGGAATCGTGTTAGAAGTTTGTGGACTGGATTGTAACTAGATACAGAGGATAAAGGTTTTTTTAGGTGGTTTTCGGTTAGTAAAGTTGGCCGGGAAGTGAGACAGATCAATCTCGGAGCAAAGATCCCTGGATGCATTTCCATCACCAGATCGGTCAAGCAACGAACGAGAAGGTGATTCGTTTGTAGATAAAAGAAAAGGTACGGTTGTGTCGTCGTTCTGTATTCTTCGTGCAAAGTTTTTCGTTTATTCTTTGGAAAGTTGTTCTGTGTTACAAAGAAGAGAACATACTATATTTTAGTTGTCTTAATTTATATTCCCTTTCTGAATAAGCAGCCTTCGTACATGTTTTTTTTAAGCTTACAAAAGGCTTGAAGGTTCACTCTTGGTTGGACATGATTTTGGGTAATGGATTCTTGAATTTCTTTCTCATGTTGTAATATTAAGATTAGATGTACTTCATTAATGTTGGTGCTAGAAATACTATGAAATACAATTCTGATTGATTCCAACACACTTTATTATACAAAGACTGTGCTCCATTTTCAATTCATATGTATAAATATTGCACAACTTTACATCTTAATTTTGACTTTTATTTGTGTGGTTGTATCCCTCGTCCATCGAACAGACAATAATATAATATTAGGGAGTGTTTGGTTAAATTGAGTTAATATTACTGAAAGAATTACTAAATATATAGAAGTTTGCACACTAATTATCTTTATATGAGCTACTTTCTAAGCAAGTTAATATAAAGCAAGGAGTATTCTTATATTTAGTTAATCATATGTCCAAGCTTCATTAACATGCATATTAACTCGATACGAATCTAACACTCCTTTAATATATTGGCTATTAATGACTTGCTGAAACTGAGCACGCTTTAATGACTTGCTGAAACTGAGCACGCTTTATCTTTCATGATTCAAATTCTAGAACCAGAATGATAATGAAATACTAAAATGAGAATGATAAGGGAAATCATTAGAATGAAATTGATGAAAAACACGAGTGGCTTGTCGTATACTCAAGTATCAGAGCAGGTTGAAGGTAAAATAGAATTTAATATTATTCATCGCACTGTCTGATCCTCTTCTCTTTCATCACTACGTCAATTCCTCTTCTTTCTCATCACTGCTACTTCTACCCTCAATTCTTTGCAACGCAACACAATTTTCCTATTGTCTGCATAATGTATTCCATTCTTTGCAGTTTGCATCTCTTCTTCTACTTTTTTTCCATAGTGTCCCTCCTTCAACCTTTTATTCCTTGAAATATCTCTTTTCTGTCAACTCCTTTCATCTTACATCTTCACTCCCTTCCACCTATTTATCTCTATGGTCTCTCCATTCTATTATGCACTCAAATCTATGCACTTTTTTTCTTCATTATGATTTTTTATTTGGGACAGCACTTATATTGCCCATTTTCAGCCATGCAACATCAAGTTTGCCCTAGTCTTTGAAAAACATCTTATTTGCCCGGTTTTTGTTATATACCCGATTTTACACCCCTGACACATTTCAGTTATATTCCCCTTCTTTTTGGAAAATCCGGAAAGTGGGTGATAGTTATTTTTGACCGCTTTTACTGGAATTAAAAAGTGGGGAGAATCTTTGACCCCTTATCTCAAAATCTCACAGTCTCTTTCTCTCTCTCTCCCTCCTCGATTTTTCTTTGTCGTCTTTCGCTCAGTCTCGTCTTTCTATCAGTCTCTATCTCAACACCGATTTCTCTCGCGGACACAGGTCTCCCGCCAGCCATATCTGCACGCTTCCCTTGTCATCTCCACGTCAGAAAGACGCAGAACCAAATATGAAAAATCAAGTACGATAGTATTTCAATTTGAGGGTTTAGGGTTTTAGGGATTCGTCGGAATTTTGCTTGTAAATTAGGGGTAATTGATTTTTTATTTTTCTCCCATATATTAAGGAAAATTTAGAATATCTGCCGATTATTTCAGCCTTAATGAACATGTCCGCCCATTATTTGTGCCTAAATCTAGCTAAAATGAACCTGTTCGCCGAATTTTCTAGCATAATTGAGCTTGTCCGCCGATAAATCTAGATCATATGAACCTGTCCGCCGATAAATCAAGCTAAAATGAACCTGTCCACCAAAATTTCTAGCATAATTGTGGCTGTCCGCCGAAATTTCTATCGTAATTGACATATAATTGAGCTCGTTCGCCGATATTTTTAGAATAATTGAGCATGTTATGCCATTTTTTTTATCATAATATAGCTTGTCCACCGAAATTTTTAGTCAATTTGAGTTTGTCTGTCAACTTTTTTTCAAAATTCAGCACGTGATTCCAATATTTTGAGAATCAGAGACCCTGTCCGCCGAATTTTTTATTATTATTGAGCTTGTCCGTCAACTTTTAGCATAATTCAGCATGTAATTCCGATTTTGTGAGAATAATCGACCGTTTTTGCCGATTAATATAGCTTGTCCGCCAATGATTTAATGTTTAATTTGCAAGTATTCCATGTTTTCTTGCATAATCGACCATGTCCGCCGATTTATACAGCTAAATTGAGCTTGTCCGCCGATTTTTGTAGCATTATTAGTTATGTTTGGTATTTGTTGGGGTTTAATTAGCATGTCCGTCATTTTTTTACCCTAATTGAGCATGTCCGCCGATTATTTGACCCTTACAGAGCTTGTCCGCCGAATATTATAGTCCATTTGAGCTTGTTTGCCGATTTTTATAGCATAATTATTTATGTTTGGTATATGTTGGGCTTCACTTAGTATGTCCGCCGAATTATTGACCCATATTGTGCTTGTCCGCCGAATTGTATAGCCCATTTGAGCCTGTCTGCCGATTTTCATAGCATAATTGTTTATGTTTGGTATTTGTTGGGCTTCACTTAGCATGTCCGCCGAATTATTAACCCATATTGTGCTTGTCCGCCGAATTTTATAGCCCATTTGAGCCTGTCCGCTGATTTTCATAGCATAATTGTTTATGTTTGGTATCTGTTGGGCTTCACTTAGCATGTCCGCCGAATTATTGACCCATATTGTGCTTGTCCGCCAATTTTTATAGCCCATTTGAGCCTGTCTGCCGATTTTTATAGCATAATTGTTTATGTTTGGTATTTTTTGGGTTTAAATGTGCATGTCTGCCGAATTATTGACCCTAATCTAGCTTGTCCCCTGATCATTTGACCCTAATTGAGCATGTTAATTGAGCATGTTTGGCCATTTTTTGGTGGAATATAGTATGTAATGCTTGAAATATATATATTTAAAGATATATTTTGAAAGTGGTATAACCTTTATTTTATTTAGATAAACGATATATTCTAATCGAGTTGGCATGCACTGTAGTGGAGCTGGAAACGAAGTGGACTTCAATAAAAAAAAGTTGGGATTAAAGGGTATTGTAGGCCTACGAAAGTTTTGAATTGCATACGCGAGGTGCTTACAAAATGTGGCGATCAAACAGTACGGATGTTCAAAAGATCATGTTTCGGTCATTTTTAGGATTTGGATTCTGATTATGGGTCTCCTAAAGCTTTATTTCAGCTGATGGCTTAGGAGGTTTTAATCCCTGGTTCACATATGTACACCCGGTACTTCAGGATGTCTGATACAATTCTTAGCTTCACACCACTGGAGTTTATGCATGTTATGGGACTAGGGTTTGAGGATGGTGGGGATATTGACCCAAATGATTCATTTCAGCCACCACCAGACACTTTGTTTGCTAGCTTTCGTACGAAAAAGATTCAATGAAAATAAATATAAGGGCCATACCATGGTGAAAGCGGCCAACATTCTACTTCTGTACTACTTTTTACTAGGTCGGGATACGTCCAAAGTATACATAGAACCCTGGGTATGGTATTTAGTTGAAAATGCTTACCAGTGGAACTCTTTCCCTTGGGGGAAGTACACTTACCTAACCCTACTGGATCATATGGACTCTGAGAAGACTACGGTAGCAGAGTTAGGCAAACAACAGCACATTAATTTTTATGGATGCTCATTTACCCTATCAGTAAGTGATACCGAGTTTATGCGAACCTTTTATATTCTTATATTAATTGCATTTAAAAAGATATATGTTGACATCAAATCACTTTGATGTTTGTTCACAGGTTTGGGCCTCCGAGCGTATCGAAGGTTTTGCAGTACACTTGACTGATGGACAGCCCGAGCCTGACGTTAGACCTCTGTATATTCGCTGAAAATATACAACTGCCAAAAAAGTTGACGATACTCAGTTTTTTAGACAGGTTTGTCAATTTTTTTGTATGAGTTTAAGGTTTTGAGTATCTAAATTGGATGCATTTGGATACTATTTTGGTCACCTGAGTATATGTCTTTATGTTATATTATTTTACTTTCAGGACTCGAGAGTTGTTGATTTACCTGCCATACTCCCTGATGAGTCCCACCGATCATATTTTAGGGGAATACATTCTGATTGAAGTTCTGATTTTCAGATTCATTTTAGGGTCTTTGGGGATCCAAAACCAAAAAGAAAGGGTAAGGGTAAGAAACAGGTGGTACGCTCTAGTTCTGATTCCGAAGATGAAACTAGTAGTCAGGGTGCCATTCCTATTGAAGTGAACATTTCTTCTAATTATGCTGGTGGCGAGCAATACTGTGGAAGGATAAATGTTGAGGTTGATGATGATACATCATTTGGGGGCAACACAGAACAGCAGAGGACTTACTACATGATTTTCATGCCATCAGAGGGGATGACGAAGATGATGATGATGAGTTTATGAGTGATCAAGATGACACCTCTGACATACCATTTGTGGATTCACCCACGCGGCCATCTCATTCTGGTCCAGAGTATCGCACTCACATGCCTCCTACCCATGGCCCCCATAATGCTGTAGTTCCACACCCGCTGATGGCCATTTCGAAGAGATCATATCCTCCTGTGTTTGGAAAACCATATTTCCCTTCTGCTGGATTTCAACCACCATCTCACTCTTCTCCTTATGGTCGATATCAGAGACCATATCAGTTTCACTTTGGTGCATTTCAGGGCCCACATCAATCTCATCCTTATGGTGGAAGTGAAGGATCACAGCAGGGTCATTATAGTGGGTTTGAAGGATCTGTCTATAGTCAAGGAGGTCTAGGGTTTCACGGATCACATGGTAGCCCTCCATCTACACAGGATGATTACCATCCTCAATCCAAATCAAGTCCACAGTAGGATCACTCCGTGCCTCATCAGCAGAAACAAGACAGTGGGGGTCTATCTCAAGAACAGTACGATCGGATTATGAGGAGAATGGATGATCATGACCAAAAATTTTTCGAACATGACACCCTTCTCACTCAGCTGCTGGATCGAGACGACAGATGGGAGAAGAGGTTTGACACACAGGATACACAGCTAGCTGATATTCGTAGGAGCCAGGAGGAGGGCCGCGGTGAAATTAAAAGGACTGCTGGATGGTTGATTGGAGCACAGACCCAGATGCACCGTAGCCACGAGAGGTCAATTCTTGGTTCGATATACAAAATGTTTAAGGATGGATTCAAGGGTCCACCACCTGAGCCATCTACCTACGAAGCACCAAGTATTCCATCTACATTTGAGGAACAACGGAGTGCTCAGACTACACCCCCACAAAGTAGTTATGCAACACCAGGGGGCCTCTTTGCCGGAGATGTGGAATTGGTACCAAGTGGCTCAACAAGATTGCCTGTAGGGCCCGGTATAGGATTTCGTGCAGACACTGATTTCAGTATGGTGTCAGCTGAAAAGCACTTCCAACATCGTCCGCAACGTCTAAAGAGAAAAACGACGGAAATCCAATCCCCATACACAACTGTGGATGAAGCCAAGTCAACAGAGCGTGGGAAAAGTTCATGATATCCCCTGTAACGTAAGATATGTCCTTAATATGTTCTTCTTTTATTATTAGGGTTTAGGGTTGTTTATTATGTAAAGTTGTTACATACGTGTGTAGGATGGACGTCGGCATAGGGTTCCAAGTGAAGAATGATTTCTTCGTGAGAATGATGACGCCAAAAGTTTGGATGGAGGATGAGGTATGTGATATAACTTAAATTTATTTACACACTAATCTTATATATTTCATCGTTGAAATATTTTCTTTCTAGCACATTGATGCGTGTTTGGCTATACTGGCACAAGCCCCTGTTTACGTCGGTGTTCACCCGGATCATCGAATGCAATCGTATGCTATTCTACCGTGTCACTTTTTGGTAAGTTTTTACATGCAATACGGTGTATGATGAGTCTACGCTGCCAACCATAATTTTTATTCATATTACAACCTTTTATATTATAATTTTTTCTTTATCAGGTGACTCTAAAAGCAATTTGGGATGAGCATGTTATGGCACATGGCGATGACCCCTCCGAGTTGCCTAATTACCTCAAGAGAAGCTACAAGTTTTGGATAGGTGGTGGAAAGGAGAGCTGTCATTCTGGAGGCCTCCACAATGGACCTGTGGCCATAGAGACTGGGATAAGGTTGAACGGGTGAGTATGTCATCATTTTTTAATTTTTTGGGGAGAACTAGATCATTACTGTCGTAATTCGGATTTCATTCTACAGCTGCTGTTCGTAGTGCATTCACATTCGCACCATTTCACTGTGTGTGTTTATATAAGGTCTTTGAAGATCGCTGTCTTCGATTCTTTATTTCACACGTGGGAAAATACGAAGTTCGTTGAAGATAATAGAAAAGAGAGCACATTGCACTTGCTACGGTTGCTACCTTTGATGTTACATCGAAGTGGTGCCCTGTATGACACTCCAGAACAGAAGTTCAGAGCCACTCTGAAGTGGGCTAGACCACTAGCATCCATGTACTACATTCAGGTTGACAGTTGGTGTTGTGGTCAGGCTAGCGTCAGAGAAATACAATATCTACTCACAGGCGACGATTCATGGGGAAATGATCTACACCTGATGGAGTACCGGAAAAAATAGGCACGGGATATATTTGCATACAACCTTTACGTGAGAAAGGGTGCGAATACGGACCTTTCTTTTCATTAGTCTGTTTTTTTTTCATGTTATATTATATGAAACTAGTGTACTAAAACCTTCTGAGAAGGAAAGCAAGGGACATTTCACCTGTTCTCATGATAGATCATACTTAAAACATAAAAACAAACACCAAGTCCAAACTGTTTTTTTCCACCAACATTGCATTTCAATAATTTGATCAACAGTTCCCCCTTGTATGAAACGCTATATTGGCTCGACATTTCACTCTGTTATGTCCCGGCTCTCTGCATCTGCTGCAACGCTGACGTCCCCGAGTATCCCTCTAAGTCTCTGCTACAGAATGCAGACGGGTGGTATGAGGTCTCCTGCTTGTCGATGTGCTGGTGGCTCGTTCACACGGACACTACTCATGCACTCTGGCATTGACCAATCGAATGGATCGGGCACAGGCATAACAACATCTTGCCATAATGAAAAGATAGCCGTTTGATGATACCACGGTGCAACAAATGCACTAGTCGCAAGTTTGCAATGGCTGTTACACTCATACATTGAGACCAGAGTATTATACCTCAAGATAATTATCATATTATGGCAACTACTGAATATGAAAGCTTATATTATAAGCATAATAGCATTTCAACTTACTCTATCACCTTCAATGCGTGAATGCATTGGTATTGATGGTACTGGAATCTGCCACATGAGCAAGTACAATCCCTTAAATCAACAGTGAAGGTTTTTGTGGTAGAAGTGACCTGGAATGTTGTCGCTGTAAGATTTTCCACTTTAAGTTTCCATGCCTCACAATTCAACGATGCCAACTCTCTTTGTACTCGTGTGCAAAGCATTTCCTGACTATTCTCTGCACTAGTTCTTCTATCATAAAACCATCTTTGAATGAGAGCACGTACAACATCTAACAAACTACAT
This sequence comes from Pogostemon cablin, assembly GCA_023678885.1. Taxonomy (NCBI): domain Eukaryota; kingdom Viridiplantae; phylum Streptophyta; class Magnoliopsida; order Lamiales; family Lamiaceae; genus Pogostemon; species Pogostemon cablin. The sequence goes on along the minus strand of CM042989.1, from coordinate 23,548,702 downwards.
ATGGGTAGTGTCCTGGCCCATAGGATGGCCTTGTTAAAGGTCTCAGCTGCGTTCGATGATGTGAACTCATAACGAGTGACCGGGCAATGAAACCTCGACCATTTATTATAGCCCCACCCCTCCAGTAAAGCCATCAATCGAGCATTATTACGGTTGCGCAGCTTCTCTTCCCATCTGTGCAGTACGGTAATGTGATAAATCAAATAAAAACTGCATAGTTATACTAAAAAGTGCCCATACCTCCTGAATTCACGCTTTGTGTATGCCTCCACAGCCATATTGAACTGATGCAACACTCCTTTCCAAAACCTTTGAGCCATTTTTTTAGATGATAAGAACATAAACCATTGTGTGCCTCAGGGTACACAGTATGTATAGCGTGTGATATACTTTTATGTGCGTCAAAAATAATAACTAGCCCATTAGGAGCGTCGTACGATTCCTTCAACCTTTGCAGAAACCAGTACCATGACTCATTATTTTCAGTGTCACCTACACCAACGGCTAGGGGAAAAACATTGTGGTTGCCATCCTGAGTGACTGCAATAAACATGATCCCATGGTACTTCCCTCTCATGTGTGTACTATCAATGACAATCACGGGATGACCCGCTCTGGAAAAATCTCGTATAGAAACACCAAGTACGTAGTAGACATACCTGTATCGAAGTATTTGGTACACCTATATACCTCATAATTTAAAAAAAAAGTGTATATTTACTTACCTGATACAACGGTCACCTGCAGTTGCCAGTGCTGTGTATGTGCCTGGGTTTTGCAACTTAAGGTGATGCAAGTACGAAGGTAGGGAACTGAAGGAAGAACGATGGTCTCCGTACGTGTGTCCCACAACAATATGTTTTGATTTGAGGGCCAAATTATAGGACATGTCGAAACTAAATTCTTTACGTATCTCATCTGCCATTCCAGCAGGACACAATGCTGTGGTTTTATTAAACTGTCGAGCTACATAGTATCTGCCAATAATTTTTGAACCAATTTGCCTTGGCACATTAGTGTTTGGATTCAAACGGCATACATGTGGAGGTGAGAACTTGATTACCCTCCATACTCCACATAGGCCACTGGAATGCATCTCAAACATACAACACTGCTCCATTCGGTACTTGCAAATGACGTTGAGCCTGTACCTGTCAGATTTCTTGACCCGTGTCTCAACTTGATTCTGCAAGTTGTACATACCCAACGCAAACTGGCAATCAACTTTGTTATCGAAGACACTTTTTTCATGTATCTCCACTGGAGTATCAATATTGCTGTTGTCTTTAACTTCAGCGTCCACATTACACTGTTCCAAGAACCCTGTAAAAAAGATTAGTTATTCTTCAATTGGTATTAGAATACAATAAGGTTCATTAAATTAATGGGTACTATATTGAACACATACCTGGAATGCTCCATGGATGGCTGCAAGAACTATCTGTATCTTGACTAGGACGTACCAGTGTGGGCATCTGCATGTGTGTCATAACGGGGTCCAAGAAACTCATTCCTCCTTTAGCTCTGATGTAGGAACACAACCTTTCGAACAGAGCAGTTTCAGGATCCTCATCTTCAGCGTTGAGTTGATCACCATCACGCCCCTCATCTTGTGAAGCCTCAGCACCCTCAGAATCCTCATGTTGTAGACCCTCAAATGAATCATACCCATCGTCTTGCGATCCATCAGACCCATCATTTTGAGAACCAGCAGAACCATCAAACCCATCACCCTCTGAACCCTCATACGCATCACTTAGAGAATATTCATTTGAATTGTCCTCAACTTCATTTTCTTCAGATAAGCAAATGTAATCTCCGTTCTCCTCCTCTTCCTCAACCTGTTCTTCGCCAACGTACTCACTGTTCAAATCAATATTTGTCGTACGACTCGAAAGGTTCACACCTGTACTCTTACTCGGTCTGGCCACATCTACGGGACTAGGAATATTGACAGATGGAATTTGTGAACGAAGCAAGTCGGTCCAATAATTGCTCCCAGATGGCACCGCACTAGGGCAACAATTATCAACTGATTGCTGTGGTATGGCCTTAACTGTGACAAATAGCATCGGCTCAACAACCTGGTGATACATGCCCCTAATATCCATATCATCCTTCACCTTATATTTTGTTATACAACCACCAATGTCCACAAGTGTGTGTATAATATATTTTCACGTAAGAATTGAGTGCATTGATGGATGGTATTTTTTTAATTAAATTTTTATTAAAATATTATTATTGTTGTTATTGATGTGGATGCCACTGTGTAGCCAGGTCAGTAAATTCGTCGGAAAATGCCAAATCCGATAATCACGTGACACGCACGTGATCGATTCTAGTGAAAATGTCAAATTTCGGAAAAAAACGGGACAACATTGACGCAATTATAAAGATATTGGGATAAATGCCCAAATCTTATATTTTTTGGGACAAAAGTTGTACATGGCCAAACTTACGGGGCAAAAAAATATTTTATCCCATCGGGAAATGCTAATTCGATAATCACGTGACATGCACGTGATCAATTCCGGCAAAAATGTCAAATTCCGGCAAAATAGGGCAACATTGACGCAATTATGAAGATAGTGGGATAAATGCCTAAATATTATTTTTTTGGGGCAATAATTGTAAATGGCCAAACTTATGGGGCAATTTTTTTTTTTTATCCCGTGGAACTTGTCCACCCTAATCATTGTGTTTAAATATTATTGGAGAATGTGCTATTCTTGTTTCAAGAGTATAGATTAAAAGCAACTTAATCTAACAGTCAGATTTTATTAGGATTATGTGTGACTGTGCATCAGCTAATTAAGCCCTTTAAATTTTTAAATGGAAAGAGTTCATATAAAATAGGGCTCATGGAAAACACTCTCGAAAATTGATTATTTGAATCAATGAAAATATATTAGTTGCCACAAAAGTTCTAATCTTTAGTTTAATTACAAATTACTCTTAAAATATGAATTTTAGTAATTTAAACCATGCAGCAAGAGCTGTGGAGATGCTGACGTGACGTGCTATGTACAATAATAATAAAATTCTAGTTGGCTTATGAACAGTGTCTTGAACCCCTCCTTCAGCAACGGCTTGGTGACTTTCCTGTTTACCACCAGTCCTTGGTTGAGAGCCTGTAATACTTTGTAGTTTGGTGAATAATTATTAATATACAAATTATAACCCACACTTGCATTTGATGCTAACAAAAATTGATGAAATTTATAGCTGTTGAGAATTCAGAATCCGACGGTAGAAAGACGCCAATAGCTCAAATCTATCACCTTCTTCATACTCTCTCCACCTTCTCTGTCACCACCATCGTCTTCTCACCAAATGCTGATGGTGGAACAACATGCAGTCTGTCATATGATTGAACCCTGGATTGAGCACGCTGACAGATAAATCTAAAGACGTGCTTTGATACTCACTGCCACAACCCAACCAGATCAACTCACTCCACTCAATTCACATTCTCTCTTAGAGTTTCGAAATCTAAATCAAGCTTTGATTTTTTGTTGTTGTTGGATTAAAGAATCGTTGATTATGATGTATATATAAGTGGATTGAGGAAATTGCTGGAAATGATTATTAATTAGAATTGAAGATCTAGTGAGAGAATCAAACTATGAACTATGCTAGCAAGAGATTGGGAAAGTCAAATATAACCGGCCATAGACATACTTGGAAAGATGGTTCAAATTTTAAAGGTGATGTACTACTATTTTGCTATGTTTCATATGTTAAGACTAACTTGTATGTGAGGACCATAACATCAATTAACCCATGAAAATAACTGAGCAATTTTAATCCCATTACCTCACATATGTGAAATTATTATTTTTTATTAAAAATATTTATCATTTCTCTTTAAATATTATTAAAGATATACAATTTGTTCGGGAAATAGTCTAAGGCCTTGTTTGCATGGAGTGATTTGACAGTGGATTTGTGAATCTTTATTTGAAATCCCTAATGGCTGTTTGGATAGAGATGCAAATCAGTGGATTTGAAATCATGTTTTCTCAAATCCATCGATTCTAAATTCTATTTCTCAAATCCGTGGATTCTAAATCCTGGATTCAAAATTGAAATTTTTAGTCCTTTTTTTAACCGAAAACGCCTAAGAGAAGATGAGGAAAATGATGATGAAGAGGCTGAAATAATTATTTCATTATTGTGCTTCCTAATTAGCATTATTGGTTCTTGGTACAATGATAGATATCTAATATTGAAAGAGCTTCGGACAAGTCATCATGATAAAGCTTAAAGGGAACTTCGAATGAAGTCTTTAAGTCATGATACTACATGTTATAAGCAACTACGAGTAAATGTGCTTACATTTAATAAATTATGTGATTTACTATGCAATGAGGGTGGGTTAGTTGCTTCAAAGAATGTGACACTACAAGAAATTTGGCAATCTTCTTGCATATCCTTGGACATGACCAAAAGAATAGCACGATCACAACCACATTTGTTCGGTCTGGGGAGACTATAAGCAGACAATTTCATATTGTGCTACATGCAGTATTGAAAATTGGAAAGCTTTATCTCAAGCAACAAAGCGATGAAATAAATAATCAAAGAGATGTTGATAGGTGGAGGTGGTTTCCGGAAATATTTCATCGTAGCTTATATTTGATAACGTATTTCATATTTACGCATTAACGATTATGAAAATATTATGCAGAATGCAATAGGAGCATTGGATGGAACATTTGTTGATCTTACTGTTCCAGCAAGTGATAGTTCTAGATATAGAAATAGGAAGGGTGCTATAAGTACTAATATGTTAGGGGCATGTGATGCTAACTTGAAAATTCTATATGCACTACCCGGTTGGGAAGGATCAACTTCAGATGCAAGAGTACTACGTGATGCTTTACAAAGACCTAACGGGTTAAAAGTTTCAAAAGGTATGTTGAATTAATTATTTTGAATTTTAATGTCATTATTTGATATTCGTATTGTGTTTCTTTTATAGACCAATATTATCTTGTAGATGCTGGCTACACAAATGGTGAGGGTTTTCTTGCCCCATATAGAGGGACTCGTTACCATTTAAATGAGTGGAGAGGAAATACTCCCAAAAATTACAAAGAGTTATTCAATCTTCGACACTCTTCTGCAAGAAATGCAATTGAAAGAACTTTTGGTTTGCTAAAGAAAAGATGGACTATATTGAGGACTGCAAGCTTTTATGATGTGAAGACTCAAATAAAAATCATCAATGCATGTTGCATTTTACATAATTTTGTGCGTTGTGAGATGCCTAATGGCCCCTTGTTAGTTGAGGTTGATCGAGATTTAGCTGACCAAAGCGATTATGATGATTCAGGCGATGAGGAGCAAATAAGAGTTGTCAGAACTACAATTGAATGGACTGCATTTCGGGATAATCTTGCTCAAGAAATGTTTGAGGAATATCAAGCTAATAGATAATAGTTGTTTCATTTTTTATTTTTTTATGATCAGTTATTGATAGTCCATGATGAGCAGCCATTCTAATTCCTTGTTAGTGGTTTCTATAGTTTGCTCGCAAGAGAAGTAGACAATCTTGATCATCTATACCTCTCTCAGAACATGATGATGTCAATCAAGTTCCTCCAACATGTTCTGTCTTCCCTCAGATTATACTTGTTTCATATTTTTTTTTATGATCAGTTATTTTTCTATGGTATAACATGTTATTATAAATGGTGTTGTGCATTTTTTTTTAAATAATTTGCACATAATAAAAAGTTTGATATATTCAATATTTTTGTATTTTACAATGATAAAATGAAATTACTATATTATTTTATCAATTATTAATTATGAATGAATCTCTTAAAAAAAAAAAAAAAAATTTGCCAAACAATGGATTTGAAATCAATTGATTTATAAATCCATTCATAAATCCATAATATATCCAAATGAGGAGATTAGAATGAATGGATTTCAAATATGAGTAACTATAAATCCATTGATTTTCAAATCCTTTAGATTTGAAATAACTCAATCCAAACACAACCTAATTGAATTTTATTAGAACATCAGATCTCTTCTCTGTTCTCACATTTGAATCAAATTTCACATTGGATTTCAGATCTTGAAATTTAATATAGTACTACATTCTCATAAATCTCTTCTCTTATTTAAGATTCTTCATTGGGCTTAGAATACAAAGCTGAATAACTTATATCCTGCAAGTGAAAAAAAAAAGCATAATTCATATGAAAATTTTACAATTTCATCTCAAAAATCTCGAAGACATTACCTTCAATTTTTTTAGCAATTCTTTTCTACGTGATAAGTTTATATCTGTATTATTCTTTCGATTTCATAACAATTAATAGCTAGTAATTAACTGCAAACATATTCACAAATTAATTAAAAAAGTAATTGCATAAAAATAAACATTAAATTTAACAAATGGATTATACTGGAGCTTGAAAAAAAAAAAAAAACAGAGAGACAGAGGGAGAATAATCTGGTATTACAATAACAGCACAATGCTTTGCAATGTTCATTGAGATTTTTAGTCAATTAAAATGAATAACTTTAGAGAAACCAATGTTCTAGTAAAATAATTTAAGCTAATAATCTCTAGTTACAGATTTTTTATCCACTAATCAGTATAAACAAGAATCGAAAATTGAAGAAGATAAAACGTGAAAAAAAAATGATTATATTTAAATAAAAAATAAAGAGAGAGAATCAGAAATCTCGTGTGGAAAGTGGCGCTCATCGCACCGCCATTGCTGGTGGTGCTGCGTCTGCACTTGTTTGAGATTTTCATCATTTCATGAATCGATTGAAATTTTACAAACGAAATAATCATCAAATTAATTGAAAATCTAAGGAAATCTAAATTTAAAAACCAAGAAATCTAAATCTAAACGTTTTCGTTCATCTACGTACGCAGACATACTAAGGCAGCAGCAGAAGAGTTTCTGAGGGTTTTTGACCTGAGATTTGTGAGAATATGAAAATTGAAAGGAGTATTTATATAGATGTTGCCCTAATTCCCAAATGCCTACTAAGGCTCTGTTTTTACGTTGCCCTAATTCGCAATTGGCTTGGGGTCGCATTGGACATGTGAACAAAGCGCGATTCGTTTACGTTTTTTATTTTTTAAAATTGTTATTACTATTATTTTTTATTAAATAATAATACTCCCTTTATCTTATCCCTTCCTCTCATCCAAGTTACGCTATACGCTTCCTTTGTACTAATTTACAAAAGAAAAATATTAGAATGAGACCGAAGAAATATTCTAAACAAATTATTATCAATTGTTCATGGAATAATTCAATATAATTTTCTATTAATATGAGTATTATTTTTCAATAAAAATGTAATTATTTCTTATTCGTCTAATGAAAATCTTCCGATGTAATAATCTCACACAAGAATTTGTCTTGAATAAAATAACATTGGAAGGGAGTTTTTATTAGAAGTATAATTTTTTTGGTTAATTATACTGTGCACCCGGGTGCACCCACTTTTAAAAACGTATATAAATATAAACAAAAACATATACAATTATTAACAAAAATGTATACAATTTAATTGTTAGTTTTTTTAATAAAAAATTGAGTGTAAAAAAATATACAATTATTAAAAAACATGCATACACTATTGAATAAAAAATTATACACATAAGGATGTTAGTTTTTTTAATGAAAAACTTAGTGTGAAAAAAGTATACAATTATTAAAAAATACGTATACAAAATAGGATAATATGTATACAAAATAGAATAAAAAATTATATACATATGGGTGCATCCTTGCACATGTTACATCTAATATCAACTCAAATTTTTATTTTTTTTAATGGAAACGGACGTAATCTATAAGAAAATTTCACACCAATTTATAAAACTAGAGAGCTTGTGATAAGGTTGGGCCTCCAACAAATAGAAGGCTTATTAACTGGGCTAAAAAAGAGAGGTTTAAGAAAATTGGGGTTGATGGAGCACGTGGAACTATAGCACGATCTCACCCAAACCCTTGAGTGCTATTAATTACATGTAGCTCAAGTGGTAGAGGGGAGGGTGGAAAGGCCTTCCAGCTGAGTTTGGTTGCTGCAGGGTGGGGGTTCGAATCCTGCCTTTGGCATGGATTTGGCCCCTTGCAAGCACAAGTTTAACAGTGAGCCCTCCCTATAAGCCACTTGAGGCACATCCTGCGATTTATCTCTTCCACCAATCCCCAGGGCAGGGGCGGTGGGGGCCCCTAATGGTGGGGTACACCATTACATTACATGTGGTTGTACTATATCAAGTTTACTACTTAGTGGAACACGCATCACATATATCTCTTCACCTCTGTCCATTAACTCTATATTCTCTTTATTTTCATGGCAAAAAAAAAAAAAAATGTGTGAGATGAATAACAAGAGATACTCCCTCCATTCTAAAAAGCTTTTTAAATATCTTCGTAAATTTACAAAAAAAAAAAAAAAGATGAAAAAGCTTGCTGTGACTAAGAAGGTATAATTTTAATAAAAAAATATTCAAATCAAGAAAAGTAATAACTTTAATTGATATACTAAGTGATAACATATTTAATAAACACAAGCATTTGTGTAAATCGGGTTTATATATATTTATATGTAAACTCTGTTATTTTTTTAGTACATGAGAAATAATTTTTTAGACACATAAATTATTACTCTTCAAAATTAAAAAAAAAAAATTCTTCAAATTCTTGTAAACCCTTATTTTCCGATTACTTTTTAGTACATGAAAAATTAATTACTCTTTAGAAACATGAATTATTACTCTTCAAAAATAATATTTTATATATTAAAGAGTAATTTTAAAAAATAAGCAGGAAATTTACATGTTAACCCGTATAAAAAATAGGGTTTACATGATAACTAATTAAGAAACGGTGAAATAATCTCATCGTTACACAATCTTACACAAAATTTGCTATTTTTCCATGTATTTGCAGTGATAAATTATGTTTTTACAAATTTATTATTGTAAGAAACCAATAGTTTATCATAAAGTATTCCTTGTCATGGTTTATCTTATCCTAGAGGCTCATGACCGGTTTTACATTTGTGGTTCATACCTTTTTCTCGTGGTTTAAGATGTATACGCAAGTATAATTGATCTTTCAACACATAAGATGTATACTCGTGGTGGTTTAAGATGCATCAATCCACAAGTATCATTTTCACTCAATATTTATTCACGTAAGATGTTACCCCTTTGGTCCCATAAAATGGTTCACTCTTTTCTCATTAATTTGTTTGTCCCATATACAATTGTTCATCTTCCAAAAAAGGGAAAAATCATCTTAATCCCATACCCCTCAAAAGTACACTTTAATTTAAAAAATATCCCGTATATTTTACACCTAGTATCACATGCTTTATAAACAAAGATTTGGGACAGGGAGTAGTTTACAGTATTAGGGATTAATACTGTATTTATATTGTTGTATCCCACATCGTATTCTAGATAGGATTGTTACCTTGTACCCATTGTATATAATTCTCGTAATATATCAATACAATGATTCTCCCACAAACCTTTATATGGTATCAGAGCGATATTGGCTTAACGCCTTTTTTTTCCGATCCTCCTTCCTATTTTCTTGGTCATACCTTCCTTTTTTCCTCTCCATCCCCTCAATCTCGGTACCTTCTCCCCGCAGCTTCATTCTGCCTTCCATGGCCACCACCACCGATCTGTACTCTGCTAACACCAACCCCACGACTGAATCAGCCCCCACCGACCCAATCCTCACTCCAATCGCCTTCAGTGTTGCCTCGCAGGCACCTCTGAAACTCACGTCCACGAATTATGCGGCGTGGAGTTTTCAGCTTCGGACGCTTCTCACGGGTTATGATCTCTTTAAATTTGTTGACGGATCATACTTGCGTCCCTCCGCCACCATCACCGTGGCTGGTGCGTCCCAACCAAATCCGGTGCACGCATACTGGACTCGGCAGGATCAGTTGATCCTTAGTGCCCTCGTCGGCTCCATTACCCCAACGCTCATTCCTTTCATCGCCACTGCCACCACATCTGCGGAGGCATGGAAAACCCTACTTTCCATCTATGGAACTTCTTCCCGCGGGCGCATCCTTGCACTCAAGAACATGCTGCATAATCCGATCAAGGGGAATAGATCGATCACAGATTTTATGCTTGACATAAAGAGCATCGTCCATGAGCTTGCTCTTCTTGGCGTTTCCACCGACGTTGAAGATTTGGTTATCAAAGTTTTCAATGGACTGGATGATTCTTATAAGGAGTTGGGTTACGCTATCCAGGCTCGAGACTCCCCAATCTCATTTGTAGAGCTCCACGACAAACTGTTGAGCACCGAAGCTCAACTAGCCCATCACACCCGCGCCTCTGCTGATCTGCCGGTGATAGCGTTCCAGGCGGGTGTCCAAAACAGTGGCGGTCGGCGCGCACAGCACGGGTCTGGCCATGGCGGACGCTATGCTGAGCGTGCTGGCGGCTCTCGCACGCCTCACAGATCTGACCGCGCCTCCCAGTCTGCCGCTGCATCAGGCCCTTCCTCGTCCAGGTCTGCCCGTGGTCGGGGTTACCAAGGCCGATGCCAACTGTGTGGCGTCCAGGGCCACTCTGCAAGGACCTGTCCGGAGCTGCCTCTTGCTGCTCCTGACGACACCCGGCGCCCACAGCAACAGCAGCGCTTTGCGCTTCCCACGGCGCACTCGGCCGTCTCCTCTCCCTCCTCCGGTGACTGGGTTTTGGACTCGGGGGCATCGCACCATATCACTACCGACCTGTCCAACCTCTCCCTTCACTCGTCTTTCGATGGTCAGGATAGTGTTATCGTTGGTGATGGTACATCTTTACCTATCACACACACATGCTCTTTAATTTTTCATGCCTTAGACTCTTTAATTTTCTCTAATTGTCTTGTTGTCCCGCGCATCTCTAAAAATCTTATTTCTGTCTCCCAGCTTTGTCGCCAAAATAATGTCTCTGTTGTTTTCTTTCCCACATCCTTTCAGGTGAAGAGTCGGGAGAATGGAACCATTTTGCTGGAAGGCGCACGGGTTAATGGACTCTACCTTTGGCCACTTGTTCAATTGTCCACCACATCTTCGACACTTGCTCTCACTACATCCAAGGATCACGCTCGTCTATGGCATTCTCGTCTAGGTCATCCCGCCCCCAAAATACTTCGTTATGTTTTGAACAGTCACCATTTATCTTTCTCACATACTGAACAACTTTGTGATGCTTGCAAATCTATTAAATCTCATAAACTGCCTTTTGGTGATTCTAGTTTAAATGCCACTATGCCACTTGAACTGTTGTTTTCTGATGTTTGGAGTTCTCCTGTTTCTTCCCTTGATGGCTATAAATATTATGTTGTCTTCATTGATCACTTCACCAAGTATATATGGCTATATCCCTTGAAACGAAAATCTGATGTCTTGCAAACCTTCACTGTCTTTAAAACCCTTGTTGAAAAACAACTGAACTCTCACATTCGCACTCTTTATACTGACAATGGTGGTGAGTTCATTGCCCTGCGCTCCTTTCTTCAAGACCATGGCATCACTCACCTCACCACACCTCCACATACTCCAGAGCACAATGGTGTTGCTGAAAGGCGACATCGTCATATAGTTGATACTGCGCTCACTTTGTTACATCTAGCTTCCGTGCCACTTACCTATTGGCCATATGCCGTGTCCACTGCAACATATCTCATCAACCGTCTCCCTAAAGACAACCTACAGATGCTCTCCTCCTATGCAAAACTGTTTCACAAAACACCCCACATCTCCAAACTTCGAGTCTTTGGTTGTCTCTGTTATCCTTGGCTTAGACCATATACTTCCCACAAACTTGCACCTCGATCAAAGCCCTGCATCTTTTTAGGCTATTCCCTCACACAAAGTGCATACCTGTGTCTTGACCGTACCACTCACAGAGTCTTCATATCACGGCATGTTGACTTTGTTGAATCTGTTTTTCCTTTTGCTGAGCAACCTATCCCCTCACCAACCTCCGCTTCTATCACTCCAGTCGAACCCTCAATCCCAACACCTCCACCATCATCACCCACACCTCAACCACCATCGGCTCCTCCTTCTCTAGCGCCCGTGCCCCTCCAGCAGGTAGTTCCGCCCCCGCCTTCGCCTCCGCCTCCACCTAATCCTCTCCCCACACATCGTATGGTCACTCGATCCAAAAACAACATTGTTAAAACCAATCCCAGGTATTGTCTTTCTTCCTCTCTCTATACAGATATTGAGCCCACTTCAGTCTCTCAGGCCCTATCTACTCCTTGCTGGTGTGATGCGATGTCCTCTGAGTTTAATGCCTTGCAACGGAATAGGACTTGGGATCTTGTGTCTCCCTCCGTGGCTCCTAATATTGTTGGGTGCAAATGGGTCTTCCGGATCAAACGGAAACCAGATGGTTCAGTGGAAAAGTACAAAGCTCGCCTTGTGGCCAAGGGTTTTCATTAACGCCCGAGAATTGACTTTACTGACACCTTCAGCCATGTAGTTAAGTCAGCAACTATCCGGATTGTTCTCAGTATTGCCGTCTCCTTTAATTGGCCACTCCTTCAGTTTGATGTGAATAATGCTTTCTTCATGGCACTCTCTCTATTGATGTCTAATGCAACAGCCGCCGGGTTTCGTCTCCAAAGAACATCCAGATTTTGTTTGCAAACTTCGAAAGTCAATCTATGGCCTTAAGCAGGCTCCTCGTACTTGGTACACTGCTCTTCGGAATTTTCTGGTCTCATATGGTTTTTCCTGCACTAAGTCTGATGAGTCACTGTTTGTCTATCATCACCGTGGTATCCTTACGTATTTCTTGGTTTATGTTGATGACCTTGTCCTGACCGGGAACGACTCGAAGTTTCTCTCCTGTTTCGAAGTTGCACTGTCTTCACACTTCTCGGTTAAGAAACTGGGAGACTTATCTTATTTTATGGGCATTGAGGTTCATCGGTCGAGGAGTGGTTGTCAGTTATCTCAGCACAAATATGTCACGGATCTTCTGTCTAGCTTGAACATGCTTAACTCCAAACCGGTGTCTACTCCTATGGTCGTGGGTTCCAAGCTCTCGCGGCATGATGGTTCTGAGCCTTTTGATGCCACCAAGTACCATCAAGTACTTGGTCGTCTTCAGTATCTTCTTCATACTCGTCCTGATATTGCTTAAGCTGTCAACAAATTATCACAATACATGCATGCTCCAACTATCACCCACTGGGGTGCTATCAAGAGGCTTTTTCGTTATCTCAACGTCACTCGGCATCATTCGTTGTCTCTTCGTGCTGCCTCTCCTTTGTCTCTTCACTGCTTTGCGGATGCTGACTGGGGAGGGGATTCTGATGATCGATCTTCGACTGAGGCGTATGTGGTGTTCCTTGGGTCTAACCCTATTTCTTGGCGATCCCGCAAGCAACGCACTGTGGCTCGTTCCTCTACTGAGGCTGAGTATAGATCTATTGCTTCTGCCGCAGCTGAGGTCCAATGGGTTCGCTCTCTTCTTCACGAACTTTGTATTCCTTCACTATCCACTACCCCAGCTGTTTACTGTGACAACATCAGTGCCACGTATTTGTGCTCGAATCCTGTGTTTCATTCTCGCATGAAACACATTGCCATTGATTACCATTTTGTTCGGGATCTAGTTAAATCGTCTGCTTTGCGTGTTTCTCATGTCTCCTCTTCTGATCAGCTTGCTAATGCTCTGACAAAGCCGCTTGCTCGACCTCAGCTCGCTCGTCTCATGTCCAAGATTGGCGTTGATTTACCACCTCCATCTTGAGGGGGCGTATTAGGGATTAATACTGTATTTATATTGTTGTATCCCACATCGTATTCTAGATAGGATTGTTACCTTGTACCCATTGTATATAATTCTCTTAATATATCAATACAATGATTCTCTCACAAACCTTTATATACAGTACATCATCCGGTTGTTGAGTACCCCTCTGGACTCTAGCTATTTGTATGGGTAACCCTTGCTTGAAACCTAGGGTAGGATCTCTTTTGACAACATTCTCTTCTAAAGAAAGCTTCCACTTGAACCTAGTCACTAAGTAGTGAATCATGGTTAATGTCTCAGCTTTAGCAAATTCGTATCCAGGGCATATTCTTGGTCCTCCTCCGAACGCCACAAAGGTATAAGCCGGGATAGCTCACATTTTCTCTTATCACGACGGATAAAACTTATACGGATTCGGGAAAATGGATTCATCTAGATGTGTCGTGCACGCGGACAAAAATACCTACATTGTGCATGGATACCATTACATATAGCATGTATAATACTTCAAATATTAACACTAGTAGACACACACACATGTAGGTTTTCTTACTTGCCATCCTTTAGGTATTACATACCCTCCCATTTCAATGTCTTTGAGGACTTGCCTAAAAACAAATGGCGTTGGTGTATACAACCTCAATACCTCGGTCGCTACTCTCCACGTGTACTTCATTTTACTCAGATCGTCCCACGTGAGAGCATTCTCATCTGCCTTCTCCTTCGCAATCACCTCTTGTTCTACACATGTTAAACATTTACATGACCTCAATAAATGTTGATCATGTCCTAAATTTTGCTTTAATATTATAAGTTTATGTATATATTTATATATGTTTGGAAAATTGAGACGAAAATGATCACCGTACCTCTAAGTACGACTTCATAAACTTGCGGATTTTCAGATAGAAGTTTGATGAAGAAAGTAAGAAGGGTGGAGTTCGTGTCATGCCCTGCAAACATCGTTGCAATGCAATTGTCCACGATCTCCTAATCAGACATTATAGAAGAATCAGTCTCATCGCGTGTGCTTAGCAAACTAGTGATCAAGTCTTGATGTTTTGGGGTGTCATGTTTCACCAAAGTTTCCCTCTTTTCATGTATGACTTCCCTAATAATCTCTATCACTTTAGACCTTGCACGTAGGCTTCGGTTAAACCGGGTACCAGACAAGTTTTTTGGCACAACTAGCAGACCATTAGTCACTTGTTCAAATATCACTGCAAGCTCCTCTCTTCTTCTTCCCCTCTCTATTCCAAACACAAGTGCGCAAATCATGTTGAAGGTTAACGTCTTCATAAGGGGCATTACCTTAAAAAATACTCCCTCCGTCCCATAGGAGTTGACACACTTTCTTTTTTGGTTTGTCTTACTAAAGTTGACACATTTCCTTTTTAATACATGGGACCCACACAAAAACAATTAATCTATTCTCATGGGCCCCACATATCACCTCCAATATAACTACCACTACAAATTAAATATTATTTCTCTCACTTCACTTTACTTTACTTTACATTAAATTATTATACTCCTTAATCTCCGCGCCCAAAAGAAATTATACCAACTTCTCCGGAACGGAGGGAGTAATAAAGTAACATAAATATTGGTTCAAAATTTTTTGTGAATTTAATTTTATTAATTTAGTTTCTAGCTTATTTATCAATTTTACTCATTTTACGCCAAATTAGATATATATAATTTCAGTCCATTTCATATCAACTTCAACGATCATGAAAATCCAAACTCTTTACTTTTTAATTTCAACAAATCCCTCTAAAATTAATCTTTCAGATTTTCCTTTTTCATTCATATACAATAACTTGCACAGCCAAAAAAATGAAATATATGGAGTATTACATGAATAAATCCTTTAACCTCATAAATCATATAATATACTTTTAACTCTAAAAACACCTCTCAAATAACATCATAACATACTTTATTTTTATTTACTACCTAAAAATTACTCCCTCGACGTACATCACCCTCCACACTTTTCTTATTCATTCGTCCCACAACACCCTTCACATCTCAAAAAAGAAACATCACTTTATCTAACAAAATCAAAAGTTACTTTAATTTCAATTTTGCCATTTATTTTTCATATCCATACTATTACTTTATAATATTTTTACCTAAAAATTACTACATTATCCTCTAAAATCAATAAAATTAGTAAAAAAATTCAAATTTTCTTAAACCATGTGGTACAGTAAATGAGAAGAGTGATCCAGAACAAAGGGATTACTATATTACCCCTTTTAAAGTCAATAAAATTAATAAAAAATATTTTTTATAAAGCTACGTATCTACCCGTATCATCATGTTAATCCCAGTAAGAGGGGAGTATAATTTTTGTCGAACTTATTTTTATCCTTCTAATTTTTCAATGAAAGGAATGAAATTAACATAAAAATGATTACAATTTTAAATATAAAGTTATAGAACAAAAAGAAAAAAAAAATACTAACCAACACTGATGGATGATGAAACCAGAGTGAAGACATACCGTGATGTGGTGATTATGATGCCAATGCTGGTTAAGGTGCAGCCTAATCTCTTGGTCCATCTTTCCAATAGACTGTCTCAACACTTCGGGCTTCATAAAGCCCAAAATGGCTCCCCTTACTCTCTTGTGGTCTTCCCCCTTCAATTCCAATATATTCCTCTCACCCAAAATCCTCCTAATCTAGGTGGGCTGCTTATTGGAGAGTGTGTTCTCATCAGCTGTGTAGATGAACTTGTTTGCAGCCGGGCCCTGAAGGAACACCGTGGGCTTTCCAAGAAGGTGAAGCTTCGAGATCGGGCCGTATGTTCGGGCCCGTTCTTGGAGCCACTCTTCACCCCTGTTGTCTATCAGGGCTTTCAGGAGTTGAAGGGTTTGACCAATCAGAGGCAACCCCAGTGGGCCCGGTGGAAGCCTGCTGGAAGAGGGGTTAATCTTGGTGGTGAGGAAGAAGAGGAGAGAGAGAAGAAGGGGCAAGAAAACTAGTGCAGCTTCCATGTCTGCTCATGGATCCAAATTGGAGATCTGACTTTCACTTGTTGTGTGATAGATATTTGTGTTGCATATTGTCCCTTAATTCAACCCTTTGACTATGATCGGATAATGACTAATTTATGAATACTTATATTTTTTGGTTTAGCCTGTCATCCATGAATTTGTGATAACTTGAGTTCCTTATTCCAACTTGCATTGGTATTCATACTTTGTAATTATCTTTAACTTTTGAAATTAATGAGGTGGCAGCATCCTTTGAACCTGATTTTGGAGCTGAACAAATTTTCTGCGTTAAAATGTTCAATATCATTGTTGAATGAGCTATAGAAAAAATGATGATAATCCTTCAAAGATAAACATAAATCATAGAGTGAGGGTTTGATTTCCTATATGTAATTCATATTACCAATACTAGTAATATAGAAGATGATAAATAAAAATGGTATAGCAAATTTCATATAGTCCATCAGTTCGCTAGGAATGGTCTCATTTTGTTGTTTTAAGCATTGACATTAAAGTATTTTATTTCTTTTTTTATATATATGAGACCTTTTCATATCACTAATACAACTAAAATATGAAATCCATTCATCACTATACATTAAATAATAATATACTCCCTCCATCTGCTTCTAAAGTATCAATTTTACTATTTTTGGTATCCGCTTCAAAGGTATCAATTTCCCCTATTTAGTGAAAAAGTACACAATATAGTCCACCACTTCCCTCGAATAAAACTACCCACTTTACATAGAATAATATTCCTTAATCCACGTGCAAAAAGCAAATGGATACCTTAGAACCGGACAGAGAGATTATATTAATTCGCTTAAAAAAGGGTTAATTCCTAAAAAAATTCACCACCTTATTGGGAATTTTCAAATCTATCACGACTTTTTATTTTTGTCAATTCAATACACAATCTATTTAATAATTTCAATTCTATCACGACCTTTTATCTTTGTCAATTTAATACACGACTATTTTATATTTTTAATTCTACCACAACTTTTATTTTTGCAAATCAATACACCACTTATTTCATTATTATTATTATTATTATATTATTATTATTATTATTATTATTATTATTAGTATTATATTATTATTAAAAATTATTTTAAAATTAAAACAGAATATGTCGAATAAATAATACTCCCTCCGTCCATCCTCAATGTATCCATTTGCTTTTTGCATGTGGATTAAGGAGTATTATATTTTATGTGTAGTAGATAGTTGTATTAGTGGAGGGTGTGGGTCCCATATTTTATTTGTATTAGTGGAGGGTGTGGGTCCCATAGTCCAAAAAGGGAAATGAATAGATTAAGGATGAACGACCCAAAATGGTAAAATGAATAGATTGACAGTAGATGGAGGGAGTATTTTTTTTCCTTAGTGAATTTATAGTTGTTATTACATTAAATTTATAGTTTTAATTAACTTGTGAAAGAAAATTGTTTAATAAATAGACCTTATGTTATGTAAAATTATGTATTACTGTAATGAATAAAATTCTTTTTTTTACTTTTTTATTATTATGTTTGAATTTATTACTATTATTAAAGGAAATTTAAAATTGTAACAAAAATATAAATAAAATTATTTATTGAAAATAAGGATTTTATAAAAAATGAAATTAATAATTAATTTGAGCTTAAAAAATAAAAAAACCGTTTTAATCCCATAATTTAATAAATTCATAGTTTTAATATAATAATAATAATAATAATAATAATAATAATAATAAAATATAAAATAAGTAGTGTATCAAATTGTAAAAAATAAAAGTTGTGATAGAATTGAAATATAAAATAGATCGTGTATTGAATTGACAAAAATAAAAAGTTATGATAGAATTGAAACTATTAAATAGATCGTGTATTGAATTCATAAAAATAAAAAATCGTGATAAATTTGAAAATCCCTGAAATTTTTAGAAATTAACCCAAAAAAAATACACTCTTGCGGAGTCTTTTAGAATTGACAATGGAGTTTTAATTTGTAGTCCAAATTGTCAAATTGAGCAAGCTGAGTCTGACTTTTTACATGCATGAATTATTTGAATTCTTGATTAATTTCCAAAGTCGCAAGAATCCTCAATAGCAAACTGATCACTATGAACAGCATGGTAGGTTTCCACATTTGAAATAAAATGCATACCAATGATACATCTATGTATATATATATATAAACACTTGTGATTACAAGAACCAAAATTAAAAAAAATCAAGAATGGTCATGATGTCCACTCAGTTTTCACTACTCACAGTCATGTTCCTCCTAGCTTCTCTCCAACTCTTTGTTTCAGCTGATCAAACATCCTCTGCAGACCTGGAAACAAAGACTCTCTTAAAATGGCGAAACGGCCTCAATAACCGGAGCCGAGCAGTGCTACAATCCTGGGATCAGATCAACACTACTGCATGTGATTGGGTTGGCATCAAGTGTGACACACTTGGAAGAGTATCTCATCTAAACCTCTCAAGAAATGGCCTTACAGGTACTCTGTACCATCTTAATTTTTCACACTTTCCTCACTTGCGTCTCGTGGACCTTACTTCCAACTCACTCTACGGAACTATTCCATCCACCATCTGCAACCTTTCAAATCTAAACCATCTCCACCTTGCAACGAACCAATTCTCCGGAAACATTCCACTGGAGATTGGTTCGTTGGCAAAGCTAAAGACACTTGACATGAAACAAAATCATCTCAGTGGATCCATCCCACAATCCATCACTAGCTTGAAGTCCTTAATGGAACTCGATCTTGGAGATAATTCCCTCACGGGTTCGATTCCTACTGATATTGGCAACATGACAGGCTTGACAACATACTTATTCTTAGGTAGAAACAACCTTTCTGGTCAGATTCCAACATCCATTGGCAGTTTAAGGATTGGTGAACTACGTCTGCATACAAACAATCTTACAGGTAGGAGTATAAAACATAAATCAGTCTCGTATCTTTTACTTTATTTAACAAGGTCCCAAAATAGTTAAAGACATTCATTTTCGTCCCAAACCTTTCAATTTTGCTCTGATTTCGTCCTAAAACAATATTTTTTCACCAATTTTATCCCATAGTTTTTTAAAAGTACTGATACAATCCCATCTCATGTAATTAGAAAAATTGAACATTTTTAAGTAAAAAGACCATTTTGGTGAGAATTTAAAAGCTATGGGATTATTTCAAAGAAATTAAGTTTCTTCGGACTATTTTGAATAGAGCAAATTAATTTGTATGGAATGATTTTAATTTTGAACTCTTACAGGTAGTATCCCTGCTTCCATTGGCAACATGACAAGAATTTTCAGCATGTCACTAGCTGTTAACCAACTATCTGGTTTAATCCCACCACAAATGGGAAAAATGAAGTCCCTTTTGGATCTCAGATTGTTCATGAACAATCTGAGTGGTTCTGTTCCTGAAGAGATCAATAATCTGACAGATCTTGTAGTGTTCACATTAAGTGTCAACCGTCTCACGGGGCGAATGCCGCGGAATGTGTGTCTTGGAGGACAGCTTAGGAACTTGTCACTCCATACAAACAGATTTGAAGGAAACATACCTTCTAGTTTGAAAAATTGCACAACTTTATACACTCTGCTACTCTATGGAAACCAGTTAACTGGTAATGTGTCTGAAGAATTTGGTGTCTATCCTGATTTGTTCTACGTGGATGTAAGTAACAACAGTCTTTACGGTGAGGTGTCTCCGCAGTGGGGGAGGTCGCGTAATCTGGCGGGGTTGTTGATGGCCCACAACAACCTTTCAGGAGACATTCCATCTCAACTTGGAAATGCATCTAACTTGCTTGTTCTTGATCTGAGTTCAAATCAGATCACTGGGAATCTTCCAACAACCTTAACAAACATGCCTTTGTTGTATGATTTGAGGTTGAATGATAACAAACTCCAAGGTAGGATACCTATAGAAATGGGAAATCTTGCAGCACTTAAGCAGCTTTCATTAGCTTCTAACTCTTTCAATGGTTCAATTCCACGTGAAATGGGAGGTTGTTTAAACCTTCAAGAACTTAACTTGAGCTCTAACATGTTGAGTGGAAGCATTCCAGTTGAGATAGGGCAGTTGAGCTTCTTGCAGAATCTTGATTTGAGTAGAAACATGTTGTCTGGATCCATTCCATCTAGTTTTGAGAAGGAGATTTCCAGTCTAGAGTTTGTTGACATTTCGTATAATCGATTGGAGGGACGTATTCCCAGCACTTGGTCATTCGAAAACGCTTCGTTTGATTCGTTAAGGAACAATAAAGGCTTGTGTGGTAACAATACATACTTGAAACCATGCCATTCCATTCCAACAATTGATCATCCAAGTAGAAGGAAGGGCAAAAGAGGAATTCTCTTGATAACATTGCCTGTCTTAGGAGGTGTGATTGTCATGATTTTGGCTGTGGGAGTTTTCTTGTTCTTAAAAACAAGAAAAAAAGAGGCAGTCGAAAGCGAAGAAGTTATTCAGATTGGGAATCTGTTTGCTGTACAGAGCTTTGATGGAAAGATGGTGTATGACAACATCATTGAAGCAACAGAGGAGTTTGATTCCAAGTACTGCATTGGAGCAGGGGAATCAGGGAGTGTTTACAAAGCCGAGCTGTCGGACGGCCAAGTTGTCGCAGTTAAGAAGCTGCACAGTGTTGAGGAGGGAGCTGAGGTTAATCTCAAAGGCTTTACTAAGGAGATTGAAATGTTGACAGAGGTGAGACATCGTAATATAGTGAAGCTACATGGATTCTGTTGGCATCCAAGACACTCGTTTCTGGTTTACGAGTACTTGGAAGGTGGGAGCCTGGCAAGCGTTCTGTGTGACGACGAGAGAGCGGTGGAGTTAGGGTGGGGGAAGAGGGTGGAGGTTGTGAAAGGCGTGGCGAGCGCGTTGTGTTACATGCACGATGATGTATCATCTCCTATGGTACACCGCGACATATCGAGCAAAAATGTTCTTCTTGATGGAGATGGAGTGGCTCATGTTTCTGATTTTGGCACTGCTAGAATGATGAAACCAGACTCATCAAATTGGACTGCTTTTGCTGGCACTTTTGGCTATGCTGCTCCTGGTAACCCCCACCTTTTACTAAACTTTTTGCTCTATATTTTTTTTCACTCATGTGTTGTTCTTTGCATTTTCTCATCTTTGGTGAAGTACATGATTGAGACAAGATAGATAAAATTAAGTGACATGCATGTATATGGGAGTAGACGGCACTGAATTATTATTATATTTTGGTATTACATCTCTTGATACACGCGTTAGATGAGTGACACGTGTGTGGTAGGAAATATGAACATTTTCCTTTAGAGTTATATTTCCTTTTAGGATATCGATTTAGTCTCTCACTTACGTGCCAATTATTCAATGGTTCGCAACAAGAAATATAACATTAGAATGTAAAATGAGATCCAAACCGTTAAAGAGTCTAAATATTTTTTTTTGTTTCATTTAGTTTATCAATCTCTTATGTCACCCTCTTATATGAATCAAAAGTATGAGTAAGAATGTAAATTCTAAAAGAAAAGTATAGACCTTGGAGCAAGGGTTAGATCATTTTGTTTCTTTCTTTTACATATTACTCATATAACTAAACTAGGACACCGAATTTCCTGTACCGATTTTGTGTATTAATTTTTGTGCCAGAAACCATATGATTGATACGTCATATTAGAATCAATGAAATATAACCATTGGTGCTCCTAAGGATTTATACTTTTTTTTAGACTATAGATTGCTCATTCAACGGTGCAAAAAAAAAAAGAAAAAGAAGATTGAAACACTAAATGACAAGGAAAATTCAAACCGACATTACAATGGACGCAAAAATAACAAGAAAATCACTCCAATTTATATGTTTCTTTTAAGGACGTAAATTAAGGAGTATACTAAAAACAAAGCCATGCATGAGTTTATAGTGGAAAAATCGATCTTGGATGTTGGATGTCCTGTTATATTTTGGTGTTATATTTTCTGTTATACGCTTTATATGAGTGACACGTATGCGGAGAGAAAAATCTCAACTTTCCCCCTAGGGTTGATTGTTAGGGTATAAAATAGTTTATCCTACGTGTCAATCATCCAACGGTTTTTAACAGGAGATATTATAATACCAAAATATAACAGGAGATCCGAACCGGAAAAATCATTCTTAATTCCTCTTTTTTCATTCTATACGTTTTCATCATCACCTTCTAACTTTTTTTTTTAATTGTACCCTATTGATCATAGAACTTGCTTTCACAATGCAAGTGAACGACAAGTGTGATGTATACAGTTTTGGAGTCTTCATACTAGAAGTGATCATGGGAAGACATCCTGGTGATTTCATATCCACCCTCTTCACATCATTACAATCAACACCATCATCATCATCAGCTAACGCTGCAACCGTATTGTTAAGCGATCTACTTGACCCTCGACTTTCTCCTCCGACCACCAGTACTGCAGCTATTGACGTGGTGGTTGCAACAAAGTTGGCCTTAGAATGCATCCGACAGAACCCGCAATCTCGACCGAGTGCTAGCCAAGTTTCTTTGCAACTGACGAAGAACAGGGCAAGGTTTAGTGGTGCTCATAAATTGCTCCCTTTCATCACAATACAAGGGTTGTGCATGTCAGAAGGTAATATATTTGATGCATGTGTTTAAATACATGAACATTTGCGATTTGGAATGAATGATAACTTGTTCATAGTACGTAATCCCTCGTCCCGTTTCAATGTTTATATTTATTTTTTGCGCAGAGATTAATGAATATTGTATTTTGAAGGATATAATATCTAATGTAAATTGCGTAATTGTATCAGTGTTACTCCATGTATGAATTCCGTAGAGATATATTGATTATTTTATGTGAGTCCTATAGACCAAAAAGGTAAATGTAAAAATTAAAATGCAACAACTAAATTAAAAATATGTAAAAATTAAAATATTAAAAAAATTGCTTTAATCTTATGAAATTCTTGAATCCAAACAATGGATATTACATTATCAAGTTAGTGAATATTGAGAACAAATTATATAGTACTATAGTATCTATCAATTTATTCATTGTAAAATTTAAATGATCAAGTCATTTTTACAATACTAAGCAATAATTTTCTCAATGATCCGTTAAAATTATGCTTCTTTTTACACATTGATGATATATGATCTAATTAATTAGTTTGCATTACAACCTCGGTCATAATTTTACATTTTCTGGTTCCTACATTTTCTTATTTTGGTTTGTCTTATAATAATTTTTTTTTAAATTTTTTTATGAGTGAACCCATAAAAAAAATTTCTACATGGGTACACAAACGACACTATTAAAATAACTACCCACTATATATTAAAATATTATATTTTTGGAATTATTACTTAGAGGTACAAAGTATAGGATAGTATTACTGCTAGATACAATGGATAAAGTTAATTATTTTTACGTATAAAAGTATGCAATGTAAAGTCTTAATTACCCTTTATAATAAGTTGAATACATAATTTAAAGATTAGTTAGTTAGAAATTCACGTAAACTTGTTTTATCTCTCCAGGAACGGTTCTATTTATGTTATCTTTCCTAAAATCAATGTATTTCTGGAATTCTTTTTTTTTTCTGTGATTACATATCAGAGTCGGATTTTTGGTCGCAATACTCATTCCAATTTGAAATCACAAATCTGTAAGTATTTGTTTAATTTTGAAGATTTATTTTATTTTCCTAAACTGAATCCAACGTGAGATAGGATTTAAGTTGAATACACCTTGTCGATCATTTGTTTATTCATCTGAATACCATCGGTTTGTTTTCTGCGTTGCGTTCTCTGTGTTCATATGATTTTCCATAAAACCAGTATAATTTTTTCTGAATACCATTGTTGTTTGACCATTTATTTATTCATCTGAATACCATCGGTTTGTTTTCTGCTTTGCGTTCTCTGTCTTCTTATGATTTTCCATAAAACCAGTATAATATTTTCTGAATACCATTGTTGTTCTAATTGGTGCATTTTATGGGTTTACGATCATGAGTAATTTTCTGAACAACAACAGATGTTTTTCTAATGAAATTAAATCAATATAATTTGTTGTTCAGACACATAAGTTCATGGGTCATTCCCTCGTTCTCAGTATTCTGCATAATGATGAGTGCAAATTAGTGTCTATATGTTCAACCACATCCTGGTCTGATATTCAATGTGAAATTCGTGAATGTTGGGTTGACTTGCAAAATGAGGAATTCAAGTGTCTTTGTAGTTTTGGCAAACATAGAAGGATTTGTTTAGCGTCTGATATTGATTTGAAGAATGTGGCCTCTCTTTGTGATCGGTCATTGGTAAATACTGCTTCAGCAGAATTATCAGTTGTTGAAAAAAAAAATACTCTGGTAGTTAGAAGTTCATCTCATATTTGTGAAATGATTGTGCCTGGAAAAGATTCAAGAAGAGGTTATGAAAATGATACATTTCACAATTTGCCATCTAATAATGGCCAGACTATTGAGTTTTCCGGGAACGGTACCATACCATTTTATGATATTTGTCCTAGATTGCAAAAGAAAACATTGTTGTCAGACCCATGGATTGATATTATGAATAGAGGTGTTGGTACCATGTTTTATGGTGGGGCAAAAGAATTCAGACAACAACTTATTAAGTACACCACACGAAAAGGTTTCGACTTCACGTATAAGAGGAATGATGCAAGATACATTCATGCAATCTGTAATGATCTAGTGAAATGTGGATGTCAATGGTTTATTAAAGCAAAGAGAGTTCCGATCACATTGTATTTTCAATTGGATGAATTAAATTTGGTGCACAACTGTGATGTTTTGGTGCCCGTAAATGAAACCAAACGCCTGAGCTCTAAGATCATTGCGGACTTGATGTTAGAGAAGATTAGAGATAAACCCCACATTGGGGGAATGGATGTGAAGCTTGATGTTTTGAAAACTTATGGCTTTAAAATTCCATATTGGAAAGGGTGGAGAACAATAGAAAAGGCAAAAGACCAAATCTGGGGATCATATGAAGAATCATATAATCAGCTCCGCTGGTATTGTGATGCTATTTCATCCACCAACCCGGGCAGCATCGTTGATTTGGTGCATAATCCTAAAACGCATCGCTTTGAACGACTATTTATAGCGTTTAAAGCTTCTGTGGATGGTTTTAAGAGTTGTCGGCCTATGCTTTTTGTTGATGGAACTTTCATGAAAGGTCGAGCTAAGGGTACTTTGCTAGCTGCAACTGCAAAGGATGGTGATAATGGTACCATTAAATCTTTTTTCTTATATTTTTAATCTTAACGTTTGTGTTTGCATTTTATAGTGTGTTTTTCATTTTCTGTGAATTGAAATTTTTGTTTAATGTGTGTGTATTCAACTAAAATCTACATTTGATTCAATATATTTCATAACTCTTCATTTCTTCATTATTCGAAAAATATTTATACTTAATTCACGTTATCGCGGTAATTTTGAAGTGTTCAAATTGGTGGATTTTCTATTATTCCTATTCAATGACTCGTATTGATTTATTCTTCTTCAAATTTATGGAATTTGGCGATTGAATTTTTGGTGATTCTTTATATTTATCTAGAAATTTACATGGTCAATTATAGAATGAACAACATGGATTCGAATAAAATTAACAGTATTACGCTAATGGATAAAGCTATAGATGAATCCCTATACATTATATACATTTAATAATTCTTTACGACAGGTTTGTTTCCTGTGGCCCTTGCAGTCGTCTCAACTGAGAACACAGATAATTGGACTTGGTTTCTACAAAAGTTACTAGACAACATACTGCATGAAGAACAAATATTCTACATTTCTGATCGGAATTTAGGCCTAATGGCCGCATTCCCACTTGTTTTTAAACAACCTATTCATTTCTTTTGTTTGTTTCATTTGTTGACAAACCTGAAGGGTCGATTTTCAATGGGGTGGAGCAATAATCATCGTTCCAACTTGGGTGATCTCTTCACTCAATGTGCATATGCTCCGACTAAGAGGTTATTTGATGAGGCACTTTCAGCTTTTATAAAGGTAGGAGGCAGAAAAGCAGAGGAATGGATCTCACAGTTGCCATACGAAAAATGGACTGTGGCTTTTTCACCGCATATTACTAGATATGGTGAAATGACCTCTAATGCAATTGAATCATTCAATGCATGGATCAACGATGCAAGGACGTTACCCATAACTAGCATGCTAGAGTCAATTCGTAAAGGTAACCACAATGTCTATTGTCTAATATGCCTAACTAAAATTAGTGTTTTAAATATATTCAATTTATCCTGTTAATAAAGTTGTGGCCATATGATGATACTGTTTGAGAAAATTGAACACCTATGGTAATTTGGATTGTCTTCTATAACGAGATGATTTAATTGAGTATATTCAATTAGCAAAATATGCAAAAATTTGAGTGTTCAACCTCTAGTATATTCAATGTATAATTCATTATCCGTGATAAAACCAGGTATTAATTCTTGGATTATAGAAAGGAGGAGCAGTAGTGCAGGTTGGACTGGAACTCTCTGCCCTTCTAAGGAGTTACTTTGGCATGTGTTAGCCGATGAAGGTCGCACATGGGATGTGGTTGAGTGTACGGCTGGAGGCTTTGAGGTATTGAGCTATCCTTCGGTTCGTGTTATTTAAATGCTAGAACCTGTTCATGCCACAAATGGCAGATAACTGGTTTCCCATGTGCACACGCCGTTGTCGTGATTCGTAGATATGGGTCTTCTACAACAAGTCACGTGAGTGAATATTTTTCTATTGGAAAATACCGGGAATGCTACATGCATGATTTACATCATATCCCCGAAATCAATCGTCTAGAATTTGAGTCTAAAAGTGAATATAAGATTCTTCCACCCCTTCTGAAACGCCCGCCGGGTCGACCAAAAAAAAATAGAGTACCTTCCTATGGAGAATACCCTAAGAAAAAGAGAAAAACACCCGGTGAATGGTAATTATCCTTTTTCTCTCTTACTTATATATCAAAATTGTTCTAACATTATTATTTGATTGATCTTTTCTTATTTTAATACAGAATGTTTAAAGTAGGGGAAACGCCAAAGTTTGCGCAATAATGAAGATGCCACCTTATTTTGCCAGGAATTTTTTCCCTTCAAATGCTTGGACACTATTTATTTGTTTTATAGAACACATCTATTGCTTATGACTCCTTTTCTAGCTCTCAAGTTGTATTGACGACGTTATAAATTTTAGAATGGGAAGTTTGTCTTTATTTTTTTTTAGGAATGAGAGTTGGATCTCGAGTATGTTGAGAGATAATTTGTTATTAAATTGAAGGTTGGCGTTATTTATAGGGATAATTTTATCCAACCGTGGTTAATGTTATTCGAATCCATGTTGTGAGTTATAGATTTATAGACTTATAATAACTAGAGTTAAATGTTATTCGAATCCATGTTGGGAGTTATAGATTTATAAACTTATAATAACTAGAGTTAATGACTTTGTTTATAAAAGGCTAATTCATATTTCAATCTTTATTAATTTCAAACTATAGTCTGCTGTAATCATGATTCTTAGAAAGAAAACTTTGCTATATATACACAATGTTCCCCTGTTAGATAATAAAAATTTTCTACTTAATCATGGCCATATTATTCTACAAGTAAACTTGTTTTCTTCATTCCATTCAGGGAATTTTCAAGATATATAATTACTGGAGAGTTCTATAGATGTTTCTCTACAAAATTCATCAAATTTCATAAAAGGCAGTTGTATCTTGAACCCATTTCATGAAAGAATAATCATCATAATAGGAAGTAGTACCTATTCATAAATTGTAATAGACAAAAAAAAATAACATGCACATTTCACATTCTGTTTAACCAATCCAGTAGGTTAACATAAATAATAACTAGTATACACACATCCCACTTCGGATTCAAGATTAAAATTGATCACAAATTGAATCAGCATTTCGACTTTGAAGCTCGCCATATAATTGAATACCAGGTGTATTCAAACCGTGCAACACATCACAAACAAAATTCAATTTCAAAACCCAACTCATAATACAATATGAAACAAGAGCTATCTGACATTAATATAGCAATTTTTATAAAAATAATAAAAATAACATGTGATACATTGTTCATATAGAATCTGACAATGAAAATCACATTGATATATCAACATAAACCTAGCAAAAATATGATCAAAGAGATCTATATTTCAAATGTATGGACATCAATGAAGTAGATTTTTATGTCTAATTATTATGACCTGGACATTCAAAAGATGGTGCAACTTGCAAGCTTATTTGCGAACGACAATTTCTAATGGATCTATGAACCACTTGACCATTTTACCCCGATACTCTGCTGCCACTACATGTTCAAGGTTACCTACTCTCACCGGTTCAGATTGCATTATACTTTCAATGTGCATACAAGTTATAATCCCACAATCCACATATCCGGAAGCTTGTTGAATGGAATCCACTGATACAACTTTACTAGAATCAGCTTTGAGGAAGACATGTTTTCTATTTAGTACTCTTAACTTCCCAAAAATCAGCTTCTCCACATAGTCCACCTGTTGCATCATAATAAACTTCATTTGTATTTATTTGGAGTTATTGAATTATAAATGAATAGAAAAATTATGAGTACTGTATTACTTATACTTACCAGCACTTTGGCTTTCTCCAAATATTTATCCACATTATGCTTGGTTCTTGGTCTCAGGGAATTTAAGAATTCCCAACCACGCGTCCTTAGGTCAAGTTTCAGGATTGTCCAGTGGTTGTCGGTTAAAATAGGGAATAGAAACACAACCTTGTTTTGCTCCAATCCCTCATCTATCTTTCTATCAACGAGCTTCTGTAGATTTTCATTTTGCTGATTCTGATATGTCTCAATTAGACCCTACAATAATATAGAATAAAATACAAACATCTAAGTAGTTAGTTATCCCTAATAAAACATTAAAAATATCTAACACATATATGAAGAGGACCGACTATAGTTATCTGAATACACTTGTATTCTACAAAACAATATCAATATGGAAATTTTTTGTTTTTACAGAGTATGCATTATTTTTACTGCCCACATGTTCATGAGTAAACATCATCTTAGTGTATGTGAAATTTAATCAACATCTTTAATGGTAGGACAACCAGTTATATTAATGTTCAGAATAGATATGCAAAACTTCTGAATAACTAATGAAATGGAGTACATTGAACCTGATTGCAATTACACCATAAAGCGCAGTGTTTTTCAATTCAGGAGTATTCAGATGTGCTACTTAATTATGTTCACAGTTCACAGTATATATTGTAATGACATTGCTTGAAATTGAATACAATCAAATCATACAGATTTTGAATACCCCCTCCTCAAACATAACCATCACACAATGAATAACAGAAATTGTGATCACTAAATCTGAACAGAAAGGATAATAATCACCCACACATCATGCGCAAAACAAACATTCATGTATCACACCATCTGTTCAAAACAACAAAATGAAGGATATAATATTACTTACATGACAAAGCGCCGAAAAAACCATTGGTAGCGTACGAACATCAACATGAGGCTTATACACGAAATTTGTGATTGCAGCCCATGCATCAACCACCTGCAAAATATAAATCAGGATTAGTCTTGTTAGGAAAATAACTCACGTTAATTAATTATATTAGGGTAGTATGTTCTTACATTGCTCGCAAGGCTTTCGTTATGTAATAGATCAAGTATATTTTTTACATTTACTTCAGGTACATCTTTCTTCCCGCCCCAACAAGCAGTCCTAATAATGATAAAAGATGAGATTACATTTATACATTTAAAATGTACTAATCAAACATGTATATGAATCTGTCTTACCGCTCTCCACTCAATAACCATCTTCCATAAATTGCTTCTCTTATATTTTCAGGACAATTCTTCACTGCTCCATATCGTTTGTCCCATCTAAATGATCCTTGCTTCTTTCCACGTTGATCGACAACGGATGTGTTTAGATCCATGCATTTCTCATCAAGAATTACCACCTCTGTTTTCCTGTTATCTCTTGCAATCTTTGTTGGCACCCTATCCTCAATTGTGGTCCTAACCTTCAGTCTTTTTATCATAGAATGTTGGAGAACTGCATCTTCATTACGCATACTCAGCTCATTCCTAAGTCTCTCATTCTCCGCTTTTAGTTCTTTGATTTCATTTAACATAACTTGTTTATCTTCCGTGTCTTGCACGATTTGCATATTTCTCTCGTCTGCACAGAACTGTGTAAAAGATGGATCATCAATGGAAGGTGAGTGCTCGTCATTCGGAGCTGAATGCTTTCGGAGCTCGCAAATCTCATCCATCAGTTTTTATTTCATAACTCTGAGTGTGGTGCTGCTTTTTATTTGCTCTAGCAGCATATTTAGGATGTAGGAACTCCAACTGTACTCCCGTATTTGGCTTATATCTTCCAATGTACAAGCTAGTGGCCAAGACATCGATCCGCTTTGGTTAGGAGTTAGAAGATGTGACAACAGATAGGAAATTACAAGTCTTGCTACATCTGCGCTCCTATGCCTGTCACTTCTATTAAGGGTTTCTCTCAACTTTTTCATTATCACTCCGTTATACAAAATGCCTTTCCTCTTTTTATTCTCAATTAAAGAACTGAAGCACCTTTGAACCCAGGGGAAATCTGTATATTTTGACACTTTACTTGAGAATTGTCTAGATCGACCACCAATTCCGAATACCGTCTCAACATCCTTCTCTGTAATAAACATCTGCACCCCACCTATCATGAATGAACTTGACTCCGAATCAAAACTCATCAAGATCTTTTTAATATCATCCTCAAACTTAGAAACTCACCTTTTTTTTTTCTTCATCTGCTATAGTTTTTATTGCATCGAACAACGACCAAAAAGGTGTATTCTTTAACTCGGAGAGATCCTTTTCTGTGAATGAGAGCGCATTCAAGTCCTTTACTGTAGTTTTCAGATTACTTCTAAAGCAACACTCATCTTTATCCACTTTCACGGAATCTATTTAAATCAGCTATGTTATTGCAGCCACTTATAACCGAAAGTGTGTAATTAAATAATGAACTAACCGAAGCAATTAACAGGTTTTCTGAATCCAGTATTACAATTCTCTTCATTTATCTCCATATCTTTCTTGCTACCTGTCAATCAAACAAGATTAAATGACCAAGAATTCAACAAGAACATAAAAAACTTATTTAATTATAGAAAATGTTAAGGAGCCAACCGCCCTTCTTAGTCTTCATTGATGTGTCCGAGGCTTCTTTCAACAATCCATGCTTCCTTCTAATGCTTCTTCCAGACACTTCTGAATTCACATCTAGTGCTGAATACGAAACTAAATATATTACAAACGTTTTTCTTAGAATTATTGAATGCATAATTGAGTAAAAAAACATATATTATAAGTTTAATTTCTTGTAAAAATAATCTATGACCTTCTAGCTGTCCTTTACGCTTTCCAATGGATTCATCTTCAAAATCCGAATATGATTCTGACTGCATACACCATATAAGTTGCTCACACATACACCATATAACAGAAGACTACATTATTTAGTTCAACATATGTTTCAGGATAAAAATACAATATTCATGATTAATATTCACCTTTTTCTTTAGAAGTTGCCATTCGAGTTGGGGAGACTTGGCGTGCAGGTGTCCTATCTTCTTCCATATTTTTTACCTGTGGCATGATGCTCCTACGTTTTTTTCTTCCAGGCGTTGACTTGGCCATATTGAGGTTCTTCTATGTCACATCAGATTAAGCATTATGTAGATGAATTCAATATATGATATATGATATATATATATATATATATATATATATATATATATATATATATATAATGTTTTTTGGCACAATATGGAACCGACTTTAGTGAATGGATCCATACTGAAATTTAGTGAATAACCAAACATTTGCTGATTAAATTAAGTGACATGGACATATTTCTGAATATATATGACTGTATTCAGAAAAATACTAATTGACCTATCTCTACTTATGTAGTGTTACTTGTTGTATTAAGCCTTTTATTTGGTATTCATGACCCTTTCACTTTGCAAAGCACTTGATGCAAAAAAGAGATCTAAATCCCAAGACTCTACACATGTAACCCCAGAAAGAAATAAATAAATCAACCAACTGTATATGGAATTCCAATATACATAATCCCTAAATTCCAATATACATAACCCCAGACAGAAAAAATAAATCTAGTAACAACTTTGCATACTTAGGGAGACTTGGTCCCAATTAATTGAATACGGTGTATTCAAAGACATCACCAATCAAATACTCAAACAAATAACTTGAATTAGTCAAAATTCCTCAAGTACTGGAATTTCAATTGAATACACAAATCCTAAAAGAAGTTCATTAAACACAAAATTGTAGCTCACATAGTTTTCAAGTTTAAAATTGAACTCAAATCACACAAACAATAAAATAATACACATATCCCACAACAGATTCAAGATTAATATTGAACTCATATTGAATCTGCATTACTGCTGTCAACCTGACATATAATTGAATACTTGATTTATTCCATTTTGTACGTGAGAGAAATGAAAGAGAAAACAAAGTGCCAGCTTGAATGGCATCCACAATGTTCAAGATGAACTAAATATTTAATACATTTTTTGGTGTATTTCTCTCTCATAAAATCAAAAACCACGAAAGGAAGAGAGAAGTGCCCTCCTGTGACACATGTGGAAACATATAACAATTTGGGTATTCATAATAATTATGAATTATGAGTGTCAATTACCTGAATACAGTGTATTCAAAACCAACACCAGGCACAATTACTTGTTAATTACCAATTTTAGTATATTCAATATAGCATGCACTCTGAATACTTGCCAGGTTTGGGTTTCAATCACAAGAATTCAAAACCTTCAGCCGTAACAATGGTATTCACTAGTGGGCGAACAATGGAGGCCACCCCTCATGTGACTGTCATTATAAACCCTTCGGCGGAGGGTCAATTGAACTAAATAGTTAATTCAGTTTTTGGTGTGTTTCTCTCTCATAAAAACAAAAAACACCAAAGGAAGAGAGAAGTGCCCTCCTGTGACACATGTGGAATCATAAAACAATGTGGGTATTCAAAACAGTGAGGGATTACGAATGAATGCAACGTATCGGTGTCAATTACTTGAATACAGTGTATTCAAGTCCAAAACCAGGGCCAATTACTTGCTCATTACCAGCTTTTGGATATTCAAATATAGAATGCATACTGAATACTTACCAGGTTTGGGTTTCAATCACAAGAATGCAAAACCTTCAGCCGTAACAATGGTATTCAATGGTGGGCGAACAGTGGAGGCCACCATTCATGCGTCTGAAATTATAAACCCCTAGTCGGATTCCCCTAATATCGCCCTCGTAGGATTCCTCCAAAAACGCCGCCCGTTTCGAGATTCTTGTTTGGAATTGAACACATCATCATATGTGAATACCGTGCGCCTAATTCTAAACAATTATCCTAAATTAATGTTATTTTATTCCCTGAATACATTTAATTTTATGTAAGGTTAAATTAGGTATTTATTGGGTTTAATTTGTATCTAATAGTGTTTTAAATAGGATAATGTACCTATCAGTAATATATATTTATATTTTGTACCTAAGGGTAATGAACACTATATTTTTTTAATTTTCTATGTGTAAAAAACAAATATAAACGTGAGATAAAAGAGAGCCTATTATCGTAGCCCTCTTCGTTCCGTTATCTATCAAAGCGTTCTTCAAAGTCTATCATTGTTAGAGTAAATCAATTAAGCACTAAATGATATTCTTATTTGACAAAGACTTGTGCACAACTTCCAATTGGTACAACCCCCGTACAACCTCATTCCTTTATCTTCAGTGTGTATTTTTCTCTTTTTATTTTAAACCGTTGATGTTACTGTTTTTTTTTCTGTTTATTTATTTATTTATTTAATTTCAGGGATATAATTATAATTTTACCCTTATGGTTTAGGGTATAATTTATCCCCTAGGGGTTAGGGTTTAGGGTATAATTATAATTTTACCCTTGTGGTTTAGGGTATAATTTATCCCTAGGGTTTAGGATTTAGGGTATAATTGTAATTTACCCTTGTGGTTTAGGGTATAATTTATCCCTAGTGTTTAGGGTATAATTTATCCCTAGGGTTTAGGGTATAATAGTCATTTAAATAAAATAAATTTAAAATAAAATAAAAAACAACATTAATGAGGGAGCAAGAATTAATTAAGAAGGGTGGAGACCAAAGTTGAACCAATTTAATTGGTACAACCTGTTGAACCCTAATCCCTCTCTTCTTATTTATAGTTTAAACTCTTAGACAAGATAACCACTTAATAAAATATCACAGTAAGGTTTAGTAAAGATCCAAAAATAAAATCTCAATGTAAACCATTTATCAAAATATATCACGTGCAAGGCTTAAAAGCAAATTAAACTCAAATATTTTATGTGTAAGACTTAAAAGACAAATTAACATTGGCTCTATGTAAAGTGATATGTTAAAGTGAACCTATAGAATTACTTCTTTATATAAGTTTTATTTTTTAGATAAGATATTGCTTGTTCGCCGATTTGTGTCCTAGCATACTCATCAAACAACTGCAGATGTTCAGCGGGATTTTCTAGTGATCCCTTATTGATCTGCTGTCTCTCCACCATCCGAATCAGTCCGAATGACAACTCAAAATTCTCTGCAGTGATTGCAGGTCCATACAATCCAGCATTAGTGGTATGCTTCAACTTGTATTGGTCCCGCATAGTCCGCGGGACCTGTTGTTCTGTCTCTTCATCATCAGCCATCTTAGCTGATTTTTCTTGTGCTCAAGCAGAATGTCAAGAATGCTCACAAACACAATTAAAATAAATAAAATAAAGTTTAACATTCTAGACTAAAATAAATCACAAAAGAATTAAATTAAATCTAATAACTATCCCCGGCAATGGCGCCATTTACTTATTCACCGATTTGTCTGTGTCCCCAAGTGTAGGGAATCAATTGTAGCTCAGTGTGTGACCAAGTAAAAATATCGTACCCAAAGGATAATTCTAGACTCACTAGTTAATATAATTATGACAATTTTAACTTAATATAAATGTGGGTATTTCAAGAGAATTAACGTAACTAAACTAAAGATGCAGAAAATAATTACTAGAAATAATAAAATAGCAAATAAAATTGATATGTGAGTGTTCAAGAGAGAAGACAAGATAGCTTTAGGAAATCCAATTTAAATTGATCAAATTGAATCACTAGACAATCAGTTAAAATTCCTTGAGATTTTATGAAAGCAATCACTTAATTATGTTAAATCTATTTTTAAAGTAAACTTAACGCATGAACCTGGTTTAAACTCTCACATATAGGGTTTAAACTCTCACATATAGAAGAATAATTTCTACTCCCTTTCTAGGTATTTTACGCAAAATTCTATTAAAGGTTAGAGGACTAGACTTCCCTTTATAGTTACTTAAGAAATAAACTCCAAAACCTAACTGATAGCATAAAATAAATCTCAAAAGATTTAATCTATTTTATTGCCAAGATTTTAAGAGTTGTATTTATTAATTTATTGATTGATTTTGTCTTTAATTAGATCTAATCTCTCTGTATATAAGATGTGCGTTGTATACATTCTTTTTCAATCAATTGTAAATTACAATTGTAATATAGTATCAGCCTAATTTCTAAATCATTGAAACCACTCCATCTCTCCTCACGCTTCCTCCTGACAGCCCCATCTATTCTATCTCTGCAACAATATTTCTCTCTCTTCCTCTTACACTCCAAAGTCCAACCTTCTCTGTTACTTTCCCACAGTAAACAATCTGCCTTCTTCTTTTTTTTTACAGCAATACAGTCACCATGGTTAACCCATCAGATAATCTCCCCTTTGCCACTCTCATTCATATGCTTACAATCAAGCTCTCCTCATCGAATTATCTTCTGTGGCGAAGCCAGGTCCATCCTCTTCTCATCGGACAAGGCTTAATGGGTCTCATTGATGGATCTCGACCAGCACCACCATCTGAAGTGGAAATTGAAGGTAAAAAGGTGCCAAATCCAGATTATCAGTCCTGGTTAATTGATGACCAAAGGCTTGTCAGTCTCCTTTACTCCTCTCTTACTGAAGAAGCAATGTCTATTGTTGTTGGGTGTACTATTGCTCATCGGTTTGGCTTGCATTGGAGAATCAATTCAGTCATCAATCAAAGGCTCGTGAATTTCGCCTTAAGGGCAAACTTCAATCGCTCAAGAAAGGGGACCGCTCAGTTACGGAATTTGGGCGTGAATTTAAATTGGTATGTGACCAATTATCTGCTATTGGATGCATTGTTGATGACACAGATAAAATTCATCTCTACTTGAAAGGTCTTGGTTCGGCTTATGCAAATTTCTCAGCGACGCAAATGGCAATGTCACCTCTGCCTTCTTTTACTGCTCTTCTAAATCATGCGGGATCAGTTTGAATCAAATCCACCACAGGCGGCTTTCACTGTCCACACTAACAACAGACCACCTTCTTCAACCCCAAGCTCGCGTGGTCGTGGATATGGGCAGAATCAACGTGGTTGTGGAAGTGGCCAGAAACGACAGTCTCATTGCCAAATTTGCAGAACAAATGGACATTATGCCAGTGCTTGTCCAGATCGTTTCAATCGAAACATTGCCTCTCCTACTGCAAATATTGCTGAGGCATTTTCTGCTGCTTGTTCTATTTCAGATCCTCCTGCTTCAGATTGGTATTTAGACACAGGAGCATCAGCCCATATGACTCCTACTCCAAGTCAGCTAGACTCCTCCATGCCATATACAGGTTCGAACACTGTTATAGTTGGAAATGGTGCTTTATTATCTATATCTCATATTGGATCACGTCCTATTGCTGCTTCCCTTCAATTGTCTGAAGTATTAGTAGTTCCAGGGCTTACTAAAAATTTGCTTTCTGTGAGCAAGTTGACTTCTGACT
Organism: Pogostemon cablin; assembly: GCA_023678885.1. NCBI lineage: Eukaryota > Viridiplantae > Streptophyta > Magnoliopsida > Lamiales > Lamiaceae > Pogostemon > Pogostemon cablin. The sequence goes on along the minus strand of CM042989.1, from coordinate 23,510,863 downwards.
TACCGGTTGATGTTATATTTTCTGAAAATTGTTTTACAATTCAGCATCGAGTCACTCGGGACATTCTGGCTCGAGGAAGTCGTAGGAATGGTCTTTATATTCTGTATGATACTAAGGTTGCTGCTCGTAGGCCTAAAGCATCATTTGAATTATGGCATTCTAGACTTGGTCATGTTTCATTTGATGTAATTTCTTTTATGAATAAATTGGGCAGCATATATGTTACATCTCTGTTGCCCAAACCTATTATCTGTGACTCTTGTGAGCAAGCAAAAAGTAAGCATTTACCTTTTGCTTTGGATGATAAATGATCATCAAGTGTTTTAGATTTAATACATTGTGATTTGTGGGGGCCTGCGCCCGTAACTTCAGATTCTGGATTTTGATACTATGTCATTTTTGTGGATGATTTTTCAAGATTCACTTGGCTTTATCATTTACGGCAAAAATCTGAATTTTATGATGTGCTGCTTCAATTTCATGCTTTCGTTGAGAATCAGTTTTCTTGTCGTATAAAAACATTTCATAGTGATGGGGGTGGTGAATTCACGAACCACAGGGTTCAAAAGTTTTTCTGGGAATCCGGAATAAGACATATCTTTTCTTGTCCTTATACCCCTGCTCAAAATGGACGTGTAGAACAGAAGCATAGACACATTACTGAGACAGCTTTTGCTATGTTATTTCACTCACATGTGCCTATGAAATTTTGGATTGATGCTTTTAGTAGTGCTGTTTATACTATTAATCTTTGTCTACAAAGGTACTTAGTGGTAAATCACCATTTGAAGTGTTATTCTCTACCACTCCGAACTTTGAGAACTTTCATCCCTTTGGCTGTCGGGTATATTCTTGCCTAAGAGATTACACTGCACATAAGTTTGAGCCCCGTAGTAAAGCTTGTGTTTTTATGGGGTACAGCAGCTCTCATAAAGGGTTTCGTTGCTATGATCCTACAACCTTCCGCTATTATATCTCTCGTCATGCCAAATTTGATGAAACATGTTTTCCATTCTCCAAATTCTCTGATGGGTCTTCTTATTCTTCATTACCAATCTCTGAATTTTTTGAGCCAACTCGGCTTGAATTCACAAAGGAGGCTCCATCATCCACGCCATGTACTTTATGTCCTCATGAGTCAACAGTTGCTCCTACAAACTCTATGGTTGGACATGATTCTACTGAGCAAACAGATATTCCGCATGTCATTGCTGAAAGTGAGCCTGAAAATGCTACAGTTCCACCGCTTAAATCGGCTACAGTCAATCCTACCTCAACCCATCCTATGTAGACTCGGGCCAAATCAGGTATCTTCAAACCAAAGCACATCACAAATTATACTTCTACTTCTTTGTTCAATGCACTTCTTGCAGTTAGTGAGCCTCGTGGAGTGAAGTCTGCATTAAAAAGCCCAGAATGGCTAGCAGCTATGATAGAAGAGATTTCTGCCAACACAAATATTGTCGGTTCTAAATGGCTTTTCGAACCAAATTTTTGGCTGACAGATCAGTGGATCGCCACAAAGCTCATCTTGTAGCCCAGGGCTTCACTCAGCTTCCTGGATTTGATTATTCACATACGTTTAGTCCAGTAATCCGAGCTTCTACAGTCAGGGTTGTTTTATCTCTAGCTGTCTTGAACAATTGGCCCCTACATCAACTGGATGTGAAAAATGCATTTTTGAATGGTGTTCTATCAAAACCTGTCTTCATGGAACAACCACCTGGGTTCATCGATGAAAGATATCTGAATCATGTTTGTCGCCTTAAGAAGGCATTATATGGGCTCATACAAGCTCCTCGAGCTTGGTTTCAATGATTTAAGTGATTTTCTAATGAGTATTGAATTCTCTTGCAGTCGTTCTGATTCATCTCTGTTCATCTATATTCATGGTTCAACTATATTATATCTTTTAATATATGTTGACAACTTCATCTTGACAGGAAATTCTTCACATAGTTTGCAGTTATTTATCTCTCGTCTCCATCAAGAATTCTCAATCAAGGACTTGGGAAAATTGGGTTACTTGAAGTGACATATACATCTATTGGACTCTTCTTAAATCAAGCCAAGTATGCTCGTGAATTCTTCAACGGGCTGCTCTTGAATATTCCAAACCTGTGTCCATTCCTTTGGTTGCTGGATGCCAGCTTTCTACCACTGGCAAGTTATTTAATGATCCAACGCTTTTTCGCTCGTTGGTGGGGCTCTTCAGTATCTTACAATTACTCGACCAGATTTATCGTTTGCGGTAAATCTCGTTAGTCAGCATCTTTAGTCTCCAACTGTTGAGCACTTTCAAGCTGTAAAACGTATTCTTCGTTATGTAAAACATACTCCATCCTTTGGTTTTTCTTTTACTCGTATGTCAACACTATCATTGGAGGCATATTCAGATATTGATTGGGCTCGTTGTGTGGATACTAGACGATCTACTTATGGGTATTCCATCTATCTTGGTGGAAATCTAGTTCCTTGGAGTGCAAAGAAACAATCCACGGTCTCTCGATCCAGTTGTGAGTCCGAGTATCGTGCCCTAGCAAATACAGCTTCAGAATTGGTTTGCGTACTTCAGCTTCTTCATGAACTTCAAGTAAAACTTCCATCAGTTCCGACTATCTACTCAGACAACAATAGTGCTGTATTTCTAAGTCAAAATTCAAGTGCTCACAAACGGGTAAAACACATTGATATTGACATTCACTTTGTTCGAGAGCTTGTTTCAGCAGGTCGATTGGCCACACAGTTTATTCTTTCTGATTTTTAAATTGCGGATATATTCACGAAGGCTCTCCCTCGCCCATTGTTTGAATTTTTTTGGAACAAGCTACGTGTTGAACCTCATCCAATGTCTTGCTTGAGGGGGATGATAGCATAAAATAATCTCAAAAGATTTAATCTATTTTAGTGCCAAGATTTTAGGAATTGTATTTATTAATTTATTGATTGAATTTGTCTTTAATTAGATCTAATCCCTCTATATATAAGATGTACGTTGTATACATTCTTTTTCAATCAATTGTGAATTACAATTGTACTACTAACCATCTAAGAAATCAAATCCTTTAGAATGATAATTAATAGATATATTAAGTGTTCAATATTAATTGTTCTAATGAATAAAGGTTATATAGTTAGACCCCCTTTACCCAAAACAGGTTGATAAAATTAATCCCTTTATGGCACAAGCAACAAGCATAAATATGCATAAGACAATAATATATCATGAATGAGGGCAGACTATATAAGACAAAAATATAAGTCTTAATTCAAAGCATTAATATTAAAATAAGAATACAGCAGAAATCCATAACCTAGTCTAGGTCATCAATTCAAGAAATTCAAACCTTCATGCCCTATAACTATCCTAAGAAATACTAGCTCATGGTGTTTCAAGCAACACATATGGTTAGGTATGAAAACAATTTCATAGGTTTATAGTTCAAAAACAAGAAAGAAAGAATAAGATAAACCCTAGATGTGGCGTAGATCTCCTTTCTTTTCTCCGTGGTTTTGAATCTTCTCCGTTCTCCTTCTCAAGTAAACAACACTGATGAACTTTCCAATGGCGAGATGAGTGGATGAGATGGTAAATTTTGATTTCGGTATTGTGGTAGGGAAAGGATATGGAATGTTATGAAGAGTTATGGAGAGTTATATTTGGAACTCCCCAAGGGCTTCTTTTATAGTTGAGGGCTGGAAAATTTCGAACTCTCTCAAAAGTGGGCTTTTTCACCTAAAAAACACCAACGGGCCAAAAAAATACGTTTTGTGCACGCTGGGACATGGCACGAGTCGTGGAAAAGTGGCACGAGTCGTGCTGCCCATGACAAAGGTCGTGCCGCCTGGAGCCGCTCGCCCGCACGGGTAGTGCCACGTACCCGTCGGCAGCCTGCATGACCTCATAGTTTTGACCATAAGTTCTTCATCAGAACTCCGATTGAGGTAATTTTTACACTCACGTGATACTCTCCTCCTTGGCTTTCTATCCATATAAATAACTTACAAAAACTCCAACATTTGAAGGGCACAAGTCATGCAAAAGTGGCACGAATCGTGCAGGGTCGGCATAGCTTGCGCGACTTCACCATTTTGATCATAACTTCCTTATCTAAACTCTGATTGAGGTGTTTCTTGAGACAAAATGACCTTCTCTTCCGAGACTTTCCAACCATGTATCACTTGACTAGTTTGAAATTCCAAATAATACAGAAAAAATATGCAAAGAGGACATACCGTTTTTCAGCATTCTTTCACAATTTCACTTTTCATTCCAACTTTGCACTTTTGATTATTTTTCCACCTAAAAACATGAAATAACACCTCAAATGCACCAATATCTTAAATATATGAAAATTAATCATTTAGTGCTAAAATACAATTATAAATTTCACAAAACGGTGTTAAATCGGACCCTAAAACATGCAGATTTTTTCACACTAAACAGATATTCCAAATAAATTATGCAAACACATGAATTGTAGTTTTACCCTTACAACTTATAAGAACATACCAATCTTATTATTATGATTTATAACTTATTTTAACTTTAAATTGATATTTTAGATAAATCTCTTATGACATGTTATTTATGTGAGATAGTTTGTAAGACTTGTTAAAGTATGTCTATTATATAGATAATGTATATTTAATGGTTGTTATAATATGTTTTCTAAAGAATATTCCCTTCGTCCAACTCAAAGGGTCCTTTTTTCCATTTTGGGGTGGACAAAAATGCATTCACACACACCCACTAATACAATTAAAATATCATAACATAACTTATTATATATAACACGTCAAAAGTGTTATTTAATAGTAAAAATGTGTTATCGTAGATAATATACTCCCTCCGTCCCGTGATTGTTGTTACGTTTCCTTTGTAAATTATAAAGGAAACGTAACAACAATTACAGAACGAAGGAAGTAATATTTTTATGGTGCAATGTTTGCCCGTGCTGTCTATTGTCTAAGGCAACACTATTTCGATTATTACTAACATTTTTCAAAAAAATATTACAATAAATGAAAAATTTTATTTAACACTTTATAAATGCTAAATGTGATATTCTTTTATATAACATATTTTATATAAGAAAAAAAATGCATTCACACAGATTTGACATGAGTATCTTTCACTATCTTAACTAAACTATAACTTTGGTTTTATTTTGAGTTTCTATTTTATTATACATTTCAAAACTTTTTATTTAATTTATTAAAATATAATTTTTAAAACCATCTAATATATTTAAACTTGAATTGTTATCATACAAAATTTAAAAAAATAATTATATTATACGATACAATTTTATTAAAAATTTAATGATTTAAATAATTAAAAATATTCATATTATATAATTAAAATATATTTTATTCTAAATAAATATATATGTAGTAAAATTATTTAAAATAAATATAAATATATTTTTTATACATTAATAATATTTTTACATAACATAATAAATATTTTACATAATAAACATTTTATATATATGAGCATATATTTTTTTATCAACTTGTATAAAATATAAATTGCAATTTATAGTGTGTTGATTTTTTTAATTATTTAAACTACATAAAATATTATATATTCCATTTATATAAAATATTATGTATTTAAAAATGTAATATGATAGTGTTAAATATTCCATAGTATTACATATAAGGTGTAATACATGAAAAATGATACAATCAAAATGTTATATATAAAAAAATGTAACCTGAAAAGTGTTATATTTATAAAAGTGTTATTTAAAAAGTGTTACTTTCATAAAAATATTACATATAGATGTTGCATATAAAACAAGTATTACATATTATTAAAATTTGAATAGAGCTACAATTATGTGTAATATATAATAAAAATGTTACTTTGAGGCATAACATAAGATCATTTATGTTGTAGTGTGGAGCCCACACTCCCACTAATACAACTATTCACTACATATTAAATAATAATACTCCTTAATCCACGTGCAAAAAGCAAAAATATTCCTTTGGACGGGACGGAGGGAGTAATGGATTATGCATTAAAATATGATATTAATATATTATAATATGATTCATTATTGACATATATTATCTAAAAAAGGAATACTTTACTTTTATAATAAGCATACTTTAGTTATGAGTCGACCTGTCTCACGAACATTTCACAAAAACTCGTCTTATAAAATAATGTCTTTTTCTAAAATGAATCGTCTTAATTTTTAAAATATTAAAAATAATTATCTTTACGATTTATAACTAAGGAAGTTCGTGGAAATCGTATTCCATCAGCTTACTTGGGAAATTATATTTTCTTGGCAATTTCCCACGACTATGTGATTAGTGAAGGTGGGTCAACAATTCTTTCCTACCATCTTATCAAACATTGCCACATCTTCATTATTTCGTGTGCTTCACGACCTTTTTTTATCCATTAATAACTCACATTTTACTAATTAAATTCCAAGCCATGGAAAATCATTTTATTTATTTATCGTGTTCAAACTTTTTTTTTAAAATAAGAAATCATACAAAGCAGTAGGAAAATCATATTTGAATATATAATTCATATATTTTGTATTTGAATAGAAGTATATACATAATATACTTTTCTTTTGTGTTCACGTCACACAGACACATTTTTGGAGACAAAGGAAAATTAAAACGTGTATTTTTCGCTTTTGCAGTTGTTCTTGTTCTTTGGCGGAAAAAAAAATACAAAACTACAAAACAATCAACTAATTCATGTAATACAGACTGAATTAATTAATTCATTAAACATGCTCATAATAAAATCATTAAACTATGAAATTAAATTAAGGCAACACTTAGCGTGATGCCATCTCACGGTATTTTTTTTAAATAGTTATCATATTTTATTAAAAATATTAATATTATTTTTTCATTAAAATGTCATTATATTTTATTTATAATATGAATAGTTTGTGAGCACCACTATATTTTTTCATTAATCTAAGTATTACTTTCATAAAATTATTGTTCCCTCCATTCTAAATAGCTATCACCTCATTAATCTGAGTATTACTTTCATAAAATTATTGTTCCCCCATTCTAAATAGCTTTCACCTCATTCATTTTTATTCGTCCCAAAAAGTCTTCATACACCCTTTTAAAATACAAAAATGGTCAAAATAATTAAACTTCTCCTTATATTTTATTCCCGATAATATCATTCATATTTAATACACCTAATATACTTTATTATTTATTTTTTATAAAAAATAAATACTAAATTACTCTCCAAATTAACACTTTCTTTAATCTAACGAAATGATAAAAACTTTTTTTAATTGAAGGGAGTATATTTATTATCATCTCACAACATTTCTCGTGAAACATTCCCACCTAAATGTTTGCTGATAAATTAAAAGCTTTTTGTATCAAATTCTTTGTAGTATGCAAGTTGTCATTTTCGACCGACATCGATAGATTTCTAAATGTGGATTGACTATATCATTCTATAATAATGACTCACTTCTTAGGTGTATTTATTGATATCAAGCGATATTTTTTAAAATGTGGGGGGGGGGGGGGTATTTTATGTGCACGAATTATATTATTCTTTATTTCAAGAGTAATAGAAATACTCATTTCATCTTTTTATTAAATTCTCACTTTCATTTTTCTCATCCATCTCATGCTTCTATCATTCCAAAACAAAAAAAATATCACTCAAAATTATAATCTTTCAGTATATTTTACATTTTATTTAAATTTATTATTTCGTTACAATCTATTTAACTTATTTTACAACTTATTTATTACTTAAAAATATCAAATTATTCAAAAAAAATTAATAAAATAAATAAATAAAAATAATATATACTCTCTCCGGCCCGATCAAACTACACCGTTTGACTGCATAAAGCTCTCATAAAAACTACAGTAAACAGTGCAATATGGGCGGAACGGAGGGAGTATATTTTAATATCTATAAAAAGCAAGTGTGAATATAAAAAAATGAGACACCAAAAAGTATAATAATTTATTATATAAAATAGTATATATATATATATATATGTATATGACGGTGCCAGGATTTTTATTCAGGGGGCCGATTATTTAACTAAGAAAAGATATTATCCTTCCGTTTCATTACATATTTTACATTTTCTCATTTGTTTCTCGAGATAAAAATAATAATAATATAACAAATAAACTTAACAATATGAATAGAAAAGACACTCTCATTCCATTCCTTTCTCATTTGTTTATCAAGATAAAAATAATAATAATATAAGAAATAAAAAAGGAGATTAAAAAATGTAGAAAACGAAATAAAATAGAACATAAAAAAGGAGTTTTGGGAAGCAACATTGAAAAACGAAAGTTGAAAAAAGAATAATTATACATGTCACGGAAAAATATAAATATAATAAGCAAGAAAATTGTAGAAAATGAAATAAAATAGAACCAAAACTATTTAAAACATATAAATATAATTAGGTAAAATATAAAATGAGGAAATATAAATATAATAAGTAAGAAAAAGGAATAAAATAAAACCAAAACAAAGTAAAACATATAAAAGGTAAAATATAAAATGAGAAAATATAAATATAATAAGTAAGAAAAAGAAATAAAATAGAATCAAAATAAAGTAAAATATAAAATGAGGAAATATAAATATAATAAGTAAGAAAATGAAATAAAAAACATATAAAAGGCAAAATACAAAATAAGTACGTTGCGCCGGTCGAACTCATGACCTCAGTTCGATGGGGTGGTGCTAATACCACTCGGCAATTAAAAGTTACATATATAGTGGAAATTATACAAAGTAGAGGGGAGCCAGTGACAAGGACCGTCGTATATATATATACCCCTCAACTTTTTATAATTTCTACTATATATGTAATAATTAATACCAATTAATTAAATATAGATATACATAATTTAAAAATATACTTAATAATATTAATAATAAGGGTCAATAAATAGTGGGTACAAAATGTATTTCAAAATTACTAAGCGATACATTAGCTTCAGAAAATGATCGATAAATACAAAATTATACTCCATTCGGCCACTTACAAGGTACTCGTTTGCTTTTTGTGCGTGGATTAAGGAGTATTATTATTATATGTAAAGTGAATAGTTGTATTAGAGGGAAGTGGTGGACCACAGGGTGTACTTTTTTTTACCAAAAAAGAGAAATGAATACCTTTGAAGTGGACGCCCAAAATGGTAAAATGGATACCTTGTAAGTGGCTGGAGGAAATATTTTATTTTTTCCATAATACCTATACCTACATTAGTGTGCATTGTTAAGATGAAAATAAAAATACGTTATTTATACGAATGTACTTAGTGTACATTCTATTGAGAAAGAAACTGAAAATACGCTAATGTACATTAGTGTGCATTCTTGAGAGAGAAACAGAAAATACGTGATTAAATTGAAAACCATACGAATGTACATTAGTGTGCATCTTTGAGAGAGAAACGAAAAATACACAATTGAAAATATTTTTAAGTACATTAGTGTGCATTCTTAGAGAGAAATAGAAGATACGCAATTAAATTGAATAACCCTACAAATGTACATTAGTGTGCATCTTTGAGAAAGAAATAGAAGATACACAATTAAATTGAATAACCCTACAAATGTACATTAGTGTGCATCTTTGAGAAAGAAACAGAAAATACGTGATTAATTAAATTGAAAATAGGGTTGTTATAATTATCCTTAAATCTCTTACCCATTGTTTTTATTTGATTTAGTGTACATTAGTATACAATGAAACTAGTATTAAGTGAAAACGTTGAAATATTCAGCATTATAAATAAGGGTAAAGTTGGAAAAAGAAATAGACGTTTAGATCAATGTATTTATTAGTAGGTAAAGCTGAAAAAAGAAATAGACGTTTAGATCAATATATTTATTAGTAATTAGGTTATATACACGCGTACCTCAGTAATAATGATAAATAAATAAATAAAAGTAGTATTCTAACTAATAAAAAATATGAATAAATGTGATATTTAATTTGAAGATAAACATGAATAGCCCCTAAAAATTAGTATGCGTGATTTATGTATATTAATTAATATTTTATCTATTTATATAGTTTTTATAAAGATATATATGCTTTTATTGATTGGTTTAATTATCTATTTGTAACTAAGAAATAATAAAAATAAAAAATAAATTATTAGTTGGATATATTTTTATTAATTGACTTAATTATTTATTTCTAATAAAAAAATATGATTAAAGGTGGTATTTAATTTGAAGATGTACATGAATAATAATATTAATAAATTGGATATATTTTATTGATTATTATCTATTCCTTAACCAATCAAAAAAATATGATTAAAGGTGATTTTAATTTAGAGTGAGGCTTGCGTGCGTCCGGGCGCACGGGAACACATTTCGTGCGTCTTTAGAAATTTAGTATTATGGGTAAGGGTACATCACTTTGGTCTAAAGGGTATACACTTTAATTAATAAAATGTACACCATTTTGTTCTAAAGGGTATACACTTTTCATTAATATTTTTTTTCTTTAAAAAATAAACGGTACACATTTTTATACTAAAGGGTATACAATTTAACACAAAATTCTAAAGACGCACGGAGTGTTGTCCATGCGCCCAGATATACACAATAATTTTATTTAGAAAATAAAAGGTACACATCTGTATACTAAAGGGTATACAATTTAACACAAAATTCTAAAAGGCCACGGAATGTGGTCCGTGCACCCGGACGCACAGGGGTCTTTGCCTTTAATTTATAGATATACATGATTTAAAGATATATACATGAATAATAATAATAATATTAATAATAAATAAATAAATAAATAAATAAAAGTAGAAAGATTATATATGTAATATTAAAACAAAAATAAAAAATATACGAAATTTAATCATGTTGTGACAACTCATACTTTTAAAAAATTATTTATAACAACGTGTGTATATATATATATATATATATATATATATATATATATATATATATATGTATATATATGAAAAAAAGTTGTCCAAGTACTTATCTTATAATTTTCATTGAAAGAAATAATTCTTTACCAACGCAATATTTTGTTGTTAAAAATCTTAATTATGTTGTTAAATTGATTTATCAAATGATTAATAATAAAATTTGTTGGTAAAATGGTGATCGCTAAATTTTTAGCAATGAAAATTCAATTTCGTTGGTAAATAATTCTATTAGTAATCTATTGATAATAATTTCATTAGTAATTTATATAACAATGCAGTTGGTAATTTGTTGGAATTAAATTTTATTTTGTTGATAAAAACTTAATAAATCTGTTGTATTCCGTTACCAAAAGAAAAGTATACTCTTTTTTGTTGGAAATCCCTTGATAATTATCAAGAGATTGAATTTTATTGAAAATTTTGTTAAGGGGACGGCTATTCGTACCCCCGAATTTTCTAAACGCAGCTTATAAATAATTTAGACTAAAATGTATATGACAAAAAAATCCTTATTTCATCTTTGTAGAATGGGGTTTCTCCACAATCTAATCCTATGTTTCATCAATCTGTCTTTTTCTAAAATAATCTTAAATCATATCTCTAAGATTGAACTAGCAACGTTGATACTTTTCGATGGAAGAATTAATTTTTGTTGGTCGTTACGAGTGATCGAAGCAATGGAGATTGCCAATTGAACCAAAAGAAACTGGTCACATGATCTCACCATTGTATGAATCTCAAATATAAAAAAATAGGGAGACAAGATCCTCTCTTCATTATTACCCCATTAAAGTGCCCTCTCTCTTCTATTTATCTCTCTTATTCTTACCTCTCGAGAAAGGTAATGGAAGATTAGGGGTTCACAAATTGCATATTGCTTCTCAATGTTCTCATATTAAAAAGGGCCTACAATTATAATTAATCTCTTCTACATGCATACTGCATTATATTGTGTGAGAGAGAGGAAGAATATGCGTGTGAGAGAGGGGGGAATATTTCGACTTTTTTTCTTTTTTCCTTAATAATTAAAGGGTAAAAACGTCTCAAATGGGGTGTATTTAGTAATATGTATATACTTCCTCCGTCTCGGGCAAAGAGGTACATTTGCTTTTTGCACGTAAATTAAGAAGTATTATTATTTTATGTAAAATGGGTAGGTGTATTAGAGAGATATGATGGGTAGTGATGGGCTATTGGTAGACCCTTTTTACTAAAAGAAGAAAATAATACAATTTGGATGAGACGCTCAATATAGTAAAATGGTGCTATTTGAGCGGGACGGATGAAGTATATAACTAAAATATATTGGGATATGTTTAATAAATGAGATACAATTAGTAAATTTGGGGTGCAAATAGCCGCACTTTTGCTAAATTTCATAATTTTGTATCTTACCACGTGATAATTATTTAGAGACTCGTACCCGATAGTTTAGGTTATAATTTAATGCATATATATTTAATTGAATAAGAAATGAAAAAAGGGTGATTTTAAATTGTGATAATATAAATGTGGTGAGGTGGCAGGAGCCATCCTTGTTTTACCCACGTGTGGGTTTGAGGGAAATTGACGGCCAAGCTACCTAGTCCCAGTCCACGTTTATCCAAATGCCAAATCTTATCCTCATCGTTTCATGTCATCTTAATTCTTAATCACCACAAATGGCATCCAGACAAATAACTATATAGTTACCAATACTATAATCATGATAAACAACCCAATAATATGCCTACCCAATACGAGCAAACACTTAATAGGAATTCGTTTAGTACTGTAAATAAAAAACATAATATTTTTAATAAAAATATGATAATAAATTAAGAAAGGTATGGCCTCAAAATTACTAATTATACCCAAAATATATAAAACTAAAATGTTTTTAATTAAAATAACTAAAATATCCTTATATAAAATATATTATTATTAAATATAGGGATCGTCTATTCAAACCCTCTATATTATTAAACGTACCCCATAAACAGCATGAAGATCGTCACTTAGTTTAACAAATTCAGAAAACATTCCGAGAAATTTTCAAAAGGCAATCAATCTCAATGAAGTGGGACTCTAAAAACAAAATGAATATATGTCTATAAATCGATCCAAACATTCATACTCTGTTCGGTATTTTTTTTTCAATTTTTATAATCAAACTATTAGATTTTGTTCAGTTACTATACCCGAACACACGTCAGTCTTTCGGTGGTAACTGCTCAACACCTCAGAATTCACCCGACCAAAATACAAATAAATTGCTCGCATTGAATTTATTCAATGAAAGTAGTACTCCCATTCATTCTACAACAACTAAATTTCGTCACAGCCATTTTCTTTAATTTCAAATCAAATTTAAAATCTATATTATTGAAATTACAGAAGAAATGTTAGGAAAATAGAGTAAAATAGAAGGCGTTTCCATTGAAATTTTGTAGGTAGATTGAAGGTGTTTCTTCCTAGTGGTATTTCGTTCTTTCTGTTCTTCTAGGCGTGAGTAGTTGGAAGAGTTTGTTTTTATCGGCATCACCCCAGTACTGAGTGGTGAGAGTTTACTGAAGTTTTGAGTTTAATCTTGGATGAATGGATTTATTATAGGAATTAATTTAATTAATCAATTATATTAATTTGATTTAATTGGCTAGTAAGAATTAATTGTTAAATTAATCACTAATTAAATGAGTGTAGTGGGTGAGTGTAATTTGGCTCATCTACTGGAGAGGTTATGTAAGGCATAATGAGAATTAATACGAAATTATTGTCCCACGTGGGAGGGAAATCCTTAAAAATCGGATCTAGTCGGAAGACGAATCCTTTCATAATTGCATATTGGAGTAGGTTTGTTGAATCTGGACGCAATAACCCTTCATAATTGCTGATTAGAGAAAATCACGCAATCAGCAATTAAATTGTCATAATTGCTGATTAGAAGAAATTACGCCATCAGCAATTAATACGTCGTAAATCACGCAATCACCATTATGGCTGAGTGGGATCGTGTGCCTATAAATAGGGACATTCGGCATGCATTCCAACACGACAACAACACCACAAATGAGCACCTCTGCATACACTTGCATAGTGCATAGTCTAGACGATCCAGTTCTCCATCATCTTTAGTTCGTCGGAGTTCCAGCGATAGCGGTGCTGCTTCTCTGAAAATGAAAGAATTGTTTTACCTTTGGGGACATTCCGCCAAGAACTGGAGCACTGCCGGGGCGTTTCACGTCTTGTGGGAAGAGATTCAATCTCGACTCGATTCAAGATCTAGATCCAACTCCCGCGCCAGTTCCTTTTGAAGATCCAGATCTAGAGATAAGATTTGAAGACTTTTCTCCTTTATTCATTTCTTGTATTTTTTCAGTATTTGTATTGTAAGGATTGTTTGGTGCAACCCCCTTAATTCCTAAACAATCGCAAGACATAAAAGCGTTTGTATCCCCTGCACCTACAATCATTATATGAATACTGTGATGGACATTGACGGAGATAAGACCTCCATTGTCAATGGGGACTCTGTTGGGTCTGATTCCCAAAGAGTAAGTGTGAATCCTTTTGGGTTTGTATCCCAAAGGATGTATCCTCCAATGGGGATGTCGAGACCATTCATGGTTCTAGTACCGGGGAGAAGCTCAAAATAATTTACGAGAGTTGATACGTACATAACGAACATCTATAGAGATGTTGGATCCGAGATCATTAGATTTGATAAGGATATATTATTGTGCAGAAATTCATTCTTAGTGGCATATGTAATGCACTTTGCAATGTTATTGCGACACTTAAATGCTTATTGAGTTGTTGAACTCTTTGAGAAATAAAGAAAATAAAGGCAAAAATTGCAAATGAATTGCTACTGTCATGTGACTCGATATAAGATTGTGTGAAGTTTTGGATAAAATTCAAAATTCATGAAATGCTTAAAACCTCAAGTGTGGGGGGTGTCACCCCGAGTGTGGGGGTATCGCTCCAAGTGTGGGGATGTCAACCCGAACATGGGGTGTGACACTCCAAGTGTAGGGTTGTTTGACTTAAATATGAAAAGTGGTTGTGTTTGATACACAATAAATTGATCTTGAAGAAAAGAAAGTGGATCCACTCACACATGTGTGAAATCAAGATCAATAAAATTGCTAGAAGGAACGTGATTAAAATCCACAATATAAGAGCCAAAACAGTGGAAACCCAACCATGATGACTGGAGATCCTAAGAACTTAGTTCAATTGGAAAATAAAACTGTGGAGGTTCAAGTAACACTTGGTACCTACCATTCCTTAGAAGAGCAATAAATCCCAGTGTTGGAACCAATATTGTGGTGATTCTAAGTTTTTGACTTTTAGTGATTCCTAAAAGGCCTAGTAGAGGTTGGTTGAGTATAATGGGGTACTCAAAATATGAGATCACCTATGTAAGTGTGAAGTGAGTGCTGCTTCAAGTGAAACACTTATGAATCCAAAAGGGGTCCATGGTCGAAACGGACCAAAACGTGAGAACAAGGATAATAAGAGGCATTGATGCGTTCAAATGTTGTCTCAGTATACGCTAAGAAAAAGTAGTTCAAAGACCTTGTGTCTACTAAGTCACCGATATACTAGATAGTGTTGGACTACGGAAGGTTAAAGTCCCAAGCTACCTATCTAGTTACATTAGTGTCTCATGAGAACTGGATTGTGTGTCTGCATTTCATGTGGGTTCACCAAATTCCACTCATGTGGGGGATTGTAGGAATTAATTAATCAATTAAATTAATTTAATTTAATTGGTTAGTAAGGATTAATTGTTAAATTAATCACCAATTAAATGAGTGTAGTGTGTGAGTGTAATTTGGTTCATCTACTGGAGAGGTTATATAAGGCATAATGAGAATTAATACGAAATTATTGTCCCACGTGGGAGGGAAATCCTCAAAAATCGGATCTAGCCGGAAGACAAATCCTTTTATAATTGCTTATTGGAGTAGGTTAGTTGAATCTGAACGTAATAACCCTGCATAATTGCTAATTAAAGAAAATCACGCAATCAGCAATCAAATCATCATAATTGCTGATTAGAGGAAATTACGCCATCAGCAATTATACGTCGTAAATCACGCAATTGCCATTATGGCTGAGTGGAATGATGTGCCTATAAATAGGGTCATTCGACATGCATTCCAACACGATAACAACACACCACAAACGAGCACCTCTGCATACACTTGCATAGTGCATAGTCTAGACGATCCAGTTCTCCATCCTCTTTAGTTCGCCGGAGTTCCTGCGGTAGCGGCACTGCTTCGCCGAAAACAAAAGAACTGTTTTACCTTTGGGGATGTTCCGCCAAGAACAGGAGCAATATTGGGGCATTTTACGTCTTGCGGGAAGAGATCCAATCTCGACTCGGTTCAAGATCTAGATCCAGTTACCGCGTCAGTTCCGTTTGAAGATCCAGATTCAGATCTAGAGATAAGATTTGAAGACTTTTCTCCTTTCTTCATTTCTTGTATTTATTTTCAATATTTATATTGTAAGGATTGTTTGGTGCAACCCCCTTAATTCCCCAACATTTATATGAGAATGTAAGTATGTCTTTTAGTAATAAGAATATATTTAAGTAAAGTTAGGGTACCAAATAGTTGCATTCTTTATTAATAGGTTGGAGTTTAATTAATTAAAGGGTAAAAGAGTCTAAAATGGGATATTTTTATTAATATATATATATATATATATATATATATATATATATATATATATATATATATATTTATTTATTTATTTATTTATTTATTTTAATTGGGTACATTAAGAAAATGGGGTATGTTTAGCAAAATCGGAGATGTGAATAGCCGCCCCATTAAAAAACATAAAATGAAATCAATTTTCTCTTAGTATTTGTTACTATATATATGAACTTATTGTTAATAGTATCTTTATACTTTGTGATGAGTTAGTATTGAATGTACTAGATATTTAATACTATAATGGATGTTCATTTTAATTAATACACATATTATTATTTTAATAAAATTGTCGGTTGAAACATAAAAAATATTAATATCTAACTAAAAAATGTTAAATTTAAAAAAGAAAAAAATCAAAGAAATACATTTTTATATTAAAAGGTACGACATATATTTAATACATACACAAATATTACATCGAAGTCAGATCGAATCTGGGCACACGAAACTCATTATATGCGCTCAAGCGCACAACAAACATTACCTTTGGTGACTATTAAAAAAATATTCTAATAAGAGTATTAATATTCTTTTATTACGAATTAAATTACTCTGATATGTTACATACTAGTTTTTGTAATTTGACCCTAGTAGATCATTCAAGACTATGTTCAGAATTTTTGTAATTTGATAAGTTGATATCAATATTGTTTAGATTAAGATGACATGACATGTATTACATTTAAGCCTAATAGATTATCATTTCGGTATTAGATACTATGTGTTAAACAATTAGTAATAATTATTGTATAATTTAAATTATTTAAATATATTGTTATTGATTTGCTTATATTATGAGAATTATTATGATTTTAATTTGTATTTATATATTAAAATTAGTTATAATCAATTGTAGTAATTGATCTTCTTCTTCTTTTTTTTAATTTCCTTGATTATTTAAATTTTATTTGATATCGATATTGATATATCCATTGATATATCTGTAAATTTGAGGAATCGATATTTTTATCGATATCGATAGTTTAAACTTGCTTATAAGTACATTTTACTTGCCTTCATCTTTAATTAATAAGACGAAGCTGTATAAATTTATAGGAATAACTAAGACTTTAATTTATATACTTTCACTTAGATTAATTAATTAGTTAGGAGAAATATGATTAATAATAAAATATACTTCTAAGCATGTCTATGTGACAATTATTCAACTAATTCTAAGCATGTTTGTATATTTAAGTTACTATTTAACATTTTTAAGACTTAATAATTTTTCAACTAAAATGAGCTTGGTAGGATAAAGAATTATTATAAATTATGCACGAGTAATAAGATTTTTTTCCAGTATGATTCTCGATTGGATGCGCCAGTGTATGCAATTTTGGCTTGAGCTAGTCAGTTTTCCTGTACTGCGCATTCATGACGCAAAGATGGAGCTGCATGATGGAAAATGCTGCATGACGGGGATGAATCCAACTTATCATATGCATCGATAATCCATTTGGGACCAGAGGACAATGAGACAGACTCACCTTCACATTTGAATGTGAAGGAGGATGACGAGACTTTACATGTGGATGATGAGCTAATTGAGTAGGGAGAGCCGAGCTCACCGTATGTCCGAATGTTCGATATAAGATCAGAGACAAGGTTTAAAATATCCATAATATCTTCGATATTTTCACGATATATGTGATTCTTAAGAGTATTGATATCAATATTGAGGAAAAATATATTTTTTTATATCGAGGAAATATCAAGAAAAATCAGGAAATATTGATATTATTATTGATATCGATTTGCCACTATTCAATTTTTTTCAGATATCAAGATATATCGATAAAATATTGATGATATATTTAAAATATCGAACAAACCAATAATTTTAAAGAATTTTTTAATAACTTTTTATTTTACTTTTACCAAATAAATACTACATTTTTTGCATTAATTTGTTTAATTTAAAAAATTAAATAAAAAACAAGGCAATACTAGTGAAACTCATGGTGAGACTGTTTACATTTTCTTAATTAATTATTACTTTATTTGAAATTGTTATCTATTTTCATTAAAAAAATTATAACTAATAAATAAGGAGGGTTCACGTACCCAACATACTCAGATTAAAAATACAATTATTTTGTACATTCAATTAGGTTGTAAGTGATTTTCGATTTGTGATACTCTTAATGGATGTGATCATAAAATACTTTTTTTAGATTGATTTATACCAATAATTGAATTTAAGTGAATATCTTCAATATGAGTAAAACTTTGGCACACGAGTCTTGGATGTCATTTTAGTTGGATGAACAAAAATATGTTGTGATAGTAAGATATGGATATAAATAATATAAATCTTATTTACAGAATTCAAGTTAGTGAGATATGATAACAAGGAAATAATCTTGATATACTTGATCTAGCACAATAAAAAATACTTTCTCCAAGTTCAAGTTATTGAGATATGATAACAAGGAAATAATCTTGATATACTTGATCTAACACAATAAAAAATACTTTCTCTGCCCTCGAAGGTGTTCATTATATTATTTTTGGCGTCCGGTTTAAAGGTATCTATTTTTCCTATTTAGTAAAAAAGTACTCCCTCCGTCTGCTTTTAAGGGTGCCATTTGTTTTTTGCACGTGGATTAAGGAGTATTATTATTTAATGTGTTATGGGTAGTTGTATTAGTGGAGATGTGAGTCACATTTTTTAGTTGTATTAGTAGATGTGTGTGGGTCCCATATGTATAAAAAAGGAAATGAAACCCTTGGGGACCGACGTCCAATGGAAAAATGATACCCTTGAAAACGGACGGAGGAAGTACACAATATGGCCTATCACTTCCCTCTAATACAACTACATACTTTGCTCTTTAATTCACGTGCAAAAAGCAAACGAACACCTTAGAACCGGACGGAGGAAGTATTATTTTATTACTTTCTCAATTTCAGAAAAGTTTTTATTTTTTTTATTTTGATCCATTCCACAAAAGTTTTCATCTCTTGAAAAAGTAAAAACAGTCAAAACAACAATATCCTCTAATATACTCTATTTATAAAATTCACTTCTACCTAATACACAAAATATACTTTATTATTTATATTTATTTCCAAGAAAATATCATAATTTCCAAAAAAAAAATTTATAAAACTTCGTGTCCACTTAAAAGTGAATTTTTTCGAGAAATATTGGTGTTTTTAAGAATTTTCTCTTGCATTGAACCAAGAATATATACTCCTACATAATATCCACATTGGATCTTCTATGTCGTATTTGTACATTATGTGTCACGCGTTTTATGATTTAAATGCAACAGAGAAAGAATTCCAATCATTTCCCTTAAATTTTAAATTTTCTTTTTAGGGTATATTTTCCCCCTCTCTCCTATGTATGATCAATAATGAGTTATATGATTGACACATAAGAGTGGAAATAAATTCAATCATTGTTAAATTTAAGTTTTTCATTTTACGATATAGTATAGTTTTCTACTCTCTCATATATATCATTCGTCTAATGGTATGACATAAGATAATGTATTCAAATGACACAAGAGATATATACTAAAATGACACGAGAATCCCCATAATATATACTTCCTCCGTCCCTCAAAAAAAGAGGGTCTTTTGATTTTTTACACGTAAATTAAGAAGTATTATTATTTAATGTGTAGTGAGTAGTTGTATTAATGAGAGTGTGAGTTTTATATTTTAATTGTATTAAAAATGATGTGTGAATTCTATTTGTGTAAAAAAAATGAGACTTTTTAGGTGTTACGATTAAAATAAAAAGAAATCCTCATACGGAGGGCTTGATGCCGTGAAGTGCTCTCTCACCCCATCTCTCAAATGAGTCAACCGGTGTGAACACATGGCACTTCCTCGCAGTCACAGTCGCAGGCCTACTTCAAACCCACACCTCCCATATAAAATTAAATAAATACTCATATAAATTAATTATTCAGCACATTTTATTACGACCGAGGCACTGTTGTTATGGCGGCTCATGCCCAAGTTATCTGAACCGAATCTCTCCCCTTCTTATATACTCACTTTCTAAAAATTCATCTCTCTACCAAAACTAAAAATCTACAATACATCTTCTTCATTATCAAAGGTGGCGAACGGAAGAGATAACGGCGATTACGTCGATTACCGGCGGCTATGGAGCCAAGAAAACCCCGCCGCCGAAGATTTCATTCCTTACTTGCACATGCAGCAACAACATCACCAAGATTACCTCCTCTCTTCTATTCTTGCGGCGCCGCAACCTCCACCATATTATAATCATTCCCGAGAGATGTCATCGATGGTGACAGCCTTGACACACGTGGTGTCTGGTGGGGGAACTGTGCCACCTTTTGCTGGCAGCGGCGGCGCGGAGAATCTCATCCCATCCTTCATTAACTCTCCACCCTCAGCTTATTCTTCGTCAAGCTCTGGCTCTTTCATCAGTCGAAAAAGGAGACATGATCATAGAGAGGCAGCGGTGGAATTTTCCAACCACCACAAGAGGGAATTCTGTGGGCTCGGAGATATTGTTAAATCAGGTTTGTTCTATTGAGTTTTATTTTTTTAACATTTCAATTATTTTTTTTTTGTTTTTAGAAATACTCTGTTTTTCATCAATGAATATGTATATGTTTTTATTTATGCAAACACTTTCCAAATAATTTCAACATTTTTTCTTCTATCTTGATTTCTTGATCGTTACGGATTCAAATTAACAATCTATAAATTTATGACGTTGTTCCCTGTATTCATTAAATTTATAGTAATATATATATATATATATATATATATATACACACGTGGCCATTCTTTATGCACATTTATTCACTTTTTTATTCAAAATAATCTAATTTCTCACGCAACCTTTGAGAATTACTTGTGTCATTTTTTATTAATTTTGCATGTTTTAAATTGTTTTCGATGTGAACGTTTCTTTTCTTTTCATTTTTTTTTATTTCAATTATTTTCTCAATTTTTCATTTTTGTTATAGATAACTATATATGCATGATCAATTCATTTAATTTTAACTTTTATAAAAACAATCGGGAATCTGATTCAATTCATGATATTAAACTCAGAGCCGAATGAAGCTATCATCGCCACCGCGCCACAATCAGCATCCACCTCGACTTCGCACCAAGAAACGGGAGAAGCACGTAGAAAATACAGAGGGGTTCGTCAAAGACCATGGGGAAAATGGGCAGCAGAAATAAGGGATCCACACAAGGCAGCCAGAGTTTGGCTCGGCACCTTCGACACGGCGGAGGCGGCCGCCCAAGCATACGACGAGGCAGCACTCCGTTTCAGAGGCAGTCGTGCGAAACTCAACTTTCCAGAAAATGTTAAAGCCCTGCCACCACAACAGTCCACTCAATTTACCATCACAACCACCCCTTCTCCGCCATCCGCCCCTACGGCTGAATCGTTCTTCCAAACCACAGGGAGAGATTACTGGGAATACTCGAGGTTGCTCCATAGCAATGTTGATTCTATATCACAAGAATCCAAAACGCTCTTTGAACATATGTTTTGTGCTTCGTCGTTGGCTGGGATTTATCCAAACCACATGCAATCGTTTCCTGCTTCGGCTTCTCCTTCTCTCTCTCAAACGGCGCCGTTTATTTCTTCGTCAAGTTCTTCTCCAAATCCACTGCTGTTTTCCAGTGGGCAAACACTGCATTTCGGACAAACTCTAGACGGACACGGCGGCGCCGGCGGTGGATTAGATTTTCCGGCACGGCAGGGGGCCTCAGGGCGTTATTCTCATCACGAATCTTCCTAACATATGTTTACTTATGTATTTTTTATTTTTTATTTGATAAAAGAAATATACACTAGCTATAGTATATTTTTTCAATTTCTCATGTTTTCTTTAGCGGGTTTTTTAATATATCCGCAAGTTTCTAGATATTGACAAATACCGGAGGCTTTAAATGGAATGTTTGTTGTATTTTCATTAAAAATAAAATAAAAATTCTTATTTCCAGTGTTTTGAACTTGGAAGACTACTCCGTAACCCCGCCCCATTTTCAATGTAAATTATCTTCTATGATCTTACATAACTAACATGTACACCCGCGTAAACTTCACACTCCGTAAACTTCACACTTATCTTTATATTTTCTGTTGCTCTTATTAATTAAATGCATATAGCTTGTGTACACATAAAAAATTTAACATTATGTTATCTTATTTTTATATTTGATATTTTAAACTTGGGTTGAAAGAAGGCTAAATTTTACGTGTCTCGGGGATACCGTGCCCCAAAATCTTATATTTTTTTGTGCTCTCAAATCTCGCATTTTTTTAAAGTTATATATGCGATCAAATCTTGCATTTTTTTTTGCCTAAATCTTGAATTTTTTTAAAAGTTATACCTTTTAATATTAAAAAATAGTATACTCTTTAGCATAACAACGTGTACTTTTTAATTTTTTTTTTAAAAAATTTAATTATTTTAATCAAATATTTATACTATTCAATAAAAATATTATACGCTTATTAACTAAAAGGGTAAATTACCAAAACCCTCCTCGAAGTTTGTTCAAACTACCAAATAAACCCCGTGATTTGAAAAATTACCAATTACCCCCTTTAACTTATTTTTTATTTGAACATTAATAAAAATACATTTTTTCTTAAAATAAAGAAGGATGAAAATGACATCAAGACCCATATATTTAACATTGTATTTTTAAATTTCACTATTTTTTTAAAAAAATATTTTTTAAAGGGGGTAATTGATAATTTTTCAAACCATGGGATTTATTTGGTAATTTGGACAAACCTCGAAGAGGATTTTGATAATTTATCCTAACTAAAATGTATACTCTTTATAACAAAATATTATATCTTTACACACCATGTGCACACGAAAAAAAGACCAACTCTAGAAAGAAAGTGTTAAATTTTCTTTAATTATGATGATTGTAATGACCCTTGGATTGAACTTTCAATCTTAAAAAATATAAATATTGATTAATCGACACTTCTTTTATCCGAATTCAAATTCGAATAAGAGTTTTGATCTCTTTCACTAAACTGCCTACTTCAATTTTCTCAACTCGTAACACGGAATAATTTAAGATAAATTTGTGTGATTTTCTCAACTCGTAACACGGAAAAATTAAAGTATAAATTCGTGTGAGAACACCTCATAGTGAGTCATTTTAAGATTTTATGATTAGTTATCACTTTTTATAAATGATATCACTTTTCTTTTAAAATATTGTCACTTTTAATTTATTCTATAAATAGTTCATGAAATAGTAATTCACAGCATCGTTATCACTCTTCATGTTAATTGGTATCAATTCATTATAAAAAATTATCACTTTCTTATCCATGAAGTTCATTCTACACACATTGCCTTGTTATAAATATATACTCCTTCCGTCCCGTCCATATTGCACCGTTTACTGTACTTTTTGTGAGAGCTTTATGCAGTCAAACGGTGCAGTTTGACCGGGACGGAGGGAGTATAATAAAAAGATATAATGAAAGAAAAAAGAAATTAGGAGAGTTGAACAAGTGTAAGAGTAGAAGAAGCTTGAATGCCAAATATTCCAAAAGGGCAGTGTAGATATGATGGAAAGGAGGATGGATGAGTAGCAAAAAACGTGTTTAGTTACCAACTTTTGTTCTCTCCACACCGCTTTAAATGCCTTTTCTTTAATTATGGTTGGTGTGCTCATCGTCATACATATTCATATTTTTGGATTTTGCTACCAAACTAGCATTTGACCCGTGCGTTGTACGGGCATAAATTATTACAATGTTATTGAATTTTGTTTAATAATTAGAATTCTATTTGAATTGAAATATATTATGTGTACGTAATTATTAATTAATTTTTTTAATATTATTTGAATTCTATGTTATTATATTTGAAATTTTTAATATTTGAAACTTAGAAGTTGTGATATGGTGATTGGAGTACTTCATTCGTCCTACGAATGTTGTTACATTTACTGTTTGCTCATATACACACACATTAGGGTGTACATGGATATTAGATTTAACCGAAACCGTATCAAACCGCACGAATTAATCCCGAACCGAAAAAATTCGTTGACTTTTTGACCTTTTGCGAACCAAACCGATTTTTTTGTTTGGTACGGTCTTGGATATTTTCTGTTTTTCCGTACCGAATATTGAATATAACCAAATCGTACCGAACCGAACCGTATCAAAAAGCGAATTTAAATTATGCATTAAAATTATATATAATATATTTATACTATTATTTATAGTTTATACTTTATATGTCATAAATTAATTAATTTTCCTCCACTAATTATAATGTAATCATAATTAATAAATTAAAATTAGTTATAATATAATTACGAATAATAATTTTAAAATATATATAATGCTCTAAATATTTATTTATTCCTGTAAATTATAAAATATTTATTTCATAAAGTAAAATAAATTTCTAAAAAAATAGGAAATAAATAAAATAATATGTTCAAAGTTCAAGTATTATTTCAGAGAACATAATGAATAAAGTAAATGGTATCTATAAAGTCTAAATTTAGTCGTAAACTTAATAAATAATTATTATATTTTATATTTATTTAATGAAGATAAAATGCAAAATTTTAATGATAATCCATATTTGTGTCTAAAATATACTCCCTCCGTCTGCCTTTAAGGGTGTCATTTGCTTTTTGCACGTGTATTAAAGAATATTATTATTTAATGTATAGTGGGTAGTTGTATTAGTGGAGGTGTGGACCCCATTTTTAGGTTGTATTAGTGGGTGTGTGGGTCCCATATGTATAAAAAAAATGAGACCATTGGGGGCGGATGCCCAAAATAGAAAAATGATACCCTTGAAAGCGGACGGAGGGAGTATTATATACACTTTAATTGAAATACACCTTAAATTTAAAGTTAAAGGTTTAAAAAAAAGTTAAAATTGTAAATTTTCTTTATCTTAGTACCTATTATTTTTTAGGGCAATACCTCGTCTCATGTAAGATTATTTTGTATTTTTTAAATAATTATCAATTTTTATTAAATATATTATCATTTTTCATTAAAAGTTTATCATTCTTTATTTATAATATGAAATGTTTATGAAATAATGCAATGCACCACTCTCACTATTCATCAATTCTAGTGTAACTTTTTATTCAAATATTATCTCTTCTTATATTCTCATAAAACTCGTAATGTGAACTGTGAAACAGTATAACATAAGTCTTTTCTTACTTTTTAAAGTATTATTATCTTTTATAAATTAATGTCATGTTTTTTATTTATCAATCTAGGTCATACATAATAAATATGGAGTATATGCATAATTTTCGTAAAATGTAACAATATCTGCGGGATGGGGTATATATTTTTGGTGAACTTTATATATAATATAGAAAAATAATTATTATATATATATAATAATTATTTTTTATGTAATGTAAATATATGTTAATTATTTTTTAATAATAAAAATTTATCGCACTTTTATAATTATATTAAAACTTCAAATTTGTTTAATGATTATTTTGGTTGTCCGTTGATTCTTATTTGGATATGGAAATTTTAGTTTTTTTATTTAATTGATATTTTTCTAAGTATTTATATATGCAAAACTTCATTTCTCATAAGAAATTCGATCCGATCCGCACCGTTAAAATTTGTTTTCTCGAAAATCTATTTCGAACCGAATTGAATTTTGGTACGGATTCAGTATCGGATTTTTCTTTACGGATTCAATATTGGATTATTTTTTTTTTAAAATTCGATCCGAATTTTGGTGCGAATTTTTAAAAAATTCGTACAGAATTCCGATCCGTACACCCCTAATATATATATATACTCCTTTCATCTCGTGAAGTATTTCACATATTTGTGTGGCGGAGATTAAGAAAATTTTATTTTTTAATGTATAAAGAGAGAGAATATATATTTTAGTTAATTTAATGAAAAAGGTGTATAAAGTTGTTGGAAGATGTGAAAAAGTTAGTATTATATTGGAATGTATGTAAAAGTGAATATTATAATAATTTATTTTTTATCAATTTTAGTAAAAATGAAGTGTGAAATACTTATATTTAGTAGATAATTGTATTAGTATTGTGCGTGATTATGGAGATATATTGATTGTTTTGTGTGGTCTCATTTACCAAAAAGAGAAATATAACAATATTTGTGAAATGCTCTATTTAGTAAGATGTAACAATACTCATTGAACAATATATTCCTTTCAACCCACCCAATTTGTATTAAAAAAATATCTAAAAAAATATCTTCTCTTCGTTCCATGAGTGTTGTCACATTTTACTAAATAGTTCGTTCCACAAATATTGTTATATTTATATTTTTGGTAAATAAAACTCACACAAAATAATTAATATATCTCTATGGGGTCAACACACATCACTAATACAACTACCCACTATACTTCGTTCCATGAGTGTTGTCACATTTTACTAAATAGTGTGTCCCACAAATATTTTTATATTTATATTTTTGGTAAATAAAACTCACACAAAACAATTAATATATCTGCATGGGCCAACACACAACACTAATACAGCTATCCACTATACTATATATTAAAATATTATATTTCTCAACCCACAACACATTAAACACATAGATATATAAAATATATACCCCATAATACATTTTCTATATTATATATAAAGTTCACCAAAAATATATACCCCATCCCGCAGATATTGTTACATTTTACGAAAATTATGCATATACCCCATATTTATTATGTATGACCTAGATTGATAAATAAAAAACATGACATTAATTTATAATTTAAAAATTAAACAAAACACTTATTATTATTATTAATAAAAAAAAAATTAATAATACTGTAATATGTATGGCATAAATTGATAAAAGAAAAAATTAATTTATAATCTTGTATTAAAAAATGGCATTAATTTATAATTTAACATTTTTAAAAATATATTCCATTCATTCCATAAGTGTTGTCACATTTTACTAAATAGTGTGTCCTATAAATATTGTACATTTCTATTTTTGGTAAATGAGACCCACACGAAACAATCAATATATCTTCATGGGGTCTCACACAATACTAATAAGCTACCCACTATACATTAAAATATTGACAAAGGCTTGTGTGAGACATTCTCACTTAAGCCCTTACATGAGACGGATAAAAAGTGATAACATCACTAACGAAAAGTGATACTCAATCGATGAAAAGTAATAATGGTGCAGTGAACTATTTCATGAATAATTTATAATATAAATAAAAAGTGATAACATTTTATAGCGAAAGTGAAATACTTTATAGCGAAAATAATAATAATTTTATAATTTTTTATTCGTCTCATGTAAGGGCTTATGTGAGACGGTCTCACAAAAGACCTACCCTAAAATATTATATTTCTTAACCTACTACACATTAAACACATGGTATACTCCATAAAATATACTCATATGTATGACATAAACCGATTTAAAAAATATTAATTTATAATCTTATATTAAAATATGGCATTAATTTAAAATTTAAAAATTAAACAAAACACTTATTATTATTATTATTATTATTAATAATAATAATAGTAATAATAATAATATGTATGACATAAATTGATAAAAAAAAATGACATTAATTTATAAATAATATCATAAATATTCAAAAAATCAAAATATTAAAAATAACTAAATCAATCACGACAATTAACTTAAATTACCAATTACCAACCGATATAGGTTATTAATGTACATGATTGATTAATAATTATTATACTATAAATAATATGAGGATAATTTACGTAAATTAATGCGTATTTAATTTAAAGAAAGTGCATATGTTTTATAGATTAATTTGTAGTAATAATCCCTTATTAAGGACAATAATATTCCCTTAGAATAAGAACATGAAACATATGTACCCTAATAGCTCTTATTATATATAACTAGGTAGGTAGAACCTCAAAATTTGAGGTGCTAGCCCGGATTTCTATCTTTGCTTTGATTGATAAATGAGTATTTCAAATTATATTTGCTCAACAAAGTCTTACATAATGAAACAAAATAATAAAAACAGTACCATAAACTTTAAGCACATTAATCTTTATAATCACATCATTTTTACTAACTAAGAGTCATGGAGGAGCTTCCCTTAGCCCGTTCAATGTGTAAGTTTGCTTTTTGTACGTTGATTAAAGTATATAGAATTTTAATAGATAATGGGTAAAAATATATAATATTTAATGTAAAGTGGGTAGGTGTATTAGTGTTGGATGTTGGGACCATGTTGATATACTCCCTCTGTCCCACTATCTATTAAAATACTATACTCTTTAATCAACATGCAAAAAATAAACGTAAACATTGAAACGGGACGGAGGGAGTACTCCTTAAAATTCATATCCTCCTTCAATACCTTTAAGAGAAAATTGTTTTTCGAGTACTTTAAATTCATATCATACTTCAATACCTTTAAGAGAAAATTGCATTTCTTGCGCCCATCGTACAACTCCATCAACTAATCATCGTCATCGCTACTACTATCTATAGCATCAAAATCATCGACATTATTACTTATGAAGCATATAAGTCACAAAAAATAACTTACAATCTAAGGCTACAACTCCCAAGTCATTTTATCATAGCAAACAATGCACCACACAAAATATTGAGGTTCAAACTTATCCTTTGGGAGTACAGAGAAATTGCAGAGCAAAGCAATGCCCACATCTTGCCACCATGTTGCGAATACAATTGCTCTGAAGCTTATAAACTTTGCTAGTGGTTTTACAGGCACGAGTCTAGTGATGCATTCTAAAACTAATCAAGGCAGTATAATGCCCACATCTAGCAAAATTTATAACCACAGTTATATAAGTGTACCTCCACAGAATATGATGCCTTAATCCAATCACCATGCAATGATTACTTGATAAGCTTACACCATGTACTAATCAACTACGCTATACATCGAAACAAAAAAAGAGCTTAAAAAATTATGACATACCCATAATACCAGTTGAATTGTCCGTCACCATAAATTCCGCACAGCTCCAAGACAAGTGCTAATGGTGCAAGCACAGTTTTTAAAATCATCTACGATAATTTCAGAAAGTTCAAGCATATATGTGCATGTAGAAGTAATAAAGGAGCAAGTAAAAGCAGAGGGCTTACATATTGTACTTACCAAATTTTATTTTTGTGAACAACTCCTTCCCAAGTACACATGACAGAGGATGAAGTCGAGAATGGTTTCCTTTGCAACTGACAAGACTTTTCCCCTTCTAGCAATAGCTGGCCAATTTGTTTCTTAGCCTCACTTTCGAGAACATCTATGACTTGCAATGACCCACCTATCAAATGCTATATACTTGTAACTAAACGTACTACAATTATTGAAACTCTGTTAAAAAAAATTACTCAAATAGATAGATATATGTGGACATATTTGTTTATGAAAACTTTCCATTTTCATTTGTAAATGAAAATAAAAATGGCCTAAACTTAATGGTCAGAATTTTGTGGAAAAAAAAAAGAAGAAGAAGCAAGTGATCCATGTGAATTACATCATGCATACCAAAGACTGGAACCATGAAGATAACAGTAACAACCAATGTTTGCTCTTGATAAAACAGTGAGCCAAATTAATTATCATGTGTGTGTACACCTTCCCTAGAATATTAGGTAGTGAGCATAGAATATTAGGTAGTGAGCATATAGTAGAGAATGAACTAACCGATGGCCTGGTGTACCATCTAATATGTTGGAAAGTTAAGAAGAGAAATGAATAATGCCAACAAGACAAAGCACCCTGCAATGGAATAATGCCAACAAGACAAAGCACCTTGCAATGACAATGGAAGAGATTTCACAGACTGAAAATAAAATAGTTAGAATAGTTTAAAATAACTAAATAACAGTCAAACACCAGACAGTTGCCTATTGAGATTTCACAGACTGAAAACAGAATACTTAGAATTGACAACTAAAAATTTGCAAGAGTTCAATTAGGATCATAAGTTATACCAATGATGTCATTACTTGTGAAACAAGAAATGCAATCATTACCTGTTGATGAACATCAGTCATGGACTGGGTAATATGTAAAAACACTTTAATAGAGGCCAAGACAACTGCACCATTTGCTTATTGAAGTATATCTGCAAGTAGATTCATGACGTCGAAGATCTTTTCACTGTCTGAAGGAACATATTTAGAGACCAATTCCAAGACAATGCATTGAAGATCTCTTCACTATCTAGAGGAACATATTTAGAGACCAACTCTAAGACAATGCATTGTGCCCATTCATTGAATTCTTTTATTCTGTGCATGAAAGATAAAGTTAGGGAATTAGTTCTAGAAGGACAAAATAAGAAATAGGAAGATAAATGTCCACGTGAAATTGTCACATATTAAAAGATGAGAATGTCATAAAGCAACACAAGGATATAGAGAGATGATGCTCTATGTATGAGGTTCAGGATATTCTTTTTGGTGTGAATAATACTTTCCTCGCAGTTGGCATGTGTAAGATCAAGGAAAGACTAATTCTTTAAAACAAATAACAAAGAGAAAGCATGAAATTTAATATGAAATTGAAATAACCTCTTATCAGTTATCATATTCACAAAGAAAATTTCTTTTCCTTAGAAATTTTGAGTGTAATTTTTTTGTTTTTCATTTGTGTATGAGGAAGAGAGCAGGGGGGTGTAGGGAAGCTGATAGAAAGCCAATAAAAAATTCAATTCCACTGTATAAGAGCTATTAAATGATAAATTGCAATCAACACATATATCATAGAAGCAAATCACTTTCGTTGAGAAAAATGATGCAAAGAAAGAACCTTGTGACTTCCCTAATTAGCACCAAAGATATATCTGAAAATCTCTTAAAACGTAAAAAAAGAAAGGTCATACCTTTGACTCCTAATAGACATGAAAATGAGAAACTCAGATGATATGGAATATGGATGCAAAAGAAATAACTGATTTTCTAACAAATGAAGAAGTGTATGCATTTGCTTGTGATTCCTACCTATTTAAAAAGTAATATACAACTGGCTTCCTAAGTAATGCTTCTCTCTCCCTTGCTGCTTCTTTAGATGTACTTGCTTCAAGACTCCATATCTCTTGTAAATAAGTTAAACAGTTGGCTACCACCTGCTCAGGAAAATGTTAATATTTTAGATAAAGAAAACAAGGTAACTATTTTGGATAAGGGAAGTTGCTATTATCCAATTCTTGAACATAATAATTTCGAGCTTTTGACAAGCAAGAATTATATACAACATGAGTTAACTAAATTCTTTACAAAGGTCAATGCCTCAAGAATCATCCTTATTATGGCAAATAATAATAGTTTCCAACTACCAAACCAAGAGAACAATTAACACCTCATCACATTTAATTATTGCCTCATTGATCTCCATCTTTGACTTATAGGACTAAATCCCCCTTCTGTGCTCAAATACCAATAGAAAATTAATAAACTAAAAGAGAGATAGAATCAATTTTCGAACAGCTTGTACGCAAAGACACAAAACTTTTTGGGTAGACAATCGCAACACATTCAGAAGTCATAGAAACTCAAAATAAAGCATTTCCATGACTCCTAAAATATGAATGATCAAACACTGTACTTGAATATTTTGCAAGTAGGGTGGGGGGGGGGGGTTTTGGGAAAACAATATACAATTGAATCGCTAATTAATATTATAACACCATAAATGTTGACTTCAGGAAATTAAGTAATAAATTTAAACAACACCAGAAATCTTAAAATAATCATCCGAATTATAATACTAAGAAATATTCATGAGACAATAATTTCATTTGACTACCATCAGATCCAATATTCAGTACCTGGAGAAGAATAAGTAATATAGGTTGAAGGGTCTTAGGGAGACAGAGCCAAAGTGTAAGAACTGGTCCTCCCTGTATCCATGGAATCAAGGTCAGAACTGAGAACAAAATATATGGCTTTCGAATACTCACCAAGCTAATTGAATCGCACATGCAGCTCCAAAAACTGGCGGGCCAAAAATTAGGGTTCCACGAATTGCAAAATTACTTCTCTGGCCGGCGCCGCGGCGGAAGCAGATGCAGGAAACAAGTAGCACTCATTAAAATTACACCTGAGGTTGGCGGACGGGGTGATTAGGTTAAAGAAAAGAGAAAATGTGCACATAAAAATGGGGAATGAGAAGTGGAGGCAGCGAGAATAAGCCACGTACACAACAAAGTGACAAACAAACGGAGGTGTTGACGCGTGGATAGCTAGGCAACGGACAACCGGCTGGAAACTGGCCAACATCCAGCTCAAGCCTCTTTATAATAGTTAATAGATATAGATAAGGTAAATTAGGTAATAAGCAAAAGACTATAGTAAATATATGTTAATTCTACATACAACAATAATATATCATGTATGTATTATGTACAATCAATATTAATGTATAAGTTTTCTTATTATATATACAACAATATAAATATATTTTGATTAATATACACACAATTCTTATTTATATATATATATATATATATATATATATATATATATATATATATATATATATATATATATATATATATATACAATGGATACATCAATAAAAATAAAATTTTTTGATTAACTTACACAGATTTTGAAAAATATAAACAGTGAGGGGTGTGGTGAATGATGAGGTTGAAGTGAAATATATGGACATAATGTTAAAAATGTCAGAATTATTTAATTATATTTTCTTTAAATATATAAAAAATATGGAGAAAGAAATATAGACATTATTATGTATGTATTAAAAGAAAATTAAATTAATCAGTTTGTGAGATGTTGAGGAGAAATTGAAAAGAGATGAGATGAGATAATTTAAAGAGAATTTGATTAAACTTTTGAGTGGGAAAAAAAATTTGACCCTATGTCCTTTTAAATATATAAATATAGATATAGATTTAATCCCAAAGTAAATGTTATCTCTTCACTCCCATTCCAATCTCTAAAATATGTAACCTCATGGATGCATACAAAATTTGTCCAATAGGGCTAGTTATAATGGTACGTCTTGCGTGAGATTGCGTGACCATTTTTTATTTTTTAAAATAGTCATCACTTTCGCTATAAAACGTTATCACTTTTGCTATAAAATGCTATAACTTTTTATTTATACTATAAATTGTTCATGAAATAGCATTATAACTTTTCATTAATTTATTATCACTTTTCTTTATAAAAATTATCACTTTCTGTCCGTCTCATGTAAACACTTATGTGAGACGGTCTCATACAAGTCTTTGCCTACTTATAAATCATAATTTCATTTTTCAAAATATTAAAAATTTTTATTTATCTCATACAATTGTTCGGTTATACAATTAACATAATTTTTTTACCTTTTCAACATTATTTCTTCCCGCATTTTATAACCCTTGTTGTAATGACCTTTGCTACAACAAGTTCCTTATTCCCACTTTAGGCCATATTATTTCTTCTTGTTATAATGAAACTGTTTTGCATTTTAAAACCCTTGTTTTGCTACAACAATTTCCATATTCCCATTACAGCAAAGTTTTGCATGTAACTGAACACATTAATTTAGGTTTGTCCGTCAAGGTGCAACACAATCCGAATGTTATATCCTTATATATTGAATTCAATACATTTTAGTATAAAAAACTTATACTCTTGATGTATAAAAAAATATTAATTGCAAGAAAAATTACGAACTTTATTCTTATACAAATTAATTCCCACCTTTGAGAAATTGCAAAAAGAACCTCATCTTTAAGCATTGTTGCAAACGCACCAAAATCTAAAAAAAAAAAAACCCCATTTCTAAACCCCACCTTTGAAAAAAATCACATTGGGTACATTTTGCAACAAGTGGTTTTTTTTTTTTTTTTGCAATTTCTCATAAATGGAAATTAATTTGCAATAGGAGTAAAATTTATATTTTTTCTTGCAATTAATACAAGGAGACGACTATTTGTACCCCCAAAATTATTAAATGAACCCCGATTACTAAGCGTGCCCCACTGAAATTAAAAATTACATATTTAAATTACTTAATACACCCCATGCAAGGACAACTTTACCCTTTTAATTATCTATACCTAAATTTTAAATAACTAATTAATCACAACATTAAAAATAAATAAAAAAGGAAAGAAAGGAAAACGTTGGTGAGTTTTGAAAAAGAAAATGAATGGCGCTGTGTCTTCCTTGCTGTGACTGTTCAGGAGGGAAAGGAGAGGAAAGAATGTCCATACCTTCTATCTATCTTCAAGGCTTCGACAATTTTGCTTCTTCATTCTACAATTGACATGAATTCTAGTGTTTGGATTGGTTTCAAAATTTAAAAATTAAACATGGATAATTTGAATTTGTGTTTCTGTATTGTGAGGTTATATTTCTCTTGCAATTTTGGGTTGAATTTTACATAAATTAGAAGCAATTAGATGGGTTTCTGAGTAGTATGTATGTGAATTCCAAAACCCGTTGCACTATGTTGTGTCCAACCGCTGCAGTCGAACACCTTAGGTTGTTCGATTGTTGGTACTCAACAACCTATTTTTGTTCTTTTTTTTCACATCCTAAGTTCATCGATACCCCGTAGAACCAACAGCCTCCCACAGGAAATATCCGCACCCCACCACCAGACAAAATGAGCCCACCAATGGATTTTCATCAAGCATGCTGGACCAATTAATTTAGATCTTAGTAAGCAGTATTAGTTTGGCACAATTTTTTTAGTGCAGAGAAAGAGCTATGTTGTGTTCGACCGCTGCAGTCAAACACCTTAGGTTGTTCGATTGTTGCTACAGAACAACTTGTTTCTGTTCTTTTTTTCACATCCTAAGTTCATCGATACCCAGTAGAACCAACAGCCTCCCACAGGAAACACCCGCACCCCACCACCATACAAAATGAGCCCACCAATGGATTTTTGTCAAGCATGCTGGACCAACTAATTTGGATCTTAGTAAGCAGCATAATTGTTTTAGTGCAGAGAAAGAGCTATGTTGTGTTCGATCGCTGCAGTCGAACACATTAGGTTGTTCAATTGTTGCTACCGAACAACCTGTTTCTGTTCATTTTTTTTTCACATCCTAAGTTCATCGATACAATGGCAAGGGGCAATTTTAATATGGCGTGAACAAATGGATTAGTGGGATTATAGCGAAGAAATACGTAGCCAATGTGAATGCACGACCTACTCAACTCTTAATTAGGGTTCCAGATGATCATCATTCATGGTTTTTGTTCGTTCCGTGATATTACGTTGATGCAGAAGGATTTAGGATTGATCGTGGTTTAGTAATTTTAACAATTGGTGCATTTAGAAATCTCACTGGGGTGCATTTA
This sequence comes from Pogostemon cablin, assembly GCA_023678885.1. Lineage (NCBI taxonomy): Eukaryota > Viridiplantae > Streptophyta > Magnoliopsida > Lamiales > Lamiaceae > Pogostemon > Pogostemon cablin. Next base: position 23,474,866 of record CM042989.1, on the reverse strand, counting down.
GAAATTTAATTATGATTAATTTTATTTTATTATTTATAAAAGGGTATTTAAGTCTTCTCACATTATCATATTTTAATTCTATAAATTATTGGGGTTCATTTAACAATTTAGGGGGTGCAAATAGCCGCTCCCTTAATACAAATATATATTATTCTTATAGTGGTGAACTATTACTCTTTTAAATAAAAGTATTATTCTTAGTCAAATTCTAATATATTGTAATTTTTTTATATTTCTGTTGCAATGAAAAATATTTTTCATTCAAAAGAATAATAATTCATCATTCTAAAGAGTTATTTTTCATATGTGAAAAGTTATTTCAATAAAATAAAGGTACATTATACAATGGGTTCACACATGACAAGCTATTTCTATTTTGATTCATGCTACACTTTTATAAAAAGAAATGACATTAAATTAATCCTCATAATACACTTAATTTGAAAATTGACATCTTTTTTAACATACATAACATACTTTATAATTTATTTATTGCAAAAAATATCAAATTATTCTTAAAAGTTAGTCAAAAATGTGTTTTTAATAAATATTCATGTCAAAAGTAAATATAAACTTGAAATTAGGATGAATTGAGTAGTATTTAATACTACTGTATTTGATATATATCATCATCTCAAGTATCAGCTCATGTATTTTTATTATATGGTTCATAATCTATTTTATCCATCCGTTTATAAAATTTTATGGTTCATATTCTAATTTACTTCTATATTTTTTAATCTATAACTTAAGGTTTAATGCTAGTTTTAAGCGTATAATTTATCCTTTCTATTTAACCTATTACACCTATTACTAACGATGTTATGTGGAATCGATCCACACCAATCATACTCATCAAATGACAATAAATTGGGGAGAAACTAAAGGACAAGGTTATAAGACGTGTCACTCATCTAACAGCGGATAGTATTACTATAATGTAACATGACATTTACAATTCGAATTTCATATTGCACAATGGTGTTTCATAAATTATTGGGTAAAGAGGCAGGTTTTGAACTTATTAAACATGACAGTAAAATTAGATACTTTGGGCCCATCTTATTCACCCCAAGCCCAACAAGGTGATAACCTCATAAGTAGGACCAGATCCAAACAAGGCAATAATATAGAACTTACAATTTTTGGGTCATTGCTTTCGGCCCAACCCAACTAAAATATTATTCTCTCAGGTAATGTCTACATTTATTTTTTGGATATATATTAAATGACATAATATTATAGTTGATTGAATGTAATATTTTAATGGGTCCATTACTACCAGATACAATATATATATATTATTATTACTAATAGGTACATCAATATATTTTGAATGAGTGAAATTCCTTTCTTATCCTTAATGAGATTGTATTCAATAATATATTAAAATATAAAGATATTTTATATTAAAATTAAAAACATATTTCATTCCATATTTTTATCCTAAAGAACTGTGCGAAGCGTGAGTTAAGCCCCATATGTATATTCAATTTTTGAATACATCGTTATTGAACATTAAAGATTTTGAATACCTACTAATTTTGAATACAAAAGTGTTTTAATGAATTTGAAATATATTGAATACATTCTTAATATTTCGTGAATATTGAGAAAACTTTTCTGAATACATGTTATTCAACATTAAATTTTCTAAATAATTACTGATTTTATTGAAATTTTCTAAATATTTTAAATTGTGTTCAATAATATATTTAAATATAAATATATTTTATATTAAAATTAAAAATAGATTTAGTTCCATCTTTTTCTCCTAAAAATCCATTGGGAATAATTCAACTCATTCCACGTTGATAGAAGCGTGAGTTGAGCCCCCTATATTATGGGTATTTAATTTCTGAATACATAACATTAAATATTATGAATACCTACTAATTTTGAATACAAAAGCATTTCAATGAATGAATGTGAAATATATTGAATACATTCTGAATATTTCGTGGAATATTGAAAAATATTTCGAAATACATTCTTACTGAGCATCAAATATTCTAAATACTACTAAATATAGACAATGAAATACCAGCAGAAATATAGACAATGAAATACCAGCAGAGCAGGGTGTAATGAGCTTCAAGCATCATCAAACAATAAGATGCATCAACAAATATAGTATATTGTTAAAGGCATAAACTAATGCATTATCCAGGGTATGAGCTATGCCCATCATATCTGTCTTTCGAGGCACTAAATCCAGAACTAAGGATACTCCTTCCATATGATATCAAAAGGTTGGAACAAGAGTATATAGGAAAAACCTCTGCTGTTAAACAATAGCTCTTGATTTGCAAAGAGATTCAGCAAATACAGAGAGCTGATCTCCTAGGCCTTGTGATTCAAAACTCTGAATATGAAAATAATTCAATATATAACTTCTTTTTACTCAAGACTTGAAAGCATATGTGACTTGAAAGTAACAAGATGTATACCTTATTAGTAAAGAAAATAGCACCCTGGCGACAATCCAATTTCATTGTTATGAAATTATTCTTGACGGAATCTACACAGATCTTCTCAATAATCGAAAAATTAAAGAAGGGAATAATCCTTGACAGGTTATCAATACTCATAGTTTGATACACCTGAGAGACCTGTGACATGTACATTAATAAACATGACGCCACAGTGGACGTAGTCTTTCTTGCAATCGTGGACAGCCGTAGTCAGCAGGGCTGAGAGGATTGGGGAAAACCCAATAATAATCTCACACGAGTGAGGTACACGAGGCAAAGCAACCTAGGAGGAGGGACTCGCGTTTGGAAAGCCGCGCCGGCGGAAATATCAGCGAAAGACCCAAGCGGCGCGGTGAAAACCCTCGTGAGAGGGAGGCGATAGCTTGTAAGCGCGTCGGAGATAGCCATGATTGGCTGGAGATCTGTCGGAAACCTGAGTGAAATCCGGCATCTGGATTGCAAGCAGCGGAGGCGGCGCGGCCGGCAGTAGGCGATACTTCTCCGTCGGGGATGATTTCTTCAGTAAAAACAGCGATGGGACGATTGAGAGCTCCTGGACAGGGGATAGATCGGAGGGTGCGAGCAGATGACCCAGCGCAAAGGGACGCACCATGGTGGATCTCCGGCGGCAGATGTAACGTGAGCGGCCGCCGATTGGAAAGCTGCCCTAGGCAGTGGAGAAATAACTCTTGGTCCGGAGACAATAAATCAAGGGGAAATCAAAAATTTGGATGCAGAAAAGGGAATTTTGGAGGAAAAATTAAGGGCTTCTGGATGGATGAAGTAAGAGCGAAGAAAGAGAGAGAAAAAACAGATAATTAAAATTATTAATAAAAGAATTAATTGAGATTATATTTTTATAGGGATATTATGGGTATCTCATCTTAATATATTATATCTATTAGTAATATTTTTACTCTATTGTATTCAACAGTAATATAGATATATAATTTGTATTGGATAGTAATAAATCATATTTTAATTTACTATGGATATTTGAATTAGTATTATGGGTAGGACGACCACTTAAGAATATCATGTTTTGCATGTGTATGTCCCACATGTTAAAAAAAATATATAAATCTTACTTTAAAACAAATTAAAATTACAAAATATAAATCTAACCTTGGGTCAAAGTATACATACATTTATCAATATTTGTTGCTAAAACATTTATCAGTATCACTTCTTTCAATGAACTACAAATTTTATTATACAACAACTCTTATTTACAATTGTATCCCTCCACATAATATAGATAAACTTTTAAGAACTTATGATCATGAAGACATTATAGTAATTTCAATTATAAATTAAACTTTTTTTTTAAAGCACAACTTTTTGTTTTCTGGACAAAAGGCTTGCTTTATTTCTTCTTGAGTATTATTTTCAACAAGGATATATTCTATTTCAGATTCGGAAGACTATTTTGAGTGCTTCTACACATTTGTATTTTTCCTACAAAGCATCGTTGTAGAATCTTCAAAACAGAAGCAAAAATAAAAAATGATATTTTGATATTTTTGCAGTGAAATATATATTTAAAGATGGACAACAAACACTACAAGAAAAAAATGCTTATTACCACACATATTTTAATGTCATTTTAAAGTCGATGTAATAATAGGTATTGTATTGATACATTATGTTTTTAAGGGTGTTAATATATGATCTATAAAGACACTTAATAAATCGATGTATTGATATTTGTCATATCACCACACTTCAGAAACAACACTGATCTATTACTATACTTTTGTTATACATTTTTTAACACACAAAAAAGTGTCATTATATGTACTCTCTAGAAACACTTAACAGTATATGTATAAATAGTATTTTGTTATCACAAACGTATTATAAAGATTACTAATCATTAAAATAATTTTTTTTTTAAATTTTTGTTTCCTCATTAAAATATGAAATATAAATTATTTCATTATAAAGTTAAATTAAAATTTTAAAATTAAAAAAATTAAATTAATAATTTTTTACATTTTATTTACTTAAATTGATAATTTTTTATTGTTAATTTAATTTAAGGTTATATTTATTTTAAAATAATAATTATTTTAATTAATCTAATGATTAAAAAATAAAATTTATTTTTATTTAAAAAAAATATTTGACTTTAAAATTTAAGATAATAATAAATATATAAAAATTCTAAATATTTTAAAATAATTATTTATATATATATTTTTATATTACTATTAATTTATTTTAAAAATATTAAATTTGAATTATATTTAATAAATAATTCTAAATTTAATTTATGATACCTATTAAATTGATAATATAAAATTTAAATATTAAAAATTAATTATGTATTCTATGTATATATACTATTTCTATAAAAAAATCACAAAAATTATTTATGGTTTAATGGTTTCTGACTTAATATAGAGATCCCATCACGTGATACGGTGACACAGGTTCGAATCTAAGAGAAATTTTTAATTTTATTTTATTTAATATTAATATATTGTAACATTTAAAAGTGTCTTAATAAGTCACTTTTCTTCACACTTCAAAGTGTATTAATAAATATAAGTGTGTTATTATGTCATAATTCTTTACACCTTAAAGTGTGGTATTAGGGGTACTACCTATCCCCACAGCAGAATGGACCACACAAAAAATCAACTTAGTTATAGGTAAAATGTGTTAATATATTACCTATAACAACACTTTTAAATGTGTTTAAATGTATTTTTTCTTGTAGTGAAATAGCATTTGAATTCTTGAATGCATTATTAAAAATGGGGGGAAGAATTTCGAGTAATTAGAATGGAAAAAGTGTGACACTTAATTAAGACATTTATGTGATTCTAATTCCTTCTAGATCATGTGTTTGTACATAGAATGATTCTGCAACTACTTAAAACATTTTTTATTCATGAATTTATGACTATATTGAGATATATAACTCTCGAAAGGAATTAATAATTCTACTGATCTAGAAGTTTGTGACTTAAAGCCCCTGCATTATGCATCTGGTAGATTCTTTATAAATTCTCTATGTTTTAATTTTACTGGTTTTATTAAGACATGCAAATAATATTAAGAAACAATACTTGTAGGTATATGAAATACTTTTTTTTACATTAATTAAAAATTATCCCATGATTAATTGAAGTATATATGAAGTTAAAAAAAAAAAACCAAATTTTATTAAGGGATAATGTTATCTTTTTTTAATGTTACTTAAATAGGGTGAAAACTTTGAAATTAAAATATTTTTTATATACTAAAGATATATATTTCCAATGAGTTGATAAACAGAGCTAAATTTCATGTATTCAATCTGTATTAATTTCTTTTAATAATGTATACGATGTTTTTTAATAAACGTATTATTTTTATGTTTAGTTGGACCTTAATTGTTTTATTAAAAGACCAACACTATTATAAAAAGAATTTGCTAGTGTATAAGTTTTAAAATTTTAATTTATTTGTATTTATTAATAAATATATAAAATTAAATGTGGGTATATATATAGTATATATTAGTATCCGTGCACCAATTAGGTACACGTGACATTTTGTCATTTCGAATTTTGAGTGTTAATTACTACCTCCGGCCACTTACAAGGTACTCGTTTCATTATTCATGCGTCCGCTTCAAAGGTATTAATTTCATCTATCTAATAAAGAAAGTACACAATATGACCCACCATTTCCCTCTAATACAACTACTCACTTTACCTATAATAATAATACTACTTAATCCACGTGCAAAAAGCAAATAAAGACCTTAGAATTGTCCACGTGCAAATAGCAAACGGTTACCTTTCAAGTGGCCAGAGGGAGTATAAGTTATTGGAGGATAAATAAAAAAAATGTGAAGATAATAAATTTTGTGACGAGGCGAGTATATATTCTACTTTTAATGGAATTTGTAAAACATCAAATAATTTCGAATAAATATTTGTTGATAAAACATCGTACTGAAGAAGGATGTAACAGATGAATTAACAAAACAACACTATTTTATCAACTTCGACTTCAATTTTTTGTTTTCTTTTTTTCATTTAAAATAGGTGATTGATTATCCTAAGGTGAGTGGAGCGGTTTCAACAAAGATGATCAAGATTAACTATGCAAGAATTAACTTAAGATATATTTCTCTATAAAAAATCAATTCAGATGTTTAAGTACAATCTGTTGGGTTTGTCAAAGGAAATTTTTTTTCCTTTATTTTTGTCCCACATCTGGTGGGAGAGCAAAGGGGAAGGGCTATTTAATGCTATATATAGGAGGCTCTTGTTTCTAATGAAAATGCACCAATCAAATATACTTTAATCTTTGTATTTGATTTGATTCTAGTTAAATTCATTTCTTTAATTCTCGGTTGTAAGAATAGGAAGAAAAGTGAGTATTAGTCAAAGATTTGTAAGAGTGTAGGGATTGGGGCCGGGAGAGAAAAATTCTGTGTGATTGTAAAATATTTCACATAGTGATATTTTTCTCGGGTCCGTGGTTTTTTCTCCGGTTTGGAGTTTCCACGTAAAAATCCTTGTGTTGTTTTTATTCTTTTCTTTTCTTGTTAATATTTTGTCCTTTTCCTTTTAAGGATGAATATTTTTTCCCAACAAGTGGTATCAGAGCCCGGTTCGGGCACTTTTAAAAATTCTTAGTATGCTCTGTGGTTGCAGCTTAGTCTGATCTTCCACATCATAAAAGAATTTTTAAGAGACGGTTATTCATTAGGTTAGGGTAGGGCAAAATATGTCTTCAATTAAGTTTGATGTCGAGAAATTTGATGGTAGAATTAATTTTGGGTTGTGGCAAGTACATGTGAAAGATGTACTGATACAATCTGGGTTACACAAGGCTCTGAAAGGAAAGCCAGGTTCAACGGATGACACAGGAAGTTCCGGCAAAGATTCTGGAAAGGGTGATGAAAAGAGTGATGTAGATTGTGAGGATTTGGATTTACGGGCTGCAAGCACAATACGCTTATCATTGGGTAAGAACGTCCTTACTAATGTGCATGGAATTTCAAACGCCAAGGAGCTATGGGAAAAGCTTGAGGAACTGTACCAGGCAAAGGGTATCTCAAATCGGTTGAACCTTAAAGAACAATTTCACACGCTTCGAATGAAAGAAGGTACACAATTCTCTGATCATCTAAGTACTCTTAATGGCATCATCTCTGAACTAGAGGCAATTGGAGTGAAGATTGGAGATGAGGATAAGGCATTGAGGCTTATCTTGTCTCTGACACGTTCCTATGAGCACATGAAGCCAATTCTGATGTATGGTAAGGAAACTTTAAAGTTTGCTGAAGTCACAGGTAAACTTCTTTTTGAGGAAAGGAGGCTAATGAGCGAAGGGCGCACTACTGAAAGTCAGTAATGTTGGCAAGTGGTAATGGAGGAAGGAAGAAGGACTCCAAGAATGTGGTTTGTTGGAAGTGCGGAGAACCTGAGCATACAAAGCTGTTTTGTCCACGTGGAGGTGGAGCTGGTCGAGGTGGAGTTGGTACGACAGATAACTCCGAGTCTAAAGCTAATGTTGTGGAGGATTTTCTCTGAGGAGAAAATGAACACCCTTATGACATGCCCAGTTATCATGAAAAAGGGGTGTAGTACTGTTAGTTGGGCCACAAGTTTGTACACAGTGACTTGACACGAATGTGTTTGGTGGAAAGGTATATCGATGGTTGATGGACTTTCAGGGAGGCCAAGAGCTGGAAGTTGTACTATAAAGTTTCAGCAGGTATTTTTCGATATGTTGCCGCGAAGAAAATTCTTAGAATGATTGATTCTAAGTGGTCTACTCATATGGTGGAGAAGAATTCTTGAGATAGAGAATGGATTGTCGGTGAAGACAACGAATCTTCTTTTATTTTGACAAAGTGGAGATTGTTGGGTTTGTCAAATTAAAAGAAAATTTTTTTTCCTTTGTTTTTGTCCCACATCGGGTGGGAGAGCAAAGAGGAATGACTATTTAATGCTATATATAGGAGGCCCTTGTTTCTAATGAAAATGCACCAATCAAATATACTTTAATCTTTGTATTTGATTCTAGTTAAATTCCTTTCTTTAATTCTTGGTTGTGAGAATAGGAAGAAATGTGAGTATTAGTCAAAGATTTGTAAGAGTGTAAGGATTGGGGCCGGGAGAGAGAAATTTTGTGTGATTGTAAAATATTTCACATAGTGGTATTTTTCTCGGGTCCGTGGTTTTTTCTCCAATTTGAAGTTTCCACGTAAAAATCCTTGTATTGTTTTTATTCTTTTCTTTTCTCGTTAATATTTTGTCCTTTTCCCTTTAAAGATGAATATTTTTTCCCAACACAATCTCCATATTTCATTTAATTATCCATGTTGTCACAGACTCAATCATGAGACACACTTAGCAGATTGAAAATTACATTTAAAAGGAAATTATAAACTTAAAAGTTAGAACTAGAGTAGTTTTGAAAACATTTGTGAATTTTAAAAATTAAAATCCCATTTAAAAATCCAAAACAATCATATCGAGAGGTTTAATGGTCATTTATACACAGTCTCTCCGTTCCTAAGTAAAGTTCACACTTTGACTTTTATGGATACTAAGAAATTTTTTTTTTGACTTACTCTTACGAGTAATTTGATATTTTGGGATAATAAATATATTTTGGGATAATAAATAAATAGTAAAGTATGTTATGTAAGTAAAGTGTTGATGAAAATTTTGAAATTAAATTATATTATAAAGTTAATCGTTATTTCCTTTTATCAATTGTGAAAGTAAGTTAGTAATTGTTTAAATAAAAAGTGTAAAGATAGAGACAAAAAGGAGATAGTCTTCCTTACTATAGAATACTAAGAGATGGATAGTAGAATAGGAAATCCTTCCAATTATCCATCTTCTTTGTATAACTCCTAAGTCTCCTATAAATGAAATAACATAGATGGATGATACATACAAGGGGAGAATATCAATTTTGCTCTTTTAGGATCTAACTTTAGTCATAAGGTTTGATAAAATTTCAAAAGTGGTCCCTCAGTGTCCGCTTTAGTCTTTTTGTCTACTTTTGTCCACTTTTAGTTTTATAGGATAGGCCAAATAAGGACTAAAAGTGGACAAAAAGAACCAAAAGGGACAAAAATGACCAAAAGTGAATCAAAAGGACTAAAAACGGACATCGGAGGACTTGAAAAATTACCAAACTCGAGGACTGTAGTTGGATTTGGCAAAGACCAAAATATTTTCCCAACATACAAGTAAAAAGGAATCTTGGTAAGAAACATGGTGAATTACCAAACAAATTAAAATAATGTTAAATTAATTAGTCGATAAAGAAAAGAATGGGATGCCAAATTGCCAATAATATCCCATATATGTAGTAGAGGAGACAAATCGTCCCCACCACCAATGAAGCTTTGTTCAACTGGGTTTCATCATTCCCAGCGTGAGTGCCGAAAGCATTCTTCCTGTCTGAATACACATGCCCCTCACTTCACCTACCTCTTTCTCTCTCATTCACACTCAAAGAGAGAGAAGTAGATAAATTCTCTTTTTTATGGACATGCAACGCGAAACTAGGCTTTTTCCATTCATACCTTTTTTAATATATACTACTAAATGATCATTCTTTTCTTCATTCACATTCAAATATTACTACATGGAGAAGAGCAGGTCCTTCCCTCAGTATTCCTCCGAATTGGGGTGCCAAAATCGATCCGACCCGTATTCGTTTAACGGGCCGAATGATACGGGGTTCGGAGCATCTAATGATCCGGAAATGAAGAGGAAGAAGAGAATCGCATCTTACAACATGTTCACTACTGAAGGTAAAGTGAAAGCATCTGTGAGAGAGAGTTTCAAGTGGATGAAGACAAAGATCAACCACTTTCGTTACAATTTCTAACACCACATGTAATAACGTTTCATTTCTGTATTATAACCTCGTATAAATCTGTGGCTTGTTTCTTGAATTTGTTGGCCATGTTTCTTGTTGATAACTTTTCTTCAACATCAATCCATATCTGAATCCACTGTCTGTCCTCAGTTTCGTATGTACGTGTTGGATTCTTTTTCTGCAAATGGAGCATGTTTGGTGCGTTACCGTATCACAAAATGATATGCTACGTACTATACCTAATCAGGAAAAACTAATAATACTTCCTATGTTCCGTCACAAACTCTTTATTTTTATTGTAGATATTGAAATTATGAAATATTATTATTTTTATTGATTTTTAAGAGACATGGAATTTTTAAATACTAAATAAATGATCATTAAAATAATTTATGTTAGGTAGGGTGCCATTTTTTTAAAATATAATGTATTAAAAGGTTAATTTGTATTAAAACTTTCTCCCTCTATTCTAAATAATTTGAGCATGTGTGTGGACACGTGAATTAAGAAAAGTTGTAGTTTAGTTGTGTAATGCAAGAAAAAACAAGGGTAATCAGAGAGAAAAATTAAATAAATTTAGTGGCACTAACAAATAAAGTGTAAAAAGGACGAAACATTTTTATAATATTATGACTTTATACAATTATTAATATTGGGTAGTATTACTATTTCTAAACGTGCAAAAAAAAGAGAAATGATAAAATACTCCCTCCGTACCCTAAAAAAATGTCTTTTTATTTTTATTTTGGGCGTTAGTCTTATTTTCTTTTATATATATATATAGGACCTACACTCACACTAATACAATCATCCACTACATATTAAATAATTTTTTTTTATATATATAGGACCTACACTCACACTAATACAATTATCCACTACATATTAAATAATAATACTCTTTAACGCACGTACAAAGAGCAAAAGACCTCTTTGGATGTGACGAGAGGGAGTATAAAAGTACCATTATGACTATTTTTTTCAATGTGAAGAGAGAATCGATACAATAAGACATCTGAAGTAGTATTCCATATGCTCTGATTCTCTGTGTCATTTGGTACATCATCTTATGTGTCACATCGTAGATTAGAAGATCCGAAAATCCGGTGTGATATCTCATTAGGAAAAAAATAATAAAAATAATGTCCATGTTAACGTATTGAAAGTACTGGAATACGTGAAACTGCATTAATAAAAGACAGCACTAGTGATCAAAAGAATGCAGCTGAAGTCTGTTCTTAATCTCCAAAGTTGTGAATTCTTTATTTGATACTGATCTTTGTACCGTATCAAATCTGTTGACACCATCAGAAACATCATGATGATTGGCCGTACGTCCTCTAGTAGTCGGCGGAGGCCGGTTTTTTAAGCTTCCGGCTGCACTAGAAGAAGCTTCTGGAACCACAGGGGAGGGATTAGGTCCCACTTGATCTCTCCCTGATGGCTTTGTACTTGTAGAGGAGCTGCTGTTTGAGCTACTCTCATGCTCTAAGTTAAAGATGGATGAATCTCTTTTCTTGGTCTGAAACCAAAATATGATGCTAAAATAGTTCAAATCATCACCAAAAAGGGATAATAATTAATAATCAACTCATGAGAGTGTTGTAACATACATATTCTTTTGGTTTCTCTTTCTGAGACTGCGAACGACGCTTTAGTTTCGACGTCCTGTGCCTGTTGTGATGTTAAAGTGATTTGATTAAGTATTATATGATTATCTTCTCTTGCAGCTTAAGTAGTTAGATGGGGTGGTTATTTAATAAGAGAGACCATAGAGTTACTCTCTCTGTATCAAAAAATGAACATAACACTTACTTTCGCCTTTCGTCGTTCGCCATGACATGGTCATGATCATCTTCTACGTGCATTCTAGGCAAGCCAGAAATGTCACATGCTAGTGGTATTGTACGAAAGAACTGCAACAATTATTACATCTTCATTAACATAGAAGAGATGCTACAGAGTATGGGAAAAATGCAGACTTTTGGTTCTATACGAAGGTGTTCATTTTTGTTCACTTGTTAGATTTTTTTATGAAAAGAATTGCATCTTTTGTCCCATTTGAAGGGCTTTGGTAGAAAAATGAAATTTTTTGGACCAATTTAAAATCATGGGAACTTTATTTAGTTAGCCTCTTCATACGAGACCAAAAATGCATTTTTCGATCCCTATAGAGATCTGATCAAGTACTAGTCGTGCATACCTTGTTTTCAAGAGCAGAACTTGCGGATCCACGGTCTTGAGGGTCGAGGGAGAGAAGAACACTCAAAAGATCCAACGAAGACGAAGGAAAGCTACTGAAAGTGTCCAAAAGAGTGGACTTGTAAGCTTGTGGAGGTTTAAGGGCTCTTGAGAGTTTAAGTCTTCTATAGTAGTCATCTGTGGGTGTACCACAGAGTTTGAAAATCCTATGCAGTTGTTCTACCTAAATACACAATCCATATATATATATACACATCATATTATTACAATGTGAGACAAAATGGCCTATTAATAATCATGCATGGTAAATTCTTGAGGCGAACGGAGCAGAGAACAACGTAGTTACCTCTGTTCTAGCAGGCATAATAGGCCTTCCGGCAAACATCTCAGCCATGAGGCAACCTGCGCTCCAAAGATCAACACCTACACCATAATCCGTCGAACCTAATAGCAACTCGGGTGCTCTGTACCAAAGAGTAACCACTCGTGTGGTCAGAGGCCGCCTTCTTTCCGGCCTAAAGACGTTTGCAAGTCCAAAATCAGCGATTATGAGCATCCCATTTCTGTCGATAAGCAAATTCGAGCCCTTGATGTCTCTATGCAAGATACCTTTGTCATGGCAATGTTGGAGTCCAGAGAGCAACTGATGCATGTAGCATTTGATCTGTGGTTCTGTGAGAGCCTTATCGGGTCGAGCCAGTATTCTAGATAAGTCCGAAAGCATGTAGTCGAAAACTAGGTAAATGCTGTACTGCATTCTTGAGGTGGCTAGTCCTTCAAGCTTGAGAATATTGGGATGATCCAATTTCTGTAAGATCATGATCTCTCTTGCCATGAACTTCACACTCTCCGGTTCTGAAGTGTCGAACCGGACTTTCTTCAACGCGACGATCTTTCCGGTCTTCTTGTCTCTTGCTTTGTACACATTGCTGTATGTTCCTTGGCCTATCTGCAATAACAACCAAGAGCCTGTTCATTCGTTTTGTTACATTTTATCCGTCTCATTAAACTTCTTTGTATAATCTTATAATCCTTTTAGTCATAATGGCTATCTCTACAATAGTGTAACGCTAATCAAAGACTTCATGTGTAGTACTTGATACTTCCAAACACTATTAATCCTAAAGCTAAATTTATGTGTGCTTTACTCAATCATATGACTATCAAGTAATTTATTTCTTTTAACATGTCTTCAAATTCATGGTAAATGTTAGTGGAAGCTTCTTAGCTAAACATCATCAAACTAACTCCCTCTTCCCACACTTATCTTCACACTTTCCGTTCCATTTGTCCCACACTTATCTTCACCACTAAAATAAATAAAACATTACATTAACTGATAACCTCAAAAGTCATTTTAATTTTAAAAAAATAACTTCCACCTAACACACATTACATATTTTACACTTTATTTATTACCTAAAAATACCACATTACCCTAAAAAGTCAATAAAATTAATAAATAAAAAATTACGTTTCTACAATGTTAGTGAAGATAATTATGTATGGAGAGAGTATACCCTAAAAGTGAAAGTAGCCCTACCCTTTTGAAGTCCAATTAAGTTATTTGTGTTAGAGAGGGGGGAGAGAGAGAGGATAAACCTTGTCAATCTTGGAATAAGAATCAGCACTCTTTGGAACAATATTCTTCAAAACATCACTTGGAATATTATCAACAAGCCACTTTGGCCATCCATTGACTAACTCATCTTCTCCACCTATCTTTGTCAAGTGCTCATTCTTTTTATTTCCATGATCACCATTGCTGCTTGTTTTCTTTCTCCCTAGTCTCTCCATATCAACCCCATTGAAAACATTCCGTTCGCCTCGGTCGACCGCCTTTCCCTTCAATTCCGGCCTCAAATGCATCACCCTCGCCTCTCCATTCTCCAACTTCAACTTTTCCATCTTCAATGGTAGTTTGCTATTCTGAGAGGTTCCCATGTTTTCTTTTTTAAGAAACTCTCATTTTCAGTATAGCTACAAAATATATATAAATACATACATGAGTGTGTTAAATATGGTAAATTCTTTTTAAATATTCTTGAGACAATGACAATAAGAAAAAACAAGAAAATTGGATTTAGGGAAAGAAGACATTTGCAGAAAGAAATGAGATCTACATGATGAAGGCCGGCAGGTCGGCAGACTAAAAGTGGAATAATACTATAAATTCGGATATAATTGGAAAGCTAATTTTAAAGATTTAAATTTGATTAATTCTAATTAATTTTATGCTTAGCTTCTTCCGAAGCATCATTGGAACTCATGACTGTTGCTGCCTGATTTTCCCACCCTACAAATAATATCTTTTCCTATTTTTCTTGTTCACTATTTACAATATTAATTTGCAAATTAAGTTTGGCAAACACTTATATATGAATCGATTTAGAACATAAAAAATTACTTAAAAGAAATAAATTATTACTCTTCTAAATTAAAAATATTACTCTTCAAATTCTTACATCTAATTTAACGATTACTCTTTAATTAATACATGGAAATTACTCTTTAAAAACTTACTCTTCTAAAAGAAAATTAGTAATACTCTTCAAATTCTAATATGTTGTAATTTTTTATATTCTTGTAAATTGAACCGAATTTGAGGAATAATATATATTTTTGTTCAGAAGAGTAATAATATAATTTGAGAACGTCTCACGTGAGACTATTTTACACTTTTTTAAAACAGTTATCACTTTCACTATTAAATGTTATCACTTTTTATTATAGGATTATCACTTTTTATTAAGTATCACTTTTTATTATAGGATTATCACTTTTTGTCCGTCTCATATAAGAATTTATGTGAGACGATCTCACAAAAGTCTTTTATTTTAAAAAATGAGTTTACGGGTAAGCAGTTTACTAAGTGATAGACAAGATTCTTAAAAGAAATGTTATCTATAAAATATTATATTTTTTTATTTATATTAGTATAAACTATTCATAAAATAGTATTATTATTTTTTATTAATTAAGTATCACCTTTTATTATAGGATTATCATTTTTTGTCCGTCTCATATAAGAACTTATGTGAGACGGTCACACAAAAGTCTTATTTTAAAAATAGAGTTTACGGGTAAGCAGTTTACTAAGTGACAGATACAAGATTTTTTAAAAGAGCCAAATTATATTTAATATAAATCAAATTGGTGAAGATAATAAAGCGAGTTGGTTTTTTTTTTTAAATATTGATAATAATGGTCATAGGTCAATAATTATCTAAAAATGTTTACATATGATTATAACTACACACCCTAAATAATATTAATAAAAAAAATCTTATCTAATCCGGAATTCTCTCCTTTATCTTGTCACTCTTGCCTCTGCAACTCAATGAACGCAAGGTTTATGCTCTAATCTCCTTCCTTCGTTCAACCATTTCACTTCTCCAATTTTAATTAATTTACAGTTTTTCAATTTATTAATTTCAGTTCATTTTTTAATGCTCACAATACATTAGTTTCATAAGTCAAATCAAATTCAAAAACAGAAGGAAGCTATACTCAGGATGTCCACATAACATTGGACTGTGATACGGAACATCCGATTTCATAGTTAAAGGCGGTCGTACAACATCTCCAACAGCTTGACCTCCCAAATTGAATGGTTTTCTCAAGCTTCCAACTAATAGCCTTGAGAAATCGACGTGCGGTCGACAGTTTGCCCACGGCATTTTCCAAGAAGAAGAAATCATACTCTGCCGATCGACAGCAGATACGACACTCTCCATGGTCTTAGGTTTTCTAAGAAAATTAGGTTCTGAAAACCATGATTGATGAAACTGTAAAAGTGTGTTTATGCAAAGAGTATGTAATTATGAAAAACTTAGAACCAATTTCGTTGAAACTTTTCTCAGAATAACCATGTTTTGTTTATTCAATTTAATCTAAAGTTAGAATTCCCTGTTCACCATTGTCTTTCAAAGTCAAGTCATGATTTTTTTTTTTAAATAAAAAAATAGTTAACATGAATGGAATATTTGCCATTTATTTCACCAGAAAGTCTTTCATGTTTTTTGGCACCGTCAATGGAAAAAGGAAATGAGGATTGTTGGGCAATTTTTAACTCAGAGAAGCTTCTGCATGGAAGAGTTGGAGAAGTTGGTGGAGAATGAAAGGGTGGATGGTGGTAGTCGAAAGTGAGAGAAAAATAGATATATAGTTGAAGATGATTATAATAAAAAACTTATAAGGGAAGTTTAATTTTAAAAGGATGATTTGAAAATTTAAGGGATGCGTATACAATACAATAAAATTAATCAACAAACAATTAAAAGAGAGTGTGTATTAAACAAAAAGGTGTGTATTTAATAATAGTCTTATAATTAAGATATTAAAATTTCTGTGTAATGCATTTGCAATTTGTTTTTATAAAAGAAAAAGTTGAGTGTTCCTTTGATGCTATTGTAATGAAAAGAAGTTAATTTCTTAGAAGGGGCAAAATGGTCTATGATGCATTAAATAAAGGACAAACCTCGTCTCCATTATTGTTTTACAGTGGAATTATTTTACGCTTTTGTAATTAATTATTATTTTTGTTATAAAATGTATTGCTTTTACTATAAAACATTATCATCTTTTTTTATTTATACTATAAATTATTCATAAAATAATCTCATTACTTTTCATTAATTGAGTATTACTTTTTCATTATAAAAATTACTTTTTATCCATCTCACGTAATTCATTATGTGAGAAAATCTCACATGTACTTCCTTCATGTAAGACGATCTCATATAAAATGCACTTTCTCCGTCCCGAAACAATGTATACACTTATTTTTGCACGTAAGTTAAAGAATATAATGATATTTTGATGTGTAGTTAATTGAGAGAAATAATATTTAATATGTAGTGAATAGTTATATTAGTATAATGAGTGGCCTCATTATGTAAGTCTCATCTACCAAAAAATATTACTCTTATTCTATATGAGTCTCATCTACCAAAAACAAATGTATACAGTACTTTATTTTGTGTGAGTCTCATCTATCAAAAACAAATGTATACTCCCTTCGTCCCGTCCTTATGGTTACGTTTGCTTTTTGCACGGGGATTAATGAATATAGTATTTTAATGTGTATTGAGGTGAGAGAAATAATAATTTAATGTAAAGTGAGTAGGTGTATTAGTGAGATGTGTGGGTCCATAGAGAGAGAAATAATTAATTTGTGCGGATCTCATTTGCTAAAAAGGAAAATGTAACCATTAGGATTGGAACCCAAAATGAAAATATGTAAGCATTAGAATGGGACGGAGGAAGTACTTTGTTTTGGGACGGATCGAAATGAAAAGATTTATACCTTACGGTGGGAAGGAAGAAATATTTAATTTTCGGAATATATAAGAATGCGGTATGAATAACATACTACAACATTAACACCTAAAAAAAAATATCACCCAAATTTTACATTTTATTTAGTGAAAATCGGTAATCTCATACACTATCTTATTCAAAATACTAATAAGCATTTTTCAAATATTGTCACACCATTATATCAGGAAAAAAACCGGAACTGAGGGAGCTTTATCCTGTTACCTGTCCTGCGTCGCAACCTATTCTTTCAACCAAAGCTTTATCTAGAATAAAAAGAATATCAAGTTCAAACTTGGTTTTTAAAAAAGTTCACACACTGCACCAAATATATACCAATTTATATTAAGGTTTATTATATATATATACACACACATATATCTGTTATTTGGGGAAAATAATCACTCTTCAGAAGCAGAAGAGATGGAGATTTTCAGAATTGAAATACAAACTAGAAACAAAAGGCTTAGTCAATGCCAAACATGAATATCGACAGGAGAGAAAGATAAACCCAATGCAACAAAATTGGATTACAAGCCAGCATATAGACAACAATAGATAACCTAGCTAGCACGTTACGTTACTCAATGAGAGAGTAACCGATGATGAACTGGCGCTTTGCCATTGCCATTGCCATTTCAAATAGCAACAGCCAAGAAAAGCTCAGACTACATTATCTTGCACGAACAAGTCTTTTCATTCCCATGGCCGAACTCACTGTCTGATCCATCCTCACTGAGATTAAGTAAATTGTTCGATTAACTAAGTGAACGATAAATCAAGATGTTGAACATTGAACACCAGGCACAAGATTTCCACAGTAACTCGATTTCACATTATTACCAGAGGATGCAACAATTGGAATTAGAGGATCACTCTTTCAGTTTTCATCTTTTATTTATTGCAATATGCCAAATGATTCTAAGCATTTTACATAATGTATTTCCATTTCCTTGTGCCAATGCAACTGTTAAAAAACTTACAAGTTGATTTATTTATTTATTCAGGATACCACTTAACTTAACTGGTCATGGATTAGCGTAATGTTGTACTCGTATTCAAGAATAGGGTGTAAGAAAGTCGAGCTGACAAGCGAACTACTTGTGCTTGACAAAAAATATAACAAAATCCAGTAGCGCTCAACTCTACAGGCTCATACCAGATCAAGCTAGTATAGTTTAACCATTTACCCTTGTTATGTTAATTATATAAAATATCTCAAGAATATATAAAACTAAAAAACCAGAACCCAGACTTGAGAATCTTCAGTAATTCACTTCACTCCTACCTCAAAAGTCATCACCTCTCTCAAACTCTCACCAACTACCCTAGTAATCATACTTGCCAATCCACAGCTGTTTCTAGAGCGCACATCGAAGATTATACTCTCATCTCATTTCAATGTTTTGTATTACATGAATTCTTATTTGAAACTTTTGAGTTAATTACTTTAATGCTCAATTTTGTCATTGTTGACATGTAAGATTTAGACAAAATAATTTGTAGCGCAAAATAATAGATTATATAAAAGGGAGCTTATGGCTTTTAGGGCTTTATGTTTTGCCTTTTCAATAAAATCAAAGAATGTGTTAGTTATTATTTTAACGCATAAGTTGGTGTTGAGTAAAGAAGCTAATTAAGCTCAATTCAGTCCAAGCTGACGTCAGAGTTTCCAAAATTTTAGTCAAGTGGGTCTAGGGATGAAAATTAAATGACTTTTTTTATTCAATTCAATATTTAAATTCAAATATGAAGATTGTATTAAATAGACTCAAATAGGAATTTGAACTCAAATACTACACCTATGAGTATCATCATATTCAATTCAAGTCCGTGTGAGTCTCTTATAAACCCAGATAATACAAAAGTTGCACAGCTCAACTTGACCAAGAGATTTCAGCAATTGTGCAACTCAACTCAAGTTGATTGTCAAGTAATGCCTTGTGGTTGAAAATTTTCTAGAATTGAATCAAATTTGATTATTCTTTGGTGAGTTGCATGTAATATTTAAAATTATTTCACAATATGATGATTCACTAAAATAGCATTCCAACTCACAACAAGAGGAATATATGCGCTCCTAAATTCAAAGGATCCATACTTTGACTTGGTGATACGTCCCCTTTTACAATCATCCACATAAACTTAACTTGGGCATAGAGAATTTGGTTTAAAAGAAATCTTCAATCACACAGATTGGTTATCTTTGGGTCATTCTGTTTGTAAGCCTATTTTCTAAGAGCAATGACAACATTAGTATCCAATTAACCTATAAATGCACCCAACTCAAGAAAATATCTGCATTTCTATCTAAGATTTCAAGAACAAGATGAGATGGCACTTCAAATCAGTTATAACCAATAATAACAAAACATTTATATGTCACTGATAGAGCCGATCAAGGAGGAATAATTAAAAAGCATATTTGTAGGGAAGAATAAGAGGCAATAACCAGGCTAGTAATAAATTAGCCATTGAATAATAGATCTATAAATTAGTGCATAGTGGGGAAGGGAAGGGCATCGATTAATCAACCTTGTTTAGTATTGTGCAGCCTTGGCTGACAGGAGTAATCCCGGGAGGAATCGTATTTACGTTCCTACTGTTCACTAATCCTTCATCCTTTATAAAATCAACATCTTTACTCTATCAAATTGGTCCGACCTACCGGATGCCACACACCCGAATGGAAGCTCGAGTGGAGGCGATAGAGAAGAATGTTGAATCCTTGGAGAGGGTCGTTGCTACACTCTCTGCAAATGTTAGCGCCCTATCTACAAAAGTCATCACTCTTACAGAGAAGGTCAACAAACTTGACAAAATAGACAAGTTAGAAGAAATGCTTTTCACGCTCTTGAAGAATAAACGAATTGTGGAAAGTGGTGAGGATCTTCAGTCCAGCAATTTTGGAGAGACGAGCACCCGCCTTCCGGCCCAAGAGTTGTTCCAGGGTGGAACGTCACCAACAACGACTTTCAACTCACTGCCAAGCGAGTTGAGTTGCCAAACTTTGATGGGTATGACGTCGTAGCATTGATCACCCGAGCAGAGCAGTACTTCCAAATCCATGGCACGAGCGAGAAATTAAAAGTGGAATTGCCTACAGTATGTATGGAAGGATCAGAGCTACATTTGGTCCTATGGCTGACAGAAAAATTCCCAAATATGACTTGGAATCAGTGGTCTTATGAACTGATGAGAAGATACGGAGGTAACCCTTTGGCGAATCCGTTCGAAGCCCTTGCAGCCACTAAGCAAACCGAAAACATCGATGAATACATTGTTGATATTGTTCCCCATATTACGGAAAGCCAGAGTTTAGGCCTCTTTCTCAATGGATTACAACCGGAGATACGGGTTCGGATCAGATCTAAAGATGTTGTGAATATCTTTGATACCATGAATCTGGCTAGGGAAATAGAACAAGAAATCAAAACTATTCCTGGAAGGAATTCTCGCTACGTGAATTTGGGATGGAAGGGATTTGGTGGGCCCAACCCTAATAAAAACCCCTGGATAAAACCCACGACACACATAGGATGGGAGAAAGCCCGTCTTCTTGGCCCAAAACTCATCAGTCTCTTATAACTTTCGGTGATAGGAGCAAGCCCAACCCTACATACGACAGAAGCAGAGGGACGAAACAGATGTTCAACGCTGAATTCCTGGACCTCAGAGCTCGAGGCCTCTGTTTTAAGTGCAAGGAGCATTTCCATCCACGACATCGTTGTAAGGAAAAATCTCTTCAATTGTTAATTGCAGGTGAGGAAGAAGAAGAAGGGGGTAGAGAAGATGAAGAAGAGGTTACTTGGATGGATGTTGCAGATCCTCATAGCCAGCATTGCGGACAATGCTGTTTCCAACGGGGGAGGAATTGATAGAGCCGATCAAGGAGGAATAATTAAAGAGCATATTTGTAGGGAAGAATAAGAGGCAATAATCAGGCTAGTAATAAATTAGCCATTGAATAATAGATCTATAAATTAGTGCATAGTGGGGAAGGGAAGAGCATCGATTAATCAACCTTGTTTAGTATTGGGCAGCCTTGGCTGACGGGAGTAATCCAGGGAGGAATCATATTTACGTTCCTACTGTTCTCTAATCCTTCATCCTTTATAAAATCAACATCTTTACTCTATCAGTCACTAACACTATCGTAACAAGTGTTATTGCGAAGGTCAACAAAAAATAAACGGCAAATGATTGCATGGAACTATTGTATACCATAACATTATCATACAACCTTGAGGTCATGTGCTATTTTACTTTTAGGATTTGATATTTACCCTTAGGATTTACTGTAATTTCTTAGGGCTTTAGTGTACTTTTACCCTTGCGGTGTATTATTTTGCCCTTGTGTTTCACAAATTATTTTTACTTGTAGGACTTAATCTTAACCATTAGGCTTTAATGTTGATTCAGTTAGGAGCCTTAGAGCATAATTGTATTTTCACCCTTGTGATTCAAGTACTATTTTATCCTAGGTTTAATCTTTAGGCTTAAAATTTAATATTAATGCAAGAAGTATGAATGCCTTTTTACCCAGATTTGTCTCCTTTTAATCTGATTGTAAGTGGAACCGATTCCACAAAATACTCACACAAAATAAATATAAAAATAATTTCAGGAACAAACTTTGCAGTTTGTTGGCCACAAGAATATGCAAAATCCAGAATCCAGATATCCCAAAAAAAAAATGATGCTTTAATGATAATACTTAATAGAGATCTGCAAACTTTGACAATGCACAAAACCCATATTCTTGGATCTCAAACTCAACATTTCTTTTTCATTAATTTCTTTTGCATATTAATTTATTAAAACCTATCAAATTATTTAAAAAATAAAAATAAAAAACAGCAGAAGAAGGATCATATAATGTTCTTTATTCTTATATTCCTCAAATATTCAAAAATGCATATTGTTGACCCCTATCATGAGTGATAAGTCCCAACAACTCCAATCACTTTAAGTCAGAATTTAGGAGTTAGCTTAGCCTGAGAATCTTATACTTACTACTTTAATCAAGTCCTGGTCATGCCAACTCCACACCCTTCAAAACTAAGTCTTTGAAAGACTAAAAAGATACAAGCTTTGGACCTTTGACATCCTAAACCGACCAGAAATTCCAAATTACTAACCATAAAGCCGCACAGCTAATTAGGTTAGTTATACTTCAATCCTGGGCCAAACAGATTATGCAGCATGTAAATCAAACATTAATGTGACCGAAGGCAGTTTATGGGAAATACACAGTGACAATGAAAATTTATGTAAAGTCTTACAACCTCCATCTTCAGAATGGAAAACCCTATTCAGGATTATTTAGGCTATCAGAGATTCAGAAACCTGGTGAGTTTCAAATGCTATAATCCTAGGTGGTTCAAACGATTGAATGAAACATGAGACCAATTTAAGATGTAAACTGTTGATTGGAGAAGGCAAGACAGGATTTTGTATCTTATGCTCGCTAAATCTAACTAGTATACAAGAAAGTTAAAACTCAAGGAAAAAAAATTAAAACAGTCCAAACAAATAAGACTAATACACGTTGTTAAATGTCAAATTGTCAATGAGTTCATAAGTGTTCATACCTCGTCTCGAATTCCCGAATCTCAAAAAGCTCTCCCCCAGTTGTATCTGTCCACTGCACTTTCCTTCTCTCCGTTTGAGAAGCAACATGATCAAATTTTTCACATAATATTTTGTGTTCGTAAGTTTTTCCACAGCTACCACCACTGCGGCCAGTGGAAGCAATTGCAGCAGTGTTTGATGCTTTCTTCAAGCTACTCTTGATATTAACTGTATTCCTCCTGCCATCGTCATCAACAACAACAACACAGCCACCCAAATGTTCCAACACTTTACTATCATTAACAGTTGGAGGTGGCAATATTTCTTTATTTAGAGTAGGTCCCACTTTTAGAGGAGATGGGCTCTCAAGTCCAGCAGCTGTGCATCCAAAACACACAAACGAAGCACACCCCCGGACAGGGTGGTTCTTCTCGGAAGCCAGCTGGAGATCAGGATCAGTCTCTTGGTCCACCAACTGGTACTGATTCCACGGAGTCACTCTCATGGGTTTGTCTTCGTTTTTCTGACCCAATAAAAGAAGGGCCAGGCCCTTACTGTACCCAGAAGCTGAAGAAGAGAAAAACCCTCCTCCTTCTACTGCAAATAACATCAGTTCTTCTCATCTGACCACCACCATGTTATTTTTCTTTCATCCAGATAGCGGTATGATTCACCTGCCAATAGCAAATCATTCAGATATCATATTTGGGTAATAAAACTTCAACTTTAGGAATCAACACAATAAATCAATCTCAGAGGAATCACAGATTGATTATCGAAAGAGAAAAAAAAAATTGGACTTAGACAACAAGATGAACAGCTACTCAAATACTCAAAAGAAAATCAGACAATCCGTGAATAAAAATAAAAATTGAAGAATTAACACACTATAACCAAAAACATAAAATAATACTATCCTCTTACATCAGTAAGCGATACCGGATAAGATCTCTGAAGTGTGACACGATGAAACTAAACAGTAAAATATTAATTAAAACAAATCAATGCAAGCACAATAAACGAATTTACTGCTCGCACAAACAGTATTCAACCACATATATGTTTATCGTACATAGAAGGAGAGACTTACAGATCTGATAGCGATCTCCGGCGACTCATCGGACTAAAAACTGCATCTCCGAATGCAATCAGAATTCGCCGCAGTTAAAATTAAAGCAGGAGGATTCTTACTCAACTTAGAGTTCAAAGATCGAAAGAGTAAAAATAAAAATGATATCCAGTTCAATTTCAAAATTATTAATCAGAGCGGCGATAGATAGTTCAGAATATTTGAGGAATAATTGAAGAACACAAATGGAAATTCAAGCGAAAAATATAGGGATGAAAAGAAAAAAAGAAAAAGAAAAGGGAATATTAAAGCGAAAAGGCTGGATGGTGACGTTGCGGCGCATGATAGCGGTGGGCCCACTTATAAATTTTGAGATAAACTCAAAAGATAGTATTGACTTTAATTTTGCTCCCGTTACCTCGTCAATGATCTTCTAATTCAAGTCTAGAAATAGTCAATTAAATTGTGGATAATTTTATTTATTTTTTTGAATTATTACCGAACTGAATTTTGATTCAGTATGATACGATTTTCTTAACGATTTGGAACAGATTTTCGATTTTATACAAATGGAATGGTTCAAATCGGTGTAGTTTGGTGTAACATATTTATGAGACATATACATTACAAAAATGTTTAAATTATTATTTTTTAATGTTTATTTTTAAAATAAAATATAAAATGTTTGACTTTTATAATTAGTAATGGACAAAGACTTGTGTGAGACGGTCTCATGTAACAGTGAGACGGTAAGAAAGTGATAATTTTTATGAAGGAAAGTGATAATAATAAATTAATAAAAAGTGATAATGCTCTTTCATAAATAATTTATAGTATGAGTGAGGCTGCCGTGCGCCTTTAGAATTTAGTGTTATGGATAAGGTACATTATTTTGTTCTAAAAGGTATACACTTTAATTAATAAGGGTATATCATTTTGTTCTAAAAGGTATAGACTTTTCATTATTTTTTTATTTTTCTTCAGAAAATAAAGGGTACACATCTTTATACTAAATGGTATACAATTTAATACAAAATTCTAAAGGCACACGAAGTGTGCTTCCGTGTGCCCGGGCGACACAAGTTTTTGCCTTGTAAAATAAAGTGTACACATCTTTATACTAAAGGGTATAATTAGCACAAAATTCTAAAGGCACACGGAATGTGCTCCCGTGTGCCGGGCACACACAAGCTTTTGCCTTATAGTATAATATTTTATGACGAAAGTGATAACCATTTTAAAAAGTGAAAAATTATCTCACGTAAGACGGTCTTACGCAAGATCTATCATTAATAATGTAATAGTACATTTAAAATATTAAATATAAACATATTTTAAAATTTTTTAAAAATATTATAGCTAAACTATATATAAACACTTATAAAAGTTAAATAAATAAAGTAAAATTAATATATTAATTCTTATTATACAAACATTTATGAAAGTTAAAGTAAATAAAATAATATTAATATACTAATTCTTACTCCCTCCCATTGTGAATCTATTTATTTTACCATTTTGGGTCGTTCATCCTTAATCTATCAATTTTTTTTTTGGACTATGGGACTCACACCCTCCACTAATACAAATAAAATATGGAACATACACCCTCTACTAATACAACTACCTACTACACATAAAATAATAATACTCCTTAATCCATGTTCAAAAAGCAAATGGATACATTGGGGATAGATGAAGCGAGTATTATACTAGATACTGCCTCAATCTCAAAATAAACTTCACCTTTTCTTTATAAATTTTAAATGAAATATGAAATTTATCATGGGGTGGAAGGAGATATTAAAAATTTTAAAATATTATACAAGTAAAAAATTTATACATTTACAAAATAAAAATTAAATATTTAATAATATTTTAGTATCTAGAGTAAAAGATGATCAATTTTTGTAATATGGAGTAAAATTATCAAAAATATAAATATTATTTTAGTAAAATGATATTAATTTAAAGTATAATATATGTAATGTTTATTTTTCATTATAGAGTATTAAATTAGTGTAAATTGTTATTTTAAAGTATATTTGTATTTGATTTTTTGGTACAGGTAAAAATATTTTGGGTTGATTCGGTTCAAAAAAGTCAAATAGTCAACTGAGTTCTTCGATTTTGATTCGGTAATATTTAATTACCATGCACAACTCTACCTGAAGCAGGTCACCCAACCGGTAATACCACATGGCAATTCTGACGTGGCATAAAAATGAATTTTTTAGTCCTTTTAGTTTGACTCTATTTGAAATTACTCCAAACTATTTTAAAATTTTGATATTGGTCCATCAATTTGAAAATTTTCAAGAAATTGGTCCATTTATCGTATGGGTCATCCTAATGATTAGGTACATGATATTTCTATTCTTATTTTTTAAATTTTATTATATTCAACTTAATTTGTAGAAATACATTTCAATATTTGGATTGAACTTTAGAATTTCGTCACCTTCCTTTTCACTAACTAAATTTAGCATTATTGAAATTTGTTCATCTTGATTTACAATCATGAAAACTCTTCCTGGATTGAAATACGTCCAAGAGATCATCTCAAGCAGGCATCACTTTCATAATAATTTAATGTGAAACTAACTTATACAATAAATGGGTGGAAAATGAATTAGTTAGAGTTCCTTAAGGAATGTGTGATTATATTTTCCCCCCCCCCCCTTTTAAGATTGTTGTTGATCCATCTGGGATTTTGGTATGTTTCCCCCTCACCCACCCTCCAATTATTCAAATGATTTTGATTTTTATTCAATTTATAATTATGTATCAATTTTACTACAAAATTGTTATATATATCTTTGAAATCATAATAGAAAATTAAAAAATAAAATATCACTTAGACCGATTATTAGACCAATTAAAGATGTTTAAGTGAGTTGAGTTACACCAATTTTAACCCACCACAATTCATCATTTGCTAGATTAGAGTACGTTATGTTATTAGTGAGATGGGGCATTTGTCAAACAGATTATTCACGAGGCAGACATTTAATAAATTTTGGTAGGACATAATAATTGCCCACATGTCAAACTTATTATAATATTCATGGATTTTTTTAAAAATATGAACCTAAAATAAAATTTTAAAAAATATATAATGAAAATGGACAATCCACCATTGTTAAAATATCATTTTTAATTTATTTATATATGGTGGGTTATATATTAGTAGTTGAATTGAGGTATAGAACTCTTATGAGGCAAGTTATATACGAGTCATAATAATATGAGTTATTTCTAAAGCAAATCATTTGCAAGACAAATCATTTGTGGAGGTGAATTTCTTTAGATTGTGCGGGTTAGCTCACGGTATTAGGCATATTTTGATTCCTTTATGACTATTTTGTTGAATTTTAATAATTATCAATTTCAGAAATTTTTAATATCATTGACTAATTTCAAAATTAGTTAAACTTAAGAACTAAAAAATTATTTTTTCGTTACGGCAGCACTGTCACGTGGCATTACTGATTGCGTGACCTATTCTAGCCGGTAAATGGACTAAATTGTCAAATTTTAAAACTTAATTGATTAATTTCAAAAACTCAAAAATTTATGGATTAATTTCAAAAATAGATAGAGTTAATGGACAAAAAACTTTATTTACCCTTAAATTAATTATTACTCCCTTATCCACAAATATATTACTCCCTCCGTCCCGGGTATTTTTACGCATTTGTACGGACACGAAGATTAAGACGGTTTATTTTTTTTAATATATAATGTAAGAGAAAGTAGGGATAAATTAGTAATTTAAAAAGAAAAAATGAATAAAGTTATTGGGAATGATGAATAAAGTGTAAAAAAGTAATTAAAGTTGTTGGGATGTAAAAAAGTAGGTAATAAAATATTATGTATTTTTGCCAAAAATGAAATAGGTAAAAATACGTGGGACATCCCAAAATGGAAAGTGGGTTAAAATACGTGGGACGGGGGGAGTACGAAGTTTGACACATTTTCTTTTTGGCAAATTCTCTTGTGAGACCTCCATTTAGGTGAGACGGGTACCTAGGTGTGAATTAACTCATTTTCATTAATAAATTAATTTATCTAATCCCTTAAAATCTGCTTGATTAGTTTAGATTTAGGAGAGAGAAAAGACTCTTCTCAAATTCATAACATCCCTTCATCCATCGTACTGAAAAAAGAAAAAGAGAAATGTGCAGTCCTTTTCCAAATCCCTAACATCTCTCCATTGAAGATTGGAAGAAGAAATAGAGAAATGGGAAGTCCACATTGATGTTGGGCAGTCCAAAGTCTGATTTTCTTCATTGTCTCCATTCCCGTTTTGAAAAGTTTTGGAATGAATCTCCAATGTCGAAGGTAATATTCCTTCCATTAATTAATTATCTAATTATTATTGTGGGTAATAAAACACCTAATTCTGTGATACTATTATAGAGATTAGGGGTAGGGGTTTTTGTGATTATGTATTAGAGTGGGTACTTAGGGGCTTTAGAGTTTGGGTCTGAAATGGATGGCGGCAATATGTGTAGTGGCGGTGGTGGAAGGAGGCGCAGAGGTGGTCGGTCGGGAATGGTGGAGGGGGATATTAACCCTTCTTTTTTTTCTACATTCGGCTTGCATGTGATAAAGTTTTTATTTTTTTGGATATCAGATGTGTATCCTTGCTACCCGTGATAAATATTCATCTTAACATTCAAATATCTTGTTGCCTTCAATTTAAGCAATGAAGTGAATCTTGTATTTTTCTTCGGATGATCCTTTTAGGTATAGTGTAGTAGTTATAAGTTTATTCAATTTAGCATGTAGTATGTCAGTACCGAGTTATAGTACTTAAACTGTATTTTGAAGTGTCACGAGGACGAGTAACTAAGGAAATTAATCTTCTTATATATGTCGTTCATAGATTAAAGTATGTTATTTTAATGTTATTGTAACTTAAATGTGAGTATACCATGTTTATTATATAATATGTGTTTC
This sequence comes from Pogostemon cablin, assembly GCA_023678885.1. Classification (NCBI taxonomy): domain Eukaryota; kingdom Viridiplantae; phylum Streptophyta; class Magnoliopsida; order Lamiales; family Lamiaceae; genus Pogostemon; species Pogostemon cablin. Next base: position 23,445,409 of record CM042989.1, on the reverse strand, counting down.
CATGTTATAGTATGTACTGTTGGTGTTATAGTATATTACCTAATAGTGTTTTCTATTTCTTGTATAATATGTGTGAATCTTTTAGTTGGTGAAACCTTAATTGTATAGTTCATTTTCTCTTTGGTAAATATGATGATAGTTCTTTAATGTTTTTTAAATCTATGAACTCATGTTTGTCTTTTTGTTGTTGGATTAGTAAGCCTTGGAAATCATCTAAAAGTAGAAACTGACTTAATTTCATTATGCATCCTATAATATTTTTATTTTGCTCATGTTTAAATTATCATTCGATAATGGGGGATTAACAACAACTATCTGTAGTGAAGCTGTTGGATGCTATTGTAAATGTTGCAGAACTTACTTGCCACTTTGTTGTGATTTGCTTAAGATAGTTATCAATGGCATTAAGTTTTATTTTGATTACTTTTTTGTGATAGAAACTATTAGGTACAATGCATAATCTATTATTACTTCTAGGTGCATTGACTTAAAACTATTACTATGGGATACAATTTTTTTTGTGCAATTCTAATATTACCCTTTAATTCAACTATCTGCACTATATGGTTATGTATAATTAAATTGTTGCACAACTGATAAAGGGGGAATTTAACAAACTTAATTAGAACTCCATTTCCGGCGAATAATATTGCACAATTAGTAAATAATTTTGCACAATTAGTGAATAATTTTGCATAATAATTTATATACATATTTTTCTGGCAAATAATGACTTAAATAATTCTGCACAATTAGTGAATAATTTTGCACAATTAGTGAATAATTATGCACAATCAATTAATAATTTTGCACAACCCATTAATAATTTTGCATTAACATAATTATCTTTTTTAAGATTAACTCCACTGATCTAGGATTTCCACCGAATGGATTACATGAATACAGAAAATGCACCAAAAATAATTACATGTCTATTGATTAACAAAATACATAATCAATAAAGCAGAGTAGTACAACTCAAATCTATTTTGAAGGTTTAAGATGATGACAGACGAGTAATTCAACAAAGGGTACTAATAGGAATCGTACATAATTTTCATATATTGTTGTAATATAATTTCCATATAATGTTGTAATCTTTTATTTATTTATCCCATGATCTGTAGGATTGTTGTTGTAAACATTATATAAGATCAATGTTGTTTACAATCACTGAATCACTGGTGATTGCTTTCACATCTTCTCATGGTATCAGCCTACATCATCGGCTAACCCTTTCTCCTCTTCTTCTTTCTCTCTTCTGATCTGCTTCTGATCTCCTTCTCTCTCTCTTCTGATCTGTCCAATGGCGTCGTCGTCTTCTTCGGCTGACTCCCTGCCAATTACCACAATGATCCACATGCTTACTATCAAGCTTTCCTCCTCCTATTTTCTTCTATGGAAACGACAGGTGCTGCCAATGCTCACAAGTTTTATCTTATTGGGTTTGTGAATGGATCGTCTAAACCTCCTGCATCCACTATTATCGTCAATGGCATAGAGTCCCCTAATTCCGCTTTCTCCGATTGGTATACCAAAGATCAAAAAATTTTGAGTGTTCTCTCCGCCTCTCTTTCGGAAGATGCAATGGCTGAGGTTGTCGACTGTACAAACTCTTTTGATACTTGGTTGGCTCTCGAGCGTGCTTTCGCTCATTCCTCCACATCTCGCGCAAACCAGCTGCGTGAGGAACTGCTTTCGCTTTATCGTGGCTCTCTCTGGTCAGGGATATGGACGTAAATTTAAGGCAACCTGTAACCAGTTGTCAGATGATTGGTAGACGAGTCTGACAATAGTCATTTTTTCCTTCGCGGACTAAGCGCTCAGTTTGCAAATTTCGCAGACACGCGTATGGCCCTTGAACCAGTCCCTGGATTCACAACTCTTCTGCATCAGGCCGTGCAGTTCGACCTCATGTCGAAGGCCATGGATGCATCTTCATCATAGTCCCAGGTGGCTTTTACCATTGATGTTTGCCGCAACTCGAGCTCCTCTCAGCAGTCCGATTCACGTCAGATGGATATCAGTAGACACAATACTTTAAAAATCATGGTAATCAGTCTGGCGGATGTGGTCGTGGCTATCTGCGTCGTTCTTCCTGATGCCAGTTATGCAGAGGTGAACACTATGCAAATCAGTGCCCCATTTTTCTTAACTGGGTTGCCCCTTCTCCAATGGCTAATCAAGCCCCATAAACTGCTGACTTGGCCCAAGCCTTCCAGGCCCGGTGTTCCCTCTCGCCCCATCTCAACAACAGCATACCAGATTGGTATGTTGATTCGGGTGCTTCTGCCCATATAGCTGCTCAGCCCACGTCTCTTGATTCCGTCGAGCCCTACACTGGTCAACAATCTGTTGTGGTTGGAAATACTACATCTCTTTCCATATCTCATACTGGATCTCGTTCCTAATATGATAGTATTAAATCGCTTGATGTTTTTGTGGTGCCTCAAATCACGAAAAATTTGTTGTCAATAAGCAAATTAATTGTTGATTATCCCATTGATGTGTTATTTTCTGATAAATCATTCACTATTCAGCACCGACTCAGCAAGATTGTACTAGCTCACGGGCAATGTGAATAGGGTCTTTATGTCTTGGATCGTGGCACTCCTACCTTTCTCTCTAGTGTTCACTCCACCAGATTAAAAGCTAGTTTTGATTTATGACATTTACGTCAGGGGCATGTCCCATTTTCTATTATTTTCTTATTGAATAAACATGTTCATTTGGGTGTTACTTCTTTATTGTCAAACCCGACTGTTTGCTCCTCTTGTCAATTGGCCAAGAGTAAGCGATTATCTTTTGCAATAAATGATAAACGGGCTTCTGCTATTTTAGACCTTGTTCATTGTGATTTATGGGCCATGCGCCTGTTGCAGACTCTACTGGTTATTGTTATTATGTTACCTTTGTGGATGATTTTTCTCGGTTCATATGGATTTATCTGATGCATGCAAAGTCTGATTTTTATGCCATACTTGTTAAATTTACTCCTTCCATCCAAATAAGTAACACATATTTTTTGTATACAGAGATTAAGAAAATTTTATTTTTTTGTTTAAAGATGTTTAAAGTTGTTTAAATGTGGGTAAAAAATGAGTATTTTACATAATTTAACGAAAATATGTATAAAGTTATTGAGATATGTATAAAAAATGAATATTATTGAGATGCATTTCTATAATTTTTAGAAACGTACATTTGTGTTGAGGCGGGTCAAAAGAAAAGTGTAAAGTAGTTAGAGGGAGTGGGGAGTATTTGATATTCAAAATTGTATAATAAATAAATAACACTCTAAAATTATAATTATTTTTGACATCGTCTAATTTTTATATTTGTAAAAAGCAATGTAAGACATTATTATCATGAATTTATAGTGTAAATTTATTAAAATAGTAATGAATTGTGTATAAATTTGTATTAATTAAATAATTTGGGGGTACAAATTAGTTAATATACAAATATTTATACATATAAATATATATAAAAAAAAATTTTAAAAAAAATTAGGGGTGGGGGTAGGGGGTTGGGGGGTTTTGGGGGTACAGCCGTACCCCCTTGTACCCCCCTGCATCCGCCACTGGAGAGGTGTGGAGACCTAGAATCAGTAAAACTCGGTGGATTCTCTAAAGTTACTGATACTGGATTTTCCTCACTCGTGCACTCATGCAATTTGAAGAAGTTGGAAATTCATAGTCCTCCATTGTTATCAGACTTGGCATTTCATATAGTTGGTGCTGCATCTCCGCTCGTTGAGTTGAAAGTGTTATCTTGTAATCTGATAACTAGTGCGGCTATAGCAGAACTAGCCTCGTCAAGCACCTTGGAATTGCTTGATCCATATAGTTGTAGGGGCATTGCAGACCCCTGTCTTGACTACATATCGCTCCTCAATAAACTGACCTCGGTTAATCTAGGTGGGGCGGATATTACCAATAGTGGTCTAAGTATTCTAAATAAAGGTGATTTACCAATTACTGAGTTGTGCTTGAGAGGATCTACGAGAGTGACTGGCCGAGTAATTATCAGCTTACTCATTGATGGCACCAAAATTAAGAAGACATTAGCATTTCTAGATATTGGTCATATGCCTGGAATATCTAACAAGGCTATCCATGCAATTGTTTCTAGTGCTAATGCCCTTACGAAGCAATCCATGAGACATTGCTTCCATGTGACCAACGATTCCCTTGGGATACTTGCCAGCGCGTCTACAAAAATTAGATATATTTGAGTGTGTTGGATTCTCCAGTGGACTAGTAGAGTTGCTGCAAGAAGGGCATTCATTTCGTGGTTTAAAGTGGCTTGGGGTTGGTGGTACTTATTTGATGAAGAGGGCTGATTGTGCTGTGATCTGTGGAAGGCGTCCATGGCTCACTGTTTGCTATGAAGGTTGTGAAGTTGGATGCCATAATGGTTGGCAATTCCATGGATGGTAGCAATGCAGTTGATACTTGTAAATGTATAAGTTGAGGGAGACACAGTGAAAGTGGAAGAGTGTTGTGGGAGTGCGATATTGAAGACGAAGAAGGGATTTATATTGGAACACATGGCGAGAGAGACGAGAACATCGCTACATCGTATTTTCACTCGACTATTGCAAACTTCTTTGCTCATGATTGGTTGGTGAGGTACTGTCAAAATTTATTTTTGGTTCATCTATTTTTGATTGTTTGTAAACTTCTTATGGGAAAGGAAGGAATAAAATGGAGACGGTTGACATTGACTGGCAAGGCTTTGTTGATGGATGATATTGTTTCTACAAATGATGCTCATATACACATATAAATTCTTGTAATATACACACATATAGATCCTTAACTACGTGTATCGTTGAACTCCTTTAAAGAAATGTTGGATTTCAATTTTCAAATAATAGTTAAATAGTTAATTGTATTCATTAATATACCAATTGATCGGTGACATCATTCAATAGATGAAGGAAGTGATGAACCAAACTAAAATGAGCTAATGGAAAAAGCATACAAAATAAAATTGTAAGAAAAAAGAAGAAAATGTGAAAAAAAAATTGTGTAAAAAAATGTGAAAAATAAAATTTGCATAAAACAAAATGTGCAAAAAAAATGTACATTTTAAACTACAAACCCTACCCCTCACCCACCCGCCTCCGCCTGGCAGCCGCCGGCCGATCGCCGAACCTGCGCCGGACCGCTGTCTGACCTCCGCCGGAACTTAAAATGTGCAAAAATAAAATTTTGCAAAACAAAATTGTGCAAACCAAATTGTGCAAACCAAATTGTGCAAAACAAATTGTGCAAACACATAGGGGTATTTATGGTATCACAATCATAATTGTGTAGTTATGAGTATTAGTGCTTTAAGACATGTAGTTTATAGCAATTATGCATTATTTTATATATCTAATAGTAGGTGACCCTATAAATTTTTATTTAATATTATATATATATATATATATATATATATATATATATATAATTGAATAATTTTTTTATATTTAATTTTTATTAAAAAAATAATAAAAATTTCACTAATAAAGTATATACATTTTTATTTATTACTGATACTATATTTTTATATTCATAAATGTATGCATTATTAAAAGTGGATGCATGGTGCTCTCAGACCCACATGTGTGTGTGTGTGTGTGTGTATATATATATATATATATGATTTCTGCATTTAAAAAATTAAATTAAAAATATTATAATCTAAAGAGTAATAATTTTCATTCAATATAGTAATAGTTTATCACTTCTGGAGAGTACAGTCGTAAGATCGAAATTCAAAGGAATTGATGAGATCCTGCATAAGCGGTGGAGCATATGGTTTAATTCGATACAACACGCAAAATCTTACTAGTTCTTGACATATGAAAAATAATATTTTTCCCTCTGCCTCGAGCTGACTCACGATACTCTCTACGGCCTAACTTGCGGTAGTCCCTTGACAAATTCCAGGTCTAACAGAAATAAACCCTACCACCAATCCAGCAGCAATAACAGAAGAGGCTGTAGAGTAAATTTTTCATGTACTTTACATTAATGAATAAACCCGCCAGAATTAAAAAAAACATATAAAATAATCACACTAAGCAATGATTAAACCAGAAATTTGAGAGCAGAACAGTGCCGAACATGCATAATCATTAAATTAAACGCAATACCATAAAAATTATATTCTGAGAACGGAGAATCATTACTATTCTGAATAGTATCTAACATTTCTAATTTTCTATTCTAGAAGATATCTAAAAATATATAAGTATACTTTAATCCATTACTATGTAATATTAATTGGGGACCCATCACAAGACACCTTGTATAATTAATCTCGTCTATGGACAAAAATTAACTGCAGAGGTAATCTTGGTGTAATAATCAAGTACTGATAATAAGTTCTGTCAAACAAAAGTCTATCTTTAGACCGACTGATGTTCACATGAACAATTCAAAATAATTATCACATACTTATCATCACATGTGTATTATTATTCTATCAAATTGTGCCTACCTATGGGCTGAATATAGAACACGTAAATAATTACACACCATCTATATAATTTCAATAAAGTCGCACTCCACACACAGAGGTTGTTATGGCAACGAAATGCTTTGAGTAACTAGATTGAAAATTACTAGACTAATTAAACAAATATTTAAAATAAATATTTATGTTTAATTGAACCGACATTAAAAAAAATTCACCCCAATTTCAGTTAATTAAATTTCACAAATTAAAGGGTAGGTTTTGCGTGGGACCGTCTCACGTGAGACCATTTTTCACTTTTTAAAATAGTCATCACTTTCGCTATAAAATGTTTATCACTTTTTATTTATACTATAATTTGTTCATGAAATATCATTATCACTTTTCATTATTATCACTTTCCTATATAACTTCACTTTCTGATCGTCTCACGTAAGCCCATATCCTTTACGTGAGACGATCTCACACAAGTTTTTACCCAAATTAAATAGGAATTTGACATGATTCTTATATTTAAACTAACTTATATTTAAATTAATGAAAGATTTCTTCACTTAAGCAAGAATTCCATATTCTAATTTAGAATAAACTAAATTAGGTAATATTATAGGTATTATATCCCCCATGCTTAGTAGGCCCAATAACCCTTAAATACTTGAAGAAGGAGACTCAGGCTTTAAGTGGCCCAATTCGAGTGGAAGTGCTGAATGGACAGCTAAGGCAGCCCAAAGAAACCACTACCAGCCCAAAGGCCCAGTTAAGGAAAGGACGAAGAGGGAACCAAATAAAGGGACAGAAGCCTGAAGCACCCTCGACAGGGAACCTCGGCGGCATCCATCCTCCCTTACCCAGGGGTTCGGACGAACAACACAGCATCGAGAGTCAACCCGTCCGAGAACCAGATGGGTAACAGGAGCTGTGAAATTAAGAACAGACACCATCATGAAGACTGATAAATGCAGCAGGCTAGAAGACAAGGCTAACGGGAAGATGGGTACCTTGGATAGCAATCCTAACTAGAAGATAGCAAATAACTGGCACATCCTCCCCCAACTGCCAATGGAAAGGTAGCAAAGGACAAAAGCGGTCTGTGACACCCTGCAAAGGCAACCCATGGCACCCAGGCTCCTCCCCAGGTTGGTCGGCGTACCAAGTAACTTCATTAATAACGGCTTGTCTCCACCAGGTGGCGCAAGGCAATTGGCTCCGAATTAGGGTTTGTAGATAATATAAATAGCTTCTCTGACATGAGAGAGGCAGGTTACTCATACTCACTTTAGACATTACACTTGTAAATTGGAGGATTTTATGAGTGTTGTTCTAAGGGAGAGTAATAAAATTCGGTTGAGTTCTTTGGTGGAAATTCAATTTTCTTGCGGTTGTGATCATTTATTTATGATTTTATCTTATTTGATTGTGATCGTTCTTGGTTTAGTTACACAATAATCTTTATCTCTTAAACACAACTTAACTAGCCAAGAACACGCATCAACAGTTGGCGCCGTATGTGGGAAACGCTACGATTAGCCATTCCTGCTCAGTTTGTCTTGAATTCTTGGTTTAATTCTTTGAGAAAAATCCTGGGATCTTTGTTCTGTTTCTTGATTTTGAGATGGGAGGCGAAGGATTTACAACCCCTAGAAATGAAGAGAGGGAAGAATGTTCCAGAGCTCGACGTAACGTGACAAGTAGTGGAAATAATGTCCAGATCAGCGCACCTGCTATAAAGGTGCCCACTCCAGCGAAGTCTATTCAAGTCCCAAATTTGGGCGACCCCCAGAAAACGAAAGAGATGAATGAAAAAATTTGAAGGGTGATTGATGAGTACGCCGCAGAAGCTCCCCTGGTTCAACCGGCGAGGTTGAGCTTTAGCGGCCCTCACAGAGGAAACCATGGCGATCTGTGGGAGGATCTCGAGAGGAGAAAGGAGGCCAGGAAAGAACACAAGCTCCACCTCACCATTTTTGCTTACAAGCATCAAATCATCATCAAGAAGAGCTTCTAGTGGATTTCCTCTTTCTCCTTTGTCTAGTTTTAAATCGAGCTCTGATGCTTTCATCCTATCAACATCACAAGAAGATAAGTTAGAATTTGATATTTTCATATAATCATGAAGAAATGAATTTAAGTTGTCAAAGAGAATAGAGTCATGATCCATAAGATCATCCGGAGGCTTAAAATAAGACTTGGCTCCTTTTTTCTTATTACACAAGAATGTGACATTTGTTCTTTTTGAGCTCAAGGATAACTCTTCTCTACCAACATCAATTTTTGCTCTTCCCGTCGCTAGAAATGGCCTTCCCAAAATGAGTGAAACTCGAGGGTCCGCCTTCACTTCTAACACCATGAAGTCGACCGGGAAATCTAGCCCTTTCACTTTCACCTCCACGTCTTCAACAATCCCTAGTGGCTTCACAACCTCTCCATTTACTACTTAAAAACGGATAGTAGTAGGCTTTGGCTCTCCAATTTCAAGGTCTTTGAAAGTGGCATGAGACATCACATTGACGCTCGCCCCCAAGTCATACAATGCATCAAGAGTATCTTTCCCTTCAAAATCACAAGGAATTATGAACTTCCCCGGATCACTAACCTTTGTAGGCCTCTCCTTATGCACCGATTCACTTGTTTTGGGTGGCTCTTCTTTCCTTTTCTCCTCATACTTTTTCTTGAGATTCTTCACACGTTCCTCAAGCTCCTTTTTTCTTCTCTTCTTTTACAAACATTTGTGGATAGGGAATAGGGAATGGAGTGATCGGAATACCCCAATAATCACGTTTGTACTCCTCTTCTTTCACCTTCTCCTCCACTTTCTTTTCCTCTTGCACCCTTTTCCACTTAGGTATCCATTTAGGCCCCTTCTCTTCTTTCTTACTTAGCTCTTCATTTTCTTCAACAACCTTGCTTTCCACCAACCCTTCTGCAACCTTTCGTTCCTCTTCCATTTCAATAAACAAACATTGAGCTTTTGGATTGACTTCGGTTGTGGCCGGAAATTTTCCTTTTTGTTGAGTACTCAAAGAACTTGCAATTTGTCCGACATTATACTCCAAAGCTTTGAGCCTCTTTTCATTTTCTTCTTCCGCCTTTTTCAAGGCTTCATCTCGAGCTTTGTTTGATGCTATCAATTGTTCAAGTAGCTCATCTAGAGATGCCTTCCCTTCATTGTTTGGTGCCTTGGCCCTCGGTTGATATCCCGGAGGATAAGCAACCACATTGCTCAGATTAGAGTATGAGAAGTTCCCTTGCCTTTGTTGTTGTGGGTATGAGCTTCCACTACCTTGACTATTAAAGCCTCCTTACCTTGGTGGATATTTCCCTTGACTTTGGTTGAAACTACCTTGAAAATTATTTTGGTAATTCCCTTATTAGTTTTTTCCTTGCATGTATGACACATCTTCCACACGTGGCATAGAGTTGGCCATTGTTCTACACTCAATATTCGGAGGAGGCACACCTTGCTCTACTTGCCCTTCAACCATATTGACTTCTTGGCTCACACTTTGATTTAAATTCATTTGCCTCAACACTCAACATTCACACTTTTGACATTAAACTGTTTCCCTTGATCAAAATTCTCAAAACCATAGCATTCACTTACTCGCTCTGATGGCCATTGGTACACATTCGTAGCTATCTCATCAAATATCCTTATAGCCCTTTCCGGAGTCACACCAAGTACGGATCCACCCGCCGAAGCATCAACAAGCACTCTTTGACCATTTACAAAACCTTGGTAGAAAAACCCCACTTGTTGATTTTCCGGAAAGCCATGTTGTGGACACTTGCATAGCATATCCTTAAACCGTTCTCACGCTTCATAAAAGCTCTCTTGAGGCATTTGCTTGAATTGGGTGATCAAGATCTTCATTGAAGCGTCTTAGAAGGCGGAAAGTATTTGTTCAAGAACATTTGTGCAAGCTCATCCCATGTATTGCACGTACCCGGAGTAATGGTGGAGAGCCATGTTCGAGCTCTATCTCTCAAAGAAAACGGGAACAACCTCATCCTTATACAATCCTCACTCACCCCATTCATCTTCACGGTGTTTGCAATCTCAATGAATTGAGCTAGATGAGCATTAATTGTTGGTCTCTCACCATAGAGATCAAGCCCGCCTTAATTTCAAAGTTGTTAGTATTGATTGGTGAACCCATCATATGTGGCATGGCCCTTGACATGAAGAAATCCCGGATCACCCTTTGATCATTGTGAACTCCATGTTGTACCGGAGGTGGTGGTGGTGGTGGTGGTGGCACATACGCTTGTTGAGGATGAGCAAAAGCTTGTGGATATCCTTGTTGAAGTAAAGCTTGTTGCATCATTTGTTGAAGCAATGCTTGGTTGTTGAAAACTCCATGATTTTGATAGGCTTGTTGAGGAGGGTTGGCATTGAATTGAGGTGCGTTGTCTTGCACGTTCACATGTTGTCCTCCTTCCCCATCATGCTCTATCTCCACACGATTATCTCCTTGAAAATTCTCCATTAGATCACTCTTTTTGGTTTTGTTCTCCTTTTTCCTTCTTCGAAAAGTGTGTTCAATCTCTAAATCAATAGGTTCAACTTGTTTCCCCTTGGATCTTGTATGCATACACCTTCAAAATAACAGAAGTTAGAACAAATTTTTCAAAAGCAAATACAAAAAAACAAATAAAAGAAAAAAATGTCTCTATTAAGATTACTCAAAACGTTCCTTCTTCAAGCAACTAAAATGAAGTAATGTAAAGTTGTTTTCCAAATTAAGCAAAAGTGGGATTAACAACAATTAAGTAGTGGGAAATCTTATGATACATGCATTAAACTCATATGAATCAAGGGTATGGATTAAGGGGCAACTCTAAATTCACCTAAGCTCATTCTTAAGATGAATAGGATATTAATCTCATTTAGCACAAAGGTTGGTTCTCATTCAAACAATTCCAACTAGGTACTAAGCTTGAAATAAGAATCCCTTCACACAATTAATCAATCTCTCGATCAAACCACCTGTATGTCCTATCAAAGGGTTCTAAACTCTAAAGGATTTCTCAATCTCTTTACAATTTATAATGCACATGAAGTGTTTGATGAAATGATTCACTCAAATGTCCTAATCAAATACTCCCTCTGTCCCATACTTATCTTCACACTTTCCGTTTTCGTCCGTCCCACACTTATGTTCACCACCCAAAAAAGGAAACTTTACATTAACTAACAACCTCAAAAGTTATCTTAATTTCAAAAATACCACTATCACCTAACACACATAACATACTTTATAATTTATTTATTACCTAAAAATACCACAATACCCCTCAAAAGTCAATAAAGTTGGTCAAAAAGCAACTTTTCTTAAACTCCGTATCTACAGTGTCGGTGAACTTAACTCCGGGACGGAGGGAGTAATTGATTTCTCAATCTAATCATATATTTAGAGCATCTAAACACACAAATCATCAAAAACCTCAAGATCTAAAGCATCAATGATTGAAAATCAATTAACCCAATCAACATATGAATTTAAATACATAGATCCCAAAATTTAACCACAAACTTTCATGTTGCTAATCCCACAAGGGAGATTAGCCTACAATCTTCATAAGATCTTTAACATAGACATTAAAAACCTTACAAATCATGGTAAACTAGAGGATTAACACAAAATTGGGATGAAAACTCCCTTGGATTGGCTCCAATTGAATCTCCTTCCTTCCTTTGGTGATCACCCACTCTTCCTTGCTTCTTCACTTGATTTGGATGGTAGGATTTATGGAGAGATGATGTAGAATCAAAGTATGGAAGAAGGGGATGAAGAATATGGTGTAAAATCAAAGGATTGGTGTGTGAGGTGTGTGAGCAGCTGAAATTTCGTGCATCTCTCTTCAAAGGTTTAATGGATGGGTATTTATACTCATTAGAGGTCTTCTAGAAGAAATCTGATTTTTTTTACTGATCAGGCACCTACACGACTCGTGTGCTGCAACACGCCTCGAGTCGTGTCAGGGTTTCTGGGTCAACGCGAACTTACGACGGCACACGACTTAACTTTGGATAAGTTCGGATAAGGATTAAAATATCAGGATCGGAATAAAAAAGATAAATTTTGGAGCCTACAAGGGAGAGATATCTCGGAGCCTCAATAGAGGGGAACAAAATTCCATGAGCCGAACAAGGATCGACCAAAAGCAAGTCGAATAGCGTTAGAGCATTGGATATCCAGACAGAGAGATAGGGTTTCGAAAAATGACACAAGCATATGCATAATTGGCGAGCAATGATAAAGAAGAAGGGAGCAATATGTCACAACAATTACCCAACAAAAGCGAGAGCAAAGGGGAAGAGATATCCAAAAGTCAGAATTACAAGTCAGCTTAACAATAAAAGTCTTAACCCACATGAGGATCAGAAACGAAAGTCAACCTGTGAAATTAAGGAGAGAAAAATCAATCTTTTTTGCGCCCACTGAGGGATTGGAAGAGATCGGCCATCTTGTCTTCCATCTCTTTTAACCTTGCTTCGGCCCGAATAGCCCTTTCCTCTGCGGCTCGGGGATAGATAACACGATCTTCCAGGGCTCGAATACGAGCTTCAACTTCAACCAACCTAGCTCGAGCCTCGGTAGCTTCAACCCGAGTGGCGTCTCGAGTAATTTCCACCTCGGTAAGACTCACCTCTACGGACTTAAGAGTGGCTCGCCCTACCCCAACTTCAAAATCCAAAACCTCCAACTGTTCTTTCTAAAACGCAACAAGAGAAGTTAGTTCGGCATTCTCAACTTCCAAAGCATTCAGTCTTTCCTCGAAACTAACGGAGGACCCCTCTGACCTATCGACTAGCCGATTGGCAAACAAACGGTATTGCTCTATAATTTGCAGAGAAGAGGAGAGAGAAACAAAAGTAGCCCCGATCATTGCAGCCAAACCGATAGAATTCTGGGAAAGAGAACTAGGGTCAATGACGAGCGGAGCACGACGGTTGAAACGGTGAGAAGCACCCTGGACGAACCCCTGACTCCCCAACTCCTGCAAATCGGATAAATCGGGCTCATCAACTTCCTCGACAACATTATTTCCACGAGCACGAGCCCTCTCAGCAGCCAACCTTTCGGTTTCGGAGTCGACGACAGCAGGATCGGTGGTAGCGACAACACCTTCCGGATTCGAATTAACAGGAGGAATTCTCGGGATAGCCTGAGGGCCATAAGGAGTAATACTGGCAGCAATCGCCTCCTCAGAAATAGCCACAGGAGCAGTCCTCGTCCTAGGCCCAACCATCATATCATAATCTTCAGCCTCGGAACCACTTCCCACCGCAATTTCGGGAGCCTCCATCAGTTCGGGATCCTCTTCTGGATCTTTTTCACCTTCAGACTCAGCAACAGGAGGATCTGCAAAAGGACACCACTGATGAGAATGCAACGAACACGAAAAGGATAAGGAGGTACGGGCCGAGGTAATTATCCCTCTCAACCTGTTAGCAAGAAGGCCAAACTCACCAACGGATGGGGACTGGCGAGATACAAAGCTAATCCCGGTTGGCCGAGAGGGTCCACCATGTTCATAAACACATCTTCCCCGCTTTCCAAGTAATGAGGCGGAGATAGATCCCGAACCAGAGACAGAAGAGAAATTGGGAGGGATAATAGTAGAACACCGCAACCGATCATGGGGAGGAGACAAAGGAGGCAAGATCCTGCTCTCAATAAACTACTCAACCAAAAGATCCTCTCTGAGTTTAAAATCCTCAGACCCGACAGACAAGTCATCCATTTCCTCATTTTCATCACGAGAGGAAGAACGAGCAGAATAGGCCCTACAGGAGACAGGGCACCTTGAGCTCACCTGGAGAATAAGAAAGGAATGTCAAGCATAAAATAGAAGGAACTTGAACAAACCAAGGGAACGATTAGAGGATCAAAGAAAGGAGTACCAGCTGTCGCGCAACGGCCGAGGGTGGACAACCCAGCTGAAACCAGAACGGGCTCTTGAAGCAAAGGAGAGACGCGGTAAGAGTTCTCCCCGCGGGATAAAATCTCATAACGCGGCGAAACTCATCGCTTAACTGCGTAAGGGGACGACGAGGGGGACCTGCATGATATATTAAAAGAACATTAAGAATCGCTGGAAGCAATCTAAAGCTCGGAGGATAGGTAAGACCATACATTTATCCAACGGAAGGAACCGAGTAGGAAAAGTCATGGGAACACCATTCACACGGACACGATAATCACTACCCAGCCAATCCAGGCCCGCTCCCAACTTCTACCGATGACGTCAGAAGCCCCCACGAAATGATGGTTATTGCGAGAAAGCATATGGTAGAAGCCACTGGAACGACCAGACAGGGCATAATAGAAAAGGAATTCAAGTTCGAAAGGGTCTCGAATAGTATGACTCAGCACATGAAACAACGACATAGTGGATATCAAACGTAACCAGGAGGAGGGCAATAACTGACCTATGGTCATATCCCACCTCTGTAATAACAAACCAATAACATGAGGGATAGGGAGACGCAGACCAGCAAGGAAAAGAGAATAGTAAAAAGCAGTACAACCAAGAGGAGGATTGGAAATAGGAACACCGTTTAAAGGAAGCTCAAAGGTAACATTCGGATTACAGTACAACAAGTGGAGTTCTTCCAAACGCCCAAGGGATAAACTAGAGGGTGGCACCCAGTCGAGCCGCTGAGCCATCCCTCGAAGGGCTGCCCCAAAACCACCTGCATCCCGACGAACTGGAAGATAATCCCCTACATTTAAAGGTAAAAGGGCACCTAACTCCTCATTGATGAGTATCGACGCACTACCAGCACCAACGGCCAGTACGACGGGGACCTGCTGCTGGTCGGGAAAGGAAACGGAAGCCTAGTTACCGCCTGAAGAGGAAGTAGAGAAATCCCTCAAATTGGGACGCAGCATCCGGTGAAGCCGATTAGAAATACAGACACCGAGCCACACATGGCGCACCATTGTGGAATCAGAGGTGTTCACCTCCTGAACAACATGCGGGGGCGGAGTACCTTCACCAAACATTTTCTATTACCGGGAGACGCAGAAACTAGGGTTTGACAGGAAGAAGAGATAAAGAAGATTTCAGAAATTGTCAGAATTTAGGGGGAAGCAGTTAAAAGGAAATACAAGGATATATGCAAAAGATACAAAAGATTTGAATTTCAAATAACCAAAACGGAAGTTGTCTGACAAAAAGTGAGAGCAGCACGCATCATTACATCATTACTGGAAATAATGAACCAAAAACGGCTAAGATCCGATGGCTTGGACACAGAGACTTTACAACTTCCAAGGAGAAAGGAAGATCCAAATGAATCCACGTGTCACCTGATCAAGAACGTGCCCATCCACGATAGAAAAAGGTGGTTATACTCCAAAATAAAGGTAAATTACCAGAATACCCTTGCGAGACTTACCAACAGTGAAGAAAAATATCTCATTTCATAAGAGGCGGATTACAAATGTGAGGGGAATCGCAGAAAGTCCTACTATTCGAAAAAAGAGAAAAATACAAAGAATGGTCATAATAAACTTCAAAAAGAGAGAGACATCTGATTTAATATTGGGGGCTCGGTAAAACCTCATCAATCAGCCAGGAGAGTTTCGAAATCAGCAACATCTGTAGACTTTGAGCTCCTACTGTTAGGCGGCGCATCTTCGGATAGACCCACCCGACGAAATATTAGTTACCCCGGTACTACCCGAGGGGAGAGTAGCTTCCGGGATGAAAAGAGCTTGGGGAACACTAGCAGTCTCGGAAGGCAGAGATTCGGAGGCTGCTGCAATAACAACTTGGCTAGGAGCGCACGCATCATCGGATTCGGGAAGTTCGACCTCAATGGATACCTCTCAGACAGGTACACCTACAGACTCGGTCGGAAGTTTGATAGGAGGGTCTTCAGCCTTAGAATCAACTGCGGCAAGATCCAAAACACCATCCGCAAATTCCTCGTCTGATCCCAGTTCCTCAAACTCTTCAGAAGATTCCTTGGGAATATAAGTGATAAAATCGGAATATTCACCAAGTACCGCAAAATCAAGATCATCTTTTAAAGACTCCCCCGGAGGCATTTTCTCTTCACTGAGGGCTCGGCGAATAATACCATGCATGTCATCGAGACACTCAGGATAAGGTTTCTCAGAAGAGGCCTTAGCCAGGGCAGCAGAAGCAGAAAATTTTAGTTTTCGGAACAATGACTTCTCTATAACAGAGGTTGTCAGACTCAGATAAGAGAAGCGCATCCTTTGCACGATCTAAATCGGCCACGACCTCATCACACTCCCTGAGAACCTCGGCAACAACATCATCAGCGGCCCTAATCTTCTGAGCAGACAAAGCCTCCAATGCTTCCTTTTCCTGCCGTACTTTCTCAAGCTCTTGTTCGGAAGATATCTGGAGAGCATGAAGACTGTTCTGGACTTGGGACAGATCAGCTTGGAAGTGCTCATCCTTCGCCTTAATCTCTTCCTGGTGTCTCACCTCCAAGGCCGCAACCTTATCCGAAAGTACCTTATTCTGAAACTCCAGAGTACTTTTTTCCTTTTCAGAGTAGCCAACAGACTATCGTACCGGGCACAAAGGGTCTCGAAATTCTCCTGGAGCTCAACTTTCTTATCCTGCTCAATCCTCAACTGACCTCGAATTAGAGCCTCGACAGTGCTCGCCTCAAACGCTTTCTTTTCCTGATCCTTTGCCTTTTGAATAAGCGAAGCAACCTCGTCTTGCAAACGGGAATCACGTCGTTCCAACTCTGAGATGCGATGTAAAGCATTAACGGCATGAAGTGCTGGTCGACCAAGATAGCTGGCTATACTATGGAGAGAATCCTCAGCGGTCATATTCTCCATATGGCCGAAAAGCTCTCGGGTGCAACCTTTGAAAGGAAAAGTAGCAGCACGAGCCAGACAAGCTGGAGCATCAAAATCGAACAGAAGCTCCTGAGTAGGGAGGAAGGTTTTCCCAGCCTCATCCAGGTGTCCATACTTCGTTAGGAGTTCCTGATCGGCTATCGGATCTATTGGAAGAAAAAGAGTGGTCTCATCCGACAAGGGCAGGGCAGAAGAGGCACCCTCAGTAGAGGACCCACCATGTTCCTAAAAGCGCAGGGGGTCTTTCCCCGATAATACCGCCACATCTCGGAAGGGGAATAACAAAGGGCAGGACTACTGGAGGTACCACTCGAGGAAACTCCTGCGAGATTCAGATTGAAAGGAACTGGATGCCCCACATACAAACGTGAAGAACCACCTAGTTGATCGAAAGTACCGGCCAAAGATTGGCGGGATTTCCATCCGAGAGAGATGAGCTGATCTCACAAACATCTACGGCCTCCCGAGGGACGGTGCCAGGCGCTACGGGAGAATCATCACCAGCAACATCACCACCGACATCCCGGACCTTCTTTGAAGGACAAAGGACGAGAGCAGTACTGTCATGAGTCACCTCATCAGAACTTTCATCCTGCAAATGGTACTTCCTTTTTGGGTCCAAGGATTTAGCAGCAACAGCCTCAGAACCCCCCTTCTTAGACTTCGGAGCTCGAGGGGCTTTTTTTGAAATCTTTTCTCTGAACCCACAGCCGGTCCCCGGGTGATATCGGCATCCAATCTCGAAGAAAGGGGGTCCGAAGGTTCTTAAATCCTGACAGACGTGAGGGGCTGAACAGCAAGAGGGGCTCCGGAAAGCTTCTGAGAAGAAGTCTTAGAAACCTTTTTCTTTCCCTTGTTGAGCGTAGCTTGCTGACGGGCAGAGGGGAGAGTAGCAAGGCGAGCAATATCAGGCATAAGGCGCCTCTCCTCCCCTGAGCACAACAAGAGAAAAGAAGGGTTAATATGAAAAGAAAAGTTATATAGGAAGGAGGAACACACTACGAATGCTGAAAAAGAGAAAAGTATCAATGAAAAATCACAAGGCATAGCTATGGCTAAAGGAGTAAAACCGGCTCGGAAAAGATTCTTTCCAGTAAGAACACGTTGTAGTGGCGTTTTATCTCCAAAAGCTTGCAAATACGACGAAGTGCGTCCTGAAATCCTGCTGGCAACATCTCGAGAGCACACAATTCACCTACTACATAAAGCAAAATGAGAGAAATATTAGAGTGTTTCCAAATAACAAGTGAGCCAAAAAAGACATACACGCACTAAGAACAGGCTTGAAGAAGGAACTTCGGGGAAGCACTGTGGGATTTCGAGGATCCCCAAGATCATAGACGACGGGTTCCCTCCACGGCCCGCGAACCCAGAACTAGGGATTTTTCCACCCCTTAACCGAACTGGGCAAAGAAGCGACGAGGTGGACATGACGAGGTACCAAGTAATAATATCCCTTTGTCCCATTATTTGGGGTAAGTCGATACAGGAAATTAATTTCAGAGGTAGTCATGAAGGAATATTTCTGCTTGTGAAAAAGGACCAAAACCCCAAAGCCGCCCAGCTATTGGGAGCCAACTGAGCAGGGGCTATACCCCAAAATTCGAAGATGTCCAGAATACAGGGATGAAGAGAAAACCGAAGGCCAAGCTCGAGTTGTAATTCGTAAGCCGCAACAGCGTTCGGTGGAGCATAACACATTCGCGCATTGGAAGTAGGAAGGAAGAAATCAATGCCTCCCCACATTGGAATTTACCGAGAGCTATGACAGTACTCTTTTTTAACCAAGAATCATCAATAGTAAAAGAGACCTCGGCAGAAGAAAAGGAAACCCCAGTCTCCCATCGTGGAAGTTCCCCGAGATGAGCCACCAACCCAGGACCCGCATCAGCAATCTGAGGATTATGCTCCAACTTGAAATTAGAAACAAAATCGGCAACCCTCTGATCAAATGCGAGTCGGGAAGGAGAATAGGAACTCGAACCCTCCTCCATAAGGGGAGAGAAGGATCCAGAACTCCTAAGTGAAGAATCAGTCAAACGAGAAGGGGATCTAAAAGGAGAAACGGAACCCTCGCAAGCCATATCTTGAGTAATTGTAACGGGAGGAGAATAGGGTACAGAAAGAAAGAAGGAAGGAAACCCTAGGAGACGACAACGAAAAATTCAGAGACGCAGAGAAATAGAGCCAGGAGAGGAAAGGAAAAGAGAGAAGAATGGTACCTGGAGGAGGAGAATGAGCGCACTGTATAAGAGGAATGCCAACCGCCTACAAAATCAAAGGGAGAAAAGGATGGAGAGGAGAAAGGGAAACTGACATATTGCTCAAATTTCAAATTTCGAATCGACAGTTACACCCAAATGCCAGAAATACCCCCACTCTAGCGAAAATATCTCGGAGACCCCGACAATCAAGAAACGAAGATAGCAAGCGGAAACAATAAGGAGAGAGGCAGAAAAAATTCAGGAATCACAAGTACTGAAGCATGAGGGATATAACCTGCGAAGTACGATTCGACCCTGAACAATCTCAAATCATGATATTATTTCAGGCTCGATGGACTAATGTTATGGGTATTATATCCCCATGCTTAGTAGGCTCAAGGCCCAATAACCCTTAAATACTTGAAGAAGGGGACCCAATCTTTAAGTGGCCCAATTCGAGTGGAAGTGTTGAATGGACAGCTAAGGCAGCCCAAAGAAACCACTACCAGCCCAAAGGCCCAGCTAAGGAAATGATGAAGAGAGAACCCAATAAAGGGACAGAAGCCCGAAGCACCCTCGGCAGGGAACCTCGGCGACATCCCCCCCTTACCCAGAGGTTCGGACGAACAACACAACATCGGGAGTCAACCCGTCCGAGGACCAGATGGGTAACAGGAGCTATGGAATTAAGAACAGACACCATCATGAAGACTGACAAATGCAGCAGGCTAGAAGACAAGGCTAACGGGAAGATGGGATACTTTGGACAGCAATCCTAACTAGAAGGCAGCAAGCAACTGGCACATCCTCCCCCAACTGCCAATGGAAAGACAGCAAAGGACAAAAGCGGTCTGTGACACCTTGCAAAGTCAACCCATGGCACCCAGGCTGGTCGGCGTACCAAGCAACTTCATTAATGACGGCTTGTCTCCATCCATGTGGGGCAAGGCAATTGGCTCCGAATTAGGGTTTTTAGATAATATAAATAGCTTCTCTCACATGAGAGAAGCAGGTTACTCATACTCACTTTAGACATTACACTTGTAAATTGGAGAATTTTATGAGTGTTGTTCTAAGGAAGAGTAATAAAATTCGGTTGAGTTCTTTGGTGGAAATTCGATTTTCTTGTGGTTGTGATCCTTTATTTATGATTTTGTCTTGTTTGATTGTGACCGTTCTTGATTTAGTTAGACAATAATCTTTATCTCTTAAACACAACTTAACTAGCCAAGAACACGCATCAACAGGTAAATATTCTTATTAATATCTCAAGTATACTACCAAATGCATGGCACTTTAATCACAATAATTGTGCACTGCTAGCAATTATTTAAAATCTAAATCCATATATGGCGTCACATAATTTTAATTATATTAGAATGCAGTATATATTCAAATTCTTAAGTCATGATGATTGCAGACATGGCATTACCAACAATGAAAACATTTATTAATATTAATTCTTAATATACTCCAAATTTTCTTAATTGGAATAAGGTTCTACCTAAGTCTGAATTCATCATGACACCCGCCAACAACATAATCATGGCACAATTAACAATATAATATTGAAATTGAATTCAATTATCAAAACTAACTCGTTTCCTAAATGAGCCGAGCTGAGCTCGGCTCAAAAACTACTCGAGTCGAGCTCGAGTATACACTACTCGAACTCTCTCGACTCGATAACAGCTCTAAGTCACTCCATCCCGTTGAAACATAGGCATTTTTCCATTTTGATCCGTCTCAATAAGAAGTGTGCATTTTCTTTTTTGTAAAGAGGACCCACACATATTAATTACTGCTCTCTCTATAGGCCCACATGTCATACTAATACACCTACCCACTTTACATCAATATATTATTTCTCTCACCTCACTACACATTAAAATATTATACTCCTTAATCAATGTGTAAAAAGCAAACGCCCACGTTTCAACGGGGCGGAGGGAGTATAATTTTCCTCTACTGCATAGTCTCCCATAGGTGGTTGTAGTCTAAAGGTTACAGAGCATCTGAGCCTTAAAACTAATTCCTATCTCACATAATTGCAAAAAAAAAAATCCTCTTCCTCAGGTAATCCCAAGAAACAAAGTGAGAACTTAACTCTCTGAAATCTAGATAATTTGTTAACTATATGGAGTATTATTAACTCAATGTGCACAGCACTGCCTTAAAATATTAAAAATTACTAAGCTTAACATGAATAAATAAGTTATAGTTACAAAATGAGAAACAGAAAACCTATTGCAAAAGATATTCCAATTGCTTGGCTCAAAAACTAAATTATTTCAGGCATATTTGGTGAATAAGTAACATTTCAATCATAATCAGCAATAACCCAAAATATATAATACTTGGCCATAGATGTTGCACCCTAATTTAATAGATCAGATTACCCAACTAATATGGGATTTAAGATGGAAAATAAACGTGGTCTTAGTGAATAAATTCTCCTTTCTGTTCCAAAACATGATACTAAGCCTATATTAAAAATTTTCCAACTAAAAAGATTAACCAAGAAACACGCAAAAAGAAGTAAATTAAGTGCATGAATCTCATATTGTGGGGGCTAATGGAGTATATATTACACAGAAAATGGGGGAAAAACTAATTAAGTTTAATACATAATCACCTTATTCTATGCTTTCACCAAAATCAGGAGCATTTGCTTTCTTCAAACTGGCAAAGAAATATCCTGTTGAATATTATTAGTGCACCTAACATAAAAATGTTGTCCAGGATTAACACATTACCTGTTAAATTCTGTCTGAAATCTTGGTTAAGTTAGAGCCCCTTGGCTAGAAGCTTCCTCTTTGATTTTTCAATATGATAGCAAATGCATGAAAATCCTATTACTGGTCCAAACTCTAGAGTTAAGACTGTTGTTGAAGATAATGCAGAGACGTTCACAGCTTAAAATGTCGAGGAAGTCAGCCACATATGCTTGGTAGCCTCAAAATCTCTTGTGCAAATCCTTGGTTACCAGTCAGCATAAGTCCATTTAAAACCCAATTGAAGGTAAACTTTCGAGGTAAGAATCCTCGTTCGACCATTTGTATCAATAAAGTCCCAGCTATCACCAAGTCCTCTGACTTCTTTCGTACAAACATTGAGCCAATCAAAATGTTGTAAGTATCTAAATCAGGCAAACAAGTCCCACCATTCATCTTCTCAAGAAGCTCCAGAGCTTGCTCAATCTTCCCATCCTCACAATAATACCTAATGACCATATTAAATGTTTGAACTGTTGGTTCACAATCATCCTTCATTTTGTCCATAATCTTAACAGCCATATCCATTTTTCCTGCATGACACAATCCTCTAATGACTATAGTGTAGGTTGTCGCATTTGGCACATAACCTTTCCTTACCATATCATCAAACACTATAATGGCATTTTCAACACAATCCTTCTTGCACAACACTTGAATTAGAGCATTATAAGTAGCCACAGTAGGAAGCACACCAGCTCCAATCATCTCATCAAACACTTTCCTCGACTTCTCAACCTCACCCGCGACACCAAACCCATGAATCACTGTTGTGTAGCTCACAACGTCGATCTGAATCTTTCTCTTCTTCATTTGAAGAAAAAATTCCCACCCTTCCCGAATCTGCCCAGCTCTAAAGTATCCCTTTAGTAATATATTATATGTTGTTAAAGTTGGATCTACACCCCTCTCAACCATCTCCTTCATAATTTCCAATGCTCTAGGTGTTTGCTTCTTTAAACAAAATCCATTTGCTACAATGTTGTAACTGACCACATCAGCTCTGAACCTTCCCCATAAAACCTTAAAGAATTTATGTGCCATCTCTGCCCGTTTTGACTTGCACAGCACATCAAGTATTGTATTAAATGAATTCAAATTTTGTTGGCAACCATGTTCATGCATAGATAAAAATACTTTAACAGCCTTATCTGCTTTTCCTGCAAAGGCATAACGTTCTGTAATAATAGCAAAAGTTTTTGGTGTAGGACCAAGCTTCCTAGATCTCATCTGGCACACAAGGTTCCAGGTGGTTTTGTAGTCCCTCATTCTGGCTGTAATATCAATAACATGCTCGAAAGCAGTAGCTGAGTGGGAGTAAGTAGGGTGATCCTCAAGGAGTCGGAAAAACTGGAGGGCTTTAGGACCATGGTTCCAGAGGCATTTGAGGGTTTTTTGGACTAAATTTGGGGTCCAATCAAGTATTGCATGGATGGTTTGCGTTAGCAAATCTGGGTTGTCTGATTTGAGGAATAGTTTGGCAATGGTTGTAGGGTCTGAGCATCTCGGCAGACTTCCAAAGCTCATTAGGCAAACTAAATTACGTTAGCATTGATCGGCAAAAGATAAAACCCCTTCATCCTGATCACCACCATGTTACTTTCTGTTCATCTGCATAACCATATGATTCACCTGCCATGGCTAATCGTTCAGAATTCAGATGTCAAGTAGGGGTATAATTTTAACAAGTATAAAGAAAACACCACTTTTTATTAGATTAAAAATAAAAATAAAAATAAAAATTCAATCCATTTAAAAAAATATCTCAGAAAGAATGAGACACACAACCAGATGAATTCACTCAAAAATAAACCAAGAAAATCACACAATCTTTATATTGAAATTAAACTATTGAAGAATTGTAACACTTAAATTAAAAACATAACTAGATATTCTCTAGAGCAGTAAGAAATACTATAAAAGATATCAGAAGTGCACATTTAGTAAAACAAATTAATGGAAGCCTACAACAAACACATACAATATTCACACAAAAAGTATATAACATCTGTGTTTATATCATGCATAAAAAGAGAGACATCCAGATCTGATAGTAATCTCCAGTTAAAACTCATCAGACCGGAAACAGTCATCTCTATGTGAAATAGAATTCGACGGAGTAAAACTCAAAGCAGGAAGATTCTTGTTTAACTTAAAATTTCAATGATTGACATAGTAACAATAAAAATGATATATCATTTCAATTTATTTGTGAATTAATTCAACTGGAGATAGAGAGTTTGGAAAATTTGTGAGAGTGTACGAGATGAAAGAAGAACATATGGGGATGAAAAATTAAGAAGAAAAGGAAATATTAAAGGAACATATGGGGCGATTTTTTATGTGACAGAAAATGAACTGAATGGAAATGGACTTGGCACAAGTATAGTAGCGGATCCAAGATATTATCAAGTCGCTTCACTGTTCTACGTTTCTTAATAAATACACCTAAAACAATCTCAAAATTAAACTAAATTTCAAATTTATTTGGGATATCCTAACAACTTCAAATTCAAATCCAATGAGAACATAAAATAAATTTCAAGCGCAAAGAACAAATCACCAGTAAAACTCAATTCATATTTAAATTATGGGTTATCAACACAGTAGGTGACAGTTCAAGAAAATCCAAACCTTCACAATTAAAGGTTCTGTCAATCTGCCACGCTACAGCCGCCGCTGTGAATCTGTAGATTGTGACCTGGAGAAACAGAATGAGGAAAAGAGGAGAGGGAGAGAAAGGACTCGATCTACCACACAATTACCTGCACTTGACCTAAAAAAGAAGAGAATAGGGAGATAGAGATTGGAGAAGAGGATTGGAACAGGATCTGGGAAGAACAGGGAGAGGGCAAGTGTTTTTATCTGCTGAAGTTATTATTATTTATTATGCATTCGTGGTTAAAAATTGGTAATCTGGCAGTGCTCATTCACTGCCATCAATGTACAATGAAACTCACCTACAAGTTTACAACTACTCCCTCTTATGTATAGAAGCATTTATATAAAAATGATATCAGCAAAAGTAACTATTTTTCAATGACTTGACACATATCATGTAGGGGAAGCATATGAATGAGCTAGCTGTGGGAGTAATAAAGTAAGTACCTGATAATGATCATGATAATGCTTTACAAATGCATATGCTATAAAGCTTGAGATTTGCTAGAAGCCAGTATAGATTCATCCCTTGGGACTTATAACTTGTGCTGTATTTTTTTTTTAAATTAAACAAGACTCCATGACTGCTTAGAATTCACTGATGTTTTTAGAATGAAAAAAGACTCCATGAGTGCATAACGTTTGCTAAATTTTGTGCACATAATCTTTAAAAGAGAAGGGGCCTATAACAAAAAAATGAACCAGTAGCCTACTTTTGAAATATAAAAACCACTAAAATGGAACCATATCATCATGTTCACACACAACAATAACACATGAGTACTCAATCCTTGCGTAAACGCTCCATAATCTTCACCTACCACTCACAAATGACATTGAATTATGCTAATATTGAGTATTTGGACAATTATAATACATGCTGCTAGCCTGCTAAGGATAAGAAAGGAGCAGATATCTCTAATCTCAAGCTTGTCGACGGAAGCAATTGCTCAGCTCAACTCGAGATCACATAAAGCCTATATTAAAGCCACCAACAATTTGGGCAATTTAACAAGACATGGTCTAAATTTTGTTCCAACTTCTCAAAAGAAACACTAAAAACCATATTAGTTTCATCATCATGAGGAACCAAAGCTTTTTTTCTCTACAAGACCAACACAGAATTGAGTGGTTCCCAGATGTGCTTCAAGAATCATCCCAATTCTTCAAATACTCAATACATGCAGTACTCTGCAAATTGTGTTCGATTGATTGATTATTTAACAAGACATGGACTAAAACTCTATCAAGGTGGTTAAGGTGAATCCAGAAATAGTGATCTTTATAAATTGAAATACTTTAAATAAGTAAAATTTTAGGATGTGCCATTTGTGCCTCATGCAATGAGTGGTTTCTGCAAAACTAGTAAGATCCTCAAGATACCATATAAGCTGTATGGCCATCGAATCTCACAAACAGATTGAACCAACTACATCAGCCCACATAAGAAAACCAGAACTGAGAGGCATAAATGCATTATGTATACAAAGGAAGTAGAAGTTGATGGGAAAAAAGCTGCATTCAAGCACATAATAAGTTAATAACTCCCCAAATCAGGGCTTTGGTTTCCCACTTGACTATCAACCGCAAAAGATAAAATGGAGAATTAGAGATGTGAATTAGAAACGAGCTTTGTGCCACAATGGCTCTATATGTAAATGAAGTTTATCTGTATGATATACTTTCTCTTCCCATTAAGCCTCCAAATGTCCAAATACAAAAACCTTACAGATGAAGGCACATGGTGATTGCAAGATCGATTCAAGGGTCATCATAAAAAAGTTCATCTTTTATAGGGCTTAAGGTGGTGCTCTTTAAATTCTGAAGTAAAAGTTATTGATTCTTCCTCTAGTTTCTTCTTCAATCTTCTCCAAGTCCTTAACATATCTGCTTGAATCAAGCCACAATACAATGTCTCAAAAGTAATCTTTTGAGGAAGAAATCCCTTCTCAATCATCTGCACGAAGAACTCACACGCTCGTCTCCATTTCCTTTTCTCACACAATCCATGAATCAAAATTGTATAAGCATCCAAATCTGGACCAATTCCACTTGCATTCATATCATCCCAAATCTCCCATACAAGACTCATTTTATCTAGTTTCATGAGCATTTTTAACAATATATTATAGGTATGCATATCTGGTGAAAGCAAAGAATCCTCATTTTTCATCCCCCTATATAGCTTCATTGCTCCCTCCACATCCTTCCTACCCCTATACTCCTTGAACAAGCAGTTGTAAGTTTCTGCAGTCGGACTAACTCCATTAGACACCATTTCACTAAACAACTCCTCAGCATCTTCCATTCTCCTACAAGAAGAAAGACACTTTATGACAGACATATGTGGCTATGCTCGGGTAAATGCCCTTCTCTTTCATCATCTCAAACTTGTCTAAACATAGCTGGGACTTATGAGCCCTGCTGTACACATGTAACAAGATTGAGTAACTGGTGGCATCAGGCTCCAATCCCCCTTCACACATTTCATCAAACACCTTCTCTGCTTCCCTTATCACCCTCTCAAACCTTCCCTCCGGATGCAAACTTGCACGCCTGCAGATCCCATTTAACAACACATTATAAGTAACTACATTCGGCTCAATCCCCCTACTCAACATCTCTGCAAAGAATCTATTTCCCATCTCGATTCTACCCACCTTACACCACCCATATATAAGAACAGTATACAATATTGCATCAGCATCTAATCTATATTTCTCCTTGTTGAATACCTCCACTGCCACCTTCACATAACCATACTTGCACAGCGTATCCAAAAGATAACGAAAACAAAAACTGAACTGCGACTCGAAAACCTCATTACCGAGAAAAATATTCATGTCATAAAACGCACGAATTGCACTCCTTGTCAATCCAGTGGAAACTAACCTTCTGATCAAGACAAAGAAAGTTGTGAAATCGGGCTTAGAATCACTTTCCTGGTCATCCATTTGCATAATTAACTACCACGCAACATCAAATTGGCGAACTTTGCACAATATGTTGACAACAATATTGTACGCCGCAGTGTCGATAAGAGTAGTAGAAGAAGAGGGGTAATGAGAGTGAGTATATTTAAAGAAAGCTAGGGCAATCTTGGAATGGTGATTCAAGCGGAGGAGAGTTTGATGAATCAAATGAGGGGTGAGGGATATACCATGGAGCTGGAGGGAAGATTTCATGTGATGGAAAGGGTTGTGGTGGTGGATCAGAATTTGGCAGAGACAGTCCGCCGCCAGAGAATTCTGCAGAGGCGGAAGAGATGGTATCCCGACGACGGAACATGCCGCTGAAGAAGAATGGTGGTCTTCTGAATCGGAGATTGAGTGGAAGAGGTTGAGTTGGCATGTGGTGATGGAGGGGAGAAGATGAGCGCCACCACCATAGGCAAGAGTGGGAAGGTGAGGGTACTCCCAATAGCGAATCCTAAGCAAGAAAACTTACTAAACAAGTGTTCGACTTATGTGTTTTAACTTTTAAATGACTTTTAATAATAATAATAATAATGGTGAATTGAAAATATGAAATAAGTAGTGTATTAAATTGCAAAAATAAAAGTTGTGACAAAATTAAAAATATTAAATAGATAGCGTATTAAATTGACAAAAATAAAAGATCGTGATATAATTGAAAATATTAAATAGATCGTGTATTGAATTGACAAAACTAAAAGGTCGTCATAAATTTGAAAATCCTCCATAGGTGGTGAATTTTTTAGAAATTAACTCGTACTATTACTTACTGAAATTAGCAAGCGATGAAAACCATACACTTTTTCTGCAGAAAGCTTTTAGGACAGTGACATTGTGCAACTTGTAATTGACAGGTTGAAAAAATTTTTGATTAATTTCTTTAAAAGGAAGAGAAAATGAGTAATTTGAGGGAGCAATTTACAAGCTACAACAAACTGGGAACACAAGTTTTATCACACTAAGTTTACATTTCACACTAAATAATCATATAGTCAATAAGTCATAACTCATAAAAACGAAAGCTCATTTCTATTGAAATATTTTTTGTTTAGGAGTCTTGGTTAAATGCTAGTATTGAAGGAGAAAAACTCGTGTATATAATTATGATTGCAAGTGATACCTTTAAAAAAATATTTACTTAAATAATAAAATATATTGAAAATTAAAATTACATTACATATTTAACATCCTAAACACAAACTTACATTACATTAATATATATTATAAAACATACCCTTAATTGAAATAAGTTGATAAAACAACAATACTAGCATAAGAAAAAATAAAGTACATAAACATAATAAATAAACACACAAATACTAATAATCAGAGAGACCATCCCCGGACGCTCCTCCAATATCTCGAATAAATTGGCCAAAGAAATCGGAAGCGATATTCGAATTTTGTTGTTCGTCTAGTCTTCTCTTTTCCATGATTTTTTGTTGCTCACGTCTAATAAAGTCACATCGTACGGGGTCTAAAATGGTGTCCAAATTCACCATTATGAGTTTGTCTTCTCGCATTAATTCTTTTAATTTATTGTTATGTTTTTTAGCTTCAACCATTTCACGCATTATAGCAGTATCTCGATCTTTTTTTTCAGCAGACATGTGTAGCATTTCACGTATTTTTCACCCTCTTCTTGTAACATGTTTGCTACACTAGATGTTTCTTCACCTTGTTTCCTTTTCAATTTAGCTTTTTTTATCTCCTCCAGTCGCCTCAATGAAGATCCTCCACTATCATCGCTTAAATTGATTGCAAATTCTGACAATGAGGCTTGCGGAGATATAGGAGATGCCGACGTGTTTATTTGAGCACTTGAACTTTCTTCCTCTGCAACTTCTTCTACGTATTTCTTCATAATAGACCACACATGTGCAAATTTGAAACCATCTGGATATTCTTCATTTTTAGACATCAACTCGTTTGCCTTGTCCCACTACATCAATTGTTGCAAACCCAGCACGTTTTTGGAATAAAACTGATTTGAAAATGATTATGCGTGCGTGCATAATAATGCATAACATGATAATTGAAAATGAACGAGATCTTAATGCTCCAATTGAGGAAGCAAGAGAAGTGCCACTTCCGGATGTTGAATTTGCGGATAGTGATCCTACTCGATTCCAAAACTTTCTTAATCGATATGCACAAATTAGAGATACAGATGCCCATTTCAACCTTCGAAATGCTTTAATTGATCATTTATGGATGAAGTATTCCAACTTGGAGGAGTAGAAATTATCTTTTTTTTAATTTAAGTGTTGTAGTTTTAATTATTGTATTGTAATTTTAATTTGATGTTTATGTATTATTTAATGTAATTTTAATTTTAATTGTTGTCTTAATTTCATGTTTAAATAAATTATATTGTAATTTTAATGATTATATTATTTTAATTTTAGACATTTTAATATTTTTATTATATTATTTTTGGTATTCAAAAATAAATATAATAATGAAAAATGAATTAAATGTAAAAATTAATAAAAATAGTATTAATAAAATGAATGTGCTGCAAAATGGAGTCAACTGCTGGAGATGATTTACTGAGTTGTCTGCATTTTAGGGGTAAATGTGCTGCAAAATCAACCCAAATCCCCTATTCCACTTTGGTATTCCACTCCCTATTTCATAATTTATTTCCTATTAAAAAACTATACCCTAATTAATGACCATTAAACCCTTGGGGCATGGGGTAAAAATTTGACCATTGATTACCACACGTGTCAAAAATCTAATTAGTGCAATAGTAGATGAAACACATAATGGAATAGGTGATCCCATTTGCTGCAAAATGGGGTAAACTGCTGGAGATGACCTAAATAAGTGTTCGACTTATGTGTTTTAACTTTTAAATAACTTTTAATAATAATAATAATAATGGTGAATTGAAAATATGAAATAAGTAGTGTATCAAATTGCAAAAATAAAAGTTGTGACAAAATTAAAAATATTAAATAGATAGCGTATTAAATTGACAAAAATAAAAGATCGTGATAGAATTGAAAATAGTAAATAGATGGTGTATTGAATTGACAAAACTAAAAGGTCGTCATAGATTTGAAAATCTTCAATAAGGAGGTGAATTTTTTAGGAAATAACCCATACTATTACTTATTGAAATTAGCAAGCGATGAAAACTATACACTTTTTCTGCAGAAAGCTTTTAGGATAGTGACATTGTGCAACTTGTAATTGACAGGTTGAAAAAATTTTTGATTAATTTCTTTAAAAGGAAAAGAAAATGAGTAATTTGAGGGAGCAATTTACAAGCTACAACAAACTGGGAACACAAGTTTTATCACACTAAGTTTACATTTCGCACTAAATAATCATATAGTCAATTAGTCATAACTCATAAAAACGAGAGCTCATTTCTATTGAAATATTTTTTGTTTAGGAATCTTGGTTAAATTATGCTAGTATTGAAGGAGAAAAACTCGTATATAATTATGATTGCAAGTGATACCTTTAATTCGAAATCAGCCTGATTTTCTTTTATTGAAATCTTTAAATTAATTTCATCTTATCAGCCTTGACGATCACACAAGTCTAAAGTGAATAATTTGATAAATTTTTTTCTAAGGTTTATCTAACATAGGTTTTGGATTAAGTATGAAATATCTGTCATGCATCCCTAAGTCAACGAAAGTCAAAGATCCATGCATCCCATTTAGCAGCAGTAGGGCTGGGGAAAAATACCGAAATTTCGGTATATCGCCCTTACCATAACGAAAAATACCGATTTTACAGAAATTTTAGATATGCCGAAATTTTTGGTAAGGTATGATACCGTATTGAAAATTTTGGTACGATAAAGGTATTTAAATGATCAATACCGCGGTATTTTGGTATATGCCGAAATACCGTAAAATATTCAATTTTTGAGTAATATGATACGATATTACCATATTATATGATACATACAATTATAATTATTATTTATGTATTATAATGTTTAATTAAATTATATATATACACTATTTTATTAAAGATTAAATCTAAAATCATACGGTATATTTCTTCATAATTATAAATTATTGATAAAGTTCATTGACTAATTTCATGATATTAGTACTTCTTTTTTAATTAAGTATTCTATCTTATATGAAAATTTAAAAGTGTTGATTTTAATATAAGTTCCATATATTTTTGTGTAGATTTCTTAGGTACTATTTATTTAATGACAAACACTTGTGTAAAACGGGTTTAGATATATCAATTATGTAAACTCGATTACTGTTTAGTACATAAAAAATTACTCTTTAGCACATAAATTATTACTTTTTAAATTAAAAAATTACTCTTCAAATTCTTTTAAATCACGATGTATCGATTACTTTAAGTACATAAAAAATTACTTTTTAGAGATACGAATTATTACTCTATAGTGTAAAAATTATTACTCTTCAAAGAGTAATTTTTTATATATTAAAGAGTAATAAGGCTTACCTGTAAACCCAGTTTTCATGAGACTTACTCTTATTTAATTTGGTCGTTTGTAGATTGTCGTATAATTTTGAATTTGTTATTTATTAGAGTTTGTTTTATAGCTATCTTTCACTTTTCTAGTACATGTTTTTATTAGATTTATTGAATTTTAGATGTATAATGGCATAACAAACTATCTAATAGGATGGTATATACCGATATTTTAGGTATGGTATGACATATCGAAATATTGGTAAGTAGAAGGTATACTATTTTCTTACACCGAAATATTGGTATACCGAACTAAGGTATACTGAAAGTTTAGGTAAGGTAACGGTATGATTTTTTATATACCGAAAATTTTGGTACGGTATATGGTATGACCAAAAATCTTCGGTATGTCATACCGCCCACCCCTAAGCAGCAGAACGTAGAATAAATTAATTAATAAAATAATAAAGCTACTTTATGTACTTTCATGGGTTAATAGTACTTTTTTTTTATGATCGAGGTTCCGGACTTACGCCCGACTAGTACTGCGCACAAGGAATCGATCCTCCACCGAGTTTCAGCCTCCCACACTGCCGCTTCTAGCCCTCAATATTAATTGTTCCACCATTGTGCTCTGAGGGACTACCTCAATATCGACCCAGCCCACTAGGTCAATGTTGACCCAGACCACTAGGTCAACACATCATTGGTGGAAACAGTGGCGGACGCAGGATTTCTGTCGAGGGGGGCCCAATTTTTCTCATACAATAGTTCGTGTTTTTTGTTCTACAAATTTTAAGAAGAATTATTTTATTTACCAACTTTTATTAACATTTTTCTAAAGATGTTTTAGTATTTTTAATTGTATTATGTAAGAGTAACAATTTTGAAACTAAAGTCATTAAAATTATTAAATAAATATGTTATTTAGAGGAAAAATAAATAAATAAAAGAAATATAAGAGGGGAAAAAAATAACAGTGCTGCATGAAATGAACACGGGACCTTCACCACTTGAACACAAAGATATTTTAAGAAAAATTTCGAAAAATTTCTGTATCCACTAGGTCAATGTTGACCCAGACCACTAGGTCAACACATCATTGGTGGAAACAGTGGCGGACGCAGGATTTCTGTCGAGGGGGGCCCAATTTTTCTCATACAATAGTTCGTGGTTTTTGTACCTTCACCACTTGAACACAAAGGTATTTTAAGAAAAATTTCTGTATCTATACTAGTATTTTTTTAGAAGTTCAGGGGGCCCAGTGCCCCCTTAACCCCTTAGTAAGTCCGCTTCTCGGTGGAAACTACCTCAATATTGACCCAGTCCACTAGGTCAACACATCATTGGTGGAAGGCATTGGGGAATAAAATTCCTCTGCCATGTCTCGAACCCAAGACCAAAGTCTTAGGTAGTGGGCTCTAACCACTTGAGCTACCCACGTTTGACGTTAATAGTTCATTTGGTAACTTGAAAGAACCTAAAGGAGGTTGGTAAACTGTAGACGTGATTCATTATATATAACATAAAGCTAAAAGCTCATTGGTATTGCACGGAAATAGTAAGCAACATATTTTTCTGCACAAGATCACGAAAAAGGAGATGAAAGATTACAAAAGGGGATAAGAGTTATCATTGAGATAATACCAAATAAAATCACACAAAAATGAGAGAGAAATTAATGGTATTTTAATACTAAATTCATACTAAAGAAAATACAGAATACACATACAAGCAACTGATGGCAAAGGAATAATATTTATGGACATATATTGACGCATCATAGAAAGAATTAACGACTTACTCTAACCTGAAAAAACTTCTCATCCGTCAAAATACTAAGGCATGTTGCTCCGCCTTTTTCAGAAGCACTAGCAATCTCAATCTGTAATGACAACAATAAATTCCAACCTACGCAATGTTTGTAAGAGTATACATGTAAAACAAGTTGAAAGAAATTCTAAAAGCAGTTCAATATAACAAATGAGAAAGCAATTGAACAATATACTCCTTACGTTCTATTTCATATTACACGGAATCTCTACAATTTTAATATACTTACTCGGAATCTCTACAATTTTAATCCTATTACACATTTAAAAAAAAAGGAATTTTATAGTTTTTTTTAATAAATAAAAAAGTAAAATATACTCCTTACGTTCTATTTCATATGACACACTTTTCATTTTGAATTGTCCTACAAATGTTTGCATCTTTCTAAAAAAGCAACAAGTCAATCATAATCATCATTCCTCCATACCCTTTATTTGGTTAAGATAGTTTTTTTTTTTTGGTTAAGATAGTTGTTTTTTTTAATAAAATGTATGATGAGGGTTGTTGATTTGACTTTTTGTCTTTTTATAGAGGTGAAAATGGGATGACCATCATGGAGTGATAATATTTTAATGAAAAGATACTCAATTATGAAAAGCGATAATGATATAGTTAATCATTTCATTAATAATTTATAGTATAAATAAAAAGATGAAATATTTTAAAGAAAAATGATGCTCCCTCCATCCCAGTTAACTCTTCACCATTACTGTAGATACATTGTTTAAAAAAAAATTAATCCCTCCGTCCAATTCTAAGGTGACCCTTTGTTTTTTGCACATGAATTAAAGAGTATTATTATTATATATAAAATGAGTACTTGTATTAGATGGAAGTGGTAGACCATGTTGTATACTTTTTTTACTAGGGAAATGAATACCTTTGAAACGGACGCAAAAAATAATAAAATGGGCACCTTAAAAGCGAATGGAGGGAATACTTTTTTTATCAACTTTATTAATTTTTAACGGTATTGTTGTATTTTGAAGTAATAAATAAATAAATGAAAATGATAGAGTAGTATTTTTGAAAATATGATGAAGTGAGAGGTCATTTATTTTGAAACTTATACTATGTTTGGAAAGTGTAGAGTGTATTAAGACAAGGCCGCGGCTATTCGCACCCACCATTTTACTTCCATACACCCCCTTGAATTTTAAATTAATAAATATATATAGTAAATTACGAAAATAGCCTTTTGATATACACACATTTAATTTAATACAAAATTATTTCTAAAACAATATACACACATCACATTCACATCACATTAACATACACACACCAAACACTTTAACAATAATACACACACATCACATTCACATTAAACATTTGAAAAACAACACAAACCTCACACCCACTCCACTCACTTCTTCTTCCACATCTCTTCCTCCAAAACCCTAGATTTTCTCCCCCATCATTCAATACTCACATTTGGTCATATGATCAACATGACGGAAGAAGAAGCACCTAAGGACGTAAAGGTATGTATATTTACATGTTTAGACCGATTAAAATGTTGTTTTTCGCGTTTTATTTTTTTTCCGTCGCTGTTTTTTTCGACCAACCAGAGTCGAAAATTTTTAATTTGTTCGACCAACATTGGTCGAAATTTTGTGGTAATTTCGACCAGAGGTGGTCGAAATTTTTTATTTCGGTCGACCACTCTTGGTCGAAATTTCTTAATTAATTCGATCATATATGGTCGAAATTTAGAAAATATTTCGACCATAAATGGCCAATTTTTTTAAATAAATTCGACTACCCTTAGGCGAACAGTGTGTATTTTTCCAGCACTTTACTTGTTTTCTTATTTTAACCCCTTTATTTTGTACACATGAATCATTTTCTTCTACTAAATGTAGTGCCATCTTATTGGGGAATGAGCTTAGTACAGATGTTTGAATGGTTGAGGATTACACGGACTTATTTGAAACTCATCAATGGTTTGATACAAGAGAGAATTTGATAAAATGGGCGCGAAATATTGGTTTAGATAATCAGATGGTGGTTGTAGTGAAACGCTCTGACAATGGTGGAGGAGGAGGAAAAAAGGGAAGACTATTAAAAGCTCATGTGGACCTTTATGCAAAAATGTTCATTGAGATCGATCGTGTGGAATATGTGTTAAAATCACTCCAATGTGACGCTGAGTTTGCCCCAAAAGACAAATGGTTTTGCATTCCGGAATTGGGTTATGTCGCTGCATCTAAGTATAACATTGCTCTGATACATATAAGCGATGCTTTTTCTGCCACATTTCTCCCATTGCGGAGTGGAATAGGTCTAGTAAACAACAATCACTTCATTCAGGTACGATTTGTTTACGCTTTTAAGATCTATGTTATTGATCTTATATTCTAACATGAAGAAACAAATTTTTAGGTTTTCTTATCCGGTGAATGCCCACTACCACCTATTGCCAGTCAATGGACAACGAATCATCTCCCAGCAGCTGATAGTTGGGAGTCTTTCTTGAGACCACGAGTGGACGCGTATGCCATAACTGTGTCATCGGGAGCTGTTCATAGAAGCGAGGAAACGATTTGTCTCGAGTGATTACATACATGTTCTTTGTATTTACTATTTTATCATGAAGTTTGAATACGCTGGTTGATTATTACGTTTTATTGCACAGAAAATATCTTGTGCGAATCAAAATCTTCAAAATGATCATAACAATACTACAAAGTTTCAACTCACACAATTGTTAACCCAAAGTTTCAGTTACTCCAAACAATAGTACAAAGTTTTTAAATGAGGCCTCGCCACCCTCACTTGAGGCCTCGCCACCCTCACCATCCTGGCTTTCATCTTCGCCACCATCACTTTCATCTTCACTACCATCACTTTCATCTTCACCACCATGACTTTTATCTTCACTAAGTTGTGGTTCATGAATGGGTTGAGGTTGTGCCTCTAGCTCGTCCTGATGCATTGGCTCGAGTAGAGGAATTGGATCATGTTGTGGTTGTGGAGTATCTTGAGGCATTGCATCGTGCTCAACCCTCATCCCTCTTCGTCTATTGGATGCGGTGGGGGGATTACGTCGGCGATATCTATCTGCGAAAAAAATTCAAATCATGCTCAATAACATATATGAGATAACTAATAAGTAAATACACAAATAATATAATAACATTCCAAACATATTAATATATGTGACAACCAATATTTAATAACATATAAAGTAGGCTCAACTATAACTAATATGTAATAACAAACAAAGTAATCTCAACTATATGATATGCAATAACAAACAAAAAAAGTATATGATATGCAATAAACAAGCTTCAGTTCGACCAGCTTTGGTCGTTGAAGAAGCTTCTGTTCGACCAAAGCTGGTCGAAATTTCTCCTTCCATCCGCCCAACACCTGCCGAAATTTTTCCTTGCAGCCGTCCACCACCTGCCGATAATTCTCCTCCCAGTCGTCCACCATCTGCCAAAAATCCCACCAAATTTCGACCATGTGTGGTCGAACAACTTCAAAAGTTGTCGACGAGTGATGGCCGACGAGGAGCCCAAATTTCGACCATACATGGTCGAACAGGCCTCGAAATTTCGCCAAACCAGGGTCGGCAGTCGCTCGTCGATTTCCGACGACAATGGGGGAATTTTTTTGCGCAACCCCGATCGAATGACCCAATAAATACATATATCAACATACCCATAACATTCCACACAACAAACCCAACAAATTTGGCATAATTTCAACATAAGTTCTAAAACCTAGAATTTGAAAACAAAAAATGAAAGGGAATAGGACTTACTAACAACGTTGCTAATGAACGATGGCACACCTCCCGCCATTTCACTCACAATGTTTGGTAGTAGAGGTTGATCTTCACTTCTTCTCCCCTTCCTCCCTTCTTCTCCTCTTCCTTCCTCCCTTCTTCTCTTCTTTCCTTTTTTTTTTTCTAAGTTTGAAATGTGAGAAGTGAAGTGGGTGCAAAGTGAGGTGGGTGTAGGATTTAAGGCTTAGATTAAATGTGGGATAGTGGAAGGGAAGAGATTGTGTATATGAGTGTATTTCATTAAGGGTAATTTAGTATTTTCTTAGTGTGTGCATATATAATTGTTGTGTGTGTAGATATAATTGGGTGTTGGAAGTAAAATGGTGGGTGCGAATAGCCGCGGCCTTAAGACAAACAAATGAGGAAAGATTGAAGAGTTTGTTGAAACATAAAAAAGTAACATCTTTATTAGGTGATAACTAATTTAAAAAACTAAAAATGATCTTACAGTGAGCAAGTCTCACCAAAGCCCCAAAAAAAAATTCAACAATGTTTAAAATATTTTAATGTTTTATGAAATCAATTTATATGGTAATACTAAATGAAAACATGCAAGCGCAGTGATGGGGAAAACCAAGTAAATTTAGAGTAGTGTGATCTAAAATATCACAGAAAATCATAAAGTTCAAATTATGAATAATTAAATGAGTACAACAATGATCATGCTATGGAACATTCACTTTTAGAGCAGAATTAAAGTGCAAAAGTGGAGGAAATGTACAGCAGAATCAGTACAAAACTACTACTGATAAACTGAGTTTAGCTTTCAGAATGATATTGTCTTTGTATACATACAAGATCCTCAATTCTACACCAGAACAGATGATATTACTATATATCAAGGTGCAGTAAATAAAATGGTAAACATGGGAAACATTACGGGCCAGTTAATCGAGCAGGTGATGCCGATCAAGGGTCTTTATCCTTGCTTAAAGTCCTAGGCAATCTGCTATGCAAACTTTCATCCATTATCTTATAATGCTTTGAAAACTGTCGATGGATCATCCCAACACAGGCATTCACTCTGTGTTCGAATTTGTCATATAAAGCTGGAATTGTAATGGATATAATGATTCCTGCTACCAAATGTTGTAAAGTAAGAGGGTAAACTTTTACCGCAATAGAGTAAATCAACAGAAAATATTGTTGATCCTGCCAACAGAATATATAATAGATATTCCAGAAAAAGACGTATTTACTTACAACTGCCTACACTTGCAAACACAGATAAGTCGTGTTTGAATAAAATTATCACTTTCCAGAGAGCAACAAGTGTATCCATAAGATGTAATATTTCATAAAATATTGCAAAATAGTTAATCACATAATGAAGCTATAAAAACAAACTGTGATAATCTGAACAGCAACTATTAGCACATCCAGATATATGCCCCTACATCTCCTTTATATATTGACTTGATATTTAAGATCACAAACACGTCTCAGCAATTTCAAATTTCCAAATGATGTATGATCAAGCACTTAACTATAGAGGTTCCATATTTGGCTTGCGGCAGTCAAAATTCGAAGGAAGAAACTGATTGCATGTGGTTGACTATGAACATATAAGTATCAGCAACAAAGAAATAGATTATATGAAATTACCGATATAGGCGAGAGTGGCAAATGATATCAAGCTACCAATGACGGACATGATCCACAAAGCAATCACGACCTGCAAGTTTCAAAGAAGGCTGTGAAAGATCACACCTCTTTCTGGAGTCTCTTACCAGAAGTGCAAAAAATGGAGTAATAAAGATGCATGTCTGTTAGGCATAAAGCTAGGGAGCCCTAACTTCACCCAAAACCATGACTGAAGGTGAAGGGTTGACCCCCACTATATGCCCTCCCACACTTGCGTGTGGAACCGATGTGGGACATCATAACATCTCAAATTAGAAGGTATTACATCTCTTATTTTACGCGTCAGAAAGTGACATGTATGCGGGCCGGGGAGAGGAAAATTTTTAACCTTTTTCCTTAGGGTTTATGCTTTCTTTTAGGGTATAGATTCTATCCCTTTCATACATGTCACTCATCCACAGTTTAAACCAAGAGATGCAACAAAAATGTCACGGAAGATCAGTACTGTTTATATATACCCAGATCAATTGCAGTGATATTTCTACTTGTTTTTACCAGTAAGAAAGTTCAAAAAAGCATTCTGCAGCAGATAAGTAAACAGTAAAGCAATGACATCATTATCTTAAAATTGAGCGCGACTGAATCCAATGCCCCCTAAAAGTATTCCATAGCATTGTTAGCAAGCACGGCACATACTTGTTAATTGATAATTCACTGGAAAGTCTTACCTTATATTATTGTTAGCACCTTCTTAGCTCTGCTATTCATGGAATTGTTAATGATTAACATGATTCTATCCAGTAATGAGGCAAAAGATAGGATAGAAGGGCATGGGTTGGAATATGAAGAATTCTTTGACACACGGAGTAAAATTACAAACTATCATTCTTCACAAATCACTTATCACTAACCTTGAAGAAAAGTCTGAAATCTTTGCCAAGAGTAATGTCATGAGCCATAAGCAGCATGTAATTTACTTTGACACGAAATGATGCAGCAGCATTGTTAATTATCTCTTCTGATAGAACCAATTCGGGTAATGCCTGAGGTGATCTGGAAACAAGGTAGATATTAGATTATTCCTACATAGAACAAGTTGAAATGTCGGGCACCCAGATATACGAAGGTCGTACTTATTTCTAAATACAGCATAGTTTGCCCGGATGAACTGCAGGACTACTAAAATCAGCAATACATCAGAACAAAGAGATAAAAATGATATCCCTGAGCGCTCAATCCATAGCCATGAAAATGTGGAAAAAATAACTATGCCAAATGTGACACGACGTCGTCTCCACAGTATGACATCAGCAGCTAGAAACCAGAGGGAGAAAATTAGTGAGATGAACCAACAGTCGAAAAAGTAGAAGCAGATATAAATGAAGGCAGCTAACATAAAAGCATTGTAGATGTAGGAAATAATGCCATAAAACAAGAAATAAGTCGGAATAAATGGATTTAGCAGCATGTTGCCCTCATCATTCTACAGTATAAAACATGACATGGTCTACTTCAAGCTTGACTTTAAGAAATAATCTCTCAAATCCCAATTCCTATAAATTGTCAAATAGCAGGATATTCTTCAGCTCAAAGTACAAGAAATCCTGGGAACATGTGATAAATGACACATTCAAGGTGATGCTTCGAAACATCATTTTCATATGCCACCAAAATATAATTAATTAGTAGAGAAAGTAATCCTAACAAACAAAATTGAGAGCATTATAACGCTAAAAGCAACATCCAGAGACTTTAGTAGTAAGGTAACAAATTAAAATAAAAGAAAACAAACAGATTTAATTCTTCATGCAGAGAAGGATAACCTTTAATATTAATTTACTTGCATAAAGATTAAACAAAGGGGAAAAGATCATGTAATAAAAACAAATCAGTTACTATCAGGAAAAATAACTAAAATTAGTACATAATGCAAGAGAAAGTCTGGAGACCACATGTGGAGTATGGTAGCTTAATTAAAAACAACTGAAATCTAAACCAAACCAAACATGAGAAGCATGGTAGCTTATTCAAACAACTGCACTAGATAAGATTCATCTACATATCATACATATACCTTTGCCGCCTCCCACCATTTGATGAACAGTGGCTTGACTACCAAGTGATCTGTATGATGAGCTGGTCGACACTGGATCATCCATTCTTCCCTCTCCATTTGGCTCCACACCGCAGAAATCTTCTGAATTTGAAGTCTCCATTTGTAAATGTCTAGAAAACAGTTGTGTTATGAAAACTTGTGAATTTCACAAAGAGATGAACAGAAATTGGAATGTACAAAACATTTTAAACCTAAGCCAAATCACAATTTACAGTACAATTAAATGGGTTGAACAATCGGAGAGATATTGGTGTGTTTCTCTCAGGAGTTGAATTGAAATTGGAATATAAAGCTGCTATGAATTTAATAATACTTGACCAGTTGCTCATTTCCTTTAACTAGATGGGCAACACCTCACCTTGTGAGGTGTTTGCCCATAGTCTTGTAGTTTTTAATTCATGCTAAAGTGTATTTATAGTATGGATCGTAACACCAGTAATTAATGATGCAATTAGCTAATTTATGTAAGTAGGACTAGGCATGTTTATGAAAAAGACCTCTAAAAAGTTATACTCCAGTATGATCAACTAAAAGTATCTGTAAAATTATTTTAAGATTGCATCAAAATGCAGCCAGAAAGAGTCTGAAAAATTACATTAACAGCTTGTGATCTGGGTGTTTTAACACTTGTTTTATATGTTTGATGGCAGGATGTGTAATGGGTGAAGCAGGATCAAATGACTGCTTACCTGCTGAAGATGTGGCTTCAGAGTCAATTCCAGTTGACCTTCCAAGAAATTCTGTTTAAGATGCAAAAGTTTATCAATCTTAGTGAAGGTATATAACGTCATTAACTAACAGCTTGAGATGAATGAGTAAAAGTTTATCAATCTTATTGAAGGTATGTAATAACAATAAACTGTTGATTATCAATCTTAGTGAAGATATATAACGATATTAAACTGTTGCAAAGGCCCTCCTGAAGAAAAAAAAATTGTGTGTGAGAGAGAGAGAGGAGAGGTAAACTATGAAGTACAGAAGTGGTTTATATAAATCAGATTCAAAGTCTTTCAAGAACAAATCCAAGCTAACTCTTAAGAAGCTGGCCAACATGGAATTGAACTCAAAACACACATTCTGGAAAAAAAATAATAATAATAACAAAATCAAACCGATCCTTAAACTTGTAGCATCTGTGTAAAAGGCAGAATTCTAATATTTGAAATGACACTGCTACAGGGAAGTTAATAGGGTAGAATTTATGCGTTTAAACACTTGCAGTTTGTACACCAGAAGAGCATTAAGATAGTGTTTCAACTGTTTTTTTCAGGGAAACATTAAGCATAATAACCAAATAACCACATTAGTGATCCTATAACAGCTAAATGAAACTCAAGATCTCAACCATAAATACAACGTCAGCAACTACAACCATCCAGCATAATGTTTTTACCAAGAGCAAAAACTATGAGGGTATCAAACAAACAGAACCACTTTTATGCAGGTTTCCTTTTAATTTCTATTAAAGTTAGAAAGCACCCCATACAAGGAAATTAAAAGTTCCTATTCAAATTTGACAAAGGAGTGGTGGTAGAACCCTGCTGCTAAGACTTCATACACATCAAAAGTGGTACCAAAAACATCTAAAAAGTATAGAATTTTGTTAGTTAAAAATATTATTAGAACAGTCACAAAAGTATGTTGCAAAACGCAAGAGAAGTTATTTGCAAATATGTATATAAATATACACAAACCAGCATGCAACAAAATTATAGCAGGTGCCACGTAACCACAGTATGTTATGTAACAGAAAAGTTGTTTATACAAATATCCATAAGATATACGAAAACCAGTGTATGATAAATTCATAGAAAAGTTGCATCAATTGCTTTCTTCAACCTAAAAAACCCATTGATCATCCCATGATACACACATGTATCAGCATTTTCCTCCTATTTGAATATCCTGTATGCCTCCTTCACCCTTCCTCTATTCATGAACCCATAATATGCCTAATTCATCTCATTTGCATATTCACAAACACCGCAAACTCCCCCTTATTTTAACTTTCTTCCACAACCACTTGAGCACAAGCCAGCACATTGGCAGCCTCAAAACCTCCAACCTCTTCACCCTGAGTCACCCTCAATGATAAAAAGCTTCAACATTTCTTCGAACTTATGAAGCTTAAGCAATGTCTGTAATATAACTTCACTAAATTGATATTCGGGTTGAATCCATCATCTGCCATCAATTCCACACCCTTAAAGCTCCAATCAAATCACCCACATCACAAAATCCATACATCAACCACCTATATGTCTCAGCATTAGGGTTAATCCAATCTCTCAACTTCATAACATGGTGCCTAGACACAGAAACAAGCTTGTTCCCACACAACACCTCAACCACCTTATTAGAGATGATGATAAGGTAGTACATTTAAAGCTTCGATGCTATGATCTCTATGCTCGACGGGCTATCACTACATCACCATTGAATGATTAAAGTTTGTTTGCTATTGATGATAGGACTCAGTCCTTCAAAGAAAGAAGGAATATTTACATAACCTGGGATAACATGAATCATCACTACCATAGGCTTTAGTAGTCAAACTGCCACCACTGTTTTCCTCACATCTCAATACAAGCACTGTCTCCTCAACCTTTCAGCACGCGATTATTCTTTTCCCCAAATTAAAATACTATTGTACTGAGCCAAAGCTTCATGCCCTAGACCTAAAAAGTTTTAAGTTCGTATTCACTCTATGAACTTGCACTTCACTTAAAAAGAAGATACCTAATAGTAGTTTCAACAAATGTAGAACCTTAAAACAAGGGGATTTCAACACTTCAAAACAAGGGGATTTCAACACTTCAATAAATTAAAGATTCGCAGAATTTCTTTCACCCGAGGAATGCAAATCTTAAACAGAAAATGAGAATCATATGTAAAAGTAATCACAAAAGATACAGCAGCTTCAACTGTAGCAATCTTAAAACAAGAGAGATAAAACACATCTTCAATAACTTATGGAATAACCCTAGTTTCTTTCAAAAGAGAATTAGAATCATAGGTAAAAGAACTGCAAATACCTCTTTTGAATCCACACGTGACGCCAATGGCTGGGTAACCTCACAGCTTACGCTGGAGTCAAAAAAACTGATGAAAGAACATAGGAAATAAAACTTGATGAAAGGATTACAGAGCTGGAGTAAAAAACTGCAACTCAAACGTGCAAAACTTGTAAAATATTAACAACTAAATGCAATTAGGACAAA
This sequence comes from Pogostemon cablin, assembly GCA_023678885.1. Classification (NCBI taxonomy): domain Eukaryota; kingdom Viridiplantae; phylum Streptophyta; class Magnoliopsida; order Lamiales; family Lamiaceae; genus Pogostemon; species Pogostemon cablin. The sequence continues at coordinate 23,400,484 of CM042989.1, read as the reverse complement.
GAGAGTGTTTAAGTATGATATCTAACAAGGTATTTATCACATTCCAAAAGAGAGTGTTTAAGCAATGGCAAGATTCTATCACAATATAGGTCCAAATCAAAACCCAAAAGGATGAAATAGATAAAGTAGAGTGAACATAAAACAGAATCTAAAGCCACACATATGCTACAACACGAAGTTTTCAAGTGTTCTATAATATGGATGTAGAGTATATTCTGATGAATTTTTTCAGTGTTGACTACTGGAGAACAGTGGCGGATGCAGGGGGGTAGAAGGGGGTACGGATGTACCCCCAAAACCCCCAACCCCCTACCCCCACCCCTAATTTCTTTTTTAAAATTTTTTTTATATATATTTATATGTATAAATATTTGTATATTAACTAATTTGTATCCCCAAATTATTTAATTAATACAAATTTATACACAATTCATTACTATCTTAATAAATTTACACTATAAATTCATGATAATAATGCATTACATTACTTTTTACAAATATAAAAATTAGACAATGTCAAAAATAATTATAATTTTAGAGTATTATTTATTTATTATACGATTTTGAATATCAAATACTCCCCACTCCCTCTAATTACTTTACACTTTTCTTTTGACCAGCCTCAACACAAATGTACGTTTCTAAAAATTGTAGAAATGCATCTCAATAATATTCATTTTTTACACATATCTCAATAACTTTATACATATTTTCGTTAAATTATATACAATACTCATTTTTTTACCCACATTTAAACAACTTTAAACATCTTTAAACAAAAAAATGAATTTTTCTTAATCTCTGCATACAAAAAATATGTGTTACTTATTTGGATGGAAGGAGTAATAATTTTATAATTACATGTCGTAACCCCGAAAAAAATTCCTGAATCCGCCACTATCAAATGCTTCACACAACATAATGGCTTTCACTCCTCCAATCCAATTATTCCCAAATTGAGTTCTAATAAAAACCAAAAAAGGCATATTCTTCCCCAAAAACACTCACACGGAGATTCAATTGAACAAACAGAATCCAATCAAAACAATTGAGCAACGAGCAATTACCCTGATAAGCTTTGCTTATGTCTTGAAATTTTGATTACTCTTTCCAATAAGTTGATTACTATAAACAAATTTTTTTATTATCTTTTATTTTGAGCTATTCATGGTTCCGGTATCTTTTTTTATTAGGATTACTCTTTATAATAATATAGGTTACTCTTTGATTTGAGACTCTAATTATTGTGAAAATCAAACAAGATTGCCTTTTATTATTAGGATTACTCTTTAAAATAGTTTAGGCTACTCTTTATAATAATTTATGTTATTTTTTGATTTGAGACTCTAATATTTCATAAAGTTATTAAGATTACTCTTTATAATAATATAGTTACTCTTTAATTTAAGATTAATCTTTGTGAAAATCAAACAAGATTGCCTTTTTTTATATTATGATTACACTTTAAAATAATTTAGGTTACTCTTTATAATAATTTGAGTTATTCCTTGATTTGAGACTCTAATATTTCTGAAAGTTATTAAGATTACTTTTTATAATAATATAGGTTACTCTATATAGTAATATATGTTACTCTTTAATTTAAGATTAATCTTTGTGAAAATCAAATAAGATTGTCTTTTCTATTAGGATTACTCTTTATAATAATTTAGGTTACTCTTTGATTTGAAACTCTAATATTTCTGAAAATTATTAAGATTACTCTTTATAATAATATATATTACTCTTTAATTTAAAATTAATCTTTGTGAAAATCAAATAAGATGATTACTCTTTATGTTATTATTTATAATTAATTAAATTATTCTACTAAGTATTGTATTACTCTAACATGCAAGTGATTGCGTTTCCATACATACAAATGCAATGTCAAATGACTTTCTGGGATTAATTACACCCATCATTTCATTAATAAGTAAAATCGAGTTCAAAATTGATGCAGATTATCTTGGTCTGTTATGACATGGGAGTACATTAATAGAGCACTTCCTGGGATTGTAAAATTACATTCCAATAAGAATTACAAAAATAAACCAAGTCAATCTACACCATTCTTAATCTTACCAAACAAATTGAGTAGTCAATCCTTACGCCATCTCACCAATCTTCCCCAGAATCATAATGTCCAACTAAAATAAACACCATATCTCTACACATTATAACAAATAATCTTCAAAATACATGCAATGTTATTCAATTGAAATGCACATCTATCCAGGCCAGCGAAAAGCATGAATCTAAGTTTCCACCACTCAGAGATTCAAATCAAGTACAATTCTCACTCTGTAAACCAGATTCTAGGATATCAAAAGAAAAGACAACACACAGAATGTGATATATTTACCTAACGATGATCATCCAAATAAAGTAAGATGACAATAAACAAAAGCTCTGTATGTATACCAAAAGATAAGCAGATGAGTTATTACATCAACCTTAAACATCCATCCTCATTACTACCTAAACTAAACAAAACACACACCAATCATCAAGTTTCTTGAGCCACCTTTGCCTTTGTACGAGCTCCAAATACTCTACCAATGGTATCAACAATCTTCCTCTGTGCCTCAAGAATCATCCCCATTCTCTTCTGCTCAAGAAAATACAGCTCATTTAAAGCTTTGAAAGAATTGATAAAGAGAACAACTACTCAATGCTAAATTGCTCATCTGCTTTTGCAACGGACCACCATTAGGGGTGAAAATCAAACCAAACTACTCGATACTCGACTCGAGATCGTTCGGAAAAAGCTCGGTTTGAGCTCGGTTTGATAATGATATCAAACAAGCTTGAACACACATTTACGTTTGATAAAATTAAAAGCTCGGTTCGAGCTCGAGCTCGATTAATAAAAATAGATAAAGTAAGTGTAAATTTATCAAGTTACTCGAGCTCGGCTCGTGTTCAACTCGATAAAAGCTCGTTCGGGCTCGGCTCGATTGCTTATCAAACAAGCTCAAACATATATTTTGAAGTTCGATAATATTTCATACAAGCTTGAACAACTCTTCGTTCGGTTCGGTTCGACTCATTTACACCCCTAATCACCATCATCTCTCCTTCCAAGCAGCTTTGTTACATCCAATGCAATTATTTAGACAGTGTCCCAAATTCACAAAATCAAAGCATAATTCATCAAACCCAAAAATTAAATCCTAACCACTTCAACCCCAGTGTAATCTAAGATTAACAACATACCTATGAAATCAAAGAATTTAGACATTGGAACAATGAGAAAACCCCATGGATAATGCTGGAAATAATGTACTGCTTAGAGAAAAAAACATTTCCATCGAAGCAACAAACAATTGAGACACCTAAAACTTGAAAAAAGGGCAGGTAGGGCATGAATGGGGTCAATCGAGGAGAGTAAGCAATTGGGAATACCACCACAGAACAAGCTGCTGAATAGGGAACACTTTAGTCACCGGAGGTTAGCCTCACAGGCCGATTGACCAAATACTGTCGGCGAAAGTTAATCAGCGAGAAAACACACCAACGGCCCAGGAACACAGCAGGCTCAACTGATTATTATTCAAATAAGTATTATATTTCTTTTAAATATTTTATTTCTGTCGGATTTTATGATAATAATGGAGTTCAATTTATAGCTTTCGAATTTGATAACTCAATCGTTCCACTCTGATTTTTTATTTCCCAATATTTTGATATTGAAACACTTTTTTCTTCATTTATCAATGTATAATTTTAATTTAGAATTTTTTTAATCAAATACTCCCTTCACGTAAGAGGGCTTTTGCTTTTTTTCACGTAGATTAAGGATATTATTATTTAATGTGTGGTGGGTAATTGTATTAATGGGAGTGCAGACCCCATATTTTAATTGTATTAGTGTGGGTCTCATATGTGTAAAAAAAGAAAGGGAATCCTTTGAGTGGGACGACCAAGATGACAAAAAGACCATATTTAAATGGGACTTAGGAAGTATATGATTAATCATTGTTTTAGATAATTAAATAGTTATCACATTATTGTTTATAATTTGCATATATTGATTTATTTAATTTGTCTGAAAAAATTTAAATATGTGGTTCAGGGCATCATGTCCCCAAGGGTTTTGATATTTATTGGTAGGGTTTAGAATTTGTTTTAAGAGGTAAATTACGAATTTTTCCCTATGATTTATAGTATACTCTTATTTAGTGGTTTTGAGAAAATTAATAATAGTATAATTTTTATTAAAATATTAATTTTAAAAAATATATAAATAACTATAAAATAAACGTATATTGATTAACAGGTTTGGAATGGGTACATGTATCATAATATATATTTTTTAATGAGACGTGTATGAATATGAGTAGTTTATATTTAAATGGATAAGAGTATGGATACCCCATATAATAGTGGGTATATCCTACATAGTGTCATCCATTGCAACTACCCATTATACATTAAAATATTATATCTCTCAAACCAATATAAATTAAAATAGTACATTCCTTAATATTTAATTTGATTACTTGGTATTAGGAATACTTGATATGAGAAATTAATCATTGGTTCGATTAAAATTAATTTATGAGAAATATATGTAAAAGGTTTTAGGGAGCTACTCTTATAATTCACTGAAATAACTGGAGCCACTCTTAAAATTCATTGAAATAAGTATAATCAAATTATGCATGGGTAGAAATGTAATTTTTAGGGAGGTTTTATAAAAAATTATAAGGAGGGGTTTTCATTTTTCAAAAATATAATAACAATTTTAAGAGAACAATCTGTCAAATTTTTATTTTTTCATTTATTAATAGAATCTGTGTAAATCGAGAAAAATAAGTATTACCTATGAGTAATAATTATTTTAGCTGTGCCAATATCAATTCATTTCACTCTTCGATTATAATATTAACCAATTATGCGAGATACAATACATAATAATTTTAATCTATGCTTGTAAACGCCCCCCACAATCTTTGTCAATATTTTCTTTCATTGTATATTTAAAATGCATAATTTCCTGATCTTCTTATTGTTAAAAAGGAACATACGTAGCATGGATTAAATGTTAATATTTTTCACTATTTTCTTTCGTTATATATTTAAAATGCACTGTTTTTTCATATCTTCTTACTGCTAGAAAGGAACATACGTAGTATGAATTGAGGGATTGTATTATAAAAAATCCAATTTAAATAATTTTTAAGTGAACATATACTTCTTTTATAAAACGTGTGACCGTGCAACGCACGGGACGAGCATTAGTTTTGAAGGGTTATCAGTTGGGCCCGGTTTAAATTGATAAAAAATACTCCCTCCATCCCATAAACAAATTCACACTTTCTATTTTTGTCTGTCCTATAAACAAGTTCACACTCCCAAATAAGGAAATATACACAAATCAATAACCTTACAACACACTTTAATTTCAAAATTGTCACCCCTTTACAACTCGCATAACAAACTTTATAATTTATTTATTACCTAAAAATACCAAACTTTCCCTAAAAATAATTTTTTCTTAAACTTCGTATCTACAGTAACTGTGAATTTCTCTTTGGACCGGAGGGAGTACACTGTTTACTTGACGTAAGACTATTTCCATTGGTGACCCAAATAATGGGTCGACCATATAAGACAAAGAAGAGTGAAATAAAAAAATAAAAAAAGAAGAGAAATTAAGCAACCAATTACAGAATTGTTCACTGAGCAACCCAATTTTCAACCTCTCCAACCCATAATGTGACAAGTGTCACATTGTGATTGGTTACCATTAATTTAGATATAATTTAGATTTTTAATAAATAATATTTAAATTATTATTTTAAAAAAATAAAAATAATCAAAATTCATAATTTTATTTTCTTTACAAATAGAATATAATATTGATATATTTTGGATTACAATAAAAAAATATATTTCTTTTCTTAATCTCAAATTATATATTTTTCTTCTCTTTTTTATTTTATTTTTACTTTAAATTTTTTAAAAAATTATTATAAATATAATATTGTTTTAATTTTAAATATAATTTTATTTTCTTTACAAATAGAATATAATATTGATATATTTTGGATTACAATAAAAAAATATATTTCTTTTCTTAATCTCAAATTATATATTTTCTTCTCTTTTTTATTTTATTTTTACTTTAAATTTTTTAAAAAATTATTATAAATATAATATTGTTTTAATTTTAAATATAATTATTAAAAAATCTCAAAATAATAAAATATAATCATTATTATATATATATATATATATATATATATATATATATATATATATATATATATATATATATATATATATATATATATATATATAAATGAGAGAGAAATGAATATTTTATTAAACGGATAGGTTGAGTTGGGTTGTTGATGGAGTATAAAAATATTGAAGTTGGGTTGAGTTGTAGGTTGTATGCGTGTATGAATATTATATTATTGGGTTGATTGTTGTAGGTTGTTAACGGGGTAGTCTAAATCCTAAAGAAGATCGTGGGTTAATTCTTGTTATGTGGGTTTAGGGGAGAAAATGACTTATGTATCCTATTTTTTCTTCTCCACATGGGGTCCGTGTCACTCCCATCTAGGAGTCGTTCTCTGCCTTCTTCCATAGAAAGGCGAAATCCTACTGCTTATGAGGGTTGTGTCATGTTCCACACCTGAATGGAGAAATCTTTGGTGTGTCGACACAACTGTAGCAACGATCTCTCATCGATCTTGTGTAAATCTTTTTTTTCCTTTCCATCTAGATTGTGGTTTTTTGTATTATGTTTATGTTTTTGTAAATATGAATCCCTAATTTTATTTTTCTTTTATTTTTTGCAACGATTTAGATCTTTTGAGGTTGAGTTTGAGATTGAGTTTAAAGGAATTTAGAAAATGATAATGCAGACATATACTAGTACAGAAGAAAATACTAAACATTATTTTTTTGAAAATTTGAAGGTAAGTAACGTTTACTGTAATTGATTGTAAGCAGACAATTGTTACTGTAATTGATTGTAAGCAGATAATTGGAAAGCCTTTGGAAAGCCTTGTGAGTGTATAGTTTTGTTGTTGATGGGCTTATAGGTTTTTTTATATCATTCAAATTATTGATGGACTTTGGGGGTTAATTTCATCTTTATGGGATGTCACTAACGGTGCTCAAGGTGAAAGTAGTGTCTTCATTTGAAAAGTCGTTTCACCACTTCAAATTGAGTACACGCAGTGAAGAGAATGCATTTATCACAACTTGGAAAAGATAATTGAAGAGGTGGAAGGTTAGAACGGTTTAAAAAATGGTTATCTTGTAATTATGGAACAGGGAGGTTCTAAAATAAGTTGGAAAAAAATTAGTTAGACCGGTGCTTATGATGTCATGCATGGTGGCCATGTTTGAACTAACTCAAATGTCAAAGTTTGGCCTTTGTATTTCAAACTTAGTAAGTAGTAATATGTTTTGGTCCAATATATGGATACCTATTTTAAGTTCGATTTGTTTATGCAAAACTTAGAAGTAATATGTGTACAATATGTGGATGCTTTTTAGATGAACCTTTCTTGGAATATTATTGATTTTAATGGGTATTTATGTTTCTATTTATTTTTGTTACTCAAGTTTTTTTTTTATCATTAAATTAGACTTACCCTGCTTTATTATTATTATAGGATTGAAAGAAAGTTAATACTTTTGATAACTAAAGGCATCTCACAAAATTTGTTTGTGCAGATTCACAAATGACTTGCCTCATAATTATAGTAACTAACGAAATATTCTAGAGTAGCCTTGCCACATTTCTTACTTTGATAATTCTAGAATAATTGAGCTATTTATGTATTTTTTACGTTAATTATTTTTCTTAGAAATGTAAATATCTCATCATCTCTTTTCCATATATTCTATTGTAATATATTAAAAGTGGCTAACCAAATGTTAACATTTTTTTCTCATTTTATCCCCACTTATAATTTTTTACAACGTTTTTACCCTTTATTTATCATATTAAAATTTATAATATATTAAAAGTGACATTATTAATTAATTACAAAATAAAAATATGATGACTTTTCATTATTCATATTCATATTCATAATCATATATATATATATATATATATATATATATATATATATATATATATATATATATATATATATATATATATATATATATATATATATATATATATATATGATGAGTGTGTAAATTCACAAGTTTGGCATCATGTTTTGTGCTAGTTTTGGAGAGTTTTGAGGTAGAAATAGGTGGAAAACCTATATATATTGTGAATTAGCATGAATCAGGTGTTAGTGGAGCTATTTAAGTGGTTTTCATAGCAAAATCGGAGTAGAAGTGTCAAGAATCGAAGAGACGAAGTCGAGACCACGCGAACCGCCAAGGAGAGAGGTGGGTTCGACCTGTTAGAGGAGGGTTCGACCTCTCTAGTAGGTCGAACCAGCGTTGAAAGAGTGCAGGAGAGGGGTTCGACCTGTCTATCAGGTCGAACCAGTTCGCGAGAAAGTTGATTTGACCACGACGTTTGTGGTTCGACCAAGACTCGAGGGTTTGACCTATACAAGAAGTCGAACCAAGTGCAGAAATTGTCTAGTAAGTGGGTTCGACCTGCTGCTAGTGGTTCGACCTGTTTGCTGAGATCGAACCGTCGTGCGGAAACTTACCTTATCCGGATTTTCGAGACCAAAACGCGTGGGATCACTTGAAAAGCCCATTCCAAGCCCTAGAGACGTGATTACAAGTATAAAAGGAGGCTCATGCAGTCAAGGAAGACATCACCAATCACCAATCACCAATCACACAAAAACACAATATACAACAACACAATACAAGAGAACTTTTAGAGTCCGCTGGAGAGTCAAGTAAGATTGGTCCATCTAACCATGATTGCTCCTAGATCAATCATGGGCTAGAGCCACTTCGGTAGTTCTAGGGTTATGAAAGTTTCATGAGTTGATTTGTATTTCGTGTGTATACTCCGTACAACACTACTTGTGGTTTATTTTATATAAGATTGTGCGTTTTTAATCCATACTCATAGTTGTTTTGTGCATCAATAATCGTTATGTAGAGTCTGAATGCATAACATGGTTATTGATTGAGTGCGTTCACTAATGAGCAGGGTTTATTGTTATAATTCTAAGTGAATGGATTCCGAGGTTTTATTAGAATCGTCTTATATGAATGTTTGTTAATTGAATTGAATTCGGGTTAACAAGTAGGATTAAGAATATAACTTTATAGTACCTAAAAAGGGAGATCAAATCGGGTTAGAGTACTAAGTGCACGGGAAATAATTGATTATGATAGTACCTAGAAAGGGGGGTAAAGTATACATCTTGCTCTGAGGATACTCACACGTGTCAAAAGCTTATCTATTTGTGTCTATAGAGTATATTTGCATGGTCTAGCGATGCGTCCATAAACCACAAGGCAGAGTCGGACATCGACACACGAAAGTATGAATTAACGAATGAAACTGGATGGCCTGACGAACTACCTAACATCTTATTTGATCACAACAACTCTTCTCTTGTTCTTGTTATTTATTTACTATTTTAATTGTTACTTAGTTTACAAACCAACAATTACAATTCTCAACATAGTCATAATTGCTAGGAAATAACTAAAGTAATATTTATCCGTCCCGTGGATTCGATATTTAACTTGATCACCTTCGAAACTACAATTGATATCCTTCATACTTGGGGATTAAAATTGTGTGTTGAGAAAACGACCATCAAGTTTTTGGCGCCATTGCCGGGGACGGCTTAAAATATCTTTTTGTTATTTCTAGTTTATTAGGGCTATTTATCTTGTTTTGTTTTTTTAATTCTAGTTCTTTTTAGGTGTATGCTCACGAGATCAAAGAAAGGTGAACTTGAACCCTATAATCCTGAGATCGGAGCATCGTCAAGAAAGAAGAAGAAGAAGAAGAGCAAGGCAAAGACTATTGATCCAACTGAAGCTCTGAATTTTGGAGTTGAAGTTGACGAGCAGATTTCGCAGATGATTGAAGCTACAACTGAAGTTAATTCGGCAGTAGAGACAGTTAACATGGCAGCGAATCCGGATAATCTAGCCATCCAAGAGGTTTTCAGAAATAATAGGGCTGGAAATTCTGGGCTTCTAGGAGCGAGTGGAACTAATGCAGCTTTCGATCTTCATCCCGCTCTTATTAGCATGATAGAAATGAACTCATTTTTAGGAGGGTCTTTCGAGGATCCGCAGCAGCATCTGAACAAGTTCTTGGGCTATGCAAGTACTCAAAAAGACGCAGGAGAACATGAAGATGCTAGGAAGATCTTCTTGTTCAAATTCTCGCTTACTGAAAAGGCGAGAGATTGGTACGACACTATCAACGCAGCTGAGTGCACCACTTGGGAGTAACTGCAGTTAAGGTTCTTGGAGAGGTACATGCCACCTTCAAAGGTGTTTAAGATGAAGCAAGACATTAACCAATTTGCTATCGGTGGAGGTGAAAAATTTCATAAAGCATGGGATAGATTCAAGGACATGCTCAGGAAGTGTCCTCAACATGGGCTATCTAAAGCTCAATATATCAGTATATTCTACAATGGATTGGACTGTGATTCACGAGTGTTATTGGATGCTTCTTCTAATGGAGCTTTGCTTACAAAGTCATCCGTAGAGGCCGAGAAGTTGTTTGAAGATATTTCGATGAATTCGAGGGATTGGCCAACTGATAGAGTTAGAGGTACTTATGTCCTTGGGAAGGTAGCTCAGGTTGAACAAGCAATGGTAAAAACAAGTAGAGAGAATGAGATCATCTCTAGCTTGTCCAATATCAACAAGCTACTTGAATCCCAACAGAAGCAAATCAGCGAATTATCTCAGCGCGTACTAATCATGCAGCAGGAGTTGAAGAATGATGGACCAATTTAAGAGGAGTTGGAAGAGGCACACTATGCCATGGGTCAAAGTATTCAAGGGACTAGGTATCCAGATCAAGGAAACTGAAACTACCAAGGGAATTATCGAGGAAACTTTAATAATCGTGGTCTCCCGGGTGGTTATCAACAGCCTAGGAGGCCGGAGTTCTCATGGAACAATCCGAATAATGCGATTCAACCTCCGATGCGTGTTGATTCAGGTGCTAAGGTGAAAGAAGGGAAACCGGGTTTTGAGGATACTGTGAACAGGTATATGGCCAAGAACGATGAAAGAGTGAACCGCCTTGAGGCCAAACTTGAAAAGAAAATCGATGCAAACCATGAGGTTATATCTAAGCAGGTGAAGGATCTTACATTGCTGATGGGGGAGATGGTAGGAAGTGTTAACAAGCTTACTCAAACTCTTGAGAAGGGGAAGTTCCCGTCTCAAAGTATTGAGAATCCAAGGACCTGCAACGCCATCACACTGAGGTCAGGAACGCAGTACGAGGGACCTATAAGGTCGGAATCAAATTTAGACATGTCTAGGGCAAGATTCGACATAGTTCGACCAACATTGAAGGTCAAACCATACAGGGGAAGTCGAACCAACGCACTGGACACGATCAGGAGGCATCGCAGCATCGGTTCGACCAAACTACAGATGGTTCGACCTGGCATACAGGTCGAACCATGGTCGAACCTGATAATTCAGAGCACTCTATTTTTCCAGAACACCGGTTCGACCAAATTAATGATGGTTCGACCTATCCAACAGGTCGAACCCAGGTCGAACTGTACAACTTGGAGCACTCTGTTTTGTCGCAGCAACGGTTCGACCACGACGAACATGGTTCGACCTATCAAACAGGTCGAACCTTGGTCGAACCGAAGGGCGGAAGGAGTACAGTAGATTGGTTCCACCTAAGTGGCCGTGGTTCGACCTACTCAACAGGTTGAACCCAGGTCGAACCTCAAATTAAAAAAGAGAGCAGTTGTCTAGAAGAGCGGTTCGACCAATACGTGCTTGGTTCGACCTGTTCCTCAGGTCGAACCCTGGTCGAACCCATCCAGAAGTTTCCTGTTGCTACTCCGAACACTCTCGATGATATTGATGCTACTCCAGTGGTTCAGAATGAGCAAAGTACAGAGATAATAGCTGAGAAAAAGTGGGAGAGAGCCAAGCGATTGAGAGCCGAAAAGGAGAAAGCGGAGAAGGTTGATCGTGATGACTGGGGGATTCCCAAAACGAAGATACCTCAGCCGTTTCCTTACAAGCTTGTGAAGAAGGGATTGGAAGAGAAGTTCAAGAAGTTTTCAGAGATAATGAACAAGATAAGCTTGAGCATTCCTTTCTCAGAGGCAATCATGGAGATGCCGTACTATGCCCGATTTCTTAAAGATATATTGTTAAAAAAGCGGAGCTTAACCGGAATTGAAACGGTGAATTTATCTGAGAATTGCAGCTCAATCATTCAAAGGAAGCTGCCGCAAAAGATGAAGGATCCGGGGAACTTCACTATTCTATGTGAGATCAGAAAGGGGCCGGCACGACGAGCTTTGTGCGATCTAGGGGCAAGCATCAATTTAATGCCATTGTCTATCTTTCAGAGGCTTGGTTTGGGGGAGTTGACCCCTACAACAGTGGTTCTCCAATCGGCGGACAGGTCGATGACATTTCCAAAAGGTATAATTGAAGACGTTCTCGTCAAAGTGGAGAAGCTAGTATTTCCTGTGGACTTTCTTGTGCTAGAGATGGAAGATGACAAGGATAATATCCCTCTAATCTTGGGGAGACCTTTCCTTGCTACTGCTGGAGCTATGATTGATGTTCAAAATGGAGAGCTTAGATTGCGGATGGACAAAGAAGAAGTTTTTTTCAACTTGGACAAAGCAATGAAGATGCCCATGGGGTCTCAGTGTTATAGTATTGACGTGGTAGAGGAGATTGCAAAGGAGGATATGTCTCTGATCCTGTCAAAGGATTCTCTTGAGACATGTTTGATGGAGTCTCTTACTTATCCCACTACGGAGCTTGACGGACTCTCTAACGAGATATGTATTGAATATCTTGAGAACTTACTTGCTTTGGGTGATGCTAGGTATGCATTGGAGAAAGCTAAGGATGAAGAAGCGAAAGGGTCTAGGAAGTACTTGCCGTTGGAGAGAGAGAGCACTCCGATGGAAGTGAAGAAAAAGGAGTTGAAACCGTTACCGGAATACTTGACGTATGCTTATCTTGGTGACAATGAAAAAGATCCATCAGGTGAATCGGAATTCAAGAGGAGGATTGACTCGGAGGAGTCTACACGGCCATGGGATGAAGGTAATTCTAATGATCATATTTTTGTGAGCGAGAAAGGTGCCGTGCTGACTGTAGACAAAGGAAGAAAAGATGATGCCTACTTGAAGCCTCCTAACTTACCACCGGATACCAACAAATTTGAAAGTCCTTGCTCTCGTTCTTATCCTGACTTTGATCTTGATGGAGATAGGAGTTATTCCAAAATTGAGTGGAAGATTGACAGGAATGAGAAGAGAAAGTTTGAGAAAGGAGATTCTACTGATCGTATGGTGCATAAGAATGGTAAGGTGGAAAGTGTGGATGATAAGAGGGAGAGAAAGTATTGGAAGGTGAGGATACGATATGATCATCCTCTGATCAATTAGTCTTCTGAGTGGTATTCCGTCGTGACTCTCCGACGTTAAACATGAGCGCCTGTTGGGGGCTTTCCCTCCTATTTTAATGCTTTATTTCTTTCGTGTGAATAAGAAATTTTTATAGTTGAAGTGCTTCTTATCGACAATTACATCTCTTTGCAAACTTAGTTTCGACTATAGTTTCTACTAAGTTTGGGGGGGTGTGATGTACTTACCTTGATAAGCACCGATAGTATAATCTTTTTTGTGACGTTTGTTAGGGGAGTTAATTTTTTGCGGCATATTTAAAACTTTAACCGGTTTGTATGTGTTAATTTTTTGTAACTTGCCTAATGTTCCGTGGTGTTTTGTTGTTCTGTATTTTGAGTGATTGCGGAGTTACTCATGATTGATAAGTTTTTAAAGAACCAATTCTTGATGAAGTTGTGCTCTAATTGTACCTAATGATTCGATTTGAAGCTTGAAGTGTGTAGGGATTGAAGAACACTCGATTTTGGAGTTTCCAGGGGGTAGGTTCGACCAGTGCCAGGAGGTCGAACCCAGCTGAAGAAGTTGAACCGTGGTGCAAAAGTTGTCCAGAGAGATGGTTCGACCTCATGCAAGATGGTTCGACTAGATCAACAGGTCGAACCAAGGTCGAACCAGTGATAGCAGAATTCCAGAAGTGCGGTTCGACCACGACGTTCTTGGTTCGACCTGTTCAGCAAGTCGAACCGAGGTCGAACTGGTGACATGAATCTTACAGAAGGGTGGTTCGACTTAAGTCGATATGGTTCGACCTGGTCAGCAGGTCGAACCCAAGCCGAACCGAAGGAGAAGGTATTCAGAATGTTGATTCGACCACGATGAAGTTGATTCGACCTCTTCCACAGGTCGAATCAAGGTCGAACCAAGCCAGGAAAGTGTGTTCTTAATTCCGTCCTTTTATGATGCATGAGTTGGGCTGTAGAGATACTTGTATGATTTGATTCGGTTTATGGGCTGTTGATTTTGTGCATTCATATGTTCATGTGTTAATTTCTATTGATGAAAAGCATGTATAATTTGATAAGTATGTAGAGTTCTTGTGGAATTGATCTTAATTATGTGCTATGAGGAGTACATAGGATTCTATTTACCTATGTGAGGATTTGAGCCTTGTTAATCATGCTTGATCATGATTGTTTTATTCTTGAGAGGATCATTCATATGAACGTATTCTAGAACTTGGTTTGGAGTCTTGTGTGAGACTTATGATTGATAAATTGTTAGGACATGATCTTAGGCCATTATTTTGTGATTAAGCTACTTAGCCAAATTTTGTCATTCCTAATGATTTTATTAACCTTTGGATGCCCCGTTGAGCCATTAAAAACCTTTTCTTTTGTAGCCGAAGTAAATAACCTTATAAACCTTTACTTGAGCCTTGATTAACCTATTCATTGGTAGAGAGAGTTGAGGTGAGTAAGTGTTGCAAGAAGAAAAAGGAAGATAGAATATGGTTAGAAAAAAAGTATGGTTAAATCTTGTTTAGGGGTAGTGCCTGAAACTGGTACCTCGATTGATTATAACATGAAGTTTTAAGCTTAAGAGCAGCTGATTGATAAAGAGAAGAAGGGTAGTGCCTAAAACCGGTACCCGAATTGTCTAAAGAGATGATGTTGATGCACGGAAAAGAAGAAAATCCATGAGAAGAAGAAGAGAAGTTGGAGGAGATATTGCAGCAAGAAGAAGAAATCGAGAACCTCTAAGGTAACTCTCTACTAGTGTCTTAAGTTACTTTACCTAAATTTTCCTACCTTTTTCTAAAGAGCCAACATTACAACCCAAAAACAAGTCCTTTGTGATCCTAGTGAAGAGTTGATTATAAGTTGATTTTTGAGACCTTTGCCAAGCTTATGGTTACGCGTGAATATGGATTGATATGAGTGTTTATATTAGCCTATATAGTGTCTCACGCACTTGAGTGAAAGAGAATAAATACTTATCTTTTGAGCTAGATTACTTAGTACTCCGAATGGTGTGTGATTGGATTGGTTTTGTATGAGTGATATATATGAAGCAATTAATACTTGTTTGATTTAATGAAGTTGCATGTGTGATATGTGTTGTACTTGATCTTGGTGAATTATACACGACTCTTGTGGTTTGATTTGGTTGCCTCGGGACGAGCAACATGTAAGTTTGGGGGTTTGATGAGTGTGTAAATTCACAAGTTTGACATCATATTTTATGCTAGTTTTGGAGAGTTTTGAGGTGAAAATAGGTGGAAAACCTATATATATTGTGAATTAGCATGAATCAGGTGTTAGTGGAGCTATTTAAGTGGTTTTCATAGCAAAATCGGAGTGGAAGTGCCAAGAATCGAAGAGACGAAGTCGAGACCACGCGAACCGCCAAGGAGAGAGGTGGGTTCGACCTGTTGGAGGAGGGTTCGACCTCTCTAGCAGGTCGAACCAGCATTGAAAGAGTGCAGGAGAGGGGTTCGACCTGTCTATCAGGTCGAACCATGGTCAAACCAGTTCGCGAGAAAGTTGATTCGACCACGACGTTTGTGGTTCGACCAAGACTCGAGGGGTTCAACCTGTACAAGAAGTCGAACCAAGTGCAGAAATTATCCAGTAAGTGGGTTCGACCTGTGGTTCGACCTACGGCCAGTGGTTCGACCTATTTGCTGAGGTCGAACCGTCGTGCGGAAACTTACCTTATCAGGATTTTCGAGGCCAAAACGCGTGGGATCACTTGAAAAGCCCATTCCAAGCCCTAGAGACGTGATTACAAGTATAAAAGGATGCTCATGCAGTCAAGAAAGATGTCACCAATCACCAATCACCAATCACCAATCACACAAAAACACAATATACAACAACACAATACAAGAGAGCTTTTAGAGTCCGCTGGAGAGTCAAGTAAGATTGGTCCATCTAACCATGATTGCTCCAAGATCAATCATAGGCTAGAGTCACTTCGGTAGTTCTAGGGTTATGAAGGTTTCATGAGTTGATTTGTATTTCGTGTGTATACTCCGTACAACACTACTTGTGGTTTATTTTATATAAGATTGTGCGTTTTTAATCCATACTCATAGTTGTTTTGTGCATCAATAATCATTGTGTAGAGTCTGAATGCATAATATGGTTATTGATTGAGTGCGTTCACTAATGAGCAGGGTTTATTGTTATAATTCTAAGTGAAGGGATTTCGAGGTTTTATTAGAACCGTCTTATATGAATATTTGTTAATTGAATTGAATTCGGGTTAACAAGTAGGATTAAGAGTATAACTTTATAGTACCTAAAAAGGAAGATCAAATCGGGTTAGAGTGCTAAGTGCACGGGAAATAATTGATTATGATAGTACCTAGAAAGGGGGGTAAAGTATACATCTTGCTCTAAGGATACTAACACGTGTCAAAAGCTTATCTATTTGTGTCTATAGAGTAGATTTGCATGGTCTAGCGATGCGTCCATAAACCACAAGACAGAGTCGGACATCGACACACGAAAGTATGAATTAACGAATAAAATTGGATGGCCTGACGAACTACCTAACATCTTATTTGATCACAACAACTCTTCTCTTGTTCTTATTATTTATTTGCTATTTTAATTGTTACTTAGTTTACAAACCAATAATTACAATTCTCAACATAGTCATAATTGCTAGGAAATAACTAAAGTAATATTTATCCGTCTCGTGGATTCGATATTTAACTTGGTCACCTTCGAAACTACAATTGATATCCTTCATACTTGGGGATTAAAATTGTGTGTTGAGAAAACGCTCATCAATATATAACATATTAAAAGTGGAAAGACATTGTTTCTCATTTTAATCCTCCTTTATTTTAATAATTACTCTCTTAGCCTTAATAATTATATTAATAAATTTATTAATTTAATTTTGCAAATCAGTTCAAAATTTACTTAAACATCATTAACCTTTTTGATTTATAACTTCATGTGACTCTTGAGTTTTTAACTTAATTCAACTATAAGTAAATTTCAAGCAACTCTTGGTTTCATGTTTATCACCTATATATAGTAACTTACATTTTGGCATAAGCAAGCATGTTGTTTGACAATTTTGTGCCTCAAATGCTTTATTTCTTTAAGCAATAAGATGCATGCCAACATCATCAAAGCTTTTTATTGGAGGTGAGTAATTCTATAACTGTGATGATTAATTGATTTCTTTCCATGTCTTAATGTATATGACGTCATTGTTACTGCAGATCCCTCCTACAACATGGATAGAATCAATAGGACGGAAGCTTTCTCTCCATATACAATATATAAAAGTCGTTGATCAAAGTATTTTCTTTATAAGACTTTTAAGTTTGATAGGATTCTTCCCTACACTTAACAAGTTCATTGAAATTATTATTTTTATTATTGAAGCTACAAAAATATAAAAGTAGTAATCTATTTGATGATTAAAAAATTCAACTTTTGAAACTAGATCATTTGGGAACTACTCAAAAAATAGCTTCTTTAATTGTCAACATTCATCTTATATGTTACTACTAAATTTTTTATTCTTTTAATTAAAAAAAAAAGAGAATTGCAAAAGTCATTATAGACTTTGAGATTGGTCATTGTTGAACAAACACAACCTTTTGAACTCTAAAATTTATATGATCTGGTTTCATGAGCAACATCATCAAACCCAATCTTGGATTTTGACACAGTTATCAAGTACTCAATGAAGCTTCGGAAAACAAAGAGAGAATGGAATGATGAAAATCTCAAGAATTGCAAGTTGATGGAGTGAAGTCTAAGTGCATCCTCATCAAATTATAAAAAATTCCGATTCTTTGATGTTGGCCAGAATGTGTATTTATCTTAATTCGTGTTAGTTTTGTATCACTTTCATGTTTTAAATATAATTTTGACATATATAATTTCTACAACTAATTATAAATCACTCCTAAAGATCATGTATTTCATATCATAAATATAAAAACAAATACTTAAATTAATCAATATATTTAAACATAAGAAGTGCAAAAGTTACAAAATAACCGAAAGCCAATGGGTATTACTTGTTAATAAAATATTATTATATATATTAGTTTTGAGCCCGTACGATGCACGGGATTGATAATTTTTCCAATATATTAATATTTCTTTTTAGTATGTGAAATTTTATATTAAAATTTAATTTATTTATTAAATTTATTATACATTATAATACTAAGTTCTGTAAATTTTACATTATTAAAATTTTCATTATAAAACTTTTTCATGTAATTTATTAAATTTTCAAAATCTGTTATGCTATTATACAATTTTTTAAAGTTATCTTCCATTGTTAACGGTGATATATTTGACCCGATACTAATAGTTGTACTCCTCAATTATCAACTTATTCACATTAAATTAAATTTAATAAATTAAAAAAAACAAACAAAATTATTCTAATTTAATAGCAAGATATAAATTGAAATTGTGTTTACACTATATGAAATTAATAGATTTTTCGATAAATAAATTTGAATCTAATTTATTAAGAACTCAAAACATTACTTTATCATAAAAGTAGATTTTATTCCATTATTAATATTTACTAAGAAAAAAAATTGATTTATGAAAATGTTATATTTTACCACAAAATATATTTATCGATTCAAAATAAAATTGAAAAAAAAAATGCTAAATCAAATAAACGTGATTACATGAAAAATTTAAGCACATTTGTATTGTCTTTAGGGAGGCGCTTGGTTAGAGGTATTAGCGGTGGGTACTGGGAATGAAAGAGTATTGATTCCCATTTCTCATGCTTGGTTAGAGGTAATGAGAATCCAAATCCCTCAATTGATTCAATGTATATCCTCACCTCTTCAATCACTTTCATTCTCATTACCATTATCCTCATCAATGATTCCATTACCATTGTCATTCCGCATTTTGAACCAAGCGGCTCCTTATTTGAATGACTACATCATCATCCATTTTAGGATTATTCATATTTTATTTTAAGAATCACTTTTCAAACTCATCTACACCCACGTTCTCATAATATTGCAAATAAAATATTATTCAAATCATCTAAACGTTTTAGACATAATTTAAGCATTGTGAGATTCATAGCATATTCTTTTTCAAAATGTACCAAATTCGATTTATTTACTAAACTTCACCTAATTAATACTTTTTCCCCTTATAAATTTCATTACAACTTGTGTTAGAATATATAATTTTTTGAAAGTCATCTTATCATTTTTGTTCTTCTAAAAGAAAAAAGCAAAAAAATGCATCATCGAATTAGTGTTGAGCCCATGCGATGCACATATTAATTAATTAATATTATATTTAAATATCAAATTTGTTTAATTTTATTTTACGAAAATTTATATTTAAACTTTTAATTAATTTATTAATTTTATATATTGTCACATTTATTATATAATTCCTCCGTTTCATCGAATCTGTTACATTTTTATCATTTATTTGTCCTACAAAACTCTTTATTACACTCTAAAAAAACAATACCTACATCTAAGATACTTAAAAAAACATTTAATTTTAAAATTGTTACTCTCACTAATACACAGAACATTAATTTTTATTTTATTTGATAGTACTTAAAAACTAAAATGCCCTAAGAAATAAAATAAATTGGGTAAATAATAAAATTTCTTAAATGATATAGAAAAGTAAATATCAACGGCTTTATAAATCGATGGAGTATTAAATTTTTGCGTAATTTAAATTATACAGTTGTTTTTACTTATTTCTAATTTTTAATAGTTGAGTTAGTTTCATGTAAATCCGATTTTTAATAGCTGTTTTACTTCTATGAAATAATTTTAATTTATACTCAATTAAATGGGAGTATTAATTTTTTTAGCACACATTTTTATAAATCAAGTTCATACATGCAGTAATATACAAAAAAAAATTACTCTTTAGCTAGATGACATATTACTTAAAAAAAGATTACTCTTGAAATTTTAATATGTTAGTGAATTTTTATAATTTTATTAAATTGAGATATTTTCTTTATTCAAAACACTAATTTTACAAAAATATGATATGTGAGCTAGATTTACTATCACTCCAATATATGACACTCCAATATATGGCTAATTATACTGTGCACCCGGTGCACCCTAAGATATGGTGCACCCACTTTAAAAAACATATATAAATATAAACAAAAACATATACAATTATGAACAAAAATGTATATAATTTATTGTTAGTTTTTTTAATAAAAAATTGAGTGTAAAAAAATATACAATTATTAAAAAACATGTATATACTATTGAATAAAAAGTTATACACATATGAATGCTAGTTTTTTAGTGAAAAATTTAGTGTGAAAAAAATATATAATTATTAAAAATAAGTATACAAAATAGAATAAAAAGTTATACACATATGGGTGCACCCTTACACCCAGGTGCACCTAATATCAACTCCCAATATATAATTCTTTTTAAAGTTATAATGCAACGTTTAATTTCTTCCTATATTTGTGTTTATTTTATTATACAACGTTTATGAACATATATTTGTTTTTATTATTATACATAATAATATGTAAAATTGCATCCATGTTTGACTCTATACACTCATTAATAAAAAAAATACTCTAGATAATTTTTTAATGAACAATTAAATATTAAAAAATAGTAATACATTTATTTAATTAAAAACACATATACATCAGTGAATAAAATTAATACAGATTGTGTGTGAAAATTAACTTCGTGCAACGTAAAATAATAATAATAATAATAATAATAATAATAATAATAATAATAATAAGAATGATGATGATGATAAATAGTGCTCCCTCTACCAATTTTAAAGAGTGTCTTTTTTTTTTGGACGTACCGCCCAAAGTGTCTCATTTCTATTCTTACACACATGAAACCTACACACTCACTATACTCCCACTAATACAACTACGTATCCTTTATACATTAAATAATAATACTTATTAATTCACGTACAAAAAGCAAACGTCTCTCTTGGGTGGTACGGAGGGAGTATACTTTTACAGAAAACTTTAAAATATAGTTGGTCTAATTTTAAGAAGAATTTTTTTAAAAAAAATATTTTCAATGACGATAGATTACATAACACATTTATTTATCTTAAAATGATTAATTCATTTATTATATATTGGTATGTTTGTACAAATAAAAAATAGTATTTTAGAATAATAGACTTTTAAAAAGGGAATAGTATTTTAGAATAATAGACTTTTAAAAAGGGAGAAAGACTCACGTGAGACCATATCATGTAAGAGCTTAAGTAAGACGGATAAAAAATGATAACTTTTATAATAAAAAATGATACCCAACTAATGAAAAGTGATAATGTTATTTCATGAATAATTTATAATATAAATGAAAAGTGATAACATTTTATATCAAAAATAATAACATTTTATAGCGAAAATGATAACTAATTTAAAAGGCTAATTATAGTGTGCACCCGTACCCATATACAAATATAACAAAAAATATATACAAATATGAGCAAAAATGTATACAATTTAATTGTTAATTTTTTTAATGAAAAATTGAGTGTAAAAAAAATACAATTATTAAAAGTTATGTATACACTATTGAATAAAAAGTTATACATACATGGATACTAGTTATTTTAATGAAAAACTTAGTGTAAAGAAGTATACAATTATTACAAAACACGTATACAAAATAGAATAATATGTATACAAAATAGAATAAAAAGTCATACACATATGGGTGCACCCTTGTAACCTGATGCACCTAATATACACTCAATTTAAAATGTGTGAAATAATCTCATATGAGAAGTTTTCCTTTAAAAAATATCAATAGATTTTCTTTCATTACATATAAACACATATTTATACAGTTTTACTTTATCAACAATATATATATATATATATATATATATATATATATATATATATATATAATTGATTTAATTTGGAAATTAATAATTAATTTATTTAATTGTGTTACGAAATACTCTCTTAGTCTCCTTCCAAGAGGGTCGTTTTTTCATTTTGGGACATATAAGATCCACACTCATCCACTAATACACAATTAAAATATGGAGGCACACACTCCCACTAATACAACTATTCACTATATATTAAATAATAATACTCCTTAATTCACGTGCAAAAAATAAAAAAATCGGAAGGAAGGAGAGAGTATGATTAAAATTTCGCTACGATCCCAAAAGTAATTTAAAATTAATTATTGAAAAAAATTAATTAACGATGATATTAACTATGGATTACAAATTGCATCTTAACAATAAAAGTATTTTAATTAAATAAATTGATATAAAAATAATTAAGTATTGATTGATGATGCTTGAAAATTAAATTATGTTTTCCAAATATAATAAGTTAGATGTAAATATTCAATCATAATTTATGATAAATAACTTAATGAGATTAAGTATCTAAATCATAATTATTGATTTACGATATTATTGTTATTAATCATTAATAGTAGAAATAAATATGGAAAAATATGATAAATTAGTGCAAATAAAGAATAGTATCAATATATAAATTTATGATTGATATATATAATATTAAAGAATAGTATCAATATATAAATTTATGATTGATATATATAATTGTGTTAAATGGTATAATTAGTTAAAATTTTATTGACTTATTATAAATTTCGTAAAATTGTCAAATTAATTTAAAACAATTTAATGACTAATTAATTATTGATTAATGATGATTGGAAATTACATTTAAAATTGCAAATATGAATCCCCATCAGTAATAATTTACAGTGAATAATTAGATTCAAAATGCAAATCATTATAAATCAATTAAAGATTGAGAATTAACTAATAATTGATAACAAATATTGGAAAGCATTATTATTGAAATATAAATTATAGAAAAAGAACTGTCATAAATTTATCAATATATAAATTTATGATTGATATATATAATTGTGTTAAATGGTATAATTAGTTAAAATTTTATTGACTTATTATAAATTTCGTAAAATTGTCAAATTAATTTAAAACAATTTAATGACTAATTAATTATTGATTAATGATGATTGGAAATTACATTTAAAATTGCAAATATGAATCCCCATCAGTAATAATTTACAGTGAATAATTAGATTCAAAATGCAAATCATTATAAATCAATTAAAGATTGAGAATTAACTAATAATTGATAACAAATATTGGAAAGCATTATTATTGAAATATAAATTATAGAAAAAGAACTGTCATAAATTTATCAATATATAAATTTATGATTGATATATATAATTGTGTTAAATGGTATAATTAGTTAAAATTTTATTGACTTATTATAAATTTCGTAAAATTGTCAAATTAATTTAAAACAATTTAATGACTAATTAATTATTGATTAATGATGATTGGAAATTACATTTAAAATTGCAAATATGAATCCCCATCAGTAATAATTTACAGTGAATAATTAGATTCAAAATGCAAATCATTATAAATCAATTAAAGATTGAGAATTAACTAATAATTGATAACAAATATTGGAAAGCATTATTATTGAAATATAAATTATAGAAAAAGAACTGTCATAAATTTTTATCAATGAGCTAAATAATCAATTTATTTTTTTAAGAAATACCTTAAAACTTAATCCTAAATTACAAATCTTATACCAACCTATAATCTAGCAAGTTTTCTGCAATATTACAACTCTGAAACAATATAGATGCTGATACGTAAGGTAAATAAAGTTATCAATGTACTTCGAATCGATTTATCAACTCTACTATACATGTGCTGCTTATGTAGCTCCACAATTCCATGCACTCTAATGTATCCCATTCTTTTCTTTCTCTTCGACAAAAGACCCGACTCAATTAAGCAACTGCAAAATACCTAAAACAAATTGATTGGGGAGAACACTAATACAGAAACTCACATAATCACACAAACATGGATTCGTGAATACAGAAAATAAATTATTTTATTTCTAAAGAAATCAATCCAATGGATTTCACTGAGCAGCAGAGAGAGGAGAGTGATCGAAAGAGAAGAGAGTGATCAAAATCAAAGAAATCCGGCTAAATCTGAGATCAACGTTCTTGATATTGCGGAAAGCTTCAATGTCAACTGGCAAGCTACAGTACAAACAAAAAATTCAAAAAATATGAAAAAGAAATTGCATAACACAAAACAAAAAATTCAAAAAATATGAAAATGAAATTGCGTAACACAATAAATAGAAGAAGCAAAATGTGAAGTAAAGAACACATTCTTTCAAATCAAGAAGATTGGAAAAATCATCTAGTAAAGCTCACAAATCGCTTCTTCGAACACATCGACTTCACTTAAAAACTAATCCATCACAATCCCGCTCAAATGTGTGCAATTGTAGGACCAAATCTTTTGCAATCACATCTTTTGATTAGTAATTCCGCATAACCCTTTTCTCCCAAAATAAAGCCAATCAAACATCTCCAACAAATGTAGAACATACACATTAACATTATTTATTTATTTTTTATTTTTTAATGAAAAAGCAAAAATATTTTTATTCTTTACCAATCGGGGTGGTGACCGAAAAAGGAAATCGTTCAATACGCTCGACGGAAGAACGTCTGAAGCCCTCTGTCTATTAGGCCATAGGTCGCATGCTGAGATCGACATGGCTGTACGACAAATACAACCCCATATTTAAAATTCCAGTCGAGTTTGACATAATGGCTTAACGTCTAGATCTGTGAAAGATACATGAGAGAATTAGAGATAGAAATTTGCGTAGAACTTAGAAAGATTGAGGAGAGAAAGAGTGAGAAACTCATGTAAATCTATTCTCAGAAAAATCTCCATGGCTTCAGGGCATCGGCTGTAAAGATAGTATCCACTGTTTCAAAGTAGGAGAAGAGTAGAGAGAAACTCTGTGTTCAATATGCAGGAGAGAAAGAAAGTTTGAGAAATTGAATTTCAATTGTGAAAGGAATGTTTGATTCTATAAATAAAAAAAATAATAGAAAGGAAAAATTTTAATTAGAAAAAAATAATAATGACAATCTAAAAGTAGAAACAGCTCAAAACACCCTCACCAAGATATGTCATCAAGAAGTACGTAGAGGCATGCCAACTCAACCAAATAAAATTGCAATTTAGATGTCTTTTTATATATATATATATATATATATATATATATATATATATATATATATATTAATGTCATGTTGGTATGAATGATACGAAACTTTGGATTTTATAAAATTAATGTAATTATTAAGTACATTATATATATGAGTATATTTATACATATACAATTATATATTTATTTTAATAAATGATCAACGTTTTATTTTTGAGTTGATTTACTGTGCAACAAGTGCAACTTAAAAAATAATCCATATTTAAAAAATAATCCATACTGTCTTTGGCATGGATTTGGCCTCTTGCAAGCACAAGTTTAACAGTGAGCCCTCCCTATAAGCCACTTGAGGCACATCCTGCGATTTACCTCCTCCACCAATCCCCAAGGCAGGGGCGGTGGGGGCCCCTGATAGTGGAGTACACCATTTTTTCAAAAATTCCAAATGGACCATTAATCTTTCCACTGGTTACACGCCTCCCCTCTCTTCTCCCCTCCGATCTCGCGTGTTGATCTCGCGCCGCCTCCCCCATCTCCTCATATTTACTTTATCTTCATGCCTCCATTCCTCTCAGATCTCAACCTCCACAACACCTCCGTCACCTCAGATCTCAAACTCCGCCCCACCCTCCATGTCCCCTTCTGTCTACTGTCTATAAGTTATTTCTTTCAATTGAGGTATTTTGTTTCTTTCAATTGAGGTATTGGAAATAGGGATTGAGCTGTTTGGATATGGAATTGAGATTGTAATTAGGGATTAAGGCTGGTTGGATGTGAAATTGAGGATTGAAATTGGGTTGGATGTGAAAGTGAGGATTGGAATTGGGGATTCAGCTGATTGGGATTCGCGGTTGATTAGAGCTGTGAAAGAACGTGGAGATGGAATTGGAAGCAAAACTAAAATAATGTATATTGTATAAGTTGTAATTAATTAATGTATATAATTGTCTTTATAAATGTATTTGTATCCCTGCATGAATCACTTACGGCCATGGATTGACGTAGACTTTGATCTATGTTTGAGATAGAAGACTTACCTAGAATGCACAAATGTATGATCATCTTACGATCATATTAAATTAGTATATTAGTTTTAATAATATTAAATTAGTATATTAGTTTTACTACTGTATTAGTTTTACTTTATTAATGTATATACTTGCATTTATAAATGTATTATATTCTTTTATAAAGTATAATATTAATTAATGAGCAAAAATAAAGTAAAAAGAGTATACACTTATTAAGAAAATCTTATACGTTATTGCATTATAACTCATACACTTTGATATTAAAATATATACGTAATCTTATATGTTAACTATATTTTTTTTGTTCAATTTACCACCTAACTAGAAATGTAGTAATTAATTTTATAAATAAAATTTATATTTTATTAATTTTTAAATACTCATTTAAATATTTAAATAAACTATAGTATTTAATTCATACTAATGTATATATATTTTCTGTAAATGTATTACATTTTATAATAAAGTGTATAACATTTTATACTAATATGTATAACTAAAATTAATAATATATTGATAAATATATTAATAAATATATTAATAAATATAATATCAATATTATTTTAAAAAAAATGCATATACTAAGAAAAACATATACATTATTAAATTTACAACATTTGATTATAAAAAATGCATATAAAAATTAATTAAATTTAATACAACTTTTCTGTATAAATTAAATTATTATTATACATCAAAGAGTAAAATGTAATACACTTATTTGATAAAACATATATACTAATTGAATTGAAAATCTTCAGCCTCTGGTCTTTCCTGCCCGAGACTCACAATTCCATCTCCCTAATCAGTTTGCGATGTAGTTGATCGACTCATTTATCAGTTCATCAAGTCTAACAACTTTATTTATAGCATCATTTAGCATTTAAACATACAAATAAAACACTCAAGAAATCATAGAGCTACTGCAGAAAAACCAAATTAATCCAAACATTCCCCTAAATTATATCTAAGACTCTTATTTTGACAACAATTAGCAACAAACTAACTTATATATCTATTTTCTGCAAATAATCTCAGAATCTTAATAAATTACTCCCTCCATCCCGTCCTTATGGTTACATTTACTTTTTGCACGAGGATTAATGAATATAGTATTTTAATATGTATTGAGGTGAGAGAAATAATATTTTAATGTAAAGTGGATAGGTGTATTAGTGTGATGTATGGGCCCATGGAGAGATAAGTAATTAATTTGTGTGTGTCCCTTATACTAAAAAGAAAAATGTAATCATTAGGATGGGACATCCAAAAAGGAAATTTGTAACCATTAGGATGAGACAGAGGGAGTAAATGATTTTGAAATGCTCGGAATAAACTAATTTTCTAATGAAACTTAATTTGAAATGCAAATCCCAAAAGAGAACAAAATACAAATCAAATTTTCTAATGAAACTTATTTTGAAGCGCAAATCCGAAAAGAGAACAAAAAACAAATCAGCATTGTAACAACAAATTTTGTATTTATTAAAATAATAAACACAAAAGAAATTACAAAGAAAATTCGAGATGGATTGAACTTGAGAATTGAGTAAACAGTCTCTAGCTATCCTCTGATTCCTCTATTGAATTGACTTTTCTTGACTTTATCAACTTTCTGAGCCGGATCTTCGGATGAAGCTTGTCCGAGCTCTGATTTGACTTGAAGCTCTAAAATATTTATTCGGAGGCGTCGAGCTTTTATTCGGATCAAACGTTGACTTGAAGATTTATCGCGAAGAACACCGTTCAATTTGGTAGAACACCGTTGACTTCACGAATATTGCTGGATGAACTTAATTTGAAGAAACGTTGAATCTGAGGGGCTCCGCACCTTTATCCCAAATTTAATGGTGTTTCTAAATTGATCTTTGAAGAATAACTTGATCTTCTCAAAAATTCCAAGTTTCTTCAGAGCTCTCCGAGTTTTCAGGAGTTTCAGAATGTCTGGAATGAGGACTGAAGATCCTTATTTATAGGTGGAGAAAATAACCACTTGAGAGATATTTTCTCTTCAAAAAGATATGTTGGGCTTTTCTCCTTTAATTAAGCCTGCTAGACTGGACATGTGACTATTTAATTTAATTAGGTCTGCTGATTTGACCTGTGCCTATTTAATTTAATTAGGCCTACTGGATTTGACATGGGCCTATTTAATTTAATTAGGCCTGCAGGATTTGCTTTGCTAGACTTGTTGACTTGAATCAGACCCACTTAATTTGGATTGAGCCCATTTAACTTGAATTGAGCCCATTTAACTTGAATTGAAGCCCTTTTGACTTGAATTTTGGCTCAAATAATTATATTAATTATCAATTATTTATTTATTTTAGGAATTAATTTATTTAAATTCCTTTATAAATAAATATTTAATCAATATTTAATATATTTTCCTTCTCATTTATATCTATTAGACAATAAAATTTAATTGCCTACAAGCACTATCACGAATACAATGAGGAACAAACATTCTTCCACATAAATGAAGTGGATCTAAGACTCTTCTCAACCCCAGATCTCATATTATAAATAAAAAATTAGGAAAAAAAAAGACGAACAGAAATAAAAAAATCCAAAAATAAAATAACTTCTTATCGGATCATATCGATATATGGTGCTATAATTAGTAAGAAGAGGAGAAACACTTCAACTCAATGGTGGAGGGTTTAATTATAATTATACATTAAATAGTAAAATATAATATACTTATATGATAAAACGTATACACTAATCGAATTGAAATAGAAACCATCTCAGCCTCCAGACTTCCCTGCCCGAGATTCACAATCCTATCGCCCTAATCAGTTTGCAATTCATCGGCTCTAGCGTTCGCCGGAAAGAAGAAAACTTTCTTTGAATCAGAATCTTCTTCCGCTTTCACGTCTGCCGGATTTTATGACCGTGTGTAGAATGTCGTGATGACGAAAGAGACACATTGACGAGATTTAGTTTCTCCACCGCATAACGGATCTTTAACCTTGTTCAATTTGATTGTGTGAGGCAGATCTAATTTGGTGAGGACTAACGAATGTTGAAGGAGGCGAGGGGTAGCGCCGTTCGGCGGCGCCGCTCGCCATCGGCGGAGAGAGGTGGAGAGAGAACGGTGATCGGGAGGCATATCTGAATGATAGAGAAGAAGAAAAGGAGGCGAGAAGAATAGGGAAATTGTTAGAGAGACGACCCCTGACAGAGAGGCAGAGAGAGAATTGTGAGAGCAGATCTAAGTGAAGAGAGGCGTGGAATT
Source organism: Pogostemon cablin (assembly GCA_023678885.1). NCBI lineage: Eukaryota > Viridiplantae > Streptophyta > Magnoliopsida > Lamiales > Lamiaceae > Pogostemon > Pogostemon cablin. The sequence goes on along the minus strand of CM042989.1, from coordinate 23,370,593 downwards.
CTTAGAGAGAGAGAGCGGAAGAAAGAGAGGGAGAAAGATGATAGATTAATGACCCATGAGATAAAAGTTCTATTAATATCCGGGTCAACAGGTCAAATTTGATCCAATTGTACCTTAAAAACTACTCTTCCGTCCCAGGCTAAGAGATCAATTTTTTCATTTTGGTCGTCTCACCCAAAGAGTCCCTTTTTTTTACACACATGGGACCCACACACCCTCTCTAATACAATCAAAATATGGGACACACACTCCCACTAATACAACTACCCACTAAACATTAAATAATAATACTTCTTAATCTACGTGCAAAAAAGCAAATGGTCATTTTACGCTGGGACGGAGGGAGTATTACATAGTAGTAATTGCCTATATTCTTTGGATATGCTTTGTACGAGACCCTCTCATAAATCGTATTTCGTGAGACGAATTATCCATTTACCCAAAACTTTATAATGATAGAAAAGCCGCGTATATAGAAAAAATGAGAGCGGCATTCAACGTATCTGCATGCGGAGTTGCGGACCCTAGTTAACCAATTACCTGTATCCATTTCTATTCAATTTATTAAAATAAATTATTTTATATATTATTATTATTATTATTATTATTATTATTATTATTATTATTTGGGAGTTTTGGGTTAGACTACTTTAACGTGAATTCATTTTACACTTTCGTCAGTAGTTATCATTCTTTATTAAGAATGTAATCACTTTTTATTTTATATTATAAATCGTTTATGAAACAATTCATTATATCATTTTCACTTTTCATTAATTAAGTATTATTTTTTATTGAAAATATTATCACATTTTATTCGTCTTAAAAATGAATTCCGTAACACAGTTTCACACAAGTCTTTGCCTATTATTTCAATAATTTGAAATTACTTTACATAATAATATTATACTAATAATTTATTAATTCGACGAATTATTTATAAAATATTTTGATTGAATTTTTATCACATTTTATTAATTAGTTATCACTTTTCATTATAAATAGTATCACTTCTAATTTTTTATTAATTAGTATCACTTTCATACAAGTCTTTGCCTATTAATTTTAATAATTTGAAATTACTTTTCATTATAATATTATACTAATATTTTATTAGATCGACAAATTATTATAAAATATTTCAATTGAATTTTTATCCCTTATTATTAATTAATTATCACTTTTTATTATAAATATTATCACTTTTAATTTTTTTAATTAATTGTTCATGAAACAATTCAATGGTTCAATTACCAATTTTTCTTGATTTAATTAAAAATGTTATCACTTTTTATCTATTATACGGATTATTCATAAAATAGTTTGATTGAGCAATTATCACTTTTTATTCGTCGAACAAATCACATTTCCTTTGATTGAGTATTTTTTTAAAGAAATATTATAATCAATTTTTATAAATTTATAATATCTAAATTAAATTTAATGAATAATAAATATAGATCACTATATTTTTAAATAATAAAAAATGAAATTAAATAAAAGTTAAGCGAAAAAGTATTAAAAATAAGGGTAACACTAAATACACACCCCTCTTTATTAAATGCACACCCTCATTATTATGAAATTAAAAAAAAATTTAAAAAGTCTAAAATATCCTTAATTTATTAAATACACACCCTTATCCATTAATTTATATTTTATGAACACTTGTATTTTTAGAATGATCTTCAACCTTGTTGTTTAAAATCCAGAATATGAAGACAAAAGTCTTCCCTGTGTACGCTAGTTTCCATTGCCGCCGGAAGTTCCTTCGCCACCGTCCATTGATTGTCCGCTCCAAATCTCCAGTCATGGGAGAAATCCCATTATCGATCATCAAAATCCATTTCCGGAGAAGAACTTTGGGTGCCCATTCTACTGTTGTTGGGAACGAAATTGCTCATCAACAGAACTTGACGACACCCGCCGTTGTAAGTCGCAAGAAGATGCAGCCAGATTCTGAAGAGGAAGCGTGAAATGTTTAAAGACCGGGAATATAGAGGACAGACCGGGAGCATTACAGTCCATGTTTCATCAACATACAAATCTAAGTTGACACCCCTTCTATCTGGTGGCTCTGATCATCATCCCCACTAATTGGAGAGGCATTCACTTGAACTCCCACAGCCATCTTCCAAGAAGAAATCCGAGTATATGCAATCACACCATGAAGATAACCACTACCGTCATCATGAGGAAACCCACCAACTGAAGAGTACAGGAGCAGCAGTAACAAATGGCGGTCAGAGCCACTCACCCAGCGACAAGAAACACAAGGCTAGTAGTGTTTGATAACGATGGTTTTGTATTAATTCTGGAAATTTATCCAACAAACAAGATCTATTCCTAATCTCAGCAGTTCCTTTAAATTTAGTTTTATTTTTATGAATCTGCATATTGTTGTGTATGAATTCGAAATGGAAATAAGATTAATTAAGAAGACAGATCTAAGCACTTAATTTCATCCTTTCTTCTCCTTGTGTGAATTTCATCAGAGCATTCAGATGCCAAGTTCGACTTGGATCTCTATTGCATGAATCAATTGATGCCCAAACCTTTGAATCTATTGATGACTCTACATTTTCTTTCCTTTAATCTTTATTTTGTTTATGTGCAACTGCTCTTCCTTAATATTTTCCTGAAGCATACTTCTTTTTGGGTGTCATGTAGGGCATTGATTATTTGAAGTACTGACAATAGTTTCAAATATAATATGAAACTGTCAGGGTGGATTAGAAATTATTAATCAAACATTTAGACAAGTTTACAATAAGGTAGTAGCGTGGATTAGAGATTTTATATGGGTGTGTATGATTTTAATTTTAAAAGGATATTTTTGGAATTTTAGGGGGTGTGTATACAATAAAATTAAGAAATTTAAAATTTAAAAGGGTGTGTATTAAATAAATAAGGGTGTTTATTTAATAACACTCTAAAAATAATTCAAAAGAAGATGACGTACATGACGCCACTGTTGCCTAATTAATATTCATAACGAATGCGGGTCAGCATGCCTTTATATGGTTTTTTTTATCCTTCTCATGAAGTAAGATCCGTGAGACAGTCTCCTGCAAGTCTTTGCTTATTCTTTTAACTTGACAACAATTTAAATTAAGAATATTTAATTTAATATGTGACGTGGATATAGAGGATATTATTGGATGGCAAAAACTTGTGTGCGCCGGACGCACGGAAGCATACTCCGTGCGCCTTTAGAATTTTGTGTTAAATTGTATACCCTTTAGTATAAAGATGTGTACCCTTTATTTTCTGAAGAAAAATAAAAAATATAATGAAAAGTGTATACTCTTTAGAACAAAATGGTGTACCCTTATTAATTAAAGTGTATACCCTTTAGAACAAAATAATGTACCCTTATCCATAATACTAAATACTAAAGGCGCACGACGTGCGCCTGGGCGCACGCAAGCCTCACTCTTATTGGATTTGTTATTATTGAATTTGTTACGAAAGTAGAGATGAAAGAATTAGGGTGGAAGGTGTTTACTGTAGTCTGATTTTTCAAAAGTTAGTAGCAAACTTGATTTATGTGTTTGGCAAACCTGCAATTTTGAAATTATTCAAGTTTAAACATTAAGTTTAGGTTTAGTTTTATGTAATTATTAATCATACTCTTTGTTAGCTGTGCTCTTGTCCGTTGTTCCTGTCCCTTAATATGGAATTTTTATGAAAGTCTAATGTGAAACAGATATGTGTTGATACTTAATATATGTAATATCTTTATAATAATATTGGAGAGTTTTTGAGATGATGATGTGGCATCCATCAAAAGCTTCCATGTTGAAGTGTTGTTCACACAATTTTTTGATTATTTTTTTTTATATTTCTATTTCTTTATTTTCTATTTTTGTCCCAACTTCCTCTTTTTATCCCACCCTCTCCATTATATTTTGATTAATTATATGATTAATGATTAATGAATTTAACTTTCCATGTATAGTTTTTACTAATTAATATAATTTGACTTTGTCCACTTTCCTCTCGTTCATACAATTATCCTATGATTTTTTCTACATAAACTATTTAAACTTTCTAATTTTTTTTATGAACATTGTTTATAATAATTTAGGATTTTTAATTATAGTTTTGTATGAATAAATTCATTTATCCATAAATGTTGACACCAATCAATGTATTTATTTTATGATGATTTTATTAGTCATGAGTGAATAATCAATTGTGAATTTTAAAGAATTTATTAATTACCATATTGTATTTAATTGTTTTCCACAAATTGCATTGGATTTTTGTATATAGAATTGATTTTTTTTTCTAAAGTTGATCATGAAAAAGAAAAAAAGATGTTGAAGAGTGGAAAATCGATCATGATTTTTAGAGTATGCTTCTTAGATGTCAAAATCAATTAGATAAAGGGTTAAAACTCTCTACTTTGCAAGCTAAAAATCACTTATATTTTGCTTATTTGGACAATGATTGTTCTCTCCACGCATCTGATAAGAGGATTTAAGAATAAACATTTTTTTAGTACTATATACAAATTTATTTTTGAATTGTATTGAATGCTTTTTATGAATTAGTTTGTTTTTAGTTTTTTTAAATAATTAAATGGGAATAAGTTCATAGTTGTGGGGTGGTGCAATTTTTTTATCAATAATTTTACTAAATTAATTCTTTTTTAAGAAAAAAATTCAAAATGAAGGTGTTTTATTTCTTCCATCCCAACTTCAATTTCATATTCTATTTTGATCCGACTCAAACTCAAGTTAATACTTACATAAAAAAAAGGGTTAATTAAAAAAAATTCCAACCTTTACTTCTATTACAAATAAATCCCAACCTTTGAGAATTTGTAAAAAAACCTCAACCTTTAAGTTTAGTGCAAAACGCATCCAACGAGCAGGAGAGAGTTGCCCGACGTCCAACGTGGTGTTGACCTTTATCCGTCAGATTTAAGTATAACGCCCCAGGTTACGCTATGGGGATGGGACGCTACTAGATATAAAATTCTCAATATAATAATAAAGGGGTCGAGAATGCATAGCGGAAATAATATAAAATTCCCAAAGTGTTAACATAGTAAAGTAAAAGTTGCATAGAGATTCTTTTACATAATATTGTCTACTCTCCCGAGTAGAGTGGAATATGCAAAATAAATATGTTCAGATGATATATCTGAAATAAAGTACTAACAAAATACTAAAATTTAAGTCATCATATAAAGTCTTCTAAGGGCTTGGAACATCTGCATGAGTCTCTTCATCTTCTAAACCTTGTTCTGAAATCAATAAGGGATAAGTATCTAAAATACACTCAGTGGGTTAACTTAAATGATTGCATAGTTAAAAATAAATATGCATGCCAAATATACCATAAAATGTAACATATGACAATTTAATAAAAATAATTTGCACATTGTCGTTCGATAACTCAATGAAAATATTTTAAACCGAACCGTCATCCTATAACTTGTGTTAGTTGGTATATGTGCATCGAATCGTCATTCAATACGAGTATTAATAAATTTGAAATATTTTTAGTACCGAGCCGTCGCACGATAACTTGTGTTAGTTGGTATATGTGCACCTAGTCGTCACCCCGTACAAGTGTTAGTAAAAAAATATTTGTCATCGAACTTAAAGCACACATGACACATAACATGACATATAAGTAACACATATCACATTTTAACATAGCAATCATGACATAAAAATTGCACTCGGTGAAGAGTGAAAGCTACCCCACCTTAAACTTTTATGGGAATAGTACGTTGACTAGACTTGCTCTTGGATATCAGGTATGCCTGCAATGTATACTAAACTGAGTTATACTTATAATAATAATTTCTATTACTAAAACTAAATTTCTAATATTATTATATACTTAAAATAAACTAATTATTAACTTAAGAAAATATAAATAATTAATCGTTAAATAAAATAAGTTAAATAAAATAATAAATAAGAATACATATTTTAAAATTTTAAAAATAATAATTTAACGATCATATTTTACAACTTGGTAATAAATTATAATATTAAAAATATGGATACAAATAACATTAATAATATTAAAAACGAATATTAAATAAAGATTCTATACAAAAATAATAATAGCGATAACATTATAATTAATACTTAATATAAAAGTTATATATATATATATATATATATATATATATATATATATATATATATATATATATATATATATATGTTATGATGGATTCGATCAGTAAGAAAAAGTATGGAATAGATTTTTCAATTCTCACATTATACTAATTATACTGACGTGAATATTGCTACACACATACTGCCACCGAATTCATCACATGAAAAAGGTTTTTATTTATTATTAATATACTAGTATTTACCCGGCTGCGCATTGTGGGGACATGGATATTTTTTAAATATTTTTATATGTAAACTTTTATTTTTTATAAGGTTAATAATATTCCCTTGGAATTGAAAAGTAATTTATTTTAATCTAAAACCACGACGATCTCATGCATGACTTTATTGTGATTCTTAAACCGCTGTCATTAACAATTATGAGGACTGAAATGCTTAGTCTGGAAAGAAGCATGAGAAATGTGATAGTTTTACCTGGTGATGATGATTAGATTGATGAGTACGCATTGTCGTTCTAGTTTGAATTTCTCAATTGTTGATATTAGCATGTAATAGAACTTGAGCATGGAACTAAATATTTGGAATAGTCTGCAAATTCATTGTCACATTAGATATAACTCTTCATGAGGAAGTTTATAGATATGTAATAATAAGAAAGATTACTGATATGTAAAATAATGTGATTATTGAATTACAACTCTGCTAAGCAAGTTAAAAACTAATTATATTTGAACTATGATCAATTATAACCGTCGTGCGTTTCTAATTCATTTAAGAATTTATTCGCCCAGAATAGTGCATATGGTTATTAGTTAAAGAAATTTGGTTGTTTGAATAATAATCATGAATATTTAGAATTTATCAACCAATTTTTTTTTTTTTTGCAGTAGAAGAGATATACAATTACTATAGACCAAGTGAAAATTGAATCAATACACATTATTGATTTACAATATTTTCTGCATGAACACCAGGTTGTAATGTTGTATAACAATCATCTGTCATGAAAGATTTGGAAACATCATAAAAAAACTATGTTATTAAATCAAAAAATCAAAATATTTTCATAAAACTATTTTACCATTAGTATAAATATATGCATAACATCAGCCAACTATTTCACAAGATAAAGAGTGAATCTTTTATGAATAATATATGAATAAAGAACTAACCCATATCTTGTCTTCATAGCAAGTGACCTTTGTTTAGATTGGTGACAATCCTCTTTGGCTTCCTTGTTGTTTTATTCTGCAATATCTTATAATAATGCATGGCATTGAGAATCATTTATTTGGATACATATACATATATACTAAATAATAGATAAGAAAAAGAAAAAACTAAAATTGAAACTTCCATTTATTTTATTTAAAAAAGGCTCAATTTAAACATTTTTTAAAACCTCTCTAAAGACTACATTCTTACATGTACTATTTTCAATATCTTTTTTATCATATAGCATTATCTTTAAATATTTTCTTGATGTAACTTTAGAGACTGCAAAGTATAATTGACCACGGGCAAAAATTTGGTCGCTTCAGATAGAGTCCAACATAGTTCAGAGACTGTCCTTGACTCTTATTTACAGTCATTGCGAAGGATACTATCAATGAAAACTAGCGTTGTTGAAACATAAAAGGAATTCTAACAACAGAGGGCGTTAGGATAAGTCTAGGAATCAGTGCACGTTCTCCGACAATGTTACTCGTGAGAACCTTGGCCTGCAGAACCCTCTCACTAAGTCTCGTAATTACCAGCCTTGTACTATTGCATAATCCTCTTGCATGATCAATGTTTCAAAGAAGCATAACAGGGGTGCTTTGCACGGACATGGAAAATTTTTAAACATTTATATATATAATATTTTTTATAGTGACACTCTTTTGTGAGACGGGTGTGAATTGGGTCGACCTATCACTAAAGTATGCTTATTAGATTAATAGAATTTTCTTGAAATACGATGAGTATTTTTTTATACCCGGCCATGAGTTTTTTTTATATGTTGTAATTTTTTTAGAACCATTCAACGTATATTTCTTTTTATTATATTGCACGGGCAGGAATTTCGTAAAAATTTTTTTATCTAAACTTGGACCGTGTTTTGTCTATGTAGGAATGACAACGGGTAGGGTTATCACTTATTTTAGGGTAGCCGTACTCATATCCGATTAAAAAAATAACCCGTACCCGTTTCATTTAAAAATTTTACTATGGTCCCCGTACCCATTTAATATTAATTTATTTTATATATATTTATATTTTTCACTGTTTAAATAAATATAATAATAAAAATTACATTATTATTAATTAAATAAAAATAAAAATAATATAAATTCTATTAATTTAAATAAATATTTAATAAATATGATTAAATAAAACTTATAACTATTAATTAAATATATAAATTATATAATATATATTAAATTATATATATATATATATATATATATATATATATATATATATATATATATATATATATATATATATAATGGGATTTTTTACAATATTTGATGAATTGACCTCTTTTATAACTTCAGGGTAAGGCCTAAAGGGAAAAATATTAAGGAACAACCAAAGAATTGATGTTCCAATACATCCCAATGTAAATCCACTTAGTCTACCAATAATGGCAGAAATTTCAGCAATATTCTAGCGACGTTACTACACACAAGGTATTCAAATAATGTATATAATGATGTCTTGAATGAATGTAACTTTGATCAAAACTATTTCAGAAGCAGGGAGAGCATACGAAAAAAGATATGATCTCATAAATTCTCCAATGAAAAACTTCAAACATGCTCTAGTAGCTTGCTTAAAAAATAAATTAATTGAACAAAATGTGCATCTCTTAAATACTATAAACTTGTAAAGTAAGAAAACAACCTTTGTTGAATTTCTCTTAGCTCTGTATAGCAGTGTGAGCATAAATATTTGGGCAGTCTATGAAAGAGGCTCACCAAAAATAATACACATAAGATAAACTTTTATTATGATATAAAGAAGAGAAAAGTGAAAGCGTCCATGAATAAGCTAGAATGCAAAGATAGAGACCTCATAATCTCATAGACATGAGAAACCACACCAGATGAGCTTCATTAGTTTTTGAGCACATTAAGATAGTAAAGTACATAAGTAAACTGTAAAATAATACCCAAACAGAGGCCAGACAAATGACAGATAATAAGTAATAATATGAACAAAATCATGAAAGAATATGAACCTTTGACATCATCAACACAAACACCGGAGCTGCTAGCATGAACATCTCAAGGAGCTCGTGAGGTGATTGAAAGAATGTGGAAAAACCATTATATCCCTTATCTTCCAGAGCTTGAACCATCATGTAAGCTGTAGATACCTAAAAAATATATGTATCAAATAAAGATAAAATAAAAATAATTCCATCTAATTTTGAAAAACAGGAAAGTAAGTGGAAACAGAATTGCAATACCTCGTTGAAGTAATGTCAAGTGGTATTAGCAGGAGCATACAAACTACCTGACTTCCTAATTGCAATACTTCGTTGCAATACCATTGTTGCCCATGCTGGACCAGCAATACCATATCCATAAAATCTGCATAAAATTACGTTACCAACACCATTAATAGTGGATCCTGAAAATATTATTATATTATGTGAATATATGCTGCAGCGAGACATTCTTCTAAGAAAATATTTGAAATGATTTACAATTATTGAAAAAGTATAGAGAACTCAAGTAAAGTCAATTTTACTTCAATGAAATTTTCAATTAGAAAATAAAAATCAACTTACCATATTCCACTTTCATCTATAGTGAAATGGGATTGCAATCAAATCCTATCCCCAACCAGTCATTCATTAATGAACAATACCTAAATCAAATGAACATTTGAAAGTTGAAAATATTTGAATGAAATCTCTCAAAAGCTTGTTAATCATTTAAAATCTCAATTATGTGACTTAAGTTAACTAATCATTTAAACTAATTACTGAGCCAATTAACGCTTATTTTATTGTCAAGAAATTAGTCATGAAATGTACTACAGACAATAAAACTCTTACTTTAAGATATCTAATAGAAAATATAAGAACATTTTGGTTGTTTGCAGAATTATAATCCATTCTAAACTCTAACCAAGAAAAAAATGTGAAAAAATAAAATGAAATAATTTACAATTATCTGTTTCTCCAGAGAAGGTCTACCTCCAAATGCACAACCAAATGATGCCAAATTTTTAGCTTGTTATTTTGAATATATGTTGCTTAGGTAAATGAAAGAAGTAATGCTTAAAACATGATCCTTACCTTTAAAATTGTCATGTTTTAAGAAGTAAGACATACATGCAAGATAAAGAGAGCTCCACATGTCAAATCTAAACTCATACTCCACAGTCCACAATCAACCAAAAAATTATAACTCATTGATTATAGAAGCACTTACCGTATCATTAAGATAGACCTCCAACCATTTACATTCATGCAGTTGTTATCAGCAACTTTCATGAAAGAATTTGAGACATTGGCTACCAATAGAATCCAATCCCTCAATTATGCAACATATAGTGTAAGAATCTGTGAATGGACAAATAAATATGAACTGGTAAAATATGAGTAATATAAATAGAAATTCTTATTTAAATATATCAATGAATAAGAGCTTAAAGTAGTTGTAAAAAAGACTAAAAAAGTAAAATAATTTAAATTTCTATAGCACACAAATTTTATATAATATACATCCATTCCTTCTCCCAAAATTATGTTCAGATGGCACACAAAGTGCAAAGAAACTCCAATACAATTTAAATTCTACTCAAATATAGAACAAAAGCTTCTGTTATATTGAAAAGTTAAGAAATCGATTCCAACAAAAATATTGAATCAACAGTGTAGTATAATACTACACATAAATATATAAAAGAATACTAACCTTCCATTCTGATAAAAGGATAAATCACCGATATACGAAAATTTAAAATCAAAGGATCTGTATTTTAATTCGAAATACGAAAATATGAAACCAAAAATCGCCGGGTATTTTAATCAAGAAATAAGAAACGATTTACATTATTAAAAAATTACATCAGCATTATCAATTAATATCTGACAGATTGCTTCAAACGTAGGATACAAAGTGCAAAGGAAGTCCAAAATCGACACAGTTGATGATTTGCGATAGTGAGAAGAAAAACAGTTGATGATTCACGATGGTGAGAAGAAAAGTAGGGTACCAAGTCAGTGCAAACATAGGAAAATTCCACATGAACAGTTGCCATGGTAGAAAAGAACATATCATTAAATAAGCATGAAACTACATTTGTAGAAAGAAAAAATAATTTTAATTATGAATACTTAAAAGTGATTATATCCAATTCTTCCCATATATTTAGAACAAAAGTTGTGAAAGATCGATAAGAACCTGTGTGCCGAAGGCCTTCAATAGATTTCCGTATTCTTTTTCCGTTTGAGCATGAGCTCGTGAAAAATTTAATGCAGCTTTTGACAATGTACTACCACTGGTACACGTATTTCAGATACCGTACTTCCTGCTATCTTTGGATAATTTAGTTCCTAAAACAGATAATTTAGTTCCTAAAATAGAAAGATAAATGAATTTAGCATGTTTACACATACAGATTTTGACATCAAAAGGAGAATGCATTAATCATCAGCAATAACCTATACCGACTTGTTTGGACCCTATAAATATATAACCTTAAACACCACGAACAATGTTCTTTTGGAAATGCTGAAGAGTAGGAAAAACACACAAATTTTAATAATTACGCATAGAAGATTCATATTGATTATTGACTACATTACATCGTCCAAAATGAGATCTTAAGTCAGAGATTGCATAGGTGATTAAGCTCTGAATAGATGGGTGTATATGAAATTACGAACAATTGTGACAACACCTCTACCCTTATGAATCACACACTCATTAATTACACTAAGTTAGGTCATCATAGGAACCCAAAATTTAAGTGCAAAATTGTTTATGTAGAATTCACATAATTATACAGAATTTCACAAAATCACTTTTCTCCACTAAGGTATATTAAAATCTAAAACAGAAATTAAGTAATAAAATTAACCTATTAATTGGATAATGAAATCCCTTAAGATTATATAAAAGGAAAAACAAAAAGAAACATACAATTGTGAGAACAATCGATTAACCTTAGAAAGAGAAGGCGATAGTCATGGTTATATGGCTATTACAGTGGAGGAGGCTACAAATATCATGACGGGGATAGCGGGTGATGCACCATATACCGATGTGAGAGAAGGAATGATCGAATCTTTTATGCAAGAGGCTGGGTATATTCTCTTGGAATTTCCCACTTAAAGCCCAATTTAACAATCACTGCTGCTTCACTTTTTCGTTAGGGATCGCAGGAGCTTGGGAAAGAGACAACGACTGAAATAAAATGAGATTAGGGTTTCGCAATTTAGTTTTGTTCACGAAACTTTCTTAATTTACAAACAGGTCCAAATATTTTGTGTATATTACAAAAAATGCACCAAAATTTTTATTTAAATTTGTGAACTGATGATCAACGGTCTAGATGTGATTCTAAAAAATAAATGGACAAGATTGACCAAAAAAAGTCAAAATAGGTAAAAATTGATCAAAATTGAGCAAATCCATTTTTCTTTTATAATAGTATATATAGATAGATAGATATTTTTATAAATTACAATCAAGTCCCTACATTATATTAATTAAACTTACCCTAAACTTTAACCTTATTACAAAAAGACCCAACTTGAGTTATACAACTCCGTTCGAAAATTCAAAAGCACGTATGGAGTCCTAATAAGGTCAGGATCACATACATACCAATTTTTCATGAAAATAACAAAGTTTAAAGGAGACAAAATTTTAACACGAAGTAGGTCTCTTCTCATCTTCTTCATTACACGTCCAAACTCAAAACTAATTATATGTTTGTTATCCTTGTGAGGAGGGCTTCAAAATGGCCTACAATATCAAAGTTATGTCACAACGAAACAAAATACTCGATTGAAGGGTTAAAACTTCAATGAAGTTTTTCTTACTCATACGAAATCCATTTCACAAAAGAGTTATATATTTGAAATCTATGCATCGAGATGGTCATTTACATATATAACATGATATGGATAATTTGAAAAAATGAATAGGTCACAACATAAGCAGTGTGTGTGCGCGTGATATAATTATATGTATATGTATGTATATGTGATTAGTATATATATATATAGAAGGCAGTGAAATCTCACATCAATCGTGTGCATATTTGTCAAGCATATATATGTATATAGAAGATATATGTATATATATATATATATATGTATTACATATATAGTAATATATAAAGTCTCACATATAAATATATACAACAGTATATAAATGAGGGAGAGTTACCTTAACTTGCTCCTTCTCTTTACTTCAACCCAACGAAAATGATATATATAAAATGATATATATATATATATACCTCTTATTATTAATATACACACATATATATATATAACAATAATATATTATATATATTATTATTATTAGTGGGTATTACATCCACCCCTACTAAAATAAAATTTCGTCCTTGAAATTTCACTTACCAGATATTGGTAGATCTGGATATTTATTTCGTATGTCGTCTTCGTATTCCCACGTTGCTTCATCTTCATTGTGTCGGCTCCATTGGACTTTGACTAAAGTAACTTCACGATTCCTTAACTTATGAACTTTCTTATCAAGAATGGCGATAGAAAATTCTACGTACGCTAAGTTATCATCGATTTCTATAACCTCATGGTTAACAACGTGACTTAAATCAAATACATATTTTTGTAGCATGGACACATGAAATATATCATGTACTCCGCTAGCTCAAGTGGTAAAGCTAATTTATATGCCTACTCACCGATTCGTTCCAAAATCTTGTAAGGCCCAATGTAACTTGGCTTGAGTTTTCCTTTTCTTCCAAAGCGAGAAATTCCTTTTATTGGCGAGAATTTGAGAAAAATTTTATCTCATCCTGGAACTGTAAATCCTTGCGTCTCTTATCAGCGTATGACTTCTGTCGATTTTGTGCTGTCAAAATTCTTCTTCTGATTCTTTCAACCGCTTCCACTATCTTTTCTACTATCTCTGGCCCTAGAACTTTCTTCTCACCAACTTCATCCCAATAGAGAGGAGATCTACACTTCCTTCTGTAGAGTGCTTCGTAAGAGGCCATGCCTATCGTGGCTTGAAAACTGTTGTTGTAAGCAAACTCTATCAGTGGTATGTATCTTTCACAACTTTCCTCGAAATCTAGGACGTATGCTCTCAACATGTCTTTCAATATTTGAATAGTCCTTTCAGACTGGCCATCGGTTTGAGGATGAAACATCGTACTAAACTTTAGCTTTATGCCCATCGCGTTCTGTAAATTGTGCCAGAATTTTGATGTAAATCTTGGATCTCGATCCAAAACTATTAAAACTAGTACACCATATAATCTAACAACTTCTTCTAGATAAATTTGTGCAAGCTTATCCATGCCAAGAGTCATTTTTACGGGAAGAAAATGCGCTGACTTGGTCAAACGATCCACTATAACCCATATAGCTTGATTTTCTCGCACTGATCTTGGTAATCCAGTAACAAAATTCATTATAATATGCTCATATTTCCACTCAGGAATCTCTAATGGATTCAAGAGTCCTGAGGGTTGTTGATGCTCTGTTTTTACTTGTTGGCAATTCATACACTTTTGGATATACAAGCCTATATCCCTTTTCATAATTCTCTACTGAAACGCATTCTTCAAGTCTTAGTATATCTTGGTTCCTCCTGGATGTACCGTGTATGGAGTACAATGAGCTTCTGACAAAATTTCTCTAATAAGATTCTCATTTTTAGGAACACATAATCTTTTTCCAAAGATGAGTACCCCATCTTCAGTGAGAGCAAATCCCTTTCCTTCCCTAATTTTCACACGTTCCTTAATTTTCCTGAGAAATTCATCTCCTTCTTGAAGTTCCTTGACTCTATCTCTTAAGAAAGGTTTAATCATTAACGCAGTTAATACTGCTTCAATGCTACTTGGAGGTATCACAACTTCCAAACTCATCCGAGAGAACTCAGCCACTAATGATTCTTGGTTTGTTATAGAGCAGGCTGATTCCCTTTTTCCTTTTCTGCATAAAGCATCTGCTACTACATTTGCTTTCCTTGGATGGTACAGTATTGTACAATCGTAATTCTTGACTAATTCCAGCCATTTCCTTTTTCTCATGTTTAATTCCTTCTGTTTGAAAAAATATTTTAAAATCTTGTGATCCGTATAAATTTGACATTTTGCTCCATATAGATAATGTCTCCAAATCTTCAATGCATGTACCACAGCTGCCAATTCTAAATCATGAGTTGGATAATTCTATTCATGGATCTTGAATTGTCTAGATGCATAGGCAACTACTTTATCACGTTGCATCAGAAACATCCCAGTCCTTGCTTTGAAGCATCACTGTAGATGATAAATCCTTCTGTCCCATCTGGAATTGTCAATACAGGTGCAATGATCAATTTCTATTTGAGAAGGTTGAAACTCATTTTACACTCTTCCGTCCAATGGAACTTAACTTTCTTGCGAGTTAATTTCGTCAAGGGCCCTGCAATCTTTGAAAATTTCTCAATAAATCTTCTGTAATATCCAGCCAATCTAATGAAACTCTATACTTCTCCTACATTCATAGGTGTCTTTTATTTCTCCACTGCTTTTACATTGGTCGGATCCACCTCAATTCCTCGAGCTGACACAATATGCCCAAGAAAGACAACCTTGTCTAGCCAAAACTCACTTTTCTTGAATTTGGCATATAACTTTTCCTTTCATAGTGTCTCTAGAACGATTCTCAGATGTTCTTTATATTGTTCCCGATCTCTAGAATACACTAAGATATCATCAATGAACACGATCACGAATTTATCCAAATATAAGTGGAAAACAAGATTAATCAAATCCATGAAAATTGCTGGTGCATTGCTAAGTCCAAAAGGCATCACCACGAACTCATAATGCCCGTAACGTGTTCTAAAAGCAGCCTTCAAAGTGTCGCTCTACTTGATTCGCACTTGATGATATCCAGACCTCAGATCTATCTTGGAGAATACGCTAGCACTGCCCAGTTGATCAAATAGATCCTCAATCCTTGGCAAGGGATACTTATTCTTGATGGTAAGTTTATTTAGTTCTCGATAATTGATACACATCCACGAGCCATCTTTCTTTTTTACGAACAAAACAGGTGCTCCCCAGGGTGAAACACTAGGGTGTATGAAACCCAAATCTTAGAGTTCTTATAATTGGATATTCAATTCTTGTAACTCCTTTGGTTCCATTCGATAAGGTTCTTTTGAGACTGGTGCTGCTCCCAGTACTAGATCTATTGTGAATTCCACTTGCCTTTCAGGTGGCAATCCTGGTAAGTCTTCTGGAAACACCTCTTCGTATTCCCGCACAATAGGAACATCCGTTATGCTTATCTTTTCACCTTCACTTTTCACAATATTCACTAAGAATGCTTGACATCTATCTTTCCTTATCATTTTGATCACTTTCATTGCAGTTATAACTCATGGACACTACTCCAGCTTTTGCTCCATGAAATGTAAACTTCTTATCTCTTGGGAGTTTGAACTGTACTTCTTTTTCACGACATTTAATTACAGCATGATTAGCTCTAAGCCAATCCATTCATAAAATTACATCAAAATCTTTCTTCTCAATTACATGAAGGTCTGCAAGTAGGACTCTCTCATTCACCCCTATCTTCATATTCTTGCACAACTTCATGGTTCTGATAGAGTTACCCGAAGGTATACTAACCTCAAGAGTTGATTTGTCTAACTCCTCATAATTATTTTCTACTTTCTTATACATCTTAGCAGATATGAATGAATGAGTGGCTCCCATATCAAAAAATATAAAAGCAGGAGTGCCAAATACTGATAGCATACCTGCCATGGTTTCTAGTTCTTCCTCAGCTTCTTGCTGTGTCATAGCATATGCACGTGCTGGTCTAGCACTTGATCCTCCTGCTGCTTTAGTCTTTGGGCATTCCAGTATGGAGTGTCCAGGTTGACGGTATCGATAACATATTCCGGTTTTATATAAGCATGCTCCAAAGTGATTCTTTCCATATTTTGGGCAGGGGGAATTTGTTCCGAGTGGCGGTGGTCCTGATCCACCTCTGATTTTTATTTGCTTGTTCTGAACCTTATGGTTTCTTTTTTCGATCACCGGTCCTCCCCACTTGTGCTTTGCAGGTATCTCCATCACCTTTTTATTCCAGTTATTGTTGTTCTTCTGTCGAGACTCAATTTCTTGAGCTCTGGAAAATGCTTCTGGCAAAGTCATCGTTCCTTGTCCAGCCAAGATAGTGCTGATCTCAGATTGCAATCCCTTTTCAAATTGTCTAGCTTTCTTTTCCTTCGAGTTGACAAGATGTGTGGAAAATCTGTAAAGTCAATTAAATTCTCTTTCATATTCGAGAATGCTCATTGTTCCTTGTTTTAAGTGCAAAAATTCACTTTTTTTTCATCTCAGAATGACTAAGGCATGTAGTTTTGAATGACCAAATCCTTAAAGTCTTCCCATGTCATCCTTGCCTTCTGTTCAGGTGTCTTGGTACGTCCATAAGTCTCCCACCAGAAATCCGCTTCACCCACAAACTGAAAAACAACACACGCGATCTTCTGTGCATCAGTGCAATCGAGATATGTGAAAATCTTGTCCAACGACCTCAACCATTTCTTAGCTTCTGCGGGGTCCTCCATTCCATTGAATGTAAGTGGATTGAAATATCGGAATTGTTCAATTACCAAGGCTGGCTCGTTCTAGGAATAGGTTCTGGTGATGGTGGTCGTCGTGCAGAGTTTGCATGAAATTGTTGAGCCAATCCTCGAAGAATTATCACTAAATCATCTCTGGACTCACCATAAACGTTCTCAAGATTCTCATTTGTAGGTAGGTTTTGTGGTCTTCTCCGACTCATAATTTGATAAAAGCGTTATTGTTATAATAGTACTTCAATAAGATAATTAAACATATAAACATTTATATCCTCAAAGTTGTGCCATTAAGACACTCAAAATATCACTGTTTTAGTCATACATCAGTAGATTATGCATCATAAAGTACTATCTCAAAAGACCTATTAAATGCGACATCTAGCATACATATATATATACATACTACCCACTTAAGGCTCAAAAGATTCCTACTATAGGAATATGTCGCTACTACTATAATAAGAGTATTAACAGGCCTAAGTCAGTGTAATACTAGTCTGTCTAATTAATCACTTCCCCATCATCCCTAGGTCTATCCTCCCTAGGCTCCACGGGTGCGGCCAGAATCTCCTACTGAACAAATGCCAGAACTGGAGGAGCAGGTGGCCTGAGACTCAGAAGCAAGGCATGGAAAATACATGCACCGTAAGCTATGTAGTCCACCACGGGAGGTCCAGGTAGAATCACAAACATCTCATGGTATATGTTAAGTGCATTGTCAGTGCAGGACTCAGGTACAATGTTAATAAAGAGGACACAATGGCCAGAATAATCCATCTCACCATTTCCTTGGGCATCTAGGTGTTGCATAAGTGTCATCTCACTAATGTGTGTTTCCAAATCTTGTTCTTCGATCCGTCCCCAATGTTGCACCCTGAACCTTCTTCAAGCATTGATCTCGTCAATGTCCATCTGAGTTACAAGTTCAAAATCCATTATAAGTTTATTTAAATATATTAAAGAACTTTAAATATTAAAAACTTTAAATATTTAAAACACGCCAGGAAATCCTAGAGTGTAATGATGTCATAATCTAAGGGAATGAGTTATCCTAGGGATTAGTATTATGACCTAAGTTAGCTACTTGAGCAAGTCTGATATACACTGCTCTGATACCACGCTGTAACGCCCTGAGTTACACTATGGGGTTGGGATACTGTTAGATATAAAATTCTCAATATAATAATAAAGGGGTCGAGAATGCATAACGGAAATAATATAAAATCCCCAAAGCATTAACATAGTAAAGTAAAAGTTGCATAGAGATTCTTTTATATAATATTGTCTACTCTCCCGAGTAAAGTGGAATGTTAAAAATAAATACGTTCAGATGATATATTTGAAATAAAGTACTAACAAAATACTAAAATTTAAGTAATCATATAAAGTCTTCTAAGGTCTTGGAACATCTGCATGAGCATCTTCATCTTCTAAACCTTGTTCTGAAATCAATAAGGGATGAGTGTCTAAAATACACTCAGTTGGTTAACTCAAATGATTGAATAGTTAAAAATAAATATGCATGCCAAATATACCATAAAATGTAACATATGCCAATTTAATAAAAATAATTTTCACATTGTCGTTCAATAACTCAATGAAAATATTTAAACCGAACCGTCATCCGATAACTTGTGTTAACTGGTATATGTGCATCGAATCGTCATTCAATACGAGTATTAGTAAATTTAAAATTTTTTTAATACCGAACCATCGTATGATAACTTGTGTTAGTTGTTATATGTGTACCGAGTCATCACCTGTACAAGTGTTAGTAAGAAAATATTTGTCATCGAACTAAAAGTACACATGATACATAACATGACATATAAGTAACACGTATCACCTTTTAACATAGCAATCATGATATAAAAGTTGCACTCGGTGAAGTGAAAGTTACCCCACCTTAAACTTTTTAGGGAATAGTATGTTGACTAGACTTGCTCTTGGGTATCAAGTATGCCTGCAAGGTATACTAAATTGAGTTATACTTACAATAATAATTCCTATTACTAAAAACTAAATTTCTAATATTATTATATACTTAAAATAAACTAATTATTAACTTAAGAAAATATAAATAATTAATCATTAAATAAAATAAGTTAAAATAAAATAATAAATAGGAATACATATTTTAAAATTTTAAAATAAATAATTTAACGACCATATTTTACAACTTGGTAATAAATTGTAATATTAAAAATATGGATACAAATAACATTAATATTATTAAAAATGAATATTAAATAAAAATTCTATACCTAAAATAATAATAGCGGTAACATTATAATTAATACTTAATAAAAAAGTTAAATTAATATATATATATATATAGTGATGGATTCGATCAATAAGAAAAAGTATGGAATAGATTTTTCAATTCTCACATTATACTAATTATACTGACGTGAATATTGCTACACATACTGCCATCGAATTCATCACATGGAAAAGGTTTTTATTTATTATTAATTTATATATATATATATATATAAATTAAAATCAAGTCCCTATATTATATTAAATTCTCATTTAAACTTACTTTAAACTTAAACCTTATTACAAAAAGACCCAACATGAGTTATACAACTCCATTTGAAAATCCAAAAGTACGTATGGAGTCCTCGCAAGGTGAGGATCACATGCATACCAATTTTTCATAAAAATAATGAATTTTAAAGGAGATAAAATTTTAATACGAAGTGGGTCTCTTCCCATCTTCTTCATTACACGTCCAAACTCAAAACTAAATATATATTTTTGATCCTCGTGAGGAAGGCTTCAAAATGGTCTACAATATCAAAGTTATGTCCAATCGAAATAAAATATGCTATTAAATGGTTAAAACTTCAACAGAGTTTTCTTACTCATACGAAATCAATTTCACAAAAGAGTTATATATTTAGAATCTACGCATCGAGACGATCATTTACATATATAACATGATAAGGATAAATTGAAAACATGAATAGGTCACAACATAAGCAGTGTGTGCGTGTGATATAATTATATATATATATGTATGTATATGTGATTGGTATATCTAATCTAAAGTAATATAATAGCAAAATGAAAAAGTCAAAATTTGACCAATTTTTAATATACACCATTGATTTTGATTACTAATTCTTTTTTAATCTCATTCATTCACCATATTATTCAATCTCATCCATTCATCATAATTATAAAATAGATCTTGGCCATTAATTTTTTTTATCATAATAATTATACCTTATTTAATTTAAGATGATACCTTATTTAAAATGATTCCTTATATGTGTGCTGAATATTATTTCTTCATTTTAAGTATCCATCTTATTAAAATTTCCTTTACTAATTTTTTGGAACTACTATAAAGTAGTTTTAAGTTTTAAAAATTAATTCATTATTAAATTATTTTTTTTCTCATCAATATTTTCTTCATTATTAATAATTTTGAATTATTATTATTGGTCCTAACATCTTAATCATAATAATTTTAAATGGGTATGTTGATGCGCGTTTTCTTTGCACGCAAAATTAATCCCCAAGTATTAAGGATATCAATTGCAGCTTAAGCAAGATAAACCAAGTGAAATATCGAACTCAAAGGACGACGTATTATCAATTTAATTATTTACTAAAGTAATTAAGACGTAAGACAATAAAAGTTGTGGAATTAATCTAATAACTAATAAACAATTAATTAAAATAACAAATAAAATAAAATATGACTCGAAGAACACGAAAGTGGATCAAGTAGAAGAATAGTTAGCTCTAGGATAATCTAGTTTCACGCATTAATTTTTCTTCTGTGTGTTGATGTCCGACTCTACCTTGTGAAATATGGACGCATCACTAAACCATACATATCTACTCTATAAACACAAGTAAACATGCGTGTAACACGTGTGAATAAACTCGGAGCAAGAAATATAATTCCATCCCCCTTTCTAGGTACTATCAGTATCAATTATTTCCCTGGCCAATTGATACTCTAACCCGATATGATCTCCCTTTATAGGTACTATAAAATTATCCTCTTTATCCTACTTAATAACCTGAATTCAATTCTATTAATAAGTATTCATATATGATAGTTCTAATGAAGTTTCAGAGTCCCCTCACTTAGAATCATAACATGGAATCATGTTCATCTGTGAACGCACTCAATCTACAACCAATATATATATTAAGACTCTATATACCAATTGAAGATGCACAAAATGACCGTGAATATGGATTAAGAAAGCACAATCATATATAAAATAAATCTACAAGTAGTGTTGTATGGAGTTTATACATGAAAGTTCAATTAATTCGTAAAAACTTTCACAACCCTAGTTCTACCAAAAAGGCTCTACCCCATACTGTTAAGAAGAACAATCATGGGTGTTGGATAGATCTTACCCGGATGTCCAAAAAATTACAAGATAAGTTAGAAAATGAAATAAACCCTAGATGTGGCATCGTCGCGTCCTTCTCCATCTTGAATTCTCCTCTTAGTTCTCCTCTTGATTCCACATACGAGTCTTCAAAGTGATGGATGGATGGAGGAAAGGATGTGGATGATGGTTGGGGGGTGATCCCCCTTGTGGGGTGTAGTATTGTTGTGTTTTTCTCCAATCCAATTTATTAATCTTCTCTATTCAATATAATGTGCTCTACATCTCTTTTTATACTTGTAAAGTGCTCCTCACGGACCTTGGATGGGCTTTTACTTGAGACATACACCAAATTTGATAAAAGAAACCCAAAACTACCAAAAATAGAACCATCGATATTTTGTTAGACCAAACCTTCTTGGTCGAACAAGTCCCCTTTGGTCGAGCAATGGTCGAACAACCCTTCTGCAAGAATTTGGACATTTTACTCGACCAAACTTCATCCGCTCGACCAAGATGATTCTGGTCGAGCGAACTCCCATGGTCAAGCAAACTTGCGCAGTCTCATCGTTTCGTATATAACTTCCACATCCAATCTCCGATTTGAGTAATTCTTACACTCATGCAATGTTCTCTTTCTTAGCTTTCTATCCATATAAGGAACTCATAGAAGCTCCAACATTTGGATATGTAACAAGTCATGCAAAATGGCAAAGCTATTCCGTTCGACATAGCTTGTGCGACGTCACCACTTTGATCATAACTTTCTCGTTTGGAATTCGATTGGGGTGTTCTTTACTCCAAAATGACCCTCTCTTCTGTAGCTTTCCAACCATGTATCGCTCTTCTAATTCAAAGCTCTACACGAATACAGAAAAATTATACAAGTTAGACGTGCGTTTTTTAGCATCATTGCACAAATTACACCTTTTCTCCAACATGCACTTTTGATCCCTTTTCCACCTAAAACACAATAAAATACATCGAGTGCACCTTTTTCTCAAATATATTGAATATAAGACCCTTGTGCTAATATATGACAATAATTCTCATAAAAAAGGTATTCAATTAGACACTAAAACATGCTTATTTTCACTCTCATCAATCTCCCAAACTTACCCATTACTCGTCGCGAGACAACAAAATAAAAATAAAGAGAGAGAGTATGAAAATTAGCGGGGAAACAAGGACTATGACTCATACCATATTCAAAATACAATTATCCCCAACTTAGGTCATGTAACTCTCATTTCATGTAATAATCAATTCATAGCATACAAGTTAAGACAATCACCACCAATTCAAATGCTCCATTGACATGTTCTCACGGGAAGTATATATGATAACTCGCACTCAAGTATAAAAGATGTACACTTATGGGCTATAGTGTTTACGCTCAGATTCAATTCAAGTGCATGCGTAACTATAAGCTTGCCAAAAGTCTCAAACTCTCCACCACTAAAAGTATGATTAGACAATGAGATGAAAAAGGACTTTTCTTTTGGATGTAATATTGGCTCTTTGGTTAGGGTAGGAAATATATGGATAAATGACTCAAAATTCGGATCAATCAAGCGTGCACTCCATCATGATCTTCATTCTTCTCACTCACTTCAATTAAGCACAAATCTTCCTTAACTCCTTCACTTCTTTCTTCTTCTTTTTTTCAAGCACAACATTTTTTTCCTTCTTTTTTTTCCTTCTCTCCTTTTTCTCTTGAGGTACCAGTTTCGGGCACTACCTTGTGCATCCTCCATAGGATACTAGATTAAGCACTACCCTAGGGTGTATGATTCCATGGAATACTAGATTTAAGCACTACTCCACGATGTTCCTTAGATGTATTATCAAGCTCAATCACTATTTCAACACCAATTTCACTCCTTCCCAAATTGTTATCAAGCTCTATCAACATACTTTAAAAAACCATTAATTCTCTTAATCAAGGCTCAAAAAATTCAGATGCTCAAAGTGATTATTTCTCGTAGGCAGCCAAAGAATGGAGTTTTTAGGCTCAACGGGGCTAACTAAGGTAAACATCTTTTGGAAAAAGATTATTTGGCTAAGTGACTTATAAATTCAAAGATGTCTTAAAATCATCTCCCATCATTTAACACACCTGTAGTTTCAAGTAAGACAAGAGGCAAGTTCTAGAATACACACACAAGAACGATACTCACCAGAAAAGAAATATCATGTGATTAATTACATGATCAACGAGGCACAAAATCTCACATGGGTTTTATCAAGTAACAGATTATTTTTCATGATAAGTAATATCCCACAAGTACACATAGAACTTCATCTCATAATATAACTCAAGTACACTTCCTTCATCAATTTCAAGAGCATATGAGTTTTCAGGCACAATTCCAAAAATATAAGCTCATGTGGATCGTAAACTCAATCCTTCTACTCCCATGAATTAAAAGCACACATAAAAATTAGAATAAGGATACGAGGTTACCTGATTTTTCTTCAACGTATACATGAGCTCCTCAGCGTAGAACTCATCTTGCCACCTAGTTACCTTTTTCTATCATCAAAGCTCAAACACACATCATCATCACATGATTCATCATAATAAACTAGGAGAACTCAATACACTATCTAATCGACTCCACACACTAGACACACCAACACAACACACTAAACATTAGGTAAGTTACAAAAAATCGACATACCAACACCGATTAAAATATTAATATGCCATAAAAAATCAACTCCCTAACAAATAAACAACCAACGAAAGGAATAATTATACCCTTAGTGCTCATAAGACGAGGTAAGTACATCACACCTCCCAAACTTAGTAAAAACGTAAGTCGAAACTAAGTTTGAAAGAGATGTAATTGTCGAAACGTGAGCACCTCAAATATAAAAACTCCTCACCACACGAAAGAAATAATAAAGCAATAAAACATAAGGGACAAGCCCCCAACAGGCACTCATATTTAACATCAGAGAGTCACGATGGTAAAGTCTTAATCAACTAGAAATAATAAACTAATAATAACAGCCGTCCCTGGCAACGGCGCCAAGAACTTGATGCACGTTTTCTTTGCACGTAAAATTAATCCTCAAGTATTAAGGATATCAATTGCAGCTTAAGCAAGCGACCAAGTGAAATATCGAACCCAAAGGACGGCGTATTATCAATTTAATTATTTACTAAAGTAATTAAGACGCAAGACAATAAAAGCTGTGGAATTAATCTAATAACTAATATACAATTAATTAAAATAACAAATAAAATATCACTTGAAGAATGCGAAAGTGGATCAAGTAGGAGAATAGTTAGCTCAAGGATAATCTAGTTTCACACATTAATTTCCCTTCTATGTGTTGATGTCCGACTCTGCCTTCTGGAATGTGGACGCATCACTAAACCATGCATATCTACTCTATGGACATAAGTAAACATGCGTGTAACACATGTGAATAAACTCGGAGCAAGAGATATAATTCCACCCCCCTTTCTAGGTACTATCAGTATCAATTATTTCCCTGATCAATTGGTACTCTAACCCGATATGATCTCCATTTATAGGTACTATAAAATTATCCTCTTTATCCTACTTAATAACCCGAATTCAATTCAATATTATTCATATATGATAGTTCTAATGAAGGTTAGAAATTCCCTCACTTAGAATCATAACATGAAATCCTGTTCAGCGGTGAACGCCCTCAATCTACAACCAAGATATATATTCAGACTCTATATACCAATTGAAGATGTACAAAATGACCGTGAATATGGATTAAGAAAGCACAATCGTATATAAAATAATCCACAAGTAGTGTTGTACGGAGTTTACACATGAAAGTTTAATTAATTCGTAAAAACTTTCACAACCCTAGTTCTACCAAAATTGCTCTAACCCATACTGTTACAAAGAACAATCATGGGTGTTGGATATATCTTACCCAGATATTTGAAAAATTATAAGATAAATTAGGAAATGAAATAAACCCTAGATGTGACATCGTCGCGTCCTTCTCCATCTTGAATTCTCCTTTTAGTTCTCATCTTGGTTCCACAGACGAGTCTTCAAAGTGATGGATAGATGGAGGAAAGGATGTGGATGATGGTTGGGGGGTGATCCCCCCTTGTGGGGTGTAGTATTGTTGTGTTTCTCTCCAATCCAATATATTAATCTTCTCTATTCAATATGATGTGCTCTACATCTCTTTTTATACTTGTAAAGTGCTCCTCACGGACCTTGGATGGGCTTTTACTTGAGACATACGCCAAATTTGTTAAAAGAAACCCGAAACTATCAAAAATAGAACCAGCGACATTTTGTTAGACCAAATCTTCTTGGTCAAACAAGTCCCCCTTGGTCGAGCAATGGTCGAGCAACCCTTCTATAAGAATTTGGATATTTTACTCGACCAAACTTCATCCGCTCGACCAAGATGATTCTGGTCGAGCGGACTCCCGTGGTCGAGCAAACTTGCGCAATCTCACCATTTACCTCTGATTTGAGTAATTCTTGAGCTCACGTGATCCTCTCTTCCTTGGCTTTCTATTCATATAAAGAACTCACAGAAAATCCAATATTTGAATATGTAACAAGTCATGCAAAGTGGCACAGTCGTTCCGTTCGGCACAGCTTGCGTGATGTCACCACTTTGATCATAACTTTCTCGTTTGGAATCCGATTGAGGTGTTCTTTACGCCAAAACGATCCTCTCTTCTATAACTTTCCAATTATGTATCGCAATTTCAATTCAGAGCTCTATAAAAATACTGAAAAATTACACAAATTGGACATGCGTTTTTCAGCATCATTGCACAAATTGCACATTTTCTCCAACTTGCTCTTTTGATCTCTTTTTCCACCTAAAACATAATAAAACACTTCAAGTGCACATTTTTCTCAAATTTATTGAATATAAGACCCTTGTGCTAATATATGATAACAATTCTCATCAAAAAGGTGTTTAATTAGACACTAAAATACGCTTATTTTTTCTCTCATCATATGTGTAATCAACATGTATTGAAAATGGATTTGGGACGGGTATGAGTATCATAATATTTTTAATAAAACGGGTACGAATATTAATATTATTGGTCCTAACATCTTAATAATTTTAAATGGATAAGTGTAATCAACGAGTATTGATAAATGAGTTTGGGATGGGTATGAATATCATAATATATTTTATATATTAAGAAATATTTTATATATTTAATCAAAAATTTTAAATTATTCTATCATATTTTTGTGATAGAATTATATTATATTCATTTTATATTTAATTAGTAACAGTATAAGTTGATTTAAAATATTAATTTTAATCAATAAAAAATACTTTAAAAAATAGTATTAAATAGGTACGAGTAATTTACGGGTATTGATAAAAGACTTTGGGATTGATACAATTATAAAATTATTTTCTTCATTATTAATAATTTTGAATTAATATTATTAGTCCTAACATTTTAATAATTTTAAATGGGTATGTGTAATCAACGAGTATTGATAAACGGGTTTGAAATTATTTATTTATTCATGATTACGAGTATTACGAAATAAGCAAGTATCTTACATAATTAATAAATATAAATATTTATTGTGTTAAAAAAATATATAATTATTTTATAAAAATGCTCAATATTTACCATTACTTTCTTTCGTTATATATTTAAAATATATTTTTCTTAATCTTCTTACTGCTAAAAAGAAATATACTAGCATGGATTGAGGGATTGTATATTATATAAAAATTTCAATTCAGATAAATTCTATGTGAAGATATACTTATTTTATAAAAACGTAGACATAGAATGGTTTATCTAAAAGACATGATTTAATCTTCTCCTCCTGTGGTTTAAATAACATTAAAACACCTTAAACCAGGTGGGCTAGCCCACCTACCTGGCCACTGGGCTCCTCACACAAGTGAGTGACCCGGGTTTAATTTTTATTGGAACGAATATGAGGGGAGTTATAAGAAGCTTGGAGAATAAGGGTGTATGGAGACTTGGTGAACTAACTACTAACTATACTAACAACTAACTTTGTCCGATAAAAAAATATCAGAACACCTTAGTCCCACGCGTTGCACGGGTTCAAACGCTAGTATATATATATATATATAGGAGAAGGCAGTGAAATCTCACATCAATCGTGTGCATATTTGTCAATCATATATACGTATATAGAAGATATATGTATATATAGAAACATATATATATGTATACATTATATATATAGTAATATATAAAGTCTCACATATAAATATATACAGCGGTATATAAATGAGGGAGAGCTACCTTAACTGCTCCTTCTCTTTACTTCAACCCAACGAAAATGAAAAATGAGGGTGTATATATATATATACAGAAAGAGAAGTAAATCTTTTGTTCTTATCCAATCTTATCCTCTTTAAAAACTTGAATCACAAGTGGATGGCTTACGTCATCCTCCAGTTAATATGGTAAATATGTATGTATTGTTTACTATGTAATATATATATATATATATATATATATATATATATATATATATATATATATATATATATATATATATATATATATATATATATATATATATATATATATACCTCTTATTATTAATATACACATATATATAACAATAAATATATTATATATTATTATTATTATTAGTGGGTATTACATTGAGTTTATTGCAGAAAAATCCAAATATTTACTTAAATTGCGATTTAATCCCAACTTTTGAGATTTTGACAAAAAAGACCATCAGATTTTTATTTATACTAGTAATACACTCGTGCATTGCACGAAAAAGAATAAAAATTAAATTAAATTATTATAAAAGTATCATTAATAAATAAAGTGAAGTTAAATATATGAAATTTAAAAATAAAAATTAAAATGTGACAATGATTATAGAATATATCTAATAAATAAATAATAGCATTCATCAATAATCAATTGAGAATAAAATATAATATTGAAGAGCAATATACAGTTAATTTTGTATTAAATATAGGTTTAAGAAACTTAATTTATTCAAAAATAATATTCTCATAATTTTTAAATTTTCACCTAAATAACTATTTTCAGTTAAAATGTTCAATTTTTCTAATTTTATATGACTAAACTATAGGATTAAATTGGTGCTTTATCAAAGTTATGAGAAAAAAGGTGAAAATTATTGTTGTGGAACGAAATCAAAACACAATTAAAAAGTTTAGGATTATAATGAATATCATCATAACTATTTTAGAGTTTTATTCAGAAACAAAAATGTAGAGTTCAGTTTATCTTAAACATATTAACATAATGTTATAGGTGACATAGCAAAATTTATAGAATTTCTTGTTTTAACTTAGATATCATCAACAAGACTTTATGATAATTTTTAATCACTATTTTTTTAAAAGTTGACATCGTACTATCTTATTCTTGCAAAAAATCTCAATTCATGATAAATACAAAATGCAACCACTAACTCAATTACAAATTAAATAATAAAACTAAAATAATAAAAGACACAAAATCGATTATTATTTTTCATTAAATATATTATTACAGTTTTATCGACAATAATATACTCATTAACATGTATTTTTTAAATAACTTTTATATTATTTATAAAAAAAATTACTCATATAGTAATTAATACTCCTTCCACCCTAAAAAAGATTTCACACTTTCTCATTCGTCTGTCTAATAACAACCTTTACACCCCTATTAAAAAAAACTTAATCTAATAACCTCAAAATTCAATTAATTTTAAATTTGTCACTCCTATTTAAATTCCAAAAAAAACCTAAATTAATATTATTTGCTGGATTTACTAAATTCACCCAATCATAAATCGAACTTATATATTTTAACAATATTACACTATTCTTACCATATTCTCCATCAAAATAATTGATAACATATTTCTTTCATTTCTTCCTAATTCCATGTCTTCTATTTTACTGGAATATATAATTTTAATGAATCTATTATTTATAATTATTTTTCTTCGATATCAAAAATATTATTTATTTGTAAACTTTACTAATATTTTATAAATTTTGTATTATTTAGAAACTTATTTCTCACATGTAAGTTAAAATAGTAACATTTTTATATCCATATATTTATTGTGTTATTTCAACGATATTCATAGTTAGATAAAAAAAATCTAAATTTTCATCACTTCTAAATATCTAAACTACATATGTTTATCATAATTTTCTACGCATTTTACCATATGCAAATGATCTATGCAATTTTTACATGATGTGAATGATTCGATGTAATTTTTGAACAACTTATTTTCTCTTCTAAGTATATGATTTTGAGGATAATATTTCTTAATCCTTTCTAATTTAATAAATGAGTTGATGATAGTATTTCTTAATTCTTTCTAATTTAATGAATTAATAATACGGTTACATTTGTAGATTACTAATTTATATCTTTAAAATTATAAAGATATATTAAAAAGCATTAATGTTTCAAATTTCTAGTCATACAATTTTTCTCCAACCATGATCAAATGCTTATATTTTGAATTCACATTCAATAGATAATTTAATATTTAATTAATATAACTAATAAAAAAAATTATTTCGAATAATTTTATTATGAGAAACATCTATTCAAATAATTTATATCTTTAAATTATAAAGATATATATAAAAGAACTAATGTTTCAAATATCTAGTCATATAATTTTTCTCCAACCATGATCAAATGCTTATATTTTGAAGGGGTGGCTATTCTCACCCCAATTATACTAATCGTACCCCAATTACTATGTGTACTCCAATATAATATAATAACATATATATTTATGGCTAATTATACTGTGCACCCACTTTCAAATTCGTATACAAATATAAACAAAAATATATATAAAATTATGAACAAAAATGTATACAATTTAATTGTTAGTTTTTTTAATGAAAAATTAAGTGTAAAAAAATATACAATTATTAAAAAACATGTATACACTATTGAATAAAAAGTTGAGTAAGGCTTGCGTGCGCCCGAGCGCACACGGTGCAGCTTTAGAATTTAATATTATGGGTAAGGGTACATTATTTTGTTCTAAAGGGTATACACTTTAATTAATAAGGGTACATCATTTTGTTGTAAAGGGTATACACTTTTCATTAATATTTTTTATTTTTCTTCACAAAATAAAGGGTACACATCTTTATACTAAAAGGTATATAATTTAACACAAAACTCTAAAGGCACACGGAGTGTGCCCTGTGCGCCCTGGTGCACACAAGTTTTTGCCTAAAAAGTTATACACATATGGATGCTAAGTTTTTTTAATGAAAACTTAGTGTGAAAAAATTATACAATTATTAAGAAAAACACGTATACAAAATAGAATAACATGTATACAAAATATAATAAAAAATTATACACATATGAGTGAACTCTTACACCCGGGTACACTTAATACCAACTCTATATTTATTATCAAACATACCCCATTTATGACATTTAAATTTTTAAACCCTTTAATTTAAACACCATACATAATTAAAAATAAAATAAAATAAATCCAAATATTAAATCAATTAATACAATAAATATTAATTAAATCCCAATCCCACTTCTTCCCCACCATTTTCCCCGTTAAGAAACCCTCTTCGAATGTGAATTATCAACCTTCAATTTCTTCCATTTCCATCAGAAATCAAACAGGAAAATTTTCCATCTTATAATTCATATTTGAATTCTCAACCCTCAATTTCTTCCATTTCCAATCAAATTTTGTTATAGTTCTTCCGTATCTCCTTTGTTTGAATCATAAGAAACAGCAACCAATTCTTCATATAAAAAGTTAAATATGAGATTAGACTCAAACAAATAAAATAATCATTTAATTTAGCCATTATATATTCCTCATATATCATAACATAAACATACAAACATATATATAATAATAATCTGAATTCATGACATTTAATTTATTGTGTTGTATTCTCTAATGTCACATAGCCACGAAAAGCTATTTAAACTTTGAAGGCGCAGGAAATCGATACTAAGTATAAATATTAGGATTTATGGGGTATGTTTAGAAATTTGTGATAAGAATAGTTGAAATCTTATTTAATAATTTTGTAAGGATATTTATGATATTTTAATTGAGGATATTTTAATCTTATCTTTTTATGGGGTACGATTAGTATAATTAGGGGTGCAAATAGTCGCCCCTATTTTGAATTCACATTCAATAGACAATTTAATATTTAATTGCTATAACTAATTAAAAAGATTATTTCGAATAATTTTATTTTGAGGAACATCTATTCGTACTTGTACAACACATTATTTTTTTTAGCCCCACTCACTTCACTCTTCAATCTTCATGATGCTCCATTTTATTTCTCTATCTCTTATTTCATTCATATTATTCAATTCAATCTTCCATTTCTTACAATTCCTTCTAATTCTTTCTTCTTCATCCATTTTCATGTCAAAATTATACATATCAAATGAATTGATTTCTTCAATATAAATAAAAATATATCCACAATTCTATCGACAATTATGAATAGCAAAAAATTGAAGATGAGTTTGATGAGGAAAAAACTATCTCGTTAAATAATTTTTCCTTCATTAAAAAGTCAAACTAATAAAAATAATCTTAACTAATAAAAAATAATCTTACTCATCAAACACTATCAATGCATCGGATGAGAACTTCTTTATTTTCTTTTTACGAAGAATCCAAAATGTATCCCTGTGATACCAGAGCTTCTCACTACTCATGTGCCAATATAATTTAATTTGTGTTATGTGCATTTTATAACTATGTGATAATTATGTGACAATTAAGTGATAATAATATGACAATTATGTGAAAATTATTTTTTTATAATTTATTTATCTTTACATTTTATTTGGGACATTCGTGACAAAAATGGTGATAATATGCGATCATATATGTGCATAAATATTTACGTGCATAATTAAATTGTCTTATGTGTATAAATATATTATTTCTTAATTATTAAGTATCACACGTGTTCTCATAATAATAGTGGTAAGAAAATATACACGTATGTGTATTAATTTGTAAATGTATTATATCTTAACTATTAAGTATTGCACGTATATTTATATTGGATAATAATAATAATAATAATAATATTTACTTTCTATAAATAATATATACTAATAATAGTAAATAGTGGTGAATCACCACCTACACGACCATCACCTCTCCTTGTGTATATATTGAGGTTGATAATCTCATTTTTTGGGGTGAACAGTTGCGACCAACAGTTCGGAAAAAAATAGAGAGAGAGAGAAAAAAAAGAGAGAGAGAAAGAGGAAAAGGAAGGAGTTCATGCCAGTGCCGGGATGGAAGATAGGTAGTTACAATTCTTCACGAGATCTATACTATTATCACTATTAGGAGTAAAGGTAAGTAGAAGTCCAACTACAATGCATAAACATGTTGTTTGTGAATTATTTGTGATTAATATGTGATAATTATGTTATGGATTATTTGTAATTAGTTTAATTACGATATGAAATATTTGAGATTAATTTGTTAAACAAGCTGTGGATTTATGTGATTTGGAGAAAGTAGGGTTCATATTCAACAATATTATTAGTAAATTATTTGTGATACTTTTGCGATACAAGTTGTGAATTTATGTGATTTGAAATAATATCATTGTCCTATATAGATCTGTGTGATTGGAAACTGTTGAAAATATATTTGTATGGCTTGAGAAGATATTGGTTATAAGGATCTGTGGGATCCGAGGTGAAGTTGTTATTCCAAAAGTGGATCTGTTCGAATTGAAGTTAAATTGTTGCTTTATTGTGACTAAATATTGATATTGATATTGTAAATAGGTTGTGATGCACATTTAATTGTTCTGGGTGCATACCATGCATGAACATGAAAAGTGTTTTCCTCAAAATTAATAAGATACTAATGGTGTATATGGCCACTATATATGCATCTCTGTCAGGGTTCGGAAAAATTATTCCCGACACTTTATTAGGGGTTCGGAAAAATCATCCCCAACACTCTACCAGGGTTCGGAAAAATTATTCTCGATATTATATTCAGGCATCAGAATCGATCCGACACTAAGTGTGTCTATTGAGCTCATTTGGGGTTCATATCATAAGAGTGTCGTGGGGATCCCGCAACATGAACAATTTTCAAAATAAAAGAGATCTACTAGAAAGATTAGAAAATAGGCGATAGAGAACTAAATGCATTTTCATGCACTAACATGCATGATTTCTACTTACTGAGATTTTTGTCTCACTAGTTTATGCATTGTAGGTGAGCCTGTTGATGATTGAGTTTGTGATGTGACTGTGCAAGCTGTGGAGCTCCTACAGAGTTTTGAGAGGATGTACATAGATGACGACCTGTTGGGCTACTCCGTGGATTTATTTTGTTTCCGCTAATATTTTGTTATGTCATATAATAAGTATTGTCACGAGTTTGTGTGGTTTGAAATATTGTCAGAAATCAGTTACGTATGTGGAACTGGTGTGATGGTGTTGGTTATAAACATATTATGTGAAAAAATAAATAAATTTATATACAGGTTTTTATAATGATTATGTTTATGTTAAATAGTATTTAAATTATAAGTTATATAAGATGGGTCGTGTCAGAGTGGTATCAGAGCACAGTTTGTGTCATGCAGACTATCTATGTACATGAGCTCATTCCTTGGGAGCGTAGCCTTGCGTGTAAGTGTTATTTTTATTCTGTGTTGTTATGTGTCTTATAAATTATATTGGCCATGTGGTGTAGAAAACGTAGTTAATAGACAAAATAGTAAGGGCTACATGTGAAAGTTCTGAAGGGGATAGGACTGCTGAGCAAGCAGCACCTCCTGAAGGAAATAATCGTGATGTGGTGATTACTCGACTAATGAAACTGGTAGAGCGCCAGTCCCGACAGTTACAACAACTGATTCAACAAAGAGATATGGGTGGACAACCAGAGGGTAATGCAAATCAAGATAGATGTCAAGTAGAACGTGTGAAAATAGTTTGTGAGAGGTTTCGAAAGCTGAGCCCTCCAATATTTGATGATGCAGCAGACCCCACAGATGCAGAGAATTGGTTACGCACGGTGGAAAACATATTTCAATATAGTAGAATTCCAGATGGGGACAGAGTGATGTGTGCTTCTTTCATGTTACGAGAAAGTGCAGGCTACTGGTGGGATACCATTAAAATATTGAGGACGTCATGACTATGACCTGGGAAGGTTTAAGGAGCTTTTCAGAAACAAGTACTTTACGGCACCAGTGAGAGCAATGAAGATGAACGAGTTCATACAGTTGAGGCAGGGTGACATGTCAGTTACAGATTACCTTCAAAAATTTGAGCAGTTGTCAAGGTTTGCCGAACATATGGTGAGTACGGAGGCATTGAAAGTGGAGAGATTTATGGAAGGCTTAAGGCCTGAACTTTACAGAGATGTGAGTATGGCGGGACTGCATGGAGCAACATACTCACAAGTTGCAGAAAGGGCCCAGATTGCTGAACAAGCGGAGATGAGAATCAGACAAGCGCATGCTATCAGACGCCAATTTCAACAGAAATCAGTGCAGCAGTTTGGGAGAAATGATAAGAGGCCGATGCCATTCTAGAGGCTAAAATCAAATATTCAAGTGGATCAAAGACAGAGACAGGTAGAACCAAACAAGCATCCTAAATTCGATTAGGGTAAGGTGCCACCGGCGCCGCCACTAACCATATGCCCTAATTGTCTTAGATCACATGGTGGAGAGTGTCAAATTCCTCCGAGAACGTGTTACACATGCGGGAGAAAGGACATATGACTACTACTTGACCTAAGAAAGGAAAGCAGGGATAGTAGGGAAGAGCTCCAGCAAGGGTGTACACTTTGACGCGGGAGGAGGCAGATGCGAATCCCTCATTTGTCAAGGGTAGGTTTTCTATTTTTGGCACTTCTACATATGTGATATTCGATTCTAGAGCAACACATTCATTTGTATCCACTGAGTATGTGAGGAAGATGGGTGGAACATCTAACTTGATAAAAGCTAATTATGAGGTGATGATACCTTCTGGTGAGTCAAAGCAAACTAATCAACTTCTGCGAGATTGTGTTATTCCTATTGAAGGAAGACAACTCCTTACTAATTTAATTGTATTAAGTATGAATGATTATGATATCATATTGGGTATGGATTGGTTGTCAAAGTACGGTGCTACAATAGATTGTCAGAAAAAGGGTATCACTTTTCAGCCATTGGGTGGAGAACCATTCACTTTTGTTGGGATCAAGAAGAATTTTAGATTTCCTGTTATATCAGTAGTAAAAGTACAGCGGGTTTTGTTGGATGCGGGATCTACTCCACGAGGAGCGGTACGGACGTAGATGATATCATCACGACCTCTCTTTTCGTACCGCTAGGAATGCTTAACGCCACTTCGCCAACTGGCGTTATCTGGTGAGTGTAATGAATGTTGAGGGGCAGCAATGTCCAGTTCTCGGTGATGTACCAGTAATTCGGGAATATCTGGAGGTATTTCCAGATAATCTTCCAGGTTTGCCACCAGACCGGGAAATAGAGTTTGTTATTGAGCTACAACCAGGAAATGCCCCTATATCTAAAGCGCCATACAGAATGGCACCAGCTGAACTGAAGGAATTGAAGATACAGTTACAAGAGTTGCTAGACAAAGGATTCATCCAACCTAGTTTCTCACCTTGGGGAGCACCAGTTCTTTTCGTTCGTAAGAAGGATGACACATTGAGGATGTGCATCGATTACCGGGAGCTCAACAAAGTTACCATCAAGAATAAGTATCCATTGCCTCGCATTGATGATCTATTTTATCAACTACAAGTTGCATCCATCTTTTCAAAGATTGATTTGCGTTCGGGGTATCATCAGTTGAAGATTAAGGAGGAGGATATTCCAAAGACTGCATTTAGTACAAGGTACGGGCACTATGAGTTCTTAGTGATGCCGTTCGGTTTGACAAATGCTCCAGCAGCATTTATGGATTTGATGAATAGAGTATTTCAGGAATTCCTCGATAAGTTTGTAATTGTGTTTATCGATGACATTCTGATTTACTCTAAGAATAAGGAGGATCATGCACTGCACTTGAGAAAGGTGTTAGAGATCCTGAAGAAGAAGCAGTTATATGCAAAGTTCAAGAAGTGTGAGTTTTGGTTAGACCGAGTTATTTTCTTGGGACACGTGGTATCGGGAGAAGGAATTTCAGTGGATCCAGGTAAAGTAAAAGCAATCCATGATTGGTCACAACCCTCAAATCCCACTGAGGTTTGTAGCTTTCTTGGATTGGCAAGATATTATCGAAGGTTTGTTGAAGGATTTTCTAAGATTGCTTCACCATTAACACAGTTGACCATGAAGAATGTGAAGTTCACATGGACGGAGGCATGTGAACAAAGTTTCCAAGAATTGAAGAGACGGTTGACATCAGCACCTATCTTAACTATTCTTACGGAGACAGAAAACTTCAAAGTTTACAGTGATGCTTCAAATAATGGTCTTGGGTGTGTATTGATGCAGAATGGGAAAGTGATAGCGTATGCATCCAGACAGTTAAGGGAGTATGAGAAAAATTACTCAACTCATGATTTAGAGTTAGCCGCAGTGGTGTTTGCACTCAAGATTTGGAGGCATTATCTGTATGGGGAACATTGTGAAATCTATACTGATCATAAGAGTTTGAAGTACTTTTTCACCCAGAAAGAGTTGAATATGAGGCAAAGAAGATGGTTGAAATTGGTGAAGGATTACGACTGTGTTATCAATTATCATCCGGGAAAAGCCAATGTGGTTGCTGATGTATTAAGCCGAAAGACAATACAGAGTGTAGCTGCTATGACCATAAATCAAAAACCAGAGTTGCTTGATTTGCAAAGGATGGGTGTGGAGATCATTCATGAAGGATCATTGGAAACAAGGATGGCAGCTCTGACACTTCGACCAACTTTGATGGATAAGATTCGATAGGACCAACAGGAGGATAAGTTGTTTGACAAGATAAAGAATGATATCAGCTCTAAAAAGTCTTCTGACTTCTAATTAGGAGATGATGGCGTGATTCGTTATGGAGGTCGATTATGTCTACCTGAAGTGGATGACATTTGGAAAGAAGTAATGGCGGAAGCTCATTCAACACCGTACTCTGTACATCCAGGAGCTACTAAGATGTATAGAGATTTGAAGTCACATTATTGGTGGCCAGAAATGAAGAGAGATGTTGCTCGATATGTGGAGCAATATTTGACTTGTCAGCAAGTCAAAATCAAGCATCAGAGACCAGCAGGAACTTTGCAGCCTTTATTTATTCCAGAGTGGAAGTGAGAGAATATCACGATGGATTTTATTATTGGGCTACCGAAGATAGTGAAAGGTCACGATGCCATTTGGGTTATCGTGGATCGATTGACTAAGTCAGCTCATTTTCTTCCTATTAGCTCTACGTATTCCATGGATCGTTATGCCCAATTATATACACAAGAGATTGTCAGACTCCATGGAGTACCACTTACCATTGTGTCAGACAGAGATACGAGATTCTTGTCTGCTTTTTAGAAGAGTTTACATAAGGCGTTGGGACACAATTATCTTTCAGCACAACATTCCATCCACAGATAGATGGTCAATCAGAGTGTGCAATACAAATCTTGGAGGATATGCTCAGAGCGTGTGTGTTGGATTTTCAAGGTTAGTGGAGTAAATTTTACCTTTGATAGAGTTCTCGTACAATAACAGTTATCAGTCTACTATCGGGATGGCTCCATATGAAGCATTATACGGGAGAAAGTATAGGTCTCCAGTACATTGGGATGAAGTTGGAGAAAGAAAACTTTTGGGTCTAGACTTGATTTGTGAAATGTCAGAAGCTGTTACACGTATACGAGAGAAGATGAAAATTGCTCAGGATCGATAGAAAAGTTATGCAGACAAATAGAGGAGAGAATTGGAATTTGAAGTGGGTGATCAGGTATTCTTGAAAGTATCTCCAATGAGGGGGATAATGCAGTTTGGAAGGAAAGGGAAACTCAGTCCAAGATATGTTGGTCCGTTCACTATCATTGAGAGAGTTGGCAGCGTTGCCTATAAGTTGGAGTTACCAGCATCGATGTCTAGAGTACATGACGTATTTCATGTGTCTGTGTTGAGGAAGTATATTCCAAATCCATCTCATGTTCTCAGGCAGGAACCAGTTGAGTTGAAAGAAGATTTGAGTTATGAGGAAGTACTAGTTGAGATCTTGTGGCGAGAAGTGAAGAAGCTCAGAAATAAAGAAATACCATTAGTAAAGGTATTATGGAGGAACCAACTAGTTGAGGAGGCCACTTGGGAAAGAGAAGATGAGATGATGGCTAAATATCCAGACCTCTTCAAGTAAGTAAATTTCGAGGACAAAATTTTTATAAGGTGGGGAGGATGTGATACCCGAGCTTCTCACTACTCATGTGCCAATATAATTTAATTTGTGTTATGTGCATTTTATAACTATGTGATAATTATGTGACAATTAAGTGATAATAATATGGCAATTATGTGAAAATTATTTTTTATAATTTATTTTTCTTTACATTTTATTTGGGACATTCGTGACAAAAATAGTGATAATATGTGAACATATATGTGCATAAATATTTACGTGCATAATTAAATTGTCTTATGTGTATAAATATATTATTTCTTAATTGTTAAGTATCGCACGTGTTCTCATAATAATAGTGGTAAGAAAATATACATGTATGTGTATTAATTTGTAAATGTATTATATCTTAGCTATTAAGTATTGCACGTATATTTGTAATGGATAATAATAATAATAATAATAATAATAATAATAATAATAATAATAATATTTACTTACTATAAATAGTATATACTAATAATAGTAAATAG
Source organism: Pogostemon cablin (assembly GCA_023678885.1). Lineage (NCBI taxonomy): Eukaryota > Viridiplantae > Streptophyta > Magnoliopsida > Lamiales > Lamiaceae > Pogostemon > Pogostemon cablin. The sequence goes on along the minus strand of CM042989.1, from coordinate 23,330,405 downwards.
TGGTGAATCACCACCTACATGACCATCACCTCTCCTTGTGTATATATTGAGGTTGATAACCTCATTTTTGGGGGTGAACAGTTGCGACCAACAGTTCGGAAAAAAAAATAGAGAGAGAGGAAAAAAAGAGAGAGAGAAAGAGAGAAAGGAAGGAGTTCATGCCAGTGCCGGGATGGAAGATATGTAGTTACAGTTCTTCACGAGATCTATACTATTATCACTATTAGGAGTCCAGGTAAGTAGAAGTCCAACTACAATGCATAAACATGTTGTTTGTGAATTATTTGTGATTAATATGTGATAATTATATTATGGATTATTTGTAATTAGTTGAATTACGATATGAATTATTTGAGATTAATTTGTTATACAAGCTGTGGATTTATGTGATTTGGAGAAAGTAGGGTTCATATTCAACAATATTATTTGTAAATTATTTGTGATACTTTTGCGATACAAGTTGTGAATCTATGTGATTTGAAATAATATCATTGTCCTATATAGATTTGTGTGATTGGAAACTGTTGAAAATATATTTGTATGGCTTGAGAAGATATTGGTTATAAGGATCTGTGGGATCCGAGGTGAAGTTGTTATTCCAAAAGTGGATCTATTCGAATTGAAGTTAAATTGTTGCTTTATTGTGACTAAATGTTGATATTGATACTGTAAATGGTTTGTGATGCACATTTAATTGTTCTGGGTGAATACCATGCATGAACATGAAAAGTGTTGTCCTCAAAATTAATAAGATATTAATGGTGTATGCGGCCACTATATATGCATCTCTGTCAGGGTTCGAAAAAATCATTCCCGACACTTTATTAGGGGTTTGAAAAAATCATCCCCAACACTCTGCCAGGATTCGAAAAAATCATTATCGGTATTATATTCAGGGATCGGAATCGATCCGACACTAAGTGTGTCTATTGAGCTCATTTGGGGTGCATATCATAAGTGTGTCGTGGGGATCCCGCAACGTGAACAGTTTTCAAAATAAAATAGATCAACTAGAAAGATTAGGAAATAGGCGATAGAGAACTAAATGCATTTTTATGCACTAACATGCATGATTTCTACTTACTGAGATTTTTGTCTCACTAGTTTATGCATTGTAGGTGAGCCTGTTGATGATTGAGTTTGTGATGTGACTGTGCAAGCTGTGGAGCTCCTACAGGGTTTTGAGAGGATGTACATAGATGACGACCTATTGGGCTACGCCGTAGATTTATTTTATTTCCGCTAATATTTTGTTATGTCATATAATAAGTATTGTCACGAGTTTGTGTGGTTTGAAATATTGTCAGAAACCAGTTATGTATGTGGAATTTGTGTGATGGTGTTGGTTATAAACATATTATGTGAAAAAAATAAATTTATATACAGGTTTTTATAATGATGATGTTTATGTTAAATAATATTTAAATTATAAGTTATATAAGGTGGGTCGTGTCAATCCCATTGCCAATGAAGTATTTTTTTGGGAGCACATATTCTACATTGGCTATAGAAGTTCCTCCGCTACCTCAATCAGCTACTCCTTCGCCATGTCCGCTCGACCACTCCTCCGCCACGTCCGCTCAACTGCCTATTATAGTCGGATATTATTGTATAAATTTTTTTAATCATTAGTAACCTATATATAGATTTAAATATCACATGCTTCCCATGAAAGATTTACACCAAACTTTTTGTAGAAGCCTTGGGCAAGCTTATTCTAAAAGCTTCAAGTTTCTTCTTCTAGAAGCCTTACACAAATAAAATTATGTATATTTTTAAAGTGAAATATATTTAATTATTTTATTTAAAAAAAAATAACTTTACTCTTAAATAATATATATAGTTATTAATAAAAAACTTACTTAATAATATATATTAAACTAAAATTATTAATGATTAGAATTTTTAAAATTTCAATAATAAATAATTAAATAGAATTTTAATTTAAATATTTTTACTCATTTATAAATACTTTACTTATTAATATTTTGTGATAAAGAATCATTTAAAATAATTTTTTTTATTAAATTTGAAATTTTGTAATTCCTACTATGTTATATTATAAATATGAATGTCAAATCGAAGATCATGAAGAGAAGAATAATTTGATATAATTTTCATGTAACATAAATTTATAATAAATAAGTTATAAATATTTTAAATATTAGATAAATTTTTAAATAAAGATAAGAAATTTATTTTAATTTTTAAAATATTTTATGCATTATAAATTTTTATAATTTATAAAGTCAAAGTATTTTTGAACATATCTTAAATTTTTTTTGTAATTTTATGTTATATATAATATGACAAAAAATATATATATTTAGATAACTAAAAAATTATGCAAAAAATAGTTTATAATTCATGTAGACTTAATTTATAAACTCATTGTTTTATACGAACAAAAAATAGTATTAGTTAAGTTTTAATTTATACAAACCAAATTTTCATGTACTCCCTCCGCCCATTACAAATTTATAACAATATGTTATCTAATATATTAAAGCATTTTCATACTTGACAATAGATGGTGTGACTGGAGTTGTATGTTTATTTATATGAAAAAATGCATAAAAATTAAACATAGAGAACATAGAAAAACAAAAAATCATAAAGTAAATATGAATAATTAAAGTAAATATGCAAGGGTAAAAAAGTAAACTTCTAAAACCAAACCCCCCAAAGTAGATGTGATATACCATAAATAAAAGTTAACTTTAACATATAAAGTAAATTGAAGGGTTAATTGCTTAAAAAACCACGAATTTTCATCGTATTGCAAATTAATCATAACCTTTGTGAAATTGCAAAAAAAATCATGACTTTTAATGTATGTGCAAATCGTACCCATCGGGTAGGTGAAGCCTGCCCGAATGCTGTCGTGGCATTTTAAGCCTCCAAGTGAGAGGCAAACGACGTCGTTTCGTGAGTGAGCCACCTCACCCCAGGGGCTAAATTGATAAAATGACCACCAAAAATTTCATCGGAAAAACAGAGCTTGACGGATCTCCTCCACAGCTCCACCATGAATTTCCATCTCCCAAGTGGCTCCTTCTCCGGCCTACCTCCTTCTCCGACCACCATCGTCATCCCAACAACAGCAGATCCTCCCACCAGGCTCCAAATGGCCACGCTTCCATCATCCACGATCCACCTCCTCTCTCTCTTACCCCACCAAGGTGATGACCCTCTTTCCTCCCTTGCCGACACCAATTGCCCTGCCCGCTCTCTCCCTCTCTTCCGACACCAATCACTGTTACAATTTCCAATCGCTCTCAACCCTCGCTCTATCACATCACACCACATCCCCACGCAACACTAAATCTTCGAAAGCCGCTAAGCCTTTGATTGGTATTCTATCGCCCCTTTGGAGCCGCAAATGGCGGTTAAGGCAACTAAACAGGACTGCATTGTTGGAGTCGCTCTCGATTGCTGCTACAAGCAGATCTCTCAGATGCTCAGTTGGTCAAAGCGCAATTTCTGTAATTTCGCCACTGTTTGGGCTGACGAGAATTGTCCTGTATCTCAGATTTTGACCAAAAACCTGAGAATTTCACAGATGGACATGGGTATAATAATGGGTGTCTGGGAATGATGTCAAGGTTGAGTGTGATCTTGAGATTGATAAAATGGTGGAAAGAGTCAAGGTTTGGAAATTGAGGATGGTGATTCAGTAGAAATGGAAGAGGAGGATTCAAGAATTCCAATCCCACGCGAGGATATGTCCCCCGCATGAAACGACGTCGCTTGTATCCCACCTGGAGGCTTAAAATGCCACGTTAGCATTCGGCCAGGCTTCACCTGTCCGATGGGCGGGATTTGAACATATGTTAAAAGTCATGATTTTTTTTACAATTTCATAAAGGTTAGGATTAATTTACAATAAGATGAAAGTTCGTGATTTTTTAAGCAATTAATCCCCCTAAATTGAGTGGTTATTAAGTTAAATGTTAAATTGTCTTGGTTGTCTAAAGTGAAAGAGGAAAGTAAACGCGATCTAAGATTATATCTCATATTCTTATCTTATCTATTACTTCCTATTAGACATGTACAAAAACACCGGAACCGGCGGTTCGAACCGGGGAACCGCCGGTTTTAATCGGAACCGGAACCGCCGGTTCCGGAACCGGCCAAAAAAAACCGGAACCGGCTAAGGAAGGTTCGGTTCCGGTTCCTCATATTTGGGAAAAAACCGACGGTTCCAGTTCGAACCGCCAGTTTTTTATTTTTTTTTAATTTTTTACGATTAAAATTCAAAAAATAAAAAAATAAAATAAAACCGGAACCGGCGGTTCCGAACCGGAACCGGAATCGTCAGTTCCGGAACCGAAACCTTCGTACCCCGGTTCGGTTCCGGTTCCCCCTATCTTGGAACCGGAACCGCTGGTTTGGAACCGGAACCGGCGGTTCCGAATCGGGGTGCATGTTACTTCCTATTACGTCCGATGCCCGGTGAATGCGCCTGTAACTCGCCGGTAGCCCAGCCATCCCCTTTCCACGCGGCTCGTTTTCAGTGCATTCAATTCCACTCATTCTTTCACGCCTGATAATCTCGCCGCCTTGCCTCCCACCAAAAAATTCTGTGTGAATATTAAGATGTCTTCTTTTGCTTTAGTGAAATCATCTTTGAATCGAAAAAAAGGTTCTTTGGATTACAAGTCTGAACTTCTTGGTAGAGAGTATTGGGAGCGGAAAAGCAGAGGTGAGAATTCTCCGCAACTTGTGTTTTCGTTGGGCGTTTCAAGAATTCTCCGCCCTTTTTCCTCTTGCGTGGTCGTTGGGAGTGAAATAATCTTTTGTTCGAAGATATTGCCCATTAAGTGTTTGATAAATTGCCTATGACAAACTCACACACGTCGTACTTTCAAGTGCAATCAATATTTTCATATCTGTCTACCCTTTTCTCTTGTTCTTGTCTTTTTTGTTAATTTTATGTAAACTGCACGGTGGTCAGCTGAACACCACAGCTATCACTTCAAATCTAAAAAGGCATGAAACTTGAATGGTTGTTTTACGAAACAAACTCTATTGCTTTTGCAGAATTCGTCTGCCCAGAAGCAGCTTCAACATTCTCTTTTTAAGGTACTATTCTTGAATTTTCTCATGATCTTGTCTTAATACATTCATATTGCTTATGAATTTGAGATGCTTATTTATATTTCCTCTTACTAAGTGGTTCACCGGGAAACGAATTTTCTAATGATCTTGTCTTAATGCATTCATATTACTTATGATTTTGAGATGCTTCTTTATATTTCCTGTTACTAAGCGGTTCACCTGTGTTTCTCGGTCATGCTGGTTTCTCCTTCCAAATATTACTGCACCATGTTTTTTGAAGTAATACAAGTTGTCAGTGGATTCCACAATGACCTTACTTGAACATTGACATTAATTCTACGTTTCAAAAGAAACTCTTCATGTTTTCGGAATTGATTCTGCCTCCTCCATCCCATAACTGTTTTCACATTCTCAATTTTCGTAGGTCCCGTAAAAGTTCACATTCCTAAAATGGTAAAAAAAGTCAAAACAATTAAACTCATTCATACACTTTATTTATAAAAATACACATTTATCTAACACACCTAACATAGTTTACAATTTACTCCATTTAGTACCAAAAATACTCCCAAAATCAACAACTTTCTTAATCTACATGCAAAAAAAAAGTGAACACAGTTATGGGAAAGAGGGAGTATTTATTTATATTACCCTTGCTCATTTTGGTGAAACAGAGTGATTATAGTTACAAGCATATAAACGTAATAGCATATGTATGAGTTCTCTACTTTATCCCTCAAATTTGACAATCATATTTTACCCTCTTGTGCTCTCTATGGGGTGGTTTTCTTATGTCCCCTTATGCTTTTGCATTTTGCTTTAATTGTTTGGAGAATATTACTAATTTCATTTGAATGGTTACCTTGTGTTTTTCTTAATATATAATTTTTTAAAGAAAAAAATGCCTTAAGGTAGTACAATAGATCATTACTAGAAATCTTAATACTCTGGTCTGCAAATTAATCGCCAAGTGTAACTCCTTTTAACTTAGTTTATTTAAGATTTGTACTAAAGAGAATTAATAATCTGAGTTGTAGATGTATTTGGAATCATTGTGCGGGCCAACTATTGTATTTGTCATTAACAACAGACTTAGTAGAATAGTAGTATCCTATGTCACACTATTTTTCTTGTTAAGAAGCTGCTGATATTAGTGAGTCTATATGAAAAATGACACTCCTCGCCGGGTCCACACATTGCGAAGTAAGGCGCCCGTAAACTAGTCTATTCCTATGAAGTCTGATACGCGGTACATGGGCCAGTAACTCACCGGTAGGCGGTAGCCCATCAATACTCCTTTTATGTGCCCCCTCACAGCCTCCCCAATTCCACACCGCCTTAACGTCATGGTCAGCCTCTCTCCTGCATCAAGGTGATTCTCTTTAATTTTTTTTTCCTCTTGCAACAGTTCCTTCTTCCTATTCAGTCATCTCTGTTCAGGTGCTCTCTGTGACTTATGTTAGATTTTTTTTTTTTGCTTAATTTGCTTGGATGTTTCCGCCCACCAGGTGTATGACAAATAGCCTCATAGTAGTCTTTGTTATGATTTCCTCTTTGTGCCTTCTCGTATTCATGTGTGCCTTGTGTTAGGGAAGGGAAAGAGTAGCCAGAGTTAATTTCTTTAGGATGACAGGTATATTGCATGTTTTAGTATCTGAAAATCTCATGAATGCATATCTGCTTCTGTGCTTTTTGGAACTCCCACCTACATCGTGCTTCAGGGCCAAGCTAAGATGGTCATCGTGCTTTATGATTCCACTTGGTTAGGTCCCTTTTTCCTCTTGCGTGGTGGTTGTATGAATTGAAATCTGATGTATTCATTAACTTGGGTGACTTATAAGACTTGCACTAATTATGAATGCACGTAATACAGTCTTTCGGTTGTAGTAACATGAACCTGTAATGATCTTGATCGTTTATTTGTACCCGCCCTTGACCATTTAGATATGCAGAACTTGTTGCTTTGAATATGAATTCTTTTCCAGTTTTGATACAAGTAATTGGTGAAGTTTAATTGGAGTGATTATCAACAGAGCTCAAATCATAATTATGAGAAGCTGAATGAATACATGTGCTGTTTCTATTGATTGTTTAGTTTGTCTTTGAACCTATGGCTAACCACCTTAGTTTCTCTAGATACATTCCTCAAAAAATCCCATTCGTGCGGGTTCTTCCCCCAACTAACAAAGATATCTTGATATGTGACTTATGGTGTGCTTTCTTTTATGTTATAGTAGGTTCCAAAAATGTATCTAAATTTTAATAAGGTTCATACGTGTTCAATTAGTAATGAATAAGATTAGTCCATTTGGATGAGGATTAGTGGTGACACAAAAATGTCCTTTCTGACTTGTGATGTATTTTTAATGAAACAAAATTTGATCATTAAAAAAGATTTTATTTCCTGCTGCTAATTTTAATAATTTTATTAGGTTAAGGTTTAGATGGCTAATTAGAGAAACTACTTTAACCCCTCTAAAAAGGCATTATTATCATTATGACATTCTTTTCAACCACCCATATTACAACCAATAAGATATTTTAAGATAGGGTGTAAAGATTATTCCCTTCGTCATTGTGGTATTGAGTATGAGAATATATGTATAACAATTAGCCATATGTTCCTTCTTCCTCTTCTTCATTAAAGCTCTTTGGACTTCATCTTGTGTTCATCAACGTTCATTGTCTTCATTTGCATTAGTTAGTTACTGAGTTCCTCCAAGATTCTTTTTATGTCTTCAATGTAAGTGACTACATCAATAATTATGCTTGCTTTATTCATCTAAGAAAACACACTATGAGTTAAGAAAATGAAATCTGAGTTGAGCCTATGGTCATCATGGTCAGTGATGTTTATGCTGGAGACCTGTGTAAGCTAATTTCTTCATCATATGAACCACTCAGCCTGTTGAAGCGGGAGTCATAGCTGCTGTGTAGTTTTCCGTCAGTTTCGTAGACTCAAGAAGACTTGGTTTAGATGAATGAGAACCATAGTCAAAGACACCTAAGAGGATTGACAGATATACAAGTGAATTCTATTTTAATCTCAACTGAGGTTTTTCGCGTTTGTGGGCACATATTTTTTCCTTTTCTTCACCTTAAATATATGGTATTGCAGTAAACTTAGATGTGGACAAAGAAAGAATTACTACTCTAGGAGCTCTGTCTTAAAGTTGCAATTTTTTTTTACAAAATTTCTAATTATTATTTTAGATCCATAAGCAGTTAATTGATCAGATGCAAAATCAACATTATCTTATTAAATTTTAAGTTCTAAAAATGGCTGCATTTAATAGATTATCATATAAATACATATTCGAGAACTTGAACACACATGAGGCTACAAATTGGTGATGTAATGATTTTGCAACTTTTTTTGCAAGGCATACTAACTGTGTGGCTTCAACCCATTTGGTTATAAAAAAGCAAGTCCTTTTTAAATCTCTCATTACAGAGCTATAATCCTTCATTAATTCACCTTATCTGCATCTTTATATCAGCCTTTGCAACAACTTTTCCATTTAACTAAATAGAGTGGCTGGGATCATCTCCCACACCACACCAAACTGGAGAGGGCAAACATTCTTGCTCCAATCAAATCTGTTAACTGCTCCAAATTAATACCTGTTGGCTGCTCTGCTCCTTGGAAATGATCAACTTCAAATCACCACTTTACTCTACCTTACTCTGAGACTAAATTAATAACTATTGAATTTCTAGCATATATGCTCCAATACTGACCTTCCCCATTCAAATATGGAGAAAAATAGATTAATTTTTCTTTTTGATGATCATATTAGTAAATTAAGTGACATGTTGATTAAATAATGTTATTTCTGTTGTATAACCTACAAATTGTTACGCATATATGATGTTCGCCACATATTTTTAATCTATATATACTTTTAATGTACTACCAAATGCTTATTTACATCCTAAAGTTCGATACATTTTACATTAGGATAGAGCTATTATTATTTTATCTTTCTCGTTTGAGTTATTTTACTTATCAATGGGATAACATGATTCTCTATGATAAAGTATTGGCAAATCTTGGAGTTCATTATTAATCATTTGAATGTATTCGGATCATTGCTTTTCGGGTAGATCTTAAAGATGTTTAATTGTGAAAATTTTTCTTTGAGTTGTTTTCCTCATAAAATTTTCTCTTTTTGGAACGTGAGTTGCATTCTTCTCCCATGTCAGTTGGGTAAATTAATCTTGTCTAAAGCTTCAAATATCATTCTCTTTTGCAAGTCCTTATTACAATGTAATATCTATAGCCTTATTTTATTTAACAAGTTCCATTCAGATTCTGTGTAGGAAAAATTTTGTCATGTTGCAGGTTAAACATTATTACTTCCAAATATAAACTCAATAATGAATCCTCTTGTAAACTAAACACAGCTGTGGCACACTTGACATACTACGAAATCTTGATTTTGGACATCATCAAGTAATATTTTTAATGTTGGAAGGATTAAGTTCCATGACCTCTTGGGATGTGATGTAGGACTGTAGGAGTTCCTGTTTTCAACTTAGGTGATCAACTTTAGTGGCTAGGAATATTGAATGTTTCCTCCTGGCCTCTCCCCGGAAATGTTTTATCCTATTGTTAGATTAGTTGTGTTGTATACATTGTGATGATTTTAGAATAATCTATTTCTAGGCATCTCTGATGAATTAAATCATTTTTATGCCATGCTGAATTCAACTACACGAGTTCCTGTTTTCAACTTAGGTGATTAACTTTAGTGGCTAGGAATAATGAATGTTTCCTCCTGGCCCCTCCCCGGAAATGTTTATCCTATTGTTAGATTAGTTGTGTTATATACATTGTGATGATTTTAGAATAATTTATTTCTAGGCCTTTCTGATGAACTAAATCACTTTTATGTCATGCTGAATTCAACTACACGATGATGAACTAAATCACTTTTATGCCATGCTGAATTCAACTACACGATGTATGAAAGGAATGTTTTTTGAGTTTATTGCGTTGTGTTATGTATTTGTAATTGTAAAAAATATAGTTCTAGTTCCAGCCTCTTTCATTGCTTCTGCCTTTCCTAGGGTTTCAGTGGAGGTTCTAGTCGTTCTGGCTTCCATTCTGCCTTCAAGCGAACCGTACTTCTAAACTACCTTTCGAGAGTTCACGAGCTACCTTCCCTTCTGCCCTTTGTCCCGAGATTGAATGATTCTTCCCATCGATCACTGAACCACCTTGATCCTCCTCTCTTGATGAACTCTCGGCTGATTCAACTACTAGACGGATTGCTTACCGAATCCAAAGCATTGAACCTTAGCAACAGACAAAAAGGCAACTGTAATGGTGCCCGAAAGACCCTCACTACAAGATTCACTTTGAATGAAATCCTGCAACAGCTATTATGATAGGCATTTCACCACCTGAAGGAAAGAAGAAAGGCCGGTCAAGGCTAACTCCAAGTCAGCAAGAAAAAGTTTTATATAACATTATGTCACATATTAATTGATTAATTGTGCTTTGTTATGGAGAGTACGGTTTCAAAGTAATTCAAAATGTCTTCTTACTTACCATAATGGTATGCAGTGTTTCCCACCTTTTGGGATATTAAAACTAAAGACGACATAATTAATTTTAGTTGTAAGTATAAGGACTACGGGAAGAAGTTGTTTGCAATACTAGCAATGGATCAGAGATGGATTGTTGTTCATGATATCATTAGTTATATTACTTTTTGCTATTCCACACTTTTTTTTTTTGTTTTTTGGGACATATCTTAACTTTGCAGTTGAACCTTATGCAATTGATCACCCTTCTCTAGATTTGAATCAAATTAAATGATAGTGTGTAAGGGATTGTATAACTTGGTTATGCACTTTTTAATAACTACTTAAAATTTAAGTCTGCCACTAATCATGTGTATAAATGTTCATGTAATGTAAAATATAAGAATATAGACCACACGTAAAATTCAAATGTGCTATTACGTCCCTAGTATATTATTAAGTACATACAATATCATGAATTTAAATAACATATGATAAAATTAAAAATTCGTTTAAATATTTATTATTTAATATTTCTAAGAATTGTTTATAATTATAAAATTTGTATCAAATAAAACAAAATTAAAGTAATTACTACAAAGGAGTTGGTCTCTTGTGTCAGGTGTACAAAGCGTGTAAGAGTGCAACATTTTGTTCAAAAGACTATACACTTTAATTAATAATGGTACAATATTTTGTTCTAAGAGATATACACTTTCATTAATTTTTTTTAAATTTTTTTCAGGAAATAAAAGGTACACGTCTTTATATTAAAGAGTATACAATTTAATATTAAAGGGTATTCGAGCGCACGGTAGCCTTATTAAAAAATATGAATTTTAAATAATTAATATTTATATTTATAAAAAAAAGTAAATAAAATATTATTATTAGTAGTAATAAAATTGTTGGGAGATATAGATACCTACACCTATAGCAAATGTTCGTCCAAAGACAAAGATGTACTCTGGCGATCTTGACTCTGACCTTTTTACCCTTGGCATAGATTACTCGTTCCCTCCAAATTATCGACCCAATAAAGTTGGTATTCTTCAAAAACGCACATCTCCAATGGCTTCCGCTTCTACTCCTCGCAACAATGCCGCATATGGAAGAATAGCAACTGCGGCTTCCACACTTTACGCCGACAACCAGACTCTTATTGCTGTAAGTTTCGTTCCTCAAATTTCCTTAATCACTACATTTTTTGTTGAATCCTTTTTTATTTATTAATTTGGATTTTGATTTGGTCTATTTTCTCAGGAAATTAGGAGGGCTACCATTATGATGAAAGAAATTGGAGTCGATTTTGAGAGGGAGAACAAATCTGATTTGGTATTTTCTAACCCTTAAACCCTAGCATAATGTTCTAATACTCGACATTTTTTTATTATTATTTTTTTTATTTTTTAATTTTCTTGTGGAGATAGTGTGGTTTTCTGAGTTATGTTATGTTCTAGCTACTAAAAGTTCTTATAAGATGTTTTATGGATTCCTTATCATAGCTATCTCATGTAAGTTATATCATTTGAGTGGGAACTTATAAGAGTGAGGCTCTTGTGCACCCAGGCGCACGGAACACATTCCGTGCGCCTTTACAATTTTCATGCCCCTTTACAATTTAAACCCCTAGCAATACATAGGTTTAAATAGGATTGGAGGGGAGGGTTGTGTTCACATGGGGACACGGATCATCTTTCCGTGTCCCGGGCGCACGGGAGCTTTTGCCAACTTATAATTTAGGATGGTTGATTACTCGAGTTATGTAAAATAGAAACGAACACCTTTTATTCTTTTCAATTTGTGTTGATCACTTTGTTTCAGTGAAGTGGAATTGATCGTGTTTCTCTGTTGAAAGTGTACTTGTCTGAGTTCAAAACTTCAAATATATATTTTAATAAGTATGAACCCTTCAACATATTATTATTTAGGATTGAGGTAAGCGATAAGAGTTCAAACCTATATTTAAATACACAGATAAAACATATATTAAGGAGTAGATTGTGTCTGGTGAATTAACCTTGTACATAAGCGCTATCCTTGTAAGATTCATGAATTCTTTGGACCTTTGTCTTTTATTCATCCTCTTCAACTTTATAAGTGATTGAGAAGATTAATGACTCCAGTTTATGTTTACTGCAGATAATTAATATTATCCTTTTTATCTCTCTAGTTTCAATATTTTTCTTCCTTCATGGCTTAGGTAATCAGCGGCAGTGATTTGATCATTTATTGTTACATAAACTAGATATTTTCCAGTTAAGATCTAATTATAATTTAGAGGTGTGAGAGTAAGTTGATTGAGATCAGATACAAGTTGATTGTTGTGAATCTTTTCTATACATCCTTATGAGCATAGTACGTTAACTTTAGAAATATAGTGGCATTGTGGCAAGCAAGATCACTTAATTGTTTGTTGTGTGTTGAATGCACTGTAGAATGACATTGCATTCATTGCTCAAGGTCTTCAGTGATGGATAATCCTATAGTTTCTTGTAAGGAGAAACTGGATATTTTCTTGTTATGATCCAATAGAGATATGATTATAGGTCTATTTTATATGGCATCAGGTACAAGTTGATTGTAATGGTAATACTTTCTCTTGCATAAGATTTCCATTATATAATGTGGGAAGTATAGTAGTAGCTGTTATTTACTCCTACATATTCAATTGTTTTATTGTATGCAGATAAAGGAGCTTGAAGATGGTGTTCTTAAATTAGTAAAAGCCTCTGATGAGTGTACACATCTTACAAATGCTATCAAATCTATTGGAAATGAATACCAGCCTGGGGATGAGGTAATATTAACTATGGAGAACACTCAACTCCTGATAGTTTTGACTTAATATTTTATGTTATTGCCTCTGATTATATTTGCATTGTTGTTTAGTCATGCAGCTAACCAACTTCAGTAAGCTGATTGATGATAAAATTAAAATATTAAATGCTGATTCACCATCTGTCTCTGAGAACCACCCATGGATTCGGCAATTTCGTGAAGCTATCTGGGTATGATTATAATACATGAACTTGAACCACACTTCTTATATCGTATATCAGGCAATGAATCATATTAATGATAAACCACACTTGAATATAATGTATTGCCTCAAAATTAATGCAGGTTTCTATTGCCTCCTTGTCTCTGTTTCTCTGCATTTTTTTCTCTCTCTCTCTCTGATGTATATGTAGTTTTCTGTGCTCGTGCTTATTTTTCTCTCAATTTCCCATTTTTCTCAGAGAGGAACCTTGTATATATCTGAGTAAATGAATCTGAAAAAATTTGTCCATTTTGGATACTTAAATATATGCGCCGAATCAATTGACATGCCTTTTCATTGCTATCTGCAGAATGTTCATCATGCAGGACAACCTATGCCAGGTGAAGAGCAGGAAGACATTGTAATGACCAGTACGGAGAGCAATCTTCTAAATGTTAAGTGCCCCCTCACTGGAAAACCTGTCACTGAACTAGCAGAACCTGTCCGAAGGTACTATTATAATGATTGCATTCACTCCATTCAACATGCCTAATAATTAAGATGCCACTGGATTTTCTGTATAAATTTTTGTGCTTTTGTTTAAATATGCTTTTCAATTTAGCTTTTCATCTGCTTTCTTGGCCGACTCTAGCATTCATTCTCTTCACTTTTTTGCCTATTTCCCTGAAAACACCTTATAAACATAATGAGGCATAATTGTGAATACTTATTTTGCTTCATGGTAGTATGGACTGCAAACATATATATGAGAAGAAGCCCATCCTGCAACATATCAAGTCTTCAAATTCTCGTTGTCCCGTGACAGGTATATTGCCAACTTCTTCCATTATGAATTATGCTGTTACCCATAAACAAAACTATGGGGTTAGTATCTTTGCTTACTTGGTGATTTCCTGTCTTAGGGTGCCCTAAAAAATTACGAGCAGATAGAGTGGTGTGCGACCCATTATTGATGATAGAAATAGACGAAATGCGCTCAATGAATGCACAACGAGCCAGAGATGATGTGATTGAAGATTTTACTGAGCTTGATGAAGATGATTAACTTATGCAGATTATTACTATCCCCTCAGGTTTGAAGGAAGCCGTTTTATAACTATTTAGTTAATTTTGTTGCAAATCTTTCTTCTAAAATAGACACTATGTAGAAGTAGATATGTCTGAATTATGGAACTTAATTCTTAATCAATCACTGGGTTGTGTCTCCATGGGGAATATGATTTATCAATGAAATTAAAATTTCATTTATTTGAAATTTGTGGACTTGTACTTGGATTCAGGCACCAAGTTAATCTATTTTTAAATTTGTCTTAAGGCTTTTGAAATGGATTCATTTTTATTTTATTATATACTCCCTCCGTCCCGTGAATTATTTCACGTATTGGTGTGCGTAGATATTTTTATTTTTTAATGTATAAAGTAAAAGAGAGAATATATATTTTAGTTAATTTAAGAAAAAAGGTGTGTAAAGTTGTTGGAAGATGTGAAAAAGTGAGTATTATATTGGAATGTATGTAAAAAGTGAATATTATAATAATTTATTTTTTACCAATTTTAGTAAAAGTGAAGTGTGAAATACTTTGGGGGATGTATAAAAAAAAAATGTGAAATACTTTGGGGGACGGAGGAAGTATATTTTTTGGAAACAAACAATCGCACATCCATTAAGAATCACAAGAACAAGAGAAATTGAGTAGGTCATCTACAAAGTTAGGGAATTCTACCCAACAATGGGGATTTGCAAAGTTCCATGAAGCCCGAGCAACACAATGTGTCAGGGTATTAGCAGTACGACGAACAAGTTTAACAGAATAAAATTTATTCAGCTGGAGTAAGTTTTTGCAATGTGATATAAAATCTCCAAACAATGACGCATCCACTTTTGATTTGGAAATCGAATCATAGACATTCTTGGCATCAATTTCAAAAATAGCGCGTTAAAGTCATAATTCCTCAATCCATGATATTGCCTTATAGAGTTCCATGGCTTCATCAACCCAAAAATTTTATCGAATTACTAATGTTCTGCAAGCAATAAAAGACCCTTTATCATCCCATATAATCATTCTTACCCTAGTTTTCGAGGTCTCAATTAAAAAAGCGGCATCAACATTAATTTTTACAAATAAGGTTGGTGATTTATGTCAAGAAGTACACGTTTCTTCCGTATTCCTAGTGGTTGGCCTTGATCTTGCTACATATTCCACTCGTTGAGAGAATTAATGACAGTAAATCATCATTGCAGTTGTATAACTATTTCCATCTCAAACCACACGATTTTGTTCTCTCTAAATTTGCGTAAGAACCATGGCAAACACCACTCTCTTTTCCTATGTTAACTAATGTATTAAAAATAAAATAAGATCATGCAATCAATGGACCTGGGTGGTAGCTCCTATGTTACTCAAGTAGAGGCAGTGATCAACGACTATGTGACCTTTCAGATGGGAACACGTGACAAATCTGATAGTAGGGAAAATGACATTTTTAGTGCGCATGCTCACTTATCTTTTTAATTAGTCTAAATAGTTTTTTTTTATTTTTTATTTTTTAAATTGTTTCATTAACTTTTAAAATTTAATGGAGGGCTACACATAGAGATGGCAGTTTCGCAGGTTTTACCGGATACCCGACCCGACCAAACCCTAATGGGACGGTTTCGGGTACCTAACCCTAATGGGACGGTTTCGGGTACCTATAAACAGAATTGGGACGGGTTTGGTAAAAGATAAAAATTACCATTAGAGTTCGGATTCACCCCCTTGGGTACCTCTACCCGAACCCGGTTAGCAAATTGGATAAGGATAGCGGATACCCGCCTATACCCGTCCTAATTGATTCTTGTATGAATGTGTTATAGGGAGGATTCGAACCTTTGATCTCTTATTTAAAAAAAGATATCTTCACCATTTATACACTAGTACTTCTTGTTACATCTTTTAATATTAAAATAAATATACACATTATTAGTCACAATTCACAAATACAAAATCAAAATCCTAGATAAAATTCATTTTGTCATTCTCTCTCCCCCCAAAAAATTATTCACGCCGCGCGGCCGCGCCTATGGAGATTGAAGAACCCTACTATCCATTCCACCACGGGGCACGAGGTCTGTGATTTCCCCTTCTCCGACGCAACCTTCCTCCTCGTCGTTGATTCGTGGGCTATTCTCTTCGATCTGGGTATGTCTATTTTTCTTTCTAGCTTCTCGTCACCACCGTCATAATCGGAATCACTTTCGGCTTCTTGGTAACTCTCTTTCTCACTCTATGACTCAAATTTATTGTATAGAACCTACTAAAAGGAACTAACTCTTTGTCCCATATCCACACACGCGCACTCTGTCATTTCCCCCCATCCCAGTCGAGGATCGACGATGTGTTGGTCTGTTCATAAATTTGTAGGAATGTAATAATGTTACATTCATTTGAATGTATGGAGGTGTTGTTACATGGGTCACCCGTGTGCAGTATCATCATGTAGTAAGTGAGTTGATTAGTCACATGAATGTGGGCTTTACAATGAATATTTTAGGAATCAAGTAATAGTTCTCTTCATTGACTTGGGAATTCATCTTATCTGTCCATTATTATTAGTTTTAATGTCCTAAGCATTATTTATCAGTAACAATGGAGTATTTAAAATGCCCACTGGTTGTCTATAAAAGCTACATCTTATCTATCGAAAACTCGATGATGCTTTTATTTTATTTTATTTATTTATTTTTTGGCATTATATATTTTATTATGTTCATTTTCAATATGATTTGGTTGACGTGTGAGTTGTGACCATCTTCTGTGATATACATAAATTAAGTTGTTAATGGAATTATTCCTCGACAATGGTTTCTCCTAAATATTTTTAACAAAATTGTTAAAGTTAATTTAGCAATATGGAAGGTTTACAAAATAGACCTCCTTTTCCTTCATGCAAAATACAAATAATGATATAGTATGCATACATTTGTTTCTGAGGCTTTATTAATTTTTAAATATGTGGCATTGTTTAGATTTCTAAATGTCAACTTCAAATGCAAGTGATTGTGTTGATAGTTGCAAAGATACTCAACCATGTGATAGCCCCCTTGATCAACCAATTACACAAAGTGTCCAAGCTCAACATTCATTAGATGCTCAAGAATCTGAAACAAACAATACTACTATGGACAATACTCCGAGGGAGAATGCAGTCAATCTTGGTCCAAGGAAAAGGAAGTTAACATCTAATGTTTGAGACCACTTCAAAAGAGTAGGAAAGGATTGTGCTATTTGTAACACTTGTAAAGCAGAATTTAAAGCTCCTAGTAAGAATGGGACAACGTCTGTGCTCAACCATATAGCTATTTGTGTACAGAAGGATAATCAAGATATTGTCAAAAGTTTGGAAAAACAAAAACAGCTTATGGTATAGAAAAATTTTGATGGCAAAGTGCAATTTGGAAATTTCACATTTGATCAAGAAAAATCAAGAAAGGAGTTGGCGTATGCTATAATCTTGCATGAGTATCCTCTTTCAATTGTTGAGTATATTGGATTTAGGAAATTTAGTTCTAGCCTCCAGCCTCTTTTCAAGATGGTTTCTCGAAACACTATCCAAAAGGACATTTTTGCTATTTATGATAAAGAATTTGAGAAGCTGTATCAAGAGTTGGGGAATCTTCATAGCCAAATAGCCATTACTACTGATATGTGGACGTCAAATCAAAAGAAAGGCTATATGTCAATAACAGCTCACTTCATTGATGATTTTTGGGTGCTACAAAGTCGAATCCTACGGTAAATTAAAAATTCATTATTTCACATTTATTATATTACTCACTTATTTATATTTTTATTATTACATTTGATTTCTTCTACTTCTAATAAGCCATGTTACATCATTTGAAACTTGTAGGTTTGTTTATGTGCCATCTCCTCACACAAAGGAAGAGCTTGCAAAGATCTTAATTGATGGTTTGACAAAATGGAATATTGAGACCAAGATTTCTACCATTACTGTTGATAATTGTTCTTCTAATGATGGTATGATTTCTATTATTGCTGAAAATTATGTGGTGATCTTTTATGTGGGGGGAAGATTTTGCATATGAGATATGCTGCACATATTTTAAATCTTGTTGTAAAAGATGGGTTGACTGTGATTGAGAAAGCTCTTTCGAAAATTAGAGCTAGTGTGGCATTTTGGTCATCTAGGCCTCAAAGGGTAGAAAAATTTGATGAAATGGCAAAGCTATTAAAGATTTCATGTGGTAAAAAATTATCTTTGGATTGTAAAACACGTTGGAACTCAACCTTTTTGATGCTACGGACAACAATTCCATACAATACTGTCTTGCTTCGTTTGAAAATTAGGGAGAAGAGTTATGATGATGTGCGTTCCGATGAAGATTGGTTATTAGCTGAGGAAATTTGTGAAAAATTAGAAGTGTTTTTCAATGCTACTGAGTTATTTTCTGGAAGAAGTTATCCAACTACCAATTGCTTCTTTATAACAATATGTCATTTAAGATCTTCCATGGAAGAATGGATGTTTGTTGAGGATGAGACTATAATAGATATGATTGTGAAAATATTTGAAAAGTTTGATAAATATTGGAGTGTTGTGCATATTGTTCTTGTTGTTGCTGTGGTGTTGGATCCTAGATATAAGTTGAAGGTGGTGGAGTTTTATTTTCCTCTCATATTTGGAGACGAAAATGTTCAGAAAGAAGTTGATAGAGTTAAACAAACTTGTTGTGACTTAGTTAATGAGTATCAGTCTAAGTGTGCTAATTCTAAAAAAAAATCAGCCTCAAAATCTAAAGTTCCAAATCTTTCCCACGAGAGAAATATGCAAGATTTAGTTGCATTTCTTAGTTCTTCATCAACTGGTGCGTTGGTGAAAAGTGAGTTGGATTATTATCTTGATGAGCCGGTGCTGCCTTGGAGTCAAGATTTTGATATTCTTAATTGGTGGAAGACGAACGGGATAAAACATCCTACATTACAGTTGATTGCTCGAGATTTTCTAGCAATACCAATATCAACTGTTGCATCTGAATCTGCATTTAGTACAGGAGGAAGAGTTGTCAGTCTCCATCGTAGTAGACTTAATCCTAATACATTGGAAGCATTAATGTGTTCTCAAAATTGATTAGTGAAGGCTACAATTGAAGGTAATAATTTTAATTGATTAGAGTCATTTAGTTTATAAATTATACTTTACTTTAGTTTTTAATTTCTCTCTTTTATGTAGACACTTGCTCGACAATTGAATCAAGCAACTTATGCACAAGTGAAGTCGATGTTGATTGATCCTCCTTATGAGAGAGTAAGCTTATTAAGAAAACAACATATATTAGTTTATCTTAGATTTTGAAAGTATTCCTAAAATTTATTTAATTGTAATAGTTATTTTAATAGTTGACAGGTTGGCATGCACATGGAGATGAAGACACTAAGCTCATCTAGCATGAGAAAAAAATTACCTATCAATTATGTTATTTGTATGTTATTTGAAGTTTAAATTGAAGATGTTGTGATATGTTAAAACTTGTTATGATTTTATTTTAAAACTTGTGTGGTGATTTTCTTACATGTTATGATTATTGTTTAAGGTTTAGACCAAGAATGTTTAATGTTGTAGGTCCATTTATATTTGAGACTTGAAATTTAATATTCTAATTTTTTTTTAAAAAAAGGTTTTACGGGTTCAGGTATTCGCGGGTAGGAACAATCGGGTACGGGACGGATACAGGTATTGCAAGTAGTATTTTAAACGATTATGAGATGGATACAGGTAGTAATAAATTAATCGGATATGGTTTTGGGTACTCCAAAAAATACGGGTACCCTACCCGTTGTCATCCCTAGCTACACAGTCTACACTCCTGTGAGAATGCCGACATAAATATTTTAAATTAATTATTACTTTTTAATAAATATGATATCACTTGAGAAATTATAATTTTTTTATTTATAATATTAATTAGCATTCACTTTTTTCCCACATAAATTGAATCACAAATTTTTAAGATAATTTAATTTTTGTAATAAATAAAGTGTAAATTATATTATGTGTTAGATAAAAATAACAATATTTATAAAATAATATGTATTGAAAAATTAATTATTTTGATGTTATTTTCATTTTTGAAAATGTGAAAATCTTTATAGGAAAAGTTTTAAATGAAACAAATGTGAAACTCTAGTATAACTAAAATAAAATTGTCCCACAATGATGAAATTTGTGTCGGACAAATTTTCCATCACAATTATGACTGATTAAGTGACAAAAGTTCGAATTTATGACATAAAAATGATACCATTGAATAATATTTCAATATTCTGTGACGGATTTTATAACAAAAAGTTTTGTGACAGACATTAAGTTGTAACAAATTTATTTATGATGAGTGAGCCTTGACCGGGGCGCACGCCATGCGCCTTTATAATTTAGTATCATGAAATAAGGGTATATTATTTTATTTTAAATTGTATATACCTAAATTAATAAGGGTACATCATTTTGTTCTAAAGGGTATACACTTTTCATTATATTTTTTATTTTCTTCAGAAAATAAAGGGTAGACGTCTTTATACTTAAGGGTACACAATTTAACACAAAATTCTAAAGACACACGGAATATGCTTCCGTGTGCCCGGACGCACACAAATTTTTGTCTTGTAAAATAAAAGGTACACATCTTTATACTAAAGGGTATATAATTTAACACAAAATTTTAAAGTCACAAAAAATATGCTCCCTTGTGCCGGCCACACACATGCTTTTGCCTTATAATTATTTTATACTTGTGAAGGAATTTTTCAATAAAAGAATAAATTTATTTTTAATAAAAATACTTTTATTTTATGATGGAATTTGTGACGGACATAAATCTTTACATAAATAAATTCAATTATTTTTTAATTCTTTATGACGGAATTTGTTCATTACAGATGGATTAAAAATAAAATTTTTTGCACAATTCATAAATCCAAAGATAAAATTTTTAAATAAAAATAAATAAATAATAATTATAATTATTAATTTTGATAAGAATAAAATAGATAATTACGTGTATAAATATAAATATTTAAAATAAATATATAAAGTGGATGAATGTCAATATTTAAAATAAATACTCCCTCCGTCTCAGGTAATGAAGACCAGAGGTCTCTAACCCTTTTAGTCTGGGACAGATGGAGTATATAAACACACTTAAGTGGATGAATTTATTTGGTAATTATTCCTTAATAATTATAAAATATTAAAATGACATTAAATATATAAGATATATATGTGACGAAATTAAATCATACATGCAAAATATATATAGTATAGTATATAACTTCTTCATTTTCACAAATAAATTCAACATTTTCATCATTTATTTATTCCAAATTTATACACCTTTAAAAAAAAATCCACTCAACCTCATAATCCCACAAATCACAAATATACAAATACGCTTAAATTTTAAAATTGAAATCCCCATCTAGAGAGAGTTTCATGTGTACCATGTTTCACATAAACATTATAAAAAAATTTAAAAAATAATTATATTTTAAATATTCTAAATCATAAAAATAAACATTAAATCTCTAAAGGTAAAATAAGACACAAACTACTAAGATTCATATAATTAATTATGTAAATAGTTTAACGAAAGACTTTTCCCATCTAAGTAATTTCGGTATGATGTCGGTGGCTCGGTGCACTATGTATCGTGTTTTCTCTTCCCATAAAAGTTGGTACGTCTCTTTTCACATGGATATTAAGAAAAATGATAAATTTTAGGGGTATTATAATATTTTTTTATAATAAATAAATGATAAAGTATGTTAGATGTGTTAAGATAATTGTGGTTTTTGTTTAAATAAAATGTATAAGGAAGAGTGATTGTGTTTGACTTTTTATTTTTTAGGAAAGTGCAATCTTTTGTGGGATAATCCAAAATGAAAAATGTGTCATTTGAAATTAGACGGAGGGAATATTTCATATATTGATTTTAATATATATATATATATATATATATATATATATATATATATATATATATATATATATATATATATATATATATATATTATGAGTGATGCTATGGTACATATGTGACACCGACCCAAATAATTTACACCATTATATTAAAATATACTCCCTCCGTCCTACAACTAGGTATACATTTTTTCATTTTGGTCTGCCCCAAAACAAAGTATACATTTCCCTTTTTGGTTGGTGGAACCTACACAAAATAATTACTCCCTCCGTCCGCTCCAAAGAGTCTCATTTTTCCATTTTGGGCGTCCGCCACCAAGGGTCTTATTTCCTTTTTTACACATATGAGACACATATACACCCACTAATACAACTAAAAAATGGGACCCACAACTCCACTAATACAACTAGCCACTACACATTAAATAATAATACTCCTTAATCCACGTGTCAAAAAACAAATGACACCCTTATAGGCGGATGGAGGGAGTATTATAAACACATGTGGCCCACCTACTACTATACTAATACAACTACCCACTACATATTAAAATATATTATAAATTAATAAAGATTTGCACGAGACCAATTAACAAATTTCAATATGTGAGACGGATCAAAAATAACCCAAATAAAAACTCGCAGGCTTTAACGAAACTTGCTACTTGAACCATCAATTCTAAATACACATATGGTGCACATCAATTTGACCAATTCTTTTTCATTTTTATCGTTTTAATTTTTTATTTTTATTACTCTTTATTTGTTTGTTTTTTAAATCATGTGCGATTATTTCGTTATTACATTTATATATTAATATTTTTGAATAAAATAAAAAAAATATTCTTATATATAGGAACACAACTAATGTAAATCACATAAAAATATCATATACGATTATTATTAGATATACACTCATTTTTATTGAATACACATCCTTATTTAATATACACTCCTTTTAAACTTTTTATTTCTTAATTTTATTTTATACACGCCCCCTAAAATTCCAAAAAGTCCTTCTAAAATTAAATTATACATACCCCATTCAAAAGGGGCGGCTATTTGCACCCACGATTTACTAAATGTACCCCAAATACTAAATGTACTCCCATAAAATTAAAAAACATATATATAAATTACTAAATATACCCCATTATATACTCTTTAATCCTTTAGTTTAATTAAACCCCAATATTTTAATAAAACTAAGAGATTAGCTCTTTATACTCCCAACTATACTAAACGTACCCTGATTATGATGCATGAATTTAAATTATTGTAAAACTCACAATTGTTCACAATCACAACCGTGCTCACTCCCGGCGACAAAATCTTGATTTAACAAAAAGGTTTCAAAAAAGTAGGGGAAGAATACAAGTAGAGGGTTTATAGGAACAAAAAATATTCTATGCAACGAGGAAGAATCCATATTATTCAAATAAGTGGATTTGATTTTTGAGAAAAGAACCTCTGTCTGCCATACTCTCCCATCTAGGGATGTAATCGAGCCGAGCCGAGCCGAACATCTCCGGGCTCAAAGCTCGGCTCGAATTTTTTTAAAGGGCTCGAGCTCGGCTTGAGCTCGATTCGAATTTTATTTTTTAAGCTCGAGTTCGGCTCGTGTGTAAAATATAGAGCTCGCGAACAGTTCGCGAGCTCGGCTAGAAATATTTTTATTAAATAAAAAAAAAACTCGAGCTCGAATTCGGCTCGATAAAAACTAGTCCTTTGTTCGAGCTCGGGCTCGTTCGGCTCGTTAAACTGAAAATAAATTATTTTTTAGTTTTTTAATGTATAAAGGTTTGAGTGAGGTCTCATGAATAATAAAATTTTATTAATAATTTTTTTTATAAAAAGTGGAATCTAGAGATATTATAAATTTTTATTAATTATTAATTAAAATATATATTAATAATATAACAAAATATTTTTTTAATTAACATTTATAAGTATATGGAGTATGTATTTAATTTAAATTTTGGAGTAGGTCTTGTGTGAGACCGTCTCACGTAAATATTTACATGAGACGAATAAAAAGTGATAATATTATTAATTAAAAGTGATATTCAATCGATAAAAAGTAATAATAGTGTAGTGAACTATTTTATGAACAATTTATAATATAAACAAAACGAACATTTTATATGGAATATAGCGAAAGTGCTAACATTTTATAAATTTTTTATTCGTCTCACGTAAGACCTTATGTAAGACGGTGTCACACAAGTATTTGCCTAAAATTTGAATGTATCCTTATGTTATCCCATTAACTATAATAATAATAATAATAATATTAAAAGGCAAATACGGGTGTATATAAATTCGAAATTTCTCCTTCAAATAAAATTATATTATTAAAATATAAATAAATAATTATATTAAATTAATGTATTTTTACATATATATACATATATATATACATATATTTATGTATTAATGAGGTGTCGACTTTAAAATACTTACAATTTTATTAATTACTACTCCTTCCGTCCCATAATACTTTTCTCACTTTCCTCATTTGTTTGCTCCACAAAACCTTTCGCCCCCTAATAAAGAAAACATCACTTTATCCAACAACCTCAAAAGTTACTTTAATTTCAAAATTGTCACTCTTTTTTCACACACATATCATTATTTTATACTTTTTTATTACCTAAAAATACTACAATACCCTCCAAAGTCAATAAAGTTGGTCAAAAAGTATAACTTTTCTTAAACAACGTGAAACAGCAAAGATGAAAACTTTTCCGGAACGGAGGGAGTATTAGTTAAAATTTAATGTATATAAATACATATATTTATTCAAATTTAAGTATAAATAAATCAAAACTAAATCTTATATAGAAATAAAAAATAAAAAATTTAGATCTTTAAACCCATTATAAATATGACTTTCAATTCATTATTTAGAATTAATAACATGCACTCTCTTTTTAATTTTATTTTTATTAATTATGTTTTAATAATTTTATTATTTTTATTGTCATACTTTAAAATTTTTCTTTAATTTAAAGAGTATATTATATTTTTAAAATTATAAATTTATATTCCTTATAAATTATATTGATAAAAGTATATATATATATATATATATATATATATATATATATATATATATATATATATATATATATATATATATATATATATATATATAAGTTTATTTATTTATGTAAAAAATTTTAAACTCTAAAATTATCATATTAATATGTTATAATAAATAATAATAATAATAATAATAATAATAATAATGGAGTAATAATATGAAGAATGAGCATATTGACCATTATTCGAGCCTATTATCGAACACGTTCACGAGCCTATAAACGAACACGTTCGCGAGCTTAATAAACGAACATGTTCGTGAGCCTATAAACGAACATGTTCGCGAGCTTTTAAACGAACATGTTCGCGAACACGTTTGCGAGCCTGTAAACGAACATGTTCGCGAGCTTTTAAACGAACATGTTCGCGAACACGTTCGCGAGCCTGTAAACGAACACGTTCGCGAGCTTTCGAGCCAAACACCCTCGGGCTCGAGTTCGGCTCGAAAAAATAATCGAGCTCGAAAATCGAGCTCGGCTCGGCTCGTTTTTTTTCACGAACGAACTCGAACGAATTTTTTTTCAAATCGAGTCCCGAATAGCTTGCGAGCGGCTTGGTTCGTTTACATCCCTACTCCCATCAGATTAATCAGTTAATACAAAATGCGAAATCAACATCTCTTCTTTTTCAGAACTTGAATTCTCATAAATTTGGAACTATATTTTCCAAACAGAAACAAATCAATTTCCCCGGAATTATGAACACTGGTAAAATTATACTAGCAAGAAAGAAGACTCAATCTCCATACCCACCTCCAGGCTCCAAGCCCCGAAAAAAGGGGATTCCACAAGAATAATTCAAGGCAACCAGTGCCAAAGTAATTTCCATTGTATTAAAGGTAGGCAAGGGTCGTAATTTATCACATTCACACAATTTTAATCATCTTCCATTTAAAAGAATAATGTATATTCACTCAAAGATTCTAATTTCTCAATTGTTTCTCCTTCACGATAATTTCTTGATCTATTGAGAAGTGTAGGAATTGAATTGAATTACAATTACAATACATAATACTAGGGTTTATGGGGTATGTTTAGAAATTTAGGGGAAGAATTAATGCAAACTTAATTATATAATTATTATAAGGGTATTTAAGTCATATTAACTAAGAATATTTTAGACTAAACAAATTATGGGGCACGTATAGAAAATTTGGGGGTATGAATAGCCGTCAACCATTTAAAATCTTCAATTTTTTCTTTTTACACTAAACTTGAAACTTTTACTTTTCTTTATTCGGGATTTGAAAGTGAAGAAAGCTCAACGTTAATGGCCGACGAGAAGAGGATTAAGAGATTGATTAATATTCTCCACGCTTTCTTCTTTAAACACAGTAAAATCCATGATCAATTCTGTCCCAAGTGAGTCCCCAACATTGCTGATTAATTTTATCTTGAGTTATCTCTTCGTTTATTGTTCAAATGAAAAATAAGAACAAGATATGGAAGATCTCCTTCCACATGTCATCTTAATTGCTATTGTTGCTTAGAAAGCGAATCGAAAATCAATATTTAAAAAACTAAGCTTCTTGTTACTCTTGTTCTTTCTGCTATTACATTTTTCCAAATCATTACGCCATGACTGAGAGCTCGTTCGTTGTCGTATCTCGCGGCATGTTGACTTAGTTCTTCAATTTTGCCAATTGGTGGCGTTAACGAAGCAATCAGCGGAGAAACTGATTGAATTTCTCGAAACTTAAGAAGTCATGTGAAATGTGGTCGTTGTGATCGAGAGCTTGTTAACGCAAGAGAAATCGAATATTAATAAGTTGAATAACGAGTCGGCGATGATCAGAACTCATCTCGAAGATGCCATGTTTCTGATCTTCAACGAACTTATAACTCGATCAAAGCCGACTTAGTGAAGAATCCAATTCCAGATGGAGTTTATCTGTTGACTAAATACATCATGAATTACTTAGAATGCGCATCGTATTACAAGCAATTATTGGAGCAAGTGTTCAGGGAGAATGATCAGAAGAACAACGAATCACTAGTCTCCATTGCAAGCTCCAACTGACTGCACCACCCACCATCGCCCCATCTTGGCTGCTGTCGGAATTGACAAATGTGCAGTCAAGCAAGACCTAGCTATATTTTTATTTTAAAAATCTAAAAAGTAAGAGATAGTAAGTGAATCCATTAACAAATGAGAGAATTACTACTAGGTAAATTAAAAATCCTTTATTACTATGGGATACAAACATACAAAAATATTACAACTAACTACATAAATATTTAGTGATATTCTAATATTATCCTTACAATGTGCTGCACATAAATGTTTGTGCGTAGCATAAAAGTTCGTGTGCAGCAAAAGTTATGTGCAATAAAAAAAGTTTGTGCAACAAAAAAATTATATATTCTTACTCTCCGGCGGCGGTCTGGCGGCCGGCCGGCAGTGGTCCAGAGGATGCCAGCAGTGGTCCGGCGGCAGTTCGACAGAGGTCCATGCGACCGACCAGCGGCGGTCCGATGGAGGTCCCGCGACCGACCGGCAGCGGCAGTGGGTGAGGAGTTTAGGGTTTGTGGTTTAAAGTGTATGATATCATAATGAATTAAGGTTATATTTGATATTTTACTTTAATATTTTGTATGTGAGAGTAATTTTTTTAAATCAATGTATCTCACAACAATTATGGGGTACAAGTGTGTATCTATTGGTAATTATTACACAAATTAATTACTAATTAATTGGCAGGGAAAGGGCATTTTATTTCTGCAAATTGGGATTTGAAGATGGTGCGTAAAAAGAGATTGAAATAGTTTTAAACATTTATTTCTGCAAATTGGGATTTGGGGATGGTGTATGAAGAGAAAATGAAATATATGTACAGGGTGTGTATTTAATAAATTAAGAATAATTTAGACTTTTTATAAATATATAGTTAAATTATATAATAGTGGGATGTGTATTCAATAAAAATGGTTGTACATTTAGCGTGGCCTTTACAAAAAAAATTGGATGACAATTCATTCTTATTTATTATCACTTTTTATTTATTATACTAATAATTCATTTAGTTCAAATGAATGATCACTTTTTAAAGATGTGTAACCTTACTTTAAAAATATTTTCACTTTTTATTCGTACGAAAAATATATTATTTAAATAATTTAATTGGACATTTATCACTTTTTTTTGATCAAGTATCACTTTTTATTAAAAATATTATCACTTTTTATCCATTCCATAATTTTTTCATTAAATAATTTAATTGGATGTGCATTATTATTTTTTTTTAAATCAAGTAGTATCATTTTTTATTGAAAATATTATATTTTTTGTTTTTCTTACGGGAGGATTACTACTAGGTACACAAAAAAACCCTAAATTACTATGAGATACAAACATACAAAAGTATTACTACTAGGTACAAAAATATATAGTGATATTCCAATATTACCCCTATTAATGTGCTGCACATAAATATTGTGTGCAGCAAAAGTTCATGTGCAGCAAAGTGTGTGCAGCAAAAAAAGTGTGTGCAGGAAAAAAAAAGTGTGTTCAGCAAAAAAATGTGGTGGTCCGGCGGCGGCGGTCCGGCAGCTTTTCCGGCGGCGGCAGTTTTTCCGGCGATCAGTTTTTTTTTTTCTTTTTTCTTTTTTTTTTGGACGAACAGTTTTTCCGGCGACCGGCTGCCGGAGCTCCGGCGGCGGCAGCGCGGCAGCTTTCCGGCGACCAGTTTTTTTTTTTTTTTCAGATTTTCCGGCGACCGGCCGCCGGAGTTTCGCCGGCGGCGGTCCGGCAGCGGCAGCGGTGGTCCGGTGGTGGGTGGAGGTTGGGGTTAGTGTTTTAAAGGTATATGGGTTTAGGGGTATATTTGGTATTTTACTTTAATATTTTGTATTAAATAATAATTATTTTAAATCAATGTATCTAGTAGTAATTAGGGGTGCAAAGTGTGTACCTATCAGTAATTATTTATTTTCTTACCAATTATTTATGAAATAATTTTATTAGTTAAGTATCACTTTTTTTATAATCAAATATTACTTTTTATAAAACTGTGATCAATTTTTTATTTTATGAAATTTTCATGAAGGGAAGCTCCTGTGTGCATGAGACCGTTCCACGGAGAGACAATTTTATATTTTCGTAATTAGTTATTACTTTTTGTTAAAAATATTATCACTTTCTTTTAAAATACTATTACTTTTTGTTTATACTTTAAACTGTTCATAAAATAATTCATATTACTATCATCACTTTTCATCAATTAGGTATCATTTTTTTTATAAATGTTATCACTTTTTATCAATCTTACAGAAATCATCCCGTGAAATAGTGCTTGCCCTTCATGAAATAGTTCAATATTAAATGTATCATTTTTTTATGTAATATAAGTGGAGATCACTTTTGAATTTTCAACTATCACTTTAAAATTTTTCGTGTTGAATATTACTCGTAATTTTAATAATTAATGATATTATTAATTTTAAAATGTACATAAAAAAAGGAAAAATTATCAATGATCTTTAATTTGCATGTACGTTAACTGAATATCCGTGAGAGGTTTGCACGGGTGACCACCATAGCCGTTGTTTTCTTTATTTTTTATTTTTTTATATTATATTAATTAACTAATGAATAATCGGTCTCATAAGAGATTCGTGAGATGATCTGGTACAAGACTCACCCTTTTAAATTTATTGTATTTAAATTTTAGTATTATTTAATTTTTAGATTTTTTTAAATGACTAAAAATAATACTCGTTTCATGATGGGTTTATTTTCACTTGCACTGTAAATATAGTTTAAGGGAAAAAATAACTATTGAATTATTATGAGTAATGCAAGTATTTTTAAATTACTTCCTCCTTTACATTATAAATGTTACACTTTTTTTTTCGTTCCACAATAAATATCACATCTAAAAATAAAAACATCACATCAGCTTATAACCTTACAATATTAATTTCAAATTTACTATTTCACCTATACACATAATTACATACTTTATACTTTATTATCACATAAAAAAACTACATCAACCCTAAACTTAATAAAGTTAATTAAAAAATAAAAATTTCTACACTCTGTCTCTATAATAACTATGTCACTTATTCCAGGACGGTGGGATTAATAAATAAATACGTGTTTGATAGCGATAATATTTTTTAAATTGACATGAGGTTATTGAATAGATGTAATATTTTATTTTTGGATAATGCAAATTTTACGGAAAACGTAAAGTATAAAGATAATTGTGAGACACATGGAGTAATAAATTACAAGTCTTATGATTAAAAATTATAATATCTCTATCTCATTTCAATCACATTTACATATTTACAGTTGAGTAAGGCTTGCGTGCGCCTTTAGAATTTAGTATTATAGATAAGGGCACATTATTTTGTTTTAAAGGGTATATACTTTAATTAAAAAGGGTACACCATTTTGTTCTAAAGGGTATACACTTTTCATTATATTTTTTATTTTTCTTCAAAAAATAAAGGATACACATCTTTATACTAAAGAGTATATAATTTAACACAAAATTCTAAAGGCACACGAAGAGTGCTTCAGTGCGCCCGGACGCACACAAGTTTTTGCCTTTATAATTTGGTATTTCATTTCAATTTTTATATTTCCCAAGTTTTACATATTTATAATTTGTTGTTTCATTTCAATCTTTAAATTTCTCTCTATGGTGAATGAGTTTCACAAATAACAATCAATACATCTCCATGAGAGTCTCTTACACTACACTAATGCAATTACACACTTTTATTAATAAAATATTATCTCTTAGTCCACTATATATTAAAATATTATATTCGATCTTTTATTTTCCATAAAAAACAAACATGAACATTAAAATATGACGAAGGAAGTACTACTTCGTCTTGTCTGAAACACACTTCATGCTAATATTCTCATGTTATTCAAGAAAAATTATTATTTTTACACACTACATTGACTTTTTTTTTGGTAATTTAGTATTTTTATGTATTAAATAAATTGAAAATTGTATTATATAGTGATAACAAATTTGAAAATAAAGTGTATTACACTACTATTAGATTATTAAATTGATTTAACATTTGTTTGTGGAATGAGCGCGAATTTGTAGGTTGAAAAAAGTATGAAAGTGTTTTTATGCGACATAGTGAATAAATTATGTACTCGTCTCATGTTAATATTAATGCATATTTTTTTATTATTTTTTACTTAAATTAAGTAATATTAATATTTTAATTATATTAATATTAATACATATACATTTTATTTATTTTTTACTTAAATTAAGTAATATAATATTTTAATTAGGAGTGATTAGTTTTTAAATTGTTCAACGACCTTTTTTTTCTTGGGTGAATAAATATTAGGTACAAAACGTATTTAAAAATTACTAAGTGATACATTCGCTTCAGAAAATTATCGATAAATACAAAATTATATTTTATTTTTCCCATAATATCTATCCGTACATTAGTGTGCATTGCTAAAATGGAAATAAAAATATGTTATTTATACGAATGTACATTAGTGTACATTCTATTGAGAAAAAACTGATAATACGCAATTAATTTGAAGAACCCTACTAATGTACATTAGTGTGCATTCCTGAAAGAGAAACAAAAAATACGTGATTAATTAAACTGAAAAATCTTACGAATGTATATCAGTGTATCTTTGAGAGAGAAACGAAACGCAATTAAATTGAAGAACCCCTATTAATGTACATTAGTGTGCATTTTGAGAGAGAAACAAAAAATACGTGATCAAAATGAAAAACTCTACGAATGTACATCAGTGATTGAAACTATTGTTAAGCATATTAGCGTACATTCTTAGAGAGAAATAGAAAATACGCAATTAAATTGAAGAACCCTATGAATATACATTAGTATACATCTTTGAGAAAAAAACAAAAAATACGTGATTAATTAAATTGAAAATAGGGTTGTTATAATTATCCTTAAATCTCTCACCCTTTGTTTTTATTTGATTTAGTGTACATTAGTGTTCAATGAAACTATAGTGTTCAATGAAACTAATGTTAAGTGAAAACATTGAAATATTCAACGTTATAAATAAGAGTAAAGTTGAAAAAAGAAATAAATATTTAGATCAATATATTTATTAGTAATTAGATTATATACACGCATACCTATTAGTAATAATCCATTTTTTCTTTAACTTTAATTTAACATGATCGTAAATAATGTAATGTTGTAGAACTTTTAAAATTATTTTTTGTGTGGAGATTCACCTATCAAAAAGTTAAATATAAACTTAAGAATGAGGGAAAAAATGATAGGAGGAAGTAATGAAAAGGAATCCGAATATCCCAAGTATTTATAAAAATGATACTCCCTTTGTATATTCGTATTTTTCATTCTAATCTGTTCCAAGAATATTTTTACCCCCTAAAAATGAAAATAATACACAATATCAATAATCTTACAATATTACAATATTACAAAAATGTCACATTCTTTTTACACACAATCTAATCAAAGTCAACTATATCATACATTTTATTCTACCCAATTACCCAAAATATCCCCCTTTCTTTATTATATCCTACTAATAAAAAGTTAATTTTTTTAAACTCCGTGCCAGAGGATATGTGAATGTATTCCTGAGAAGGAGGGAGTACTTTATTAATAAAATTATAATAACTCGTACAAAAGACTTGCTCATTATTTATTTGAATAACAAATAAAATTTATATAATGTACTATTAATAAATAATAAGTTCCAACTATTAACATTTGCCTTGATACACACTCTAATTATTAAACACACCTACATTAATTCAATTTTTATCTCTATATTGAATACATCCATACTATATGATCCTACACCTCACTGTAATTGTAAGAGCGTTTGGAGGTTGAATAAGATATTTGTTCCATCATCCAAAAAAAACAAAAATTTAAAAAAGGGTCGATAAATATTAAATACAAAACGTATTTAGATATTACAAATTTATATATTCGCTATAGAAAATTACGAACAGATACAAAATTTTACTTTATTTTTCCCATATTACCATACTTACTGAATATCAGTGTGCATCGTGTGAAGTAAATTAAAAAAAACACGATTAATTAAGTATTTATATGTATATATATCACTGTGCACTCATTTGAGATAAATAATTTTTGGGGAGAAAAAAATTAATAAACTATTTATAAGAATATACATCAGTGTACATTTAAGTGAGATAAATAATTATCGAAGATAGAGTCATTGAATACAACCTTAATTTGTACACACGTGTGTACACGATGTACTTAATCAATCTGAACTTTTATTAATTAATCGGAAACTTTTCACAAAATCAAAAATGAAGTCACAATTATAAGAACGAATATGTACACTGGCGTGCATTTAGAGAGAGAAATAATAAAAAGTAATCAGAGAATTAGTAAAATGATTTTTTTCTAAATTATTTTTTTCAAAATCTCTACATCAACTTGCATTTAGAGAAAATGAATAAAGAAAGAGACCGCAGAGATAATTAAGAAAATGATTTTTTCCTAAATTATTTATTTCAAAATATGTACATGCATTTAGAGAAAGGAATAAAAGAAAGTGATCGCAGAGAGAATTAGGAAAATTATTTTTTCCTAAATCCCCTCTTCTAAAATCTCGAGTGATAAGTATAATAATAGTGTACATCGGTGTACATTGACAAAAGAAAGGTTAGTTCTATATAAACGTTGAATATTAGTGTACATTAGTATTCACTAATATTAAAAATTGACTATTAGTTTTGATGTAGTGTACATTAGTATTCCACGAAATTATTATTCTGTAAAAACGTTGAATATTAAACGTTATGAACAAGGGTAATGTTTGGAGAAAAAAATCGTTATGCATCCCGCAGTAATTATATTAGATTAATGCATTTATTAATAATTAGGTTGTAAATACACATACCTATAATTAATAACCTAAAAAAATTACTTAATTCCTAATATTTTGGGGTGTATATGAGGAATGGATGTATAAATAATAAATAAAATTAATAGTAATAATAACAATAATAATTATTATATTTAAATTTAGTATTGTTTTATTTTGAATAAATTGTAAAATTATTAATTTGTAAATGAAAATTTAAAATTAATTTCAAAATTTGAAAATATAATTATAATCTAATTAGTAATTACTCATAGTAGAAACGCATAAATTAAGAATTCGAAATGAAAAATATTAAAATAAAAAATATACTTAAAGTATAAAATAGAAATAATAAAAGATTATTTATTTAAAAACTTCAAAAAGATAATATAAAGATAATATATTATATTGTAGTATATATTAACACATTTTAACTTTATTTAATATTTATAAAATTTTAAAAATCTTGATTAGATAATTGTACGTGGTCATAAGAGATAAAAAGATATATTAGATCTATAATAAGGTGTAAGCGTTGTTTGGCGGTTATTAAAATTGTTTGGTAGTTATTAGGGTAAATTACCAAAATTTGTCCAAACTACCAAATAAGTCCTGTGATTTGAAAAATTATCAATTACCCCCCTTTAATTTATTTTTATTGAACATTAATAAAAATACATTTTTTTTAAAAAATAAAAAAGAATGGAAATGATATCAAAACTCATATATTTAACATTATATTTTTAATTTTCACTATTTAAAAAAAAAAATATTTTTCTAAGGGAGTAATTGGTAATTTTTCAAACTACGGGATTTATTTGATAATTTGGATAAATCTCTAAAGGAGTTTTTGTAATTTACCCTAGTTATTATTTGAATGCCGTTATTATTTGAATGAATTTATAATAAGAATGCCGTTATTATTTGAATGAATTTATAATAAAAAATTAGAATATATATAATAACTTACTACTTATTGTAAGTAAAATTCTGCAAGTGCACCTGTTTATCAGGTGCAATGCAGAATGACCAATAAACTATTATTAAAGAAATGAATTATTATTCTAATTAATAGAAAATATTACTTTTTAAATTTTATTCAATCACAACATCTCAAAATTTAAAGAGTAATATTTTTTACTTATAAAACTCTAAAAAGTTATTTTTTTTATATTTTAAAAAATAATCAATAAATCTATATCTATATAAAAGCATATGTGGTCAACTTCTTTTTCCTGCTCAAACGTTTTAGTCAAAATCTCTTCCCTATTTCTCATATCTCTCAATTTCTCTTTAATTTCTTGCATCCATGTTAGATATTGAGTTCCTATTTTATATGAGTGACATACATAGTAATATTTTTCAAGCGTAAATTGAGGCATGAATCAATTTCTTTATTTCTTGAAATGTATGTGTATATTTTTCATTATTTAGGTGTAGAGTGATTGCTATTTTTAATTTAGGTAATAATATTAATTTTTAAATTTTTATTTTTAAAATACTAAAGAGAAGCAATGTGATTTTATCGCCGTTGATTTCATTTGTTGGCCAGTGAAAAACATAATTTTTTTATTTATCTTCGATTTTAGTTTTATTTTTATATGCTTATTTTTTTTATCAATTAATTAACATGTGTTTAAATTTATTTCAATTTAATTATCACAACAACATTGTTTTTCGTCTATTTCTCCATAGTCCATTTAGGTAGAATAATTTAAAATTGCATAGGATGTAGATTAACAACTAATACCAAAGTATTTTGCCTTATTGTTTCGCAATGACAATTAATGAAAGTAAGAGTTAATTATATATATTTGAGAATTATCAAATTTGGGTTGTATTTGAAAATAAGGTTAAGTAATTAAGATATTATTTGAATTGTTTATAACATATGATTACGTAATGAAATATAAATATTAATAAAAAATTTAAATTGTTAGTTTTTTATAATTACATTAATTTATTATACATGAAAAACGAATAAGGGTCGTATAATATCGATTCAATTAAAATTACATTAATTAATTCATTACACATAAAGAACTAAACTAAATATACACAATATAAAAGCTCATACATATGTATTCACTTCGTCTCATTCTAATTGTTATATTTGCTTTTGTACGTGAATTAAAAAATTTAGTATTTTAATGCATATTGAAGTAAGATAAATAATATTTTAATGTATAGTAGATGATTGTATTAATGTGGCGGATAGGTCCCTGATTAGCCATAACTTGTAGTCGGGTTGACCAATTCAAGAATTTATCGAACCACAGGGAGGTCGATGCTAGCACTTAAGCGATATCACGTTTATCACGATTTTATAGAAACGAATCATAGATAGATGGTTTGGTAAACAAGTAATTAAATGCAAACAAATGAAAGTAGACGAGCAATAATCAAATGACAAGATAAAAATGATGAATGAGTGGTTTTCCAAATTGAGTAGAAGTGAGATTAACAACACTATTGAAGTGGTAACTTATGTATTCATGCATTAAACTCATATGTATCAAGGGTTAAGACTAAGGGCCAACACATATACTACCTAAACTTCCTCTCGAAATGAATATGATGTAGATCATTTGCACAGTCTCAAAATAGCTCAAAGGTTGGTTCTCAATTCAACTATTCCAACTAGGTACTAAGTTCAATTAAAGAATCCCTTCATATAATCAATTGACTTCTCAATCTAACTAATCACATGTTCCATCAAAGGGTTCTAAATAATAAAGGACTTCTCAATCACTTTACCATTTATAATGCACATGAGGTGTTTGATGAAATGATTCACTTGACTATCCTAAGCACATAATTGATTTCTCAATCTAATCATATAATTAGAACAATCAAACACACAAAACATCATAGATCTCAAGATATGTAAGCACCAATGATAGAAAATCAAATATCCCCATCAACATATGAATTTAATTACATAGATCCACAAATTAACCAACAACCTTCATGTTGCTAATCTCACAAGGGAGATTAGCCTACAATCTTCATAAGATCCATAACATAGACATTAGAATTCTTACAAATCATGGTAAACTAAAGGATTAACACAAAATTGGAATGAAAACTCCCTTGGAAATGGATCCAATTGAATCTCCCTTCTTCCTTTGGTGATCACCCAAGCTTCCTTGCTTCTTCACTTGATTTGGATGGAAGAAATTATAGAGAAATGATGTAGATCTAGAAATGGATGAATGGGATGAAGAATATGGTGTAAACTCAAAGGAATAGTGTGTGAGGTGTGTGGGAACAGTAGCAAATCCGATCTCCTCTGAAATGTTGAATGGATTGGTATTTATACCCCATGGAGATCTTCTAGAAGAATTAAAAAAATAAATTCTATTCTGGTGCCGACACGAGTCGTACTACGTAGCACGGGTCGTGTCGTGTCAGGGCAAACGGCACACGAGTCGTTCTGCGTCGCACGGCCAAAGGGTGGCCGTGTTGAATGTATAGACGTCGCCGCACGGTCTCAGCTTACATGCTCGTGTCTGGTACACGGGTCGTGCTCCGCAACACGGGTCGAGCTCCGCAACACGGCCAAGTGGTAGTCGTGTTGGATAAATAGATGTCGCCGCACGACCATTCTGGACAGGCCCGTGTCTGGTACATGGGCCGTGTGCTGCAACACGAGTCGTGTTGCCAGCACGGCCGGCCGTGTTCTTGCACTTTTGTTTCTTCTTCCTTGTTTGATCTCCCGTCTTCATTTTTACTCCATTTTCACCTGCTATACATATGTTTAAGATCATTCTCACACATTCCCATGAAAATACATAACACCACCAAAATACACAAAAATACGAATAAAACAATACGAAAAATACACACAAAAAGGCACTAAAATTTAGGTGAAAATAACGACAATCACACCCCCAAACTTAAAGTATTGTTCGTCCCCGAACAATGAAAATGATAAACCGAGGGAGAAATTTTCACCTAGTAAAAAGACTAAACGAACACAAGTAATAACACATCATTAGCAACAAGAATTTCCAATTATGCTAAGCTAACCTACAACATTAGATTTATGATAAGAGAAATTAACAAGTTCAATCAAAAGAGAATAAAGAGAAATATAGTCCTTTTAGTCTAAGTCTCACTTAAGTTTATCAATGTCACTCGACACTCTTTAAATAAGGTAAATCAACACTCCTCAATCAATTGGTTCGAATCACCATACACTTGCTCGTAGACTCTATTCACAAACTACCAAAATTTTAATCAATGATAAAAAAGGTCTTTAATTAATGATGTAATGATAGGCTCTTTGGTAGGGTATGAATAATTTAGATAAGAGTGACTAAACGAGTGTAAGTAATCGAAGAGGTAGCTACTTTCTTCCATCCCTTCACATTCTTTTTCTTCCTTTCTTTTCTTTATTGATCATAAGCACTAATCATCACTTCCTTGGATTTCTTGAGCTTCTTATAGATTCATGCCTCTTTTCTTTGATTCTTAAGTACTTGAGCATATTATTGTTGCTTTGCTCATTTTCTTGTTTTGAAGTTGCATGTCCATTCTTTCTTGTGCTCTTTTCATCCTTTTTCTTACTTATTTACCATTTCCTCTTTCTCTTTTGTTATCTCATCACACCTTTCTAGCCACCATCTTCTTTATTACTCACACAAAAGGTATATATCTTAGGCTCATGTGGGTAATTAAAGCTTGTAATGTGCTATCTTCACAATAAATAGGCTTATAGGCTCAAAGTGGTTGACTAGGGATGATTTTAAAGGTAAGGAAATATTTGGCAATGGCTATACATGACAAGGATGGCTTAAATCATTTCATCGATCTCTATTAATCGGATTCATTCCTAAAGTCTTTGAGCAAGTATTTAGTTTATCAAAACTCAACCGATCCACTCATGAAAAGATATACCATGTATACATGGTCGAGGCTCAAATTCTCACAAGTTTATGCTCAACTTAAAATGACTTATTACAACATATTCATCTTTTAATTGAATTAGTTAAATAAAACATATCACAATTCGAAAGTGTAGAGTTCCTTAATCATAATTCGACCTCACTTATCACCATAATGCATCATCACTCATATTCAAAACGACTCACAACCTCCCAAACAAACCACCAAATCAAACCTAAACACGAAAAATAAAAACAACTACACACAAACACAAATAAACCAAAGAAACAACAAAACAACAAAAGTAAAAACACAAAGATAAAACTAAAAGAAAAGACACAAAGAAAATTCACCCCATCCATGATCAATACACATCAAAAATCATCTCAATCCTTAATTGAAAGAAAAGTACGAATTAAACATCCCAAAACAAAACAATAAGAAGTCTCAAATCCAACACAAATTAAATCACTAAAATAGATGAACTAATGAAGTGTTGAGCACCAAAAGTACTCCCTTAGTTATCCGGATGCGGAGGGGGTTGATTTTGCCATGATCCTCAAGGAGTATAAGCACGAGGTGTGGTAGGGAATTGGAAATTGAACATTCTTGTGATCATCTCCTCCATGTTGTTCGAGCGTGATCGCGTATTCTCTTCATAGTACTCCCTACGACGCTGCCCCTCATGGATCTCCCTTATCATCGCACCCTGTCTCTGCTGCTCCTCTCGGAACTCTCTCATCTCATCTTCAAGCGCCTGCTGCGTCTGCCTGATCTCCCTGAATTCGTTCTCCAAAAAATTCCATCTTGCATTCCCTTCTCTTGGTCCATCTCCTTCATCTTGTTCTTCTTCTTCTTGCTCAAATGCTGGAGGCTCTGGTGCATGCTCTTCAAATTCCACCTGATGAGGTTGCTCTTCCTCTCCTACATCCATGTCCACTGGCTCAGCTCTCAGATTCCTTAGCTCAGGATTCTCATCTACTCTCATCTGCTGGAGCACTGCTTCCACTCCATCTCTATTCTCTCTGTAGAAGGCTCTCACAACTGCTGAGTGGTTAGGACTCGCCATTGCTAGATTCTGATGCTTTCTTTGTCCTCGCAGTGTGGTGAGCTCAGGAGCAGGTAGAGGAAATGGAGCTCCCTTATCTTGCTTCAAGCAATACATATTCCCTATGAATGATAAGAACTCCATCCTTATGAGTTGATTATAAGTGAGCCCTTCACTAACCATCGAGTGTTGCATCCCTCTGAGGTCGATACCTAACCCTTGAGCAATCATTGTCACCATTCCTCCAATCATAATCCCTCGAGTGTTCTCTCTCTTCGCCACTCTCTCTACATGCTGAACGAAGTGAGCTGCAATGTTCACTGTGAACTCCTTGAACATACTGTACATGATGTACAACTGCTTCTCACCAACAGATCCACTTTCAAACCGACCCAGAATAGTATTGGATACTATCTTCTCAAGGTATCTCATGACTGGGTTCCTTATGGCTGTCCCTTTAGACGAACTTGGAATGTACTCTGGAGGCTCAGTCCCATCCTCAACCAATTTTCTCCACCACGTCTGTTGATTGAAACCCCCTTGTGGTAAGAAGTTCTGATGACCTCTCATGATTATGCACCCAAAGAACCTATTTAGCTCGTTCACAGGTATCTTCTCCCACATCTCATTGTTCAACTGAAATGTGATAGCAATAGGAAACTTGTTCCTATCTCTATGAACCTCCAAGGTGCTCATGAACTCGGCTGTAAGATGGAGATAAGTGGGAGGTCTCTTATCGAAAAATTCTTCCAATTCCACTCGACGGAATAGAGTCCTCAGATCACCTTCTATTCCAAGACCCTCCATGGTTTCTTGATCCTGGAATCGAGTTGCCCTAATCTTGGAGATTATGTACTCCCACCTCAATGCATACTTCTCCCATTCCATGAACTCTACTCCGAAATTCTCAGGGTGTTGGTCCTTCATTAGCAGTTTGGCATCAAGGTTGGACAGTTCCATTTCTGACTCAATAAAAATGAAGTCCTCATTGCGTTTTCTCACTCTTCTTTCAGCCATCTACAATTTCCAACATAATTCAAATTAGTTTCAATTCAACTCAAAGCAAAATGTCTCATATTAATTAGAATTATCACTAGTTATTCAACTAATTGTTAATTCTAGCACATATTCAAGCACAATAAACAATGTGTTTCAAAGACTAACATTTAGATCCAATCAACTTAGCACAAAGTTATTCCAAAAATTTCATTCAATCAATCAATTTCAACATCCTAATCCTTCATTCTTTCATAACATTTCACTTCTTCAATGGTCACAATTCAATTCAATAATGCTTCATGCAAAAACTTTGAATTCCAATTTGAAATTTCATTTAGGCATTTCATCAAACACTTGGCATGCACATATTTCACACTTCAATTCAACAAGTCTTAACTATGCCTTCATGCTCAAAGCCTCAATACCTAAACTAATTCACATCAATACAATCATCATAGAAGCATTATTAATCAATTTAACAATCACATGCCCTAAATTAATCATCCTAAAACAATTATCCCCAAATTCTTCCTTCATGAACCCTAATTCTTCCCAAAATTCAATCAATCCAACAATTAAATATGCAAATTCATGTTTCACAATCCTAGACATGCTTCATACATACCATCATTTAAAACCCATACATGAATTTCGACATTTATACCTCGAATTGAAAATTAGGGCACAAGAGTACATACCTTGAATTTTCTTGAACAAAATGAAGGGGATTGTTGTTTAAGCTTTGAAATCCACCTTTTAATCTCATAATCTTACCACTCTTTGATGTTTAGATGACAATTTGTGGAGTTTTCGAATGGATTATCACGATGGGGACGAGGTTGGGACACGAGTGGAATGAATGGTCGTGTCCAGAAATCTGATTTTAAAACACTGCCTCAGACCCGACACGAGTCGTGTCACGCAACACGGCCATAAGGTGCCCGTGTTGCGTGATCTGATGCTCCCGCACGGCCAAAGCATACAAGGCCGTGTCGGCGACACGACTCGAGTCTCGCGCTTGGACACGACCCGTGTCACGCAACACAACCAAAATCTGCTCGTGTTGGGCAAACTGATGTCGCTGCACGGCCAAAGCTTACAGGGCCGTGTCGGCAACATGAGTCGTGTCACTGCTCCCCTGAATTTTCCAATTTTCATCTTCAACTCTTGTCTTTCCCTGTTTCAATGCTTCCAAAACTCCCTATTCATGCTCACAACTCATAAACATCATTAGTTCAGCCTTAATATAAAAAACAAAAGGATTATCAACTTCAACACCACCAAAACGAACCAAAACTAAACCGAACTTATGAGAAATTTTCAAATTTGGCTCAAAAACACAAGAATGCATGTCAACATAGAATATAACATATCGTATCACATCATATTATCCCCCCAAACTTGAATTGAAACAAGAGTTTCAAAGAAAGTTTGCAAAAAGTGGTACGATATACCGTTCACATCAATGACGCACTCTTTGAATCTTCAATAAATCTTCTCCTCATAAGCACAATCCACCTACAAGACCAAAATAAAGCGAAACAAGGAAAAAAGAAATATTTACAAACCTAAACTACTAAAAGGATACGGATCTCAAGAAGAGAAGATGTCAACATATATCAACTCCCTTTAAGAGGAAGAATGGTAATGCTTAACCCTATGACCATTGACAATAAAAGAATTCCCATCCGATCCTTCAAGCATTAAAGATCCATTTTCTCTAACTTCAATCACCTCATATGGACCGGTCCATTTTGAACGAAGCTTTTCGGGAAATATTTTCAATCTAGAATTGAATAAAAGTACTTTATCCCCCGGTATAAACTCCTTTGCTTTGATTCTTTCATCATGCCATCTTTTAAGCTTCTCCTTGACAATTCGTGAGTTTGAATATGCTTCCTCACGAAATTCTTCAAGCTCAATCAATTGAAGACATCTTTTCTTTCCGGATTCTTTCTCTTCAAGATTCAACTTCCTCAATGCCCATAAAGCCTTGTGTTCTATTTCAACCGGAAGATGACATGCTTTCCCATAGACAAGTTTATACGGAGAAAAACCAAGAGCGGTCTTGTAAGCCGTTCGATAAGCCCAAAGCACATCATCTAGCTTAGAAGACCAATCCTTCCTATTCCCCTTGACTGTCTTCTCAAGTACAAGCTTCACTTGCCTATTTGATACTTCCGCCAAACCATTTGTTTGCGGATTATAAGGTGTTGACACCTTGTGCTTCACTCCATAGCCTATCAAAAGCTTCTCAATGATTTTGTTGATGAAATGAGTCCCTTGATCGCTAATGATCGCCTTTGGTACTCCAAACCTTGCAAAAATGTTCTTCTTCAAGAAAGCCTTGACAACTAGAGCATCATTCGTTCTTGTAGGAATTGCTTTTACCCATTTAGACACATAG
The DNA here is from genome assembly GCA_023678885.1 of Pogostemon cablin. Classification (NCBI taxonomy): domain Eukaryota; kingdom Viridiplantae; phylum Streptophyta; class Magnoliopsida; order Lamiales; family Lamiaceae; genus Pogostemon; species Pogostemon cablin. The sequence continues at coordinate 23,286,518 of CM042989.1, read as the reverse complement.
TCTACCGCAAGCAAAATGTAAAGAAAACCATTGGAAGGCGGAAATGGTCCCATGAAGTCCATCCCCCAAACATCAAACACTTCAACTTCAAAGATGTTCCTCATAGGCATCTCATCTCTTTGTCCAATACTTCCAATTCTTTGGCATCTATCACACCCCTTGACGTATTTTTTGCAATCCTTGAACAATGTTGGCCAAAACAATCCCGACTGTAAGATCTTTGCTCCCGTCTTTTGAAACCCAAAGTGTCCTCCACATGGTAAACTATGGCACATCTCCATGACACTTACTTTTTCTTCCTCCGGAATACACCTCCTTATGATACCATCCGGACAATTCTTAAACAACAAAGGATCATCCCACAAATATTCTTTAACATCATGGTAGAACTTTTTCCTTTTTGACTCGGTGAGATGGTCCGGCTTGATACCGCACGCTAAGTAGTTTACCAAATCCGCGTACCACGGTCTTCCGGTCTCACACCAAGTGTACATTCGATGAAAATCCACGTGAAGTATCTCTTCATCCGGGAACATATCATTTATGAGCTCCATGGTTCCTTTTTCATCAACATTCTCCAATCGTGACAAGTGGTCGGCTATGATATTTTCGACTCCCTTCTTATCACGTATCTCCACATAAAACTCCTGCAACAAAAGAACCCAACGAATTAGTCTTAGTTTAGCATCCTTTTTACTCATCAAATACCTAATGGCAGCATGATCCGTGTAGACAATGGTTTTCGTGCCAACTAAGTATGGACGAAATTTTTCAAAAGCATAGACTACGGAAAGAAACTCCTTTTCCTTTGTGGTGTAATTCTTTTGATTGGCATTGAACGTCTTTGATGCATAATAGATAGCTCGAAATTTCTTCTCTCGCACTTGTCCAAGCACTACTCCCAAGGCACTATCACTTGCATCACAATGGAGTTCAAAAGGCTTGCTCCAATCGGGAGATACAAGGATTGGTGAAGAAATCAAAGCTTCCTTTAACACCCTAAAAGCATCAAGACATTCATCATTAAATTCAAATGGAGTATCTTTCTCAAGCAATTTACACAAAGATTTGGCTATATTAGAAAAATTCTTTATAAAACCTCGATAGAATCCGACGTGACCAAGAAACGATCTAACCCCTTTTTCATTTTTAGGAGGGGGAAGATGTTCAATGGCTACAACCTTCGCTCTATCAACTCTCAAACCTTTTTTTGAGATATGATGACCAAGTACGATACCCTCTTGAACCATAAAGTGACATTTTTCCCAATTCAAGACGAGGTTCGTATCTTGACATCGCTGCAAGACCATGGACAAATTAGTTAAGCATATATCAAATGAAGATCCAAACACGGAAAAATCATCCATAAAAACTTCCATCACATTTTCAATCAATCCTCCAAAAATAGCCATCATACAACGTTGAAAGGTGGCGGGTGCATTGCATAACCCAAAAGGCAATTTATAGAAAGCGAATGTGCCATACGGACAAGTAAAAGTTATTTTCTCTTGATTCTCGGGGGCTATCATGATTTGGTTGTACCCCGAGTAACCATCTAGAAAACAATAATACTTGTATCCCGCCAACCTATCAAGCATTTGATCAATAAAAGACAAAGGGAAATGATCCTTATGAGTATTGTCATTAAGTTTTCTATAATCACAACAAACTCTCCACCCCGTTTTCACCCTTGTTGCAAGTTCTTCATCAAATTCCGTTTTAACAATGGTTAACCCTCCTTTCTTAGCCACAACATGCAAAGGACTTACATGAGGACTATCGCTAATGGCATAAACAATTTTAGCATCCAACCATTTTAAAACTTCCTTCCTAACAACTTCTTGCATAATAGGATTCAAACGCCTTTGAGGTTGTATACATGATTTATTCTCATCAATCAACCTTATGTGATGCATGCAAATTGTGGGACTAATTCCCTTCAAATCATCCAAACTCCACCCTATAGCACTCTTATGATCTCTAAGTACTCTCAACAATTTATCAAGTTCTAGAGGAGAAAGGGATGATGATACAATTACCAGAAATGTCTTCTCGTCCCCCAAATATGCATACCTAAGGTGATCGGGTAGAGGCTTCAATTCTTCCTTTCCCTTATCAACCTTTGACTCTTCATTCTCAACCTCTAATGGAAGATATTCCCTCTTTCCATAGTATGCCAACTTTGCTTCATCCTCTTGCATTTCCCTACAAGCATTCAATTCATGTAAACAATCATTAATATCTTCATCTTCTAAACAATGAAAAGAATGGTTAGAGTTTAAAGATAAAGTAAGAGAATGGCTTATGCTCATTTCAAGAGGATCTTTAGCTAAGATGAATGGTAGGTTCTCTTCAACAACTTCATCAATCATGTCGATCCTTCTACATTCTTCTTTCTCATTTGGATATCTCATAGCACTCTTCAAAGAGAAAACCACCTCCTCCTCGTTTACTCTCAACTTCAACTCCCCTTTTTGTACATCAATTAAAGCTCTTCCCGTGGCTAAAAATGGACGCCCCAATATCAATGGAACATTTGCATCCTCGTCCATATCAAGCACTACAAAATCAACCGGGAATATAAACTTTCCAACTTTGACTAACACATCCTCCACTATTCCTCTAGGGTAAGTTAAAGACCTATCCGCTAGTTGCAATGTAACGGATGTAGGTTTCACTTCCCCTATACCAAGTTTCTTGAAAATGGACATAGGCATCAAGTTGATACTTGCCCCAAGATCACAAAGAGCTTTATGAACCTCACTCTTGCCCATTTCACATGTAATAACAAAACTCCCCGGATCTTTGAGCTTTGGAGGCAACTTCCTTTGAATTATTGCACTACACTCCTCCGTCAAGTTGACGGTCTTATTCTCTATCAAGCTCATTTTCCTTGACATGATGTCCTTCAAAAACTTCGCATAGTGAGGCATTTGTTTCAAAGCATCCGCAAAGGGTATATTAATGTGGATTTTCTTGAAAATTTCCAAAAACTTTGCAAACTTTTCATCCAAGCCCTTCTTCAAAAATCGATGTGGAAAAGGAATAGGTACTTGTGTTTTTTGAATTCCCCAACTATCCCTTTCCACTTCAATTTCCTCCTCCTTCTTTTTCATTGCCTTGGTTCTTTCCCATTTCTTTTCAACAATCTTGTTATCAATCAATTCCGGTTCCTCATTCATTTTAGCCTCAACTTCACTTTCAACTTCTAATTCTTCTTCAACCAAGGTTTTCTCTATCTTATTCTCTTCTACCTTATCATCTTCCATTGGCATAGACGATCCATCATAATTTGTTCCACTCCTCAAGGTAATTGCCTTGCATTGTTCATTTGGATTTACAATGGTGGTGGAAGGAAATTTCCCTTTCTCATTAGCACTCATTGAGCTCGCCATTTGACCAAATGAATACTCTAAGGCTTTGAGTCTTCTATCACTATTTTCCTCAATGGCTTTTAATCGTCTTTCATTTACTTCCTCAAAAGCCTTGAATCTTCTTTCATTTACTTCCTCTTGAGTTTTGTTGGAAGCAATCAATTTTTCAAGAAGTTCTTCGGTAGTCGCCTTCCCTTCATTATTTGGCGCTTTAGCTCCAGGATGATACCCCGGAGGATAAGCAACCGCATTACTTGGGTTTGCATAAGAAAAATTATCTTGCCTCCTTTGTTGTTGTGGATAAGAACTTCCACTTCCTTGGCTAGTGAAACCTCCTTGCCTTGGTTGTTGTTGTGGGTGCGAGCTTCCACTACTTTGAGCATTGAATCCTCCTTGTCTTTGTGGATAACTTCCTTGATTTTGGTTGAAATTACCTTGGTAATTATTTTGATAATTACCTTGGTAATTTTTTCCTTGCATATATTGAACGTCCTCCACACGTGGCATTATTGTAGCCCATTGTTCCCCACTAACACCATTTTGAGGAAGCACACTTTGATCCATTCGACTATCAACCATATTAACTTCTTGATTAGTCACTCCTTTGTTCAAACTCATTTGCTTCATTACCTCCGCGACTATCATTTCCATGCTTGGAGTTTGTGGCTCAACAGTCACACTCTTCACACTAAACTGTTGCCCTTTATCATAGCTCTCGAACCCATAGCTTCCACTAACTCTCTCCGATGGCCATTGATAGATATTTGTAGCAATTTCATCAAAAATTCGAATAGCCCTTTCCGGAGTTACTCCAAGTACGGATCCACCTGCCGAAGCATCAACAAGCACTCTTTGCCCATTCACAAGTCCTTGATAGAAAAATCCCACTTGTTGATTATCCGAAAAACCATATTATGGACACTTGCGTAGCATTTCCTTGAACCTTTCCCACGCTTCATAAAAGCTTTCTTGAGGCAATTGCTTGAATTGAGTAATCAAGCTCTTCATTTGAAGTGTCTTGGACGGTGGGAAATACTTGTTCAAGAACATTTGTGCAAGTTCATCCCATGTGTTGCACATTCCGGGAGTAAGAGTGGAGAGCCATGTTCTTGCTCTATCCCTCAAAGAAAACAGAAATAACCTCATTTTGATGCAATCCTCGCTCACCCCATTCATCTTCACGGTGTTAGCAATCTCAACGAATTGAGCTAGATGAGCATTAGGATCTTCATTCGGAGCTCCACCAAATTGTTGCTCTCTCACCAATGAAATCAAGCCCATTTTAAACTCAAAGTTGTTGGCATGAATTGGTGGTCCCATCATTTGTGGAATTGCCCTTGGCATGAAGAAATCCCGGATCACCCTTTGATCATTTTGAACTCCATGTTGAACCGGAGGTGGAGGTACATATGCTTGTTGTGGAGGAGCATAAGCTTGTTGAAAACCTTGTTGAATCATAGGTTGTTGCACCATTTGTTGAATTAAAGCTTGATTGTTAAACTCCCCAAATTGTTGATAAGCTTGTTGAGGAAGATTGGCATTAGCTTGATCTTGCAAATTTTGCATTCCGCCTCCATCATTCCTAACATTGCCTCGTTCATCTTGATTGTTTTCCATTTGATTACTCTTTTTGGTATTGTTCTCCTTTCTTCTTCTTCGAAAAGTGTATTCAATTTCTAAGTCAATAGGTTCAACTTGTTCCCCTTTTGATCTTGTTTGCATACACCTTCAAAATAAAAGAAGTTAGAACAAGATTTTCAAAGCAAAATACAAATAATAAATACAAGAAAAAAATATCTCTAGTAAGATCGCTCTAAACGTTCCTTCTTTAAGCTACTAGCAACCGTTACCTCCCCGGCAACGGCGCCATTTGATTAGCCATAACTTGTAGTCGGGTTGACCAATTCAAGAATTTATCGAACCACAGGGAGGTCGATGCTAGCACTTAAGCGATATCACGTTTATAACGATTTTATAGAAATGAATCATAGATGGATAGTTTGGTAAACAAGTAATTAAATGCAAACAAATGAAAGTAGACGAGCAATAATCAAATGACAAGATAAAAATGATGAATGAGTGGTTTTCCAAATTGAGTAGAAGTGAGATTAACAACACTATTGAAGTGGTAACTTATGGATTCATGCATTAAACTCATATGTATCAAGGGTTAAGACTAAGGGCCAATACATATACCACCTAAACTTCCTCTCGAAATGAATAGGATGTAAATCATTTGCACAATCTCAAAATAGCTCAAAGGTTGGTTCTCAATTCAACTATTCCAACTAGGTACTAAGTTCAATTAAAGAATCCCTTCATATAATCAATTGACTTCTCAATCTAACTAATCACATGTTCCATCAAAGGGTTCTAAATAATAAAGGACTTCTCAATCACTTTACCATTTATAATGCACATGAGGTGTTTGATGAAATGATTCACTTGACTATCCTAAACACATAATTGATTTCTCAATCTAATCATATAATTAGAACAATCAAACACACAAAACATCATAGATCTCAAGATATGTAAGCACCAATGATAGAAAATCAAATATCCCCATCAACATATGAATTTAATTACATAGATCTACAAATTAACCAACAACCTTCATGTTGCTAATCTCACAAGGGAGATTAGCCTACAATCTTCATAAGATCCATAACATAGACATTAGAATTCTTACAAATCATGGTAAACTAAAGGATTAACACAAAATTGGAATAAAAACTCCCTTGGAAATGGATCCAATTGAATCTCCCTTCTTCCTTTGGTGATCACCCAAGCTTCCTTACTTCTTCACTTGATTTGGATGGAAGAAATTATGGAGAAATGATGTAGATCTAGAAATGGATGAATGGGATGAAGAATATGGTGTAAACTCAAAGGAATGGTGTGTGAGGTGTGAGGGAACAGTAGCAAATCCGATCTCCTCTGAAATGTTGAATGGATTGGTATTTATACCCCATGGAGATCTTCTAGAAGAATTAAAAAAATAAATTCTGTTCTGGTGCCGACACGAGTCGTGCTACGTAGCACGGGTCGTGTCGTGTCAGGGCAAATGGCACACGAGTTGTTCTGCGTCGCACGGCCAAAGGGTGGCTGTGTTGAATGTATAGACGTCGCCGCACGGCCTCCGCTTACAGGCCCGTGTCTGGTACACGGGTCGTGCTCCGCAACACGGGTCGAGCTCCGCAACACGGTCAAGTGGTGGTCGTGTTGGATAAATAGATGTCGCCGCAGGACCATTCTGGACAGGCCCATGTCTGGTACACGGGCCGTGTGCTGCAACACGAGTCGTGTTGCCAGCACGGCCGGCCGTGTTCTTGCACTTTTGTTTCTTCTTCCTTGTTTGATCTCCCGTCTTCATTTTTGCTCCATTTTCACCTGCTATACATATGTTTAAGATCATTCTCACATATTCCCATGAAAATACATAACACCACCAAAATACACGAAAATACGGATAAAACAATACGAAAAATACACACAAAAAGGCACTAAAATCTAGGTGAAAATAACGACAATCAGTCCCATTGAGATATGTTAATTACTTAATTGTATGGGTCACATACAAAAAAAGAAAATGTAACTATTAGAATGAAATACCCAATTTAAAATTATGTAATTATTAGTACGATACGAAGGGAGTATGTAATTATATGAGTGTTTATGTGTCCACGATACACACACATATATAAATAAATTTATTATTACAAAAGATCTATATTTATATAATTTTATTTTTTTTAAATCTATTCCTGTGCAACACACGGGTTAAAATGCTTGTAAAAATATGAATTTGAGAAGTAATAATAATTTTTTATTTTTCTATTTTGGGCGTCACCCAAAAAACTTTTTCTTTTTTTACACACATGAAACCCACACCTATTCACTAAGTAAAATATGGAGTCCACACATCTATTAATACAACTATTGATTACATATTAAATAATTATACTCTTTAATTCACGTGCAAAAAATAAAAACACCTCTTTACATTAATTATACCTTAAAAAAAATATTAAATTAATTAAGACATTTAAAACATATAATAGTATAATTGGTTTTTATTAGTTTTGTCAAATCCTAAATAAAAGGAAATAATCTATCTATACTTTTAAAAGTGCATAAATTAATATTTAATTTAATTGATTTATATTTTATTTAAAAATATTCAAGAATACACGAAATATTAATTTATTTACATTAGAAGATTAAAAAAACATCACATGATAATATTCTCTGTATAAAAAATTTTAATTATAAAGTTTAAAGATGTAATATGCGGGTGTATTTAACTATTAATATATTGATACATTCGTATTTATTAAATAATATATTTTAAATTTAAAATAAAAAATTTGTAATTCGAGTGTATTTAACAATTAATATATTGATACATTCGTATTTATTAAATAATATATTTTAAATTTAAAATAAAAAATTTATGATTCCACGTAACAAGCGGGTACTATACTAATACATATGAATATCTATTAAGTTATTTTTAAGAAAAGAAATTAGTTGAGAATATCACCTTAGGTAGAGAATATATAAAAAATGAGAATATATAAAAAATGTATATTAAAATATAAATATCTTATATTTTATCTACATTGTTTGAATATATAAAAATTGTATATTAAAATATAAATATCTAATATCTTATCTACACTATTTTTAAGTTATTTTTAAGAAAAGAAATTAGTTGAGAATATTACGGTAAAGAATATATAAAAATTGTATATTAAAATATAAATATCTTGTATCTTATCTACATTGTTTTTTTAAGAATTATCGTGACTAGCTCAAGAAATGATGGCTAAAAGTGTAAGGAAGTAATAATAATAATAATAATAATAATAATAATAATAATAATAATAATAATAATAATAATAATAATAATAATAATAATAATAATAATAATAATAATAATAATAATAATAATTTTCTCAATAAAAGATAAACCATATAAAATTCATTAATTATAGTTTTAGAAAAAAATTTATAGTATATATTTGCAAAATTTTAAAAAATTAAATGTCATAACTTTTAATATTTATAAATTTAATATTATATAGACATCATTATAATTAACAAAAGAAGTATGTAATAGAAATATAGACAAAGTCTATTGTGAGACGGGTTATTTGTGATACGGGTCGATCCACCACTAAAGTATGCTTATTGTATAGATAAAATATGTTTAATAATGGTTAAAATATATTTTCTAAAGTATGCTAGATTATGCATTAAAGTATGATTTTAGTGTGTTATAATATGATGACTAATTATAGTGTGCACCCGGGTGCACCCATATACAAATATAGCCAAAAATATATACAATTATGAGCAATAATGTATACAATTTAATTATTAGTTTTTTAATGAAAAATTGAGTGTAAAAATATACAATTATTAAAAAATATGTATAAACTATTGAATAAAAAATTATACACATATGGATGTTAGTTTTTTTAATAAAAAATTTAGTATGAAAAAAGTATACAATTATTACAAAACACGTATACAAAATAGAATAATATGTATACAAAATAGAATAAAAAGTCATACACATATGGGTGTACCCAATATACATTCTAATATGATTTATTATTAACATACTTTAACTACAAATAAACATACTTTATTTATACAACAAGCATATTTTAATGATAGGTCGACCAGCCTCACACCCGTCTCACAAATAACCCGTCTCACAAGAGAGTCTTTCAGAAATATAAATCTAATACAATGTGAAAACCATCATTAAAAAACTCCATTTTTTTTAAATAAAGGTATTTATTGAAACAAATTATAATAATAGTAGTAATAATAATAATTAAATTTTTACAATAAAAGATAAACCATATGAAATTCATAAATTATAGTTTTGGAAAAAAAATCATAAAATCCACTTTATTTTATTTTAACTTTATTTTTTTTCTAAAAGGCAAAGGGTCAAGCATGACCGAAACTTATAGTCTAGGACCAACTAAACCCTCCAACTTTTATTTATGAGATCAAATGCACTCTTGATTTCTATAAATCAAACAAATTGATATTTTGACTATTTCTTTTAAAAAAATTGTTTATTTTCAATCCAAGCTTTAACATTTCTAAATTATAAAGAGTGAGGCTTGCGTACGCCCTGGCGCACGTCGTGTGCCTTTAGAATTTAGTATTATAGATAAGAGTATATTACTTTGTTCTAAAGGGTATACACTTTAATTAATAAGGGTACATCATTTTATTCTAAAGGGTATACACTTTTCATTAATATTTTTATTTTTTTTCAGAAAATAAAGGGTTCACATCTTTATACTAAAGGGTATGCAATTTAACACAAAATTCTAAAGGCACACGGAGTGTGCTTCCGTGCGTCCGGACGCACCCAAGTCTTTACCTTATAAAATAAAGGGTACACATATCTATACTAAAGGGTATACAATTTAACACAAAATTCTAAAGGCACACGGAATGTGCTTCCGTGTGCCCGGGCACACAAGAGCTTTTGCCAATTATAAATTCGGATACTCATTTATAAAATTAATCAACTAAAATTATTAAAAAGAATAAAAAATTCAATAAAAATTTAGATTAAAAAAAATTAGATTAAAAAAAAAGCTTTTTTTTTCATTTATTTAATAATTAATGATTAAATTCGGAAGTGAAATACAAACTCCTGCAAATGGCAGTGGCTTGCTTAGTTGCTTTAAATAACATTCTTTAAATAAATTGGATCTCTCACTACGTTTGATTTTCTTGTAATAAGCGGCTAAAAAAGAAAAATGCAATCTGAATTAGCTAATTAGTAAAAAAATATTTATTAATATAATACTCCCTCCCTCCGATTATAAAGTATTCATTTGCTTTTTGCACAGGAGTATTGTTATTATATGTAAAGTTAGTAGTTGTATTAGAGGGAAATGGTGGGTCATATTGTGTACATTTTTACTCAATAGGAAAATTGATACCTTTGAAGCGGACGCCAAAAATAGTAAAATGAATACCTTAGAAGTTGACGGAAGGAGTATTTAAGGCCCATGGGGCCCACCTTCTTAAATGAAGCCCAAATACCTCCCTATAAATAAGGAAGCCAAAGTCCCAATGAAGGACAAACTCTGTACTATTACCAGTATCAATAAAGAGCAAAAACATTCCCTCCCAGAGAACAAGAGCTGGGAGGAAGTCTGGTCTTCTCTTCTTCGTCCTTTATATTTGATTAGTCAAGTACACATCACAGCCACACAATCATCATGCATCTCCAAAGACTCGCTATCGACATTTGGCGCTAGAGGAAAGGCATTAGTCCCAAGATCTCGCTACATTATGAATGAATCAAACGGGCAGACCCCTGGCAAATCGGTGGGTCAAGAGGCTGTTGGCATTCGATCGTTTGGTTAACGTGAACCGTTAGGGTTTTATACGTTTCTAATTCAGCAGAAGCAAGAAATCAAAGAAACGTATTACCTTTCACCAAGGTATGTTGAAGAAGAAGGATTCTCACCGGCAGCATGTGCAGCATCACCGTTTTGGACATAAATCTCTCATCAGATCTTCGATTCAAGTGATCTACACGCCAAAACGACACTCACTTTCGTAGATTTCCATCAGTATATCACACATTAAATTTAAAATTCTGTACGATTTTATAAAAATCGTGCAAGTCGACGGACAGCAGCAAACGACATCTTGATCTTCTGCTGTATTCCCAAGTCCAATCTCGACGTCGTGTGGGCGACGATCTTCGAGATCTTCTCAATATGTTGTTCCCTCACCCTCCTCACAGTGTTAGGCGTGATTAATCTCTTAGATTAGAGTTTCCGGACAGTTGAGATAACTTATATATGGGCTATAGCAGGGGTCAGGAGGAGAAATTAGAGTTGGGCCTCCATTGGGCTTAAGTATCCAAGCTTAGCCCAAAACTTATACTTAAGTCCAATAATAATAATAATAATATATACCACTAAAATATTATTTCTACACTACCGTTTTAATCCCATAATTACGTTATGGGCTCCTTCTTATTATGAGCCAGTTAGTCTCCCCATGTTTAAGATATACAATGCCCATTAATTAATTAAGTTACTGACAACTCCATTAATTAATATCTCATCCGAGAGTAGTACCACTCAACCTCATTATCATGCCGGAATAAATTCACCTGCAGGGTTTACATGATAATTCTTATGAGCTCCTCAAGGGGACATCATCAACCTATAATGGACACGGATTCCTTCTATAATCAATAGCACACCATAGAGACAATATTATTTCTCAACTCACCGAGTTTGTTGATTTAATTACATGTAAATCTCATACATTGATGAATCAAAGAAATACATACTGCCTTACGTGTCGAGGTTGTTGTATAGGAATTAAAAGCATGAACATCCATAATAACAGAGATCAAGTTCTCCTATATAGTCAATATAAATCGAACAATCTCAAGCGGTCATGCTCAATACACACAAAGTGCACTAATATAATTCTATAGTCAAGACAAATAAATATCAAATCACATTACAACCATCCCGATAGAGAGTCCCCATCTATCTCGATTGTGAGCATCTGTTTATACTTTATAAGGAAACCGATAATATGATCTTCCGCGTGTTGTGGCACAATATATTATCTACAGTATAAAGTAAGTGGACTATTGCATCGAACATATAAATAAATTATAAGACGCAATTATTTGATCATATGATTCTCATTTCAAATAAATTGTTATAACATTGTTTATACTAAAGTTAGACTTTTAGTATACAATCCAACAGGGGCCGGCAAAGACCCCCCTCCGCCCACTGTGGAAAAAAGAATCCCATCCGGGGAAGATCCGCACACCGATAAGGAAGACAAATATCGGTGATGGTACTTTGACTTGCTCGATACTTTAAAAGGGAAGCGCCCGGCTCGTCAAAGGATCAACAGATCCCTAAATTTTAAAGGGCCTTGACGGGGCTCCAGCCCCTGATCGGACAGGGAAAAGTCACCCTACCGCGCCAAGTGAACCCTGAGAAGCACAAGACATCATCGATGACAGACGGAAGCACCAAAGGGCGATTATCTAGAGCCAATCGATCGCGAGTAAAACCCGCGTAAGCGCAAAAGATCGTCTGGCCCCCTCCCCACCTGTGTCCAAAGAAGAAGACACGACGGAGAGTGCGGGTAAAGACTTGCTGGCGAAATATAAACGCTTCGTAGAATGGGAAACCGCTGTCCTGCGGGAACAGCTGGCGGAATTACGTAAGAGGCTAGCCGAACTTAGCCTTGACCAACCCAAGCTAGGCGCAGTCCGGACACCTCTCTCGCACAGAATCCTCAATATGCCGTCACATTCAAAGATCAAGCTACCCCAGATACCCCCATACAATGGAGATTCGAACCCTACCACCCACCTGAACAAATATGTCAGGTAGATGATAGCTCAAGGAAGCTCCAAGGAAGACCGGTGCAAAATATTTCCCCTGACGCTGGGAGACAAGACACACTCCTGGTTCACCGCGCTCCCGACAAACTCTGTCGACTCGTGGCTTCAGCTAGCCGCGTCCTTCTCTTCTCATTTCGCCTACCTCGGCCGTGGCAAGGAACCCAAATAAAAGCTGGCTTGCATAAGGCAGGGGGCTAAAAAATCTCTTAAAGACTTTATCCAAAGGTTCAATGAGCTGCGAGCCAATATCGAAGAAATGTCTGATGAAACATACACCATCCTAGCGGTAGCGGCACTCTGTCCGGGGTCCATCCTGTAGACCACGTGCTAGCAAAAATTGTCTCCCTCATACGCGGCATTTATGGCACTGGCCCAAGCCCAAATCCATAGTGAAGAAATCCTCGATGAGTTGCGGAAAAGCAAAGAGAAACCTAAAGAAAGGGAGAAAAAGAAGAAGAAGAATGACAAAGCCTACAAAACCCCTTCATCCTTCAAATCTTTCCCGAACGAAGAGCAGATAAAGGAGCTTGATGAGGTGCTTAATTTGGCCCCCGAGGAGATCTTTGGAGAAATTCAAAACGTGAACTTACTAAGGCCGGCCCCAAAGATGCGAATGGACCCTATCTGCATTAATAAGTAAAAGTTTTGTAAATACCACCAATAGGCGGGTCACGACACCAATAAATGCCACGATCTCTTGGCAGAACTCTGGCGGTTATACAAGGCAAGAAAGCTAGAAAAATTAATCCAGGTCCCCAAAAAATGGTCGGGCGGCAATAATCCCTATCCCACTAACACCAAAGAACGTGTAATGATGGCTAAGCACTCAAAGGATTCATCCTGAGACGAAGAAGAACTTTCCCCTCCTCCAAACCATCGAATGATTTTTACGATGGAAGGAGCTTATGTCGAAACAACCCAACTAATCCCTCAAATTTCGAATAGGAAGAGAAAAGCCAAACTTAGGGAGCTCCAAAACATCCACCACTTGTTCAGACCAGCCCCAGTCGAGGGACCCAACGAGGCCAACATAATCTTTTTTGAGAGGGACACCAGAGCATCAAGATGCCACATACGGATCCACTAGTGATTGCCGCAATATCTCGGGCTCCCTGGTCCACCGATGCTTGATAGACATGGGAGCGTATGCCAACGTCATCTTCCGCAAAGCGTTCGACGCTATTGGAGGGACAAGCATACATAAGGCCCTTCCATGCCAGGATGAGATCCGAGGATTTAGAAACTTAATCACTAGGCCCATGATGGAGACCGAGACGGCCGTCCTGCTAACTGACAAAGACCGGGCGCTTCGGATGTACAGGAACATCCTCTGCAAGGTCATAGACATCCCCTCGTCATACAATTGCATTTTAAGATGACCTTTCATCCATGAATTTCGATCCGCGCTATCAACCCTATACCAGTGCCTCAAGTTCACCATGGCGAATGGTCGGGTGGGCATCATTCTGGGGCATCAACGAGGGGCCTGCCAATGCTCCTTCATGGAGGAATCGTGCAGCATGAGTTACCATGACCCACAATTTCAACTCTTTACAACGCACTCGGCACCAAAGGGGACTGCGAGCGAAACACCAAGAATCGAAAAAAGCACGGAGAAAGAGCTTTCCCCGGAAGTCAAGGAAGATCCAAGGCCTAAAACTCGAAAAAAGGGAGCTCGATCGGTGGAGGAAATGACAAAAATAAGACTAGATCCGAACATCCTGAGATAGAGATAAGCATTGGATCCAATTTGAAAGAGCTGCACCGCTCTGCATTAGTCACTTCTAAGGGACAACCTCGACGTCTTCGACTGGAAGCCATTCAACATGCCAAGCATTGATCCTAAATACGCATGTCATCGATTGAATGTGGACCCTCGATTTTGGCCAGTCGAGCAGAAGAAAAGAAAGCTTAGCCTGGAAAAATATGAGGTCGTGGAATGCGAAGCTGATGAGTGATATTTTCACCTAGATTTTAGTGTCTTTTTATATTAATTTTCATATTATTTTATCCGTATTTATAGGTAATTTGATTGTGTTATGTGTTTTTATGGAAATGTGTGTGAATGAGACTAAATATGTTATAAACAGGTGAAAAATAAAGAGGAAATAAAAACGAGCAAGAAACGGGCAGAAAAGATCCAAATCGATGCAAGACCCAACTCGACTTGCAACTCGAGTTGGGTTGGTATCCGAAAAAGATCAGAATTCATACAGTGAGCTTACTCGAGTTGCAAGACCCAACTCGACTTGTAACTCGAGTCGAGTTGAGGTCCACAAAAAGGTCAGAATGTATACATTGAGCTTACTCGAGTTGCAAGGTCCAACTCGACTTGGAACTCGAGTCGAGTTGAGAGCAGAGTAGTGTCTAAAATCATACAGTGAGCCAATTCGAGTTGTCCAGTCGTTACTCGACTTACAACTTGAGTCGAGTAGGATCCCGAAGTCAGTCTAGTTTCAGAGCCTCGCAACATGACTGAACATGTGAGCGCATGAGTTGCCAACACGAGTCGAGCTGGGTCAGCTCGAGTTACACACAATGCTACTCAACTCGTGTTGCAACTCGAGTTGGGTAAGGCAAACTCGAGTTTTATGTTTTTGGGCTAAAAATCTGAATTTTCACCTTCCAGTGCGTGTAAGTGTATGTAAAAAGCCCAGCTAATGTTAAATTCATGGCCCAACTTGGAGAGGGTATATATAACCTCAAGTTCAACATTTGAAGAGACATTGGAGAGAGGATTATAAGGGTTTCACTTGGACACATAGATCACATACGATTTCCTCCAATTCACACTATCATCTTCATCCATTCACCATCCATTTCATCTACCTTCATCAGACCATCAAAACCTTCATCCAATTGAGGAAAAGAAGCAAGGAAGAGAGGAGAATTGCAAGGGAAGGAAGGAGATCACCATTGAAGCACTTCAAGGGAGTTTTCATCCATACTTAGTAGTAAAACCTTATTGTTCATCATGTTTTGTAAGGATTTTAATGTCTATGTTAATTTCCTTCTGAATATGGTAGGCTAATCTACCTTGTGAGATTAGCAACATGAGAGTTATTGGATAATTTTGGGATTTGTGTATTTATATTCATATGTTGATTAGATTAATTGATTTTCGATCATTGATGCTTTAGATCTTGATGTTTATGATGATTTGTGTGGTTTGTTGTTTTAAACATGTGATTAGATTAAGAAGTCAATTGCATATTTAGGATAATTAATTGAATCATCTTGTCATATACTTCATGTGCATTTAGATCTTAAAGAGATAGAGATGTGCTTTAGGATTCAGAACCCTTTGATAGAGCATCCAATTGGTTTGATCGAGAGGTTGATTAATTGTGTGAAGGGACTCTCATTTCAAGCTTAGTACCTAGTTGGAATTATTTGAGTGAGAACTAGTCCATTGAGCTATTGAGATTCATATCCTATCCATTTCGAGATGGAGTTTAAGTGAACTTAGCGTTGGCCCTTAGTCTTATACCCCTTATTCATATGAATTTGATGCATTTATCCTAGGATTTCCACTTCTTAATTATTGTTAATCTCACTTTTACTTAATTTGGAAAACCACTCTTTATTTATCTATCTTTTTTGTTGATCGTTGCTTGCTTGCTTGCTTTGATTGATTTCATTTACTAATTTTATCACTCAATCTATTGATGATTCACTCTATAAAATTATAAGAAACGTGAGATCGCTTAAGCACTAGTACCTACCTCTCTGTGGTTCGATAAATTTTTGAATTGGTCATCCCAACTACAAAATGGCTAATCAAATGGTGCCGTTGCCGGAGAGGCAACGGTTGCTAGTAGCTTGAAGAAGGATCATTTCAAGTAATCTTAATAGGGACACTTTTTACTTTATTTGTTTATTGTTATTTGTTTGTGAAAATCTTTATTCTAACTTCTCGTCTTTGTGAAGGTGTATGCAAATGAGGTCAAGGGGGAAACAATCAGAGCCTATTGACTTAGAAATTGAACAAACTTTTCGAAGAAGAATAAAGGAGAACAAATTCAAAAAAGAGTAATCTAATGGAGAATTTTCAAGGTGATGATCGTGTGGATATAGAGCATGGTGGGAAGGAGGACAACATGTGAATGTGCAAGACAACGCACCTCAATTCAATGCCAACCCTCCTAAACATTCCTATCAAAATCATAGAGCTTTGAACAATCAAACTTTGCTTCAACAAATGTTGCAACAAGCTTTACTTCAACAATGATTTCCACAAGCTCATGCTCATCCTCAACAAGCGTATGTGCCACCACCACCACCTCTGGTGTATCAAGGGCCTCGTGTAGATCCAAGGGTGATCCGAAATTTTTTTATGCTAAGGGCAATGCCACATATAATGGGTCCACCAATTAATGCCAACAACTTTAAATTTAAGGCATGCTTGATTTCTATGGTGAGAGAACAACAATTTAGTGGAACTCCGAATGAGGATCCTAATGCTCATCTAGCTCAATTTATTGAGATTTCTAACACCATGAAGATGAATGGGGTGAGTGAGGATTGTATTAGGATGAGGTTATTTCCGTTTTCATTTAGGGATCGTGCTCAAACATGGCTGTCTACTATTACTCCGGGTACGTGTAACACTTGGGATGAGCTTGCACAAATATTTTTGAATAAGTATTTTCCACCTTCCAAGATGCTTCAAATGAAGAGCTTGATCACTCAATTTAAGCAAATGCCTTAAGAGAGTTTTTATGAAGCGTGGGAACGGTTTAAGGATATGCTTCGCAAGTGTCCACAACATGGTTTTCCGAAAAATCAACAAGTGGGATTTTTCTACCAAAGTTTGGTGAATGGTCAAAGAGTGCTTGTTGATGCTTCGGCGGGTGGATTCGTACTTAGAGTAACTCCGAAAAGGGCTATAAGAATTTTTGATGAGATTGCTATGAATGTCTACCAATGGCCATCGGAGAGAGTAAGTGGATGCTATGGATTTGAGAGCTTTGATCAAGGGCAACAGTTTAGTGTGAAGTGTTTGAATGTTGAGCCAAGTGTGCCAAGTGTTGAAATGATAGCGGCGGAAGTCTTGAGATAAATGAGCTTGAATAAAGGTGTGAACAGTCAAGAAGCAAATATGGTTGAAGGGCTACAAGTTGATAAAGATGTGCTTCCTCCGAATATTGTGAGTGGAGAACAATGGTCTGTGTCTAAGCCAAAGATAGAAGATGTGCTCTACATGCAAGGAAGGGGTTACCAAGGGAATTACCAAAATAATTTCCAAGGTAACTATCTACCTAGATAAGGAGGGTTCAACAATCAAAGTGGTGGAAGTTCGTTTCCACAACAAATGAGGCAAAAAAACTTCTCTTACTTGCACATGCCACGGCCCATGCCCACGGTTGCCCAGGATTACCCATGGGGTCGCCCGCGTATGCCCACGCCTGTTGCCACGGATTGCCCATGCACAGGCCATGCTTGCATGGAGAGGAACCGTTGATTCACACAATTGGTCATCGCGCTTGGTTGAAAAGCCAGTGGCGCGAAGCTACCGTGCGCTGGATTATGACTGAACGCCTCTAAGTCAGAATTCGAGCTAGACGCGTGATGAGAGTGAAAATAAGCGTGTTTTAATATCCAATTTAACACCTTTTTGATTGATATTGTAGTCTTATATTAGCACAATGGTCTTATATTCATTATATGTGAGAAAAAGGTGCACTTGAGGTGTTTTGTTGTGTTTTAGGTGGAAAAAGGATCAAAAGTGCAAGGTTGGAGAAAAGGTGCAATTTGTGCAAGAATGCTGAAAACGCATGTCCAACTTTCATAATTATTCTGTATTGATGTAGAGCTCTTAACGGGAAGTGTGATATATGGTTTGAAAGCCACTGAAGATAGGGTCATTTTGGCATAAAGAACATCCCATTCGGAGTTCGAACGAGGAAGTTATGAGCAAAGTGGTGACGCCGCGCGAGCTGTGCGAACAGAATTGCAGTGCTACTTTCCATAGCCTGTTACATATTCAATTCTTATAGATATTATAATTTCTTTATATTGATAGAAAGCCAAGGAAGAGAAGATCGCGTGAGCGCAAAAATCACTCAATTTGGAGGTCAGATGTGAAAGTTATATGCGAAACGGTGAGACTGCGCAAGCTGATTCCGACCGGTTCGACCACGACAGGTGGGTTCGACCTGACCATCAGGTCGAACCAAGGTCGAACCAGACGCGGAAAAATTGGTTAGACCACGACATGCTGGTTCGACCTGTTTTTCTGGTCGAACCATGCACCTGGGATGTCCAGAATGGTGGTTCGACCATGGTTCGGCCTCCCCTGTTTTGTTCGACCTGTTTGGGAGGTCGAACCGCGCTTCGGGAACTTACCAAATCCGTATTTTCGAGGCCTAAACGCGTGTGATCACTTGAAAAGCCCATTCCAAGCCCTAGAGACGTGATTACAAGTATAAAAGGAGGCTCATACAGTCAAGAAAGACGTCCAATCAATAGAGAACACAACAATACAAGAGAGGAGAAGAGAGGCCACAACCATACAACACCCCACAAGGGGGGATCACCCCCCATCCATCATCCACTTCCTTTCCTCCATCCATCCATCACTTTGAAAATTCATTTGTGGAATCAAGAGGAGAACCAAGAGAAGGATTCAAGATGGAGAAGGGCATGAAGACGCCATATCAAGGGTTTATTCGTTTCCTAATTTATCTTGTATTTTCCGGACATCCGGGTAAGATCTATCCAACACCCATGATTGTTCTTCGAAACACCATGGGCTAGAGCCTTTTTGGTAGAACTAGGGTTGTGAAGGTTTTATCTAGTTAATTGAACTTCCGTGTGTATACTCCGTACAACACTACTTGTGGATATAGTTTATATATGATTGTGCTTTATTAATCCATACTCATAGTCGTTTTGTGCATCAATAATCGTTGTGTAGAGTCTGAATGCATGACATGGTTATTGGTTGAGTGCGTTCACTGTTGAGCAGGGTTCCATGTTATGATTCTAAGTGAGGGGACTCCGAAGCTTCATTAGAACTATCATGTATGAATACTTATTAATTGAATTGAATTCGGGTTAATAAGTAGGATAAAGAGGATAGTTTCATAGTACCTATAAAGGGAGATCATATCGGGTTAGAGTACCAATCCTAGGGGAAAATAATTGATACTGATAGTACCTAGAAAGGGGGGTGAAATTATATCTCTTGCTCCGAGGTTATTCACACGTGTTACACGCATGTTTACTTGTGTCTATAGAGTAGATATGCATGGTTTAGTGATGCGTCCATATTCCACAAGGCAGAGTCGGATATTGACACATGGAAGGGAAGTTAATTAGTGAAACTGGATTATCCTAGAGCTACCTATTCTCCTACTTGATCCACTTTCGTATCCTTCAAGTGATATTTATTTTATTTGTTATTTTAATTGTTTGTTTATTAGTTTAATAATTCTAAACCTCCAACTTAATTGTCAAATTGTCTTAATTAATTTAGATAATAATTAAATTGATAATACGCCGTCTTTTGGGTTCGATATTCACTTGGTCGCTTGCTTAAGCTGCAATTGATATCTTTAATACTTGGGGATTAATTTTGCGTGCAAAGAAAACGCGCATCAAGTTCTTGGCGCCGTTGCTGGGGACGGCTGTTATTATTGATTTTATTATTTCTAGTTTGATTAAGATTTTTTTTCTTTTTCTTTTATTTGTGATTATTTATTTCTATCTAACCTTGAATTTTTCCGAGTTACTTGTGCGCTTGTAAAAGGAGAAGAAGGAAAAGAAGGAATATCACATTGATCTAAACATGGCCGGAGCAAGGCAGAATCTGGATAATGTTGCCATACGTGAAATTTTCACGAACTATGGAATTGTTAACATGGGGTTGATAGGAGCAAGGGGGAAGATGATGATTTTGAGATACATCCCGCTCTTATTAACATGGTAGAGAAGAATCCCTTTTCTGGAGGTTGTTTTGAAGATCCATATCAGCATCTCCGAAGATTTCTTGGTTATGCAAATACTCAAAAAGGAGCTGGAGCTAATGATAATGATAGGCGGATCACCTTATTCAAGTTCTCTTTGATTGATAAAGCAGAAGCTTGGTATGAGACTCTTGATGCAGCCGATTGCACTGCATGGGACCAACTGCAGCAGAAGTTCTTGGAGAGATACATGCCACCCTCAAGGATCTTAAGAATGAAGCAAGAGATCACTCGATTTGTTATGAATCAGGGTGAGAAATTTTATGAGGCGTGGGACGGGTTTAAATACATGCTCAGGAGGTGTCCACAGCATGGAATGCCGAAGGCTGAATACATAAGCATCTTCTACTATGGATTGGATTATGAGTCGCATATTTTTATTGATGCATCATCAGGAGGAGCGTTGTTATCTAAGACAGAACTTGAAGCAGAAAAGTTGTTTGAAGACATCTCTATGGTTTCACGTGACTGGCCTGTAGAGAGAGATAGAGGATCATATGTACTTGGCAAGGTAGCGCAGGTTGAACATCAGGTGGTAAAGCCGAATAGGGATGATGAGATCGTCTCTAGTCTAGCTCATATCAACAAGCTACTAAAGTCCCAGCAGAAACAGATTACAGAGTTGACACTAAGGGGGCCTAGTATACAGCAGCACGAAGTGAAGAGTGTTGAAGATACCTTCATCGATACATGGCTGAGAATGATGCAAGGATTGATCATCTTGAGGATACCATGAATGTTGATCGTGCAGATTTGTCTAAGCAGTTGAAGGAGCTTACTTTGATTATGGGGCAGATGACCGCGAATGTGAATCAATTGACAGAAACATTGGAGAATAATGCCATCACGTTAAGGTCTGGAACGCAGTACGAAGGACCGACGGAGCCGGAATCAAAATTTGAAGCAAAAGGAGCCCGATTCGACCCTGGTTCGACCAACTCATCAGGTCGAACCGAACAGAGGAGGTCGAACTAGGCACCTGGACAACATCCAGAGGTCCCAGCTGAGCGATTCGACCTGGATCAAGAGGGTTCGACCAAATCTGTTGGTCGAACCAATGTCGAACCAGACTGTTCGCTACCCCCTATTTTGTCTGAAGCTCGATTCGACCATGACATTGTCGGTTCGACCAAGCCAGCAGATCGAACCCTGGTCGAACCAGAGGGCAGAAAGAGTACAGTAGGCTGGTTCGACCTGGGTGGCAGTGGTTCGACCTATCGAACAGGTCGAACCCCAACTTCAGAGCGAGAGCAGCCTTCCAGACGATCGGTTCGACCATTACGTACCTAGTTCGACCTGTTCCACAGGTCGAACTCAGGTCGAACCCGTCCGAAACATGCTTAATGTTACACCGAATACTCTCTATGATGTTGATGTTACTCCAGTACCATTACATGAGCAGAATACTGAGCTTACAATGGAGAAGAAGTGGGAAAGAGCAAAGAGGTTGAGAGCGGAGAAGTTTAGACTGCAGATGGATAATGAAGATGTGGTTTTCTCTCTTGATCATGCAATGAAGATGCCCATGGAGACTCAATCGTGTAAGAGCATTGATATGGTTTCTAACTTGTTTAATCTTGATTTTTCTAAGACAGGTGATTCTGAATTTAAGTGGAAGATTGACAAGGGGGTGTCTAGACAGCCATGGGAGGAAGGAAATTTCAATGATCATATTTTTGTGACCAAGAAAGGTGAGGTGTTGAGTGTAGACAAGAAGAGGGAAAGAAAGTATTTAAAGGTGAGGATGCGAGAAGACCGTCCTCTACCGTCGTGACTCTACGACGTTAAACATGAGCGCCTGTTGGGGGCTTGCCCTTCCATTTTATTGCTTTATTTCTTTCGTGTGAGTAAGAAATTTTTATATTTAAGGTGCTTATTATTCGGCAATTACATCTTTGCAAACTTAATTTCAACTTACGTTTTTACTAAGTTTGGGGGGTGTGATGTTATTACCTCATTGAAGCACCAAGAATATAATCTTTTCTTTGTAATGTTTGCTAGGGGAGTTGATTTTTTGCGGTATATTGAAACTTTAATTGGTTTTGATGTGTCGATTTTTTTTGCAATTTGCCTAGTGTTCAGTGGTGTTTCTAGTGTGTGGAGTCGATTAGATAGTCAATTAATTCTTTCTTATAGTTCTCCTATTTTATTATTGATGAATCCTGTGATGATGAGTATGTTTGAGCTTTGATGATAGAAAAGGGTAACTAGGTGGCAAGACGAGTTCTACATTGAGGCTTTGACTCGAGGAGCTCGTGCGTACGTTGAAGAAAAATCAGGTGCCCTCGTTTCCTTTTTTCTAATTTTTATATGTGTTTTTAATTCATGGAGTGGAAGGATTGTGTTTATAGTGGTGATCCATGTGAGCTTAAATTGTTTAAATTGTGCTGAAATTCATATGCTCTTGAAATTGATGAAGGAAGTGTACTTGAGTTATATTGTGATATGAAGTTCTATGTGAACTTGTGGGATATTACCTACCATGAAAAGTGCTCTGTTACTTGTTAAAAACCCATGTGAGATTTTGAGCCTCGTTGATCATGTACATAATCACATGATATTTCTTTTCTGGTGAGTATCGTTCTTGTGCGTGTATTCTAGAACTTGCCTCTTGTCTTACTTGAAACTACATGTGTGTTAGATGTTGGGAGATGATCTAAGGCCATCCTTGAATTTATAAGTCACTTAGCCAAATAATTCCCTACCGAATAATTATATATCCATAGTTAGCCCTTTTGAGCCTGAAAGCCTTATCTCTTTGGCAACCTACGAAGATAGCCACTTTGATATCCTATTTGAGCCTTAAATTCTTATATCTAGTGGAGAATTAAATGTTGTCAAAGCGTGTGAATTGATTTTTATGGAGTTTGGAAGGAATAAAATATTTGAAGATGTACAAGTGATTATGAGCTTAAAAATAAGTTGCTTAGGGGTAGTGCCCAAAACTGGTACCCCAAGATGTTAGAGGTAGTGCCCTAAACTGGTACCTCAAGAAAGGACAAAAAAGGAAATGAGAAAGAAAAAGTATCTTGAACTTGAAGGAAATGAGAGAAAAGAAAATTAGAAGAGCATGAAGTTGGATAGCCTTGAAGTGTAAAAATTTGCAGTACAAAATATCTCAATTCTCTACTAATTGAGTCACTTTATCCATATGTTTCCTACCCTTACCAAAGAGCCAACATTACATCCAAAAGATAAGTCCTTTTTGATCCCATTGTCGAATCATACTTTTTAGTGGTGGAGAGTTTGAGATGTTTGGCAAGCTTATGGTTACGCATGCACTTGAATTGAATCTGAGCGTAAACACCTTAACCCATAAGTGTACATTTTTACACTTGAGTGCGAGTGATATATACTTCCCGTGAGGACATGTTGATGGAGAATTTGAATTGGTGGTGATTGTCTTAACTTGTATGCTTTGAATTGATTATTACATGTAATGAGAGTTGCATGACCTAAGTTGATGACGATTGTATTTTGAATGGGTATTGGTCATAGTCCTTGTTTCCCAGCTAATTTTCGTACTCTCTTTCTCTTTATCTTTATTTTGTTGCCTCGGGACGAGCAACGGGTAAGTTTGGGGGATTGATGAGAGTGAAAATAAGCGTGTTTTAATATCCAATTTAACACCTTTTTGATTGATATTGTAGTCTTATATTAGCACAATGGTCTTATATTCATTATATGTGAGAAAAATGTGCACTTGAGGTGTTTTGTTGTGTTTTAGGTGGAAAAAGGATCAAAAGTGCAAGGTTGGAGAAAAGGTGCAATTTGTGCAAGAATGCTGAAAATGCACGTCCAATTTTTATAATTATTCTGTGTTGATGTAGAGCTCTAAACGGGAAGTGTGATATATGGTTGGAAAGCCACTGAAGATAGGGTCGTTTTGGCGTAAAGAACATCCCATTCGGAGTCCGAACGAGGAAGTTATGAGCAAAGTGGTGACGCCACGTGAGCTGTGCGAACAGAATTGCAGTGCTACTTTCCATAGCCTGTTACATATTCAATTCTTAGAGATATTATAAGTTCTTTATATTGATAGAAAGCCAAAGAAGAGAGGATCACGTGAGCGCAAAAATCACTTAATTTGGAGGTCGGATGTGAAAGTTATACGCGAAACGGTGAGACTGCGCAAGCTGATTCCGACCGGTTCGACCACGACAGGTGGGTTCGACCTGACCATCAGGTCGAACCAAGGTCGAACCAGACGCAGAAAAACTGGTTCAACCACGACATGCTGGTTCGACCTGTTTTTCTGGTCGAACCATGCACCTGGGATGTCCAGAATGGTGGTTCGACCATGGTTCGACCTCCCCTGTTTTGTTCGACCTGTTTGGGAGGTCGAACCGCGCTTCGGGAACTTACTAAATCCGTATTTTCGAGGCTTAAACGTGTGTGATCACTTGAAAAGCCCATTCCAAGCCCTAGAGACGTGATTACAAGTATAAAAGGAGGCTCATGCAGTCAAGAAAGACGTCCAATCAATAGAGAACACAACAATACAAGAGAGGAGAAGAGAGGCCACAACCATACAACACCCCACAAGGGGGGATCACCCCCCATCCATCATCCACTTCCTTTCCTCCATCCATCCATCACTTTGAAGATTCGTTTGTGGAATCAAGAGGAGAACCAAGAGGAGGATTCAAGATGGAGAAGGGCATGAAGACGCCATATCAAGGGTTTATTCGTTTCCTAATTTATCTTGTATTTTCCGGACATCCGGGTAAGATCTATCCAACACCCATGATTGTTCTTCGAAACACCATGGGCTAGAGCCTTTTTGGTAGAACTAGGGTTGTGAAGGTTTTATCTAGTTAATTGAACTTCCGTGTGTATACTCCGTACAACACTACTTGTGGATATAGTTTATATATGATTGTGCTTTATTAATCCATACTCATAGTCGTTTTGTGCATCAATAATCGTTGTGTAGAGTCTGAATGCATGACATGGTTATTGGTTGAGTGCGTTCACTGTTGAGCAGGGTTCCATGTTATGATTCTAAGTGAGGGGACTCCGAAGCTTCATTAGAACTATCATGTATGAATACTTATTAATTGAATTGAATTCAGGTTAATAAGTAGGATAAAGAGGATAGTTTCATAGTACCTATAAAGGGAGATCATATCGGGTTAGAGTACCAATCCTAGAGGGAAATAATTAATACTGATAGTACCTAGAAAGGGGGGTGAAATTATATCTCTTGCTCCGAGGTTATTCACACGTGTTACACGCATGTTTACTTGTGTCTATAGAGTAGATATGCATGGTTTAGTGATGCGTCCATATTCCACAAGGCAGAGTCGGACATTGACACATGGAAGGGAAGTTAATTAGTGAAACTGGATTATCCTAGAGCTACCTATTCTCCTACTTGATCCACTTTCGTATCCTTCAAGTGATATTTATTTTATTTGTTATTTTAATTATTTGTTTATTAGTTTAATAATTCTAAACCTCCAACTTAATTGTCAAATTGTCTTAATTAATTTAGATAATAATTAAATTGATAATACGTCGTCCTTTGGGTTCGATATTCACTTGGTCGCTTGCTTAAGCTGCAATTGATATTCTTAATACTTGGGGATTAATTTTGCGTGCAAAGAAAACGCGCATCAACGCGCCGCGCGGTCAGCCCAAATGTGATCCCCCGGCGACGCACATCACGACAAGTGGTGGTTGAACCCTCAACGTACATTGTCGTGCACCACTATGTCGGGACGCACAACCCAACGGCACGTGCTCGGGTCCTGTATCGTCGGCTAACCCCCACGCCGTGTGCCCAGACCTGACGGCACTCGCGCCGTTCGTGCCTAACGAACTCGGGCGCTGGATGCGCCAAGGAATACAAACACGAGCGTCCCCCGCTAATTCCAACTCGAACAATGTGGTTGCTTATCCTCTGGGAGCTAAGGCACCGAACAATGAGGGAAAAGCATCGATCGATGAGCTACTTGAAAAATTGTTAGCATCAAACCAAGCTCGAGATGAAGCATTGAAAAAAGCCGAAGAAGCAAATGAAAAGAGGCTCAAAGCTTTGGAGTATAATGTCAGACAAATTGCAAGTGCTTTAAGTACTCAACAAAAAGAAAAGTTTCCGGCCACAACCAAAGTCAATCTGAAAGCTCAATATTTGTTGGTTGATATGAAAAAGGAACGAAATGATGAAAAAGGGTTGGTGGAAAACAAGGTTATTGGAGAAATGGAATAAGTAAGTAAGAAAGAAGAGCAAAAGCCTAAATGGATACCTAAGTGGAAAAAGGGTGCAAGAGGAAAAGAAAGTGGATGAAAAGGTAAACGAAGAGGAGTACAAACGTGACTATATGAGTATTCCAATCACTCCATTTCCTATTCCCTATCCACAAATGTTTGTAAAGGAGGAAAAAAAAGAGTTTGAAGAGCATGTCAAGGCTCTTAAGAAAAAGTATAAGGAGAAAAAGAAAGAAGAGTCATCCGAAGCAAGTGGATCGGCGCATAAGGAGAGGCCTACAAAAGTTGGAGATCCGGGGAAGTTTATAATCCTGTGTGATTTTGAAAGAAAAGGCACTCTTGATGCATTGTGTGACTTGGGAGCAAGCGTCAATATGATGTCTCATGTTACTTTCAAGCACCTTGAAATTAGAGAGCTCAAGCCTACTACTATCCATCTTGAAGTTGTAAATGGAGAGGTTGTGAAGCCACTAGGAGTTGTGGAAGATATGGAGGTGAAAGTGAATAGGCTAGCCATGGTATTGGAAGTGAAGGCAGATCATCGAGTTCCACTCATTTTGGGAAGGCTATTTCTAACTACCGGAAGAGCTAAAATTAATGTTGGGAGAGAAGAGCTTTCTTTGAGCTCAAATGGAAAAAGCGTTACATTCTTATGTAACAAAAAAAAGGAATCAAGTCTCATTTAAAGCCTCCGGATGATCTAATGGATCATGATTCTCTTCTCTTTGACAATTTAAATTCATTTCTTCATGATTATATAAAAATGTCAAATTCTAACTTGTCTTCTTGTGATGTTGATAGGAAGAAAGCATCGGAGCTCGATTGGAAACTAGACAAAGGAGAATGAGGAAGTCCACTAGAATTACTCCTTGATGGTGACTTGATGCTTGTGAGCAAGAATGGTGAAGTTGAGATAGTAGACAAAAATAAGACTAAGCAAATGTTCAAAGTGAGGATGCGAGGAGAAAGTGTGATGGACCAACATTTGGTCCAATGATCGTGAAATTTCATCCGGCTTGAAGACGTTAAACTTAGCGCTAAATGGGAAGCAACCCATTCTTTTTATGTTTTAATATTTTGTTTGCATTTTTGGTCTTGTAGGTGGATTGTGCTCGTGAGTAATGCATATTGAAGATATGGAAAGTGCTTCATGGATTTGAGTTGATATGTTCACCACTTGTTGCAAACTTAATTCTCGACTCTTGTCTCGAGTTAAGTTTGGGGGGCTAGTGCGTAGTGGACATAACTTGATTCATATGGATGCATAGGCTTTCCTACAAGAAGATCAATGATGGAAACTACAAGGGTAAGTTCCACCACTTTTTGCAAACTTAATTCTCAACTTGTTTCGATTTAAGTTTGGGGGAGAGTGCATGGTGTGACTCACCACTTGATTATGCTTGATATTATGATAATGAGAAGTCTTTTTGTAAAATTAACCCAATTTTAAAAAAATTTCTCATGAGTTTGGTTTGATTTTGGTCTGATTGGTGGTGTTGAAGTGCATGATAGTCCATATTTTTAATGAAATTGTTGAGCTAATTATATTTGATGAGTTTTTGAGCATGAATGAAGGTTGTTGGAAGCACGAATTGAGCTTGGAGCTAACAAATTCCACTACCAAATGCCTATTGAGGGAGTTCACTCTATACTCTACCACTTCTAGTTGCTTGACATGAATTTATGTTGATTTGGATTGTTGTGATTAGCATGCTACTTTATTTGTTATGTTTTTGGGATGTTTACTTTTCAATCAAAGATGGGGATGTTTGTGAGCTTACATAATTATGGATGATGTAGAATGTGTGCTTCATTGTTTTATGATGGGATTCTTATTCTTTATGTTTTATGTTTTTGATTGTTTCTTATTTGATGAGTCTTTTCTTTTATGTTTTGTGTATATTTTTATGTGTTTAGGGTTTGTTTGGTGGTTTGTTTTGGAATGTTGTGAGTCATTTTTGAATGTAAGTAATGACATGTTGTGGTAATAAGTGATGAAAAGTTATGATTAAGAATCTCTACACTTTCGAATTGTGACATGTTGTACTTAACTTGTTCAATTTTGAGATAAATATGGTGTAATAAGTTTCTTAAGGTCCAATGCATAAGCTTGTGAGAATTTGAGTCTCAACCGTACATACATGGTATTTTTCTTCATGAGTGGATTGGTTGTGTTTGTTAAATTAGAACTTACTCAAGAACTATAGGAACGAGCCCGATTAGTGGAGATTAGTGACATGATCTAAGGTCATCCTTGTCAATAATAGTTATTGTCATATATTTCCCTACCATGAACATCATCTCTATTTAACCACTTTGAGCTTTAAAGCATTTTTATTGTGAATTTAGCATATTACAAGCCTTGATTACCCACATGAGCCTTATATATTTACCTTTTTGTGTGAGTAATTGATGAGATGGTAGCTAGAAAGGTTTGATAAGAAAGCAAAAGAAGAAAGGAAATGGTAAGCAAGCAAGAAAAATGATGAAAAGAGCACAAGCAAAAAATGAACATGCAACCTTAAAACAAGAAAAAGAGCAAAGTACCAACAATAGGCTCAAGTACTTAAAAGTCCAAAGAAAGGAGCATGAATCAAAAGAAGCTCAATATAAGGAAAGTTAATGATTAGTGCTTGTGATTACTAAAGATAAGAAAGGAAGAAAGAAAAGTTAAGGAATGGAGGAAATTGGTCATCTCTTCGATTACTTACACTTGATTAGTCACTATTACTCATATTCTTCCTACCCTACCAAAGAGCCTATCATTACATCCAAATGAAAAGTCCTTTTTGATCACTAATGGAAACTTTGGTGGTTTGTGAATATAGTCCACGAGCAAGCTTATAGCGAGTCGAACCAATAGGTTGATCAGTGTTGATTTACCCTAAATCATAGAGTGTTGAGTGAAATTGATATCCGATGAGAGGCTTGGACTAAAAGGGACTATATTACACTTTTATTCTCTTGAAATTGAACTTGTTAATATTTTTTGCATGTTATGAGTTTAACGTTGTAAGATGACTTAGCATAGTTTGTAATTCTTATTACTATTGATGTGTTATTGCCTATGTTAGTTTAGTTTTTTTCTAGGTGAAAATCACTCCCCTTAGTTTATCATTTTCGTTGTTCGGGGATTCACAACACTTTAAGTTTGGGGGTGTGATGAGTGATATTTTCACCTAGATTATAGTGTCTTTTTATCTTTTTATATTATTTTATCCATATTTTACAGGTAATTTGATTGTGTTATGTATTTTTATGGAAATGTGTGTGAATGAGCCTAAATATATTATAAACAGGTGAAAAATGAAGCGGAAACGAAAACAAGCAAGAAATAGGTTGAAAAGACCCAACTCGAGTTGTAAGACCCAACTCGACTTGCAACTCGAGTTGGGTTGGTGTCCGAAAAAGAGCAAAATTCATGTAGTGAGCTTACTCGAGTTGCAAGACCCAACTCGACTTGTAACTCGAGTCGAGTTGAGTTCCACAAAAAGGTTAGAATGTATACAGTGAGCTTACTCGAGTTGTAAGGTCCAACTCGACTTGCAACTCGAGTCAAGTTGAGAGCAGAGCAGCATCCAAAAATTATACAGTGAGCCAACTCGAGTTGTATAGTCATTACTTGACTTACAACTCGAGTCGAGAGGTCCCGAAGTTAGTCCAGTTTCAGAGCCTCGCAATATGACCAAACAGGTGAGTGCATGAGTTGCCAACACGAGTCGAGCTGGGTCAGCTCGAGTTACACACAATGCTACTCGACTCGTGTAGCAACTCGAGTTGGGTAAGGCCAACTCGAGTTGCATGTTTTTGGGCCAAAAATCAGGATTTTCACCTTCTAGGCATGTAAGTGTGTGTATAAAGCCCAGCTAATGTTAAATTCGTGGCCCAACTTGAATAGGGTATAAATAGCCTCAAGTTCAACATTTGAAGAGAGATTGGAGAGAGAATCATAAGGGTTTCACTTGGACACATAGATCACACACCATTTCCTCCAATTCACACCATCATCTTTATCCATTCACCATCCATTTCATCTACCTTCATCCCACCATCAAAATTGTCATCCAATTGAGGAAAAGAAGCAAGGAAGAGAGGAGAATTGCAAAGGAATGAAGGAAATCGCCATTGAAGCACTTCAAGGGAGTTTTCATCCATACTTTGTAGTAAAACCTTATTGTTCATCATGTTTTGTAAGGATTTTAATATCTATGTTAATTTTCTTTTGAATATGGTAGGCTAATCTCCCTTGTGAGATTAGCAGCATGAGAGTTGTTGGATAATTTTGGGATTTATGTATTTAAATTCATATGTTGATTGTGTTAATTGATTTTCTATCATTGATGCTTTAGATCTTGATGTTTATGATGATTTGTGTGGTTTGTTGTTTTAAACATGTGATTAGATTGAGAAGTCAATTGCATATTTAGGATAATTAATTGAATTATCTTGTCATACACTTCATGTGCAATATAGATCTTAAAGAGATAGAGATGTCCTTTAGAATTTAGAACCCTTTGATAGAAAATCCGATTGGTTTGATCGAGAGGTTGATTAATCATGTGAATGAACTCTCATTTCAAGTTTAGTACCTAGTTGGAATTGTTTGAGTGAGAACCAATCCATTGAGCTATTTAGATTCATATCCTATCCATCTCGAGAGGGAGTTTAGGTGAACTTAGCATTGGCCCGTAGTGTTATACCCATGATTCATATGAATTTGATGCATTTATCCTAGGATTTTCACTTCTTAATTGTTGTTAATCTCACTTTTACTTAATTTGGAAAACTACTCTTTATTTATCTATCTTGTTTGTTGATCATTGCTTGCTTGCTTGCTTTGATTGATTTCATTTACTTATTTGATCACTCAATCTATTGATGATTCGTCTCTATAAAATTATAAGAAACTTGAGATCACTTAATTACTAGTACCTACCTCCCTGTGGTTTGATAAATTCTTGAATTGGTCATCCCAACTATAAAAAGGCTAATTAGAAGCCCGAAAATTGTTAGTCAACCACCTGGTCTGGGAAGCTCTATACCCGTCATGGATAGCTAACCCGGTCCTAGTCCAATAGGCGAATAAATCCTGATGGTTATGCTTAGACTTCACTGATCTCAACAAGGCATTCACCAAAAATGGCTTTCCCCTACCTCACATCGACTAAATGGTGGATACCACCGCCGGATATGAACTTATGAGTTTCATGGATGCATACTCTGGGTATCACCAGATGCATCCTAGTGATGTCGAAAAAATTACTTTCTACACAAAACGATACATGCTCGCATGGGTGATGATGTCGTTCGGACTAAAGAATGCCGGGATAACTTATCAGTGCATAGTAAATAAGATGTTCAAAGAAAAACTTGGAAAGATAATGGAGGTCTACATCGACGATATGCTCATCAAAAGTCAAGCCAAGGAAGATCATATAGCACACTTACGGTGAGCTTCCATACTCTCAAGGAATTACACATAAAGATAAACCCAAAGAAATACGCGTTCGGGGTAAACTTGGGAAAGTTCTTCGACTTCTTGGTCAGCAAACGAGGAATCGAAGCTAACCCAGAGAAAATAAAGACCATCATGGATATGACACCCCTGAAACATATCAGAGAAGTATAAAAGTTGACTGGGCGAGTCGCTTCCCTGTGCAGGTTCATCGCTTGAGCATCCGAAAAATGCAAGCCCTTTTTCGATGTCATCTGAAAGGAAAAATTCGAATGGACCCCAGCCGACCAGGCGGCGTTCGAAGCATTAAAGGAACATCTCTCGAGTACTGAGATGCTTTCCAAGCCAGTACCAGGAGAGACGCTCAACCTTTACATAGCGGCTTCGGATGCTACCATTAGCGGGGTGCTAGTCCGAAATGAAGGAAAATCCAAAAACCCATCTACTACGTCAGCTAGATGCTGCACGATGTCGAGCTGAGATACCCAACGGTCGAGAAGCTTACTATACTTTCCTCACACATACCATTGAAGTATTGACTGCCTATCCTTTAAGGCTAATTTTGTCTCGCCCCGACTCAGTCGGGTGGCTTTTAAAATGGTCAGTAAAATTGGGATAATTCGACCTCAAATATGCCCCAAGAAATGCAATCAAAGGTCAGGTCCTGGTAGACTTCATTGTAGAATTAACGAACCTCACTGATCCTGAGCGACCCATTCAAAAGCCATAGAAAATGTTTGTGGACGGTTCAGCCATAATCCACGCATCAGGTGCAGGAATAATTCTATTCGCCCCAACAAGCGCCACAATTAATCCCGACATATGATTCGATTTTCCCGCCACTAACAATGAAGCAAAATACGAAGCACTGTTGGCCGGACTCAGAATGGCATTATCAATCGGCGCCGAGCGACTAATCATCTACAGTGATTCCCAACTGATGGTTAACCAAGTAAAAGGGGAATATAAGACTTGGGATCAGCAGATGGTGGAATACCAAGAGCGGGTCAAAGAGCTCTTCAACCGCTTTAACCAAGTTTACCTCAACCAAATCTCCAGGCTTCAGAACACGCAAGCCGATGCCTTGGCTCGATTGGAAACTTCTGAGAACGCTCAGCAACTTGAAAACATCTACGTGGTCAAACAGAAAAGCCCCAACACGAGATTAATAGCACAGGCCGACTAAGCGGAATCATGGATAACATATATCCAGCGTTTTCTCTCAATCGGCGAACTGTCCGACAACAAGGTTTAGGCCCATCAACTAAGGATCCATTCAGCTCGATATACCTTAATCGACGGCATATTATACAAGCGAGGGTATTCAACCCCACTATTAAGATGTCTAGCCGACATAGAGGCCAAGAAGGTGCTAGCAGAAATACATGAAGGAGTGTGCGGAACCACTCAGGACGCCAAGCTTTGGCATACAAAGTACTCAGGCAGGGATACTTCTGGACTTCGTTAAAAAAAGACGCGGAGGAGTTTGCCAGAAAATGCCCCCAATGTCAGAGATACGCCCCGATAATAAGGAGCCCCTCCACAGAACTGATCACCATCGCCAGTCCCTGGCCCTTCTCTAAATGGAGAATTGACCTCATAGGGCCCTTTTTCCCTGGAAAAGGCAGGGTCAAGTATGTCATCATAGCAGTGGACTACTTCTCCAAATGGGCAAAAGCGGAGGCCTTGGCCACAATAACCGAAGTAAGGATGATCCATTTCATCTGGGTCAGTATAGTATGCCGATTTAGAATCCCACAAGCCATTGTTACAGATAACGGAAAATAATTCGAGGGAGCCAGCCTACATGAATTCTGTGATGATCTACAGATAAAAAAGTTGTTCTCCACTCCCTACCATCCATAATCCAACGGCCAGGTGGAGGCGGTAAACAAACTCATTAAGCACACCCTGAAGGCTCGATTGAATGGACTCAAAGGAAGCTGGGCTGAGTTTCTTCCCAATGTATTGTGGGCTTACCGAACCACCACCCGCTCCTCCACTGGAGAAACCCCTTTTTCACTCACTTATGGAGTGAAAGCAGTCATCTCCGCAAAAATGGAAGTGCCAACATTTCGTGTGAACCAAAGCAACCTAACCACTAGCGAAGAAGCTCAGCAAATCCGCCTAGATCTCGCTGAGGAAATCAGATTGGAAAGTGACACGAGAAACGCCACATTCAAAAACAAGTTGAGAAGATACTATAACCATAAAGTTAACCCAAGAATCTTCAACGAATGAGATCTCGTCCTAAGGTGCGTGTAGCAACCAAATCAAAGCGTCTTCGGAAATAATTTGGATGACCCATTCATAATAAAGAGATGCCTGGGAAATGGAGCATACCAACTTTCCACAGTGGACGAAGAGATAATGAAGCACCAATGGAACGGACAAAACCTCAAGAAGTTCTACGCCTAAAGATGTATATATAATATCTAGAGGCCATATGTAATAGTTAGTTTTTGGATGGACAAGAGGCCAAAACAGACTTTAAAGCCTTCTAATAAATAATAAAACAAAAGTCCATTCATATTAAAACTTTAAATGTCCTTCAAGGATTAGATAAAAAATAGGCCAATACGCCACAGAATCATGCATTCCCCGGGTCATCTGCATTACTCGGGCCGGCCCCTGGATGACCCCGCTAACTTCGAAACCAAGCCACCTTGGCCTCCAAATGAACCATCCTCTCCCACTCACGATCTAGCTCAAAAATCAAAAGGTAATGACTGGCTTCCAGCTCCCACGCCCGCAACTCAGCCACCCTGGCCCTTTCTTGATAAACCTCAGCTCGAAGATTGGCATTTCGAATTAGCTGATCAATAATCAACAGAAGGTTGAGCAGGGAAGGAACAGCCGCCGATGATGAAGAAGCCTGAGTCAGGGATTCCGACTGCTCCAGGAGCAAGTGATGACTAAGAAAGTCATAGCATGGCCCAAGCTGGCGAGAGCGGCCTAACCCACTTCCTGAGAACCAAGTCCCAGCAATAACTAAGAAAGAACGGGACTCCAGGAAAGAGCTGGAACAAACATGGCCGCAGCAAGACCAGGATCAGCCTCCACCAAAGGGTGAAGCTCTTCAACAGATCGAAGCTGGAATAGCTCAGCCTTCCCCATATGACTGCCCGAAGAAAACCACCCTTCCCGAAGAGCGTAGTTCGAACAGGGAGGAGGATGAGTAGAACTAAGACTAGCAGCTTCGGCTCGAACGTCCTTGAAACCAGGCAGAACAAGTGGGAATCCTTCAGGGCCCAAGCGTGAAGCAGAAGCTATCTCCGACGGACCTGCACCTTGAGGATCATCCACCACCAACTGCTTGCCATGATTCTCTCGGCCGGTGCTACCCCTCGCCACCTCGGCATGACCAACGGCTTTCTCTAGGGCCATCCCTTTGGTTCCTTCATGGAAAGTTCCCACTGGGATGCCCCCTCCAAGAAACTCGTCCGGTCTCGTCGAGGAGGGATCCTGCCCAGATGACGGCCCAGCAGGAGCAGGACGCTCTAATCCTTCGTTAGGAGAGCCGACTCCAGCATCCCCCACGCCATCAACTCGCACCACCCTCTCAGCCTGCAAAGGAAAGTACTCGTTAAGAGCTGCGTCCCAGGTAGAAAAGTCAGTGCTCACATGCCCCTCAAAATCTACCATGGCATCTCTGCCGAATTGAGGCATCAACCCAGCAGCCTGAAGTTTCTGATCCCACAGCAAATTAGGAACATTGACGGGAAGCACCATCCCCTCATTGGCAGAAAAGGCAAGGCGAAAACTGAAAGAAAGCTCTTCCAACTCAGTGCGGGAGCGACCTGTCCCAAAACCAAAAGGATTAATGGCCAAGCAATGATATTGAAAGAAAGAGCAACAATTCTAATATCAACTTACTAAGTGGAGGGAAATTGAAGGTGCGCGGCATAGGGATGATACGGCCACGATGATCTCGGCCTTCGTATCCCATGATGCAAAACCATTTCTGATGCCATGTCCGCTGATGGCCCACATCACTCCTTACAAACAAGGACCGCATCGCTTGGTGCACCCTCATATAATAATAAGCAGACGCTCTGCGATCACGCACACAGCGCAGAACATAATCGATATCCTCCACTGTAGGAGAGGAACAACCCTTGTCGTGGAGAAGTACGAGCAGTCCAAACAAGTTAGCCCATGCAGACGATTTTAATTGCATGGGGGCTATTCCCCAGTGACTCAGCAGGCGACAAACCAATGGAGGCAAAGGAAAATGAACACCCACTCCTAGCATGGCCAAGTTAGCTGTGATCAACCCCTCGGGAGGACGACTCGCCAAGAATCCAGGCCATGCCACAGCGAAGCAAGCCCCCGAACAAAGGAAAGTGGAAAGCCGCGACCTCTACATCGTCCTCTCCCAGCTAAGTAGGGATATCATCGGCAACAACTCCACGAGGTGGCACGACTCTCTCCAGTCGGGGCCATGAGAGCCGAGAAGAGCTCGAACCCTCCATGCCATCGGAAGCCCTAACAGGCACCAACGCCGTAGAAGAGGAAGAACCCCACACTTCGGTATGAGGAACCACTTGTCGGGGCCCTCCTGCAGCCCTCGATGTTGATGGAAGCTCCATCGCCGAAAAAAGAGAAGGAGGCGGCGCCAAAACCCTACCGCTCTTAGTGGTAAGGGAAAGGCACTCCAATGGGGCATCATCGCCACTTTCCCCGTCACTGTCACTAAGATCCTGGGATGACAGAGAACTTGCCAGAAAACTGGGTGTGGGACCAAAAGAAAAGAACAATAACAGAAAAACAGCGAAGGAACGTACAAAAGCCATAAGAGGAGAAGCGCAAGGAAGTTAAGAGAAAATTTTTCCAGGAAAGGGAATTTGAAGTGATGGATACTTGTCCACTAACACACCCTACTTATAGCAAAATAATCAACGTAGAAAGGCCTTTGGAACCAAAAGCCACTCACCCCAGAAGCACGCGTGGAGCCAAACGATAAATGAAATCCCAAATTGAAAAGGTAAAAGGTTACCAAAATGACGGTTGATCATTAATGAAGAGAATTAGTGGGATAGTGGGGAGTTAATGACAGATAATCATTAAACTGCTCAATGAACCGCATCAATCAAACTAGCATTTATTTACCATGAAAAGGTGTGACAAAATACAAGTTCCAAAGTCAAAAAGAAAGACAGAGAAAAACTACAGTTGGGACCTATCCAGAACAGAGCTGTCCGCCTCACTGGAAGAAGCATCTGCCGACGTGGCTATGGCGAGAAAGTCCGAGGGAGTTCCCAGGGGAGAAAAATGATATTGAATGTGCTCCAATTCACTCGGGATGGAAGCGGACGCTCGCTATACAGCTCTTTAGGGCAGCCCACAAGCCTTCCAGCCGAGCATCTCCCTCCTCCAAACCTAAAATTCGAGCGTTCTCGCAAAATGCTTTGCAATGCCCCACCACCGCGGCAACAGCGCACTCCTCAACCAGAGCAGCGGAGAAAATCCCTTGGGTGATCGCCTTCAAACGATCGAGCTCTGTGGCCGCTCTCGCCAACCGCTCGCCACCACAATGGACCTCCTCGGCCAGATCATTCTGAGTCTTGGCAAACAACTAGGAAACCTCAGCTCGGCTCTGCGCAGACTATTGCAAACGCTCCTCAGTCTGTCGCAATGCCTCCTGTGTTGCCTCCAACTGGCTCTGAAGACGTTGGCGGGCGGAAATAAGTGCACTCCACTCGATCAGAGAATTGACGACCAGGTCGTGTACCTGACCGAGATATGCCGACGTCCGAGAAGCATAGCCCATCGCCGCAAGCGCCGTGCCCGCTAAGTCCAGCCTCCCCATCATGGCGTCCTCTTCCCGAGTGAGCACAGTGGGGATCGCATCTACCGCAGCTCAGGCGTAATCAGGCAACCTATCGACTGAGAATGGGGGATGCTGAGAGCGATGCATGTTTATCAGAATGGCCGGAAGAGAAGCCCCCCAGTCACCGCCAAGACTCCCTCCAGCATTCTCCCGGGAAAAAGTGGAGTTTCTTCAAAAGGGTGGCCACCGTGCTGACAGAAGTGCCGCCGACCAAGACCTCTTCAGTACGAGCACATTTCGCCCTCGCTGCATCCTCTTGGCCAGCCACCCCGTCCGACGGTGAATGCCTAACCCCACATCCCTCGGGCTGGAGTGAGACCGTAGGAATCGGGGAAAAGACGGGAATGGATCGCCAATCTCTGGAAGAAATTAGAGGATCATCGTGAAACTCTGCACAAAACAAACAAGGTCAGCTCGAAGGAATGGAATAGAAACTCAAGCAGAAGGCAA
The DNA here is from genome assembly GCA_023678885.1 of Pogostemon cablin. Classification (NCBI taxonomy): domain Eukaryota; kingdom Viridiplantae; phylum Streptophyta; class Magnoliopsida; order Lamiales; family Lamiaceae; genus Pogostemon; species Pogostemon cablin. The sequence goes on along the minus strand of CM042989.1, from coordinate 23,247,778 downwards.
CATAGAGGGAGAATACCCTCCAAAGCATCCCCAGCCAGTTGATGACCAGTCGCCACCACCTCTGCCACTCCCTCGCCCAAGTTAAGCACCGGCTCGTTGACTGCCATGGCCCCCGACCATGACACCGCGTGGCCATCGATCGCCATTGGAAGAACCTATTGCTTGTCCTCTGGCTCATCAATAACGACAACTACCCGCGAGGACTCGGGGGGCTTGGATTCGACCTGCTCCGATGAAAGGACGATGATAGTGACCCCCAGCCGTTCGTCGATGCCCTCGAAAGCACCAGGCGTAGTGGCGACCATCATGAGAACATTTAGAGATGCAACTGTCACCAGCCCAGATCCCGACAGAGCCCACTCAGATTCTGCCGAGCTTCTTAGGACCAGCAATCCAGAAGAAGTCACCATTTTCGAATGCTCCCGCTCGGCAATAAAAAGCGCAGCCATTTCAGAGGCTAATTTTTTGAACTCGGTCATCAGGCCCTCCTCAGCCGGAATCTATATACCTACAAAAATGAACGACCATCTCACATGAGCTACCCGTTGGAAAGGCAAACTTATAGAGGAATAGAAAGATCCCACCTTTCTGAGAAGGACGAGAACACATGAATGCCCGGGGCATCCCAATTACTAGAGGCCCAAAACCACCCCTCCTTCCAACCCTTGATGGAAGTAGGCTGGCCGATAATGACCGACCCCACCGGGTACTTGTTCAAATGATAGTAGTCCATGGTCTGAAGCTCCGCCACCAGCGAGCATAAGTAGTCAAACTCCAGAGGGGACAGGTAAGAATAATCCCTATCCCGGAAGTAAAGCACGAGGCCTACTATGGAGGCCCACGCGTTCGGCGACAACTGTGCCTGTACCAACTTTTAGTGGGCCAAAAGGTGGGCAAAGCACCGATGCAGTGAAGTCGGAACCCCACCGTGAGGATCTCCGAATTCACCACCACGCAACCTTCCAGCGGAAGACTGGAAAACTCATCCGGGCTGGGCCGACGATACTCCACACCCGGCAGCTCATATAATGCCCTGGCCTCCTCCACCTTCGCCTCTGTCACCGTCAAAAATAGTGAATACGCCAGGAACTCGCTATACACACCGACCTCTTCTTCTTCCCCTTCGACGACTTAGAAGATGACGGCATCGCACCAGTGCTCCTCCCAGGAGAACCCCTGAAAATCCATGACTGCCTTCTCCGGTCATCTCACTCATTCTCTGATAAGCGGGATAGGAAGCAGGAAACGAAGGGACGAAGGAAGAGATGGAAGTTAGAAAGTGACAAAACTGACAGAGGAGACTGCTATAAATAGGGAGCGCCCCGAGGAAGAAATGAAGCGACTGACATGACGGCTGTCAGTAGTGGATATTTGAAAAGACGCGACAAAACTCAATCGACGCGCTTTACGAAAAAAGTGCTAGGGTTGGTGATTGATCGTAAATAGTCCGGGCGACCAAGTAACAAAATATCGAACCCAAGGGAATTTAGGATTCGTGGCCTTCAAGTTATAGTCTCGTATTAGTTAGGGACGACCGAGAAGAGAGATAATAAAAACAAGAAAAGAAACTAATTACAATATTTTTGAAATTTTCAATGCAAAGGAAATCTTCATGATGCAATTCAAATGGATCAATCATGTAACACATCTAATTGCCTCCCAATTTAAGCTATCATAGTAAGAGCGATCACTATTTTCACCTAAACTTTCTCTCGAGATGAAGAGGATGTAGGCCCTTACAAAGACTCCAAAGTAGCACATAGGATCGATACCATAGCGAACACCTCCCAATAGGTACTAATTACACGTACGAGTTCCCTAAAAGGTACTAAATCATAGGTAATATTCCCTTTCTAGGTACTATGAATTCACTAAGATTGGGTTCCCCTCACTAGATTAATTGACCTCTCGATCTAACCTCTCTAGTGTCCACTTATGTAGTTCTAAACATGAGAGGTCGTGGGCCAAAAGGTGGGCAAAGCACCGATGCAGTGAAGTCGGAACCCCACCGTGAGGATCTCCGAATTCACCACCACGCAACCTTCCAGCGGAAGACTGGAAAACTCATCCGGGCTGGGCCGACGATACTCCACACCCGGCAGCTCATATAATGCCCTGGCCTCCTCCACCTTCGCCTCTGTCACCGTCAAAAATAGTGAATACGCCAGGAACTCGCTATACACACTGACCTCTTCTTCTTCCCCTTCGACGACTTAGAAGATGACGGCATCGCACCAGTGCTCCTCCCAGGAGAACCCCTGAAAATCCATGACTGCCTTCTCCGGTCATCTCACTCATTCTCTGATAAGCGGGATAGGAAGCAGGAAACGAAGGGACGAAGGAAGAGATGGAAGTTAGAAAGTGACAAAACTGACAGAGGAGACTGCTATAAATAGGGAGCGCCCCGAGGAAGAAATGAAGCGACTGACATGACGGCTGTCAGTAGTGGATATTTGAAAAGACGCGACAAAACTCAATCGACGCGCTTTACGAAAAAAGTGCTAGGGTTGGTGATTGATCGTAAATAGTCCGGGCGACCAAGTAACAAAATATCGAACCCAAGGGAATTTAGGATTCGTGGCCTTCAAGTTATAGTCTCGTATTAGTTAGGGACGACCGAGAAGAGAGATAATAAAAACAAGAAAAGAAACTAATTACAATATTTTTGAAATTTTCAATGCAAAGGAAATCTTCATGATGCAATTCAAATGGATCAATCATGTAACACATCTAATTGCCTCCCAATTTAAGCTATCATAGTAAGAGCGATCACTATTTTCACCTAAACTTTCTCTCGAGATGAAGAGGATGTAGGCCCTTACAAAGACTCCAAAGTAGCACATAGGATCGATACCATAGCGAACACCTCCCAATAGGTACTAATTACACGTACGAGTTCCCTAAAAGGTACTAAATCATAGGTAATATTCCCTTTCTAGGTACTATGAATTCACTAAGATTGGGTTCCCCTCACTAGATTAATTGACCTCTCGATCTAACCTCTCTAGTGTCCACTTATGTAGTTCTAAACATGAGAGGTCGTCTCCAACTCTTCCCACATTAATCCACATAACCCACATGATGAAATGATTAAATTAATTCCTAAAACACATAATTGAACTCTCGTTCTAACCACATGCACTAGATAATTAACCACACAAATCAAACATATAGATTAAACAATTAAGCATCCATAAATGAAACTAATCAAAGCCGGGATTACAATTTAAATAATATCACAAATTAATCCATAATCTAAACATCACTTAAACATTCAAAACATAGAAAATAAAAAGATAATAAGTAGGATTAGATTACACCTTAATGAAGTTTTACATCCATGAGGATCATCCTTTCCTTGGTGTCCCCACCTTCTTGGAAAACAATAAAATCCTAATCTAGAAAAAAATATTTAAACTACGGACGGATCCCTCACCCCGAAAGGGGGAGGGATCTCAACTATGGAGGTCTTACTTAAAAGCCCTCTCAACTATTGAATCTTGAAAATGATTCAATTTAATGGAGAATTTAATGGTTGAGAATTGGTCCATGGTGGCTTTCATGGAAGAGGGCATTTATAGTAGTAAGGGTGAGAAAAATTTGAGTGAGTTTCCAATGTGGGACAAGTAGGTTCATGTAGTGATAGAGTGGGAGGAATTTGTGGTAGGTAATCAATGTGGGATAATTTAGTTCATGGCACCAAAAATGGGATTTATAACAATTTTTCCTTTGGCCCGTTCTTGCTCGTTTCAACTCCAAATCGAGCTTCGTTTTCTCCCACATCTTCCTCTTCACTTGTAGAATCCATTTTTCTGCAAAAATAAACAAAAATACCTTTCTCCAACTAATCAAGCAATTAATAGTATTTTCATTAAAATCATGCTCAATTATTAAATTAAAGCCACAAAAATCCACTTAAAATCTAGGTGAATTTCACAACGATCAAACCCCCAAACTTAAAGTGTTGTTCGTCCCCGAGCAACGAAAGAAAAGAAAGAATGAGGAGGGGAATTCACCTAGAATTGAATCAAGATATCAATGAGATTGAGTCACTTCAAAGCTATTTCAATTCAATCAAAACAAGCGACAAGATATCAATTTAAATGCATACAAATTAAATTTAGGAAATATGCAAGCAAGTGAGACTTTCACTACTCCTTTCTAGATTTTGTTTTTCACTCTCACACTCAAGGGGTGTATGGGAGAAGTGTATACTCTCAAAAATCAATTCAAATGTATGTCATTACCATATGCTTGCCAAAGGTCTAAACTCTCTACCACTTGTATGTTTTAATTATTGAATCAAAAAGGTCTTTAATGGGGTTGTAATGTAGGCTCTTTGGTCTTGGGTAGGAAAATTTAGGAAAAGTAAGCTCAAGATTAGTAGAGAATTTAAGTTGATTGATCACTTCAACTCTTATCCTCTCTTTTTCTCTTTTAACCTCAAGAAAAATGTAATCTTCCATCCGACACACTAACGAACCATTTTTCTTTTTTTTTTTTGTTCCACTATTGAGTTTTTTTTCTCTCTTTTTCACAAGGGCTCTCTTTCCATTTTTCTAGTAGAGCTCATTTATGCTTCTATTATACAAGCTTTACTCAATTTTTTTTCTTCTTTTCACACAACCTCCATTTTTTCTTTTTCATCTTTTCTTCCTCTTTTCTAGCACTTTCACCATTTTTCTCTTTTCAAACTTTCTTGTAAGCTCAATTCAACCACTTCATCCCCATTAATCCTCTACTAATCGACAAAGGTGATTAGGATATAAAATATGGATAAAAATGGCTAAATTTGTAGGTTGCCAAAGAAATAAGGATAATAAGCTCAAAGGGGCAAACTACGAAATAATTTCATTTGGTAGGATTAATTTAGCTAAGTGACTTGTCAACACTAAGATGGCCTTAAATTATTTCCAACAATCTTCACACACGTGCAGTTTCAAGAAGACACAATGACAAGTTCTAGAATGCACACAAAAGAATGATGCACACACAAGAAAGGAAAAACTATTTGATTTCATGATTTTAAGGCTCAAAAATCTCACGGGCCTGTAGTAGTGAAAGAAACACAAAACAAGCACAAACCACAACTCAACAAGTACACAAAAAAAAATCCATCAAGTCACAAGTTCCAACCAAGCATCATAGCCTCAAAATTCCTCACAATGAAGCACAAGAGAGCTAAGAAAGATTTTCTCCTTATGGAAAGCAAAAGAAAGCAAGAAAAGCACAAAAAAATAAAAACAACAAAAAAAAGAGAAAATACGTGTCAAAGAAAAGAGTAAGGACTTAAACGTGCGCCGGTGCAATATGATCAAGTAGGAGTTCATTGATGCAATTTTTCTAATTCAAACCGTAGAAAAGTCAAGTAACAAAGAGAACATACCCCCAAACTTAAATTAGGCAAAGTCGAATTTAAGTTTAGAAGATGTTCGTTACCTCAATTTGCACCACTCCATTGCTCTTCAAGGCCAATACCATGGCACCACGCTTTCGTCCCTACAAACACAACCATAAAACAAAAACAAAAAAACAAATCAAATAAAAATGTCCCTATCCTAACACTCAACGAAACTCGAAGTCACAAATACAACTAAATTCCCCGGCAACGGCGCCATTTGATTGATCGTTAATAGTCCGGGCGACCAAGCAACAAAATATCGAACCCAAGGAAATTTAGGATTCGTGGCCTTCAAGTTATAGTCTCGTATTAGTTAGGGACGACCGAGAAGAGAGATAATAAAAACAAGAAAAGAAACTAATTACAATATTTTTGGAATTTTCAATGCAAAGGAAATCTTCATGATGCAATTCAAATGGATCAATCATGTAACACATCTAATTGCCTCCCAATTTAAGCTATCATAGTAAGAGCGATCACTATTTTCACCTAAACTCTTTCTCGAGATGAAGAGGATGTAGGCCCTTACAAAGACCCCAAAGTAGCACATAGGATCGATACCATAGCGAACACCTCCCAATAGGTACTAATTACACGTACGAGTTCCCTAAAAGGTACTAAATCATAGGTAATATTCCCTTTCTAGGTACTATGAATTCACTAAGGTTGGGTTCCCCTCACTAGATTAATTGACCTCTCGATCTAACATCTCTAGTGTCCACTTATGTAGTTCTAAACATGAGAGGTCGTCTCCAACTCTTCCCACATTAATCCACATAACACACATGATGAAATGATTAAATTAATTCCTAAAATACATAATTGAACTCTCGTTCTAACCACATGCACTAGATAATTAACCACACAAATCAAACATATAGATTAAACAATTAAGCATCCATAAATGAAACTAATCAAAGCCGGGATTGCAATTTAAATAATATCACAAATTAATCCATAATCTAAACATCACTTAAACATCCAAAACATAGAAAATAAAAAAGATAATAAGTAGGATTAGATTACACCTTAATGAAGTTTTACATCCATGAGGATCATCCTTTCCTTGGTGTCCCCACCTTCTTGGAAAACAATAAAATCCTAATCTAGAAAAAAATATTTAAACTACGGACGGATCCCTCACCCCGAAAGGGGGAGGGATCTCAACTATGGAGGTCTTACTTAAAAGCCCTCTCAACTATTGAATCTTGAAAATGATTCAATTTAATGGAGAATTTAATAGTTGAGAATTGGTCCATGGTGGCTTTCATGGAAGAGGGTATTTATAGTAGTAAGGGTGAGAGAAATTTGAGTGAGTTTCCAATGTGGGACAAGTAGGTTCATGTAGTGATAGAGTGGGAGGAATTTGTGGTAGGTAATCAATGTGGGATAATTTAGCTCATGGCACCAAAAATGGGATTTATAACAATTTTTTCTTTGGCCCGTTCTTGCTCGTTTCAACTCCAAATCGAGCTTCGTTTTCTCCCACATCTTCCTCTTCACTTGTAGAATCCATTTTTCTGCAAAAATAAACAAAAATACCTTTCTCCAAATAATCAAGCAATTAATAGTATTTTCATTAAAATCATGCTCAATTATTAAATTAAAGCCACAAAAATCCACTTAAAATCTAGGTGAATTCACAACGATCAGTTGGCTTCCGCTATGGGCCACGGTCCATACCAGAACCCGGGGGCTAATGTGGATGTGCAGAATCAGCACGACCCAATTCAATAAAGCCCAGAGCCCAAGAGGCGTAAAGATCCCAAACTTTAGAGAGCCCATCTTCGGGGGGATAATTTATGTGCGTGTGTGAAGTGAATGAATAAAAGTTCTTATTTATAGAAGAGAAAATTAAATATATTTTTCGCTTGCAAATATGATTTGATCACATCCATATTCAAATCTTTTAGCAAATACATGTATTTATATATATTAAAATTTAATTAATAATTAATTCTGATTCGATCATATTCGTATTCAAATCTTAAAAAATACATGTAATTATCTATATTAATTCATAATTAAAATAATTGAGAAAAATTATAAAAAATAATTATTTATTATACCCTAAAATAAATCAATTAAACCAAATCAATTAAAGCAAGGTGAACCCCAGATCACCCTAAAGTAAATAAATTTAGTGTTATGTATTAATAAAAAGAAATAAAAAATCTAATAATGAAATAATTATTAAATTAATAATAATAACAATAATAAATATCACCAATTATAACGAATCAATCAATACATTTATTAATAACAATAAAAATAACTAATTTAATATTTTTATTAATTAAAAATATAATGAAATCCATATATATGTGTGTGATGATTAACAGAAGTAAAACAAATAAAATTGATAAATGTGTAAATAAAAAAAATGGAATCAACAAAAAAAAAGTAATTTTAAAAGTTAAAAAAATATCATCAAAAAATTAAAGAAAATATAAATAAATAAGCTAAATTATCTTAATAAAAAAAGCTAAAAGAAATTTAAAATAAAATTATACCAAAATTTATCAAAATAAATTAAAAAAAATAACGAAATTAACAAAAAAATTTAATAAATAAAGTCAATTTGAAAGTTAAAAAAAATCATCACAAAATTAAAGAAAATAAAAATAGATAAACTAAATTATATTAATAAAAAATAGAAATTAAAAGAAATTAAGAAGAAAATTATACCAAAATTTAACAAAATTAAAAAATTAAAAATCAGATATCATCAATTCTTTAGAATTTGAAAAAAAAAACTTAAAGAGAATAATTTGCGTATAAAAAAGTTTACGACATAAGAAAGTTTAAAAGAAAATTTTTTGTATTCTTGTGTATTTTAATGACAACCATAACAATATTAGAGGAGATAAATAATATATAAAAATTGGACATCAAGCATAAAGAAATTCAAAAGAAATAAATATGCATTAATCAAAAGAAATTAAAAATAAAATATAACAAATTTAATTAAAAAATTAAATAAAATTAATGAAAAATTTTAATACTAACTTGAAGAAATTTTCGGGATAATAATTCTTGTGCATGTGAATTGAATGAAAAAAAATAATACTATTTTTTTTTTTTGCTTTCAAAATATTATTTGATTTTGATTTGATAATATCCATATTCAAATCTTTAATTAAATACATGTATTTATTTGCATTAAATCTTAATTAATAATTAATTTTGATTTGATCATATTTTATTCAAATCTTAAATAAATATATGTAATTATGTATATTAATTAATAATTAAAATAAATCCATATTCAAATCTTTAATTACGTACATGTATTTATCTTTATTAAATTTTAATTAATAATTGATTTTGATTTGATCATATTTTATTCAAATCTTAAATAAATATATGTAATTATCTATATAAATTAATAATTAAAATAATTAAGAAAAACTGTGGAGACGACACATCATTAAAATTAAACTCTCCTTTAGTATATTAAAGATGTTATCATTTTTCATTAATCACATACCTATTAAACGGAGATTGAGAGATACTCCCTCTGTCTCATACTTATGTTCACACATTTCATTTTTGTTCGTCCCACACTTATCTTCACCACCCAAAAAAGAAAATTCCACCTCAACCAACAATCTCAAAAGTTATCTTAGTTTCAAAAATATCACTCACGCCTAACACACATAACATACTTTATAATTTATTTATTACATAAAAATACCACAATACCCTTAAAAAGTCAATAAAGTTGGTCAAAAAATAACTTTTCTTAAACTCCGTATCTACAGTACCCGTGAACATAAGTCCGGGATGGAGGGAGTATAATATTTTACTGTGTAGTGAGGTGAGAGAAATAATATTTAAAGTAAAGTGGGTAGTTGTATTAGTGTTAAGTATGAGTCATATATGAAATAATTAATTGTTTTGTATGGGTCCAACTTGATAAAAAGGAAATATAAACCTTAACTTGGGACAACCCATAATGGAAAGCGTATGGAGGGAGTATAACTTTCAATTAAAAATGTTATCACTTTTTATTTATCCTTTTAATTATTAATGAAATAGTTCAATTAGTCAGTTACTCCCTCCGTCCCCCGAAGTACTTCACGTATTAATGTGCGGAGTTTAAGAGAAAAATATTTTTTAATATATAAAGTAAGAAAGAGAAAAAATATTTTAGTTAATTTAATAAAAAAAGTGTGCAAAGTTATTGAAATGTATAAAAAAGTGAGAATTATGTTGGGATATGTGTAAAAAGTAGGTATAATTATGATGTATTTTTTATTATTTTAAGTAAAAATAAAGTTTGAAATACTTTGAGGGACCAAAAAGGAAAGTGTGAAATACAATAGGGGGACGGAGGGAGTATTAATTTTTTTTAGTATCACTTTTATTAAAAATATTATCACGTTCTATCAATTTTATAAATTGTTCTTGAAATTCACTTTCGTAAATATTTATCACTTTTTAGTAAAATATTATCACCTTTATTTTAAACCATTATTATTTTTAATTTATAGTAGTATAAACTATTTATGAAATATATAGTCACTTTTCATCAATTGCATATCACTTATTCTTATATAGGTTATCACTTCTTATTCATTACGGGAGTCATTCGTAAGACGAACTCAAATAAATTTTTAACATTATGAATTATTCATAACATAATTCAAATAAAAGTTATAACTTTTATTTGATCAGTAATTTTTTTATATAAAAAAGAATGTTAATACTTTTTAAAAATATTATCATATTTCATAAATTCATAATAAATTAAAAAATAAATTAAATAAATTTTAAATTATTACGTTTTTAAATAATAAAAAATATTAATTAAATAAGAAAAACGTAGAAAAACATATATACATGTAAGGCCTAATTAATTTCCCTTTAATAATTAATTTTGAAAATTTTTAATTTGATAACAACTAAAAAGGCCTGTTAAATTTATTTAGGCTCAATTAATTTTATTTTATAATTAAAATTTTTATTTCTAATTCCATAACAACCAAATAAGACTCTTTAAAATTATTTAATTGTATTAATAAATGATCCGTTTCATATAAGAGGATCTGTTAGACGATGTCACCCAAGTCTTTGCAGAAGAAAATACTCTTGTATTTATATAGAGAGAGTTAAATTTAGATTAGCTTATATACTTATCTTCATATTATTGGTCATTCACTTGAAAAGTTATCCAATTTCTTTAATTTTAATAATAATCACTATTAAAAAATAGGCTAAGTCTTGTATTAGACAATTTACGTAAGCCTTTACATGATACGGATAAAAAATGATAAAATTATTAATGAAAAGAGATACTCAATCGATAAAAAGTGATAATAGTGCAGTAAACCATTTCATGAATAATTTATAGTATAAATAAAAAGTGATAACATTTAGTAGCGGAAGTGATAACATTTTATAACGAAAATAATAATGATACTATCACTAGTGCACAAGATGTGTAAGGATGCAATATTTTGTTTTAAAAGGTATACACTTTAATTAATCATTAACACTTGTGTATACCGGGTACAAAGTGTAAACCCTATGGTCCTCCTCCCAATCCTATATACTCTATATATTGTCAGAGTATTTAAATTAACGGGGACCACATATTTTATAAGGATTTGTGATGTAAATTCAATTAACAAGAGACCAACTCTTAACTAATAAAAGTACAATATTTTGTTTTAAATGGTATACACTTTCATTAATTGTTTTTTTTAGGAAATAAAAGGTACGCGTCCTTATACTACAGGGTATATCATTTAATACTAAAAGGTATCTGGGCGTACGGAGTCCTAGACACACAAATTTTAGCCCTTAATTAAATAAACATGGAGTGTTTTCAACACATGACTTGAAAGAAAGGTATACTATCAATTAGGAACCCTAAATATTTTTTTAATCAATTCAGGATTTAAAAGATATGGATAATTTCAAATTTAGTCCCGTAAAAATTGCTCAATGCCAAAAAAGTCGCAAAACTGGCAGATTTAGTCCCATAGGAATTTCTCATCAAAATTTGTTAATAGTTAACGAAATATTCTGAACCATTAACAAGACCAAAATGTACTATATCTATTTTGAAAGACAGAAAATAATATAAATCTGGTAGTTTATACTCTCTCCATCCCATAAATAAATTCACACTTTTTATTTTTATCTGTCTCATAAACAAGTTCACACCCCAATTAAGGAAATATACACAAATCAATAACCTTACAACACACTTTAATTTCAAAATTGTCACCCCTTTACAACTCACATAACTTACTTTATAATATATTTATTACCTAAAATACCAATCTACCCCTAAAAGTAAACTTTTTCTTGAACTCCGTATTTACAATAACTATAAATTTCTCTTTGGGACGGAGGGAGTAATAATATAAGTTAATTTGAGATGAAGATTTTCGAAAATTATGGTTATAATATTCTTTTGGGACCAAAACCGCTAGCTATAGGACCAGTGTATTCCTACGGGACTATAATTGAACTGAAGGAATTCTTATGGGATCAAATGTAATATTTTTCCATTTTTTAAACTTGATGAGGTACGTTTAGTAATCAGGGTATCGAGAGTATGAATAGCCATTTAAATCATCAAATATTTCAATGTTTAAATTATGGAATTAAAATACATTTATCAAGTAACACTGATATAACCGTGGGAGACTCTTAAGTAGATCAATTCCTTTAAGTTTACTAATTAGAAACCATAATTTTAGTTGTTGTATGTTTTTAATTGTGACTATATTCTGGTATTTTTAAAACTAATATGACAAATTAAAATGCAACAATAAATTTTCATTTTTCTAAAGTATAGGACCAGATTCTATATTATTAATGTACACAATTCAAAACCTTTTATTGTTAACACATCACAGTGAATTGACGAACCCCTAAACCCTCAATGGGTGGCTGATAAATGGTCAGGATTGTATTAATATTATTAATTTTTTAATAAATAATATCTTATTTTCTAATTTGATAAAGTCATAATTATAATTATTTAATTATTTTAATGGGTGGCTGAGATTTGTTTGAAAAATGAATGGTTAGGATTGGATTTATTTTGCTTTTATCACTAAAACCCTAAAACCCCTAAACCCTAAAATCATAAACCCTTTTATTTTAATGGGTGGTTGATAGATGGTCAGATTGAATTAATATTATTAATTTTTAATAAATAATATTTTATTTCCTAATTTGATAAAGTTATAATTATAATTATTTAATTATTTTAATGGGTGACTGAGATTTGTTTTAGAAATGTATAGTTAGGATTGGATTAATACTATTAATTTTTTAATAAATAATATCTTATTTCCTAATTTGATAAAGTCATAATTATAATTATTTAATTATTTTAATGGGTGACTGAGATTTGTTTGAGAAATGGATGGTTAAGATATAATATCTTATTTCCTAATTTGATAAAATCATAATTATAATTATTTAATTATTTTAATGAGTGGTTGAGATTTGTTTGAAAAATAGATGGTTAATTATTTCCTAATTTGAAAAAGTTATAATTACAATTATTTAATTATTTTAATCGGTGGTTGAGATTTGTTTGAAAAATAGATGTTAGGATTGAATTTATATTTAATATTATTAATTTTTTAATAAATAATGTCTTATTTCCTAATTTGATAAAATCATAATTATAATTATTTAATAATTATTTAATTATTTCCTAATTTTAAAATGTCATAATTACAATTATTTAATTTAATTATTTCAATGGCTGGCTGAGATTTGTTTGAAAAATAGATGGTCACTATTGGATTTATTCTTGATTGAGTTTGTTTGAAAAATAGATGGTTATGATTGAATTTATATTTAATATTATTAATTTTTAAATAAATAATATCTTATTTCCTAATTTGAAAAGATTATAATTATAATTATTTAATTATTTTAATGAGTGTCTGAAATTTATTTTAGAAATAGATAGCTTTTGCTTTTTTAAATACTGTACTGATTAATGGAAATCGAAAAAAAATAAATAAATAACCTTCCAAATCTATTTGTGATTCAAAAAAAATTAAGAAGTATGTTGCTATATACAACCTTAAATTCTTAATATTTTTTATCTTTCAATAATAACTTGAAGGATATCACTTTCATGGGTCCGTTCCAACCAAATATTTGATAAAACCGAATCCCTTCTCCCAATTAGGGGTGGGTATTGGATCGGGTTTTGGATATTTTGGGTTTTCATACTGGGTATCCGAAATTTCGGGTTGGAAATTTTATTATCCGAACCCGATCCGAAATATCTTAGACCGGAAAATTCGGGTACCCGAAATTTTTCGAGTACCCGAAAATTCCCTTTTTTATCTTTATATTTTTTTAAGTATTCTTATAATAAATTAATTATGTGTGATTTAAATAATTTTTTTTAATGTTTAATCTTTGAGACAATATTTTATTTGATCTCTTTTATCATTTTTTCTTCGTTTTTAAATAATTATAAAAGAATATAATAAATTCATATCACATCATAATAATATTAATTTTTATACTAATGTTAGGATTTAGATAGTATATTTTAATTATGTTGTGATATATTTAAATTTATATATTTTTATATGTTATTTTTATCTAATTAATTAAAAAAGTATACATTAAAGTATATGATAACTTAAATCATATTAAAATTGAGTGAGGCTTGTGTGCGCCCAGGTTCACATCATGCGCCTTTAGAATTTAGTATTATGGATAAGGGTACATTATTTTGTTCTAAAGGGTATACACTTTAATTAATAAGGGTACACCATTTTGTTCCAAAGGGTATAGATTTTTCATTAATATTTTTTTATTTTTCTTCAGAAAATAAAAGGTACACATCTTTATACTAAAGGGTATACAATTTAACACAAAATTCTAAAGGCGCACGGTAAATGCTCTCGGTGGGACCGGACGCACACAAGTTTTTGCCATTAAAATTAATGATATAATGAGAATTCAAATTTAAATTTGATAAAATAAGAATGTAATAATACAAAATTGTATTTTTATAATGTAAAAATAATTGATAATTTAAAAAATAAATAAATTTAATTAAGTAATATTAAAGGATAATATATATATTTTATGATTAAAAAATTAACAATGCATCAAAATTTCAATATTTCATGAATCAAATTATTTTTTATAATTAACATAAGAGTGTAAAAAAAAAAACTTCGGATACCCGATCGGATAATTGGGTACATTTTCAATACCCAAAACCCGAACTGAAGTTATAGCTGGCAACCCAAATTTTCTCAAATTTTTATCTTTCTTAATTCTCTCCCCAATAATTCTTCACTTCTCTAATTTTGATCTCTTCTATTCATCCCCAATTACTCCCAACTCTTTGGTGCAGAACTAATTGTACTCCTCGCTCGATTTATTCACTTCCACCTCTAGAAGCGACGACGCCACCTTGAAGATATTTGCCGCTATTCTCAGCTTCCTTTTAACCGCACCCTTGCTACCCCAAACTCCTCCATGCTTACATCGATTGCCAGAAGGTATTTGATTAATTTCGTCGAAGAATTATTACCTCTTTATCTGGCTTCTACATTGGTGTGAGATTAGACCTAAGCTCGATTCTTGAACAAAAGTTTTTGTGGGTGTGTTTTATTAATATTAATTGTGTTTGAATTTTCTGTCAGATAAGAGCACCCCCAGAAATAGCTTGTTTACCGGAGGAATTCAGGAGAGATAAAGATGTGTATAAACAAGACGCTGTATCCATGTGCTGTGGAGTTGATCAAACTTTAGTCCATGATCTTAGCTATTCTTATCTGCGTGCTCAAATTTGGGTTGCAGACAGGCAGAGGTGGAGATAAAATTAATTCATATATGATAAGAAGGGTGTAAGTTACATAGAATATGCGAGTATAAATTGATTGTACATGGAACGAACTAAAGCTCTTTAAATTCATTTCCTCATTAAGTTGTAATATCATTGTTTTTAATTATTTGATCAACTCTCATAAGTAAGTACCTCATAAAGCTCTTGGGGGTTTCAGACCCAACCAGTAATTACTCCTTCGAAATAGCTGGTCTTTGAAGTGTATTCCCAAATTACTCGAGAAAGATAGAACCCCAATGAAATATGAACCAGGATTACAATTCTCAAATAACACGACTTTGTGTTCAGTCGATTTATTGTACACGACATGCAACGAGAGGCAAGCAGTGGCACGTTCGATTCACGCCCAGAAAAGATGAGCAGCGTTTCTTTATGCCCATGATTGCTTTGCACCACAACTCTGGCAAAACAAAGCAAAATTGAAACAGGATTAGGGAAAACAATGAAGCTATCCCCACAATATACTCGCTTGCGGAAACACAATGCCGCGAAATGAATTTGATCAAGTCTTCATTGTAATCAAAAGCGACTATCCACCACAAGAACTGCTACCCCGTGCAGCTATCTTAGGTAGTTCACCCAAAACCAAGTACAATTTAGAAGTTTTGTAACTTTACAAGTCTATATTTCGCTAAAACCAGGAGTAAGAGCAAGAGAAGGGCAGGGTGGGAAAAAATATACAGGACTTTGAAAGGGTACTGAATTGAGTAGTATAAATCTCATGACTGATTTTAACGATACAAGGACATGAATTTGAATGTGCTGCACTTTAAAAGAGAGTTATACAAGGGTTGGGGTATTAATATCATGACTTGTACCTTACGAATTGAAACAGAAGTATTAAAACATTTCAGTAAAATTAAAGCTTACTGGATACAAAGTTGGATTAGATGTTACATTTGGATATCCACACATTAACACCAATATGACTACAAATCATCAGATTTCAATGGGAATTTAAATTTACCTAGTGATGATCGTCATGGCCTTCCCAAGGATGCCTCCAGCCCTGAAAGTAAGATAAGATGTTACTTCAGAAATGCCACTTTAGGGTATAACATCACCAGAATAAACATCCATCACACAAATTATACATAACTTACCAAAACCACAGGACCATCTTTCTTAGCCCTATAGAGAATCCAAAACCTGAAAGAAGAACACATTAACAGCATAACTCAAGGGCATATCTAGAGTGACATTTTAAGTCTCTCACAGATGCTCCACAGATCACAGGAGCTATTATTTTAAATAGGCAGTCATCGTATGAATACACAAAAATATTAAAAAACACTACTTGATGCATCCTGCAATCTCTTGTAGAATCTACAGAGAAATTGTAATTTGATTAGGAGGTAGAGAGAGAGGACTGAACCAATGACAATAATGAAATGAATAAGGTACAATAAGGAACAATTAAAATGAAGGGACCAGAATGCTTGACTGAGCAAAGAGATAGGAGGAATAGCAAAGAGATAAGAGGAAAGAACAAGGGCAAGAAAAAGATCAGAGGGATGAATTATAAGAGCATAATAAAGAGAGGAGGAAAAGGTAGCTGAATTTGGAAGGTAGGATTATCAATTATTCTAAGATCATAATCCAAATTCAAATCTGTCAACTAAGTTGCAATCATAATTAACTTTGTATTTTTTACAAATAAAATAAATTTCCAAACATATAAAATGGAGTCCTCCAAGTTTAAAAGTTTCACCAAGAAACACAAGTGCAGAATGATCACAAAATAAACATGACTTCCATCTCAATTTCATCAATAAAGAAGAATGGAGGCTGTGTTTTTACAATTATGAAAGATAGGTGTCTAAACCTAGACAAAGATAAACTTTAATATTAATTTCGTGCAGCATAAACCCACAATCTAAGATATTTTATTAATTTATTTTACATAATGCCACATCAAGAAAAAAATAGTCACAAAAAAGAAGCAAGGCACCAATGTGATGGCCTAGTTGAGGGTTCAAGTAAATAAATGGTAATTCTTTATGAAGACCCAACTGAGTTATGTATCATGTATAGTTACAATTAAAAACAAAACCCCTCCACCAAAAACAGTTGTTTCCAGGCATTCACAATCCAAGATACAAAAAAATCTAAAAAAAAAGACTATCTGCCACCCAGTTATCATCCTCAAAATCCCATTCTCCAATTCCCCAAGATAACCATTCTATAGTACTTGAATGCCGTTTTCTGCTAACATTTATGCAGCCAAAATTCGAGTTCACAATTAGGGTAAACTTTCTTGCCTAATCCGGATTACATCTCCAAAGATGAGAACAGTAGAAAATTACAAAGCCTCAATGAAGAAAGAAAATTAAAATAAAAGATCAAATAATCTAATCAGTAATCAGTTTTAATTCACCATACACACGGATCCAACGCTTCTAAACCAATCAACAACAGCTTTAATTAGCAAAACGGGTTGTTGAAAAAAATCAAATGAAAATAGAGCTATAAAGAGTTCCAGATAATGATTCACACATGTTGAAAACGAATAATAACGATGAGTTTCTGGAGGTGAAATTTATGCAGAAGCAAGTCGTATTTTACCACATGACAGCACAGAGACCTTTTCCGGTGAGAGTGCCAGCGTTTGGGCTGATGCAAGGTTACGCCTTTGTACGTAACGCCATGGACATGGCCGTGTCCTCCCATTCTTTCCCCCTATTCTTCTTCTTCCGACGTAAATCCAATTTCCTAGGGTGAAGGAATTAAGAACATAATGTGTTGTGCTTAAATTTCGCCTCTCAAAAAATACATTAATTTCTCTCCAAGAAGAACCTAGAATGAAGAATCAATTATTTCCTATTTTTAAGGAAATGGAAAGTTGAAGACTTAGTGGGTAGAAGTTAGAGACTTCATAATGAAGTGGCATAATATGAGTCTATAAAACATGTCCAAAGTCATTCATTTCAAGAGCGCCTCGTACAGAAAATCCATATCAGAAGTGGGTGCCATTTTGGGTGTTGCAAGCAGCACTACGTCTACTCTTTTTGGAGCGTTGGAGAGATGAGCGGTCTCTTCTCATATTCTAGAAAATTGTAATTGTTGTTTTACAATTTTCGTCTTTAAAATAGTTTTTAGTTCTTGTTGTAATAGGTCTAATTTTACGGGTTTGATAGGATAAATTCTAAATATTGAATTTGATCCTTGAGAACTTTTGTATTCACTGTTTTTTCAAGTTTAGTGAAGTTTTAGCCATGGGGCCGCCACAAACGTAAGTTTATGGATGAGTTACGTTAATGTGTTCTTGAGTTTTCTTTGATATTTTCGCTGTTGTACAAGTTTTCTACTCTCAGTGTCATTCAGAGTGTTGTTGCACTTGGAACGACACTTGTCTGATTTACTGCTGCTGCAAATATTGGTCTGAGTGTCACAGCATCTCGACAAACACCTCACCAGAACATACAGCAAGCAGGCACATGCACTAACAAGTGGTATCAGAGCCGAAACTTGACTCTACTAAGTTCACGATCCTGTTGCCTGCGTGCTGTCCATATTATGGAAAACTCAAGACGTTCGTTTTCTCTCCTCCCATCTCATTCAAATTGTCATTGGATCAAACACACACTATGAAGATATTTTTGAAGCCTTCCTAGTGATAGGGGGAGTTTCAATTATGGGGGAGAAGGTGGTGTTCGGATAGGCGAAATTGGGAGAGTTTGTTGGTGCTTAAATTTCGCCTCTC
Organism: Pogostemon cablin; assembly: GCA_023678885.1. NCBI lineage: Eukaryota > Viridiplantae > Streptophyta > Magnoliopsida > Lamiales > Lamiaceae > Pogostemon > Pogostemon cablin. Next base: position 23,228,815 of record CM042989.1, on the reverse strand, counting down.
CAAAAATACGTTAATTTCTCTCCAAGAAGAACTTAGAATGAAGAATCAACTACTTCCTATTTTTAAGGAAGTCGGAAGTTGAAGACTTAGTGGGGAGAAGTTAGAGACTTCATGACTCACAACTGCTGCAGGAATGAAGTGACATAATATGAGTCTATAAAACATGTCCAAAGCCATCCATTTTAAGAGCGTCTCGTACAGAAAATCCATATCAGAAGCGGGTACCATGTTGGGTGTTGCACGAAGTGTTGCCACACTTCGAGCAGCACTACGTCTACTCTTTTTGGAGCATTGGAGAGATGAGCGGTCTCTTCTCATATGCTAGAAAATTGTAATTGTCGTTTGACAATTTTCGTCTTTAGAGTAATTTTTAGATCTTGTTGTAATAGGTCTAATTTTACGGGTTTGATAAGATAAATTCTAAAGATTGAATTTGATCCTTGAGAACTTTTGTATTCACTATTTTTCAAGTTTAGTGAAGTTTTAGTCATAGGGCCGCCACAAACGTAAGTTTGTGGATGAGTTACGGTAATGTGTAATTGAGTTTTCTTTGATATTTCCTCTACTGTACAAGTTTTCTGCTCTCAGTGTCATTCGAAGTGCTGCTGCACTTGGAATGACACTTGTCTGATTTACTACTGCTGCAAGTATTGGTCTGAGTGTCGCAGCATCTCGACCAACACCTCACCAGAACATACAGCAAGCAAGCACATGCACTAACATAATGCAAATTTAGAAAACTGTAAATTTCGTATTTTTAACTTAAATGAAAATGTGTGGGAGTATTACCACTCTTAAATGATAAATATATTTTTACCTATTCAAAAATAAAATTAATTTTTCTACCCATTTTTTACTGTATATTCTTAAAAATAACTCGTATTTGTGGTTAATAACTCAAATTGGTTTAATAGACTCAAATTTTTTTCTTATTCAACTTTTTTTTAAAGAATTGGGTGACTTTGTACGAAAAGTTATACTGAATTATTGGAAAGTGATCATACAATTTCGTGAATAATTTATACTGTAAATGAAAAGTGATAATATTTTAAAAAGTGTAAAATAGTATTAAGTGAGACGGTCTCACGCAAGACCTACCTTTTTTGTTTTAGTTTTTGTTCATGAGAAAAATATAAATTCTCTTTAATTTTTTTTTCTTTCTATTTGACCTTTTTTTTTACTTTATTTCATTTTTATTTTTTGAGTTTTTAATATTAATCAACGAGAATATTATTGATCACTATTTGAACTCTATTTTGTTTATTTAACCCAAATTTTTACTCTATTCAGTTTATATATTTTTGGTTTTTTAAAATCTGTCGATGAGAATAATATGTATCTCTATTCATTAATCTTTTTTTCTCCTCTGGCTTTTTTTTTTTTTTGTCTATTTAGCCTTTTTTTTTTCTTTCTTTTTCTTACTCAATCTCTTTCCAACCAATTTTATGTTTGTTTGCCTTTTTTTTTCCAATCATCCCATTTTCTTAGAATTTTTTTTCCTTCTAACATAATTGATTATCAGTTGAATTAAAAGTATTTTAGGTACAAACTCGTAACAATGAGTAAAAAATATGTGTTTCCATTTAAGTGGAAAAAAAATGTTATACATTTGAAAGTGGATACCTTTGAGTTTGTCCCTATGACTTATACTCTGTCCCATCAATAATAAGGTATTTATTTATTTTTTTCATGTAGATTAAATAATAATATAATTATATATAGTGGATAATTGTATTAGAGGGATATAGTAGAATATGTGTAGATCTCTTTTATTAAAAATGGAAAATAGATAGCTTTGAAATGACCTTTCAAATAGTTGGAGGGAGTATACTCTTTGAATTTTATTTATTTATTTATTTATTTATTATTATTATTATTATTATTATTATTATTATTATTATTATTAGCCGTATTTTGATTTTACGAGATGACATTCTTAATTTTTTGGAAATTTTTTTTTGTCGAACATTATACTCTTTATATTTTAATCGACATTTCAATGAAAAAATAATATCCTTAATAATTAGAGTATATATATATATATATATATATATATATATATATATATATATTATTAGGACAAAATATTATACTCTTAAACACCTTATGCACTTGGATGTATAAAAATATAAAAAAGCGTATTCGAAAATTTTTTTGGAAAAATAAGGGTATTAGGCCGTGTTAAAAGCATTTTCCTTTGCAAAATCTCTTTCTATTGAGAATTCGAAAAGTTCTTTTGTGCTACAAACAAATAAACTAGGTAATAAAACATAACAAGTTCAAATAATTTAAATCAGTCAGACTCAAAATTTGACTCATTTATTACATTTCAAAAAAAAAATTCCCAAATTCCATTTTCTTCAAGGTGGAATGGAATTCGTTCGTTCCGCTCTTATCATAGAATATGTAGAATAAGAATTATTAAAATATACTAGACCGTGTCAATATTATGACTATATATGAGAGAGGATTAAAAAAAATATTAATAGATAAAGTTAGACTATGTAAAAAAATCGATAAGTATTATTATAATGATTACGTAAATTTGAAATTCACCTTTAAAATTCAATTAAAGCAGTACACTTTTAACATACAAAATAAAATCTGTTTCAATAATAGGAAACAAATACACCCTAGTATTCAAAATTAAGGCAGATACTTTTATGAGATTTTATAAAATTATAAGATGTGATACTCTCTTCATCCATCCGAAAGGTGGACATTTTGCCATTTTGGGCGTCCGCACTGAAGGTCCACATTTTCCTTTTTAAACACATGAGACCCACACACATCACTAATACAATAAATTTATAGGACTCATACACCCCACTAATACAACTACCAACAACACATTAAATAATAATACTCCTTAATCTACGTGCAAAAAGCAAATGTCCACCTTTGAAGCGGACGGAGGGAGTAACATTTTAATATAATGATATTCAAATTAATAGAAAATAATAATATAATGAATTAATTTATAAACTATTTGTAATATAAATAAAAAGTATAACATTTTCAATAATAAACTATATGTTAGATAAAAAAATTATAGTAACATTTTAGAAACTTAAAAACAATCCTTCACACAAGTATTACCCTAATTCCTAGGGTCAATATTTTAGCAAGAGAATCAATATAACCTATGTTTGGTTTGGGGTTACGTGGGGTTTGAAAATCATGAATAGTGTGTTCTATGTTTGTTTTGGGTTTTGAGTAGGGTAGGTTTTAACTTTATGTCAAATCAATGTATTAATTTATATATTTAAAAAAGTTAAATGAGAAAGGAGAGATAAAGAGAGAAAGTGTATTAATCCAATTGAAAAGAGAGAATGTAATAAGCATATATAGGGGTGATTTTTAAAATTTGAATGTTGGTTTTAAAAACCAAAATCTGATTTTGAAATCCAAACAAATATTGCGTCGTTGTTTTATAGTTGGGCCAGCTCAATTATAAAAGCTCAAGCAAAGATATTAGGCAGGCTTTATCCATTAGCAGTTAGCATGTTTGTTGGGCCCTTTGGGCTATCTTGTGGCCCAACTGCTGGTCTTCAATTTTGATATTGGGCTTGGTTAAGCCAAGGTTCATCCCTCCACTCTCTAGTCGCTCAATCCTAATGGGACCCGAACACTCTTCTCTTTCCTCTTTGATTATTGTCGTTGTTGCCATGAATGGAAAGATTGATATTTCCTTTCATGTGGTGGCTAGGCTCCTGTATAAGTAGGGTCATTGCCTTCACTTATCAGGTCGACGAAATAGAGAGTGTGAGTGTTTACGTGAGTTCCTTTGGTGGGTTTATGGTCTAAATCTATCGTGGGTATATTTCTATTGTCATTGTGTGATCATCGGTTCTGTTGTGAGCCAAACCTCAGGAATCTGAGCACCCCTTATCTTCCCCTGATCCCGACGTGTCGACGGCCGAGATACCCAACAGTGGTATCAAAGCCGGTCGGTCGATCGTCTGTCGGTTCTAGTGCTTTGTGCCCTTCCACATTCAGGAAAGTCTCTTTTTCGTTTTCTTTGATCTATTTGTGTTTTCTGGAATTTGTCTTCTCAAAACTTGTTAGATCTGTTTCTGACTTGAACTTTTAATTTCGTTCTTAGTTCTTGTCTTCGGTGCTTGGTGCTTGGTAGCTGTTGCTGGTGCCCTTCGTGTGGCTCGTAGTACCTGCTCTTAGCCATTCTGAGCCTTCGCTCAAGTGGCTCCGATGAGTTCGCGAGGTGTATTGAGATTTCATTCGAAATCTCGCTCTGGTATATTGGTTTGTTACCCTCATTTATTTCAGCATACTAGTGTCACTAATTGTAACTATAGGGTTGGGATTCTGTGTTGTTAGTCATTTAGGATTTGTGTGATGCTTGAGGCGGCTGGTCCTCTTGGCGATCCTATTTGATTATTTGCTTTTGTGAATCATATTCCTGGGCATATTTTCCGCTGCTGCATATCTATTTTTCTACCTGTCTGTGTGTGGTATATTATTTGGTTTTTATTTGTTTCTTTCCCGTGAATGTTCTACGTAGCTTTGAATACCTATAGCTTCTCCATCATTGTTTGGACAAGCCCCGTTTAATGGAAAAGTGACTTCAGTATCTGGAAACATAAAATGAAGTGTATCCTTATCCAACAACGGGTATTTAAAGTTATAGATCATTCTTATGAGAAGGATACTGTTGATGCTAAAAAGTCTGAAATGAATGAACTTGCTTTGTCTGCTATTATCTTGAATTTGTCTGACTCCGTGTTGAGAAAGGTTGGTGTGTATGATTCTGCTAAAAACTTTGGGATAAGTTGGGTGAGTTATACATTGAAACTTCCTTGCCTAGTAAATTGTTTCTGCTTGAAAAGTTCTTTCGTTTTAAATTGGATTTAAACAAAAATATTGAAGAGAATATAGATGTGTTTACTAAGCTTATTCTAGATATTAAACAGTCTGGTGACAAGCATATTGATGAATATTCTCCAATTGTTCTCTTAAATACTATTCCTGAATCATACAATGATGTTAAATCTACTATTAAGTATGGTAGAGATGATATTACTTTGGATGTTGTGATTAATGCTCTTAAGAGAAAATAGCATGATTTAAGTCAGAATGAAACTCACTATGGGGGTGTTATGCATGTTAAAGCTAAACCTAAGAATAAACATAAGAATAGGAGATGCTATAATTGTCATGAACGTGGTCATTATGCTAATAAGTGTCCCCACCCCAAAAAGGATAATTCTAGTGATCAAGCAAATGTTGCAACTGAAACTGTGAATTATGGTGATGTTTTCTGATTTATGTTGATGTGTATTTAATTGTGCATTTTAAATACTGTGTGTTTTTTAATGGCTTATTATTTATGCATGTTTGTGTGGAAATGTGTTTTCCTTGATTTTTGTGTTTTCTCTAGGTGAGAAGTACTTTGAAATATATTTTCTGTCTAACATGTTTATTTGTTAATTTTGCTTTTGTTGTTGGTTGCTCCTAATGAGGTAGAGCACTATTATTAGTTTACTATTTGTTTGTATTGTTAATGCTTATGTGCATCTTATATGCTTATTTGTGTATCTTAGTGAGGTGGAGCATGTTACATGAATCATTATGTTTTATCTATGTGTGCCTCTTTGTGTGGTGTCTTCGTGATAATTTTTTAATTGTTATAGCTTTGTTTTTTCTTTGTGTTTGGTATGCGTGCGTGTCTTATAAACTTTGTGTTCTGATCTTGGTGATTACCTTTTGAACTTCGTGTTCATGATCTCTGTGATCACTTTTGAGGTTTGTTCTCTGCTTACTATATCTTTGTGATATTGTATTTCTTTGCGTTTGTGGCATTTTTCTTCGTGGGGCTTTGTGTCGGATTATATACTAACTTTGTGTTTTTCTAATGTGCAGGTATTTTCGAAAAAGTGCGATGATGAAATCCTGACTAGATGAACAAAGTAGTGAGTTGGACCAAGGTGGAGAATCGTTGGGCCCTTTGGGCTATCTTGTGGCCCAACTGCTGGTCTTCAATTTTGGTATTGGGCTTGGTTAAGCCAAGGCCCATCCCTCCAACCCTCTAGTCGCTCAAACCTAATGGGACTCGAACACTCTTCTCTTCCCTCTTTGATTCTTGCCGCTGTTGCCATGAATGGAAAGATTGATATTTTCTTTCATGTGGTGGCTAGGCTCATGTATAAGTAGGGCCCTTGCCTTCACTTATCAGGATGACAAAATAGAGAGTATGAGTGTTTACGTGAGTTCCTTTGGTGGGTTTATAGTCTAAATCTATCGTGGATTTATTTCCATTGCCACTATGTGATCATCGGTTCTATTGTAGCCAAACCTCAGGGATCTGAGCACCCCTTGTCTTCCCCTGACCCCGACGTGTCAACGGCCGAGATACCCAACACTGTTCATAACTTCCAACTCCACTCTATTAATTATCACTCCTAACATATTTATTTGTGTTTTACACATTGATGTGAGGGTACAGAGAAGAGACTGAAGAGATCCAATGGCGACGTCGAAACTGCAAGCTTTATGGAATCATCCTGCTGGCCCTAAAACCATTCATTTTTGGGCACCAACTTTCAAGTGGGGCATTAGCATAGCCAATATTGCTGACTCCACTAAGCCTCCAGAGTAAGTTTCATACCCCCAGCAGATTGCTGTTACAGCCACTGGAGTTATCTGGTCACGCTACAGCACAGTTATCACTCCTAAAAACTGGAATCTCTTTAGTGTAAACATTGTAATGGCTAGTACTCTACCAGCTCGCCCGAAAAATACAGCATGATTACTTCAACGAGGAGCAGCAGCAACCTGCCGCGGCAAAAGAATGATATCACAAAAAACATGCTTAGTTCCATTGTAGTGATGGACTCTGTTATTGACCTTGTGCTGCTTGTTCCTGGGTTAATCTTGTTTTTTTTTATTTTACCATCACTATTATTCACTATCTTCACTACCCATGTTGGGTTGCTTAATGACTTTCTAAAATAATAGTGTCATCTCGTAAAACCTGCATTTCTGGACATGGTCGCAGAGCTTCTGCAAGTACCGGTTGCGAAGGCCCTGCGTAGCTCCGAGGTGGGAAGAAGTAAACATGTGTTCTCTGCTCATCTTACGGAGTTTCCTCCACTCATCTCCCACCGACAAAAACATCATCGACATCTTCTCGTGGTCGTGAAGATTTGGGAATTTCACGACGTTTAATCCTTCTTTTTTCTTTTTTTCTTTTAAATTCATTTTATACGATTTAAATTATTTTATTGATTTTTCTTTTTCTTTTTTATTTTTATTTTTATTTTTAATTTAATTAAATATTTTTGCTGATTTGGAAATAAAAAAATAAATAAATAGGTGGGATATGACGTGGCGGATTTATTGGCTAAAAAATCAAAATTACCACGTGGGATTGACCTACCGGAATTGAAGCATGACGTGGCGGATTCCGACGAAATTTGCATTTTCTGGCGATAATTGGGCTAAAATTGAAACAATTCATTAGTTATATGGTAAAATTGAATCACTTATCTTTTTTAGGACAAAAATCGAAATTTTGCTTAGTTATAGGATAAAAAATGAATTTAACTCTTAATATCATTGCCAACCATCAACTAATTTATATAACATTCCTACTCATTTATTCATTTTTGGACCAAAATACTCTCATCATGTCCGAATGTTATGTCGAAGTTCCGACACCGAATTCGACATCCGATTAAATATTCTCACCCGGTCGGATGCTATGTTGGGATTCCGATACTGAATCCGACATCTGATGATGTCGAAATCGATGTCGAAATCCCGACATATCATTCCGACAGGGTGGGGTATTTTGGTCAAAAAAATTTCAATTGGGTATGAGTGTTATATAAAATAGTTGATGGTTGGCAATGATTTTTATCATTTTATTTTGGGTATTTTTGGCAATTAACTCATAATTATTTGTATTTTACACATTGATTAATATATATATATATATATATATATATATATATATATATATATATATATATATATATATATATATATATATATATATATATATATAAAGTGTATAATTATATTAATTGTGAATAATAAATGAGTCATTTTACTAAAAATTTAAAAAAAAAATGATTTTTAAAGTAGACAAACAAAATGATAAAATAAATATTTTATTAGTGTACAGAGGAATACTATTTTTATCATTGAATATGTCTCATTTTGACTTGTTAAGTTAACGAGGATAAATCGAATTTGATTTAAACTCAAATACTCACAAGTTTTATCCAATCAAATCGAGCTAAGTTGCAATTATATTTTAAAACCCCAATGCAATACCCCACCCGTAACTGGATTCTCCACCGTATCCAACCACTAAGTGATGGCCCACATTTATCGTATTCTACTCGTCTTATATTTAAGTTTATTTTTTATGGTTTAGTGTTATATAAGAAAAAATTATTTTTATTAAGTTTATTAAATTTTTAGGATAACATAATATATTTAATTAATAAGTATTTGTAACTTAAAAAAGTAATGATAATTTTGAAATTAAAATGTATACTTTCGAGGTTTTAATTGAGATATTATTTTTTTAAAAAGGTGAACCTTATTATACAACGAATGAAAAAATATGAACATAATCCTAAGAAGGATGAACTATATATTAAATTAGGTAAAAGTTTCTGCGCTCGCTCCAATGCGATCACAACTCTCCTCCTCCATATTTTATTTAAACCTATGAATGGATAGAAAGTTTTAAATTGCAAAGTAACACAGTGTCCAAGAGCATAAGAACCTCACTCATTAAATTAAGTTCATGGGTTGCACCCTCACCGTACAACTGTGCTGCAGCGGACCCAAACCCAACAACAATAATTGAGAGGATTAGATAACGCAGATGCTCATCCGCCACCTGGAAACGTCTCTTCTCAAATATGGCCCCTTACCATCACCAAGAATTTATGGGGCCACATCTACGTGGCGATGCGTTATTGGGTTCCACTTTCTTTCTCTCTCTCTTTGTTTTCTTCTTTGAAATAGCATTCTCTGTTGTGCCAAGTGCAAGACACGTGCCATTTCCATTTAAATTACTACACAGTTCACATTTTCTTCTTCCCTTTGTTTTTAAAGAAAATCTTCTTAAATAATTGTGTGAGCTTAAAAAGCTGACTATTCATATTCTATCCTATAAATAATTAGATTAAATTGTTAAGATATAATTTCCCTTATGAAAATTATATTATGATTAAGATTGGACAGTGTATATTCCCTCGGCTTTCAAGGATTTCAACTTATCAGAGGAAAATAATACTCTTAAAAGTAAACGGAAAGAGTATGTTGTTACAGTAATCAAACATACATAAAATATTTGGTTGGAGCAAACAAACAATACATGATGTATTCGCTTGAATACTTAAACTTTTTAACATTGTTCGGCTTTAGTAGTCAAACACAATAGATAATTTTATTAAGATTGTCCACAATGGTGTGGTCTTCTTTTCTTTACCAATTGAAGTAAGCACATGATTTGGTTGGAGTGGCCAACAATTATGCAAAAAGATTATTATTCATGTTGTTGAGAGTGGAATTTCACATGTTTTAGGTTTCACATTACACCGTTTTTGATAGAATGTATCTATGATTCTGTGTAGAATGGCATGGTTTTCATATCTTGCATAATTAAGATGCTACTAAGGTGTTTTGTTGAGTTTTGAAAGGTAAAACATGATCAAAAGTTCAAAGTTTGGACGAAGAGTGAAAGCGTGAAGGAATGCTGAAAAACACACGTCCATGTTGCATAATTTTTCTGTATTCGTGTAGAAGTTCAAATTGATCATGTGATATATGGTTGAAAAGTCACGGAAGAGAGGATGATTTTGGCGTAAAAATTACTCAAATCGGAGTCCGTATGAGTAAGTTATGCTCGAAACGGTAAAGTCGCATAGTGCAGTCTGCAGCTCGGCGAACTGCTCAGGAAGCAGCTCGGGGCGAGCTGCAGTCGCTCGGCAGCCAATTTTGGCCGAGCTGGGGTCCTACGGAACCCTCTTGACATCATCTTATCACCCGTATATGGCTCGGCACCAACTCGGCATGCCCATAGGCAGCTCGGCTCGAGTTGAGTGTCGAGCAGCCCAAAATCGGGCCCAGACGAGGCATGTTCAATTGTGCACTGTATTTATCCCTTCAGATTGCGTTTTGAAGCAGAAATCGTTGAAAAAAGCCCTACATCAGTCCAAAACAAAAGAGGGGAGATCAACACACAATTAGAGAGAACCCATCCTCAATCCATCGATTTCTCACACCAAAAATACTATCCGATTCAAATATGATTTTTCATCTTTCATCCATCTTCAAGTGGTTCTAAGTGCTAATCGAGGGAGATCGGACGATCGAAGAGACGAAAAAAGAACGCAGACTTACGCTTACGCTAGGATTTCGTATTTCTAATCTTTCTTTTCCTTTTATCTTGATTTGTGATATGAATTGCATAACCATGAGTGTTGATTGTAACCTCATGGGCTAATTTTCTTAAACAGTTCTAGGGTTTGATGGTTTGACTTGATTGATTTGGGAACCTAGACCAAAGATTGGGATTTTATGCAGTTGATCTTTTGATTTTTACTTAATTTATTAATACTTGCTTTTCTGCTTCGTAACGTCTTCATAATATTTTTATGACATCCACTATAATGCTTGAATTATTTGTTAGCTTGTGTGCGTTCATGATTGGTATTGTCTATCTGTTAGGGATTGAAGTAGTTCCGCTATAAACACTTTAATTCCATGAACTGGTAAATCAAATACTTGAATTGTTTAATGGAACAATGCAATTAGACATTCAAATAGGAAGTGAATAGAACCTTGTAGTAATTCCAGAGAATATCTTGTTAGTCGAACTTACCATCCGGAGGTATTGTTGTTTGCTTTGATTAGTATCTAGGAATAAGACATGGTAATATTCGAGCACCTTAGGATTTAAACAAGAACATACCGTTAGCTTAGAATCAGTTCATATCTGGTGGAATAACAGGGTTATGTGGTGTATTTTTATTGAAACTGCGTGAAAGAACAATTGAAGGTCTAGTAATCCGAATTAATTGGTCTATACCTGATACCTTAGAACTGTCATTTATATCTTTTGATTAAAACTTGCTTATTTTCTATTGTTTTTAATTAATTCAGTTATTTAATATTTCGTTATTTAGATTATTAATTCACAACAAACTTTGAAAATTAGTTACGTAATTCTTATTAAATAGTAATCTAGAATAAATAAATAATTAACTGTCTCTGTGAGATGATAATTTAACTTGGGTACTTGTTGCTACAATTGACATCCTTACATACTTGAGGATTAAATTGAAGTGCGCAAAATACGCCTATCACATGTAAAGATATATTACTCCATAAATACAATAAGCATACCTCATAATTTAATTATTGTTCCTCACTCATACGATAGGGCTTCGCTCTTTGCTTTGCACATGGAGTAGCCTTTTCAGTCATGAAGAAGTGGTTTCGAGATATTTACTGAAGGCTTTTCTTCCATTCTTTATATTGTTATGTGGTAGAACCCCAGGATTATGATCTTTTTCAGAGGTCATAGATTGTTTGCATTCCAATCCATTGGTCAAAGTCAGAATCTATACACCTTATAGCAACGGCTAGAGCTAAAGAGAGACCCAGGCAAGAAGCCGAATTCCTAAGATGTGAAAGATTTTCTGTCTCTTTCATTGCTTCGGCCTCCCAATCAAATTTCTCATAACACTCATAACGATCAACTTTACGAAGATTCCATTGTATTCCGGAAGCTCGTAGCGTTGGTCCCGATAAACCTCAGTTTAGTACCTTTTTTCCGCCAATAATGCCTACACCCTCAACCCGTTCTAAGAAAATAGGATTCCGTGTAATAAGCTTTTGATATTCAACAACCCTGGTTAAAAAATAATCTAAAAAATCCTTACATTTATCTATCCAGCCATAAGGTAAACCAGCAGCGACTCCTCCGATACGAAAATAATTATGCATCATGCGAATGCCGGTAGCAGCTTAGATTATAAGGTCTTTTTTTCTTCACCTTAAATAGACCACTTAATTAAATCCATTAAAAATTTGAGAAGCTTATAAAATGAAATGCCAACTCAATACAATAATCTAAAAAAATATTATATTTTAAATGTGGTATCCATATAACACATAACATAATATTTAATTTATTTATTACCTAAATATATCAAATTACTCTAAAAAAGATAAAATTTGCCAAAAATAAAATTTCTTAAACAACGTTTACATGAAGAATGTTTCGAGAAGGAAGAAGTCTTTATTTATTGCACCGAAAATATCAAATTAACCTAAAAAGATGTAGTTCAATAGTTCCAAAACAAAACTCTTTTTAACCAACAGAATTTACCAATCTTTGAATTCCGTTATAATTACCATCGAATTACCAATAAAAATTACATTTGTCTTTTAACAACAAGATGATAATAAATTTATAGGATTTTTATCAATGAAATAATATATATTATTATTTATCAACGAATTACCAATAGAATTATAATATAAATATAAACAACGGATTACTAACAGAAAAACTTTACCAACGAAAAATTATCAATAATTTTTTTTTTTTTTAAAATTAACAATAAAATTAAAATTTTTACTAATCCATAAATAGTTTTATTTATTTAATTATTTTTTTTGTGCCTACGTGTACATGTTTTTGTAGTTTTTGCGTAGCGTACGTGTACGCATGGGATATTTTGCTTATTCTGTTACATCATGAGGTGTGAATAATATCCTAAAACAGCAGTATTAAAGAGTCGAGAAACTAATAGGAAGTCATAAAATTTGCTTAACATTAAAAGGAAGTTAAATGTGAAGAGAACGAATTAAGCATGAATTTGAGAATTACAAATGGAAGAAATTGATTGGATCCAGAAAATTAAATTATTGTGATAGTCAATACTAATTCCTATATAAGCACATATGTATATTCCAGCAAATCATCATCATTCCAATAGCATCTTATTCCTTCTTAGCTTATCAAATATTTCTGGTAATAAAACTAGAGAGATCTAATGGCCGAGCAGTTGCAGCACCACCACGAGTTGAGCAAGAGCGAAGATGTATTTGGCAGTCCAGCCGCGGCGGTGGATCGCGGGCTGTTCGATTTGTCAGGGAAGAAAGAGGAGGAGGTGAAGGGCGACATCGCTGGTGAGTTCGATGAGAAAGTGAAGGTTGGTGAGGATGAAGTGACGAAAGAAGAAGATGAGCTTCAGCGATCAAGCAGCTCCACCAGCTCTGTAAGTTTTCATTCCACCACTACTTTTCAATATTGTATTACTCAGGGGCGGACGTAGTATGGGTTACAGCTGTACCCCAAATCAAAGTATAATATCTATAGATATAGTAATTTTTAGCTAGCTTAGTGGTTAGGCAACTAAATTTGAGTATGGGATCATGGGTTCAAACCCCTATTACACCGCTTTTTTATGTTTTTTTCTTTATACTTTTTATATTAAGTAAATTCTTGTGTTTTTTTCTTTATATTTAATACTTTTATACTTTTTATATTAAGTAAATTCTTGTGTTTTTTCTTTATATTTAATACTTCCTCTCTTTATACTTTTTATATTAATTAAATTCTTGTGTTTTTTCTTTATATTTAATATTTTATACTTTTTATATTAAGTAAATTCTTGTGTTTTTTTCTTTATATTTAATACTTCCTCTCTAGCCCTCGTTACCTGGGACGGAGGGAGTATATGATAATTCTACTATAAACCATTTTACCTTATTTTAAAATTATATGCTAGCAGATATTATCACTGTTTTGCTAATAATTTATTTTCCCTGTTTAAAATATATTCTCTTGTTCCAAAGAAATGTTTACATGATTTCCTTAATTCATCCTCGAAATAATGAGTAGATTTTATGATGATATGATGATATTTTAAACAGGACACTTACAAGTTGGTATTTGACCAAACTATCCCTAAAAGGCTAAAATAAGTTTTAGCCTTTGGGACACTTATAATTTTTTTTAAAATATATACAAAATCTATGCACAATTATAAACGAATGAATTAAGTATAAACTAAAATAATATTTTAATTTATTGATTCATCTTGCTAGTGGCAGTGTATCACGGTCAGAATAAGATTACTTGTGGTAAATTTGAATTAAGTATAAACTAAGATAATATTTTAATTTATTGATTCATCTTGCTAGTGGCAGTGTATCACGGTCAGAATAAGATTACTTGTGGTAAATTTTTTTTAAATATTATTGTTATATATTTTAATTATTTATTAGCTCTATATAATATTTTGTACATTATTTTATTTATTTTTAATATATTTCAATTCATATATATAAATTAAAGGCAAACACTTGTGTAGATCAAATTTACATATAAATCCCGGTATTTACTTAATACTCTTTAGTACATAAAAAATTATCCTTTAAAGACATAAATTAAAACTACTCAATTCTAATTTATCGATTACTCTTTAGATAAATAAATTAAAATTACTAAATCCTTATTTGTTGATTACTCTTTTGAAATATAAATAATACTCTTTTAAATAAAATTATTACCCTTTAAAGAGTAATTTTTCATGTGCTAAATAGTCATTTTTAAAATAGAGTTTACATTTAAACTCAATTTATAGCAAACTCATCCTAAATTAAATGGGGAAAAGTCCCGTCAATTTATTTTGATTCAGCTCTTGTTATCTATATATATATATATATATATAGAGTGAGGCTCATGTGCATCCGGACGCACGGAGCACATCCCGCCGTGCGCCTTTGCAAATTTCATGCTCCTTTACAATTTAAACCCCTAGCAATACATAGGTTTAAATAGAATATAAGGTGGAGGGTTGTGTTCACATGGGGACACGGAGCTTTTGCCATATATATGGGTAATTAATGAGGTTTTTTCATTGATTGGTTGATTCTGCTCTTGTTATCTATAATGTGTACATATATATATATGGGTAACTAATGATGTTTTTTCATTGATTGGTGGTTGCAGTCCAGTGAAGAGGAGGAAGTAGGTGAAGGTGGAGAGAAAAAGAAGAAGAAGAAGGCCTCAAAGGAGGAGGGTGATGATAAGCCAGAGGAGAAAAAAGGTTTTCTTGATAAGATCAAAGAGAAGCTTCCCGGCGGGAAGAAGGCCGGAGAGGTGGCCTCACCACCGCCAACACCTGTAGCTGCAGCGGAGGGGACAGAGAAGAAAGGTTTCTTGGAGAAGATCAAGGAGAAAATAGGTGAAGAAAAGACGGGGAAAGAGAATGAACAGAATTAATTTCAAATATCTTTGATTCATCTTGGTATTAATATCGTGGCTTGATATATTTTATTAATTACTGGGTAGTTAATAAAATGTTTATTGGAGTTTCTAGTTTTAATCATTGTCATCTAAATATTATCATGTGTGCTTTAAAAAAAAAAAAAACTATTGTGTTCATGATTGATGTATTTTGTACAATTTTTAATGGGTTTATTTTTGCTTCATACCTTATATTTTTAACCCTTTTTTTTTTTTTGATTAATCTGTGTCCCTCGTGAGATTTATTACATTCCTCTATTATATATGTTTGATTGTAATCCCTTCCATATGAGGGTTTATACTTGCTTTTTGAATGTATATTAAGAAAGAAAACATGTCATGTCATTTTTAGTCTCATGGTATAAAAATTGTTGACTCGCAAAATTAGTCCTATATCAATAAATTGGTCCTAAAAATTTCATCTTTTATCCAAATTATTAATTTTTTTTTAACGAAAACTGTTAATTAGAGAATGTAAAGAGGAAAAAAAAAGATTATATGGAGGATGTTGATGATTGTTCTTGTCGTGGTGTTAACGGGTTGGACTTGAAGTATTGAAAATTAAATGACAAGGAAAAAACAAATCAAACTCAATTTTTTGATGGAAAATAGAAGCAACACTATCCTATGTTGGAAATTTTATAATTTCCAATATAATCTAATTGTGGGCAATATATTATTATGCAATTATATTAGCTATTCAATTATTTTATGGACTTAATTAAGTGATCCAATTAAGGTTAAAGGTCCATGGGCTATAATAATAATAAATAATATGGGCTTATTGAGTGGATACCCAATACTACGTGATTAGGTGATTATGGGTGGTCTAATCAAGTAGTATATAAAGACTCCAGGTTATGGTCCTCAATATACTAAGCCGCACATGGTCTTCCCTTCTCCCCATCGGGAGGGATTACTACGGTCCCATAAGGAATAAGGAGGCTTAGTTGAGGAAGGCTATATAACCACTGATCCTGAGTTCGTGTTCCGCCTAAAGACTCACTGGATCAGGTACGCTTCCGCTTTACGGTTTAAATCTCGTTAATCATAATAGGATTAAGGTTTCATGGATTAATTTCCAACAAGTGGTATCAGAGCCACCCTATGTATGATTTTCTGAGATCTTAAAGAACTTTGTTTTGATTCAAATATTTGCGTTTGAATTATTACGTGAAATCACAATTTTAATTATGAGGATCTTCATATAATGTGCATCATGAGAGATGGAAGTAGTTCGTCATGGCTAATTTGTTGGGATATATGTATTGGCAGATTGGCCAATTTGATTAGCTTTAGAAATTGTTAATTGGATCAGCCACTATGATAAACGAACAAAACATCTGAGCAATCGTTCTTAATTTGGGAATTAATTTGGTTTCAACCAGAACTTGCGATTTAGTACCTTAATTAAGTTTTAGGATTATATAATCAGTTTGTGGTAAGGGCAAATATGATTTATGCCTATTGATGGTTGATATGAAATTTGATTTAAGGGAAGATTTTATGGGGAATATCAATCCAATTTTGGCGTACATGACACTTTATTAATCCATTCATATACTCCCTTCGTATGCCACAAAAGTGAATATTTGTTTTTTGCACGTGGATTAAGGAGTATTATTAAAATATTGGGGATTGAATTTTATTCATGAATTATTGCGACATGTTGGGATTATGGCTAAAGAATATGGATTTTGATTTTTTTAATGAAAGATTTGCTATTAGTTTGGGAAATTCATTTTTTGGCTTACTACATCTATGTGCGATATTCACGTGTATTCATTTTCTTATTATGGAATATATGATTTGATATCCAATTAATATTTGGGTAAGTTAATTATCGAATTTTGTTTAGGCAAGTTGATATTATATTCCAATAATTTATAAGAAAATGTTTGCCTTATTTAATTTATATTAAATTGGGATTTGTCATTCCTTAATTAAGTTAAATAAATCTTTCATTAAGAAATATGTGGGAATCATCAAATATTCTCGCAAAGTTTGATAATTTAATTAATTAAATTTGGGGAGACATTTTTAATGTCGTCAATTAAACATAAATATTTATTTTAAATATTTGTTTAATTAGTCTAGTAAACCTTCAATCTAGTCTATCAAAGCCTCATGTTGCCACAGCAGCCTCTGTGTGTGAAGTACGACTTTATTGAAATTACATAGATGGGTGTGTAATTATTCATGTGTTCTGTGTTCGGCCCACAGGTAGGCACAGTTTGACAGAATAATAACATACATGTGATAATAAGTATGTGATAATTATTTGGATTGTTCATGTGAACATTAGTCGGTCCACAGATATACTCTTGTTTGACAGAACTTATTGTCAATACTTGATTATTACACCAAGATTACCCCTGCAGTTAATTTTTGTCCACAGACGAGGTTAATGTTGCACAAGGTGTCTTGTGATGGGTCCCCAATTAATAATGTTGTATGAGTGTATCTTCATGCGGGTATTGATCGGCCCACAGGTAGATTAATATTTGGCAGAAATACACAAGTACCTGTGGTGGTAAATACGTGACAATTATTTGGTTTGACATGTGAGTAATAAGTCGGCCCACAGGAAGACTATTGCTTGACAGTTTTATTGTCAGTATTTGACTACTGCATGAGAGCATCATTTAAATTAGTATTTTTTGTCCAAAGACTTGATACTAATATTGTGCTCGAATCTTCAAGATGATTCTAATTTAGTTAAATTTTGAAAGATTATAAAGTTTAATGCGAGCATGGAAAATTATTTTGCATTAATTCTCTGTATAATTAAGAAGTCTGCTAATTAAGTTTTCCATATATCAACAACAAAATCATACTTGATGAGTGAACTTCCACAATAAGGATGAGACTAATAAGTCAAACTTAATCTCAATAAAGTATAAGGGCAATACAAGAAATCCCATTAAGAAATCTGCTAAAGACAACTAAAGTATAACCTTTTGTTTTCTCCTAAAGGCCTGTGGAATTGTCTTATAATACACTGCATTAAATTATTCAGTATGCATGGTGCAGTTAAAAGACATAATTGAACTCCACAACATATGGTCACTAATGTGAGAAATACTTAAGATTGCAACTTATGGTCTCAATAAATTTTTAACCAAAGTAGTTGTGAGAACTCTTTGAGTTTCACATATGGTGATATCCAACTAAGGCTAGATCATTGGGATCTACTAAAGAAAATTGGATTCAAATAGATACAAGCTACTTTATTGGTATTAAATAAAGATAATAAGTTTATGATCCAATTGATCGGATCATATTTGAGACGGCTAATACGGTATTATGTGAGGATGTTGATTTTGGGGAAAGAATAATATTAGAGACATTGTCTTTGAGGGGGAGTCAATACGGTCCCTACTTAAACTTTTAGAAATTATGTAAATTCAGAATATCAATGGGACAATGTCAATAATATTTAAGGTATAATAAAATCAACAACCTCAAGAATTAATGTCACTAAGAAAACCACTAGAGTTCGGAGAAAATCAATTCGGATAATTATGTAGTTTTCTCCTAAATAAAAAGGACACTATGGAATTAATGATAGAACATTCAAACAATGTTCATCAAACCATGTAAGGTCCAAATAGTTTAAAGTGGGTGCCATAAGTTACGAGTATAAATCAATACAAGATTATTAGGTTTGCATCTTGATAAAGAATTATACTCTAAAGGGAAGGAAGGCATTATTATAAGATAATCGTGACATTAGTAGCACATTTTGATCTTGAATCATATTAGATGGATGTAAAGATAAAGTTTCTTGATCGCAACACTGATGATACGATCTAAATAGTTTAAGAACTAATAGGAAATCCATCTATGCATTCAAGAAAAATTTTTTTCGTAAAGGAATTACAAGTATCATCATGAAGTAAGTGTCTCATTTGGTTTTGAGACAAATGTAGATGATTATGTGATTCAGTGGGAGAATGTTTAAGTTAAACTAAGGGAGACAAGTGCAGTCTCAATCAGGTGCCCTAAAGTTAAACTAAAGATTTAAGAAATCTATAAACATTCTATATCTTTTGATTGTTGGAAGTTATTGTATGATGAGGTCTCTACAAGACTTAATTTGGCTTCTGTTATTGGTGTATTAAGTAGACATTTAAGTAACTCTAGTATGGATCTTTACAGAGAACTAAGGATAACATGCTTTAACATTAGAGATAATCAGATTAGTAGGAGATTATAAAGTAGTCTGATTATGAGTTTGTTGGATGCCAATACGATATAAGATCCACTTCAGGCTACATCTTCTGTTGGTCTGGAGAGCTATACAAGTAAAAGTATTAAGCAAACACTTTAGCTCATTAACCATGACAACAGAATCAGTAGCACACTAAGGGGCATTCAAACATGAAATAAAGGTTGCGAAGTTTAGTCACATAAAGTTGATTGTGACAGTTAGTTCGCAGTAAAGTATTAGCAATAAGAGTTCTTATAAGTCAAGCATATTGACATAAAATTATTGGTTGTTAAAGAAAGTGTTCTTATGGTTAAATTTTGGTAGACCATACTATGATAGACTCTAAATACGGATCCGCCAATCATGTATTCAACGCCCTGTAATTTTATGAGCTAGCTACTCATGTGGGTGTTATATGATTTTAGAATACATTGGTTCAGTGGGAGTCTATATTTATTGCTCTTTAAAGTTTTAAGACACTTTGATTTTAGATAATTTTGTTTCTGCAGAATTAGGTTGATGGCTTTGAATTCATTGTGAATTCACTTAAGTAATTTCATTTTGTAATATTTTACATTATGGACTGATCTCACTAAAGATTAAAGTTGGACCAGTTGGAAATAGACATGATGTTGATCACATTTGACATGTAATTTTCATGCTACTCACCATATTTGATCTATGTCATTGAGTGTATTGATATGGTAATTGTCGGGGTTTAACCACGATTTATAATATGGTGAATGCCGCGGTAGTTACATATTAGTATATGAGATGGACCAGATTGTTAAGTATAGCCTGAAGAGGAATAGCATAAAGTTGCGCAACTAAGGACTCTTGATATAATTGCTTTGGGAAAATATATAGCCCAAGTGGGAGATTGTTGGAAATTTTATAATTTCCAATATAATCTAATTGTGGGCAATACTCCCTCCGTCCCAGGTTAAGAGGGTCATTTTACCATTTTGGTCGTCCCACCCAAAGAGTCTCATTTCCTTTTTTGGACACATGGGACCCACCCACACCCACTAATACAATTAAAACATGGGGCCCCGCACCCACTAATACAACTACCCACTACACATTAAATAATAATACTCCTTAATCCACGTGCCCAAAAGCAAATGGGACTCTTAAGTTAGGACGGAGGGAGTATATTATTATGCAATTATATTAGCTATTCAATTATTTTATGGGCTTAATTAAGTGATCCAATTAAGGTTAAAGGTCCATGGGCTATAATAATAATAATTAATATGGGCTTATTGAGTGGATACCCAATACTACGTGATTAGGTGATTATGGGTGGTCTAATCAAGTAGTATATAAAGGCTCCAGGTTATGGTCCCCAATATACTAAGCCGCACATGGTCTTCCCTTCTCCCCATCGGGAGGGATTACTACGGTCCCCATAAGGAATAAGGAGGCTACGGTCCCCATAAGGAATAAGGAGGCTTAGTTGAGGAAGGCCATATAACCACTGATCCTGAGTTCGTGTTCCGCCTAGAGACTCACTGGATCAGGTACGGTTCCGCTTTACGGTTTAAATCTCGTTAATCATAATAGGATTAAAGTTTCATGGATTAATTTCCAACATCCTATATTATTGATGATTGTTTTTTCACACCCTCAACCTCACAACTCTCTGTATCAAGTACAGAAGATGAAGTAATAAAAAGTTATGTTACAATATGCAGGGAATATGAATGACTATATATATATATATATATATATGTTCATTTTGGATCATACATCCTTGCACATGTTGTAACTCTGGATGCTATGTGTTTTCAAAGGGGACCAAACCTGCCATTTATGAGGAACCAACTTTGCAAAATGTTGATATGTAAGTGCCTAAGTGGTCCCTAAGCTAGAGAGAATATTATTGGTCGAGAGTTGGCCGTTAGGCCTTCGCTGTTGGCTATGCCTTGGAAAGACTATCTTGGGTCTCATAAGCTCTTTTGTGTATTCATATGGTCATTGGGCCTTAACCCATATTTGAAGTGGGATATAACACTCATAATATTAGCTCTTTAGATCTAGATAATCAGGCGTTACTGGTTGTTTCCAATACTTTCTTCTCATTTATTTAAAGGGATTATATCCCATGAGTGATTTGGTCATATTGTGTGGGGAATACTCCATTTCAGAGTGAAGGGTTGTAGAACTTGGGCTTTTTATTCTGTTTCCCTTCTGTATATATATATGTACGTAATATTTGGTAAAAATGCATGTTTTCTCCTTGTTATAAAAAAAAAAAAGTGACTAATTGCAAATTTGTCCATGAAATTGTATTATTTGGTCCCACAACGCTTCATAAGAACAAAAATGCACTTTTTTTTTTCATCAAAAAATCGGGACCAAAAATGAAAATTTTAGGATTAATTTAAAATTATGAAACTTTTTTTAAATATGAACTCCTCGGGATTGAAGTGCATTTTACTCAATACTATTCTAATCAATTTTGCTTCACCCTACTTGCAGAATTCAACTAAAATTACAAGTTTAATGTTGTTTTAGACCCTTGCAGATCTTTAAAGTGATTTCCTGCCCACCCAACATTACCTGCCTAGCCAGCTCATTGTAATTTTCAATCTGAGCATCATAAATTTGAAGAGGAAGAATATTGTTCCAATTGCAATTTAATTAACCACCTACGTACTGAAAATATTATTGGCTAGGTTGATATTACAGCTAATAATATTCTCCATGAATTTTTTCAGTAAGATGAATTAATGTTGAAAATATTCATTACTAAGTATTTAGGTTAGGGGAAAAACTTGTGTGCCCCTAGGACACACCATATCCCCATTGGAACATTACCCTTTCCCTCCATATTCTATTTAACCTTATGTATTGCTAGGGGTTTAAATTGCAAAGGGGCACAGTGTCTCCGGGGGCACAAGGGCCTCGCTCTTAGGTTAGAGGACTTCCTGTGAACCTGTTCATCATACTTTCAATTTTTACAAAATTACTCTTTAATACATAAAAAATATTTTTTAGAGAATGGATTATTACTCTTTTGAATAAAAATATTAGTCTTAAAATTATGCTCATGAACAATAATATAAAAAATCATAACTTATTAGAACTTGAAGAACAATATTTTTCATTCAAAAAGGTAGTAATTCCTCTTTATAAAGAATAATTTTCATGTACTAAACAATAATTGGTAAATCATGGTGCAAGAGTTTGAGGAGTAATATTTTAATTCAAAAGATATATATTTCATCTCCTAAAGAGTATTTTTAAATATAAAAGAGTAATCGATAAATTAGGATATAAGAATTTACAAAATGATATTTTCATTTAAAAGAGTTTTAGTTCATCCATAGAGTAATTTAATTTTCATATATATAATTTAGGGTGCATGTGTAATTTGGATAGCCAATACACTACAAAAAAAGCCTTGAATAGAGACGGTTTTAGAGATGACTTTTAATGATTTGAGATGGTTTTTGAGACGGTTTTATGGCCATCTACAATTTGTGCGTAGGTAGAATAGAGACGATTTTACTTTGAGACAGTATTTGAGACGCTTGTAAACCGGACCGATCGGATTTAATTTGAGACGGTATTAGAGATGATTTTTTACACTGGATCAAGGTTTGAACCATGGCTACCATGCCCCCGATTGAGGCTCGCGACCACCATGCCAACATCATCCTCTTTTTTTTTTTTGCCAGATTCTATTATTTATTTTAATTTATAGGAATATTGTAATTTCAAGCCTTGAAGAGGATTCGAGCCCAGACCTGTAGGCATTGGGAGCCCTTATGGGCATCATGCATGCCAACTTTGCTAGAAGTTACTCTTATTATGTATTTATTATACTATATATATGTATACATACACTTATTTCTGCTCATGGTGGACATGGTATGAACCTCGATTTATTAATTTTAGCAAACTTAATGATTAGAGAGGGCTTTAAAGATGGATAAAAACCGTCTCTAATTGAGAAGGAAAAAAATCGTCTTAAATGCTGTCTCAATTATAAACCATATCTAGTTTGAAATGGCAAAAAACTGTCTCTAATTTGAGACGGCAAAAAACCATCTCTAATACTGTCTCAACTTAAAATCGTCTCTAATACCATCTTAAATTGAGACGGTTTGCATCCGTCTCAATAATTGAAATGGTCAGAAATCGTCTCAAAATTACACGATCCAGTTCTCTAGCTTGCCGACACATTTCGTCTCTAAAACCGTCTCAAATAGAGAAGGAAAAATTCCATTTCTAATTGAGATGGAAAAAAACTATCTCTAACACCGTCATAACTTGAAACCATCTCTAATACCGTCTCAAATTAGAGACGGCGAGAAACCGTCTCTAATTGAGACGGAGAAAATCGTCTCTAATACCGTCTCAACGTAAAGCCATTTTTAATACGGTTTCAATGTTAAATTTATTATTGTTGACCAATAGTCAACGAGAATGCCTTCTCTAATTTTAAAAAATCATCTCAAAAACCATCTCAAATAGAGACGGTTAACACATCGTCTCTAATTTTGGTCTCTAATCAAAGATTTTTCGTGTACAACGGCATAGTGTATATTCATGTCAAATGATCTAATGGTTTGTGTCCATGCATGCATGAGGTAAGAATATTTACGCTAATTATTATAATAGTGTTAATATTTTAACAGATCGGTGACTTCTCTGAATCGTATGATAAACTTTTTTTAATTTATTGGCAGTTACTCTATTTACGAGTTAAAAATTATATTCTTTAAAATTTTAAAACTTTAAGATTAAACACTAAATCCTAATAATATACTAGGATATAAATCATTAAGGTAATCTCTCTGGCAATCAGAACCTCATCTTTTGCTTTTATGAATTCAGCAGTAATATTATTTATGTGTGGTGGATAGTTAATGTATCAATAGTGAGTGATGAATCATCTATAAAGCAATTTATTGAAAAGAGTAAATGGGTATCTTTGGCAATTGAACGTCTAAAATGTTGTTAATGATGAATCATATATAGAGCAATTTTATTGAAAAGAGTAAATGGGTATCTTTGGCTATTGAACGTCTAAAATGTTGTTAATATGAGTACTTTTGGCGGGCGGGATTGCATTATGAAAAAAGTGAAAAGATGATACTCCCTCACTCCTACAAATGTTTCTTACTCCTCCAAATATTTGCACCCCACTTTATGCACGAATATTAAAAAAAGTGATAATTTTTAGGGGGTATTATGGTATTTTTAGTAATAAATTAATGATAAAGTATATTGGGTTTGTTAGGTAGGGGTGATTTTTTTTTTGTAAATAAAATGTATGGGGAATAATGATTGTATTTTGACTTTTTACCTTTTTATGGTGTACCCCACCATTAGGGGTCTCCACCGCCCCTGCCCTGGAGATTGGTAGAGTAGGTAAATTGTAGGATGTGCCTCAAGTGGCTTATAGGGAGGGCTCACTGTTTTACTTCTGCTTGCAAGAGGCCAAATTCAAGTCAAATGCAGGATTCGAACCCCCCACCCTGCAGGAACTGAGCTCAGTTAGAAGGCATTTTCACCCTTCCCTCTATCACTTGAGCTATGCCTACGGCACTTTTTACTTTTTTAGGAAGGTGTAAAATTTTGTGGGACAACCTAAAATGAAAAGTGTGTCATTTGAAATGAGAAGAGAGTATATACTATCGTGAAGATAGGTTTGCTCCAGTGGTAATATTGAATCAAGAATGTTGATTTTCAGGTCAAAACCGTCCTCCTTCACTACTTTAAGTACCACCATCAGCTCAGTACTGGTCACTCCCACTAGCTTTGTTGAAATATACTCCTTCCGGCCACTTGAAAGGTAACCGTTTGCTTTTTGCACATGGATTAAGGAGTATTATTATTATATATAAAGTGGGTAGTTGTATTAGAGGGGAGTGGTGGGTCATAGGGTGTACTTTTTTTGCTAAATAAGGGAAATGGATACCTTTGAAGTGGACGTCCAAAATGGTAAAATAGATATCTTGTAAGTGGGAGGAAGTAATTTTATTATGTTACGTTTGATTCTTTGCTCTCCATCAAAGAAACACTCCACAAACCTCAACTTTTCCCTAGAATGTATTAATAAATTGATTGAATAAATCAAAGAATCATTAATTATTGGAGGGACAAACGGACAAAGAAGAAATTCCACTATTTTTTTAGTCACTATTCAACGCATTAGTCATGGTCGGAAAAAAGAAAAAACATTTATTTTAAAATTTTAATAATTTTATTTCAATATATATACTCATTTGTACAACCATCAAATTGCCAACATTTTCACTCACAAGTCACAACAATATCAAAAATCAATTAGCCAAAAATGGCAGTTTCAAGGTTTGGTTTTAGATCAATTAGCTTGCCTTCAAGGGTACAACCCATCAATGCAACAAAAATTGAACCCCAATTACAAAAGCTAAAATCTTGTCAAACTTCCAAATATCTCTCACAAACACTTCCCATAAAATCCCAAACCATTCAATCAGATCTCCACTTGCTTTTAAAATTGTATGCTTCTCTAGAAGAAGCGGCAAAGTCTCCAGCAACTCAACAGCGGCAATCCATGGAGGAGTTGCTCGAGTGCTCGGTTGAGTTGCTGGATTCTTGCGGCATCCTAAGGGAACTAGTTCTAGCAATCAAAGAAAGTATCCGATCCCTTCAGTCAGCAGTGAGACGAAAGGGCTCGGATTCCAGTGTACAAGGTGATATCACCTCGTACTCATGCATCAGAAAGAGAGTGAACAAAAGTATTGCAAAAACCCTAAAAACACTCAAGAATCTAGAAAACAAGAATGGATCAGAGCTCTCATTAAGAAGAACAGATGAGGGTTTCATTAGGGTTTTTAGGGAAGTTGCTGGTTCCACCATTGCTATCTTCAAGTGCATTTTGCAGTTCTTGTATTGCCCGACGGGGACACCCCGTAGCCGGAACATGGGGCTGAGGTTGTTGGCAACAACAGCAGATGATAATATAATTACTAGTGAAGTGGGAAGTGTAAATTTTGCAATTAGAACACTTCAAGGGAGAATTAGGAACAATGTTGCTAGGGTTGATGATTCTCAAATCTTGCATAGAAATTTGCAAGATCTTGATGTTTGTATACAAGGAATTGAGAGTGGATTGGAGAGATTATTTAGGTCATTAATTAGAAGTAGGGTAACTGTTCTTAATCTTCTTACAGATAACATCAGTTGAAGTAAATGTACACAATTGTTTGACTTTGTATTATAAGTATAGGAAATGCAAAAACTTTTGTACTAATTCTATGAAATCATAAATTAAGATGATGCAAAAATCTGTGCACATAAATTGTATGGAACTAAAACAATGTAATTTGGTCGATTCTAATCGAATTCAACTTAAATGAAAAAAAGAATAAAACAATATATAATTAAATTCCACATAAAACCCAATTTTTCCTTAAAAGTATTACAACACATTTTCTCGAGCGTCCTAAATGTTATTGCACACTTTTTATTTCAGTTCATCCCATCATTTATATATATGCACATTTCTAAACATTATAATAAAATATTAATATCCTCACAATACCATATGCTACAATTTTAGTGTCACATACTAATTTTTATACTAATTAATCAAAAGTCAAAAACTTAATTTATTCGTATTTTCTCGTTAAATTACCCAAAGTACCCATACTTATCTTATAAATATTATACACCTAAAAAATAAATTTTCTTAATCCAACATCCGCATAGGCATGCAAAATTAACTAAGACGAATGTGATGGAGATTGGAGTTTATGTTTTTATTCTCACTTTGTACATGTCTTTTTTTTTTTTTTAAGTAGAATAAGATGAAGAATGAGGTGTGTAGGTTGGATTCATATCGTTGAAAAATATTATGATTTACTCAAAAAGTTCAAATAAAGAGTTAAATAATGTTAAGGGTAAGCATATATAACTCCAAGTTTACATCATATTATCTACCTTGTGTTAGTGTGTCATCTAATATGACTCATGAATTCAAGCGAAGAAAAAGAATAAGAATTAGCAGATTGATTAGTAACCATTTTTCTTTTTTTTTTTCTTTTTAATTGATCGACGGGGTGTATATATATAATATTCTTTACATCATATCTTTTGGAAGGCTTTTTGTCTCTTTGTATTTTATGGTACTTTTGACTTCTTAAGCCTCTTGAAGATGTGATATGCTTTTGATTTCAGGCTGTTGGAATCGGGAAATTGATTTTGAGTGTACTAAAAAACATGAAGAATTTAACTTGTCTATTTATTCTCCATAATATTCACTTTTAAGAGGTCTAGTTTATAGCACTCCACGTACGGTTTTGAAGGTTTAGTTTAAATGTAATAATTTATTTATTTAAGTTTAAACTTTTGTCTCTATTTTTTAGTTGAATAAGATGGTGAATGGAATGAGTTATCATGGAAGTATGATGGTAACTTTAAACTCACCTCGTGTTACCTAGTAGTGAAGCATCTTATTGAAATTTTGTTGATTATCTTATATACCTTTCTTTTTATAGTGTACGTTCGTCATTTAAGTATTTTCAAACATCTTACTTAATTAATTTTTATTACTCCATTTTTTCTTCTCTGGACAGGTTGTTGATCCATCAAAGTTTTGTAAGATGATTCGATTTCTATTTTAACATATTTTGTAATTGAGAATTTGAAATTTGATATTTATGATTGAGAACTAAAATTTTGCCATATTACATTTATTAAAATATCTAAATAATCTGAATTGTTAAAACTCAGTTCTTTACTGGAGAAAACAAAATTTTGTTGCTAATCTTGCGATGAGTTATAACTTTTCATGGCTGCTTTTAGAGATAATATTTTATTTTTCATTGCTAATATTTGTGACGAAAAATATGAATTTCTTTGCAAAGTTTTGCGGTAAAAGAGTTAGTTTCATTGCTAATATTAACAACAAATTTTATTTTTCTTCATTAAATCATGTGTGAGACGAAATATATAATTCGTCACTGATTTTGGCGATAAAAAATAAAATAAACGTCGCAAATCATGCTAGCTACGCTCCTGTAATGTCAAAGTGTGGCAACGAGCAATTTTCATCTCTAACACCTTTTAACGACGAAAAATGTGATCATTGCTATATCCTCGTTTTCTTGTAGTGAATTCTACTACAAAAAAAGTATTAGTATTTTTTAGCAACCGAATTTAGTAATGGAATTCAATATGTTGGTAATTAAAACAAAAATGACATTTTTGTTTTAGCAACGGAATGCCAATGGATTTATTCTCTACTATAGCAACGAAATTCAATCCGTTGGTAATTACCAACGGATTATCAAGAAAATCATTATATAAATTACCAACGGAATTATTAGCAATGGATTATCAATGGAATTATTTACCTTTACCAATGAAAGATTAGCAAGCCGAACCCGTTGGTAAGTCAATTTAACAATGAAATTAAGGCTTTTAGCAATGTAATATTCCGTTGTTAAAAAACAGTTTTTTTGTAGTGTTACCTAAAAGAAATAGTAAAATGTGATCATTTTATTGACCTCAATTGATACGTTATGTACATATATAACTTGATACATTATTCACATATATAACGTGATAACCTTTTTATGTACTATGAACCTCTTACTTTTGCGCATTATGAATTTTACGGGTTTATGTGATACTTTTTGATAATATAGTCATTTTAAGAGTGATGACTGATGATGAGCAACAAACTAAACAACCCTACACGAGGAATTAACTCGGTGCTATTGGACTACTTTTGGTGTTATGTTTGGTGCCGAGCAAAGGTGTGAATATGAAATTTTCATTAATTTCGAAGGAAATTGTAACCCATTTCCCAGTTGCATTCTATCGGGTCCCTTACTTTTTACTAATGGGCTTAAAAGATAATTAAATTCACATACATAAATGCAATTAATTTGTAAACTCCTTTATTTTTTTAAAAAAAAATTAAGGTCGGTTCTTCTGATACATTTTGGTGTTACATCTGTTGTGCACCGTTGGATGATTGACACATATGATATAATAAAACATACTATACCCTAAAAGGAAAGTTTAAACCCTAGGGGCGATGATTGAGATTTTCTTCCTCGCACACGTGTTACTCATCTAACGCATGTAATAGGAGATGTAACACCAAGTGTAACAGAACATCCAAAATCATTTTTAACTTGATTGGAACCTGTTATTCCGACCATGACTCTAATATTATGTTCGGTGATGAACACTTCGACATATATGATCGAGTTTTGTTTCAAGTTTAATTTGTCTGTGTATGCTGAACATTTAATATCCAGCTAGGTTTCTCTCTTTTAAAGGATCACTATTCACTCACTACTGATCACTCTTACTCTCACTGGTTTAAATTATAATTAAATGATATATTCTGCTTGATTCGTTGCTCTCCTACAAGGAAACAAATCAGCAAACATGATCGTACAAATCAAAACTGATCGACTTTTAATCAATATTGTAATAGAGACATTAAACGTCGTCTGTAATTAATGTCAGAATAGATCAAGAATCATTGATTCTATGCAGATTAAGACATAATTTTATAGTACATGTTCAGAGCCTATGCTTACCTTGTAAACTTTAAATTACGAACATTTCTATTCCAAATAATAATCCAATTGAATGTTATGCTTATTAATAAGTTGATTTGCAAGCTTTTACTAAAAACTTGCATTTCGATTCCGTATAAGAAGTGATAAATATATGACACAGATTTCTATGTAATGGCGATTGTACATGGTTTATATCTTATTTTATCCTTAATTTTTAAATTTGCTAATTTATAATATTAATATTCAATGCATGATTGTAATTTACTATCAGTACATGTGTTTCATGTCATTTTTAATCATTGTGGTTCATGTTCTATTAATTTACTCTATGGTTAAAAATTTATTATAGGATTTAGTATTAAATATTATGCTAAAACAAACCGTATACTTTAGTAGGGAGAAATATTAATTTCGATTAAAAGAAAAAAAGAGTATAAATTAGAAGTTTTCTTCAATTAATTCTTACTTTGCTCTTATGTAAATTTTTGGAACTCCCTCCCTCTCTCTAGGCTGTTATCATCGCGTTTGATTGTTTTTATTATTCGTTCATGGAAAATTACTAATCTGGATTCTATACTATCATAGAAGACGTTTACTTTGCCATCTTATTCTACGTTCACATGATTAGCAACATGCAAATCTCGCCGATGGGCCTTCTTTCTTCGACAGACTTCGACCATGGTGATTGTTTAACACGATGACCATAACTTTCCACAACACCACAGTGATTACTAAGCTGTTCGCTATTAACTCTCTAATAATTTTGGTAATTATCATGAAATAGTATAACAAGGATGTATTTATGGACTAATTTAAAAAATAAAGTAGTTAAATGTGCATATTTAATCAAACCAACACATTAGCGTGAATAGAAATGGTCAACTGATTCCAGCAAATATATTAAATCTCAATAATAAATAATACTATTGAAGATAGACTTAAACTCAAAATATTGGTAGCATAAATTTAAGTGGGTGTACCAAAACATGGAATGGACTCATATCAGTCATCGCAAGTAACGAAATTCAGAGCAAGAAAAGGATTAAGAGGCGCAACATTACATCATAAAGCCAATACGATTGTATATAATTTGTGTGCCGTTTTCCTGACCTGACTCCCTACTAGATGAAGCCAATACGATTGTACATATAAGCATACCTGGGGGTGAAACCAACACAGTGGCAAGTCCTCTATGATCCCATTTCATCCTCGAGTCTGTGGTGCAGATCAAGACAGAGCATCTCCATGAACTCCTACAAATCACGGAGACATATAAATGTCAATTTGATGAGTTTGAAACAGAAATAATGGAACTTCAGATAGTACTGTAAACCTGTGAAAGCCCTCCCTGACTGCACAATTCATTTAAAATGTGTTCGTCTTCACTACCACCATTAGCTAGGTGCACTGCCCTGCCTACCAAAGAACGGAAAACATCCTCAGATGGACTTTGATCTTCAAGTCTCTGCACCACTGGTCGGAGATCAATCTGATTGGTAAGACAGACAAGCAAGAGTTAATTTATCACATGAGAATTCAAAATAGGAAAAAAGACAAGGTACTTCTCAAATAAATAAAAGGAACAGAAGCTCTTCAATAAATTATCATCAATGCTCTAATCAGTAGATGAAATATGCTCATAGTAATTCATTGAATAAGGGTATTTAATACAGGGAGAAAGTTATTACAAGATGAATGAAATAGAACTAATGAATATGATGAATGTTGCAATTGGATGACTAGAAATAACCAGGTGGGCTAGTCCACCTGGCCACCGGGCTCCTCACATAAGTGAGTGACCCGGGTTCGATTCCCATTGGGAACGAATAGGAGGGAGTTATAAGGAGGCATGGAGAATAAGGGTGTATGGAGACTTGGTGAACTAACTACTAACTATACTAACAACTAACTTTGCCCGATCAAAAAAAAATAATATTGGATGACTAGAAATTAAAAGAGGGAGTAGTGCAGAAAAAAAGATCAAGATTGTTATCATTTACAGCCACGGCAACCAGACACAGGCTTGTGAAAATAATATCTCATGAGTCGTAGAACTAAAAACTAAACACAAAATAAGCCAAGATGAGCAGTCTTTTCTTGGACTATTCAGAGCTAAATGGTGGGGGGGGGGGGGGGGGGGGTTCAAAAAAATCTAGCTTCGATTTATCAAAAAAAAGGAATACATCAATGCATTTTAGAAGTCAGATAGCTCTACAGAGTTTACTCATAACTACAGCAGATCATTAGAGCACTAGAAACTCAGCATTCTGCACTTGAGTGGATTTCATTGTTTACCTGATGATCATCATAGATAGATGTAATGCCTCTTCTTGAAGTACTCTCTAAATGCGTTGATTCTGATGGAAGATTACGTTGTGGAATAGATGAAACACCACCTAAAGCTTGAGAAACAATGGGCAACATTTGTTGCATCATTCTTGAAAGATCGATCCCCCCACCTTGACCAGTAGTATCCAACCCCGAAAACATGCTTCCAAGATCATGGTGATCAACTTGCTGCGCTATCTGATTCATTGCATTCATCATTGCAGGATTTTGAGTAAATTGCTGCATCATTCTTGAAATATCAATCCCACCACCTTGGCCTGTATTACCCAACCCTGATAACATGCTTCCAAGATCGTGGCTGTCAACCTGCTGGGCTATCTGACTCATCGTATTCATCATTGCAGGATTTTGAGTAAATTGTTGCAACATATTTCTTAACATATCTGGGGAACCAACACCAGCTTGCTGTGATACTCCAGCCAACAAACCATCCAAAGAAGGACTACCCAGAACTTGAGTCATCGCATTTGCTCCATCAACGCGGCTATCAACATTTTGCCTCATCGCTGAAGATGGGGGATTCACATTTCCTCTGGATGAATCTGATGCAAGTGATTGCAAAACCTGCTGTCCAACCGCTATAGATTTATTCTCCTGATTATTAGAACAAGTACCATCACTGTTCTTCTCTTGTTCCCTAAGTTGCTTTCCTCGCTTCTATCACATGTTTATAGAAAGCACAGATAAGTGATAATGGAGGACAAAAATATAAATGAATGTGAAAAAATCAGCAAGTTTCATCTGTTATTCTTGCTTGGGAATGCAGCAATAATGTCAGGTAAACCCCTCATCAAAGCACATTGAACGCAAAAGAGTTTCTACCTAGTATGTATAACAGAAAATATATAAACTTATATAAGGCTGCGCATGATGATGGAAGGCTATACATTTAACTAAATCTGACTTGTTCACTTCATACTCTGAAATTAAGTTCTGAAATGAATAACTTAGTAATATACATAGTGACATCAGACATGCCTTTGAAAAAAAAAATTACAAACTAAGATGGACAAAATAGAAGTAATATATTACCTTTGGCTGAAGTCCCAGCCCCAATCCAAGAGGGCTGCCTAAAGATCCATCTGAACTGTCTTTACTTTGAATAGATCTTGGAAGGTCCTTGTGGGATTTAGCATGCTCTGATATGCTAGACTTATTCTGGAAACTACCCTGAGAACTGGAAGAAGGTTCACTTTGTGCCTGGCAGTTCAAGGCCAGTTAGCTTATCTACTATCAGAATCAAAACCAATCAAATCAAACCATGATCCTATTTCACCTTGTGATTGTTCGAGATAATGGCATGGGGCAAGTTTTGACTAGTTTCTTCAACCCTGCTACTGGATGCATGTCTATGCTGATGACTCGTATCATCTTCTCTAGTGACACAACCCACGGGTTGTTCTTGATCCGTTGAACCCTCTGAACAGCCATGACGAAATAGAATCTTCAGTGTAGAATACACAAGCCTCAATGATACCATATTTTACTGAGTGCATACCTGATGGTCTATGGTTATTGTTCTGTCCGCTGGTGGTGCTTCTTAGTAAAGAATTTATTTCAGAAGTAACAGCATCAACAGTTGAAACTCCAGCAGGTCTCGATGGTACAGCAGATGCAGTGACACTTATCCCTGAAGAAACCTGTGAATGCCCAGTATCAACAGAATCGGTTCCAACTGCTCGTGCTCCTCTCATGTCCTCTCCTCCATTGGATGCTCTGTTAGCCATTGTGGAAATAATAGGTGCTAAGGCACCCCCTGTTTTAAAGTAGAATTCAATTGAGACCATGAGAACCGTGACTGCAGATGACCAGTAATGATGGGCATTCATAAATAAAGACTTACCAGTATGAATATGAATATTTACATTTCTTGTAACACTACCCATACCAAGTGTACCCATATTCATATGATTCATTGCACCACCAGATGAACCCCCAAAGAGAGAGCTATTCTGAAGAGGAAACGGCTGCAAATTGAACAACCATATTTCAATCATGAAATTCATCATCAGAAGCAAATAAGAAACCTGAAATACACGCATATATCAAAGCATTCAACAAGTTGAAAGAGAGGCTCTTGGGGACAGAAACCTGAAACATTGTCTAGATACAAAGAGTTCATATTGAGAAGCACGTAGAATTCTACTTTGACCAACATTATGTGCAGATAAACCAATACTACAAAATTTCGACAATGACAGTTGACTATATAAAATAAAAAATTGATTAAACAAGAACCCAAGTATTATAGTATGATCCTAGAATGATTTCGAGCATGGTGGACAGTAATCAGAAACTTGAATTATAGGAACAATCATTCAACGGTGATAACAACTAGGGTTTGAATTACAAACCTGTACCATAATTGGATTAGGCCCTGATGGAGATATATAAACAGCATGACCAGCATTTACAAAAGATTCATCCTGCATAAGCATCAGAAGAGTGGTCAATGACTCAACCTAATTACAATTCACAGGTCAGCTGCTGAAGTCAGTGTAATGGATGTACAGGAGATTGCCCCAGTCGAAGAGTTAAAATTGTCCGCCCCAACTCTAGAAGAAGAGCACCCAAGTGCTGCATGGCAACTCCTATATGCATAGATTCTCTCTGAACTTGTCCCCGTACTGAAGGGTCAGTTGATCCTCTCTCTTGCTCCAAACGGCCTGCAGTGTGCTACAAAGTGGCAGCAGAAAGAGAAAGGGTAGATAAGAGATTACATAATCGAAACTGAAAAGCTGAAAAAACAATCATTTCCTTGGAATGGTGCTCACAGATAATGCTTGAACAACATGGTCACGAAGAAGTTGTTGGGCAATTTGTAGAACAATGATCATAGCTTCAACTGATGGATAGCCGCGAGAATTCCTAGGCAATTCAGGAGTAGGATGACTGCTTCTAGCAGTTGGTGGTGTGTCATGCTGACCACCTGAATTTATAGATAATGGAACCTAATGAGACTAATTTTATAAGTCATAACAATCAGGCAAAGTCAAGAAAAGCAAGCTATTACCATCTTGGGAAAACACTGACTCCATTTGGTTCATAAACTCAATTAGTGTGTTCAGCGAATTAGGAATTGGCTGATTGCAGGAAAAATATGATAGATTAGACTAAAGACAAAAGTAAAGTTCAAGACAGATATAAAACAAAAAATTCTACCATGTTCAGTGATGGAACAACATTTGCTGCCTCTAGAGGGTTTTGCACAGGATAGAATGCAGATTGAACACGAGGGCCTTGAGAAGGGAATGACTGATTCCCACCCTGACTCTGACTACCAGGATTAACATGAGCCCCTCCAGTTTCAATTGCTTGAGAAGTCTAGGCACACACATCCAAAGAAATCATTTCACAATCCATAAAAAAAACACCCAATAGAAAAGGAAAAAAATATCTGAACACAAACTAGGACAGTCTAGAAACATAAAAGCAGCAGCTAGGGTTCACATAAGTAAGGATGCAATTGAAAATTGCTTAAAGTCACAAACAAAAAAAATCTTCAACGTGCTTAGCATACACTTGGACATAACTTCAGATAAATCCAGGAGATGAATGTACTGTTATGGCCGCATATATGTGCGGATGCAAGAAGCACAACAAAACAAACAGAGAAGCTGATAGAGTAATCAAACTATTGAAATTTGAATTACATATTTACTTTCAATAATTATAAGCAAGCAACTAATTTCTGTTTACATTGAATGGGATGCCAAATTACTTAGTCCATAAGTCTATACATTCAGTCTGCAAATGTAAGCAAGTAGCAAAGATTCAACTTTAAATTGTTTTTCAACTTTTGGTTGGGCAGAGGATTCCTTTGTAATAATTCTGAGAACCTCGTGTTTGTTTTTATCTTCATTAATCTTCAACTCCATTTATATTCTAGGGTTAATTGCAAAAAAAACTACGAACTTTACTCCTATGGCAAATTAATCCTCACTTGTGAGAAATTGCAAAAAAAAAAACACCACCTTTAAGTATTGTTGCAAAAAAATCCCAAAAAAACCATACTTTTAATTAGAAATTGTGTGCGTTTTGCAACAATACTTAAAGATTGTGGTTTTTTTGCAATTTCTCAAAAGTGAGGATTAATTTGCAATAGGAGTAAAGTTCGTGGTTTATTTTACAATTAATCCTATATTCTATATACATTCTTCTTTCAATATCCTAAACTGTATCATGTACACCATCATATTTCTTCTTCAAAACTACTTTGAAAAGTGAAACAAGTCATTACCGGAATACCAGGCTGTACACCTCTAGCCAGGTTGCCAAGTCCTACAGAGTTTAGTACTGCTCCAATGACCTAAAACAATCAAATGTAATGAATTTCGGTAGAAGATATTATTAGCAGAGTTCCATCATCAAATTGGATAGGGTAAACTACAGCACAACTACACAAACACACCTGACTTAGATCTGGTACAACAGCCTCACCGGCATCTCCGACATTTACGGTCCCTAGTACTACATTGTGGGCAATTCTCCCAATACGGTTGTTTGGGACACTATCAGCATAATTCTGTCCTAAAACAAACGCTAAGAGTGAAATGATGAGGACGAAAATTTTTGAGCTCGATCAGATAATTAAATCTGCAGTGAAACATATAACTAAAATGCAACTCAGCATGTATCTTCTCTTAATATTACTTATAGTAGCTTCACCTGAGTTCGATCCAGGCAGTGGTTGTGGAAGCCTTTGAACTATATGCAATGTATCCCCATTCTCCACATCTGCCATGTTGTTAAGGTAGGCACCAAAGAGATTGCACAATATATGTAACTTTCCAGTAATAACATATGCACTAACAAAGAAGACCACGATATCCCAATAGACTTTTAAGTGCTTACAAAGGTACTTAAAAGATTGAATAGCATATGAAAGATTTATCTCAGCTCTAAGTGAAGCAGAAAAATATCAGGAATGCAATGGAAGAAAGGATACTATACACGGAAAGAAGATGGTCATCTTTCAAGACCTTTCCTTTGAAGATGAGACGTTGTTGCCCAACAGGAATACCAATTTGGCTAGCTATTTCCTCCTTGAATGCTGACACTACAATCTGAAATGTCAAAACCAAGGAAATGATGATGCAGTTAAAGGTCAATGGAACCAACCCAATTAAAGGTAGATAACCATGATTTAGTTAGCACTCCAAGTAATTAAAAGATAATCCCAATTACTATTAGAGGTGTCCACAAACCATACTTTCTGCAGAATGTATTTCTCACAAAATAATGAAAGCAAAATACTCCATGAAGCATTAACAACACAAGATTGTTTCTTATAGAATCCAAGTATTATTCCACATAAAGATATAAATTATGCATTCTATTTTACCAAAAAAAAAATCCACTTCTAAGAAAGATTTCTGGTACTCTAACTTAATGACTTCAGTTTTTTTAAAATATTATAGCAGATTACATTCTGAAAGATAAAGATTGTGCATAGCTAGTATGTTATGGCTGGAAAATGTGGAATATTAGCCAAGCACTCACATCCTTATCAACATGGAAGCTAAAAATTCGAGAGTCTAGGGTCTTGACATTAAGCTGAAGTGCTGACTCTGAATTTTCCCCAGAGATATCTCTTGAACTCGAAGCTTCCCCTGACTGCAGATTCTCCATGTAACTTCAAAGTCTAAAAAACACCATAATGAACCGGACCATATCAACATTAATGACAGGTAAAAAGAACACCCATAAATTTCCTGTAATCCCCATGCACGTCACCACAAATGAATATATAAATGAACATGTCTATTTCATCGGGCATGGTACACAATCTGAAACCCTTTCATAATTCTAGATTATAAGTGAGGGGGAGAATAGTATTTTTTATTTTTTTTTATGAATTTATGCAACTAATGTTGAATTGTTATTGGAGATCAGTTAGTCAAGCCAGAAACATAAAAGTTTTTACAAACACACACACACACACACAGATAGAAAGTGCGAGCATGAAAGCGGAAACAATCAATATAGAGTCCAAAAGTAGAATACTCTCCATCCAATGGATAACAGATTCATAATCCCTGCCAAGACTTTGAAAACCTAAAATGTGCATAACAGATTAGGGGAAAGTCAAGAGCCACACTATCTATGCATAATGCTTAAAAACATACAGCTACGGTAACTTAACAGGGAAAACCCCATGGGCATAACATCAGGTCATGGAATAGCCAATCCATTAAGTATAAAAGACGTGGGGATTTTTTGTGTAACTACACAAGTAATCCATGCATTTCCCTCAGCTCTACATGCTTAGAGTCAGTCCCAAGCTCAATAATCTTACACAGAATTCACGTTGAACTCCTTGAATGAGTAGAGATGGGATATTCAGCATCTTCGCACATATGTATTGTACGGCAATTATTTAGGTGAACAACATTATTAAACCAATCCTTCCATTTTTATTTTTATCTGTCATAACTTTGAAATGAAACTATAGATAACAAAAACAAGTAAAAAACTACAAGGCGAATAACTAATTGTTAAACAAAGAAACCCTATTCCAAGAAGATTCCGTAGATGCAAATTTTACTTTGTTTCAATTTTCATGACACTCATGGCATTTTTTTTAAATGATCCATGGCATTTTAGCGGACTAATAACTAAATTAATCAATGAAATAGCTGCAGAAAACCACCCAGTATACAAATGCATGACAATCAAGACCTACTTCACAATCCATTTGCATATCAAACAAGATAAAGCACTTTATGTTCAATGTCTCAATGCTATCGGACAAAAATCAAGGCAACAATCCCCCACCCCCACCCCCCCACCCACCCTCCCCATCCCCATCCCCATCCCAAAATAAAATTTGAAAAAAGATATGAGACAAAATTCGGTTCTTCACTAATAACACTTCTTACTAATTGGAGTCGCCATACACAATTCCAAATTTACAATAAACCATAGCTGTCCCAATAATTAATATAGCTACCATGGGGTTTCCAATAAGGTAAATTCTATTTATTGATTGAAAACAACTTACAAAAATCGAGAAAAAAAAAAGCGCACCTTGGAGTATATATAAGCAAAAACGGAGGAAAATATGCAGCCGTATAACAGGCTCGATTAGAGGAACTTGAAAGAACAATCTGTTGATTGATGTTTTCTTAGTTAGGGAAGAAAAAAAACAGAGAATAATTACGAATGCTGCAATAATAATTGAATCGCGTTTCCAATCTGATGACAATAGTGAGGTTTGCGTATTTCTCCAACTTTGACTTCACCAATGATTGCTAGTAAATTTGTGTAATTTGAGTAATTGATTTTGAAAAATGCATTCAATTTTTATTTATTTTATTTTTTTCTAAAAGATAAAATCTCAATATACTTATTTGGCAAAAATTTGTGTGTAATCAAGACATACCGTGCTCTCATGGGCCGTCCACTTCAAAGGTAACCGTTTGCTTTTTGCACGTGGACAGTTCTAAAGTTTTTATTTGCTTTTTGCACGTAGATTAAGGAGTATTATTATTATAGATAAAGTGGGTAGCTGTATTAGAGGAAAGTGGTGGGTCTGTACTTTTTTTACTAAATAGAGGAAATTAATACCTTTGAAGCGGACGCCAGGAATAGTGAAATGGATACCTTTGAAGCGGACGGTTGGAGTATTAATTTTTCTTGTGTTCCCATGGGGGCACTGTGTGTCCCCGGGACACAAGAGACCAAATCTACTTATATATGTGGCGGTTTGTGTTATTATAGGTTAAAGACAAACAGGGCTCTGCATGGTAATTGGATATTACCGAACTCGTACCGAAATCAAACCGAAACTATTCATAGTTTTCAAACCTCACATAACATCAAACTAAGCATCACCAAAAAGTTTCGAATAAAAAAAATTGTTAACTATTTGACTTTCTCGAATTGAACCAAACCGAAATATTTTACGGTATGAACTTGGATATCATCGGATAAACCATACCGAAATCCGAACCGATCCAAATCGAACCGTACTGAACAGAAAAATCAATACAAATCTACTTTAAAATAAAATTTTATACCTATTAAAACTCAATAATGAAAAATAAACATTATATTCTACCTTAAATAAATGAGTTACACTGCAGTGCACCTGGTGCACCGGTGTACCTGAATAATCTGAACTGTTAGATCAAATATTTATTTAATCCTAACCACTAAATAAAATAAAATAATAAAAAATACAATAACTACCCCACTACCTAAAGCTTTTATTATATAAACCATCAGGTGCACCGGTGCTCCCGGTGCACCACAGAATAACCCTAAATTAATATATTCCTACTAAAATTATATATATATATATATATATGAGAGCAACTAGAGTGAGACCGATCCCATAAAAATTTAGTGGAATCGGATCTCTACTAGCTAAATGGATTAATTTGTGGGTTCTCTCATCTCTGCCTTCCAAACATATAGAGCGGACCCTCCCCCCACACACTCTCTCCTCTGCGAGAAGAATGGAACGGTATGAGGCCCAATCTCAATCTCAATATCAACATCTACGTTCCTGCTCTGTTCAATGAGAATCAAAAGCTCAGGGCGAAGTTTGAGAGAAACTTCGAGCTGTTCAGGCCCAACGAGAAGCCTGTGAACAATCTGGGATTCAACGTGACCTAGTTGGCGATCACGAACTCGTCGAGCTCTGGAGGTGGCTGCCGGTACTCCGACGATTGTGACGATGCTGAATGGCTACTTGTCCATGAACTTTGTTCCAATTTTGGTTAAATTGATTAGAGCAAGTGTACTCTATCGTGTGTAGCACGTAAGCGACCAAGTGCAAAATTTATAAGATATCGAACCCAAGGGCGAAAGTGGGTAGCCATATTTGAGAAGTGTTTCACTCTAGAAAGACTAATCGATTAAAAGAGATGGTTGATTATACTACAAACTAACAACTAGGAAAGCAATTAAAGATAGAACATGTACAAGTATGATGGAAAATTGATGAA
Source organism: Pogostemon cablin (assembly GCA_023678885.1). Taxonomy (NCBI): domain Eukaryota; kingdom Viridiplantae; phylum Streptophyta; class Magnoliopsida; order Lamiales; family Lamiaceae; genus Pogostemon; species Pogostemon cablin. Next base: position 23,187,451 of record CM042989.1, on the reverse strand, counting down.
GGTGAGCAATCTAAGAAGTATGTAAGGCAAGCAACATTCATGAAAAATGTATATATAGACTCACACACACACATGCATTGATGATCTTCATGTTATGATATTAAGGGCACTCAAAGAGTGTCTCCAATCCTCACTATTCCTATAAATACTTATGGATATTAATATATCGGTATAGAGATATTATCACAAAGAATTTTCTCTAATAGGCAGAGGCATTTTCCTAGTATTCCCTTTCTAAGGTCAAGTGAAAATTAGCTTGGTTCCCCTCATCATATCAAACACTTTCACAAGTAATTATCAATAATGTCATATCATGAGGTTCTAAGCACATAAAGGTTATGACCAAACTCCCCACATACTTAACATAGTCATCTCGTGCAATCAATGATTCAATTAAACCACTAAGCATAATATTAGAATAACCATCCTAACACTATGAATAAAGAATGTAACCACATAAATCATACATAAAATAAGAATAAGCATTCATGATAGAAAATATTCATACCAATCATTTCATCAAACATGTAGTGTGCAAAATCTACATAATCCCTAACCAATCATATTGCTAGTCTCACATGAGGACTAGCCACTACAAATCATGATAAAATCAATACAATCCATGGCATGCTCCAATTGAGCCAAATAATGAAGAAAATAACAAAATAAAGGTAAGTAGGCTCCCCTTTGATGGTGAACTTCCTCCTCTTTGATCATGCTAAAATCTTCAACCAATGGTGAATTCCTATTCTTAGATTGGTGGATGGAAGGATTTGAGAAAATCAAATGAATTGGATGGATGAAGTGAAGGATGGAAGAGATGGAGATGAATGTATGTGATTTAGGTGTTTAGTGTGTGGAAACTGATCCAAAATGATTCCTCCTGTAATTTGTGGTCAAAATATGTATTTATACCCCATGGAAGCTTCTAGAATACTTGAAAATCATAAAAATGACTTTTGTCAGAACACGGGTCGTGTGCGGACACGGCCATGGGGTGGGCGTGTAGGCATTTCGGATGCTCGCACACGGCCAAGGCGTGCAGGGGCGTGTTCGGAACACTGGTCGTGTAGGTGCAGCGCATGCAATGCATTCTCACCTTTTCGCGCATAACTTCTACATCCGATCTCTGATTTGAGTGATTCTTACGCTCACGCGACCTTCTCTTCGGTGGCTTTCCAACTATGTATGACACGTTAAGTTTTGAACTCCACATGAATACAAAAAAATAATACAAATTGGACGTGCATTTTCAGCTTTGTTTTGGCTCGTTCTCCTTCGTTTCAACTCCGAATTGAGCTCCATTTTTCCCACAACTTCTTTATCGTGTCTAGAATCTATTTTTACCTAAAAATCACACAAATTACACCAATTACCCATTCTCTAAATATTCACAAATATAGCACAATTTAAGGCACTTAATCATGAAAATCACACATTTATCATTTCAAAGCACAAATCTCAATATCTTCATATTACACCACCAAATGATATACAAAATGAATAAAAACACACAAAAATACATAATAAAAGACACTAAAATTTAAGTGAAAATGACACCGATCAGTCCCAAAGAGTACTTTATCGAATGATTTTGTGTTGCATTCTTATTAATAAAGAGGAACTATTATAATAAGATAATCTTATTAGTTTCAAAGAATGGTCTATTTAATTTTAAAAAGTAATCTAATTAATTATAAAAGGTAATTTAATTATTTCTATAAAGTGATCTATGAACTTATAGATTGCATACCATTTAATTCTTACTGTGCATTACTTCATTTTCAGAAATTAGAGTATCAAATCAAAAAGTACTCCTAATAATTTCAAAATAGTGATCTTATTAATTTTAAAGAGTGATCTAATTATTTCTACAAAGTGATTTATGAACTTACAATTTGCATATAATTTAATTCTTCATAATACATGGCTTTATTTTTTTAAATCAGAGTCTCAAATTAAAGAGTAACCACAATGATTATAAAGAGTAACCCAAATTATTATTAAGAGTGACAAAAATCATTATAAAGAGTAACCCAAATGATTATTTTGAGTAATCCAAATCATTATAAAGAGTAATCCAAATCATTATTAAGAGTAACCAAAATCATTATAAGGCGTACTAAACCAATTATTATTATGAGTAACTCAAATCATTATAAAGAGTAACCCAAATCATTATAAAGAGTAACGCAAATTATTATTAAGAGTATCCAAAATCATTATAAAGAGTAACCCAAATTATTATTAAGAGTAACCCAATTAATTATAATAAAAAAATCTAACATAAACAAATCAAATGATCCAAAATCTTATTCATAGTAAGCTAATTCATTATAAAAAATAATCTAATTAACAGAAAATAGTAACCTTATGAATCTAAAAACAAAATTTTTAACAATAATTTTCAGATTATTCACAATTCAAAGACGTCTGAAATGAACTTTTATGATTAAAACTTAGAATTTAAGACTACATTAATATTACTAATGAATTGAAAAATGTTAATGTTCATTCAACATAAATGGACGGACCTGTATGGAATTTTACAGATAAATTTGCTAAAAAAAATTCTGAATACATGTGTGATACTTTAATAAGCAGATTTCACAGGCAGTTTGACGATCAAAATTACTAGTGGCACTTCTAGTTGCTAGTCACCATATGGATGTCCAGTCAAATTTCAATGTTATCACTTAAAAAAATAGCAATTAAAAGTAATGTATAAGCCACCAGAGCACTTCTAAGGCCTATTAAATACAGAAGTTTTAAAACAACATATTACTCCAAATCAATTATTAACTATATATACATACATAAATGAACATGCTGGATATGCAGGCATGTCTTTCAACCCGCTGTGAGCCTTAGATAAAATTCAACCCACGTGTTTATGTAGGATCCAGTTTCATGAATATTTCATGGGAGTGGAAGGGCAAACATACATTGACCAATCAATGTAACCATATCTTTCAGGGCTTAAGATTGATACTGAACCTCCAAATCGAACGAACTCTGCCATCTTCAAGGCATATAACTATACAAGATAAATGTGAACATAAGAGCTAGAAAATGTGCATATTAAGAAAACATACATAATTTCAGCAACAGACAAAATTATTTGTTTTAGCTTTTAGCTTAAATTGGTTTCAGTAATAACTTCACCTAAAACTACATTCAAATGGAAAATATTTAAAATTTTACATTGAATTTTATGAAGACTATAATAATATCCAAAGTTATTATGACACAACTAAGGTTTCTGTGGTTTATGTTTCACATGCATATGCTTCATACGTAATTCATTATAACATTTAGAAGTTGAATGCGTTCTGAAAGAAATGTAGATTCATCAGAAAATTGAGGTTCTGAAAGAAGGAGGAGTTTCAAATGATGAGATGAGTGTGCAGATGAAGATGATCTTATTCAGAAGCACCACTGTTACGCCAGTAGTGATCAATCCTAATTCTAATACTAATCAGAATCAGAATCAGAATCAAGCCCCACCTGCACGCTGATAATCCTTACTCCAATGGCGAACCCATCTGTGAAACCCCCAATTGGAGCTTCCGTGCGTCGAAGAACATTCACCAAATCAGCTTATTCCAAAACTAAATCAAGAATTGCAGAGCCGCCACATCCGAGCAGCTCGAAACCAGCTGAGCAGAATAATTATTGCCTCTCAGACAGCGGCGTCAGATTGCCTCTTAGACGGCGACAGGGAGCCTCATCGCAGCCTATTGAAGACGGCATCCTCGGGCAAAAGTCCAATCACCCGACGGCGAAAGAAGGACAGCGCCAGACCACCTCTCAAACGGCGGCAAGAAGTCCTCATCGCCATGATTATCAACCACGTGATTTCTGCTCTACCATCTAATCTAACCCGTGAGAAAAGAAAAAAAAAAGAAGAATGTTGTATATACGGAGAGAGAGACAAGAGAAACGGATGTGTAGGGAAAGAGAAAGATGAGAGAGAAACTTGTATATGGAAAGAGAAAGAAGAAAGAAAAGTCAGAGGGGAAGCCCGCGTGTTATACTTGGATCCAAATAGAATCGGTTCCATGAATTTAAAAAATAAGATAGGCCCAAACTAGTAATTGTCTATACTTTTTAATAATTTAAACTCCATATTTTAAAAAAATCATCTTTTACTTTAGATATTAAAAAAATTATTAATTATTTAATTTTTATTTCTCGAACCGAACCACACCAAAATATTTTACAGTATGGATTTGGAATCATCGGATAAATAGTACCGAAACCTGAACCGATCGAAATTGAACTGTACCGAACAAAAAAACCGAATACAAATATACTTTAAAATAAAATTTTATACCTATTAAAACTCAATAATAAAAAAATAAACATTATATTCTACCTTAAATTAATATCTTCCTACTAAAATAATATATATATATATATACTTTTTATTAATAATTTAAACTCCATATTTAAAAAAAAGATCATCTTTTACTTTAGATATTAAAATATTATTAATTATTTAGTTTTTATTTTGTAAATGTAACTATAAATTTATTTTATCTAATTATATAATAGGATAAGGATTAATGTATTAAATGATTGTTTGTATAGTATTAGTTATAATGTTTTTAAATAAATTTTAAAATATTTTTACATTTGATATTTTAATTTATTTTAAATGTATTTATAAAATCACTAATTATAAATCAACATTTACATCTTATTTTTAAAATAAATATTAAAAAAAATTATAAATGCATTTGTTTGGTAAATCTATTACACCGAATTAACCGCACCGATCCAAACTGTACCAATCCAAATACAATCGAAAATCCATCCCGAATCGTACCGAATTATAAAAAATCGTACCTTTAACGAACTGAAATTCGATATGGTATTGGATTTTCTATTTATAAAAATCCGTACTGAACTTTTGGTATGGATTTTTAAAAAATCCGTATCGTTTCCCGTACCGAACACCCCTAAAGATAAATACTATTGTGCAATAATTTTTAAAGTACAAGTGGGTCAAAATTAACATATGACCTGGATATTTATACTCCAAATCAGTTTGATGGGTCATTCAATCGCAAATACTATTGTGTAATAGTTTTTAAAGTGTAACTGGGTCAAAATTAACCCATGACCCGGATATTTATACTCCAAATTAGTTTGATGGGTCTTTCAATCGTTCCCTCCCTATTCTTTAGGGTCTCTCTCAATCTCGGTCCCTCAATCTCATTCTTCCTCTCTCTCCCAATCTCGGTCTTCTCTCTCCACAGGATGAATCTCAATTTCTCTCTCCACCGTCCGATGCCACCTCTGAACTTCTTTGACATCACCGCCTGATGCCGAATCTCAATCTTCTCTCTCCATAGTTCAACTTCACCTCCGACCTTCTTTGGCATCACCGCCTCACGCCAAATCTCAGTCTTCCCCCTCCACCATCCGACACCACCTCTGACCTTTTTCAACATGTTATGGATCATTTCCATCTGATTTTTCTATAGATTCACGTCAGCTCAGTCTGTAAATTCGATGGAGATGAAAATTTTTTCATCAAACATATCTTTGATTAAAGGTTAGTATGTGAGAAAAATTCCTTCATCTCAAATAATCATCACTAGATCCGGAAACTGCTTGGGCGACGGGATTGTGATGCTTGGACAGGGAAGAGTGGTGGTGGAAAATGTATTTGCTTGAATGGTTGAATCCATAGAAGATGCATTCGAGAAGCAAGTGGACAATAAGGATGAATTTCTGTTTCTATTTTTATTCGATAGTTATACGTTTTATCATATAAATGTATTATGTTTTACTCTTAAATGTATCTTTTTGAAATGGATGAGAATTGGGCGGGAAGTTTCTATTTTAATACGACAGTGTATACGTTTTATCATATAAATGTATTACATTTTACTCTTAGATGCATCATTAAATTTGTACAAAAGATTGTATTATATTTAATTGATTTTTTATATGAAAATTAATCATGAAAGATTTTAATCCTCTATTAAACATTAAACATCACTATTGGAAGAATTGGAATACAAATTTATTGATCAATTTTATATGTTTTTATTATTAAGTGTATATATGTTTTTATTGATAAATGTACACTATTTTGATTTATTGACCAATTGTTTCTATTTTAATTCTGTAGAGTATATGTTTTATAAATGTATTACATTTTACTCTTAAATGTATCATTAAATTTATATAAAAAGTTGTATTAAATTTAATGATTTTTGAAATGTATTTTCATAATCAAATGTGAAGTAGTTGTATTTTAATAATATATATGTTTTTCTCAATAAATGTATTATTTTTAAAAAAAAAATAATAATATTATATTTATATTAGTGGATTAAATTTTGTTTATTTAAATATTTAAATATGAATTTAAAATTAACATAATGCAGATTTTGTTTGTAATAGTAAATTGAAAAAAAAAAATGAATCAAAATAATATTGTTAATATATTAATCGCCCATTTTTTATTAAAAAATTGTATTAATGACAATTGAATAGTGTACTAATATTTTAATACTAGTGGTAACAACGTTTTACGCACGTTACATGTTATTTATTCTATTCTACATTATTTAAGAAAAATAACTATTTTAATAATTTTAATTATTTATTATAATAATACATATATTTTGTCGAGAATATTTTATTATTTTATTTTTTGTATGGTTACGAAATTTTAATGTAAAGTGAATTTTAATTTTATTTTTAACTTTTTGCTTAGAATTTTTATATTAATTAGTGGCAATTGTATAATATTGTAAAACTTTTAGGGTGTTAATTTTATGGTGTGGAGCTTACACTTATTAAAAAAGTGACATATGAACCTTAGAGTGAGTTGTCCAAAATTATAATATGTAAATATTATATATATATATATATATATTATAATTTCAACTAAACAATTTTATGAATAATTAAAAAAATTAATGAAAATTGATAACATTTTTAATAAAAATTATATCATTAAAAAGATCAAATATTAGTCACAATAAACTAATTTATAAACAATTTGTAGAACTAATAAAACAATTAAGAAAATGTGAAATGGTCTTACTGTGAGATGTCACATAAGATCTTAATTTATATTTTTTAATTTTCATATTTAAATGATTTACATTTAAGGGTTTAATTAATATTTTTTTATATGTAAGTTAATTTTTAATCACATTTGGTTTTTGGTTTCGATAATTATTGTAAGTTGCTAATTATTTAATTAATTGATTATTATACTTATAATATAAATAATATTAAAATTATAAATAAAGTAAATTAATAAATTATAAAAATTAAAATATATTAAATTATAAAAACAATGTACTTCTATTTTTATTTTAATCTTGATCTTAATATATTAAAAGTGACTTGAGATTGTAATTTTCTTATATTTTTTATTTATAATATATTATATTAAATAATTAAATAATATTACATGCAAAGAAAATTAATAATAAAAACCTAAATATTATTTAGCAGCTTGTAAAATGTATGTTGATTTTTTAAATCTAATAACTTGCTGTATGGCGTAATCAGTTGGATTATTATTTGTTTTGAATGTTATAATATGTAATTTTGGAGTTATCTTAACTCTATACGGTATTTAAGCGAATACATGGATGTGGATCAAATGGACGAAATAAAATCTTCAAAGTAGCTCCGATTTATATCATGGTCATCAAGGATCATGCAATTCTGCCATGGGTTCCCTTACCATGAATATATAAGAAATTTATACCCTAGGAAACCTAATTACACAACTGATCATATATGTAAAAAAATAAATAAATAAACAACTTGTCATATATAGGTTAATGATGAACACAATCACTATTCTAAAAAATGACATAATCATCTTCTCATTCGATGCCGCATCCAATGGGACAACATTGACGTCTTCTCCTTCAATATCTGATCATCTTACTTGTTGTTCTCCTCTCATCTAATCAAGCATCAGAGAAGCTTTCTATTGCCGTCAAAAATTTATTCAAGAACACCCAATGTCTCCTTGGCCACCCCAAATCCTCCACATTTTATAATATTCAATTTACCTCTTCATATTACTTACTAAATGATTTAATTAATTATTAACGTGTAGAGGTGTTGTATATTATATTATAATAAATTATAGTTCAAGTAATATGGATTAATGAAATAAATTAAATTTTGAAAAATATTAAAGTGCATTGAATTAATTTAATTGAAGAAAATAGAAAGACATTATTACTAATAATATATTTTAATGAATAAGGGTAAAATTAAAAATAATAAAAATGAAGAGGGACAAAAGGGTCTAAATAAGTTTCTCATCTCCTTGTCACTTGTAATATATTAAGATAAGATTAAGATAAATATACTCCCTCAGTCCCGGGTATTTTTACCCGTTTGTACGGGCACGGAGATTAAGACGTTTTATTTTTTTAATATATAATGTAAGAGAAAGTAGGGATAAATTAGTAATTTAAAAAGAAAAGGTGAATAAAGTTATTGGGAATGATGAATAAAGTGTAAAAAAGTAATTAAAGTTATTGGGATTGTAAAAAGTAGGTAATAAAATATTATGTATTTTTGCCAAAAATGGAATGGGTAAAAATACGTGGGACACCCCCAAATTGGAAAGTGGGTACGTGGGACGGAGGGAGTATAAGATTTTATAATAACTGTATTATTACATTTTTTAATATAAGAGATTAGATTTATGAAGAACTGATCTGCTCGATCGATGAAGAACGATGAATCTGCGATGAAGAGCGACGAATCTAAATCGATGGAGAGAGCAAATTTGGAGCGGAATCTAGATCTACGAAGAACTGATCTGCTAGAGCGATGAAGAGTGACGAATCTGCGATGAAGAGCGACGAATCTAAATCGATGGAGAGAGCAGATTTAGAGCGGAGTTCTTCATAAGCAACGAATCTAAAATCGAAGGAGAGAACATATTTGGAGCGAATGAAAGAGATCTAAATTGAGCAGATTTTGGAACAGATGAGAGAGATTTGAAATCGCTAACGAATCTGAAATCCATGAAGAACAAATCCATGACATCACTGATGAAGAATAATGTGAGACGACGGTTGTGAAAGGTGGAAGCGGTGGTGATAATCAGGGAGACGAAGGCGACTCTATGGTGGAAGGTGGAGGCAGTGGTGATGATCGAGGCACAAGAGAGTGGAGAATGGAGATGACAGTGATGAGAAGAGAATGGAGGTGACGTCAGCATCCGGGTTGTTATATTTTATATTTGACTCATTTTCTAATTTGGGTTGTGTTATTAGTGTATACTCATTGTACACTAGATCAACTCTAGGTTAAATATGATTATTTAAGTAAAATGTGGTAATTAAAGTATGTTTTTTTAAATATTTTGAATAATACATTAAAATATATTTTTATTGTGTTATAGTATAACTCACTAAAGATATATTTCCTCTGTTCAGTTCTAAGGTATCCATTTTCTTTTTGCTCGTGGATTAAGTAGTATTATTATTATATGTAAGGTATCCATTTTCTTTTTGCTCGTGGATTAAGGAGTATTATTATTATATGTAAAGTGGGTATTTGTATTAGAGGGAAGTGGTGGACCATATTGTGTATTTTTTTACTAAATAGGAAAAATTGATATCTTTGAAGCGGACGCCAAAAATAATAAAATGGATACCTTAGAAGCGGATGGAGGGAGTACTTTAAATATCAATCAGTATATTTTACCTATATAAAAAACATACTTTAATAATAGATCAGCTCGTCTCATATAAATTCAAATTCGTCTCCTCACAAGAGAATGTTCCTTTCTAAAAATATGTCAAATTTTTATGTTGTCCATCCTCTTATCTCCCTTGCTTGACAATTTTTTTTCATAGATTAACAAATCTATTTATTTGTGTATTTTAATATGCTAAATTTAAGTATAAATAAAATGTAAATTATGGTATATGTGTTTGAAAATGACATCTAAAAATACTTCATGAAAAGAATTTAAATTAAATTTTAAAAAAACATTAAAAAAAAAAAAAAACCTAATCCCTACTCCAAGCCTCAATTCCATCGTAAAATGTCAGAGGTGGATCATCTCGCCACAAATCCTAAATTAGTGTAACTCTACATAATATCTCCTTTTCATAATGCACACGTAAAGCGTCGTCGTTGTTGTTCATTAAATAGTTCAAATTTTTATTACTTTATTTTGATCAGGTATCAATTTATATTAAAAATATTATCATTTTTTATTTATCCTATAAATTATTCATATAATTATTTAATTAAACGGTTATTACTTTTTCTTTATTATGTAGTGTCACCATTTATTAAAAAAATTATCACTTTTTATTTTTCTAGTTAATTGTGCGTGAAATAATTCAATTAGACAGAGATATCATTTTTCTTTGATTAGGAATCACTTTTATTAAAATAATTATAACGTTTTATCTATTCTATAAATTATTTGTGAAATACACTTTCGTAATTAGTTATCACTTTTTACTAAGAATATTATTACTTTTCTTTTAAATGTTATCACTTTTCATGTATATATAAATTATTCAAGAAATAGCTCACAACAACGTTATCACTTTTCATCGATTGGATATCATTTTTCATTATAAATGTTATCATTTCTTATCATTCTTACAAAAGTCATTGTTCATAAAATATACTTTCGTAATTAGTTATTATTTTTTTATTAAGGATGTTATTAGTTTTTTTTTTAAATATATGAATTACTCAATAAATAGTTTACAGTACCGAACCATGTTTTATCAATTGGGCATCATTGTTCACTATAAAAGTTATCATTTCTTATCCTTCTTACGGAAGTCGTGAGACGGCCCCACATAAATCTTTGTCATTATAAATTATTCATGACATGTCGGTGCCAAGTGGGTATAAGTATGATTTAAACAGCGATGTTGTCTAAAGTGTTATAGACACTACGTATGACACTGGCTTGTATCGGAATAGAAACTAGTGGAATGTAAAAAAGTTTAAACAACAAAAGATTCAAACACACGGATTACTCAATCATTGCACAAACTTTTGTTTATGGCGGTCTCATGGCTTGAATATCACTATTTTGGAAAAAGTTATCAAAAAAATAAATTCAAGAGATGGAAACATTCCTTCCACTCTCGAATACAAAATCGGATCTAAAATCCAAATAAGTTCTCAAATGGTAAACCTAGACTGTTAGATCTAAGCCTACTTCAAGTATGTAGTACTTTCATTACCTATGAACAATACACACAATACGAACGGGATAACAATATACACAAAGTGTGACAACACTAGTGAAAATACGAAAGCAGAAACCTAAAGATTGAAACTATCTATGCACAGAGTTTTTTGTATTCTGTAATGGGGATTCCTTCTTAATCAAACCTTAAAGTTCTGACCACCCAGCAGCTCTATTAATAGACAAGGAAATGTTACTATATGTGAACAAGTGAGTGGTCTACTAGGAAGGGTTGAACCACCTATGAGTGAGGTGATATCTACCACTACTTGGGTAACCTCCACTCCAACTTTCATAACTTCGAAGTTTGTTGAATTAATTTCTGACACGTACTAGTTTTGACTACTACAAACCTAAAAGCAACACTGAACAAAATGTACATCGAATAACATAAAAGTGTTAGTGATTAATATAAATTGCTGGAGGATCGATTTGATTCCAAATGTAACGACACTGACCTCAACACTCACATCAATAATCTCCCCCAATCACATTTAATTAGAATATTTGTGTTGAGAATTATTTTTCTTTAACTTGAATTTTTCTTAAAGTTGCATGCACACTAGATCAAAGAAGGGAACGCAATATCTTAAATTTTATCCGGAGGTTGAAGCTTCTGCAAGGAAAATGAGAGAAACAATAAAGAATCTCAACGGACCTCCTAAAACTACTAAGAAACCACCTTCGAAGAAGAAAACAGATAGACAGCATTCGTAGAAAAGGACAAAGAGCAGATAGAAAATCAGGTTATCCCAAAAGAGGCTGAAATAGAAGCAGAAAAAGAAACATAAGTGATAGGAGATAGATCACTACATGAGGATGACATCCTCTTTCGAGAGACTTTCAAGTCCACGAACGTAGGAGGATCAGGCGTAGTTGGAGCTATTCGTGCTAATGAGTCGAATGACATAAGTCCAGCCCTGATAATATGGTGGAGAAAAACTCCTTTGCCGGAAGCATTTTTGATGAGCCATATGGACTTCTAAATTTTTCAACAGCTATATGGATACCGTGAAAGTTTCGGACGCTACTGATGATAGTTGAAAGATGAGACTTTTCCAGTTTTCATTAGTTGATAAGGCAATGGAGTGTTATGATAACTTGGAAGGTGACAGTTGTTCTAACTGAACTGAATTGCAGCAGCTATTTGTTGATCGATTTATGCCACCAGGTAAAGTTCTTGCGTTGAAACATGAGATCAATCAGTTCAAGCAGCGGAGAGATGAGTCGTTTGGAGAGACATGAGATCTACAAAGACCTTGACAATGATTTAAGAGTGTTAGTTAATGCTTCTGCTGGAGGAACGATTTTTGGTAAGACGTCAAGAGTCGTAGAGAAACTGTTTGATGATATTTATGCGAATTCTAGGGATTGGCCTTCTGAAAGAATCCATGGAGATTATGTACTTGGAAGAGTTGCACACGTTGAAGAGAAGGTTGCCGAAGCTGATAGGAATGATAAGGTTGTCACTCAGTTGGAAGAGATGAACAAACACCTGGTTACTTTGATATCAGGTAATAATAGGGGAGGCAACCAAGGGACTGCAAGTGAGGATGTGGTTATGAAAGCTAATATTGATGAAGTGTTGGCTACGTATATGAAAAAGAATGATGGTGACATTAAAAATATCAATAACTGCATTGTTCTTATGGATTCAAATATGACAAAGTAGAATGAGGAAGTCAATAAGCAGTTGTAGAATCTCACATATACCATGGGCCAAATTTCTACTATAGTGAATCAGCAGCAGTTTCAGAAGGAAAAGTTTCCATCGGATATAGAAATCAACCCAAAAGAGTGCAAAACGATCACTTTAAGGTCAGAAAAGCAGTATAAAGGTCCAGAACTGATGCAAGATAAAATAAAACAATGTAAGACAGAACAGGAACAGAGCCGCTCGGCCACGGCTCGACAACCAGCTCGAGCCAAGTTGGGACTAGAAAGTGTCGAGTTACAGCCGAGCGGGGTACATGGAGGTCTGAAAGCAGTTCAGAGTGCGGCTAGACACCGGCTTAGGTTGAGTTGCTCTCCACTTGGCGACTCGCTCGAGCCGAGCTACCCCCCAGGATTCTTAATAAAGAGCCTTGATGAGAAGTTCAGAAAGTCCGCTGATGCAATGAGGAATATCCAGATCAGTATTCCCTTCTCAAAAGCTTTGGGTTAGATACCGTATTATGCAAGGTTCATCAAGGAACTCATCTCCAAAAAGAGAAGTCTGAATAGTGTGGAAACGGTTAATCTGACAGAAATTTGCAGCTCAGTTATTCAGAAAAAATTACCAGAAAAGTTGAAGGATCCTGGCAGCTTCATCATTCCTTGCGAGATTGGAAGAGGACAAACTAGAAAAGCACTTTGTGATCTTGGAGCAAGCATAAATTTGATGCCCTTCTAGGTATTCAAGAAGCTTTGGGAGAGTTGAAACCTATATCTGTAGCCTTACAATTAGATGATAGGTCGTTGACATATCCCGATGGAGTTATTAAAGATGTGCTAGTGAAGGTGTCAAATTTGATTTTTCCTGTGGACTTCCTTGTTCTTGATATGGATATCACAAAGGAAAGTTGAGGTTGCGGGTGAATGATAAAGAAATCGTCCTCTCATTGAATAAAGCGATGAATGGGCTTACAAAACAGTATGAATTCAAGTATGTAGAAGTAGTAGAGGAGATCGTGAAGGATGCCCTACATTTGATCCTGTCTAAGGATCCTGTTGAAATATGCATAAGCGAATCTCTTGCTTTTCCTACTACTAATCTTGATGAAATGTCTAATGAGCTTTCTATTGAATTTCTTGAGGCCTTACTTAATTTTGATGAAAGCAAGTATGGACATGAAGATACACCAGTGGAGAAAGTCATGTGGATAAAGCAATACTTGCCTCTACGTGTTAAAGGGGACAACATCAAGGAGGAGAAGAAAGCCGAACTCAAGCCACTTCCAGATCATCTCATGTACGCTTATTTGGGGGAGAATGAAATTATTTCGGTAATTATGTCAACTTCTTTATCTAAAAGTGAACTTGATAAAATGCTAGCTATTTTGAGATTACATAAGTCTGTAATAGGGTGGTCAATTGAAAATTGAAAAGAATTAATCCTACTTTTTGCATGCATAAAATAAGACTTGAAGATGATGATAAAAGTTCTGTGCAGTATAGCAGAGGTTGAACCTCGCTATGCAGGAAGTTGTTAGAAAAGAAGAGCTTAAATGGTTAGATGCAGGAATTATCTTTCCTATTAGCAATAGTACATATGTGAGTCCTTTGCATGTGGTAGCTAAGGAGGGGGAATGACTGTAATTAAATCTGATTATGGTGAAGTGCTTACTACTAGAGTACCTACGGGATTGCGTGCCTGTGTTGCTTATAGAAAATTAAATGAGAACACGCGTAAGGATAACTTTCCTTTACCCTTTATGGATCAGATATTGGATAGACTTGCAGGTTATGATTTTTATTGTTTCTTGGATTGGCACTCTGATTACAATCAGATAATAATTACACCGGGGATCAGGAAAAGACTACATTCACCTACCCCCTATGGCACTTTGGCTTTTGGAAAGTTATCCTTTGGTTTACGTAATGCATTTGTGACTTTTCAAAGGTGTATGATGGTTATTTTTTAGGGTCTGATTGAAAGAATCATGGAAGTATTTATGGATGATTTCTCTATTTTTGATTTTCCTTTGACTCTTGTCTGTCTAACTTGTCTATGGTCTTAGAGAGATGTGAAGAAACTAATCTTGTCTTGAACTGGAAGAAATGCCACTTCATGGTGAGAGACGTGATAGTTTTGGGACATCATGTTTCTGCTGCAGGTCTTCAGGTTGATCGTGCCATTAGTGGGCGATGAAAGCTTCTCAATCGCCACCACCTTTGCACGATCAACCTGAAGACCTTCAGCAGAAATATGATGTCCCAAAATTATCTCGTCTCTCACCATGAAGTGGCATTTCTCCCAATTCAAGACGAGATTAGTTTCTTCACATCTTTCTAAGACCATAAACAAGTTAAACAGACAAGAGTCAAAGGAGGAACCAAAAACAGAGAAATCATCCATAAATACTTCCATGACTCTTTCAATCAGACCCTCAAAAATAGCCATCACACATCTTTGAAAAGTCGCAGATGCATTGCATAAACCACAGGCTAACTTCCTAAAAGCAAAAGTGTCATAGGGTAGGTGAATGTAGTCTTTTCCTGATCCCCTGTACAATCATCTGATTGTAATCAGAGTAACCATCCAAGAAATAATAAAAATCATAACATGCAAGTCTATCCAATGAAAGTGATCCTTAAGCATGTTCTCATTTAATTTTCTATAATCAACACAGACACACCATCCCGTAGGTACTCTAGTAGCAAACACTTCACCATCATCAGATTTAATTACAGTCATTCCCCCTTTCTTAGTTACCACATGCAAATGACTCAGATATGTACTATCGCTAATAGGAAAGATAATTCCTGAATCTAACCATTTAAACACTTCTTTTCTAATAACTTTCTGCATAGCAGGGTTCAACCTCCGCTGATGCTGCACAGAACTTTTATCTTCATCTTCAAGTCTTATTTTATGCATGCAAGAAGCATGATTAATCCCTTTAAAATCTTCAGTTGACCACCCTATTGCAGACTTATGTAATCTCAAAATAGCTAGCAGTTTATCAAGTTCACTTTCAAATAGAGAAAAAGATACAATTACCGAAAGAGTTTCATTCTCCCCCAAATAAGCGTACATGAGATGATCTTGAAGTGGCTTGAGCTCGGCTTTCTTCTCCTCCTTGATCATGTCCCCTTCAAAATGATGAGGCAAGTATTGCTTTGTCCACATTACTTCCTCCACTGGTGTATCTTTATGTTCATACCTGCTTTCATTAAAATTAAGTAAGGCCTCAAGAAATTCAATAGAAAGCTCATTAAACATTTCACCAAGATTAGTAGTATGTAAAGCAAGAGATTCGCTTATGCATTTTTCAATATGATCCTTAGACATGATCAAAGTCAGGTCATCCTCCACGAACTCCTCTACTACTTCCACATACTTGCATTCCTGCTGTTCTGTTAGCCACTGCATCGCCTTATTCAATGAGAGGACGATTTCTTATCATTCGCCCACAACCTTAACTTTCCTTTGAACACATCTATCAAAGTTTTTTCAGTTGCAAGGAATGGGCACCCCAAAATCAGAGGCGCACCATACATGTTATCCTCCATATCAAGAACAAGGAAGTCCACAGGAAAAACCAAATTTGACACCTTCACTAGCACATCTTTAATAACTCCATCGGGATATGTCAACGACCTATCATCTAATTGTAAGGCTACAGATGTAGGTTTCAACTCTCCCAAAGCTTCTTGAATACCTAAAAGGGCATCAAATTTATGCTTGCTCTAAGATCACAAAGTGCTTTTCTAGTTGGTCCTCTTCCAATCTCGCAAGGAATGATGAAGCTGCCAGGATCATTCAACTTTTCTGGTAACTTTTTCTGAATAACTGAGCTGCAAATTTCTGTCAGATTAACCGTTTCCACACTATTCAGACTTCTCTTTCTGGAGATGAGTTCCTTGATGAACCTTACATAATACGGTATCTGACCCAAAGCTTTTGAGAAGGGAACACTGATCTGGATGTTCCTCATTGCATCAGCGGACTTTCTGAACTTCTCATCAAGGCTCTTTATCAAGAATCTCTGGGGGAAAGGAATTGGCACCTTTGTTTTTGGAAGTCCAAAACTATCTTTTTAGAATACCGCCTCTGTTTCTCTCAATTTTTTAGCTTTTTGCCATTTTTTTCAGCGATTTCTAAATCTGATTGGCTTTTTACAGAATTCAGATGAGCTAAAAATCCCAGAGGGCAGCTCGGCTCTAGCGAGTCGCCAAGTGGAGGGCAACTCGGCCTAAGCCGGTGTCCAGCCACACTCTGAACTGCTTTCGGACCTCCCTGTACCCCATTCAGCTGCAACTCGGCACTTCCTATCCCCAACTCGGCTCGAGCTGGTTGTCGAGCCATGGCCGAGCAGCTCTGCTCTGTTCATGTTCCGTCTTGCATTAGTTTTGTTTCGTCCTGCATCAGTTCTGGACCTTTATACTACTTTCCTGACCTTAAAGTGATCGTTTTACACTCTTTTGGGTTGAATTCTGTATCCGATTGAAACTTTCCCTTTTGAAACTGCTGCTGCTACTGATTCACTATAGTAGAGATCTGGCCCATGATATACGTGAGATTCTACAATTGCTTATTGACTTCCTCATTCTGCTTTGTCATATTTGAATCCATAAGTACAATGCAGTTATTGATATTGTTAATGTCACCATCATTCTTTTTCATGTACCTAGTCAACACATCATCAATATTAGCTTTCCCTTCTTCGGTTTTAGCTCTATGATCAAAATTAGGAGGGTATAGAACTGCATCATTCGAATTTGAATAAGCAAAGTTCACATGCCTCTTTTGATTCTGCCAGTTTCCTCCTTGATTACTAGGACATCCCCCTTTGTTATTCATGTAGTTGGAATTTCCTTGAGGGTTCCTATTTCCTTGCCAAATTTGAGGTGCTTTGGTACCTTGGAGACTCTACCTCATAACCCAATTCACATCCTTCAACCTCTTAAAGGTTCATAACTACATCCTCACTTACAGTCCCTTGGTTGCCTCCCTCATTATTACCTGATATCAGGGTAACCAGGTGTTTGTTCATCTCTTCCAACTGAGTGGCAACCTTACCATTCCTATCAGCTTCAGCAACCTTCTCTTCAATGTGTGCACTCTTCCAAGTACATGGTCTCCACAGATTCTTTCAGAAGGCCAATCCCTAGAATACGCAGAATACGACTCCTGACGTCTTACCAAAAATTTTTCCTCCAGCAGAAGCATCAACTAACACTCTTAAATCATTATCAAGACCATTGTAGAAGACACTGATGAGCTGAGACCTTTTAAATCCATGCTGTGGGCATCTCCTCAAAGTATCTCTAAATCTTTCCCATGCCTCTCCAAACAACTCATCTCTCTGCTGCTTGAACTAATTGATCTCATGTTTCAACGCAAGAACTTTACCCGGTGGCATAAATCGATCAACAAACAGCTGCTGCAATTCAGTCCAGTTAGAACAACAGTCACCTTCCAAATTATTATACCACTCTCTTGCCTTATCAACTAATGAAAACTGGAAAAGTCTCATCTTTTACCTATCATCAGTAGCGTCCGAAACTTTCACGGTATTCATATAGCAGTTGAAACGTTTAGAAGTCTATATGGCTCATCAAAAATGCCTCCGGTAAAGGAGTTTTTCTCCACCATATTAATCAGGGTTGGACTTATGTCATTCGACTCATTTGCACGAACAACTCCAACTACGGTGGTGGACTTGAAAGTCTCTCGAAAGACGATGCCATCCTCATGTAGTGGTCTATCTCCCATCACTTCTGTTTCTTTTTCTACTTCTGTTTCAGCCTCTTCTGGGATAACCTGATTTTTTATCTGCTCTTCGTCCTTTTCTACAACTGCTTTAGGATTCGGTCTATTTGTTTTCTTCTTCGAAGGTGGTTCCATAGCAGCTTTAGGAGGTCCGTTGAGATTTTTTATTTTTCTCTCATTTTCCTTGCAGAAGCTTCAACCTCCAGATAAAATTTAAGATATTGCGCTCCCTTCTTTGATCTAGTGTGCATGCAACTTCAAGAAAAATTCAAGTTAAAGAAAATAATTCTTAACACAAATATTCTAATTAAATAAGCAATAAAAGAAAAATAAACAATTAAACTGTCCCCGACAATGGTGCCAAAAACTTATTGAGTGTTTTTTACGTACTTCAATTAAATTCTCAAGTGTAAATGATATCAATTGCAGTGACAAGCGACCAAGTTTTATTATCGAACCCCAAAAAATAGCTAATTATTTCTTTATTTTTAATTACTAACTAATCAGAATCAAGTAACCAATTTCCAAGATTTATAATTTAATTATCTAAAGACTAAAATATTAAATAACTCAATAATTAAAGGCAAAGAAAATTAATTTCAAGATTAAACCAAGAGAAAAGCAACAGTTCTAAGGTATCTGGTATAGACCAATTAATTTGGATTCCTAGACTTCCAATTGTTTATTCATGCAACATCAATGAAAATACACCACAACCCTTTCATACCACCAGATATGATCCGATTTTAAGCTAATAGTATATTCTATTTTATTACCTAAGGTGCGTGAATATTAACAATCCTCCTTCCTAGAAACTAATCAACGCAAACAAAAACACCTTCGGATGGCAAGTTCGACTAACAAGATATTTTCTTAAAGTACTACAAGGCTTATTCATTTCCCACTTGAATGTATAATTGCATTGTTCCACTAAACAATTCAAGTAGCTTATTTACCAGTCCTTAAGAATTAATGTATTCACGGACAAATTACCTTAATTCTTAAAAGATAAACAAAATAATTCATGAACGCACACAAGCTAACATATTAAATCAAGCATCACGGGCATTGACATAAATTTATTATGAAGACGTTACGAAGCAAAAAAGTAAGTCTTAATTAACCAAATAAAATCATAATATCAATTGCATAAAATTACAAAATTGGTCTAGGTCTCCAAATCAATTTAATCTATCCTTCAAACCTTAAAACTGTAAAGGGTAGCCCATTAGGTTACAAGCAACACTCATGGCCATGAAATTCATACCAACAATCACGGCAAATGAAAGAGAAAGATTAGAAACACGAAACCCTAGTGTCAGCTAGATCTGCATTCCTTCTTCATCTCTTCAATCGTCCAATCTCTCTCAATCTGCACTTGGAACGCCTTCAAAATGGATTAATGTATGATGATGGGCAGCGTGAAATCACGATGTGTGAAGTGTGGATCTGATGGGTTCTCTCTCTTGTGTGTGTGATCCCCCTTCTTATATCTTGGGTTGTTTTCAGGGCTTTTTCGCATCGAAAATACGCAAAAACACGTTCTGGAAGTCAAAAATACGTTGTTGGATCGAATAGGCCGCAACTGGGCCAAAAAATATGCAGCTCGGCACGAGTTGGGCTTGGACAATGCTGAGCCACTGTCGAGTCGTAGCTGAACAGATTAATGACCACGTGTTTGACCCTAGGACACCAACTCGGCTAGATTGGGCTACCGAGCACCCCCAACTCAGCTCGACCAGCTTCCAAACTGGCTCTTCCCGATTCTGTTCCATGTTGCTTCTGATTCTGATCTTATTTTCCCCTAATTTAAACATTCAAAACTCACAAAAATACCTTAGTAGCCTCAAAATCGTGTAAATACTCAAACGTACACATTTTCATGCAGAAACGATAACTTTCCTAAGCAAAATGGTGTACTGTGCATACATAAAATGCATGAAATTTCACTCTCAACAATGGGAGCATGCTTTGGGATACCTAGAATGGTACGCAGAAAAAATTACCCTCAAGTACAAAACCCTCGTAGAGCCGATGCTCAGGTGTTTGAGCCACCTCTCCTGCATACAATCCGTTTGAGAAGATCTTCACGGCCACCAAATTAATGAAGCATTTACTCAATTGATAGAGAGAGGATTCATCCATTCCAGAGGACGAGGCAATGCGAAAAATGGCCTAAGTACGATTGATGCGGGCTATTATGTCCCTCCTCAGAGACTATAATCATTAAAAAAAACCTCTAATATTATTCACTCTATTATGTAATTTTAATGTAAACCTATGAAACTACGAATTTGTTATCTTTTATGCACTTCGAAATCCTCTAATATTGCTCTATTTGTTATTATGTGATAGATGCTAAAACTCGTAATGATTATGTTGGAGCCATTAAAAATTAAAGTATTCGATCATGACTCATCGAAAATTCACCCACTATTCGACCATTGTCAATCGACAATTTGAACTCTGTTCAACCATACTTGGTCGAAATTTTCCATTTTGTTTGACCACTCAAGGTCAAAAATTTCCATTCTGTTAGACCACTCTTGGTCGACAATTTTCATTTTCTTTGACCAGGCTTCGTCAATATTTTCCATTTTGCTCGACTAGTTATTGTCAAACATTATTATCCAACACTCAATGATGTTAACACACAATCATTCTTAATGAGAAGTAAAACATAATAATCCAACACGTTCTCATACATATTTGTAAAATAAGAAGTACGAATGACAAATTATAAAATCACTCGAGACATATGGTTTCTCTTCTCCTCTAAGCAGCTCCTGGTGATATAGGCTTTTCGTAATCATCTACTCATTGTTTCAACATGGACTCCCAATTACTTGTTTGTAGTTGCCTCCTTAATACTAAATGTTGGCTTTCGGCTCTAAATAAAATTTAGACCACAATTACATTCTGTTGTTTATAAACAAAAAATCTTAAGCAAAATTTGAAGTGACATTTACATACCGACTAGTCGTGGTATTTCCATAATGCTTAATGTCATTAACAAAAACAAATTTCTATTTGTATGGCTCCACCCATTGGTTGATAGCATACTTAACCGCATTGGGGTAATAGCGGAATTCATGTCTAAACCTCTTTACTCGTTCGATGAATAGCTCATCATTATCCACTAACACCACTGAATTTCACGCAGACGTGAATGATAAAACCATCACATTTATCCTTCATACGAATTTTTTTTATAATTCACTGTAATGTTCTTATTTATATCCTAATGACAAAGGAAATGACTGGTACCTAGATAAATACTCTCAATGGCATTGATTAGAGATTTCTCTCTATCAGTCACCGGGTGAAAACCTTCTATTATCAAGTTGGCATCACACAATACCAACTCATCACCATTAGGCTCCATGAAGTCTTGTCCCTTCGTCTATTAGCCATCTACATAACACGCATTTTACAAATTAATTCAAGGCTTGAAAGCATAATTTTCAATTTGAAACGATCTCACTTCTGAAATATTTTTCCACACACTACAGTGATGTTTGGTTTTGGGGTTATGTGGGATTTAAAAATTATGAATAGTGATTCTATGTTTGTTTTGGATTTTTGGTATGATAAGTTTTAACTTTATGTCAAATCAATATATTAATTTATTTAAAAAGTTAAATGAGAGAGGAGAAATAAAGAGAGAAGGTGTATTAATTGAGGAAAGAGAATGTAATTGGTATATATAGGAGTGGTTTTTAAAATCTGAATGCGGGTTTTGAAAACCAAAACCTTGGTTTAAAACCCGAAAACGTACATCACCTACATGTATTAGCATAAATTAGAATAATTCTCACATCTGTGACTCTCATAAGCAGCCATTTCCTTCATTCATTGTAAACATAAATTAAAAAATTTATGCATATACATACAAGTTTAGAAAATGTGTGATTAAAATAGTAAAAAAATATATTTAAAAGAATTCTCACATCCAAAATCTGTTGGCTCTTAGCTGGCATCTCCCTTCTTCACTTTCATAGAAAGCAAACGGAATAGATGATTGGGATGGAAATATATGGGACTTGCCTCGATAGCAATGTTATAGCTTTCAAAAAGTTCATGCAACTTGCTTTACACTGATTTTCATTTAAAAAATAATCAATTCTCTATACTTGTATAAAGTACAAATTTGATATGGGAAATGAAGAACCAGAAAACAAGTTGATTATTACATAAAATGGCTCAAAAAACTTACATAACTTCTCTCCCATTGTCCATTTGTCTTTCGAAATACTACATGCATAGTTCTAATCGAAAAGTGAAAAGAGTTGAAAGCCTTTTTCTATTTGAGTGCATGAACCAACATCAGAGAATTTTGAATTATAACGAGTGCGGACATCCAATCTTAACCCAATGTTATTGTCAATATTAGGAATTGATTTCACTCTCTTCAAATCTTTTCATTCTATTTTCTGAACTTTTCACATACTCTCTAATCTTGCTCAAGACCTTATCACCAAATTTTATGTCTTCCTATAAAATTAAATTTAATACATGGCAGTACATTGAACATGAAAAAATTCACCAAAACAAATCAAACCACCATTCATCATATCTGGGTCTTTCAAAATAATCTACATAGCATCGTTATTAGACGCATTATCCAATGTCAAAGAAAATTACTTTTTTTTTTTTACCAATTTTTCATTCCTTTAAAAACTCCAAAATTTTTGCAGCCAATTCAGTTCCAGGAGGTGGGAGGAAATGGTTAAAGTTAAGTATCGTACTGTTTAGTTTTCAATTTTCATCAACAAAATAATTAGTTAAGCAAATATAACTCTCCCCTGTACATGCAATCCACAAATCAAAAGTCAAACAAACACTATTATGAATTTAAGCAAAAACATTTTGACGGTTGACACGTTCCTTCAAATATCTTATTTAAATAAAAAACAAAAATGTTCCTAGATATATGCAAAAGAGACCAAGATTAATATACTTGAGGAAAGCTCTAACGCCATCATATTCAACAAACTAAAACGATAACACATGCTTAATGACTGCAATTGCTAATAATTCATGTGCAATTTTTAGCTTCATGATTCTATATACTAATTTCGCATCATTACAAATAACTTTTTGCCCTACTTCATTAATCTTCAAGTTTTGACATTTAGAAACTTCATTACCACCAGCCCCTTAAAAAAAATCCAAATTCATGAAAATTCAAATCGTGTCAATATCGAGTCAAGTGTATTTTTATCACTTTGGGCAAATTTTAAATTGTTCTTAAAAAGTGTGCTGGAAAGAAAAAAAATTAAAAGTAAATGCCCCTTTTAAAATTTGACCCCTCAAATATTGTGTGCATTCATGAGTTACCATGCTTGCCAACCACATATATACACATTCAAATATTGTGTGCATTAAAGGTAGTTAATTGATGATAAGTAAAGTGCTCATTAATATTGTGTGTTTTTGTTAAACAATTTTTCGTGTATTCTTTAGATATTTTATTGTAAAGTGAATACAAAGTACATTTTGGTTTGTTATTTCTTGATGATCTAAATAGGCAAATTTATTAATCTAAACTGAAATCGGAAAAAAAAAACCCTTTAGTTATTAAAATTATATACACACCTTCACCTTTTGTTCTCATTCCTATTTTGTGGTTTCATCACTCATTCATCTCGGAAATCAAATGAATAATATCAACACCGGTTACTCAATTGTTTTGGAAAAGATAAAAACAATAATCATGCCATCGAGTTTAATTTTCCATCAAAAGAATAATAAGCTCAACACCTTGGTATATAGAATAAAACCACCTTAGGACAACAGAGTTAACCCAATTTTCACAAAGCAAAAGCGGTAAAAATAATTTTTTTACTGTAAAGTCCATTGAATGGTTCCCATGTGATTACGTGGTACAAATCTTGTACAAAAAAGAGAATCAATTGAGATATTTTCAATATTATACAAATCCTTGACCAATAAGTAGTACTCTTTCAATGCATCATTGACCACACTGCTCCCCATCGGCTACCCACATTCACAACCTACAACAACCCAATCCAACATTATAATATTCATTTCTCTTTCTTTTACATATACAACCTATAATTCAATCCAAATTTAATTTTTTATACTTCAATAACAACCCAACTCAAGTTACTCAACCTACATTTTTAATAAAATATTCATTTCTCTCATTTATATACATACAATAATTATAATTAAATTATATATTATTATTTTTTAAAATTTTCTTAATAATTATATATATTTAAAATTAAAATAATATTATATTCTTAAAAATATTTAATTCCATAATTATAATAAAAAAACTTTTGAAAACACAAAGAAAGAAAAAGATATAATTTGAGATTGAAAAAAAATTGAGTTTTTTTTAATTCAAAATATATCAATATTATACTCTATTTATA
This sequence comes from Pogostemon cablin, assembly GCA_023678885.1. NCBI lineage: Eukaryota > Viridiplantae > Streptophyta > Magnoliopsida > Lamiales > Lamiaceae > Pogostemon > Pogostemon cablin. Next base: position 23,162,394 of record CM042989.1, on the reverse strand, counting down.
GAGAACAAAAAATTAAGAAATTTGATTATTTAATTTATTTTTAAAATAATTTAAATATTATTTATTAAAAATTTAAATTATTTATCTATAAAAATAAATTTCAACTAATCATAATATGACATCTGTCAAGTTATTAGATTAAAGTGAAAGGTGGGAATGGTTGAAGTACAAGTTGCAGCGCAACCGGTTGCTCCATTATTTTCTTTTTTTAATTTTTTTTATTCCCACTTTCTTTGTCTTATGTGCACGACCGAATCAAACGGTGATCAATGGGGATAGTCTTATAAGGTTGAGAATTGAATTAAGTTGAGAGGTCTGCTTGGTGACCCATGATCCACCTGTGACCCTCTCACATGATGTGAGAGGATCACGGGTCATCACGAATCACCCAAGCAGGCCTCTCAATTTAATTCAATTCTCAGTGAGAGGGTCACGGTCACACAAGAATTATCCTTTTAACTTACATTAAATGTGTGAGCAACAACAACCATAACAATTCCATTTAAATTACTGAGGTTTCTCTAGTTTCTCCTTCTCCCTTCTTTCCTTGGATGCTTTAATTCTATTCTCTTGTGAAGATGGCAACCTACTCTCATGTAATCTCTGTCTATGTGAGTGGAAGGGATGAACCAACCTTACAGCTGCTGCGAGGCAAATGAAGGTATACGTGGAGAATCTGGTGTTGGGTGTCACAGTTGAGGTGCACACAAGCCAATGTTGCAGGTTCAAGATTCAGGGGCAAGACGGTGTCGTTTTCATGGATGCTGAAGAAACTGTGGATGATGATCTCCTCAGAGACGTTGCCAACCAGATTGCAGATCATTATGTCAGCACCAGAGGCTTCATTCGTCTTCGAAGCAAGTCCATTGTCATCGAAATCTGGAGTTGAGCTCCGGAGGGAGTGAGGAAGAAGGCTGCCAAAATGAAGAAAGCTCTGGACAAGTATCGGGTTCGGATCGAAGAGTCCGGCCCGGAAGAAGCTTTCGTGGTTCGAAACGAAGACGGCATCCAATTCTTCCGTCTCACGGAAAACGTCCCGCCCTATCATGTAATGAGCGGCCTCTATGTGAAACCTATTGTTGTCGAAGTTGAGAGAGCTGCAAATCACCGTTAGGGAGTTTTGCAATTTAATTTCCAAAAAGATGATAGACAAGTTTGTCTCTGCACAAGTTTCCCGGCCTCCTTGTCGGAGATTTTAGTTTAGTTTTCGATGTTGTTCGCCTTCAATTTTAATTTCTAACTATGACTCCAATGAATTGCTTTTCTTGTGTATTTTTTTTTTAAATAGGGATAAAATCTAACCAGTATTAGAATTAAACAATAGATTAACTGATGGAATCCCTTAAAAATTAAGGACTCACATTGGGATGATTTCTATTTCAAAAACAAGTTTTTGCAGGTTTAGTGATGAACCAAAATAAAATGAGTTAATCGAAAAGGCATACGAAGCATGCAAGATTATGTGCCACTGATTAGAAGATGCATGGACCGGTTTGTATATCACGAAGCAGATTAGATCCTTTTGTGCTCCACTAATAATTCTGTTTTCTTATAGATATCATAATCTTAAAAAATATCAAAGGACTTGTTAGTCTGTTATTATGTTGTATGCATAATTGATCCAATTCCATTGCTCCTTCATTTTGCAGTTGGGAGTCTGATATTACTAAATATAAGAAAAAATATATTTATTTAATTTAATAGCTTAAATTTTGCCATCTGTTTCATGATCCTATCAGATGATCCGTTTGAACATGTGGCTTCAATACTTGTAAACATATCACAGAAAAGGTTGGAAGAAAGTTTCTATTGGATCCCAAGCAAGGACTTCTTAAGCAAATTATTAGGCAAATCGATTCAACAAGCCCATTGCAAAAGAAAGGGGGTATCTCATTATGGAGTTTAATTGTGGTGCCATCGGGTGCACCAGAGTAATCTCAACTGTTAGATTCGTTTTTCTAATAATCCTCACAACTCAATAAATTAAAATAATTTAAATTAAATTTTATAACTGACCACTACACCCTTATTTTACCCTATAAACTTTCAGGTGCACCAGTGCACCTGATGCACAATAGAATAACCCCTCGTTTTGTTGTTTATTTACTTAGACCATTATGCTACATAAATCCCAATTTCCATATTTGTTGTGTGATATGCTAATTATTAATCAACTTTATGTTGGAAAGTTTCTTCAAGAAGAAAACAAATATGAAAACAAATATACTTGGCTCTGTTCATTGAGGTTATTATGAAACTTTTGAATCAGCCTTACTTTCTTCTTACAGGTCTTGGGAACCATTCAGAATTGTTGTTTCGAAGCCTAGAACAAGCTGCAAAATTTGCTTCTGATATCACAATTTCTTTGGCCTGCACTTCTACTTCCAGTTGCTAGGAACAAGGTGATATTGGAACTCACTCAATTTCATACTTTTGATGAATGAATCTTTCACATATTTTCGCATTATTGCAATTCATGATCTATTTTCTTGTTATAGAGTTGGGTACTTAATAATCTAGCTGCCACTCATTTTTTCAGACTATTGGGAGTAGGGGTGTGCATCGGTGTAAAACCGAACCGAATACCAAAATTTACAAAAAAACATTCAACCGAACCGTAACCGAATAAGTGGAGAAGCCGAACAGAACCAAACTCGGTTTTAAAACCGATTTAACCGAATTAATAGGGGGAAAATAAGAAGTAAAATAGCAGCAAATTTCCAATAAAATGGGGTGGAATTCTTACTCCAAAATTTTATAATAACCCCATTACCCATGTAATGTAAACGAAAATTTCAATTAATAGGTGCACTAAAACAGAGAAAATGACTGACTGTACAAAAGAATTGGATTACTAAGCCTTTTTCTACCCTAAAATTTGGTAATAGAAATTAGGGTTTACAAGTGGAATTAATGAAAACCAACCATTGAAGCAAATGCTCAAAAAAGAGAGATTGGGAAGAGCTCACTGTTCATCTTTGACAACGAGAATGAGTGCAGCAAGTGCGGCCTCATTTGCGTCGGCGCAGGCGGAGGTGAGCATGTTGACGAGGGGTAAGACGGCGGTGGAGAAATGGCATCGGTGGTGGACGGTGGAGGAAGGGGAAGCATCATCAACATCGGAATTGAGATAGCAGTGCCGTGGTGGTCTTCCATGCCATTTCACTCTCCAATTTCCGAGTAGAGGGAGGGAGTTTGACTGTAAGGCCATCTCCAGCGGAGCGGTAATTTGGCGTGAAAAGGTGTTTTGCCGTGAAAATCAATTTCCAGTAGCATCGCTATTCTTGATGGCATTTTGCAGCGGGCCTTAAAATCCCACCAAAATGCGGTGGGTATGCCGTCCTCAATACCCATTATTTTATTATTTTTTGTTCCTTTTAATTAATTAATTAATGATAATAGATGAATTAATTTGTGTGTTTAAATAATTTTTTGTATTTATTTATGTGTTTTATGTAGATTTTATTTTAATACATTTATGGAGTTTTTATTTGGACTATTTTATTTTATTTTTATGTATTATGTATTATGTATGTATATATTTTTTAAATATTTTTTTAAAACAATTAAATTAAATATGAGATTTAAATATAAAATTAAAATTACATAATACAATGCATAATTAAAATTACATTACACAATACATAATTAAAATTACATTTTGCACAATGCATAATTAAAATTACATTACACAATACATAATTAAAATTACATTTTACACAATACATAATTAAAATTACATTACACAATACATAATTAAAATTACATTTTACACAATACATAATTAAAATTACATTACACATTATAAAATCAGAGACAAGGAAGCCCATTATGACCTTCGAAATACGTTAATTGATCATCTATGGATGAAGTATTCCAACTCAGAAGACTAGTTATTTAAGTTATTGAATATTGTAATTTAATTTTCAAGTGTTTTATTAATTAATGAATATCTTTTAAATATTTAAGATAGATTTATTTTGTTTAAAGTAAAGATAAATATATCAAAATTAAATGCATAATAATATTAATTATGTTGAAAATAGATTAAATAAAGATTAAATGAATTTTTTATTATTTAGTGGAAAAGTAGTGCAAACTGCTGGAGATGAATTACTGTTTTCATACCATTTTGGTGCTAAATGTGCTGTAAAATGGTGCAAACTGATGGAGATGAGATGAAAGGGAAATGAGTGGGTCAATTTAAAAGTAGACAGAGAGGGAGTTTGACTTTGAATTGTAAGACATAGAGGGAGAAATAGGTGGGGTTTGCTGATTGGGCAGTGAAGGGTTCCAAAATTAGAGTTATTATATTTTAGTACGGTAAAGGAGTATCAAATTTGATTAGATATCAACACAAGAGTAAATTAAGGGTGACATGACATTTTATTAGATTTTTTAATTTTTTTAATAATAAACTTAGCTTATAAAAAAAATACTATAATTACTTCATTTTAAACAACCAATCAAAATATTTATTTTGTTTATCTTATTTAAAATTTTATCTAAAACTTTAAGTGTTTTTATCTTTTTAATTTAAATTAATTTTATATAAAAATTATATCAAATTAATCGTCTTCTCATGATCTTTAGTTTGACATCCATATTAATAATATTATATGATTGGAGAAATAGATTCTTAAATTTAATAATAATTTCTTTATTTTAAATGATTCTTTAATAAAATATATTAATAAATAAAATATTTTTAGAAAAATAATAAAAATTTTATTTATTTAATCTATTTATCCTTAAAATTTTTAAGTTTAATAAATTTGTTAATAAAAAAATTCTAAATAAGGAATTTCATGAGAAATTAAATCTGATTAATTTTCATAATTTTTTTATCATTAATTATTTATTTTATTATATTTAATAATTTATAATTAATTATAAAATAATGTATATTGTTATTTATATTTATTAATTTTATTATTAACCGATAATAATTAAGAACAGTAGTGAGACGGGTATTTTTGAGTATCCGTTCTATCCAAACTTTAATAGGGTGGGTATGGTTAGTTGAAAACGAGTTTGAGATGGATACAGATAATTGTAAAAAAATCCATTATAGTTTGAAATGGGTACGGGGAATGCCTCAATATATCAAATTAATCTTCTTCTCATGATCTTCAATTTGACATCCATATTACCAATATAATATAATTTGAGAAATAAATTCTTCAATTTTATAATAATTTTTTTATTAAAGATAAATTTTAATTAAAATTTATCAATAAATAAAATATTTTAAAATAGTAAGAAATTATTTATTCTATTTTTAACTTTATTGTAAGAAAAATATTTGTATAACATAAAAAATGGATAAAATATGAATATATGAAATTAATAAATAAATGTATACACAAATAAAAAACTCTTATTATTAATCATCATTTACTTTTATAAAAATATTTATGCTCAATAAATGAGAATATGTTAATTTAATAGTGTTATAAAATATATATATATATATATATATATATATATATATATATATATATATATATATATATATATATATATATATATATATATATATATATATATATATATATTTTAGTAAACATTTAATAAACTATTTAGAATAATAAGATTTATATACTTTTATATATATAATAATATTATTATTATTAAAAATATATTTTATTATTATATATTAGAATATAATGCCAAGAAACTATTTAGTAAACCACCAAAAAAATTATTTTCTTTTATTGTGAATTTTAATTTATTAATATAGGTGCAAGACTTCCAAAAGAAGACATTTGCAAAACTTCTACAAGATGATTGATATTTGACTAATGTGCAAGACTTCCACAAGAAGACATGTGCAAGACTTCTACAAGAAGATTGATACTTAACTATATATAAGTGGTCATGGACAAAGTATTATTGAGTCTCAAGGTAGGTTTGTGAATATGGTGGCCCACGTCGATTGCAGACTAAATATGGGGGCCGGCGACAATGTGGAGGAGCCGACACTAATTAATGATCTCTCGAAGTCGTAGATTTATATGGGGTCGGCGGCAATGGTGGAGGAGCCGATACTACTTAATGTTCTCCTGAAATCATCACTTATTTTGTAGATTTGATGGTCGCTTCGTCAATTGATCATTGGGAGATCTCTTATTATAAGAGTATGAGTTTCTTCATCATCAACCCCTCTTCATAAATTTATAGTTATTTGAAATTCTCATATAGCATTAGAAAAGGGAACGAAGCTCTTCATCAATTTATAGTTATTTGAAATTCTATATAGAATTAGAAAAGTAGTTATTTGAAATTCTCATATAGAATTAGAAAAGGAAAAGGAAGGAGAAGATGGTTGGTGTAACCAAGAGGTATATAATTTAATTGATTGACAAGTAGAATTTCACTAAATCTTAAAAGAGAATGTGTTGAAACATATTTATTGCTAAGAAATCATGAATGCAAAAATAATGAAATGAATAAATTAAAAATTACAATAATCATTTGTTAATGATATAAATAGTAAATGCATAAGTTTTAAAATGATATAAATAGTAAATGCATAAGTTTTAAAATTATTGTAAGGTTTATAATTCATTAACGAAAAAAATTGTAAAAAATTACTACTCACTCCGTCCCAAAATAATTGACACATTTTTTTTGGGCACGGAGATTAAGGAGTATAATAATTTAATGTAAAGTGAAGTGAGATAAATAATATTTAATGTGTAGTGGGTAGTTGTATTAGTGGTGAGTGTGATGTGTGTGTGGATCCATGTAAATAAATAAATTGGTTTCGTGTGGGTCCTATATCCTTAAAAAGGAAATATGTCAATTGTTGTGGGACAACCCAAAAAGAAAAGTGTGTCAATATCTTTGGGACGGAGGGAGTATAATATTTCACAAATACACCATTCAATTAAAGTAATATATTTAGAAGTTATTAAATTTTTTTTCTTATGAATATTTTATAGGGTCACTTACATAAAATAATGCATAATTGTTGTAAACTACATGACTCAAAGTATTATTACTCATAACTACACAATTATGATTGTGATACCATAAATATCTCTATGTATTTGCACAATTTGTTTGCATAATTTGGTTTTGCAAAAATTGCTTTGCACAATTTTGTTTTTGCACATTTTAAATTCTGGCAGCAGGCAGCGGCGGTCAATGGCCGGTCCGACCGGCGATCAACGATCGGTAAATCCTGGTCAACGCCGATCAACGGTTGGTCAACGTCGGTCAACGGCCGGTCCGGCGGGTGGGTGGTGAGGGGTAGGGTTGATGGTTTAAAAGTGTATAGGATTATAAGGTTATATTTGGTATTTTACTTTAATATTTTGTATGTGAGAGTAATTATTTAATTTCTTGTATTTTATAGTAATTTAGGTTAAAAGTGTTTATCTATTAATGATTTTCTCATATTTTATATTAATATGAATATTATTAAAATTTCATTAGAAATATATATATGTTTTAAGAATATACAAAAAACTTAAAAAAAATTGAAATATATAGAGAAAAAAATTATATAATATAGAGAGTGTATATCACTTATTTAATGAAGGTGCAAATAGGTTTGAAAATAATACAAAATTTGTGTAATATTCATTGAAGAAGAAAAAATTGAAATCTATCATTTGTATAAATAAATAAAATTAAGTAATTTTAAAAAAAGAATGAAAAAAATCATTAAAATTATATTTATTTATAAAATGGAAGTGAGACGAGTTGGAGAAGAAAAGAGTTTTTGATTAATTAATAGTTTTGGTCGGGGACACATCAAATGTTTTGATAATATATTTAAATTGGTATAAATATTGAGAGCTTAATTTGTTTACAATTAAATAATATTTGATAATTAATAAAAATTGTTCCGTTCATCTCATAAATAAATTCAAATTTTCATTATTTATTTGTCTTATTATTGTATTCCCATTTATAAAAATAAATCACTTTAAATTTAAAATTATAACCACTTTTAAATCACAACTTTATAATTTAGTTATAAAAAAATCAATTTACATTAAAAGTAGGGAGAGTCTTTAGGAATCATTTTCATGTAAATCTTATTACTTAAAAATTGTGAAGATAATTTTTAAATATTTTAAACACTATTGTGTTTGTTTTCTGATTAAGTTAGGATAATAAAATTGAGTTTAGAAATGATAAGATTTATAAATTTTATAATCAATATTATTTTGAAATTTTATGTAGGGTGAGTTTTAACCACCCTAAAAAAACAAATAGAATAATTAAGATGATTAATGACAGAATAATTAAGATGATTAATAGAGTATATTTTAATGAATTGGATAAATGTTCAATAAATTGTAAACATATAAGATGGTATTACTCATGCAAATGTTACTTTTATAAAAACTATAAATGAATATATTTAATTGAGGTTGCAATGAAGACTAAATTTGATTTGTAAAATTTTTAAAATTTATAAATGTGAAACTTAAAATATTAAAATTTTATAATATAAATTCTAAAATAAATTTTATTAACAATAGATTTAAATTCACCCTAATTTAATCATAATAATAATATTTTTAAATTTAATTTCTAATAAGTTTAGAATTATTTTAGAAAATTTATGTGACTAATTATAATCGGTAGTTCTATTTGTTAGATGTAGATTTTGATATTTTAGACAATTAGCTTCGATCAAATATAAAAACTTAAAATTTATAAACTAAGAACCAACCATTTTATTTTTTGCAAGTTGTATGCGGTTGCACCATCAAACATTTTAACAAATTTATCTTTAATCAAATGTATTTTTTTCGTAATTATTAATTCTAAAAATATTTTACCGGCTCTTTTTTTTTATCCCTAATTTATTTAAAGACCTAATGTTTGAAATTTATGTGATATATGTACTATTAATTGTACAAATTTAATTGTAAATGCAGTATTTTAAAATTAAAAATATATTATTTATTCGTACTACTTGATATTTTAAAATTTAATATGTATAGTACTATCAATTGATAGTCTAAATAACTCCTCGGAAGAATCATAATCCACCTGCAACAACAAATTCTCCACCTTGGTCATTATTTAGTTAGTTTCGTTTTTTCTCAATTCGGATTTTTAAAATATACTTATATTTTTAACCCTTTAAATTATAAATTCGTAGAATTTTAGTTATGTGTTATAATCATGTTTGCAGTTATGTGTGTTATAATCATGTTTGCCATCATATGCGTGCTTGAGGATGATTTATGCAAATTAAGAAATAATTCTTGACTCGAACATTTGGATATCACCATTCCTAAAGGAAAGGGATGTTCCATTACTCCAACCGATCACATTATTCGGGTAATCCAACCAAATACACAATATTTTGTTCGGGTATTCCAATCGAACATAATTATAAGGATATTTATGTTTACTTTTTTAGTACGCTTAGCAAATTAGGAGTACAAATAGTCAATCCCATAAAAAACTTTATGATCTCGCGTATTACGCGGGCTTCGTATTAGTAATATATATAGATTCAATTTTCGATTTTTTATCAATTTTTCATACCCAAAACCGACACCGAACCGAAACACCGATTTTTCATATTCTGAAAACCGAAACAGAACTGATTTTTTAAAAATCGAACCGAATTGATCAGTTCGCTTCAGTTCGGTCGGTTATTTCGATTTTAACCGTTTAATACTCACCCCTAACTATTGGTGAGCCACATGATCTTTGCCTTGTCCTGCCATGATTTTCGTATAATATTCCTTTTCTCTTTGTTCACTTACAGAAATGTAAGGAAGACACTGCTCAAATACCACTTGAGCTTGGGAGTGCACTCTCAATTGAATGTGAAGCAGTAATTGATCCCGAAGGTTGTATTCAAGCACTTAATGCCATATACTTGATCGTATTACTGAAGAAGTAACCTCTATTGTTGCTTAGGCGAGAAGCATTCAATTACTATTTGAAATGGTTATTGCTCAACCTTGAAAATGCTTACCTAAGGCCTTTATCTAGCATATTTTTGAGAAAATTTGAAAAAAAATAAGCGCACTTTTGCACTTGTTTGTGGGATTCAAGCTTTTAGACTACACATTAAAATAGAATATAAATGAGACATCTTTAAAAAAAATGATCAGATTATTCTATTTTCAGTCATCATTGCTGACTAATGTTAATTTATAAGAGGACACTGTCATGATATAAGGAAGAAATATTATATATGGTTAAAGATAGAACCCTGAGACTATATATGATTGATAAAAATTAGTTTCTTGTAGGTTGATAAAAATAGTTTCTAAAGCTTCAATATAAAAAATTCATAATTGGGTTATGCTCTCAAAAACTTTACATTTGTATCCTCACTTGAACAAATACGGGTGTGTATCAGTTTATGTGCGTTGGTTCCTCCTAGCTCACTACACTTGTATATATAAAAGAAAAGAGATAAATGTATGAACATAGCACACACTTCTTTATGGGAATCGGGAACGATATGATGAGTGATGATCTTGCCTAGATGATTAAAACATGCGGACTCTAATAGATTGAGATTCTACCCGTGTCACGTAATAATTACGTGACACGGCTTCACCTAAGTTTTTGCCAACTTTAATTAATTTTGAATTTCTGTAAAATCTATATTTTTTTTAGTTAATTAATATTAACAGAATTAATAATAAATCCTAAAAATAAATATTAAACCCTAGGCGGTGCAAAATATATCATAAACCGCAATGATAAATCACAATTATATAATTAAAAATTAACATTAAAGCTTAAAAAAACTATAAGGACAAAATATACCATAAAACCACAGTGATAAAATTACAATTATACCTTTAAATTAACTAATATGGTAAAATATTACATATAATTATTAAAGTTGTTAATAATAAAATTAAACTAATACTATATATTTCTAAAATACTATATGTTATTTTTAATAACCTAATTAAAAAAAAGTTAATAAACACAAACACTTTTCCTCTTTACATTTTTAATTTTTGTACTATGTAGTATGTACTAACTCATCAAATTAAATTAAGAGTAAGTGTGTCCTTTACAATTTAAACCTCTAACAATACATATGTTTAAATACTCCCTCTGTCCCCTTGAAATATAGTTATTTGCTTTTTGCACGTGAATTAAGGAGTGTAATAATTTAATGTATTTTGAGGTGAGAGAAATAATATTTTAAAGTGTAGTGGGTAATTGTATTAATGTTAAGTATGTGGTCATGTGTGGTGACATCAATCCAAAAAGGAAATGAATACTTTTTTGTGGGACAGATCAAAATAGAAAAATGAATATATATCAAGGGAACCAAATAAAATATAAAGGGGAGGGATGTGTTCACATATGTACAGAGTATCTCGGGGCACAGAAGCTTTTTCCTTGGATTGAAGCCGATTCCCTCATCTGCAGATTTTGATAAATCAAAGTACTAATTCATGACATCTTCGAGTCGGCGACTGCTCCCGCCGTGCTAGCGTCTTGCTTCCGCCGGCAGCCGTGCTCGCGTCTTGCTCCCGCCGGCAGCCGTGCTCGCGTCTTGCTCCAGCCTGCAGCCGTGCTCGCTTCTTGCTCCCGTCGGCATCTTACGCGCGCCGGCTTCTCCTGCTGGACCCCTGCTCCCACTCTCAACGTGCTCGCCTCTTGCTCCCGCCGGCAGCCGTGCTCGTCTCTTGCTCCCGTCGACATCTGTACTCGTCTACTGCTCCCGCTAGACCCCTGCTCCCCACTTTCCTCCCCTCTCTCAACCTCTTCTCATCTGCAAAAAGATTATTTGGTAGGTTTTCCATTCAATTTTAGAAAGGGGGTTTTCCTTTTGGTTGTGAGATTTGTGACTTTGCATTCAAGAATTGGATTCTGTGATAGTTTTTTTTAACAGTATAGTTTTTGTGGTTTTTAATTGAATACAGCTATTGATGGTTCATCTAGAACCATTTCTTCTTCTATAATTGTGAATGGGGGGTAGAATAGTGCAGGATGATTATGATATTGAAATAGAAGAGAGAGTATGGGCGTTGTTTGTAGGTTTTGATTGGAGAGAGAGATAGATAAAACTGTACATGGATCCCTCTCTGGTTTTTGGGCTTCTTTGTTGGAGCTGTGTAGAGCTTAATTTTGGTTAACTAAGACATTAATCTTGCAGTAAAAAGGAATAATTATTAATTGTGAGGGTTCTACAGCTTCTTCTCAAAAGTGGTTTATCTTGCAATAATCTTTAATTCAGATAGCAGCCTACTTTGTAATCTCTGTGTATGTGAGTGGAAGGGATGAAACCAACCTTGCAGCCGCGAGGCAAATGAAGGCATACGTGGAGAACCTGGTGATGGGCGTCACAGATGAGGTGCACACAAGCCAATGTTGCAGGTTCAAGATTCAGGGGCAAGACTGTGTCACTTTCATGGATGCTGCTGAAGATACTGTGGACTTACAGGACGATCATCTCCTCAGAGACGTTGCCAACTAGATTGCAGATCATTTTGTCAACACCAGATCAGGCTTAATTCGTCGTCGAAGCAAGTCCAATTTAAATAGGCCAGCGATAGCTTATCAACTATGCTGCCATATCTGCTGCCGTACATCTGATTATCACTCCCACTGCTTGACCATTAAATGCTTTTGCCTTAAGGTCCTTGTAAAAGGATTACTAGGTTATCATCCAATGCAATCTAGCCAACAACAACCTTCCCCTCATTATACGATTTCTCGTATCAGGTAGTACTAGCTATCAATGTGTTTAATTTCTTTATGAACTCGTGATTCCTTCAAGTTTGCTAATGCACAATTATTATCATAATAAATTGTGATAACCTTGGATAAACTCAAAATCATATCTAAGTCCATTACGAAGTTTCTAGAACCATACATATACTTTGGCTGCCATAAGACTCCAATATTATCCTCTTTCCATGGTGGAGTCCGAAATATATTTCTATATGACACTCCTCCATACTATGAATCTACTCCTATTAAACATATAACCTTGAGGTGGATTTACTGTCGTCCCTATGATTCGAAAAACTGAATCTAAGTGACCATCAAGAAGTAATGAATTATTCCGGTAAGCTTACATATAATTTTCAGTCCTCTTTAGGCACTTCAAATATGTCTTACCATAATTCAATATTCTTGTTCCGGGCTACCTTGATACTCACTGACTATGCCATTGGCAATACAGATATCTAATCTCGTGCATAGCATTCCATAGATTGAGCTTCCTTATTATCCAAGCATAGGAAACCGCCTTTATCTATTTTATCTTCTTTTGTGTCTTAAGACACAAATCCTTAGATAAAGTCACATGCTAAAACGAGTGAGGATTGTATCAATTTATAAAGCTTGAGACAAGCATAACATCCTATCTTATGATCTTTATTACCATGATCGCAAGGATATATTTTGTTTCTCTTAAGTCCTTCATTTCGTACTGCTTTATTAACCATACCCATACGCCCGACAATACTCTTTCATTGTCTCCAATGAGCAAGATACCATCTACGTACATATAAGAAATACCATCACGTTTTCGTCACTCTTTTCAATACACAAGTTCCATTCGAGCATTGATTAAATCCATATGATTGGATTTTCTTATCAAAACGGATGATCTTGAAGCTTGTTTTAGTCCATTGATGGATACTTTTAAGCTTACAATCAAAATGCTCTTAGCCCTTTGCAATGAATCACTCTGCTTGCTCCACATAGATGTTTTCCTCAAGACTTCCAATCAGGAAAGCTGTCTTGACATCTATTTGTTTTACCTCATATTTAATATGAGCAGAAATAAATAAAAGAATTCGGATCGATATAATGTGATCGATCCTCTTTTAATTTTGTAGAGTCACACATCCAATAGCTTTTACACCATTTAGTGGTTTTACAAGCTTCCAGATTTGATTCAGAATCCATAGTTTTTATTTCAAAATTCATTGCAACTTACTAAGATTCCTCGCGCGCCTGCTTCTCCCGCTGGACCCCTGCTCCCACTCTCAACGTGCTCGCCTCTTGCTCCCGCCGGCAGCCGTGATCGTCTCTTGCTCCTGTCGACATCTGTACTCGTCTACTGCTCCCGCTAGACCCCTGCTCCCCACTCTCCACCCGGTGCCCTCTCTCTCCTCCCCTCTCTCAACCTCTTCTCATCTGCAAAAAAGATTGTTTGGTAGGTTTTCCATTCAATTTTGGAAAGGGGGTTTTCCTTTTGGTTGTGAGATTTGTGACTTTGCATTCAAGAATTGGATTATGTGATAGTTTTTTTTTTCTAACATTATAGTTTTTGTGGTTTTTAATTGAATACAGCTATTGATGGTTCATCTAGAACCATCTCTTCTTCTATAATTGTGAATGGGGGGTAGAATAGTGCAGGATGATTATGATATTGAAATAGAAGAGAGAGTAGGGGCGTTGTTTGTAGGATTTGATTGGAGAGAGAGATAGAGAAAACTGTACATGGGTCCCTCCCTGGTTTTTGGGCTTCTTTGTTGGAGCTGTGTAGAGCTTAATTTTGGTTAACTAAGACATTAATCTTGCAGTAAAAAGGAATAATTATTAATTGCGAGGGTTCTCTAGCTTCTTCTCAAGAGTGGTTTATCTTGCAATAATCTTTAATTCAGATAGCAGCCTACTTTGTAATCTCTGTGTATGTGAGTGGAAGGGATGAAACCAACCTTGCAGCCGCGAGGCGAATGAAGGCATACGTGGAGAACCTGGTGATGGGCGTCACAAATGAGGTGCACACAAGCCAATGTTGCAGGTTCAAGATTCAGGGGCAAGACGGTGTCACTTTCATGGATGCTGCTGAAGATACTGTGGACTTACGGGACGATCATCTCCTCAGAGACGTTGCCAACCAGATTGCAGATCATTTTGTCAACACCAGATCAGGCTTCATTCGTCGTCGAAGCAAGTCCATTGTCATCGAAATCTGGAGTTCAGCTCCGGAGGGAGTCAGGAAGAAGGCTGCCGACATCAAAAAAGCTCTGGACAAGTGTCAGGTTGCGATCAGGCTCCAGGTTCGGATCGAACACTCCGCCCCGAGAGAAAGTTTCTCCGTTCGAGACGAAGACGGCAACCATTTCCTCCAATACACGCAATATGTCCCGCCCGATGTAATGTGCCACTTTATCGATGTGAAAGATGTTGTTGGCTCAATTGTGACAGCTGCAGATAATGATCAACACTGATGACTGTGTGTTAGGGTTTAGCTTTGCAATTTAATTTCCAAAAAGAGTCTCTGCACAAGTTCCCTCCTTGTCGGAGATTTTAGTTTAGTTTTCGGTGCTTTTCGCCTTGAATTTAATTTCTAACTATGAGTCGTATGAATTTCTTTTCTTGATCTGGTGGAACCTCTGAATTATTATTTAGTGTATTATGTCTTTCTTTCTAGTTATTTTTTGTATGTCGTTCTCCGGACAAGGAGGATTCTCCAAGCAGCTAGTGGATATCTTGGTTCTCTTCAATTAAGGTTTCTTGGTTCTCTTCTGATGAGATTTTATTGTCATCTGAAATTGAATTGCTGGCATCTACTCCCCTAATGCTTATTGTGGCTTTGCTCGGGAATTCATTAAAAATTTGGAGAGAATCAGGTTTTACCACTTGTTTCATACTCTTTTACAGTTGGTGTAGTACTTCTTTTATTTCAATGCAACACTTAATTATTGCGGTTTGTCATTTCAGGCCAAGAGTGACATTATAAAATCAGGTGAAGATTTTAAGAGCTCTACTTCTACAAAATGCCCGAGCAGGGAATTTGCGAGAGATGTTACATTTCCAGCCAGGTGAGAATGCTTATTCAAATATCAGTGTAAGTGGCATGTATCTTCGTTTTGCATTAATTCGTGGCAAAACATTAGAGATGATATCACACAAACTTGATCATGATTCTTTGCACAAATATGATTTTTTTTTTTTTTTTGCTTAATCATCTCTAGAACAGGGTTGAATTTCAACATGACCAGATGGTTGTTTCTGATTATTTTACCAACCTGAATTTCCTCACTGTAATGATTTGATATCATATTAGATTTCTTAATTTTTATTTTAAATTTAGAATAGTAAAACATTCCCACCCAAGATTTCCTTTTTTTTTTTTTTGGCATAAACTATGAATATTAAACCCTAAGAACAACCATTAACTACAATAATAAAATTATCATTATACTCTTTAAATTAACTAATATTGTAAAATATTACATATAATTATTGAAGTTGTAATTAATAATAATTAATGAAAAAATATATATTGAACTAGAAGGAAAAATTGATCATTAAATTAATAATTAATAAAAAAAATTGATGTGACATGAAATTGATGAAATCCCACTTTTTTTTTTTTTTTTTTTTTTTTTGATACCGAGGTTCCGGGCTTACGCCCGACTAGTCCTCGAGGAAACAGTCCCGGCCCCTCAGAACTGCCTCCAAGTAAATCGCGGTAACCACACAATGGATCACAGGTTCCTAATATCTTTAACTACTGCGCACAAGGAGTCGATCCCCAAGTGATTGCTCCATGCTGGTGATTGCTCCATGCTGACCCTCCCCCTAGCTCAGCCGCAGGTTCCCACCGAGCCGCAGGTTCCCACTGAGTTTCAGCCTCCCACACTGCCGCTTGTAGCCCTCAATATTAATTGTTCCACCATTGCGCTCCGGGGGGCTTGAACCCCTGACCTTTCAATCAGGGGCACCTCAATGTTGACCCCTCAACCACTGGGCCAACATATCATTGGTATGAAATCCCACTTTTCACTTGACACAACCTCTCTTGAGTTGTAATAGTACCATGCTTGCTAACTACATGTATACACACTCAAATATTGTGTGCCTTAAAAGGTTGTTAATTGATGATAAGTAATCCATCCGTCTCGTTTCAATGTTTACGTTTGTTTTTTGCACGTTTATTAAAAAATATAATATTTTAATAGATAGTGAGTGGAAAAATATAATATTTAATATAAAGTCTCGTTTCAATGTTTACGTTTGTTTTTTGCACGTTCATTAAGAAGTATAATATTTTAATAGATAGTAAGTGGAAAAATATAATATTTAATATAAAGTGGGTATGTGTATTAGTGTTGGATGATATATTAATTGTTTTAGGTAGGTCCCATATTCCAAAAAGAAAACCGTAAATATTGAAATGAGACGTCCAAAATAGAAACGTAAACATTGAAATGGAACATAGGGAGTAATCATTAATACACACACTAGTGTGTGTTTTGTACGTACTCCATTTACTCAAAGTATTGTGCTAAAATTGATACTCCCCATCCCAAACTCGTTGTCTTACTTTTCGTTTTCATCCGTCTCAAACTAACTATCTTATTTAAAAAAAGGAAACTTCACGTCAACCAATAACCTCAAAAGTTTATCTTAATTTCAAAAATATCACTCACACCTAACACACATAACATACTTTATAATTTATTTATTAACTAAAAATACCACAATACCTCTAAAAATCAATAAAATTAGTCAAAAAATACTTTTTTTAATTTCCGTGTCAATAGTAACTAAGACAATGAGTTTGGAATAGAGGGAGTAATAATTAGTTAAAAAATATATATTGAACTAGAAGGCAAAAAAATTACGTACTTAAAGTATTAATTGATAATAATTAGTGAAAAAAAAAATTGAATTGGAAGGAAAAACTTATTGTTAAATTCATATTAATATAAAAAAAAGATGATGTGGCAAGAAATTGAGAAATGCACCAATGTCCTAATTTAGAGGTCAAATCCACTTTTACACATCTCATGAGTTGCAAGTACCATGCTTGTTAACCACATACTATATTATATACACACTCAAATATTGTGTGCCTTGATGAGTTGTATTAGTACCATGCTTGCTAACCACATATATACACACTCAAATATTGTGTGCATTAAAGGTAGTTAATTGATGATAAGTAAAGTAATCATTAATACACACAATATTGTGTGTATTTGTTAAACAATTTTTCGTGTATTCCTTAGTTATTTTATTGTAAAGTGAATACAAAATACATTTTGATTTGTTATTTCTTGATGATCTAAATATGTAAATTTATCAATCTAAACTGAAATCGAAAAAAAAAAAGAAAAAGCCCGTTTAGTTATTAAAATTATACACACCTTCACCTTTTGTTCTCAATCCTATTTTGTGGTTTCATCACTCATTCATCTAGGTAATCAAATGAATACTATCAACACCGGTTACTTTGGGTGATGTTTGTTTCCAATTTTAAAACCGGGAATGGACTTCAAAGTCCATACAAAATCACCCCTATATACACCTACAAATCCTATAATCCTCAACTTATATTTTCTCTCCTAATTTAATATTCATTCTCTCTCTATCTCTCATTTCTCTTCTCTTTTTTAATATAAATTAATATCTTCTTACACATTGATTTGACATATAAGTTAAAATATATTCTATCAAAAACTCAAAAGAAACATATATCACTATTCATTAGATTTTCAAACCCCAAAATCTCAATTTCATTCCTTAACCAAATTGTTTTAGAAAAGATAAAACAATAATTTAATTTTCCATCAAAAGAATAATAAGCTTAACACCTGTATATAGAATAGAACCACCTTAGGACAACAGAGAATTACCCAATAATTTTTTTACTGTAAAGTCCATTGAATAGTCCCATGTGGTTACATGATACAAATCTTGTACAAACAAAGAGAATAAATTGAGATATTTTCAATATTATAAAATCTTTGACCAATAACTACTCTTTCCATGAATCCTTGACCACACTGCTCCCATTATGAAGGAGAATAGAATTAAATTGAACACCTACAACACACTCACCATATGCATGGGTACTACCATTATTATCCACAAGGGTACAAGTTGGTTACAATTTACATTAAATGTGAGCAACAACAACAACAATAACCATTCCATTTAAATTACTCCTTGTTGTGAGGTTTCTCTAGTTTCTCTGATACGGCCCAGTCCAGTAACCTGGCCCAAACACCATACCTACTCCAAGGCCCAAGCCCATAAGATTGATGAACAGATCAAAGAAGTGGGTGAGAGAGATTCCTTTTCTGATACGAATGTCAGAGTAGTGAAGGACGATCGATCAGAGTAGCATAGATGAATATTGTGGAGATAGTCTCTTAGGAGCTAGGAATTGCACTCACTAGAAGCAGTGCTTATCTTTCATTTTGTTGTAATTTCCAGTTTTCCATATATCAATTTCCATTTCTGCTTTCATTCTCAATTGTGGGTGTATCATTCTCCTTCTCCCTTCTTTCTTTGGATGAATAGTGCTTTAATTCTATTTTCTTGTTAAGATGGCAGCATCTGTGTGTATGTGAGTGGAAGTGATGTAACCAACCTTCCAGCCGCGATGCAAATGAAGGTATACGTGGAGAACCTGGTGATGGGCGTCATAGTTGAGGTGCACTCAAGCCAATGTTGCAGGTTCAAGATTCAGGGGCATGACGGTGTCGTTTTCATGGATGCTGAAGAAACTGTGGACTTACGAGACGATGATCTCCTCAGAGAGGTTGCCAACAAGATTGCAGATCATTTTGTCAGCACCAGAGGCTTCATACGTCGTCGAAGCAAGTCGATCGTCATGGAAATCTGGAGTTCAGCTCCGGAGGGAGTGAGGAAGAAGGCTGCCATGTCACACCCCAATTTTCAAAATAGAGAAATTCCCATTTTTTTTTTCATAAATAGAGCATTAAATAGGGCGTGATAAAACGTTTTAGTAGTCAACTAAGTAATAATGCGAAGGTAAAGGACAATAAATTAGGAACAAGTCCTATAAATTTCTGTCAACCTTTAAACAATTAATGCAAAGTATAAAGAAGATAATTAAAGATTTAGTCCCATATGTTTCAGCAATTTAATTTAAGAAGAGTATTCAGCAAAAGTGGTTACCGAAAGTACTACGAGTTTATTTCAATCCAAAACACCCACAACATATAGGGCTTGATAAACCTCTAAGACAAACCTTATACTTGCAGAAAATATTTAGCAGGTAAATTAGCAAATTCAAAGTAAAAGAAATTAAATAAGAGGTAGGTCCTTTAAGTGTTCAGCAACTTTAAACAATTAATTTAAGTAAAAGAATTTAAATAAAGACTTTGGTCCTGTAAGTTTCTAGGACTCAATTTGAATAAATACATTGATTTGTAAATAAAAGGGTTAGAGGTATGACTGAACACTCAAATAAATAAAATAATAATTTGATAGATTTTTATTATAGTTTCTGAATATAGGGCACACTCATACCTGTTTGAAGGATAGGTACTAAATAAAATAAAATAAAGTTTTTACAATGTAGCATACACTATTTGACTAATTGAAAGGTTATGACAATTATGATAATAACTACCACACTAACCTCTAATGACAGACTCACAAACCACAACTCCAACAGTAACTAGTTTTGACCTCAATACTATTTCCGTTCCACTGTACAACGGAACAATCAAATAATTCACTAGAAAGTCACATAAGAAAACCAAATTAAAGTCCCAATATACGTGCCTACTCAAATCCAAAAAGTTTTGATTTAAATCAAAGCATCCACATATAAATTCTGTCAAAACATAAAATAGTCACAATATCCCCCAAAACAAAGTAATTAGATTCATGACTAAAACTTGGAAACCTAATTTAGATTCATGACGATGATATAAAATATCAGCTTTATTTTATTTAACCAAAATATTTATTAAGTCTCCTTGCCGACGCTTTCTCCCCCACTCGTACGCTACCGCCACGCTTAACCTGAAAGGGAGGTAATTGAAGGGAGTGAGCAACCACAAGCTCAGTGAGAACTTTCATCATACTTATACAAGTAAAAATAATCCATATACAATAATTTAAATTCACTTACGAAATATTGATATGGCACCTTTTGGGTCCTATATCCATAACTATAAGATACGACATCGATTCGTTACCCGTGATAATAGCAAGGCACCACAATAGTCCCAACCCGTATTGCACATATGATTCACATAATCCACATCAAGATCATAACAAGATGATAATACTTCAGTTAAAATAAACTATTACATACGAAATATTTCACATATATAAGATGAGAGAAATCCCCACCTTTCAACCACGTAAAAGCGTTGGATTCGAGTAAATCAAGATCTTCCAAAACCTATAAGTATTCAACTATACGTTACCACTCAATAAAATCTAAATAGAAGGATGAGGGAAAATTAAGAATACAACCAAAATCGATTGGAAGTGAAAAGAAAAGGAGAGATATTGAAGGCGCTGTTACCTTCTCTCTTCGTATGTGTGCAGCCGTGTAGATAAATAAAAAGTTGGATATGTGACGTTTAACGATACTTGATTTTTATAGTGAAGAGGTTGTGATCAAAAATCCTAAAGAAACAACGCGTATGATGCCAATCTTTCCTTAGTGAGGGAAATAACTTTGGGAGTGATTGTAGGGGAAATATTTTATTGATAATAGATGAGATATGATTTTTTCTTGGTCAGAAAGAAATTTCATATATAAGGAAGGTGTATAACATACTGATACTCCCTTTCAATTACGCGGTTGCAGTTAAAGGAATGGGCTGGATCATGATTTATGCTTTGAGTTTGGGCTTCTAAAATTTGGGCCACACATAATTCATATATAACATTTTGCGGGATGTTACATCCTACCCTTCTAATAAAAATTTCGTCCTCGAAATTCTATCATAATATAAATGTCTTACCCGTAATGAAAGAGGGGTATCTTGCTTGTATTTCATCTTCTCTTTCCCATGTGGCCTCATCTTCCGTGTGCTGACTCCATTGGACTTTAACGAGTGTCACATCATGATTCCGAATCCTTTGTATCTTTCGCTCCAAAATCGACACAGGTTCTTCTTCATATGATAGGTCTCTAGCAATCTCCAATGTTGAGAAATTTATCACATGATTAGGATCATGCACGTATTTTCTCAACATTGAGACATGGAAAACATTATGAACGGAGGATAACTCGGGTGGTAAAGCCAAACGATAGGCAAGATCCCCAATCCTCTCAAGAACTTCAAAAGGTCCGACGAAACGGGGCCTTAGCTTCTCTCTTCGTCCAAATCGTATGACGCCCTTCGTGGGTGCCACTTTTAGAAACACATGGTCTCCAACTTCAAAATGTAAGTCTCTTCTTCTTTGATCAGCATAAGACCTTTGTCTATCTTGGGCAGACTTGATTCTTTCTCGAATGACTCTAATCTTGTTCACTGCTTCTTCTATCATTTTGGGACCTAGGACAGCCTTCTCACCAATATCGTCCCAATATAATGGTGATCTACACTTCCTTCCATAGAGTGCTTCATAAGGGGCCATCTTGATGGTCGCTTGATAACTATTGTTGTAGGCAAACTCGACCAGAGGTAGAAACTTTTCCCATGCCTCATCAAAGTCGAGTGTGCATGCTCTCAACATATCTTCCAAAATTTGGATTGTTCTTTCGGATTGCCCATCGGTTTGCGGGTGATAGGCGGTGCTGAAATTTAATCTTGTTCCCATGGCCTTGTGCAGACTTTCCCAAAATCTTGAAGTAAAGCGCGCATCTCTATCGGACACTATAGAAATTGGTACACCATGAAGTTTTACTATTTCTTGAATATACAGTTGAGCATACTGCTCCATTTTGAACGTCATCTTCACTGGTAAGAAGTGAGCCGACTTGGTCAATCGATCAACGATGACCCATATGGTATGATTTCCCTTTGAAGACCTTGGCAAACCCACTACGAAATCCATGGCAATTTGCTCCCATTTCCATTCTGGAATCTCGAGTGGTTTAAGCTTTCCGGCTGGCCGCTGGTGTTCAATCTTAACTTGTTGGCAAGTTAAACATCTTTTAACAAAGTATCCAATGTCTCGCTTCATGCTTCTCCACCAAAATCTTTCTTTCAAATCTTGATACATCTTTGTTCCTCCAGGATGAGCGGTGTATGGAGCTCCATGCGCTTCGCCTAAAATCTTCTCTCTTAATTCTTCCACCATTGGAACACATATTCTTCCATTGAGTGTCAACACTCCCTCGTCATCCACTTTGAAGCCGTTGTATTCGCCTCCTCGTGCCTTCTTCTTCATTCCTTGCAAAAAGTGGTCTTGCTCTTGAGCTTCCTTTATTTCCGTTTTCAGACTTGGCTGGATTTCCAATACTGCAATGATCGCCCTTGTGCCGGAGGATGATGTCACAAATTCAATTCGCATCTTGGCGAAATCTTCGATCAACTCTTCTTGCTTAATATGCAAACTATTGAGTTCCATTTTGGTTTTTCGACTCAAGGCGTCGGCTACCACATTAGCCTTGCCTGGATGGTATTCAATTGAGCAGTCATAATCCTTCACCAATTCTAACCATCGCCTTTGTCTCATGTTGAGCTCCTTCTGCGTAAAAAAATACTTCAAGCTTTTATGGTCCGTGAAAATTGTACATCTTCCTCCATAAAGGTAATGTCGCCAAATCTTCAGCGCATGAACCACGGCCGCTAATTCCAAGTCATGAGTAGGATAGTTCACCTCATGTGGTCTTAGTTGTCTTGAAGCATAAGCGATAACCTTCCCAAGTTGCATCAATACACATCCGAGCCCTTGTTTCGATGCATCACTGTAGATTGTGAACTCTTCATTTGGGTTAGGTATTGTTAAGACCGGTGCTGTAGTCAGGTCATGTTTCAACCTTTGGAAACTCTCTTCACACTTCTCAGACCAGACAAACTTTTCTTCTTTGCGAGTCAAACGTGTCATTGGACCGGCTATCTTCGAGAATCCTTCAATGAATCTTCGGTAATAGCCTGCTAGCCCCAAGAAACTACGAACTTCTTGTACATTTGTAGGCGTCTTCCATTGGTTCACTGCTTCTACCTTGGATGGATCTACTTCAATTCCTTGTGATGTCACCACATGTCCAAGGAATGTGACTTGATTCAACCAAAACTCGCATTTCTTGAACTTCGCGTAGAGTTTCTCCTTTCGAAGTGTCTCGAACACTATCCTCAAATGTTCTTCATGTTGTGCTTCATCCTTCGAGTATACCAAAATGTCGTCAATAAAGACTATGACAAATTGATCAAGATATGGATGGAAAACTCGGTTCATCAAATCCATGAATACAGCAGGGGCGTTACTCAATCCAAAAGGCATAACGACGAACTCGTAGTGCCCATAGCGAGTTCTGAAGGCAGTTTTGGAAATATCTGACTCCTTTACTCTCAGTTGATGGTATCCGGACCTCAGGTCAATCTTGGAGAATGTACTTGCTCCTTCTAGTTGATCAAATAAGTCCTCTATCCGGGGCAAATGATACTTGTTCTTCACTGTCAAACGATTAAGCTCTCGATAGTCAATGCACATCCTCATCGATCCATCTTTCTTCTTGACAAAAAGGACTGGCGCTCCCCATGGTGATACGCTTGGGCGAATGAGTCCCAAGTGTAAGAGCTCTTGTAGCTGAACCTTCAATTCTTGTAGCTCTATGGGCGCCATTCGATATGGAGCCTTGGATATTGGTGCTGATCCTGGTAGCAAATCTATTGAAAACTCCACTTGACGGTTGGGAGGTATTCCTGGTAAATCTTCTGGAAAAACATCGAGATAATCACGTACAATTGGTACGTCACTCGGTGATGTCTCCATAGTCTTGGTGTCTATTATGTTGACTAAGAATCCTTGGCACGATTTCTTCTTCAGCATCTTCGCAGCCTTTGCGGCCGTCAAAACTCTTGGTATAACGCCACTCTTGATCTTGTGGACGATTTCTCTTCCAGATCTTGGTTCCCTTAGGATCACTTCTCGTTCCTTGCATCTGATGTTGGCTTGATGATAGGTAAGCCAATCCATTCCCAATATCATATCAAATCCGTACATATCCAAGATGTATGGCTTGACACTAAAATCTACTCCTTCAATGCTTATATCTACTCCTTCTACCAAGGAATGTGCAATGATTCTCTCTCCCGATGGTAAACTAATCTCAAGAGGTTCATCACTCTTGACTTGTTTACAGTGAATCTTATGGCAATACTTTGCAGAAATAAAAGAATGCGACGCACCAGTGTCAAATAAAATGAAAGCTCGGGAATTACCCACTGATAATGTACCTGTCATAACATCGGGCTCTTTGTTTCCCCCAGCTTGATCCATTGCAAAAACTCTTCCTTGCCCTCCAGTGTTTTGCCTTGCACCACCTCCTGCAGGCGGTACCCTTCTGTCAGGCCTGTAGTTCGCTGGCTTTGGGCAATCCTGGGCTCTATGACCAGTTTCGTGACACCGAAAACATCTACCCTGTCCTCTGAGGCATTCACCATAGTGGTTCTTTCCGCACTGTGCGCAAAGCGGCTTTGGTCTTGGTGCATTCGCAGCCAGATTGTTGTTCGGCCTTGTCTGCCTGTTGCGGTTGTTGTTCCTTTCTTGGCTAGAACCATCCCATTTCCTCTTATTGGGGTTCTCCATCTGCTTGTTGTTGTCTCGCCTCTTTAGCATGCAAGCTTCGATCTTTTGTGCCCTCATAAACGTATCAGCATAATTCATATCGGGCAATGCGGACAATTTCTCTTGTATGTCCTGGTGCAGTCCACCCAGGAACTTCTTTGCCCGTTTTTCTTCAGTGTCTACCAATTGTGGAGCGGATCGGCGCAGTTGATTGAACCGCCGCTCGTACTCGATCACCGTCATACTTCCTTGCTTGAGATTATAAAACTCATTTTCCATCTTTTCCTGGTGAGCTTGAGGGTAGTAGTTTGCTTTCACGGTTGCCTTGAATTCATCCCAAGTGATTGCTTCTCTGTTTTCGTTTGGCCTCATGGCCCAATAAGCGTCCCACCAATGGTCTGCGTCCTCAGCCAGTTGGTTGGATGCGCAGAGCACCCGCTGTTCATCGTTGCATTTTAGTAGGCGGAAAGTTCTCTCAAGCGATCGAATCCATTCCTCCATGTATTCAGGTCCTTCGTTACCCTTGAAGACAGGTGGGTGGTTAGCACGAAACTCATGCACTACCTTTGTATGAGCGTTGGGATCAGCATTTGGAGCATTCTGAGCATTTCGTGCATTTTGAACATTTTGTGCGTCTCTTCGGGGAGGCATCCTTCAAATTTCAATGCAAATAATTTTTAGTAAAATAATATGGCATATCATCACATTGTTCGGGCAACAATTTCTTGATAGGGGCACATAATTTAAATTCATATTCTTCATTAAGAAAATAATTATTTCCAAATCCACAAATCATAAAGTAAATAGGTAAATCATGAAATAAAATGTTTTGTCCCTAACATACGGGACCTTATTTAAAATTTTCAAAATGGGATATCAAAACCAGCATTCGCATAATTCACTTATTTATCATCTTCTCCCATATCTTCCTCGGGGTCTTCTTCTTCAGAATCCCCATTGTTGGGTACAGGTCCAACCTCTGCATAGTAGTCCTCGTGCATTATCTCTCCCCATTGTGTCAAAGGTCCTTCAGGTGGTACCAAGCGAACAACTCTCTCGAATAAACGTAGGGTGAAGTGAGCATAGCTTGTTTGGGGTACAGGGGAATCAATAGTGTATCGTAAGCCACTCCGGAAAATTGGGTTGGCAATGTCCTTCCAAGCCCATGGCAGCGTGTCGATCAGCTTCAGACAAGCCCAGTAGTCGGTAATTCCCTCACCAACATCCTTGACTTGTCTCCATAATTGTAGCATGTAAGCAATGTGGGTCGATAAGTCGTGTTGTACATCACGATAATAGTTCCGATAAGCTTGTTGTAGTTGTAGGCCATTCATCTAACGTAAAAATTCTTCTACTTGTCATATTGTTTCGCATAAAAAAAATTCTAACCCCATAATAAATCATAAAATTTCATATAATCCATACAGCTCACATATAATCATGACTTCCATTTAAATTTCACATGTAATCCAATTAAGAAATTTAATACTTCCGTACCTTGATTGTAGCGGGCGTCGTACTCGGAAGATGCGTGGCAAGAGACTTTATTAAAAATTTTATTCAATTACATCATGTAAATCATTTAATTCATGTATATGCGGAATTAAATGAAAACTTTCGAACAAGTATGCAGAATCGCATACCTGCTCTGATACCAATCTGTCACATCCCAATTTTCCCAATAAAGAAATTCCCATTTTATTTCATAAGTAGAACATTAAATAGGGCGTGATAAAACGTTTTAGTAGTCAACTAAGTAATAATGCAAAGGTAAAGGACAATAAATTAGGAACAAGTCCTATAAATTTCTGTCAACCTTTAAACAATTAATGCAAAGTATAAAGAAGATAATTAAGGATTTAGTCCCATATGTTTCAGCAATTTAATTTAAGAAGAGTATTCAGCAAAAGTGGTTACCGAAAGTACTACGAGTTTATTTCAATCCAAAACACCCACAACATATAGGGCTTGATAAACCTCTAAGACAAACCTTATACTTGCAGAAAATATTTAGCAGGTAAATTAGCAAATTCAAAGTAAAAGAAGTTAAATAAGGGGTAGGTCCTTTAAGTGTTCAGCAACTTTAAACAATTAATTTAAGTAAAAGAATTTAAATAAAGACTTTGGTCCTGTAAGTTTCTAGGACTCAATTTGAATAAATACATTGATTTGTAAATAAAAGGGTTAGAGGTATGACTGAACACTCAAATAAATAAAATAATAATTTGATAGATTTTTATTATAGTTTCTGAATATAGGGCACACTCATACCTGTTTGAAGGATAGGTACTAAATAAAATAAAATAAAGTTTTTACAATGTAGCATACACTATTTGACTAATTGAAAGGTTATGACAATTATGATAATAACTACCACACTAACCTCTAATGACAGACTCACAAACCACAACTCCAACAGTAACTAGTTTTGACCTCAATACTATTTCCGTTCCACTGTACAACGGAACAATCAAATAATTCACTAGAAAGTCACATAAGAAAACCAAATTAAAGTCCCAATATACGTGCCTACTCAAATCCAAAAAGTTTTGATTTAAATCAAAGCATCCACATATAAATTCTGTCAAAACATAAAATAGTCACAATATCCCCCAAAACAAAGTAATTAGATTCATGACTAAAACTTGGAAACCTAATTTAGATTCATGACGATGATATAAAATATCAGCTTTATTTTATTTAACCAAAATATTTATTAAGTCTCCTTGCCGACGCTTTCTCCCCCACTCGTACGCTACCGCCACGCTTAACCTGAAAGGGAGGTAATTGAAGGGAGTGAGCAACCACAAGCTCAGTGAGAACTTTCATCATACTTATACAAGTAAAAATAATCCATATACAATAATTTAAATTCACTTACGAAATATTGATATGGCACCTTTTGGGTCCTATATCCATAACTATAAGATACGACATCGATTCGTTACCCGTGATAATAGCAAGGCACCACAATAGTCCCAACCCGTATTGCACATATGATTCACATAATCCACATCAAGATCATAACAAGATGATAATACTTCAGTTAAAATAAACTATTACATACGAAATATTTCACATATATAAGATGAGAGAAATCCCCACCTTTCAACCACGTAAAAGCGTTGGATTCGAGTAAATCAAGATCTTCCAAAACCTATAAGTATTCAACTATACGTTACCACTCAATAAAATCTAAATAGAAGGATGAGGGAAAATTAAGAATACAACCAAAATCGATTGGAAGTGAAAAGAAAAGGAGAGATATTGAAGGCGCTGTTACCTTCTCTCTTCGTATGTGTGCAGCCGTGTAGATAAATAAAAAGTTGGATATGTGACGTTTAACGATACTTGATTTTTATAGTGAAGAGGTTGTGATAAAAAATCCTAAAGAAACAACGCGTATGATGCCAATCTTTCCTTAGTGAGGGAAATAACTTTGGGAGTGATTGTAGGGGAAATATTTTATTGATAATAGATGAGATATGATTTTTTCTTGGTCAGAAAGAAATTTCATATATAAGGAAGGCGTATAACATACTGATACTCCCTTTCAATTACGCGGTTGCAGTTAAAGGAATGGCTGGATCATGATTTATGCTTTGAGTTTGGGCTTCTAAAATTTGGGCCACACATAATTCATATATAACATTTTGCGGGATGTTACATGCCAAAATGAAGAAAGCTCTGGACAAGTGTCGGGTCGGGATCAGGCTCCAGGTTCGGATCGAAGACTCTGGCCCGGAAGAAACTTTCTCCGTTCGAGACGAAGACGGCAACCAATTCTTCCGTCTCACGGAAAACGTCCCGCCCTATCAATTAATGAGCAGCCTCCATGTGAAACCTCTTGTTGACGCAGTTGAGGGAATTGCAGATCTGATAGTAATCAGTTAGAGGGCTTTGCAATTTAATTTCCAAAAAGATGTTCCCGGCCTCCTTGTCGGAGATTTTAGTTTAATTTTAATTTCTATCGAATGAATTGCTTTTCTTGTAAAAGATTTTCTCTCCTCCTCTCTAAACTCTCACCCTTTGTTTGCATTTACTTATTGGTTTTCCTAAACAGAATAGGCTGGAATGACGTTCGTATCTTTAACTGCTCTTTCTTCGTCGGCGGGGTCACCGGATCTGACCTGTTCCAGCCAGCCTTTTGCTGGGGTTGGTGACGTTTGCTCGTCTCCCCACGGCCTACCATGCTCCGTTCTTGTGCTCACTTTTGTCCAGTAGCCAGTTGTCAAGAGTTGGTTGGTGTATTTAAAGCCTTTGGCACCACTCACATCCTTTATCTGCATTACTCAGTTTTTTTTTTTTTTTTTTTTATGATCGAGGTTCCGGGCACCGAAGCCTCCCACACTGCCGCTTCTAGCCCTCAATATTAATTGTTCCACCATTGTGCTCCGGGGGACTACCTCAATGTTGACTCAGACAACTAGGTCAACACATCATTGGTAGAAGGCATTGGGGAATAAATTCCCCTGCCATGTCTCGAACCCAAGACCAAAGTCTTAGGTAGTGGGGCTCTAACCACTTGAGCTACCCACCTTTGACGCATTACTCAGTCTTTGTTTAGCCTTTTTGTTAGTCAGCCACCCTCCGTCTTGATCTACCTTTTGTTGGCTTTTGCTCTTAGTTGTTGGAGTGTGGGGCGCCATGTTTGTGTCTAGCTCCCTTTTCGGCAGCTATTCTCCCATCCCTCCTTAAATTTTATTTGCCTTTCTCTCGTTCATGGTAGCATTTGGACATCATCACACACTTTTCACGCTCCATTTTTTAAGGTAATCATACATTTTGTGACGAAAATGAATTTTTCTTTCGTCCCTAAAATACATCTAACGACAACTTATTTTATTGTTGTCATTATATGTAAAAATTTTCATCACTAATTACTCTATTTCATGACGAAATTGATAAATGCGTCAAAGTTTTATAAAAATTTATTTTTATTAAAATGGTACTGTAAATTAAGTTTTCAATGACAAATATATAAGAGTCAGTGACGAAACTTATCGTCATGAATAAAATATATTTTCATAATAATAAATTTGTCATGAAATACTTAAACAATTAATGACGTCATATATTTTATCACGAATACCTAACTATACTGATGATAATATATATTGTCACATTATTATGTTTGAAATAAGTTGATAATCTACAAATATTACCTCAATAGGAACTTCTTCCCCACATGGGATTTCTTGAGTCAAGAATCATAGAATTGCAAGAGCATGAACTTTAGATATTCTGATAATGGTAAATATATATTAGAGTATAACAGTACAAACATTACTTTCAACACATCAGTGCAAGAAATCACAAAAACTAATCCCTTAATACAACTAAGACTATGCCCTTCAATAACAAGGGACCAAAAGTAGATGTGAGCATGATAGCTACCTAGTAACCTGTCCTGTTTACCTAGCTTCAAGAAATGGCTTCTCATCCATGAGGACAGAACCAAGGATTTGAGGTATTTGGTTCATCAAAATATCAGCAAAATACACAACTAGCATCCAGCTAATTCAAACAGAAAGATAGCAGCATTCAATATAATAGAAAACCATGGAGAATTCAGTAGGTATCAAGACTTAGCCACCCAAATACAAGGTTAATGACAGCAACAAAAAAACCAGCAAAAACACAGCCTATAAACCTCCACAGGACCACAGCACATCAATACCAGCAGAAAGGCTGCACACCAGCAGCAAAAAGATTGCATCGACAGAAAATCAGCACAGAATACCAAAAAAATCAACGAGATTAGCACCGGCAAAAACACAGCCTACATACCTCCACAACACAGCAAAACATTGGAACAAAAGAGTACCAACAGAAAGAGAGCAACATCACCAACAGAAAAACTGGCACATAAGTGATATGCTGTCGCGGGCGTACCAAAATATAATTTATATTTCCAACTCACACTTATAGGTAGTATAGTAGTAAGTAGGGTCGAACCCAAGAGAGTATAATGAATCCTAATTAAATTAAAGTATTACTAACATATGAAATAAATAAAAGGGGGGTTTGTTTGTGAAAAATTGATAAATACTCAAATAATAAATCAACTCAATATTTAAATAACAAAGTAGATGAAAATTAATATAAAATTAACCAAGTAATAAAAGCCTAGTTTAGGATGTCGATCCCCTTCCGTTTACTAAATTACTTAATTATCTGAATATAAACATCTAGTCTAGTGCACAAACTCAAATCCCTAGATTGACGGTACGACCAATCAACCCGAATGTTCTTACGTTCATCAACTAGGGTACGACCACTAAATTGAACTATCTACGAGTGACCATATGGATTCGAACTCGTAGATGCATTAAAACTCTAAACATAGGATTACTAGGCTACGAAATCCGGCTAGGTATCATACAACCTAGATTTTATTACACCTAGAGGGAATTATCTCTATTTGTTACTTAATCCAATTCCTACAACAATTACGGATTGTAGGTCATAGAATAACATTCAGCAGTTTAATAATTAAATAGGTGATCAGGCTAAAATAACTATCAAACCACAATTAAGAACATCACTGCATGTAATAAAATAAACTTGCACAAAAGTTTAATGTAAAAATCATAAATAATTAAATTAATTATTCAACAGGAGGTTCACGAATCCTAAACTAGAAAAGGGGATTAGCCCCGCATGTTCATAACAAAAACGAGAATAAAATATAAAATTAAAGAACCGATTGATGTCTTGATTATTCTTCAGCTTCACGCCAAAAATCTGCCTTGGAGTTCCTCACGTTAATCTGCTTTTCGTTCTGTTCTGTTCCTCACGTTAATCTACTTTGGAGTGCTGTAGCTTCACGTTCTTCACGTTAATCTCCTTTTCTGTTCGTGTTCTGTTCTACCAATTAACGTCTATCTCCTCCCAAAAAATAATACAATATCTTCCATAAATATCTCTATCTTGATCCCCAAGTAATCTTGTTTGATCTCTTTCCTTACTTATCTCTTCCTAAAATATCTCAAGGATCTTTTCTTTTCTTTTTGACTAATCTATCGTGCCTTCTCCACAATATGGGCCTAACCTGGGCTGATCTCTTCGCTGGAATCGTGTGAGAAAATATAAGAATCTGCCCAACAACACTTTCCTTATTTATGCTGAATTTTCGCAGTCCCTTCTGACACTGAGGGGGTCAGTGTCAGTCAATTTGGCAGCACGAATTTCCTGCACAAAACAGCCCGTTTCTACATCAATTTATAACATTAAATCCTCAATTAACCAAAGACAAGATAAGTCAATTTAGCACCCTAATAAGCACATAAGTCAATCAATTAAACATGAATTTCAACCAAATAATTATGCTAGAATATGACTTATCAATAAGCAAGATTAGCATCAGCAAAAACACAGCTTATATGCTTCCACAACACATCAAAATATTGCAATAATGTGAAATAGAACGTCATTGCTGAACAGAGATGAGTCTAGCAGCAGGTGTCAACATTTACATAGGAATCAACAAAATACCGGCAACCACATCAAAAGATAGCAACAGAAAATAGAAAATTCCACAACAGCTACCAAAAACGCATAGGAAAAGAACATCCGACCACAAACACAACATATATAGTGTACTGTATTACATAAGAATAGCATTTCAATGTTCCATCAAGGAAATGATATCCAATACAAAGATAATCCACCAAACATCATAGACCGAGGCATAGACCTACTAGTTTGCTTCATCACAGCTTACAATCCCATGAGTCCTTACTGAGGAGAAGGGTGCGGACTAGTTACTTTATTCTTATTCTTTATCGAGGATGAAGAATGATTTGATGGGGCATAGACCCAAAGGCTATTTCCCAGGAATGGGACCAAAAAATAAATAAATAAATAAAATTAATACAATGGAAAAAATGTACAAAAGCAATAAATTGAAACTAGCTACCTACAGTAAAATTCTGTGAAATGGGAAAAAAAAACCCCGAAAAATACCTCGTACAATTAAGAATTAGGTCAAATAAAGCAACATAGAAATGTAAAAGATGCATCTCTGAGAAACCACAAAGAAGCTAGAGCAAGAGACATTTAATATTAACTTTGCAGCAGCTGAAGTAATCTTTAATAACCTCTAGTCGGTTTATATAATAATAAAATGAACCAATCAAAAGTCAGGTTTCTTAATTAGAATAGTCGAAAATAATCAGGGTGCATTAACCCATTTCAACCACATTGCAGAAGTTGGGCTGCTGAGGGGAAGAATCAATCTAAACTGCTAATATAATACCCAACATAAAAACCACCACAATAACAAAAGTGAACCAACAAGACCAATGATAATAACCAACAAGAATGAGATGTAAAAGAGAAGTACGAGAAAACTACAAAATTGTAGCAAGAAAATTCTCAAGATCAATCAATTGAAAGCGAAATGAGCAACTAGGAACTAACATTAAATGAAGTATGGCATCAGTAAAAGATAAGCAAGGAAAGGAATCCACCAAAAAAATTAAAGGAAAAAAAAAAGAAAGGAGGGAGGACACCTGGTGGCAAACAAACAATTTTAGAGACCATCTAATGCATTTTGAATGCAACCATCATGAAACCTGATGTAAAAACCCCTAAAAGAGACTCAAAAACACCATCTAAAAGGACCACAATCAACCCAAGTAAAGCAAAAATGGATAAATCTAAATTCCAAGGCTCCGCCTACATACTTAAAAGTAAGAGCAGTCATTGAAATGAATAAGAAACCATTGCAAAAATAAAAGAGAATGGCAACAAAAAAGAAAATAAAATCCCAAGCATTATTATTCCAATAACCTAGAGATCTCACCTTTCTCATTCTCCAAAAATAAAATTTTCAGACTATTCTTGCTTGAATTGCCTAAAGGCCTATAATAGAACAAATTAGCTTTAATTAAGATAACTATACCGGTAGGAATGTGTAGAGAAATATATGTAGGAAATTGAAATCTAATGGTAGAACATATCATTAAGTAGTATGTAGTCTTTATCCAATGGGCAAAATACTAAAAACATCAAATTACTCTTGTGTTACTTGCCTACTCCTTTAAAATCTTGCACATTCATTAAGACTAACATCTTCACCACATTTATCCTTTTAATTCTAGCAATAGAAGAATAGTAACTATGAATTAATGCAAATACTGAAAAGGGAATTCATTTGTCAACTTTTGAGACTTCATTAGCAATAATTAGGAGATATATACCAAATAACAAAGAAAGTATTACCAAGTAATAAATACTACAAATCAAATTTTTACAGGAAATAAAGTAGGAGGAAACCAGCAAGCAGTTTAAAAAATTATTGCACAATTACATGGTTCAATCAAGGTACATATAACTGATTCATAAAAAATATATAATGTATGCACAATAACCACTCACAAACCCAAGTAATCCAAATTTAGATAAAACGTTTACACTTACTCCCTCATACATAGAATATAAAATCAATACTAAATTCTCCATTAATCAAGGTTTGCATCAAGAATATGAACGGTAATGGGTAGTAATAAATATTAGAAATATATTAATTTAAATATGAAAATAAGGATAAAGAGGCAATTTGAGAAAATATGTAGGGATAATATGGGAAGAAATGTTTTTCAAATGACTTCGAACTTTTAATTTAACTAGATTTTTTGGATGTGCGATGCACATCACATGCACGCGTTACTTTATTATGTGAATAGTTATTTTTTTCTTTCCTCTATATAGCTTGAAAATTTATTCACTTGATTTTGATTAACCTCAAAATTAGAGAATATTAGATACATATGTAAGTTATGACGTTAGAGAAAATATAATAGTCTCAAGTGTATCACTTATATAATGGAGTGAGATATTGATATAGAAAGAAACAAAGTTATTCCAGATCCTTGAGCAAACAGAATCCAGAGTGTAGGACTGAGTGGTGAAAGGGAGAGGGAAAATTCTGCATGAAAATTTGACAATAATTCAAAAGTTATTAGAATTATCAAGTTAATATAATTTATAAGAAACAAACAGGTTAGAAATTAAGAGTCGAAAGTGAATAAAGCATCTCATTTAGATAAAATGGAGCAATATGAAAAGTTAACAGCTATATTCCCTATTTTCCATAAGTTCGCTGTAAAATAGGAATTTGGTGAAGTATAATCTAATTTTATAATTTTTCAATCACCAACCAAATTTTTAGTAGTCTAAAGTTAGGATCTTTCTTGCAGCTTTTGTTCTTGTTCTCCTTCTTTCCTCTCAAGATAGGAACTAACTTCACTGTATCTGGAGCTAAACTGCAATAAATTGCAAGTCGATACATCACATTTAAAGAAAAACGATAAATACTTTTGTTAGAGTAGTATGTCCAGCGCACCAATTAGATTGGATATTTGTACTCTTTATATTTTGAATATAAACAATCTCATTGGAAATTATATTATTAAAGGCTGTTTTAATTTATCTATTTTATGCATTATAACAAATGCTTATTAGATAAAGTCCCTAGACCAATTTAAGCTAAAATGTATGGTTACGCATATGATGGTAATCATTGAATTTATACATAGAACTTTGGTCTTAAACATGATTCCGAGTTAAGAATTTTTCTAAATGGGACAAAGAATAATTCAGTAAAGACTCGTACATATGATGAATGCTCGTTGGACAAGAATATTATATTCCATCAATATTAGTGTTGTGACACAAATTCATATATGTAGATACTTATTAGAGAATAAGTTTATCGAATATGATCCGTAGAAAATTCTTATTGGATATGTCGAAATTTGAATTTTCTAATTTCGATAGTATACGATTAGTCTTTAGACTTGAAGCACCATGGTAGTCTTGTGTACTTCTTCTAATACTTAGATTTATCTTCTGATTGTTTAGCAATCATAAAGGGGATATGTTGGGTATTATATTGATGTACATGGAGACTTATGTGTGGCTAAGATAGAATCTGACACTTGTCTAAGATAAGAGAATCTCCTGTGTATTTCATTATTAATGATTCAAAGACCTTGGCCAATGCAATGAGAATAAAGATTCACAATGAATCATTGTAACATGAAATAGAAACACAGTTATTGAGTTAGTAGAGTTTCGACTAATATTCCTACTATAGACTCAATCGGGAGATTAATTGTTAGAAAGACCGTACGTGTATGTCACTCGTTAATTTACAGGTTTACTCGCTATTCACCTAACACTAGAAGATCACGCTACTTGCTAGGTGTTACCGTGATTAGTAGGTTCTTAAAATTAATTAGTTAATTTCAAGTGGATTAATTAATTGGATTAATTAATATAATAATTGTTATTTATAAGTTACAAATGTTGTAAGCCTACTATTAGAGTTAGAAGTGAACCTAAAGGATCACACCTTAATTTGAATGAACAATTTTTATCAATTGGAACAATAGTTAAAATTGTTAACTATTTATTATAATTAAATAATTTGATTATTTAATTAAAATAATTGTATACCATAATGGAGAATGCATTATGAATATATATATATATGATATATTTCCATAGTGGTAAGTGCATTAAGAATATATATGATATATTTTCATAGTGGTGAGAGCATTATGAATATATATATGATATATTTTTCCATAATGGTGAATACATTATGAATATCCAAAGATAATAGAATTTATTTATATATGATATATTCATAATGGTGAAGGCATTATGTATATTTTATAGATAATGTGATAGATATATATGAGATATCTTTCCTTCAATTTTTCAACAAGAAGTATCGGCATTTTGAAAAAAATAGAGAGGAAATAGTTTCCTTTTGCTTATTCATTTTGTGAACAATTTTGGAGAATAATTATATTGATAATTATTCTTTAATTTATTTTCTCTTATCACAAGTTGATACGGGAAACGTTTATTGATATCAACAATTTTACACTACTAGCGAAGTGTAATATTTGTGTTGTTCTTTCAATCGGTGGATTACTTTAGAGGGGATACACTTGGATCCCTTATTGAGAAGAACAGAGTTTTAGCCACAATCCGGGAATTGATTCCCTCATTCCTTACATCAATTGAAAAAAAGTCTACGTGGGTAAGAATTATTTTACGTAGATTTCTTTCAATATATTTTAACACCGGATCCTATAATCATTTGTGAGCATCCGGGGTGAAACCTTTTTCATGTATTTAATAAATATAATTTATTAATTATGAAAATTTTTAAATTCCGCTGCATTCACCCGGATCGCTATAACGAACCCAACAGTGGTATCAGAGCCTAGGTTCACGGTGTTGAAATATATTTGGTACTAAAATTGTTTTAGTATTATTTAATGGTTAAATAAGAAAACTTGAAACAATGAGAAAATGTTTCTCGACAGCTATTAATTACTCTAAAATTTCAACTGTTGTAGTAGGATAAGAATTGTTCTTAAACTACTATTTATACAGTTAAAATTTTTCGGTAATTTTAATAAAATTGACTAAATATTAGTTTATGACTATATTGGTTTCACGTATGAATATGAAATATTAAATAAAAGTTATTTATATTTCTTATTCAAAATATTCATTTGGAATGAAATTTAAGCAATACGTTGTATTTAATGAGAAATTGTTTCTTGAAATATCATTGTTTAATATAATAATTATTATTGATAATTTGTTATCAATATTTAATATTTAATTTGATAAAAGCATTAGATGTTTATTATCAATAATGATATTTGATGGCTATTTCTAGAAATGGGTTTCTAATAAAAATATTTCTAAGTAGAAATAATTAGCTATCATTGAATTGATTTGGTTTTATTAATTTAGAAATTGTTTCTTAATTAATTAAGGCCAACAAAATTCTTAAAGTCAATTCTAAAATTTAGTTTTATAATATTGACTAATTGTTAGTTATAATTCTCAACTAGTATTATTTTAAAATGAGAAATAGGAATAATTGTTATTCTTATATCTCGTTACGGTATTATTCATTGTGAATGGATATAAATAAATTTAATATGTTAAATGTATATTTATTTATTTAGGGATGATCATGAGCCTTGGACTTTATGTGATGGTTGTAATTTATTTGGGTTTTATGGGGACTGCGAGCCTCTTTAATTTACATTTGTAAGTTCTTTAAATTTATGCAATGAGAGTAGATTAGTCCGTGAGGATTTAATTTATTCATTGAAATTTGGAGGACTTGAAGGAAGCCCAAAAGAAGACCCAATTGTTGATGGGTAATTAAATGTAATAGAATAGATGCTCAAGGCCCATAAATGTATGGATTTTACATTATGATGTAAAAGTTCTCATTGTCCCTTAGATTGACCATAGACCCGTTTTGGCTCAAATGGGTCGCATAGATTGGCCATGATCATCCCACCGCTTTATGTATGTATAGGATATATACATGCTAGAATTTATTTAATGCACTCATTTGATGAACATTAAATAATTTACATGAGATGATGAGGTCTTGGAAATAAAAAAAAAAAAATCCCTAAGTTTTTGAAACTTATACAAGAATTTTTCGAAAATTTTATTTCAAACAAATATGGATGATGAGTATGACCCATCAATCCATGCCTACTATCAAAAGATAGAGACATGATGATGCTACTACACTTAACCACTGGCCATGAGTCGTGGGGTGAGTTTGTGGAAGAAAGCTGTGTTCTTTATCTATCATAATGATGCTCATGAATTAAATGCATCACTGCATCGGCCATGAGTCGTGGGGTGTTTTGATGTTTTAATTGCATGAATGTTTGATAGGTATTGTTTGACACTAAGTAACGTATGGGCTCATAAAATTGAGGTATGCATGAAAGGTGAGGCAAAACAAATTGAGGGTTGTATAGTGATACAATTGTAAAATATTTTACTACCGAAGAGAATTTTTCATGGGCTCATAAAATTAGGGTGTGAGGAATTCTATTTGGGCCTCAAACCTACTAGAAAATTATGATTTTCCGATTTTCATTGGGGTTATGAAATTCGAATAAAATAGTGGGAGACATTTAATATTGAAGACCTTATATTAAATTAATATTAATTTTCATAGTTTTCTCATTTTCTGCTTCATCATTTTGTAGATTCACTTCATCTACTAAAATGACAAACAATCCTATAACCGCTTTAATTGGGCAAAATAAGTTAACTGGACCAAACTTTAATGATTGGCTGAGAAATTTCAAAATTCTCTTAAAATCTGAAATAAGTGAATATGTTCTTGACAAACCAATCCCTGACGCACCTGGTGCTAATGCTACGATTGAGGAACTTGAGAAGTTCAAACGTCATCAGGATGACGATCTGAAAGCTTGATGCTACATGTTAGCATCTATGTCAAGTGAGTTGCAGAGACAAAATGAGGATCAAACCTCTGCTTATGCTATTTTTAAACGCCTTGAAAACTTGTTTGGCGAGAATAGCAGGCAACAAAGATATGAGATATCTAAAGAGCTCTTCCGCAGTCACATGGCTGAGGGCTCTTCAGTCCAGGAACATGGATTGAAGATGATAGCCCTAACGGAACGACTCGCGTCATTGAAAGTTGAGGTTCCACCTGAGCTTTGCACTGACTTGTTGTTGCAGTCTCTGCCCCCTTCATTTGACACATTTGTTGTCAATTATAACATGCATAATATGATGAAAAGTCTTACTGAGCTTGTTAGCATGTTAAAGACAACTGAGTCCACGATGAAAAGGGACAAATCAGTCATGTTTGTTGGGTCCACTTCTGGATCTAAGGCTGCAAAGCCAAAGAAAAAGAAGGGAAATAGAAAGGGTTCTAACAATCCCAACAAACTGAAAGCAAAGGGAGGTGTCAAGAAAAAGAAAACTTCTCAGTCCAATGATAAGTGTCACCACTGCAATCAAACTGGACACTGGAAGAGGAACTGCAAGGATTACCTTGCAACCCTGAAAAGTTCAGGTATTTATTATGTTGAAGTTAACTTATCAGTTAATGATACTTCTTGGGTATTAGATACCGGTTGTGCCTCACACATTTGCAATGATTTGCAGATAATGGAAAGAAGTAGAAAGCTAGAAACAGGAGAAATGGTTCTAAGGCTGGGGAATGGAGCAAAGGTTGCTGCATTAGCCATAGGAACTATTCATCTAACTTTAAATAATGATTTAGTTTTGGTATTGAACAATTGTCTTTATGTTCCTGAGATTATTAAGAACATTATCTCTAATCCTGTTTTGGATAGATAAGGTTATTGTTTTAAATTTGAACATGGAAGTTGTTCCATTTCTAAATGTTCTTCTCTAATCACTACTTGCATATTGACGAATGGTTTATATACCTTAACTCCCCAAAATTTCATTCTTAATCTTTAACAGAATAAAAAAAAAATTAGATAATCGTAGTTCTATCACATTATGGCATGCAAGATTAGGTCATATTTCTAAGAAAAGGATAAATAAGTTGGCAAATTTGCTTGACCTAAAGGACGAGCAAGAACTACCAACATGTGAGTCCTGCCTCAAGGGAAAAATGACCAAATCTCCATTTGTTGGACAAGTGGAGCGAGCTACACATCTATTGGAATTAGTTCATACAGATGTATGTGGCCCATTAAGTGTTAATGCTCGTGGGAACTATAGCTACTTCTTAACCTTTACCGATGACTTCTCTAGGTATGGTTATGTGTACCTATTAAGGTACAAATCTGAAGTTTTTAAAAAGTTCAAAGAATTCAGAACTAAAGTAGAGAAACAAACTGATTTAAGTATAAAAACACTTCGATCAGATCGAGGAGGTGAATACTTAAGTACAGAATTTCTAGATTATCTAAAAGAGAATGGGATTCTCTCACAGTGGACTCCTCCTGGCACTCCCCAACTCAATGGAGTTTCGGAACGCAGGAATCGAACCTTGATGGACATGGTTCGATCTATGATGAGTTTCACTTCATTACCTCTTTCTTTTTGGGGCCATGCTTTCGAAACGGCAGCTCACCTATTAAATAGGGTGCCTTCTAAGGCCGTTCCTACTACACCTTATGAGATGTGGTGTGGTAAAGCACCCTCATACAAATACCTTCGGGTATGGGGGTGTGATGCTTACGTAAAGCAACAAATCGGAGATAAATTGGATATGAGATCCAAAATATGTAAGTTTGTTGGATATCCAAAGGAATCAATTGGATATTACTTCTACGATACCTCGGAACAAAAGGTGTTTGTTTCAAGGAATGCCACGTTTCATGAAGAAGAATTTCTATCTGATAGAAATGGCAAACTCGTAGAACTTGAAGAAGTTCAAGAAACAACAAACCTTCCAATTGCAGTGAGTGAACAACCAGTAGAAACTGGGACATCTGATACACAACCTCTTAGGAGATCCGAAAGGATACCTAAGATACCTAGTAGGTACACTTTGTTATTAGAAAACAAAGAAGAGGGACTCCTTTTGGATAATGATCCAAGAAGCTATGGAGAGGCAATGTCAGACATTGACTCAAAGAAATGGCAAGAAGCAATGCAATCCGAGATGGACTCCATGTACTCTAACAAAGTATGGACTTTGATAGACCCACCAGAAGGAACAGTTCCTATTGGATGCAAATGGGTTTACAAGCAAAAGCTTGGAGCTGATGGGGAGGTAGCAACCTATAAGGCAAGACTGGTTGCTAAAGGATATTCTCAGAAACAAGGAATTGATTATGAGGAAACCTTTTCACCAGTAGCATTGCTGAAATTCATTCGAATTTTATTAGCTATATCTGCATATTATGACTATGAGATATGGTAAATGGATGTAAAGACTGCTTTTCTTAATGATAACGTTAAGGAAGAGATCTATATGAAGCAACCTGAGGGCTTTATATCTAGTGGGAGTGACCAAAAGGTTTGCAAGCTCCAAAGATCCATTTATGGGCTTAAACAAGCTTCGAGGAGTTGGAACATTCGATTCGATGAAACAATCAAATCGTTTGATTTTCAAAAGAATCTGGATGAACCATGTGTATACAAGAAAGTTAGTGGAAGTGCAGTTACTTTTATTGTGCTCTATGTTGATGACATCCTACTTATCGGAAACGATATAGGAATGTTGCAATCAACAAGAACTTGGTTGTCTAAACAATTCTCGATGAAGGACTTGGGAGAAGCATCATTTATTCTAGGAATAAAGATCTATAGAGATAGATCTAGAAGAATGATCGGTCTATCCCAATCCATGTACATAGATAAGATACTAAAGAGATTTAGTATGGAAGAATCCAAACGAGGATTCTTGCCAATGAGTCATGGGGTTTCACTTTCTAAGGCTATGTCTCCTAAGACGCCTGAAGAAAGAGAAAGAATGACTCGCGTGCCTTATGCTTCAGCAATTGGAAGCATAATGTATGCAATGCTATGTACAAGGCCTGATGTCGTGCATGCTCTAAGTGTCACGAGCAGATATCAGTCAAATCCAGGTGAAGAACACTGGAAGGTCGTCAAGATGATCCTTAAGTACTTGAGAAGGACTAAGGATATCTTTTTGATATGCGGCCCTGGAGAGCTGAAATTAGAAGGATATACTGATTCTAGTTTTCAGTCTGATGTGGATGACTCTAAGTCAATGTCAGGTTATATATTCACTTTGAACGGTGGTGCAGTAAGTTGGAAGAGTTCCAAACAAGAAACTACTGCAGACTCTACCACTGAAGCTGAATATATAGCTGCATCAGATGCAGCGAAGGAAGCTGTTTGGATCAAGAACTTTATCCAAGGGTTGGGTATAGTTCCATCTATTGTTGATCCAGTAATGATATACTGTGATAACAATGGAGCCATTGCGCAGATCTCATCAAAGATCCAAGCATATCTTAAGAAGATACCACTTGATTAGAGAAATCATGGGGAGAGGCGATGTCGTTATGGATCGAGTCGCTTCAGCAGAAAATGTAGCAGACCCACTGACTAAGCCTTTGGCTCAAAAGATATTTGAGAAACATCTTGAAACGATGGGACTTAAATATATGGGTAATTGGAGCTAAGACAAGTGGGAGATTGTTAGAGTAGTATGCCCAGCGCACCAATTAGATTGGATATTTGTACTCTTTATATTTTGAATATAAACAATCTCATTGGAAATTATATTATTAAAGGCTGTTTTAATTTATCTATTTTATGCATTATAACAAATGCTAATTAGATAAAGTCCCTAGACCAATTTAAGCTAAAATGTATGGTTACGCATATGATGGTAATCATGGAATTTATACATAGAGCTTTGGTCTTAAACATGATTCCGAGTCAAGAATTTTTCTAAATGGGACAAAGAATAATTCAGTAAAGACTCGTACATATGATGAATGCTCATTGGACGAGAATATTGTATTCCATCAATATTAGTGTTGTGACACAAATTCATATATGTAGATACTTATTAGAGAATAAGTTTATCGAATATGATCCGTAGAAAATTCTTATTGGATATGTCGAAATTTAAATTTTCTAATTACGATAGTATACGATTAGTCTTTAAACTTGAAGCACCATGGTAGTCTTGCGTACTTCTTCTAATACTTAGATTTATCTTCTGATTGTTTAGCAATCATAAAGGGGATATTTTGGGTATTATATTGATGTACATGGAGACTTATGTGTGGCTAAAATAGAATCTGACACTTGTCTAAGACAAGAGAATCTCCTGTGTATTTCATTGTTAATGATTCAAAGACCTTGGCCAAGGTAATGAGAATAAAGAATCATAATGAATCATTGTAACATGAAATAGAAACACAGTTATTGAGTTAGTAGAGTTTCGACTAATATTCCTACTCTAGACTCAATCGGGAGATTAATTATTAGAAAGACCGTACGTGTATGTCACTCGTTAATTTACAGGTTTACTCGCTATTCACCTAACACTAGAAGATCACGCTACTTGCTAGGTGTTACCGTGATTAGTAGGTTCTTGAAATTAATTAGTTAATTTCAAGTGGATTAATTAATTGTATTA
This sequence comes from Pogostemon cablin, assembly GCA_023678885.1. NCBI lineage: Eukaryota > Viridiplantae > Streptophyta > Magnoliopsida > Lamiales > Lamiaceae > Pogostemon > Pogostemon cablin. Next base: position 23,118,071 of record CM042989.1, on the reverse strand, counting down.
ATTAATATAATAATTGTTATTTATAAGTTACAAATGTTGTAAGCCTACTACTAGAAGTAGAAGTGAACCTAAAGGATCACACCTTAATTTGAATGAACAATTTTTATCAATTGGAACAATAATTAAAATTGTTAACTATTTATTATAATTAAATAATTTGATTATTTAATTAAAATAATTGTATACCATAATAGAGAATGCATTATGAATATATATATATATGATATATTTCCATAGTGGTAAGTGCATTAAGAATATATATGATATATTTTCATAATGGTGAGAGCATTATGAATATATATATGATATATTTTTCCGTAATGGTGAATACATTATGAATATCCAAAGATAATGGAATTTATTTATATATGATATATTCATAATGGTGAAGGCATTATGTATATTTTATAGATAATGTGATAGATATATATGAGATATCTTTCCTTCCATTTTTCAACAAGAAGTATTGGCATTTTGAAAAAAATAGAGAGGAAATAGTTTCCTTTTGCTTATTCATTTTGTGAACAATTTTGGAGAATAATTATATTGATAATTATTCTTTAATTTATTTTCTCTTGTCACAAGTTGATACGGGAAAACGTTTATTGATATCAACAATTTTACACTACTAGCGAAGTGTAATATTTGTGTTGTTCTTTCAATCGGTGGATTACTTTAGAGGGGATACACTTGGATCCCTTATTGAGAAGAACGGAGTTTTAGCCACAATCCGGGAATTGATTCCCTCACTCCTTACATCAATTGGAAGAAAGTCTACGAGGGTAAGAATTATCTTTACGTAGATTTCTTTCAATATATTTTAACACCGGATCCTATAATCGTTTGTGAGCACCCGGGGTGAAACCTTTTTCATGTATTTAATAAATATGATTTATTAATTATGAAAATTTTTAAATTCCGCTGCATTCATCCGGATCGCTATAACGAACCCAACAACTTTGTCCAAAATAATTTAGTGATAATTCATAATATTGCTGCATAAATGCAAAAAAAAATAACCTACCATATTCTGTTTATCATCTTTGCATTGCACCATTAGCCAAAGAAAGATCATTATGATCTCCAAATTTTTTACAGAAATAAATAAAATGAGTTTCGATTTTCCAAAGTGTAATTAAAATTATCTACACAAACTTCTGATAAAACCAAACCTACACAGACTTCTAATAAAACCAAACCTAAATGACCTTTGCTTTGTCGAATCATGATGCTGATACTAAAATCGTGAATGAAAATCATCAAACTTCCTATTCAACTGAGAAAAAAAATATCTTTTAATTCTATATATGTCCATTTCTAAGCATCGTCAGAAAGATTTTCTTTGAAGGAAGGGAATCAAGCTACAGAGTCTCTAAAGTCTACTAGTGTTGACAATTTCTTGATATTTTAAACGAAGTAATGTTCATTGGAAATATTCAAAACATAGTATAATATACCAATACCAATCCTTTGGAAAAACATCATAAGATGCAAAATTCTCAAAGTATCTTGATATTTAAGCACAAAAAAAAAAATAAAAAACAAAAAAATTATTAGCCAAAGGGCATGAAACATAAAATGCACTGATTTGGCAGCGGTTTCTCTTCATGTCCATTGTGTATGCCGAACATTCAAAGAGCAACATCGAAATATATAAACCAAATAGCAAAGGTATGAAAATATAACAAAGATTGCACCAGTCACCCTCGGTACAAAAGGAGAGGCATACTCTGCCTCCGCGGCGGAAGAGGTTGTACCAGATATTTGATTCTTAAGCTAAAGAAGTTTGATGATCAGACTCAGCTGATTTTCTTGAAGGCCTTTTAGATAAGACGATCTTACAATGTTGGACTGGAGAGATACATAAGTACTTACATAAGAGTTGAGTTGGGACATCATGAAGCTTTGGAAGTTGTTGTGTTTGAAGTACATGGGAAGAACATCTGCAGCAAAGGAGTGAAAATTCTTTATGATAAAGCTAGTTCCTATAATACTCCATGACACTGCTATTAGCGTTTGGATCTTTTGGTTAACATGAACCGTTAGGGTTCCATACGTTTCTAATTCAGCGGAAGTAAGAAAACATAGAAATGTATTACCTTTCACCAGGGTATGTTGAAGAAGAAAGATTCTCGCCGACAGCCTGCGCAGCCTCACGGTTTTGACCATAACTCTCTCATCTGATCTCCGATTTGAGTGATCTATATGCCAAAATGATCCTCTCTTCCGTGGCTTTCCAACGGTATATTATACGTCTAGTTCTGTATTTCACACGATTTTAAAAAAATCATGGAATTTGACAAACAGCAACAGTAAATAAACGACCTTCCGGTCTTCTGCTGTATTCATAAGCCACGTCTTGACATTATGTGGGCAACGATCTACAAGACGATCTCAATCTGCAGTCCTGATCTGTCTTTTACATGTTTAGGCGTGTAGAATAATTAACCAAACTACTGAGATTGACTTTATATATAGACTACAATAGGGACAAGAGGAGAAATTAGGGTTTGGGCCTCCATTTGGGTTAAGCATCCAAGTTTAGCCCAAAACTAATACCTAAGTCCAATAATAATAAATCGGTCCACCAAAGAAATATTATTGCACTACCACCCTAATTCCAAATTACGTTATGGGCTCCTTCTTATTATGAGCCCATTAATCTCTCCGTGTAAAATATTCAATACCCACTAATTAATTATTAAGTTACTGACAACTCCATTAATTAATATATTTACCAAGAGTAGTACCACTCAATCTTATTATCATGCCGGAATAAATCCACTTGCAGAGTTTACATGATAATCATTATGAGCTACTCAAGGTGACATCATCAACCAATTCTGTTAGGACACGGATTCCTTCTATAATCAACAACACACCATAGAGACAGCACCATCTCCCAACTCACCGAGCATATTGAATTAGCCATTAAATCTCACCAATTGATGAATCAAAGAAATAAATATTGGCTTACGTATCGAGATTATTGTATAGGGATTAAGAGTACGAATATCCATAACAACAGAGATCAAGTTCTATTATATAGTCAGTATAAATCGAACGATCTCAACGGCGGTCCTATTCAATACACACAAAGTGCGGTAGTGCAATTTTATAGTCAAGACAGACTAATGCCAAATCACACTACAACCATACCGGTAGATAGTCCTCGTCTATCTCGGTTGTGAATATCTATTTATACTTTATAAGGAGCCGATAATATGATCTTTCGCATGACGTCGCACACCACATTATCTACAGTATAAAGTAAATGGACTGTTGCAATAACTTAATTGCAAACGTTTGATCACATGATTCTCATTTCAAATATTGTCAAAGCATAGTTCATACAAAAAGCTAGACTTTTAGTATATAATCCAACAATCTCTCACTTATACTAAAATACTATTGATAAGTCATAGTTTAGCACAATTATTTGGTTGAAATTCATGTTTATTTGATTAACTTATTTGCTAATTGGGTACTAAATTGACTTATCTTGTCTTTTGAAAATTAGAGCTTTAATTATTTATATTGGTGTGGAGATAGGCTGTTTTGGTGGAAGAAATTCGTTGCTTTCAGAATTAGATTGACACTGAACTATTCAGTGTCAGTGGGGGCCCACAAAAATTCAGAAAAGCTATTTTGTGGAAGAAATTGGTTGCTGCCAGAAAATTCAGACTGACACTGAACCCTTCAGTGTCAGAAGGGGCCTACGAAAATTCAGATTAAATTAGAAAAGATGCAGCTGGAAATGAGCACACACATCTTCTCACATTCCACAATCATACCAGATCAGACCTACATCTTTTGGAGATCAAGAGGAGATGGAGCATTGAAGCATTGGTCTCTTTATCAAATGCATGATTGGCGTGAAGTTCATCATCATCAAGAACTATCGATTTTTATATTTTAATTCTATTTTTGCTATGAACATGCGGGGCTAATCCCTTTATCTAGTTTAGGATTTTGTGAACCTCCCGTTGAAATTTAGATGAATTATTCAGGGTTTTACTTTGAATCTTTTGTGAAAGTTTATTTTATTACATGTTTTGATGTTCTTAATGGCTGTTTGATAATTAATTTAGCCTGATCAACTATTTAATTATTTTACCGCTGAATATTATTCTATGAACTATAATCCGCAATTGTTGTAGGAATTGGATTAAGTAACAAATAGAGATTATTCCCTCTAGGTGTAATAGAATTTAGATTGTATGATTCCTAGCCGGATTTCGTAGCCTAATAATTCTATGTTTAGAGTTTTAATGCGTTTACGAGTTCGAATCCATAGGGTCACTCGTAGATAGTTCAATTTAGTGGTCGTACCCTAGTTGATAAATATAAGAATATTCGGGTTGATTGGTCGTACCGTCAACCTAGGGATTTGAGTTTACACATTAGGCTAGATGTTTAATTCCTGTAATTAATTAATTTAGTAAACGGGAGGGGATCGACATCCTAAACTAGGCTTTTATCACTTGTTAATTTAAATATTAATTTTAGTATACTTTGTTATTTAAAAATTGATTTGATTTATTACTTGAGTTTTTATCGATTTTTCACAAACAAAACCCCCCCTTTTATTTATTTTATTGTTTTCAGCATTTTAATTTAATTAAAATTCATTATACTCTCTTGGGTTCGACCCGTACTTGCCATTATACTAAGTATTGTAGTAAGTTGGAAATAAATTATATTTTGGTAGGCCAGCGATAGCTTATCAACTATGCTGCCATATCTGCTGCCATACATCTGATTATCACTCCCACTACTTGACTATTAAATGCTTTTGTCTTAAGGTCCTTGTAAAAGGATTACTAGGTTATCATCCAATACAATCTAGCCAACAACAACCTTCCCCTCATTATACGATTTCTCGTATCAGGTAGTACTAGCTATCAATGTGTTTAATTTCCTTATGGACTCGTGATTCCTTCAAGTTTGCTAATACACCATTATTATCACAATAAATTGTGATAACCTTGGATAAACTCAAAATCATATCTAAGTCCATTACGAAGTTTCTAGAACCATACATATACTTTGGCTGCCATAAGGCTCCAATATTATCATCTTTCCATGGTGGAGTCTGAAATATATTTCTATATGACACTCCTCCATACTATGAATCTACTTCTATTAAACACATAACCTTGAGGTGGATTTACTGTCGTCCCTATGATTCGAAAAACTGAATCTAAGTGACCATCAAGAAGTAATGAATTATTCCGGTAAGCTTACATATAATTTCCAGTCCTCTTCAGGCACTTCAAATATGTCTTACCATAATTCAATATTCTTGTTCCGGGCTACCTTGATACTCACTGACTATGCCATTAGCAATACAGATATCCAATCTCGTGCATAGCATTCCATAGATTGAGCTTCCTTATTGTCCAAGCATAGGGAACCGCCTTTATCTATTTTATCTTCTTTTGTGTCTTAAGACACAAATCCTTAGATAAAGTCACATGCTAAAACGAGTGAGGATTGTATCAATTTATGAAGCTTGAGACAAGCATAACATCCTATCTTGTGATCTTTATTACCATGATCGCAAGGATATATTTTGTTTCTCTTAAGTCCTTTATTTCGTACTGATTTATTAACCATACCCATACGCCCAACAATACTCTTTCATTGTCTCCAATGAGCAAGATACCATCTAGTACATACAAGAAATACCATCACGTTTTCGTCACTCTTTTCAATACACAAGTTCCATTCGAGCATTGATTAAATCCATATGATTGGATTTTCTTATCAAAACGGATGATCTTGAAGCTTATTTTAGTCCATTGATAGACACTTTTAAGCTTACAATCAAAATGCTCTTAGCCCTTTGCAATGAATCACTCTGGTTGCTCCACATAGATGTTTTCTTCAAGACTTCCAATCAGGAAAGCTGTCCTGACATCTATTTGTTTTACATCGTATTTAATATGAGCAGCAATAAATAAAAGAATTCAGATCGATATAATGTGATCGATCCTCTTTTAATTTTGTAGAGTCACACATCCAATAGGTTTTACACCATTTAGTGATTTTAAAAGCTTCCAGATTTGATTCAGAATCCATAGATTTTATTTCAAAATTCATTACAACTTACTAAGATTCCGCATTTCGATCTTGTAGTGCTTCGTCATGTCAATGGGCCGATTTCATATTTACTAGTGACCAAGTCTCACAACTCTCTCAAAATATAAATCTTTTTGGTTGTTAAACAACCCTCCCACTACGACAAGACACTACATGCAATTGTGTATCAGATGTGATACGTGATGCAGTTTACTTGTGGTATATCCTCTTGTAGTCTTGGTACTAAAGTTTGTGTTTCCCTTCTCACACTTTTAGAACAACTTATATATGGATTTGTAATTTATTGCATAGTCCTTTCTGAAAATTTAGTATTCGTGTTAACAATCACCTTCTGATCTTTTGGACTATTTAATAAACCACCCTTCATTTTTCTAGGATATCCCACAAATAGACAAACATCATATGACATATTGTTTTCAGGGCGTACCTATAAAATGAATTTAATAATTTCAAATAACTCAACATCCATCTAACCTTTTCCATAAGAATCCTTTTCCTTCTTTCCACCATACCATACAGCTAGGGTATGCCCAGTGTAGACAACTTGGGATTCAATCCCAACCTCTGATTAATAGTTCCTAAACTATCCTAAGAGGTGCTCGCCACTATGATCGGATCGTAGTGACTTGATATATTTTCCATGATGCCTCACCGCATCAGCCATGCACTTCTTGAATTAATCATAGTACTCAGGCTTGCAATGCATCAATTAAATATATCTAATTTCTAGAATAATCATCAAATATTCATAACCACCTCTCGACAGGATAATCTTAGGATCGCTTAAATCAGAATGAACCAATTCCAACATATCTTTACATGTCTCTATACCCCTTTGCCTTAAAAGGCCTTTAATTATTTTCACTTTCAAGCAAGACTCACAAGTTCGATAGTTTCTACTTTCAATAAACCTAACGGTCCATCGGCTATCAACTTTCGAATCATGCTTAAGTAAAATGACCTAGTTTTAGATGCCAAAGATATGTTTAGTTCATCTGCGAAGGTTCCTTTCTCTTATTAAGATTAGAAGACGCATTATTAATTACTATTTGTTGCACTGTGGGATAAACATGATTTAAGAGTTAACAAATTATCACTAATGTACCATAACAGATTATAGCTCCAACCTTCATTATAATGACCATGTCATTTAAATGAAATAGAGTATCCATCCATTAATACATAGAAACTGAAATAAAATTCTTTCTATGAAAATGTACGTAAAGATAATTTCCCATAATCAAACGTTTATTCATATCAAAAGATAAATAAACAACTCCCACTGCAACAACCACTACTTTCATAGCTATACTCATGTACTCAATAATCTCATCATCACTTAGTTGCAGGCTAGTGATTTTGGTATTTACACACAGTGTGTCAGTAAACGCCATCACTAATCACACTTTAATAACTAGTGAATAAGATACTATCCTTGTTCACATCTTGATGAAAATTAGTTTTCTTTCGCCACATGTTTTGTCAGAAGTTTCCCACCATATACAACCTTTTTATTTTAGGTAGAACTTGCTCAAAACATCTAGGAAAACTATGAAGAATAAATTGAGCTAGGTTTCCCCTTCAATTTCTATTCCAAATATTTCCAATTCATTCATCAAGTTAACCATGACCTCTTGCCTTTCTTTCTTTCTCAAGTATCCAAAGGGTCGCATGAGATGATCATATTTCTATGAATCTCTCACCTCTTCACTAGAGACTTTAATAGGCACTAGAAGACATCCTTAGTAAGAACACATTTTAATTTTCATAAGCAATAAGAATTAAAGCCAAGATTCTTATCAATCATTTAATTATGGACCAGTAAATATATTTTCCTTTAGTTAACAATAAGCGAAATAAACTATTCGAAAATTTAGAGAATCAAGTAAATAAATACGATGATCAAACACTTCGAATTTAAATTTTATATTGATTCTCTCAATAAACAATATAAAATAAATTCACCGACATCTCAAGCACCGTGAATTTGCATGCTACATGTGGACGTATACAAACTCTAACATTCGCAAAAGAAGGTTTTACCCATTAATTCCATACATCATAATTAACCTTATGACTCAATGATTAATAGTCGGTTGTCCTTTAAACATGCAATTTAATAGCAGTGACTCCGTTGTGGAGGATACATATTAATTGCACCTAAGTGTATACCATTATTTGATACTAAGTACGTTACTCAAGCTTGTGTGCCTTACAGTTGGAGAAGTCCACACGCGCTCAAATAATTTTCTATAATCATCAATTATTAATTTGTACCAGTGATCCGCAAATAAAACTCATTCGTTGGGGAGGAAGGCACTATAACCGACTAATAAGGTTACTTGCATCACATTATAAATAATAATTATTTCATGAAATTTATTCCAGTGATCCACAAATAAAACTCATCCGGTGGGAAGGAAGGTACTATAACCGACTCATAAGCTTGCTTACATTACTTAATAAATCAACAATGGAGACCGCGAGATCTATGACCAATCCCTCTCCTACTTAGTCATTTAACAAGAGAGTTTTTGTATGCATACAATATATACCAAATATAAAATACGCAAATAAGCATGCTATTATTACGGCAAATAAGACAGTAAATCAAATAGCACATGCAATCCAAATATATAATAATAATTAGCAAATAAATCAATTATATCAATTATATATAAGGAAATAAAAAATTGCCAAAAATAAAATTGATTAGGTCAACTCTCAAAGCAATTAATGGATGACTTGGAAAACAAGTTGAATTTCTTAGGGCCCAAGTCATAACCTACCCACGGATCCACAGAGCAATCATAGCCTTGTCCATCCATGCATGCCATCACTTCCGGAAAAATTATTGCTCTCTGGAGTCCCATCAATCAGGCCAGTTCACGACCGGAAAATCAAGACACCGGCCGGATAAAACACTGGTGCTGGAAAAAATATGTTACTAAGCAGCCACTCATTCCGTGCTCATACCCGTAGGGAATCTCGACACCGCCAGTCAGAAAACTTGCCAGGTTGCCAATGACTTCCAGCCTGGTTTACTGACACGGTGATCAAGCTGTGGATCAGCCCGCTACCCAATCGTGTCGGAAACATCGAGCCATCCATGCTGCCCACTCCGGCAGGCAGTGCTGCTTCGACCCATCAGCTTCGCCGGCACCAACAGTTCTCAGAATAGCCATTCAGCCACCACCAACCTTAACGTCGCTATCCTAAACAACTTTGCAGCAACGATCAGAACGTTCCAGTGTCGACCAGCCTCATCACAATATTCAGTACCGAATCCCTATAATCCATTCTAGCGTCGTCGTCCCCTGGTGGTTTTTCTCGCCGGCACCGCGATAGCACCAAGTGCCATCACGTTCCGCCACCAGCCCGCCGCACGATTTTAATCACATGTGATGTTGTATAATTAACAAAAAAATCTTGGGGTTAAATCATTCAGCACGAAACACCATGCTTCGCGCGACGCCACCAGACCCGACCCAATATCCGGAAAGACTCGCTCGGAAAAATATGGAGATGCAACTGAAAAAGTATTTAGAACTGATCGAGTCTACACTTTGACTCAACCGGAAGTCATGCCAGACGATCGAAACCACAATCGACTTGCCCTGAAACTTGCTGGTGCAATACTGAACCGCCACTGAACCACATCGCCATCTTACTACATGTCGATCATTACTTCACCGCCGCAACCCATCAAGATGCACGACTGTAGGCAGTCGTCATCTACTGATCAGTCGCACACGAAGTTCTCTGAAAAATAGCCGATAATTCTAATTCAACCTTGGAACGCGCCACCTTTCCGCTGCTGCTGTTGATCGACTTTCACCGATAGCAGCCATGATCCATCGCGTCCGTTCAGCAGTGCTTTCACCGTGCTCTACAGGTCAGGTTCACTCGCCAGCATTCACCATTCCAATTTCCATCAGCCCTATCCCGACGTCCATCATCAGCCAAGTATACTGTTACTGTGATCATCATACGGGGTTGAGTGTGTGTGGTGTTCAATTAGGGTTTTCACCAGTAATCCACAAAGGGCTTTCATAGGGATATCCATGGATTCAATTCATAAAACCAAAAACCCTTTTACCATTACATGTGATTCTATTACAAATAAAAATATATAATCACATAAACCCTAGCCCAATGTGTCACGTGTGGCCATAGAACCTACGCTCTGATACCAATTGTTAGCATTTGGATCTTTTGGTTAACGTGAACCGTTAGGTTTCCATACATTTCTAATTCAGCGGAAGTAAGAAAACATAGAAACGTATTACCTTTCACCAGGATATATTGAAGAAGAAAGATTCTCGCTGGCAGCCTGTGCAGCCTCACAGTTTTGACCATAACTCTCTCATCTGATTTCCAATTTAAGTGATTTATGTGCCAAAACTCTTCCGTGGCTTTCCAATGGTATATCATACGTCTAGTTTTGTATTTCATACAATTTTAAAAAAATTGTGGAAGTTAATGAACAGCAGCAGCAAACAAACGATCTTCCGATCTTCTGCTGTATTCCTAAGCCACGTCTTGACGTTGTGTGGGCAACGATCTACAAGACAATCTCAATCTGCAGTCCTAATATACCTTTTACGTGTTTAGGTATGTAGAATAATTAACCGGACTTCTGAGATTGGCTTTATATATAGGCTACAATAGGGACAGGAGGAGAAATTAGGGTTTGGGCCTCCATTGGGCTTAAGCATCCAAGTTTAGCGCAAACCTTATACTTAAGTCCAATAATAATAAATCAGTCCACTAAGAAATATATTATTGCACTGCCACCCTAATCCCAAATTATGTTATGGACTCCTTATTATGAGCCCGTTAATCTCCCCGTGTTTAAGATTCAATGCCCATTAATTAATTTAGTTACTGACAACTCCATTAATTAATATATTTATCGAGAGTAGTACCACTCAACCTTATTATCATGCCGGAATAAATCTACCTGCAAGATTTACATGATAATCATTATGAGCTCCTCAAGGGGACATCATCAACCAATTCCATTAGGACACAGATTCTTTCTAAAATCAACAGCACACCATAGAGACAGCACATCTCCCAACTCACCGAGCATATTGATTTAACCATTAAATCTCACCCATTGATGAATCAAAGAAATAAATACTGGCTTACGTGGCGAGATTATTGTATAGGGATTAAGAGTGCGAACATCCATAATAACAGAAATCAAGTTTTATTATATAGTCAGTATAAATCGAACGATCTCAATGGTGGTCCTATTCAATACACACAAAGTGCACTAGTGCAATTTTATAGTTAAGACAGACTAATGCCAAATCACACTACAACATACTGATAGATAGTCCTCGTCTATCTCGGTTGTGAATATTTGTTTATACTTTATAAGGAGCCGATAATATGATCTTCCGTGTGACACCGCATACCACATTATCTACAGTATAAAGTAAATGAACTTTTGCAATAACTTAGTTGCAAATGTTTGATTACATAATTCTCATTTCAAGTATTATCAAAGCATTGTTCATACAAAGAGGTAGACTTTTAGTATATAATTCAACAACTACAGAGTTAAATTCATTATTGCTCAGAATGTCGTAAAGTTTCTGCATGAAGTGTGGTATTGGCCTGAAAAAATGAAAAGAAGTAGTAAATGAAGTGATGCCGAGTTCACCATTAACTTCCATCACCAACTCATTTTCTGTTTTGTTATCCAACTCATTGATAGCTCTGTTGGGATCTGCAGCCATGATTAGTCACGTCAAACTCACTCTTCTCAAATAAGTGAAAGTCATGAGATGTGCTCTGTTCAGTATTCACACAAAAAGTGTTGTGCGATGTGCACTGAAACAATAACTGAAAAAGAAATTTGGCACCCTTTCTATGAGGCTGAAATAAGACTGGATCAATGCCTCATGTAGTAAGACCATGCATTCTTTTCCACCTATGCTAAATAAGTAATTAAGTGTAGAGATCAATAAGCATCCCCTTTAAATCTCTCAGCAGATCAACGACTATGCATTGCTTTATTTTTCAAGTAGAGTCCTATTTTGTTACCTTCCTACTATATCATCTATGCTTCCATCAATCATCACCCCAAGCTGCCTCTTCCCATAAACCCAATGATGAGAGTGGAAATTTACGACTTTTCGATCTCATAAATACCTTGTTTTGTTAGAGGAAGGCCATATATTCATGTGGGATTGCGTGGTTTACATATTTTACATGATTATGGTGCTACTAAGGTATTTTATTGTATTTTGATAGGAAAAATGAATAAAAAAATACAAAGTTGGAATGAAGGGTGAATTTGTGCTACTTTAAAGTAAACAGACGTTCACTTTCCATAATTTTTTGTATTCGTGTAGAAGTAGAAACTGGTCATGCGAGATATCGTTGGAAATCCACGGAAGAGAGAAACGCGTGGCCGTAAGAATCACCTTAATTGAAGTTTGAATGAAGAAGTTATGGCCAAAACGGTGGGACTGCGCCATTTATGATGAAATTTCCACTAAATTCACGTGATGTGCTGTGCTGTCTAATTTAATTATTGATGGGCCCAATTATCATTTATGGAGGAGAAAGGCTGTCATGCAGCCATTGCAGAGAATTGGAAAATGAATTTAATTGGCAATTTAGTGGGGCCCATACATTGGATGCAAATTGAATTAACAGTGGTGTGGAATTGGTTTGTGCGTGATACATTGCCAATTTTCTAGTTGGTGGGGTCCAAGCACTAAATGGGGAACTAATTGATTTCCATGCCATGATGTTATGGTGTGACCCACGAATTGTGATGTTTTGGGGAGAAGCCCAAAAACTCCATATAGCCGTGAAGAACACAATTGGAAGGGGGGCGGCTCGGACAGAAAGGAAGTAAAAATCAGGACACAGCGACAGACTGAACGCGATCGCCATCTCTTCACTTCATCTCACCATCACATACACCAACCCATCCACTCCATCAATCCATTGGTCCGGAAGGGAGATTCAAGTGCAGTTGAAAGAGCCAATCTAATCTGAGAGACGGAGGGAGAACGTAAATCACATGACACTAGGATTTTGTATCTTTCTCTTTAATCTTCTTTTGTTGATTTTGGTATGGAATTATTAACCATGAGGGTTGTGTTTAATCTCATGGGCTAAATACTTTAGGGTAGTTGATTTGGGAATCTAAACAAATATTTTGAATTTATGCTATTAATATTCTTGTTTATTTGATTCTATAAGACTTTGTTAATATGTGTGTAACGTCTTCATTGATGTTGCCCGTGATGCTTGGTATATTATGTTAGCTTATGTGCATACATAATTAATATTGTCTATTTGCTAGGGATTATAGTAGATTACCCGTGAACACGATAATCCTAAGGCTGGTAAACAAGGTACTTGATTGTCTTAGTGGAACAATGCAATTAAGAATTCAAGTAGGAAGTGAATAAGTTTGAGTAGTACTTTCAGAGAATATATGTTAGTCGAATTGGACATCCGGAGGTTTATGAAATTTGTCTTATTAGTATATAGGAAGAAGGTTCAAAACTATTCGCACATCATCTTATGATATATTTCCATTAAAACAGTATGAATGAACAGTAGGACGTTTAGGATACCAAATTAATTGCACTACACCTGATACCTTAGAGCTGTTATTTTTCTCTTGATCAATCTTGAATAATTCCTATTGCTTTTATGTATTTGTTAATTGTCATTTAAATTCTTAGTTATTAATTCAATTCAAACACTTGAAAATTTGGTTACGATAATTCTAATTGAATAGTAATATAAATTAAATAGATAATTAGCTGTCTCAGTGGGAATGATATTATTTTTAACTGGGTTACTTGCCATTACAATTTACATCCCTACACTTGGGGATTTTAATTGAGGTGCGTAAACTATGCCTAACACCCAATATTACTCCTGCAATTACATCCATTTGCTGAGTCAGGGTTGATCTAAAATGAATTGAACAAAGATATATTATTACAACGTCAGTAAGATTGATTACTCTACCAAGAAGAGCCTAAATACGTTTAAATAAATACCTTTAAAGCAGCATCAGCATCCCGAATTGCGGCATTTGATTTCTTCAGTTAAATGAAGATTATCGCTTGAAAAGAATTTTCAAATGAACATCAACATTATGATATAATAACTATTAAACCTAATAATTTACAAATGTATTGGTGTGTTTGATATTTACCACTATTTGCGTATAATATTGCAGACTTTGAATTCAACAAAATTGCTTTCGTCAGATAATTAATAGCTCGCTTCATTAAACTTCTCTGAAAGTTGTCATCCAAGGTGCAAGGGTTAATTCTATGAGTATCTATAGTTAATCCTATGAAATATTCCTAAAACATTTACCATCAGATATTGCATCCATAGCTTTTGCTTTCAATATCTGAGCAACTTCTTGATTTTCTTCAGTTACTTCAGCAGAAGGGTCCCCCATTTGTAGTAATAAAATAAACAAATATGTAAGTAGATGCAATAAACAATACACGAATCATCAATTTTTCAAATTACCCACCTTTTGTAGAGGATCATTAAACAGTCTACAGTTATGATGTGATTGGCTTAATGGACTTTTGAACATTGGAAATACTATCACGGATTATAATAATCTTTTTCCTAAATAAAAGCAAAGTATAACTCAAGAAAATAACATAACAACAATTCCAATGCATAATGTTACCAATTCATTATCCAGTGTCCGTATAACAGTAAATAATGAGGCTTTTGATGTGAAAAGTGCATAACAAAGAATTTAAAAGTAAGGAAGACGCAACCCCTTTTCCATATCACACCTAAAAATCATAATAGCAAATGATAGCGAGGCTAATAATCTATACTTCATGTACATGTTGGTTGGAATTTAAAACTGACCATCGCCGTCGAAGAGAAAGGCATCGAAGGAATCGAGGAGATTAGCTTCGTTATGAGGAGTGGGCGCTGAGATTTCTCCTCTATCGTCGAATTGAGAATTTCTCCAACCATGTGCAGCGAGGAAATGAGGCGTCATCAACATCTCCATAGTTGGGTGAATCTTGAAGCCTACAATCGCTTATTCTTCTTCCGGTGCGTTTCACATATGAAGATTTGTATAGACAATTGAACATATGAGACTAATGAGACTAATGAGTAAGTAATAATTATACGTAATTATGTATGTAAATTAATTAAAGTGTAATTAATAATTAAGTATGTAAATTAATTAAGGTCATATGTGTAATAGGAAAAAATGGATAGGGACATAATAAGAAGAAATGTTTATTATGACATTTTATTTTTAATAACCTAATTTAAAAAATAATAAACAATCACGTTTCTTCTTTACACTTCTAATAATTTTTGTATGTCAAATTAAATTCAAGCACAACAAACACGTTTCCATCGAATTAAACCCGATTCCCTCCATCTGCAGATTTTGTTTAACCCTAAGTACTAATTCATGACTTCTTCGAGCCGGCGACTGCTCCCGCCGGCGCCCCTGCTCGCGTCTTGCTTCCGCCGGCAGCCGTGCTCGCGTCTTGCTCCCGCCGGCATCTTTCGCGCGCGCACCTGCTTCTCCCGCTGGACCCCTGCTCCGACTCTCAACGTGCTCGCCTCTTGCTCAAGCCGGCAGTCGTGCTCGCCTCTTGCTCCCGCCGGCAGACGTGCTCGTCTCTTTCTCCCGTCGACATCTGTACAGACCCTTGCTCCCCACTCTCAACCCGCTGCCCTCTCCTCCTCTCTCTCAACCTCTTCTCATCGGCATAAAGATTGTTTGGTAGGTTTTCCATTCAATTTTGGAAAGGGACTTTTCCTTTTGGTTGTGGGATTTGTGACTCTGCATTGAAGAATTTTTTTCTGTGATAATTCTTTTTTTTTAACTGTATAGTTTTTTGTGGTTTTTAATTGAATACAGCTATTGATGGTTCATCTAGAACCATTTCTTCTTCTATAATTGTGAATACGGGGGTAGAATAGTGCAGGGTGATTATGATATTGAAATAGAAGAGAGAGCAGGGGCGTTGGTTGGAGGATTTGATTGGAGAGAGAGAAAAAAAACTGTACATGTCCCTCTCTGGGCTTCTTTGTTGGAGCTGTGTAGAGCTTAATTTTGGTTATTTAGGACATTAATCTTGCAGTAATTAGGATTAATTATTAATTGTGAGGGTTCTCTAGCTTCTCCTCAAGAGTGGTTTATCTTGCAATAATCTTTAATTCAGATTGCAGCCTCCTCTGTAATCTCTGTGTATGTGAGTGGAATGGATGAAACCAACCTTGCAGTCGCGAGGCAAATGAAGGTATACGTGGAGAACCTGGTGATGGGAGTCACAGTTGAGGTGCACACAAGCCAATGTTGCAGGTTCAAGATTCAGGGGCAAGACGGTGTCACTTTCATGGATGCTGAAGATACTGTGGACTTACGGGACGATCATCTCCTCAGAGACGTTGCCAACCAGATTGCAGATCATTTTGTCAACACCAGATCAGGCTTAATTCGTCGTCGAAGCAAGTCCATTGTCATCGAAATCTGGAGTTCAGCTCCTGAGGGAGTCAGGGAGAAGGCTGCCGACATCAAAAAAGCTCTGGACAAGTGTCGGGTCGCGATAAGGCTCCAGGTTCGGATCGAACACTCCGCCCTGAGAGAAAGTTTCTCCGTTCGAGACGAAGACGGCAACCATTTCCTCCAATACACGCAATATGTCCCGCCCGATGTAATGTGCCACTTTATCGATGTGAAAGATGTTGTTGGCTCAATTGTGACAGCTGCAGATAATGATCAACACTGATGACTGTGTGTTAGGGTTTAGCTTTGCAATTTAATTTCCAAAAAGAGTCTCTGCACAAGTTCCCTCCTTGTCGGAGATTTTAGTTTAGTTTTCGGTGCTTTTTGTTGGAAAGAAAGGATATTGCAGAAATAGTGCTGCTGCACTTTGATGGATATCAGAGAGAGATATATGAATTTCTTAATATTTTTTACTTACTTTCAGAACTTAAGATACATGATATTTATAGACTCCACAATACATGAACCTTTCCAACTTTATGAAATAACATTAAATAGATACTTGAATAGATTCATGAATAATTTACGTTCATGAACCATCTTTAATTTGCAAATTATATTCTCAACACCCCTTCTTAATTTGCAATCTTTAGAATGTCTCTGGTTTGCTGAAATCTATCAACTTGGATTGCCTTTGTGAGAAAATCAGCATGCTGCTCCTTTGTACCAACAAACTCCAACTTGATATCTCCTTTGTTCACCATATCTCGTATGAAATGATGGCGTAACTCAATGTGCTTGCTTCTTGAATGGAAGACCGGATTTTTGGTCATAGCAATTGCTGACATATTGTCACAGCAGATAGTTGTAGGCTCCTTTTGAACTTGCTGCAGGTCTGCCAATAACCTTCTCAACCAAATTGCTTCACATGCTGCTTCTGAAGCGGCAATATACTCTGCTTCCGCCGACGATAGAGCAACGGACTTTTGCTTCTTAGAACTCCATGAAACGATATTAGTTCCAAGAGAAAATAAATATCCTGAAGTACTTTTTCTGTCATCCAAAGATCCTCCCCAATCACTATCAGTGTAGCCATTCAATTTACTATCATCTTCTTTCACATATTTGATCCCCATTTTCCTTGTGCCTTGCAAGTATCGCAAGACTCTTTTTGCTGCTGCAAAATGAAGCTTACTAGGTTCATTGAGGAACCTTGAAATCAAACTTACAGCTTGGACAATGTCGGGCCTTGTGTTGGTGAGATAAATCAACGAACCAACAAGACTCCTATACAATTTTGCATTAAAATTTCCAGCACCATCATCCTTTCTCAACTTATCACTTACAGCAATGGGTGAAGAAATTGGATTGCATTTCTCCATGTGAAATTTTTTCAAGAGATCTTCCGTGTACTTCTCTTGAGAGATGAAAATTTCTCCTTTATTTTGCTTCACTTGAATTCCAAGAAAATACTTCATCACTCCCAAATCCGTCATTTCAAATTCGTTCATCATCCTCCGCTTGAAATTTTCAACTAAGCTCATATTAGTTCCCATGTAGATCAAGTCATCTACATAGATGCACACGATCAAGAAATCATGATCTTGCCTCTTCACATAGAGAGAGGGTTCGTTAGGACTTCGATGAAATCCATTCTTGAGAAAATAACCATCAATCTTGCTGTTCCAAGCTCTTGGAGCTTGCTTAAGCCCGTAAAGAGCTTTCTTGAGTCTATAAACCTTATCTTCCTTTCCTTTGATACAAAATCCTTGAGGCTGCTGAACATACACCTCCTCTTCTAGCTCTCCATTAAGAAAAGCAGATTTAACATCAAGTTGAAACACTTGAAGCTCCAACTGTGCTGCTAAAGCAAGAACAACACGGATAGTTTCCATTCGAACAACCGGCGCAAACGTTTCATTGAAATCGATTCCGGGTTGTTGCAAATATCCCTTCGCCACAAGTCTCGCCTTGTGCTTTTGTATGCTCCCATCTTCATGATATTTTGTTTTGAAAATCCATTTCAATCCAATAATATCTTTATGCTTCGGAACATCCACCAACTCCCAAGTTTTATTCTTCTCTATCATAGCAATCTCTTCCTCCATGGCTTTTCTCCACACTTCCTCCTTTTCTGCAACATCAAAACTATGAGGTTCACAAGAAAATAGAGCAAAATCAGAAGTCTCATAAATTTCTCGTAAGGACCGGGTCTTTCTTATTGGTGAATCTGGACTTAAATCCACTTGATTAGAAGAGCTTGGCTGAGTAGCTCTTGGAGATGTAATACCATGATCAGATTCGTGATCTTCTTCTTCAAGCTTTGAAGTATCACAAAAATCACTTTGAGCTATCAATCTGGATGATTTTTCTTCCCATATCCATGATGCCATTTCATCGAAAATGACATCTCTTGCTACAACAAGCTTGCAGGTTGAAGGATTATATAGGCGATATCCCTTCGACTCGTCACTATAGCCCACAAGGATAAGCTTCTCACTCTTTTGATCAAATTTATCTCTATTAGGAGTAGAGATATGAGAATACGCAATGCTACCGAAAATTTTCAAGTGATCAACAATTGGTTTCTTTTGATGCCAAGCTTCAAATGGTGTTCGATTTCGAACAGCTTTCGTCGGACATCGATTCAGCAAATAAATAGCTGTATGAACAGCCTCAGCCCAAAAAACTTTTGGCAAATTCTTTCCAATCATCATGCTTCTAGCCATTTCAACAATTGTGCGGTTTTTCCGCTCGGCGACTCCGTTTTGTTGAGGACTTCTTCGAATAGTTAACTGCCTCTGTATGCCATTATTTTTGCAATATTCCATGAATGGTGTGAAAATAAACTCACCTCCACGATCTGTCCGAGTGTCTTTATTTGATAGCTTGATTGCTTTTCCACAAGGGCTTTGAATTTCAGAAATGTAGAAAATGCTTCTGACTTCTCACTCAAGAAATAAACCCACATCATTCGAGTATAATCATCAATAAATAAAATGAAGTACCTTTTGCTTCCAAGAGATAGAGTTCTCGAAGGACCCCAGATGTCAGCATGAATAAGCTCCAACGGTTCTTTTGCTCTCCATGTTGTCTTCGGAAATGGAAGTCGATGCATTTTTCCATATATGCATCCTTCGCAAACTTGAGTTTTAGATTCAATTTCTGGAAGCCCAATCACCATTTGCTTGTGCTTGAGAAGTTGCAGACCATTCCAATTCAGATGCCCGTATCTCAAGTGCCAAACATCAGATTGATCCATATCTTCTCCTCTGTAAGCCACCTTTTCTTCCAGAGGCATAAATAATGGAAACACCTTATTTGAACTCATTGGTACTGAAACAACGGTGCGATTACTCTTCTTATCCAAGACTCTGCACTCTTCGTTATCGAAAAACACCGAGTAACCTCTTTGCAGCAATTGCCCAACACTTAGAAGATTACTAGTGAGATTCGGCACATAAAGAACATCACTAATAACCTTTTTGTAGCCTTCGTTAGAATGAACAACAATGGTTCCCTTTCCTTCACAGCGGTGAGAATTCCCGTCACCAAGCTTCACTTGCGAAGTGAAATTCTGATCAAGATCGATGAATAAATTTCTGTTCCCCGTCATATGACTACTGCAGCCGCTGTCCAAATACCACTTATTTTGAAGTTGATGTTGTGCTGTCATGCAAGAAAAAAGTTGTTCTCCTTCATCCTTCGACAAGTTTGCTTCATTCTTCTCTTCTTTGTTTTGATGGTAGCAATCTCTCTGTGAATGGTTTGGGTTCCTGCACTTTTTACATTTAAAAAAGCAATCTTTTGTATCATGATTAGTCTTTCTGCAAATTTTACAAAAGAGACTAGAACTTCCATCTTCAAAATTTTTGGGTTGGTTGCTTTGTGCTCTGCCTCTTCCTCTACCTCGGAATGAGCCTCCTCTACCCCGAGATGGTCCTCTTCCTCGAGATGATTCTCCTCTTCCTCGTTTAGAATTCGATTGCGAGAAATTCATCTTGGATTCAAATGCTTGCTCAATGGGCTGATTTGAAGACCTGTTAAGTCTTTCTTCATGCACTTGCAGAGAGCACATCAAATCTTGTAGAGTATAAGTGTTCAAATCCTTAGACTCTTCTATGGCAGCAACAACATAATCATATTTGGAAGGAAGACTTCTAAGGACTTTCTGGACAACTTTCTTTTCATCAATGATTTCTCCAAGACTTCGAATTTGATTCACGATTTCGGCAACTCGAGTAAGATAAATTTGCATTACTTCATTATCTTTCTTTGATAAATTATCAAACTCCCTCCAAAGAGATTGAAGCTTTATAGAAGTTACCTTGTCATTTCCATGGAACCCCTCTTTCAAGATATTCCACGCTTGCTTGGATCTTTTAACTCCATGAATCCTTGGATATATGGACTTGCTTAA
The DNA here is from genome assembly GCA_023678885.1 of Pogostemon cablin. Classification (NCBI taxonomy): domain Eukaryota; kingdom Viridiplantae; phylum Streptophyta; class Magnoliopsida; order Lamiales; family Lamiaceae; genus Pogostemon; species Pogostemon cablin. The sequence continues at coordinate 23,097,045 of CM042989.1, read as the reverse complement.
TCCTTGTTGAATAAACCTGAGAGCGCTTGCATCTTTCTTCAGATTTTTCTTGTACTCCTTTTGTTGATTCTCATTCCATACTTCATCGTTGTTCTCTTTGGGTGGCTCTGCAAAACCTTCTTCCACTACTTCCCACATATCTTGAGAAATAAAGAGAGTCTCCATTTGACTGCTCCAATAATCAAAATGTTCTCCTTCAAATATTGGGACTTGATTTGGAGTATAAGAAAACATAGAGATCGAAACTTGGTTCGATGCCATTGATAGAACCAGGCTCTTGATACCACAATTTGTTGGAAAGAAAGGATATTGCAGAAATAGTGCTGCTGCACTTTGATGGATATCAGAGAGAGATATATGAATTTCTTAATATTTTTTACTTACTTTCAGAACTTAAGATACATGATATTTATAGACTCCACAATACATGAACCTTTCCAACTTTATGAAATAACATTAAATAGATACTTGAATAGATTCATGAATAATTTACGTTCATGAACCATCTTTAATTTGCAAATTATATTCTCAACACTTTTCGCCTTGAATTTAATTTCTAACTATGAGTCGTATGAATTTCTTTTCTTGATCTGGTGGAACCTCTGAATTATTATTAAGTTAGTGTATTATGTCTTTCTTTCTAGTTATTTTTTGTATGTCGTTCTCCGGACAAGGAGGATTCTCCAAGCAGCTAGTGGATATCTTGGTTCTCTTCAATTAAGGTTTCTTGGTTCTCTTCTGATGAGATTTTATTGTCATCTGAAATTGAATTGCTGGCATCTACTCCCCTAATGCTTATTGTGGCTTTGCTCGGGAATTCATTAAAAATTTGGAGAGAATCAGGTTTTACCACTTGTTTCATACTCTTTTACAGTTGGTGTAGTACTTCTTTTATTTCAATGCAACTTAATTATTGCGGTTTGTCATTTCAGGCCAAGAGTGACATTATAAAATCAGGTGAAGATTTTAAGAGCTCTACTTCTACAAAATGCCGAGCAGGGAATTTGCGAGAGATGTTACATTTCCAGCCAGGTGAGAATGCTTATTCAAATATCAGTGTAAGTGGCATGTATCTTCGTTTTGCATTAATTCGTGGCAAAACATTAGAGATGATATCACACAAACTTGATCATGATTCTTTGCACAAATATGATTTTTTTTTTTTTTTGCTTAATCATCTCTAGAACAGGGTTGAATTTCAACATGACCAGATGGTTGTTTCTGATTATTTTACCAACCTGAATTTCCTCACTGTAATGATTTGATATCATATTAGATTTCTTAATTTTTATTTTAAATTTAGAATAGTAAAACATTCCCACCCAAGATTTCCTTTTTTTTTTTTTTGGCATAAACTATGAATATTAAACCCTAAGAACAACCATTAACCACAATAATAAAATTATCATTATACTCTTTAAATTAACTAATATTGTAAAATATTACATATAATTATTGAAGTTGTAATTAATAATAATTAATGAAAAAATATATATTGAACTAGAAGGAAAAATTGATCATTAAATTAATAATTAATAAAAAAAATTGATGTGACATGAAATTGATGAAATCCCACTTTTCACTTGACACAACCTCTCTTGAGTTGTAATAGTACCATGCTTGCTAACTACATGTATACACACTCAAATATTGTGTGCCTTAAAAGGTTGTTAATTGATGATAAGTAATCCATCCGTCTCGTTTCAATGTTTACGTTTGTTTTTTGCACGTTTATTAAAAAATATAATATTTTAATAGATAGTGAGTGAAAAAATATAATATTTAATATAAAGTCTCGTTTCAATGTTTACGCTTGTTTTTTGCACGTTCATTAAGAAGTATAATATTTTAATAGATAGTGAGTGGAAAAATATAATATTTAATATAAAGTGGGTATGTGTATTAGTGTTGGATGATATATTAATTGTTTTAGGTAGGTCCCATATTCCAAAAAGAAAACCGTAAATATTGAAATGAAACGTCCAAAATAGAAACGTAAACATTGAAACGGAACATAGGGAGTAATCATTAATACACACACTAGTGTGTGTTTTGTACGTACTCCATTTACTCAAAGTATTGTGCTAAAATTGATACTCCCCATCCCAAACTCGTTGTCTTACTTTTCGTTTTCATCCGTCTCAAACTAACTGTCTTATTTCAAAAAAGGAAACTTCACATCAACCAATAACCTCAAAAGTTTATCTTAATTTCAAAAATATCACTCACACCTAACACACATAACATACTTTATAATTTATTTATTAACTAAAAATACCACAATACCCCTAAAAATCAATAAAATTAGTCAAAAAATACTTTTTTTAAATTCCGTGTCTATAGTAACTAAGACAATGAGTTTGGAATAGAGGGAGTAATAATTAGTTAAAAAATATATATTGAACTAGAAGGAAAAAAAATTACGTACTTAAAGTATTAATTGATAATAATTAGTGAAAAAAAAAATTGAATTGGAAGGAAAAACTTATTGTTAAATTCATATTAATATAAAAAAAAAAGATGATGTGGCAAGAAATTGAGAAATGCACCAATGTCCTAATTTAGAGGTCAAATCCACTTTTACACATCTCATGAGTTGCAAGTACCATGCTTGTTAACCACATACTATATTATATACACACTCAAATATTGTGTGCCTTGATGAGTTGTATTAGTACCATGCTTGCTAACCACATATATACACACTCAAATATTGTGTGCATTAAAGGTAGTTAATTGATGATAAGTAAAGTAATCATTAATACACACAATATTGTGTGTATTTGTTAAACAATTTTTCGTGTATTCCTTAGTTATTTTATTGTAAAGTGAATACAAAATACATTTTGATTTGTTATTTCTTGATGATCTAAATATGTAAATTTATCAATCTAAACTGAAATCGAAAAAAAAAAAGAAAAAGCCCGTTTAGTTATTAAAATTATACACACCTTCACCTTTTGTTCTCAATCCTATTTTGTGGTTTCATCACTCATTCATCTAGGTAATCAAATGAATACTATCAACACCGGTTACTTTGGGTGATGTTTGTTTCCAATTTTAAAACCGGGAATGGACTTCAAAGTCCATACAAAATCACCCCTATATACACCTACAAATCCTATAATCCTCAACTTATATTTTCTCTCCTAATTTAATATTCATTCTCTCTCTATCTCTCATTTCTCTTCTCTTTTTTAATATAAATTAATATCTTCTTACACATTGATTTGACATATAAGTTAAAATATATTCTATCAAAAACTCAAAAGAAACATATATCACTATTCATTAGATTTTCAAACCCCAAAATCTCAATTTCATTCCTTAACCAAATTGTTTTAGAAAAGATAAAACAATAATTTAATTTTCCATCAAAAGAATAATAAGCTTAACACCTGTATATAGAATAGAACCACCTTAGGACAACAGAGAATTACCCAATAATTTTTTTACTGTAAAGTCCATTGAATAGTCCCATGTGGTTACATGATACAAATCTTGTACAAACAAAGAGAATAAATTGAGATATTTTCAATATTATAAAATCTTTGACCAATAACTACTCTTTCCATGAATCCTTGACCACACTGCTCCCATTATGAAGGAGAATAGAATTAAATTGAACACCTACAACACACTCACCATATGCATGGGTACTACCATTATTATCCACAAGGGTACAAGTTGGTTACAATTTACATTAAATGTGAGCAACAACAACAACAATAACCATTCCATTTAAATTACTCCTTGTTGTGAGGTTTCTCTAGTTTCTCTGATACGGCCCAGTCCAGTAACCTGGCCCAAACACCATACCTACTCCAAGGCCCAAGCCCATAAGATTGATGAACAGATCAAAGAAGTGGGTGAGAGAGATTCCTTTTCTGATACGAATGTCAGAGTAGTGAAGGACGATCGATCAGAGTAGCATAGATGAATATTGTGGAGATAGTCTCTTAGGAGCTAGGAATTGCACTCACTAGAAGCAGTGCTTATCTTTCATTTTGTTGTAATTTCCAGTTTTCCATATATCAATTTCCATTTCTGCTTTCATTCTCAATTGTGGGTGTATCATTCTCCTTCTCCCTTCTTTCTTTGGATGAATAGTGCTTTAATTCTATTTTCTTGTTAAGATGGCAGCATCTGTGTGTATGTGAGTGGAAGTGATGTAACCAACCTTCCAGCCGCGATGCAAATGAAGGTATACGTGGAGAACCTGGTGATGGGCGTCATAGTTGAGGTGCACTCAAGCCAATGTTGCAGGTTCAAGATTCAGGGGCATGACGGTGTCGTTTTCATGGATGCTGAAGAAACTGTGGACTTACGAGACGATGATCTCCTCAGAGAGGTTGCCAACAAGATTGCAGATCATTTTGTCAGCACCAGAGGCTTCATACGTCGTCGAAGCAAGTCGATCGTCATGGAAATCTGGAGTTCAGCTCCGGAGGGAGTGAGGAAGAAGGCTGCCAAAATGAAGAAAGCTCTGGACAAGTGTCGGGTCGGGATCAGGCTCCAGGTTCGGATCGAAGACTCTGGCCCGGAAGAAACTTTCTCCGTTCGAGACGAAGACGGCAACCAATTCTTCCGTCTCACGGAAAACGTCCCGCCCTATCAATTAATGAGCAGCCTCCATGTGAAACCTCTTGTTGACGCAGTTGAGGGAATTGCAGATCTGATAGTAATCAGTTAGAGGGCTTTGCAATTTAATTTCCAAAAAGATGTTCCCGGCCTCCTTGTCGGAGATTTTAGTTTAATTTTAATTTCTATCGAATGAATTGCTTTTCTTGTAAAAGATTTTCTCTCCTCCTCTCTAAACTCTCACCCTTTGTTTGCATTTACTTATTGGTTTTCCTAAACAGAATAGGCTGGAATGACGTTCGTATCTTTAACTGCTCTTTCTTCGTCGGCGGGGTCACCGGATCTGACCTGTTCCAGCCAGCCTTTTGCTGGGGTTGGTGACGTTTGGCTCGTTTTCCCACTGCCTACCATGCTCCGTTCTTGTGCTCACTTTTGTCCTGTAGCCAGGTGTCAAGAGTTGGTTGGTGTATTTAATGCCTTTGGCCCCACTCACATCCTTTATCTGCATTACTCAGTCTTTGTTTAGCCTTTTTGTTAGTCAGCCACCCTCCAATTCCATCTTGATCTACCTTTTGTGTCTAGCTCCCTTTTCGGCAGCTATTCTCCCATCCCTCCTTAAATTTTATTTGCCTTTCTCTCGTTCATGGTAGCATTTGGACATCATCACACACTTTTCACGCTCCATTTTTTAAGGTAATCATACATTTTGTGACGAAAATGAATTTTTCTTTCCTCCCTAAAATACATCTAACGACAACTTATTTTATTGTTGTCATTATATGTAAAAATTTTCATCACTAATTACTCTATTTCATGAGGAAATTGATAAATGCGCCAAAGTTTTATAAAAATTTATTTTTATTAAAATGGTACTGTAAATTAAGTTTTCAATGACAAATATATAAGAGTCAGTGACGAAACTTATCGTCATGAATAAAATATATTTTCATAATAATAAATTTGTCATGAAATACTTAAACAATTAACGACGTCATATATTTTATCACGAATACCTAACTATACTGATGATAATATATATTGTCACATTATTATGTTTGAACTAAGTTGATAATCTACAAATATTACCTCAATAGGAACTTCTTCCCCACATGGGATTTCTTGAGTCAAGAACCATAGAATTGCAAGAGCATGAACTTTAGATATTCTGATAATGGTAAATATATATTAGAGTATAACTGTACAAACATTACTTGCAAGAAATCACAAAAACTAATCCCTTAATACAACTAAGACTATGCCCTTCAATAACAAGGGACCAAAAGTAGATGTTAGCATGATAGCTACCTAGTAACCTGTCCTGTTTACCTAGCTTCAAGAAATGGCTTCTCATCCATGAGGACAGAACCAAGGATTTGAGGTATTTGGTTCATCAAAATATCAGCAAAATACACAACTAGCATCCAGCTAATTCAAACAGAAAGATAGCAGCATTCAATATAATAGAAAACCATGGAGAATTCAGTAGGTATCAAGACTTAGCCACCCAAATACAAGGTTAAAGACAGCAACAAAAAAACCAGCAAAAACACAGCCTATAAACCTCCACAGGACCACAGCACATCAATACCAGCAGAAAGGCTGCACACCAGCAGCAAAAATATTGCATCGACAGAAAATCAGCACAGAATACCAAAAAAATCAACGAGATTAGCACCGGCAAAAACACAGCCTACATACCTCCACAACACAGCAAAACATTGGAACAAAAGAGTACCAACAGAAAGAGAGCAGCATCACCAACAGAAAAACTGGCACATAAGCAAGATTAGCATCAGCAAAAACACAGCTTATATGCTTCCACAACACATCAAAATATTGCAATAATGTGAAATAGAACGTCATTGCTGAACAGAGATGAGTCTAGCAGCAGGTGTCAACATTTACACAGGAATCAACAAAATACCGGCAACCACATCAAAAGATAGCAACAGAAAATAGAAAATTCCACAACAGCTACCAAAAACGCATAGGAAAAGAACATCCGACCACAAACACAACATATATAGTGTACTGTATTACATAAGAATAGCATTTCAATGTTCCATCAAGGAAATGATATCCAATACAAAGATAATCCACCAAACATCATAGACCAGGCATAGACCTACCAGTTTGCTTCATCACAGCTTACAATCCCATGAGTCCTTACTGAGGAGAAGGGTGCGGACTAGTTACTTTATTCTTATTCTTTATCGAGGATGAAGAATGATTTGATGGGGCATAGACCCAAAGGCTATTTCCCAGGAATGGGACCAAAAAATAAATAAATAAATAAAATTAATACAATGGAAAAAATGTACAAAAGCAATAAAATTGAAACTAGCTACCTACAGTAAAATTCTGTGAAATGGGAAAAAAAACCCCGAAAAATACCTCGTACAATTAAGAATTAGGTCAAATAAAGCAACATAGAAATGTAAAAGATGCATCTCTGGGAAACCACAAAGAAGCTAGAGCAAGAGACATTTAATATTAACTTTGCAGCAGCTGAAGTAATCTTTAATAACCTCTAGTCGATTTACATAATAATAAAATGAACCGATCAAAAGTCAGGTTTCTTAATTAGAATAGTCGAAAATAATCAGGGTGCATTAACCCATTTCAACCACATTGCAGAAGTTGGGCTGCTGAGGGGAAGAATCAATCTAAACTGCTAATATAATACCCAACATAAAAACCACCACAATAACAAAAGTGAACCAACAAGACCAATGATAATAACCAACAAGAATGAGATGTAAAAGAGAAGTACGAGAAAACTACAAAATTGTAGCAAGAAAATTCTCAAGATCAATCAATTGAAAGCGAAATGAGCAACTAGGAACTAACATTAAATGAAGTATGGCATCAGTAAAAGATAAGCAAGGAAAGGAATCCACCAAAAAAATTAAAGGAAAAAAAAAAGAAAGGAGGGAGGACACCTGGTGGCAAACAAACAATTTTAGAGACCATCTAATGCATTTTGAATGCAACCATCATGAAACCTGATGTAAAAACCCCTAAAAGAGACTCAAAAACACCATCTAAAAGGACCACAATCAACCCAAGTAAAGCAAAAATGGATAAATCTAAATTCCAAGGCTCCGCCTACATACTTAAAAGTAAGAGCAGTCATTGAAATGAATAAGAAACCATTGCAAAAATAAAAGAGAATGGCAACAAAAAAGAAAATAAAATCCCAAGCATTATTATTCCAATAACCTAGAGATCTCACCTTTCTCATTCTCCAAAAATAAAATTTTCAGACTATTCTTGCTTGAATTGCCTAAAGGCCTATAATAGAACAAATTAGCTTTAATTAAGATAACTATACCGGTAGGAATGTGTAGAGAAATATATGTAGGAAATTGAAATCTAATGGTAGAACATATCATTAAGTAGTATGTAGTCTTTATCCAATGGGCAAAATACTAAAAACATCAAATTACTCTTGTGTTACTTGCCTACTCCTTTAAAATCTTGCACATTCATTAAGACTAACATCTTCACCACATTTATCCTTTTAATTCTAGCAATAGAAGAATAGTAACTATGAATTAATGCAAATACTGAAAAGGGAATTCATTTGTCAACTTTTGAGACTTCATTAGCAATAATTAGGAGATATATACCAAATAACAAAGAAAGTATTACCAAGTAATAAATACTACAAATCAAATTTTTACAGGAAATAAAGTAGGAGGAAACCAGCAAGCAGTTTAAAAAATTATTGCACAATTACATGGTTCAATCAAGGTACATATAACTGATTCATAAAAAATATATAATGTATGCACAATAACCACTCACAAACCCAAGTAATCCAAATTTAGATAAAACGTTTACACTTACTCCCTCATACATAGAATATAAAATCAATACTAAATTCTCCATTAATCAAGGTTTGCATCAAGAATATGAACGGTAATGGGTAGTAATAAATATTAGAAATATATTAATTTAAATATGAAAATAAGGATAAAGAGGCAATTTGAGAAAATATATAGGGATAATATGGGAAGAAATGTTTTTCAAATGACTTCGAACTTTTAATTTAACTAGATTTTTTGGATGTGCGATGCACATCACATGCACGCGTTACTTTATTATGTGAATAGTTATTTTTTTCTTTCCTCTATATAGCTTGAAAATTTATTCACTTGATTTTGATTAACCTCAAAATTAGAGAATATTAGATACATATGTAAGTTATGACGTTAGAGAAAATACAATAGTCTCAAGTGTATCACTTATATAATGGAGTGAGATATTGATATAGAAAGAAACAAAGTTATTCCAGATCCTTGAGCAAACAGAATTCAGAGTGTAGGACTGAGTGGTGAAAGGGAGAGGGAAAATTCTGCATGAAAATTTGACAATAATTCAAAAGTTATTAGAATTATCAAGTTAATATAATTTATAAGAAACAAACAGGTTAGAAATTAAGAGTCGAAAGTGAATAAAGCATCTCATTTAGATAAAATGGAGCAATATGAAAAGTTAATAGCTATATTCCCTATTTTCCATAAGTTCGCTGTAAAATAGGAATTTGGTGAAGTATAATCTAATTTTATAATTTTTCAATCACCAACCAAATTTTTAGTAGTCTAAAGTTAGGATCTTTCTTGCAGCTTTTGTTCTTGTTCTCCTTCTTTCCTCTCAAGATAGGAACTAACTTCACTGTATCTGGAGCTTAACTGCAATAAATTGCAAGTCGATACATCACATTTAAAGGAAAACGATAAATATTTTTGTTAGAGTAGTATGTCCAGCGCACCAATTAGATTGGATATTTGTACTCTTTATATTTTGAATATAAACAATCTCATTGGAAATTATATTATTAAAGGCTGTTTTAATTTATCTATTTTATGCATTATAACAAATGCTTATTAGATAAAGTCCCTAGACCAATTTAAGCTAAAATGTATGGTTACGCATATGATGGTAATCATGGAATTTATACATAGAACTTTGGTCTTAAACATGATTCCGAGTCAAGAATTTTTCTAAATGGGACAAAGAATAATTCAGTAAAGACTCGTACATATGATGAATGCTCGTTGGACGAGAATATTGTATTCCATCAATATTAGTGTTGTGACACAAATTCATATATGTAGATACTTATTAGAGAATAAGTTTATCGAATATGATCCGTAGAAAATTCTTATTGGATATGTCGAAATTTGAATTTTCTAATTACGATAGTATACGATTAGTCTTTAGACTTGAAGCACCATGGTAGTCTTGTGTACTTCTTCTAATACTTAGATTTATCTTCTGATTGTTTAGCAATCATAAAGGGGATATGTTGGGTATTATATTGATGTACATGGAGATTTATGTGTGGCTAAGATAGAATCTGACACTTGTCTAAGACAAGAGAATCTCCTGTGTATTTCATTGTTAATGATTCAAAGACCTTGGCCAATGCAATGAGAATAAAGATTCACAATGAATCATTGTAACATGAAATAGAAACACAGTTATTGAGTTAGTAGAGTTTCGACTAATATTCCTACTATAGACTCAATCGGGAGATTAATTGTTAGAAAGACCGTACGTGTATGTCACTCGTTAATTTACAGGTTTACTCGCTATTCACCTAACACTAGAAGATCACGCTACTTGCTAGGTGTTACCATGATTAGTAGGTTCTTGAAATTAATTAGTTAATTTCAAGTGGATTAATTAATTGGATTAATTAATATAATAATTGTTATTTATAAGTTACAAATGTTGTAAGCCTACTACTAGAGTTAGAAGTGAACCTAAAGGATCACACCTTAATTTGAATGAACAATTTTTATCAATTGGAACAATAGTTAAAATTGTTAACTATTTATTATAATTAAATAATTTGATTATTTAATTAAATAATTGTATACCATAATGGAGAATGCATTATGAATATATATATGATATATTTCCATAGTGGTAAGTGCATTAAGAATATATATGATATATTTTCATAGTGGTGAGAGCATTATGAATATATATATGATATATTTTTCCATAATGGTGAATACATTATGAATATCCAAAGATAATAGAATTTATTTATATATGATATATTCATAATGGTGAAGGCATTATGTATATTTTATAGATAATGTGATAGATATATATGAGATATCTTTCCTTCCATTTTTCAACAAGAAGTATCGGCATTTTGAAAAAAATAGAGAGGAAATAGTTTCCTTTTGCTTATTCATTTTGTGAACAATTTTGGAGAATAATTATATTGATAATTATTCTTTAATTTATTTTCTCTTATCACAAGTTGATACGGGAAACGTTTATTGATATCAACAATTTTACACTACTAGCGAAGTGTAATATTTGTGTTGTTCTTTCAATCGGTGGATTATTTTAGAGGGGATACACTTGGATCCCTTATTGAGAAGAACAGAGTTTTAGCCACAATCCGGGAATTGATTCCCTCATTCCTTACATCAATTGGAAGAAAGTCTACGTGGGTAAGAATTATCTTTACGTAGATTTCTTTCAATATATTTTAACACCGGATCCTATAATCGTTTGTGAGCACCCGGGGTGAAACCTTTTTCATGTATTTAATAAATATGATTTATTAATTATGAAAATTTTTAAATTCCGCTGCATTCACCCGGATCGCTATAACGAACCCAACAGTGGTATCAGAGCCTAGGTTCACGGTGTTGAAATATATTTGGTACTAAAATTGTTTTAGTATTATTTAATGGTTAAATAAGAAAACTTGAAACAATGAGAAAAGGTTTCTCGACAGTTATTAATTACTCTAAAATTTTAAGGATAAGAATAGTTCTTAAACTACTATTTATACAGTTAAAATTTTTCGGTAATTTTAATAAAATTGACTAAATATTAGTTTATGACTATATTGGTTTCACGTATGAATATGAAATATTAAATAAAAGTTATTTATATTTTTTATTCAAAATATTCATTTGGAATGAAATTTAAGCAATACGTTGTATTTAATGAGAAATTATTTCTTGAAATATCATTGTTTAATATAATAATTATTATTAATAATTTGTTATCAATATTTAATATTTAATTTGATAAAAGCATTAGATGTTTATTATCAATAATGATATTTGATGGCTATTTCTAGAAATGTGTTTCTAATAAAATTATTTCTAAGTAGAAATAATTAGCTATCATTGAATTGATTTGGTTTTATTAATTTAGAAATTGTTTCTTAATTAATTAAGGCCAACAAAATTCTTAAAGTCAATTCTAAAATTTAGTTTTATAATATTGACTAATTGTTAGTTATAATTCTTAACTAGTATTATTTTAAAATGAGAAATAGGAATAATTGTTATTCTTATATCTCGTTACGGTATTATTCATTGTGAATTGATATAAATAAATTTAATATGTTAAATGTATATTTATTTATTTAGGGATGATCATGAGCCTTGGACTTTATGTGATGGTTGTAATTTATTTGGGTTTTATGGGGACTGCGAGCCTCTTTAATTTACATTTGTAAGTTCTTTAAATTTATGCAATGAGAGTAGATTAGTCCGTGAGGATTTAATTTATTCATTGAAAATTGGAGGACTTGAAGGAAGCCCAAAAGAAGACCCAATTGTTGATGGGTAATTAAATGTAATAGAATAGATGCTCAAGGCCCATAAATGTATGGATTTTACATTATGATGTAAAAGTTCTCATTGTCCCTTAGATTGACCATAGACCCGTTTTGGCTCAAACGGGTCGCATAGGTTGGCCATGATCATCCCACCGCTTTATGTATGTATAGGATATATGCATGCTAGAATTTATTTAATGCACTCATTTGATGAACATTAAATAATTTACATGAGATGATGAGGTCTTGGAAAAAAAAATAATCCCTAAGTTTTTAAAACTTATACAAGAATTTTTCGAAAATTTTATTTCAAACAAATATGGATGATGAGTATGACCCATCAATCCATGCCTACTATCAAAAGATAGAGACATGATGATGCTACTACACTTAACCACTGGCCATGAGTCGTGGGGTGAGTTTGTGGAAGAAAGCTGTGTTCTTTATCTATCATAATGATGCTCATGAATTAAATGCATCACTGCATCGGCCATGAGTCGTGGGGTGTTTTGATGTTTTAATTGCATGAATGTTTGATAGGTATTGTTTGACACTAAGTAACGTATGGGCTCATAAAATTGAGGTATGCGTGAAAGGTGAGGCAAAACAAATTGAGGGTTGTATAGTGATACAATTGTAAAATGTTTTACTACCGAAGAGAATTTTTCATGGGCTCATAAAATTAGGGTGTGAGGAATTCTATTTGGGCCTCAAACCTACTAGAAAATTATGATTTTCCGATTTTCATTGGGGTTATGAAATTCGAATAAAATAGTGGGAGACATTTAATATTGAAGACCTTATATTAAATTAATATTAATTTTCATAGTTTTCTCATTTTCTGCTTCATCATTTTGTAGATTCACTTCATCTACTAAAATGGCAAACAATCCTATAACCGCTTTAATTGGGCAAAACAAGTTAACTGGACCAAACTTTAATGATTGGCTGAGAAATTTCAAAATTCTCTTAAAATCTGAAATAAGTGAATATGTTCTTGACAAACCAATCCCTGACGCACCTGGTGCTAATGCTACGATTGAGGAACTTGAGAAGTTCAAACGTCATCAGGATGACGATCTGAAAGCTTGATGCTACATGTTAGCATCTATGTCAAGTGAGCTGCAGAGACAAAATGAGGATCAAACCTCTGCTTATGCTATTTTTAAACGCCTTGAAAACTTGTTTGGCGAGAATAGCAGGCAACAAAGATATGAGATATCTAAAGAGCTCTTCCGCAGTCACATGGCTGAGGGCTCTTCAGTCCAGGAACATGGATTGAAGATGATAGCCCTAACGGAATGACTCGCATCATTGAAAGTTGAGGTTCCACCTGAGCTTTGCACTGACTTGTTGTTGCAGTCTCTGCCCCCTTCATTTGACACATTTGTTGTCAATTATAACATGCATAACATGATGAAAAGTCTCACTGAGCTTGTTAGCATGTTAAAGACAACTGAGTCCACGATGAAAAGGGACAAATCAGTCATGTTTGTTGAGTCCACTTCTTGATCTAAGGCTGCAAAGCCAAAGAAAAAGAAGGGAAATAGAAAGGGTTCTAACAATCCCAACAAACTGAAAGCAAAGGGAGGTGTAAAGAAAAAGAAAACTTCTCAGTCCAATGATAAGTGTCACCACTGCAATCAAACTGGACACTGGAAGAGGAACTGCAAGGATTACCTTGCAACCCTGAAAAGTTCAAGTATTTATTATGTTGAAGTTAACTTATCAGTTAATGATACTTCTTGGGTATTAGATACCGGTTGTGCCTCACACATTTGCAATGATTTGCAGATAATGGAAAGAAGTAGAAAGCTAGAAACAGGAGAAATGGTTCTAAGGCTGGGGAATGGAGCAAAGGTTGCTGCATTAGTCATAGGAACTATTCATCTAACTTTAAATAATGATTTAGTTTTGGTATTGAACAATTGTCTTTATGTTCCTGAGATTATTAAGAACATTATCTATATTCCTGTTTTGGATAGAGAAGGTTATTGTTTTAAATTTGAACATGGAAGTTGTTCAATTTCTAAATGTTCTTCTTTAATCACTACTTGCATATTGACGAATGGTTTATATACCTTAACTCCCCAAAATTTCATTCTTAATCTTTAACAGAATAAAAGAAAATTAGATAATCGTAGTTCTATCACATTATGGCATGCAAGATTAGGTCATATTTCTAAGAAAATGATAAATAAGTTGGCAAATTTGCTTAACCTAAAGGACGAGCAAGAACTACCAACATGTGAGTCCTGCCTCAAGGGAAAAATGACCAAATCTCCATTTGTTGGACAAGTGGAGCGAGCTACACATCTATTGGAATTAGTTCATACAGATGTATGTGGCCCATTAAGTGTTAATGCTCGTGGGAACTATAGCTACTTCTTAACCTTTACCGATGACTTCTCTATGTATGGTTATGTGTACCTATTAAGGTACAAATCTGAAGTTTTTAAAAAGTTCAAAGAATTCAGAACTGAAGTAGAGAAACAAACTGGCTTAAGTATAAAAACACTTCGATCAGATCGAGGAGGTGAATACTTAAGTACAGAATTTCTAGATTATCTAAAAGAGAATGGGATTCTCTCACAGTGGACTCCTCCTGGCACTCCCCAACTCAATGGAGTTTCGGAACGCAGGAATCGAACCTTGATGGACATGGTTCGATCTATGATGAGTTTCACTTCATTACCTCTTTCTTTTTGGGGCCATGCTTTAGAAACGGCAGCTCACCTATTAAATAGGGTGCCTTCTAAGGCCGTTCCTACTACACCTTATGAGATGTGGTGTGGTAAAGCACCCTCATACAAATACCTTCGGGTATGGGGGTGTGATGCTTACGTGAAGCAACAAATGGGAGATAAATTGGATATGAGATCCAAAATATGTAAGTTTGTTGGATATCCAAAGGAATCAATTGGATATTACTTCTACGATACCTCGGAACAAAAGGTGTTTGTTTCAAGGAATGCCACGTTTCTTGAAGAAGAATTTCTATCTGATAGAAATGGCAAACTCGTAGAACTTGAAGAAGTTCAAGAAACAACAAACCTTCCAATTGCAGTGAGTGAACAACCAGTAGAAACTGGGACATCTGACACACAACCTCTTAGGAGATCCGAAAGGATACCTAAGATACCTAGTAGGTACACTTTGTTATTAGAAAACAAAGAAGAGGGACTCCTTTTGGATAATGATCCAAGAAGCTATGGAGAGGCAATGTCAGATATTGACTCAAAGAAATGGCAAGAAGCAATGCAATCCGAGATGGACTCCATGTACTCTAACAAAGTATGGACTTTGGTAGACCCACCAGAAGGAACAGTTCCTATTGGATGCAAATGGTTTTACAAGCGAAAGCTTGGAGCTGATGGGGAGGTAGCTATTGGATTGTATACTAAAAGTCTAGCTTTTTGTATGAACAATATTATAACAATTAATTTGAAATGAGAATCATATGATCAAATGATTGCATCTTATAATTTATTCATATGTTTGATGCAATAGTCCACTTACTTTATAATGTAGATAATATGTTGTGCGACAACACGCGAAAGATCATATTATCAGTTTTCTTATAAAGTATAAACAGATGCTCACAACCGAGATAGACGGGGACTCTCTATCGGGATGGTTGTAGTGTGGTTTGGTATTAGCTTGTCTTGGCTATAGAATCACATTAGTGCACTTGTGTGTATTGAGCAGGACCGCTTGAGATCGTTCGACTTATACTGACTTATAGGAGAACTTGATCTCAGTTATTATAGAAGTTCGTGCTCTTAATCCCTATACAATAACCTCGACACGTAGGGCATTATGTATTTCTTTGATTCATCAATGGGTGAGATTTACATGTAATTAAATCAACAAACTCGATGAGTTGGGAAATAGTGCTGTCTCTATGGTGTGCTGTTGATTGTAGAAGGAATCCGTGTCCGTCATAGGTTGATGATGTCCCCTTGAGGAGCTCATAAGGATTATCATGTAAACCCTGCAGGTGGAATTTATTCCGACATGATAATGAGGTTGAGTGGTACTACTCTTGGATTAGATATTAATTAATTGAGTTGTCAGTAACTTAAATTAATTAATGGACATTGTATATCTTAAACATGGGGAGACTAACGGGCTGATAATAAGAAGGAGCCCAAAACGTAATTTTGGGATTGGTACGGTAGTGCAATAATAATATTTTAGTGGAATATATTATTATTATTGGACTTAAGTATAAGCTTTGGGCTAAGATTGGATACTTAAGCCCAATGGAGGCCCAACCCAATTTCTCCTCCTGGTCCCTGCTGTAGCCCATGTATATAAGTCACCTCAACTTATCTGGAACCCTAATCTAATCTAACTGATTATTCACGTGTGATGAGGGTTGAGAGCAGATTGAGGAGGTCTCGTAGATCGTCGCCAACACGACGTCAAGATCGGACTTGGGACATATGGCAGAAGATCAGAAGGTAGTTTGCTGCTGCTGTCTGCCACCTTGCGAAATTTATATAAAATCGTAAATTATTCATAATTTAATGATCAATATACTGACGGAAAGCTGTCGAAGAGAGGATCGTCTGAACACAAAGATCACTCAATTCAGATATTAGACAAGGAAGTTATGGCCATTCTCGTGGAACTGCGCAGGCTGCCTGCGAGAATCAATCTTCATCAACATACCGTTTCTATGATTTATTGCTTCCGCTGTGATAGAAACGTATGAATCCCTAACGGGTCACGTTAACTAAACGATCCAAGTGCCAACAATTGGTATCAGAGCTTCACTTTCGTGGTGAAGCGTGACACGTTAGGCTAGGGTTTATGTGATTAATTTTTTGAAATTAGGATCGCATGTTTAGGGTTTTGGTTTTACTGCGCAAACCATGAATATCCCTATGTGAAATATACCCTATATCATATCTGTTCATTGATGGTTGTGTGTGAGAGGATTCGACGAAAACTGTTCGTCAATTTCACATGGAAGGAAGAAATTGAGAGAAAATCCAGCGCAGTGATATTGCAGAGGCAATTACCAGAGTTTCAACCGTCGGATCAAGCTGAATTTTTGTCAGCACGTTCGAATTTTGTGGATGTGCATTCTGAACGGTGAAGATTGTATTTCGAGCTTTTGTTGTTGGGAATACGCCGAAAACAGAAGCAATTTTTTGGGCGATTCTGTTCTGCGCAGTTGAGGGAAAAGAGCTATTTCTCACAATCTAACCGTTGGATCAACCTGTAATTTGGACAACATGTTCAAAACTTACAGGTGTATATTCTGGACGGTGGAGATTGGATTCCCTGGTTCCTACCATTGCGAACCCTGAACGACAGTTGGTGTAGTTTGATGTTGCGCGTTGGGCTGAACTTGATTCTGTGCAAGTAGGCCCTTGGACGAGCGACAGTTCGAGCGGATTTGCATCAGGTTCGATTGGTCTACATCAGGTTTGATCGATGTTGTACCAGGTTCGAGCGGATTTATATCAGGTTTTATTGGTCTGCATCAGGTTCGATTGATGCTACACCAGGTTCGAGCGGATTTGCATCAGGTTCGGTTGGTCTACATTAGGTTCGATCGATGCTGTACCAGGTTCGAGCGGATTTGTATCAGGTTCGATTGGTCTGCATTAGGTTCGATTGATGCTACACCAGGTTCGAGCGGATTTGCATCAGGTTCGGTTGGTCTGCATCAGGTTCGATCAATGATGCACCAGGTTCGAGCAGATTCACATCAGGTTTGATTGGTCTGCATCAGGTTCTATCGACTCTGCACTAAGTTCGAGCGGGTTTGCATTAAGTTCAACTGGTCTGCATCAGGTTCCGCGTGAGTCTTCACAATATGATCGGGTAGGGTGCCAGAGTGGTGCAGCAGGCTGCAGGGAGGTCGATCCCCATCGCAGTTGTCCGCATTCGTGATTGGTGGCGAACAATCAAATTCGCTGTTATATAACTGTTATAATTGATTTATTAATTGATTATTGTTATATATGTATGCATGATTCTCTATGATTTATTGCCTTAAATAGAAGCATGCTAGATTGCGTATTATATTTGGTATATTATATGCATGTATGTTGGAGTGTTGATCAAGTCAACTTATTTTTGGCAATTTATTTCCTTATATATAACTGCTATAATTGTTTTATTGGTCAATTATTGTTATATATTTGGAAGTATGAGCATGCTAGGTTGCATATTTTATTCTAAAATATTATATGCATGTAAAAATCCTCGGTCTTAAATAACTAAGTGGGAGAGGGGATTGGTAAAAATTCCCGCTGCCTCCATTATTGGTTTGTAAGTGATGTGAGTAAACTTGCATGTTGGCAATAGGCCTTCCTCCCTAACGGATGAGTTTATTCACGGATCACTGGTACAGACTTCATTACATAATTATTGTTTGTAATGTGGCACATGAACTTGCGTGTTGGCAATAGGCCTTCCTCCCTAACGGATGAGTTTATGTGGGGCTCACTGGTACAAACTTATAATTGATGATTGTAGGAAGCTATCCGAGCGCGTGTGTACTTCTCCAACTGTAAGGCACACAAGCTCGCGCAGTGGACTTGGGATCAAATAATGGTGTACACTTAGGTGTAAATAATTAGTATCCTCCCCAACAGAGTCACTGCTATTATTTGCATGGCTAAAGAGGAACCGACTATTAATTATTTTGTCATAAAGTTAGGTTGACAAATGAAATTAATGGGTAAAATCTTCTCTTGTAAATGTTCGAGTTTGTAAACGTCCACACTAACGTGGCTTGCAGACTCACGGTGCTTGAGATGTCGGTGAATTTTATTTTTATATTGTTTTGAGGAAATCAATATAAAAGGATAAAATTCGAAGATTTGATTGGTAAATTAATTTATGATTCTCTAATTTTCAAATGGTTTTATCTCACATATTATTAACTAAAAGAAATTATATTTACTTGTCCAAATTAGATGATTAGAAAAGAATCTTGGTTTTGAATTTTACTGCTTAAGAAAATACATGTGTATTCTCACAAGGGACGTCTCATGATGCCTATTAAAGTCTCTAGTGAAGAGATGAGAGGTTCATAGAAATATGATGGTCTCATGTAACTCTTCGGATACTTAAGTAAGTTAAAAGGCAGAAGATCATGATTTAATTTGATGAATGAATTGGGAAAGCATGGAGTATAAATTGAAGGGAAACCTAGATCAATTTAATTCTTCGTGAATTGCCTAGATGTTTTTGAGTAAGTTCCACCTGAATTACAATAGGATGTATATGGTGGAAAACTTCTGGCAAAACATGTGGCAAAGGAAAGCCATTTTCATCCTAATGTGAACAAGTTTTATATCTTATTCACTAGTTGTTTAAAACATGATTAGTGATGGCATTTACGAACACGAAGTGTGTAGATACTGAAATCACTAAATGTTTATTACTAAGTGAGGATAAGATTGTTATAACATGGGTAAAACTACAAGAGTAGTGGCTATTGCAGTGGGAGTTGTCTATTTATCTAATGATATGAGTAGACGTTTGATTATGAGAAATTGTTTTACGTACGTTTTCATAGAAATAATTTGATTTCAGTTTCTATACATTAATAGATGGATACTCCATTTCATTTAAATGACATGGTCATTATATTGAAGGATAGAGTTGTAATCTGTTATTGTACGTTGGTGAATAATTTGTATACTCTTAAATCATGTATATTCCACAGATGCAACAAATAGTAATTAATAATGAATCTTCTAATCTTAGTAAGAGAAAGATACCTTCGGATATGAACTAAACATATATTTGGCATCTAAGACTAGATTATTTTACTTGAGTAGGATTCAAAAGTTGATAGCCGATAGACCCTTAGGTATATCTGAAGTGAAAACTATCTGACTTTCGAGTCTTGCTTGGGAGTAAAAAATGACTAATTGCTTTTTCAAGGCAAAGGGGGTGCAGAACCAAAGATATATATGTTGGAATTAGTTCATTATGATTTATGTGGTCCTAAGATTGTCCGGATGAGAGGTGGATATGAATATTCGTCAATCGATGATTATTCTAGATACCGATATATTTATTTGATGCACTGCATGTCTAAGTTCTTTGATTAATTCAAGAATTGCAAGGCTGGTACAGTGAAGCGTCATGGAAAATATATCAAGTAATGATGATTTAATCGTCATTACGAGTACCTCTTAGGATAGTTAGGAGCTATTAATCAGAGGTTGAGATTAAATCTCAAATTGTTTACACCGGGCATACCCCAACTGAATGGTGTGGCGGATAGAAGGTGTAGCACTCTTATAAAAATGATTAGATGGATGATGAATTATTTGGAATTACTAAATTCATTTTATGGGTATGCCCTAGAAACAGTAATTCGTATGAATGTTTGTCTGTTTGTGGGATATCCTAGAAAAATGAAGGGTGATTTATTTAGTCCAAAAGATCGAAGGGTGATTGTTAACACAAACACTAGATTTTTGGAAAAAGACTATGTATTAAATCATAAACCCATGTATAAATTGTTCTAAAGGAAGTGAGAGGGAAAAACACAAAGTATAAGTACCAATTGTGCAAGAGGATATACCACAAGGTAAACTGCAACGCATGTCACGTCTGATACACAATTGCATGCAATGCCTTGTCGTAGTGGGAGGGATGTTCGACAATCTGTTTGATACATGTTTTGGGAGAGTCGTGAGACTTGGTCCCTAGCAAACATGAAATGGACCCACAGATACGACGAAGCACTACAAGTTAGAAATGCCAAATCCTAGCAAAGTGCAATGAATATTAAAATAGAATCGATGGATTTTAAATTAGGTCTGGATTCTTGTTGAACCGCTAAATGGCGTAAAAGCCATTGGAAGCGGGCATGCAAGAATAAAAGAGGATCATAGAATAAGGTGAAAACCTTGGAAGCAAGCTTGTTGCGAAAAGGTATACTCAGAAAGAAAGAGTTCGATTATGAGAAAACCTGTTCGCCGGTAGTTATGCCTAAGTTGATTCGGACTCTTTTATTTGTTGCTACTCATATGAAATATGAGGGATAGCAAATAGATGTCGAGACAGCTTTCTTGATTGGAAGTCTTAAGGGAAACATCTATGTGAAGCAACCAGAGTGATTCATTGCAAAAAGCTAAGAGCATTGTGATAGTAAGCTTAAAAGTGTCCATTCATGGACTAAAGCAAGCTTTAAGATCATGAAACATCCGTTTTGATGAGGTAATCCAGTGACATGGATCTAATCAATGATCGGATGGGTCTTGTGTATTGAAAAGAGTGATGGAAATGTGGTGGTATTTCTTGTACTATACGTAGATAGTATCTTGCTCATTGGAGACAATGAAAGAGTATTGTAGGGCGTATGGGTATGGTTGATAAAGCGGTGTGAGATGAAAGACTTAAGAATAGCAAAAATATCCTTTTGATCATGGTAATACGGATCACAAGAAAGGATGTTATGCTTATCTTAAGTTTCATATAATGATACGATCCTTACTCGTTTAGCATGTGAATTTATCTAAGTGAATGTGTCTTGTGACACAAAAGTAGATAAAGAAGATGAAAGCGGTTCCTTATGCTTCGGCAAATGAGGAAGCTTAATCTAAGGAATGCTATGCACGAGGTTGGATATCTATTTTGCCGATGGCATGAACAGTGGGTATCAAGGTAACCCAAAATAAGAATGTTGAATTGTGGTAAGACATATACTTATGTACCTGAAAAGGACTAGAAATTATATGTAGGCTTACCGGACAGATTCGCTGCTTCTTATGAGTTACGTAGATTCGTATTTTTCAAATCAGATGGGGATGGCAGTAAATCCACCTCAAGGTTATGTGTTTAATTTTAGGAAGTAGAGTATAATATGGAGGAGTGTTATATAGAAATATATTTCGGACTCCAGACTCCATCATGGAAAGATGATAAATTGGAACCTATAAGGCAGCCAAAGTATCTATATGACTCTAGAAACTTCATGATGGACTTTGAAGTATTTCTAAGTTTGCCCAAAATTATCACAATTTAAATTAATGATATTGGTGCAGTTGCAAACTTAAAGGAATCACGAGTCCATAAGGCAATTAAACACATGGAGCGCGAGTACCACCTGTTACGAGAAATTGTATGATGAGGGGAAGGTTGTTGTCACCTAGATTGCATCGGATGATAACCTAGTAAATCCATTTACAAGGACCTTAAGGCGAGAGCTTTTGATGGTCGTGTAGTGGGAGTGGAAATCAGATGTATGGCAGAAGACATGACAGCATAGTCTTTTAGTATAAGTGGGAGATTGTTGGATTGTATACTAAAAGTCTAGCTTTTTGTATGAACAATATTATAACAATTAATTTGAAATGAGAATCATATGATCAAATGATTGCATCTTATAATTTATTCATATGTTTGATGCAATAGTCCACTTACTTTATACTGTAGATAATATGTTGTGCGACAACACGCGGAAGATCATATTATCGGTTTCCTTATAAAGTATAAACAGAAGCTCACAACCGAGATAGACGGGGACTCTCTATCGGGATGGTTGTAGTGTGGTTTGGTATTAGCTTGTCTTGGCTATAGAATCATATTAGTGCACTTGTGTGTATTGAGCAGGACCGCTTGAGATCGTTCGACTTATACAGACTTATAGGAGAACTTGATCTCAGTTATTATGGAAGTTCGTGCTCTTAATCCCTATACAATAACCTCGACACGTAGGGCAGTATGTATTTCTTTGATTCATCAATGGGTGAGATTTACATGTAATTAAATCAACAAACTCGATGAGTTGGGAAATAGTGCTGTCTCTATGGTGTGTTGTTGATTGTAGAAGGAATCTGTGTCCGTCATAGGTTGATGATGTCCCCTTGAGGAGCTCATAAGGATTATCATGTAAACCCTGCAGGTGGAATTTATTCCGACATGATAATGAGGTTGAGTGGTACTACTCTTGGATTAGATATTAATTAATTGAGTTGTCAGTAACTTAAATTAATTAATGGACATTGTATATCTTAAACATGGGGAGACTAACGGGCTGATAATAAGAAGGAGCCCAAAACGTAATTTTGGGATTGGTACGGTAGTGCAATAATAATATTTTAGTGGAATATATTATTATTATTGGACTTAAGTATAAGCTTTGGGCTAAGCTTGGATACTTAAGCCCAATGGAGGCCCAACCCAATTTCTCCTCCTGGTCCCTGCTGTAGCCCATGTATATAAGTCACCTCAACTTATCTGGAACCCTAATCTAATCTAACTGATTATTCACGTGTGATGAGGGTTGAGAGCAGATTGAGGAGGTCTCGTAGATCGTCGCCCACACGACGTCGAGATCGGACTTGGGACATATGGCAGAAGATCAGAAGGTAGTTTGCTGCTGCTGTCTGCCGCCTTGCGAAATTTATATAAAATCTTAAAGTACTCAGAATTTGATGATCAATATACTGACGAAAATTTGTCAAAGAGAGGATCGTCTGAACGTAAATATCACTCAATTCAGACATCAGACAAGGAAGTTATGGCCATTCTCGTGGGACTGCGCAGGCTGCCTGCGAGAATCAATCTTCATCAACATACCTTGGTGAACGGTAATCGTTTCTATGATTTATTGCTTCCGCTGTGATAGAAACGTATGAATCCCTAACGGGTCACGTTAACTAAACGATCCAAGTGCCAACAGTAGCAACCTATAAGGCAAGACTGGTTGCTAAAGGATATTCTCAGAAACAAGGAATTGATTATGAGGAAACCTTTTCACCAGTAGCAATGCTGAAATCCATTCGAATTTTATTAGCTATATCTGCATATTATGACTATGAGATATGGTAAATGGATGTAAAGACTGCTTTTCTTAATAGTAACGTTAAGGAAGAGATCTATATGAAGCAACCTGAGGGCTTTATATCTAGTGGGAGTGAGCAAAAGGTTTGCAAGCTCCAAACATCCATTTATGGGCTTAAACAAGCTTCGAGGAGTTGGAACATTCGATTCGATGAAACAATCAAATCGTTTGATTTTCAAAAGAATCCGGATGAACCATGTGTATACAAGAAAGTTAATGGAAGTGCAGTTACTTTTATTGTGCTCTATGTTGATGACATCCTACTTATCGGAAACGATATAGGAATGTTGCAATCAACAAGAACTTGGTTGTCTAAACAATTCTCTATGAAGGACTTGGGAGAAGCATCATTTATTCTAGGAATAAAGATTTATAGAGATAGATCTAGAAGAATGATCGGTCTATCCCAATCCATGTACATAGATAAGATACTAAAGAAATTTAGTATGGAAGAATCCAAACGAGGATTCTTGCCAATGAGTCATGGGGTTTCACTTTATAAGGCTATGTCTCCTAAGACGCCTGAAGAAAGAGAAAGAATGACTCGCGTGCCTTATGCTTCAGCAATTGGAAGCATAATGTATGCAATTCTATGTACAAGGCCTGATGTCGCGCATGCTCTAAGTGTCATGAGCAGATATCAGTCAAATCCAGGTGAAGAACACTGGAAGGTCGTCAAGATGATCCTTAAGTACTTGAGAAGGACTAAGGATATCTTTTTGATATACGGCCCTGGAGAGCTGAAATTAGAAGGATATACTGATTCTAGTTTTCAGTCTGATGTGGATGACTCTAAGTCAATGTCAGGTTATATATTCACTTTGAACGGTGGTGCAGTAAGTTGGAAGAGTTCCAAACAAGAAACTACTGCAGACTCCACCACTGAAGCTGAATATATAGCTGCATCAGATGCAGCGAAGGAAGCTGTTTGGATCAAGAACTTTATCCAAGGGTTGGGTATAGTTCCATCTATTATTGATCCAGTAATGATATACTGTGATAACAATGGAGCCATTGCGCAAGCAAAGGAACCAAGATCTCATCAAAGATCCAAGCATATCTTAAGAAGATACCACTTGATTAGAGAAATCATGGGGAGAGGCGATGTCGTTATGGATCGAGTCGCTTCAGCAGAAAATGTAGCAGACCCACTGACTAAGCCTTTGGCTCAAAAGATATTTGAGAAACATCTTGAAAAGATGGGACCTAAATATATGGGTAATTGGAGCTAAGGCAAGTGGGAGATTGTTAGAGTAGTACGCCCAGCGCACCAATTAGATTGGATATTTGTACTCTTTATATTTTGAATATAAACAATCTCATTGAAAATTATATTATTAAAGGCTGTTTTAATTTATCTATTTTATGCATTATAACAAATGCTTATTAGATAAAGTCCCTAGACCAATTTAAGCTAAAATGTATGGTTACGCATATGATGGTAATCATGGAATTTATACATAGAGCTTTGGTCTTAAACATAATTCCGAGTCAAGAATTTTTCTAAATGGGACAAAGAATAATTCAGTAAAGACTCGTACATATGATGAATTCTCGTTGGACGAGAATATTGTATTCCATCAATATTAGTGTTGTGACACAAATTCATATATGTAGATACTTATTAGAGAATAAGTTTATCGAATATGATCCGTAGAAAATTCTTATTGGATATGTCGAAATTTGAATTTTCTAATTACGATAGTATACGATTAGTCTTTAGACTTGAAGCACCATGGTAGTCTTGTGTACTTCTTCTAATACTTAGATTTATCTTCTGATTGTTTAGCAATCATAAAGGGGATATGTTGGATATTATATTGATGTACATGAAGACTTATGTGTGGCTAAGATAGAATCTGACACTTGTCTAAGACAAGAGAATCTCCTGTGTATTTCATTGTTAATGATTCAAAGACATTGGCCAAGGCAATAAGAATAAAGATTCACAATGAATCATTGTAACATGAAATAGAAACACAGTTATTGAGTTAGTAGAGTTTCGACTAATATTCCTACTCTAGACTCAATCGAGAGATTAATTGTTAGAAAGACCGTACGTGTATGTCACTCGTTAATTTACAGGTTTACTCGCTATTCACCTAACACTAGAAGATCACGCTACTTGCTAGGTGTTACCGTGATTAGTAGGTTCTTGAAATTAATTAGTTAATTTCAAGTGGATTAATTAATTGGATTAATTAATATAATAATTATTATTTATAAGTTACAAATGTTGTAAGCCTACTACTAGAGTTAGAAGTGAACCTAAAGGATCACACCTTAATTTGAATGAACAATTTTTATCAATTGGAACAATAGTTAAAATTGTTAACTATTTATTATAATTAAATAATTTGATTATTTAATTAAAATAATTGTATACCATAATGGAGAATGCATTATGAATATATATATGATATATTTCCATAGTGGTAAGTGCATTAAGAATATATATGATATATTTTCATAGTGGTGAGAGCATTATGAATATATATATATATATGATATATTTTTCCATAATGGTGAATACATTATGAATATCCAAAGATAATGAAATTTATTTATATATGATATATTCATAATGGTGAAGGCATTATGTATATTTTATAGATAATGTGATAGATATATATGAGATTAGGGGTGGCAATTCCCGACACGACACGATAGCACGACACGAGCACGACACGATAATTGCGGGTTAGTGTTTGGCCTTATTGGGTTCGTGTTGTTATCGTGTCAACCCAATAAGGACACGAAAATTTCGTGTCGTGTTCGTGTCGGGTTCGTGTCAACCCGTTAAGCACGATTAATATTAACAGGTTACCCATTAACCCGTTAACAACCCATTAACCTGTTAACAACCCAATATAAATATAAAATTAGAAAAATACAGTATATTATAAAAATACTTATAAATAATTTTAAAATATATTTACTTAAATTTTTTTATTTATTTTTATTAGTTTTTTTTTTTATTTTCTTATCGTGTCGTTATCGTGTCGTGTCGTGTCAACCCGTTATTTTTCGTGTTCGTGTCGTGTTGGAACGAATTCTTATCGTGTCGTGTTCGGGTTTGCCCTTATCGTGTCGTGTCACTATCGTGTCGACACGAAACCCAACCCGTTAGCACGAATTGCCACCCCTATATGAGATATCTTTCCTTCCATTTTTCAACAAGAAGTATCGGCATTTTGAAAAAAATAGAGAGGAAATAGTTTCCTTTTGCTTATTCATTTTGTGAACAATTTTGGAGAATAATTATATTGATAATTATTCTTTAATTTATTTTCTCTTATCACAAGTTGATACGGGAAACATTTATTGATATCAATAATTTTACACTACTAGCGAAGTGTAATATTTGTGTTGTTCTTTCAATCGGTGGATTACTTTAGAGGGGATACACTTGGATCCCTTATTGAGAAGAACGGAGTTTTAGCCACAATCCGGGAATTGATTCCCTCACTCCTTACATCAATTGGAAGAAAGTCTACGAGGGTAAGAATTATCTTTACGTAGATTTCTTTCAATATATTTTAACACCGGATCCTATAATCGTTTGTGAGCACCCGGGGTGAAACCTTTTTCATGTATTTAATAAATATGATTTATTAATTATGAAAATTTTTAAATTCCGCTGCATTCACCCGGATCGCTATAACGAACCCAACAGTGGTATCAGAGCCTAGGTTCACGGTGTTGAAATATATTTGGTACTAAAATTATTTTAGTATTATTTAATGGTTAAATAAGAAAACTTGAAACAATGAGAAAATATTTCTCGACAGTTATTAATTACTCTAAAATTTCAACTGTTGTAGTAGGATAAGAATTGTTCTTAAACTACTATTTATACAGTTAAAATTTTTCGGTAATTTTAATAAAATTGACTAAATATTAGTTTATGACTATATTGGTTTCACGTATGAATATGAAATATTAAATAAAAGTTATTTATATTTCTTATTCAAAATATTCATTTGGAATGAAATTTAAGCAATACGTTGTATTTAATGAGAAATTGTTTCTTGAAATATCATTGTTTAATATAATAATTATTATTGATAATTTGTTATCAATATTTAATATTTAATTTGATAAAAGCATTAGATGTTTATTATCAACAATGATATTTGATGGCTATTTCTAGAAATGGGTTTCTAATAAAAATATTTCTAAGTAGAAATAATTAGCTATCATTGAATTGATTTGGTTTTATTAATTTAGAAATTGTTTCTTAATTAATTAAAGCCAACAAAATTCTTAAAGTCAATTCTAAAATTTAATTTTATAATATTTACTAATTATTAGTCATAATTCTCAACTAGTATTATTTTAAAATGAGAAATATGAATAATTGTTATTCTTATATCTGGTTACGGTATTATTCATTGTGAATGGATATAAATAAATTTAATATGTTAATGCATATTAATTTATTTAGGGATGATCATGAGCCTTGGACTTTATGTGATGGTTGTAATTTATTTGGGTTTTATGGGGACTGCGAGCCTCTTTAATTTACATTTGTAAGTTCTTTAAATTTATGCAATGAGAGTATATTAGTCCGTGAGGATTTAATTTATTCATTGAAAATTGGAGGACTTGAAGGAAGCCCAAAAGAAGACCCAATTGTTGATGAGTAATTAAATATAATAGAATAGATGCTCAAGGCCCATAAATGTATGGGTTTTACATTATGATGTAAAAGTTCTCATTGTCCCTTAGATTGACCATAGACCCGTTTTGGCTCAAACGGGTCGCATAGGTTGGCCATGATCATCCCACCGCTTTATGTATGTATAGGATATATGCATGCTAGAATTTATTTAATGCACTCATTTGATGAACATTAAATAATTTACATGAGATGATGAGGTCTTGGAAATAAAAAAAATCCCTAAGTTTTTGAAACTTATACAAGAATTTTTCAAAAATTTTATTTCAAACAAATATGGATGATGAGTATGACCCATCAATCCATGCCTACTATCAAAAAAATAGAGACATGATGATGCTACTACACTTAACCACTGGCCATGAGTCGTGGGGTGAGTTTGTGGAAGAAAGTTGTGTTCTTTATCTATCATAATGATGCTCATGAATTAAATGCATCACTGCATCGGCCATGAGTCGTGGGGTGTTTTGATGTTTTAATTACATGAATGTTTGATAGGTATTGTTTGACACTAAGTAACGTATGGGCTCATAAAATTGAGGTATGCGTGAAAGGTGAGGCAAAACAAATTGAGGGTTGTATAGTGATACAATTGTAAAATGTTTTACTACCGAAGAGAATTTTTCATGGGCTCATAAAATTAGGGTGTGAGGAATTCTATTTGGGCCTCAAACCTACTAGAAAATTATGATTTTCCGATTTTCATTGGGGTTATGAAATTCGAATAAAATAGTGGGAGACATTTAATATTGAAGACCTTATATTAAATTAATATTAATTTTCATAGTTTTCTCATTTTCTGCTTCATCATTTTGTAGATTCACTTCATCTACTAAAATGGCAAACAATCATATAACCGCTTTAATTGGGCAAAACAAGTTAACTGGACCAAACTTTAATGATTGGCTGAGAAATTTCAAAATTCTCTTAAAATCTGAAATAAGTGAATATGTTCTTGACAAACCAATCCCTGACGCAACTGGTGTTAATGCTACGATTGAGGAACTTGAGAAGTTCAAACGTCATCAGGATGACGATCTGAAAGCTCGATGCTACATGTTAGCATCTATGTCAAGTGAGCTGCAGAGACAAAATGAGGATCAAACCTCTGCTTATGCTATTCTTAAACGCCTTGAAAACTTGTTTGGCGAGAATAGCAGGCAACAAAGATATGAGATATCTAAAGAGCTCTTCCGCAGTCACATGGCTGAGGGCTCTTCAGTCCAGGAATATGGATTGAAGATGATAGCCCTAACGGAACGAATCGCGTCATTGAAAGTTGAGGTTCCACCTGAGCTTTGCACTGACTTGTTGTTGCAGTCTCTGCCCTCTTCATTTGACACATTTGTTGTCAATTATAACATGCATAACATGACGAAAAGTCTCACTGAGCTTGTTAGCATGTTAAAGACAACTGAGTCCACGATGAAAAGGGACAAATAAGTCATGTTTGTTGGGTCCACTTCTGGATCTAAGGCTGCAAAGCCAAACAAAAAGAAGGGAAATAGAAAGGGTTCTAACAATCCCAACAAACTAAAAGCAAAGGGAGGTGTCAAGAAAAAGAAAACTTCTCAGTCCAATGATAAGTGTCACCACTGCAATCAAACTGGACACTGGAAGAGGAACTGCAAGGATTACCTTGCAACCCTGAAAAGTTCAGGTATTTATTATATTGAAGTTAACTTATCAGTTAATGATACTTCTTGGGTATTAGATACCGGTTGTGCCTCACACATTTGCAATGATTTGCAGATAATGGAAAGAAGTAGAAAGCTAGAAACAGGAGAAATGGTTCTAAGGCTGGGGAATGGAGCAAAGGTTGCTGCATTAGCCATAGGAACTATTCATCTAACTTTAAATAATGATTTAGTTTTGGTATTGAACAATTGTCTTTATATTCCTGAGATTATTAAGAACATTATCTTTATTCCTGTTTTGGATAGAGAAGGTTATTGTTTTAAATTTAAACATGGAAGTTGTTCTATTTCTAAATGTTCTTCTTTAATCACTACTTGCATATTGATGAATGGTTTATATACCTTAACTCCCCAAAATTTCATTTTTAATCTTCAACAGAATAAAAGAAAATTAGATAATCGTAGTTCTATCACATTATGGCATGCAAGATTAAGTCATATTTCTAAGAAAAGGATAAATAAGTTGGCAAATTTGCTTGACCTAAAGGACGAGCAAGAACTACCAACATGTGAGTCCTGCCTCAAGGGAAAAATGACCAAATCTCCATTTATTGGACAAGTGGAGCGAGCTACACATTTATTAGAATTAGTTCATACAGATGTATGTGGCCCATTAAGTGTTAATGCTCATAGGAACTATAGCTACTTCTTAACCTTTACCGATGATTTCTCTAGGTATGGTTATGTGTACCTATTAAGGTACAAATCTGAAGTTTTTGAAAAGTTCAAAGAATTCAGAACTGAAGTAGAGAAACAAACTGGCTTAAGTATAAAAACACTTCGATCAGATCGAGGAGGTGAATACTTAAGTACAGAATTTTTAGATTATCTAAAAGAGAATGGGATTCTCTCACAGTGGACTCCTCCTGGCACTCCCCAACTCAATGGAGTTTCGGAATGCAGGAATCGAACCTTGATGGACATGGTTCGATCTATGATGAGTTTCACTTCATTACCTCTTTCTTTTTGGGGCCATGCTTTAGAAACGGCAGCTCACCTATTAAATAGGGTGCCTTCTAAGGCCGTTCCTACTACACCTTATGAGATGTGGTGTGGTAAAGCACCCTCATACAAATACCTTCGGGTATGGGGGTGTGATGCTTACGTGAAGCAACAAATGGGAGATAAATTGGATATGAGATCCAAAATATGTAAGTTTGTTGGATATCTAAAGGAATCAATTGGATATTACTTCTACGATACCTCGGAACAAAAGGTGTTTGTTTCAAGGAATGCCACGTTTCTTGAAAAAGAATTTCTATCTGATAGAAATGGCAAACTCGTAGAACTTGAAGAAGTTCAAGAAACAACAAACCTTCCAATTGCAGTGAGTGAACAACCAGTAGAAATTGGGACATCTGATACACAACCTCTTAGGAGATCCGAAAGGATACCTAAGATACCTAGTAGGTACACTTTGTTATTAAAAAACAAAGAAGAGAGACTCCTTTTGGATAATGATCCAAGAAGCTATGGAGAGGCAATGTCAGACATTGACTCAAAGAAATGGCAAGAAGCAATGCAATCCGAGATGGACTCCATGTACTCTAACAAAGTATGAACTTTGGTAGACCCACCAGAAGGAATAGTTCCTATTGGATGCAAATGGGTTTACAAGCGAAAGCTTGGAGCTGATAGGGAGGTAGCAACCTATAAGGCAAGACTGGTTGCTAATGGATATTCTCAGAAACAAGGAATTGATTATGAGGAAACCTTTTCACCAGTAGCAATGTTGAAATCCATTCGAATTTTATTAGCTATATCTGCATATTATGACTATGAGATATGGCAAATGGATGTAAAGACTGCTTTTCTTAATGGTAACGTTAAGGAAGAGATCTATATGAAGCAACCTGAGGGCTTTATATCTAGTGGGAGTGAGCAAAAGGCTTGCAAGCTCCAAAGATCCATTTATGGGCTTAAACAAGCTTCGAGGAGTTGGAACATTCGATTCGATGAAATAATCAAATCGTTTGATTTTCAAAAGAATCCGGATGAACCATGTGTATACAAGAAAGTTAGTGGAAGTGCAGTTACTTTTATTGTGCTCTATGTTGATGACATCCTACTTATCGGAAACGATATAGGAATGTTGCAATCAACAAGACCTTGGTTGTCTAAACAATTCTCTATGAAGGACTTGGGAGAAGCATCATTTATTCTAGGAATAAAGATCTATAGAGATAGATCTAGAAGAATGATCGGTCTATCCCATTCCATGTACATAGATAAGATACTAAAGAGATTTAGTATGGAAGAATCCAAACGAGGATTCTTTCCAATGAGTTATGGGGTTTCACTTTCTAAGGCTATGTCTCCTAAGACGCCTGAAGAAAGAGAAAGAATGACTCGCGTGCCTTATACTTCAGCAATTAGAAGCATAATGTATGCAATGCTATGTACAAGGCCTGATGTCGCGCATGCTCTAAGTGTCACGAGCAGATATCAGTCAAATCCAGGTGAAGAACACTGGAAGGTCGTCAAGATGATCCTTAAGTACTTGAGAAAGACTAAGGATATCTTTTTTATATACGGCCCTGGAGAGCTGAAATTAAAAGGATATACTGATTCTAGTTTTCAGTCTGATGTGGATGACTCTAAGTCAATGTCAGGTTATATATTCACTTTGAACGGTGGTGTAGTAAGTTGGAAGAGTTCCAAACAAGAAACTACTGCAGACTCCACCACTGAAGCTGAATATATAGCTGCATCAGATGCAGCGAAGGAAGCTGTTTGGATCAAGAACTTTATCCAAGGGTTGGGTATAGTTCCATCTATTGTTGATCCAGTAATGATATACTGTGATAACAATGGAGCCATTTCGCAAGCAAAGGAACCAAGATCTCATCAAAGATCCAAGCATATCTTAAGAAGATACCACTTGATTAGAGAAATCATGGGGAGAGGCGATGTCGTTATGGATCGAGTCGCTTCAGCAGAAAATGTAGCAGACCCACTGACTAAGCCTTTGGCTCAAAAGATATTTGAGAAACATCTTGAAACGATGGGACTTAAATATATGGGTAATTGGAGCTAAGGCAAGTGGGAGATTGTTAGAGTAGTATGCCCAGCGCACCAATTAGATTGGATATTTGTACTCTTTATATTTTGAATATAAACAATCTCATTGGAAAATATATTATTAAAGGCTGTTTTAATTTATCTATTTTATGCATTATAACAAATGCTTATTAGATAAAGTCCCTGGACCAATTTAAGCTAAAATGTATGGTTACGCATATGATGGTAATCATGGAATTTATACATAGAGCTTTGGTCTTAAACATGATTCCGAGTCAAGAATTTTTCTAAATGGGACAAAGAATAATTCAGTAAAGACTCGTACATATGATGAATTCTCGTTGGACGAGAATATTGTATTCCATCAATATTAGTGTTGTGACACAAATTCATATATGTAGATACTTATTAGAGAATAAGTTTATCGAATATGATCCATAGAAAATTCTTATTGGATATGTCGAAATTTGAATTTTCTAATTACGATAGTATACGATTAGTCTTTAGACTTGAAGCACCATGGTAGTCTTGCGTACTTCTTCTAATACTTAGATTTATCTTCTGATTGTTTAGCAATCATAAAGGGGATATGTTGGGTATTATATTGATGTACATGGAGACTTATGTGTGGCTAAGGTAGAATCTGACACTTGTCTAAGATAAGAGAATCTCCTGTGTATTTCATTGTTAATGATTCAAAGACCTTGGCCAAGGCAATGAGAATAAAGATTCACAATGAATCATTGTAACATGAAATAGAAACACAGTTATTGAGTTAGTAGAGTTTCGACTAATATTCCTACTCTAGACTCAATCGGGAGATTAATTATTAGAAAGACCGTACGTGTATGTCACTCGTTAATTTACAGGTTTACTCGCTATTCACCTAACACTAGAAGATCACGCTACTTGCTAGGTGTTACCGTGATTAGTAGGTTCTTGAAATTAATTAGTTAATTTCAAGTGGATTAATTAATTGTATTAATTAATATAATAATTGTTATTTATAAGTTACAAATGTTGTAAGCCTACTACTAGAGTTAGAAGTGAACCTAAAGGATCACACCTTAATTTGAATGAACAATTTTTATCAATTGGAACAATAATTAAAATTGTTAACTATTTATTATAATTAAATAATTTGATTATTTAATTAAAATAATTGTATACCATAATGGAGAATGCATTATGAATATATATATGATATATTTCCATAGTGGTAAGTGCATTAAGAATATATATGATGTATTTTCATAGTGGTGAGAGCATTATGAATATATATATGATATATTTTTCCGTAATGGTGAATACATTATGAATATCCAAAGATAATGTAATTTATTTATATATGATATATTCATAATGGCGAAGGCATTATGTATATTTTATAGATAATGTGATAGATATATATGAGATATCTTTCCTTCCATTTTTCAACAAGAAGTATTGGCATTTTGAAAAAAATAGAGAGGAAATAGTTTCCTTTTGCTTATTCATTTTATGAACAATTTTGGAGAATAATTATATTGATAATTATTCTTTAATTTATTTTCTCTTATCACAAGTTGATACGGGAAACGTTTATTGATATCAACAATTTTACACTACTAGCGAAGTGTAATATTTGTGTTGTTCTTTCAATCGGTGGATTAATTTAGAGGGGATACACTTGGATCCCTTATTGAGAAGAACGGAGTTTTAGCCACAATCCGGGAATTGATTCCCTCACTCCTTACATCAATTGGAAGAAAGTCTATGAGGGTAAGAATTATCTTTACGTAGATTTCTTTCAATATATTTTAACACCGGATCCTATAATCGTTTGTGAGCACCCGGGGTGAAACCTTTTTCATGTATTTAATAAATATTATTTATTAATTATGAAAATTTTTAAATTCCGCTGCATTCACCCGGATCGCTATAACGAACCCAACAACTTTGTCCAACATAATTTAGTGATAATTCATAATATTGCTGCATAAATGCAAAAAAAATAACCTACCATATTCTGTTTATCATCTTTGCATTGCACCATTAGCCAAAGAAAGATCATTATGATCTCCAAATTTTTTACAGAAATAAATAAAATGAGTTTCGATTTTCCAAAGTGTAATTAAAATTATCTACACAAACTTCTGATAAAACCAAACCTACACAGACTTCTAATAAAACCAAACCTAAATGACCTATGCTTTGTCGAATCATGATGCTGATACTAAAATCGTGAATGAAAATCATCAAACTTCCTATTCAACTGAGAAAAAAAATATCTTTTAGTTCTATATATGTCCATTTCTAAGCATCGTCAGAAAGATT
The DNA here is from genome assembly GCA_023678885.1 of Pogostemon cablin. Classification (NCBI taxonomy): domain Eukaryota; kingdom Viridiplantae; phylum Streptophyta; class Magnoliopsida; order Lamiales; family Lamiaceae; genus Pogostemon; species Pogostemon cablin. The sequence continues at coordinate 23,061,307 of CM042989.1, read as the reverse complement.
TTCTTTGAAGGAAGGGAATCATACTACAGAGTCTCTAAAGTTTACTAGTGTTGACAATTTCTTGATATTTTAAACGAAGTAATGTTCATTGAAAATATTCAAAACATAGTATAATATACCAATACCAATCCTCTGGAAAAACATCGTAAGATGCAAAATTTTCAAAGTATCTTGATATTTAAGCACAAAAAAAAAATTAAAAACAAAAAAATTATAAGCCAAAGGGCATGAAACATAAAATGCACTGATTTGGCAGCGGTTTCTCTTCATGTCCATTGTGTATGCCGAACATTCAAAGAGAAACATCGAAATATATAAACCAAATAGCAAAGGTATGAAAATATAACAAAGATTGCACCAGTCACCCTCGGTCCAAAAGGAGAGGCATACTCTGCCTCCGCGGCGGAAGAGGTTGTACCAGATACTTGATTCTTAAGCTAAAGAAGTTTGATGATCAGACTCAGCTGATTTTCTTGAAGGCCTTTTAGATAAGACGATGGATTGAATTAAATTCTTACAATGTTGGACTGGAGAGATACATAAGTACTTACATAAGAGTTGAGTTGGGACATCATGAAGCTTTGGAAGTTGTTGTGTTTGAAGTACATGGGAAGAACATCTGCAGCAAAGGAGTGAAAATTCTTTATGATAAAGCTAGTTCCTATAATACTCCATGACACTGCTATTAGCATTTGGATCTTTTGGTTAACATGAACCGTTAGGGTTCCATACGTTTCTAATTCAGCGGAAGTAAGAAAATATAGAAATGTATTACCTTTCACCAGGGTATGTTGAAGAAGAAAGATTCTCGCCGACAGCCTGCGCAGCCTCACGGTTTTGACCATAACTCTCTCATCTGATCTCCGATTTGAGTGATCTATGCGCCAAAATAATCCTCTCTTCCGTGGCTTTCCAACGGTATATCATACGTCTAGTTCTGTGTTTCACACGATTTTAAAAAAAACATGGAATTTGACAAACAGCAACAGCAAATAAATGACCTTCCGGTCTTCTGCTGTATTCATAAGCCACGTCTTGACATTGTGTGGGCAACGATCTACAAGACGATCTCAATCTGCAATCCTAATCTGTCTTTTACATGTTTAGGCGTGTAGAATAATTAACCAAACTACTGAGATTGACTTTATATATAGACTACAATAGGGACAAGAGGAGAAATTAGGGTTTGGGCCTCCATTTGGGTTAAGCATCCAAGTTTAGCCCAAAACTAATACCTAAGTCCAATAATAATAAATCGGTCCACTAAAGAAATATTATTGCACTACCACCCTAATTTCAAATTACGTTATGGGCTCCTTCTTATTATGAGCCCATTAATCTCTCCGTGTTAAAGATTCAATACCCACTAATTAATTATTAAGTTACTGACAACTCCATTAATTAATATATTTACCAAGAGTAGTACCACTCAATCTTATTATCATGCCGGAATAAATCCACTTGCAGAGTTTACATGATAATCATTATGAGCTACTCAAGGTGACATCATCAACCAATTCTGTTAGGACACGGATTCCTTCTATAATCAACAGCACACCATAGAGACAGCACCATCTCCCAACTTACCGAGCATATTGAATTAGCCATTAAATCTCACCCATTGATGAATCAAAGAAATAAATATTGGCTTACGTGTCGAGATTATTGTATAGGGATTAAGAGTACGAATATCCATAACAACAGAGATCAAGTTCTATTATATAGTCAGTATAAATCGAACGATCTCAACGGCGGTCCTATTCAATACACACAAAGTGCGCTAGTATAATTTTATAGTCAAGACAGACTAATGCCAAATCACACTACAACCATACCGGTAGATAGTCCTCGTCTATCTCGGTTGTGAATATCTATTTATACTTTATAAGGAGCCGATAATATGATCTTCCGTATGACGTCGCACACCACATTATCTACAGTATAAAGTAAATGGACTGTTGCAATAACTTAATTGAAAACGTTTGATCACATGATTCTCATTTCAAATATTGTCAAAGCATAGTTCATACAAAAAGCTAGACTTTTAGTATATAATCCAACAATCTCTCACTTATACTAAAATACTATTGATAAGTCATAGTTTAGCATAATTATTTAGTTGAAATTCATGTTTATTTGATTAACTTATTTGCTAATTGGGTACTAAATTGACTTATCTTGTCTTTTGAAAATTAGAGCTTTAATTATTTATATTGGTGTGGAGATATGCTGTTTTGGTGGAAGAAATTCGTTGCTTTCAGAATTAGATTGACACTGAACTATTCAGTGTCAGTGGGGGCCCACAAAAATTCAGAAAAGCTATTTTGTGGAAGAAATTGGTTGCTGCCAGAAAATTCAGACTGACACTAAACCCTTCAGTGTCAGAAGGGGTCTACGAAAATTCAGATTAAATTAGAAAAGATGCAGCTGGAAATGAACACACACATCTTCTCACATTCCACAATCATACCAGATCAGACCTACATCTTTTGGAGATCAAGAGGAGAGGGAGCATTGAAGCATTGGTCTCTTTATCAAATGCATGATTGGCGTGAAGTTCATCATCATCAAGAACTATCGATTTTTATATTTTAATTCTGTTTTTGCTATGAACATGCGGGGCTTATCCCTTTCTCTAGTTTAGGATTTTGTGAACCTCCCGTTGAAATTTAGATGAATTATTCAGGGTTTTACTTTGAATCTTTTGTGAAAGTTTATTTTATTACATGTTTTGATGTTCTTAATGGCTGTTTGATAATTAATTTAGCCTGATCAACTATTTAATTATTTTACCGCTGAATATTATTCTATGAACTATAATCCGCAATTGTTGTAGAAATTGGATTAAGTAACAAATAGAGATTATTCCCTCTAGGTGTAATAGAATTTAGATTGTATGATTCCTAGCCGGATTTTGTAGCCTAATAATTCTATGTTTAGAGTTTTAATGCGTTTACGAGTTTGAATCCATAGGGTCACTCGTAGATAGTTCAATTTAGTGGTCGTACCCTAGTTGATAAATATAAGAATATTCGGGTTGATTGGTCGTACCGTCAACCTAGGAATTTGAGTTTGCACATTAGGCTAGATGTTTAATTCCTGTAATTAATTAATTTAGTAAACGAGAGGGGATCGACATCCTAAACTAGGCTTTTATCACTTGTTAATTTAAATATTAATTTTCGTATACTTTGTTATTTAAAAATTGATTTGATTTATTACTTGAGTTTTTATCGATTTTTCACAAACAAAACCCCCCCTTTTATTTATTTTATTGTTTTCAGCATTTTAATTTAATTAAAATTCATTATACTCTCTTGGGTTCGACCCGTACTTGCCATTATACTAAGTATTGTAGTAAGTTGGAAATAAATTATATTTTGGTAGGCCAGCGATAGCTTATCAACTATGCTGCCATATCTGCTGCCATACATCTGATTATCACTCCCACTACTTGACTATTAAATGCTTTTGTTTTAAGGTCCTTGTAAAAGGATTACTAGGTTATCATCCAATACAATCTAGCCAACAATAACCTTCCCCTCATTATACGATTTCTCGTATCAGGTAGTACTAGCTATCAATGTGTTTAATTTCCTTATGGAATTGTGATTCCTTCAAGTTTGCTAATGCACCATTATTATCACAATAAATTGTGATAACCTTGGATAAACTCAAAATCATATCTAAGTCCATTACGAAGTTTCTAGAACCATACATATACTTTGGCTGCCATAAGGCTCCAATATTATCCTCTTTCCATGGTGGAGTCTGAAATATATTTCTATATGACACTCCTCCATACTATGAATCTACTTCTATTAAACACATAACCTTGAGGTGGATTTACTGTCATCCCTATGATTCGAAAAACTGAATCTAAGTGACCATCAAGAAGTAATGAATTATTCCGGTAAGCTTACATATAATTTCCAGTCCTCTTCAGGCACTTCAAATATGTCTTACCATAATTCAATATTCTTATTCCGGGCTACCTTGATACTCACTGACTATGCCATTAGCAATACAGATATCCAATCTCGTGCATAGCATTCCATAGATTGAGCTTCCTTATTGTCCAAGCATAGGGAACCACCTTTATCTATTTTATCTTCTTTTGTGTCTTAAGACACAAATCCTTAGATAAAGTCACATGCTAAAACGAGTGAGGATTGTATCAATTTATGAAGCTTGAGACAAGCATAACATCCTATCTTGTGATCTTTATTACCATGATCGCAAGGATATATTTTGTTTCTCTTAAGTCCTTTATTTCGTACTGATTTATTAACCATACCCATACGCCCAACAATACTCTTTCATTGTCTCCAATGAGTAAGATACCATCTACGTACATACAAGAAATACCATCACATTTTCGTCACTCTTTTCAATACACAAGTTCCATTCGAGCATTGATTAAATCCATATGATTGGATTTCCTTATCAAAACGGATGATCTTGAAGCTTATTTTAGTCCATTGATAGACACTTTTAAGCTTACAATCAAAATGCTCTTAGCCCTTTGCAATGAATCACTCTGGTTGCTCCACATAGATGTTTTCTTCAAGACTTCCAATCAGGAAAGCTGTCCTGACATCTATTTGTTTTACCTCGTATTTAATATGAGCAGCAATAAATAAAAGAATTCAGATCGATATAATGTGATCGATCCTCTTTTAATTTTGTAGAGTCACACATCCAATAGGTTTTACACCATTTAGTGGTTTTACAAGCTTCCAGATTTGATTCAGAATCCATAGATTTTATTTCAAAATTCATTGCAACTTACTAAGATTCCGCATTTTGATCTTGTAGTGCTTCGTCGTGTCAATGGGCCGATTTCATATTTACTAGTGACCAAGTCTCACAACTCTCTCAAAATATAAATCTTTTTGGTTGTTAAACAACCCTCCCACTACGATAAGACACTACATGCAATTGTGTATCAGATGTGACACGTGATGCAGTTTACTTGTGGTATATCCTCTTGTAGTCTTGGTACTAAAGTTTGTGTTTCCCTTCTCACACTTTTAGAACAACTTATATATGGATTTGTAATTTATTACATAGTCCTTTTCTGAAAATTTAGTATTCGTGTTAACAATCACCTTCTGATCTTTTGGACTATTTAATAAACCACTCTTCATTTTTCTAGGATATCCCACAAACAGACAAACATCATATGACATATTGTTTTCAGGGCGTACCTATAAAATGAATTTAATAATTTCAAATAACTCAACATCCATCTAACCTTTTCCATAAGAATCCTTTTCCTTCTTTCCACCATACCATACAGCTAGGGTATGCCCAGTGTAGACAACTTGGGATTCAATCCCAACCTCTGATTAATAGTTCCTAAACTATCCTAAGAGGTGCTCGCCACTATGATCGGATCGTAGTGACTTGATATATTTTCCATGATGCCTCACCGCATCAGCCATGCACTTCTTGAATTAATCATAGTACTCAGGCTTGCAATGCATCAATTAAATATATCTAATTTCTAGAATAATCATCAAATATTCATAACCACCTCTCGACAGGATAATCTTAGGATCGCTTAAATCAGAATGAACCAATTCCAACATATCTTTACATGTCTCTATACCCCTTTGCCTTAAAAGGTCTTTAATTATTTTCACTTTCAAGCAAGACTCGCAAGTTCGATAGTTTCTACTTTCAATAAACCTAACGGTCCATCGGCTATCAACTTTCGAATCATGCTTAAGTAAAATGACCTAGTTTTAGATGTCAAAGATATGTTTAGTTCATCTCCGAAGGTTCCTTTTTCTTATTAAGATTAGAAGACGCATTATTAATTACTATTTGTTGCACTGTGGGATAAACATATTTAAGAGTTAACAAATTGTCACTAATGTACCATAACAGATTATAGCTCCAACCTTCATTATAATGACCATGTCATTTAAATGAAATAGAGTATCCATCCATTAATACATAGAAACTGAAATAAAATTCTTTCTATAAAAATGTACGTAAAGATAATTTCCCATAATCAAACGTTTATTCATATCAAAAGATAAATAAACAACTCCCACTGCAACAGCCACTACTTTCATAGCTATACTCATGTACTCAATAATCTCATCATCACTTAGTTGCAGGCTAGTGATTTTGGTATTTACACACAGTGTGTCAGTAAACGCCATCACTAATCACGCTTCAATAACTAGTGAATAAGATACTATCCTTGTTCACATCTTGATGAAAATTAGTTTTCTTTCGCCACATGTTTTGTCAGAAGTTTCCCACCATATACAATCTTTTTATTTTAGGTAGAACTTGCTCAAAACATCTAGGAAAACTATGAAGAATAAATTAAGCTAGGTTTCTCCTTCAATTTATATTCCAAATATTTCCAATTCATTCATCAAGTTAACCATGGCCTCTTGCCTTTCTTTCTTTCTCAAGTATCCAAAGGGTCGCATGAGATGATCATATTTCTATGAATCTCTCACCTCTTCACTAGAGACTTTAATAGGTACTAGAGGACATCCTTAGTAAGAACACATTTTAATTTTCATAAGCAGTAAGAATTAAAGCCAAGATTCTTATCAATCATTTAATTATGGACCAGTAAATATATTTTCCTTTAGTTAACAATAAGCGAAATAAACTATTCGAAAATTTAGAGAATCAAGTAAATAAATACGATGATCAAACACTTCAAATTTAAATTTTATATTGATTCCCTCAATAAACATTATAAAATAAATTCACCGACATCTCAAGCACCGTGAATTTGCATGCTACATGTGGACGTATACAAACTCTAACATTCGCAAAAGAAGATTTTACCCATTAATTCCATACATCATAATTAACCTTATGACTCAATGATTAATAGTCGGTTATCCTTTAAACATGCAATTTAATAGCAGTGACTCCGTTGTGGAGGATACATATTAATTGCACCTAAGTGTATACCATTATTTGATACTAAGTACGTTACTCAAGCTTGTGTGCCTTACAGTTGGAGAAGTCCACACGCGCTCAAATAATTTTCTATAATCATCAATTATTAATTTGTACCAGTGATCCGCAAATAAAACTCATTCGTTGGGGAGGAAGGCACTATAACCGACTAATAAGGTTACTTGCATCACATTATAAATAATAATTATTTCATGAAATTTATTCCAGTGATCCACAAATAAAACTCATCCGGTGGGGAGGAAGGTACTATAACCGACTCATAAGCTTGCTTACATTACTTAATAAATCAACAATGGAGACCGCGAGATCTATGACCAATCCCTCTCCTACTTAGTTATTTAACAAGAGAGTTTTTACATGCATACAATATATACCAAATATAAAATACGCAAATAAGCATGCTATTATTACGGCAAATAAGGCAGTAAATCAAATAGCACATGCAATCCAAATGTATAATAATAATTAGCAAATAAATCAATTATATCAATTATATATAAGAAAATAAAAAATTGCCAAAAATAAAATTGATTAGGTCAACTCTCAAAGTAATTAATGGATGACTTGGAAAACAAGTTGAATTTCTTAGGGCCCAAGTCATAACCTACCCACGGATCCACAGAGCAATCATAGCCTTGTCCATCCATGCATGCCATCACTTCCGGAAAAATTATTGCTCTCTGGAGTCCCATCAATCAGGCCAGTTCACGACCGAAAAATCAAGACACCGGCCGAATAAAACACTGGTGCTGGAAAAAATATGTTACTAAGCAGCCACTCATTCCGTGCTCATACCCGCAGGGAATCTCGACGACCGCCAGTCAGAAAACTTGCCAGGTTGCCAATGACTTCCAGCCTGGTTTACTGACACGGTGATCAAGCTGTGGATCAGCCCGCTACCCAATCATGTCGGAAACATCGAGCCATCCATGCTGCCCACTCCGGCAGACAGTGCTGCTTCGACCCATCAGCTTCGCCGGCACCAACAGTTCTCAGAATAGCCATTCAGCCACCACCAACCTTAACGTCGCTATCATAAACAACTTTGCAGCAACGATCAGAACGTTCCAGTGTCGACCAGCCTCATCACAATATTCAGTACCGAATCCCTATAATCCATTCTAGCGTCGTCGTCCCCTGGTGGTTTTTCTCGCCGGCACCGCGGCAGCACCAAGTGCCATCACGTTCCGCCACCAGCCCGGCGCACGATTTTAATCACATGTAATGTTGTATAATTAACAAAAAAATCTTGGGGTTAAATCATTCAGCACGAAACACCATGCTTCGCGCGACGCCACCAGACCCGACCCAATATCCGGGAAGACTCGCTCGGAAAAATATGGAGATGCAACTGAAAAAGTATTTAGAACTGATCGAGTCTACACTTTGACTCAACCGGAAGTCATGCCAGACGATCGAAACCACAATCGACTTGCCCTGAAACTTGCTGGTGCAATACTGAACCACCACTGAACCACATCGCCATCTTACTACATGTCGATCATTACTTCACCGCCGCAACCCATCAAGATGCACGACTGTAGGCAGTCGTCACCTACTGATCAGTCGCACACGAAGTTCTCTGAAAAATAGCCGATAATTCTAATTCAACCTTGGAACGCGCCACCTTTCTGCTGCTGCTGTTGATCGACTTTCACCAATAGCAGCCATGATCCATCGCGTCCGTTCAGCAGTGCTTTCACCGTGCTCTATAGGTCAGGTTCACTCACCAGCGTTCACCATTCCAATTTCCATCAGCCCCGTCCCGACATCCATCATCAGCCAAGTATACTGTTTCTGTGATCATCATACGGGATTGAGTGTGTGTGGTGTTCAATTAGGGTTTTCACCAGTAATCCACAAAGGGCTTTCATAGGGATATCCATGGATTCAAATCATAAAACCAAAAACCCTTTTACCATTACATGTGATTCTATTACAAATAAAAATATATAATCACATAAACCCTAGCCCAATGTGTCACGTGTAGCCATAGAACCTACGCTCTGATACCAATTGTTAGTATTTGGATCTTTTGGTTAACGTGAACCATTAGGTTTCCATACATTTCTAATTCAGCGGAAGCAAGAAAACATAGAAACGTATTACCTTTCACCAGGATATATTGAAGAAGAAAGATTCTCGCCGGCAGCCTGTGCAGCCTCACAGTTTTGACCATAACTCTCTCATCTGATTTCCAATTTGAGTGATCTTTGTGCCAAAATGATCCTCTCTTCCGTGGCTTTCCAATGGTATATCATACGTCTAGTTTTGTATTTCATACAATTTTAAAAAAATTGTGGAAGTTAATGAACAACAGCAGCAAACAAACGATCTTCCGATCTTCTGCTGTATTCCTAAGCCACGTCTTGACGTTGTGTGGGCAACGATCTACAAGACAATCTCAATCTGCAGTCCTAATATACCTTTTACGTGTTTAGGTGTGTGGAATAATTAACCAGACTTCTGAGATTGGCTTTATATATAGGCTACAATAGGGACAGGAGGAGAAATTAGGGTTTGGGCCTCCATTGGGCTTAAGCATCCAAGTTTAGCGCAAACATTATACTTAAGTCCAATAATAATAAATCAGTCCACTAAGAAATATTATTGCACTGCCACCCTAATCCCAAATTACGTTATGGACTCCTTATTATAAGTCCGTTAATCTCCCCGTGTTTAAGATTCAATACCCATTAATTAATTTAGTTACTGACAACTCCATTAATTAATATATTTATCGAGAGTAGTACCACTCAACCTTATTATCATGCCGGAATAAATCCACCTGCAAGATTTACATGATAATCATTATGAGCTCCTCAAGGGGACATCATCAACCAATTCCGTTAGGACACAGATTCTTTCTAAAATCAACAGCACACCATAGAGACAGCACATCTCCCAACTCACCGAGCATATTGATTTAACCATTAAATCTCACCCATTGATGAATCAAAGAAATAAATACTGGCTTACGTGGCGAGATTATTGTATAGGGATTAAGAGCACGAACATCCATAATAACAGAAATCAAGTTTTATTATATAGTCAGTATAAATCGAACGATCTCAATGGTGGTCCTATTCAATACACACAAAGTGCACTAGTGCAATTTTATAGTTAAGACAGACTAATGCCAAATTACACTACAACCATACCGATAGATAGTCCTCGTCTATCTCGGTTGTAAATATTTGTTTATACTTTATAAGGAGCCGATAATATGATCTTCCGTGTGACACCGCATACCACATTATCTACAGTATAAAGTAAATGAACTTTTGCAATAACTTAGTTGCAAATGTTTGATTACATAATTCTCATTTCAAATATTATCAAAGCATTGTTCATACAAAGAGGTAGACTTTTAGTATACAATTCAACAACTACAGAGTTAAATTCATTATTGCTCAGAATGTCGTAAAGTTTCTGCATGAAGTGTGGTATCGGCCTGAAAAAATGAAAAGAAATAGTAAATGAAGTGATGCCGAGTTCACCATTAACTTCCATCGCCAACTCATTTTCGGTTTCGTTATCCAACTTATTGATAGCTCTGTTGGGATCTGCAGCCATGATTAGTCACGTCAAACTCACTCTTCTCAAATAAGTGAAAGTCATGAGATGTGCTCTGTTCAGTATTCACACAAAAAGTGTTGTGCGATGTGCACTGAAACAATAACTGAAAAGGAAATTTGGCACCCTTTCTATGAGGCTGAAATAAGACTGGATCAATGCCTTATGTAGTAAGACCATGCATTCTTTTCCACCTATGCTAAATAAGTAATTAAGTGTAGAGATCAATAAGCATCCCCTTTAAATCTCTCAGCAGATCAACGACTATGCATTGCTTTATTTTTCAAGTAGAGTCCTATTTTGTTACCTTCCTACTATATCATCTATGCTTCCATCAATCATCACCCCAAGCTGCCTCTTCCCATAAACCCAATGATGAGAGTGGAAATTTATGACTTTTCGATCCCATAAATACCTTGTTTTGTTAGAGGAAGGCCATATATTCATGTGGGATTACGTGGTTTACATATTTTACATGATTATGGTGCTACTAAGGTATTTTGTTGTATTTTGATAGGAAAAAGGGATAAAAAAATACAAAGTTGGAATGAAGGGTGAATTTGTGCTACTTTAAAGTAAACAGACGTTCACTTTCCATAATTTTTTTGTATTCGTGTAGAAGTAGAAACTGGTCATGCGAGATATCGTTGTAAATTCACGGAAGAGAGAAACGCGTGGCCGCAAGAATCACCTTAATTGAAGTTTGAATGAAGAAGTTATGGCCAAAACGGTGGGACTGTGCCATTTATGATGAAATTTCCACTAAATTCACGTGATGTGCTGTGCTGTCTAATTTAATTATTGATGGGCCCAATTATCATTTATGGAGGAGAAAGGCTGTCATGCAGCCATTGCAGAGAATTGGAAAATGAATTTAATTGGCAATTTAGTGGGGCCCATACATTGGATGCAAATTGAATTAACAGTGGTGTGGAATTGGTTTGTGCGTGATACATTGCCAATTTTCTAGTTGGTGGGGTCCAAGCACTAAATGGGGAACCAATTGATTTCCATGCCATGATGTTATGGTGTGACCCACGAATTGTGATGTTTTGGGGAGAAGCCCAAAAACTCCATATAGCCGTGAAGAACACAATTGGAAGGGGGGCGGCTCGGACAGAAAGGAAGTAAAAATCAGGACACAGCGACGGACTGAACGCGATCGCCATCTCTTCACTTCATCTCACCATCACACACACCAACCCATCCACTCCATCAATCCATTGGTCCGGAAGGGAGATTCAAGTGCAGTTGAAAGAGCCAATCTAATCAGAGAGACGGAGGGAGAACGTAAACCACATGACACTAGGATTTTGTATCTTTCTCTTTAATCTTCTTTTGTTGATTTTGGTATGGAATTATTAACCATGAGGGTTGTGTTTAATCTCATGGGCTAAATACTTTAGGGTAGTTGATTTGGGAATCTAAACAAATATTTTGAATTTATGCTATTAATATTCTTGTTTATTTGATTCTATAAGACTTTGTTAATATGTGTGTAACGTCTTCATAATATGCTATTGATGTTGCCCGTGATGCTTGGTATATTATGTTAGCTTGTGTGCATACATAATTAATATTGTCTATTTGCTAGAGATTATAGTAGATTACCCGTGAACACGATAATCCTAAGGGCTGGTAAACAAGGTACTTGATTGTCTTAGTGGAATAATGCAATTAAGAATTCAAGTAGGAAGTGAATAAGTTTGAGTAGTACTTTCAGAGAATATATGTTAGTCGAATTGGACATCCGGAGGTTTATGAAATTTGTCTTATTAGTATATAGGAAGGAGCTTCAAAACTATTCGCACATCATCTTATGATGTATTTCCATTAAAACAGTATGAATGAACAATAGGACGTTTAGGAGACCAAATTAATTGCACTACACCTGATACCTTAGAGCTGTTATTTTTCTCTTGATCAATCTTGAATAATTCCTATTGCTTTTATGTATTTGTTAATTGTCATTTAAATTCTTAGTTATTAATTCAATTCAAACACTTGGAAATTTGGTTACGATAATTCTAATTGAATAGTAATATAAATTAAATAGATAATTAGCTGTCTCAGTGGGAACGATATTATTTTTAATTGGGGTACTTGCCATTACAATTTACATCCCTACACTTGGGGATTTTAATTAAGGTGCGTAAACTATGCCTAACACCCAATATACTCCTGCAATTACATCCATTTGCTGAGTCAGGGTTGATCTAAAATGAATTGAACAAAGATATCTTATTACATCGTCAGTAAGATTGATTACTCTACCAAGAAGAACCTAAATACGTTTAAATAAATACCTTTAAAGCAGCATCAGCATCCCGAATTGCGGCATTTGATTTCTTCAGTTAAATGAAGATTATCGCTTGAAAAGAATTTTCAAATGAACATCAACATTATGATATAATAACTATTAAACCTAATAATTTACAAATGTATTGGTGTGTTTGATATTTACCACTATTTGCGTATAATATTGCAGACTTTGAATTCAACAAAATTGCTTTCGTCAGATAATTAATAGCTCGCTTCATTAAACTTCTCTGAAAGTTGTCATCCAAGGTGCAAGGGTTAATTCTATGAGTATCTATAGTTAATCCTATGAAATATTCCTAAAACATTTACCATCAGATATTGCATCCATAGCTTTTGCTTTCAATATCTGAGCAACTTCTTGATTTTCTTCAGTTACTTCAGCAGAAGGGTCCCCCATTTGTAGTAATAAAATAAACAAATATGTAAGTAGATGCAATAAACAATACACGAATCATCAATTTTTCAAATTACCCACCTTTTGTAGAGGATCATTAAACAGTCTACAGTTATGATGTGATTGGCTTAATGGACTTTTGAACATTGGAAATACTATCACGGATTATAATAATCTTTTTCCTAAATAAAAGCAAAGTATAACTCAAGAAAATAACATAACAACAATTCCAATGCATAATGTTACCAATTCATTATCCAGTGTCCGTATAACAGTAAATAATGAGGCTTTTGATGTGAAAAGTGCATAACAAAGAATTTAAAAGTAAGGAAGACGCAACCCCTTTTCCATATCACACCTAAAAATCATAATAGCAAATGATAGCGAGGCTAATAATCTATACTTCATGTACATGTTGGTTGGAATTTAAAACTGACCATCGCCGTCGAAGAGAAAGGCATCGAAGGAATCGAGGAGATTAGCTTCGTTATGAGGAGTGGGCGCTGAGATTTCTCCTCTATCGTCGAATTGAGAATTTCTCCAACCATGTGCAGCGAGGAAATGAGGCGTCATCAACATCTCCATAGTTGGGTGAATCTTGAAGCCTACAATCGCTTATTCTTCTTCCGGTGCGTTTCACATATGAAGATTTGTATAGACAATTGAACATATGAGACTAATGAGACTAATGAGTAAGTAATAATTATACGTAATTATGTATGTAAATTAATTAAAGTGTAATTAATAATTAAGTATGTAAATTAATTAAGGTCATATGTGTAATAGGAAAAAATGGATAGGGACATAATAAGAAGAAATGTTTATTATGACATTTTATTTTTAATAACCTAATTTAAAAAATAATAAACAATCACGTTTCTTCTTTACACTTCTAATAATTTTTGTATGTCAAATTAAATTCAAGCACAACAAACACGTTTCCATCGAATTAAACCCGATTCCCTCCATCTGCAGATTGTTTAACCCTAAGTACTAATTCATGACTTCTTCGAGCCGGCGACTGCTCCCGCCGGCGCCCCTGCTCGCGTCTTGCTTCCGCCGGCAGCCGTGCTCGCGTCTTGCTCCCGCCGGCATCTTTCGCGCGCGCACCTGCTTCTCCCGCTGGACCCCTGCTCCCACTCTCAACGTGCTCGCCTCTTGCTCAAGCCGGCAGTCGTGCTCGCCTCTTGCTCCCGCCGGCAGACGTGCTCGTCTCTTTCTCCCGTCGACATCTGTACAAACCCTTGCTCCCCACTCTCAACCCGCTGCCCTCTCCTCCTCTCTCTCAACCTCTTCTCATCTGCATAAAGATTGTTTGGTAGGTTTTCCATTCAATTTTGGAAAGGGAGTTTTCCTTTTGGTTGTGGGATTTGTGACTCTGCATTGAAGAATTGTTTTCTGTGATAATTCTTTTTTTTTAACTGTATAGTTTTTGTGGTTTTTAATTGAATACAGCTATTGATGGTTCATCTAGAACCATTTCTTCTTCTATAATTGTGAATACGGGGGTAGAATAGTGCATGGTGATTATGATATTGAAATAGAAGAGAGAGCAGGGGCGTTGGTTGGAGGATTTGATTGGAGAGAGAGAAAAAAAACTGTACATGGTCCCTCTCTGGGCTTCTTTGTTGGAGCTGTGTAGAGCTTAATTTTGGTTATTTAGGACATTAATCTTGCTGTAATTAGGATTAATTATTAATTGTGAGGGTTCTCTAGCTTCTCCTCAAGAGTGGTTTATCTTGCAATAATCTTTAATTCAGATTGCAGCCTCCTCTGTAATCTCTGTGTATGTGAGTGGAATGGATGAAACCAACCTTGCAGCCGCGAGGCAAATGAAGGTATACGTGGAGAACCTGGTGATGGGAGTCACAGTTGAGGTGCACACAAGCCAATGTTGCAGGTTCAAGATTCAGGGGCAAGACGGTGTTACTTTCATGGATGCTGAAGATACTGTGGACTTACGGGACGATCATCTCCTCAGAGACGTTGCCAACCAGATTGCAGATCATTTTGTCAACACCAGATCAGGCTTAATTCGTCGTCGAAGCAAGTCCATTGTCATCGAAATCTGGAGTTCAGCTCCGGAGGGAGTCAGGGAGAAGGCTGCCGACATCAAAAAAGCTCTGGACAAGTGTCGGGTCGCGATAAGGCTCCAGGTTCGGATCGAACACTCCGCCCTGAGAGAAAGTTTCTCCGTTCGAGACGAAGACGGCAACCATTTCCTCCATTACACGCAATACGTCCCGCCCATTGTAATGTGCCACTTTATCGATGTGAGAGAGGTTGTTGACTCAATTGTGACAGCTGCAGATAATGATCAGTACTGAAGACTGTGTGTTAGGGTTTATCTTTGCAATTTAATTTCCAAAAAGAGTCTCTGCACAAGTTTCCCTCCTTGTCGGAGATTTTAGTTTAGTTTTCGGTGCTGTTCGCCTTGAATTTTAATTTCTAACTATGAATCGAATGAATTTCTTTTCTTGATCTTTTTTTTTTAATTGATAAAATTTAACCAGGATTAGAATTAAACAATAGATTAATATGATGGAATCCCTTAAAAATTAAGGACTCAGATTGGGATGGATTTCTATTTCAAAAACAAGTTTTTGCAGGTTTTGACTCACAAATAGAGTCCAAAGTAGTTTCAACGTAAATAGAAACCAACATAATATATATTCTCCTTTATGGATTGATTTTGTTTGGTTCTAGAGGCTTAAGGTGATCCTAAGTGTTCTAGTGTAGTTTTTACTTTCGGAGCATTGATGCACTGGCGGTTGCATTAGCTATTTTTTGTTCCACCAGACTCTGATAATGTCTAATAGGCTGTTTTGTTTACGCGATTCAGTATGGACTTCCTCTTAAAGTCGTTTCATATAAAGAATTGTATGGATGGGCAATGGATGAGATTGTGAAGCTAATAGGTCTGAAGATCAACTGCACATTTTGTGGTGTTTTTCGTTACCAGGTGATAAAGTTATATTTTATTGAATTTGGTTACTTAAAAGTACCTTGCAACACCATATCTATTATCTTTTGCTTTATTTTTCTTGCTATAACTTTGTAGTTTGATATGCTTCTATTTTCAGCATTTATTCTATTCTAATTTTACTTGTAAAGAATGACTATGTAAGTAGCTAACTTTAATTTCATATTAACCTCAGAATAAAGTGATGCAAGTTCAGAAAATTTGTGAAGAATATAAGTTATAATTGAGTTACTTTTATGAACTTTGTGGTTTTGAATTGTCATAAAGATGAAGTTGAATTGCTAATGTAATGGTTTTGTTTTAGGCGCTTGATCGTGGTGCTGCACTTTTGAAAGTAGACAAACTTGTTACTAGTCATAATGCAGATGCCACTGCATAAAACAGTCCTTTTAAACATATTAAAAGGCGACATTGCCAGTTACCGTGTTTCGTTAATATCCTGAAAGTAAGAGGCAGAGTGATAGGAAAGAATCATTGGAATAGGCAGCTCTTTCATGTTCTTTATAAGCTTTATTGATCAATGAGAATTCGCAGTGAACATTCCATGCTGAGTAGGTGCATGCCAATACCCACAGGTGAAGATGGCCCTATTCAAAGATGCAAGCCTTTCAAGTACACCTACGAAAAGGAAATTGTGATATATCTTTTTAGTTTCAGATCTTATGATTTCTCCTCTGTTAACACTCAAGGAAATAAATCAAACGAAGAATCGTTTGCCCAATAGCCAAACGTGGCTCCTTATTCCAATATAATTCTTGTCTGCCCTAGAACAGATTACAATTCCTAATTTATAATAATAACACAGACCTTAGGCCCAAGGCCCGCCAAACGATACTAACAATATTAAGAATAAATAAAGTACTTAACACAAATAGATATTGGACCACCACTAGTCGGTCCTACCCCGCCGTCGGTAGACCAGCAGCGGTCCCGGCACCGGCGCCGCCTCTGCCGCACGTGACTCTCTAACAATTCCTTCCCCCTCCAAACCGACCTTGTCCCCAAGGTCGAACCAAGGAAACTGACGCTGAAATTCCTCCAAGTTCATCCAGTTCGCATCGTCCTCGGGTAGCACATTCCACTTCACCAAAAGCTGCTCAACATCCCTTCCTCCTTCTCGACTAGAACGCCGAGCCAGCACCCTCTCTGGTTCAAACACAGCCACCTCGGGCAGCTCCATCGTTTCTGGCAGCGTGGCTTCGACAGGATGGTCTCCCACCACGCGTTTGAGGAGCGAAACATGAAACACCGGATGGATGCGACTGCTGGGGGGAAGCTCGAGATGATAGGCAGTCTACCCCACCTTCGCCTCGATCAAGAATGGCCCATAGAATTTAGCGGTCAGCTTGTGATGGCCGCCCCTCGCCAAGGACCGCTGCCGGTGAGCTCTCACCTTCAAAAAGACTCTATCACCAATCTCAAAACTCACATCACGTCGATGGCGGTTTGCTGAGCGAGTCATGCAGTCCCGAGCTCGCTCCAGGTTCCTCCGCAACGTTGCCAACATAACAGTCCGACTTTCGAGGACCTCCGCCACGGCCGCCACTTTACACTCGCCCGGTAAATACCTCCGAAGAGACGGAGGTGGCCGACCATACACAACCTCGAAAGGCGAGATTTTGGCAGCCGTCTGGTAGGAGGTGTTGTACCAATACTCTGCCCACGAAAGCCAACTCACCCATCGCCTCGGATGCTCGCCTGCAAAACAACGTAAATAGGTTTCCAATACACGATTTAAAACCTCCGTCTGTCCATCGGTCTCCGGATGGTAGGCGGAACTAAACTTCAGTTGGGTTCCGGATAGCTTAAAGAGCTCTTTCCAAAAATGACTCACGAACAAGGGATCGCGATCGCTAACAATTGTTGACGGAATGCCGTGAAGGCGCACCACCTCCCTCGCGAAACCTCGGCCACACCCCGGGCGGTCAACTGCCCCTTCATAGCTACAAAATGTCCATATTTTGATAGTCGATCAACCACCACCATAACAGTCGAGTACCCTTGAGATTTGGGCAACGCGGTGATGAAGTCCATGGACAAATCTTCCCAAATCAGAGTCGGAATAGGAAGTGGTTGCAGCAACCCAGCAGGCGACATGGCCTCATATTTGGCCTTCTGACAAACCAAACAGCGAGCCACAAACTCCTTAACGGTACGGAACATTCCACGCCAATACACGCTGGCAGCCAAGCGTCTGTAGGTTCGCAAGGCCCCAGCATGGCCGCCCATAGGAGTGTCGTGGAACTCATGGAGCAGCTTCGGAACCCATTCCGAATCAGCCGCCAACACAAGCCTCCCCTTGAAGAAAAGCTTTCCCCCGACTAGATTGAACCCCACACGACTCGTCGGATCCCGTTGCAGGTCCCTCACCACACCCTGTATGAACTCATCTGCCAACTGCTCGGACATAATATCCGCCATCTCACCCCAGCTTGAACTACTGAGTGCTAACAAAGTACCATCATTCTCCCGGCGAGACAATGAATCGGCAGCCGAATTGGCCACACCCGGCTTGTATTCGATCTCAAAATCATAGCCCAGCAGTTTCGCCACCCATATCTGCTATGAAGGAGTAGCAATTTTCTGGGACAACAAATGCTTCAGACTATTGTGATCAATGCGAACCGTGAACTGTCTACCCACAAGATACGGTCTCCAGTGTTGGACCGCCAGAACCAGCCCCATCATTTCCCTCTCATATGCTGATTTAGTAATCGTCCGATCAGCCAGCGACTTACTAAAATAGGCAATGGGTTTCCCTTCCTGCATCAACACCGCCCCTAAGCCAGTTCCAGAGGCATCACATTCAATAACAAACCGTTTGGTGAAGTCAGGCATAGCAAGCACTGGAGCCAAAGTCAGTGCCTCCTTTAGCGACCGGAATGCCGCCTCTGCCGCCTCCAACCAAGTAAAATCGGGAGGAGCTGACTTCTTGAGCAGAGCAGTCAATGGCCTCGCTATCAACCCATATCCGGCAACAAATCTGCGGTAATACCCCGTTAACCCCAAGAACCCTCTCACTTCTCGCACGCTGCGAGTCCGAGGCCAGTCCACTACCGCCTGTACTTTAGCAGGGTCCATCTCCACACCAGCTGCTGAAATATTATGCCCCAGATACTCTACTTTCAAACATCCAAAAGAACACTTCTTGCGGTTGGCTTTATATTCATTGTCCTTCAAGATTTGAAGAACCTCACTTAAGTGTTCCGCATGCTGTTGCCACGAACGACTGTAAACGAGGATGTCATCAAAGAAAACCAAAACAAATCTCCTCAAATAAGGCCGAAATAAGTCGTTCATTGCAGACTGGAATGTTGCTGGCGCGTTGGTTAAACCAAACGGCATTACCAAGAACTCATAGTGTCCGCTGTGGGTACGGAAAGCTGTCTTCGGAATATCTCTTTCCGCCACCCGAATTTGGTGGTAACCAGACCGCAAATCAATTTTCGAGAACAGCACCGCACCGGATAGCTCATCTAACATCTCTTGGATGACTGGAATTGGATATTTGTTCAATACCGTTGCCTTATTCAGCTCCCGGTAGTCCACACAAAACCTCCAACTCCCATCTTTCTTCTTGACGAGTAGCACCGGGCTGGAGAAAGGGCTCGAACTCGGCTGAATTACTCGAGCTAACAACATATCTGCTACTAACCTCTCTATCTCGTCTTTTTGTACATAGCTGTAGCGGTAGGGCCTAACAGAGACAGGACCTGCACCGGGAAGCAAATCGATGCGGTGTTCTGTCCCCCTGGACGGCGGCAGCCCCACCGGATCTCCAAATACTTCTTCAAACCGCTGAAGCAGGGTGTCCAACTCGCCACTCCACGACTCCCTGCGCGGCTGCTCGGATAGAGAGGGTGGGCCAGCCTCCATCACCAAAACAAACAGCTCCCCATCCTGGATCTGCATAAGCTCACGGATTCCAATGGGGCTGCGACACAGAGCAGGATCCCCCGTCAATTTCACCCGTTCTCCCTTGGATCGAAAGGACATGGTCAATTCTGCCCAATTCATTGCCACTTCTCCCAAGGTGGCCAGCCAAGCAACGCCTAGAATGACATCCACACTTCCCAACGGAAATACATGATAGTCAGCCACTATCGAATTGCTCCCAACCCAGACCTCCAGATTGCGGCATTTCCCTTCCGACTCCTGGCGCCGCCCATCCCCCAGTTGCACGCTGAAACAACTAGACTTGTCGGGCAACAAATTAACCTTACTAGCAAGGGAGCTAGAAATGAAATTGTGACTAGCCCCGCTATCAACCAGTATGGTTATAGGCTGCCCAAGCAACATCCCGCCAAATCGTAAAGTGCACGGGCTAGTGATGCCTGCCATGGAGTAAATCGGCAGGACCACGTCGCCTTTCTCCTCTTCCACTACAACCATCGCCTGCTCCTCATCCCGACGCTCCCCTGGTTCCTCCTCGAGACATGACATATCAATCGCCTCGTCCTCCTCAGCTATCAATACATTCAATTGCCGCAACATAGGGCACTGATGCCCTGGCCCCCAAGTCCTCTTACAGCGATAGCACAATCCTCTCGCATGGAGGTCATTCATTTCCTGCGGCGACATTCGGGTGAATCGAGGAGGGCCTGATGATGGGCCCGATGGTTGACCCGACGAAACTCCCCTCCCTGACTGGCCCCGAATGGCGGGTCTCGCCGCCGACGAAGCCACTGACCCTGTCGGTGAGCTGCTGTACCGAGGGCCCGGGCTGTACGTCGAGGCTGCTGGAGCTGTGGAGCGAGCAAATTGAGGCGGCCGGCTGTAAGAGTTTCCAAGGGGTTTCTGAAAACGCCCCTCGCGTGGCCCTCCCAAGCTGACCTCCACGTCTCTAGCCAATTCCATTGCTGTCTCCAGATCTGTCGGCCTGAGGAGTCGTAAAGAATTACGAATCTCATCCGACAGTCCCGTCATAAAGTACCCTAAATAATGCTTATCGCTGAGGCCGGGAACCTGGCTTGCCAACTGCACAAAAACTGTTACGTATCCTTCTACCGACTCCGTCTGCCGGAGCGCCGACAATCGTTCAAAGGGACTCCCAACAAATCGAGAGTCGTATCGGCTTATCAAGGCCTCCGCAAATCCCTCCCAGGTCATGTCGGGTTTCCTGGTCCTTATCCATGTGAACCAATAGAGGGCTGAATCCTCTATTACCACCATAGCAGCGTCTAATTTCGACTCGGCCGGCGTCAGGCTCAACTTAAATTGCTGGTTGGCCCTAGCCAACCATCCGATGGGATCGGTACCAGCAAAAGGCGGAAGAGAGGGTGAAATCGGCTGCTTGTCCTTTCCAATCGCGGCGACCATGGTCGGCGCCGGATGGGTCGAGTCAACCTCGTCGACCCCTGGCCGCCGGTCAGTCGTTTCCCTCGCTGCGTTCGCCGCGCTGCTCTCGGCGAGTGCCGCTCCGGAAGAGGCGCGGGCGGTTGCGATCGACAGGCCCGCCACTGAGGCGTTAAGGCCGGCAATCGCCTTAGTGATCTCCTTCAATTGCTCCAGGATGTTGGTCTGCTCTCTCCTGACTGTCCCCAATTCGTCCGCCATAGCAGTTTGCTTATTCTCCAATTCCTCAAGCCTTTGTTCGCGAGTGAACGTCATCCGGGTGAGTGATCCGGCAGGTCGGACCAATTTGTTAACACTCAAGGAAATAAATCAAACGAAGAATCGTTTGCCCAATAGCCAAACGTGGCTCCTTATTCCAATATAATTCTTGTCAGCCCTAGAACAGATTACAATTCCTAATTTATAATAATAACACAGACCTTAGGCCCAAGGCCCGCCAAACGATACTAACAATATTAAGAATAAATAAAGTACTTAACACAAATAGATATTGGACCACCACTAGTCGGTCCTACCCCGCCGTCGGTAGACCAGCAGCGGTCCCGGCACCGGCGCCGCCTCTGCCGCACGCGACTCTCTAACATCCTCTTTGTTGGTTTTGAATTTCTAATAAATATTTTAGTAATTAGTAATCTGTGTATTTCTTGTTGAATGATGGTTGAGTGAGCCCTTAATCTACTTGTTACGTACGCATATTTCAAGGCTGGACTACTTCTCTACTGAGTGTATGTTACGCAGCATGATTTATCACTTTTTTGTATTATAGTTGTCTTTCTTTCGTTCATGGTAGAACCTCTGAAATTGTGATATATTTTTTTAGTTTCAGATCTTATGATTTCTCCTCTTTGTTGGTTTTGAATTTTCTAATAAATATTTTAGTAACTAGTAATCTGTGTATTTCTTGTTGAATGATGGTTGAGTGAGCCCTTAATCTACTTGTTACATACGCATATGTCAAATGGCTGGACTACATCTCTTACTGAGTATATGTTACGCAGCATGATTTATCATTTTTTTGTATTATAGTTACTTCGTTCCTGGTAAAACCTCCGTATTTTTACTAAGTTGGTGCATTATGTCTTTCTTTCTAGTCCCCTGTTCCCTTCTCCTTTTATTATATAAAGCTGCAGAGGCCTAGAAATCAAGGATGAAGAGATTCTAGTTATTTTTTGTATGTCGTTCTCAAAGAGGATTCTCCAAGCAGCTAGTGGATATCTTGGTTCTCTTCAATTAAGGTTTCTTGGTTGTCTTCTGATGAGATTTTATTGTCATCTGAAATTGCATTGCAGGCATCTACTCCCCTAATGCTTATCGTGGCTTTGCTCGGGATTTCATTAAAGAGTGAGTGAGGCTCTTGTGCCCCTGGGGACACCGTGCCCCTTTGCAATTTAAACCCCTAGCAATACACAGGTTTAAATAGAATATGGAGGGGGAGAGTTGTGTTCCCATGGGTGCACGGTGTGTCCCCGGGAGCGCAGGAGCTTTTGCCTTTGGAGAATCAGGTTTTACCACTTGTTTCATACTCTTTTACAGTTGGTGTAGTACTTCTTTTATTTCAATGCAACTTAATTATTGCGGTTTGTCATCTCAGGCCAAGAGCTATACTTGACATTATAAAATCAGGTGAAGATTTTAAGATCTCTACTTCTACAAAAATGCCAGAGCAGGGAATTTGCGAGAAATGTGGTTACATTTCCAGCCAGGTTAGAATGCTTATTCAAATATCAGTGTAAGTGGCATGTATCTACGTTTTGCATTAATTCTTGGCAAAATATTAGAGATGATTTCACACAAGACTTGTTCATGATTCTTTGCACAAATATGATTTTTTTTTTTTTTTGGCTTAATAATCTAGAACAGGGTTGAATTTCAACATGACCAGATGGTTGTTTCTGATTATTTTACCAATTTACCTGAACTTCCTAACTTTAATGATTTGGTGTCATATTAGATTTCTTAATTTTTTATTTTAAACTTAGAATAGTAAAACATTCGGTGCCGCTGTGAGGGGTGGGGATTTTCCGGCACGATATGAGATTCAAGATTCTATTAGGCCGAGAGGTGGTTTGTCTGAAGAATTCATAGGGAAGCATCTGAAGACAGCGAAGAAATTCACCGACGACGGGAATGTGTGCGTGGTATGTCAGGCGATGTGGTCGAGGAGGATGGGAGGATCGGAATACTTAGATTTAGACATGAATATCATGCTTATTGCATCAAGAAGTGGTGGTTGTAGATGAAGAACACCTGCCCTCTCTGTAATGCCACAGCATTATAAACATCACATCATTAATTTGCCATCTTAGTTTTTATTTTGGTTTCTTAAATTGTAGTAACAAATTGTTCTTATGTATGTACTTTATAGTTGATATATACATTTGCAGTGTCTTTTCGATCCAATAACTTTGTCAATTTTTTGATTTCATACACTTGTTTGAGTAATAATATTAGCTTTTAAGTATATTTTCATATACTTGACTATTATTAAGACATGTTTATTTCGGACTTAAAATAGGAATTAAAAAAAGAATGGTTTAGTTGGATTGAATAGAACTTAAAAAATTGGTACGACTTTTTATTTTTTTGGTAGACAGTATTCTCTGCAGACTGCAAACAATATTCAGATTTTTGTTATTGCACATTTACACATTATTAACAAAGGTCAAAAACTAATTTTGATGGTAATAGCCATAGGAATTCTATTAAACACCAAAATGTCTGAGTATTTGTACAAAAATCATTTTTAATCATTATTATCACTTTTTTTCATTAATGTAGAAAGTGATCATTATTATCATCAGACATTTGATGGTAATAGCCATATGAATTCTATTATACACAAAAATCTATGAAAAGTGATAATAATGGTATTAGTAAACTTAAACATTGTTTTGCATTGAAGGGAGTATTTTATTATTATTTTTTTTTGAAGCATTACATTTTAAAAAATCCGAGTATTATTATTCTTTAAAATACCTATTTTTACTTTTTTTTTTCAAAAGAATTAAGTAACAAGAGTAGTCCCATAACAGTCAATTTAATCTCATAACTTTTCGTTGAAAATAGGATGTGTTTGTCCTTAATTCTTTATCGGTGGGACTAAATTGACAAACTTATTTTTATTGGGATTACAATAAACCATGAGGAAAGTTATGAGACTGAATAGGTTTTTATCTACTGACTCACCTGGTATCAGGACGTCAGTCATCATCTCGCCCGAAAATCGACAATTTTGATTATGTCTTGGCCATTAACCGGTGATGTAAGCGTTTCCAGCGAAAATAGAACGAGTTTAGCTCTATTTATTCGCTGGTGGAATTAAATTAACAAAATTATACTCCATTTATTAGGACTAAAATAGACCATAAGAAAAATTATAAGATTGAAATGATTTTAATCCCGTTAAACATACGACCAAACCACCCTATCACGAGAATTTAAATATTAAAAAAAAAAATCTCTGACGAAACCAGGATTACCGATTTACCCTAAAAATGAGCTCAACAAATTCCCGTATATATTCTTTCCGCTCAAATTGTTTCCTTTTTTTTTTTTTTTTAATTTATTTATTCGAACTAAAAGAAGTTGAGAGTGCTGATATGGCGTCGGAGGCGGCTGCGAAGCCGAGAGGTAAACTTTGCACCATCTGCAACGCCAGCCGCGCCGCCCTAAAGCGTCCCAAAACCCTCGAACAAGTAAAATTTTGTTATGCTTTCACTAGGCGTTTCTGCGTCCATCAAATACCCTGCCTCAAATGAATGCTCTCCTTGTAACAGATATGCAAGCTCTGCTTCTACGCTGTTTTCGAAGATGAAATTCATAGAGTAATTGTTGATAATCATCTCTTCAAGCCTGGTGAACGCATAGCAATTGGAGCTTCTGGAGGAAAAGGTGAGAAATTTGCGTTTTTCTTTTCTTTTTTAGATTTTGAATTCATTTACGCGATCGAGGTCTTATCAATATCAGCTTGAATTTGGTCATTGTGTATGATCATGGACTTGAATTAATTGATTTTGATTAAAATTAACTGGTCCGTTGCAGATTCCACAGTTCTTGCCTATGTTATGTCCGAATTGAATCGGAGGCACGATTACGGCCTGGATCTTTTCTTGTTGTCAGTGGATGAAGGCATCACTGGTTACAGGGATGATTCACTTGAAACTGTTAAAAGAAATGAAATCCAGGTATATTATCAACTTATTTGCTTTTGCTTATTCTTTCATTTACTGGTATTTTGGAACTGTCAAAAATTTTTCTTCCCTTTTATATATGAGCACACTGTTCATTTTCTTCCTTAATAGTACTAATTTTATTGTTTGGTTCTAGAAGCTTAAGGTGATCCTAAGTATTCTAGTGTAGTTTTTTCTTTCAGAGCATTGATGCACTGGCGATTGCATTAGCTATTTTTTGTTCCACCAGACTCTGAAAATGTCTAATAGGCTGTTTTGTTTACTCGATTCAGTATGGACTTCCTCTTAAAGTCGTTTCATATAAAGAATTGTATGGATGGACAATGGATGAGATTGTGAAGTTAATAGGTCTGAAGAACAACTGCACATTTTGTGGTGTTTTTCGTCGCCAGGTGATAAAGTTATATTTTATTGAATTTGGTTACTTAAAGTACCTTGCAACACCTTATCTATTACCTTTTGGTTTAATTTTCTTGCAATAATTTTGTAGTTTGATATGTTTCTATTTTTAGCGTTTATTCTATTCTAATGTTACTTGTAAACAATGACTATGTAAGTAGCTAACTCTAATTTCATATTAACCTCAGAATAAAGTGATGCAAATTCAGATAATTTGTGAAGAATATAAGTCATAATTGAGTTACTTTTATGAAGTTTGCGGATTTTGAATTGTCATAAAGAGGAAGTAGATTTGCTAATACAATGTTTTTGTTTTAGGCCCTTGATCGTGGTGCTGCACTTTTGAAAGTAGACAAACTTGTTACTGGGCATAATGCAGATGACATTGCTGAAACAGTCCTTTTAAACATATTAAGAGGCGACATTGCCAGGTAACATGTCTTGTTATTATCCCGAAAGTAAGATTCAGAGTGATAGGAAAGAATCATTGGAATAGGCAGATCTTCATTTTTTTATTAGCTTTATTGATCAATGAGAATTCGCTACGAACATCCCAGGCTTAGTAGGTGCACATCAATAACCACAGGTGAAGATGGTCCTATTCCAAGATGCAAGCCTTTCAAGTACACCTACGAAAAGGAAATTGTGATATATCCTTTTGATTTATCTTATGATTTCTCCTCTTTGTTGGTTCTGAATTTCTAATAAATATGTTAGTAACTAGTAATCTGTGTATTTCTTGTTGACTGATGGTTGAGTGAGCCCTTAACCTGCTTGTTACGTACGCATATTTCAAACGGCTGGACTATTTCTCTACTGAGTGTAAGTTACTCTGCATGATTCATTTTTTGTATTATAGTTGTTTCGTTCCTGGTAGAACCTTTGAATTTAGATAAGAAGGTGTATTCTTTCCTTCTTTCTAGGGCCCTGTTCCCTTTTTCCTTTTATTATATAAAGCTGCAGAGGCCTAGAAAGCTAGGATGAGGAGATTCTAGTTATGTTTTGTATGTCATTCTCCGTTCAAGAAAGAGGATTCTCTGAGCAGCTAGTGGATATTTTACCAATTATGAGTTTCCTCTGTCGATCAAGGTTTCTTGGTTCTCTTCTCATGAGGTTTTGTTGTCATTTGAAATTGCATTGCAGGCATCTACTCACCAAATGCTTATCGTGGCTTTGCTCGGGAATTCATTAAAGATTTGGAAAGAATCAGGTTTTACCACTTGTTTCATACTCTTTTACAGTTGGTATTGTACTTCTTTTATTTCAATGCAACTTAATTCTTGTGGTTCGTCATTTCAGGCCAAGAGCTATTCTTGACATTATAAATTCAGGTGAAGATTTTAGGATCTCTACTTCTACAAAAATGCCCGAGCAGGGAATTTGCGAGAGATGTGGTTACATTTCCAGCCAGGTGAGAATGCTTATTCAAATATCAGTATAAGTGGCATGTATCTTCGTTTTGCATTAATTCTTGGCAAAATATTAGAGACGATCTCACACAAGACTTGTTCATGATTCTTTGCACAAGTTTTTTTTTTTATCATCTCTAGAACAGGGTTAAATTTCAACATGACCAGATGGTTGTTTCTGATTGTTTTACCGATTTGCCTGAACTTCCTCACTGCAATGATTTGGGGTCATATTAGGTTTCTTGATTTTTATTTTAAACTTTAAATAGCAATGAGCATTCCCTCCCAAGATTTCCTTTCTTTCCTGCACTAGTTGCCATAAACTATGAATTTTTTCTTGCCTTTCAGTTTTCTCTTGTAATCAGCCTGTGCTTATGAGTTTTGACTTTCTTCAAAGTTGATAGAGAAACTACTATAGAGCTATTATGTAGGGCTGCGAGTCTTTAGATTTGATTGGTGCTGTTGAAATGTGGCTAATATCATTGTTTTGTGCCTTTTAGTCTTAGCTACTCCTAACAGAAAATTTTTTGTGTTCAGCCACAACTTAAGGTTCATACTGATTTATTTTGAAAATGTCTATTTCCTGGTAAATAAGATCTTACATCTCTTGTACCATTAAAGCTCATGCCTTTCCACTAACATAAGAAAATCAAGTTGATTCCACTCAGTCCTTAATACAAAACCCAGTAAGGCATAATGATGCACCTATGATTTACCATAAATGTGGTTAAAAATGATAAGTTGTGGGGGGGAAGGGGGTCCAGAGTTTCCTTTGTACGTGTGTTTCAAATATTTTTCATGCATTAGTTTTCTGCTATTATGTTAAGGCTTAAGGCCACGAAGCTCATAGTTTAAAGTATATGCAGAAATGGTGCAAAGCATGTGTTTTATTGGAGGGACTAAATCGAGGTTTGCCTAAGCTGGGTATTGGAAGGAGTCGAGGCTTAGATCACGAGCGCAGCAAGGAGACAATAGAAACTAACGGTACCAATAGTTTGCAGAGCAAGCAATGTGGAACGCTTGACTTTTAAGTTCACGTGGGAAGTTAGTATAACGAAAGGATTTAATATTTGTTATCGACATAGTAAGTCTGTGCAGAGGTTATGATTCACAATGCTTTCGGAAGCATGCTGTCCTTGGTTATTATTTGTGGGTGCGGGCGAAGCAGATGTATGTTGTCGAGCTCAAAAGGTGGAGGGGTGGATTATTGAAAACCTCCTTCCATGGAAGCTTATCCTATATCTGTGCAAGATTAATTAGGTATCAAGTGGTACTGCGCTTGGTTCACCCAGTTCCAATTTGCTTTTTTGAATAGAGACTTTTGGTTATGTTTGATTTGGGCAAGATTAAAAATCCAAAATTGATGTTAAATTCTCAAACAATATTTAACCATCATTTATACTCCCTCCATCATCTTTAAGGTGTTCATTTTACTATTTTTGGCTGGTTCAAAGGTATCAATTTCCCCTATTTAGTAAAAAAGTACACATTATGGCCCACAACTTCCCTCTAATACAACTACCCACTTTACATATAATAATACTCCTTAATTCACATGCAAAAAGCAAATAGACACCTTAGAAACGAATGAAGGTTTCTTTATGTTATATATGCAGGTTTATGAACTTTGCGCATTTATTAAGAAATTTTTAGAAAATATGGATAAACAAAGTACACTTTTAAAATATTTCCATGCTTATTGATTTTTTTTTGGTTAATTGAAAAAAAAATCTAGCTTTATTTAATCCCAATTTTTAGAAGGCAAAAACTCTTGTATCCATGGGACACGGAGGGATACTCCGTGTTCCCATGTGAACACAACCCTCTCCCCTTTAATTTTATTTAAACCTATGTATTGCTAGGAGTTTAAATTGCGAAGGGGCACGGAAATTGCAAAGGCGCACGAAACGTGCTCCATGCGCCTGAGTGCACATGAGCCTTACTCTTTTTAGGATTTTGCGGAAAATAAACATTACCTTTAAAGGACACAGGATGTCCTGTGACACTTTGGTGTGACATCTCCTGTAACATCTCTTAGTAGAGTGACACGTGGCAGGTTGAATAAATCCTTACCCCTAAGGATTTATTGGTTAGGTATAATATCTCTTATCTCTCTTACGTGTCACTCATTTAATAGAGTGATACAAGAAATATCATACGAAAGTAGCACAGAAGATCCAGACCCCCCTTTAAAGTGTCAATTCAAAGGGATGAATTGTAATAAAATGATGATGTGTTATGCCACGTGGACATTGTCTTGCCACGTGGACATTGTCTTAAGGTGTCATCGGAAATGAACTAAATGTGATCAACTGGAATATCCTTCGACAATAATTGAAAATATTATAGGAAATTGAATTAATAGAACTAAAATTAAATTAAAAAAAATTGAAAATTTTAAAAGTTAAAAGACTAAATATGATTTTAGTTATATTTAATGGATAATTTGTGATAATTTTTCAGAAGAATGCTTACATTAATTTTGATTGGCCATATTAAAAGAAAAGATCACGGTATCTGAACATAATTTATAATTATAATATTTTCTCATTTTGTTGCGGTTTATTTCATAGACATACTCCGTATACTTCCATAAAATTGAGAATACATTCCCATTATTTTGAATTTTTTACTGTTCAGTGAAACTTTCCAATAATAAAAATAATCTCTCATTAGAAAATATAAATACATTAAATCATTTTATATTTTATAAATTAATAATCACGTTCTCTATAAACTTTTTATTTATATTATAAATTATTCATAAAATAATATAATCACTTTTCTTCATACAAATTATTACCTTTTCCCATTTCACATGACATGTTAATTGTTATATTCTCATATTACTAAATAAATACTCTTATTAAATCTAAAAAAAAAAATCTCTTAATCCAATTGGAAATGCCAAAATAAAGGGAGGGAGTAATTTATTAGTGGAGGGAAAGTGTGGACAGTAATTTGTTCCCCGACAAAAGAAGGACGTATTTGGGTAATTAATTTAGATTAAAATTGATGGGATTTCTTTTCCTTTAGATTACAGCTAAGCAGAGTCACTTTCAACATGTGTACAGAGCAGTCGCATTGTATGTTTAAATACAGCCCATTCATTTTCTTTCAGTCACTCCTTGTCAACACACCACTATCCAATTCCAAAGGCCTTTCTTTATGAGAATGGAAGTGGCGGTGAGATTGGCGGTTGTGTTGGTGTTATCCGCCATTGTTGCAGGAGAAGATCCGTACAGATTCTTCTCTTGGAATGTCACTTACGGCACCATTTGGCCTCTCGGTCTTCCCCAACAGGTCTCTCTCTCTCTTCCTCTTTCTCTCTCTCTCATCATCATCTGTAGAAAGAAAGAAGGAAAGGAGATTTTAATGAATTTTGTTGTGCAGGGGATTTTGATAAATGGGCAGTTTCCAGGACCCAATATATACTCTGTTACAAATGACAACATCATTGTCAATGTGTACAACAGCTTGGATGAACCTTTTCTCATTCACTGGTAACACATCTCTCTCCTCCTGCATACCATTCACCACATCACACTACATATATATTCACCACAAGTAACCACTTTCCCATTTTTCACCTCCATTTTTTGTTGTGGAAGTATCAAATGGAATGGTCATTATTTTTTTTATCATATGTAGTAAGAGTATTATTATTTCATTTATAGGGATGATTGTACTAATAGTAAACTGTGAATTATATGTATGGTTTTTTATTTTTTAGTTTTTATTAAAAAAAATAAATACAGTGGACGACAAAGAGATAAAATGAAACCTCTGGGATGGACTTAGGGAGTACTCTATGATGTTACTTTTAATTTATAATGAATTATTTCCTCTGCGCCAAACAAATATTTGCGTTTACTTTTTTTCACGTAATTTATTTTGTGTTACATGTAAATCAGTTATATAGAGCATTAATTGTTTAGTGTTGTCACATTTGATTAAAAGAAAAATACTCTATTCGTACTCTAAAGGTTGCATTTTGCTTTTTGCACGTGGAATAAGAAATATTATTATTTAATGTGTAGTGGTTAGTTGTATTAATGAGAGTGTGGATCCCATATTTTATTTGTATTAGTGAATGTGTGTGAGACCCATGTATATAATAAAGGAAATGAGACCCTTTGGGTGGGACGCATAAAATGAAAAAAAAAAAAAGACCTTTTAGGTGGATGGAGGGAGTATAAACTTTACTATTTTAAAACAAATCGAAATGGTGAAACGTAAACCTTCGTTAAAAACAAAGGGAGTATAAAATAGTTTAATAAAAGATTATGAGTCCTTTATAATTTTTTTAAAATCTATTTTATGGAGCACAAATTTTTGTAGGGTTTAGTATATAAATATGTACTCCTCATACATTACATAAAGAATTTGGCATTCAATGCAAATGAAGTAAATAAGGTATAAAATATTTGAGGTCTCACACAAGCATAACTAAGCATTACTGCTTTGCTTTCAGCTTAAGTAAAGGAGGTTAGTATGTTATTTATTGAAAATAATAGTCCTAGTATAGTTTAGTGTTTGAGTTGAATGAATGGAAATAAGTGGGAGTGAAATATGGCACGTGGTAATGAGCAAAGTGGGTACGGGTACAGAAATTTAACAAGATAGGTTCACCACCCAACAACACACTAACCTAGGCCGACGTGTGTTCACATCTGCTCATTTGAAAATGGAAATTATTCAAGATTTACAGTACAAAAAAATTATCATAAACAACTATGTGGAATTATCTTGAAACTATAATATCACCTCACATGTAATTTTGATATTTAAATGTGGAGATCCATTTTGTTAATGAAAAGCGTCAAACATTTTACCCTTTTTTTCTCTCTTTGATAGTTAGTACTCCCTCTGTCCCATAATAATTTAATGTAAAATGTAGTGAGAGAAATAATATTTAATATGTAATAGGTAATTGTATTATTTGACCGTTTTTTTCTCTTTGATAATTAGTATTCCCTTTGTCCCATAATAATTTAATGCAAAATGTAGTGACATAAATAATATTTAATGTATAGTAGGTAATTATATTAGTGGTGAATGTGATGTGTGCATGGGTCCATTTAAATAAATAAATTATTTTTGTGTGATCTTATACTCTTAAAAAGGAAATATATCAATTTTTGTGGGACAACCCAAAAAGGAAAGTGTATAAATATCTTATGAATGGAAGGAGTACTTTTTTATTTATTTAATTTAATACTCCCTCCATCCCATTAAAGTTGGTATAATTTTTTTTGGGCACGGAGATTAAGGAATATAATAATTTAATGTAAAGTGAAAAAGTGAAGTGAGAGAAATAATATTTAAAGTGTAGTGGATAATTGTATTATAAAAAAAATGGTATACCCCACCATTAGGGGCCCCCACCGCTCCTGCTCTGGGGATTGGTGGAGGAGGTAAATTGTAGGATGTGCCTCAAATGGCTTGGAGGATTCACTGTTAAACTTGTGCTTGCAAGGGGCTAAATCCATGCCAAAGGCAGGATTCGAACCCCCACCCTGCAGCAACCAATCTCAGCTGGTAGGCCTTTCCACCCTCCCCTCTACCACTTGAGCTATGCCCTGGGGGCAATTGTATTATAGGTGATATGTAGAGCCCATGAGAGTAGATTAATTATTTTTATGTGGGTCTCATGTATTAAAAAGAAAATGTGTCAACTTTAGTGGGACAAACCAAAAAGAAAAGTGTGTCAACTTCTATGGGACGGAGGGAGTACTTAGTACTCCGTTCTGGAATTAATTAAATTCACCTTTATTGTTTTAAGTTGTTTTTAAAAAAATTATTTTTAATTAATTTATTAACTTTTGCAGATAATATAATATTTTTAATTAACATATAATTTACCAAGTATATTATATGTTAAAAATGGTGCTAATTTAAAATTAAAATGTAATTGTGAGGTTTTGGTTTGAAAAATGGAGTAATTTGTTTTTTTAGTATGTAAAATTTATCTTGGGATGAATAATTGGGATGAATAATTGAGAAAATAGGGAATTCAAGTACTATTACTTTTTATTAATAATATTATCTCATCATTTTACTAAAAATGTTACCTATTATATTTTTTATTTATACTACAAATTATCCTAACATAATTTTTTTATTTATATTTATATTACAAATTATCCTAACATAAAGTTTTATTTTTTTTAGAAAAATTATCCTAACATAATTAATTATGCAATACTATAACTTTTTATTAATTAACTATTAAAGTATCAAATTTTTATTATAAATGCGAATCACTTCTTATTCAAATTTTCCTGCATTCTCACATTTTTTTAAAGCTTTTTTAATCAATAAAAACAGGAACATTTAATATTCACCTGCTCGTACGTATTCTTATAAATGGATTTCAATAATTGCAGTGTACTAAAGTCAGACTCAACATTTAATGTACGAATTCTATGCACTTTTTCTTTTTATGTTAAATATATCATGTATACATGCACAATTAATGCCCCACTTTACTAGGTAAAGTTTTTATTTTTTATTTACTTCTTTATTTTATTTATTTATTCTTAATATAATTTATATTGATAGATAATTTCTTAAGTTATGGTCCAGAATAAGCGCATTGGAACTAAAAATATTTCACATGGGAGTATAAAATATTAATTGGAAAATGAAATTCAGATGGATTTTCAAATAAGAAATTGAAGTCACATGGAGTGTTTGCAGTTTGCACCATAAATTTGTCAAGAAGCAACCTCTTCTTTGTACTTTGTTTTTGCAGCTATTATTATCATTAATTATAACTTGTGTTTGAATTTTGATAATTGTATAAAACAAGTTGTGTAATAAGTACAAAATAAAATTATTATATAATATACTATAAATTATGAATTGGTCCAATTGACAAGAGTCTTTCTCATAAATTTACTTAGATGTACCCAAATCCTTGTCTCATTCTTGTTAGATTCATAAGGATGGTTTTTTTAAAAAGAAAAATTGTTTATTTTATTATTATGTACGTGTATTACTATTAAAATTGAACTATTAAAAGGCGCAATTATGTGAAATAGTGAGACAATTTTATTTATAATTGGTTATCACTTTAATATAAAGATAATATCACTTTTATTTAATATATTATTATTTTTTATTTATACTATAAATTATTTATAAAATATTTCATTGCATAATTATATTTTTATTAACTAAGTATCACTTTCATTAAAATGTTATCTCCTTGTTCATCTCATGGAATTCATTATGCAAGACTTTCACAAGAGTCTTTGCTAATAACTAAATATAATAGGCAAAGTTTTGATCCAAAGACCGTCTCCTTTCCGACTATAGATTTTCATTTACTTTTTGCACGTGAATTAAGAAGTATTATTATTTTATGGGTAGTGAATAATTGTATTAGTAGTGAGTTGTAGGCTATATCATGGGACCTTTTACTAAAAAGGAAAAATGATAATATTTGAATAGAACATCCAATATAATAAAATAAAAACATTTTTGTAAGAAGAAGGGAGTATTTATTAATTAGAATAAATACCATTTAAAATGAAATGTACACTTAATACTTTGTACTCCCAGATATATGAGAGTCCAATTAAATATTACTCTATTTGTTCAGTTCTAAGGTGTCTGTTTATTTTTGCACGTGAATTAAGAAGTATTATTATTAAATATAAAGTAAGTAGTTGTATTAGAGAGAAGTGGTTGACCATATTGTGTAATTTTTTTACTAAATAAGGAGAAATAAATACCTTTAAATCGGACGCCAAAATAATAAAATGACTACCTTAGAAGCGGAATGAGGGAGTATAATATGAAATCTCTTTTGAAATATTATGCTTTTATTTTACAAATTTTAATTATAAATGATACACAATACAACGTTTACCATTTCATGTCTTTTAAGAGAAAATATTTTTTAAATTGATTTTATTAATTTTTAATGGTATTTTATGTGGGTTAGATGTGACTTGTGACTGATAAATAAATGAAAACTGAATAAAAAAAATAGATTGTCACCTTTTATTTTATTTTATTTTCAAATTTCTTTTGGATTTGTGAATAATCGCAGTTAATTAGATATGCTATGTCTGGGGGAACGTGTTAGGATCTGTTTTAGACAGGCCATAAAGCTGAACACATGTTGTCTTGCCCAATACAGCTGTCACCCTTCACTGAGTTATTACTGTCTACACTCTACAGTATTCGTCCTCTTTTCAGGAAATTACTTTTTAACCTCACAATTACTAATTGTCTAATCATTGATTAAAGGTGTCATTAGCTTAATGCGCCGAGTTGCTGTTCGCGGAACGCTTAGTTTATTTACATCTTTAGCTATTCATTGTTTAGTTTTATGATAAACTTTTGAATGTTTAGTAATTCCTCCGTTAGTCGAAAAGATGGACATTTATTTTTTGTACGTTGATGAAAAAATATGAGTATTATTTAATATATAATGGGTAGTTGTATTAATGAGGTGTAAGATTTCCATATACTCTATTTTTTATATTAGTGATGTGTGTGGATCTCAAATGTTTAAAAAGGAAAATATATATTTTTGGTATGGACATAAAAAAGGACAAAATGTACGCCTTTCCGACGGGGAGGGAGTAGTTTTGTTATTTTTTTATAAGTAGAAAAAAAAATCAAAAGTACAAAGAAATTTAAGAGATAATATATGCTTAAATTAAAAAATTAATTAATATTGAAAGTTGATTTTAAAATCCAAAAAAAAAAAAAATTTCTTTCTTTTTTCTTACAAATTAAATCCAACTTATTAAGTCCAAACAAAATCCAACATATTTATTTCAAATGTAGAATCTACTCTTTAACTAAAACTGAAAACTTTAAAGCTCACATATTTTTTGAGATTTGAGTCAAATATGTTTTCAATTCTTAATTTTGAATTTGATTGGTATGATGTATAATTGTGTGTTACTAGGAATGGGATTCAAAATAGGAGGAATTCATTTGAAGACGGATTAATTGGAACAACATGCCCAATTCCACCAGGCAAGAATTTCACATACATTCTACAAATGAAGGATCAAATTGGAAGCTTTTTCTATTTTCCATCATTGGGATTTCACAAAGCTGCTGGTGGATTTGGTGGGATTAAAATCTTAAGTAGGCCACTAATCCCTGTTCCTTTTCCTAATCCTGCCGACGATTTCACTATCCTTACTGGAGATTGGTATTCTGCCAATTACACTGTAAGTCTTTTCTTTTCTTATCCCTTTTATTTTTCATCCCATTTTCTTTGAAACTATGAATGAATGATACTAGAAAATTGAATATGTTATTTTAATATTTACTTTTGATTCTTGATCTTTGATGATCTGCCTTGTACCCTTTCTATAAAGGCAATTTTTCCCGATAAAAATAAATAAATAGCAAATATATATTTCAAAATTTTAAGGGTAATGTAATCTTTATAAATAATAAATGGAATAAAAATATTTTTATGTATTGGGTAGTAGGTATAAATGACGTAGTATTTTAAAAATAAAATGTTTTAAGAGGTCATTTAAGAGCTTTTAAAAAATGAGGTGTGAAACTTTTAAGAGGGGGGTATTTGGTATTAAAAAAAACTTATGTGAGATTTTTCTATAGAATAAGTTTTTGTGGGTGGATTAAAATTGATAATATTTTATTAAAAAATGATAACTATAAATATTACTCCATCTGTCCCACTAAAGTTGTCACAATTTTTTTGGGCACGGAGATTAAGGAGTATAATATTTTAATGTAAAGTGAAGTGAGATAAATAATATTTAATGTGTAATGGGTAGGTGTATTAATGCAAAGTATGTGTGGACCCTATGTGTATATATTAATATTTTTGTGTGGGTCTATATGCTTAAAAATGAAATGTAACAATTTTTGTGGGATAACCCAAAAAGAAAAATATCACAACTTTTGTGGGACGAAGAGAGTAATAAATAATGATATTTTCATTAAAATATAATAATTAATTAAAAATAAATAAATGTTCTCACGGTGTTAACTAGTATTATTATTATTTATTTTACTTTTGTTCTAACATTGTAGTTTCAGTTCAATTGAAAAGGATACATTGGGATTAAAGTTGGATATTGGAATATAAATTTTTATTTTCAATTTTAGAATATAAACTAGTATTTCTCTTATAAGTATTTATATTTAGTTATTACATTTTCATTTTTTTTATAAGTCCTTGGTGCCATGTCATCTTGGATCATGGGCTTTTGCCATTTGAGTGTCGGTAGCGTAGTGGGCCCCTTAATAAATCTCTGAATTCTTCAGCCTTTGACTTGTTTTTTCTCCCTTTGGGCCATTGACAGCTGGATGTTCTCCGATCCACCTCCCATGTTGGGCCCATCACAAACATACCATCAACTTCACTGCGATTTTCTTTACTTTCTTCACCAATTTAATTATTTTCCTGACAACATAATCAATAATTGGAGTGAAAATTAAACTGCATTACATAATTTTTCAACTTTATTATTATTATTGTTTTATGGTTATAAGATTTTTTAATTTTTTTATTCTACAAAATCAACAATTTGGATTTACAGAAAGAAAAATATGAAGCTGTGACGTGAATATGATAAGTTTTCTCTTAAACGTCAATCATGCTTGCATAAAGATTGACATTTAAGTTGTGACATGTGAATATTATGATATGAAATATATACACTTGGTATGGTTTCACTTATACTGCAACATTTGTCATGACAACATTAGCTGACACATTTCATTCCTAGTCATTTGTTAAAATAAAGAAATTCCGAAATTTTTTTCCCCATAAATTCAAGATTATAAAATTAAGATTTATGAAGGGTTTTGGAATTATGAGATGTTAAAAGAGTGATACTCCGTATATTTAGGGATGAAAACTTGAAATTACACGATAATACAATGCGAAAATGACATAAAAATTGTGTGTTAGCATTTAAGATTATCTTGTGTTTTAATTTGTAATTTCGTGTTGTATCGTTTTTGATAAATTTTATTCCATTTTGAAATTGACTTATTTTCTTATCATGTTAATATCATGATAAATTTAATGATTTTTTTTTTCTCTGTAATGTTGTTATTGTATAGTGTCAATACCAGATTTTTGTGTTCGTGTCGAATTCTTAATGTGTCATGTACATGTTCTTGTTTGAACTTATCGGATTTTATCATTTTCAAGTCATTTTAAAACATGATCAAATAACAAAGATGGACATTTTTTAAATATGTTACGTAATTTTTAATTGACACGACATTTTAACGATAATGAGTTAAAAATATTCTTAAAAACACATTTAAATACATTACAAATCTAGGCCGTGTTTGGATGGTTTCTCATTCATTTTTGTTTGAGTTGCTAATTACTAATAGGTTTGTTGATTTTGGATATACAGTCTTTGAGGGCAATTCTTGATGGAGGCAGCACTCTACCTTTCCCTGATGGCATTCTTATCAATGGACGTGGCTCTAACTCCACTTCATTCACCCTCCAACAAGGTTTCTCATCTCACTTTCTTACAACAATCACGACAAAAATTTGTGTGAGATCGTCTAATGGAACCATTCTGCGAGACGAATAAGAAATACTCCATAATAAGTAGCAGTAACTATCCATAAAAAAAAAGATATTTGTCCAATTAAACTATATCATGAACAATATGTATGATATATGAAAAATGATCAAGAGATAGTCTCACAACATACTCACTTCATCATGTTTCACTCTTGTTGCTAGGAAGCACATACAGATTCAGAATATGCAATGTGGGGCTCCAAAACTCTATCAACTTTCGTATCCAAGACCACAAGATGAAACTCGTCGAAGTCGAAGGAACTCACACTTTGCAAGTCGGCTATTCTTCCCTCGACATTCACCTCGGACAATGCATGTCTGTTCTCATAACAGCTGATCAGCCACCCCACGACTACTTCATTGTTGTCTCCAGCCGCTTCACCACCCCGGTCCTCGTCACCACTGCCTTCCTTCGCTATGCTAACTCCAACGGCCCTGCCTCTGGACCCTTGCCCGGTGGCCCAACCATTGAGGTCGATTGGTCCCTCAACCAAGCTCGTTCCATCAGGTACGTCAATAAAAGTTTGAGCTTTTAGATGAGTTGATCATAACGAGTTATAACGAACCTGGTATTGTGGATGATTTTATGAGCCAACCGATCACTCCACATTGGCCTGTTCACTACTAAATACTTCTTCCGTCTCACAAAACCCTTCACACTTTCCTTATTTGTTTGTCCCAAAAAATCCTTTACCCCCCCAAAAAAAAAAAAAAAAAAAAAACGATACATCACTTCTCCAACAACTTCAAAAGTTATTTTAAGTTCAAATTTTACACTTTTTTTTTATACACATATAATTACTTTATACTTTTTTATTACTTAAAAATACTATAAGCCTCTATTGGTAAAAAAGAACAACTTTTCTTAAACAATGTAGAACAGTAAACATGAAGTATTTTATGGGACGGAGGAAGTACTAGTTAAAGGTCATTTACTCAAAAAATTATGTTTTCAGGACTGATCTGGCAGCAAGCGGACCGAGACCGAACCCACAAGGCTCTTACCATTATGGCATGATAAACACAACTAAAACCATTAGGGTTGCAAGCTCTGTTGGTCTAGTTAACAATAAACAGAGGTTTGGACTCAACAGTGTGTCCTTTATTCCGGCTGATACGCCTTTGAAGGTGGCCGACTACTTCAAGATAGACGGAGTATTTCGCGTTGGGAGCATATCCTACGCTCCAACCGGTGGAGGAATCTACCAAGACACATCCGTGATGGGGGCCGACTACAGAGCTTTCATTGAAATCGTTTTTGAGAACTATGAAGATGTGGTGCAGAGCTATCACCTTAGTGGCTACTCCTTCTTCGTAGTAGGGTGAGCTCTTACACATTGAAAACACTACACCCCACCACCCTGCATTCATCTTTCATTATGCAGTTCCATTAATGCATATCTTGTTAACTGATTTGATAACTAAATCAGAATGGATGGAGGGCAATGGACTTCAGACAGTAGAAACCAGTACAACCTCCGCGATGCGGTCTCCCGGTGCACTGTCCAGGTAATCTTGCAACAAGGAACTGAGTCTACATTGGATACATCAGCTTAGAGTTTAAAACGAAAATCGTCCCGTATCTTTTTACTGTATTCGAAAAGGTCCCAAAATAGTAAAGACATCCATTTTCGTCCCAAACCTTTCAGTTTTGCTCCGATTTCGTCCAAAAATAATGTTTAACAATTTCGGCCCATAACTTTGTTAAAACACCGATTCAGTCTCATCCCATGAAATTATAGAAAAATTGAACGTTTTTTGAGTAAAAATGACTATTTTGGTGAGAATTTAAAAATTATGAGACTATTTTGAGAAAATTAAATTTCTTGGGATTATTTTGAATAAAGTAAATTTGTATGTGACAATTTGATTTTAAACACCATCAGCTTATGATAAGGATTATATGTAATAATATGTGATCAGGTGTATCCCAAGTCATGGTCTGCTATATACTTGGCCCTGGACAATGTGGGAATGTGGAACTTGCGGTCGGAGAACTGGGTTCGACAGTACCTCGGACAGCAGTTTTATCTGAGAGTTTACACGACCTCCATGTCGTTGAGAGACGAGTACCCCATCCCAAAGAATGCACTGCTGTGTGGTCGCGCAAGTGGAAGGCGAACGCGCCCACTCTAAGATGGATGATGTTTGATGAGATATATAATACTATATACTATGGAGTAGAGATCAAATATAATTTATATAGGGATGATGAGTTTCAATTCTTGAGGTGCTAATTCAGCACCTACATCAAAATTTAGGAGCTTCAATTCTACTGCCTATTACTTATTTTGGTTAAGTTTATGACCTTAACTCAAGGTCGCATTCTTTTGCTTTCCACTCCATGTTTTTGCTTCATATTGTATCACTCTCTATAAATATTACATGCACTTATTATTATTATTATCCATATCATCATATTTTAATGGAATCAATGAAAAAGTGTGATTTGCTTGCATTTGTTGTTTGTTTTGCATTTCTCGTTTTTATCGTTATAATATGCAGTGCAGTGGCTTCATTTGCACTCTATCTTTTTCTTTATGTGCTATCTTTTTTCTTTCCACCGCGGATAGCCACACCACATTAAGTTCACTCATAGTTTTATAAATAAAATGATAGCAATATATTTAAAAAGAGGAAGTCCAATCGGTAAACCATGTTTTTATAAAATTACTTTCTAGCTCATAAAAATTACTCTTTGATGAGTAATATTTGTGTACTAAAAAGTAATCAAAAAATAAGGTGCGCAAGAATTTTAAGAGTAAATTTTTTATTTAAAAAAGTAATATTTTACAAAAAATAACTCACGCGTAAACCCGATTCACATCGATAAGACATGGCCTCGTAAGATCAACGATGTAACCCTCATGTTTAGTTGTCATAGTTGAATATTGAATACTTTAATTAATTAATCTAGAATATTTTTGTTAAACAAAAGGAATTGGAAGATAAAATAACACACTACAAAACTTCAAATCTCATTCCTTACCAGTTGGACCAGATGAATGTAAATTCAAACTCAATCAACATTAGTAGAAAATTAAACTTGGGATGTATAAAATGTATTGCATCTAAATAGTAATCACTAACTTAAGAAGAGATTTTCTAAATAAGAGACCGCTTTAACATGCTGATCCCCAGCAG
Source organism: Pogostemon cablin (assembly GCA_023678885.1). Classification (NCBI taxonomy): domain Eukaryota; kingdom Viridiplantae; phylum Streptophyta; class Magnoliopsida; order Lamiales; family Lamiaceae; genus Pogostemon; species Pogostemon cablin. The sequence goes on along the minus strand of CM042989.1, from coordinate 23,019,009 downwards.
AACACTTACAGCAATGATCATGGCAAATCCTCTCAAAAGTATTATTAGCCCCATCATAAATTAGATAACTGCGATACTCATCAAATATAATCTCATTTTCACTTAAATTGCAAAGGGGTCTTGAAAGCGAGAGTCGATATGGCGATGTCACATTGAACTCCATCCATGTACATGAACCCGAATCATCGCTTTCAATTCGTTTAATGATCGTCATTTCATGCGAAGACACCACTTGGTAGGTGAACAAACAAAGATGACCTCCTAAAGAAGCCAGTGTTGGATATTAAACTTAATTTTGTGGAAGACTTCATGATAATTCTAGAATGATTGAGATTATAAGAATCATCTAGATTAGTGGAGATGTTGGTAAAACTAGAAGCTTCTACATTTGGGCTCATGGATAGGTTAAAGAATAATCTAGATCAATGTAGTAATAGAATGATCTAGAATAATGGCATGTGATCAAATTGGAGAATTATCTAGATTTATTAGGAAGAAACTAGTGTAGAATTCTCTAGAACATTAGAGATTATACCATTGTGTAGTATAAATAGGTGGTGGTGTATCATTTACAAGTTGTACCCAACCAAAAATTTAATAAAGTGTGTTTTATTCCAAACCTTGTTCTTTCCTTCAAAACTCCTTCTATCACCCTTTATTCATCCAACTCACAAATCCCTACACCCGTCCACAAACCTATACATATCCCTCCAACCTTTTAACTCCTACAAAGTTGTATCCGAGCCATAAGATCCTCCTGTGAGAAATGGCCAATAACCTTCAATCCTTTCAAGTCCCGTTGCTTAACAAGAGCAACTTTGATAATTGGAGTATCAAGATGAAGACACTCCTAGGTGCTCATGATGTTTGGGAGATTGTAGAAAAAGGATACGAGCAACCGGAAGACGAGGCGGCACTATCTCAACAACTAAAGGATAAGTTGAGAGATTCAAGAAAGAGGGCTCTCTTCCTCATCTACCAAGCTTTGGGAGATGATGATTTCGAGAAAATCTCGAGTGCAACTACCACCAAGGAAGCATGGGATAAGCTCCAAGTGTCATGCAAAGGAGCCGATCAAGTTAAAAAGGTACGCCTTCAAACTTTAAGAGGTGAATTGGAGTCCCTACATATGAAAGAGTCTGAATCTATTTCGGACTATTTTACAAGAGTTTTGGCGGTCTCTAATCAAATGAAAAGAAATGGTGAAAAATTGGAGGATGTTAGAATAATGGAGAAAATATTACGTTCGTTGACTCCCAAATTTGAGCATATTGTGGTGACTATTGAGGAGACTAAAAATTTGGAGGAGATGACAATTGTTCTCTTAATGGGGTCGTTACAGGCTTATGAAGAGAAACAAAAAAGAAAGCAAGATATGGTGGAGCAATTGTTAAAATTGCAAGTGAGTGCAAAGGAGAAAGACGAAGGCCCAAGTAGCGGTCAAAGTTATGGCCAAGGACAAGGTCGAGGTCGTGGACGTGGACGAGGAGGCTATGGAAATCATGAAGAGAGAAAAGCATTTGGTCGAGGAAGGAGCAACCAAAAATCGAGGTACGATAATTCTACTATAAAATGCTATAATTGTGATAGATTTGGGCATTATGCTTCCGAGTGTTGGAAAGCAAAACAAAAGGTTCAAGAGAAGGCCAACTTCGTTGAGAGCAAGAAGGAAGAAAATGCAAGTGTGCTCTTGGCGTACAAAGGAGAAAATGAAAGACAAGATGATACTTGGTACCTCGATACGGGAGCGAGCAACCACATGTGTGGCAAAAGGAGCATGTTCGTGGAGCTGGATGAATCGGTAAGTGGCAATGTCTCATTTGGTGATGAATCTAAAATTCCGGTGAAAGGAAAAGGAAAAATTTTGATTTGCTTAAAAAATAGAGGTCATGATTTTATCTCGAATGTTTATTATGTGCCCAACATGAAAAATAATATTTTGAGTTTGGGACAACTCTTAGAGAAAGGTTATGATATTCACTTGAAGGATTATAACCTTTCAATAAGAGATAAGGAAAATAATTTGATAGCAAGGGTGCCAATGTCAAAGAATAGAATGTTTCTACTAAATATTCGGAATGATGTGGCAAAATGCCTTAAAGCTTGCTTTAAGCTTTAAGGATAAGTCTTGGTTATGGCACCTACGGTTTGGGTACTTAAATTTCGGAGGATTGGAGTTGTTATCAAGGAAGGAAATGGTAAGAGGATTACCATCCATCAAGCATCCCGACCAATTATGCGAAGGATGTATACTCGGGAAGCAAGCTAGAAGGCCATTCCCAAAGGAGTCAATCTCGCGAGCAAAGAAGCCGTTGGAGTTAATCCATGCCGATGTTTGTGGGCCGATCAAGCCGAGTTCTCTTGGTAACAACAATTATTTCTTACTCTTCATTGATGATTTTTCTAGAAAAACATGGGTGTATTTCTTGAAGCAGAAATCAGAAGTATTTGAAGCCTTCAAAAAATTTAAAGTTGCCGTTGAAAAGGCGAGCGGGCTAGAAATCAAATCCATGAGAACCGATCGAGGTGGTGAATTCACATCCAAGAAGTTCATGGTGTATTGCGAAGCAAACGAGATCCAGAGGCCTCTCACTGTTCCAAGATCTCCTCAACAAAATGGTGTGGCGGAGAAAAAGAATAGAACCATAGTGGAGATGGCGCGCAGCATGTTGAAGACGAAGAATCTTCCAAAAGAATTTTGGGCAGAAGCAGTGGCGTGCGCGGTGTACCTGTCCAATCGTTCTCCAACTCGGAGTGTATGGGGAAAGACTCCACAAGAAGCATGGAGTGGGAGAAAGCCTGGAATCACTCATCTAAGAGTATTCGGGAGCAAAGCATATGCTCACATAGCAGACAAGATAAGAAGAAAGCTCGACGACAAGAGTGAGCCATACATATTCATCGAGTATGACTCTAACTCTAAAGGTTACAAGTTATATAATCCCCTCACAAAGAAAAGCGTGATAAGTCGAGATGTGGAGTTCGACGAGGAAGATGCTTGGGATTTTGGTTCCGACATCAATGATCACAACTTTGTAACTCCACAATTTGAAGATGAAGAGGAAATAGAGCAAGCAGGTGAAAGTGAAGAGACAGTGACTCCACCCTCCTCACCAGCAAGAGAAGTTGGAGACTCGCCACCATCTTTCTTAAATGAAAGAAGAACATCAAGAGTGAGGAGCTTGGATGAGATCTATGAAGACACTGAAAGGTTAGAGGATCTCACCTTACTTTGTTTATTTGCTGATTGTGAGCCAGTAACTTTTGAAGAAGCTACACAAAGCAAGAGATGGAGAAATGCAATGGACGAGAAAATTAAGGCCATTGAGAAGAATGATACGTGGGAGCTTGCAACATTGCCAAAAGATCACAAGTCCATTGGAGTTAAGTGGGTGTATAAAGCAAAGAAGAACTCCAAGGGTGAAGTAGAGAGATACAAAGCAAGACTTGTTGCGAAAGGATATAGTCAAAGAGCCGGAATTGACTATGACGAGGTATTCGCTCCTGTCGCCCGACTAGAAACTATCAGACTAATCATTTCTCTTGCAGCCCAAAATAGATGGAAAATCTATCAGATTGACGTGAAGTCAGCCTTCCTGAATGGTGTTCTTGATAAAGAAGTCTACATCAAGCAACCACCAGGCTACGAGGTGAAAGGGCAAGAAGAAAAGGTGTTGAAGTTGAAGAAGGCCCTATATGGATTAAAACAAGCACCAAGGGCATGGAATAGTAGGATTGACAAGTACTTGGAGGAAAATGGTTTCTCCAAGTGCCCACATGAACATGCCCTCTACGTCAAAATCAAAGGTGATGATGTCTTAATTGTGTGCTTGTATGTGGATGATCTTATATTCACAGGAAACAACACAAAGATGTTTGAGGAGTTCAAGAAGGCCATGACTAAAGAGTTTGAGATGACGGATATTGGGCTCATGACATATTATCTTGGAGTTGAAGTTAAGCAGCTTGAGGAAGGAATCTTCATCACACAAGAAGGTTATACGAAAGAGATCCTCAAGAAGTTCAAAATGAAAGATTGCAAGGCAATGAACACCCCAGTGGAGTGTGGAAGTAAACTATCCAAGCATGAAGATGGAGAAAAAGTGAATCCGACGCTCTTCAAAAGTTTGGTTGGAAGCCTAAGGTACTTAACTTGCACAAGGCCAGATATACTCTACGCAACAGGACTTGTGAGTAGATTTATGGAGAATCCAATCACAACGCACTTGAAGGCGGCAAAGAGAATTCTTCGATATCTCAAAGGTACGCTCAACTATGGCCTACTTTATTCAAATACTAATAACTATGAGCTTGTGGGCTATAGTGATAGTGATTGGGCTGGAGATAATGATGATCGAAAGAGTACAAGTGGATTTGTGCTCTTCTTGGGAGACACCGCTTTCACTTGGATGTCGAAGAAGCAACCAAGAGTCACATTATCTATGTATGAAGCCGAGTATGTAGCCGCCACATCCAGTGTTTGCCATGCTATATGGCTTAGGAGTTTGTTACGAGAGCTCGGATGGACACAAGAGAATCCTACGAGGATTCGTGTGGACAATAAGTCAGCGATTGCATTGGCAAAGAATCCGGTATTTCATAATCGGAGCAAGCACATAGACACTCGCTTCCACTACATCAGAGAATGCATTGCAAAGAAAGAAGTTCAAGTGAAGTATGTCAAATCACAAGACCAAGTAGCCGACATCTTTACAAAGCCGCTCAAGTATGAAGAGTTCGCAAGACTCCAGAGTTTACTTGGAATGCAAAATCAAGTTTAAGAGGGGGTGTTGGATATTAAACTTAATTTTGTGGAAGACTTCATGATAATTATAGAATGATTGAGATTATAAGAATCATCTAGATTAGTGGAGATGTTGGTAAAACTAGAAGCTTCTACATTTGGGCTCATGGATAGGTTAAAGAATAATCTAGATCAATGTAGTAATAGAATGATCTAGAATAATGGCATGTGATCAAATTGGAGAATTATCTAGATTTATTAGGAAGAAACTAGTGTAGAATTCTCTAGAACATTAGAGATTATACCATTGTGTAGTATAAATAGGTGGTGGTGTATCATTTACAAGTTGTACCCAACCAAAAATTTAATAAAGTGTGTTTTATTCCAAACCTTGTTCTTTCCTTCAAAACTCCTTCTATCACCCTTTATTCATCCAACTCACCAATCCCTACACCCGTCCACAAACCTATACATATCCCTCCAACCTTTTAACTCCTACAGCCAGGTCGATCCTAATGTTAACATTTGTGGTGATGCCAACAACAAACAAGATGCCAAGATCAAAGAATCAAGTCCAAATCCCTCAACCTTTTCTCTTCTACCTCTCATGCATGATACAAAAGGAAAAGATACCATTTGTGGTCCCACACTCTTCAATGCAAATCTGCAGTAGCTCCAACGACAAAAGAACACAGCTCACACAAGCATTGGATGAATTACATGTGTCATCATCTCCTTCATTTCATGTTTCATATTGTTTGAAATATTGTTATTTTGGCTTGTATCTACGCTGCTGCAAATATATAGAGAATGGATATGATCACTCTGTAATGAGTTTTATACAAAAGTTCAAGTAATGAAAGAAAACCAGAAAATTCATTCCACTATGTTCTTCTTTATTGTTATGTTTGTTACACTTTGTATTTCTTTTATGGTATCAGAGCGGGTTTGATCCTGTCTCTGTTTTCCCTCTTCCTTTATTTCTTGTTATCATCCATTATTAAGCCTTTTTACCATGACTGATATTTCAGAAACTTCAACTACCACAACTTCAAATCAACATATAATTGTATCCCTTCCAAAACAGCTTGTTACTACAAAACTTGATGAAAATAATTATTTGATTTGGAGGCAACAGATTCTATCTACCATTCGAGGTTATGGGGTAGAGCACTTCATTGATGGTAGCATTGAAGCCCCACAAAAATTTGTAAATGGCGGTGACAATGCCGCACCGACGCTGAATCCGGAATTTCTTGTTTGGCAGAGACAAGATCAACTACTCAGTTCATGGATGTTATCATCCATAACTGAAGGTGTTTTGATTCTTATGGTTGGCTTGGAGTCTGCATCAGAAATATGGAGGACTTTAGAGATTAACTTTTCCACTCAATCTCAAGCAAAACTTATGCAGTACACAACTAAGTTGCTCACTCAAAAGAAGGGAAATCTTAGCATGAGAGAATATCTGAATCAAATGAAGACATGCTTTGATCAACTTGCTTCAGCTGGACAGAAATTGCAAGAAGAAGATAAAATTCTCCATATAATTTCAGGATTGGGAAATGAGTATGATGCAGTGATGGTTTCTGTTACATCAAGAGTTGAACCATGGTCTGTTGTTGAGTTGCAATCTTTACTTTTCAGTTATGAGTCGAGATTGGAATTGACATCTAGAGTTTTTGGCAACAACGAAGGATCTCAACCCACTGTCAACACTGCTTTCATGAACGCATGAGGAAGAAGAGGAGCTCATGCTTTCAACAATGGAAACAGTAGAGGGAGAATGCAACAATACTCCTCTCCAGGCTATAGAGGAAGGAATTTCAGAGGTAGAAACTTTAGAGGAAGAGGTGGCCGTTTTGGATCAAACAGGTTCCAATGTCAATTATGTCAAGGAAATCACACTGCTGATAGATGTTGGCATAGGTTTGATACCTCTTTTCAAGGGCCAAATGGAGGAAATACAAGCCAAAACAGTTTACCACAGAACTCCAGCCAATACTCCAACAGAAATCCAAGTTTGCACCTAACTCAAGCTTCACCATATATTTTTTCTGATGCAGGATCCGAGTCTTCATGGTTTCCAGACACAGGTGCCACCAACCATGTGTCAAATGAGTTGAGTAATCTGAACATTGCCATTGAATATCAAGGAAGTAACAAACTGCAAATGGAAAATGGCTCAGGTATGTCTATTGCTCATATAGATAACTCTACCTTAAAATTTCATTCTGGACCAAGACATTTCATCCTTAGGAATCTTCTGCATGTGCCTAGCATAACAAAAAATCTTCTTAGTGTTTCTCAATTTGCAAGAGATAACCATGTTTTCTTTGAGTTTCATCCCAATTATTATCTTGTGAAGGACCTTACCAACAAACAAGTTCTTCTTCAAGGGAATGTTAGAGATGGCCTTTACCACTTCAACCTTCAAAGTCACAAGTCTAGTTCAAGCCCTCCACTTATTCCACCTTCCGATCCCAGGGGCTCTTTCAAGAAGTCTAACTTAGACACTGTCCCTGCTGTTTATTCTATTTCCATTCCAAGCAATGTAGATTTAAATGTTTGGCATAGAAGGCTTGGTCATCCAACCTTAGAAATTGTAAAGAAAGCTTTGTTAAGCCGTAATGTTAGCTACTCTTCTATTAATGAAAATGCCATTTGCCATTCATGTGTTGTTTCAAAGAGCCATAGATTGCCATATAAAGATTCTGATACAATATATAACCATCCTTTTTCTCTTATACATAGTGACATATGGGGACCTGCCCCTGTCAAATCTAGAAATGATTTCCAATACTACATCAACTTCATTGATCAATACACTAAGTTCACATGAATTTACATGTTGAAATCTAGGGTCGAAGTTCATGGCACATTCACTCACTTTAAATCCCTCATTGAAACACAATTCAACACCAAAATTCAAATCCTTCAAACTGATGGTGGTGGTGAATACATAGGCCTGACCAATTTCCTTAAAGAAAATGGGATTGTTCATAGGATTTCTTGTCCATACACACCTCAACAAAATGGGATGGCTGAAAGAAAACATAGGCATATTGTAGAAATGGGGTTATCATTGTTGTCTCAAGCCTTGTTACCTACCAAATTTTGGGAAGATGCATTTATCACTTCTGTATATTTGATAAATAGGATTCCAACTAAATCTTTGGCTTACAAAACTCCACTTGAATGCCTCTATGGTCATAAACCTTCATATACCAATCTAAAGATCTTTGGTTGCTTATGTTATCCGCATTTGAGACCTTTTAACACTCATAAACTCCAATTCCGATCTGATGCTGGTGTATTTTTAGGATATAGTGGATCATATAAAGGTTACAAGATCTTATTACCAACGGGGAAAGTAATCATTTCCAGAGATGTTCTATTCGATGAAAATAAATTCCCCTACCTTACTTTGTTTTGCAAAGACTCCTTACCACCTGTTCATGTTCAGCATTTTTTCCCTACCCTTAACCCTCTTTTTGTCCCAATTCACTCCAATTCATCTCTTATGTCATCCCACTCCGAGCCTTCTAGCTAGCATAACATTCCTGCCCAAGATTCTCACATTCACTCCACTCCTCATTCTCCTTCAGTCGTTCAGTCCTCCCATAACAATCATAGTTCTCTTCATCCGGAGTCTCCTATAAATAGTAATAAATCACCTGAGTTAATTTCCCAGCTGCAAGATGATGCTCAAGTTCCTATTGTACAAGTGCCGCAACAACGGTTCACTCGCCACCATATGCTGACAAGGTTTAAAACTGGAAATTTGAAGCCTAAAGCTTTCATGACAAGTGTTGCTTCTGAAAAAGAGCCTCAAACAGTTCTCGAGGCACTTCAAACAAAAGAGTGGGTGTCAGCTATGGAAAATGAATTCGAAGCTCTTACTAAGAATAATACTTGGACACTCACTGAGCTACCCCACGATAAAAATCTGATTGGTTGTAAATGGGTGTTCAAGTTGAAGAAAAATGTTGATGGCAGTGTTATGAGACACAAAGCTAGGCTTGTTGCTCAAGGTTTTACACAGACTGCTGGTTTCAACTTCACAGACACTTTCAGTCCGATGGTTAAACCTACAACTATAAGAATCGTTCTTGGCATTGCAGTCCAAAACCTGTGGCCTGTGCTTCATTTGGATATCAATAACGCTTTTCTTCATGGAGAATTGGAAGAAACCTTGTATATGAAACAGCCACCAGGTTTTGAGAGGGGGAACAATAAGGTTTGCAAGTTGAACAAAGCCATTTATGGGCTCAAACAAGCATCAAGAGCTTGGTTCATTAAAGTGAAGTCTATGGTTCTTGATCTAGGATACAAGAATTCGGTTGCAGATACTTCTCTCTTCTACAAGAAAACTGGAAATGGTGTCACATATTTGTTAATCTATGTTGATGATATATTGATTACTGGAAATTTTGATAGTGAGATAAACTGGACGATTTAGAAACTTGAGAAGGTTTTTTCTTTGAAAAATCTAGGATCGGTTCATCATTTTCTTGGGATAGAGATTGACTATACAGGTTCAAGAATGCATCTCAAGCAAACTAAATACATCAACGATTTGCTTAAGAAAGTGAACATGACAGAGGCCAAGGGAATTAGTACTCCGATGATCACATCGCTTCCACTATCAAAGGTTCAAGGTACGCCAGTAGCATATTCTACCTTCTATAGAAGTGTTGTTGGAGCTCTTCAATATTTGACTATTACAAGGCCTGAGATAGCTTACTGTGTTAATAAAGTTTGTCAATTTATGGCTAATCCTTTGGATTTGCATTGGAAAGCAGTGAAAAGGATCCTGAGATATTTGAATGGAAATAAGGAATATGGGATTATGATCACTAAACAAAATGATTTCAGTTTAGTTGGTTTTTCTGATTCAGATTGGGCAAGTGATGTTGATGATAGAAAATCAGTAACAGGAATGTGTATCTATCTTGGAGATAACTTGATTTCTTGGTGTTCTAAGAAACAAAAGTCAGTGTCGAGATCAAGTACAGAGGCTGAGTATAGAAGTCTTGCTCATGCTAGTGCGGAAATCATGTGGATCAATTCGTTGTTGGATGAATTGGGGATTAAACTTGATAGAGTTCCAATCATTTGGGTTGATAACCTCAGTGCAATATCATTGGCATCCAATCCAGTTCAGCATGCAAGGACAAAGCACATAGAGTTGGATTTGCATTTTGTTAGAATCAAGTTTTGAAGAATCAAGTAAGAATTCAACATGTTCCTACTCTTGATCAAGTGGCTGATATTTTTACTAAACCATTAAGCTATCAATTCTTTGTGAGACTAAGAAATAAACTCAACGTACAACCCTTAGTCCCACATGAATTGAGAGGGGGTGTTAACATTTGTGGTGATGCCAACAACAAACAAGATGCCAAGATCAAAGAATCAAGTCCAAATCCCTCAACCTTTTCTCTTCTACCTCTGATGCATGATACAAAAGGGAAAGATACCATTTGTGGTCCCACACTCTTCAATGCAAATCTGCAGCAGCTCCAACGACAAAAGAACACAGCTCACACAAGCATTGGATGAATTACATGTGTCATCATCTTCTTCATTTCATGTTTCATATTGTTTGAAATATTGAGTACAATTCAATTATTATTTTGGCTAATATCTACGCTGCTGCAAATATATAGAGAATGGATAGGATCACTCTGTAATGAGTTTTATACAAAAGTTCAAGTAATGAAAGAAAACCAGAAAATTCATTCCACTATGTTCTTCTTTATTATTATGTTTGTTACACTTTGTATTTCTTTCACCTAAGACCACTGCTGTAATAGTATGGCGTCGCCAACATCTTGAATGTTTCGAGTTTACAATTGCAAATAATAATTTATTTATTATTTTATTTTCCACATAAGAAGTGTGGATAAGAGAAAAGGTGAGGGAGTTAATAATACATTTTATATAACTCCCATCTTTTGGGAATAAACTAACTGCATGGCAGTTGTCCAAAAGAGAGATGCGTATTATAGAATACGTTTGAGTATTCACAATGTAAAAAAGAAAACAAAAAATGTAGAAATGCTTAAGCGCGAAGCGCAGATACATTCATACGCTTAAGAGTACAGAACGCAAGAGTGCGTTTTCCTCTCTCTCGATTTCTCTCCCAAAATCACAACACAAATCCAGTCATCATATACTGCAGATTAATACACATTCGTGAAACACAATCTACAATCCCGTGTTGTATGATTTGATCCAGAGATCACAGTTTACCAAGTGTGAGTACCAATCAGTTCAGACGATCAACTTGTTTCTTCCGCTGCAACTTAACCCTATGGAAAAGATAAGATTTCTCCCTATGCATGAATAGGGTTAGCTTTTATGAATGTAAGTTTTTCAACATTGGTATCAGAGCCAATGATTGGTACTCCGTTTTGATCTTTTGGAATTAAGAAATTTCGTGATACATGTTTTCTGCCTTTTGTGTTGAATATGATCATACATGATTTGAGATGATTAGAGTATGCATGTTGGATTGTATGATGTTAACTGATCATATGTATGAATTAAAAGGCAGATATCCAGTGGCTATAAGTATGTGACGTTCTTTTTTCTCATTAATGGTTGATCAATGTGAATTTTCGTCATTTTTCTGTGGAAGCAAAAGCATGTTTTGATTGTACTACTAGATAGGGCTCGTTGAGAGGAGTCCGTCAGTATTTTTGTGTATTTTTTGGCCTTCTAAAACTCAAGATATGATTTTTTGAAGTTATTTTCGTAATTGGGCTAAAACTGCAAAGTTTCATAAACTTCAGGGGGTCTTTTTTTTTTAATTTTAGAAAGTTCAGGGACCTTTCTATAATATTAAATAACTGCTTTTGAATCGGGTCAGATCGGGATAACCGGGTCAGACCAAACGGGTCAGCCCAGAACTGCGGTCCACTGGAGGTCTGGTGACACTCGGTTGTGCATGATTTTCACGCTCCGGCAAGCGGCAGTTCTGGTAACCGCACGTGAAAGACATGTGCCGAGAGTCGACAGTGCAAATGGCGGCGCATGTATTTCATGCGCCGAACAGTAACCTCTCAGGTGCCGACGCGTGACGGCACGTGGAAGCTCGTGAGCGCGCGTACCAACATGTAGGAGCGCGTGGAGTCTTCAGCCAGTGTGTGGTGGCGCGTGCAATCATTTTCTGGCGACTTTTTAGTGTTTTCCGATGTGGTTTTAGTGTTGTGAGTCCTATGGTGATGTTTTTGAGAGCGTTTGACGTCATCTTTGGTGCGTATGTTAGGATTTACTTCATTTTATGATATATTTGTTGAATACGAATCATGGGATATCTATTCAGTTGCAATTTTTGGTAATAATGCACCTTAATATGTCATTTAATTGTAAATTCATGGTGTTAAGTGTTGTTATAATTGTTCAAAACTCCTCTAGCCTATGAAAGTGGGAGCCAAAGTGAGTTGGACTGATACACTTGTGAATATGCCTATTTCATCTTGGAGAAGTTGTTTCCATATGCATTATATGGAGAGAAAATTCATGTGATATAGTTTGACTAACACTGGTGTGTTTGATATTTGGTTGCTCATTTTTTCTCAGAGGCATGTCACGATCGGGAACAATTACAGAAAAAGACATTAGGACTAAAGATGAGGTCCTCCATGAATTCTTGAATTATAAAATGAAGCCTACACACAACATAAGAGACCACACAATTGTTTTGTTTGAACTCTACAACCAGATGATACGCTTGATTTATAGCAAAACGATTCCAAGTGATGAGTATTTTCAAATTACTAGTCTCAGACCTGGGCGAACACTTTGCCTCCCCACCTACAAAAGGATTTTTGGGCTCAGTAGGAGACTTACCAAGTGAAGCCTAATGGTTATTTCATTATGCTTGATTTGTTCGATACTTCTGTGGCAAAAGATAGGACATAGGCACTGAGATCAGCATGTTTGAGGATGGGAAGGATTCGACGTTCTGATTTTTTTAGACTGAGAGGTCGAGAGAAACGTCAGATAAAGAATCCTCATTTAGATCCTCTAGGGCAAGCTGTCTTTAATGTGGGGACTAAAGAATTTGATTGGGAACGTTATTTTAAATCTAGTGATACAATCGATATTTATCGCTAGTTTTATTTCTATTGTATTTCTAATTGGAAACTCAGGGAGTTCATTAAAATTTTATGTTCATGACTTGTCAGACTTGGAGTTTTTTGCTATTATGGATGGTTATTTAAGTTCAATTTATTAGTGGCGGTTCATAGTTATTGTTAATTATTTGAACCTTAAATGTGTTTTACGTTTTGAAATAAGAATCCAGTATTATGACACTTGATGAGATTGATGATTAGTAGTCTCCGAGCTATTTTTCGAGATCAAGTCATTTGTTATTTATTGAGATGTCTCTGTTTAGCTTAACGTAAAATTTAGATAAAACATTATTAACATACTAAATCACTTTAATCTCTATCAAAGAAATGAGCTTCGAAATCTATTGTCACTAAGTTGAACAAAAGAGAGAAACTCAATGGTGACAACTATGACACAAAGCATCATAAAATTTTGGTACATATTATATGAACAAGATACATTGAATGCTATAAACCAAGTGATGAGGAATCCAGGCGCAGGTTTATGAAAACTAAGGGAGACGTGACCAAGAAGCGTACTAGGCATGGAAAAGGAAAATTCCATTGGACAAGGAATTCTTGTAAGCTCAGTAATCGATGCAATGATCCGTGAATGTGAGCAACATCCCACCGCTCATGATATCTGGTATATCTATGTGAGAAGTATAGTACATCGGTTACAAGGCTTAGGCAGTTGACTATTAAGTTTGACACCTTCAAAAGGTAACCTGATCATAACATTAGACAAAATCTCAAGGAGATGTTTAATATGATAATCGAACTTAAAACTGTCAGTCATATACTCTCTGATGAACAGTAAATCTAAGCCCTGTTCCACTTTTTACCTGATCGTTGGAAACATCTCAAAGTTAACTTTACACATAATGAAAGTATTACAACTTTTAACGATACTGCTCGTCATGTTGAGTTAGAAGATGAGAGGCTCGGAGCCTCAAAGTTTTTTCTGGGACCTTCTATACCGGTTCTACTTCCAAGGGAGCTTCGGGCTTCAAAAGAAAAAGGAATTTGAAGAAGGAAAAGAAGAGAAGACGATCTGATGGTAGTGGTGGTAAGCCTGACAATAATCCAACTACAAAACTGATGAACGGGAAAGGAAAAACAAGTGTGACAAAATGAATAAGAAAAATAAAAGCAAGATGCCATGTTACAATTGTAGTAAGTTTGGTCATTATGCTCGTGAATGCCCTGATCCTAGGTGGGTAAAGGTGGATTCATCTTATTCTGTTTTGTGTGAAATTAATATCTCGAGTACTGTCTGGCTATCTGATTCTTATCCTTTGAGGATTATAGACTCAGGAGCAATGGATCATGTGACGAGAGACATAGGAGTTTTTTGTATATTTTCGCTATGTTCCGAAGGGGACTAGGTAGAAATATGTGGGAAATAATGCATGAGTTGAAGTCAAAAGGACTTGGGACTTGCATATTGGATCTTGACGATAGTCCGGACTTTATCCTACATGATGTTCTATATGCTCCGGAGAATCACGCGAAATTTAATTTCTGTTTCAGTTCTACTTAATTTGGGTTATATGTCTCTAAAGGCATTATAGTAATGAGCATCAATGATACTTGTTATGCATCTGGACATATAACTGATGGCTTTATGGTTTTAAATAGTAATGGAATGACGTTTAGTTATTATGATGATTATTCATATTCACTAAATGCTCGTTCTTCTAGTAATGCAAATGTGAATGATATTTGGCATGCTAGATTAGGTCATATTGGGCAAGATAGGATGAATAGACTTGTGAAAGGAGGATTGTTGAGTCTTTCTTCTAAAGTCGAATTATCCAAATGCGAACATTATCTTGCTGGCAAAATGACTTGAAAACTTTTTGGTAAAGCTATTAGGTCTGAATCTTCATTAGAAGTAATCCATTCCGATATATGTGATTTTATAAATGTGAGAGCACGACATGGAGCTCACTATTTCATTACGTTCATTGATGATTATTCACATTTTGGATGTCTATCTGATATCTCATAAGTCTGAAGCATTGGATTGTTTTAGACGATACTTGAGTGAAGTTGAAAATCAAAAGACAAGTCTATCAAAGTTCTAAGAACTGATAGAGGACGTGAATATATATCAGAACAATTCAAGGAATTCTGTAATGAAATGGTATAATCCGACAATTAACTATTCCTTATACACCTCAACAAAATGGTATTACTAGAAGAAGGAATATGACTTTGTTGGAGATGCAATGATCCATGATGGCACAAGCTAATCTAATGAGATACGTTGCTTACGGCAGCTTATATGCTTAATCGCGTGCCTTCAAAGTCAGTTGATTCGACTCTATATGAATTTTGGACAGGCAGAAACCTGACTTGAGTAACCTTAGAGCTTGGGGATCAGCAACTTAGTACATGATTCATCGAGTCAGTACAGAAAGTTGGGTCCTAGAGGCAAAAAGTGTATCTTCATAAGATACTTCATACATTCTAAGGGTTACGTATTCATAGGAGATCACCATGGAAGCTTAACTGAGACAGAATAATATAATGTTCATTTTTTGAAAACTGAATTTTCTAGTGAAGGGGCATCAGGGATGCCGGATCTATTTTCGAGATAGTAGAAAACCAATACCTATAAGATCCAAGTGGGAGTAATAAGCTGATGGTATGGATCTTGATAGTTGATGGTGTGGATCTTGATAGATATTTGCCGATTGTGAATCAGGTGATTCCCAATAAGAGCATTTTGTATAACAGAAGACAATCATCAGTTATCTCATCTCGAAAAGTTCTAGGAAACATATGCCCAAAAGGCATTATGACATTGAAGGACAAGCCTTCTTAGTTTCACCAAAAAATGGAGATGATTCTCCTGTTGACGAGGAAGAGCCCATAAACGTTACAGAAGCTCTAACTTATCCTGCAAAAGAGAAATGAATGAAAGAGAAGATGGAGTCTATGAAGTCAAATCAAGTCTGGGGACTTGTAGATCTTTCGAAGGGACGAAAGGAAATTGAGAATAAATGGATTTTTAGAATAAAAAGAAATGCTGATGGCTCAATAGAGAGGTTAAAAGCTCGCTTGGTAGTAAAAGGTTATACTCGACAAGGGTATAGACTACGTAGAAACCTTTTCACCTGTAGTGAGGTTTGCCTCGATTCGTCTCTTGGCTATAGTGGCTAGTATGGATTTAGAGTTACACAAAATGAATGTTAAGACCGTATTTCTCAATGGAGAATTAGAGGAAGGAATCTACATCCAACAGTCTGTAGGATTTATTCTTTGAGGTAAAGAGAGTAAAGTTTGTAGATTGAAAAGGTCGATCTATGAACTCAAGCAATCCTCTAGACAGTGGTATTTGAGATTTCACACAACGATTATCTCATATAACTTTGTTATGATAAATGAAGATCACTGTGTTTACGTTAAACGGTCCAATGGTTAATTTGTGATTCTATCCTTGTATGTAGATGACATACTACTAGCAGGTAATAGTAAAGAGTATCTTGAAAATAAAAGATATGGGTAATGCAGAGTACATACTTGATGTGAAGATCCATAGGGATCGTTCAAAGAAGTTATTGGGTTTGTCTCAAGAGACTTACATCAAGAATCTTTTAGAACGATTCAAGATGGACACCTGCAAACCTATAGATACTCCTATTATAGAAGGCGAATCATTGAGTCAGCAAATGTGTCCCAAGGCTCAAGATGAGAAGAATAAAATGGCCAGAGTACCATATGCCAATGTGATTGACTGTAAATTATTCTTTCTGTTATCACTGAATGGGCATACAGACGTTGACTGGAGTGGTGATTTAGATAAACGTAAATCAACTCCCGGTTATGTCTTCTTGCTCAATGATGGAGCAATCTCATAGTGTAACAAGAAATAGACTTCATCTGCAGTTCAAGAGACTATTTGGTTGAGAAGATTCATGAAATATTTGGAGGTCTCAAACACTCCAGTGGGAGCTATTTTAGTTAATGTGATAATCATACGGTTATTGCTTACACAAAAGATCCAAAATATTATGGAAAAATCAAACACATTGACATAAAGTACAACTTTGTTAGAGATATTGTAAACAAGAAGAAAGTGATTCTTAGTTACATTTCTACTCATTTGAATTTGCGAAGGATTTAAAACGATGTATTGAATATGTTAATGTGTGTTAATAGAATACTTAATGACTTAACTATTTATATATGTTTTATTAATTTTAATAGTATGTCGGCAAGTTATGATTGGCTCTCTCATATGAGCAATCGCTTCTGGCTCAGTGGGAGCTCAAAGATGAGATTACGATAGTAATGTAATTGGGATAGATTTCACCACGAATCTAATCCAACTTGTTGTAAAGCTAAATCGATGGATATCCTATACCTTGGAGGGAGGATACCCGAGTTAAGTGTATGGGACACACTTGAACTCTGATTTACACGATGTCTAAATTAAATGAAATACGACATACGCTTTTTTGGAAGGAAGTTAAAGACATTATGACATGTGTTTTAGGAAAACGACATGTGCCAAGTTGACCCCAACAGGATTGAGAAAATAATCCCTATTTTCTCAAAAGTATGAGTCCTTATCTATTGGTTACCCTTATGACTTTCTACTATATTCTAAGTCTTCGCTTTGGTGTTGCTACTTTAGCATGCTACCAAAAGAGCTATGGTTAATAACGGCGATGCAGTACATGTCTAGGAAAGCAGCTATAGTGGGAGACTGTAGATACTTAGTGAGATGGGAAGAACGTCTTAATTTAATATATACTATTGTGATTCATTGACTAGTCAATCAAGCAGAGTCTTGATTATGAATACATAGTTATTTTTGCAAAAGAGTTGAATATGCTCTGACAAATTCAGGGATTGAAAAAGAGATATGTCAACTTATGTTAAATGTTCAAGAGTTCTGGGGTATAGTGAGCTTGTTGAGTTTCATTGATAAACTGGTTGAGTTGCTATATATCTCTAACAAGTGTATAGCGATTAAAACTCATATCTCGTGGATCACACGATGTATTAATCTATACGAGAATATGATTCATGAAAAAAATGAGTCAGACAACTTTTTGACTTTATATGTGAGTGGGAGATGTAAATAATAATTTATTTATTATTTTATTTTCCACATAAGAAGTGTGGATAAGAGAGAAGGTGAGGGAGTTAATAATACGTTTTATATAACTCCCATCTTTTGGGAATAAACTAACTGCATCGCAGTTGTCCAAAAGATAGATGCGTGTTACAGAATACATTTGAGTATTCACAACGTAAAAAAGAAAACACAGAACGTAGAAACGCTTAAACGCGAAGCGCAGATATGTTCATACGCTTAAGAGTGCATAACGCAAGAGTACGTTTTCCTCTCTCTCAATTTCTCTCCCAAAATCACAACACAAATCCAGTCATCATATACTGCATATTAATACACATTCGTGAAACACAATCTACAACCCCGTGTTGTATGGTTTGATCCAGAGATCAAAATTTACCAAGCGTGAGTACCAATCGGATCAGACGATCAACTTGTTTCTTCCGCTGCAACTTAACCCTACGGAGAAAGGTAAGATTTCTCCCTATGCATGAATAGGGTTAGCTTTTATGAACGTAAGTTTTCCAACAACAATCAAAATAGATGATTTCAGCCTTAGTTAAGCGTTCTGTTTTAAGGAATGTGTTGCTCAGCCAATGAGGAGAGCCATTGAAAGAGATGCCAAGATTCCAGCTAACTACACAACCACCAAATACATTATTTATCGTTTTCACTTCACTCCATGTGTCGTACCTACATGAATATACCACGTAAACATTACTTGTCATATCAGTAATTAATACCTTATAATCCTTCGTCAATGAATTGTAACACATCTTGTATACTACTGTATATGCATTTGCATTAGTGGTCGACTGCGGAAAACCGAGTTTTCTGTACGCCCTGCAAGATGGATTCCAAATCATGCCCGTCTTCCTATCCTACGTAATGATCAGATATAATCCATCAAGATTGCATGCAATCTGACCTGCAATTCGACCTTCCAAGTGTCTTATTAAAGACACAAATTGATACTGGTAACTTTCTGGAATGCCAGCTGTCCGTAGTTCACCAATATGGAGTCCATTGTAATAAGATACTTCCCATTTATATTGGGATGTATACTTCCAAACAAATGGGGATTTATCCTTCCAAGCAATTAGATTTTGTGATGACTCCTTGTAACGTTGGAGATGAACTTCTGCGAATGTTGGGTCACAGATGATGGACTTCCACTGTCTGGAAACCGCTTTGAATCGGAGGAGGTATTTCACAGGCACTCGTGAGAGGATGTTTTCTACAATGACATGAGGTAGATATGGCAGAGTAGTTGGCTGCTGTTCAACAATACAGCTACTATATTCCAAATTTCGACCAAAACTCTGTCCACAGTCGTTGTGAGTATGGCCAATGGTACCACAACAGAAGCAATAAATTAGTGGTAAGGACTCATACTTGAGAGGAAGCCATAAATGCTCCCCTTTCACCCGAACAGTAATTCCTCTCAGCAAAGGTTCTGTGATTTTAATACAGACCTTAAACCTCATAAACTTGCCAATTGAATCTTCACTGGACCTGTCCACTGATTTCAGAATCCCAATCTGTTTGGCAAAAATCCTTGACATTTTTCGTTCATACACGAGACCGGTACATCATATAAATGAGAGCCCAAAACGAACAATTCTCGATGGTGACATTATCCAAAGAGCACAGTCGCTGCACATTTAGCTTCTCAATAACAAAAAGAGAGCCTTCAAATATCCAAGGTTGATTTTTCAATACCCAGTCCCTATCTATGGAATCATTAAAGCAAAACAACACCAGTTTCGACTCCCCCGACCCCACCTGCCTCAATGACATTCCATGGTTTGATTTCCAGGCTTCTTGAATGACTTGCATAACAATTGACAGATCACAATACTTCTGCCTAACAAGCCTTCCCACAAGATATGTTTTTTTCTCCATCTCGTTAACAACATCCATATCAATGACTACTGAATCCAATTCTTCCATGGTAAACACTTTATTTCAATATCAATAAAAAGAAAAATCACTGTAAAAATGACGGAAAATAATTGACCCTAAAGCAGGCAACGTGACAATTAAACCCGCTTTTTATTTCAAAACAAATTAATCCAAACAATACATAGATTCAAAGAATATTCAATAATCGACAGAGAAGATGCAATACTTATAAACTATATACCTCTCTTTCGCAACTTCTACAGCAACGACGGAGAGAAGAACGAGTGATATTAGCTACGCTGATTAGGTTTATTTATATTTAGAGGAGTTACTTTAATATATTGCCCGAAAATAATTTAACTATCAATGAGGACGTGAAACATTTTTTCTATCAAATTAGAGTAGAAATTAATTTTAGTTTATATCTTTTTATTTATTTTTTAAAGGATTAATGGAAAAAAATATAAGAACTTTACTCACATTACAAGTTAATCGCACTTTTGAGAAATTGCAAAAAATTACCATATTCAAGTATTGTTGCAAAAAGGATACTCCATCCGTCCCATTCTAATAATTACTCCCTCCGTCCCATAATATTTTTCCCACTTTCCTCATTTATTTGTCCCACAAAACCTTTCACCCCCCAAAAAAGAAAACACCACTTTATCCAACAACCTCAAAAGTTACTTTAATTTCAAATTTGTCACTCATTTTTCACACACATATCATTACTTTATACTTTTTAATTACCTAAAAATACTACAATACCCTCCAAAGTCAATAAATTTGGTCAAAAAGTGCAATTTTTCTTAAACAATGTGGAACAGTAAACATGAAAAGTTTTCCGGGACGGAGGGAGTATTAATTACGCTTCATTTGAAAATTACAAAGGAAGCGTAACTATTAGGATAAGACGGAGAGACTATAATTTTTTCATTGAAAAGATATACCCTTACACACCTTGTGCACCCAAAAAATACACTTTAATGAAAAAGGGTATAATTTTTTCATTGAAAAGGTATTCCAAAATATGAATATTATAAAATGTTTGATTAAAAAAAATAATTTTTTTTCAAGAAATAAAAGGTACAGTTCTTATACTAAAAGGTGGAGTACTCCATATCATTTAATACTAAAGGGTATATTTTTCAAAAAATACAGGATTTGGGGACACGATGTCCTCGGGGGCAACCAAGTTTTTGCCGTTATATTTATAAGGAACTTAAATATGATCTTTTTGTGCGATGTCACACACCATATTATCTACAACATAAAATAAATGGACAATTACATCAATTATAAACAAATCATAAGATGCAATCATTTGATCAAATTATTCTCATTTCAAAAACATTATTGTACTTCCTTCGGCCAATCCAAATGTATCAATTTTACCATTTTGGGTGTCCAATTCAAAGGCATTCATAGTAAAAAAGTACATCACACGACCCACCACTTCCCTCTAATACAATAACCCACTACACATATAATAATAATATTCCTTAATCTACGCGCAAAAAACAAACAATTACATTTGAATTGACTGGAGGGAGTAACATTATTCATACTAAGACTAAGTTTTTTGTATACAATCCAACACGCGTAGCACGGGTTTTTTCATACTAAGCCCACTCCATATACTACCCTACATCCTATTTTTATTACCCTTATATAGGGAAGACAATTTTACCCGTCGGTCGGGTTATCTGACAGGTACCCACATATCGAGTGTGAAAAAATTGAATAAAATTGGGTAATGGATCGGGTAGTATCCGAACCCGAAAGAGAACTATGCGGGTAAGAGTAGGGTATGGGTTTTCTTATTTGTACCCGTTCCGACCCGTACCCGACCCGAATTTTACCCGAATATATATATATATATAATAGTATTATATATTTAATTAAATGTCTAAATCTAATATTTTATTTTTAATATAATAATATTATTGATATAAAATTTATGATGTATTTAATATTTATTTATTATAATACGTTTAATATTTTAAATTAAAATTTATATTCTTGTACTAATATAAATATAAGTAATTAAGAATTATAATAAATCTTGTTCTATGTTATAATATTATGTGTTATGTATAATTATTTTTAATTAAAAATAATATAATAATACTTATTTACCTTAATTGAGAATTATAATTATTTATTTAATATTTTAACAAAAAAATGATATTCGAATTAATAAAAAAATAGTGGTTCGGTAAATTATTTTATGAATAATCTATGTGCATAAATAAAAGGTAATAACATTTTTATTGAAAAATAGTAGTATTAATATCTTTGATAAAAAGTGGTACTAGCTATTTAAGAAATGAATTGTCTTGTTTGAGACCATTTCGCGGAGAAACCATATAATGCTTTCCGTTTTCATAATAAGTTATCAATTTTTATTAAAAACGTTATCACTTTCTTTTAAAATGATCTCACAAAAGTCTTTGCCTTCACAATTTACACATTAACTTTAAGGAGTTATTAGTATTGGATACACACTTTCATCCTTAATTACTCTCGGCTACATTAAAATAGAAAAATAACTGGGAACTACACAAATTTACATCGATTTCTCAAAATTACCCTTTGTTGTGTAATACTCCAGCATCGAAGTTCCTACGGATGTCTCCTGGCGGCGGTCTCAGTCGGCGAATGTTCTCCTGGCGGTCTCACTCGGCGGATGTTAATATGACTCTCCAGAAAGTCGTCCGATTGATGTATTCTGTCTCCGAGATGAGGAATTTCAACATGAATCCTCATGTCAGGTTCGTTCTAATGATCGATTCCAATTTCAATTGCTTAACCTAAAATGTTTAAATTAAATTTGGGCACAAAATATACATAACCCTTTCTTAATGTATTTGAATCGAGTAGTAATAAACATTTTGCTGCTCAATCTCTTTTCAACTAAGTGTTTGGATCTAGTTTGATGATCAATTCAACTGCTAATCATGTTAAATTATGATGGGTTACTGAGGCTTGGTCTCTTAACCCTTTCATCTTCCCTCTATTCAATCGAAATGTCTGCAAATGACATGCCCTGTTATCCATCTCACATTCATACGATTTTCTTCTTCTTCGGACCATGTTAGCTTTTAAGCTTTTCTATTCCTGTGTCATATCTTGTTATCTGCTGCTTGTCCCTAAGTCATGTTCTTTTCAGTTTCGTATTGACTACTTTTCCCAAGTATACCTGATTGGTTTTTAGGTGGAGAGTTAGTTTTTAGTTTGGTTGGGTGTCTGCTTCGTCTACAACAGATTTTTCATATGCTGGTTTTCGTGCTGTTCACTCTGCTGGTTTGCGTGTTGTTTTGCTCTTCATGCTGCTTGCTATTTCTGAGTTTTGCTGGCTTCTTGGTTGCTTGTATTTTGCTGCTTGGCTGTTGTATTTTCACGCCGGCAGCACTTTTGTTTGGATTTTCTTTACTGTTGGCAGAGTTGGGTGGTTGAAGCAGGTGGCTAGCTTCTTGCTTTTTTTCTAGCGGTATGAATTTGTATCAAGGGAGTTGTCACATGGTTTCTTGCTACTAGTAGATTGGTTTGCATGTTCTAACTCTACTGGTTTATGCTGTTGTTTTTTTGGCCATTAAGAGTTGTTTCTCACATTTTTGGGCACTTGCTACATGTTCAACTTGCTGGAATTTATGCTTTCCGTGTAGCATCCTACACTCGAGTTGTTGTTTGCTATCATTGCTGCCACTACTCATTTTGCAGGAGGCATTTATTGTTTTCTATAGTGTTTTTGATGAGTTTATGCATCAATAGTGCAGTTTCTTTTGTGTTTCGTTGACATAGTTGCTTTGGTTACTTATTTGATAGGAATAGAAATTAGTGTTAGCTCCTTGTGTAGCATCAAAATTTCTGGATTTGTGTGATTATATATGTTTGGGAACTGCTGGTAAGCTCTTTTTCATTGCGCATGTTATTTGGGTGTTTGTAGATTCACTGTGATGTTGCTATTAAGTAGAGTGATTCGTTATCGTGCGATTGCGTGTAATGCTATTACTCTTATTTTCACAATGAGTTTTTTGCGTGAGAAGGATCATTCAGATCATTAGCAGTAGTGACATATTTGAACATATTTACATGTTCAACTCTTATATTTTCTTGTTGATATTAGATGAACAAGCGCAAGCAAATTTAAACTAGATTATCCTATGTTTATACAATTTTGTAAATAGCAGTATTGTGGATGTGAGATCTTCATAGGGTGTGTAATGTTTGCTGATTGTTGTTGCTATTCAGTCTTCAGAATTTCTTGATTCTATATCTTCTTTTCAATTGGTTTTCGAGATTTATTGGTTTATAATAAGCAAGACATTGTTAGATTTGTGATAATCATGTTATAATCATACTTGTTGGTTTATACGTGTTCAAAATTTGCTAGGAGATCCAGCAAGACTACAATTTAATCTACATGGGGACTGAGAATCCAAAACTTCCAAATTATCCATTTAGGCCTCCTACTACACCCCTTGCTAAACTTTCAAATTATTTATTTAGAACCCAGAGCTCCAGTTGGAGAGGACGGAGGGCTTGGTGATGACGGAGATGGCGCCAGAGACTTCGACTTGGACAAAGATGCAGCTGAGACTGAAAGAGGAGGAGCCGCAAGTGGGGCGAAAGTAGGAGCAACTGGCGGCAGATGAGAAGGAGTGGGAGGTGGATGGGACTGTTGACGTTCGATCGTTTGGTTAACGTAATCCATTAGGGTTCCATACGTCTCTAACATACAGCAGAAGCATAAAAATAAGAAACATATTACCTTTTACTAGGGTATGTTGGAGAAGATGGATTCTTGCTGGCAGCCTGCGCAGTCCCACCATTTTGGGCATAACTCTCTCATCCAATGTTGGATTTGAGTGATCTACGTGCTAAAACAATTCTCTCTTCTGTGACTTTCTGTCAGAATATCACAATCCTGTTCTGATGTCTGTATGATTTTATAAAAATTGTAGAAGGTGGCGGACAGTAGCAGCAAACAACCTTCCAGTCTTCTGCTGTATTCCCAAGTCCAATTTCGACGTCGTGTGGACAACAATCTTCGAGATCTTCTCAATCTGTTGTTTCCTCACCCTCTTCACAGTATTAGGTGTGATTAATCACTTCGATTAGGATTTTTGGATAGCTGAGATGACTTATATATGGGCTACAGCAGGGATCAGGAGGAGAAATTAGAGTTGGGCCTCCATTGGGCTTAAGTATCAAAGTTTAGCCCAAATATTATACTTAAGTCCAATGATAATAATATATTCTACTAAAATATTATTACTGCACTACCGTTCTAATCCCATAATTATGTTATGGGCTCCTTCTTATTATGAGCCCGTTAGTCTCCCCATGTTTAAGATATACAATGTCCATTAATTAGTTAAGTTACTGACAACTCCATTAATTAATATCTCATCCGAGAGTAGTACCACTCAATCTCATTATCATGCAGTAATAAATCCACTTGCAGGGTTTACATGATAATCCTTATGAGCTCCTCAAGGGGACATCATCAACCTATGACGGACACAGAGTCCTTCTACAATCAACAGCACACCATAGAGACAACACTACTTCCCAACTCACCGAGTTTGTTGATTTAATTACATGTAAATCTCACCCATTGATGAATCAAAAAAATAAATACTGCCTTACGTGTCAAGGTTATTGTATAGGGATTAAGAGCATGAACATTTATAATAATTGAGATCAAGTTCTTCTATAAGTCTGTATAAGTCGAACGATCTCAAGCGGTCCTACTCAATACAAACAAGTGTACTAATGTGATTCTATAGCCAAGACAAGCTAATACCAAATCACACTACAACCATCCCGATAGAGAGTCCCCGTCTATCTCAATTGTGAGCATCTGTTTATACTTTATAAGGAAACCGATAATATGATCTTCCGCGTGTTGTCGCACAACATATTATCTACAGTATAAAGTAAGTGGACTATTGCATCATGCATATAAATAAATTATAAGACGCAATCATTTGATCATATGATTCTCATTTCAAATTAATTGTTTAAACATTGTTCATACAAAAAACTAGGCTTTTAGTATGCAATCCAATAATCTCCCATTTATACTAAAAGACTATGCTGTCATATCTTCTATCATACATCTGATTCTCACTCCCACTACACGACCATCAAAAGCTTTCGCCTTAAGGTCCTTGTAAAAGGATTTACTAGGTTATCATCCAATGCAATCTAGGAGACAACAACCTTCCCCTCATCATACTATTTCTCGTAACAGGTGGTACTTTCGCTCTATGTGTTTAATTACTTTATGGGCTCGTGATTCCTTCAAGTTTGCAACTGCATGATTATCATCAAAATAAATTGTGATATCCTTGGGCAAACTAAGAAACACTTCAAAGTCCATCATGAAGTTTCTAGAGTCATACAGATACTTTGGCTGCCTCATAAGCTCCAATTTATCATCTTTCCATGATGGAATCAGGAGTCTAAAATGTATTTCTATATAACACTCCTCCACATTATGACTCTACTTCTTAAAATTAAACACATAACCTTTGAGGTGGATTTACTGCCGTCCCTATCTGATTTGAAAAATCCGAATCTACGTAACCCATAAGAAGCAGTGAATCTGTTCGGTAAGTGCACATATAATTTCTAGTCATTTTCAAGTACATAAATATGTCTTACCACAGTTCAACATTCTTATTTCGAGTTACCTTGATACCCACTGTTCATGCCTTTGGCAAAACAGATATCCATTCTCGTGCATAGCATTCCTTAGATCAAGCTTCCTTATTCGCCAAAGCATAAGAAACCGCCTTGATCACCTTTATCTTCTTTTGTGTCTCAAGACACATTTCCTTAGATAAAGTCACATGCTAAAACAAATAAGGATCGTATCATCTCATGAAGCTTGAGATAAGCATAACATCCTTCTTTTGATCCGTATTACCGTGATCAAAAGGATATTTTTGCTTTTCTTAAGTCCGTCATTTCATATCGCTTTATTAACCATACCCATACGCCCAACAATACTCTTTCATTATCTCCAATGAGCAATATATCATCTACGTACAATACAAGAGATACTACTACATTTTCGTCACTTTTTTCAATACACAAGACACATCCGAGCATTGATTAAATCCATACGCTTGATTTCTTCATCAAAACGGATGTTCTATAATCTTGAAGCTTGCTTTAGTCCATCGATGGACACTTTTAAGCTTACTATCACAATGCTCTTAGTTATTTGCAATGAATCACTCTGGTTGCTTCAAATAGATGTTTTCCTCAAGACTTCCATTCAGGAAAGTTGTCTTCACATCTATTTGTTATCCCTCATATACTATAAGAGTAGCAACAGATAAAAGAGTTTGGATCGACTTAGGCATAACTACCGGCTAACATGTTTTTCTCATAATTGAACCCTTTCTTTTTGAGTATATCTTTTCGCAACAAGCTATGCTTCCAAGGTTTTCACCTTATCCTATGATCCTCTTTTATTTTACAGAGCTACTTCCAATGGCTTTACACCATATAGTGGTTCTATAAGCTCTCAGATCTAATTTAGAATTCATCGATTCTATTTCAACATCATTGCACTAGCTAAGATATCGCATTTTGATCTTTTGGACTAAATAAATCACCCTTCATTTTTCTAGGACATCCCACAAACAGACAAACATTCATGCGAATTACTGTTTCTAGGGCATATCCATAAAATAAATTTAATAATTTCAAATAACTTATCATCTATCCAACCATTTCCTTAAGAGTCTTTCTCTTATTAGGATTATAAGATGTGTTATTAATTACTATTTGTTGCATCTGTGGGATATACATGATTTAAGAGTGAACAAATTGTCGCCAACGTACAACAACAGATTATAGCTTCATCCTTCATTACTATGACCATGTCATTTAAATGAAATAGAGTATCCATCCGTAAATGCATAGAAACCGAAATAAAATTCTTTCTATGAAAACGTATGTAAAGATAATTTCTCATAACCAAACGTTTATCCTTATCGTAAGATAAATAAACAACTCCCACTGCAACAGCCACTACTCTCGTAGTATTACCCAAGTCCATAATAATCTCATCATCACATAGTTACACGCTCTTAGTGATTCCCGTATCTGCACAGAATGTGTCAGCAGATGCCATCACTAATCATGCTTCATTGTCTAGTGAATGAGATACTAACCTTGTTCACATCTTGATGAAATTGAATTTCCTTTGCCACATGTTTTGTCAGAAATTCCCCACCATATACAATCTCTTGTATTTCAGGTAGAACTTACTCAAAACACCTAGGCAAACTATGGAGAATTAAATTGACCTAAGTTTCCCTTCAATTTCTTCTCCAAGCTTTTCAATTCATTCATCAAGTCAACCATGACTTCTTGCCTTTTAACTTCACTCAAGTATTCGAAGAGTTCCATGAGACCATCATATTTCTATGAACCTCTCACCTCTCCACTAGAGACTTTAATAGGCATCACAGAACATCCTTAGTGAGAACATATATTTATATTTTCCTAAGCAGTAAAATTCAAAATCAAGATTCTTTTCTAATCATCTAATTTTGGACAAGTAAATATGTTTCTATTAGTATACAATAAGCAAGATAAAAGCATTTGAAATTACAGAGAATCACAAATAAATACACCGATCAAATCTTTGAATTTTATCCATTTATATTGGTTCCCTCAAAACAATATAAAAATAAAATTCACTGACATCTCAAGTACCGTGAATCTGCAAGCCATGATAGTATGGACGTTTACAAACTCGAACATTTACAAGAGAATATTTTACCCATTAATTTCATTTGTCAACCTAACCTCATGACAAAATAATTAATAGTCGGTTCCTTTTTAGCCATGCAAATAAAAGTAGTGACTCCGATGGGGAGGATACTTATTATTTGCATCTAAGTGTACACCATTATTTGACCCAAGTCCATTGCGCAAGCTTATGTGCCTTACAGATGGAGAAGTACACACGCGCTTGGATAACTTCCTATAGTCATCAATTATAAGTTTGTACCAGTGAACCGCATATAAACTCATCCGATAGGGAGGAAGGCCTATGTCAATGCGCAAGTTCATATGCATCACTTTACAAATATAATTTTTTTTAAAGAAGTATGTTCCAGCAATCCATGAATAAACTCATCCGATGGGGAGGAAGGCTCTAATGCCGACGTGCAATTTTATTCACATCGCTAACAAACTAATAATGGAGGCCGCGAGAATTAATAACCAATTCCTCTCCCACTTAGTAATTTAATATCGAGGGTTTTTACATGCATATAATATTCAAAATAATATACACAACCTAGCATGCTCCTATTACGGCAAATAAGACAGTAAATCAAGTAGAACATGCATCCAATCCAAATATATAACAATAATTGATAAATTAAATAATTATTAGCAATTATATAAAAGGATATAAAAAATGGGCAAAAAAAAATTGACTTGGTCAACAAATCAAGCAATAACTTGCACAACAAGTTGGATAATAAAACTTGGGCCCCAACCCAACTCCCTTCTCACGTGAATACTTGGTTCCAATAGAAAGTGCAAACTGAATTGGTGTGGGGACCAATCCAAACTTGCCATGTCATCAACTTCACAAGCCTACAGCAACCGAAACCACCACCTGAAGTGGTGCCACTCCACCCGTGCTGCTGCCCGCCGATCAGTTTCTGGTAGACATAGCCATCACCAGCACGGCTCCTTTCGTGATCACCCGTCGAAAACGTCGCCATCCCAGCCAGCTCACCAGAAACTACCTGTTGCCGAAGTCCCGTCGTGAGCGTTAGTAGACTGCCAATGCAGCGCTATTCTCCGATGAGCTGCCTGCCTGCCGGTAATCCTTCATCCAGCCATCGCCAACTGCCACAGTCAGCAAGTAGAACCTCCAGGTCTGCCAACTGTTCGCCGTCGCTGCAGTTCAATCCTGCAATAGCTCGCTGGAAAGAATGGTTAGCCAAAAAAATTCGGAAGAACGTGCTGCCGAACATTCTAATCACCTCAGAAAGCTTTGGCGACTCGCTGGTCAGGCTATCCGAAAGCCCACTTCCCAGCATCGCTGAAAACTCCCTGCCAGCCTGATGTCGTGATGATCATCACCGTAACTGGTGATCAAGCGCTCGCCATGACACTGTCGCCATTGAGCTCAAGTCCACGCCGCCGAACAGGTATAAGTCTAACACTCAAAGCTCTTGCTAGCCACGCCTCCGTCAGCCAAGCTTCCTACCGTGCCTTGTACAGCCAGTCGGTCGCTGGCCACCTAGCAATCCTCTGCCATACCGTCTGGCATCAAGCATGCCCAGCACGACAAGGGAATCATCGGAAACGCGTTGAACTAGTCCCAGCTTCGTCAGACCCAATCAACACCCGACTGCAGACTAGACCAGAATTCACGCTGAACCGTTCTAGTCTGTTGCAGACCCGACCTTCTAAGCTGCAGACATGATCGGAGACAGGTACCGACCTGCTCGGAACTCCATGGAGATTCAACCGAAAAGCCTAGAATACGCCAGAAACTACTGCAGAACCAATCGAAAATACTCTAGCCCTTCTATCGTGCAATGTCATACCGTGCATCACCACCAGCCATCTTCGCTAGCGACACACACCTTTTGGCATGTTTCGAGTCGTCAACGATCAGTAGCAGACACTGCCCTTCAACGACATTGACAATCGCGCACATCAATCACTTTCACCATCAGCATAGGTTTTCATATTGTCAACTATGGCTTTCACCACTCTGCCGTCAATAACCAGCCTCTCACCGGTGCTCAACATCCTTTCACCGATCTTTCACAGGCGACTATTACCGTCACCAAGAAACCGATTGGTGATGTGTGTGTGTTGTGTACAGTGTTGGCGTAAAGAAAAAAAACATGGAGTATCCGTGAAGAACTACTTAGGGTTTTGCAGCCATGAATTTAAAAGGCATATACAGATTGTACAAAACATCAAACCCTATCAAACGATCATAACTCACATATAATTCACATAAACCCTAGCCTAACATATCACGCTTTACCACAAAATCGAAGCTCTGATACCAATTGTTTGCGTTCGATCATTTGGTTAATATGACCCGTTAGGGTTCCATACGTCTCTAACATACAGTGGAAGCATGAAAACAAGAAATGTATTACCTTTCACCAGGGTATGTTGGAGAAGATAGATTCTCGCCGGCAGCCTGTGCAGTCCCACCGTTTTGGGCATAACACTCTCATCCGATGTCAGATTTGAGTGATCTACATACCAAAATGATTCTCTCTTCCATGGCTTTCTATCAGTATATCACATGTCCTATTCTGATATCTGTACGATTTTATAAAAATCGTAGAAAGTGGCGGACAGCAGCAGCAAACAACCTTCCAATCTTCTGCTGTATTTGGGCGACGATCCTCGAGATCTTCTCAATCTGCTGTTCCTTCACCCTCCTCACAGTGTTAGGTATAATTAATATCTTCGATTATGATTTTTGGACAGCTAAGATGACTTATATATTGGCTACAACAGGTGCCAGGAGGAGAAAATAGAGTTGGACCTCCATTGGGCTTAAGTATCTAAACATAGCCCAAAGCTTATACTTAAGTTCAATAATAATAATATATTCCACTAAAATATTATTACTGCACTACCGTTCTAATCCCATAATTATGTTATGGGCTCCTTCTTATTATGAGCCCGTTAGTCTCCTCATATTTAAGATATACAATGTCCATTAATTAATTAAGCTACTGACAACTCCATTAATTAATATCTCATCCGATAGTAGTATCACTCAACCTCATTATCATACCGGAATAAATCCACCTGCAGGGTTTACATGATAATCCTTATGAGCTCCTCAAGGGGACATCATCAACCTATGACGGACACGGATTCCTTCTACAATCAACAACATACCATAGAGACAGCACTACTTCCCAACTCATCGAGTTTGTTGATTTAATTACATGTAAATCTCACCCATTGATGAATCAAAGAAATACATACTATCTTACGTGTCGAGGTTATTGTATAGGGATTAAGAACTTGAACATCCATAATAACTGAGATCAAGTTCTTCTATAAGTCAGTATAAGCCGAACGATCTCAAGCGGTCCTGCTCAATACAAACAAGTTTACTAATGTGATTCTATAGCCAAGACAAGCTAATACCAAACTACACTACAACCATCCCGATAGAGACTCCCCGTCTATCTCGGTTGTGAGCATCTGTTTATACTTTATAAGGAAACCGATAATATAATCTTTCGCGTGTTGTCGCACAACATATTATCTACAGTATAAAGTAAGTGGACTATTGCATCGTGTATATAAATAAATTATAAGGCGCAATCATTTGATCATATGATTCTCATTTTAAATTAATTATTTAAACATTGTTCATACAACAAACTAGACTTTTAGTATACAATCCAACAGGGACGGCACTGGAGGCAGCGGAGATTGAGCCAGCGACGAAGAGCTCACTGAGAGATGAGTGGCCACTGGCGGCAGAGAAGCGGGTGGTGTGGTGGTGGGAGGAGGAGTTGCAGCTAGTGGTGGAGAATTAACCGCCAGTGGTGGCGAGAAAACAGGGGGTGGGGATAAAACAGGGGGCGGAGAAGAGACCGATGGCGATGGAGTTGGCAGGGCTGGGGACATGGTTGGAGGAGACGATGGAGATTGTCCAGCGACGCCGGCGATGACAATGCAGATCAAAGCTACGAATAGTTGCAGGTTATGAGGCATTATTGTGCGCACTCTCTCTCGGTTTAACGTCTGCACCAGAGAGAAAGCATGTGAGGTGTGAGTGAAGGTTTTAGATAGAAAGGTAACGTCAAAATTTTACTCCACACTACGCCATATCGGATATGGATCTGTCACCATATAATCATCTTTCTTTAACACGTACTTTTGCAAACCTCATTTATGCATCCTTTACTTTTACAATGTTTTATTTAAATCAAGATTGCACTATCGGTGTGCTTTCGGATTTCTTGCATTGGATAATGCCTGAATGTAGTTACTTGTGAGTAGGGGTGGCAATTCGTGTTAACGGGTTGGATTTCGTGTCGACACGATAGTGACAAGACACGATAAGGGCAAACTCGAACACGACAAATAAGAATTCATTCCAACACGACACGAACACAAAAAATAATGGGTTGACACGACACGACACGATAACAACACGATAAGAAAATAAAAAATAAAAAAATAAAAAATACTAATTAAAATAAATAAAATTTTAAATTAATATATTTTAAAATTATTATTAAATATTTTTATCATATATTTTTCTAATTTTATATTTATATTGGGTTGTTAACAGGTTATTGGGTTGTTAACGGGTTAATGGATCATCTGTTAATATTAATCGTGCTTAACGGGTTGACACGAATCCGACACGAACACGACACGAAATTTTCGTGTCCTTATTGGGTTGACACGAACCCAATAAGGCCAAACACTAACCCACAATTATCGTATCGTGCTATCGTGTCGTGTCGGGAATTGCCACCCCTACTTGTGAGTTTCATCAAGGTTATCTTTATACATGAAAGCATGAGGTGAAAAAGAAAGACTTCTTCGTCTGTTAATGCCTGCATTATACAAACCCAGTAACTGGCTCATTAGTTCACTACTACAAAGTCTAAAGTGACTACGTAACTGAATGATTATAATTTTTTAATAAGTCTTATTAGAGCTTTGTTTCACATTGTTGCTGTGAATAAAATAGATTTTAATGTGATTTGAGAAAGAATAATGTATATTGGCATAACCAATTTGAAGGTGCCTAAACTATCAACTTTTACTTCAATAGGTCCTTAATTTTTATTTTAAAAATTATATCTACTCTTTTCGAGTGGTTTTGTAAATCATCAATTTTCTATATGGAGTCGAAATACGTGTAAGACGACTTAGGTAAAGAAATGTGCAAAATCCTTGTTTAAAAATTAATTTTGCATAATTTTCTATGTGGAGTCAATTTTGCAAATTTTCTATGTGCAGTCAAGATATGCGTAAAAGAAGGCTTAGGTTAAGAAATGTGCGAAATCATTGTACAAAAATCAATTTTGCACAATTTTCTATATAGAGTCGAGATACTTGTAAAAGACGGCTTATGTTGAGAAATGTGCAAAACAAATTGTGCACAACAAATTGTGCAAGATAATTTGTGCAAAACACACCACCGGACCGCCGCCATCCGGTTGTCGGATCATCGTGGGACGATCGCCGTTCGGTCGCCGGTCAACTGCCGGACCGTCGTCGCCGCCGGCTGTCGGAACTTAAAATGTGCAAAATAAAATTATGCAAAACAAATTGTATAAAATAAAATTGTGCAAAATAAATTTGTGCAAACAAATTGTACAAACACATAGGGGTATTTATGGTATCACAATCATAATTGTGTAGTTATGAGTAATAGTACTTTGAGTCATGTAATTTATAATAATTATGCATTATTTTATGTATCCAATAGTAAGTGACCCTAACTTTAAATAGACTAAATATTTTATTGTATTATTTAGGTTTTGACAGAGTAATATAAAACATATAACAAAAACATAATCCCTAAATTATGAGATTATATATTATTATATTATTTTGAAATATTTAAATGGATAGCATGTATATTATTTTATGAACTTTCTACTGTAAATTATATATATATATATATATATATATATATATATATATATATATTGAATTAATTAATCAAGATAAAACTATTAAAATATAAAATTTGATTTTTTATGTGATAATATTTTTTTATTAAGAATTATTTTTAGTATGTCTAATTAGATAAATTCTCTTGTGAGACATTATATATATATGTAAGACGGTTTGTGAGATATGTTAAAGTATATCTATTATATAGATAAAATATGTTTAATAATTATTAAAATATATTTTTTAAAGTATGATAAATGATGAATTAAAGTAAGATTTGAGGGTGTTATAATATGATTTTAGTTTATTTATTTATGTATTATAATTTTTTTGTTGCATTATAGTAGAAAAAAATGGAGCGGATAGGGTCGGGTGAGTTCGAATAATCCTGGATTATCCGCAAGATCTACTAAGATTGCGGGTATCCATTTACTCGCGGATTATCCGTATACCCGATGAATATACCCGTACCCTACCCGAAGCTCTATTTTAGGGTAATAGGGTAGGATATGGGCAGGGAGGGTAGGATATGGGGTAGTATGTAGATTTGTCATACTCGTACCCCTACCCATTACCATCCATACCCTTACACTACTCTATTAACCTCAAATGTATCATCGAATAGTGTACGGATAATAGACTCCAGGTAACTATGGGGCCCAATTTTTCTTGAGGCTTTCTAGTCTGGCCTTAAGAGTATGATTAATCACTTTGTTTACTGCTTCAACCTACCCGTTCGACTGGGGGTAATAAGGTGTTGAGAACAACTTTTTTATTCCCAAACCATCGCAGAATCTCTGGAGCTGCATGCCCTCGAACTGTTTTACATTATCTGTCACAATGGCGTTGGGTATCCTGAAATGACAAACAATGTTTTTCCATATGAAGGTTATCATATTTGCCTCATTAATGGTGGCCAACGCTTCCGCCTCTGCCCATTTTGAAAAGTAATCTACTGTGACCACGGCGTATTTGATGCCTTCTCTGCCGGACAGGAACAGGCCTATCAGATCGATTCCCCATTTTGCAAAAGGTCAAGGTGTTGCTGCCGTGACTAACTCGGTGGAGGGAGTTTTGATTATGGGGGAATACATTTGGCAGCTTCTGCACACTCTAGCGTATTTGATGGTGTCCCTCCTAAGAGTAGGCCAGAAATAACCTTGTCGAATTATTTTTAATGCTAGAGCTTGACCTCCCGAGTGGTTCCCGCAGACTCCTCCGTGAACCTCTGCCAACACTTTGACAACTTCCTCCTTGTCTAAACATCTCAGCAACGGTGTTAAGTATCCCTTCTTATACAGCACATCATTTACCATGGTATATCTTGTGGCTTAGAGTCATAGTCCCCTAGCTTCCGTTTTGTCTTCCGGCTCCCTTCCTTCTCTTAGAAAAGCCATGATGGGGATCATCCATGTTTATTTCTCATCGACTTGCTAGATCATCTTATCACTCGGAGCTTATTGTTTCACTATGCTGATGCTTCCTAGTCGTTCGGCATTTTCCGAGGTCGCCAATCGAGCCAATGCATCTGCCTGTGTGTTCTGCTGTCTGGGAACTCGCGTGATGTAAATATGATCGAATTTTTGTATCAGATCCGCTACTAGCTTCGATAGCTCACTAGATGCTGGTCTTTGGCCTCGTAGTCTCCTTTTATTTGATTAAGCATCAGTTCCGAGTCACTGAAGATCATTATCTTCCTGACCCCAATTGTTAGGGCCATTCTCATACCTGAGAGTAAAGCTTCGTACTGAGCCTCATTGTTGGTTGCGGGGAATCCGAACCTGATCGTCGAACATAATATCTCTCTGCTGGGGCTTGTGAGTACTATGCCAGCTCCGGAGCCATAGGTTGTGGACGATCCGTCTACCGACAATTACTAAGGTTTATCGATCACTTCTCCTGGTAATACGGGGATGGTGAGCTCTGCTATAAATTCAGCTAGTGCTTGCGCCTTTATTGCCATTCTGAAGACGTATTTAATATCAAATTGGCTTAATTCCACAACCCATTTCATCAGTCTTCCTGCCATGTCTGGTTTCGAGAGCACTTGTCTCAGTGGGAAGGATGTTACCACCTCAATTGGATGTCCCAAAAAGTATGGTCTCAGTTTTTGTTCACTCATTACCAGGGCATAGGCAAGCTTCTCAACTGCTGGGTACCTGAGCTGAGCATCTTGGAGCATCTGACTCACATAATACACCGGCTCCTATTGCTTCTTCTAAGTTCGGACGAACACTGTGCTCAATGCCGACTCTGAGCTTGCTAAGTACAAACTCAGAGATTCGCCCAGTAGTGGTTTTGACAGGGTCTGTATGTTAGCCAGTGCATTCTTCAATTGTTCGAAGGCTTCTTGGGCTACATGTGTCCAATCAAATTTCTTTTTTCGAATCACGTCCATGAGGGGTTTGCATTTGTCGGACGCTCTGGGTAGAAAATGGCTGAGGAATGCAATCCTTTTAGCCAGTCTCTGCATACCCTTGGAGTGCTTTGGAGGCTCCATATCTTGTTTGGCTTTTACTTTGTTCGGGTTTGCCTCTATCCCTCTCTTGCTTACCATGTAACCAAGGAAATTTCCTGTGGACACCCCGAAGGTACACTTCTAAGGGTTAAGTTTCATCCCATACTGCCGCAAGATATCGAACGCTTTGCTTAGGTAGCGTACGTGGTCATCTATATCTATGCTCTTGACCAGTATATAATCCACATATACCTCCATAATTTTTTCCAGCTCTTCTCGGAACATCTTATTTACCAACCTTTGGTACGTGGCACCTGCATTTTTCAACTCGAATGGCATCATTACCCAGCACAACAAGTTCCTCTTATTGTAGAAGGCTATTTTTTCTATATCGTCTGGGTGCATAGGGATGGTGATAGCCCGAATATGCATCCATAAAGCTCATCAGTTCGTGGTCAGCCGTGGCATTAACCATCTGATCGATGTACGGTAGTGGGAAGCTGTCCTTTGGGCATGCTTTGTTGAGGTCCATGAAATCGATGCACAATCTCCAGGACTTATTTGCCTTTTGCACCAAGACCGGGTTAGACACCCATGAGGAAAATAGAGCTTCCCTAAGTTATTCGCTAATAGTTTCCTAGCCTTCGTCTCAATGATCTCGTATTTTTCAGGGCTGTACTTTCTTTTCTTTTGTTCCACTGGGTGGTAGGACGGGTTCGTATTGAGTCGATAGCATGCATTTTTTGGGTCTATCCCTCGGATGTCGATCGGTGCCTAGGTAAACACGTCTAGGTTTGATTTCCAAAACTCGATCAAAGTCGTTCTGTGCGGTTCTTTCAGCTGCGATCCGACATACAGTTCCAAGTCCAAGTTGCTTGACTCCATTCTTATTGCTTCGACTTCCTCAACTGGTTCCCCTATTTTCCTTTCTTTTCTAATCTTGGATCATCATTGCTTATCGGAGGTAGGTTGATTTCCATGTCATTGAAAGGTCAGAACTCCTGAGCACCCCTTGGCTCCAGATCTGTCGTTATTAGGCAATCCAGGGGGCTTCTTCATGGTTCGCCCCTTCCCCTTGGTTTGGTTGCTCCACTACCATTAGCTGGAAGCTCTGGTCATGATAGTTGAGTCTGTCTCCCCTTTCAATGAACAAACATTCTCTTGCTTTCCTCTAGCTACCTCTGACGGTGCCGACTCGACCATCCGTGGTTACAAACTTTATGTATTGGTGAAGCATCGATGGGACAGAGTTGAACCCATGTATGAATGTCCTTCCAAGGATACAATTGTATGATGATGGGAGGTCCATTACTTTGAATTCGAGAGTGTATTGTGACTTCACTGCCTGTTTCTCATTTGCCATTTGGATCGATAGATCTATTTGCATTAAGGGGGGTGGTGATGGCATTACCGAACCCTCGAATCTCATCAGTACATGGGGATACCTTGTGGTGGAAAGGTCCTTCGATGGCTTCAAATGCCTCTTTGAATATAATGTTCGTGTAAGCTCCCGTATCAACCAGACATCGATGTACTTTTACACCTGAGATTGTGGCCGAAATTACTAACGGGTCGTTATGGGGGCTCGCACATCCACGAGGTCTTCCTCAGAGAAGAATACGTCTGACTCGTGTAGTGGCGGCCGGGGAATTGTTCTGAACACATGTTGGAACCTGTCAAGCTCTCGCAGTTCAGCTTTTCGTTTTCTCCGCGACTGAGTGGTCAGGGCTTGTGACATTGATGAGTGATATTTTCACCTAGATTTTAGTGTCTTTTTATATGTGTTTTCGTATATTTCTATCCGTATTTTATGTGTTATTTGGTTGTGTTTTGTGTTTTCATGGAAATGTGTGTGAATGAGCTTAAACCTACTATTTTCACTTTTTATTTGATGCTAAATAGGATAAGGAAGATGTAGGAAAAGCGGAACTCAATTTGGAGTTGAAACGAGGGAGAACGAGCCAAAACAGTGAAGGAATCAGGGCAGCAGCAACACGACTGGCCGTGTCGGTGGCACGAGCCGTGTCGCAGTACACGACTCGTGTAGCTAACACGGGCCTGTCCAGAATGGTCGTGCGGCAACATCTATTCATCCAACATGACCACCACTTGGCCGTGTTGCGGAGCTCGACTCGTGTTGCAGCACACGACCCGTGTAGCCAACACGGGCCTGTAAGCGATGGCCGTGCGGGAGCATCAGTTCACGCAACACGGGCACCTCATGGCCGTGTTGCGCCACACGACTCGTGTCGTGTCTTGGATCAGAAAAAAATCAGAATCCTTCTAGAAGGCCCAAAAGGGTATAAATACCCCTCCATTCATATTTTATAAAAAAAATCCGATTTCCACCCCTTACACACACACCTCACACACCATTTCTTCCATTTTCCACCATCATCTTCATCCATTCTTCATCCACCCATCTACACTTGATCCCCTCCATCAAATCCACCATCCAAGTGATCAAGGAAGCAAGGGAGAGTGAGATCACAAGAAGAAGAAGGAGATCTCCATTGGAGCACTTCAAAGGGGGAATCTAATTCTAATTTTTGTGCATTTCTTTATAGATTGATCATGTTTTGTAAGGATCTTAATGTCTATGTTAATTTTCTTATGGATATGAGAGGCTAATCTCCTTTGTGAGATTAGCTCCATGATTGGTGTTGGATAATTTAGTTTTTATGCAAATTGATTTTAATCTTGAATGGGCTTTGTGTTATTTCTATCATTGATTGTTGATTGCTTGATGTATATGATGATTTGTGTGATTAATTGTCATGGGCATGTGATTAGATTGAGAAATCAATTATGTGTTTAGGATAGTTCATTGAATCATTTCATCATACACTTCATGTGCATTAATTTAGAATGAGATAGAGATATCCTTCTAGATTTAGAACCCTTTGATAGAACATTTGATTAGCTTAATCGAGAGGTTGGTTGATTAAATGAGGAGACCCAAACAATTAGTGAATTCATAGTACCTTAAAAGGGAATATTGCTTATGATTTAGTACCTAATTAGGGAACTCATAGAGTAATTAGTACCTAGTGGGAGGTGTTTGCTATTGTCTCGATCCTATGTGCGTTTGGGAGCCTTGTTGAGGGCCTACATCCTATCCATCTCGAGAGAGAGTTTAGGTAGAATTAGTGATCGCTTCTATACCTTGTCCATGAGAGATTAGAATTAATTGCATGATTACTTAATTATCTATGCCATGATTGTTGTTAATCTCATCCTTGCATCATTTGGAACCCTTTTATCTTTGCATTCTTTTTATCTTTATTTCTTGCTTTAGCATAATTGCATTCATTTGCTCCTATCCTCTCTTCCGTCGTCCTTATAAAATCACGATAAACTTGAGATAGCTTAAACTCTAGTACCTTCCTCCCTGTGGTTCGATAATTTCTTTAATTGGTCATTCTCCACTATATTAAGGCTAATCAGACATCCCCACATATCTTTCATCCATCATGTACACTTCTCGAGGTGGCGTGGGCAGTCGGTCGCCTGGTCCTATCTGTCCTTGTGGATTGGCTGGTCCTTTCAGCCATTCGCCTATTATGACAGGCTGTTCTTCCCTTCGCTTCGGGCCCGACACTAGTTTATCTAGCTTCACATCATCGAACAGTTTTAGTAGTTCGGCCAGTAGGTTGCGGCACTTGTTGGTGTCATGGCCAATGGATTTGTGATACTTGCAGAATTTCTTCTTATTCAGCTTAGCCGGATCCGCTCGTATTTTGGGTGGGGGACTCAACAGGTTGGTATCTTGTATCTTGTTAAATATCTCTTCGGGAGTGAGTTGGAGTACCTCGGTCATTACCTGGATTTGGTCATCATCCGGGAATGGTTTGAAGGAAGACGGAGCTCTATAATCTTTCTCCCCTTTTTTCTTTCTCTTGTCGCCTTTAGACTTCTTGTACTCTTTGAGAATTTCTTCGCTAACACTTGACCCGAGGCCATGAAGGCCACATAACTGCCCGGCAGATTTGCTGACAGCTAGTCCACATAGGTGATCCGAGAAGCAAGGCGGCGATTGCCAAAATGGTCGATGTTTCATCCGAGACCTCTTCCATGTTGGCACGTTGTTCATTGAACCTCTTCATGAAGTCCTTTAGGGACTCCTTCGATCCCTGCCGCAAGCAAGCCAACTTCTGTTTTGGCTCTTTTTCCTGTCCCAAATATACAAAATGGGACGAGAAGGCCGTAGCGAGTTGTGCCCATGAGTCGATAGAATTAATGGGAAGGGACTCGAACCACGAGTGTGCCTTATCTCCCAACATTAAGGAGAACATTTTGCATCGATATTCCTCTAAACTTCCTTGTGCTAACATCCAACCGATATACTTGTTGAGATGCGTGATCAGACTGGAATCTCCGGCGTACTGGGGGATCTGCGGAATTTGAATCTTTTTCATGGTGGCAGCTGTGACGACCCGATGGGTAAATGGGGTTCTTCCCAATTCTAGGTCGGGAATGTTGTGGGGTCTGGCTCCACTCTTTTTCTCCATTTTGTCGAGTCACCTCCTCAGTGCGTATATTTATGTGTTATCGTTTGAGCTGGGTTACGGGATCATCGCCCGCATTTTCTCCCATTTGCTCATGTCGAGACTTGATCGGATTCGGTCCTAGTCGGTCTTTGGCGCTTATGCGTCTGACAGTTTATGCGGGGGACCTACTAGTGACCGAGTTAGCATGGGATGCTGCCTTTCTCTGTTCACGTCCTTCGTCTACCATCTTTTAGGCCTTTCTTGGCTCCTTTTGTATGTTCTTTGGTCCTACTCACTCGTGCACTGACCTTCTGGGCGATGTTCGATCATGCTGCTGTTCATTAATTTGTTCTGCCGAATTCTCCTCAAGGCTAAAACTCAACCTTCGACTGGCAGTTTTCGGCCCTGCTGCTCGCTTCCCCTTCATTTGTTTAAGAAGATCGAAATACATCCTACGGCGAGATCTCTTTTTCTACAGTGCGGGAGGGTTCAGATCTCCTTGTCGATGCCGACTAGTAGCAGCGTCAGCCCGACTAGGGGTGGCTTCCTCCTGGCCATCCATCATTATAGATATGATTCATCCCAACAAGGTTTTGTCGGGTGTGGTGGGGTTCGGTCACGCTGTTAAATCATTGGCGACGGGGAATAGGGTGTGTTGAGGGTGGCAGCCGGTAGGCAAAGGCTGCTGAGTGGGTGAGGCGGCGGCCTCTTCCTCTAGTGCCAAATGTAGCTTGTCAGATTTGATTCCTCTCTGATGATGAGTTAATGTGGTTGTTTAGTAAAAATTAAGGGATTATCTGGGCTAAGCTAACATAACAGATGAGAGAGAGAATTGCCCCCTAGGTAGTCTTGTGCCTTTTTGAGGGGGTTGAATGAGTGATGTTTATTGGCATGGGCTTTCCCCATATTTATATTAGGTAACCTGACGTCATCTGAATCTGAATGAATTGCTAGGTCACTTTACAATATATGTGTACAGTGTGCGCATTTAATGCGCTTAGCCTCACGTGACTATTCTTAAGATCCACTTGAGGATATCCTCGAAGCAAATATCTCAAGGGCTATTTGTGGGTCCTGATCATGGGGGCAAGTGGCCAAGTGGTTTCCCCCGAGGTAGTGAAGTAGACGCGCCCTATCCCCCTATAGTTGGGGCCTATATGGCCTTTATTGGGCTTTTTGGCCACCCGACTCAATAGCGGGAAGGAGGGGGCGGAGGCCCAGAATCTCAAGCCCTACTACAAATTTAATTTAAAATAATTAATATTTTGTAATCTTGCCATAAATACTTTATTTTAAGTAATTCTTTCATGAAGATATGATATTTTAAAAGATCTACTATTCGAGTATCAATAAGCATAATTTACCTATTTCTAAATATACATTAATAATGTGTCGTCGACCCGTCTCATAATCGTCTCATGTATACCCGTCTCACAAGAGTGTATCCTTAAATATTTTTGTTGGATTGTTTTTTTAAAAAATTATAGAAGTAAAAGTTTTTTATAAAGAAAAAGGAAAAAAGATTAATGCTCGATTATCAATTAATTTACTACTACTAATATAAGTTTAATATTTTTGTGATATAATTGTGATAGAAAAATATTCCTGCACATCACTATGGTTTTATATATTTCAAGTCCCTAATTGGAGTACAAAAAATAATTTAAGTCCTGAATTGATAAATTAATTTATCAATTTTTTCCGATTTTGAATTGAAAGTCTAATTATTATGGTACATCGTTTCCTTTTATAGTAATAAAATATTAATCTTTTTAATATGAGGGTAAAAATTATATTTTCTTAAAGTAAAGTAAGACGAAAAAAATAAAAACAAAATATATACATTTAATAATAAAATATAAAATTATAAAAAATATATTACTCCCTCTATCCCACGTATTTTTACCCACTTTCCATTTTGGGGTGTCCCACGTATTTTTACTCATTCCATTTTTGGCAAAAATATATAATATTTTATTACCTATTTTTTACAATCTC
Organism: Pogostemon cablin; assembly: GCA_023678885.1. Lineage (NCBI taxonomy): Eukaryota > Viridiplantae > Streptophyta > Magnoliopsida > Lamiales > Lamiaceae > Pogostemon > Pogostemon cablin. Next base: position 22,975,505 of record CM042989.1, on the reverse strand, counting down.
AACAACTTTAATTACTTTTTTACACTTTATTCATCATTCCCAATAACTTTATTCACCTTTTCTTTTTAATTACTAATTTATCCCTACTTTCTCTTACATTATATATTAAAAAAATAAAATATCTTAATTTTCTTGTCCGTACAAACGGGTAAAAATACCTGGGACGGAGGGAGTATTATAAAATATATTTTTAAAATAAAAACACCATACATTGTAAAACCCATATCGTACACAGGGATAAAACTAGTCTAATACTAAAAGGTAGGAACATGCATGTTTTAGCCTTTCAGATATTCCGGATGATAATCCCATGTAATGTGGGACGACACGGTAATCCCATGTATGAGAAGAAATTAGAGATGTCAATTTCGATCTGATTTACAAGTTCCCGCTCCTCCTCGCCTGATTTGGGCCACCCCAGACCTGGCTCGTAATGAAAATGTGGCGGGCCGCCCCAGACCTGTTTAGAAACGGGCCTGGTCCATATCTCACTTCAGATTCGCGGGGTACCCGGCTCGACCCGTACATCTATATATATATATTATATTACTTATAGTTTATGTATTATTTAAAGTTATTTTTTAAAATCCTACCCATTTTATTATTATTATTATTATTATTATTATTATTATTATCTTTTAATATTGTGGTTGTTTGTGAAATTTGGTGATTAGAAATATGGAATGACGACCATAATTAACTCTGAAAAATAATGTCTAATTAATAATTATAATTAAAATGGTGAGTTACGAGCATCCGCAATTAAAAAAATAAAGTCCTTAAAGTAGTTAAAAAAAAAAGAAAAAAGAACAGGGCGTGGTAGTCCGGGTTTGGATCTAGAGTAACATAGTAAGACCCGTACGGGACATGGGGCGGTCAGGGTTGAGTCCGGCTAGTTAACTATCCAGCCTGACCTGGTCTATTGACATCCTTAGAAGAAATCGATGCATTTATTAGCTGAGAAGCGGACTCTTAAGATTGGGACTCCAAGTATGCCCAATCATTCATACATTAAGGGCACGTTTGCTTGGCATGATTAGAGGGTGATTGATGCGGTATTCCTCATAATGCCATATTTATCTCGATGTATTTATAATGCCTATAACCTGATATTATTTCAACTGAGTATTAACAATACATTCTATGGTATTGTATATCTTACTTCAAAAGGTGGAATACACAATATCAACATTTATTTTTTAGGTGTTATATAAATTTACCATTACACCCTTATCCAATAATAATACTACTACTATTAATAATAATAATAATAATAATTAATAATAAGGGATAAATATGTCATTTTACTTATTATCCCATTTGTTCATATTCAATAACAAACATAAATTAACTAGTTATCAACGATCTCATTTTTCCATAATACCAAATAATAATACAATTAATCATAAGTCAAACAAATCTCATTATACACAATCCTTTTATATCTCATGCCGTTAGCAGACTAGCTCTCATACAATTAATAATTATACATGACCTATTAATCCATTATAGATTAAAATATTATATTTTCTTCGTTGATTCTTAATATATCAATTTTACTATTTTGGGTTGTCCACTCTCAATATATCAATTTTTAATTTTAGATATATGGAAGTCATACATATCACTAACAGAGGCGGATCCAGGATTTATATTTTGGGAGTACAATATGTTATTTCTGTTCCATAAATACATGCACACATTTAGTTATTCATGGAGTTTAATAAAAAATGACTTTTTAGTTGATGATGTAAAAAAAATCGGTATTTAGGGTAATTGAACGGGATAAGTATATGAAAGGCTGATTTGACCAAATTAAGTGTAAAAATTGGTGATATTTTTATAGTATTGTAATATTGTAATGGTATTAATATTATAAGTTATAATTATTTTGATCATTTACAAATTATTTTAATGAATAGAAAAGAAAAATGTGCATATATAAAAAGGATGAAGAAATGTAGGAGTAATTTTTATGAAAAGCATATACTTCAAAAAAATTATTTTATGGTAATAAAAAAAATCTAAATTAGCACTCATTCTTATTTATTTCTTATTTATTTGAGGAGTTAAATTTATAAATTAAATATTCATTTTAAATTTTGTTTTCTAATGTACATTTTCTCTTATTAAAATAAGTAATGTTTGTTATTTACATAAATATAAATTTATTAATCATAAAAATAATAATTATAAAATGAGGATAAAAAAATTGGCTCCACAATTATATATACTCCATAAGGGTACATTTTTTTAAATTTTATTTTACTTAACCATATATAATAAGTGGAAATTTTTTAATTTGGGTACACCTGTACCTCTTGTTCCTTATTAAATCCGTCTCTGATCACTAATACAATTAAAATATAAAATCACACTCTACTGATAAAACTATACATTACACATAAAATAATAATATTTTTTAATTTACTTAAAAAAATACGTTAAAGCAAATGAGTACAGGAGGTAATTCTCAATCTATATACTCGAAACAAAGGTAAACATTTGTTCGATAAGGTCAACTGGGATTTGTTTAATTTAAATCAACTATATATATATTTGATCATTTGCAGATAAAAACCTATAAATTTTGGAGGATAAATGCATTAAAATAATCCGTCCTCTTCTCACAGAAGGTATCACTCAAAAACTACCCCATTAAAATATTTTAATCCAAACACCTTCCTCGAACTTTCCTTCACAAATTGTATATCGGGAAGGAAAGAATGCAATGCACCTGAATATGATAATGAAGTAAGAAATCAGTTGCTTTCCAGTTTCCACATCTCTCTCACATAATTTTTGTTCATTTACTTTCAAAACTGTAGTTAGAGTTTCCAAACATCTCCAATTCAAACTCAAATAATTTTCAGTCATGGCAGATCAGGCAGCTATTCAATACTTGCTTGAGACTTTAACTTCTCTGATTCAGAGAGAGATTGGAACCATCAGGAGTGTTGATAAGGAAATGAAGGAGCTTTCCGAAGGTCTCGCCGGAATCCAGAAGCTTTTGGAGGATGCAGAAAACAAGCAATTTGAAAGTGAAGCCATTAAGAATTGGCTTAGCCAGCTGAACGGCGTCGTTTTCGAGATTGAAGATCTAGAGGACGAGTACAACACAGTACTGAATCGCGAAGCCGGCCTGAAGAAAACTTGGATCAAATACAAATTTGGAAGAAGGATGAAGGAAGCAATTGAAAAATTGAACAAAGTTAAAAGCAATCGTGGTTTTCATTTGGACGAAATTGTTTCACGACATGAGTCAAACCAGGCTGATCGGAACCGTGAGAGCGGATACATTCTGAGTGAGCCAGATCACATCTATGGCAGGGACGAAGAGAAAGAGAAGATTGTGGATCTGCTGGTCAACCAAGTCAAAGACTGTGAGCAACTCTCTGTGTTGCCCATCACTGGTTTTGGGGGCTTGGGTTGTGTACAATGATGAGCGGATCACTCACCATGATCTCCGTCTCGGATAATTTTGACTTGAAGGCTATACTGGGAGCAATCATACAAGAAAAATCAGATTTGGAGGATTTGAAATCTAATTTGCAGCGCAAAGTCCAAGAAAAACTCAAGGGAAAAAGATACTTGTTGATATTAGATGATATCTGGAATGAGAATCAAGAAGACTGGGCTCAATTGAAGAGCATCCTGGGGTGTGGCTCTATGGGTTAGACACTACACGACTCGTAACAGTTGCAGATATCACGAGAACGCTTCCAACTCATTGCTTGACGCAGCTATCGCAAGAGCATTGCTGGCTCTTGTTTAAGTTAAGAGTATTTGGATCGGATCAAAATGAACAACGTCATAACTTGGAAATCATCGGAAGGAGAATCGTGGATACAGTTGGTGGCTAAGGTTCTTGGAGGCCTCTTACGGTTTAAGAGGAAAGAGACGGAATGGATTCATGTCGAAAAAAGCAATGTATGAAATCTTCCAAAAGCCTAAAATTCAATCATGCCAGTGCTGAGATTGAGTTACCGCCATCTGCCTTGTGTACTAAGAAGGTGTTTTGCCTATTGTGCGCTCTTTCCAAAGGATCATGAGTTCGATAAGATGGAATTTATCTTCCACTGGATGGCTCATGGATGCATATTATCAGATGGAATGCGAGAAGTTGAAGATGTTGGTGATGATGTATGGAACGAGTTGGCAATGAGATCCTTCTTTCAAGAAATTGATGCCAGTGGAGGACTTAGACTTGTCGTATTCTCATATTCATAGTCTACCTCGGACCTTTTGCCGCATTTACAATCTGCAAACACTAAAGTTGGTGGGGTGTCGTTTGCCTAAGAACATTATATACATGAGTAGCCTCCGTCATATGGATTTAAAAGGGTGCTCTGCCTTGAGTGATATGCCCTATAGAATAGGGGAGTTGGCTTGTCTGAAGACACTGAGTTTGTTCATAGTAGGACATGAAATAGGAAATCAAGTCGATGAATTGGGACACTTGAATCTTGGAGGGAGACTTGAAATTAAGCATTTGGCGCGCGTCAAAAACCATATGGATGCGAAGAAAGCAAATCTTAAAGGGAAACCGAACCTTCGACATTTGATCTTACCATGGGACGGTGATAGCATGTCCGAATCGACAAAAATGAGGAATGATGAGGAGGTACTAGAAGCTCTTGAACCGGCTGTCTTAAATCTGACAATTTTGAAGATACATGGGTTCAAATGTCGGAAATTGGCTTCTTGGATTAACTCGGTTGACTATAAAAAGGTGTCGAAATTGTACGCAGCTTCCTCCGCTTGGCTATCTTCCTCGTCTCAAGTTGTTGTCCTTGGCAAAGCTTGATATGTTGGAGTACATTCAGGTGGGGAGAGATGATATAAGATGTCCATATTCATCAATATTCCCTTCACTGGAGGAGCTCAAATTGCTTCGGTTGCCCAATCTGAAAGGGTTGTTTAAGGAGGAGGAAGTGGGAGAAATGTTCCCAAATCTAAAACGACTATCCATTACGAATTGTGAAAATCTCGCACAACTTGGACCACTCGGGTATCTTCCTCTTCTCAAGTCCTTGCATTTAGGAAGCCTTGATGCCTTGGATTATATTATGGATCTAAAAGATGATATTGGATATCCAAATTCCATGTTCCCTTCACATTGAGTGAATTGCCCAATCTGAAAGGGTCGTTAAAGGAGGAGGAAGCAATGTTCCCAAATCTTCAACGACTAACTATCAGGAGGTGTCCATCATTGATCCTCACATCAACCTTCGTGTTATCTAATCTCAGGGAATTGAGTTCATTTCATTGTAAGTTTGAAAATCTTTCATCTCTTTCAGTTGATTTTGGGGAGGAGAGTGATGAAACAACAACATGCTATTATAAGGCAGCACTGAACTGGAAGCAGGAGGCCTTTGTAATCTCAAGGATCTGAGTGTGGAGGGTGTTTTTCCAAAGGGTCTGAAGAAACTAATGATAAATGACTGCACAGAGTTTGAAGTGACGGAAGAGGAGGTCAAACACCTTCATCTCCTTCAAACCCTCCATTTGCAAAATTTCACAGAGATGGAATCCTTACCACATGCCTTGCGTCATCTCCAATCTCTCCGACATCTAAAACTATTCGATCTTCACAAACTGACTTCACCGCCGGAATGGTTGCTTGATCTCAAGTCTCTCACAGATTTGGAAATCAACTATTGCCCACACATTCCATCACTCCCCTCGACCATGAAGGGAATCACAAATCTCGAGCTCCTTTGGATTCAGGGATGAACAAATTTGGAAGGCCGATGTCAGCAACCGAATGGTGAGGATTGGCATATAATTGCCCACATTTTTCCCAATTACCACACATTTTGTAACCCATTAATTTCACCATACGCCGGAGGATTTTTTTGGTTATTGCTATTCATCAAAACACTTCTCTTTTTTCATGACTTTATCTCTGTCATCCCACTACACCCTAATTTTATTGGAAAAAAAAAGTCTTCTTTACATCGTTAATCATTAATCGCACGACCGATTAAAGAGATTTTAAGGATATTTTTTTTTTTACCATGAAAATGAAATTGAGATTTTATTTTTTCCTCCCAATAACAAATCTCACAAAAATGCCATATTTTTATCCCAGAAACTGATATGCTGGAGAAAATTAAATAAAAGCGAGCAGAGTCAAGCCAACGAATGAATGATATTTCTAGTCTTAATCGATGAGTTGAATCTATGTCGTTAGAGAAAGGATTACCAGCCTGTAAAGCCTTGCCTATTACATGAATTGTTCAAGAAGGAAGCAAACCAGTGCATCTTTTCACAAATACACCACTAACTAATGATATTTCTAGTTTAACTGAAAACTTGAATTCAAATACTATTACTAGTTACTACATATGTTGATCGATAACACTTGCACCGAGCGTAGCATGAACAAGGCTGGAAAAGAGGATCAGAGCACACAAAAACGACGAAATGAAGAGATTCGCCTGATGAACTCAATTAACATGAAAAGAGGAAACAGAAACACAGGCCAAGGTGACATAAAATATTACCTTGAGAGTCACAATAAAGCTAGAATAAATGTCAATCTGTTTCTCGATTTTGAAATGATTTAGCCTTGCTTCAAAGTGAAACAAATATTTTCGTCAAAAACATCCCTTCACATCCTGTCTTCTCTCTTCCTTGGAGCACAAAGTGATAATCTCATCTACCCTTAGGATCATCTCAACAGCAAAACAGCCTGCTTCACTTCCGATATGCCTAGTTCTGACATATCGCCAATAATAAAACTGAAACATGTAAAATGATATGCACATGGTTCCAAGTAACAAAATGTACAACTTTGTTGCTTCATAAATATGAGCAACAGGATATTAATTGACCATCCTTCCCCATAGCTTCTCAAGAATACAGATGGTTCAATGGCATTTGAGGAATAACCATTATGAGAGATTTGAAGTAATTAATTTATGATACAAATTCCCCCAAACTGAAACTTGTCAATGTATGCACTGTTTCACTTTGAGATCATTACGAAGTTCGTAGAATGTGATTACCAGGATTTGTAATGGTCACAAATTTAGGGACTAATTAATCTATCCCCCAGATGGGTAAAGCGAAATTTTCCTCTGACCATGAGAGTAACAAACGATTATCATTAATTTAAAACTTGGATAACACAACTACATTAGTATTAAATAAAGTCTTTCAGGTAACTTCGGATGTGGAGATGGCTTATGAACTTACTGAAGCTTTCTCCATGGAGACAAGACTACACCCCACCCTCCAACCCAAAAATAAATACATAGTTTGTTCTTCACAAATTAAATTGAGGTAGTGACTCACAGATCCAGAAATGACGTTGATCCGTGAAAATGCTTCCTGGCCAGGTCGTCGACAGCCTTGGCCATTACCATCTCAGGCCATCCACCTCCAAGAAAAATACTACTGTCAAGGCATCATGCAAAGATCTTTCAGCTTCATCTAACATATGAGGGCTGTCAAATGATCAGAAAGTGATCACATTAGGAAAAATAGTGTAGAGAAAAAGATGTTACACAAAAAATGGAACGATTACAAAGGAAGGTCATGAAACTCACTCAGAAAATATAATTTGTAAACAGTGACGGCAAAGTTAGAGAGATTGAATACGATTTATATAACAAAATCTAAAAAGATAACAAGTTCCCAAATTGTTGAATATGAGATTAGCAAAAAAATTTATAATCCTATAAATGAACACACTTGACGTCTCCGCATTCGAGAGGCTCAGTTTATTAACTTGTCGTAAGTTATTACGGATAACTTTTCCCAATATGTACATTAGAAAGTAAGTACCGTCCCACGAATACATTCATATATTTGGCGACATGGAGTTTAAGAAAAGTAATTTTTTTTTGTTATAGTGATGTAAGAAAGAGATGGGGTATTTTGGATAATTGAATAGAATAAAGTGTATATATGATATAGTTGATTTTGGCTCAAGTGTGTAGAAAGAATGTGGCATTTTTGTAATATTGTAGTATTGTAAGATTATTGATAGGGCGACGCTATTGCAACTCGAAATTTTACTTAGGGTACCCGACTTTTAAAATAAATGATAGTGAAATTCCTATCATACCCCACTCCTAAACTTATACAACACTAACTCTAATCTATAATCCCACAATATTATCCCCAGGGCATAGCTTAAGTGGTAGAGGGGATGGTGGAAATGTCTTCCAGCTGAGCTTGGTTGCTGCAGGGTGGGGGTTCAATCTTGCCTTTGGCATGGATTTGGCCCCTTGCAAGCACAAGTTTAACAATGAGTCCTCCCTATAAGCCACTTGAAGCACATCCTGCGATTTACCTCCTCCACCAATCCGCAGGACAGGGATGGTGGGGTACACCATTTATTATCCCACAATATTGCTAAGCTCACCCAAATACATTCCGCTCACGAGTACACACTAACATTTAAAAAAAAATCACAATTAGAAAAAACAAAGAGTTCTCCTCCTGTTTATCCACCACCACCACCACTTGTTCCATTTCCATATCACTACTATTCACCTTGCCAAACTCGCCCCCTTCCACGTCGCATTCCCTGCCACCATCTTTCAACCAGAATTTGAATTCATCTATATACGCACAGTGAAGTTGAGAGGTTGAATGGAAAAATGAAATTTTACATTTATTTGGAACTGTATATAATTTCTTTTCTCTGAGTAATTTATACTTGTAATAATTCCATATAATATTCTCCAAAAGATCAGATGAAATCTGATCCACGAAGGCTTTGTTCCCCTATATTAATTACTGTTAGGTTTAAAGGCCAAGCGGAACCGTGCTCACTCAATCCATTAGCATTATATTGTCCGTTTTGAGCCCATCATCATCCCCACTTCTAATCGATGTGGGACTTTGGTTTGACACCAACCAACATTTCCCCCTCAAACAAAGTCCCGTGGCTAGACATCAGAGTTTGAGATGCGTGACGGTCTGCCACCAACCGCGCTGCATTTTCCCCTTCAAACAAAATTCATCCCCACTTCTAACCGATATGAAACTTTGGTTTGACACCAACCAACAATTACATCCATCGTTGTCGATTGACTTGTTTGTCCATAGTGATCCTTCATCAAAGGTGGAAGATAAATCTGAAGTTCAAATACCACCTCAAAATTCTGTATAATTCCCCTCTTGTTTATCCAAATTAAGATCGATTAACACTACCCGTATCCCCCATCTGCACATAAGCGAGTTCTAGATTCAATCGAGGATGCGTTGTTTGAGCGAGAATATGCAGCCATTCATGAAAAATGAGAGGAATGTGTTTGGGTGGATTTAGTAATATATTTGGGTGAGATCAGTAAAATGAGTTGTTTAGAGTTAGCGTGGGTGTAAGTTTAGGATTGGGGTATAATAGAAATTTCACTATTAGTTATTTTGAGTTTTGGGTGCTCTTAGTAAAATTTTGGATGGCAATAGTGCCGTCCTTATTGATATTGTGTATTGTTTCCATTTTTAGGATGTGAAAGTATTCTTGCTTATTGATATTGTGTATTGTTTCCATTTTTAGGGTGTGAAAGTATTATTGGGACGGATTAGAATGGAAAATGTGAATGTATTCTTGGGACGGAGGGAGTATTAATCTTGAGAATCATATTCAAGCAATGCAAGGACAAAATTACTGCTTTAAATCAAAAAATTCAAGTCCTTGACAAATCTCTTATGATCAATTCTTCTTCACAATTATAGTTTTATAATGACTCTTATCACTACTGAAAAGTGGAAAATGAACTGCCAAGATACCTTGCACCTCTCAGCACAATTGTGCATGCCACCATTGCAACCCCAGAAAAGTGAATTAACTTGTCTTCACCAATCATAATTTCTTCAATGAGCTTGCAATGCCCAACCTTGACAGACTCAGGATTATCAAATATTGATGCAATCTCACCACCAGTAACAAGAGCAAGCCGCTCAATTCCATCAAAATCCTCATGTTCTACAGCAACTACTCCAACATCAGCAAATAATTCCTCTGGGAAATTGTAAATCAATTGTCTGTTAACAAAGCAGTTTATTCCATGATTGATAATCTTTTGGACCTTTTGCCTCATCTTTTCCTTTTCCGCTGCTTCTATCTCAGCAACCTTGGCCATTGAATCTACTCGAACACGTGCTCCATATATTTTTACTTTATCCGTATCCATGGCAGTATTAAACACCAAAATTTTTGCATTCTCTATACGTTTTGGTTGGCCAACACCAATTTTTTTTGCCCAAAATAAATCTGAATGAAGAAAGATGTCAACTTGAAATGAGTGGGTTGCCGCAAAACACAATTAAAAAATAGAACGAACTGTTAAATCTCGAAGATTAAAGGAAACAAGTATTGATATAAACTTTCTAATAAGAAACTGAGTTTCCATACATCGTTTTAAATGTTAAAAACTTTCTGTCAATTAATTAAAGCATTTATGAGCCAAAAAGTATTGCAAGATGAAGATAGGCTAAAATATAGCAGCTGTACTTCAACGAATAAGCTTAACTAATTTGTCTAAGGCATTCACGTAGCCTTTCTTCCTTAATTGATCAACGGAAAAAATAAGAAGAATTAAAAGTAATGCATACTTAAGTAAATTCCATACTGAATATTTTCTTCATCAAAGAAATAATGACATAGACATTACTGGAAACTGCAAAAAATGTGTCTCCAAGACACTTCTGGACAGTAACTAGACATGTTTAACAAGGAAATGATGTCTGGCTGGTTTTACCACCAATAAGCGCAAATCATAAAACAGACAATGAGCACAATTATATATTGCAATATATGAAGTTAAAAAGTAGCATCACGTACCCCTTATCTAGAAATGAATCTATCAATGAACCGCCAGGCTTCTTTATGATTTGAATGGACTCCAAATTTGTAGTACTTCCCTGTCATTTTAACCCAAGATATTTTTTAAAGAGAAAGTGAATGTTATGAGAAATGAGAAAGAGAGAGAAGAACACATTTTAGTTAGTCAAACACAAACTATACAACAGAGTGAAATCATACTCAGTTGAAAGATGACCATACCCAAAATATATATAATTGATAAGTAGTTTCCGGGCTATTACCGGTGTGCAAATAAGTCGTAGCAGCAGCAGTTGCATCTACTATTAGAGTAACTTCAGGATAATCCAATGCAACTGCATCGAACACACTTTGCCGGATACAGTTTGGTGTTTGAACACCTAAACGGATTAAACTCTCATCATCTCTATCATCTTAAGATATTACACAATAAGCTAAATAATAACCACGAAGATACATACGAATGGAGGTGCACATTAAAGAAAGCACTAAATCTAGTCTTCACTAGCTTATAGTCATCATCTTTCATCACTAGCCCATCAATCAACACCGCACCCACGCTACCTTTTGAAGCCGGTTTAGGTTGATTGTCGGAGTACAAATGCCTACGAAACAGTACCACGTCTCTACCCAAAGGGTCGCTCTCACGAACAACCTACGAGTGTGTATCATTACATACTTCCATTTTTATGATTACCCAAAACTTCAAAGGCAAAATGAAGTGACAATGTAAGTCATTCTTCTAAGAAATTGCAAAGCCATAACATAAATCTAGCTTCAGAAACTATAAATGCAAACTATTTTTACTTCAATCTTGCAAAAGCAACTCAACAAATACACCATTGAGGGTCAGCATCATCATAATTCAAAGGGAAATTAACACTTGTGCAAATCAGATCATGATGTATATCTTGTGGTCCGCCTTCATATCCTACCATAGAGTTTACACCGTCAAGTCGGTTCACAAGAGACTAACCCTAATTCAAATAGTATGATTTCTCAAGATCAAACCCTCAAAGGCGGCAACAGAATTCATCAATATTCTAACTTTAGCAAGAAAAACAGGATCCAACTTAAAAAATTCCAATAAAACGTCCTTTTCAAAATCAAATATTGAAACTTACTTTTCTCTACTCACAATCAAGAATCAGTAATAACTAAAAGCAGAGAAGCCAAAAGGGTACCCAAATAATAGGAATTCCATGGCTTCTAGCAACTTCCACGGCTTTAATGACATTGGGAACAATGGCTGCGCCGCTGATACGACCAGAATTTTAGACTATATTTAGAATTTATTTGCATCTATCTCAATTCTATCATCGCTCTCTTTCCTATTCTCTCTCCTCTCCCTCTCGATGCTTCTTTCTCCCTATCTCTCTCTCAATCTTCTTCTTGTTATCTCTCTCACTTCTTCTTCTCAATCTTCTTCTTTGTTTTGTTACAGAGTTTGCGTTCACTCGAATATCGTTTTTCGATAAGCTACAAATTTAGGACGTATAATTGATACTCTCATTGAGAGATCTCAACATGGATGATTAATCAAAGAAGCAGGCGTGGGAAATAGCCTTTCAGCAACTGCAAGATCTATTTGACAGACAAACCATCATCCATAACCAATCACAGTAGCAATTGTTTAACATGGTGGAAGAGATCAAGCCTACCATTCGAACCATGAAAAATCAGGGAGCCTCAAGTTCATCTGCAGGGGTTTTAGGTTCATTGCCTGTTCAGCTTTTTAATATGGCCCGACATGGGAAAATGGTTGGAGAAGCCCCTAAGTTTAATACCATGAAGTTGGATATACCAAAATTTGATGGAATTGATCCACATGGGTGAGCACTTCGCAAACAGGAATATTTTAATTTTCATGAAACCGCAGAAGATCAACGCATATGCATCTCAGCTTTTTTATGTTCGAAGGAAAAGCTTTTGACTTGTACCAATACATGAAAACTAATAATCATTTTACAGATTGACCAAATTTTTTTGAGAAAGTGAAGTTTCGCTTTGGCCTGTCACAGTTTGAAGATTACCAAGGAAAGTTGTCAAAGTTAACTCAAAGGGCTACTATAGCCGACGAGTTTGAGAAATTAATGAATAAGGTGTCATATATTTATGAACCTCTTTTAATCTAAATGTTTGTGGCTGGTTTGAAATCGGTAATTCAACATGAGATGCTTGTTGCTCGGCAGACATCTTTGGTGGAAACATTTGCTCTTGCGAGGGTATTCGAAACCCGAGCTGACAACTCTCACTCCGAGTCAAGATTCTCTTCTCAAAAAGGATTAGATGTCAATGTTGAGAACCAACCCCCTAAGTCGATTGAAACTAGGGCAAAAATAATCCAACCAGGAGTAAGTACTGTTACAATAGGAAACTTGCTTAGGCCAAAACACTCCAATCTATCCATACGATGTTTGTCGGCCGAAGAGATTAAGGTGAAGCATGAAAAAGATCTCTGTTATAATTGTGATCAAAAGTGGTCAGCGAATCATCGTTGGCAAAGTCGATTCTTATTGCTTATGGGATTATAGGCTGTCGCCGACCCACCAAAAATTTAAAATATTTCTGAACAAACCCACTAAAAATGAAGTAGGGTAAGTACGGGTCGAACCCAAGAAAGTAAATTGAAATTCAAATTAAATTGGGTTAGTTCCTAAATAATTCATCACCTTTTTAGGAATTTTCAAATCTATCACGACTTTTTATTTTTGTCAATTCAATACACGAACTATTTAATAGTTTCAATTCTATCACAATCTTTTATTTTTGTCAATTCAATACACGATCTATTTTATATTTTCAATTCTATCACAACTTTTATTTTTACACTTTAATACACTACTTATTTCATATTTTCAATTCAATTCAATATTATTATTATTATTAATTATTATTATTATATTAAAACTTGTATATTTATTAAATAATGGGATTAATACACTATTTTTTTTAAGCTCAAATTAATTATTAATTTTATTTTTTTATAAAATCCTTATTTTCAATAAATAATTTCATTTATATAATATTTTTGTTACATTTAAATTTACTATAATAATAGTAATAAATTCGAACATAATAATTAAAAAATATTCATTACAGTAAAATATAAATTTACATTAGGTGGATTTATTAAAATAATTGTCTTTCACAACTTAATTATAACTATGAATTTACTATAACAATAACAAGGAAAAATTTATTTGTTCGACCTATATTGCATTTAATTTTTAATTAAATAATTAATTAATAATAATAATAATAAAATTGAATTGAAAATATGAAATAAGTGGTGTATTAAATTACAAAAATAAAGTTGTGATAAAATTGAAAATATAAAATAGATTGTGTATTAAATTGACAAAAATAAAAGGTCGTGATAGAATTGAAACTATTAAATAGATCGTGTATTGATTTGACAAAAATTAAAAGTCGTGATAGATTTAAAAATCCTCAATAAGGTGGTGAATTTTTTAGGAATTATTAATTTAAGTGTTGATAACATAAAAATAAATGGGGGGTTTTGGATTGGTGTCAATTAAAAGTAACAATGACAATAAATCAACTCAAATTACTCAAGTAATCAAAATGAAGACGATTTAGAAATTAACCAAAGAAGACAAACCTAGTTTAGGATGACGATCCCCTCTCGTTTACTAAATCAATGAATTGCATGAATTAAACAACTTTCCTAATGTGCAAACTCAAATCTCTAGATTGACGGTACAACCAATCAACCTGAATATTCTTAAGATCATCAATTAGGGTACGATCACTAAATTGAATTATTCATGAGTGACTTTATGGATTTAAACTCAAAAACGCATTAAAACTTCAAACATAGAGTTACTAAGGTACGAAAATCGGCTAGGAATCATATAACCCAGATCCCATTACATCTAGAGGAAATAATCACTATTTGCTACTAAATTCAATCTCACAACAATTACGGATTGTGGATCACAAAATAGCAGTAAGCAATTAAAGAATTAATCTAGTTGATCAGTGTAAAATAATTATCAAACGGTTATAAATCAATTCAAAGCATGTAATAGAATAAATTCATACAAAAGATTCAATATAAAAATTCTTAATAATTAAAATATTCAACGGGAGGTTCACGAAATCCTAAACTAAAAAAGGGGGATTAGCCCCGCATGTTCATACTGAAAAACAAATTAAAAATATTAAAATCAGGATGTTGATTGTTCTTCAATGTTCTTCACTTCTGCTTGGGAGAAGACAACTACCGTTGCTTCTTGATCTCACGGGAATTCACGATCTGCCTTGGAGATTAGAAATCTCCCATACATATATCTGTCTTGATCCCTAAGATACACTAATTGTACTCTTTCCTTATTTTCCTTGGTTTCCAGAATCAATGTACCGTATTTTTTCTCAACGATGGAGCATTCATCAGATTTGGAGAGGATTTGGCTGTGAAAATATGTGGAAGATATGCTGGCTAATTTATTTCCTTATTTGTTCTGAATTTTCGTTGATTCCACTGACACTGAAGGGTTCAGTGTTGGTTAAATTGGCAGAAATGTTTTCTATCACTTAACAGCCTGTTTCCACATCAAATTATAATATTAAAGCATTTATCTCCCAAAAATAAGATAAGTCAATATTAGCACATAAAGAACATATAATTCAATCAAATAGACTTGAATTTCCACCAAATAATCATGCTAAAATATGATTTATCATGGCATCCGATGAAATTAAAGAAAAGAATGATGATGGATACCCGCAGGAATTGGAAACACCAAGTTCTATTATGCATCAGTTCAAATATTATCGACCTTGAGGATAAGGTGATTTCTCAAGCCGTAGGGAATGATACAACCAAAATTTCAGACTATATTTAGAATTTATTTATATGATCTTTTAATTATTTATTTTATTTATATTTCCTTATTTAAATATTAGGAATCCTTTAAATATGTTATTAAGGATTAATATTTGAGATATTGGAAATAAGATGTTATCTTCATCTATCTCAATTCTATCATCGCTCTCTTTCCTATTCTCTCTCCTTTCTCTCTCTCTCAATCTTCTTCTTGTTATCTTTCTCACTTCTTCTTCTCAATCTTCTTCTTTATTTTGTTACGGAGTTTGCGTTCACTTGAAGATCGCTTTTTGATACACTATAAATTTAGGGCGTATCAACCGCCTTCACATGCATCGGCTCACCAAATAAAATGAAATATTTCTGTATTATTTTTTATTTATATGAACACAGAAAGAACACAAATGTGGAAACATGTAATCTTCATGAAAATATATAATACCTTACCTGCATATCAATGACAAGGAGGGCAGTGTTCTTCCACTTCAACTTAGCTTATGCCATTTTGCTACTTCAAAAACACCACGATTTTTTGGTCCACTTTCTATCTTAACCAGTAGTACACCCGTGAATAGTATACCAAGTGACGGACGCAGAATTTCTGTCGAGGGGGCCCAATTCTTCTCATACAATGTTCGTGTTTTTTGTTTTATAATTTTTAAGAAGAATTATTTTATTTATCAACTTTTTTCTAAGAGTATTTTAGTATTTTAAGTGGTGTTAGGTAAAAGTTATAATTTTGAAATTAAAATTATTTATTTCACTTGAAATACTAAAAAGAAAATAAATATCAATTGAAACAAAAGAGAGAAGAGGGAGGAAAAATAAATAAAAAGTGGTTGTCCAAAGGGTGAATCGAACACCAGACCTTCAAAAGGCTAATTTGCTTGCCTAACCACTAGGCCATTGAGAAATTTTGTGTTATATTCTATTTATATACTAATTATTTGTGAAAGTTCAGGGGGCCCCAGTGCCCCCCTCCTACGTAGGTCCGCCAGTGAGTATATCCTACAACCCCTTCAACCATTTCTGTAGTTGAATAACACCATATTCTAACTAGTACATAGGTGAATATTATTCCCCCCTCCCCCACCCCTCTCATATCTATATGGGTATATTATGCCTTTTACCAAGTTAAATTTCATACTTTTTATTTTTGTCCAATATTAAACGTCACCATAAAAAAAAATACATCAATCCTCAACCATAATTATTATCTATATCACTCTCAAAAAAATCAATAAAATTGATAAAAAAAATAACTTTCTTAAACTCCATGTTTCTAGTAACGATGCGGTTTAAGTTGGGAAGGAGGGAGTAATATTTGAATATGTTGTAGATTAATGGATACAATATTATACTACTAAATAGAATTTTATGCACTTTTTATTTTAACTTGTGGGATATAATATTTTAATGTGCAGTAAGTTAAAATATAAAGTTATACTCCCTCCATTCCAAATTCATCTTTACGTTTACAGGAGATACGGAGTTTAAAAAAATTACTTTTTTACTTACTTTTGGGGGTAGTATAATATATTTGGGTAATAAATACTCCCCCGTTACATCTTCATCGTTACTGTAGACACAAAATTTAAGAAAAGTTGTTTTTTGACCAACTTTATTGACTTTTAGAGGGTAATATAGTATTTTTAGATGATAATAAAATATATTATATGTGTTAGGTGGGAGTAATAAATTTGTAATTAAGATATACTTTTAAGTGTGAGGATTGATGTAATATTTCATTTTTTTAGGTGGTGAAGATTAATGTGGACGGACGGAAATGGTAAATGTGAAGTTTATTATGGGATTAAAGGAGTAAATGATAAAGTATGTTACGTGTGTTAAAAAAGTGATAACAAATTAGAAATTAAAGTATATTTGAGGGATATTAATTAGTTGTTTTTTCTTTTTATAAAAATGTGAAATTGAATTTAGGACGAACCAAAATAGTAAGTGTGAAGTTGAAATTAAGACCGACCAACATCAGCGCCACTGTAACACAAATTCTGCAACTGTAATACAATTCTCCAACATTAACTTCTCTCCCAATTCTGCGAAGGTTGCTTATGTTCTTCAAGGTATAATTGTGTATGTTATTGAAAATGTATCTATTATCCGACTTTTTTCCTTTCATATCGGTCCGATGTGCCTCAAATCTACCGCTCCTCGAAGAGACGGAGCCACTATATTCGTTCTTTTATAAGTCTTGGTAGATGCAGACACTGTCCTTGACAGTGATGAGATTTGTGGAAAAGTAGGAGGTGGTACAATAAGATTGTGCAGCTAACATAATATACTGTGCAAAAAAATTAAAATATTGTGCAATAATATAATATATTGTGCAGCAATATAATAGATTGTGCAACATTTTAATATTTTTTTGACAAACCAATCTACGCACAAATATTGATTCATATCAAATAAACATCTAGATATAATTTATTTTTAGCAAATAGATACGCTTTCAATAATAGTAATGTTATGCATATGCAGACTTACACATAAATTGTGCAAACATAAAGGCAGATGTGCTGCAATCTTATTCATAAATTATGCAGACATGAGCCTTATTAAAAAAATCCATCTGATTCCAAATTAAGAAGACTAATTACATCTTTCTTATTATAACTGATAAAGAAGACTAATAATCTATTGCAACTTTCATGGTAGACATTGTATGAAATAAATTTGAATGATAAATTTTAGTTTGTACAATATAATTTTGTATCTATTAGTATTAATTTTAAGCTCACGTATTCCAAATAATAATAGGATATGTATTGTACTAAAAATATGTCTCTCTTCAAATATTTGTGGGCCTATGTATGATTCTAGTAAATTAATTTTTTTAGGACTACTTAATTTTCACACTAATCTTGCGCTATTTTCACGCATCATTTTTTATGCCACTTGTTATATGATTGATATGTATATGAGGAAGAAAATTCAATCATTGTCGTTGAGGTTTATTATTTTCTTTTTAGGATATAGTTCTCCTCTTTCTCCTTCCAGTCATCCATCCAGTGATATTGCACAGGAGATGTCACGCGGCACAAAGAATTCAAACCGCTTAATTTCAAGAGTAAGTGTGGTATGAACCTGGTTCATCATGCACAATATTTTTGTAAAATTATTCTTTAATATACAAAAAAATAATAATTGTGTAGAGAAATGAAACATTACTCTTCTATTACTCCTAAAATTATGCTAAACAAGAATATAAAAAATCACAATATATCAGAATTTAAGTAATAATTTTTATTCAATAGAGAAATAACTCATTTTTTAAAGAGAAACGTAATTTTTATATACTAAAAAATAATCGATAATTTATGGTGCATATGTGAACCACATTCAAATAAAATTTTGCCTTATTTCAAAAGGGTAATCCGTAAAATATGGTGCATATGTGAACCTCATTCAAATAAGAGTTGCCTTATTCCAAAAGGGCATAGTATCGTGAAACCATCTCAATGTGAAACCATCTTATTCATATTTACTTATTAATTTTACTTTTTTTTAAAAACTTATTTACTATTATTTATTAAAGATGTTAACACTTTAAGAATATTGTCATTTTTATTTATATTATGAATTATTTATTCATAAATTTACTGTACTATTATACACTTCTTCCGTCCCGCGTTAACATTAACATTTGTTTTTTGCGAGATTAAGAGATTTAATATTTTAATATGTAGTGAGGTGAGAGAAATAATATTTAATATAAAGTAAGTAATTATATTAATGTTGTGTATGGTATTATATGGAATAATTAATTGTTTTGTGTTTGCCCAACTCGACAAAAAATGAAATGTAAACTTTAACTTGAAACAGCCCAAAATGAAAAACGTAAACGTTAAAACAAGATGGAGGGAGTATTTAACTAATTAAATATTATTTTAATTAAAAATATTATTACTTTTATTATGAAACGGGATCACAACTCATTTTTTATATCAAGTGCAAGTTGTGAGACTGTTGTAAGACCATTTTAGGCTTCAGTAATAATTATCACTTTTAAAAATATTATTACTTCTATTATGAAACGGGATCAAAACTCATTGTTTATATCAAGACTTGCGTGAGACTATTTTACACTTTTTAAATTAATTATCACTTTTTCTATAAAATATTATCACTTTTTTATTTATATTATAAATTGTTTATGAAATAGCATATTATTTTCATTATAGAAGTTAGTGGAAATGGCACAAAGTGGCCACTTCCACTTAAAAGTAATTTTTTGTGGCCACCTATGCTAAAAATAATTTATTCTAGCCACTTTTATTGGAAGTGATCAAAATGCCCTTTAAAGGGACCCACTAATCACATGTTTAAGGAATCAGATTCGTCTCTGTTGAACAAAAAGTACCAAGGTACAATTGAGGAATCCGATTCTTCTCTTTTTCTTCAAAAAGTACCAATGTATAATACTAGGTACTATGTAGGCATGTGATCCCTCATATGCTTATAAAAATGAGGTAATATATAATGCTCCATACGCCTGTATTGCATATTTATTTCTCTAGTTTTTTAAATGGTGTGGACACAATGAATGTGTGAGAATTTGGGGAGCATTATATATTACCAATGTATAATACTAGGTACTATGTAGGCATGTGATCCCTCATATGCTTATTTTTGTGGACAGATAAAATACAGGCCGAATAGGCAAATTTGTGTAAGCCGAATAGAACAATCATGTAGGCCGAATAGAATACATGTAGACCGAATAGAAGAAAACTTTATCCATATGAAATTATGTCCTTATTTTCTGAAAAAACAAAAATATAGGCTGAATAAGCACATGTGCATAGGGCGAATAGAACAACCGTATGAGTTGAATAGAAGAAACTTAGGCCGAATAGAGGAATCAAATCTCTGAGATTTTATGAGGCATCATAAGGTAGGCCGAATAGTGAAACATATTTTGGGCCAAATATACTAATTTATTGGCCGAATAAAATACATTATGGGCCGAATAGAATACTTGCAACTAATTTTTTAAAGTTATGGTTTTAAATTATTATTGTTTTAATGTTGACATCATTTATTTTATTTTTTTGTAAAACTGTGCAGATGAGCTATAAAAAAGTTGAGATGTGTTGGGGTGGATTTTGGGAAGGATTACTATACAATGGTGGACAGGTGAACTGGTTATTTTTGCGAGATGACAATCTGTATTATAGTAGTTTGCTAATAGAAATTCATAACATAGTATAAGCGATATGAGTTACTGGGGTTATGAAGTGCATTATCTGCTTGAGTACGATGGTCGTTTGTCTAAATACTCCCTCCGTCCATTCCCAATCTATCCATTTACTTTTTGTGCATGGATTAAGGAGTATTATTATTTAATGTGTAGTGGGTAGTTGTATTAGCGGGGTGTGTAGGTCCCATATTTTAATTGTATTAGTAGGTGAGTGGGTCTCATGTGTCTAAAAGTGGAAATTGATAGATTAAGAGTGGACGGCCCAAAATGGTAAAATGGATAGATAAACAGTGGACAGAGGGAGTATAAGATAAAGAGATGCACTTGTGGAATACGTTTTTAACTATGTTGATGTAGGAATGGTCTACGTGACACTCCGGCCTATCGCAAATAATGCAATCAATCACCATTTTGCATAAGGTTTAGGGATTAGTGTGGGTTTAGGAATGGGTTATGAAGAAAGAAGTGCTGGTCCGAGCAATGATCCACGTACGAGGACACATTCTAGTTCTAGGCTTGAATTTGATTTGAATGAGGAGTACAGTCCCGCGTCAGAGCTGCGATGGTCTAATTTTAGATAATCGCTAGATACTGAAGCTGATGACGAAGTTGCTGGTTAGTGTGAGGATGATGTTGTTGTTGTTGTTGATGATGATGATGTTGAATCCGGGAATGGGAATGATGAAGAAGAAGAAGATGAAAGCAACAAAGATGATAGATCGCATGAGTCTAATCAGTCTTCTGGCGATAGTGATGATAGTGGTCAAGCCTCAAGAATCCAATTGTATGAAGAAATTTATCATTACATACGTCAGAGAGGTGGCCCTAGCTTTCTAGAGACAATTAGTCGCGAATTGCCCCGTTCCGAAATACAGCCAGCAGAGTGTCATAGTCGAGGGCCGACCACCCGTCCTTGGTTAATTCCAGGTATTAAAACTTCTTTTTTTAGAATAGAACTAACATTAAGTTTCTATTTAATATTGATTCACATTTCATGTTCATAGGCATTCCGGATGACGCTGATAGAGAAGATCATATGACTGGCCCTGCCTTTGATACATATGGCGACCTTCACGAGAACAGTGTATTTGATACGAAAGAGAAGTTGCAGATAGACCTAGGAATGTATAACTTGCGGAATGGAGTAGAGACCCATGTCGAAAGATCTAACTCGAACAGGTTCCACGTGATATGTAAGCTAAAGACTAAGACACGTTTTCAATTTGCAATGCACGCAAGAATGAGCTTTGGGTTGTGGAGAGTGATTAAATTGGTTGAACCTCACGGTTGTGTAAATGATCTAGACAGGATTGCTCCAACACTTGTGTCATATAAACTAATCGGGCAATATTTTGTTGTTAGGCAGTTTGATAATATTACTGGACTCCGACCCCAGGGGATGAGATAAGAGATCAACAGGATTTTGAGTTTGATATTAGCTACAATGTAGAGTTAAAGGCCAAACACCTGGCTGTTGGGCATACGTACGGGGATCACGATAACTCATTTCATATGCTCCATGCGTATATGTATCAATTAGAATTGGCAAATCCCAGTATGCATACCAGCATCGCTATCGGTGAAGATGATCATTTCAGGTTTGTATTTTATGTACTTGGAGCATCCAGGCATGGATTTTTTTAGTTTGGTCGGCCAGTCATTGTCATAGATGGTACTCATATGAAGGGAAAGTACAGGGGAATTGTATTTGTCGCTTTGTAGGATCCAAATCACCAGATTTTTCCTCTTTCTTTAGGGATTGGCAACATCGAGAACAACACGTCATGGACGTGGTTTTTAACAAGGTAGCGAGAGACATATCCATGTCCACGAGATCTGTTGATAGTTCCCGACGGGCATCGAAGTATTGCGCATGCTCTCTCTAATGTTTATCCTGATGCACATTACGAGCTATACATCTATCATTTAAAGAAAAAATTGGTTCATTTTGAAAAGACCATTATGTTTAGATTCTAGACTGCGATGGATGCATACCTTTTGAAAGAATTTGATCGGTAAATTTTCCAACCACTTCTTCGTAATTTGAAATTTACATATCATCATTATAATGGATTTTTTTCTCATGTTCTCCCTTCCCACTTGTTATTTTCAGCTGCATGACCTCCTTGCGAGCTCCTGGTTCACAGGATTTAATGGAGTTAGTTAAGTCGTGGGGATATGAGAAATGGGCAAGGGTCTATTATCCTGTCAAACAGTACGAGTTTATGAACTCTAATATAGCTGAATCATATAACAATGCTATCCTCTGAGTGTGCAAGCTACCTGTATGCACACTCCTAAAGATTTCTTGCACAATCACTGAGAGGTAGTTTTACGATCGTCGAACTCAAGTTGAGCAAGAGAGTACCATTTTCTGCAAGCGGGTCCATGATGAGTTAGTTGAACTCTCTTGTGCTGCCTAGAAGCTACACGTCAAAACTTAATGGCCATAAGTATTCAGTCAAGTACGGTGACATGAATTTCACAGTGGACTTGAATGCTCATAGCTGCACATGTGAGAAGTTCCAAAAAGAACTAGTTCCATGTATTCATACAATGAAGGCAATCGAGTACATAGTTATATGTTTTAAGTGTATAGATCGCATGAATCACTAACCTTATATTCTATTTTGTTTAGTAATTGCAGGTTGGCAGCAAGTGGATTCGTGTTTACTATATTTCATCGCAGTAATGTAATCGGGATGTTGGCTAGTCCTATTATGCCTGTTCCGCACTATAGTCAGTGAGACATCTCTGACAGAGTCCAGTCACAGCGTGTCATATCCCCGCTGCCATACAGGTAGGCGGGCCGCCCACGACAGTCTCAGATAAGGTCAGGTGTGGAGTCATCTAAAAGACGTCAAAAACATGTATGTTCGCATTGTCGATAGTCAGGTCACAATCGAGTAAACTGTACTGGAGCTTCATAATCGAACAGCGGTCCAGCACTGGCTTGTACAACTGCGTCTACTCCCCATGTCCAGAGATAGAAAAAATATGGGGTTTACAGTGAATCTGGACATACTCATCTACGCTGTCCTTCTCAGTTCAACCAGTAGAGTAGAAGTGGTTTTCTTAAAAAGTGGCTCATTTTTTAGCATGTAAATTACTAACTTTTATGCAATTCAATTAAAGACAATTCCAGTTTTTTATTTCCCAAGAATATTAATATTCTCTGTATAAATATAATAAAAAGCATAACATATCATCAGTGATTAATATGAATTTTTTTACTCAAATATATAGTATTTCATAATTTCAATAGTAAACTTCATAATAAAGAACTATTTTTGTCACAAAAGATACATGTGCATCATACTGTGCAAATAACGGTGCCTAGTTGAAAGATTTAGAAAGTAATGCACCTCCAATAATACATCATGTAGTCAGGGGCATTCCAGTTCTAGTCCCTCGATAATAACCCATATGCGGTCCTGAGAGATGCAGCGCCGCAGTTGTTCGACTCCTCTTGTCTGTAATAGTACTCTAGCCGAGCTGGAGTCAACTTCATATGAGGAGGAATCTATCGGGAAGTATTAAGCTAGCGCATTAGAGCTGGAATGATCCGTCTGAATGGTAGAGTCTCCACTAGCCGATGTTCCTTCATGTCGGGATCGGTACCCCATATATGCCAGAATGAGTCAAAATAGTGGAATGTCATAGATTGTGTAAGCACCGCATAGAGGTAGTAGTGCACTTCCGTATGGACTATGAACATAATCTGCCATGGAATTCAGAACAATGCATATATTAGATGTAAAACATTTAGAAATTAGTAGGTATACGTATCCTACAGTGGTGAAACAAGGGTTAAGCTGTAATACCATGTCAACGTCTGTCCATCGCCTCCACCCTGACCACACGGGAAGTGCTCCTGTAATGTACTCACGAAGATCTATCAACAGCTCATCAGGAATATTGGCGAATGTCAATCTATCATCTTCAGCCGTCCTTGTGGCTTTAACTCGGGACTTTGAGGAAATTGAGTGTATAAGATCGGATTCACAAATACAGGGGAATTTATTTAAAATCTTGTGATTATGATTGTTACTTACAGAAAATTGCATATTTAGAATGCAATAACGGCCAACCTCAGGATGGACGTGTACAGCTACGGCCGTCGGTCGCTCGGATAATATGAGGAGGAAAGCATCCAGGTTCCAAAACATAGTTACTTGCACTACGGAATAATGTGAAGTAATTAACATATTATGTATTTACATAAACACTCTTTCAATCACCTATTCGTCTAACCAAGCACTGGGGTTCTCGAGTCTTTGAAAAAAATCACTGTTTACTCCGTAGCCAACTCCAATGTCAATCCTGAATTCAAAAATTGTTAACCAACAAGCACATGTATTAAATTAATTTATGAAAACACTAACAGATTATAATAACACTTACATGTGATGGCTGGTCTTGAATTGCTCATACAGCTGCATCATGCGCTCCCACTCAGTTATTGTGAATGGTGGCAGTAATAATGCACTTGGATTTCTGGTCCGAGTAGGATGCGTCTGACCCATGAGCGACACCCGGTGTCAGAGCAGCACCACTCCCATGTTCCACCACTGAGAAGCCTAAATTGTTCCATAACCGCAAGCCGGAAGTAACCCTGGGTTTGATTAGAGGCCACAATGTGACATGCCATCTGAAAGAGGTAATCTTTAGATCAGCCAGCCTACAGAGGATCTTGTCCCTGAAATCCGGATCAACCCCGTAGTCATCACCCCTCCTACTCCCACTAAACACTAGGGGAGCATCCACTCCTGTAAAAAACTGAAGCTCGGAAAAATGCTCATCTCCAGCTCAATCATGCCATGATCAAATGACGGTAGACAGAGGCATATGATGTGTGGGATGATAAGAACTGGGCTCATCGAACCACGTCTCTCCTAAATCATGTCCACCTTGGTCAGGGCTAGGTGTGGACATTGGTTGGTATGTATAGGGATCCCAATTAGACTGTCATGCTGTAGCATCTGCCGTATGTCTGCCCTGCCACGTGTCCTTATCAACCTCCCGGGCATTATATTGCTGATGCCAAGGATCACGTGTGGGATCGTACGCCTCTCCACCAGGCTGCTGGTTCAAAGATGAGCGTACAAACTTTCGAATGGCCTTTCTTTTGGGGTTTGAAAAACCCTTGGTGTACAGTTTCATGCATAAACCCTCCAAAAGATTATCCTCTATGCCAAGCTAATAATCAATTGTGCTCTCATCAGCGAGCTCATCGGGAAACGCCACCACAATAGGATTCTGATCAAAAAGTAAAACACTTTGATACAAAATCAGTGATTATATGTTGAATTTCCTCAAGTATTTATAACATTTAAGATTTCATACCTTAGAAAACAGATTCCTCATAACCCTCTTCGACGTACGAAACTCCCCTTGTAGGCAAAGTGGTTGGTTATTCCTCATATCGCGTGGGACAGCCCCATATGGTGCAACAAGGGCTGGTATACGGTCATACGCCCAAACCTGTCACAGGAAAAATGCCATTGTTAGATTATAACTGTTACGAAATCTTGGATTAAGCTGGAATTAGATCACTAAAAGTTTCAGTAATATACTACAACACGTACCAGGAGTGCAAATGTGCACCCGTAGAAATGATATCTGTACTTATCGGGGTTTGCGTTCTTAAGAAGAATGGTCAGAATATTATCCATGAAGTGCAGTAGAGTCATGTAACTAATCTGGCCCAGGGGAATAAATCCCAACTGCGACTGTCCTCGACTAGCACCCAAACCCAACTATTTACACTGACCTTCGTCACGTACGCTTAGGGATGGGCATTTTTTTGGGTTTCGGGTACCCGAACCGATTCAAAAAAAAATTATCCAAAAAACCTAATTTTTTAGAGTAATTTTGGATTTTGTATTTACCCGAACCTGGTTGTTAATTATCGGATCGGCTATCGGGTTTTGAAAATTACCCGATCGGGTTACCTTTTTTTTAAAAAATTTCTATTATATATAACGTAATAATATATACTAATATTAAGTAGGTTTTTATTACCCAATATCTATTTCCCAATCATCGGTTCACGCCGCACATTCATTTAAGACACGCCGCACATTCATTTATGAGAAGTAGAAAATTCCTCAAATATTCATTTTCACAATTAGTGAAGAATCCCAATCTCCATTTATTCATATATTATATGAAATAATAAAGAAATTAATATTTTTTAAAAAGAGTTTTATACAACAATTTACTAAATTTATGATATAATGGAGTACATCTTTAAAATATATTTACATTTTATTAAATCACATTTTAATAAATAGTTTGACACAATATTATTATTCAATTATTAATTATAATATTATAATTAATTAATTTTTTTAATAAATATACTTTAAGGATGATAAATATTAAATTTGTTGAGAGTAACAATATATAAGGATGACAAAATGTAATACTAATTTTTTCACATGAATATAGGAAGATTTTTTTGAAAAAATTAAAAATATTTTGGATTACCCGATCGGGTACCCAGTTTTTTTTGGTCCTCGAAATATCGGGTATTTAAAATATCAATTCGGGTTCGGGTAATGCATTTTAAAATCCAAAATTTTTGGGTACCCGTACCCAAAACCTGGTCCGATACCCACCACTACATCTGCTCCCAGTAGAAAATAATATACCAACAACACTTTAGCAACCTTGACCGCATCCTCGGGGCTATCATCAAAGGTACCACCTTTAAATGCTTTCGCAAGCTCGCTTATTAATGGTTTGGTGCGTTGTCCATAATATTTATCATAAACCCCACCAGACAGGATATCATACGTCTTGTCCTATGATCCCGGAAGTATAGTCCCATAATCCGCATGAACTCTACCCTACCAAATCTAAGGCATTGGTCCCCGATCTAAAAAAATCTAGAAGTTAAATCCTCCTCGCTAACTATAATCTCCCGTGTTATCAAACTGTGTAAACCAGCATGCGCATTCCATAGGTCGTCAAGATCCCAAAAATGCCCAAAGCATGACCTCCTAAATGTTTCTTCGTCATTTTTCCAAACTGTGATAACTTTGTACGGATTATTTCCATAACAGTTCTCGATTTGTAGTAATTATGGATACTATAATTCTGTCCCTGCATACTAGGACGCTTCCACTCACCTTACACAAGTAACAATTTTTTTAAAAAAAATTGTTAGACACTGCATATCTATCTATTCTAAGCCATTTCACCCAGTTCACTTAATTCAATAAATAGACATAATTAAAAATATAAATTTACAATAAGTTAATTGCAGTTAATGAACAAATAATAAGGCAAATTAAATAATAAAAAAATTTATAAATAATGATTGCCTATTAGGCCTACTTCAAAGTGCGGTATTCGGCCTACATCGAGATTACCCTGATTTAATACTCCTAAACCGTCATTTGTTCTATTCGGCATATATTTCCTTATATTCGGCCTACATTTTGGTCTATTTGGCCCTCCAAAGATGTTCTATTCGGCCTACGTCTGGGCTTTCACATTATTCATCCTACAATTTGTTCTATTCGACCTATAGTTGTTCTATTCGGCCTACTTTTTTTTCTATTCTGCCCACCACACATGTTCTATTCGATCTACGTTTGGGCTTTAGCATTATTCCTCCTACAATTTGTTCTATTCGGCCTACTTTGTTGTTATATTCGGTCGACCTCAGATGTTCTATTCGGCCTACGTCTGGGCTTTTACATTATTCCTCCAACACCTTGTTCTATTTGACCTATACTATTATATTCGGTCTATATTTTTATTCTATTCGGCCTACACAATTTTTTTCACATATTCAAAAAACATACACTCCCACTGCGGTCCTACCTTCTAAAATGATGTATACACAATTAAGTCACATTCTTCACAAGTATATTTCTACCATTTCACCATGAACAACATAACAAAATGTACGCCAAACATGTAAAACTGCTCCTACAACACAAAATTAAAATAAAACTGCTTTTATACTAACCCGAAAATGCTCCATTGCCAAATCTGATCAGAATCCGCCCTCCTCGGGAAATGCCTGCTCCTACGAAAAAGGAAAATATGGGCCGATGGAGAATAGAGAGAGAAAGGGGGACCGCAAATTTGGGACGAAAGGGACAGGTTTGGGACGAAAAGGATGGGGGGAGAGAGAGAGAGAAGGACGTTTAAATAATATTGAGTTGATATTATGTCCACCCACATGTGTATAACTTTTTATTCTATTTTGTATACATGTTATTCTATTTTGTATACGGTTTCTTAATAATTGTATATTTTTTTCATATTAAATTTTTCATAAAAAAACTAGCATCCAAATGTGTATATCTTTTCATTCAATAGTGTGTACATGTTTTTTAATAATTGTATATTTTTTTACACTTAATTTTTTATTAAAAAAACTAACAATTAAATAAATTTGTGTTCATAATTGTACATGCTTTTGTTTATATTTGTATATGTTTTTGAAAGTGGGTGCACCATATCTTAGGGTGCACCCGGGTGCACAGTATAATTAACCAATAAAATTATACTTAGTGTATAGTAGTTTAAATTTTGGAAAATTGGGAAGTGCTTAATAGCGGCAAGCAAAAATTATTTTTAATGTAGATGACCAAATAAAATTATACTTAATGCATATTTAAAATTTAAAATTTGAACCTTAAAAGTTATATTTTTTATACATCTCATAAAGCTTTACGTGGGCGATATCATACATACCCTGTACCAAATGGAATATTTAAAAGTGGATATGCAGATCAAATATATGGGAATGTAGAGATTTCTCATTTGGTCAAGTAGAAAGCAAAGGAGTTGTAGTGAAATCCTAACCCTTCTTTTATATTATGCCCTTTTATATTATGCGAAATATACAGCCGTTGGTTATATCCTGTTCAGAATATCCAAATTGCCTAAACCCTTGAGCTCAGCAATATACGCCCCTCCATTTGCAGAATCTACTCACTACCCAGCCTTCCTCGCTACTGCTACAAGGTTCATTTTCCAACTTCGTCATCAGTTATTTCGCGATCTTATACTCATTTAGGTTTTGCATTGTCGAAACTACACTTGTTAATCTCTGGTAAGGGCTTTTCTGCTGGACTCTTGAGTTTGTTTCTCGATTGATTGCCGCGTTGTTTTTTTCTTTTTCTTCCTGTTTCAGCTGGGATGAAATTTTAGATTGTTCTATGGTTTATATGTGCGAGACCTGAAATCTCATTGTTGTTAAGTAGAGATCGTGGAGTACGCTGAGATGTGTCGCATTTTTACGAAATATATGCATCTTTAGTTACATTGCAATGGAGTTCACTTTGTGTTTGTTTTTGATAAATTTGCGTTATTGGTCCCTGCTAAAACCTGAAAAGTTGTTTGATATTCGATCAATAGTTAATTCAAGATTGAGATTCATATGCTAGAAATACTCTTTTGGTTGATTTATTTATTTTTCCACTGCAGGAAACCAGTTTTAATTCTTCAATTTCAGATCAGCTGCAATGGCGGTATGACAGATTCTCCCTGTATTTAAAGGGCAAGCTTATTTTTATTTTATTTTATTTTATATCTAATTTTCTAACTATGCTCCTGGCTTTATAGGTAGGTAATCTTTTCAAAGATGAGGCCACAGAAGAAAAGGGTGAGCGCGCAAGAATGGTGAGTTTTATGTAATTTGTAGTAAGCTTTGGATCATTTTGTGATTATGTTTTTTGTATCGATGGGCTACACTCTGATGA
The DNA here is from genome assembly GCA_023678885.1 of Pogostemon cablin. Classification (NCBI taxonomy): domain Eukaryota; kingdom Viridiplantae; phylum Streptophyta; class Magnoliopsida; order Lamiales; family Lamiaceae; genus Pogostemon; species Pogostemon cablin. The sequence continues at coordinate 22,944,900 of CM042989.1, read as the reverse complement.
AGCACGTGTTACATGGGATGGGATACGACTATATCTGTATCTAGTATTGTTTACTACTTATTCTAGTTTGTATTATTCCAATCATGTACCTCATTTTGTGGCAAAGTATCCAGTTATAATTTTCACTTTCTCAGAGTTTTATTATACTGACAACTGATTCTGTCCTTTTATGACAGGCCTCCTTTATTGGAGCCATGGCTATTGCTGACTTGGTTAAGACGACCTTGGGGCCTAAGGGGATGGTAAAGATTTTATTCTTTATTTTGTATCACAACTTTAAGTACACTAATGCTCTTTTCACTTTAAAATTCAATGCTTCTTGGCCTCGTAGGATAAGATTTTGCAATCCACAGGCAGAGGTCACAATGTAACTGTCACAAATGATGGTGCTACCATCTTAAAGTCCTTGCACATTGATAATCCTGCTGCCAAAGTCTTAGTTGGTATCCTTCAAGTTATTTATTTATTTATCTGATTTGTTTGTTGTATTATTTTTCTCTAAGTTTAGCTTGGTAGTGCTGTTTTTATGTTTGCAAGGGTTCTATTATGTTTGCTGATGTCTGTGTTTGTATGTTATATTAGATGATTTAGTCATAAATGTAAGATTCTTATCAATGAGAAGTTTAGGTAGATATTTATTATGTTCTATGATTCCGTTTTTAGTTAGCCTTAAATTGCATTGCCAGATATCTCAAAAGTACAAGATGATGAAGTTGGTGATGGGACAACATCCGTTGTTGTTTTAGCTGGGGAGCTTTTAAGAGAGGCAGAGAAACTAGTAAATGCCAAAATTCATCCAATGACTATTATTTCAGGTTGGTTTATAAGTATGAAGGAACTAACCTTATGTTTGGAATGTGTACTTAAATTCTTTGAAGTCCGTTTAGAAAATGAAATGGCCAAAGTGATGAGAATATTTGATTGCTGAGATTGCATCTAGCTATACTTTTATTCATTTATTTGTGATAATTTGTCTTCTTTGCAATGCTCCATTGTATTATTCTGTTGTGGTGATTTGAGGAAAAAATTTCTAACAGGCTGTTTAAAATTTGCTCTTATTGGTGCTTTATTTACTTATTTTGTATTATTTTATCCTAGAGATAGATCTGTTTTTGATTAATTGTGGCACTGTCGTGCTATTGCATCTAGGGTATCGTATGGCAGCTGAATGTGCTAGAAATGCATTGCTGGAGAAGGTTGTAGACAATAAACTGGACTCAGGTGTTTATTCTTTCGTCTTTTCTTCTCATTGCTGAATTCAACTTCTCTTTTAATCAAAAGTTAATGTTAATATCACAAGTGGTCTATAATCTAGCATTCTGTATTCTATATAGTCATGGTAGCAAACATGTGCATTGAATAGTTTATATTCAATTAAAATATATGTACTTTAGAGTGCATAAGATTTAGACTTCTAGAATTTCACGGTGTCTGATTTAGTGGACATAATTTCTGGGTTTATCTTGATCTTATATTTCAGAGAAATTCAAAGCTGACTTGATGAAGATTGCTAAGACTACTCTGAGTTCCAAAATTTTATCTCAAGATAAGGAACATTTTGCAAAACTAGCTGTTGATGCAGTTATGAGGCTGAAGGTAAATCCCTTTCAACTGGTAGATTTTGTCTTGGGTTTTTCCATATGAATCTTTGGGATTCATTCAATTTTTCTCCATATAACCACTTATATTGTTGAAATGGATTTTGTCGAGACGATTTATGTTTTTGGTTTAATAAAATTTTAATTTGGAATTTTGGTGATTTCATGAGGCCTTGCAGATGAGTACCATTCACTTTTACAAAATAATAATGTGAATACGAAGAAGGGTTCACATGCTGCAATTCTAGTAGTGCACTTTTAATGTGAATCAGGCTTATAAAATTTCAGTACATTTCTATTGCTGTATAATTTTAGATCTACATGCGCTTCAGGCTGTACTTCAAATGTATGTGTGCTTCGCATGCAAAACATCTACACTGAGAGGAACTTGGTGGTCTTTCTACAATCTGTGTTTATTCTATTCAAGAACATTCTGTGCTTGCCTTGGATCCTAATTGCATCTCTTTACACTTTTGCTAGTGCAGATTTGCTACTTTTCGCTAAATATGTGTACCTCATCCCATTTTCTATCATGATGTGTAGAATGTAGTTGTTGTAAATGCTTTGTTTCTATCATTTCTCATAATATTCACTTCTCCTTTCAAAAATAACTGATCTAGTGGGGTTTAAATGACAGGGAAGTACAAACTTGGAGTCCATTCAAATCATAAAGAAGCCTGGCGGTTCATTGATAGATTCATTTTTAGATGAGGGGTACATGATGCTACTTTTTAACTTCATATATTGCAATATATAATTGTGCTCATTGGCTGTTTTATGATTTGAGCTTATTTGTGGTAAAACCAGGCCAGACATCATTTCCTTGTTAAACATGTCTAGTTACGGTCTAGAAGTGTCTTGGAGACACATTTTTCTGCAGTTTCCAGTAATGTCTATGTCATGAATTCTTTGATGAAAAAAATATTCACTACGGAATTTACTTAAGTATACATTACTTTTAATTCTTCTTATTTTTTCTGTGGATCAATTAACATAAGAAAGGCTAAGTGAATGCCTTGGACAAATTAGTCAAGTTTATTTGTTGAAGTACAGCTGCTATATTTTAGCCTATCTTCATCTTGCAATCCTTTTGGCTTATAAATGCTTTAATTAACTGACAGAAAGTTTTAACATTTAAAACAATGTATAGAAACTCAATTTCTTATTAGAAAGTTTATATCAATACTTGTTTCCTTTAGTCTTTGAGATTTAGCAATTCGCTCTATTTTTAAATTGTGTTTGGCGAATTTTCATGCAACCTACTCATTTCAAGTTGACATCTTTTTTCATTCAGATTTATTTTGGACAAAAAAATTGGTGTTGGCCAACCAAAACGTATAGAGAATGCAAAAATTTTGGTGTCTAATACTGCCATGGATACGGATAAAGTAAAAATATATGGAGCACGCGTTAGAGTAGATTCAATGGCCAAGGTTGCTGAGATAGAAGTGGCTGAAAAGGAAAAGATGAGGGAAAAGGTCCAAAAGATTATCAATCATGGAATAAACTGCTTTGTTAACAGACAATTGATTTACAATTTCCCAGAGGAATTATTTGCTGATGCTGGAGTACTCGCAATAGAACATGCGGATTTTGATGGAATTGAGCGGCTGGCTCTTGTTACTGGTGGTGAGATTGCATCAACATTTGATAATCCTGAGTCTGTCAAGGTTGGGCATTGCAAGCTCATTGAAGAAATTATGATTGGTGAAGACAAGTTAATTCACTTTTCGGGGGTTGCAATGGGTCAGGCATGCACAATTGTGCTGAGAGGTGCAAGGTATCTTGACAGTTCATTTTCAACTTTTCAGTAGTGATAATCTTGATTTGGGAATATTGTGACCTGCTCTTTTATTGTTTTAGATTCATGATAGAACTATAGCTGTGAAGAAGAATTGATCATAAGAGATTGTCAAGGACTTGAAATTTGATTTAAAGCAGTTATTTTGTCCTTATTTGAATCTGATTCTCAAGATTAATACTTACTTTTTAATGTACATATTGGGAAAAGTCATCCGTAATAACTTACGACAAGTTAATAAACTTAGCATCTCAATTGTGGAGACGTCATGTGTCTGTTCATTTATAGGATTATAATTTTTTTTGCTAATCTCATATTCAACAATTTGGAAACTTGTTATCTTTTTAGATTTTGTTATATAAATCGTGTTCAATCTCTCATACTTTGTCACTGTTTTACAAATTATAACTTCTGAGTGAGTTTCATGACTCTTCCTTGGTAACCGTTCCATTTTTTATGTAACATTTTTTTCCCTACACCTTTTTTCCTAATGTGATCACTTTCTGATCATTTGACAGCCCTCATATGTTGGATGAAGCTGAAAGATCTTTGCATGATGCCCTGTGCGTGCTATCCCAAACAGTACTTGACAGTAGGATTTTACTTGGAGGTGGATGGCCTGAGATGGTAATGGCCAAGGCTGTCGATGAACTGGCCAGGAAGACTCCGGGGAAAAGATCTCATGCGATTGAAGCATTTTCACGGGCACTTGTGGCCATTCCAACTACCATTGCAGACAATTCTGGTTTGGATAGTGCTGAATTGGTTGCTCAACTTCGTGCAGAGCACCATAAGGAGGGAAGCACTGCAGGGATCGACGTCATTTCTGGATCTGTGAGTCACTACCTCAATTTATTTTGTGGAGAAGTTTATTTATTTTTGGTTTGGGGGTTGGGGGGTAGTCTTGTCTCCACGGAGAAAGCTTAGGAGAAAGCTTCAGTAAGTTCACAAGCCATCTCCACATCCGAAGTTACCTGAAAGACTATTTAATTAATACTAGTGTTATCCAAGTTTTAAATTAATGATAATCATATGTTACTCTTATGGTCACAGGAAAATTCCGCTCTACCTATCTAAGGGATAGATTAATGTCCCTAAATTTGTGACCATTACAAATCCTGGTAATCACATTCTACTAACATTGTAATGATCTCAAAGTGTGAAACAGTGCATATATTGACAAGTTTCAGTTCGGGGGGAATTCGTATGATAAATTAATTACTTCAAATCTCTCATAATGGTTATTCCTCAATTCTGTATTCTTGAGAAGCTATGGGGTAGGATGGTCAATTAACATCCTGTTGCTCATATTTAGGAAACAAACTTCTTTTTGAAGCAACAAAGTTCTACATTTTGTTACTTGGAACCATCTGGATATCATTTTACATGTTTCAGTTTTATTATCTGTGAGGGGCTTCTTTAAATTTCTCGAATTGCTGGCTACTTTATAGCATCTTTACCTGTGGTTTATTAATCTTTATTCAGGTTGGCGATATGTCAGAACTAGGTATATCGGAGGCATTTAAAGTGAAGCAGGCTGTTTTGCTGTCAGCAACTGAAGCTGCTGAGATGATCCTAAGGGTCGATGAGATTATCACTTGTGCTCCAAGGAAGAGAGAAGACAGGATGTGAAGGGATGTGTTTGACAAAAATATTTGTTTCACTTTGAAGCAAGGCTAAATTATTTCAAAATCGAGAAACAGATTGACATTCTAGCTTTATTCTGAACTCTCTAGGTAATATTTTGTATCATCTTGGCTTGTGTTTCTGTTTCCTCTTTTCATGGAAACCAGCAAAGTGGACGAACGCTGATGAATATTTTCGGAGTGCAGTCTAGTTCAACTTAATTGAGTTCATCACGTGAATCTCTTCATTTCGTCGTTTATGTGTGCTCTGATCCTCTTTTCCAGCCTTGTTCATGCTACGCTCGGTGCACGTGTTGTCGATCAACATATGTAGTAACTAGTAATATTAGTTGAATTCATGTTTTCAGTTAAACTTGAAATATCATTCGTTTGTGGTGTGTATTTGTGAAAAGATGCTCTGGTTTGCTTCCTTCTTGAACAACTCGTGTAACAGGCAAGGCTCACAGGCTGGTAATCCTTTCTCTAACGACATATGCACTAATAGTACTTGAATTCAACTCACCGATTAATCTAGAAACATCATTCATTTGTTGACTTGACTCTGCTCGCTTTTATTTAATTTTCTCCCCCATTGCAGTTTCTGTGTGATTGGTTATTGGGAGGAAAAAAAAAATCTTTATTTCATTTTCATGGGAAAAAACCCTTAAAATCTCTTTAATCGGGTCGTGCGATACTTTCCAAATTCGTCAATTTGACAGTGAATTAAATTATTTACTTTGAAATTCAATGGTTCAAAACGGTGTACTGAATTTTTATATTCATATTGAGATGATAATAATGATCAACTATGTAAAGAATGCATTATCTTATAGAATTAGGGTGCATTGGGATGACGAGATAAAGCCGTGAAAAAAGAGCGAAGTGCTTTCATGAATAGCAATAACCAAAAAAATCCCCGTGCATGAGAGAATGGATTGCCTACTCTACTTATGTGTTGGTGTTCCACGACACTGGGGAACACCATATGGTTGATAGTTGACACATTCCATCTTTTCATTTTTTGAAAATGCACGTCAATTATCTGTGGAACGTCAGATGAAACACACTAAGAATGGAGTAGGCGATCCACTCTCGGTGACGAAATTAAAAATAAAGAAATGAAGCGAGAGTATGTGTGCTAATCAGGATAAATGCAGACCTCGGGAATATGGGCAATGATATGCCAATCCTCACCATTTGGTTGCTGACATCGGCTTTCCAGTTTGGTGCATCCGTGAATCCAAAGGTCATGGTCGAGGGGAGTGATGTAATGTGTGGGCAATAGATGATTTGGAAATCTGCGAGAGACTTGAGATCAGGCAACCATTCCGGCAGTGAAGTCAGATTGTGGAGACCGAATAGTTTTAGACGTTGGAGAGATTGGAGATGACCTAAGGCATGTGGTAAGGATTCCATGTCTCTGATATTATGCAACTCGAGGGTTTGAAGGAGATGAAGCTGTTTGACCTCCTCTTCCGTCACTTCAAACTATGTGCAGTTATATATCCATAGTTTCTTCAGACCTGAGAGGTGCCGCAACCACCCCTTTGGAAAAGCACCGTCCACCCACAGATCCTTGAGATTACCAAGGCCTCCTGCTTCCACTACTGCCGTTGATGTTGTGCTTGTTTCATCTCTCTCCCCAAATGTAACTGAAAGAGATAAAAGATTTGATAACGTACAATGAAATGAAGGTAGAATCCTTGCACCACAACTCAATTCCCTGAGATTAGATGACACCAAGGTTGATCAATGATGGACACTCACTGATAGCTAGGCGTTGAAGATTTGGGAAAATTTCTCCCATGGCATCCTCCTCCTTTAACGACCCTTTCAGATTGGGCAAGTTACTCAATGTGAGCTCCTCCAGTGAAGGGAACATGGAATTTGGATATCCAATTCCAATATCATCTTTTAGATCCACAATATACTCCAATGCAAGGCTTCCTAAATACAAGGACTTGAGAAGAGGAAGATACCCGAGTGGTCCAAGTTGTGTGAGATTATGACAACTCATAATGGATACTTCTCTCAGATTTGGGAAAATCTCTCCCACTCCCTCCTCCTTGAACAACCCTTTCAGATTGGGCAACTGAAGCAATTTGAGCTCCTCTTGATGAGTTTGGACATTCACTTTGAGCATCCACCTGAATGTACCCCAACACATCAAGTTCTGCCAAGGACAACTTCTTGAGACGAGGAAGGTAGCCAAGAGGTGGAAGCTCCCTACAATTTCGACAACTTCTTATAGTTAACCGAGTTAAACTTTTCATCTCCTTCATCCAAGAAGCCAATCTTCGACATTTGAACCCATCTATCTTCAAAATCGTCAGATTTAAGACAGCCGGTTCAAGAGCTTCTAGTACCTCCTCACCATCCATCATTTTTGTCGATTCGGACATGCTATCACCGTCCCATCGTAAAATCAAATGACGAAGGTTTGGTTTTCCTTTGAGATTTGCTTTCTTCGCATCCATATGGTTTTTGACATGCTCCAAATGCTTAATTTCAAGTCTCCCTCCAAGATTCAAGTGTTCCAATTCATCAACTTGATTTCCTATTTTAGGTCCAACTATGAACAAACTCAGTGTATCCAGACAAGCCAATTCCCCTATTCTATTGGGCATATCACTCAAGGCAGAGCACCCTTTTAAATCGATATGACGGAGGCTACTCATGTATATAATGTTCTTAGGCAAACTCTTGAGTTGAAGACACCCCACTACCTTTAGTGTTTGCAAATTGTAAAGGCGGCAAAAGGTACGAGGTAGACAATGAATACTAGAATACGACAAGTCTAAGTACCGCAATTGTTTCAACTTAACTATAGCACGAGGCAACTCTTTCATGTCTAACCCAATTAGCTTTAGACTTCTCAAACAATTGTAGTTGATAATGGTGGTTAATGTGGACATCTCTACTATAATACTTGAACAACTAGTCTCGGGACGTTTGCTCCAACGTACCTGCCTTATTTTAGAATTGGAAGTAGTACTTGTGCGGCTGCTCCTTGGCTCTGCCTTATTAACTTTGTTCTCCATGATGTATTGAGCCAGATCATGAACAAGATCGTGCATTTTAAAAGTGATTTCTCCTCCACTGGTATCTATTTCTTGAAAGAAGGATCTCATTGCCAACTCATTCCATACATCATCACCAACATCTTCAACTTCTCGCATTCCATCTGATAATATGCATCCATGAGCCATCCAATGGAAGATCAATTCCATCTTATCGAACTCATGATCCTTTGGAAAGAGCGCACAATAAGCAAAACACCTTCTTACCACACAAGGCAGATGGCGATAACTCAACCTCAGCACTTGCATGATTGAATTTTCATCTTTTGAAAGATTCCACACATGACTTTTTTCTACACGAATCCGTCTCTTCCCTCTTAAACCGTAAGAGGCCTCCAAGAACCTTAGCCACCAACGGTACACCTGAGCACTTCTCCACGATTCTCCTTCCGATGATTTCCAAGTTTTGATGTTGCTCATTTTGATCCGATCCAAATGCTCTCAACTTAAACAAGAGCCAGCAATGCTCTTGCGATAGCTGCGTCAAGCAAAGAGTTGGCAGTGTTCTTGTGATATCTGCAACTGTTACGAGTCGTGTAGTGACAACAATTGACGCACCCATAGAGCCACACTCCAGGATGCTCTTCAATTGAGCCCAGTCTTCTTGATTCTCATTCCATAAATCATCTAATATCAACAAATATCTTTTTCCCTTCAATTTTTCTTGGACTCTGTGCTGCAAAGATTTCAAATCCTCCAAATCTGATTTTTCTTCAATGATTGCTTTCAGTGTAGCCTTCAAGTCGAAATTATCGGAGACGCAGATCCAGGATTTAGGTTCAAAATGGTGAGTGATCCTCTCATCACTGTACACAAATTGAGCAAGTTTAGTCTTACCCAAACCCCCAAATCGCGATCGCCTTTGACTTTGTTCAATCTTTCAATTGCTTCCTTCATCCTTCTTCCAAATTTGTATTTGTACAAAGTTTTCTTCAAGCCGGCTTCGCGATTCAGTACTGTGTTGTACTCGTCCACTAGATCTTCAATCTCGAAAACGACGCCGTTCAGCTGGCTAAGCCAATTCTTAATGGCTTCGCTTTCAAATTGCTTGTTTTCTGCATCCTCCAAGAGCTTCTGGATACCGGCGAGACCTTCGGAAAGCTCCTTCATTTCCTTATCAACACTCCTGATGGTTCCAACCTCTCTCTGAATCAGAGAAGTTAAAGTCTCAAGCAAGTAGTTGATAGCTGCCTGATCTGCCATGACTGGAAATTATTTGAGTTTGAATTGGAGATGTTTGGAAACTATAACAACAGTTCTGAAAGCAAATGAACAAAAGGCATGCGGGAGAGATGCGGAAAGCAACTGGTTTCTTACTTCATTATTATCATATTCAGGTGCATTGCATTCTTGCCTAAATGAGTTTTTTTATTTTAATTATTAATATTCATTGAAAATTTACACAATTTGTGAGGGAAGGTTCAGAGGAAGGTGTCTAGATTGGAATATTTCCATGTTACCCATTAATTTTCTGCATGTTTATTCAATAATGCATTCTTGGGATGCAGTGGATTTCTAATGATTTTAATGCATTTATCCTCCAAATTTTATAGCTTTTCATCTGCAAATGTCAATTATATGTATACATAGTTGGATTAAAATAAATTGTTGAAGTTGATCCATCAGGTGTACAGTACAACCAGTGTAGTGCTGTAGTTGAGAGTATGGATTAGTCATATATGCAGTTTCTGACACATAAGGGTGGCAAGTTGGAGTATGATTAGTTATATACTATACTGTTTCTGAGCTGTTATGGAGGGAATTTGAATGGTTGAACAGCACTGCATAATGACATGTGGCAACAATTCATTGAGGTGGATGGCCTGAGATGGTAATGGCCAAGGCTGTCGACGACCTGGCAGGAAGACTCCGGGGAAAAGATCTCATGCGATTGAAGCATTTTCACGGATACTTGTGGCCATTCCAACTACCATTGCAGACAATGCTGGTTTGGATAGTGCTGAATTGATTGCTCAACTTCGTGCAGAGCACCATAAGGAGGGAAGCACTGCAGGGATCAACGTCATTTCTGGATCTCTGAGTCACTACCTCAATTTAATTTGTGAAGAACAAAATATATATTTGTTTTTTTGGGAGTACTTATAAGGAAGCTTGGAGAATAAGGGTGTATGGAGACTTGGTGAACTAACTACTAACAACTAACTTTGTCCGATCAAAAAGGTGGGGGTAGTCTTGTCTCCATGGAGAAAGCTTCAGTATGTTCACAAGCCATCTCCATATCCGAAGTTACCTGAGAGACTTTATTTAATACTAGTGTTATCCAAGTTTTAAATTAATGATAATCATATGTTAATGTTGCTCTCATGGTCAGAATAAAATGTCCCTACATTTGTGACCATTACAAATCCTGGTAATCACATTCTACTAATTTCGTAATGATCTCAAAGTGAAATAGTGCATACATTGACAAGTTTCAGTTTGGGGGGAATTTATATTATAAATTAATTAATTCAAATCTGTCATAATGGTTATTCCTCAAATGCCATTGAACCATCTGTATTCTTGAGAAGCCATGGGGTAGGATGGTCAATTAACATCCTGTTGCTCATATATAGGAAACAAACTTCTTTTTGAAGCAACAAAGTTCTACAATTTGTTACTTGGAACCATCTGCATAACATTTTACATGTTTCAGTTTTATTATCTGCAAGGGGCTTCTTTAAATTTCTCAAATTGCTGGCTACTTTATAGCATCTTTACCTGTGGTTTATTAATCTTTGTTCAGGTTGGTAATATGTCAGAACTAGGTGTTTTGCTGTCAGCAACTGAAGCTGCTGAGATGGTCCTAACGGTCGATGATATTATCACTTGTGCTTCGAGGAAGAGAGAAGACAGGATGCGAAGGGATGTGTGTAACGAAAATATTTTGTTTTACTTTGAATCAAGGCTAAATTATTTCAAAATCGAGAAACAGATTGATATTCTAGCTTTATTGTGAACTCTCAAGGTAATATTTTGTGTCATCTTGGCCTGTGTTTCAGTTTCCTGCTCATGGAAACCAGGAAAATCCACGAATGCCTGATGAATGTTTTCTGAGTGCAGTCTATTTCAACTTAATTGAGTTCATCATGTGCATTTCGTTGTTTTTGTGTGCTCTGATCCTCTTTTCCAGCCTTGTTCGTGCGGTGCAAGTGTTGTCGATCAACATATGTAGTAACTAGTAACTAGTAATAGTAGTTGAATTCAAGTTTTCAGTTAAACTAGAAATATCATTTGTTAGTGGTGTGTATTTGTGAAAAGATGCACTGTTCTCATGTAATAGGCAAGGCTTTACAGGCTGGTAATCCAATCTATTTCAATTCAACTTATCGATTAGACTAAAAACTAGTAAGGAGTAATAGTTTGTGTCTCAAAAATACCTGCTTTATATGAAAAAACAAAAAATGCTCACTTTTCATGAGACTACCCATATTGACAACCAGTTGACAACCAGTGGCAGACACAGTAATTTTGAACAGGGGCTCAATTTTATAATAGTGTCATAAAGTTCGTCTCCTAAAAAAATCACGGTATACATAAAACCTGTTTACTTATTAATTTTAACAATAATTATATACTTAAATATTATAAACCTTAAAAATAAAAATTAAATCTAAAAAATAACAAGATATAAACAATTGAAGTGCATGTAATTAGTTATATGAAGGAAGAAATATTTGAAATTTTATACTATTAAAATACAGAAATGTGATAAAATTTAAAACATAACACTATAAATATCATTGAAACTAGTAAAAAGATAGAGGGAAAAAAAAGAAAAAGAAAGAGACAAAAATGGTATGGGGCGACATGGGGTTTAAACCCCATACCTCATAGTAGGATATATATGTTGTTCAACCGTTGTGCCAAAACTATATATTAGGAAAATTTACTACATATATACTAATTATTTGTAATTTTTCAGGGGAGCCCAGTGCTCCATCTGAGCCTAGTGTAGGTCCACTACTCTTGACAACCAATCCAATGGGTTGTCAAAAAAGACAAAAGTAGTGAAAATAAAAAAAAATAAAAAAGGAAATAATTGGGCCAACCGATTGTCAAAATTTTGGTCAGATGAACCAAGGTCTCAACCCATTTTTATCTATTAATTTCTTTCACAATGTGACATGTGTCATATTGTGATTGGTAGATATTTATTTTTGTAGTTATAATTTAAAATTTTAATAACTGATAATTAAATTATCTTTTTTTTATAGAAAATTAATTAAAATTTTATTTTTTTCTCTCATATAGAATATAATATTGACATATTTTGGATCACAATAAAAAAGTTTTATTTTTTCTCTCAATCTCAAATTATATCATATTATAATTACGAAATTAAATATTTTTAAAATATAAAATTATTTTAATGTTAAATAAAATTATAAAATAATTCTTAAAAGGGGCGGCTATTAACGTACCCCAAAAATATTTAAATTGACATAATTATCCTTATAAATGTGCGATTTTTTTCAATCTTTAACAACGGGTATTCATTTTCAGCTTTTTTGGGCCCTTATAACAACGGGTTTTAAATTCTCCGTTGTCATTCCACTGTAGTCTTTCCACATTTTTGGCATAGTGATGGTTTTCTATTATATTGAGTGCTGCTATCTTTCTATTTGAATTAGCTGGATGTTGGTTGTGTATTTTGCTGATACTTTGATGAAACAGATACCTCAAATCCTTGGTCTTGTCCTCATGGATGAGAAGCCATTTCTTGAATCTAGTAAACAGGGCATGTTACTAGGTAGATATCATGCTCACATCTATTTTTGGTTGGTTGTTTTTGAAGGGCATAGTCTTAGTTGTATTAAGGAGTTAGTTTTTGTGATTTCTTGCACTGATGTGCGTTGAATGTAATGTAATTGGTACAATTACACTCTAATATGTATTTACCATTATCAGAAGATCTAAGTTCATGCTCTTGTAAATATATGATTCTTGACTCAAGAAATCCATGTCGGTAAGTTCCTATTGAGGTAATAGTTGTAGATTATCAACTTAGTTCAAGCATAATAATGTGACGATTTCTATTATAATCAGTGTAGTTAAACAAAATATGTGATGTCATTAATTGTTCAAGTATTTCACGACAAATTTATTGTCGTCATGAAAATATATTTTATTCATGACGATAAGTTTTGTTACTAATTCCTATAAATTTGCCATTGAAGACTTAATTTATAATATTATTTTAATAAAAATAATTTTTTATAAAACGTTAACGCATTTATCAATTTCGTCATGAAATAGACTAATTAGTGATAAAAAAAATTTACATATAACGACAACAATAAAATAAGTTGCCATTAGATGTATTCTAGGGACGAAAGAAAATGTCACTTTTGATTAACTAAATATGACTAAATGCTAGTATCGGAAAAATTTTCGCATGAAAAGATGTCCAAATGCTACCATGAAGGCCCTAACCAAGAGAAAGGCAAATAAAATTAAAGAGATCCAACCAAACGTCCCATATCTATGTAAGTATGTTGTAGCCAGTGAGGAGGGTTGGGATAATAGCTGCGGAAAAGGAAGCTAGACACAAAGGCTAGAGAAGCTGTAGGGACATGGCTGACCAACAAAAAGGCAAAACAAAGACATAGGAGAAATGCAGGATAAAGGATATAAGTGGGGCCAAAGGCATTAAATACACCAACCAACTCTTGACACGTAGCTAAAGAACAAACGGCTGTGCAGTGAGCAGACCTGCCCCTCGCCGGAAAATGCAAACAATTTAGAGAGAAGGAGGAGAGAAAATCTTTTACAAGAAAAGCAATTCATTTGTTAGAAATTAAAATTCAAGGCCGAAAACTAAACTAAACTAAACTAAAATCTCCGACAAGGAGGGAAGATACATGTTTTTGGAAATAAAATTGCAAAGCCCCCTAACTGATTACTAGATCTATAGTTCCCTCAACTGCGTGAACAATAGAGTCCGCTCATTAATTGATTTTCCTTGAGATAGAAGAATTGGATGCCGTCTTCGTCTCGAACCGCGAAAGTTTCTTCCGGGCCGGACTCTTCGACCCGAACCCGACACTTGTCCAGAGCTTTCTTCATTGACAAAGTCTCTTGTGAGACGCTACTTTCATGAGACGGTTTGTGAGACGTGTTAAAGTATGTCGATTATTTAAATAAAATATGTTTAATGGTTGTTAATGTATGTTTTTTAAAGTATGTTGGATTATGTATTAAAGTATGATGTTAGTGTGTTATAATTTGATTTATTATCGACATACTTTAACCACAAATAAGCGCACTTTAACCACAAATAAGCATACTTTAGTGACGGGTTGACCCGTCTCACATCCGTCTCACCAATAACCCGTCTCACAAGAGACTAACTCTTCTTCATTTTGGCAGCCTTCTTCCTCACTCCCTCCGAATGAGGAAGATCATCGTCTCCAAAGTGATCTGCAATCTGGTTCGCAACGTATTTGAGGAGATCATCGTCTCCTAAGTCAACAGTCTCTTCAGCATCCATGAAAATGACATCGTCTTGCCCCTCAATCTTGAACCTGCAACATTGGCTTGTGTGCACCTCAACTGTGACGCCAATCACCAGCTTCTCCACGTATACCGCGGCTGGAAGGTTGCTTTCATCCCTTCCATTCACATTCTTGTGAATATGTCTGAAATCGAACTTCAGTTTGATCTCACTCTCACACTCTATCTACCTTGCTTTCACTCACGGTTTGAATCAAAACAAATATGAAAATGAAAACTAGAAAACACAAGGAATTATAGTGGTTCGATCATGTTGATCTACATCCACTTTCTAAAGGAGAAGAATTCACTATGATGATGATGATACAAAACTTACAAACACACTTATCAGAAAACCCTAATTCTTTAATGCTTGAAAACTGATATGTGAAGATGATGTGTTGAAGACGATGATCGATGCAAGTTGCTGCTCCTTTTATAATCACTATGCATGTATAACTACCAACAAGCTTCCCACGTGTTTTGCTAGTTGCATGCGGTTGTAACTGACCTAACAACAACTCAAGAATCTTGTCATATCATCAATCTATCGGTTCGTTCTTCACACTGATCATAACTGACATGCAGCATTCTTGGTTCGACCTGATACCATATCGAACCCAGGTCGAACCTTGATCGAACCACCATTCTGTTTCAGTTTATCATTTGGTTCGACCACGACACTTATGGTTTGACCAAACCTACTGGTCGAACCTAGGTCGAACCCTGCCATGTTTTTTTTGGATTCTCATTGGTTCGACCCCGTCACTCATTGTTCGACCTTACCTTCTGGTCGAACCTTGGTCGAACCCTGTCAAACAACCACCATGCAAGCTTGTGCATGCATGATCTATATTTAACACACATACACAGAGATTACAGAGTAGGCTGCCAACTTCACAAGACTATTTTTTGATCCAAAGAAAGAAGGGAGATGGAGAAACTAGAGAAATGGTTGTTGTTGCTCACATTTAATGCAAGTTATAACCAATCTGTACCCGATAATAATTGCAGTACCCATCCCATGCATATGGTGAGTGTGTTGTAGGTGTTCAATTTAATTCAATTATCCTTCATAATGGGAGCAGTGTGGTCAAGGATTCATGGAAAGAGTACTACTTATTGGTCAAGGATTCGTATAATATTGAAAATATCTCAACTGATTCTCTTTGTTTGTACAAGAATATTTGTATCATGTAATGGGATTACAGCGGGCCCCAATTGAGGAGACTACACGGGAGTATTATTCTACCTAACAGACATACAAAACACACACTATTGTGTGTATTAATGATTACTTTACTTATCATCAATTAACAACCTTTGAGTGTATATAGTATGTGCAGTGGCGGACCCATGATTTTTTTATGGGGTACGATTTATAATTATAAAAATATTATTTAATATTTAAAATCGTATAATAAATAAATTAATATTAAATAATTATAATTAATATTGACATCCTCAAATTTTTATTTGTAAAAGGCAAAAGTTTATGCGCCTTTGGGGACACGCCGTGTCCCCATGTGAACACAACTCTCCCCCTCCATACTCTTTTTAAACATATGTATTGCTAGGGATTTAAATTGTAAATGGACACGGAAATTGCAAAGGGGCACAGATCTAAATCCGTGTGCTCGGGCGCACAAAAGAGTCACTCTTTGTAAAAAGCAATTCAAGATACTATAGTTATTATAAATTTATAACATAAATTTAGAAAAATAATAATAAATTGAGTGTAAGTTTGTGTTGCAATTAATAATTTAAAAATATAAACCAATAAAAAATGTGAATAATTTTAAGAAATTTTAATATGTCGTGTGTAATCTTTTATATATATATATATATTAATATATTTATTATGTTGTGTGTAATCTTATATTTATATATATATATATATATATATATATATATATATATATTAATATATTTATTTGCAAATGGAGCAAAGGTCATGACATTTCATGCAATTAACCCAATAAAATAATTAAAAAAACAAACTTAAAAAGAAATACATAGAAATAATATAAAAATGCAAAAGGAGAAGGATAAAAAATTCTAATATATAAAATGTAGTCACGTGGTTAGGAGAAGAAGCAATTCAAGACACTATAGTTATTATAAATTTATAACATAAATTTAGAAAAATAATAATAAATTGAGTGTAAGTTTGTGTTGCAATTAATAATTTAAAAATATAAACCAATAAAAAATGTGAATAATTATATATATATATATATATATATATATATATATATATATATATATATATATATATATATATATATATATATATACTATATATATTAATATATTTATTTGCAAATGGAGCAAAGGTCATGACATTTCATGCAATTAACCCAATAAAATAATTAAAAAACAAACTTAAAAATAAATACATAGAAATAATATAAAAATGCAAAAGGAGAAGGATAAAAAAAATTCTAATATATAAAATGTAGTCACGTGGTTAGGAGAAGGATAAAAAAAATTCTGATATAAGAAGTGTAGTCACGTGGATTCGAACTTCGTGACATTTTGTTTGGAGGATTGACACTCCACCATTAAATTACAGGGACATATGTGAAATTATATATGATATATATAGGTATTATTTCTCAATTTGGGGGTACAGCTGTACCCCATGAACCCAGCTGAGTCCGCCGCTGCAAAAGCCATTAGGAAGTGCAAGGGCACAGTAGTCAACCTGAGTCTAGTTCCGTTCTGTTCTCATTAAAAAGAAGTGGATGAAGTCCTCCGTTTCTTTTGGAGGTGCTAACCCGCAGCGCGAAAGAGTTTTTTTGTTTTGAATCTCTCCTTTATTTTGACTTCTTCATTCTCCTAGAACCATTTGAAATTATAAATTTAATTAAATATGTTAATTTTTTTTTAAATGTTATTACTTTTTTTAGTATGCATTGTTTATAAAATGTACGCTATACTATTATCAATGTTTATTAATTGAATATTAATTTTTATTAAAATAGTAAATTCTTATTCATTTCATATAATTTATTTTTTGAGACGGTTTCACTGTTTGCCTAAAAAGATACTCCCTCCGTATCTTGGTAAGAGTCTCCTTTGCTTTTGGGAACGTGGATTAAGAAGTATTATTATTTAATGTGTAGTAGGTAGTTGTATTAGTGGGTATGTGGGTATGTGGACCCCATGTTTTAATTGTATTAGTGGGTGTGGATGGGTTCCATATATCCAAAAAATGAAATGAGATCCTTTAAGTGGGACAACTAAAATGGTAAAATGAGACTCTTACTTATGGAGGGAGTATGCTTTATTTATCAAATTTTAATGGATCTTTGCCTTCGTAATCAAAAAATAAAAAAAATAGTTCATTTTTCTGTATCATTTTTAAAAAATACTATATGAATTTATATAATTATTCAAGTCATGCGCGAACTTGGTGCGCTTGGTTTGACATGGTCCAAATGTTATACTCCATGTAATACTGTATCCTTTAATATAAAGAGAAACTCTCCTACGGATTAACTCATAATTAAAGTATATTTATTATATAAATAAAGCATGTCTATTTGTAATTAAAGTATGTCAATAATGAATCATATTATAACACCCTAAAATCAATTTAATTCATCATTTATCATATTTTAGAAAACATACTTTAACAACCATTAAGCATACTTTATCTATATAACAGGCATACTTTAACACGTCTCACAAACCGTCTCACATATATAAGGTCTCACAAGAGAATTTATCTGATATAAAATATACTCCCTCCGTCCCACCGAAAGATCACAATTTTACTATATTGGTCGTCTCATCCAAATGTCCTCATTTTTCTCTTTTAGAAAAAGGACTCACGCCCACCACTCACTACTAATACAACTATCCACTTCACATAAAATAATAATACTCCTTAATTCACGTGTAAAAAGCAACCGGTGATCTTTCACTGGGACGGAGGGAGTACATTTCTATTCTATACTTATTTTTACCACTTAAAAAAAACTTCATACGTACATTATAATTTAACTTATACCTAAAAATACCACATACTACTAAAAAAATTGATAAAATTGTCAAGAAATAATTTTTCTTAAACTCTGTTGATGCAGATAAGTCCGGAACAAAGGGAGCATAAAACTTAGGGTTACTATATTTTTTTATTCATTAACTTTCTCAATTTTGAAAATGATCAATCGATTTCACTCTTTCTGAAATTAGTCCATTAAATTTATAAAATTCTATAAAATCTTCTTACAGGCTATAGCAAGTTTTTCAGCTCAGCATGCTGAAGTGAAACTTTTTTTTGACCGTTACTGTTTTATTAAGAAAATTCTCAGTATAATCTTAAATAAAATTATTAATGAACCATTGAGTTCCCGTGGGAAAGTTCATTGCAATGTTTTTTTAGATGGATATGTAAAAAAATAGTTGGGGAAGAATTTCGAAATCCTAGACTACTCATCTAATATTCTTTTGTCCATATATCTAGAACCTATTTGCAGTTATGTGCTTAATTCAATCAACTAAATCAAAGAATTGTGTGGAACCATCTTCAATCAACTAAATCAAAGAATTGTGTGGAACCATCTCGGACTTACGTGAAACAGATAAAAAGTAACAACTTCCATAATAAAAAGTGATATTCAATTAATGAAAATGATAATGCTATTTCATTAACAATCTATTGTATAAATGAAAAGTAATAATATTTTATAGCGAAAATAATAACTATTTTAAAGAGTGTAAAAGGATCTTACGTGAAACGGTCTTAGACAATAACATTAACTAAACACATACATAGTCTATTTAAAAAAAAGAAAAACATTAGATATAATTTGCACCCAATTGCAAATTGGAGAAACAATAACGCGAAATTAATGGTTCAGAATTCATACAAAGTTTAAAGTAATAAATAGTTCAAACTAAAAGAGAAAGGCAGAGAAAATAACTCTATAATGGAGAATATTGAGAATATTATATTATGTTCGTTTCTATTTACATTGATACTACTTTGAACCCTATTTGTGAGTCAAAACCTGCAAAAACTTGTTTTTGAAATAGAAATCCATCCCATTCTGAGTCCTTTATTATTAAGGGATTCCATCATAGTAATGTATTGTTTAATTCTAATCCTGGTTAAATTTAACAAAAAAAAAAAAAGATCAAGAGAAGAAATTTATTGGAGTCATAGTTAGAAATTAAAATTGAAGGCGAACAGCACCGAAAACTAAACTAAAATCTCCGACAAGGAGGGAAACTTGTGCAGAGACTCTCTTTGGAAATAAAATTGCAAAGCTAAACCCTAACACACAGTCTTCAGTACTAGATACTATCTGCAGCATGCACAATTGAGCCAACAACATCTTTCACTTCGATAAAGTGGCACATTACATCGGGTGGGACGTATTGCGTGTAACAGAGGAAATGGTCGCCGTCTTCCTCCCGAACGGAGAAACTTGCTCTCGGGGAGGATTCTTCGATCCGAACCTGGAGCCTGATCGCAACCCGACACTTGTCCAGAGCTTTTTTTATGTCAGCAGCCTTCTTCTTGACTTCCTCCGGAGCTGAACTCCAGATTTCGATGACAATGGACATTTTTCGACGACGAATGAAGCCTCTGGTGTTGACAAAATGATCTGCAATCTGGTTGGCAACGTCTCTGAGGAGATGATCATCCCGTAAGTGCACAGTTTCTTCAGCATCCATGAAAACGACACCGTCTTGCCCCTGAATCTTGAACCAACATTGGCTTGTGTGCACCTCAACTGTGACGCCCATCACCAGGTTCTCCACGTATGTCTTCATTCGCCACGCGGCTAAGCTCACGGATTCATTCCTACCACTCACGTACACAGAGACTACAGCTGCCATCTTCACAAGAGAATAGATCTAGAATAGATCTAAAGAAGAAGGGAGAAGGAGAAACTAGCTAGAGAAACCTCACAACAAAGTAAATTAAATGGAATGGTTATTGCTGTTGTTGCTCACATTTAATGCAACCAACTTGCGGATAATAATGGAACCCATATATATGGTCAGTGTGTTGTTGTGTTCAATTTAATTCAATTAATTCTCCTTCATAATGGGAGGAGAGGTCGAGTACAACTTATTGGTCAAGGATTTGTATAATATTAAAAATATCCCAATTGATTCTCTTTGTTTGTACAAGAATATTTGTACCATGTAACCACATGGGATTACAGTGGTCCCCAATTGAGGGGATTTCATGGAGTATTATTCTACCTAACAGACATACAAAACACTTGCCCCCAGGGCATAGCTCAAGTGGTAAAGGGGAGGGTGGAAAGACCTTACAACTGAGCTTGGTAGCTGCAGGGTGGGGGTTCGATTTCTGCCTTTGGCATGAATTTGGCCCCTTGCAAGTACAAGTTAAACAGTGAGCCCTCTCTATAAGCCATTTGAGGCACATCCTGCGATTTACCTCCTCCACCAATCCCAGGGCAGGGGCGGTAGGGGCCCCTAATGGTGGGGTAAACCATAGACATACAAAACACACACTAATCTTATTTTATTATTATAATAAAGGTTGTGTGCCTCAAAGGTTTTTTAAGTACAGTAGGAGGCTACTACCATTCTTTGAATTCCAATGAACAACCTTAGAAGGCTACCATTCTTTGTTACATTCCACACAAAACAGATGGAATTTTACATAAAAATTGACACCTAATATGCATAAAATCAATTTCCTACTGCTCTTCCATCTTAACCAAGATACTATGACCAATAACTAAAACAATTCTCCATTAATTTCCAAGAAATTCACATATAATATAAGTTAAAAATAAATCAAGGAATTAAAGAGAGAAAAAGCAATAGCCCTTGAACTCCATTAATTTACTAAGAAAAATACCCAACAAATAAAAATGAAGAATTGATATACAAATTAGATGTGAGCAGAATAGAAAATCAAAGAAATACTTATCTAAATAGTCCTGTAAAACTTTGCCATATTCAAAGCACCAATATCAATCCCTAAGATCTATTGGGTGGATTGTCAAGTAACATTGCCTCTCTTCTTCTCAGTGATCTTTGTGCACAAAAAGGAGTGTAATGAATTTGAGGGTTATAATTAAAAAAATCGCTAACAGAAATAAGATCCAGGAGTCGGCGATTTTAGCGTTTGAAGATGAGATGTCAAAGAAATAAGAAATCAAAATTTAAGGAACAGAGTTTTGAGATACAGGTTTACATGCTTGAGGAGGGTTAGGGGTTAAGGTAAAAGCTTATATTTAAATATTAATATAATATTATAAACCCTAAAATAGTAATGTCCATACCTTCTTGAGCGGCGCCGCCGCAGCTCCGTCGACCCACGCTTCCCCTCTTCTTCACTGTGCAGGATGCGGGTCGAGGGAAGAGCTGATTTTTTAGTTTTTTATTTTTAAAATGAAAGTGGTTTTTCAAAAATAAAAATAAATAATACTTTATGCGCTGTGGAGGAGACGGGCAAGGGCTTCTAATTGAAAAAGCCCAAAAAGAATTTTGAATAACAAAAATACTAATTGGATGGGAAGAGAGAGAAAATAAACGTAATGTGTAGAAGATTCGCGTGTGAGGAATGAAGGAAGATTCGCGTGTGAGGAATGAAGATTCAAAATACAATCCTTCCATTATCCGAGTTGAATTGGGGATTGTATTGGGGTAAAGACAGTGACGTAGAGTTGGAGTATTAATAATTATGTCCATTGATGTATTCATTTGATTTTTCTCATGGATTAAGAAATATTATTATTTCATATGGGGTAGGTAATTGTATTAATAGAGGATGTGGATCCATATTTTATTTGTATTAGTAGAGGGTGTGAGTCCCATAATCCAAAAAGGAAAATGAATAAATTAAGGATGAACAGCCCAAAATGGTAAAATGAATAGATTAACAGTGGACGGAGGGAGTATAAATAATAATATGAGCTAATATAATTATTTGGCCTTGGTATATTATCAGCCCATTATAAACTTAATTAGTAAATTTTAAATAATTTTGTTGAGTTTAAATGTCACCTACTAATA
The DNA here is from genome assembly GCA_023678885.1 of Pogostemon cablin. NCBI lineage: Eukaryota > Viridiplantae > Streptophyta > Magnoliopsida > Lamiales > Lamiaceae > Pogostemon > Pogostemon cablin. The sequence goes on along the minus strand of CM042989.1, from coordinate 22,922,285 downwards.
ATATCATTACACATTTTAATTTCAAAATTATAATATACTCCCTCCGCCCCCTTCATAAAGGGTTATTCTTCTATTTTGACGTCTCTCCCAAAGAGTCTCATTTCTTATTTTACACACATGGAACCCACACCCACCCACTAATATAATTTAAATATAGGGTTCACACTCCCCCTAATACAACTACCCACTAAATATTAAGTAATAATACATGGCCTCCGTCTCCGCCATGCCGAAAAAATGCACGAAACCCATCCTGGTGTCCAATAGAAAGTTAAGATCTGCCAAAAACAGGGAAAAATCTAAGAGTCCCTCCACGGTGAAAGCTAACATAGTAGATAAGATCACCAGTGAGGGCTGATATCGTCGAAGTAACTGATGAAATTCTAAATAAGGTATGTATTCTTCCTACCCTCACAAGATCCTATAGTGATCCTATGATCTACAGTTTTCCTGCTGAGTTCGACAGCCCCAAACCCCGACCATCTACACATAATCTGAACAGATTCCGGCCTTCTGAGTCCAACTGGAAGGAACAGTGTAATCTCCATTCAAATTCAAATTTGAATCACAAAGTTAGTACAATTTGGGTCTCACTAAATACACACCCTCTTTTATTAAATACACACCCTCATTAATATATAATTAAAAAATATATTTTAAAAAATATATTCAGTCACAAAATTCTGTTTCGAATTTCTCTGAAAAGTCAAGTACCATTTGTAATATGATTTACACTTCTTTGAAAGTTGTTGTTCCTGGAAGTTGGTATTTTGATAGTGGATGTTCTCGTCACATGACTGGATCCCTTGAGTACTTGAAAAATTATCATTGTTTTGGTGGAGGTAATGTTACTTATGGGGGAGGTTCTAAAGAAAAGATTTGATAAGAATTTGACTAATGTTTTACATGTTAAAGGATTACTTGCTAATCTCATAAGTATTAGTCAATTGTGTGATGACAATCTTTTTGTTAAATTTGATAAGAATTTTTGTCATGTGTATGATGATTCTGAAAAGTGTGTCATGACTGGTAAGAGGTCGGTTCATAATTGCTACTTGATTGGAAATGAAAATTCATGTAATAGTGCTAAATTGAATAAATCTGTTCTTTGGCATTCCAAATTGGGGCATGTTAATTTTCGTACTTTGCAGAAACTGATCAAGTATGATGCAGTTAGAGGCATTCATGATATCTCTTTTACAGAGAAAATTGTGTGTGGTCCGTGCCAAAAAGGTAAGCAAATTCGTGTGTCACATAAAATATCATCACATTCAACTACATCTCGTAGTTTTGAGTTATTGCACATGGATTTGATGGGTCCTATTGAAGTTGAAAGCTTGGGAGGTAAGAAATATTTCTTGGTCTGTGTTGATGATTTTTCTCGCTTCACTTGGGTTGGTTTTTTATGTGAAAAATCTGATGCTTTTGAAGTTTTTAAGAAACTTGTGAAAAGATTTGAAATTTCTTTCAATATGAAAGTTGCTAGGATACGAACTAACCATGGAAAAGAATTTGAAAACAAATTGTTCACTGGTTTTTGTGATAAGAAAGGGATTTTTCATGAATTTTCTTCTCCTAAAACACCACAACAAAATGGAATTGCTGAAAGAAAAAATCGAACTTTGCAAGAAATGGCTCGTGTGATGTTATCTTCTAGGAATCTGTCAAAGAGATTTTGGGCTGAAGCTTTAAATACAGCATGCCATGTTGTGAATAGGGTTTATTCAAGATCAGGATCTACCATGACTCCTTATGAAATTCTTAATGGTAAAAAATCTAATCTTAAATACTTTCATGTTTTCGGGTGTGTATGTTATGTCTTGAATGATAGAGCACTTAGCCAAGTTTGATTCTAAAAGTGATAAAGGCATTTTTCTTGGGTATTCTCAAAACAGCAAAGCTTATAGGGTGTTTAATCTTAGGCTGAGAAGTATACAAGAATCTATTAATGTTACTTTTGATGATCTTTCTAGCATTCCAGGTGAATCTGAGAATTTGATAACTTCTGATCTTCTTTATGGTTGAAGTTCATCTGATCAAAGGATGTCTTTGAAAATGTGACCCCAAATGTTACGATATCTGAAGTAACATTGAATGATTCTGGAAGTGAGTCAGATGTCGAAGTGCCTGGAGATGTTCATAGATCAAATCTGAAAGAACCTTCGAGCAGTATTCAAAAGAATCATCCATCTACACTTATCATTGGTGATTCATCTTCTGGGATCAAAACTCGTCAAAAAGATAGAATCAATTACAAGAATATGGTTAGATCTGTTTGTATGTCTTCTATTCAGTATTCAGATATTGAAGAATTCATATGCATGTCTTCTGTGATTGATTTTATCCATGTTAGGTGTTATATTTCCTTGAATGAACCTAAGAATGTTGCTGAGGCTCTTAAAGATAATTGTTGGGTAGAAGCTATGCATGAAGAGTTAAACCAATTCACCAGAAATGATGTTTGAAATTTAGTACCTAGGTCGTCTGATAAAAACGTAATTGGTACTAAATGGATTTTCAAAAATAAATCTGATGAATGTGGTAACATTGTACGTAACAAGGCTCGATTAGTTGCTCAGGGTTATACTCAGGTTGAGGGAATTAATTTTGATGATACTTTTGCTCCTGTTGCTAGGATTGAGTCTATTCGTTTCTTGTTTGCCATTGCATGCTATCTTAAAATAACTTTGCATCAAATGGATGTGAAGGCGACATTTCTAAATGGGTTTTTGAATGAGGAGGTATATGTTGAACAACCAAAAGGGTTTGAAGATTTATTTAAATTGTCTCATGTTTATAGATTAAAAAAGGCTATTTATGGATTGAAACAAGCACCTCGTGCTTGGTATGCTCGTCTCACTGAGTTTTTTATTGATTTTAGTTTTTCAAGAGGAAAGATTGATCGTACGTTTTTTATAAAGGTTGAAAAGAAAGAAAATTCTCATGGCACAAATTTATATAGATGATATAGTGTTTGGTTCTACTTGTCCAAAACTTAATGATATGTTTGTGTCTGCCATGACCTCGACTTTTGAAATGAGTCTTGTAGGTGATCTTAATTTCTTTCTTGGTTTGCAAGTGAAGCAGTCAAAAGATGGGATTTTCTTTTTCCAGTCTAAATATACAAAAAACCTTGTCAAACATTTTGGTCTTGAGTCCTCAAAGAGTTGTCAAACTCTTATGGGTACAACACAAAAATTGTATAAGGATGATATTGGTGAGAAAGTTGATTGCACTCTATACAGATCTATGATAGGGAGTCTATTGTATTTAACTGCAAGTAGACCTGATATTATGTATAGTGTTGGAGTATGTGCAAGATATCAGTCTGATCCAACAGTTTCCCACCTTCAAGCTGTAAAGAGAATTATCCGTTATATTTCTGGGACAATTGAGTTTGGGATGTGGTTCTCTAACAGTACTAATGTTGAACTTGTTGGCTATTCAGATTTCGATTGGGCAGGTGATGTTAATGACAGAAAGAGCACAAGTGAAGCTTATTTTTTCCTTGGAAATAATCTTGTGTCCTGGCATTGCCGTAAGCAAAACTGTGTTTCTTTATCCACAGCCGAGTCAGAATATGTAGCGATTGGAAGCTGTTGTACTCAATTGTTATGGCTCAAACAAATGCTTAAGGATTACGGGTATGAAAATAGATTCTAATTTTTTTTTGCGATAATTCTAGTGCGATAAATATCTCAAAAAATCCTGTACAACACTCCCGCACTAAACACATTGATATAAGGCATCATTTCATACGAGATTTGGTTGAACAAAGTTATGTAAAATTGGAGTATATATCTACGAATAAGCAGTTGGCAGATATATTTACAAAAGCTTTAGATTTTGAGAGATTTTCGTCTCTTCAAAAATCTCTAGGTCTGTGTGTTTTATAATTTGTTGTTTAAAATGTTATCTCTTGTTGGATAACATTTTTGTGTGTGTGCTTGTTTTTAATTTTTGTTGATTGTGTTATGTTGATTTGATCTTAGTGAATTCATTTTGAAAACCTTTTCGAATTTCAAAGGAAAATTGTTGTCTGGAATGTTTTATTGGACATGCACCTGCGTAAAAAAGAAAGATGATATGGCTTAATGCCAGGAATAAAAAAAAGAAAGGCAGAAAGAAAGAGAAAAATATTGAAAATTTTATAAATGTTAAATTCATCTCATTAAGACCATTAGACACACGGAGGTGGCTACTACGATGTGTTCTCTTCGGTAAAATGAGTATGGTTTTTTATCATTCCTATAATATCATCAGTACTTGCAAAGTACATACGGTGTATGTGTACCGAATTTCTCATTACTGGATTTAATAATTTTCTTTTGATTTCCAAAAATATTTTTAAACTATTTCACTCCAGATCTTATCATGCGTGTTTTGTGTTCGTTCTGTTGTTTATTTTTATCTTTTTCTTTCTCTTTAGCCTTTGGTTTTTGGAACTGCTTATTAATGAATGTAACTCGTTGTGACATCTCACTGCCTTTACATATTGGAAGGTGTTGGATTTTTCATCATATCATTTTCTAGTATTATCTCTTAAAATCTTTAGAAAGTCATTTCATATTCATATTTTCTGAAAGTTGTGCGCATGTTATAAAAGCTTTGACATGACTATTTGAGTGAGTTTCTCTTTCTTCTCTTTCATTCCTTGACATAATCTTCCTTTTCCCTAGAATTCATTTGTATGAAATCACCTTCTCATCATGATTATTTCTGTTAACCTCATTAACCATGATTCACGATTGAACCTCTCTACACAAGCAGGGGGAGCGATGAGAATGATGGTTTCAGATGCAGGTCCTAATGAAATGATGGTTTGATCATGTTAGGGGAAATTGTCTGAGGGGGAGTTTTGATTTCTGTTGGTAATGAGAAAATGATGGAATGGGGAAGATTTTAATCCTAGTGCTTTTGATTTATGATGACTGGGGAGATTCCTATGGCAGGGGGGGAGTTGGAGTTTGCTGCTTGGTCTTAGGGGGAGTCTTACTGTTTTGTCTGTTTATTGCATTATTATTATGTTTCTTATTTTATGTTGTAGAACTTTTGTGGTGTTGTTCTTGTTATATTTTCTATCGTACGTTTATCTAATATTTTAATATTATTATGTTGTTCTTTAGGATTTTATTTTATATTATTGTTTCTCTAGTTTGTTTTATGTTTTCTCTATAATATTATATGTTATGTTGTTATTTATTGTTTTTCTATCATTCTCTGGATGTGCTTGTGTAGAAAGGCAAAAAGGGAGAGATTGTTAGTGTGATTTTTGTGTCACAGTTATTATGTTTTACCTTTCTCATTTGTTCTTTACATACCATGTTATCCCCGTTGTTACTAACATTTTCGTGTAACATATACTAGTTATTAGCGGATAAGTTTCAGGGGGAGTTTATAAAGTTGTCCAACGGTTTCTTGGATGGCGGCTGAATCAGATGACATGGATGAGAAACGCGGGATGGAATAGAACTGAAGAATTGAATTCAAGTTTTTGAATTCGAATTACTCCTGCAGTTTGGAAGAGAAGTTGAAGCCTATCCAAAGATGATTAGTTATTGTTGTTCTCCATATCCGTTACATAAGAAGTCTATATAATCTCATTGATAGATATCGTATCGGTAGAGAATTAGACATAATATTTTCAGAAACTTGTAGAGTTTCATCATTTAGAGAGATTAGTGTTTACAGAGTATTCATACTCTTTTCTGCCATTCGTTGGTAGTTTTATTCTCTTATTTTTGATCGTATCAATTTGATCGGTCTTGTATTTTAGGCTTCACTTTCCAAGTGATGTCTTATAACCTTTTCGTAATCCCTTCAATGTAGATTGTTTTGCCATGTGGCTCTGCAGGATTAAACCCCTGTAGAAAGTTTTAAAATTCTTGTGTCAAATTATCTCTATATGTCTTTCGCTGTTTTATCTGTATGTTCTGTTAGTATTCTACGTTTTGTTATTGTGAATGTTTTAATATTTTTCTTAACATTATACTTTGTCTGTCTTTTTCGTTAAAACATAGGACAACCCAACACTTTCAATTCTCATGGGAAGTATATCACTCGCACTCAAGTGTAAAAGATGTACACTTATAGGGTATGGTGTTTACGCTCATATTCAATTCAAGTGCATGCGTAATCATAAGCTTGTCAAATGTCTCAAACTCTCCACCACTTAAAAGTATGATTCGACAATGGGATCAAAAAGGACTTTTATTTAGATATAATGTTGGCTCTTTGGTTAAGAGTAGGAAATATATGGACAAAGTAACTCAATTAGTAGAGAATTAAAATCGGAGATCTTTTGTACTGCAGATTTTTACACTTCAAGGCTATCCAGCTTCATGTTCTTCTAATTTTCTTTTTCTCTCCTTTCCTTCAAGCTTCAACATACTTTTTTTTCCTTTCTTTTCTTTTTCTTTTCTCGAGGTACCAGTTTTGGGCACTACTTCTAACATTTCGGGGTACCGGTTTTGGGCACTATCCCTAAGCAATTTATTTTTCAGCTCATACTTCTCAGTTCATAATCATTTGTACAGCTCCAAATATTCTATTCCTTCCAAACTCCATGAAAATCCACTCACACACTTTGATAGTATTTAATTCTCCACTAAATATAGGAATTTAAGGCTAAGATAGGATATCAAAGTGGCTATCTTCGTAGGTTGCCAAAGAAATAAGGCTTTTAGGCTCAAAAGAGCTAACTACGGGTATATACTTATTCGGTAGGAAATTATTTAGCAAAGTGACTCATAAAAATCAAAGATGGCCTAAAATCATCTCCCATTATCTAACATAACATGCGGTCTCAAGTAAGACAAGATGCAAGTTCTAGAATACACACACCAGAATGATACTCAACAGAAAAAAAATATCATGTGATTATGTACATGATCTATAGGCTCAAAATCTCACATGGGTTTTTAACAAGTAATAGAGCATTCTTTATGGTAAGTAATATCCCATAAGTATACATAGAACTTCATATCACAATATAATTTAAGTACACTTCCTTCATTAATTTCAAGAACATATAAATTTCTGGCAGAAATCTAACAAATAAACTCATAATAAGCACACACAACCAGAAACTCCAACTTTAACACCTCAACTATTCAATAATCCACACAATTTATCACATAAAAATAAAAATAAAGAAACAAAAGCACCTGATATATCTCCTCCAAATCCGAAAAATTCGTTGAGTTATTCAACTCGATCAGGCGTAGGCCTCTGATAGAACTCACTTCTTTTTGCTCCGATATCCTTCATAATCATTAAAGCTCAAACACATCTCATAACACATCAGAACTCATCAGTAAAAACATAAGAGAAACTCAAATATTCAACCAAAAATTAAATCACTCCAAATCTAGGAAACACAAAAGACATACACAAGACACTTGGATAGTCGCAAAAAAATTCGAAAGATCGAAATAAATTTCAAAAATTCTCAAAAAATCAACCTCCAAGCATCACACACATGTGAAGAAAACTTACCTCGGTGCTTCAAGACATTGGGATGCACGTCTACCCCTCCAAACTTAGTTTAAACTAAGTGAGAAACTAAGTTTGTAAAAAGTGAATACCATAGACGAAGAAGTACCTAATAAAATTTTCTACACCAAACAAACACATAAAAGCAATAAAATAGAAGGGTAAGCCCCAACATGCGCCCATGTTTAACGTCGAAGAGTCACGACGGAATGCAGAATCAATGGACTTTAAGCTCGTGCATCAACACTTTCTCTTTTTCTTTCATCTTTACTTTGAAGTGTTATTTTGCCATCTTTCGATCCATCAATAGTATCTCTCCATTCTTGCTTACAAGGATCAACTCATTCGGGTCTCCTTCTTCATATGCATCCTTCCTATCAAAATCAAGATAATCTGAAAGATAAGAGTTAGTATCATGATAGGCATAAAGATGAGAGTTAAAGATATCCGGAGGGACTGGTGGAATTTTCATATAAGGATCATCTCTCTTTCCTTTGCCGCATTTGAATGCGATAACTTTTCCCTCAGAACTCAATGAGATTGTTCCTTCTTGCAAGTCAATTTTGGCTCTTCCCATTGCTAGGAATGGTCTTCCTAGAATTAGTGGAACATTAGGATCCACTACTTTTTCATACACCATAAAATCAGTCGGGAAAGCCATCTTCTCAACTTCCACCACAACATCTTCAACAACCCCTAAGGATTTTATTACATCACCACTAGCACCACGAAATTGCCTAGATGTTGGTTTCAACTCTCCTCCTTCAAGTTCCTTAAACACGGCATGAGGCATGATATTTACAGTAGATCCCAAATCACACAGTGCATTCATTTCCTTCTTCTTTTCAATCTCACAAGGGATTATGAATTCCCCCGGATCATTCAGCTTTTCAGAAGGCTTTTCAGACACTGTCTTATTCTTCATCACCTCATACTTTGATCTTAGAAATTGAACGTACTGCTTGAACTCTTCTTTCTTCTACTCTTTCACAAATTTTTGTGGAAAAGGAAGAGGATAAGGAGTGATAGGAATACCCCAATAATCACATTCGAATTCTTTCTCTTTCGCTCTTTCCTCTCTTTTCCTTTTTGCTTTTTGCCACTTCTTTTCAGTTATATGAAGCTTCTCTATCTCTTTTTCGGAGTCCACAGTTTCACAGTGTGGAGGAACAGAACTCATCGAAAAACCTGGAGGGTCGCTCTCCATCGAGCGATGGCGCTCACCATTAATTTTTTATTCACCTTTCGGTATTTTTGGTCCTTCATACTGTGTTCCACTCCTCAAACTGATAGCCATGCAGCTCTCTTTCGGATTAATCTCCGGCTGTGAAGGGAATTTCTGTTGCTGTTGTAGCTTCTCAATTGCAACACTCAACTGTCCAAGAGCAATGTCAGTTTCCTTTGTTTCTTCTCAGTTTGCTCTTGATTTGCCAACATCAACTTAACCATCATGATCATTTGATCACCCTGCTGTTCCATGTGATCACCCTGTAGTTTCATCAGCTCTCCTTGTTGCTTCATGTGATCTTCTTGCTGCTTCATCACAGCTTCAACTCATTATCAATGGATGCTCTCTCTTCAACAAGTTTATTGGTTACACCAAAACTTGGAGGGTAACCGACTGCAGTGTATGGGTCAGGGTATGACAGATTATCATTCCTCCTCTGATTGTTGAAGTTCGAACCACCTTGAAAATTGGTAGGTCTAAAATTCTGTCTATTTCTATACCCCCCTTGAAAATTCTAACTCATAGTATAATCGGCATCCTCTATCTACTCTTCTTCTCTTACCATCATTACATTCTCTCCGGATCTGTTTTCTTGTGTGAGAAGATTAAGTTTCTTGTGCAGCTCCGTGAGTTGGCTCTTCAATTCTAACTTTTCATCTTTGTGAGCCTGATGTTCCGCTTTACCAATCTGATCAAAAGTTGCTCATCTCCCATTAGTTGTTTCGGATGACCAATCATAAGTATTTGCAGCCATCTCCTCAAAGATCTCTTCTACTTCATCCGCAGACTTCTTAAAAATCAATCCACCTGCTGTTGCGTCCACCAACACTCGTGAGTCACCTCTTAATCCTTGATAGAAGAAGCCTAAGTAGCGCAACAACTCCTTGAATATCTCTCATGCCTCATAGAAACTCTCTAAGGATCTTTGCTTAAATTGAGTGATCATCTTCTTCATATAGAAGCTCTTGGTTGGAGGGAAATATTTGTTGAGAAACTTATTTGCTAAGTCCTCCCAAGTAACACAACAGCCTGCGGGTAAGTTCTTATACCACTCATTGGCTTTTCCTGTCAGTGAGAATGGAAAAAGCCTCATCCTAACTGCATCTTCAGGAACTCCTTGCTGCTTTTGTGTCCTAGCATACTCATCAAAGAGTTGGAGATGCTCACTAGGATTCTCCAAAGGATTACCACTAAACTGATGTGCCTGTACCATTCGGATCAGTCCAAACGACAACTCAAAACTCTCCGCAGTGATTGCGGGTCTATTCAATCCAGCGTTCATGGTATGGTTCAACTTATACTGGTCTCGCATAGGAGTTGGGGCCTGCTGATTGTCATCGATCTTAGCTGCTTTTAACTGTGTTCACGCAGCTGATTAGAATAGTTCGGATCTAAATAAAATAAAAATAGAAGCAATTAAAAATTTAACGTCCTAAATTAAAATAAATCACAAAAGAATTAAATAGTAAAGCCTAGGGAATTATCCCCGGCAACAGCGTCATTTGCTTGTTCACTATTTTGCATGTGTCCCCAAATGTAGGGAATCTATTGTAGAAGAGCGTGTGACCAAGTAAAAATAATATCGTACCCAAAGGATAATTATAGATCTACTATTTAATCTAATTATGACTATTCTAATTTAAGACAAATCTGGTTTTTAAATAGAATTACCTAAAGTAACTATGCAGAAAATAATTACTAAAAATAATAAAATAACAAATAATTAAATATGAAAAGTATTCAAGAGAAAAGACAGACAACACTAGGAAATCCAGTTAAATTGGTCAAATCAAATCACTAGACAATCAGTTAGAATCCTTGCAGTTCTTATAAAAGCAATCACTTAATTATGTTAAATCCCTTTTCTAAAGTAAACTTAATACATAAATCTGGTTTAACCCCTCATATGTAGAAGAATAATTCCTACTCCCTTTCTAGGTACTTCATGCAAAATTCCATTAAAGGCTAGTGCACTAGACTTCCCTTTATAGGTACTTAAGAATTAAACCCCAATTCCCACCTAATAATCTAAAAAATCAAATCCTCTAGAATGGTAATTAATAGATATATTAAGTGTCATATATTAATTATTCTAATGAATAAAGGTTATATATTTAGATCCCTTTTACCCATAATAGGTTGACAAATATAATTCTTATATAATGCAAGCAATAAGCATAAGCATGCAAAAGGCATTGACATACGCATGAATAAGGATAGATCATATAAGACAAAAATATAAGTCTCAAATCAAAGCATTAATAAAGGAATAAGTATACTGCAGGTATCCAACCTTAAGGCTAGATCATCAATTCAAAACAACTTAACCTTCAAACCTAGCGCTATCCAAGAAGTACTAGCCCATGGTGTTACAAACAACACACATGGTTAGGTATGAAAGCATATTATCTAAAATTAAGAAAGGAAGAATAAGAAAAACCCTAAATATGGTGTGATTCTCCGTTCTCTCTTCTGTGATTCTGAACCTCCTCGTGTCCTTCTCAAGTAAGCAATACTGATGAACTCTCCGAGATGGGTGGATGGGATGGTGCGATGAAAGGGTATGGAAAAGTACGTATGGATGTAGAGAGTTATGGAGAGTTAGGGTTTGGAACACCCCAAGGGGTCCTTTTATAGTTGAGGGCTGCTAAAATTCGAATTCCACCTCAAAATAGGGCTTTTTCACGTCAGAAACTACAAACAGGCCAAAAAAATGTGATTTGGGCTTGCTAGGCAGTGGCACTGCTCTTGCAGGACATTGCATGGGTCGTGCCAGGCATGGCACGAGTCGTGCCGCACGGGTCGTGCCACCCATCGGCGGTCTGCGCGATCTCACGGTTTTGCTCATAACTTCTTCACCCGATCTCCGATTGAGGTGATTTTTATACTCACGCGATCCTCTCTTCCTTGGATTTCTATCCATGTAAAGAAATCATGAAAATTCTCCCATTTGTGTATAAAACAAGTCGTGAAATTGGCACTGGTCGTGCAGGATCGGCACAGCTTGCGCATCTTCACTGTTTTGATCATAACTCTCTCGTCTGAGCTCCGATTGAGGTGTTTCTTGAGCCAAAATGACCTTCTTCACCGTATCTTTCTAACCATATATCACATGATCAATTTGAACTTCTATATCAATACAGAAAAATTATGCAAACAGGATATGCGTTTTTCAACATTCTTTCACGATTTCACTCTTCATTCCAACTTTGCTCTTTTAATCTGTTTTCCACCTAAAAACATGAAATAACACCTCAAATGCACCAATTTCTGAAATATATGAAAATGAACCATTTAGTACTAAAATACAAATATAAATCTCACAAAATGGTGCTAAATCGGATCCTAAAACATGCAAATTTTCACACTAAACACCTTCATACACATACCCTACCATATTATCCTAAAATAGAACTTCGGGTAGGTTACGGGTATATCCATCAGGTATATGAATAATCCATGGGTAAACAGATACCCGCAATATTAGTAGATTTTGCGAATAATCCGCGGATGATACCCGAATCCACCCGACCCTTTTTTTTATAACTATAATCCACCAAAAAATAATTATAATACATAAATAAATAACCTAAAATAATAAATGCAAATTTGAAAATAAAGTCAACAACAATAACGTTAAGTTCATGTGCGTTAACAAGAAAATATCATAAATTCATAGTTAATCAAATAAAATCATAAAATAAACATCATAATACAACAATTGCTTCCAAGTCCTTCCAAGTCCTTCTAAGCCCAAGGTTTAAGTATGACAACTTTAAAATCTCGCATCTTCTTTTCGCATAATATGGTTTCTCCACAAAACAGTCTCAAACAAGACAGTTCCTTTTTTAAATAGCTGTTACAACTTTGTATCAAATATATTAATATTATTTTTCATTAAAAATGTTATTACCTTTTATTTATACACATAGATTATTCATAATATAATTCCCCGAACCACTATTATTTTATTAAATTGAATATAATTTTTTGTTAAAATATTAAAAAATTAATATTATAATTCTCAAAAATAATTATAAATAACACATAATATTATAAAATAGAACAAGATTTATTATAATTCTTAAAAATTATTTATATTTATATTAGGACAAGAATATAAATTTTAATTAAAAATATTAAACATATTGTAATAAATAATATTAAATACATCATAAATTTTACATCAACAATATTATTATACTAAAAATGAAATATTAAATTTAGGAATGTAATTAAATATATAATACTATTATATATATATACACACACACGCGCGTTCAGATAATTTTTGGGTGGGGTACGGGTTGGGTTCGGGTAAATATAAGGGAACCCGTACCCTACCCTTACCCGCATAGTTCTCCTTTTTGGTTCGGGTACTACCCGAACTGTTACCTGATTTTACCCGATTTTTCTATACCCATTGGGAAACCCGACCCGACGGGTAAAATTGTCATCCCTAGTTGATATCTATCACCATCTTCATTGTCGATGTAGCCCAAAACTCTTTAGCCCATGGACAATCCCGAAGAGCATGTTCAACTGTTCCCACATCCCTTCCACAACACTTGCACATAGGTTCCACGTCAGTAAATCTACTAACAAGATTAATGCTGACTGGCAAGATATCTTTGAGGCACCTCCGCACGAACACCCGAATTTTTGGAGTAATATCAAGATTCCACACCCAACTCCAACCGTGGGTATCATCCGATCCATATGCCATCATATCTGCATGCTCGATCTTTGAAGCAAAGTGGTATCTTGACCGAACTGAGTAGATCCCATTTTTGTGTGATGCCAGATTAAGCAGTCGGGTCCAGGAGTTCTCCTAATAAAAGTCTATAGTATATTTTCAACATTTTCTGGAGAGAAGAAAGATCTTTTGAGGAGAGAAATATCCCAACTTGCACCATATTCGCTCATGAATTCTCTAACTCTGATGTCTTCTGGGATATCCCCCTTGGAGAAGTTATGCGTAAAGAGGGAGGTTTATTAATCCAAGGATCCTTCCAAACATTGATTGTGTTTTAATTGTCCACTCTCCAGCAAAGCCCCTTATCAAGTACTCCCTCCGTCCCCTTGATACATATCCATTTTTTCATTTTGGTCCATCCCATTACAAAGTATCCATTTTCCTTTTTGGATTGATGCGATCTACAACCACTACATATGACCCCACACTCAACACTAATACAACTATCCACTACACATTAAAATATTATTTCTCTCACCTTAGTATACATTAAATTATTATACTCCTTAATCCACGTGCAAAAAGTCAATGAATATCTTTCAAGGGGACGGAGGGAGTATATCCCTCCCGGCCAAGAGACTCCGGCACGTATAACTCGAATGAAAATTAAAAACCAATCCTAGCATTCAAAAAGTCACTTCCCGGGTAGTATCTAACTTGTAGTGTCTGTACAAGTAGTGATTCACTATCCTGTACAAGTCTCCATCCTTGCTTCGCTAGCATAACTTTATTGAAACTAGAAAAATAACTGAAGCTAAGTCCTCCCGCAGCCTTAGGTTTGCATAGCTTGGACCACGCTAGCCAATGAATTCTCCTGTCAATACCCTTCTATCCCCACAAGAAACGAGCAATAGCCGAATTCATTTTATTTATAATGCCTTGTGGAATAGAGAAACAACTCATCACATAAATGGGAATTGCTTGAGCTACAGATTTGATAAATATGATCTTACCAGCCAAAGATAAAGTTTTTTTTTTCCAATCCTTGAGTTTTTTCTCCACACGATCTACCAACTCCTAAAGTTGGAATTATTTATTAAGGGTTAATTACGCCAAAAGTTCCAATCTTTTCGCGATTTGCGAATTAGTCCAAACTTTTCAATATTTACAAATAAGTTCTTGACTTTAAGTTCATTTTGTAAATCAAGCCCAGCTGGCCGGTGGCTGACATGTCACTGTTTCTCATTCCACGCGTTCACGTTTTGCCTCATTGGATATTCCACATGTTAAAATAAAAAAAAATCTTAAAACTAATTTTGGAGGCGTCGTTGTTTTAGCAAGTTTTCTGCAACAGTGCCCATGACAGTGACGATGACGTCACATTCCTTAGTTTCTCCGAGCTGTTCTTCGGTTTCGATGGTGGTGATGGGGAGGTGTCTTGTCGCAGAGTCACAATTCCGATTCAGACTGCGATCCATTCACGAGTGACTCGAGCGTGAGGAATACAGATTTAATTAAGCCAATTCTGTTGGATCTTACGGATGAGTTCCAATATATTCTCCGGAGTCGCGTTCTGTTAGCTGTGCAAAAGTTTTCCTGCGCGAAATCAGAGAAGAATGTTGTGGGGAAAACGTGATGGCGCTTCTGAGAGATTAAAGTTACAATGCCTCTTCTCGACTGCGATCGGTATCGACGCGCCGGCATGATGAACGGAGATGCAGCGGTGTTGGCGACAACGTGTCACGGCAGAGATTCCAGGCATGATTCTTGGCGGCGCGGCAGCGATTCCCGTGGTGATGATTTGGAGAAGAAGCATCGGTGAGTAGAAGCAGAGATTTCTCACATGCTGGAATGGCGCGGCGGAGAGATGACGGTGGATGCCAGTCGGAAGCAGATCCGGCGTCGAACAGCGGCAAGAGGGCAGCTTGATAGCGATCTTGCGGTGGCCGGCCTGGCGATTTCCGCGGTAGAGATTACAGCGGTGGTTTGAACAGAAGTGATCTGGTGACAAGCCGACGGCCATGGCGATGGACAAGCGGCGCAGCTGGTCTGACGAGGTGACGATGCGTGGTGGTGTTCTCAACTTTGGCAGCTGCGAAGCTCAACATGGTGTGGTGGCTGGAGTGAACTCAACGGCAGCAGTTTGATGCAGCGTCTCTTCTTCGAAAGAAAGTGGTGTTGGAGATGGGCCTCGAAAAGTCTTCTGGGCATCGTGGAATGACGACGTAGAAGATTCAGTGACATGTCAGTCCAGCTGTCTGGTGACTTGATTTGCAAAACGAACTATAAGTTAGGAACTTATTTGTAATTATTGAAAAGTTTGGACTAATACGCAAATCACAAAAAAGTTGAGACTTTTAACGTAACCAACCCATTTTTTAATCAAATAAACAAGGCATTATTGTATTTTTTTAATCTTTTTAATTTAATCTAAAATATAGTATGTATTGAGTTATTGGATAATTCATCCCACTCTATCTCCCCCCAAAAGGCTTGCCCTCCTAAAAATAGGGAGAAAAAAAAAGTTTCATTTTTTTCAGAGGGGTAGTGCAAGTAATTTCCTCTATAACAAAATCAATCTTTAATAGAGTATATATATTAAGTTGGTTTCTATTTACATTGAAACTACTTTGGACTCCATTTGTGAGTCAAAACCTGCAAAAACTTGTTTTTGAAATAGAATCCCATTCCAATCTAAGTCCTTAATTTTTAAGGGATTCCATCGTATTTATCTGTTGTTTAATTCTAATCCTGGTTAAATTTTAAATTAAAAATAAGCAATTCATTGGAGTCATAGTTAGAAATTAAAATTGAAGGCGAACAGCACCGAAAACTAAACTAAATGGTGTACCCCACCATTAGGGGCCCCCACCGCCCCTGCCCTGGGGATTGGTGGAGGAGGTAAATCGCAGGATGTGCCTCAAGTGGCTTATAGGGAGGGCTCACTGTTAAACTTGTGCTTGCAAGGGGCCAAATCCATGCCAAAGGCAGGATTCGAACCCCCACCCTGCAGCAACCAAGCTCAGCTGGAAGGTCTTTCCACCCTCCCCTCTACCACTTGAGCTATGCCCTGGGGGCCCGAAAACTAAACTAAAATCTCCGAGACAAGGAGGGAAACTTGTGCAGAGACTCTTTTTGAAAATGAAATTGCAAAGCTACCCCACACACTTAAAAATTTTATATTTATTTAACATTCAATTTTCATTAAAAAAAACTCAGAAAATTCACTAACAAAATATATATGTTTTTATTTATTACATTTTTATTCAATAAATGTATAAATTTATAAAAATGATTGCATTACCCTTGCACTGAATAATTAGTCATATCTAATATATTGTTTAGTTTAATAGAGTGTGAATTATACTTACTTCAAATCTTAAATTAAAGAACAATATTTACGTTTAACAAAGTCTGTTGTGAGATGATAGAAAATATAATTGACGAATTGATTCATTGTTAAAATATGATTGTTATATAGAAAAGACATTAATTTGTACTTAAAGTATGATGTTTTTTTAAGTATGATAAATAATGAATTAAAATATGTTTTTATAGTGTTATAGTATGATTTACTACCAACATACTTTAAACATGTTTTGCATATATAACAATCATACTTCAACAATGGGTCGACCCGTCTTACATATACCCGTCTCACAAGAGAGTATCCTTTTATATTTATGTTATCTTAATAATTATAAATTTAATTAAAGATGTTATTACTATTTCTTTTTAAATGTTACTCCCTTCATCCTAAGAATACATTCGCACTTTCCATTTTGGTCCGTCACAAGAATACATTCACCCTCTAAAAATGGAAACAATACACAATATCAATAATCTTACAATACTACAATATTACAAAAATGTCACCTTCTTTTTACACACAATTTAGTCAAAGTCAACTATATCATACACTTTATTCTACTCAATTACCCAAAATACCCCTTCTCTTTCTTACATCACCCCACCAAAAAGTTACTTTTCTTTAACTTCGTACCCAAAAATACGTGAAGCGTATTCTTGAGACGGAGGAAGTACTACTTTTTTAGTATGCATTGTTTATAAAATTGTATGTTATACTATCATCAATTTTTATTAATTGAATATTACTTTTTATTAAAATATTATTATTTCTTATTCATTTCACATGATTTATTCTTTGAGACGGTTTCACTGATTGCATTGATTAAAAAAGATATGCTTATTTATCAGATTTTAATGGATCTTTTCCTTTCGTAATCATATGATCCCTCCGTCCGCCAGAAATGTATACATTTTGCTATTTTGAGCATTCGCATTAAAGGTATACATTTTCCTTTTTATACACATGAGACTCACACATATCACTAAATACCTACTACACATTAAATAATAATACTCCTTAATCCACGTACAAAAAGCAAATATGTATGGGCGGACGAAAGGAGTAATAAAAAAAATGTTCTTTATTCTGTATCGTTTTTAAAAACATATATGAATCATATGATTTCATATAATTAGTCGTAGTGCGCTTGGTTTGACATTGGTCCAAATGTTATACTCCATGCAATATTATATTTTTAATATAAAATATACATTTTCGTTCTACACTTATTTTCACCACTTAAAAAAAAACTTCACACGTATTTTATAATTAATTTATCACCTAAAAATACTACATATCACTAAAAAATTAATAAAGTTTGTTAAAAAATAACTTATTAATAAAGTTGGTAAAAAAATAACTTTTATTAAACTCTGACGATGCAAAATAAGTTCGAGACGGAAGGAGTATAAAATTTAGGGTTAATGTATTTTTTTTATCTATCTATTAACTTTTTTGATTTTGAAAATGGTCAATCGATTTTGCCCTTTTTGAAATTAGTCCATTAAGTTTATAAAATTCTACAAAATAATTTATAGTAGGTTTTTCAACCGGTCATATATTCTAGCGTGGAATTTTTTTTAAAAAATTTTGACCGTCAATGTTTTATTAAGAAAATTCTCTGCAAAATATTAAATAAAATTATTAATGAGCCATTGAGTTACCGTGGGTAAAGTTCACTGCAGTTTTATTAGATGGATATGCATAAAAATCGTTGGGGAAGAATTTTCGAAATCTTAGACAACTCATCTAATATTCTTCTGTCCCTGAATATATGACCTTCAATATTGAATTTTATGATCTTATAGGATTTCCAAAACCTAACTACAGTCATGTGCTTAATTCAATCAATTAAGGCAAAGATTTGTGTTCGATTGTTTCACGTAATAATTTATGTGAGATGGATAAAAAATAATAACTTCCATGATAAAAAGTAATATTCAATTAATGAAAAATGATAATGCTATTTCATGAACAATTTATGGTATAAATAAAAACTAATTAATAACATTTTATAACAAAAGTGATAACGATTTTAAAGGGTGTAAAATAATTTCAGGTGAAAAAATATCATTCTAATCATCAACTAAACACATACATCGTCTATTTAAAAAAAAATAGATATAATTTGCACCCAATTGCAAATCGGAGAAACATTGACGCGAAATTAATGGTTCAGAATTCATATATAAAGTTTACATTAATAAATAAATAGTACAAACTAAAAGAGAAAATCAGAGAAAATAACTCTATAATGGAGAATATATATTACTATGTTGGTTTCTATTTACATTGAAACTACTTTGGACTCCATTTGTGAGTCAAAACCTGCAAAAACTTGTTTTTGAAATAGAAATCCATCCCATTCTGAGTCCTTAATTTTTAAGGGATTCCATCATACTAATCTATTCCTTAATTCTAATCCTGGTTTAATTTTATCAATTAAAAAAAAAAACAGATCAAGAAAAGAAATTCATTCTGACTCAGTTAGAAATTAAAATTGAAGGGAACACCCAAAACTAAACTAAAATCTCCAACCCAAGGAGGGAAACTTGTGTATCATCTTTTTGGAAATTAAATTGCAAAGCTACCCCATAACACACACACACTCTTCAGTACTGATCACAATTGAGCCAACAAGACCTTCCACATTGATCATGGCGCGCATTACATCGGGCGGGAAGTATTGCGTTAAAAAGAGGAAATGGTGACGGAGAAACTTGCTCTCGGGGCGGAGCGTTCGATCCGAACCTGGAGCCTGATCGCGACCCGACACTTGTCCAGAGCTTTTTTTATGTCGGCAGCCTTCTTCCTGATTTCCTCTGGAGCTGAACTCCAGATTTGGATGACAATGGACTTTTTTCGACGACGAATGAAGCCTCTGGTGTTGACAAAATGATCTGCAATCTGGTTGGCAACGTCTCTGAGGAGATGATCATCCCGTAAGTCCACAGTTTCTTCAGCATCCATGAAAACGACACCGTCTTGCCCCTGAATCTTGAACCTGCAACATTGGCTTGAGTGCACCTCAACTATGACGCCCATCACCAGGTTCCCCACGTATGTCTTCATTCACCACGCGGCTAAGCTCACGCTTTCATTCCTTCCACTCACGTACACAGAGATTACAGCTGCCATCTTCACAAGAGAATAGATCTATAGAAGAAGGGAGAAGGAGAATTAACTAGAGAAATCCCACAACAAAGTAAATAAATTAAATGGAATGGCTATTGTTGTTGTTGCTCACATTTAATGCAACCAACTTGTGGATAATAATTAATGGTAGTGTGTTGTTGTGTTCAATTTAATTCAATCAATTCTCCTTCATAATGGGAGCAGCGGTCAAGGAGCAGTACTTATTGGTCAAGGATTTGTATAATATTGAAAATATGTCAATTGATTCTCTTTGTTTGTACAAGAATATTTGTACCATGTAACCACATGGGATTACAACAAAACCAGTGGTCCCCAATTGAGGAGCGTACATGGAGTATTATGGTGTACCCCACCATTAGGGGCCCCCACCGCCCCTGCCCTGGGGATTGGTGGAGGAGGTAAATCGCAGGATGTGCCTCAAGTGGCTTATAGGGAGGGCTCACTGTTAAACTTGTGCTTGCAAGGGGCCAAATCCATGCCAAAGGCAGGATTCGAACCCCCACCCTGCAGCAACCAAGCTCAGCTGGAAGGCCTTTCCACCCTCCCCTCTACCACTTGAGCTATGCCCTGGGGGCACGTACATGGAGTATTATTCTAGCTAGTCGGTGCATTTCATCAATTTCTTGTCACATCAATTTTTTTATTAATTATTAATTTAACGATCAATTTTTTCAATATATATTTTTTTCATAATTATACGTAATATTTTACCATATTAGTTAATTTAAAGGGTTTAATATTTTGTCCTTAAGTACCCAACTCTATAACAAGAAAATAGATCATGAATTGCAATAATGCGAAAATATGTGAAAGATCCACTTATCAAAAGTATGAAATTGAATGAGTTCCAATATCACCTTGTTCCCAGCAATCGGAAGTAGAAGTGCAGGCCAAAAGAAATTGCGATATCAGAAGCAAATTTTGCAGCTTGTTCTAGGCTTCGAAACAACAATTCTGAATGGTTCCCAAGACCTGTAAGAAGAAAGTAAGACTGATTCAAAAGTTTCATAATAACCTCAATGAGCAAAGCCAAGCAAATTTGTTTTCATATTTGTTTTCTTCTTGAACAAACTTGCCAAAATAAAGTTGATTAATTAGCATATCACACAATAAATAGGGAAATTGGGATTTAAGTAGCATAATGGCCTAAGTAAATAAACAACAAAATGAGATATCCCCTTTCTTTCGCAATGGGCTTGTTGAATCGAATTGCCTAATAATTTGCTTAAGAAGTCCTTGCTTGGGCTCCAATAGAAACTTTCTTCCAGCTTCTTTCTGTGAAATGTTTACAAGTATTGAAGCCACATGTTCAAACGGATCATCTGATAGGATGAAACAGATGGCAAAAGTTAAGCTATTAATTAAATATATTTTTTTTCTTATATTTAGTAATATCAGACTCCCAACTGCACAATGGAATTGGATCAATTATGCATACAACATAATAACAGACTATAACAAGTCCTTTGATAATTTCTTAAGATGATGATATCTATAAGAAAACAGTCTGAATTATTAATGGAGCACAAAATGATCTAATCAGCTTCATGATATACAAACCATGCATCTTCTCATCTCCTTGCTACCATCCAAATTTTAAACCCACTTAATATTTTTAATCAAATTTTGCAGAAAGGAGGTGTGTGAGATGTGTGAAAGAGAGATACCTAGATTCAAACTACTTAGTGGTACCATCAATTACAGCAGCAAATGCTCAAATGTTGTAGTATTATCTTTCCAGCAAGCTCTCTTCAACAAGTTTTCCACATGGTACAAATCGAGTAAAGATCCTATAGATTACTTGAAGTAAAGCTGTCTGACCAAATGTTTGTACTTATATTCACCCACACTTACATATTAAAAGATTTGGGTTCATATTCAAGTTCATTGACTTAAATTATACTTTACAAATCAGAAACAACCTAAACTCAAAATGTTGTTTTACAGAGAAAATTGAATTTTAGTATTAATTTCAACTCATGCAAGTGACACACCCAGTAGTGTGATCCAGCAAGTAGTGTTTCACATGGCAATCAAATATTAAAGGTTATATGATGTGTCAAGTTTCCATTTTTCATAATCATTCCATCTTAAAATCTCCTAGGAACTCAAGCTATAGCTTGCAAGTTGCAATAACCCCAAAAGTAATAAATTTCCTAAGCGCGTGCATGAAGCAAGACTAAAAAAAAAAGCCAGATCGTTTCCAAATAGACAAATGTCGAATCTGCATGCATTACATAGACTTACAAAAATTACCTATAGCACCAATTGCATCAAGGCGATCGGCATCTTGTACCACTCCAAATTCTGGACACTGAGTTCTCCCTTCAAGTCCACCAATCTCCTCCTTGAAACCTGAACACGTGGAGCAGATCAAATTGAGGAAGACAGATTAGTATATGATATGGGAATAGATGGTACACAAGTTCTTGAATTTAATGCAGAACAAAACGACCATGCTAAAATACCAAGATAAAGAAGCAACAAATTCCATAAACTAAATGAACAGCTTGAACCATCAATGAGAACGAACCCAAAGAATATATGATCAAATATGAGGATTTGCTCCAGCAGGTGTACTTAATCGAAAACTAAAGTAAAACAAGATTTGGTTCATATTTACAAAAAGCAACCGTAATCAACAACTCATGATCATTAAGCATGGAGAATTCATTATTATAGCGAGATCACTCAATCTACATCATAAATATGCTGAATAGTGTTATTTGCCTTGGATCAGATCAACAAAGGAGAGTTTGAGCACAGGGCAAGAGATGCAACACTAAATCAGCCCATATCAAAATTTTAGACGTATTAAGACGATATGTTCTCTAAAGCAAAGTAGATGATCTCATTGAATAATTAGCAAATGCGGATAGCAATTAATGATTCCAATAAGACCAAGTTCGATAAATTCACAAGAATATTCACTTATTGCAGAAATTTTAAATCAGTCATATTGATAAGGAACACAACAATGGATATTATTATTTTGCTAATTTTGTCCTACAATTAGCCATGCAGAGGCTAGAGGAGGACTGATTATCAATTGGGTATAAAGTTATCAATTGCCAGAAATTAGAACTAAGTATTTGAAAAGAAGTTGCCAAAACAGCATCCATGGAATCTTTGAATCGCAGGTGGAGAACTCACTATATAATCTACTCAGGACCCAAAGGAATAAATACCTTAAGTTCACAAAAATAAAGGGGAAAAGGGTTTCTCAAACTGAAGAATCGTCATTGCGGTGACAAAAATTCAATTAAGATTCTCAATCAAAAATGTGCTGCAGATAAACAAACATATATACGAACAAAAATAACTTACCTGCGTTAACGTGAAGAAGTTCAGTTACCGTGAACGCCAGGAAATCAGAGGAATGGAAAACCTAATTAGAATTCATATCTGAGAATTGGAAACTGAAAACCAAGATGTAGACAGATAAATGTACCAGTAAGTGGAAGCTAAAAGCTGATGAGTGAGAGAGAATGAAGAGGGAGTGAGAGCGAGGGAGTGAGGACACGTTTGGTAGAGCAAGTCCCACAACAATGCCACGTGGAGTATTATGTGGATGACTTACAACAGTAATAATAGATACTATATATTTATATACTCCTTAATACTAGAATTTTGGATAATGATTTTTTAATTTTATAATTAGTGCGTTAAATAAAAAGAGGTAACATTATAAATATAATAAAGTAACATGTGATTAAAGGAAAATGATAAATATTTCGTAAAACGAATTAAAAGTAATATCTAATTAATATAAATAATAATTAATGTTAATTGAATTATTTCATGAATAATAATTAATAACACATATAAAAAGTGATGATATTTTATAATTAAAAGTTATCGTACATAAAAAATGAAGGTGAACTATTTCATAAATATAATTAAGTTAGACAGATAAAAAGTGATAACATTTTATAATTAAAAATGATACATAAAAAAAGGAATGTGAACTATTTCATAAATACTCCCTCTGTCCCAGGCTAAGAGGACAATTTTTTCATTTTGGTCGTTCCACCCAAATAGTCTCATTTCCTTTTTTACACACATGGGACCCATGCACCCCTCTGATACAATTAAAATATGGGACTCACACTCTTACTAATACAACTACCCACTACACATTAAATAATAATATTTTTTAATCTACGTGCAAAAAAATAAATGGCCCTCGCTGGGACGGAGGGAGTATAAGTGTGAATAAAAAGTAATAACATTAGAGTTGGTCTTCTGTGCCCCGGAGACATACCGCTAAAACTCTTGTGTTCCCATGGGGGCACAGGAATTTTTGCCATAACATTATTAATACTATTAATTTAAAAGTGTTGGCCAAAAATAAAATTTTTGAATTGTGTATGTGTCTACGCCACGTTGCTCTATAAAATAATTTGTATATGTAGTGTCGCTACGTTGTTCTTGAAAAATTTTGTATATGTGGCGCTTTTACGTTAATCCTGCAATTAATGTTTTATTTTAAATAATTTAATATTTTATATATATGTTTTTCAAATTTAAATAAATAAATAAAATAAAATAAAAGTTGATTCAATCAAGTTTGGAATCTGCAATATCATGGGATGTATAATGACCCAAATTCTCATATAAGCCATTTACGCTAATCATTTATGTCATTACAAATCCAGTTTTTTTTTTTTTTGAAACATTTAGAAATTATACCAAACTTTTAGAATAATCTGTAAACCTATGAAATGAAACTTACATATCCATTTTTTTATAAGGTTTAATTACACTGAGAATCCAAACTTTTTCGCGGATTGTGGATTAGTCCAAACTTTTTAGTAGTATTTACATATAAGTTTTCAACTTTAAATACGTTTTGCAAATCATGCTATCGGGCAGCTGGAGGCCTGTTCAGTGGCTAACGTGTCATTTTTCTTACCAAATCACATGACAGATGTGTAAACCCTTTTGAAAAGTCAAACTTGATTCTTATAACCAGGCTGCTACTCTCCAAGAGGGAAATTGAAACCTTCCACATTTTTCACTCCACTCCCTTCGCCGTTCAAACGCCGATCACCAGCCTCGTTAATCACGACGCCGGACCACCACAAGCCACCTCCGAGCTGTCGGGAATGTCGAGTGCTGCTGCTCTTCCAAAATTGAGATTGCTGCCTCTTGCAGTTGAGCACACCGGGATCTGCCGCAAACTCCATGCACTACCGTGCTAGAAATTGCTCCAGCTGCACACTCTCTGCCGCGCCATCCAGCCTCGCGAGCCTCCTCGCCGAATTCATCTCCATCGCGTGCGGCTTCGCGACTAGTGGCGAGGGAACAGATCTGCAACAGCGTCGAATCGACGGTACCATGGATTTTCGGCCGTCTCGACGGGCTTCGACAATGGGTTTTGCATTTCCAGCGGTGTGCGGCGACAATGGCAGCGTGCGGAAGGGGATTGGGCTCGCGATTTCTAGGGTGATGAGCAGGAGCGGGGTTCGCGATTTTCTAGTGGAAATAACAAAGGAGATATGTTGAAGTGATTTTTTTTGTTTAAATTAAATTCCTAAACATTCAACCCAACATCCGATCACCTTTTTCTAAATGAGCGAAAAAACGATGGGAATTAATAACACAGGATATGTAAGTAGGTAATATGGTCTTCTTCATAAAATGTTTGATTGGTTTTCACATCACATTTCGATCATCTGAGATTTTTTGATTCAGGAAGAAATATTATCAACTCTAAAATAAGACTAGACACTATTCAACATTGTTGATTTCTCCAACATTTGGAGCAAATCCATTACTTAGATTTGAAGAAGACGGAGAAAATGGTGGGTGTATAATGGTGGTGAGGGTGAGATTATTGTAGACAACTTACCAATTGGGATGCTGGCTGGAGAGATGAGCGATCGGGGTGGGTGGTCGTAGGTGACGGAGATAAGGATTGGATAATTTGAAGGAGAAACGACATTAATTATTATTAAAAAAACCAAATTGAATGACATGTGAAATTAATTTCTTTATATATGTGTCATGTGACCTAGCAAAAATAATGACACGTTAGCCATCAGGCAGGCCTCCAGCTACCCGGTGGCTTGATTTGTAAAATGGGTTTAAAGTCAAGAATTTATTTGTAAATATTGAAAAGTTTGGTCTAATCTGTAATCCACAAAAAGGTTGGGACTTTTAGGTGTCGTTTACTTGTAAGATTAACTAGAGTTATCACATAGTAACTCATAAAAAAACTTGTTTATTTATTGGGTTAAGATGGAGGGTTTAACACCTGGGCCATTAAGAGTCCTGTGTTAATTCCACTGTGCAAAAGGTTTAAAAGGATTATTAAACCGCCCAATTTGGGCTGTTAATTTTTATCCCTCAGGTTAACAAAGATAAATTACTTAATTGTCCTCTTTATTTTAATTTAAAATTTTATCGTTCATCCTTCTCCAATAAAAGGACAGACCCTCTCCCCTGTCTTCCTCTCTCTTCCGCCACAAGCGGTGGTGGCGCCACACCGTCAACGACGATGAAATTGCCTACAGAGTAGTGGGTGATCGACGGCGATGAAATTCTCGTCAGTAGTGGGTGATTGTGATTGGGGACGAGAAACAGAGATGGCTGACGGCTGTGCGATTTTGGCGGTAGCAATGGTGGGCTGTCGTTTGCGTGGCAGCAGATGTCGGTCGCTTGTGGTGGTGAGTGATTCCAGCAAGGGGAAGAAGGGTCGGTGACTGGCGGTGCATCGAGAGTCAAATCTGCACCGGCGGTGGTGGTGCACGGTGGTATGGCGGTGACTTTTTTGCGATTGGGAGTCAGATTTGACCGACGACGGGTGATGACGGTTGGAGTCGAATTCAGAGGCGGCTTCTTTCGGTGGATTTAGAGGCGGCGTCTTCCGGCAATGGAGGCTGCTTGACGTGTTGGGAGGAGAGAGAAGAGAGAGAGCAATTACAGATCTTGATTCACAAGAATATGTTGATGATGGTAAATTTTGACATGTTGGGAGGAGAGAGAGGAGAGAGAAAGAAATTGCAGATCTTGATTCACAAGAATATGTTGATGATGGAAAATTTTGACCGGTAGTGAGAGAAAAGGGGGGATTGGAGAAGAATCAGTGGAGAAAATTTTACTCCCTCGGTCCCACGTATTTTTACCACTTTCCATTTTGGGGTGTTCCACGTATTTTTACCCATTTCATTTTTGGCAAAAATACATAATATTTTATTACCTACTTTTTACAATCCCAACAACTTTAATTACTTTTTTACACTTTATTCATCATTCTCAATAACTTTATTCATTTTTTCTTTTTAAATTACTAATTTATCCCTACTTTCTCTTACATTATATATTAAAAAAATAAAATGTTTTAATGTCCGTGCCCGTACAAACGGGTAAAAATACCCGGGACGGAGGGAGTATATAATTTATAAGGGAAATTTTGTAAAAATATTTTATTAAAACTCTCCAAGTAAACATGATACTTAAAAGTGTTAAACCTTAATTTATGGTTAATTTAACCATAGGCTGGGGGTAACACTACCACGAAAGTAAACGACCCCTTAGTATAATTAATCCTTTTTATAAATTGAAACTTACCAAAGCTAGGCTGCTAACTTGACTCCTCCAATTGCAATTTAAAACACTCCCTCTCTTCCCACAAAAACAAACTTATCTAACGTGCTCACTCATACACAATCTCTCACCACTTCATAAACAGCTACCAACTTAATAATTTATTTTTAAGATTTTTGCAAAATACTGAAATAATCAAATCCACAAGGTCATTAAAGTGCAAATTTTAACAACAATAATTTCAAGCAATACCCATAAATCCAAGTTTTAAAGAAAATCAAATATTATGTTCATAAGCTAAGTAAGATAGTCGCATGGATGTCTCAAAATATTATTTCGCAAGTACAAATAAATAAAAATGTTTGAACTTATTTCGTATTAAAAATGAGCACTTGGACTCAGTGGGAAAAATATTCGTCTACCATAAGACACACATATTCATATAAACGTAATCATACACCATGTGACTCTGATGATCGATCATGGAACTTTGCGAGCGTCCGAGGACCACTTAAGAGTCCCGACACCTGTAATCATACACCATGTGACTCTGATGATCGATCATGGAACTTTGCGAGCGTTATCCGAGGACCACTTAAGAGTCCCAACACCTGAAAATATCCTGGTTCATATAATTATGATAGTACTACAAGAATACTCTATGACTGTGGGACTGTGAGATAGTTCAATAAATGCAAATACGTAAGCACATACAGTAGATAAAAGATTTTAGAATTCCCCACCTCAAGTTGCTAAAAAAAATGTGAATGATGAAAATTCCCCACCTCAAGTTTGTTGAAACAAATGTGAATGATGAAATGCACGCCCTTAGCTATTCTCCTCATGATTAATGTCACCTAATAGCAAGTATGACATAATAACAATGAATAAGCATATGGTCGATTTTATGTAAAATAGTAATTGAAATTTTGAAATGTATTAAGGCAGGATATGAAATTGGATTTCGAGTTTGGTGTCCTTGTAAAGGAGGATTTCTATGAGATAAGTGAAACTATAAGATGCACCAAACCCATGAAGAGATACTATTAGTGGAGATGCTTGATTTATTTCTCACTTCCCACTACACATATACTGATAGCACACTATCAAGAAGGAATTCAAGTTCTATTTGTACACTCACGCCTTATGTACATATACAATGCTTAATTATCTTGATTCTGAATGACTACTGTCCTCTTAACTCATTTCTAATCACATTACTTGGTAGAATTTATTTACACCCACCACTACCGTTTTTCCCGGATAAATCGAAGGTGACAAATCCAGAACTAAATTCAGAATACATATATATACACACATTCCTTAAAATCTTAAAATTATAAGCCATGCACCCATTCATTACAATATTCCATACCATAAAATAATTTACCCAAGGAATAGTGTATATATATATATATATATATATATATATATATATATATATATATATATATATACTGCCCATGGAAGCTATTATGACTACTGTTTCCCTTTGAAAATAGAAGTATACATGAATAGGAACAGAGCATAGTCGTTTGCCAACAAGTTCATTGCTACTATAACTGCGGGGAGAACATAATCTTAATAAACAAACTATAAGTAAAGTGAAACATTACTGTCAACAACAGTGAACGATGACGGAGAGAAGTGGAAAAACGAGGAACTACTCACGGTTGAAGAGAGGGCCAGGTTTTTGAAAAGCATAAACTGTTAACAAGACGGGGAAGGAATGATGCGTGTATGTATTCTTGAATGTGGGTCAAGGAAGAATAATTGAGGTACGAACTAATTAATAGATACAGGACCTGCATATTCTCTTATTCTGTTATGTATGGATAGGTTGAGGAGATCATAGGTTAAAAGGTGTAGATAAAATATCATAATTTAAATCCTCCTCATATCGTAATACTTAGGGGATGAATACGAGACTGAAACTAACCACAATATTAGACGATAACTCATGAAGATATCACTACCATGAAACATAAATAAAATTGCTAAAAAAAATAATAAAATAAAATAGTAATTAGTTGGAAAAGATGGCGGATGTCACCAGATGAATCACCATTCCTTATTTTATGGAATGATGATTCCTAATGGAATGGGGTTTCAATTTCTTTTAACGTATCAATTATAAGATTGAGAATAAAATTAGGAATAGTTACTCTGACAATTGTCAAAAATATCCAAAATAGAAAGACAAAAATCATTACAACCCATCAAATAATAATATATATAACATCCATACTCAATTGTCAATTTTTGGACCAAAATACCCTCATGTCAGAATGTTATGTCGGGATTTCGACAACGATTCCGACATTATCGGTTCGGTGTCGAAACTCCGACACAGCATTTTGACAATGTGAAGTATTTCATCGGATGTCGCGACATAACATTGCGACAGAATGGGGTATTTTGGTCCAAAAATGGACAACTAGATATAGATGTTATACAAATTACATCATGGTGATAATAATTTCCAACATTTAAAATTGGTTATTTGTGCTTGCCTACTATAATTATTCCTGTTACCATTCTTATTCCTTCTAAAATACCAAAGTCCTCTAAATCCCAAAAATTTACTTGTTTGTTATTTGTGTGAGCAATTAACCCTTTATTAAATTCTCGTGCAGTATAAAGTGCAAGATCTTCTGGAGAGAAAAACAAACGGCGTCGCCTCAGTACTAGTACAGACACCTGACCCGAAATGGCCAGCGGTGGTGCGCCAGTTCGTGGCAGCAATGAAGTGGCGCACGTTAGCTCAGTTGCTCTACCCAACGAGCAGTGTTTTCGCCACTCTCTGCCCCCGGAATTCCTCAAGGACTTGCTGTCCAATGGAGTTAGTTCTTTTCTCCCAATCAATCTTTTCCTCGACTTCAAAATTTCTGAGTTAACTCTTTCTAGATTAATCAAGATAAATGAAGCAACCGATTCAGTACGCTGGATCGTAACGACGCATTAGATTGTAATTTTAAGGAATATGTGTTGTGAAACAGTTAAGAGTTTTATTTGATTTCGCACGGATTACTTTTGGTAGTTTATTTTGGATTTGATGATGATCTGATTACTGCTTCAGGTTTGCTTATGCTGTATATTCCGACAAATTTCGCTCAACGAGCCAACTTGTTCTCTCCTTTCCACTGAGTCACCGATTTTGAGTGCAATTCTTCGTGAATTAGCTGAACATAAAGGGGAGGGAGTTAATAATGGAGTAACAAAAAATTTGATTGATTTAGAGTACCTTAAAGAATACCAGGAAGTTTGCAGGGTCTGTAGAGGCATTTTGCAGTTCATGTATAATAATGACAAGGGAATTTTGGTGAAAAAGAGTCATGCTAGTGATTTTGCTGGAGAGATAGTAGATGCCATGAAACAAGACGGACATCCATTAGATAGCTTCTCTCTTGAAGTCTCATTGCCCCAAACTATTGTTGAAAACGAACAGGCAGTTCGGTAAGTGGTTTAGATTTTTTAAATTTAACTTGGTTATTCTTTGTGATGATGAAAAGTTTTTGGTCTTATTTTATGTTTACAGATGCGCTTTCATCACAGCTTATAAACAATCTTCTAAGTTTTGTTGATATTTATTTTCTTTCTTTCTTTTTAAGTGATCAGATTGCAATTGTGGTTAGTTTTCCTTTCTCTTTGTTTCAGGTTGTATATCACAAAGAAGTATAGTTCTGAATCTTGGTTCAGAGAAAAGTTACCCCCTGTAAGCATTACTGTGAAAGATTTCCTCGAATCATCTCTGAGAAATACTTTGGAAAAATTGTTGGTAATTTTTTACACCATTCTTTGTACCTTATGCCTGGTCTTATCTTTAATTTGTATTTGTCAATCATGGGAAGGTGATGATTATGATCTACACTGTATATGGTTTCAAGTGCTGATTCTCTATTGTTTTTCTGAATACACGTGTTTACAATATTTGAAGTGATGCAGGATGTAAAATCTAATGAAAATTCTTCCCGAATTCATTTGATATACACACTACCTGATGCATCATCTAAGAACCATTCCATTCATGAGAGAAATGGATGCTATAAAAGCAGGAAAATAGGCAAGTTTCACTTTTCTCTTTGGTTTGTTGTGTCAAATCTGTTACTGTTCCTAGGATCATATACCATCATTTTTGCATTAACAGTGATTCTTGTTACATTGTAATCTTTG
The DNA here is from genome assembly GCA_023678885.1 of Pogostemon cablin. Taxonomy (NCBI): domain Eukaryota; kingdom Viridiplantae; phylum Streptophyta; class Magnoliopsida; order Lamiales; family Lamiaceae; genus Pogostemon; species Pogostemon cablin. Next base: position 22,890,617 of record CM042989.1, on the reverse strand, counting down.
AATCTTGATAATCTGAACTTAAATATTGAATGGAAAGCTGGAATTAATGTTAAATTTAGATTGACTTGGAAGCAATTGCATTTTTCAAAGCTGATTAAAAATAGTAAAATTTTCTTTTGGAAATCATATTAATCCGATATTCGGTATTCTATATTTGGTGCAACTTTACTATTTCCTTGTTCTTATAAATATAAGGCTGTAATTTGTAATATTGACTGATGGGCACTGCGGAACCAACGATTATCCTACATATAACAACGAATTTTTTTGTAACGTGCTGTCCTTACCCACAGTCATATGCTCCTTGAAAATTCTCAAGGGGTGACACATTAAATTGTTAAAGTCAAGAATGCTTAACTTTAGGTGGGAAAAAAAATCCTTCAATATATGGATAGTGCCAATCAAATCATTTAACATTTTTTTCAATTCTGAGCTCTTATAACCAAGGAAGGACTTTATTTGACCCAAAGTCCCAGCGATCTCCCACTTATAGAAAGGACCTTTGAATCATTTAGTTAATCCGTTGAAGGCCTCTCCAGTCTCGATTTGTCTAGTCTGACATATACTCTTTTGCTCACACTCTCTTGCTCTAGTCTTATGTACAATGTTGCATGGTCCAAGGAGTTACATACTACTTATCTCAGTCTTACGTGACCGTTGAAACCTTAGGCTCATGTCTACCGCATATTGCTCAAATCTTACATACTCCATTGCCACCATCAACCGTCCAGGCGCCACAACATTGATTTATGCTGAGTCTGCGCTCCAAACTGTTATGCTTGGGCATCGGGAATTCAATGAACCATTTGGTCATAGGTCAACCATGGTCTAATACCTGTTGACGGGCCTGCGACGACTATTCCTACGTAAAACGATGAGTTTTTTCTAGCATGCTTTATCCTCGCTCACATTCCCTGAAATTTCTCAGGGAGTCATTCATCATTAGATTGCTCCAAGTCAAACACACTTAACTTTGTATTTCTCCTGTAACAAGCACTACAAAAGAATGGATAGTATCAATCAACTAATGGAACTTTTCCACCCTAGAGCCCTATAATCTTTCCTATAACCAAGAGAAGATTTTGTTTGATCCAAAACATTGTCTGTGAAGATCTTTGTCATGCTACCTACTTGACAACACTCTGTTAATTATGCATAAAGTAGGCAGTAAAATATTATTGTATCCTTTCATATATCTTCAGAATGAGTTTGCATTGTGAGAAACATCTTATGCGTATTCTCTCGCTTACCTTTTCGATTGATCTTGAAAATTGTATTAAACAATTGCTAATAGTGTTCAATTTGAGACATACAATGAATATAGCACTATGTCATTTGAAAAATAGGATTGTTGAACGTGCAGTTTGTTAAAAAAAATTACATTTTTTTTCAATTAATTTCATGGTTACAGTTCCTGTGTCCTGTTAACATAGTTGTTAAAGGCGCGCCTGAGGCGCAGGGGTCTGCGCCTAGATTGGTGATTTTTTGCCATTCCAGGCGCATGTATCAAAGGCGCGCGCCTAGGTGCGCCTCGGTGCGTCTAGGCGCGCCTCGTCAACATCTTTTTTTTTATTTTTTTGAAGTTGCTACTCAATTATTAAAGGATTTACACGTTTTTAAGATAAAAATGGACAGCCTACTTATAAAATGAAATAAATAGAGAATTAGGGTTAGGGTTAGTACTTGAACTTTCAAAACAAAGACAAAAAGATGGGCTGCCTTCACCTCCACCATCTGCCGCTTACTTGAACTTTATTTGTATGTTTTATCTTTTATAATGCTATTATGAGTTATTATGTATCCTTATGGGATGTTATGTGATTTTTACCTTAGTTTAGTTAGATAATATGATTGTAAGTAGGATATATTTGTGTATACACATTGTAAATTCAATTTTAGGCAAAATGTAGCTGAGGCGCGTGCCTCAGGAACGCCTAGGGGTCTGTGCGCCTAGGTGCGCCTCTCGCTTTTAACAACTATGCCTGTTAACAAATTCGTAGGTCATTTCATGATAAATATTTTGAAAATCTGTGAGACAGATCATAAATAAGTATATTAATATACCATTCAATGGACAGATACTGATGTCTTGAAGAAGTATGCTGACTTGCAAAATGTTGAAGAACATGTGCTGACTGGAAACTCTTCTACTGAGCGCCAAGATGATGATATGGATTCCTTAAACTTCCCATTAGAGAAGGTATGGATTACATTCAAATAGTTGTGTGGAATGCTCCTGAGATGGACTGTTTCCTTTTCTCTTCCTTGCTTGTCAAACTTTTTTAAAACTGGGAGTTTAAATACTTCATCATATATTCGTTATAAATCTAATGTAACCTCAAATACCATACTTGGCAATTGAATATGATTGACTAGGACTTCTATTATTTGCAGGTCGGTCAATGCTGCTCCTTGGTTTTTCAATGCTGCAAGACTTCTATCTTTGTTGGCGGGAGATACCTTAAGGTGAAATTACCTTATCCATGAAAAACTAATGTTTCTCCAGTAATCATAGCGATGATAGGCAACTATTTGATTTTTTTTTTTATAATTTTATTTTTTTTCAAATAGTCATTCAGTTCAGCGTTCCTTGCATTTTGAACTCCATTCACTACTTCTCTATTTGGGTTATTATGATCTATCCCCTTTTCAATTTAATTTAACAACGTCAACATTTGAGAAAGAAATTAATTGTTTGAACCTGTTGATTTAAAAATGAACTTGTATGTGTTTTGTTTTACTGGTTAAGCATATATACTCATCCAAATGAATTCCTGGTAACAACTGTTGTAGTAGGTATTAGCATCAACTGTGTTTAAATATCACCTTGTAATTCACTCACCATCCTGTTCAGAAGTGGAAAGAAAATCTCTTTTCATTTCAAGAGTATAGGGGTTGTGTCTACTGATCCTATCAAATATGGAGGTATTACTGAAGGAGGTTAAATTTCTTCTTTGATATTTTCGACATCAAAGCAGTCAAGGATTTAATTGATTTATATTTTGTCTCTATCTGTTCTATAGATTTTCATGGGTCATTTAAATTAGTCTAATCATTACAGAGAAGTATGATATGACTGATTTTTCTTTTCTGCATCTTTAAATTTAAAAGGCAACCGACTAAATATTTTTTATTTGACACGGATAATACTTTCCTGGAGTCAGGCTTTTACTCTTTATAATGCAGTATTCTAGAAATGTCAGCCAGTCCCGGTGGATAATAGATGACGAGCGAATGGGTGAAGCCTCTGTTGAGGTATAAAATTTCATATTAATGGCTGGAATTATCTGGTAATTATTGGATGAGTGCTAACACATTGCGGGAAAATCTTTCCTTGTTTTCAGGAAATAGTTGGTAGCAACATTCTTCTGATTTGTCAGGGTGACAATTACAAATTTCACGCTGCCGGCAGAGAAGACATTGATGTAAATATTTTTGATCTTGATCACTTTTGATTTTGGTTATTTACAATTCTGATCTCCTCTTTTCTGTCCATCCTTCTCATTTATGCAGGTTCGGATGCTGGGTACTGGGAGACCTTTCTTGGTTGAGATCCAAAATGCACGCAAATTTCCTTCTGATTTGTTAATAAAAGAGAGTGAAATGAAAATAAATAGTCTGGAGAGAAAATTTGTAAGCCATACTAAATCTGATTATTTTGTAGCATTTGATCATATTCAGACTGTGTAATGGGTTACACTTATACCTGACCCTAAGGTAAGAGTAAAGAATCTCAAGTTTTTAGGAAGTCATGGTTGGGAGTTGATGCGTGAAGGTGAAGCAGAGAAGCAGGTAACTTCTTATTATAGTAGTCAATTGGGTGTTCTTAATGTGATAACCAAGCATACAATGCAATGCATTCTTGCAGAAACAGTATGCTGGACTTGTGTGGATTTCTCGTCCTCTAGAAAATGACGATCTGCATAAACTATCATCACTCAAAGACATGGTGAATGACTTTCTCTTCTCTCGTCTCTCCCTCATCCCACCCACCCCTTTGTGTTCTGAACTGTATACTCCTCAGTTGCCCTGATTTGAGCTTGAGCTTGTCCTTTGACAAACATTGTAATTCAAAATGTTTAAAGATTCAAAAGACCTAATCTTGTTGAGTCCATTTGGTGTGATAATTGGTCTATTTCTTTTACAGCAAATTTTGCAGAAAACACCAATAAGGGTTCTCCATCGCAGAAGTCCATTAGAGCGTGAAAAGACCATACACTGGTAGGAAAGCATCTCACCAAAGGGTGGATTTTTTTGTGTCTTTATCCAGTTTATTTACTTTTTGTCTGAAATTCCAGGATCAAAATAGAGAGGATAGAGGGCAAGTCTCAGTATTTCTTGCTACACTTGTGCACACAGGTTAGTATGCTCTGCCAAGTGCTGAAGTGCATGATTGATTTAAATTTTTTTTTTAAACTTAAATTTGCACAGTGTCTTACCTGTAATTGTTAGTTTTACTTCATATTTTATTGAGAAACTTACTAGTGTGTATTACAAATATGATGATAGTCCTGAATTATTTTGTCTAATGATAATAAACTTTACGACCAAGCTGTGAAACGATATATATCTATGTATTAAGACATGAGTGTCGTTCACTGGGTAAAATGTGTTGTTCTCAAACTTTACATGTTACACAATAGGGACTGAGGATACTGAATGTAATTGTCAACTGGTTATTTCGTTTTAATATAATCATCACCTCATAAACACGAATCTGATGTGAAACATCAGAAGATTTATGTTTTGTCTCATAAATATGTCATATCTGCTAAGCCGTTACTTCTTAAAATCTAGTGGTCCATCTATGATATATGTAATGTAAAATATATATTGTAAATTTTTCGTGAGATTTTGAATTGGAGCTGATAACGGACAGTTGTGTCTCACTCAGGCTGGAACATACATAAAAGAATTTGTTCATGGGGATCTTGGACGCACGCATCCCAGGTATGAAATTCCAGCACATTCTGAAGGAGATATTCTTTTTTTATAAAATCACGGATACTCTCAGATCGGGTCCGGCCTCTTGTTGTCGTAATCATAGTTAATTAGAATCAGATAATAGGAACCCCGAATCTGTGATAATTTATGTAGATTTTTTTTACTGATATTTATGTCTCAACCCACTGACCCGCATCTGAGTTCTGTGAATAGTATAAGTATGCCAGTACATTGGCATTGACTGTGTGAAAATTATTCAAGCATCTTCGCAAACATTGGCCTTTCTTTTTCAGCGTCGGTTCGATCTTAGGATGCAGAGCAGAAATATTGCAGCTTGATGTTACAGATGTGAAGATGGATTGCTTCCAGGAGTAGTAAAGGTGCGACTTTCGGCTTCTCACTTGTTCGTCTCTTAATTATGCCTTCAAATATGTTTCAACTGGCTTAGGAATCTTTTCGAGGACCAACATTTTTTCCCTCATTTGATACCTAAAAATTAAAACCTTCAATCTGTAATATACCCAAGAACATGACATTACAGATATGTACCAGAAGATTAATATAGAAACATATGACGTGATTGTTTATTTTAAATAGGAGTACTATATAGCAGTTGATGCATTGACTGATAATCCAGGTCAGGTCCATTGTTTAGCCTTCTATCTTATTTCATTTCATTAACTTGGTGCGTAATATTTGTGTGTGTGTATTTTCAAAGAGTACCTAGTACTTCCTCATTCCTGATATTTACTTTACACTTTTCATTTTTGTCCGTCCCAAACTCCCAATACCTATGCACATTTTTTAAAAATAGTAATCCTTGGTATATAAACATTCTTACATTACCACAGTACTACAAAGTTGCCTCTTTACTTTTGCTCTTAATCTGACTACTTTATACATGTTACTGTTAGACTGTCCAAAATATTCGTCCTTTTATCTTATTTTATATACCTAAAAAGTAATTTATTTTAATCTTTGCATGTAAAAATATTTGCATAAATTATGGGGACAGATGGAGTAATTGTTTTGCATAAAGTGTAGTATGTTGGAATTTGTGAAGCGATAAATAAAGGTGCAATTAGTGCAGATGAATGTTGTTCTATGATTTTTGGAAGTAATGAGTACACAGCATATGTAACAGATATGATTATTCATATATGGTGAGATGTTTTTCCACCCATAAACCTATTGATTTTCCACTCTTTCATCGCACCATTGTTGTATACGAATAAAATACCAAGAAACCAATGATTTTCTACATTCTCCTAGGAACCAAATGATCGAGTTATATGATTTTGACAAGGATATGGAATCTCTGATTTTGAGAAATTTGAGATATGATAATGATACTCGTATTTTCTGGTGTTATCTTGGTGTAACTATTGGATGACACAAGTTGTAGAGAGGAAGAATTATTACTAAAGGCAATGTTCATCTCTGGGTTTCAAACCAAGATTTTGGTTTTCAAAACCTACCTCCAGATTTTAAAAACTACTATATTCTCTCTCCTCAATTAATACATTCTCTATCTTTATTTTTTCCTCTCTCATTTAACTTATTAAATAAATTAATACATTGATTTGACATAAAATTAAAATTCATTTTACCCAAAATAAATATAAAATGATTATTTATGGTTTTCAAACCCCACATAACCGCAAATCAAACATCACCGAAAGGAAAGTATCTATTATAAGGGCATTGATTGAATTTTATTCTATTCTTATGTGTTCGATGTACAATTAGGCCATCTCCAGCAGTCGTCTCTATTTTACAGCATATTCAACTCCAAAATGCAGTTAACTTAATAATTTATCTCTTGTTCCTGGGTATATACAATATTACTTACCTAAAATGGATGCACTAATGGATGAGTTAGTGGGCAATTCCTGTTTTCTTTTCGGATTCCGAGGATGAGCCGGACGATCCTAACATCTTTATCTGAGGAGCCGGATGTAACTCCATTTTCTACCAAAAAAAATTAAAATGACAATATATCTTCTTTTTTAATATAATTTTAAATTATTTAAACAAAATATATGCATACCCATTTTTTAAATATAACACACATACATATTATTTAGATACAAAAAAAAATTGAAAAAAAATGCAGCAAATACTGTAGCAGTTGCATTTTGCAATTACTACCGTGTTTTATTCCATTTTGCCCCATTTTGCAGCCTAAAATGCAATACTGCAAGTGTGTTGCAAAATGGAGATGCATCATATTGTTTAGTGTAACAAGAAATGATTCACGGGAGCAGCATTGATCACTCACATTCGGATGACTATATACTACGATCTAGGTTCTCATCCCCTAGATTACAGCAACTATCAAACTTATTAATTTAATATAAATTATGGCAAGTAATTGGTTCTCATCCCCTAGATTACATCAACTATCAAACTTATTAATTTAATTAATTTAATATAAATTATGGCAATAATTGAGTGGAATTAGTTGTACTTTCAAGAATTGGACAAAGGGAATTTCTTTGTCTTTAGGACAGATCGGGGCCTCACCTCTTTCTCTCCAACAGCTTCCATTCCTCTGCCAAGCAAGAGAAAGTTGCGGGCATTCCTCAGATAAGATTCTTTACTCAAAGCTCCAATAAGCGAGGGTTCTTTCCCTTAGTCGATCTTGCTCTAGGGTGACTCAATAGCTTCCCATTAGTAGTTCCACTTCGACATCTCGGAGATGTTCTAGCTTCCCTAAGGCTTACCAGAGACCAGAAGACCGTCTTTTTTGCTTGTCATTAGATTTGACCTCGTAAGCGTCCATTGAAAATGGATCAATTCACCGAATGAAAAGTAAGATATAGAGAGTGCGCGTTTTCTTGATAAGTGTTCATTTTATTATTTTGGTCTGTCTCAATACAAAGTATCTATTTCCTTTTTGGGTTGATGTGACACACAATAATTTTTTTATAATCAATCCACTACACATTGGGGCCTACACTCAACATTAATACAACTACCTACTAAATATTAAAATATTATTTCTCTTATTTCTAGGGATGTCAACGGGGCAGGTCGGGCCGGGTAGTTAGCTACCAGGACCCGACCCGTTTCTAAATTACCCACCCCGGACCCGCCCCGTGACGCGTACGGGTCTTAGTATAGGGACCCAGACCCAGATCCGTACGGGGCGGGACGGACCCGCCCTGCCCCGCTTTTTTTTTTTTTTTTTGAAACTTCGTTTTTTTATACGTGAATGCTCGTGACTTACCATCTTAAATATAATTACTAGTTAGACCGTTAGTTTACAAGAATTAATTGTTGTCGCAACTTATCATTCCTAATTAACAAATTTTACAAACAACCATAATTTAGATAATAATAATAATAATAATAATAATAATAATAATAATAATAATAATAATAATAATAATAGCAGTAGTAGTAGTAGTAGTAGTGTGAGTGAAAATGGAAAATATTCTAAAAAATAATTTTAAATAATAAATAAAATATAAATAACATATTATATATATATATATAAATAAATGTGTGCATACGGGTCGGGCCGGGCCGGGTCGGGTACCCGCGGGTCTAGAATGAGACCCGGCCCCGGCCCGTTTCCAAACGGGTCCGGGGCGGCCCGCCCCGTTTGCGTTACGGGGCGGGTCCGGGGCAGCCCAAATCACGCGGGACGGGGCGGGTACCCGCGGGCCGGGCCCAAATTGACATCCCTACTTATTTCATTACACTTTAAAATATTATACTTCTTAATCCACGTGCAAAAAAAATCAAGGGGACAGAGGGAGTACCATTTTGGAGGTATGCACAAAGTATATATTTTCCTTTTTAACACATGGGACTCACACATCATTAATAATACAATTAATATATGAGACTCACACACTTCATTAATACAACTACACACTACATATTAAATAATACTCCCTTCGGCCCGGACTTATGTTCACCGGCACTGTAGATACGGAGTTTAAGAAATATTTTTTTTGATTAACTTTATTGACTTTTTAGGGGTATTGTGTTATTTTTAGGTAATAAATAAATTATAAAGTATGTTATATGTGTTAAGTGGGAGTGATATTTTTGAAATTAAGATAAATTTTGAGGTTGTTAGTTGATGTGAAATTTCCTTTTTTGGGTGGTGAACATAAGTGTGGGATGGACGAAAACGGAAAATGTGAACATAAGTATGGGACGAAGGGAGTAATACTTTTTAATCCATGTGCAAAAGCAAATGTATACTTATCGGACGGATGAAGGGAGTATAAGTTTTCAGGTAATTATTTTTTACTACTCCTTCGCCGAGCAAATGTTTATATTTGATTTTTTTATGTAAATTAAGAGATATAATATTTTAATTTATAATAGTGAGTTAATGATTTAATTATAGTGAGTAAATAAATATATTAGTATCGTGTGTGGGCCTTATAAAATACTCCATCCGGCCACTTACAAGGTTTCTGTTTTACCATTTTGGGCATTCACTTCAAAGGTATCAATTTCCCTTATTTAGTAAAAAGGTACACCATATGGCCCACCACTTCCATCTAATACAACTACCCACTTTACATATAATAATAATACTCCTTAATCCACGTGCAAAAAGAAAACGATTACCTTTCAAGTGACCGAAAAGAATATATTAATTATTTTATGTGGGCAAGAGTGTTTCCTTGTAGAGTGGTAACACTAGTGAGGGGGTTTTAGCCCCCCAAACTTCCAAATAACCCTTTGTGCGGGCAAGGGCGTTTCCTTGTAGTGTGGTGAGGGGGCTTAATCCCCCAAACTTCTTAATAACCCTTTAGTATACGAGGAATTGTATCTTTAATTTTTAATGACAATTCTTTTTATTAATGAATTTTAGCCCCAAATATTAATATTTACCAAAAACTCTATAAAATCTCATTTTGAATCCATGGATAAATATATTTTATATTTATTTTTCCTAGTTTTATACATTAAGAATTATAAGTTTTCTAATTTTTTTGTAGCAAGTTATACTTTAGTATTTATTATTTTATATTCACTCTGTCTCTCAAATTGTAATCAATTCAAATTAAAATTAGTGGCAAAAGGTAAAAGTACAATAAAAATTTATCTATTACCTATTCTCTTCCCGCTAATAAGATGTTCATTTTGCTCTTTTGTTCGTCCACTATAAAAATATTCATTTTTCTAGTATGTATTCACTCTATGTCACAAATTATGATCAGTTCAAATTAAAATGATGGTAAAAGGTAAAGTACATTAAAAATCTATCTATTACCTACTCTCTTTCCACTGATAGGATATTTATTTTGCTCTTTGTACGTCCACTATAAAGATATTCGTTTCAAAGGGTGGTCCAATTAATTCAAAAAGTATCATAATTATTTGTATGGGAAATTTTATCAGTTAAGAGATATTATTTCATCTGTGGAAGCGGTGGCTGCTTCGCACTCTAACCATGCTTCACATATTTTTCAATATTTTCTCACACACATTCCACACATTTTTTCATGTACGACTTTTAAAAAATTCAATCCCTCACTCTCCCCCCATATTAAAAGTTGGACCCATTCCTCCAACCTCTTCAAATCAATTCTTCATCAAATCCTTCTCTCTCTCTTCAACTTTTTCTCAAATCTGAGATTCCCTCACATCAAAGATGCAAACCTTCATCTTCTTTGTCAATGGCGGAAATCAATATTCCATCTTAATTTTTGTGTCCAATTACACTGGAAATCATGAAAGATCCGATGACCATCTGCATCGGAATGACGCACGATTGTGACAGCATCAAGAAATGAATTTTCTCTCAACAGCAGGAAAGCCTAAGCATGTTAGAAGATCACTTCACCAGACCATAAGTCCAATCACCCGGTGCGAGAGGAGGACGACGTTGGTCGACCGTCTCTGAGACAGCAGTGGGGAGTCCTCATATCATATCACCCACATGATTATTGCTCCAACTATCTAATCTAAACAACGAGGAGGGATAAAGGTGAGCAGAGGAGAGAGAAAGGTGAGCAACATATGTGTATGCGGAGAGATAAAAGGGAAAGAAAAAAGACAACTAAGAAAAAAGACATCTGGAAGAGAAAAGACAAATGGATATCATATAATAAAAGGAAAAATAAGAGTACACAATGAATTACAAAAAAAATGTGCAAAAATCAAAAACCTATCTGAATCTATAATATTCTCTGTTCATATCATGAAATAGGATGGTGTATAATGATGGCGGTGGATGATCCCTCCATGTCATTGGTCCTCCAATTTGCAAGAGTTCATCGGCTACGCTGTTTTCTTCCTTGAATATATGAGTGATGTAGAAGTCTATATCTCAGAATAGGTCCTTCGCCTTCCTCCATCTTTCCATCGCCTTCCATGGTATCGTCGGAGTTCGTTGTTTGAAGGCGTACACGACATAGGTGGAATCTGTCTCAAGCTAAAGACGCCTCTAATTTCTATCATGTGTCAGTTCGATTGCCATGCATGCAGTCAATAATTCTGCCTCCATCGCAAAACCCTACCCCAAACCACTCGAAAAGCAGCCCATATGGAATCCCCTGCTATTTCTGAATATCCCTCCACTTGATATAATACCTGGCCATCCTGTCGAATGCCCATCCACATTAACCTTCACCCAGCCAGCTGTCGGTGGATACCACTTAACAGAAGTAACTGAAGGAGCTGTCCTTGGCACCCTCCTTGATTCTGAAATATCTGAGCGTGTTGAAGTCCTCCATAGTATTGCTCATGCAGCCCAACCTAAAAGCTTCTCCTCTTTAATTAACACCATCAGCTGAGCTTTGATCTGATTAATCCTTACCATTTTATCATGCAGTTCTTCATTATATCCCTCATTCATCATCAGGTTCCTATGCTGCCAAATAATCCACACATATGTAACCACTGCCAGCTTCCAAATGGATAATATTTGAGCACTTTCTGCATCTCCATAGCTTGCATCATAAACCCTACAAACGATTGATCAACTACCATTCGTTGACCAAAAGAGAATCCTGCCAGCACATGTGTTAGAACCTCAACAGCCACCGGACAGCTCAAGAAGAGATGATCTACCGATTCAGCTGCTGCCTTACATAGATAGCATCTTGATGGACCTCGAAACCCTCTCGCAGCAAGAGTATCCCATGTAGTGAGAACTCCTCGGAGGGCTTTCCATATAGCAATCGAGCATCTTGACGGGATAAACGGAGCCCAAATTCATTTTCCCCAATTAACTTCCAGAAATGCATGCCTCAGATGAACATAGGCAATCTTCGAGGTGATATTTCCTTGAAAAGACTTTGTCCATATCCTACAGTCTTCAAAATATAGAGACATGTGTGTGTTGAGAATCACGTCTACAATGTGTGAATAAGCTTGGGTGAAACTCAACGTGAAATGCCAATCACCTTCATACAAATAATCCCCTATAACATCATCAAATCTTCCCCGATGTTCCATTGGGATTCCTATCATATCAGCAATTGGAGCACCAATCCAATTATCTAACCAGAACCTTACCTTGATGTCATATCCTACCATCCATATTTCCTCCTCTTTCTGCCGATTAATATGTCTCATACAAGCTCCTCGGATGGAAGAAGGAGTGTACCTAGGTCTCAGCATCTGTTTGTCAAACCACCTATTTTTTATGCAACGTAGAGCACCCTGATCCTCCATTATTTCCCATGCTAGCTTCATCACATACGCTTCATTTTCTGTTCTGATTGATCGAATCCCCAACCCTCCTTCAGCAGTTGGTGAACATACTCTTTTCCAGCCAACCGTGAAATGATGTTGCCTCATTGGATCCCCTGACTAGATAAAATTACGACATGCATTCTCAATTCTTTTAATTTGATGTCGAGGCCATCTATAAATCATCATAGTATGGATAGCCGAAGAAATAATGACCCAGTTTACCAAATATATTCACCCTGCCATTGATAATGTATTACCCTTCCACCGCAAAAATTTAGTAAGAATAACATCTGTAGCTCGCTTAAAATGCTTTATTTTTGGAGCCCCAATGAAAACCGGGGCCCCAAGATACATAAAAGGTAGGGCACCTTCTTGAATACCCAATAAGTGAATGCGTCTCTTGCAAGCTGCAGAAACATGTCTACCAAAAAACACCTTCAATTTTGCTGGATTAAAAACCTGACCTGACATAGTTGCATAGCCATCCATGATCCCTTTGAGGCACTGAATTGAGCTTTCGTCTCCCCTACAAAACATGACGATGTCATCAGCATAAAAAAGGTATGGAGGTATGTAATTGCTTCTGTTGGCCCAAGCTTGAAGTAGATCTCCACTACTAATCTTGTTGTTTATCCATATTCCCAGGACCTCCTCCGCAATGCAAAAAAATAGGGACGACAACGGATCTCCTTGACGTACTCCTCTACCGCAAGCAAAGAATCCCGATGGGCTTCCATTGATTAAAATAGAAACCTTTGCCGAGCTAAATATCATTTGAATCCACTTTATAAAAGTCTGATGGAAATCCATTTTGTGTAAAACATGCAGAATGAAGTCCCACCGTAAGGTGTCAAAAGCCTTCTTAATATCAACTTTGAATCCCACACTCCCCACTATGGATTTATTAAGGCTATTGAAGCTTTCCGAGGCTATAGCAATGCAATGGTGAATGTTACGGCCAGGAATAAATCTGAATTGACACTCACCCAAGTGTTTATTCAGGATAGGGCCAACTCTACTTGCCAAGATTTTGGTGAAAATTTTGAAGAAGAAATTACAAAGGTTGATCGGCCGAAAATCCTCAACCCTAATTGCCCCCTCCACTTTAGGAACCAACACCACAAAATTGCAATTAATTCCCGCAGGGAGCTGACCACTTGAGAAGAAGTGTTGTATTGCCTTGCAGATATCTTCACTGATTATGTGCCAACACTTATGATAGAATGAACCTCCGAAACCATCTGGACCTGGAGCGTTGTCCTCCGAAAGTTCCATCACAATATTTTTTATTTCTTCAAATGTATGAATTTTTGTGAGAGTTAGGTTCTCCCCGAAGACATGAACGGCATTATGAATCCCAAATCTTCAAAACTAACTTCATCTTCAGGGGCACTGAAGAAATTTTTATAGAAATCCACCACATGCGTAGCATTTGTTCAACATTATCTAAAAGCTCTCCATCTATGATCATCGAATTTATAGTAGACTTGGTTTTAGAAACTCTCTGATTCTTGTGAAAGAAATCCGTGTTCCTGTCACCATCCTTCAACCATCCACATCTGTTTTTCTGCGCCCAAAACTGATGCCTCTCCAACAACTTTTTATTCATGGCCACTTGTGAGTCTATTTCATCACAAAATAGCTCCTTCGAATCCCCCTCTTCTCCAATGCGAATTTGTATATTTCTAAGGGTATTCATGGCATCATCCACTCCATCAAAGATATTACCAAAGCTTTGCAAGTTCCAAGCCTTGGCATCTATCTTTAACCTTTTAAGTTTAGCAACAAACCTGATGATAGGATCCGTGAGGTACAGCGGCTTAGCCCATGAGGTTTCCGCCATCAAGAAAAAACATGTATTAGATAACCACATAGCTTGAAATCTAAAAGGTTTGGGTGCCTGACTAATAACACTACATGAAGCAAGAATCGGTGCATGATCAGAGCCATGGCGATCAAGCGCTGTAGCTATCACCGAATCCCATAAATCCAGTAGCCCATCCGAAACAAGAACCTTATCAATTTTAGATGCCCTCATGGCTCTTGTAGCAGATCTACTAACCCAAGTGAACCTAGCCCCATTCATATTAAGATCAGTAAGTCCAGTATCACTTAGAAATTCCTTAAACTCCCTCGAGCTAGAATTATCATGACTAGATGCATGCAGCCTCTCATGAACTCCAAGAGTAGTATTAAAATCACCAACTATCAACATGTTATTTTTCATAGAATTTAATATACCCTCCCACAAAGTTCGTCTGATGACATGAGTAGCATGAGCATGAACAAATCCAAATCTATAATTTGCAGCATTGTAGATAAAATCAAACATCATGATTTGTGAAGTAGAAAGAATAGCCCTGACCTGAGTTATTAATCGAGCATCATAGAACAACCAAATATTAGATCTAAGGCCTTCACGCTGATTCTGTCCCGTAAATTGGAAACCAAGATTGCTCCATGTAAAGGCGGGAATAGCTGAAAAAAGTACTTTAGGCTCCGCTATAGCAAGCCAAATAGGCTTGTGTTTACGACAAAGTTCTTTGAGAGCGATCTTAGCAGAATCACGCCCAATGCCTCTAGCATTCCAGAAGAGCACTTTCATTTAAAACTTGCTCCACGGCCGTGCTTCGGTGGTTTAGTGCTCCAATCTTTAATGGCCGAGGAGTGCATATTCTTTGTGGACTTAGTGTCAGGGTTGACATGTTTAATTCCTAATTTCTGTGATCTCGTTGTTGGTGGGTCTTCTCTCTTAAAGTGTGTGGCACTACTCTCAGTACCAATTACCGAAAGCTGCTTCCTGCTCCCCACAGGTGAAAGAACCGCGAGAGGGATGAGTTCTTCATGATAGACAACCATAGCGTTGTCAGTGCGTACTGTCTCGGGGGTGTTCCTGATCTGTTCCCCCTGATCCTTATGCTCCGATTCATTATCAGCATCATTATTATTTTCATGATCCACATGCTCCGATTCATTATTATCTTCCCCCATTTCTGACTCACTCTCCTCAATAGCAGTATCATTCTTCTCTTTGTCTGTCTCCATATCCTCCTTTTCAGACTCAATTCCAGCATCCTCATCCAAGCTTCCCAAGTTCCCAAACATATTATGTTGCTCTACCGGTGCTACAATATCTATTTTATCCTTCCAAACTTTCTTAGGAACCTGATATTTATCTGTCTTAGCTTCTATCTTTTTTGCTTTTGATTTACGGGCCTCCGCCCTTCTTTGTTTTTTCATGCAATTCTCCGAGGAGTGTCCCAAAGTGCTACAAGATTGGCAGTAACCAGGGATATTTTCGTAGCTGAATGTTACTCGGATTTTATTCTCAGGAGTATCAATATATAAATCCTGCGGCAGTTCTTCTAAAACATCTAGGTCGATAAGCATTCTAGCAAAATGCCCAGTTGATCCATCCAAAGTTTTCTCGTCTATTCGAACTAGCCTCTGGTTTTCTTATGAAATTCATTTCTACATTAATTGGCATGTGCTGGAACAAAATTACGGGTTCAGACGTTGACATGGCACCCTCCACCAATAGTTTAAAACAAAAAAAAATGACATAATCAAAGTAAACGTCAAATTAATAATAGAATAATTAATAATAAATGATAATTAGTGTATATACTGAGTATTTCAAGAAGTGGGATGATTCTTGAACCCCATCTGGAACCCACTTGTTTGGTATGTAATTGGGGTATCAACGATCGTTGATCTCTGTTTTTTCCCACTCAATTACGTGTTGTTCTTGTGGAGAGAAAAGCCTTAGTTCCTCATGATGATGGAACTAATATGGTTTTTAGCTTTTCTTTTGAGAAGTTGGAACAAAAATTAGACTGTCTTTTAAATCTGCCCAAATTTTTGGTGGCTTTAATTTAGGACTTATTTAATCTCGAGTCGAGCCATTGCATCCGTTGACAAGCTTGAGATTAGAGATATATTCTCCTTTCTTATCCTTAGCAGCATGTATTATAATTGGTCGAACACTCAATTTTAGCTTAAATCAATGTCATTTGTGGGTGGAAGGATTATGCAAGGATTGAGTATTTATGTGTTTTTGTTGTGTGTGAACGTGTGATGATATGGTTCCATTTCAGTGGTTTTCATGTTTTAAAAGTGTGCTACTGGTTCATCTTTGTTATAGGCCCCTCTCTTTTAAAGAGAGCAGATTATCTGAACAAAATTAGCAAACTTTAAGCAGTCATGGAATCTTGTTTCATTATAAAAAAATCAGTGAACTCTAAGCAGCGTTGGAGTTTTGTTTCGTATCAAAAAAATCTGAGCATTAGTTATAAGTCCCAATGGATGAATCTATATTGGCTAATAGCAATTCTTGAGCTTTATGGGCTTATATATCCGTAAATCTTATTATTATTATTATTGTCATTATCAGGTACTTAGTACTTATTTTATTACACCCACGGCTAGCTTCATGTACTTACCCTACACTATATGCGTCAATTCATTGAAAAATATTCACTTTTGCTGATATTTTTATATATATGCTTTTATACATAAAAGTGAGTAGTAGTGGGTGAGCTTCATTGTACATTGATGGCAGTGTCTACCAGATTACCAATATTTAACCACTAATGCATAATAAATAATAAAAAATCCAGCAGATAAAAACGCTTGCCCTCTCCCTGTTCTTCCCAGATTCTGTTCCAATCCTCTTTGCCAACCTCTCTCTCCTATTCTTTTCTTTTGTGGGTCAAGTGCAAATAGCTGCTTGGTAGATTGAGTCCTAGATAGCTCTCTCCCTTTCATCTTCTACTTGATTTGTTTCTCCCAGGTCACAGCAGTAATCTACAGATCCACAGCGGCGGCTGTAGTGTGGCAGATTGATAGAACCTGTAATTTTGAAGGTTTGGATTTTCTTGAACTGCTGCCTATTGTGTTGATAAACCATGATTTAAATAGGAATTTTGAGTTACAAAAGGATGATGATTTATTCTTTGCGCTTGAAATTTATTTGTTCCCATTGGATTTGAATTTGAAGTTGTTAGGACATCCCAAGCTATAAATTTGAATTTGAAATTTAATTTAATTTTGAGATTGTTTTAGGTGTATATGTTAAGATACATAGAACAGTGAAGCGAATTGATAGTATCTTGGAACCGCTACTACACTTGTTCCAAATCTATTGCCATTCAGTTCCTTTTCTGTCACATAAAAAAATTACCCTATATTTTCCTTCTTTGTCATCCCCTTATGTTCTTCTTTTCATCTCCTACACTCTCACAAATCTTTCGAATTCTTTAGCCCCAGTTGAATTAATACACAAACAAAATGAAATTATATAATTTTTATTGTTACTCTGTCAATCATTGAACTTTTAAATTGAACAGGAACCCTTCTGCTTTGAGTTTTACTCCAGTGAATTCTGATTTCCCTCAGAGATGACAGTTTCGAGACCCGTGAGTTTTAACTAGAGATCACTATTAGATCTGTCTGTCTCTCTCCCTCTATGCGTGATAAACATAGATATTATATAATGTTTGTGTGAATATTAAATGTGTTTCTTGTGGTTTCGTTGATTTGCTTTACTGAATTTGCACTTCTGAGATCTTATGTAGTATTGCTTGCTGTTGTAGAGCATATCAAGTTATGTTTATAATTTAAGTGCGACAATTTCTTCAATAATTTAATTTCAATATACTGATTGTGTGATTTCTTGGTGTATAAGTGTATTTTTGAGTGAATTCATTTGGTTGTGTGTGTCCGCATTCTTTCTGGGAAATTTTCTTAAATGGATTAGAATTATTATTTTTATTTTTAATCTAAAAAAATTGCGTGTTTTCTTTATACTTGTTAAAATTTATACCCCTACTTGACATCTGAACGATTAGCCATGGCAGGTGAAACATATGGTTATGCAGATGACAGAAAGTAATATGGTGGTGCTCAGGATGAAGGGGTTATATCTTTTGCCAATCAATGCCAACGTAATTTAGTCTGCGTAATGAACTTAAGAAGTCTGACGAAACCTCAGACCCTACAACCATTTCCAATCTATTCCTCAAATCAGACAACCCAGATTTTCTAACGCAAACCATCCATGCAATACCTGATTGGACCCCAAATTTAGTTCAAAAAACCCTCAAACGCCTCTGGAACCATGGTCCTAAAGCCCTCCAATTTTTCCGACTCCTTTAGGATCATCCTACTTACTCCCACTCAGCTACTGCTTTTGAGCATGTTATTGATATTACAGCCAGAATGAGGGACTACAAAACAACCTGGAACCTTGTGTGCCGGATGAGATATAGGAAACTTGGTCCTACACCAAATTATTACAGAACGGTATGCCTCTGCAGGAAAAGCAGATAAGGCTGTTAAAGTATTTTTATCTATGCATGAACATGGTTGCCAACAAGATTTGAATTCATTTAATGCAATACTTGATGTACTGTGTAAGTCAAAACGGGCAGAGATGGCGCATAAATTCTTTAAGGTTCTACATGGAAGGTTCAGAGCTGATGTGGTCAGTTACAACATTATAGCAAATGGGTTTTGTTTGAAGAAACAAACACCTCGAGCGTTGGAAATTATGAAGGAGATGGTTGAGAGGGGTGTAGAGCCAACTTTAACAACATATAATATATTACTAAAAGGATACTTTAGAGCTGGGCAGATTCGGGAAGGGTGGGAATTTTTTCTTCAAATGAAGAAGAGAAAGATTCAGATTGACGTTGTGAGCTACACAACAGTGATTCATGGATTCGGTGTTGCGGGTGAGGTTGAGAAGTCGAGGAAAGTGTTTGATGAGATGATTGGAGCTGGTGTGCTTCCAAGTGTGGCTACTTATAATGCTCTAATTCAAGTTTTGTGCAAGAAGGATAGTGTTGAAAATGCCATTGTAGCGTTTGATGATATGTTAAGGAAAGGTTATGCGCCTAATGCAACTACCTACAATATAGTCATTAGAGGATTGTGTCATGCAGGAAAAATGGATATGGCTGTTAAGATTGTGGACAAAATGAAGGATGATTGTGAACCAACAATCCAAACATTTAATATGGTCATTAGGTATTATTGTGAGGATGGGAAGATCGAGCAAGCTCTGGAGCTTCTTGAGAAGATGAATGGTGCGAATTGTTTGCCTAATTTAGATACTTACAACATTTTGATTGGCTCAATGTTTGTACGGAAGAAGTCAGAAGACTTGGTGATAGCTGGGAATTTATTGATACAAATGGTCGAACGAGGATTCTTGCCTCGAAAGTTTACCTTCAATCGGGTTCTAAATGGACTTATGCTGACTAGTAACCAAGGATTTGCACAAGAGATTTTGAGGCTACCAAGCATATGTGGCCGACTTCCTCGACATTTTAAATTGTGAACTTCACTGATTATCTTCGACAGCAGTTTATAGTTTGGACCAGTAATAGGATTTTCTAAAGCACACAGTTGACTTTTTAAGGATGAGGATAGCATTTGGCATGACATATTTAAAGGAAAATTTTTGATTTTTTCTCTTACATTAATAATCAATCAATCTCGAGTCCAATTGCTGAGTAGAGTATATACTGAGTATTTGAAGAAGTGGGATGATTCTTGAACCCCATCTGGAAACCACTTGTTTGGTATGTATGAATGTAGTCCCAATTGGGGTATCAATGATCGTTGATCTCTGTTTTTTTCCACTCAATTACATGTTTGTCTTGTGGAGAGAAAAACTCTAGTTCCTCATGACGATGGAAGTCATAGAACTAATATGGTTTCTAGCATTTCTTTTGAGAAGTTGGAACAAAAAATAGTCTGTCTTTTTAAATCTGCCCAAATTTTTGGTGTCTTTTTAATATTGAGTCGAGCCATTGCATCCGTTGACAAGCTTGAGATTACAGATATCTGCTCCTGTCTTATCCTTAGCAGCATGTATTATAATTGTCCAAACACTCAATATTAGCTTAATTCAATGTCATTTGTGGGTGGAAGGTGAAGATTGTGGAGCGTGTATGCAAGGATTGAGTATGTATGCGTATTTGTTGTGTGTGAACGTGTGATGATATGGTTCCATTTTAGTGGTTTTCATATTTTAAAAGTGGGCTACTGGTTCATCTTTTGTTATTGGCCCCTTCTTTTTTACAGAGAGCAGATTATCTGCACAAAATTTAGCAGACTTTAAGCAGTTATGGAGTCCTGTTTCATTATAAAAAAATCAGTGAACTCTAAGCAGCCATGGATTTCTGTTTCATTTAAAAAAAATTTAGCTTAAGTTATAAGTCCCAAGGGATGAATCTATATTGTTTAATAGGAATTCTTGAGCTTTATGGGCATATGTATCCGCAAACCCTCATCATTATCATTATCAGGTACTTAGACTTATTTTATTACTCCCACAGCTAGCTCATTCATGTAGTATTAGGTGAGCTTTTATTTTATTACTTGTAAATATGCGTTTATACATCAGAGTGAGTAGTATTAGGTATTTAGGTGCACTTCATTGTGTATTGGTGGAAGTGAATCTACCAGATTACCAATTTTTAACCACGAATGCATAATAAATAATAATAAACTCATCAGATAAAAACACTTGCACTCTCTGTTCTTCCCAGATCCTGTTCCAATCCTCTTTGTCAACCTCTCTTTCCTATTCTCTTCTTTTGTAGGTCAAGTGCAGGCAGCTGCGTGGTAGATTGAGTCCTAGACAGCTCTCTCCCTCTCATCTTCTCATCGATCTGTTTCTCCCAGGTCAAAGCAGCAATCTACTGATCCAGATCCACAGCGGCTGCTATAGCGTGGCAGATTGACAGAACCTGTAATTTTGAAGGTTTGGATTTTCTTGAACAGCTGCGTGTTGATAACCCACAATTTAAATAGGAATTTTGAGTTTCACTAGGATGGTGATTTATTCATTGCGCTTGAAATTTATTTATGTTCCCATTGGATTTGAGTTTGAAGTTGTTAGGACATGCCAAGCTTTAAATAATTTAATTTAATTTTGAGATCATTTTAGGTGTATTGGTTAAGACACATAGAACAGTGAAGCGAATTGATAAATCTTGGATCCGGTAATTATGGAGGAAAAATTGGAGCCGGTTGTTGATGATTTGCCCGGAATTCCAATTGATGCGGTGGATGCAGGGAAAAACAAACCCAGGGTTATCTTTATTCTTGAAAGAGCGTCTACGCAAGGATGAAACTTGAGAGTTTAATATTGCTCTTATGTTCACGTGTTTAGTTCATTTAAGCACATTATTTTAAGTTTTTATTAAAATGAAATTTCAGACGTATCAGCTATTGAGTTCGGACGAGCATGCCAATTATTTAGGTGAAGAATAAGCGGAACCCTGTAGATTATCGGCCTGACATTGCTTTTCAGGTTTGATTTTTCTCTCAAAACTTGCTTGCTTTACTTTTCTGTTTATTGATATGAATATGGCCTTCTGGTGTGACCCATATATGTTTCTACTTGGCTTAGCGTGTAATGAGAATAAGATACTCTTTTTATCAAAGTTTGACAATGACTGCTAATTGCTAAATTAGATAGTTATGGGTGTTAATGCAGCAATCATCCCTAATGCCCAATTTGTTAAACATCAACTTTTTTGTCTTGCATAGCCAACCTCTTGTAAGTTGTGGAGAGATTGCCTTGGCATAATTTTCTTTATTCAGCTTCAGAACTACCTCAAGTATTTATATTGTATAAACAACTCTTTAAACGTTAATTATAATGTATTCTGCGAAGAATTATAACAATAATGAACCTACATGCAGGTTTTTGTGTGCCAAGGAGTGCATGGGTAAAAAATCTATTTTCAGGCAAAAATGGTCTCTTCGAAAAAATAAATAAATTATGAAACAATTAAATTTTAAATTAATTTAGCTGGACACATGTTCATCTAAGTCTAAGAATTCTTAATTTCATTGTGCATGCTTCTGACAAGTGGCAAAATTTTATGAAGAAATTTCTGATTGGAAATTCTGATGGATGTGAACTGAGTTTTGGATGCTATGATCTGTGGACAACTATGTTTTCCTCCCTTTGCTAATCGATATGAGAGGTCTTAGATTGATCTGTATCATCATTATCTTAACAAATATGTCCTTGACGTCTTGAACTTGTAGGCAATTCAAACAATTTTAGACAGCCGTGTGAATAGATGTGGTAGATTGAAAGCTTTATATGTGAGGACAGAGCAATGTCTTCTCCTGGAGATCAAAACTCATGCTTGTAAGCCTATGACACAAGAGATTTGCTGGTCTCATGGGTAAGTTTTACCTGATTGAGATAATGCATTTGTATTTTACCATTGTAGATTTATTATTCAAAATGTATACTTATATCAATTTTATCAATGCTTTTGAGTACAGTTGCTGCAAAAGCTGCACATAACTGCTGCTGGTAGGGGTGAAAACTTTTGTGCGTAATCAAGAATCCTGTTACCCAGTATTTACCCGTCAGCAGTCTTAAAATAGGTGAATCATATGAACTAGATTGAATGTATCTACTCCTTGATTTATACCCAAATTAACTTATTTAGTGCCTTACCTTTTAGGTTTCTCACACGGTTCATAAAAGTTGGTTGATATGCACACCTATGTTGGTACTGTCAGCACTCAGCAATGAATTGGATATGATTTTTGTGGTAATGTCCGAGTTCTTTGCATTACTTCTTTTTTACCCTTTTTTTCCCCCATTTTGTGTAAAATATTACTATTTCGTTGAGCTTAATTTGTCAATCTGATGATTTGATTTATTGATAGGTTGGGCAATGGCCCATGGAAAAATTGCTGATGAGTATGTGGAAGATTGTATTTCGAGTGAGCAATTTCAATAGTCCCTCTTCAGCATTTATTAAACCGGAACTCATTTGAGAACCTGTTTATAATTTCGTGCTTACACCTCATGCCAGTTAGGCAGTATATAATGTGTGTGTGTGTGTGTGTATTGAGTTGCTCTTCTTGAAAATTACATAACCACCCGTAGGATATAGTTTGACGTTCAAATTTTGATTGCAGATAACATAAGATTTGCATTTGTTCACCTATGTAAAACAAAATAATAAATTGGATAAGGCTATTCCCGTCGGATGAGTCCACATCTTCCGAATCACTTCTTGGTACAATAGCTTGGCAACCAACCCAGTGCAACATGTATCATTTAATTGTAGAGACAGGATGAAGTCATGATTTCCTGTCATTTACGGAACCATGTCAGTTTGGTGCATGCGCTCGAGTTGTAGTCTACTGTAATATCATAGATTTAAAAATATGTACTTGAGCCGTTCCCCCCGATGCTTATTTCTGACACCTTGATTGCATCTTGCAGTTTTTGAATATCCACTGAGCGCAGCATACTGTATATATCGATCATTACAACTTCGCTCGAGCGAAAATGGAAGATCTTGTAATTCATTGACAGAGGCTGCTATTCTGCAAAATGCTCAAGTTTTGCCTTCAATTTGTAGGATTATCAATAGAGGTGGGTTTTTCTTGACTATCATCTATAATTGTAATCTTCTTTAATATGCAGTTCAATTTTGGATACTTCAAGGGTGATCTTTCTCAACAAGGACTAAAGGCTACATGATTTATATTCCAAATGTCTTGACTAAACAATTTCATTTTTCCAGTCATGCAGAGCTGTGTAATTAGATTCTGAATAATTATTGATGTATATATAATTATTTTTGTCTCATAACAATTATTTGTTGCAAGAAAGTTTAAAATTCTTTATAAAAAATCGTGTTAATATCAAACAAAAGATGTCCACCAATCACCAGGACAGAGGCGGGGCCTAATGGTGGGGTACACCATCAAACAAAAGATGTGGGATTTTGTGGAGCAATAAAGTGCCCTAATGGGCCACGTAAAGGGCAACTCTTTGGCCTCCAACATCTTTTCTTTATGGACACCTATAATATAATGATAATATGGCAACAAAAAGTATGCAAAAGATACATTGCTTTTGGGGATATGAAGCTCGAGAATTAACATTAGTTTCTGGCCGTCTCACGTAAGCCCTTATGTGAGACGGTCTTACACAAGTCTTTGCCTAGATGCACACTTATTAAATATACACCCTCTTTTTACAAAATTTAAATATATAATTTTAAAAAGTCTAAATTATTCTTATTTTTATTAAATACACACCCATCCCATATATTTCATACACACCACTATCTTATAAACCCTAATATGTCATTCCTATTTACATTTAAGATTTAAGAATTGGAGAAACAAACACAAACCTAAAAAATAACAATCATAAATGAATATAATGATCAAATACGTGTTACTTTTTCCCTATCATATGTTTAGAATTTTCTTAATCAGTGGCATGCTTTCTTCCAAAGGATTTGTATGCAGTTCATGTTATTAACCATCTTTCCAAAATGGAAATCCTTTAGTGATAAATTGTGTATAGATTTCATAATCTTTCAATTAATGAAAGATTATTGTGTCAAACATGGGATAAAATTTTTTTTGCCCCTTAAGTTTGGCCATGTACAATTTTTGTCCAAAAAAACATAACATTTGGGAATTTGTCTCACTATCTTCATAATTGCGCCAATGTTGCCCCGTTTTTGCCGGAATTTGACATTTCGCCGGAATCAATCACGTGCATGTCATGTGATCATCGGATTTAGCATTTTCCGACAGGAAAATTTTTTTTGCCTTGTAAGTTTGGCCATGTACAATTTTTACCCCAAAAAAGATAAGATTTGGGTATTTGTCCCAATATCTTTATAATTGCGCCAATGTTGCCCCATTTTTCCCGAAATTTGACATTTTCACTAGAATCGATCACGTCCATGTCACGTGATTATCGAATTTGGTATTTTTCGACGAATTTCCTAACTTAGCAACACAGTAGCATCCACATTAACAATAATAATATTTTATTGTTAATTTAATTTAAAAAAATACCCTCAATATCGATGAACTCAGTTCTCATGTGCCCTCCATATGCTTCCACCATCTATGCAAACTCACTCTTCTTGTCAATCAGGGATTCCCTGTGTACCCTCTTACTACCATGGGTGGCAACTATCGAATCTTCTCCTCCAAGGGCCTACCACCAACGAATGGATCACAGTATACATGGCCTCGATCTGTACCCTCCGAGAGTGCAAGCAACTACATGATATCGTAGCCATGCAGAGGAGGATGGAGTCTTTGGCATTCTTTTAGCTCCGATTCAGTCCTTCACACCCCACAGAAGAATGGATGGTTCATTATCAGTCTCGCGATTCTAATTGTGATCTAGAGATCAATATCAAGTGCACGCATCCCCACATGGTAGACAATGTTGCCGACGATGCTGTTTTCCATTAGGAAAATCCTGGAGAATTCAACGAATTCTTTGATCGAAGGTTTGCGTCACGACCGGCGAGTGCTTAGGTTTTAGCCCACTGCACTTCGTCCATGAGGTCGTCGTACGCCTCCAGAAGACGACTCTCCAATGCTAGGTATTACTCGACGGAAGCGATGAGGGAAGGAATGTGAGCAACCATACGGTTGCCACTATAACATAAATGGATTTATGTAACACGTAAAAAATATTATCTAATGACTTAAATTTATTATTATAGACGATAGATAACACTTTTAGAGGTGTCGCTGTTGCCCCTGCTACCTATTTCTTATGTAACACTTTTTCTTAATATAGTAACACTTACAAAAAATATTACATTTACTTTAGTAACACTTTATAAATGTTACAATAAAAAATTTATGTAACACTTTATAAAATAAAAAAATAAATTATAATTGTATGAATTTGATCCCTTGACCTATGTGTTACAATACATCACCTTTACCAACTTTGCTAGTCCATCAATCATAACATGTACTTGATATTTATTTTATTATATATTTCTAGTCTTTTTTTCCTTTTTAAATATAATTTTTGTGGTTTAATATTTTAACCATTAACATAAAAGGTAAGTAAATATATTTTAAAATATTTTTTCGTGAATAATAGTATTCTTTTTAATTTTATAATTCAATTTTAAATTATTATATTAAAATAAAATATATTTTATGTAACGAACTATACATATTTTGTATAATATAATTACAATAAACTAATTTATTTATTTTAATATATATATATATGTGTGTGTGTGTGTGTGTAACGTTTCAATTAATATTCATCTAATAAATATGGAGTATTAAAAAATACCACTCCATTTTAAATATTGTGTAAATAATTTATGTATGTAGAAGTGTTACTTAAAAATGTTTCTTATGTATAAGTGTTATATTATAGTGTTACCTTTATAAAAGTATTACATAAACTGTGTTATATATGTAAAAGTGTTATATGCATATGTTACATATTAGAAAAGTGTTACATGTATGTGTTACTTATATAGAAAGTGTTATAAAAATGTTGCATATCATAATAATTTTAAAAGTGTTACCATTTTGTGTTAAATAAATTTAAAGTATTACTATGAGGTGTTATTTAATGCTACTTATGTTGTAGTGACTCGTGAAAGAATATGGAGTGGTGGCACTCAAGAATACGTGAGTAGGGTGATGCGAGCGGAAGATCCAATGGTTATCGTCCATGGTGGTGAGAGGGTACACGAGGGATCCTCTAATTGACAAAAAAGGAAGTTTGCGAAGATGGTGGAAGTACGTGGAGGGCACGTGAGAATTGAGTGCATTGATGGAGGGTATTTTTTAATTAAAATTTTAATAAAATATTATTATTATTGTTATTGATGTGGATGCCACTGTGTCACCAGGTCAGTAAATTCGTCGAAAAATGCCAAATCCAATAATCACGTGATACGCATGTGATCGATTCTAGTGAAAATGACAAATTTAGGAAAAATGGGGCAACATTGGCGCAACTATAAAGATATTGGGACAAATGCCCAAATCTTATCTTTTTGGGGAAAAAAGTGTACATGACCAAACTTACGGGACAAAAAAAAATTCCGCCGGGAAATGCCAAATTCGATGTCACGTGACATGCACGTGATCGATTCCTGCGAAAATGTCAAATTCTGACAAAAATGGGGCAACATTGGCGCAATTATGAAGATAGTGGGACAAATGTCCAAATGTTATCTTTTTTGGAGCAAAAATTGTACATGGCAAAACTTATGAGGCAAAATTTTTTTTTATCCATGTCAAACACTATTCGATCCTATTCTTTTTGTCACCTTTGGTGGATGGAAATAATAAGCTTTCCAATTAAAAATGTCAAAATGGGAATAGAAACATATGCGTAAAAGGTTTGTGTTATTGTATGGCTAGAGAAGACGGTATTTTAAGATTTAAGAATTCGAATATGTCTTGTATGAGACCATCTAACGTGAGATCGTATTATACCTTTTAAAATAGTTATCACTTCCGCTATAAAATATATCACTTTCGCTATACAATGTCATAACTTTTCATTGACATTATAAATTGTTCATGAAATTGTATTATCACTTTTTATTCATTCAGCATCACTTTTCATTATGAAAATTATCACTTTTCATCTGTCTCACGTAAAGACTTATGTGACAAGGTCTCAAACAAGTCTTTGCCTAAGAATTCAGCTGCCAAGGAGAAAACTTCATTATAACCGAAGTAGAAGAATTTGAATTTGCAACCAATTTTGAAAGATGAACATTTTTCTATTTTTCTTTAGAATTCTCACTACTTTCTGCACTTAAATCCATTCCGAAATTCTCACTGCTATCGACACTTAAATCCATTTTGTTCGTTGGCAATCCGTTATTATAAAATCTGGGTTCACCTCCAATATTTTTATTAAAAATAATTTAATCAATAAAATATAATATTGATCTTTTGCCTAACTATAAAACAGAGTTGAATGGAAGAATCATCAAGTATTGATAGTGGAAGGAATTCCTCTCCTCAACACGTTGAAACTAACTTTTGAAAATGGAAGGAAAAATATAGATTAATTTTAATTGGGTTAATTACGCCAAAAGTCCCAACCTTTTCGTGAATTTTAAATTAGTCCAAACTTTTTAATATTTATAAATAAATACTTAACCTTTAACCCATTTTTTAAATCAAGACACTGGGCAGCGTGAGGCCTGCCCGATGACTGATGTGTCATTTTTAATCCATGTCATCCCTCCACCTGTTATAATAATAATAATAATAATAATGATAATAATAATAATAATAATTTAAAAAAAATTAGCATTCTCCACCATTCCGGAGCCTGCTCTCCACCACCCACCGTCGGATAGGATCAGCACTCGTCATCTGGAGAGCCGCCATCGTCCATCTCCGCTGCAGATCCAAGAAGACATGGCTGGCCGGAGGGGAAGGCGGGGATGGCGACGCGACTGAGAATACACCAGCGGCGTTAATGTCTCCGTCGACAAATCCATCCCGGGCGAACTCCTCCACTCACCGACACCGATATGCCGGTGGGTTCCTCTCCAACGGAGGTGAAACAGGAACAAACTCGGCGTTCTTCAAGCACTGGCATTCCCCGGGAATCCACCACCCCAATCTCACAATCTGAACATCCAAAGATACCAACGAACTGTCCGTCGTCGGCGACTCCTTCAACATCGCCGAAAGCACGACCCTACACCCACTCGCTACTCTGGTTTCTGCAGTTTCGGAGAAAGATTCCGTTATCAGAAGTTGGGGCGAAGTCCGCCGTGAAGAGGCGGCGGAGCGCTTCCACGGGGCTGCTGCAGGTGGATGGGAGGTTGACCAGGATTGTGTCGCCAGTGACGAAATGCAGGGGCGGATGCAGCATGGAACATGGGGGTACAGCGGTACCCCAAAATGAAACATCTTATATATATATATATATATAGAGGCTTTAGTAAGCAAAGTCCTTTCATAGATTAGTGGTTAAGCCTCGTAATCCTGACCAAAGAGTTCAGTATTTCGATTCCCGTTCTTTCAATCCCCTTTTCATTTTACCCTGTTTGCTTATATTTTTTTAAATTATTTCATAATATTATGCAACACTTTTTTTTATATTTAAACTTTGTTACCTATTTCTTTAATACACTCATATTAATATTCATGTTTCATAAAATTATTTATATATATTTTTTATTCATTTGTATCTTAAATTATTAATTGCAACATAAATTTAAATGGAATTTATTTTTACTTTTTTAAATTTATATTATAGATTCATGAAAAAATGTCTTAAATTACTTTTTACAAATGAAAATTCGATGATGCCAATAATAATTATATTTTTTAATTTTAATTAATTTACCGTATGCTTTTAAATACAAAATATTTTTTTAATTACATGTCGTACCCCCAAAAAAAATTTATGAATCCGTCCCTGACGGAATGGATGGCGAGATTGGAGATGGAGATGTGCTGTTGGAGGTGTAGTTTAGCCGAATTTTGCAGCCGGCAAAGAATCCGAAGGGAAATGGAGATTTTGATCGCCACATGTGTGATTGCAGGAGGCGGCGGCGGATGTTGTGAGGTGGTGTATGTTTGTGTGAATTTGCTAGTGGGGTAATATTTAATTTTTTTATATTTAAAACGTATTATTATTATTATTTTATTTTATTTTTTTAACAGATGGCATGTAATGTGGCATAGGGAAGGACACGTCAGCAACTGGCAGGCCTCTCGCTGCCCGGTGGCTTGATTTGAAAAACGGGTTAAAGGTCGAGTATTTAGTTGTAAATATTGAATAGTTTGGACTAATTTGAAATTCGCGAAAAGGTCGGGACTTTTGGCGCAGTTGACCCATTTTAATTTTAAAAAGGTAGTTTTGGAATTTTAGAGGTGTATATATAATAAAATTAAGAAATAAAATATTATAACGGGTGTATATTCAATAAGAGTGAGTCTCATGTAGACCATGTTTACATGTAAACCGTAAAAAATTACTCTTTGAAGAGTAATAATTTTTTATACTGAAGAGTAATAATTCATGTCTCTAAAGAATAATTTTTCATATATTGAAGAGTAATCGATAAATTAGGGTATACAAGAATATGAAGAGTAATTTTTTAATTTAGAAGAGTAATAATTTATGTATCTAGAAGTAATTTTTTATATCCTAAATAGTAACATGATTTACATATAAACGTATGTAAACCCAATTTACACAAGTGTATGAATTTTGATTCAATAAAGAGTGCGTATTTAATAAAAAGGGGTGTGTATTTAACAATTCTCTTAATATTATTTATTTTTTTATATTATAATAACTAATTTGAGTCAAGTTAGAACTAAGGTTTAAAATATTCCAGAATATCCTCGATATTTTCACGATATATCTGTTTTAGAGAGTACTAATATCGATATTGGAGAAAAAGATATTTTATTACTAATATCGAGGAAATATCGAGATCAATATTGATATCGGTTTTTAATAGTTCAATTTTTTTCGGATATTGAAATATATCGAGAAAATATCGATGAAATATTAAGGATATATCGAATATATTAGTAAAAAATTATCCAGAATTTTTTACGTTACTTTTATCATATATATATATATATGTATATATGTATATATATATATATATATATTAGTCATTAATTTGTTCAATTTAGAAAGTGATATTCAATTGATAAAAAATGATAATGATGCGAACTATTGAATGAACAATTTTTATATAGATAAAAATGATAATATTTTTAAGAAAAATAATAATATCTTTAATTAAAAAAAATGATAACTATTTAAAAAGGTATAAATGATCATATCATGAGACTGTCTCATGCAAGATTGTCCCTAAAATAAATATCGTAATTCCTAAGAAAAAAGTTTTATAGAAGAGAGGGAAAAAAATTATACTTATACTGGAATACAAACATATCATAAAGTCATTAATTGAAAGTATTTATGACACTCTAACCTAGTTCAAATCTCAGAATTTCAAATTAAAAAATTAATTATGGAAGGAAATTAATTAAGTCATAGTAAATAATACACTAACAAATATTGATTCAATTGTAATATGTCCTCTTCATTTTCTTACACTAATTTGAAATTAGTAAAAAGATAAATAAGTTTAAATTTATAATTATTGGTGGGAAATCGACTGGAACAGACACTAGAACCGATTCACTGACATTTTTCAATCGATTTGTCGATGGGGATACCGATTGAAATCGATATTCGAACCAACAGATGCCGGTCAGAAATCGATATTCTAATTTTGAAAATTTTTATCACATTTTGGGTAGAATTTTTTTTTATCACAAGATAAATTATTGTTGGAAAAAATTCTCCAAACTTGATCACATTGGATAGCTCTATTTAAAATCATGTTTTTATGCGTATGCGTCATGAAATTAAAATACCCAACAATTGTTATATTAAATTAATTTCATTTTCTATATATTTCACTGTCCTAGTAGTTTAGGGCGCAAATATGCAATTGGAAACAAACAAAGATAGTAACTATAGAATTATAAAAAATTAAATAAAATAACTACACACTGCTATCTTATTTAACCTATCATCCTATGGATGCACCCATACATCTTAAAATCACCCTAGTATATCATAACTTCACAATACACAATAATTTCAACTTACAGAACTTTATAATTTAATCCCAAACTATAAAAATTTAGAAGGTAAATATATATATTTTTTCATTATCTTGGCATGAATTTGGCCCCTTGCAAGCACAAGTTTAACAGTGAGCCCTTCCTATAAGCCACTTGAGGCACATTCTGCGATTTATCTCCTCCACCAATTCCCAGGGCAGGGGCGGTGGGGGCCCCTAATGATGGGTACACCATTTTTATAAATACATAAAAGTAAGATAGTCCTCCCCGTGGAAATTGGCGGCAAAATTAAAAAAATATTCTTAAAATGTAAAACTTTCACAGGAATACTTGTGGAAGACTTCTACATGGAGACTTGCATTTTAATATATATATATATATATATATATATATAAAAGTGGGTTAAGTGGTTTCACAGCATGAACAAATAATTATTGAGTGAAATATAAATGTAGGTTTGTAAAGATGGTGGCCAGCGGCGATGGCGGACTAAGTATGGTGGCCGGCGGTAATGGTGGAGGAGCTGGCACTACTCAATGATCGGTGACTGCTGATTTGATTCGTAGATTTAATTGTCGCTTCGTCTACAGCCTACATTTGGAAATTTTTGAATAAGAATAGAATTGAAGTTTCTTTTTATTAGTTGGAATTATTATTTTGGAATTTATTGGATAAAGAATAAATTGAAGTTTGTTCTTATTAATTGGAATGATTATTGATGAGATCTCAATGTAAGATCTCTTAGTGTGAGAGGCTAAGAGCTTCTTCGTCATCAATCCCTCTGCTAAAAGTTTTTAGTTATCTGAAATTCTCATATATAGAATTAGAAATTGTTCCATTTTTTATTGCGTATTCAAGAACCCACCTGCAGATCTAGGAGCCGCGCTCCTTCATCGGCCAAGTCAGTTGGAGCAGTGGAAGAAAAATAGCAACGTAAATGATTTGTATTTTATATTTTATTTCACAGTATATGTGATTAATAATATGTAAAATACTCCAATAAAGATAGTCATATTTATCTGTCTATAATATTTGATGTAATGTTTCTATTAATAATAATATATTTTAATAAGAAAATCATATAAAATAATAAGTTATTATTAAAATAGTTTTATTTTTTTTCTATTAAACTTCCAGTTCGATTGTCCGACCTTTAGCCGTTGGAGATACCGGTTCAATTTTCGGTTAGATTATAACAACACTTAATTTTAATGTATTAAGAAACATGTACTTCTAAGTTAAAAAAAAGAAGAAGAAACCATCACTGAAAAATAGAGAAGAAAAAATAAAATAAAATTATAT
Organism: Pogostemon cablin; assembly: GCA_023678885.1. Lineage (NCBI taxonomy): Eukaryota > Viridiplantae > Streptophyta > Magnoliopsida > Lamiales > Lamiaceae > Pogostemon > Pogostemon cablin. The sequence continues at coordinate 22,857,245 of CM042989.1, read as the reverse complement.
ATAGAAAGTATATATCACTTATATAAGGTGCAAATAGATTTGAAAATAATACAAAATTTGTGTAATATTCATCAATGAGGAAAATTTTGAAATCTCTCATTTTTGTATAAACAATAAAATTAGTTGATTTTCAAAGAATAATGAGAATAAAAAGCATTAATGTATATTGTGAATTCGTTAAAATTATATCTATCTATATATTCATATAAACGTACGATAGTATAAGCTGCCAAGTCCATCTATATTATTTAATAAATAATGAAATAATGAAATCTAACTAGCAAGTCTTTTGGTAGAAGATTGGTGAACTCATTTATAACACTAACGCAAAGAAGAAATTGAGGAAGGGAGAAAAAGATTGGTGAACTCATTTATAACAGTAACGCAAAGAAGAAATTGAGGAAGGGAGAAAGCCAAGTGTCTCTCTCACGAAGGAAAAGAGCAATGGTGAAAATAATGAACCACTATTTATTGAAAGAAAAAAAAGTCCAATTTTATTTATTCGAAACATAATATAATATATTTTTGATAAAAAAAAAACAACTGAGGCATGATAATTTACCAAAAGATCACATTATATGAAATAAAATGATAGCATTTCTAAAAAAAATAATAATTAATTATAAAAATGCAAAATAATTTCACCCAAATTATTCCTTGAAATTGCAATCATCAAAATACAAATAATTTTTAATGTATATAGGAAAAAAATACTATTGAAATAGAAAAAAATAAAAAAAAATATATCACTTATTTGAAGCATAATAAAAATAAGTTCCAAAATAATATAGAAATTGTAAAATATTTTTTTAAAGACGAAAATTTGAAACGTGATAATTGCAAATAGATAAATTTGTTGATTATAAAAAAAAGTGAAAAGAAAAAAAATCAAATCCATAGTAAAAGACATCAAAATTACTAAATAAATTATATAAAAACCAAAGAGTATACAGGATATGACTAAAAGATGACTACATATGTAACACCCCAATATTTCATAATCTATATTTTCGTAAACTCGACTTTTAAATAAAATTATATTAATTATTTTAGTATATTATATCTTTTATAAATATAATATATTTATATAATAATAATATAATATTAATAATAATACATGTCATGTATGCAGATGGTTAGTTTTTGGATAAGGATTAAATATTTTTGGATAAGGATGAGTCTAAAGTGACGTGTGTTGGGTGGCCAACTTGTTCTCCAAATTTTAATAATAATAATATATGTATGATATTTATGCGAGTTGCATTTTGGATAGGGATGCATATGTAGCCATCAAGTTTTTACTTTTATTTATATATTTTTAACATTTGGATAATTATTAGTGTTAAACTTGGTGTGCAAGTTGATATTATATATATATATATATATATATATATATATATATATATATATATATATATATATATATATATATATATATATATATATATATATATATATATATTATATTTAAGCACATGTCAATTGTAATTAGATAAGACACACACGTAATCTATTTTGAGGGATTGGATAAGAACAAACTATTCAATTTTTTTTTTATATATATACTCCTTTCTTTTCTCTACACACATATATTCTTTATTCAATGGAAAGAAGATAACTTCAGTGAGGAAAATATAATGAGTTTCCAATTTTATCGGATGTATTCTACTTTTTCAAAAAAAGTTCAAAGTGGGGTAACTTTCACTCTTTACCAAGTGCTACATTTTATGTCATGATTGCTATGTTAAGATGTGATATGTGTTACTGATATGTCATGTTATGTGTCATGTGTGCTTTTAGTTCGATGACAAATATTTTTCTACTAACATCGTACTGGGTGACGATTCGGTGCGCACAGACCAACTAACACAAGTTACTGACTACGTCGGTTCAGTACTAAAATATATTTCAAAGTATGCTAACATCGTACTGGGGTGACGGTCCGGTGCGCACAGGCCAACTAACACAAGTTATCGGACGATAGTTTGGTGTAAAATATTCCCAATGAGTTATCAAACGACAATGTGCAAAAGTAATTTTATTAAAATTGACATATATTACATCTTATGGTATATTTGACATGCATATTTATTTTAACTGTACAATCATTTAAGTTAACCCACTGAGTGTATTTCAGACATTCACCCCTTCCACTCCAAAGTCTTTTCAGGTTGAGGCTGCGACGGCGTACCGGGGCAGATGCGTTACGTGAAAGTCCTTTTTATTAATGCGCTGCGCCAAAATCTTTTTATATAAATACTAATGATATACTTTTGTATACTTTTCACTGTTTATGATATTTTATTAACTTTAATTTCTGGCTCACGCTCGCATTGAAGGTTAATATTATCAAAAAATTGCGAATAAATCTTCCTTTATATTTATTGAAAACTGGGGCGTGACAGATGGTATCAGAGCGGGTCTACGTTTCTGTGGACTCGTATTTTTAAAATAAATTTTTTCTTTTTTCGACTCGTATTTTTAAAATAAATTTTACGAATCTATATATCTGTAGATTTTTATTTTCAAAATAAAATAATTTTCTAATGATACTCACTACGCATCTACCTAGTATACGACGTCAGTTTCAAGGTACATAGACATTTAATATTTATTACTCCCTCCGTCCCAAGAATACATTCGCTTATTCTTGGGCACGGAGTTTAAGAAAAGTAACTTTTTGGTGGTGTGCTGTAAGAAAGAGAAGGGGTATTTTGGGTAATTGAGTAGAATAAAGTGTATTATATAGTTGACTTTGACTAAATTGTGTGTAAAAAGAAGGTCACATTTTTTGTAATATTGTAGTATTGTAAGGTTTTTGATATTGTGTATTATTTCTATTTTTAGGGTGCGAATGCATTCTTGGGACGTACTAAAATGAAAAGGGCGAATGTATTCTTGGGACGGAGGGAGTATTATTTACCGTCGATTTTGTAAAAAATAAAAAGTTTTTTCTGAATTTTGAGGACGGAATTATTTTTAGGGGGATGGATTGTATCACCCCAATATTTCATAATCTATATTTTCGTCAACTCGACTTTTAAATAAAATTATATTAATTATTTTAGTGTATTATATCTTTTATAAATATAATATATTTATATAATAATAATATAATGTTAATAATAACGCATATGTATGCAAGTAGTTAGTTTTTGGATAATGATTAAATATATTTGGATAAGGATGAGTTTTAAAGTGACGTGTGTTGTGTGGCCAACTTGGTCTCCAAATTTTAATAATAATAATATATGTATGATATTTATGCAAGTTGCATTTTGAATAGGATGCATACATAGCCATCAAGTTTTTACTTTTATTTATACATATTTAACATTTGGATAATTATTAGTATTAAACTTGGTGTGCAAGTTGATATATATATATATATATATATATATATATATATATATATATATATATATATATATATATATATATATATATATATTATATTTAAACACATGTCAATTGTAATTAGATAAGACACACACGTAAGCTATTTTGAGGGATTGGATAAGAACAAACTATTCAATTTTTTTATATATATACTCCTTTCTTTTCTCTACACATATATTCTTTATTCAATTTCTTTTCTCTATACACATATATTCTTTATTCAATGGAAAGAAGACAACTTCAGTGAGGGAAATATAATGAATTTCTAATTTTATCGGATGTATTCTACTTTTTTAAAGAAAGTTCAAGGTGGGGTAACTTTCACTCTTTACCGAATGCTACATTTTATGTCATGATTGTTGTATTAAAATGTGATATGTGTTACTGATATGTCATGTTATGTGTCATGTGTGCTTTTAGTTCGATGACAAATATTTTTCTACTAACATCGTACTGGGTGACGACTCGGTGCGCACATACCAACTAACACAAGTTAATGGCTACGTCGGTTCAGTACTAAAATATATTTCAAAGTATGCTAACATCGTATTGGGGTGACGGCCCGGTGCGCACAAACCAACTAACACAAGTTATCGGACGACGGTTCGATCTAAAATATTTTCAATGAGTTATCGAATGACAATGTGCAAAAGTAATTTTATTAAAATTGGCATATGTTACATCTTATGGTATATTTGGCATGCATATTTATTTTTAACTGTGCAATCATTTAAGTTAACCCACTGAGTGTATTTCAGACATTCACCCCTTCCACTCCAAACCCTTTTCAGGTTGAGGCTGCGACGGCGTACCGGGGCGGATGCATTGCGTGAAAGTCCTTTTTATTAATGCGTTTCGCCAAAATCTTTTTATATAAATTCTAATGATATACTTTATATAATTTTCACTGTTTATGATATTTTATTAACTTTATTTTATGGTTCACGCCCGCATTGAATGTTAATATTATAAAAAAATTGCCAATAAATCTCCCTTTATATTTATTGAAAATTGGGGCGTGACAACATAAGTCGAATCAATCTCCAACCAAACAGAGTGCTAGCCTCTGGTGTAGGCAATATCAATAGCGACAAGAGCAGTGTGAAGTTCAAAAGTCATCAAAATTACATGGTGAAACGGAAAAGATAGTTTAAAAGAAGGGAGAGAAGTATGGTTTTAGTGCAATCAATTGTTTTGGTTGTAGGCTTTATCAAGTTGTTTTAATGATATGTTTAATTAATTCTTTAAAAATATATAATATTGAATGACGTGTGTTTACAATTATGTACTCCCTCCGTACCACAAAAGATTCCACCCCAATTTTGGCATGGAGATTAAGAAAGTGATAACTTTTAGAGGTATAATGGTATTTTTATGTAATAAATAAATGATAAAATATTTTAGGTATAGATGATTTTTTTTGTAAATAAAGTGTATGTGGAAGGGTGGTTGTTTTTTACTTTTTGTTTTTTTTTGAATATGCAAACTTTTGTGGGATATGCCAAAATGGAAAGTGTGCAATTTGAAAGGAGACGGATGGAGTAATATTGAATGATAATATTGTTGAAGATAAATAATCAAATAAGATTGTTTCATGCTATTTTTATTAAATAGATAATAAAATAATATTTTAATTAAAAATGATATTCAAATTAATAAAAATAGAATGATGTTGTAAATTATTTTAAGGATAACTTATGATACTAATATAATAACGATAACGATAGTTATCTCTGGAAGAAGTTTTCTATCAAATCTTTTAAATAATAATTGGATTAATAAATTTTGATTGAAAGACTGATGTAGTGAATTTAGAGAGAGAAGAAATTTAAAATTTTTAAGATTATGAGTGGTGGTTACTAATAAAGTCTTAAAAATTGATTATAATATTACTCAATTTTATAATTTTTTGCTAATTTTAAAATCACATAATCATTTTACAGAAACTACATTTTAAAAGGCAAAAATCAAATTATTAGTTATAATTAAAGAAAAATTAAATTTGATATAATTATTCTAGGATACTCACACGGGTTCAATTTATTATTAAAGTATTATATAAATAAAGTATGCTTATTGATGGTTAATTTATAAATTAATATATTTTAATTCATTATTTATTTTGAAAAATATATTTTAACAATGAATTAATATATTTTATCTATATCATAATCATACTTTAATAACTGTCTCACAACACGTCTTAAATAATTACCGTCTCAAAAGACTTTATCAATTAATATATATATATATATATATATATATATATATATATATATATATATATATATATATATATATATATATATAAATAAAATATAAAAATGAATATACAATTATTATACTAGAAAATATTTCATAAAAGAAAATATCCGTAATCTAATAACCTTATAACAATTAGACTTGGTAATTTATTTCAATTGATTCAACAAAATGTTCAACCTTTCAAATTCATTTCACAAGAAGATTATATTCTAGTAATTATTATCATCATTATGTTCTATATTTATTATTTAATATTTTTTAATCATACAAAATTTAAATTCCAAATCAAATAATGTTATATACTTATATTAGTAATTATTTAATATTATTTTAAATTAAATAATATATTTTTAAATAATAATCCCTTACGTGCAACGCACGCGGGTATTACTAGTATCCATAAAAAAGAAAGTAAACTTTTGGACACATGATATGGCACACGAGGGTTAATTAAGCATGGTGATCTATTCACCATCCATTTTCATAATTTAATTCATAAAATCAGGTAAAAAAAAAGGGCTATGAGCTACAAACACAGAAATGTAGATAGAGCACCCTATCACTAATGTAATATAAATAGAACAGTAATGTTATGTCCCCAAATAAGCACTGTATCATCCCTGGCAGCATTGCAATGCAGGAAATCACATTCATCAGATGCTTCCCTGAATCCACTGCAACGTATATAAATATTTAACAACACGGCATGGCTCGTCTAATCCATCCAAGATGCGCCCACCATCTTTGCCATGAACGCATATCTATCTGCAGCTTCATCAATCTGACATGCAGATTTTCTAGGTTATCAAAATTCTGGATATGAAGAGGAGCTAATACATCAGACGTGTATATATATTACAGAACTGTATACCATTTTCTGGGTTGGCCTTCCAGCTCCATGTCCTGCATTGCATTCTATACGGCCAACGATTGGATTTGTTTGGAGAGTTTTCACAGTGCTTGTGCACAGAGTATGTTGCATGGTCTATGCATAAAGGATCATTGAGAAAGAGCTATCACTTAGTTTTTAGAATAAGAGAAATAAAGATTTACTAATAACCCATAGAAACATGACTGTATAAAAAATACTAAAAATTCAATTGATTTACACACTCACAGCCAATAACTTGAGGGAGTGCAGGGGCACAACACGATCATCATGGTCCGCTGTTAATAACATGGTGGGCGGATACTGGGTGATCTTATCAGAAGGTTTTTCCCAGGGCCTCCTAACATTATGCAAGGGCGAGTACCTGACCGTAAAGGGAAGACAACAAGGCTTTCAAGAAGTGAATGACATAGTGGAAGGACAGAACATAGACATGGCTTTCAAACAATAACCTGAGTGACAGCAATATAGCATTTATGAACTGTACAAAGTCAAGTGCAAAAAGAGTAATTCAAATTCGTTTTTTTGTGCTATAAAAACTCTTAACAATGAGATGAATAACCTCTGTCGTCGAAGAATTGATGAGTAGTTTAAAGATAGCAGGAATTGAGGATACATATAGAACATTGAAAGAGCTAAATTTCTTTTCAAAGAAGCGTATCTTTATTTTGAAGACCTTACTCGGATTGCAAAACAACATTTCAATTTACTTGGACAGACCAAAGATCACTGTTATACTTAATCACACCATATACTTTCTTATGCAGGAGTTATGTCCTGCTTTTTATGATCTTTCAAGCCAACAGAAACCTTCATAATTGAATAAAGCCAAAAGAAGGTTAAAAAAGCTCACTTGATTAACCAATGGAACTCCTCCTCCTTATCTGAACAACCAAAATCTGATGTCCATGCATGACCTGGTTGTGAAAGAGAATATGGGATGGTTAAAACATAGATTCAAGATTGAAAAGAGATACTGTTTAAATAATCAAGGAAAGAAGAAAGAAAAGGACAAAGGAAAAGGAAAAAGGCAAAAAACTACTACTACTCACCAATTGTAAACTTGTGAAATCTCAGCATGTCCATAACACCAACATGAGCAAGAGCACAACCAAAAAGATCAGGTCTCTGCAATCACAAAATTTCCCAAGTTACGAACTGAAAACTGAGACAGAAAACTATACCAGATAAGATAAGCTAGAACAGGCAAAGATGGGGGAAACCTGATTAATGCAAGCCCCAATCAGAAGTCCACCATTACTTCTACCTTCAATACACAACTTGCTTGGCTGGGTGTAACCAGCAGAGACAAGGTACTCAGCAGCTGATATGAAATCGTCAAAGCAATTTTGCTTCTTTGAAAGGGCACCAGCTTTGTGCCACTCTTCTCCATACTCACCCCCTCCACGGATATTTGCAATGGAAATGACAACATCTAAATGCTTTGCTAACAAAATACGGCTTAAGATGAAACTTGGAGTAACACTAATATTAAATCCTCCATATCCATATAGTAAACAGGGGTGTGATCCATCGCAGAAAATACCCTTTCTAGCCACCACGAAAATTGGAATTTTACTACCATCTTTACTGGGCACGAAAACCTGTAAAAGGTTGATCAAAATCAGTTAATGAACCTTAGAAATTTGAATAACATTATTGACAATATAACCAATCAAATTCCTTTCATCCTACCTTCCAAGATTTACTATTTGTGCTAAAAAAGAGCCAAGTTTCGCAAAAAAAAGTATAGAGTTCATTCAATTGATGGATTTGGGACTGCAAATTGCAAATCTAACATTGCAAATTCATTAAAACTTATTCGGAAGTATTATTTTTACTAATGGATTAGCTACTTGAACATCTATCTAGAGCTATGTTGTGAGTTATATGGAGCCTAATGGACATATAATGTGGCAACAGTAAGTCTAACATTATAAAATTGACATTGAATTTCATCTGTTGATGTTACTAGACCTTAACTCCACAGTTTTGGAACTTCTAGGATTCCCAACACTGATTCAACTCAATCGAATAGACTCAAAAGAATCCAATTGATTACCTACACCTTTGTTAACATTTTTTCAACAACAAAAAATTCTAACCCAAAGGTACAGGCACACACACACACACACACACAAAAAAAAAAAAAAAAACGGAGAGATAAATAAACTTCAGCAAATCAAGACATGACACCCACAACTAACTTTAAAAGGTCTTTCATTACCTGACTGACTTCAAAAGCAGTCCTGTCGAAGCCAGGGACAACAATTTCTCTAAAAATTTTTATCTCCGGTACCTCAGCTTCTAGGTCACACATGTATATAATGCCCGGAATAAGGAAGCTTGCAAACCCTATAAATACAGAGCAGTCTTTGCGTCGACAAGAAATCTCAAATACTGTTCCAATATCAAGTGGCAAGTGGAACAAAAGGGCACCTGTTTCTATGTCCCTTAACTGCAAAACATTTTTCACATCACTCAAATAATTTGATATAATTTGATTTCCATTGACAGTCACAGCAGATTTAAGCACATCTCTTTCATCTTCTTGAAGTACTTCAGTCCAAGATGTGGGGTTTTTCAAATCAACCCGGACTAGCTTGTTTCTGGGGGCATCCTTATTAGTAAGGAATGTGAAAACTGTATCATCATTGGCCACGTAATCATAAGAGGCATCAAACGTATCAATAAGCTTCACAAAAGGAAGCAGTTCATTTTTTCCTTTATAGCTTTCAAGTCCTTTGGGCAGCATAGAGATGTTGCAGTAATAAATCTTGTTGACTGAATCACAATTCTCAAATATATACAGAAGAACATACTGCAAGATCAGACAAGAAAATAGGGAAACAAGTTAGCATATTCCAAACTGCTGTTTCCATGCCACTTGGAACAGAACATGTTCTTAATTTCAAACAGTACTATCAGAAGACATGGAAACTCTCTTTTGTTTCTACCTCGAAAAGGATACTGGAGGAACCAACTTTATTATGGCTGATATAGCATCTTCGGTAGCTCAGGTAGTAACTACTTTACAGGAAAGGGGGTCCATGGAATACACTATTGTGGTAGCCAAAACGGCGGATTCCCCCTCTACATTACAATACCTCGCTCCTTATACAGGAGCTGCTTTGGTTGAATTTTTTATTTACCGTAAACAACACACTTTAATGGCTGATATCAGATCTTTAGTCTTAATTAAGAATGTTATGAACTTCTTTCAGGACCATGAATTTATGTTATCATAAAGTATATTCAGACTCCCATAACCATATTTATGTCAGGTGGCAAAAGTTGACACTCATGATTCAAAATTCGTAACTACAATTTTGTTCGTTTTTCTTTTGCTTGGGTAAGCTATTGATGCAATCAGTTTTTGGTGCCATATTTCTCTATATATCATCATAACATGAAATATAATAATAAGTTAGCTACAATAACTGAAGTGCATTATCTATTTAACATCTACTATAGCCAAATTTAGTACCTTCCCATCCTCTGTCACTGAAGCTGAGCGTGTATGCTTAGGATTGTCTGGATCGCTCCAACATAATATATCATTAGACTGGTCAGTACCCAAAAAGTGATAATATAGTTGATGATGTAGACTGGCATGGGTCTCTGTGCCAGCATCCAACTTCTCTCCAAGCCTTTAGAACAAACCATATAAAGATAACGATCGTAAAAACTTGCTATTGAACGCAAATAAACCATCTAATGTGTACTATTTGAAACACCACTGCAGGACTAATGGCTTAAGAAGATTTACATGTTTTGCTTTCTTCATGAAAAGTAGTTAGTCATAACAAGCAGCAGCTTGAAAAGGCTGAATAATGAAGAACTCGCCATTTTCGCAAAACCAAAAAAATGACTATAAAAAGTGGAACAAGCTAAACAAAATGGGTATGATTTCCCGAATGAGTTATCACTTACTCGGGAGATGGATAACGGCTGTAGAAAAAACCTTTACTGTCATGCGTCCAACTAATGCCAGAAAACTTAACCTGTAATTAAAAAATATACTTGAAGAAAAAACTTGACATGCTAATTTATTACAATGTATTACTATGAATCCATAAATGTTTAATTGTAAGAAAGTCCGAAAGTTTACCCATGAAAGAGTGTCAGGCTCAATGCTCTTGTCCTCAATCTGCATAACTTTAATGATAACCCAATCGCTTCCACTAGAACTAATTCCATAAGCCAAGTACTTAGCATCCTCACTAACTGCAAATCCATTCAAAGCCACAGTACCATTCTCACTTAATGTGTTTGGATCAAGCAAAACTTCAGGTGTACCATCCACACTATCCTATAACACAAAAGAATGCTATAATTTCAATTCTGTGTCAAATTGAACATTTTAATTGTTTCTTTAAAGAACAAGTTAAGAAAAATTATTAAGAATCCAAGGAAATACTGTCATCTGCTATCTGTACCATTTTTTAAGGTGAAAGGTAAATCCTGGATGTTACAGTACTGATCTGAAAATATTATTGTGGCAAAGAGTCATCACAAATTTTTAAATAACTGTTTCTTTCTTCAGACCGTAGAACATGAAAAGTTTAGGAAATTGTAGGTCAATTGAAATATAGACTAACAACCTGAATATATAGGACGCTTTGTGGTTGTAGCCCGCTGTTATGGAAGTAAAAGTATTTATCTCCTTCCCTAAATGGAGCTCCATACTTGGGAAAATCGTACAATCTTGTAAGCTTTTCACGAAGCTTTTCCCTTGTTTCACAGCTTTTAAGCACATAATCAGTCAACTTCATCTGTTCTTCCACAAACTCTTTTGTCTCAGGAGAATCAGGATTCTCAAGCCTAATTGAACACACAAAAAATTAATTAACATTTTATATTCTAAAGTACGAAAATGATAGAGTGAAGATGCTGATAATGTAAATGGGGGTTTATATATTATAAGTGATAAAGAAGAAACTGAGATTACACCCGGGATGTCTCCCGTCAGCCAAAGGCTGCCCAATGCAATACAAGAAATATTATCCAATGCCCTTTCCTTCCACACTACCCCTTTATTTAAAAACCTTTATTCTAGCAGCTTGTTCATTAGTAAGGAATGAACATATTTATTGTCAATCTTGCTCCCCCCAAATCTGCTCTTCCTCATCTACTGGATTAGTGATTAGCCCAATTGTGGCAAGAGTAATCACGGAAAGGACGAACCTCTTGATTGACCCTATCAGAAAACATATAGAAATACAGAGAAATCTTTGAACGTGGGGTGCAACAGGAAACCTGGTATGCCAACAGGATGCCATTTACATAAAAGCGCTTCCCAGAAATGCTGAGCTAAATGCTTGAAGGACATTGGGAACACTGACATATACTAAAGCTAGACGATAATTGTGTCGAATCTTTCTCAATTCTCATGTTGGGCGCACAAGAGATGTCTAGGAAGACAAATCATTCGCTTTTTTTTTTTTTTGATCGGACAAAGTTAGTTGTTAGTATAGTTAGTAATTAGTTCACCAAGCACCCATACACCCTTATTCTCCAAGCTTCCTTATAACACCCCTCCTATTCGTTCCCAATGGGAATCGAACCTAGGTCACTCACTTTTGTGAGGAGCCCAGTGGCCAGGTGGGCTAGCCCACCTGGTTGACAAATCATTCGCATTTATGAAGGGCTTGCAGAATGGAGATCAGCAGTGACAGCATGTAACTGACCTGAATGCTGCTGTGGACATTGTTGAACACTGGAAGGATTACAACCCAAATCCCATGTAGGAAGATTGGCACCTATGAGTAGTACCTAACCCGAGAAGAAAGGACAAGGAATATCTGGCTGAAGCCGAATGCAGTTAAAAGTTGATGAAAAAGAAACCCATGCCTATAAGGGAGCTCTCAAAATGGTTGGAGCTGTCCAGAGGGTGGGCCAAGCACTCCACAAAGAGCTTATGGGAGCTTTTTGTGCAAAAGTTTTCACAAAATGTAGGAATGCCCGGACAAAAATTTGCCAAGTGGTTCGCCATGTAGCAAGGTAATTGATTGATTGAGTAGCCCCAAGAAACAGCTTTTCTGTTGGTTTGCAGGTTTTTGTTATAAATTTGTTCACATTCACTGATAATTCTAGCAAATATAGTTAAAGTTACTCTGTGCTGAAAAATAGAAAATGCCACGTGAAGTAATTTAGTTTTAAAAAGAAGAGTAGAACTCCAGGATTTGAAACTACATTAGAGTCAGTTACGAAGTTAATCACCATCTTTAGCCTGAATAATGGGACAAGATGTATTTTGTTGATCAAGAAAGAAGCACAAAGTAAAACTCCATAAATAGAAGTAATAATTTCCTGAGATTTCCCACAACCTTATACCCCTTCAAACAAACAATACATTTCCTCACTTCACTTAATCAGCCACACATTTATGGCACATACACTAGCTTCCTATTAAATCTTTAAATACACATTACCAACTACAAATTACACATTATATCAACCCTATAACCAATAGTCACAGAAAAACTAGACCCTCAAAAACTAACAGTGTTAATTGGTATCAGCACCAAATTTGAGTATTACAACCACGTTATATTCATATGGCTGTGAAAACTAAAGCGTGTATGAATGATATTAAATTAATACAATAGTATCTAAAAATTGATAAGAAAGTTTAGACAGTAATTGCACTTATGCAGACCCTTTTTTTTCTAAGCCCGTTTATAAAAAAAACATGGGGCCTGGAATACAACCCAAAGGGACGTGGGTTACAATATCACATGTATCTATTGAAAATTAAGGGACTCACACTTTGTTTAACACATTTATAAGCTTTATAATTCACATATTAACTTTATAAACAAAACACATCCTAAAGATTATTGGCTATCAAAAAGATAAGATATTTCTTAGCAGAAAACTTATGGGATACAATAATAATGAATATAACCAATTTATCAATAGCATACTGTATTAAAAAAAAAAAAAAGATACTAAGGAGAATCAACGAAAGAATCTCAAATGAACTTGGCATTTCCAAGGATCATGGAGACAAATCAGTTGAAGATAGCACTTAAGAACATTTTGCAGCAAGTTTGAAATTCTGACATCGAAAGATTCAGACATGGTTAATCAGCGAAGAATATACAGTCATCATGCTCCATTGCAACTTCGTGGCAATTAACAATCACTGAGATTTTTTATCCAATCATTACTGTTATCAAATATTCAAAATCAAGATAATCAAGTAAGCCATATCATTACCATCGATAAGGATCGGAGACCAAGAAACCATGATAATCATCGACCACAGACTCATCCCTACGAGCCGTAGGATACTGCAGGCGTTCTTCAACGGCGGAAAGCGATCCCATCTCTGGAGTTATCGAGGATCAGAAAGACAAAGAATGGTTGTGAGCGCCAGGTGTATGTAAAAATGCCCCTGTTTAAAAAGAAAGCAGATAAGAGAGAATTTACCGGGGATAGAGGAGAGTAGAAAGGGGGTGGCTGATCCATGAGCTCATCTTTCTTGCAGATTATAAAAGCAGGAGATGAATTGGGTTGACCCTGAGGTTGGAGGTTCGGAATTGTCCACAAAAATGATGTCATGGCGTGGATACTATGTTGACATTATTTGATTGGAAAAGTGGGGATTCTTTTTGGGATTATCTTTTGATGATCAATTTAGGAATCTGAGCGAAAAGGGAAGAGAGAAGATTTTAGACAGAATATTTAGGAATCCAGACTCCAGAGAGAGAGAGAGATCGTTTGGTTGTTAAGATGTGCTAATTTAATACTCCATAATAATCACTAGCTCAATTTCACACTTTTTATTTTGGACGGTTCGATAAAAGTTTGTATGTTCAAAAAAAAAAAAAAAATCGAACACAATCAATTTACCATGTACACTTTATTTAAAAAAAAAATCACATTTACCTAAACACTTAACATACTTTATCATTTACTATTTATTATAAAAAATATTATAATATACCTAAAAGTTACCACTTTACTTAATCTTCGTGCCGAAGAGGCATGCAAACTTTTGTGGGTTGGAGGGAGTAGTCTCTAAATTTTTTCGAGTCTTACGGGTGCACCGATGCACCTTAAAATCTAAACCACTAAATTTCTAATGATTAATCTTCATCCTTGATTTTAATATGTTATATTAACTTTTTAAAATATATAATTACTATTATACCTTAACACGTCAAATCGTGGGGCAAAATATTATCCAATTCTTTTAATTAAATATAATTGATTCATGAAACATTTTAAGCTGAGTCTGGTATTGGCGATTTTGTAGTGAAGGGTAGTAAAAACGCCACTCCAAATGGTATTGGCGATTTTGTAGTGAAGGGTAGTAAAAACGCCACTCCAAATGAGGACTTGTGTCATGATTCAAGAAACTGTGATAGAGAACCAAAATTTTAAAAGAATCGCCACTCCTTGTGGCGTTTTTATGCTGCACCACATAAAATTTACCAACCTATAATTTATAGGCTTCGACCAAATGCAATCCAATAAAAAAAAAACTTTATTAGACTTATGAAATGCAATTAATTATTAGTTGAATTTTTTTATACTAATATAATATACTCCCTCAATCTGCTTTTAAGGTATTCATTTTATAATTTTTAGCATCCGCTTCAAAGGTATTCATTTTCCCTATTTAATAAAAAAATACAATATGGCCCACCATTTCCCTCTAATACAACTACTCACTTTGCATATAATAATAATACTCCTTAATTCACGTGCAAAAAGCAAATGGATACCTTAGAACCGGACGGAGGGAGTATTAACAAACATTTATGTAATTTAAATTTCTCATGTGAACTCTATTTTTACTGATTATTATTCAATACATAAAAAATTATTTTTGAGAGAAATAATGTCACAACCCACTTTTCATAACTTATAATTCTTTAATTAACATAAACATTATCATTATAAAATATGCACATATATTTTTTTTTACATAATATATATATCCAAATGGTCACACCAGTTCAACATACGTAACTGGTTTCTGTCACCACTTCAAACCACACAAACTTATCACAATACTTATTATATAACAAAACATCAGCGGAAATGAATAAGCCCAGGGCCTAGTCCAACAGGTCGTCATCTATGTACATTCACTCGATACCTTGTAGGAGCTCCACAGCTTTCACAGTACACCACACCACATATTCAAATATTATCAGACTCACCTACAATGCATAAACTAGTGAGACGAAAATCTCAGTAAGTAGAAATCATGCATGAAAATGCTTTTATATTCTAATCTTTCTAATTTGTTTCTTTTATTTAAAAACTGTTCACGTTGCGGGATCCCCACGACACACTTATGATATGCACCCCAAATGAGCTCAATGGGGATGATTTTTCCGAACCCCGAAAATAGTGCCGAGAACGATTTTTCCGAACCCCTAACAAAAATATTGGGAACGATTTTTCCGAACCCTGACAGAGATGCATATATAGTGGCCGCACACACCATTAGTATCTTATTAATTTTAGGGAAAACACTTTTCATGATTATGCATGGTATGCAACCAGTGCAATTAAATATACATCATAAATCATTTATGACATTAATATCAACATTTAATAATAAATAAAGAAACAACTTAATTTTATTCACACAAATCCTTGGATCACACGGATCTCTTATAACAACTCCATCTTGGATCACACAGATCCTTATAACCAACATCTTCTCAAGTCATACATATATTTTTAATAGTTCCCAATCACACAGATCTATATAATACAATAATATTATTTCAAATTACATAACTCCACAACTTGTATAATCAATTAATCCCAAATAATTCATAACATAATTAAACTAATAACAAATAATTCACAATATAATTATCACATATTAATCACAAATAATTTACACACAACATATTTATGCATTGTAGTTGGAGTTCTACTTACTTGAACTCCGAAAATAGCAACACTATAGACCCGTGAAAAATCGTAACTAATTCTTTCTTTCCCGTTTCGGCACACTCTTTTTTTTTCTGATTGATTTGGAGTGTGTGAGGTGATGAAATCCTCAACACCCCCATATATATATACACGAAAAAGGTGGCCAAATTTTTTTTTTTATAAATTAATGGCTGTTATAGCCAATCAATTGCAATTCCAATTTGGCATGCCAACAGCCATGTATACATATTCAATTTTGGCTGCCAGCAGCCATGCATGCAAATTAGCCGCCTATTTTGACTTTTTTTTATATATATTATATTATTATTATTATAATAAAAATACGTGTGATACTTAATAATTAAGAAAATTATATTTATACACATAAAATAATTTACTCATATATCCAAATTAATACACGTAAATATTTATGCACACATATATTCATATATTGTCACCATTATTATCGCAGATGTCTCAAATAAAATGTAAAGATAAATAAAATGTAGAAATAATTGTCACATAATTGCCACATAATAATCATGTAGTTGCCACATAATTATAAAATACACATAATAATAATTAAATTATATTGACACACTAGTAGTGAGAAACTTGGGTATTACATTCTTCCCTTCTTATAAAAATTTCGTCCTCGAAATTTACTTACCTGAAGAGGTCTGGATATTTAGCCATCATCTCATCCTCTCTTTCCCAAGTAGCCTCCTCAACTAGTTGGTTCCTCCATAATACTTGATTAGCCATAATATAGTGGAGAATGACCAATTAAAGAAATTATCAAACCACAGGGAGGAAGGTACTAGGGTCTAAGCGATCTCGTGTTTGTCATAGTATTATAGAGATGAACGAAAAGGGGAGATAATCAAGAAATGACAATAAAATAAATGGATAGATGAATGGAAGATGGATGAATGAGCCAAGTAGATAGAAATGAGATTAACAATACTTAAAGCATGGAAAATCTAGGTATTATGCAATGAATTCATATGTGTCATGAGAAAAAGGCTAAGGGCCAACACTAAGATCACCTAAACTCCCTCTCGAAATGAATAGGATATGGAATGACATTCATTGGATTGGTTCTCACTCAAACAATTCCAACTAGGTACTAAGCTTGAAATGAGAGTCCTTTCACATAATCTATTGACATCTCAATCTAATAAATGATATGTTCTATCAAAGGGTTCTAAACTATGAAGGACTTCTCAATCTCTTCACAATCTATAATGCACATGAAGTGTTTGATGAAATAATTCACTTAATTATCCTAAATATGCAATTGACTTCTCAATCTAATCACATGCTTAAAACAATTAAATACACAAATCATCATAAACCTCAAGATCTAAAGCATCAATGATAGAAAATCAATTAACCCAATCAACATAATCATTCAATTTTAAAATACCAAAAATTATCCAACACAATTCATATTGCTAATCTCACAAGGGAGATTAGCCTCTCATATCCATAAGAAAATTAACATAGACATTAAATTCCTTACAAAACATGATAAACAATAGGTTTCAAATACAAAGTTTAGATAAAAACTCCCTTGGATGTCTCCAATGGTGATCTTCTTCTTTCCCTTGCAATTCACCTCTCTTCCTTGCTTCTCTACTACTTGGATGGAGGATGTGATGGTTGGATCAAGGTAGATCCAAAGGATGAAGAATGGATGAAGGTGAAGGTGAAAAATGGAGGAAATGGTGTGTGAGGTGTGTGTAGGAGTGAAACCCTCGCCCAAAAACTGATCAAATGTTGAATTATTGGGTATTTATACCCCTTGGGAAGCTTCTAGAAGGATTCTGATTTTTAGCAGGAATTTACACAGCACGAGTCGTGCTCGGCAACACGGCCATAAGGTGGCCGTGTTGTGTGAACTGATGCTCTCGCACGACCATTCTGGACAGGCCCGTGTTAGCAACACGAATCGGTGCTGCCAACACGACTCGTGCTACTGGACACGGCCTTAAGATGCCCGTGTTGAACGAACTGGTGTTGCCGCACGGCCACCTCTTACAGGGCCGTGTTGGGTACACGGCCCGTGTTGGTGCTGGCTCATGTATTTCTTCACTGTTTTGGCTCGTTCTCCCTCGTTTCAACTCCGAGTTGAGATCCGTTTTTTCCTATGCCTTCCTTATCATATCTAGCATCAAATAAAAAGTGAAAATTATAGGTTTAAGCTCATTCACACACATTTCCATAAAAACACAAAATACAACCAAATAACACATAAAATATGGATAAAAATATACGAAAACTCACATAAAAATATACTAAAATCTAGGTGAAAATATCACTCATCACACCCCCAAACTTAAAGTGTTGTGCGTCCCCGTACAATGAAAATGATAAACCAAGGAGAGTGATTTTCACCTAGGAAAAGACTAAACGAACATAAGTAACAACACATCAATAATAATAAGAATCACAATTTATGCTAAGTCATCCTACAACATTAGATTCATGACATGAAGAATTAACAAGTTCAATCTAAAGAGAATGATAGTGTAATACAGTCCCTTTTAAGTCCAAGCCTCACATAGATATCAATTTCACTCAACACTCTTTAAAATAGGGTAAAACAACACTCATCAATCGATTGGCTCGACTCGCTATAAGCTTGCTCATGGACTACATTCACAAACCACCAAAGTTTAAATTAATGATCAAAAAGGTCTTTAATTGGGATGTAATGATAGGCTCTTTGGTAGGGGAGGAAGAATATAGGTAATAGTGACTAAACGAGTGTAAGTAATCGAAGAGATGATCAACTTCCTCAACTTCTCCACTTTTCTTTCTTCCTTTCTCAACTTTGGTAATTACAAGCACCAATCATCAACTTTCCTTAGATTTTGAGCTTCTTTTAATGCATGCTTCCTTCTTTGAACTTTTAAGTACTTGAGTATATTGTTATTGCTTTGCTCATTTTCTTATTTTGAGGTTGCATGTTCATTCTTGTCTGTGCTCTTTTTTCATCATTTTTCTTACTTGTTTACCATTTTCTTTTTTTCTTTTTCTTCCTTATCAAACCTTTCTAGTTAACATCTCCTCAATCACCCACACAAATGGTATATATATAAGGCTTAAGTGGGTAATCATGGCTTGTAATGTGCTTATATCACAATAAATAGGCTTTAAGGCTCAAAATGGTTGACTAGGGATGATGTTCATGGTAGGGAAATATATGGTAATGACTATAATAACAAGGATGACCTTAGATCATGTCACTAATCTCCACAAATCGGGCTCGTTCCTATAGTCCTTGAGCAAGTTCTAGCTTATCAAACACAACCAATCCACTCATGAAAAAAAAACATGTATGCACGGTTGAGGCTCAAATTCTCACAAGCTTATGCATTGGACCTTAAGAAACTTATTACACCACATTCATCTCAAAATTGAACAAGTTAAGTAAAACATGTCACAATTCGAAAGTGTAGAGATTCTTAATCATAACTTGTCATCACTTATCACAACAACATGTCATCACTCATATTCAAAAATGACTCACAACCTCCCTAAACAAACCACCAAACATACCAAGACAAAAATAAGAAAACACACAAAACATAAAATAAAGACTCAACAAACAAAAAACAAAACAAAAACACATAACATGCAAGAATAAAAATCACCATCATTAAACAATGAAGCACGTATTCAACTCATCCATAACAATGTAAGCTCACAATCATCCCAACCTTTGATTGAAAAGTAAACCTCCCAAAAATATAACACATAAAGTAGCATGCTAATCACATCAATACACATCAAAATATGTCAAGCAACTAGAAGTGATAAGGTGTAAAGTACTCCCTCAATAGGCATTTGGTAAGGAAAGCGTTAGCTCCAAGCTCCATCATGCTTCCAATACCTCTCATTCATGCTCAAACACTCAACAAACACCGTTAGCTCAACAATTACATTTAACAAATACGGACTATCATGCACTTCAACACCACCAAGCATACCAAAATCAAACCAAACTCATGAGAAAATTTTTAAAATTAGCCCAAAAATACGAAAAGTATATGCTTTCAAGACAAAGTATGTTCACACCACGCCATATCCCCCCAAACTTAAATTGAAACAAGAGTTTCGAGGTAAGTTTGCAAAAAGTGGTGTGACTTACTTTCACACTTCAAATCAAGCACTTATCGTTTGTCCAATACGCATTCTCCTCACAAGCACAATCAACATACATACCAAAAATGCAAAACAAGCAAATCCACCATCCTTATTGAAAGCAATAAATAAAGCAATAAAAATAATGATGGGTTGTCTCCCATCTAGAGCTAAGTTTAACGTCTTCAAGCCAGCCGGATATGGAGAACTCATCGGAATGGCCATGGATATCTTTCGTCCTTGCCATCGAATTTTAACCGTTGTGCTTCTTCCTCTATTAGGCATTTGTGGCAAGTGACGACCTCAGTTGCATCCTTCGAGCATGGCTTCAAAAATTCGACTCTCTTGAGCTTACACTCCATTACCCTCTCCATTATTGAACACCACTTATTCCTCCTTACCAAATAGATCTCCAACATCTCTTCGAGTTCTCTTTTGTTTCTAAGGATATGAGAAAAATCAATGGGTAAAACAAAATCAATGTAAACAATATTATCAAGTTCAAAGCAACTTAAAGAGTTTAAAGGTTTAGAAATGCTCATTTCACTCTTCAAGTCATCATCATTTATTTCTAGACTTTGTTCCTCTTCATCAACATCATTTGCCTCAATAGGCTCATCAAACACCTCATTTGATTCTTCATCCCCCAAATTCTCTTCTTTCTCCAACTCTTCTTCGACTTTGCTCTCCTCTTCAAGTTCTTCAACTTGTTGAAAATTGGTCAAAGTACTTACAATTTGGCTCACCTGATGCTCCAAGGCTTTGAATCTTTGATCATTATTTTCCTCAATAGCCTTGAATCTTCTTTCATTATTTTTATCACTAGCCTTGAATCTTCTTTCATTAACTTCATCACTCTTTCTCCTTGTTTCAATCAACTTCTCAATCAATACTTCTAAGGATGATTTTTCTTCTTCGACTTGTTGAAATTTTCCTCCCTCTTGGTTGTCATAATTCCATCCTTGAATTGGTGGATAATTCCCATGAAAATTTCCTTCATAGTTATGTTGAAAATTTCCTTGGAAATCATCCACTCCCATGAAAGAAACATCTCCTACTTGATGCGTAGGCATCCTCCACTCTTCTTGCTCCATAGGACTAGGAATCGACACACCTTGCATATTTTGAGCACCCTCCAAACTTGAATTAGACAAGACTTGACCATAAGCACCTAGATTCATCATCCTTATTTGTCTTGTCACTTCCAAAGTAACTTGGGTAATTATCTCGGAGGATTAATTTTGAAGCTTGATTGAGGATCTTGACCTTCATCACTTCCTTGAGCACTTCTTCTATATAATTCAAGTAAGGCGTAGTTTTGGAACGGAGGAGAAGTGTTGGTGTTGGGATTTGGTGGAGAATAAGTGTATGCTTGATACGGGTAGAGTGTATTTGCATTGTAAGCTTGTTGCCATTCTCCATTTCTTCCTTGATTGTAGTATTGAGAGCTTTCTTGATTCATTTGGAAGTTGTACCCATAGTTGCTCTCATTCATGTAGCCTCTTGATTGTGGAGGTGAAACCCTTGCAAATTGATCTCCAAAGACATTTGTGAATTGGTTCCAACCATCCATTTAAATGCTCTTCTCAAGGCTTACTACAATTCTTCTTCCAACTTGCTATTTTTGGCTTTGATCCCCCTTCCTCTTCTCTCAAGGTAGTTTCAAGTACCTATCAAAACGAACAAGTGAGATCAAAAATTTTCCAAAATAAATAATAAAAAGCAATAAAAATATCTCTATTAATACCAATCGAAACACTCCTTCGTTAAACCACTAGCAACCGTTGCCTCCCCGGCAACGGCGCCATTTGATTAGCCATAATATAGTGGAGAATGACCAATTAAAGAAATTATCGAACCACAGGGAGGAAGGTACTAGGGTCTAAGCGATCTCGTGTTTGTCATAGTATTATAGAGATGAACGAAAAGGGGAGATAATCAAGAAATGACAATAAAATAAATGGATAGATGAATGGAAGATGGATGAATGAGCCAAGTAGATAGAGATGAGATTAACAATACTTAAAGCATGGAAAATCTAGGTATTATGCAATGAATTCATATGTGTCATGGGAAAAAGGCTAAGGGCCAACACTAAGATCACCTAAACTCCCTCTCGGAATGAATAGGATATGGAATGACATTCATTGGATTGGTTCTCACTCAAACAATTCCAACTAGGTACTAAGCTTGAAATGAGAGTCCCTTCACATAATCTATTGACTTCTCAATCTAATAAATGATATGTTCTATCAAAGGGTTCTAAACTATGAAGGACTTCTCAATCTCTTCACAATCTATAATGCGCATGAAGTGTTTGATGAAATGATTCACTTAATTATCCTAAATATTCAATTGACTTCTCAATCTAATCACATGCTTAAAACAATTAAACACACAAATCATTATAAACCTCAAGATCTAAAGCATCAATAATAGAAAATCAATTAACCCAATCAACATAATCATTCAATTGCAAAATACCAAAAATTATCCAACACAATTCATATTGCTAATCTCACAAGGGAGATTAGCCTCTCATATCCATAAGAAAATTAACATAGACATTAAATTCCTTACAAAACATGATAAACAATAGGTTTTAAATAGAAAGTTTAGATGAAAACTCCCTTGGATGTCTCCAATGGTGATCTTCTTCTTTCCCTTGCAATTCACCTCTCTTCATTGCTTCTCTACTACTTGGATGGAGGATGTGATGGTTGGATCAAGGTAGATCCAAAGGATGAAGAATGGATGAAGGTGAAGGTGAAAAATGGAGGAAATGGCGTGTGAGGTATGTGTAGGAGTGAAACCCTCGCCCAAAAACTGATCAAATGTTGAATTATTGGGTATTTATACCCCTTGGGAAGCTTCTAGAAGGATTCTGATTTTTAGCAGGAATTTACACAGCACGAGTCGTGCTCGGCAACACGGCCATAAGGTGGCCGTATTGTGTGAACTGATGCTCTCGCACGACCATTCTGGACAGGCCCGTGTTAGCTACACGAATCGTGCTGCCAACACGACTCGTGCTACTGGACACGGCCTTAAGATGCCCGTGTTGAACGAACTGGTGTTGCCGCACGGCCATCTCTTACAGGGCCGTGTTGGGTACACGGCCCGTGTTGGTGCTGGCTCCTGTATTTCTTCACTGTTTTGGCTCGTTCTCCCTCGTTTCAACTCCGAGTTGAGATCCGCTTTTTCCTATGCCTTCCTTATCATATCTAGCATCAAATAAAAAGTGAAAATTATAGGTTTAAGCTCATTCACACACATTTCCATAAAAACACAAAATACAATCAAATAACACATAAAATACGAATAAAAATATACGAAATCTCACATAAAAAGATACTAAAATCTAGGTGAAAATATCACTCATCAATACTTTTACTAATGGTATTTCTTTATTTCTAGGCTTCTTCACGTCTCTCCACAAGATCTCAACTGGTACTTCCTCATAACTCAAATCTTCTTTCAACTCAACTGGTTCCTGCCTGAGAACATGAGATGGATTTGGAACATACTTTCTCAACTCAGACACATGAAACACGTCATGTACTCTAGACATTGATGCTGATAACTCCAACTTATAGGCAACACTGCCAACTCTCTCTATGATAGTGAACGGACCAACATATCTTGGACTGAGTTTCCCTTTCCTTCCAAATCGCATTATCCTCTTCATTGGAGATACTTTCAGAAATACCTGATCACCCACTTCAAATTTTAATTCTCTCCTCCGTTTGTCTGCATAACTCTTTTGCCGATCTTGAGCAACTTTCATCTTCTCTCGTATACGGGTAACGGCTTCTGACATTTCACGAATCAAGTCTGGACCCAAAAGTTTTCTCTCTCCAAATTCATCCCAATATACTGGAGATTTACACTTTCTCCCGTACAATGCTTCATATGGAGCCATCCAGATGGTAGACTGATAACTGTTATTGTACGAGAAATCTATCAAAGGCAAAAATTTACTCCACTGACCTTGAAAATCCAACACACATGCTCTGAGCATATCCTCCAAAATCTGTATCGTACGCTCTGATTGACCATCTGTCTGTGGATGGAATGCAGTGCTGAAAGATAACTGTGTTCCCAGTGCTTTATGCAAACTTTTCCAGAAAGCAGACAAGAATCTTGTATCTCTGTCTGATACAATGGTAAGTGGTACTCCATGGAGTCTGACAATCTCTTGAATATACAGCTGTGCATAACGATCCATAGAATACGTAGAACAAATATGAAGAAAATGAGCTGACTTAGTCAATCGATCCACGATAACCCAAATAGCATTGTGACCTTTCACCGTCTTCGGTAGTCCGATGACAAAATCCATAGTAATATTCTCTCACTTCCATTCTGGAATAAATAGAGGCTACAAAGTTCTTGCTGGTCTCTGATGCTCGGCTTTGATTTGCTGACAAGTCAGACATTGCTCTACATATCGAGCAACATCTCTCTTCATCCCTGGCCACCAATAATATAACTTCAAATCTCTATACATCTTAGTAGCTCCTGGATGTACAGAGTACGGTGTTGAATGAGCTTCCGCCATCACTTCTTTCCGAATGTCATCCACTTCAGGTAGACATAATCGACCTCCATAACGAATCACGCCATCATCTCCTAATTGGAAGTCAGAAGACTTTCCAGAGCTGATATCATTCTTTATCTTGTCAAATAACTTATCCTCCTGTTGGCTCTGTTGAATCTTATCCATCAAAGTTGGTCGAAGTGTCAGAGCTGCCATCCTTGCTTCCAACGATCCTTCCTGAATGATCTCCACACCCATCTTTTGCAAATCAAGCAACTCTGGTTTCCGATTTACGGTCATAGCAGCTACACTCTGTATTGTCTTTCGGCTCAATGCATCAGCAACCACATTGGCTTTTCCCGAATGATAATTGATAACACAGTCGTAATCCTTCACCAATTCCAACCATCTTCTTTGCCTCATGTTCAACTCTTTTTGAGTGAAAAAGTACTTCAAACTCTTATGATCAGTATAGATTTCACAACGTTCCCCATACAGATAATGCCTCCAAATCTTGAGTGCAAACACCACTGCGGCTAACTCTAAATCATGAGTTGGGTAATTCTTCTCATACTCTCTTAACTGTCTGGATGCATAAGCTATCACTTTCCCATTCTGCATCAATACACACCCAAGTCCATTCTTTGAAGCATCACTGTAAACCTTGAAGTTTTCTGTCTCCGTAGGAATAGTTAAAATAGGTGCTGATGTCAATCGTCTCTTCAATTCTTGGAAACTTTGTTCACATTCCTCCGTCCATGTGAACTTCACATTCTTCCTGGTCAACTGTGTTAATGGTGAAGCAATCTTAGAAAATCCTTCAACAAACCTTCGATAATATCCCGCCAATCCAAGAAAGCTACGAACCTCAGTGGGATTTGAGGGTTGTGGCCAATCATGGATTGCTTTAACTTTACTTGGATCTACCGAAATTCCTTCTCCCGATACCACGTGACCCAAGAAAACAACTCGACCCAACCAAAATTCACACTTTTTAAACTTCGCATACAATTGCTTCTCCTTTAAAATCTCTAACACCTTTCTTAAGTGTAGAGCATGATCCTCCTTATTCTTAGAGTAAATTAGAATATCATCAATAAACACAATCACAAATTTATCGAGAAATTCCTGAAATACTCTATTCATCAAATCCATAAATGCTGCCGGAGCATTTGTCAAACCAAACGACATCACCAAAAATTCATAATGCCCATACCTTGTACTAAATGCAGTCTTCGGAATATCCTCCTCCCTAATCTTCAACTGATGATACCCCGACCGCAAATCAATCTTCGAAAAGATAGCTGCATCCTGTAACTGATCAAACAGATCATCAATGCGAGGCAATAGATATATATTCCTAAATGTAACTTTGTTGAGATCCTGATAATCAATGCACATCCTCAATGTGCCATCCTTCTTTCGAACAAACAGAACTGGTGCTCCCCAAGGGGAGAAACTAGGTTGGATGAATCCTTTGTCTAGCAACTCTTGTAATTGTATCTTCAATTCCTTCAGTTCAGCTGGTGCCATTCTGTATGGTGCTTTAGATATAGGAGCAGTTCCTGGTTGTAACTCAATAACAAACTCTATTTCCCGGTCTGGTGGCAAACCTGGAAGATCATCAGGAAATACCTTCAGATATTCCCGAACTACTGGTATATTATCAAGAACTAGACATTACTGCCCCTCAACATTCATTACACTCACCAGATACCCCTCACAACCAGTTTCCAACAGCCGTTGTGCTTTTGTTGTTGATATCATAGGAAATCTAAAAATTTTCTTGATCCCAACAAAAGTAAATGGTTCTCCCTTCAATGGCTAAAAAGTAATACTCTTCTTCTGACAATCTATTGTCGCACCATACTTTGACAGCCAATCCATACCCAATATAATATCATAATCATTCATATTTAACACAATTAAGTCAACGAGGAGTTGTTGTCCTTCAATAGGAATAACACAACCTCGAAGAAGTTGATTAGTTTGCTTTGATTCACCAGAAGGTATCATCACCTCATAATTAGCTTCTATTAAGTTAGATGTTCCACCCAACTTCCTCACATACTCAGTGGATACAAATGAATGTGTTGCTCCAGAATCAAATAGCACATAGGTAGAAATGCCAAAAATAGAAAACTTACCAGCGACAACTGAGGGGTTCGCATCTGCCTCCTCCCGCGTCAAAGTGTATACTCTTGCTGAAACTCTCACCTGTTGCCCTTGTTTCCCTTTCTTAGGACAAGTAATAGTCATATGTCCTTTCTCTCCACATGTGTAACATGTTCTCGGAGGCATGTGATACTCTCCACCATGTGGTCTAAAACAATTTGGACACATCGGTAGTGGCGGTGCCGGTGGCACTTTCCCCTGATCGAACTTGGAATGCTTGTTTGGTTCTCCTTGTCCTTGTCCTTGCTCTACTTGAAAATTTGATTTCGGCCTCTGAAATGGCATCGGCCTCTTATCAACTCTCCCAAACTGCTGCATTGGTTTCTGCTGAAATTGACGTATGACAGCTTGCGCTTGTCTGATCCTCATTTCTGCTTGTTCAGCAATCTGGGCCCTTTCTGCCACTTGTGAGTAGGTTGCTCCATGCAGTCCCGCCATACTCACATCTCTGAAAAGCTCAGGCCTTAAGCCTTCCATGAATCTCTCCACTTTTAATGCCTCCGTACTCACCATATGTACTGCAAACCTTGACAACAGTTCAAACTTACGAAGATAATCTGTGACTGACATCCCACCCTGCTTCAACTGTATGAATTCATTCATTTTCATCATTCTCACTGGTGCCGTAAAGTACTTATTTCTGAAAAGTTCTTTAAACTTTTCCCATGTCATAGTCGTGACATTCTCGATACTTTTAATGGTATCCCACCAGTGGCCTGCACTTCCTCGTAACATGAAAGAAGCACACAGCACTCTGTCCCCCTCTGGAATTATACTGTATTGAAACATATTTTCCACCGTGCGTAGCCAATTCTCTGCATCTGTGGGGTCTGCTGCGTCCTCAAATATTGGAGGGCTCAGCTTTCGAAACCTTTCACAAACCATTTCCACACGTTCTACTTGACGTTGATTGTGATTAATATTAACCTCTGGTTGTCCACCCATATCTCTCTGCTGAATCAGTTGTTGTATCTGTTGGGACTGGCGCTCTACAAGTTCCATCAGTCGAGTAATCATCGCATCACTATTATTTCCTTCAGTAGGTGTTATTTGCTCAGCAGCTCTATCACTTTCAGAACTTTCACCCATAATTCTTTCCATTTTGTCTACCAACTACAAGTCCTACACTACATGACCAATATAATTTATAAAACACATAACAACACAGAAGGAAATAACACTTACACGCAAAGCTGCTCTCCCAAGGAATGAGTTCATGTACATAGATAGTCTGCAGGACCAAACCGTGCTCTGATACCACTCTGTCACAACCCACTTTTCATAACTTATTATTCTTTAATTAACATAAATATTATCATTATAAAATCTGCGCATATATTTTTTTTTACATAATATATATATCCAAACGGTCACACCAGTTCAACATACGTAACTGGTTTCTGTCACCACTTCAAACCACACAAATTTATCACAATACTTATTATATAACAAAACATCAGCGGAAATGAAATAAGCCCACGGCCTAGTCCAACAGGTCGTCATCTATGTACATTCACTCGAAACCTTGTAGGAGCTCCACAACTTTCACAGTACACCACACCACATACTCAAATATTATCAGGCTCACCTACAATGCATAAACTAGTGAGACAAAAATCTCAGTAAGTAGAAATCATGCATGACAATGCATGAAAATGCTTTTATATTCTAATCTTTCTAATTTGTCTCTTTTATTTAGAAAATTGTTCACGTTGCGGGATCCCCACGACACACTTATGATATGCACCCCAAATGAGCTCAATGGGGATGATTTTTCCAAACCCCGAAAATAGTGCCGAGAACGATTTTTTCGAACTATGGCAAAGTGGTGGGGACGATTTTTTCGAACCCCTAACAAAAATATCGGGAACAATTTTTCCGAACCCGGACAGAGATGCATATATAGTGGCCGCACACACCATTAGTATCTTTTTAATTTTGGGGAAAATATTTTTCATGATTATGCATGGTATGCAACCAGTGCAATTAAATATACATCATAAATCATTTATGACATTAATATCAACATTTAATAATAAATAAATAAACAACTTAATTTTATTCACACAAATCCTTGGATCACACGGATCTCTTATAACAACTCCATCTTGGATCACACAGATCCTTATAACCAACATCTTCTCAAGTCATACAGATATATTTTTAATAGTTCCCAATCACACAGATCTATATAATACAATAATATTATTTCAAATTACATAACTCCACAACTTGTATAATCAATTAATCCCAAATAATTCATAACACAATTAAACTAATAACAAATAATTCACAACATAATTATCACATATTAATCACAAATAATTTACACACAACATATTTATGCATTGTAGTTGGACTTCTACTTGCTTGAACTCCGAAAATAGCAACACTATAGACCCGTGAAAAACCGTAACTAATTATTTCTTTCCTGTTTCGGCACAATCTTTTTTTTTCTGATTGATTTGGAGTGTGTGAGGTGATGAAATCCTCAACACCCCCATATATATATACACGAAAAGGGTGGCCAAATTTTTTTTTTTAATAAATTAATGGCTGTTATAGCCAATCAATTGCAATTCCAATTTGGCATGCCAACAGCCATGTATACATATTCAATTTTGGCTGCCAGCAGCCATGCATGCAAATTAGCCGCCTATTTTGACTTCTTTTTTTTATATATATTATATTATTATTATTATAATAAAAATATGTGTGATACTTAATAATTAAGAAAAGTGTATTTATACACATAAAATAATTTACTCATATATCCAAATTAATACACGTAAATATTTATGCACACATATATTCATATATTGTCACCATTATTATCGCAGATGTCTCAAATAAAATGTAAAGATAAATAAAATGTAGAAACAATTGTCACATAATTGCCACATAATAATCATGTAGTTGCCACATAATTATAAAATACACATAATACAAATTAAATTATATTGACACACTAGTAGTGAGAAACTTGGGTATTACAAATAAATTGTTAATTTTTTAAATAAAAAAAATTATTCTTCAAAGAATAATTATTTTATGGGCTAAAATTTTTTTTGTAAAATCAAGGTTCAAGTGTGAACTCAATACATACCTTGCGAACTCATTAATTTGATTAGTATGTGTGTTTTCTTATATTAATAAAATTAAAAAATAAAAATAAAAATAACTAAATAATTCAATTATAAAAATGTGTTTATTATTAATTTTATTAAATGTAATTAATAATTAATTATACTTTTTTATTCCTATTTTAAATTAAAATTTCTCTATTTTATTATATAATCCTTTAAATTATGATAAGTGCTTAAACATGAGTAATATTTTTTTTTTGTTTTAAATTATTTAATTCTTTTTGTTATAAATTAAGTTTTACACTTCTTGATATGAAAATTAGGGAGCATGCAAATCAAACTATTCAAGTATATGTTGGTGAAGTATTCGTTCCAACTTGTTAGTTAACCTTAACGAATTAAACAAAGTTTAGAATGTGAATTCAAATAGTTTATAAAATCAAATTCAAATCTAAGGTATTCGGTTCGAAATATCACAAATACATTCATTAACGAGCTTTCTAATAGCTCACGAATGCATTCGTAAATTTTATTATTATGTTTAAGTAATATATATTATTCCTTCCGTCCCCTTGAAATGTATTCGTTTACTTTTTACACGTGGATTAAGGAGTATAATAATTTAATGTATAGTAAGGTGAGAGAAATAATATTTTAATGTGTAGTGGATAGTTGTATTAGTGTTGAGTGTAGAGTCATGTGTAGTGGTTGTGGGTCACATCAATCCAAAAAGGGAAATGGATACTTTGTAATGGGACAGACCAAAATGAAAAAATGGATACGTATCAAGGGGACGGATGTAGTATTATTTATTGGATTTAATAATAAAATGTTTATATTAAAAAATACAAATATGATAATAGTTAAGTGATTATTTAAATGCTCCTAAAATTTTTTTTAACATTCATTATTATCTTTTGTTGGTATCAAGATGTATCTTTTTATATTTAAGATTTAGGTCTAGTTCTATGGGTAAATTATAATTTTACTTTGTAGTTTATGTAATATTACAGATTTGTGCTTCACGATCTATTTAGCTATTATGGTTTAATCTTTATCATTATAATTTAGCGTTAATTCTAAAAGTACAATTGTTAATTATTAATAGTTAATTAATATGTTAAAGATTTGTGTGAGACCGTCTCACGTAAGCCTTCACATGAAATGGATAAAAAGTGATAATATCATTATTAATTTCGCTATAAATTGTTATAACTTTTTATTATACTATAAATTATTCATGAAATACTCTCACTGCACCATTATCACTTTTTATTAATTGAGTATCACTTTTCGTTAATGATGTTATTGTAGAAATTTGTAGAAAAGTGGTATTTATATTATGGAATGATAATTATATACAATTACGGACAAAGCATAAAAATAATATTACAGCAATGTGGAAAAACTAATATGTACATTTCTAATACACCACCTCAAGACGACACACGGATGACAACGCCGATCTTGGACATTAATGATGAGAGCTGAGGTCGAGATCAGACTTTGTAAGAACATCAACTAGTTGATCAGTAAAGGACAAGTGTGACACCCGAAGAAGAGAGGATTTGACAAGATCCCACACAAAATGATAATCAATAGCGATGTGTTTCATCAGAGAGTGAAGCACAAGATTGGAGCTCAAATAGGTAGCACCTATGTTATCACAGTATATGACCAGTGGGGATAGTGGCAGAGAGACACATAATTCAACAAGAAGAGAAGAAGGCCATCGAACTTCAACAGCAGTACTTGCAATTGCACGGTATTCTGCCTCTGTAGAAGAGTAAGCAACCATTCGTTGCTTACGAGAGCACTAGGACACATGATTGGAGCCAAGAAAGACAACATATGTTTATGTGGATGATCTGTTATCGATATCACCTGCCCAGTCAGCATTCGTGAAACAATGTAAGGTTAGAGGAGAGTCTCGACGAAGAAGAAGGGAGCACAAATGTGTGCCATTTAAGTATCTCAAAAACTATTTGACAGCACCCAAGTGAGTAACAGTGGGTGCATACATGAACTGGGAAAGCTTGTTCACTACATATGCAATATCTGACCAAGTGAGAAGGAGATGCTGAAGCTACCAAGAACCTTCCAATAAGTAGTAGCATCATATGGCTCAGTACCATCATACAGCGAAAACTTAGCACTGGCAGCAATGGGTGTTTAAACTGTCTTAGCAGTCAACATGTTTAATCGTGTCATAAGATCTGTGGTGTACTTGATTTGAGACAGGTGATATCCTTGTGAGGACTGGTGCCCTTCGATACCTAGAAAGCATGAAAGCGGTCCCAAATCCTTTATAGAGAATTACGATGCAAGATTAGAAGCAAATTTCTTTAGGAACTTCGGATCGCTTTCTGTCAACACTAGATCATCAACGTAAACCAGAAAGTGCGCTAAGATGTTATATATTGTGATGAAACACAAATAAAGATTTATCCCATTTAGCACAATAAAAACCAGTTGAAATTAGAATTGAGCTCAGCATATTGTACCAAGTACGCGGTGCGTGTTTCAAGCCATATATAGATTTATAAAGCCTGCAAACATAAGAGGGATTATCAGGATCAACAAATCTCGGTGGTTGAGACATGTAGACCTCTTTAGATAGAGAACCATGAAGAAAGGGGTTGACATAAAATTGGTGCAGTGGCCAACTTCATGAAACAACAATGCTAAGAACAACACGAATTATAGTTGGTTTGACATCAGGACTGAAGGTTTTATGTGAAATCAAGCTCAGGGCGCTGATGAAACTCTTTAGCCACAAGCCTGGCCTTATATTGATCAACAGATCCATCGGGTTTTCGTTTGATGCGAAATACCCATTTGCAACCAATGATGTTTTGAGAGTTTGTAGTAGGAACAAGAGACCAAGTGCCGAGCATTGAACTCTGAAGACATCACATCACTCCAATGGGAAGAAGATAAGGCCTGAGTAATAAAATTGGGATCAACATCAGTGGAAAAGGGAGGTGTAGAAGCAATACCTAGGGTTCGGCTTTACAATGTTATTGCAAGAGCGGGTGACCATGAGATGACAAGTAGTTGGAGATGGTGAAGGATAGCGACCTGGATCATCCAACAAAGGCACATGCATCGACGGTGGTGAAAGATAGCAGGGTGGATGAGATAGGCATGGAAGGGGAAGACATGACTGGGAACTGGGGTGATGTTGTGGTAGTAAATGGTGGGGAAATGGGCGGAGGTTGTGGTATAATGGAGTTGCTAGGGTCAATGTCGAGGGATATAGGTGGGGAGGTAAACTGGTGTTAAAACTGGAATATAATTTCAACAAAGATAATTGATGAGAGTGATAATTCACGTATTTTGAATTTTGATTTGTATGGAAATCGAGTACGATTTGGGTTATTATCGAGTCAAATCGGTATATTTATAGAAAATCCACGAATCAGAGGCTACTGAGGCTATTTGAGCATATTTATAAAGGAAAACAGGTCAAAAGTGCTCAAAATCAAAATATAAAGATCGAGACGCTGCTCAACCTCAGGAGGAACCCCTCGACCAACGTATATTGGTCGAACGAGGTTGAAGTTGGTCGAGCGGAAGTCTGTATAGAGTTTCAACGAACAGGTAGGCCACTCGACCACCGCTCAACCTTGCCAGTTTTGGTCGAGCGGGGACAAGTGTGCCTATTTTTGGTAATTCCGACCCTCATGTGCATGAATTAACGTATTTTTTAAGAAAAGCCGAGTAAAGGTCCGTAAAGAGAGTTTTACAAGTATAAAAAGGAATGTCGATCACATCAAAAAGAGAGTTAGATTCCACATCCATTCTACACCGCATCCAAACCCTAACTCCATCCGCAGGAGTTGTAGAGAGAGATTCATGCAACGAATCAAGTGAGAACCAAGTGAAGATTCAAGACAGAGCGAGAAGCGACGGTGCCCACATCTAGGATTTACTCCGCAACTTAATCTTTCTTATAATTTTTAAGACTATGGGTAAGATCTATCCAAACACCATGAATGTTCTTCGAAGTGTCTTAGGCTATAACCGTTTTGGTAATTCTAAGGTTATAAAGGTTTTTATCTAGTTAATTGAACTTCCGTATGTATACTCCGTACAACACTACTTGTGAATTTATTTTATATAAGACAATGTTTTATTAATTAATACTCAGAGTTGTTTTGTGCATCTTTAACTGTTATGTAGAGTTTGAATACATATCTTACTTATTGATTGAGTACGTTCACTGCTGAGCAGGATTGTATGTTATGATTCTAAGTGAGGGGACTCCAAAACTTCATTAGAACTATCTTATATGAATACTTGTTAATTGAATTGAATTCGGGTTAACAAGTAGGATAAAGAGGATAATTATATAGTACATATAAAGGGAGATCATATCGGGTTAGAGTACTTAATGCATGAGAAATAATTGATACTGATAGTACCTAGAAAGGGGGTATAATTATATTCTTGCTCCAAGGTGATTCACATATATTACATGCTTATCTGCTTGTGTCTATAGAGTAGATTTGCATGGCTTAGTGATGCGTCCATATTCCACAAGGCAGAGTCGGACATTGACATACGGAAGGGAGATTAATTAGTGAAATTGGATGGCTCGAAGAGCTACCTATCTTCTCACTTGTCAACTCTCGTTTATCTCTACTGCTTCTATTTTATTTTCTATTTAATTATTTATTTATTAGATTAATCACTATTCTCCACTCAAATTGACAATAATAGTTTCTTTTAATATAAATAATAATAAATTCATAACAAACCGTCCTTTGGGTTCTATAAATATAACTTGGTCGCTTATCTAAGCTATAATCACATCCTTAATTCTTACTTGAGGATTAATTATATGTTGAGAAAACGCCCATCAGTAACATGACGGGATATGTATATTCTGTTGGTGGATTTATCAAGATATAGGTAAGCACTCTGGGTTAAAGAGTACCCAATGAAGACACAAGGTGTGGATCGGGTATTGAGCTTGTGCATGGAGTTCGGACATAGCCATGGATAACAGACGCAATAAAAGGTGCGAAGTTTGGAAATGTCAGGAGGTTTTCGATATATTTTTTATGGGCTAGAGCATGTTAAGATTAACTTTGAAAAATCTATTTGTAAGATAATTGGCAGTAGAAATAGCATAAGGCCAATATGTAAAGGGCATAGAAGTATGGTGAAGGAGAGTTAGGTCTGTGTCGATAATGTGACAATATCATCGTTCTGAGATGCCATTATTTTCAGGCATGTGGGGGGGTAGTGAGATGAGTTAAGCCATTTGTTGTAAGAAAATAGTGAAGTGCAAGATATTCTCCACCATTATCAGAGTACAATGTGCGAATGTGTGTATTGTGATAGTTTTCAACTAGGGCTTTTAAGGCCACAAACGTGGGCAAAACATCATATTTCCTTTTAAGGGGATAAAGACATGTGTACTTGTTATAATGATCAACAAAGATGACATAATATTTATATCCTTCAAATGACATAATGGGAGAGGTCCAAACATCTAAAAACAACAATTCAAGAGGTCTAGTTGATGACAAAGTTGACTCATCAAATGATAACTTTTGACTTTTGACACACTTGCAAGAATCACAATGAAATGTAGAGGTATTTAAAAGCCACAAATAAGAACTAGACAAGACATGTCTTACAATTTTGAGGGAGGGATGACCTAGGTGCAAGTGCCTCAATGATGTGGACTTACGAAGTGTGGAGAATGGATGAGGTGGAGTAGCGGAGAGGGGTTGCCAAATAAATAGTCTGTTAATGCGCGGACCTTGTAGGATGATGTCCCTGGTTCGCCGATCCTTCACCTGAAAATGAGAAGAATAGAATACAACAACATTGTTTTGTTGGCAAAATTGAGTAACAGATAAAAGATTAGTAGACATGGCGGGAACAAAAAGACAATTATGAAATTTAAGATGAGGAATATTCGAAAAAAGGTGTCCAGTATAAGTAATAGATAACCGAGTACCATTACCAATGATAAGGTTATCTTGACCATCATAAAGAGTATGAAGGGATAAATTAGCAAGGTCTGTGGTGACGTGATGTGAGGCCCCAGAGTCAAGGACCCAACTTAGAGACGGCGGTGTAGAGATAGCAGTATGGCAGAAGGCATGTAAAAATTTGATCGACGATCAGACACATGTGCTGGTAAAGAAAAGTTGGGACAGCGATGAGCAGAGTGACCAAATACACCATAAAGCTGGCCTTGATAACCTGTTCGATTGTGAGTACCAAATTGAGAGGAATAATTGGTGCGGTCCTGGTGATGCCGCTATTGTGGCCGGGCAAAAGTGGTGTTGGAGTTTTAGCGACAAGTAGGGGCAGACTGTCGACGAGCTGTTGTGCAACAGTGGCTGGAGTGTTAGACAAAGCAGACATGCAGCTGGACATTTGAAATTCCGTATTAAAAAGTTTTTCATGTAATTCTTCAAAGGATATAGGAGAGTCTTGGGCTTGAATGAAAAATCCAATATCCTTATAAGAGTCATCCAATATATTTAGGACTTTGAGGATTAAATCCTCAAACTCAGTTTGCACACCAAGAAGTGAAAGTTCATCCACCACGCCTTTGATTTCAAGCATAAAATTAGTAATTAACGTTGTACCTTTGATAGGATTGTGAATTCTGTTTTTCTGGGCAAGAATGTGCCCCCTGGATGACTGGCCATAAATGGTTGCAAGAATTCTCCAAGCTTAAGAAAAAGTCACAGTCGAAGCAATGAAAGAGATGAGGGTCGGTGTGGTCTACCCGATCAACGCGCTGAGGATCAATTGATCCTGTCGAATCCAATAAGAAAATAGGGGATTTGGTACTTTTTTACTGTCGACATCAGTGGTGGAAGTCAGACAAGGGAAGGGTCCATCAACAAATTTGTATAAATCATATCTGAAGAGCAGGGTGCGCATCTGAAAGACCAAGCGACGTAGTCACCAGAGGTGAGTTTTAATGCTGCTTGAGATGCGGTGTTGATCAAAGTGACGAGAGATGGAGTATCGTCCCTCTTTTCTATGGGATTAGAGATGATGGAATCTGAATTATCAGATGACATAGCTGATTAGGAAAAAAATTTAAAAGAAAAGGATAATGGCAGGGAGATTTGGGGTTGAGAAGGATCAAGAATTTGACGTTGGCCTTAGTTGCTCTGATACCATGTATAGATTTTTGGAAAAGTGGTACTTGTTTTAAGGAATGGTATACAATTACAGACAAAACATAAAAATAATATTACAGCGATGTGGGACAACTAATATGTACGTACATTCCTAATAGTTATCACTTTTTATCCGTCTTTCGTTAGGGCTTACCCTTACGAGAGAAAATCTCACACAAGACTTACTGAAAATCTTATATGAGACTTATTAATATAAACTTAAATTATTAATGGACTGAGGGAATATACATATGTAAAAAAATTAAAAATTATGATTATGAATAACCTATACTTAGGGTAGGAAAAATCAGCATATCGGAAATACCGATATTGTATCGAAACTTCTGGTATGAATTTTTTTCATATTGATACCGATGCGTAATTTCAGTATATCAACTTTTGGCATACCGAAATTTCGATATATCGATTTTCGCCCATACTGAAATTTTGGTAAAATTTAATTCCATACCAATACCGTACCGATATTTATACGATATTGATTTTTCAATAAATACCGATTTATACTGAAATTTTGACATATCATTTCATATCAAAAAATTGATACACCGAAAAAGAAAATATATTGAATCACACAAAAAAATTAAATTAAATAAAAAAATAAAAATAAAATAAAATAAAAATAAAATATTCTGACATAATACATATGATATTACGTCAATGGACATGATAATTATTTAGATGATATTTATATCTGATAAGCGTTTTTATGCACTTCAACTAAAATCCTCAAGTGTAAGGATGTCAATTGTAGTGGCAAGCAACCAAGCTACATTATAGATCCCAATGAGACAGTTAATTATTTATTTACTCTAAATTACTAATTAATAAGAATTAAGTAACTGATTTTTCAAGAGTTTTTGAATTAATTATCTAAATAACGAAATATTAAATAATTGAATTAATTAAAGCAAAGGAAAATAAATCAAGTTTTAATAAAAAGACAAGCAACGTTCTAAGATATCGGGTATAGACCAATCAATTTGGGTTTCTTGACTTACAATTGTCCATTCATGCAACATCAATGAAAATACACCACTTAATTATGTTAACCCACCAGATATGATCTGATTTTAAGCTAACAGTATATTCTGATTTATTTCCTAAGGTGCGTAAATATTATCAAGCCTCATTTCTAGATACTAATCAAAGCAAACAACAATACCTCCGGATGGTAAGTTCGAGTGTTCGACTAACAAGATATTCTATGAAATTACTACAAGGCTTTATTCACTTTATACTTGAATGTCTAATTGCATTGTTCCACTAAATATTAATTCAAGTATCTGCTTTACCAGTTCTTAGAATTAACGTGTTCACGGACAAACTACTTTAATTCCCAACAGATAGACAATTCAATTCGTGAATGCACACAAACTAACATAATAAATCAAGTATCACGGGCAATGTCATGAATTTAATATGAAGACGTTACAAAACAGAAAAACAAAGTGTGAATAAATTAAGTAAAATCAGAATATCAACTGCATAAAATCTCAATTTTGGTCTAGGTTCCCAAATCAATTAAATCAAACCATCAAACCCTAGAAATGTATAAGAAATTAGCCCATGAGGTCACAAGCAATACTCATGGCTAAGCAATTCATACCACAAATCAAGACAAAAGAAAGGAAAACATAAGAAACACGAAATCCTAGCATAAGCATAGTCCCACGTTCCTTCTCCATCTCTCCGATTGTTCGATCTATCTCAATTAGCACTTGGAACCGCCATGAAGATGGATGAATGATTAAAGTAAGATATGAATATGATGTGTGTGTTTCTTGGGCAGCAATTCACGATGGAATATGGTGTGTGTTCCCCTTTCTTTGTGTGTTTTGTTCTCCTTTTATATCTTGGACTGTTTGCAGGGCTTTTTCGCATCGAAAATTAGCCAAAACACGATCTGAAATTCGAAAATACACTGTTGGATCGAACAGGCTGCGACTGGGCTAAAAAATACCCCGTTCGGCACCCAACTCGAGTTGAGTGGGTCTGGATGATGCCGAGCGGTACCAAGCCGCATATGGATGAAAAGCCGATGTCCCTTAGGCTCTGTAGGACCCCAACTCGGCCACAACTGGATACAGCTCGAGCAGAGCTATTTGCCGAGCTGCAGACTGCATTGTGCAACCTCACCGTTTCGAGCATAACTTCCTCATACGGACTTCGATTTGAGTGATTTCTGTTCCAAAATGATCATCTCTTATGTGGCTTTCCAACCATATATCACATATCAATTTGTATTTCTATATAAATACAGAAAAATTATGTAACATGGACGTGTATTTTTCAGCATTCCTTCACACTTTCACTTTTCATTCCAACTTTAAATTTTTGATTATGTTTTACCCTTCAAAACTCAACAAAATACCTTAGTAGCATTTTAATTATGCAAGATATGAAAACCACGTCATTCTACACAAAATCATGGCCACATTCTATAAAAAACGATGTAATGTGAGACCTAAAAACTTGATGAGTGTTTAACGGTCTCTTCCGATTTGAGTGATTGTTGCGCCAAAAAGATCCTCTCTCCTATTTCCAACCATGTGATGGACTTCTACATAAATACAGAAAAATTATGCAATGTGGACGTGTGTTTTTCAGCATTCCTTCACACTTTCACTCTCCATTCCAACTTTGAACTTTTGATTCTGTTTTACCCTTCAAAACTCAACAAAACACCTTAGTATCATCTTAATTATGCAAGATATGAAAATTAACCATGTCATTCTACACAAAATCATGGCCACATTCCATAAAAAATGATGTAATGTGAGACCTAAAATACGTGAAATTCCACTTTCAACAATATCAAGTATTAATTTATTAAAAAGTATGTATATAAATATTTATTTTTCTTATATATTTTAATATGAAGTGTAACATATTACTCTCTCCGTCCCATCGAAAGATCCCCATTTTACTATATTGGGCGTCCCACTCAAAGGTCCCAATTTTCTCTTTTTAGTAAAAGGGTCCCACATATGACCCACCATTCACTACTAATACAACTACCCACTACACATAAAATAATAATACTCCTTAATCCACGTGCAAAAAGTAAATGAGGACATTTGCCCGGAACGGGGGGAGTATTATCTATAAGTATTATAGTTTATTTTAGTTCCAATTAACAAAAATAAAAAATATGAAGTAGCAAAATCTTTGCCAATAATTAGATAACTTGTGATCAATTTTAACCAAATTTGAATTTTTGGGCTAAAATTCCCTTGTCGATTTTACCAATAGCTACCGGCACCCGAACCGACGCATGTTGGGTCTGCTCATCGATAAAGGACCGACAACCATCGATACTCAGACCGACGCATGTCGATCGACTCATCGATGGCCAACACCCGGACCCACGCATGTCGGTGGAGACCGATTGATGTCAGTCGGCTCGTCGGTGCAATTTGGGAGGTAGGACTACATGGTATTTTAATATGTAATGAGTTTACAAATTATAGTTATTTGCATAGTATTTTAATATGTAATGGGTTAAGAGATATATTATTTTAATATATAGTGAATAATTGTATTAGTGTTGTGTGTGGACTCATAAAAATATATTAATTTCTCATCTACTATAAAGAAAAATGTAAATCTTATAATCGGACACTCAAAATAGAAACGCGTAAACAATATGTTGAGATGGAGTAGTAAGTAATTAATATAAAAATAATACTCCCTCCATCTGGTCTAAAGAGATCAATTGTTTTTTACACATGGATTAAGGAGTATTATATATAGGGAGCGACTATTTGTACCCCAAAATTACTATATGTAACCCATAAATAACTACTCCCTCCGTCCCAGTACAATTT
Source organism: Pogostemon cablin (assembly GCA_023678885.1). NCBI lineage: Eukaryota > Viridiplantae > Streptophyta > Magnoliopsida > Lamiales > Lamiaceae > Pogostemon > Pogostemon cablin. The sequence goes on along the minus strand of CM042989.1, from coordinate 22,815,819 downwards.
TCACATTTCCTCATTTGTTCGTTCCAACACAGTTTTCACACCCTAAAAATAGAAAAAAAAAAGAAAAGAAAAATGACCTTCCATGATCCCTTATTTTTTTTTTTTTTTTTTTGATACCGAGGTTCCGGGCTTACGCCCGACTAGTCCTCGAGGAAACAGTCCCGGTCCCTCAGAACTGCCTCCAAGTAAATCGCGGTAACCACACAATGGATCACAGGTTCCTAATATCTTTAACTACTGCGCACAAGGAGTCGATCCCCAAGTGATTGCTCCATGCTGGTGATTGCTCCATGCTGACCCTCCCCCTAGCTCAGCCGCAGGTTCCCACTGAGCCGCAGGTTCCCACTGAGTTTCAGCCTCCCACACTGCCGCTTGTAGCCCTCAATATTAATTGTTCCACCATTGCGCTCCGGGGGGCTTGAACCCTGACCTTTCAATCAGGGATTCAATCTTTAAAACACTAATTATATACCTAAACATATTTAAATTAACACAAATTAAGTCAACCCAACCCATTAATCCAAATTAAAACAAACGTCCATCCCTGAGAATCAATCTGTTCCTCTCCACTCCTCCTCTCTCTCACTCTCTCTCACTCACATTTAGATCTCAATCAAAATTATGGTGAATCCCTGTCCTCCATCCATAAATTCGATCTATCTGTCGGCATTCGCTATCGAGCTCCATCGTCGCGGTCTCCCCTTCTGCCTCGTTGACGCCGCCACCCCCAAATGCGGTGTCGCTACCAGCTCCACCGTAGCAATCTCCCCCACTTGCCTCGTTGACGCCACCACCCCCAAACGCGGTGTAGCTGCCGCACCGTTCCCTTGTTCACAGTAGGGATTCTGTAACAGAGCTTGCGAAGCTTTTCAACGTTGCCCTCGATCCAGCCCTGGAGGCAAAGGCGCTCGAAGCTGAGGCCACCCATGGGCCAATGAGCCTCCTCCGGCCAAGCCATGAGTGGATCCATGATGGAAAATGGTGGATCTGGTGATTCCAACAGTCTTCCTCGAATAAAAAATTCTAATTTTTCTTTGTAGAGAGAAAAAGACATTGTTGCGATTTTAGGACTTTTTTCTGGCCAGTGCACATTTGAAGAATACTTAGAACATCTATATGTTGACTGGTGTGTAAATTTCTTTGAGTAGTTTGGATTTGGTGGTAATGGGATTGAGACCCAGATTGCCTTCCTTTTCCTTTCGATTTGGAGTTGCAATGGATTAATTTAATTAAAGTTAATCCTAATTAAGTTAATCCCTTAAATTAATAATTGAATGTACGAGTTTGCCCTCAAGATATTAGTTTGAAAAGTCAAATACGTTGAATAGTAAAAAAAATTTGTAATAGTAAGTGTGAATATTGTACTGGACAGAGGAAGTAATATATATATATATAATTATTTATAATTAATAAGATATAATTACCCTTATAAATCTTATATTTGTTCGATTGAAATAATCGAACAGAATAAAATCATAATTAATTTATTTTATGTGTTCAGTTGCAATAACTGAACAGAATTAGAATTGTGCATAATTATATAAAAGCAAGTTAATCTCATTAAACAAATTTGAAAAGAAAAGCCTACAACGAATTCTACTGCGGTTGCGTTTATAAGCTAAGTTTTTAGTAATCGGCATTTGAGGTTATTTATTGTGTTGTAATCGCTGAAGTAGGATATAAGGAGATTGATTGATTTGAAATGGGGAAACTACTGAGGGGGTTGCCGATGGAAATGTGCATCTGAATTCAGTGCCCCAATGGCTCCGCAAAAGAGAAATTGATGAACTCTGCCTGTTATTTGGGAAATCCAATGGAGATCCGGTGAGGATCGTCACCGTATGGGATGCTGATATTGTTATCAATGGATTGCCCTCTAGTGAGACTACAGTAGTTGTTGCAACAGAACAAATATAAGATTTATAAAGGTAATTATGTCTTATTAAACAACCGAACAAATATAAGATTTATAAGGGTAATTATGTTTTATTAATTATGGATGATTTAATATATATTTATGGGGTACGTATAGTAATTTCGGGGGTGCAAATAGCCGCCCCCTATTATTTAATGTGTAGTTGATAGTTATATTAGTGGGTGTATGAGTTCCATATTTTAGTTGTATTAGTGAGAGTATGTATGTCTCATTTGTGTAAAAAATGAAGTGAGACTTTTAGTAGTGATGGAGGGAATATATCAAAAGTGGTAACATGTTTTATGAATCAAAAGGAAATAAGGTAAAGATGAGAATGGGTAGGGTAGTTTTTTTTCTTTTTCTTTTTGTATATTCGTGTATTATCATTACCTATACCAATATAAAATAATATAAAATATTATTTGCTATACACGTATCTCTCACGAACTCGATTATATTACCTGTAGAGTACCCACACCCGCCAAACATATTTATTCAAAAATTATATTCATATTGTTTTTTATGCCTTACAATTTGGTATTATTTTATATGTTGATAATTATTTTATAAATCAGGCTAGAATGAAGGGAATATTTTTTTAAATAATATAATTATGTGTTAAAATCTTACAAGAAAAATGAACTTATAATTTGTAGTAATATGTATTAAATGAGATGATATCATGTGGGGTACTCGATACTTATCCGAATATCTATTAGCATTTGGGTAGTGGGTAATAGTAATATGTATTAAATGAGATGATACCATGTGGGGTACTCGATACTTATCTGAATTTCTATACAAGTTTGGGTAGTGGGTAATCGAAGGGTTGAACCTGTACCCTACCCAAACTTTAATAAAAAAAATTTTTCACTTCCCAATCTCATTTATATGTACTCGTATCTGTCTCAATAAAATTTGGGTAGGTTCGGTATAAAATAATACCTGCGAAATTATCATCCCTACTAAAATATCCATCAATTTAAAACTGGTCTGAAATGGTATTTTTCTTCATCTAAGAAACAAGGTAAAAACTTATATGAGATTGTCTTACGGACTTTCATGAGATGGACTAGAGGTAATAAACTTTTATAATAAAAAATATATTCAATTGATAAAAAATGATAATGGTGTTGTAAACTAATATTTTATAAAAAAATTTATAATATAAATACAAAGTTATAAAAATAAGATAACATTTTTAATAAAAAAAGGATAAGAAGGTGTAAAATTATTTTATGGTGAAATATTCTCACACAGAGTGTGTACGTTCCTTTCGCATTAAGAAGAGAATTAATATGCAAATAGGAAAGGTTTTATGGCATGCAAAGAGCTAAGAGGAGTTGATGAGCATTAAACATATGTATGAACTACCCACAATTACATTTCAACAAACTTCTGCCATAATAAAAATAATAATTCAAAATATTGAATGACACTTTAAATATTTAGTAGACATGGTGGCTTAACAAATTAAATTCTTCTCCTAAACTCACATCAATGTCCACTGCCCAATTGTGCGGAATTCCTCAACCATTTATATAATTATAATAATGATAATAAGAATAATAATTCTTTTTATGATTATTGTTATTGTACTAATTTATTAATGGGGGTTCAATAAAGTTTTAATTTCGTTGAAATATAAATAATTTCATTATAAAAATTATTTTACTCACTTTAATGTAAAAATTACTATGCAGTAACTATAATTTGCAGAGGTATCAAAATGAGCTAGGTACGCACGGCCAATCCGTCCGTCCCGCACTACAAAATCCACTTAAATTTCGTCTATATATAGTTCTTTTTTTATATAAAATTGAGTGTATATTAGGTGCACCCGGTGCAATCTTGCACCTAACATTTTATTCTATTTTGTATACATGTTATTCTCTTTTGTATACATGTTTTGTAATAATTGTATACTTTTTTCACAATAAGTTTTTCAATAAAAAAACTAACATTCATATGTGTATAACTTTTTATTCAATAGTGTATACATGTATTTTAATAATTGTATATTTTTTACACTCAATTTTTCATTAAAAAAATTAAGTGTTAAATTATATACATTTTTACTCATAATTGTATATGTTTTTGTTTATATTTGTATGTGGGTGCACACGAAGCTTCGTGTGCACCCAGGTGCACACTATATTTTAAATAGAATATGAAGGGGAAGATTGTGTTCACATGTGCGCACGACGTGCCCGGAGCGCAAGAGCTTTTGCCATAATTTTATATATAAAAATGTGGAAAAAAATTTATATTGCGTGGGCTAATTCATCTCGTCTCACCAAAACTCATATCACCAATAATCCACCCCACATATATACACTTCATTCTAACTTTTAAAATGATATGGGTCAATCCAATCCATCAATCCATTTTGACACCCGTAATGCTTTGAATATAAAATTAAATTAATCAAAATACTTAGTATATCCGAAAGTTTACGCACATTTATATTTTTAATTTTTTTTATATTATTTGTAACACTTAATTAACATTAAACTAATTCAATTTAGGAACAGATAAAATCCAGGGTAAAGATATTATTATTATTATTTTAAACTGAAAATTTAATCACACGTATAAAAGAAAGTTGATAAATCTTTTACTTTATAATCCATCTCCATAAACCAATTTATGGTATAGCACAACTTTTTGCCTATTAATCAACGAAGCAAAATGTGTATATACTATATATATATCTAGCTAGGGTCCAAGGATAAAAATGATAAAAGAACAATGTTGCGTTTATTAGATGAAGAAAATGATAAAATAATATATATATATATATATATATATATATATATATATATATATATATATATATATATATATATATATTGGGTTTTTTGTTGCTTTTGTGCCTTTAGGTGTGCACTAAATGAAGAAAATGATTTTGGAATTATGAGCATAATTTGATTTGAGCCGTAGGACAAGAATGCATCGTATACAAAGGTACGAAGAAGAATTGAAAATTGCAATTAATGAAAATTAGAAACAACGTATTGATAACTTAATAAGTCAAATTTCAAAATGAATTATATAAGGAAATTATTGACAAAATTATTAAATGCATTTTATAAAGACTGAAAATCAAATTTATATGTTGATGTACAGTTGAGACGGTTATGCATATTTAGGTAGTGAGAAAGATTAACTCATTAGTAAAATATAATTATTATGTGGGTAAAATATGTTATTGAAGGGTTAAAAGTATGATTTACTAAAATTTGAGAAATTAAGCATTAAAGTAAGATTTTAAAGTATTATCATAAGATTCACTATTTAATACTCCTTCCTTTTCATTCATAAATTTTTATTTGCGTTTTGCACATGGATTAAGAAATAATTTTATTTTATATGGAGTGATTAGTTATAATGGTAATGAGCAGTAGGTATATATGGAGCATTTTTACTAAAAAGAGAAAATAAAAACCTTAAATATGGCATTCAATTTAGTAAGATGGGACTTTTCGATGGAAATGAGAGATTATTATATTTTAATGAATCATAATTATAATACCTTAAAATCGTATATTATTCATTATATTTAAGTAAAATATATCTTTAATAATTCAATAACATATTTTACTTGTATAATGATGTAAGACAGAGACTTTAATACAACTGGTCCTACCAAATATTTGGTAGAACCGGATCCTTCATCATTCAACAATTTAATTCGCGGATCTTCTTTTCCATAATAAAATTCGCGGGTTTGTTGGGTTCTGTCTGATCTTTTATGAATTCATACGTTATATTGTTCAACTTTTTTCTCCAAACACGTCACTCTCCCTTCTCTCTTCCCTTTTTCCCTCTCCGCCTATTCCTGAAGGTAGCCCTTATTCGGTCTCCCCATTCTTCTTCTCTCTCCCTATTCTTCTCTCTATCTGTCCAGTACTCAAGGCAAATGGTGGTGTTCGTGTTTTTCGGCAGCAGCAGATAGCGAACAACGCTCGATTGGGTAGCAGTGTCCGGTGGTTCGGCTACGCAATAGTGATGGCGGCGGCGCGTGGCAGCTAGGGATGTAATCGAACTGAGCCGAACCGAACACCACTAAGTTTGAGGATCATTTGTTAAAGAATTATCGAACTCGAGCCCGAGCTCGAACTCGACAAGAAAAAAAATATCAAACTCGAGCTCGAATTCAAACTGTTTGTTAAGACTCACGAACATGTTCACGAACACATAAAATAACTTGTTCATAGATATTTTTTCATGAACATTTAAATAATTTTGTACTTGGATATTAAAAGAATATTTCGTTTATAAACTTTTAATGTTATTCATAATATTAAATAAACAAACTAACAAAATATAATAATAAACGGAAAAAATATTTAAATATTTAAATAATCACTTAAGTTATTATCATATTTATGTAGTTTAATTAAAATATTTAATTATTGAATATTAATAAATAAATAATAATAAATAATACTAATGAATAATTATAAAATTTATGAACGCGTTTGCGAGCTATTAACTAGCCCATAAACGAATATGTTCGCGAGCTTTCGAGTCGAACACCTTTAGGCTTGAGTTTGGTTTGATAGACTATTCGAACTCAAAATTCAAGTTTGGTTTGGCTCGTTAAGGTTAACGAACGAATTTGAACGAACATTTTATCGAACTGAGACTCGAATAGTTCACGAACGGTTTGGTTCGCTTACATCCCTAGTGGCAGCAACAGATCTGGCATGAAGTGGCAGTTTTGATTTGGAACCGGATCATTCTTCTTTTCTTCTTCCTACGGGTTAGGACAAAAGGGAATCACATTTGTACTATTCAAGGCAACCACCATTAAACGGAGTACAAACAATAGTGTTTAATGGCACGATTGTGTCCTTTCTCTTCCATATCCCCCTTCTAATTTTTTGCCCTTTCTGTTTATTATTCAGAACTTTTTATGTATCTGCTTCTCTCCCCCATTCTGTTAAATTACCTTGTCTATTGTATAAATATATTTTCGTTTTGTATGAGTATATTAGTAAGCTATAAACGTGTTTTTTCTATTTTTTCTTGTATGAAATTTTATTTCTTTGTTGATTTTGATTATGAATGTAACTGGTGGTGCTTTTCATGGGTTAATTTGGCATATTTCTGATATGAATTTGACTTTTATGTGGTTTTTTTTTTCAAGGAATTGATTACGCCTTATGATGTGACTGGTCTTTTTCTTATAAAGGCTAGGTTGATTACTTTTAGTGTTGTAGTTGTTTACAGTTATTGCTTGTCTTACCTTGAAGGAAGTATTTTTTTACAATATACTCCTCTTTGATAACATACATAGCTTTTTGGTGTGATCCTATTTAGATTGGATGCAACATCAGCTTCTTAAGCCTTTTCTTTTTAGAGAGTACTAACTGTTTGTTTTGTCTTACTTTAAACCATCTATTTGGCATTCAATCTCTGTATTTGTTTACCCATCTCTTATTTTAATGGTTGTCTAGGCTCTCTCTTCTTTCATTTTTTATTTTTTTACTATTTTTAATAATATGAAATCTATTAGCCATTACATTATATAAAGAGTAACCTAAAGATATTGATTAAACAGAATAATGTATAAACAAATCAATGTAAAGAGTAATTAAAAAAATTATAAAATTAAAGAGTAACCTAATTCTTTGCAACGAGTAATTTAATTATTTATAAAAAGTAACCGGCCAATTAATATGAAAATATACAATTTAATATACATAGGGTGACCCTTTGGAATTAGATAGATTACCCTTTGTAATTAATTAGGTCACTTTTTGGAATTAATTAGGTCACTCTTAAATTTATAGGACCACTATTTGATTTGAGACTCTTAATATACAAAGGGTTACTCTTTTGATTTAATTAGGTCACTCTTTATAATAATTTAGGTTATCACGAACAAGCTGTTTAATTACCCTTTATGTTGATTTATTCATGTTCTGTAGTGAACAAGGAATTTTTTTTAATTAATTAGGTCACTCTTTATAATGAATTGAGTTACTCTTTATAATAAATTAGGTTACTCTTAGAAATATGCATTAATCATAGAAATTTAAAAAAAAATGGTTTACTCTATATAATAATTTAGGTTACTCTTTATAATGAATTACATTACTATGAACAAACTTTTGGATTACTCTTTATTTTGATTTGTTGAAATTTACATTCCATTTGATCAACATGATTATCATTATTTTTTAATATATAAATTGGGTTACTCTACATAATAATTTGGGTTACTCCTTATAATAATTTGGATTACTCTTTAAATTGAGATTTTAATTTCAGATAATAAATTCATGTGTTTTGTAAAATCTATTTAGTTTATAATTTCTTTTAGTTAAGTCACTCTTTATAATAATTAAGGTTACTCTTTATGATAATTTGGGTTACTCTTTATAATAGTTAAGTTCATGTATATTGAAAAATCTATTAGGTCTATACTTTTTTTTAATTAGGTTACTCTTTTTTAATAATTTGGTTACTCTTTATAATAATTTGGGTTACTCCTTAATTTGAGTTTTTAATTTTCGATAATAAATTCATGTATTATGAAAATTTTATTTAGTCTATAATTTTTTTTAATTAGGTTACTCTTTATAATAAATTTGGGTTACTCTTTATGATAATTTGTGTTACTCTTTTAAATCAATAAAATTATTATTTTTCTAAATTTCAAAATTACAATTTCTCCCCGAAATAAAACAAAAAAAAATTATACTCAAGAGTAAAAAATAATAAAACATTGAAATAAAAGAATACCAAAGATTTGTCACAAGTAAACAGATCTTTTGCATTTTTAATGTAAGCTAGCTAGTTAGACCCCTTTGTATCTCTTTTTCTTTATGTCCAAAATGGTGTAACTAATCAATGTAATGGAATGTTTGTAGAATAAGATTTAATTGATTCTGATATGGTCATATCAAAGTTATAGTCATTATCTCATTCCCACAACCTAACGCATCATTTAAATAAGATGGAGTAAATAATTAATAAAATAAACATTTTCTAAGATTCTTGGACTCCTATCCCTGCTCTTTAATGGATTCTAATTTCTCCATTGGCAAAAGCTGTGATTTCTTCACCGGATGTGGGCTTTCCACTTCTTCTTTGATGACGAAGCTAAATCTCGACCAGAAATCAGGGAATGCGCCCGGCAAGTTCAAATCAAAATCCCGGTCACTGACGGTGGACCTTGTGCCCTCCGAAGAAGTCATGGCGCTGCTTGAAACGGCGTGGCCGTTGTTGATGGGGTTGCTGCCCTCGTAGTGGTAGGACTATGGCCGCCTAACGTTTGACCGATGGGAAAGCACTTGTGGCAGATGGAGCTCTTGTGAATTCTCTCTCCGCCGCTGTTGGAGGTCAATCGTGGTTGTGACAGAGGATGCGGTGGTGGTGGAGTGCTCATCGTCGCCGAGGGTGGTCTTGCTATGGCTGGCCTCAGTTTGGTAGGACTCAAAAGCATTGTCTCACACGGAGCACTTGAAGAATCGGAGTAGTGGAGATGGGCGGCGCTGGAAATTGGAGGGTGTAAGAGGAAAGAGAGAGGAGGGGGAGAGAGATGCATAGTTTGGTTGCAGAGGTGTGTTTGGAGGAGAGCTGATTGTTTGGGAGAGAGAACCCGCGAATTTACGTTGGACCCATTTAGCTTACAAAATCCGGTTCTAAATTTTGATTTTGTAGGACCGGTCCTATTGTAGTTGTTCTCATGATGTAATTTAATAATAACTCGATCCATCAAACATACCTAAATATCGTGGAACTAGAGACTTTTTCTATAGTTATATGAATATACTTATTCAATTTAAAAGGCTAGTATATAGTTTTACTTATCAATGATGAGATACACCGATCACATGATAAATTTTACTTCTCCATTCAAATTTTAAAATTCAAATTGTAATAGGAATGAGTATATTAATATTGGTTTTATAATAAATAAAAGACATTTATTCTTACCCAAAATTTAAAATAATTAAATGAGGTAATAAGTTGTATTATACTCATATATTTCTGGACTCAAGTTTATATTTTTTCTTTCCCCAATTTAATTTAGTTCATATTTTTATTAAAGAAGTGCAAATCTTGCGATAAACCATTCACTTTTTCCTCGTTACTTACCGACTATCATAAAAAATTAAGCAAACAATTATATGAGACAGTTTCACCTGAGTCTTTACTAGACCCATGAAAAGTAATAATATTATAATTTTTGGCATAAAACATTATTACATTTGTTATACAATATTATTATTATTTATTTATATTATAAATTATTCATGAAATAATTTACTGCATCATTATCACTTTTTCAAATTGAGCATCACATTCCATTAATGATATTATCACTTTTTATCCATCTCATATAACGACTTATGTAAGACAGTCACAATAAGACTTACCCAAAAGATTATTAGTTTTAATCAATGTTACGAATTATTGATCAAGAAATAGTTCAACAAAATTCTTATCATTTTTTATCAATTAAATATTATACTTTATTAATTATCATAATTTGTCCATCTCACGAAATCTAATCCGTGAGAGGGTCTCATACAAATTTTTCGTAAAATAAATATTCCCTCTGCCCGCTTGAAACAGTCAATTTTTTTTTCATTTTGGGCGTCTGTCCTAAAGAGTCATTTTTCTTTTTTTACACACATGAGATCCACACATATGCAACTACTCACTATACATTAAATATAATATTCTTTAATTTATGTGCAAAAAGCAAAATACCATCATTCAACCGGACGGAGGGAGTATCATTTAATAAATAACCTCACAACACACTTTAATTTTAAATTTATTGTCTTGCTTAATACCTAATACTCCATCCTTCCCGCGTTAAGATTTATACTTTCCATTTTGGGTTGTCCCAAGTTAAGATTTACATTTCATTTTTTATCAAGTTGGGCCCACACAAAACAATTAATTATTCCATATTGGACCCACACACAACACTAATATAACTACCCACTTTACATTAAATATTATTTCTCTCACCTTACTACATATTAAAATATCTCTTAATCTCCGTACAAAAAGCAAACGTTAATATTAATGCGGGACGAGGGAGTATACTTTACAATTTATTTATCACTAAAAAGATTAAATTATTAAAAAAAAAACCTAAATATGACTTTTAGGCAAACACGAACTAGGTTTACACATGAATCCTATTTTCAACTATTACTCTCTAGTATATAAAATATTTCTTTTTAGAAATAAATTTTTATTTTTCTAAATAAGAAAATTACTTTTCAAATTATTGTAAATCATAATTTATCGATTATTCTTTAGTACATGAAAATTTACTTTCTAAAAAGATGAACTATTACTCTTTTGAATAAAAAATACTATTACTCTTCAATGAGTAATTTTGTTTATATTAAAGAATACAACTTTTTTATATACTTAAAGAGTAATTTTGTAAAAATAAAATTAACGTGTGAACATAATTTACACTAGGCAAAGACTTATGTGAGACCGTCTCACGTAAGCCCTTACGTGAGACGACCAAAAGGTGATAACTTTTATAAAGGAAATTGATAATAAATTAAAGAAAAGTGACAATGTTCTTTCATGAACAATTTATAGTATAAATAAAAAGTGATAACATTTTATAGCGAAAGTAATAATGATTTATAGCAAAAGTAATAATTATTTTAAAAAATAAAAAATAGTATCACGTGAGACGACTGATGAGTGATATTTTCACCTAAATTTTAGTATCTTTTTATATGTATTTTCGTATTATTTTATCCGTATTTTATGTACTATTTGGTTGTGTTTTGTGTTTTTATGGAAATGTATGTGAATGAGCTTAAACCTATGATTTTCACTTTTTATTTGATGCTATATATGATAAGGAAGGCATAGAAAAAAGCGGATCTCAATTTGGAGTTGAAACGAGGAAGAACGAGCCAAAACAGTGAAGCAGACAGCACAACACGGCCAGCCGAGCCCGGAAACACGACCCGTGTCCAGTGCAGAAACACGGGCCGTGTACCAAACACGGGCCTGTAACGAAAGCCGTGCGCGGACACCATATTACACAACACGGCCACCCCTGTGGCCGTGTGCAGCACACGAGCCGTGTAGGTGTCAAAACTGCTGAAATTTCCAGAAACTTCTAGAAGCTTCCCAAGGAGTATAAATACCCATTTATTCAACAATTGAGAAAAACCCACGAAATTCCAGCCCTGCACACACCATTTTCTCCATTATTCACCATCATCTTCATCCATCCATCTACACTTGATCTCCTCCATCAAATCCACCATCCAAGTGATCAAGGAAGCAAGGGAGAGTGAGATCACAAGAAGAAGAAGGAGATCTTTATTGAAGCACTTCAAAGGGGGAATCTAATTCTAATTTTTGTGCATTTCTTTATAGATTGATCATGTTTTGTAAGGATCTTAATGTCTATGTTAATTTTCTTATGGATATGAGAGGCTAATCTCCTTTGTGAGATTAGCTCCATGATTGGTGTTGGATAATTTAGTTTTTATGCAAATTGATTTTAATCTTGAATGGGCTTTGTGTTATTTCTATCATTGATTGTTGATTGCTTGATGTATATGATGATTTGTGTGATTAATTGTCATGGGCATGTGATTAGATTGAGAAATCAATTATGTGTTTAGGATAGTTCATTGAATCATTTCATCATACACTTCATATGCATTATAGGTTGTGAAGAGATTGAGAAGTCCTTCATAATTTAGAACCCTTTGATAGAACATTTGATTAGCTTAATCGAGAGGTTGGTTGATTAAATGAGGAGACCCAAACAATTAGTGAATTCATAGTACCTTAAAAGGGAATATTGCTTATGATTTAGTACCTAATTAGGGAACTCATAGAGTAATTAGTACCTAGTGGGAGGTGTTTGCTATTGTCTCGATCCTATGTGCGTTTGGGAGCCTTGTTAAGGGCCTACATCCTATCCATCTCGAGAGAGAGTTTAGGTGGAATTAGTGATCGCTTCTATACATTGTCCATGGGAGATTAGAATTAATTGCATAATTACTTAATCATCTATGCCATGATTGTTGTTAATCTCATCCTTGCATCATTTGGAACCCTTTTATCTTTGCATTCATTTTATCTTTATTTCTTTCATTAGTGTAATTGCGTTTATTTGCATCATATCCTCTCTTCCGTCGTCCTTATAAAATCACGATAAACTTGAGATCGCTTAAACTCTAGTACTTTTCTCCCTGTGGTTCGATAATTTCTTTAATTGGTCATGCCCACTAAACTATGGCTAATCAACGACCTCACACAAATCTACCCTTTACACTAAACTCGCTTTTAATACTACACTCACTCTTATTAATATACTTACGACCAATAATTGTGAATTTTAGATTGGGACCAAATAGTATAGTATTTGGCAAAAGGTTTAGTGAGTCCGCATCACAAATCCAAATTCATAAGTTAGATTATGGCAAAGACTTGTGCGAGATCGTCTCACAAATCTCATTTCGTGAGACGGATCTATCCAAGCCCATTAATCAATTACTGGAAGACACGCATCACATGCACGCTTAAGAACAGTGGATGCGCGCTGCCACCTAACTATCAAATGCATCTCCAGCTGATAATGCCACCTCCAATTTGGCGTGGAGAATGGCTCCAGCGGCACGCTACAATGCCACGCTATTCTAGAATTTGGAACAGTAACCCACCACATATGGCGGTTACTATTCACCCCTCCAATTTCTTTTTCATTTTATTTTTTATTTATTTTATTGTCTAAAGAATTTAGTTTACCGTGCGTGTGTCTGAAGAAAATTCTCTTTATCATTATTCTTAATTCAGTTTCATTATCTACAATAGTATCTCTAATTTATCATTATTTATTATAAATTTATATTTATATTTTATTTTTATTTAATATTTTTAAATTTTAATTAACTAATTAATTATAGATAATTTATAAATTATTTTTAACAATAAATATTTACTGTTATATTAAATTAAGTATCATCTAAATTTAATTAAAATTAAAAAAATAAATAAAAGAATATTATTAGAATATTCAATATAGTGCAAAATTATAGTGCGAACCGTTGGAGCTGTGATTTAAATTTTGCACTAGAATAGAGTGTGGTATGCACTAGAATAGTGTAACGGCTGGAGTTGGCCTTACATTTCATTTAATTAAATTTGTTTCTTAAAAACTAAATAAAAATAATAATAACTTTCTTTGTTTTTTTAAAGTAATTCTCCTTTTCATTTTAGTTATTAATATATACACATAGATTCTACGATTAAAAATCTATATTTTTAAGATTTTTATTTAATATATTAATATTATAATTTCATTAAACTAATTTAATTTTAATTAATAATTTTATAAAATAGTAATAATAATAATAATATTTTTTTTTTATAAAAAGTGATACTTATCATTAAAAAAATATTTATGTCTAGTTGCACAATTCTCAAAATAGAAAAAGTAATAATATTTTAATAAAAAATAATATCTGATAAAAGAAATTTGTATACATTTAATTAAACTATTTCATTAACAATCGGTAGAATATATAGAAAGTGATAATATTTTTAATAAAAAGTGATATCTAATAAAGGAAAAGTGATTTTCGTTGAATTGAATTATTAAATACTACTCGTTGAGTATAAACTTTGATAACATATTTAATAAAAATGTGATACTTGATGAAAGTAAAGTGATATACATTCAATTGAAATATTTCATTAACAATATTCTATAGAGTATATAGAAAATGAAAACATTTTTAATAAAAAGTGACACCAGATAAAGAAAAAGTGATAATCGTTGAATCGAACTATTTCATGAATAATTTGTACAATATAAAAAGTGATAACATTTTTAATAAAAAATGATATCTGATGAAAGAAATGTGGTATACATTCAATTGAACTATTTAATGAACAATTTGGATAGTATATAAAAAGTGATAATATTTTTACTAAAAAGTGATATCATATAAAGAAAAATGGTTAATATTGAATTGAACTATTTTATGAACAACTCTTATGATAAATAAAAAATGATAATATTTTTAATAAATAGTGATATTGATCAAGATGAAGTAATAGTGAAATATTAAATTTTTTTGTGAACAACTAATAGAATAAATAAAAAGTAATAATATTTTAATAAAAAATAATACTAATTAATAAAATTTAATTGTCAAATTAAAACATTTCATTAATAATTAAAAGGATTGAAAATAACAAATAGATATGACAAATATTTATGTGAAATTATTTTACAACTCTACAGTAACACTATATAATTAAAAGTGATAATATTAATTAATAAATAAAATAAAATATTTTTTATTATTTTGAACAAATTTTTAATATAATAAAACATTTTAAAATCTAATTGAAAAATAGAGTAAAACTTTAAGCAACAGGAAAGTAAATTTCCAAAGATTCTTCACGCGCCTGAAGAAGGATTATTGCAGCAGGGAAGTCTCGTCACCAATTGATTGGATTAACTCATTTAAGTGGGTAATTGGATAATCCTTCTCTTATAATAATGAGATCCGTGACATGGTCTTATCCAAAACCTTAGATTATTCATTAATTCAATTTGTATGACGTGTAATTTTCTCAAATTTTTTGAATTTTTAATGTTTTTTTAAATATTTTTCTTATTTATTTTTTAATTAACTTCCTTATTTAATATTTTATTTTTTAAATAATGTGTTTCTTATTTTTAATAATGATTAAATTTTTAATATTTTATTTATTTATTTGGGTATAATTAATTAATTACTTAATTTTTTAATGCAATAAATAAATAAATTAATATCAAATTAAATAATATCATATAAAGGGAAAAAAGAATATTTCATATGATATTCTCTCTCACCCCATCTATAAATAATATTTTTTGGTTATTCAATCTAAATACACACATTCTATTCTCCAAGAGAAATAAGAGATTTCTTCAAGATCTCTAGAGAATTGATTTATGAAAATATAAAAATTTATTTTAATAGAGCGAATCAAGTAGAAATTCTATATACCTCTAAAAAATCGATTCAATTATTCTTCAAGAGGAAGAGAACTGATTCAAGTATTCTTGAATCGATTTACTTCTTAAAAAGATGTACTTCTTAAAAACCAATTCTTCAAAAGGAAGAGAATCGATATCGATTCAAATATTCTTGAATCGATTTACATCTAAGAATGATTCTTCAAGAGAAAAAAAATCGATTCAAGTATTACCTCTTAAAAATCGATTCAAGTATTCTTTAAGATCTACCTCAAAATTATTGATTCAAATATTCTTCAAGTGAAAGAGGATCGACGATTCAAATACTCTTCAATCGATTTACCTCTAAAGAATAAGAGGTTGAAAAATTAATTCATGTATAGAATCGAAAGCTTAAGTTTTTTATTATTTCATATCAAATAACATTAAAATTAAGTTTGTAAATATTTCTTAATTTTTTTAAATTTAGTATATTAACGTTTATTTATTTACGTATATCTTAATTATTCAATTATGATATATGAATTATAAAATTTATTTTCTTTAATTGTTAATATAATTTGAAATTAATAAAATTAAATAAAAAATAAAATTAATAAATTTATTATAAATTTATAATCATTTATAGAAAAAAAGAATAGATTGAGATTTTTTATATATATAATTGATATTTATTTTAGAAAAA
Organism: Pogostemon cablin; assembly: GCA_023678885.1. Lineage (NCBI taxonomy): Eukaryota > Viridiplantae > Streptophyta > Magnoliopsida > Lamiales > Lamiaceae > Pogostemon > Pogostemon cablin. The sequence goes on along the minus strand of CM042989.1, from coordinate 22,799,220 downwards.
TAGTAAAATTAAGGATTTATTACTAAGAGTTACATACTTTGATCATAATTGCATTTAAATACAACAAAAAAAAAATAAAATTCTAACAACTATATAAATATACAACAAAGAGACAAAATTGTCCTTATATGGTTGTACATTTTTTTAGATAGACATGGGGAGTAATAAATAGTTTTCAATTGTATTATGTTGTAAAGTACTCCTTCCGTCCCATTAAAACGTGGACGTTTGCTTTTTGCACGTTGATTAATGAGTATAATAAATTAATGTGTAGTGAGGTGAGAGAAATAATATATTAATGTAAAGTAGGTAGGTGTATTAGTATGACATGTGGACCCATAGAGAGATGTTATTAATATGTGTGTGTCTTCTTTACCAAAAAGAAAAATGCACATTTTGTATTGGGACTGATGAAAATGGAAAAAAGCGTACGTTTCAATGATGGGACAGAGGGAGTAATATTTAAAAAAGAATACAAGTCAAGATTTTTTCAAATGACTAATTATAGTGTGCACCCGGGTGTACCCTAAGATATGGTGCGTATACAAATATAACAAAAAACATATACAATTATGAGCAATAATGTATACAATTTAATTGTTAGTTAAAATTGAGTGTAAAAAATATACAATTATTACAAAACACGTATACAAAATAGAATAATATGTATACAAAATAAAATAAAAAATCATACACATATTGGTGCACCCTTGCACCCGGGTGCACCCAATATACACTCCTTTCAAATAATTAAAATATATGTACATGTATATATTAACTTTTTACATGATTTAGTTATACGTTATATTATCAAAAGTCAAATGTTATAATTTATTGCAAATTCTCTACATTGATGAAAGAAATTATCTAGCTATAAGAAAAAAAAACCTCCTTAATTAATGTTGTTACATTATATAACACGAATTATTTAATTATTAAAAATAAGAATAATAATTAAATGATAATAAATTAAATTTTGTTACCTATTTAATTTATTTATGGGTAATACTCCCTCCGTCCGCCCAATAGGTATACATTAATTTATTTTTTGCACGTGAATTAAGTAGTATTATTATTTAATATATAGTGGGTAGTTGTATTAGTGAGGTGTGTGGGTCCCATATATTAAATGTATTAATGATGTACATGAGTCTCATGTGTTTAAAAAGGAAAATGTATACATTTAGTATGGACGCTCAAAATAGCAAAGTGTATACCGTTTCAGCGGATGGAGAGAGTACTAGTGTGCGCCTAGTGTACCCCAAGTTAAAATAGGTAGTGGGGTAGTTTTTTTGTATTTTTTAATTATTATTTTATTTTATTTTTAATGGTGGAGATTGAATTGTACATTAATCTAATGGTCAAAATTATCCAGCGTATCAATGCACCCGGTGCACCTAGTTAAACTCTTAATTTATATATTTAATTGGACTATTGAATAATTCATTTTTCACAAATTAGTATACGTGAAATGGTTACATCAAAATACATATAAGATAATACACCATAATCCATAAAAAAAAGATAAAAAAAAAAGATTTCATTCATAAAACCACTCAATAAAATACTTTGTCGATGTTAAGATTTACTGTTCACAGTGGAACACAATTCTTTAAAAAATGTCATGCATAGAAATTTATATTTTCTAAAGATTATAATATGTGGATGGGTGGATATATCATCAAACTTTACTTTGCAAAATTAATTTGACATCCGTTTGATAATTATTTATAGTCAATAATCAATGTAATAACAATGAAATCGTTAGTTGGATTCGAAATTAATACTGTATTAATAATGTATTTTTGGAGAAATATATTTCCAAAATAGAGGTTAGACTAAATTTGACTAAATAATAGAAAACGTATGGTCAAACAATTATTGCAACAATAAACTATATACTATATCCAACACCCAATAAAATTATTGCGCGCCAAAAAACGTTCTCACTTATCACTGCTGGAATAAAGGCTGCCAACGGCCCACCACCATATGACGGCGGGGCTCCGCCCACTGCCACCGTCTCTACTTTATTGCTACAACCTTCAGTGTAGCAGACCCCGATACCATTACTGCATATATATTGACTCACTCATTATATACCTACTTATATTCAATATTATCTCTCTCCCTCTTTCTCTCTCTACAGCTTTACATATACAGTACTTCCACTTTTGCTTTTTGGTTTTCTCACTTCCTTTTCTGGTCCTCCTCTCAATCATTGCTTTCTCACACACTTGCTTTCAGTTTCATCATGTTGAAATTGTGCCGTTGAAGCTCTGAATTTGTCGTTATTTTTCCCAATTTTGGGTTGCAATCATCAATGGCTAGTAGTGTCGTTTCGCAATCGGATGATGAGTACGAAGACTTGCAGTCACGGCGTTTCGACGATGGTTATAGCCTGAGCGCTGACGTCAGCGAGTCGGAGAGCTCGACTTCCAGCGCCGCCACCTTTTCTTCCGACCGTCGGGTGGCTTCGGCGTCGTCTCCGCTGGATTTGGCCTCTCATTTCGAGTGTTTGGCGCCGCCTCCGATAATGTTGCCGGTTGTGGGGGGTAGGCACGTCATTTTTCCGGCGGAGAAGACGGATAGAGATAAACCCGAGCCAGCTGAAATGTCCGGTGAGTTTCCGGCAATTGACGAATCCCTAATTGGTATAACAGTAAATCTGAATTCAATTTTACCAGAATTCTGTTGCATTATTTAGGCGTTTGGTGTTCAAATGAATTAATTAGAAATTGGGCATGTCTATCTTGTTATATCAGAAATCAATTTAGGTTAAATCCATATTTCCTTGTGAAACAGTTGATCTGATCATAATTAGTCTTTCTTTGAGGGCATTGCGATGGTACCTTTTGCCCTATTTGTAGTGTCGGATTCTTTTGTTTTAAGACCCTATTTTATACCATCCATGTGGGGTTAGCATGTAATTGCCATTTATAGATGCAATTCTGTAGAATTAGTATTATGTTTGTTGGATAATGTTTTCTGATTGGAATGTTGGTTGTCTGAATGAAGAGGCTGAATTGATGAAGGAACGATTTGCCAAGTTGTTGCTCGGAGAGGACATGTCTGGTGAAGGGAAGGGAGTAAGTACTGCTATGGCAATCTCCAATGCCATCACTAATCTTGCAGGTTCTTATACTTCACAAACTCCATTCCATTCCGCCTTACGTGATTCATAACTCTCATTTTTGTGTAGTGATATTGTTTTCTTGATTATTGATAGCCACTGTTTTCGGGGAGCTGTGGAAGTTGGAGCCATTGGCTCCACAGAGGCGATCGATGTGGCACCGAGAAATGGAGTGGCTATTGTGTGTTAGTGATTCCATCGTCGAGCTGGTTCCATCAGTTCAGGAATTCCCAGGTGGTGGGAGCTTTGAGATCATGGTGACTCAACAGAGATCGGACTTATATGTGAATCTTCCAGCTCTCAAGAAACTAGATGGAATGTTGATTAGCGTCTTAGATAGTTTTAAAGACACTGAATTCTATTACGTGGATCGTGGGATTGTTGTTGCTGATGGGGAAAATACTAAACCTTATCAAAGTTCACCATCTTCTAGGAGACCTTCCATAACACTGGAAGAGAAGTGGTGGTTACCGTTCCCAAAGGTACCGGCTGGTGGTTTGTCGGAAGAGATGCGGATGCGACTGCAACAGTGCAAAGAGTGCACACACCAGATTTTCAAGGCTGCTGTGGCGATTAATAGTAGTGTGCTTTCAGATATGGAAGTTCCACAAGTTTACTTGGAAAGCTTACCTAAGGTATTATGGGATTCTTTGTATGCTATTTAAACTCTATGTTTGATGAATTATTGCAATTCTGTTTCTAGTTCTCTTATCATAATCTAACATAGATAATGAATGGATTTGAGCATAACATTAGGTTTTGTGTACTTTCTTGTGATCAAACATCAACCCTAGCTTGTTCTGTTTCAGAGTGAGAAGGCTTGTTTAGGCGAAATCTTGTACCGTTATATAACTGCTGATCAGTTCTCCCCAGATTGTCTTCTTGATTACCTGGATCTTTCATCAGAATACAGTACTCTGGAGATAGCAAACAGGATTGAGAGTGCCATACACTTCTGGAGGCAGAAATATCAAAAGAAGAAACTAAATCAAGCGAAAACGGGCTCGTTTTGGGGGAGTGCAGTGAAGGGTCTTGTATCTGATGTTGAGAAGAGTAAACTCTACGCGCATCGAGCCGACACCCTCCTAAAGAACTTGAAGTTGCACTCACCTGGCCTCCCACAAACTGCTCTCGACATGAACAAGATTCAGTACAACAAGGTTTGTAGTCATCTTAATTCAAAAAATTCAAAGCTGTCTCATTCATTCTGATGGTTGATTGATGTAGGATGTTGGGCAATCAATTCTTGAAAGCTATTCTAGGGTGCTGGAAAGCTTGGCCTACAGCTTACTGGCAAGGATCGATGATCTTTTATACGTAGACGATGCCACCAAACGACGTGCAATGGCAGAGTCGATTGCCATGCTCAACAGGAGGGGATCAATGGCTGCTCATGATATGTATAACCAACACTCTCCAACTTCATTCTCCAACCACAGCTCCTATTCGTCTTCGCTAACCGGATCTCCGTTCCGTTACTCCATCCCAGTTACTCGTCGGCCGCCTAGACTATGCCGTTCAGTCAGCCACCCTGCTTCTGGCAATCCACTGGATTTAGGATTAGGAAATTAAATATGCTCTTACATTATGAAACACAGTAGACGAATTCTGACTTGAGGGGTTTACTAAGAGGTAACATATGCCAAGATATTACATACTTTTTAGTGATCTAATTGTAGTATTAGCATACTGGTAGTCTTTCGAGTTAGTATTTGAAGTAATAATAACCATACCTCTATTTGGTTCTCACATTCTGATAAACGAAGACTTGTTTATCTGTTAGAACTTCTGAAATTGAATTTTGTTGGGTATATTTGGGTTTCGATATAATATGTTGACTATAAAAATATGACAGAAAAATAAGAATGGAATTTGAGTCGAGCCAAGAGTTACACTCTTTCTCCTTAAGACGAAATTGCCCCGCTCTGGTGCTTACGGTTTGATGGCAATCATCTCTAGATACAACGACTCACATCTTGTGATATTAGTAGCACTACAAATCACAAGATACGGCGAACCAACCGATATTATGAACTCACCTTAGGAGTAGGACGACTTAAAAATGTTTAGAGACCAAGACTCTAATTACGGAAATATGTTCGTAGTGTAGGATCATGGAATGAGAGGGCCTATTTATAGATTTCAAGGCGTCTTTACACGAATTGATGCGACCGTTGGATTTAAATTTGAATTCAAATTCATATGTCTTTTAATGAAAAGACGCAACTTATTCAACAATCACAACCTTTGTTCGCACTTATTCATAGACACACTTTAATCTAATAGACACAATTTTTAAGGTTACTTTTCCATTCACCTAAAATTTCCAACAATCCCCACATGAATGGATAAAGTCAACTGAAAAGACTATGACACGGGAGACTGACAATAAAGTGAGTTCAAATGAAAAGATGTTACATCGAAATAGGTAGCTTCCGGCTTTGAACCTTCCCTAGTTGAATACTATCAGACATACTTGCAGTTTAGTGGACGTGATGCCTTGAACAACTCTGCTTTTGTGTATGCCAAGATAACAGTACCAATATAACACCTCTTCTAATACTTTTGGTTCTCATGGTTGTGTCCTTTTCGGCCATGGATCATATCTTGGATTCATAAGCGCTTCATTGAGGCGGCCAGTCCTCGCACTTACATAGGTGACCTCTTATCAAGTGTATCATATCATACCCTACTTTTATTAGGTTTAAGAGTCATTAAAAGCTTTTATGCTTATCCTTACCACACGTCAACATGTTCATTTGCACTTGATTTGTCTCTAGGAATGAATAATTTATTTATTTCAAGTGCACATCTGAACAAAAATAACTTAGTTGTCTCATTGAACCAAGTTTGTGGGATCTCCACTCATCATGGTTGAGTTACCGCTATAAATGTTCTTTAATGTGTGGCTTTTTATCCCATTCCTCTTAGACATGCAACATATTTGATCTCTATTTAAATTTTATTACGGATCCATTTAATTTTCTTGAGATCAGTTGCCTTACACCAACTTAACTTTAGGGGTTAAGCCCTCAACTAATAACCCCACATTTAAATGTCTAGGGGCATTTTTCCCCACATTTGAATGTTCACGGGGACTCTCCCCACATTTAAATGTTTCCGGAGGCTTCCCACATTACAGTCAATTGACCTTTCTTTTAAAATAATTAATCAATCAATCGATTGAAATAATTGTTTGAATTTGTTCATCATTTTTCAAGTCCAAAACTTTATAATTTAGGTCAACACACCCAAATAAAAATATAGTCTTTAACTATAATTTGCAATTACTCTTGTCAAGGATATAACTTTTCATGAAGAGACATCCCTTCATCAAGGGATACGATTTTTCATAAAGAGATTCATATCTTCATCAAGAAGACATATCTCTTCACCAAGAGACATACCCTTATATGAAGAGACACAACTCTTCTCCAACAGACATGACCCTTCATAGGAGAAGACACGATCCTCCACAAAGAAACATAAACCCTAAACCATATTCAGGATCTCCGAACTCCAACTTAAACAATCTCATAGCAGACAGAGCATACAACCTTTGGTACACAAAAACTGGGAATTCATATAATGTCATTTACCCCAATTTACAATCCATAATCACATATAATAAACACACTAAATGGAAATGGAAATTATGGAGGATGGTAGTGCAATTATCAAAAAGAATGGAACCACTGATTTCATTTTCTCAAACATAGTCCTTGTGTGAGATTGTTGGGCGCCCACATTCATAAGTTCTTCTGTGATATCTTATTAAACACTTGATAGGCACTATCAATCATACCAGTCTTCGAGTACACAGAGATAAGGCACTCCCAACAAAATCAATTCAACAAATTTTATTTGTTAAATTATTGTCGGCCACCAATATAAGATTTATTCACTCAATCAGAATTAATCAACATATCTATTTGCGAATGAATGCAAATTGAAATTTCACATTATCAACACAAAATATATAGGTGACGTGGCTCTTCAAAGGAAAGAAAAGGAAACTTCCCCTTATGCCACATGCAGTTACTGATAAACTTAATCCAACGTTAATTATCTCATTTTCTTCAATTTTCATAAATAAATTTACTTCGAAAATTATGTGGCCTAGCATTAACGGTTGCACTTTGTAATCAACGGTTTAGCAAATTAATTCTAATCAACCGTTGCAATTTTTCGAATGCAGAAACGGTTTAACAAATTAATTTTCTTTATTGTTTTAAACCATTTTTTTTTAAAATAAAGTGACGCATGCATCAACCAAAATAAATAAACTATGCATGCGAACTCAACTGAATCAACACCTCATTTCATAATAACAATTATTCAAACATGAAATAGACGGATGTAATAAGCGGTGCCTTTTGATCTCTCAAAGGCATTAACTATATGATCTCTTATCATTAATTGATTTCGAACTCATCTCTTATCATTAATTGATTTCGAACTCACTTTAGAAAATTTCATATTATATTGCTTCTACACTTACATGCAGATAGTATAACAATCACATGAAATTTTAAATCGCGTATCTTTTTTCTGTTTTAATAAGAATCTCCCTTTAATGTCCTTGGTAATAAGCCAATATTATATCGGAGCCATGAGCATAAATTTTCGTCTTAAGATTGTTGGGTATATTTGGGTTTCGTTATAATATGTTGACTAGAAAAATATGACAGAAAAATAAGAATAAAATTTGAGTCGAGTCAAGAGTTACACTCTTTCTCCTTAAGACGAAATTGCCCCGCTCTGGTGCTTACGGTTCGATGGCAATCATCTCCAAGATACAACGACTCACATCTTGTGATATTAGTAGCACTACAAATCACAAGATACGATGAACCAATCGATATTATGAACTCACCTTAGGAGTATGATGACTTAAAAATGTTTAGAGACCAAGACTCTAATTACGGAAATGTGTTCGTAGTGTAGGATCATGGAATGAGAGGGCCTATTTATAGATTTCAAGGCGTCTTTACACGAATTGATGCGACCGTTGGATTTCAATTTGAATTCAAATTCATATGTCTTTTAATGAAAAGACGCAACTTATTCAACAATCACAACCTTTGTTCGCACTTATTCATAGACACACTTTAATCTAATAGACACAATTTTTAAGGTTACTTTTCCATTCACCTAAAATTTTCAACAAATTTTTGGGATCAAGTTTAAAACTATGAAATTCAATCTTCAAATAAGAGGGAGGGAAGCAAGACTATGTGACCATCTTTCAAAGTGAGACCGTTTGTAACGACACTTTTTTTTTCTCTTTTCATTATTAGAATGCATAATTTTTACAATATTTTTTTAATACAAAAAATATAAAAAGATAAATCAGTAATCAATTTTATTGAGATATAAATACATTGCAGCGGGAAAATAAACTTTTTATTTTGAACGGGGATAAACTACCAAAAGATTTTAACTAATTTAAATTTCTTCAAATGAAAATCTAAATAATTAAATACAGTCATTTAATATCATTCATGGCTTCTCTTCATGTCTATCTTCTTAGTCTGAAAATGATAAATGAATTGGATGAACAAAACAACTAGCTTAGTGAGAAACTTGACTTGTCTACTATAAATACAAATACATTAATGGATGACGCTATTGCACCTTACATATTACTAAAGGAACCCGTTTTTCAAATTAAATGAGTTTGAAAAGACAAATAATCCTATCTTACATCTATTTAAAATTGAATCATCCAAAACTAAAATCCATCAAAAACATAATACTCACCTTCTTCGATATAAAATACTCATATTTTTCTCCACTTAGTTCACAACTTTTGTCATCGAATAAGCTATAGTTCAATGAAAAATTGAACACTTAAATAAATCTTGAATCATGCATTTGTAACTTTTCTAGTGATTTTTCTTCTCAATTTTTTTAATTAATCAAAGTATTATTAAAAGAATAGCAACATGAAGAAGAAGTAATTAGAATTGGCAGAATAGGAAATAAAAAGATGAAATTCAGCGCAACAGATTGGGGAGGAGTCAATATTATCCTTGCCACAAGCACCGATTGAGGACGGCATAACTACGGGATCAAAGTGTGTGGATTGCATCAGACTCTTAGATCATGTTGGGTGTGTGCATAGTAAAAGAGATATTTTGGATTTGAATTATTGAATTTTAAATAGATTCAAATAGGGTTACTTTTGTCTTTTCAGACCGATTTAATTTGAAAAATGGGTACCCTAACTAATAAGTGACAAAATTTCAAGAGAACATCATAAATTATGTATATCGGTGGTGTCTTCACTTGTACCATGGGGTACGGTCTGGTTCTCTGATCATTATTTCTAATTGTTTGATTCCTCTTTGTTAGGTTAACACCCTTTGTGAGAAATCTCTTCCTAGTACCATGGGTAATTCTTTCCCAGCATCCTTAGGAAAGACTTCTTACTTAGCTGTGCAAATATCGATTCCTGAATTAATGTATATATTCCGCAAAATATTCAACATGATAATTTTTAAATATAATCCCAACGGTGATATATATATAGAGAATGAACTTGTGGTCATGGAGTAGCTCCATCTTTTTCTATTGTACTTTAAACCTTCATCCATGGACTTTAAATTCTATTCCATCTTGTAATATTTCCCAATTTTATGATCCTTGAGAAACTCAAGTCCTAACACCAGTTGTTCTAGGAATCTTCACGCGACTTCTTCAACTATCACCTCAATTTTCAATCTTGAATTGTCTTTGATATCTCATGTTGTTGGTTGTGGGATGTAATATAAGATATCACAAGGTATATAATTCTCCTTTTTTGTGATACCAATATTATTTCGACTCCTCTCCATCCTTTTGACATTTTATTTCACTTTTAGTTGTGAACTTTCCAGATTTTTGTAGTATTTCAACAATCCGCTTCTTTTCCCATTTTCACTAAGCATTGTGTCAATTTGGAAAGAAATAATCCTTTATTCGAACTTTTGTCAATCCTACATAGGTTAATCTCTAATCCGCAAAATCATATCATGAATTGATGGTAGCTCAATCACTTCTAGTTTGGTTGTGCAAGCAACTCTTTCGAACACTTCTGGCATCTCGATATACTCCTTCATCTGGAATAAATACGAGTCATAATGTTAAATAGAACATATGAGATGTTGTAAGTGATAGAGTACGACCTATTTTCTTCTTTTATCAAATCTTTGTTCTTGAAATCTTGATGAAGTGTTAGTATTTTATTAAAATCCAATTCCATTAGATTGCAAATGATCTTTGGATATATGTAGGATGCCACATTTCTTGCATATAGATTTTTTGAAATTCCTCCCAATCACGCATCTATTGGGATTTTGATTCTCGTATCAAAGGTAGCAATATCGATTTGTACATTAGTACCTTCCTTGAACATGGCTTTGATAAGAATTTTGATGGCTCCAATATGAATCTAAGAAATTGTTCGACAAACTTCTTAATTGATCCTGTTGACTTCGTTTTTTATTTCATCAATAGGAACTAGTTGCATTTCTATTACGTTACTTGTGAGTTCCATAGGGATGACAGTTTTCCCCTTCGTCACTTTGTATATGATGTGATATATGTTCTCTCTTTCTAAAGCTGAGAAAATGCTCCATTCTTCCAACTGTAAGTCCATCATATAGATGGAGCCTCGGGTCCTCCTTCATAATTTTCATAAGTGCCTCATAAAAAATGGATGTCTAGAAAAGACTTCAGACATGTCCTCCTGTGTTTCTTGTTTGATGCTTTCTTTTCACCCCGACTCATCTTTAAGAGATTATTCTTGGCTGAGATATTCTTCTTCATAAATGCTCTCGTCTGAGGGTATATTTCTAAACTAATATACTAGTACTTAAGGGGTGGCGAAAAATACTGAAAACTCGATATACCAAGCTTGTCGTAACGAAAATTATCAAAAAATATAGAATTTTAGGTATATCGAAATTTTCGGTGCGGTATGGTTGCCCTACCGTAAATTTTGGTACTGTATTGGTAACATGTTTCAAAATTTTTGGTATTTGGGTATTTTTAGTATTCGGTATCGATATACCATACCGTGAATACCAATTTTTTATTTTTAAAAATTTTTAATTATATAGTATACTTTTTAGTACATTTCTTATTATTAAAATTTATATATCTAACTTTAAGAATAAATGATCTATATATTTAGTTTAAAATTTTATTTAAATATAATTTTATCTTATAATAAAATATAAATTTATTATTAAATTATATATTTAATAATAAAATATAAATTTATTATTAAATTATACTCCATCCGTCCCACAAATATTTGCACCCCTTTTCTGGCACGAAGATTAAGAAAAGTGATAACTTTTGGGGGTATTATGGTATTTTTTGGTAATAAATAAATGATAAAGTATGTTAGGTGTGTTAGGTAAGAGTGATTTTTTTTGTAAATAAAGTGTATGTGAAATTGTGATTTTGTTTGACTTTTTTATTTTTTAGGAATGTGCAAACTTTTGTGGATAACCCAAAATGGAAATTGTGCATTTGAAATGGGACGGAAGGAATATATATATATATATATATATATAATTTAATAATAAATTTATATTTTATTATAAAATTATGCATCACATTTATTTATATATATTTTTTTTTGTTAAATGTAAAAATAAACTCTAATACTTATAAGGGTCACTAATTAACAAGTGCAAAGTATTTCATTATTAATATAAAATTACTCCTCAATACAAAATTATATTTTATACTACACAAAATATCCACATTAACACTAACGTGCAAAATGTATAAAAAAAAGGCAGGTTATAAATTATCCCCTAAATCTCTCATCAATTTTTCCTAAAAAATAGCACACATATTCTCAACAATATGTGGAATTCTGACACTGTTTCTTTTTCGAACGTATCCACGACAATGGTGTTCATTTTTAAATTTTTTTTGATAAAGTAAAATTTTATTAATAAGAGAGATTGGTATGAGTAATACAAAGCTATTAAGATAGGTGTTCATTTTTAAATAGTTATGAACGGTGGTATACATTGTGTGAATGTTTATGTTCAATAGGCAAATATGTTTTGTGCGTGTGTACAATTAATTGAAATCTATTTTTTGGATACTATTTTTATGCATAAAATTAAAATGTTTCATATTTATTAATTAAACAAATATCACCATTTCAAGAACATGATTTATGCATAAATGTGAAATGCACATACATTCTATTCATGTTTATTGATTGTACAATTTGTCAATCATTTCTAGACTATATTTTTATACATAAAGCAGCACTGCTCATCAGTGTAAATCCTGTAAAATTCATGAACATTAGTGTGCATAATTTGAAATTCATAAAAATCAGAGACTTGTACAATCTCTTTAATTTCAGCGTGAAATCTCTTTGATTTTGGTAAGAAATTTATTTCATTTAATAAATATAATCGCAAGTTTAAGAGTGTAATTTTCCATAACACAATTTTCTTGTCCTACGCGCCCAATGAACCATCACTCTAGAATGCTTAATCTGTCATTCCACTTCGCCTTGATACCTTTCATCTCTCCTTTACGTTGATCGATAGCAAAAATAAAAAAATTGGAGAGAGAGAATTCATTTACGTTTTATATTTTTATTTAAAGTCAAAGTGTAATATTATTATATATGAAATATTAATATTTATCTATGACACAATGTATTCATTGGTAATAATTGTTTATTTATATATCTATTAGTAATTAGGCTATCCATACTTCTATCTATTAGTAATAATCTCTATTATTAAAAAAAAATTATTTAACTTCTAATACGTGCATGTAGGCGAAATATTTACTTGAGTTGAGAAAGGCATTAATACACGACGCACAGACTAAACTCAAGTTGAATCCCTATTATATATTCCATGTTTCATTTGTGTTTTCTTTAAATAAAAAAAATTATATCCTATAAATAACCATTAAACTTTTGGGGCATGTATTGAAATTTGAATTATGACACATAACAAATATTTAATTTATATAATAGGAGATGAAATATCGTTGTGTAATATATGATCCCATTTGGACTAAACTTACTTTCGTAGCAGTTTAGAAGATTTATTGTCAGTAGAGTTGAGAATAACAAGGCCCATGCATTAATGATTCGAGTGTGCGAGTGACCAAAAAATAAATTAATTTAGTGATAAATTGTCAGAAATTCAATCATAAGACTACGTACAAATACATGCCCTTTAACCCCAAATACATGCCCAACACTCTTCTCTCTCCCAACACTCTTCTCTCTCTTCTTGCATTTCACATGTAAAAAAATAAATTGGCTTTATTTCCTAATAAAAGAATTTGGATAGCTAAAAAAAAACTAGTGATAAATTTGATACACCAAAAAAAAAAACATTTTAAGAAAATATGCATGCTTAAGAACTCCTTGATGTTCAATATTCTCAATCTAGCAAGAGAGATCATCATAATCACATACACACTCGTTCACATTCATCATATTTAGGTTTTTTAGTCTAAGACTATTCATTAATATTAAATAATTAGTTTTTGGCTGTTTTTTTATTATTATATAAAGGAAACTGGGTTAATTTATTGTTCATAATTCATATTGTTAGGGAGATCATATCAAAAATTTTCTTAAATATATATCCTATATATTAATATGAAGCTGCCTAATGGATATGGATTTTATCACTTCAAATGGGCTATTATTTTCATCAAGAAACTATAGCTAGTCACAACAAGTTCAAGAATGGAAAACCTAGATTTGGTAGGTTTAATTTTGTTGTGACATAAAGACAAAGAAAAAGAAGTATATAGCTAATGGATCAAATATGAGTAATTAATAAACTAAATGGCATGATGAAGATCTGAACACTGAAGTTGAGAAATGTGGAATTTAAATGACATCATAATACGTGCATGAAAACAATCTAATGAGCAAGAAGAATCCCTAAACCTTACCTTAATCTGCAAACAGAAGAGAGAGAGAAAAAGGAGTGAGAAAGAAGGGGGTTGTGTCAGGGAAGCAATTAGATTCACAAGGGTTTTGCAAAGAGAAGCCAACAGAGCTCCATTGGCAGTATGCCCACCTCCTTAATGAAGATTAAAAAAAAAAAAAGAATTACATTAAATAAAAGATACTACAAGGAGGTGGACAGAATGCCAAGAAACTCTGTAAGAAACCCTTTGACAAGCCCACCATGAAGTTCAACAAAGCACCACTCTCTCTCTCTCTCTCCTCCCACAACAACCCAAACACAGAGTGCAGTAATTGCAAAGAGGTACTACAACACATGGAAAAGGGGACAGTCGGGGCTCTATTTAAGATGTGAGATGAGAATAAGAGAGAGATAGGGGTAGTACACTTTTAAGACAAGAGAGAGAGAGATATGATGAGAATAATGGTAAGAAGAGCAGGTAAGATTAATTAAATCAGATTGGATGGTTCATTCAATCTCTGGGGCATGGGTAAAGAAAAGGATCAAACAACACCAGAGAATCATCATACTACTTACACAAACCTCATCCACCCACCCCCAACCCCCCACCCCACCCCACCTCACCTAGGAAGCCCTCCTCGTTTGTGATGAAAGCAAGCTCTGGAGGGGGAATGATCATGACCACCACCACTAAAACCCTATCACACTTTTCTTTCCTTCAATTCTTGTGTATTCTTTCCTTCGTGATAAAAGGAGAAAGGAATTAAAAAGGCTTCTTTCTGCGTTTTTTTTACCTAATGCGTACGGAGACCTTTTATATTAGGTCAATTACATCTTCAATCTATCAAGCTTAAGTTTTCCAAAATGTCGAAATTATGTCCTAAATATTTTTTTGGAGAAATGGGTAACAAACCCAAAATGGGTACTCCCTCACCGTCTCACAGTCTAGGTTACCTCTTCATCGTTATTGTATATACGGCGTTTAAAAATTTATTTTTTTACAACTTGTAGATACTGAGTTTTAAAAAATTATTTTTTTACCAATTTTATTGACTTTTAGGGATATTGTGTTATACTCCTCCCGCCCCGCCCAAAGGGTTATTTTTGCTTTTTGCACGTGGATTAATGAGTATTATTATTTAATGTGTAGTGGGTAGTTGTATTAGTGGGAGTGTAGACCCCATATTTTAATTGTATTAGTGGGTGTCTGTGGGTCCCATGCATGTAAAAAAAGAAATGTGACTCTTTGGGTGGGACGCCCAAAATGGAAAAAAGAGATCCTTTGGGTGGGACGAAGAGAGTATTCCTGCCGAAAGGTCCTCATTTTACTATATTGGGCGTCTCATTCAAAGGTTCCCATTTTCCCTTTATAGTAAAAAGGGTCCACCACTACCCATCACATCTCTCTAATACAATTAATACACATAAAATAAAAATACTCTTTAATCCACCTGCAAAAAGTAAACTGTCACCTTTGCCCGAGACAGAGGGAGTAATAATAAATACTCTCTCCGTCTGTCGAAAAGGTACACATTTTGCTATTTTGGGCGTCCGCACCAAAGATATACATTTTCTTTCTTAAATACATGGGACCCACACACATCACTAATACATTTAATATATGGAACTCACACACTCCACTAATACAACTATCTACTACACATTAAATAATAATACTCCTTAATCTACGTGCAAAAAGCAAATGTATACGTTTGTGGCGGACGGAGGGAGTAAATGATAAAGTAAATAATGTAAGATAGGTCTGAGTAGCACTTTTGAAAATATGATGTAATGAGAGTTTTTTTTTTAACTTTTACTTCCTATGTTCGCTTCTAAGGTGTCAATTTTACTATTTTTGGCGTTCGGTTCAAAGGTATCCATTTCCTCTATTTAGTAAAAAAGTACACAATATGACCCATCACTTCTCTCTAATACAACTACCCACTTTACATATAATAATAATACTCTTTAATCCATGTGCAGAAAATAAACAGACACCTTAAAACCGGACGGAGGGAGTACTATTTGTGGAGGGTAAATAGTATTGCGAGCCAAACAAATTAGGTAGGAGTGAAAAGCTTGTTAGGATTGAGGGAATACTATTTTTAAGAAAAGTGTTAAAATGTTCAAATTTATAAAAATAGCATCGACTCGATTAAAATAAATGACTCGATTGTAAATATTTCAATGTTAAGTTGGAGTACATATTTATAGGAAGGCTAAAACTTTTAAATCGAGTTAATGATATTTCATTATTTTTTTATATTCAAACATCTTTATCTTTATATATAATAAAACACACTTTAAAAGTCAAAATTAAACTAATTTTTTTCCTACCATTTTAATCTACCTAATTTAGTTTGGTAATATTAAATCTTGGCCCTTCATTAGTTATTGTAAAATCTCATCACTTGATTGTAATTACAAATCTTTAACAACATCTCATCCATTTATTTTTTTTAATCGCATCCATTCATTTTCTTGGCCTCCCATAATATATGAGTATATTTTTAAGTAATTTTTTTACGTGAATTCATAATATTATTTAGACAGTCTTTATATTCATTGTTGTAATATTTTATTTATTTTATATATTATTATTTTATTTTTTTTATTTTATCTCATCCATTCATTTTTTTGGCCTCCCATAATATATACTCCATATGTCAATTGATTATTCATATATCTAAGTAATTTTTATCTTATTCACATGAATTCATAAAATAAATAAATATTAAATAAGTACGGGTAACCCGCAAATTTTGATAAATGAGTATGAGACGGGTACGAGTATGATAATAATTTTTTTTAACGGGACGGGTACATATACGAGTATTTATTAAACATCTCATTCCTTGATTGTGATTACCCATCTTTAACAACATCTCATCCATTTATTTTGTTTTTTTATTTTTTCTCATCCATTCATTTTCTTAACTTCCCGTAATATATATATGTCAATTAATTATTTATATATCTAAGTAATTTTATTTATTTTACATGATTTCATAATATCATTAGGACAATTTTATCTAAATTATTTTTATTTTTTAAAGGTAAATTTCTTTTAATTTTTTTTTTATTTTTTATAAATGGGTATGAGACGAATACGGGTATGATAATAAATTTTTTAATGGGACGGGTACATATACGAGTATTTAATAAACAGATACGAGTATAAGTACCTAAAAAATACTGGTACCCTGCCCGTTGCTATCTCTATTCCTATATGCTATAACTTCATACTTTTATTTTTGTTTATTTCAAAATTTATGCACATAATAATAATATATAGTACAATATTAACACTCTTAGGGTACCACAAAATTAAAATAAATCATTAAAAATTATTTAATCATTTAAATAAATTACATACCCTTTAAATTATTATCGGATCGGAAGTAGTATATATACATATATATACACATTTAAAATAATATTTTGATCAATTTTTTTTCAAATTATTTAAATAATTTAAATAAATTACAAACCCTTTAAATAATTTAATCAATTTTCAAATCTCTGATCTAAAAAGATTACAATGTGATATCCTTGCACCTACTTTAAAGGTGGTCATTTTTATTTTTTCACGTGAATTAATGAGTTTTTTTATGTGCAGTGGGTAACTGTATATGTAGTGAGTCATATGTGGAGCCATTTTACTAAAAGAAGAAAATTGATATATTTGAAGTGAACACCCAAAAT
The DNA here is from genome assembly GCA_023678885.1 of Pogostemon cablin. Lineage (NCBI taxonomy): Eukaryota > Viridiplantae > Streptophyta > Magnoliopsida > Lamiales > Lamiaceae > Pogostemon > Pogostemon cablin. Next base: position 22,781,454 of record CM042989.1, on the reverse strand, counting down.
AGTAAAATAAGGACCTTTAGAATGGATAGAGGGGTGTGTGTGTATATATATATATATATATAATAATAATTAAAATTAAAAAATAAATAAATTAAATATCAACCATGTTCTCAAAAAATTACAATGTGATAATACTTCTGCATACTTTAAAGGTGGTCATTATTTTTTTCACGTGAATTAATGAGTATTTTTTTTATGTAAAGTGGATAATCGTATACAGTATGTAGTTAGTAGTGAGTCATATTTTGGACTTTTTACTAAAAGAAGAAAATTGATACATTTAGAGTGAACACCAAAAATGAATAAGGACATGAACATCAACCATGTTCTCAAAAAAATTACAATGTGATAATACTTCCACCTACTTTTTAAAGGTGGTCATTATTTTTTCTCACGTGAATTAATGAGTATTATTTTTTTATGTGTAGTGGGTAATTGTATATGTAATGTCATATGTGGGACCATTTTACTAAAAAAAGAAAATTGATACATTTGGAGTGAACACCAGTAAATAAGGACACCTTTAGAATGGACGGAGGGAGTATATATAAAAAAAATTTAAAATTAAAAAATAAATAAATTAAATATCAACCATGTCCGAAGGAGATAATGAGATAAGGATGCCAGTAAGAATGAAAGAAGGACTCTTTTTTTCCGGTCCTCAAAATGGGAGAAAGAAGGTAACTAAAAGTGCCACTAAATCAAATCAGAATAGGATAAAGAACGCACGAAGGATCAGAAGATTCTAAAAGTCTCCTTTCATTACTTATGGATAAAGCTCTTAACCTTAAACTTTTACGAACAGAAAGATCTTCAAATTATAAATAAGAATAAGAGTCTTTCAATTAGATGTGCTCCTTTGCAACTCACGGTAAATATGATTGCTAGTTTATTACTAATAGAATGTTTGTTAAATTCAAAAGGTCATAGTGGAATTTTTCCCATATTTTTATTTTAGAAGTTCAACTTTGATCGAATCAAATGAGATCATGTATGTTTTTTTTTTTTTTTCATGTACTGTTCCAATTATTAGATTTACATCATATAAGTGTTACCACAACTTTCTAAATTACTCTGTGTACTAGGGGTTTGTATTTTAGGCGCCGCCTATTCGCACACACCGTTTTATTTCATACATCCAATTATATTTACACATACAAAAATAATATATACACACATTTGGAAAGTTCTACATTACTCTTAATGAAATACATCCATATACACCATCTATTCCCTCCCACAAGTCCCACATTTAATGTAAACATTAAATCATATACCCTTCACTTTGCATATTTGAAACAAATAAAAAAAGAAAAAAGAAGAGAAAAAGGAAGAGAAAGAGGAGGAGAAGGTAGGAAGAAGAAAGAAGAGAAGATCAACATCTACTACCAAGATCTTACATCAAACATATACACTGAAAACTACATTTAGTAGAAGGAAATGATCCCTACGTACAAAAGAAACTGGAAACTAAAGTTTCGAGTCGACCGAATATTGCAGAAAAATACACACTATTTGACGGCTTGTGGTCGAAATTTTTGAAAAATGTCGGTCGTCGGTGGTCGAAAATTTTAAAAAATTTCGACCACAAGTGGTAAAAAATATTGGAAAATTTCAACCACCTGTGATCGAATATGGTAAAGTTTTTTGGCCCTGTTTGGTCGAACAATGCAGTGACGAAAAAAAAACATGAGAAATAACTTTTTAATTGTTGTAAACACATAAATATATGTATCTTTAAGTCCTTAGGTGTTTTTTCTTCCGACATGATGCCCTTCTGAGCGAATGTGAGTGTTTATAGATGGAGAAAAAAATTAAGTTTAGTGAATGCTTGAGGAAGAAGAAGTGTGTGTGTTTTGTTTATGTGATTTTTGCTCAAATGTTTGATGTGAATGTGTGTGTATTTATGTTTTTGTGATTTATTATTGTTAAAGTGTTTGGTGTGTGTATGTTTGTATTTATTATTTTAGAAATAATATTGTAATAAGTTTGTGTATGCCTAAGAGATAATTTAGTAATTTAGTATATATATGAATTAATTTTAAATTTAAATGAATGTATGAAAGTAAAACAATGTATACGAATAATCGCGATCTATATTTTATGAGTGAGGCTCCTGTGCACCCAGGCGCACGGATCACATTTCGTGCGCCTTTACAATTTTCATGTCCCTTTACAATTTAAACCCCTAGCAATACATAGGTTTAAATAGGATTGGAGGGGAGGGTGTGTTCACATGGGGACACGGAGCATCTTTCCGTGTCCCCGGGCGCATAGGAGCTTTTGCCATATTTTATTAGGGTTCAATTCTTTTAATAAAAATTATGCCGGGAACATGAAGAATGGCAGAATGCCATTATAGAATTGGATAAGATTGGGTTGGATGGAAAAATTAATTTAGATTGATATTTGCACTACGGTACAACGCTTTTAAATGTGTGGTTCTCTCGTAAAAGTAGAAACAAAGTTTAAAATATTATAAACGACAGTTATTTACACCCTAAATTTACTAAACAAATTCAAATTACTAAACGTACCCCACTAAAATTAAAAGTTACATATTTAAATTACTAGACACACCACACACAAGACAACTTTACCATTTTACTTAATATACCCAAATTAAAAAAAAAATTAATCACAAAATAAAAAAATAAAAAAAGAAAAGAAAAAACGTCGATTTGTTACAAGAAATCTTTCACTTAGTTCCAGATTACTAACAAGATCTAGCAATTCTTAAGAAACCAAATAAAACGTTACTTTCTCTATTTAATCGAGAATAGACGATCAAAGGAAAATATCTACCCACTATCATTTTAAAAAAAAAAATATTTATTTATATATGAAACTTAGAAATTCATCATTGATTGTTGAATCTGTCTTACGCCCCAAATAATTTTGCAGAAGACTTATGAATTTCTGGATTTTCGACTGATAATAGGATGAAAAAAATGTCAGAAAAAATGTAAACGAAGAGAGCACTGAAAATCTGGAGGGGATCAGTAGCAGTGTTCTTGCTGGCCTCTCCTCTCTCTCATCACACTACAAAAAAATTACTCGACAGTGACGGACTTTTGTAATGGAAAATTTGTCATTACAATTGTGACGGACTTTATGACTGCATTTTGAAAATAGTGACGGCTAATAGTTGACCGTTTAAAATTTGGTCATTCCCGATTTTTGTAACGGCATTTGTGACAAAAAAAATTGTGACGGACTTTTTTCCGTAGCAAAATATTTTTTTTATTTTTTAATTAGTGACGAAAAAATATGGTCACAATGTAAAGGGTCATATTTTTGACGGATTTTGTGACGGACAAAGTCCGTCACAATTTACAGTTTAAAAAAATTATTAAAATTGTGCTTGTTCGTTGCACATGTACATTATGCTATTGAATTTAATTATATAAAACAAAAGGTTAAACTTACATGTTTTTTTTAAAAGAAATTATTATTCTTTTAATATGTATTGTGAATTTATTTAAACTTAAATAATTGAATATATTGTATTGTTGTATATAATAATATTAATTTTAAAATCAAAATAATTATAAGAATATAGTTACTTCTTCCTTTCTTTTTTTAAATAAATTATTATTTTTTTAATATTTATTGTGAATTTATTTAAACTTAAATAATTAAATATACTATGTTGTATATAGTAATATTAATTTTAAAATCAAAATAATAATGAGAACAAAGTTTTTTTAAGAAATTATTATTCTTTTAATATTTATTGTGAATTTATTTACCTTGAATAATTGAATATACTGTGTTGTATAGTAATGTTAATTTTAAAATCAAAAAAATTATGAGAACATAGTTACTTTAATTTTAAACGGCAATGAGTTGTAAGAATTGTTATAATTTAAATATTTATGTGTCTTAATTTTTATTAAATAATATAGTCATATGATGAATTAGTAATTAAATAATAAAACTTTTAAGATTATATATATACGAGTACAGATTCCCGCGTAATACACGGATGAATTATTATAACCAATCAAAAAATATAAGGGAGGATTACTACTAGGTACACTAAAAAATCCTTAATTACTATGAGATACAAACATACAAAAATATTACTACTAACTACATAAATATATAGTGATATTCCAATATTACCCCTACAATGTGCTGCACATAAATATTTGTGTGCAGCAAAAGTTCGTGTGCAGCAAAAGTGTGTGCAGTAAAAAAAGTGTGTGCAGCAAAAAAGTGGTGGTCCGGCGGTGGCGGCAGAGGTCCGATGACTTTTCGGCGGCCAGCCGGCATTTCGATAGTGCTACGGCGACCGGCCGATGAAGCTCCGGCGACTTTTTGGCGATCCGACAATGCTTCATCAACCATTTGGCGGAGCTCCGGTGACTTTCCGGCGGTTCGGCGATCGGCCGGTGGCGGTGGTCCGGCGGTGGGTGAGTGTTTAGGGTTTGTGGTTTAAAAGTGTATGAGTTTAGGGTTATATTTGATATTTTATTTTAATATTTTAAATAAATGTACCTCATAGTAATTATGAGTACAAAGTATATACCTATGAGTAATTTTTCCAAAATAAAATTAAAGGTGGTATTTAATTTATAGATATACATAATTTAAAAATATACATGAATAATAATAATAATAATGATAATAATAATAATAATAATAATAAATAAAAGTAGAAAGATTATATATGTAATATTAAAACAAAAAATAAAAAATATACAAAATTTAACCACGTTGCGACACCTTATACTTTTAAAAATTTATTTATAGCAGCGTATTTGTAATTAGTATATATAAAATATATATAAAAAGAAAATTTGATGATTAAATTAAAAAAAAATCGTGTATTTAATTGATAAAAATAAAGTTTGTGATTGAATTTAGAAAAATATAAAGATTATGTATTTTCTAAAAAGAGAATTAAATTGAGAAATTAGGAGAATGTTATTTATTTTAATTTAATACAAATTAACCTATTTTTCATCTATAAATAAATAATATATTTAAATATTATTTATAGATTGAGAATTTAAAATTTATAAGGATTTTTTAATTTAATTATGACAATTTTAATATTTGTCATAAATAAATAATAAAATAAATTAATTAATATTTTAATATTTATTTGTCATATTAATATATATTACATTAATTAATAGTACCACCATATTTATTTTGAAAGTTGGTTGATGTTATTTTAGTACAAATTAATTGAATATATACAATATTTATTAAAGACTTACACAAAACAAATCTAGCCAAATTGGCTCAACACTTGCGCACAAACACTCTTGCTTAATGTCCACCCAGGTTCAAACCAGGTTGGGGGCGAATCTACACAATTAAATTCTAAAGAAGGTATAAGGGGTAGAAATGTAATAAAATATAAATGGGTTAGCGGTAGCCGGTCCGGCTGGAGCCGTCAAGCACTTACACGTGTAACAAGGTTCGATTCTTGCCTAATCAATTTTTTTAGAATTTAAGTTTGTGACGAAAAATTCCATCACAAATGAAATCCGTCACAAAAATCCATCACTAATGTTTTCCGTCACAAAATCCATCACTAATTATGACGGGACCGTCACAGACACTTGACGCATGTTCGGGTGATGGGCACTTTCCCGTCACAAAGTCTGTCACAAAGTTCGTTGGCCAGTTTATTTGTAGTGTCATCCGATGAACATCTTGAAAAAATTGAAGAGCAAGAGAGTGTAACCTTGAATCAAAAAAGAAGTTATGGTTGATCAAGATCGAATCTTCCTTCAAGAAGAAGATCGACATGATTATAGCATTGCTCCAAAAGTACCTAATCATGATCCCTAGGTTTATTGCAGAACTTGGAGGAGTTTAGAAACGACAGATTACTTGGGGTGCATTTATAAATCTCATTGCAGTGCATTTAGAAATTTAATTATAATTAATTTTATTTTATTATAAAAGGGTATTTACGTCTTCTCACATAATTATTTTTTAAATATATAATTTAATGGGGTTCATTTAGTAGATTCGGGAGTGCAAATAGCAGCCCCCTATTCTGAAATATCCTCGATATTTCCACGATATATACATTTTTGGAGGGTATCATTATCGATATTGTGGAAAATGATATTTCTTTTTGATATTGGGAAATATCAGAAAATATCGATTAAAATATCGATATTGGTTTGTCACAGTTCAAAATTTTCTGAATGTTGAGATATATCGTGGAAATATCGATAAAATATAGAGGATATATCGAAAATATCAAAAAATTACACATAATTTAAAAGAATTTTATAATAATTTTTATTTTATTTTTATCAACAAAATACATTTTTTAATTAAAATTGTTATCATTTTTAATTAATATATTATAATTAGTAAATAAAGAGGTTTCATGCACACAATACGCTTTGATTAAAAATACAATTATTTTGCCACAATTGCACATGATAGAACGACATACTACTTGCACATTTAAAACTATATTAAAAATTTCTCTAATTCGATGAGCTGATACCAATATTATTTAGATCAATACGACATGACATGTTTTACCCTCATAAATAATCATTTTGATATTATTTATTATGTATTACACTTGAACCCTCATAAATAATTATTTTGGTTTTATTTATTATGTACTCCCTTCGTCCCACCCAAATAGTACCATTTTACTATATTCGGCGTCCCGTTCAAATTGCACAATTTTTCTCTTTTAGTAAAAAGGGACCACCAATTGCCCACCAGTACCCATCACATCTCTCTAATACACATACCCACTTTACATAAAATAATAATACTCTTTAATTTACGTGCAAAAAGCAAATGACACACTTTGATCGAGACGGAGGGAGTATTAAACAATTTGTGTGATTTCAAACTATTTAAATATGTTGTTATTGATCTACTTATCATTTAATATGACTTTTATTGTGATTTTAAATTGTATTTATATATTAAAATTAGTTATAATATGATGTAAATTTGAGTTAAATTCATTTTTTGCTCTATAACTAAGCAAAACTTCGATTTTTGCCCTAAAAAAGATAAGTGGTTCAGTTTTGCCCTATAACTAACGAATCGTTTCAAATTTTGGCCAAATTTTGTCAGAATGCGAATTTCACCGGAATTCGCCACGTTATAATTCAATTTGGAGGTTTCCGGCTGGTCAATCCGATGTGGTAATTTTAATTTTTTTTTTAGCCTGGAGTTAAATTCATTTTATGTTCTGTAACTAAGCAAAACTTTGATTTTTACCCTAAAAAAGATAAGTGGTTCAATTTTGCCCCATAACTAACTAATTGTTTTAAATTTTGCCCAATTTTCACCAGAAAATGCGAATTTCACCGGAATCCGCACGTCATATTTCAATTTAGGTGTTTCCGGCTGGTCAATTCGATGTGACAATTTTGACTTTTTTTTAGGCAATGAATCCTCCACGTCATATCTCACATAAAGTTTGAAATGGGACGGAGGAAGTATGTTTCATTTTGGTGAAAGCATTGTATTTATCTTCCCTCTTACGTGCCAATCATATAAGCGTAGCTGATGCACGAAAATTACGCAAGATTCGACGTGGAATTAAATAAAATTTCAATTATTAACCAAATGGGGAAGAGCGTGACGTAATTTATCCTTGATTGTTTTGCTTATGTCATTAGATTGGCCCCCAAGACAGTTTAGACCAATTAAAATTGAACTCCTGCATCTGATTATAAACATAAATAAATAATATTAATTATACTCCCTTTGTCTCGCGTTAATATTGATGTTTGTTTTTGGTACGAAGATTAAGAAATATAATATTTTAATGTGTAGTGAGGTGAGAGAAATAATATTTAATATAAAGTGGGTAGTTGTATTAGTGTTGTGTGTGGACTCTACATAAAATAATTAATTATTTTGTGTGGGCCCAACTTGATAAAAAAGAAAATGTAAACCTTAATATGGGACAACCCAAAATAAAAAACGTAAACATCAACACGGGATAGAGGAAATATAATTTATATAAATATGAATAATATAAGTGGGCACTGTAAAATGTAAAGTATCTACTGAGATAGGATGGAGAACAAAGGGGAGGAGGCATCAAGGCCTAAAGTTGCGGTGGATTTCGGCGAAATTCGCTTAATGGATCGAAGCTGCTGGAAACCCCCAAATTGAAGCATGACGTGGTGGATTCCGGCGAAATTTGTGTTTTCCAGCAAAAAATTGAAACGATTCGTTAGTTATAGTGCAAAATTGAACCACTTATCTTTTTTAGAGCAAAAATCGAAGTTTGGCTTAGTTAGATGGCATAAAATGAATTTAACTCTAGAGTAAAAAAAGTCAAAATTGCCACGTCGGATTGACCATCCAGAAACCCCCAAATTGAAGCATGACATGGCGGATTCCGGCGAAATTCACATTTTTCGGCAAAAGTTGGGCAAAAATTAAAACGATTCGTTAGTTATAGGACAAAATTGAACCACTTATCTTTTTTAGGGTAAAAATCGAAGTTTTTCTTAGTTATAGGACATAAAATGAATTTAACTCTGTTAGTTAAATAATAATTTTTTTTCAAGTTTCCGTATTTTTAAAATTTTTACCGATATCAATATTTTATATATCCATCGATATATCTATAAATTTGAAGTACCGATATTTTTACTGATATCGGTATTATAAACTTTGCGTAGAACTAATGAAAGCGTGATTCGTGTATTCAAATTTAACTAATAAAATTATTATAGTATGAAGTGGGAGGTCGTTTCCTTGAAATACTTCATTTTACTTAATTAAACAGTACTCTCTTCTCTCGACACATGAGCTGCGCTTATACGGTTTAAACGAAAATTAAGGAATATAGTATTTTAATGTGTAGTAAGTTAAGAAATATTTCATCTGTCTGCTTTTAAGGTGCCCATTTTGCTATTTTTGGCATCCGATTTAAAGGTATTCATTTCCCCTATTTAGTAAAAAAGTACACAATATGGCTCATCACTTCCCTCTAATACAACTACCCACTTTACATATAATAATATTACTCCTTAATTACGTGCAAAAAACAAACAGACACCTTAGAACCGGACGGAGGGAGTATAATATTTTAATATATAGTGAGTAGTACTACAATATTAGTGTTGTGTGTGGACCCATGAATATATGGAGTAATTATTTTGTGTGGATCTCATTTACCATAAAGGAAATGTAACTCTTTTGGAGGGGACGTTATAATTAGTAAAATGCAACTTTTGTGGCGAGACGGATGGAGTATCATTTTTCAATTAAAAAATATTATTCCCTTCATTCAGGTAAACTATCAATTTGCTTTTTACATGGATTAAGGAGTACTATTATATTATATAAAGTACGTAGGAGTATTAGTGGTGAGTGGTGGCCGGTGGGTCATGTATGAACCTTTTTTTTTTTTTTTTTGCTTAAAAAGAAAAATGGATATTTTAGAGTATTAGACTTTTAAAATGACAAAATGATATATTATCAAGAAATATTACTTTTTATTTATCTTATAAAATAATCATGAAACTATAGTTTAGGCCTATTAATGTGCACACGTGAGGGTTACAATACATCCCGATTAATTTGCACATGTTAGGGTTTAGACCATTTACAGGAGGGCCTTGGGGAAGTCGAAATTCCCTTCCTAATTTTACTTACTTTTTTTCAAGTTTTACGTTTTCCATTAGTCGTTTAATGGAAGGTACCAAAATTTCAAAATTGCAACTTATTGGACAGAGAAAAAGAAGAAGGAGAAGAAATTATTCGTATAAAATTAAAAGTGCAATTTTCTTGTAGAATATTACAAAAATTGTATAATAATTCAAATATAATTTACATCATTTTGAGATAATTATTTTTTAATCTTAAAAGTAATTCCTCTATTACACCGAAAGATCCTCATTTTACTATATTGGGTGTCTCACTCAAAGGTCTGTATTTTTTCTTTTAGTAAAATGACCCCACATATGACCCAGCACTTACTACCAATACAATAACACATTATACAAAAAATAATAATACTCTTTAATCTACGCAAAAAAAAAAAAACAGGACTTTTGCCTGAGATGGACTGAGTATTAATTTTCTTTTGAAATTTATAAGATTTGATCTGTAAGTTATGCCTAAATTCATTTTTAGTCTTTTCTTAAGTATTTCCATTCTAAATTTTGATTTTTTTTTTCCAGTTTTGATCTAAAATAATTGAAATGTTAAAATTGATGGTGGAAACTCGCATATGATTATGCTGAACCCCCAAAATTGAAGATTATGTATGTCATTGTCATGTGCAAGTTTTCAATATCAATTTAAAATGATTAAAATTAAAAAATAAAATAATAATAATAATAAACAAAATTTAAAATGACATACTCAAAAGACTTTTTTTTTACATTTAGAATAAATTGTATTAAAAAATTGGAATCAGCTGGAATGGACCAAGAGTAATTATAAGAGGAGCATTCTTAGTATAAAAAGCAAATTCATGAGCAGTGGGGTTCTCTGAACGACTTATCCAAAAATACACGGGCTAATGAAGTCTTCAAGAATACCACGAATATCAGCAAGGATAGGTGCAGACAATGCATTCGGTTCAAGGTGGCCTAAAGCAGCAAAAATAATACGTTCAGGATCTCCCAAGAAAGAAACAGATGTTAACTTCAACCTTTTAGCAGCATACAAGCTCTCACGAAGAGCAAGGATTTCGCTACTTCAGATCTTGAACGCTTGTGAATTTCTTACTCAACCCAAATATATATTTTCCGTCCTGATCAGATACATAAACACCACAGCCATCACATGAAAATCTATTTGAGATAGCACCATCAAAGAAGATACGGAAGTCTGAATTTGTTGGGGATCGCCAATATGCTTTAAAAAGAGAATGTGAGGCTCTTTCGGGCCAGAGATGAGCAGCTTGATATTCAACTAAACGTTGTGAAAATCTATTTGAGATAGCACCATGAAAATCTATTTGAGATAGCACCATCAAAGAAGATACGGAAGTCTGAATTTGTTGAGGATCGCCAATATGCTTTAAAAAGAGAAAGTGGGGCTCTTTCGTGCCAGAGATAAGCAGCTTGATATTCAACTAAAAGATGTGAGGCAGCCATCACAATGGAATGAGGATCTTGGGAGACACCTTCAAAAAAATTCCTATTTCTTGCGGACCAAAGAAAGTAAACAAAGAACACCAAAAACACATATATGCTAACCCGTTTTCAGTCGACAGTAGGATGTCATGGAACTAAAGTGATGCAACAACTTGAGAGCAGCCATGTACAACACTGAGAAGACCAGAGATTTTCCAAGTTTCAATAGCAAAAGGGGCATGTGAAGAACAGGTGACGAGCAGTGCCATCAGTTTTCTTACAAAGGTAACATAAAGGATTGAGATCCATTCCCCGACACTGGAGATTTTCTTGTATAGGGAGGGTGCCATTGCAACAACGGCATAAGAAATGGGTGTTGCGAGGAGGAATTATGAGTTTCCATATTTTCTTCCAGATTGGGTTTGGACCATTACTAGCAGAGGCTTGTGACTCAATCAATAGATTTCTATAAGTATGATATGCAGATTTAACCGTGAAAGAACCCAAATGAGTGAAGTGCCATATCCATCGATCAGCTGCAAGGGAGTTTTGAATTGGGAGAGAGAGAATCAAAGCAGTATCAACTGCAGAGAAATTTGTAGTAACTAAATCAGTCTTCCAAGAATAAACATCTTGATCAATTAGAATAGGCACTCGAGAGTTGATTGGCAGTTGGCTGTGAGATCTGTTGACCAAAGATGGTGTGCTCGAGGGAACCCATTTGTTTAGGAAAATGCGTGTGTTGTTTCCTGAATTAATCTGTCTGCCGCAACTTGAAGACAAAAGCTTGCGTCCCTCAAGAATGCTTCTCCAAGTCCAAGAGGGTTGGTTTCCCAAACAAGCATCAAGAAAATGAGTATTATGAAAGTATTTTGCTTTGAGAACATGGGCAATAAGCGAGTTTGGAAAGTTGAGTAGACGTCATCCTTGTTTTGAGAGGAGAGATAGATTAAAAGCTTCAAGATCTTTGAATCTCAGACCCCCTGATTGTTTGCTTGTTATCATCTTTGACTATGCAACCCAGTTTATCTTCTTAGAGTTATTGTTGGAATTCCACCAAAAAGCTCTGCTCATAGAGTTAATGTCTTCAATCACACTGATAGGAAGTTTGAAACAAGACATCAAGTATGTTTGGATAGCTTGGATGACAGATTTGATTAGTGTTTCTTTCCCAGCTCGCTAAAGTGATTTGGCATTCCATCCAGAGATACGTTTCTAAACTCTATCTTGATGTGTTGAAAGATATCTGCTTTTTTCTTTCCAATAGAAGACCAGACTGATAAGTCGTATTTTGGCATGATTATTTGGTGGAAATTAAAGTCTATTTGATTGAATTATATGTTCTTTATGTGCTAATATTGACTTATCTTGTTTTTTGGAGATAAATGCTTTAATGTTATAAATTGATGTGGAAACAGGCTGTTAAGTGGAAGAAAATGTTTCTGCCAGTTTAACCAATATTGAACCCTTCAGTGTCAATGTAATCGAATGGGAATTTAGAATAAATAAGGAAACAAATCAGCTAGCATATCTTCCACATATTTTTATGATCAGATCTCTTCCAAATCTGATGGAGTCACGATCAAGGAGGAAAAACACGGTAAATAGATTTTGGAAATCAAGGAAAAAGGAAAGAAATCAATTAGATTTTTTGGGGGACAAGAAGATAAATAGGGAAGATTCATTGATCAAAAGACACGAATTTTTTGAAAGAACAAAGAAAAGAGGCGACTGCAAGGCAGATTGGAAGCGTGAAGTGAAGAACAATTGGACATCATCGGTTTTTATTCATATTTTATCATGAACATGCGGGGCTAATCCATTTTTCTAGTTTAGCATTTTGTGAACCTCCCATTGAATGTTACTTTAATTATTAAGGATTTTTTACTGAATCTTTTCTGTGAATTTATTCCATTACATGCCTTGAATTGATTTATAGTAGTTTGATAATTATTTTAGGCTGGCCATCTAAATTAATTATTTGATTGCTTACTGCTATTTCGTGATCCATAATCCGTAATTGTTTTGAGGATTGAATTGAGTAGCAAATAGAGATTATTCCCTCTAGATGTAATGAAATCTAGGTTGTATGATTCATAGCCAATTTTCGTAGCCTAGTAATTCTATATTTGGAGTTTTAATGCATTTTCAAATTCGAATCCATAAGGTCACTCGGGAATAGTTCAATTTACTAGTCGTACCCTAATTGATGATTTTAAGAATATTCGGGTTGATTGGTCGTACCGTCAATCTAGGAATTTGAGTTTGCACACTAGGTATGATATTTAATTCCTGTAATTAATTGATTCTGTAAACGGGAGGGAATCGTCGTCCTAAACTAGGTTTTTCTCATTTAGTAAAATTTCTAATTAAATTTCGTCTACGTACTTTGCTATTTAAAAATTGAGTTGATTTATTATTCATGCTATTTTCGACTTTTCTCAAACAAAACTCCCCCTTATTTATTTTATTTATTAGCAACACATCTATTTAATTTAAATTTCATTGTACTCCTTTAGGTTCGACCCGTACTTGTTGCTATACTCTGTATTGGATTGAGTCAAAAATAATTTTAATTTTGTAGGCCGACGACAGCCTATTACAGACCAAGATATTTCCCGTGAGAATCAACTCGTGGCATTCCCAAGATATCATAGATTTTTGCAGAAAGATTCGGGCTAGTGTTCGGACTAAATAAGATCCTCGATTTATCATAGTTGATTCTTTGGCCAGACACTTTCTCATAAAGATTGATGGCTGCTTTGAAGTGATTCGCCTCTTCAGCAGAGGCGTGCCCAAATAACAGAGTGTCATCAGCAAAAAAGAGGAGTGAAACACTAGGAACAAATCTCACAATTCTCACTCAGTGGATTCTGTTGCAGATATGAAGATCCTGTAAGATACAAGAAAAAACATCCGAGCAGATAATGAATAGTAAGGAGATAGAGGATCTCCTTGTCTTAGTCTCCGGTGAGGAGTAAACGAGATAAAAGAACTACCATTAAGCATAAACCATAAGAGGGTGTGGAGATACAAGTGCGTATCAAATTCACAAGGTAATCAGGGAAGTTCATGCAGCTAAGAGTAGCATATGCAAAGTTCCATTCAATTCTATCAAATGCTTTGCTCATGTCAAGTTTAATTAACATTAAGGGATTGTTGCCAGTGACACGGGATTTCATGAAATATGAGTTTCATAGGCAACAAGGACATTATTGGTGATAAGCCTACCACTAATAAAAACAGATTGTGATTCGAAAATAATACAAGGGAGAACTTTCCTAATTCGATTAGCAATATATTTTGAGGCAAGTTTATAAATAATATTACAAATACTAATCAGGCGGAACCAAACAACTTGCTTAGGGTCCTTGATCTTTGTAATGAGATCAATAAAAGTGTGGTTTACACTTGAATCAAGATGAGAGCCATTTAAAAATTTAAGAACAAATGAGCTAACATCAGTGCCAACAACATGCCAAAATTTCTAAAAAAATACAGGACGCATACCGTCAGGGCCGGAAGATTTAAAGGGGTGCATGGATTTAAGATCGAAACGGACTTCATCCTCAGTGAAGACTTGCTTGAGTGATTCCTTCTTCTCTGTGTCCAAACTATTCCTGAGGCGAGTGAGTGTTTGCTGGATGTCAAATTCAGAAGGCATGGAAGAGGCAAAAATATCTCCAAGTAATCCTGGATGATGGATTCCATATCGTTTGGAATGCTGCATAACCCCATTTTTATCAAAAAGTGATGATATGTGTTAATAACACGCTGCATAACCCCATTTTTATCAAGAAGTGATGATATGTGTTAATAACACGCTTACTGTTTGCATGCCCATGGAAAAAACTTGTGTTCTTATCTTCTTCTTTATGCCAATGATGTTTTGCACGTCGTTTCCATTCAATACTCTCTTGCTCTAGTAAGAACCATGATGAGTGTTTTCTCAACGCACAATATTAATCCCCAAGTGTGAAGGATGCTATTGTAGCTTTGATAAGCGACCAAGTGATTATCGAACCTAAATGATGTATTATTATCAATTTAATTATAATCTAACTTATTAAGACTAATATGGCAACAAAGTTGGGATGATTAAGTAACAAATAAATAGTTAATTAAAATAGCAATTAAAATAAATAACAGTAGAGAATAAATGAAAGTTGCTCAAGTGAGAAGATATGTAGCTCTTCGGGCCATCCAGTTTCACTAATTAATCTCCCTTCCATATGTCAATGTCCGACTCTACCTTGTGAAATATGGACGCATCACTAAACCATGCGAATCTACTATATAGACACAAACAGACAAGCATGTAATACGTGTGAATTACTTTGGAGCAATAGATATAATTAAACCCCCCTATCTAGGTACTATCAGTATCAATTATTTCCCGTGCACTTAGTACTCTAACCCGATATGATCTCCCTTTATAGATACTATATAATTATCCTCTTTATCCTACTTACTAACCCGAATCCCATTCAATTAATAAGTACTTATATAAGATAGTTCTAATGAAGCTTCAGAGTCCCCTCACTTAGAATCATAACATGGAATCCTGCTCAGCATGAACGCACTCAATCAATAACCAAGATATGTATTCAGACTCTACATAACAGTTAATGATGCACAAAATAACTTTTAGTATGCATAATAAGCATAGTCTTATATAAAATAAACCACAAGTATTGTTGTACGAAGTATACACGCAGAAATTTAATTAACTAGATAAAAACCTTCATAACCCTAGAACTACCAAAGTGGCTCTAGCCCATAATGCTTCGAAGAATATTCATAGTGATTGGATAGATCTTACCCATAGTCTTGAAAATTACAAGATAGATTAAGTTGTGAAGTAAACCCAAGATGTGGGCGCCGTCGTTTCTCACTCCGTCTTGAATCTTCACTTGGTTGTCACTTGATCCGCTGCATGAATCTCTCTACCACTCCTATGGATGGAGTTAGGGTTTGGATGTAGTGTAGGATGGATGTGGAATCTAACTCTCTTTTTGGTATGATCAGTACCCTTTTTTATACTTGTAACTTCTCCTTATGGACCTTTACTGGGCTTTTTTGGTCGAAAACACGCACATGCATGCACTGGAAGTGAAAATCTCTACTTTTTGGAGCTGATACGTCGCAGTTCGACCAGACTTGGCATGGTCGAATGGGCCCTCTTGGTCGAACACTGGTTGAACGGAATGTCTTTAAACTGGAAATCATCTTTGCATCCCGTTTGACTTAACCTTCCTCGTTCGACTTAGCTTCATTTGGTCGAACAGGCATTCTTGGTCGAATGACCTCTCTGTAAGTTGAAATACCTCCCGTTCGACTTATCACCGTTGTTCGACCTAGCCAATGCTGGTCGAACAACCTCTCCAAGTTGAGAAATTCTATAAAAATCATCTCGAAAATCGTGCTTTCTAATTCCGAACATTTTAGACCTATTTTCCTGTACAAATATGCTCAACTAGCTTTAGTAGCATCTGATTCGTGGCTTTTCCCTAAACAACCCGATTCGACTTAATAACAAACCAAATCGTACTCAATTTCCATGTAAATCAGAGCTTAAAATATGTGAATTATTACTCTTATCAAATCCCCAAACTTACATGTTGCTCGTCCCAAGGCAACGACAATCCAAACTCATATCAATTCGAAACATGAATTCATCCATCACACCTTTCATCCATGCAACTATATCAATCAACCACAATACTTCTACGAGTGCAAAATCATCTAGTTCACTATGTAAGTATTTACTCTTGCGCTCAGATGTAAAAGATGTACACTTTCAAAGGGTTAGTATATACGCTCAAAATCAATTCATATATTCGCGTAACCATAAGCTTGGCAATGATCTCAAAAATTAATTTATAATCGTTTTAACACTAGGATCACAAAGGACTTGTTCTTTGGGTTATAATGTTGACTCTTTGGTAAGGTAGGAAAATATAGATAAAGTGACTAATTTCACTAGTAAAGTATTACCTTGGAGATTTTTTTTTCATCAAACAATATTAATACTTATCCTCCTTCATCATTCTCACTATCTTTCAATACTTCGTCTCCGGCTTCACTTGGAATCAACATCTTTCTTCTTCAAAGTACAAGGGTGGTACCAATTTCGGGCACTACCCTTTCAAGTAATTGGGTACCAGTTTTAGGTACTACCCCTCAACAAGATTTAACCACAATTTTATTTTTATCACTACGCACACTTTTTCTTCCTTTTTCTTCATATATGAACTAGCGCTTTTATTCACCTTAACTCTCTACTAGTAAATAGGATATTTAAAGCTCAAGTATAGCTAAATAAAGGCTTTTTATCATAGGCTTGCCAAAGAAAAATCTTTAAAGGCTCAACCCGGGGCTTCCAATGATCAATATTTTAAGGTAGAAAATTTGGCTAAGTGGCTCAATTTAGCAATAACGGCCTAAGATCATGTCCTAGCATCTATCAATCATAAATTCAAACAAGACTCCAAGCCAAGTTATAGAATACGAACATATAAATGATACTCATAAGAATAAACTATCATGCAATCATGTAGCATGATTAATAGGCTCAAATTCTCACATGGGTAATATATTCCTAATCACTCTTCAAAGCATGCAATCAACATCAATATTTACATAAACTATAAGCAATAGTGGTACATGCCATCATTAATAAAATCAACATGCATAAAAAATAACTACTCATGTATAATCAAGAAGTAACATCATACTCTTCAAATCAATTCGATCACATCCAAATCAAACATAACAATGAGTCCATCATCATCAATATCAAGTACAAATCATCCACGCATGAATCTCAATCAAACACTCAACACCACTCACAATCATTCAACCTGTAAAGTAAAAAAGAGAATGGAGATGAGAAAAAAACAAAAAAGATAAAAAACCTGGCGCCACTACTCCTCCGGAGCATCATCATCATCATTACTTATCTCCATGCGCCAATAATCGAAATCCCTGTGAAGATTGTATAGTTTCCTATCCACCTCTACCAATTTCTGATCCATACCATCATACCGAATGTTGAGCGTATCATAATTTGAATTAGCCAATGCCAGCTATCAATTCGTTTCTTGCTGGTTCGCATTCAAGGTGGTGAAATGCTTGTTCATTAATTTGAACTGCTCCCGATAAAAGTGATCCTAAGCCTGCCAGAAATTCTCCTGCTGCTGTGGTGGTGGCTCAAAATACTCATGGTGTGGTTGCGGCTGCTGTGGTGGCAGTATCGGAGGCAAATCCATCTCTGGATACACAAATAATGGCTTCCATGGCTGATCCTCATCGATGAAATCAGCTGGATCACCAACCAAAATCATATCCTCGTTAATGAGGATTCCCTGCAAGTGCATCTCAGCCAAAAGTCTCCAATTTCCCTCTTCCAAACAAGTCTTGGAAATTGCCCTATACTCCGAGGTATCCATCAATAGGTTGGTGTTGATCTGAATTGTAGTAAGATCAACAATCGATAATGAAAATAAAAAAGAAAGTGGATTCTTTCCATGAACATCCAAGCATCATCCATCCTCTGAATCAACCCCATCCTAACACAGGATGACAAAATCAAATCAGGATCTCCTCAGATCGGCCTATGCCTGCTCAAATCAACTCGATAGTGCTCCGCTATCGGAGTAATCAGCCCTCCAATGTTGACTCGTTGGAAATCAATAGTAGAGAACTTGTACAGCTGCTGGAAAAAGTAAGCCGCAACGTTGAAGCGGACTCCATTTATCATACACCAGGGCACGTACAACTCCCGTCTAGGAATACAACTGCCCTCGGATCGAGCAAACAATGTGTTGCTCAAGATTCAATCCATATAAGCTATCACGGGATTGCAGATGAAGGCAACCTTAATGGTGTTCGAACTATAACGACCTTGCCTTCCCGAGATAGACCTCCAGAACTCATCGGCATGGAAATCAACGTGCTCCACTTCAGACACATTCTCACAACCGATCATCTCATTGATTCACTAGCATACATCAACTGCAATTGTCCACCAATCTGCATTCACAATTCATAGGGACGATAACGATCTCCACGATCAATTCTCATCGTGCAAAATACTTCAGCTGTAACGTGGAAATATTTCTCCCTCTTCATCTCCATGAACCTGGTGATCCCTACTCGATTGAACATCCAACAAATATCGTTGATAATGTTCATCTCCACCATAGCTTGATCATTCTGACAACGAGTCCTCGTTATCTTGCTTGCAATAGCTGCCTATAACTCCTTCTTCTCCTCTAAATCCTCGATCTTTATACCGAAATTGAAGGTCTCTTCTTATCAAGCTTTAACTTCTTAGCACTAGCACCCTTCCTATGAGACTTAGACTCATTCCTCTTGGAAGATGAAGTAATCTCTTTACCTACAATGATTATATTTCAATACACAACAAAAGAGATAAAGCAAGTAATACCAATCTTAAGACTAATTTAAGCATGAATCTTACTCAAGACTCAAATTCATTTCCTATAATCATAACTTAATTCTCTGAATTTCAAGTGTTCATCTAACAATCATAACAATTATATGCTCAACACTTTCAATCATGAGACTATGTCAACCAATAGTCTTAAAATTACCACACACATGAAACATGCTTCTCAATTTCAAACTAAACTTAACAAAAACCATAAGCATTCTCACCCTCCATTTTCAATTGTACAACATCAATACTTCAAATCAACGAGCCCATACATATAATACGAAATTAACCACAAGCCCGCAAGATATGCATCATCAATTTCACAAAAATCTCACCAATTCAACGTAATTTGAATCATGCAAATTCAAACGAAATTTTAATATAAACACCAAATTCAACACTTCAAATTCAACTAAGCATATGTTCAATCCACTTACCCAACCTTCACTAAGCATAACCACTTCAATTTAAGAGTTGAGAAGTTTAAAAATATACCTTTATCTCCGGCCATGGTGTGTGTGATGTACGACAAAAATCCCCAAAAATTTTAATGAAATAGCCTAATTCGGACTTGAATCCTCCAAATCTTGGATGTGAAACTGTGTGGAGAGGAAGAATTAAGTGTGTGAAGAGTTTGGAGTGAAGTACTTACAATTCGTGATGGGTTATCGAGAATTGGTCGAACAACACGCTAAAACTGACCTTTATTTGCGATTTCAGACCGTGTTCGACTTGAACAGAATGGTCGAACAACGCGAGTCTGCCCTTAAAATGTGACCTCGTTCGACCTCAGTTCGATCTCAATTCGACCAAATTAGCTTGGTCGAATAACAGCGTGAGGTCGAACAGCACCTCTGTAAACTGAAAATTGCCCTCTGTTCTCCCCTGTTTTGTTCGACCACCATTTGACCTGAGAGTTCTGGTCGAACGGAACAATTTAGTTGAACTGACCTTCTGTAAGTTGGTTTCACATTTAAGCACGTTATTCGACCACCGTTCGACCTTAGTATTATGGTCGAACAGTAGTGTTTGGTCGAACAAGCTTCCGAATTTCCAAATTTTCATGCTTTTCTCGTCTTTCCCTACAAAACTCAAACTCTAGAACAACATCAAACATCATTATACCCAAAACAAAAGCTAGAGAACCACTTTCAGACTATATAAAATCATGTATAATACTCCGATCATACTAAAATAAATAAAACACCACCCAACATTAGGCAAATTGCAAAAAAATCGACACATCAAAATCGGTTAAAAATTTCAATATACCGTAAAAAATCAACTCCCCTAGAAAACGTTATAAAGAAAATATTATACTCTTGGTGCTTCAATGAGGTAAGAACATCACACCCCCCAAACTTAGTAGAAATTATAGTCAAAACTAAGTTTGCAAAGAGATGTAATTGCCGATTAGTAAGTACCTTAAATATAAAAATTTCTTACTCACACAAAATAAATAATGCAATAAAACGGGAGGGAAAGCCCCCACAGACTCTCATGTTTAACGTCGGAGAGTCACGACGGTACCAACTCAATATAAGGTATCTTCAAAGACGACATAAGCATCATCCGACAACCTGTAGTGCTTCAATCGATGCCCATTCACCGCTATGATGTCTCTATCTTTGTCCATTATTTCAAAACTCCCCCCTCCACAGGTTCTATGGATAATGAACGGTCCCGTCCACTTTAATTTTAGTTTTTCTGCGAAAAGCTTCAAACGAGAGTTAAAAAGTAATAACTCATCTCCTTGCTTGAACTCTTTATAAGTGATCTTTGAATCATGCCATTTCTTCATTCTCTCTTTATAGATCACCGAGTTCTTGTAGGCTTGATTTATGAACTCATCTAGTTGATTGATATGAGTTATCCTCAACTCCTTTTGATCCTTAAGACTCAAGTTCAAACTTCTCAATGCCCAAAAAGCTCTATGCTGAACCTCTACGGTAAGTGGCACGGCTTTTCATAGACAATTTGATACGGTGACATATCAAGCACAGTTTTGTACGCAGTATGGAACCCCCATAAGACGTCATCGAGCTTCACAGCCCAATACTTCCTATTAGTTCCAACCACCTTCTCCAGGATTTGCTTCACTTGCCGATTAGAAACTTCCGCTTGCCCATTTGCTTGAGGATGATATGGTATAATAACTCTATGCTTAACACCATAATCCTTGAGAACTCTTTCAAGAAGTTTGTTGACGAAGTGGGAACCTCTATCACTTACAAGTGCTCTCGAAATTCCATAACGGGTAAAGATATGTTTCTTTAAGAAAGATAACACTGTCTTTGAATCATTCATGCGAGTAGGAATGGCCTCCACCCATTTAGAAACATAATCCACTGCTAGAAGTATGTATAGAAATCCATTCGATGGGGGAAACGGCCCCATAAAATTACTTCCCCATACATTGAAGATCTCTACAACGATGCTTGGCTGAAGTGGCATCTCATCCTTTTTACTTATCCCATCATTTGACATCTATCGCATGTCGCCACATAGGATTCACAATCTTTGAACAAGGAAGGCCGATATAAAGTGGATTGTAGTATCTTAGCTACAGTCTTTTGGGCTCCGAAGTGCCCCCCGTTATGTTGTGCATGGAAAAAATTGAGAACACTCTCTATCTCCATCTCGAGCACACACCTACGGACGATAGAATCCGTATAAATTTTGTACACAAATGGATCGTACCATATTAAAGTCTCAACATCTCTCTTGAATTTCGCAAGTTGATACCTATTGAGATCTTTCAGAATTTCACCTATAGCAATGTAATTGATGTAATCCATATACCATGGATCCATTCCTTGAGCAGCCACTACACAAGCTCTCTCCGCTCCTTCCACAAACACTGTCATGATCTTCTCATCCGGGAACATCTCTTTAATATATTCAAAAGAGTCATCACAATGTTCCCTTATTTCTAACCTTGATAGGTGATCCGCTAAAATATTCTCCGTTCCTTTCTTATCTTGGATCTCCATGTCAAACTCTTGTAGAAGAAGGATCCATCGAATAATCCTGGGCTTCGCTTCCTTCTTCTCCATCAAGTACCGGATCGCAGAATGATTCGTGTACACAATAGTCTTCATGCTAATCATATACTGTCGAAACTTATCAAATGCATATACCACCGCTAAAAATTCCTTTTCAGTGACAATGTAGTTCTTTTGTGATGCATCAAAAGTTTTACTCGCATAGTAGATGGCATAGAACTTTTCCTTCAGCTGCCCAAGCACCACTCCAAGTGCTAGATCACTTGCATCACACATAAGTACAAACGACTGAGTCCAATCCGGTGTGATCAAGATAGGTACAGTAATAAGCATCTCTTTCAAAACCTGAAAAGCTGTTAGACATTCTTCATCAAAAACAAAAGAAACATCATTTTTAAGTAAGTGAGATAAGGGCTTGGAGTATTTTGAGAAGTCTTTGATAAATATCCTATAAAGTCTTGCGTGTCCAAGGAAGGACCGCACTCCTTTCTCATTCGTAGGTGGTGGAAGCTTCTCAATCGCCACCATCTTAGCTCTATCAACCTGCAATCCCTTGGCCAAAATATGATGACCAGAATAATCCCATCTCTCACCATGAAGTGGCACTTCTCCCAATTCAAGAAATAATAAAACTCATACCCTGCTAGACGGTCAAGCATTTGATCCATGAAAGGAAGAGAGAAATGGTCTTTGCATGTGTTTTCATTCAGTTTCCTGTAATCCGTACACACACGCCATCCTGTAGGAATCCTAGTGGCTAAGGTCTCGCCATCATCGGCTTTCACAATAGTCATGCCCCCTTTTTAGCTACAACATGCAATGGACTCACATGAGGACTATCACTAATTGGATATATAATTCCTGCATCTAAACACATTAGGATTTGCTTCCTAATCACTTCTTGAATCGCTGGATTAACTCTCCGCTGATTATGAATACTACTCTTAGCTTCATCTAGTAACCTAATTTTATGCATGCAATACGATGGACTAATACCCTTCAAATCATCAAGAGTCCAACCTATAGCAGACTTATACTTCCTAAGCACATCTAACAACTCTTCGAGTTGGTCATCAGTAAGAGAAGAAGATACAATTACCGGGTAAGTTTCATTATCACCTAGATAGGCGTACTTCAAGTGCTCCAGTAGTGGTTTCAACTCCTCCTTCTTTTCTTCCTTCGGTGTGCTTTCTCTATCCAATGGAAGGTATTGCCTAGTCCATTTGACTTCTTCAAGCTTGGTTCTTTTCGGTTCATACCTATCATCACCCAAAGCAAGTAAATTTTCAAGAAATTCAATGCATACCTCCTTAGAGAGCTCATCTAGCTCCGTGGTGGGAAAAGTAAGAGATTCTGCTAAGCATGTCTCCAAGGGATCCTTCGATAGGATCAAGGACATGTCTTCCTTCACGATCTCCTCCACCACATCAATGCTTTGACATTGCGTCTCCATTGGCATCTTCATTGCCTTATCAAGGTTGAAAAGAATCTTATCTTTATCCATTCTCAATCTAAGCTCCCCCTTTTGCGCATCTATCATAGCTCTAGCTGTGACAAGGAATGGCCTTCCCAAAATAAGAGGGACATTATCCTTGTCATCTTCCATCTCTAGCACAAGAAAATCCACCAAAAAGATAAGCTTATCCACTTTAACAAGTACATCCTCTATCACACCCTTCGAAAAAGTCATAGACCTATCCGCCAATTTTAGAGCTACCATTGTGGGAACGAGCTCCCCAAACTTAACTTCTTATATATAGATAAGGGCATCAAGTTGATGCTTGCTCCAAGATCGCATAAAGCTTTACGTGCTGACCCCTTTCTAATTTCACATAGAATAGTGAAGCTCCCTGAATCCTTCAACTTCTGTGGAAGCTTTCTCTGAATGATCGAGCTGCAGTTTTCTGATAGATTCACTATCTCTAACCTGTTCAAGCTTCTCTTTTTTGATATGATATCTTTCAGAAATCGGACATAGTACGACATCTCCATGATTGCTTCGGAGAAAGAAATGTTCAAGCTTATCTTATTCATTATATCTTGAAATCTCTTGAATTTATCTTCCAATCCCTTTTTCACTATCCTAAAGGGAAACAAAGGAGGTATCTTGGTCTTAGGGATTCCCCATTCATCACATTCCACCTCCTTCGCTTTGTCCTTCTCAGTCTTCAATCTCTTGGCTCTTTCCAATTTCTTCTCTACAATAAGCTTAGTATTATGCTCTTTGGATGACTCTGGAGTATTCTAAACAATGGGTGTAGTATTTGGTATCGAAACTGGAGGTGCACGAAGCTGTTTGACTAATGTTCGACCAGAGTGGTCTGGTCGAACAACAGGAGTATGGTCGAACGAGGGCTCTGTAAATGGGTTTAGTTTGTTCAGCGCCAGTTTGACTAGAGTAATCTACTCGAATGAGACGAGTCTGGTCGAACGGAGACCCTGTAAACTGAATACGATCCTTCTTCTCCATAGGTGCCTGTTCGACCATGATTTTCGACCAGAGTGTATGGTCGAATGGAAGTGTCTTGGTCGAAAGGTGGGACTGAAAACAGAGCATCATAACTTTATTTTTTCAAAATTTGTTCGACCTCAGTTTGACCATCGAGTCTGGTCGAACTGGGTAGTGCTGGTCAAACTGTGCTCCTACTTTCATCATTTTACCTCGTCGGCTTCATCGGACCTTCGTACTATGTCCCAGACTCAATGTGATGACATTACAAGACTTAGGATTCGTAATACTTTGAGATGGAAGCTTTTCTTTCTCAATTGTTTGTGTAAATTGGTTTACACTCCCCGCCATCTGATCCATCAACAATGTTAGTTCCTTCATCTGCTTTGACAATTCTCCATGATTTGAATCAATTTTTTCTTTCAAACGATCCACCCTAGCATCATTCTTTGCCACATATTGATTCACCGTATCTTCTAAATCAGGTTTTTCTTCTTCTGTCTTAGCACCAGGATTAACACCAACAGGAGGTTGCAACGCCGTATTTGGATTGCTCCATGAAAATTCCGACCTCCTTTGTCGTTGATAGTTACCCAGGGGACCACGATTGTTGTAGTTCCCCTGGTAATTCCTGTTTTCTTGATTATTTGGGTACCTCGTTCCTTGAATACTATGACCCATGGCGTAATTCGCTTCTTCAAATTCCTCTTGGTTAGTTCCTTCATAACTAGCGTCCTGCTGCATCATTGGTACTCGCTGTGCTATATCAGTGTTCTGCTTTTGCTGAGACTCAAGTAATTTGTTAATACTAGCCAAACTAGAAACGATCTCATCTTCTTTACTCGACTTAACCATATTATGCTCAACCTGCGCTACTTTACCAAGAACATAAGTGCCTCTCACTTTATGAGTTGGCCAATCTCTTGGATTCATCGAAATATCCTCAAAGAGCTTTTCGGCCTCTACGGATGACTTTGTAAGCAATGCTCCATTAGAAGAAGCATCAAGTAATACTCGAGAATTGCAGTCCAATCCATTATACAAAATACTGATGTACTGAGCTTTAGATAGCCTATGCTGTGGACACTTTGAAAGTATGTCCTTGAATCAGTCCCAAGCCTCATGAAACTTCTCATTACCATTGATAGCAAATTGATTGATTTCTTATTTCATCTTAAACACCTTTGAAGGTGGTATGTATCGCTCCAAGAATTTCAATTTCAATTTCTCCCAAGTATCGCAATCAGCAGCATCAAGAGTATCGTACCAGCCTCTCGCTCTTTCAATAAGTGATAACTTAAATAAGATGATCCTCCTTGCATCTTCATGAGTCCCTGCATCCTTTTGTGTACTTGCATAACCAAGGAACTTATTCAGATGTTGCTGAGGATCTTCAAAGGTTCTCCCAGAGAAGGGACTCCTTTCAATCATGCTGATCAAAGTAGGGTAAAGATCAAAATCAGTTTCAGCCCCTCTAGCTCCTAACAACCCCGCATTGCCTCCTCCGTTGTTCTTAAAAACTTCATGGTTGGCAAGATTATCAGGATTTGCCGCCATGTTGACTGCTTCTGCTTCCAAATTAACTTCGGTTGCAGCTTCAGTCATTTGCGAATTCAGCTCATCAATTTCAACTCCTAAATTAATAGCCTCGGTTGATTCCACATTCTTGTTCTTGTTCTTCTTTTTCCTCGACAATGCTCCAATCTCCGGATTATAAGGTTCTAAATCTCCTACCTTTGATCTAGTGAGCATACAATTAAGAAAAATAAGCGTTAGAAAATCAAGAAAAGAATGAAGCAGTCTCAATTAAACTAGAAATAATAAACTAATAATTAATACAGTCCCCGACAATGGCGCAAAGAACTTAATGAACGTTTTCTCAACACATAATATTAATCCCCAAGTATGAAGGATGCTATTGTAGCTTTGATAAGCGACCAAGTGATTATTAAACCCAAAGGACGTATTATTATCAATTTAATTATAATCTAACTTATTAAGAATAATATGCAAAAAAGTTGAGATGATTAAGTAACAAATAAACAGTTAATTAAAATAGCAATTAAAATAAATAACAGTAGAGAACAAACGAAAATTGCTCAAGTGAGAAGATAGGTAGCTCTTCGGGCCATCCAGTTTTACTAATTAATCTCCCTTCCGTATGTCAATGTCTGACTCTACCTTGTGAAATATGAACGCATCACTAAACCATGCGAATCTACTTTATAGACACAAGCAGACAAGCGTGTAACACATGTGAATTACTTTGGAGCAAGAGATATAATTAAACCCCCTTTCTAGGTACTATCAGTATCAATTATTTCTCGTGCACTTAGTACTCTAACCCGATATGATCTCTCTTTATAGGTATTATATAATTATCCTCTTTATCCTACTTACTAACCCGAATCCCATTAAATTAATAAGTACTTATATAAAATAGTTCTAATGAAGCTTCGGAGTCCCCTCACTTAGAATCATAACATGGAATCCTGCTCATCAGTGAAGCACTCAATCAATAACCAAGATATGTATTCAGACTCTACATAACAGTTAATGATGCACAAAATAACTCTGAGTATGAATTAATAAGCATAGTCTTATATAAAATAAACCACAAGTAGTATTGTATGGAGTATACACACGGAAGTTCAATTAACTAGATAAAACCTTCATAACCCTAGAACTACCAAAGTGGCTCAAGCCCATAATACTTCAAAGAACGTTCATGGTGATTGGATAGATCTTACCCATAGTCTTGAAAATTACAAGATAGATTAAGTTGCGAAGTAAACCCTAGATGTGGGCGCAGTCGCTTCTCGCTCCGTCTTGAATCTTCACTTGGTTCTCACTTGATTCGCTGCACGAATCTTTCTCTATCACTCATGTGGATGGAGTTAGGGTTTGGATGTGGTGTAGGATGGATGTGGAATCTAATTCTCATTTTAGTATGATCGGCACCCCTTTTTATACTTGTAACTTCTCCTCATGGACCTTTACTGGACTTTTTCTTTGAAAACACGCACATGCACGCACTGAAGGTGAAAATCCTAACTTTTCGGAGCTAATACGTCGTCGTTCGACCAGACTTGGCATGGTCGAATGATCCTCTTGGTCGAACGCTGGTCGAACAGAGTGTCGGTAAACTGGAAATCATCTCTGCTTCCCGTTCGACTTAACCTTCCTCGTTCAACTTAGCTTCATTTGGTCGAACAGGCATCCTTGGTCGAATGGCCTCCCTGTAAGTTGACATGCCTCCCGTTCGACTTATCACCCTTGTTCGACCTAGCTAATGCTACGAAAATTATCTAAAAAATTGTGCTTTCCAATTCCGACCACTTTAGATCTATTTTCCTATACAAATACGCTCAACTAGCCATAGTAGCATTTGATTCGTGGCTTTTCCCTAAACAACCTGATTCGACTTAATAACAAACCAAATCATACTCAATTTCCACATAAATCATAGCTTAAAATACGTGAATTATCACTCTCATCAAACCCCAGTTGATTGGTAAGATTTGTAAGACATTCCTTAACATCGAGAGTTAGTAGAGGCTTTCAAGGCTGTGATCTCCTTACGAATTTCAGTGATCTTTTCCTTAAGTTTTTTATTGTCTATGCCATCCTATGAAAGAAGCCCAACAACACATTTACTGATCTTGTCTGGAAGGGAGAGAATGTCAGAATCCCAGTTTTTACGAATCACTTTTTCACAATCAGATTTAAGAATCTAGAAAGCTTCAAAACAGAAAGGCTTTTCGCTACGCCATTCACCTCGGTGGGGTCTGTAGTATTAAACGTGATATGGATACAAGCATGGTCTGAGAAGAAAATTTGAACATGGGAAAACTGTGACCATGGAAATATGTGTTTCCAAGATTTGTTAGTAGTAAAATGATCAAGATGAGCATGCTGAGTATGGGGGTGGATGGAGAGTCTATTCTATGTAAAAGTAGAACCAGAATATAGTCAACAAGATCACAAGCTTCAAGAGCACTGCAGAAAGCATGCATCTGCCATTCAGCTCGAGAATCACAGCTTTTGAATTCAGAGCTAACAAGCTCTTCATTAAAGTTACCAAAGCAAAGCCAGGGAGAAGGGTGGTCTTTGCGAAGTGAGCAAAATTGAGAATAGGCAGCACGTCTAAGAGAGACTACATGTTCTCCATAGACACCCGTTATACGAAGCGAGAGTCCCAAATAAGTAACATTAGCATCAATAAACCAGTTTGAGAAGCCACAGAGGGTACAAGAGATGTCTTTCCTCCATAGAAGAGCCAAACCACCAAATTTCCATCTAGAAGGGATAGCTACACCAAAAAAGTTGATACAATTTTTTACCTTCTCTATGAAATTTGCATCACATTTTGTTTCACAAAGGATAATAAGTAAGGGAGACTTAGAGCAAATCAAATTGCAGAGCTCTTGAACTGTTCGAAAGTTCCCAAGCCCTTGACATTTCCAGCTTATAAGAGTCATAGTGATCGGCAGGATTGGTTGGCATCACCAGTCTCTACCATTGGTGGTATTGAAGGATAATCAGGCAAGGAGAAATCAATGGAGGAAGAGGGAATAAGTTTGGGTTTTTTGAGTTGATGACACAAACTACGAGTGATTTGTCATCATCAGGGATGGGGTGTTTGGCACGAGTGAGGTCCATAGGTGATGGGTGAGAAAATTGAACAAGTGCTTTCTTGGTGTGGGTAAAATCTCGAGGTGTTTTAGAGGGATTAGTTTGGGCAATAGGCACATCAATAAGAAAGAGATTATTGATGGGATTGGTAAGGAGGAGTAAGGGAATTTGTATAGAGGGGAGAGCTTGAAGTGATGGTGAATGATTATTGCTATGAAAAGGGGGATATAGAGTGGAGACTCCTAAAAGTCAGGACTGGGGTTAATGTGAGTAGGAGGAGGAATAATAGCAATAGTATTGGGAGTGAGGTTGACAAACTGAGGGGGAACAACTTATATGTTGAAGAGTGGTAGGGGTATCCGGGGTATTTGGGATTGAAGGGACCTGTAGAGGATTTTGATTATATAGAACAACCACAAAGAGAGGGTTTGTAACAGGGGAATGAGGGGGGATGAGTGAGATGGAGTCGGATCAGGTTGAAGGGGTACGATAAGGCTGGTGTTAAGAGGTTGAGAGCATTGAGGCTGATTAGGAGTGGGACTATGGGAGTTATGAGTAGAGTTACGATTGTGAGAGGAATTTTGATTGCTGCGAGGGTTTGGATTTCGTTTTGGAGGAGAGTGAGAGTTGGAATTTTGGGAGGTGAAGTGATTTGAGTGAGTGGAATGCATCCAGTTGCCAAAAGGGGATACAGAAGTTGTTGGGACAGAGTTGAGAAGTTTATAATCACATTCTCGTTCAACATGGCCTATCCGGCCACAAAAATAGCGGAACAAGGGCAGTCTCTCATATTTTAGCGGGCAAAAGATGTCAACTCCCATGTGATTGACTTTGAAGACCCGCGTAAGGGGTTTGGAGATGTTAATTTCAACTCTGATTCTGAGGAATCTTCCAATAAGACTACCATCTTTATCAAAATCCACATGATCCAATAATATTTCCAGCAATACGGGCAAAATTAAAGTTTATAAGGCCAAGAGAAAGGCTATGAATTTGTATAAAAAAAGGGCATGATTTAGGATCAATTTTTGATGGGATAGCCATAGGGTCAGTTTCCATAAGAACCATCAAGTATCAATCAAACAACTATGGAGAACCTTTTTGAACATGCAAAAAATCTACCTTGTCCTCAAAAGAGAAAAGGAAAACATTATTAGAGAGAAAGCTGCATTTCATGGGATACTTTGGGGACTAGAGATTGCAGAAAAAGGGATTAAATATCAGGAAGAGAAATCGGGCGAGGAGCAAGTAGTTTTCGAATAAAATAGAATTTACAAATAATAGAAGTCTTTATATCTTCATCAATAGTCAAAGTAATTTCTTCTTCGTCACCCAAGGAGAGATTGGCATAGAGGTCTTCAAGTGGGTCTGTCATACTGAGTCAAAAAACTAACACACTCATAAGGCTAAGGAAGAAATTGGTCCAGATCTAATGAAAATCATCAACACAAGTCTAGCACTATGGAGAAATTCTGCAAAAAAAAAAAAAGAAGAGATTAACAAGAATAGAAGAGAGGGAGAAGATTTCAAACAAAACCCTATCAAGCACTATGAGAAATCCTGCAAAAAGAGAAGAAATTAACAAAAATAGAAGAGAGGAGAAGATTTCAAATAAAATCCTAGGAAAGGACATGACACTAAAGGCTAATTTCAGGGAAATTAGCCCTAGGACTAGAGCCTTGCTACGCACAGCTCACCATCGCTATACGGACATGGAGCTGGGGGGTTTCTGTATCCGACATACTCAAAGACTTGATTCACATTACGAAAAAGTAATTTTTAGCAACGGAATTTACCAACAAAATTCAATCCGTTGGTAATTATCAATGAATTAGCAACCAAAATGATATTTTCTTTTAGCAATTGAATGTCAATGGATTTATTCTCTATTTAACAAACGGAATTAAATCCGTTGGTAATTACTAATGGATTATCAAGGGAATTTTTATATAAATTACCAATGGAATTTTTAGCAATGGATTACCAACGGAATTGATTTTTAATTGCTAAAAATTTAACAACCACCACTTTACCAACGGAAATTTATCAATGGATTCTATTAGTAATCCATTGGTAAACCAATTTAACAATGAAATTAAGGCTTTTACTAACTGATATGGAATAAGTTAATTACATAGAATCACAAACATGGACATGGAACCGAAATTACTTTGTAATTGGTACAATGTACTTAGAATTACTCTATTAATAGACAATTACTTTTCTATACAAAAGATAATATTAATATTGCTAATAAACTCGATCGAATAGAGTCACCTTATATACAGTATACTCTTACAAGAAAAATCCTTAATATTTTAAAAAATTAATGCTTCTTGTAGAGTGCACGATTGCATATTAGACTTCTCATGGAATTTAATTGGCTCATGGATAAACTTTGGAGTAACTGTGCACCAGGGCACTGAAATAAATTTAACAACTATCCACTACAAAAACAATTTTACCTTGTAAACCTTTAAATGTACCACTGCACAAATAACCCTAAACTTTGACTAGAATTTGTAGCAGTTATAGTTCAATAATTCAAAAGTCACAAGCTATAATCACGTGTGACACATTTGAAATATTTTTATATAAAATCAAACTATGAACTTAGGGACGTGAGCTGTTCTTTTAAATGTAAATATTCCGAAAATTATTTAAAGAGTGCTTGATTCATAAACTATACTATGGAGTATGTAATTTCTTTGTTGATTAAGGTATAATAATTACTCCGCCATTGCTGTCTCTTATCAAAAGACTTTTCCAAGAAAAGATGAAACAAAATAAAGTCTTTCGTAGAATGACAAGTCATAGTCATCGCCCACTCTTTCCTACAATTCTTCTTTTCATTATTATCCTTCTCTGTTAACTTGTCATCTTTTCCTCTTCGGTCGTAGTATTAACAACAGTCAAAAGTCCCAATATGCTCACCTCAAACGCTAGTTAAGGTTTAGTTTTTTTTTTTTCCATGTCAATTAATTAATGAAGTAATATTTTATTTCCTCCGTCCAATTCTAAGGTATTCATTTTATTATTTTTGTCGTCCACTTCAAAAGTATTATTTTATCTTATTTAGTAAAAAAGTACACAATATGACCATCACTTCCTTCTAATACAACTACCCACTTTATATATAATAATAATATTCCTTAATTTACGTGCAAAAAGCAAATGAATACATTACCTGACGGAGGGAGTACTAGATAATGGATTAAAAGATATAATATATTTAATGTGTGGGTAGTTGTATACTCCCTCCATCCCACGTTAACGTTGACTTTTGCTTTTTGCACAGTGATTCAGAGATATAATATTTTAATATATAGTGAGGTAATAGAAATAATATTTAATATGAATTAGATAGTTGTATTAGTGTTGTGTGGGCCCCTATATGGAATTTATAATTATTTTGTGTGGGCCCAACTTGAAAAAAGGAAAATGTAAACCTTAACTTAGACAAACCAAAATGAAAAACGTAAACATTAACGTGGGATGGAGGGAGTATTAGTGTTGTGTGTAATCCTATATAAAATAATTAATTGTTGTGTATGGTCCCACTAGACAAAAAGGAAAATTAAATCTTAATTTGAGACAAATCAAAATAGAAATAGAGATGTGAACGGGTCGGGTCTGAGGCGGGTAGCTAACTACCCAAACTCAGCCCATTCTTAAAAGGCCCGTTAGGACCCGCCCCGTTACCCGTACGGGTTCTATATTACATACCCATGCCCAGACCCGTATGGGCGGGTCCGTCCCCCCCCCTCCCCCTCCCCCCACCCCCATTTTTTTTAATCAACCATCATCAATTATATAAATATTAATTTAAGATGTACTCACATATAAATAATATTCATAAAATTTAAAAAATAAAAATAAATAAATTGTAAGTATATATTAAATGACAAATTTCCTTGTGAGACATTATATATGTGAGACGATTTGTTAGACGTGTTAAAGTATGCCTATTATAGATAAAATATGTTTAATGGTTGTTAAAATATATTTTCTAAAATATGATAAATGATGAATTAAAGTATGATTTTAGCGTGTTATAATATGATTCATTATTGATATACTTTAACTATAAATAAGCATACTTTAATAATGGGTCAACCCGTCTCACAAAAAACCTATCTCACAAGAGAATTTCTCATATTAAATAAGTACCATCAGACCAACATAAACTAAATTATAGTTATTATACACATTAAATAAATTAATAATAGTTTTTATACACAATAAATAATTTAATAATATAAAATATAATTATAATTTAATATATATATATATATATATATATATATAATTATAAATAATTTATATGTATAAAATATAAAATAATTGTAATAGAATAATACACACAATAAAATATTTATTCTGACTTCCAAATAATATATACGATAAATAATTTAATATAATTATAGATAAATATCATATATAATATAATTATATAAGAATATAAAATATTTTTAATTATATTGTGTTTAGGAAAGGGAGGGTTGGGGCTAAATTAAATATCTGGACTTGCCTCATATATTTGTAGGTCCGGGCTGAACTGCCCATTTTTGCTAAGAGCCAGTTTCAAATCGTATGGAACAGAGCGAGTACCCGTATATTGGGTCGAAATTAACATCCTTAAAATAGAAAAATGTAAATCATAAGCTGTGGGTATATATATATATATATATATATATATATATATATATATATATATATATATATATATATCACCTATATAAAGGTTTGTGAAAAGTATATATGTATTGATCAACTACTAAGTATATATTACAACATGAGAGAGATCCTATCTATGTACAAAACCAATGTGGGATATACAAAAGAATATTACAACTCAACAACTCTTAACACGCCCCCTCAAGATGGTGGTCGAGAGACGACGCCAATCTTGGACATGAGGAAGGAGAGACGGGGACGCGGAAGTGGCTTGGTAAGAGCATCAGCTAGTTGATCTGCAGAGGAGACATGAGCAACACGAAGTTGAGAAGATTGAACAAGATCTCGGACAAAATGATAATCAATGGCAATATGATTCATGCGTGAGTGAAAAACCGGATTAGAACACAGATTTGTGGCACTAAGGTTGTCACAATAAACCACTGGGTTCGCTGCCAAAAAAGGGAGATGCAGCTCTTGAAGGATGGAACGAATCCACTGGACCTCAGCAGTAGCAGAGGCAATGGACCGATACTCCGCTTCAGTGGAAGAGCGTGCAACAGTCCGCTGTTTACGAGACCTCCAGGAAATAGGATTCGGGCCAAGAAACACAATAAAGGCTTCAGTAGACGATCTGTCATCACAGTCACCAGCCCAGTCAACATCTGAGAAATAGTGAAGTGATAAGTCTGTCGAGCGACGGAGGAAAAGCGAGCAGTGTCGAGAGCCATTGAGATAACGAAGAAGTCTTTTGACTGCACCCCAGTGAGTGACAGTGGGAGAATGCATGAACTGGGATAATTTGTTAACAGCATATGCTATATCAGGACGTGTCAGAAGTAAATACTGAAGACGTCCAAGCACCCTCCGATACTGAGTGGCATCAAATGGGTTAGAACCGTCAGCAAGAGAAAACTTCGCCCCCGCAGCAAGAGGAGTGGACACTGGCTTTGAAGTGATCATGTTGAGAGAAGATAGAAGATCTGTAGTATATTTATGCTGAGAGAGATAGCACCCACTGCGAGATCGATGAACTTCAATACCCAAGAAATAAGAGAGATTACCCAAACGTTTTATCGAGAAGTGAGATGCTAGGTCGGCCTCAAAACGAGAGAGAAAAACAGCATTGTTGCCTGTCAGAACAAGATCATCCACATAGACTAAAAAATATGCCAGAGTGCCATTATGACAATAAACAAAGAGAGATTCATCTGACTTAGTGCATGCGAAGCCAACTGACACAAGAAAGGTCCTAAGAGCATTATACCATGTTCGCGGTGCTTGATTCAGGCCATAGATAGACTTGTTGAGTTTGCAAACATACCCCAGATAATTAGAGACAACGAACCCTGGAGGCTGTT
The DNA here is from genome assembly GCA_023678885.1 of Pogostemon cablin. Lineage (NCBI taxonomy): Eukaryota > Viridiplantae > Streptophyta > Magnoliopsida > Lamiales > Lamiaceae > Pogostemon > Pogostemon cablin. The sequence goes on along the minus strand of CM042989.1, from coordinate 22,745,809 downwards.
GCATATCAACCTCATCAGACAGAGCACCATGTAGAAAGGCATTGTTCACATCAAACTGATAAAGAGGCCAATCCTGAGAGATAGCAACACTTAGTACAATACGGATCGTGGCAGATTTCACAACCAGACTGAAGGTCTCAGTGAAGTCAATTCCTGGACGCTGATGAAACCCCTTTGCAACAAGACGAGCCTTGTATCTATCCACTGAACCGTCAGGTTTCCGTTTGATGCGAAAAACCCATTTGCACCCTATAATATTTTGTTCAGAAGATGGTGGGACCAAGGTCCAGGTGTCATTCTTCTGTAACGCAGTAAACTCTGCAGCCATCGCATCATGCCAGCAAGGAACGGATAAGGCCTGTTTGACAGTACTAGGCTCAACATCAGTAAAAAGAGAAGATGTAAGACAGTACCTTGGATTGGGCTTGAAAATATTATTTCGCGCCCTGGTGATCATAGGATGTTGAGTTATAGCTGGCGGTGAAGGCCGAGAAGGAGATTCATGATGCGGAGACATGGGCTCAGGATTGGCTGAGTGTAGCAATGTGGGCTCGTTGGAAAGGTCGAGACAAGGAACTGGAGGTGGTAAGGGTATAGCAGAGTCAGGTGTAAAGCTCGAAGTGGAGGGTGATGGCTTGATGTTATAAGCAAAAGGAAAGACATTCTCAACAAAATCAACATGTCTAGACTTGAAGAGTCTGTTAGAGATACGATCAAGACACAAATATGCACTTTGAGTGAGGGAGTAGCCGAGGAAGACACACGGTTTTGAACGTGGTTCAAGTTTATGAGAGGTGTAGGGACGAAGCCAAGGGTAGCAAAGACATCCAAAGACACGGAGTTTAGCAATGTGTGGTTGTTTATGGAATAGTTTTTTATAGGAAGAGGACATGATGAGGTTTTCTTTGGGTAAACGATTGATGAGATAGGTGGCAGCGGAAACAGCATATGGCCAATATGTAAGAGGAATGGAAGCTTGATGTAAAAGAGCAAGGGCAGTATCAACAATGTGACGATGACGGCGTTCAGCGACACCATTGTGTTCAGGAGTGTGAGGTGGGGTGGTGAGATGGGTAATGCCGTGTGTAGTGAGAAAAGAGCGTAGGGAGATGAATTCACCACCATTGTCAGTATAAAGCGTTCGTATACGAGACTGAAGTTGATTTTCAACAAGTGATTTAAAGGCAACAAAGGTAGGCAATACATCTGATTTACGTTTAAGAGGATAAAGCCACACATACTTAGTAAAGTGATCTACAAAGATAACATAATACTTATATCCATCAAATGATGTAACAGGTGATGTCCAGACATCCGAAAATAATAATTCAAGGGGCACAGTAGCATGTAAGCTAGTTTTAGAAAAAGGAAGTTTATGACTCTTCATGGACTTGCAAGCATCACAGCTTATTTCAGAGTTATTGGATAAAGACAAATTATTAATAGCTAGAACATAACGGAGAATTTTAGGGGAGGGATGACCTAAACGAGTATGCCAGAGACCAAACTGTTATTGGCAAGTAATGAGAGCTTGTGATGCTGGGGCAGAGGATTGAGTGGTGAAAGGCCAGAGGTATAGTCCATTAACCCTTGGTCCCTGCAGCAGAACGACTCCAGTCCTCAGATCCTTCACCTGAAATGAAGAAGGAGAAAACACAACAACAACATTATTCTGCTCGCACAGCTGAGAAACTGAGATTAGATTTTTTGAGATTGATGGAACAACAAGTGAGTTTGAAAACAACATTGAAGGAAAATTTGAAAAGGACAAGGAACCCGTATGAGTAATGGGTAATGATGTACCGTCCCCCACAACCACGCTGTCCTGGCCATCAAAAGGAGAATGAATAGAAAGATTGGCCAAATCTGTGGTTATATGATGCGATGCGCCAGAGTCTAGCACCCAGTTGTGCGTTGGTGGAGTAGAGACAGTGGAGTGAGTAGTGGGATAGGCATATGGTTTCTGCAACCTGGTGCGACCAGCAACCGGTCCACCATATGATTGGCTAGATTGTGGAGCAGCACCGTGTAACTGGGCTGTATGAGAGAACTCCGGGCAGCGCCTTGCCGAGTGACCAAAGACACCGCAAAGCTGACACTTGCCTTGGTATCCACGGCCACCACTTGGAGTCATGTTTGAACGAGGCCCTGCCCAATTGCTGGACTGAGAAGGACGAGAAGGCCATGAACGAGGGTTTTCGCGATCAGCACGTCCACGATCAGAATTTCTGCGTTCAGAGGTGCTGCGACGAGAGACCTGGAATGCAGTTGCATGTAGATGAGAAATAGAGGCAGTGCGCTGAGTGATTTGAGCCTCGGTGCTTAATAGCTTGTCATGAAGTTCTTCAAACGTGATTGGAGAATCACGAGCTTGAATGGCAAACCCTAATTCCTTGTATGAATCGTCCAAGCCGTTCAAGATCGTAACAACCAAATCTTCTGGATCGGTGGAGACTCCCAGAAGTGCCAATTCATCAACAATCCCTTTAATCTCAAGCATAAAATCGCTTATGGATCGAGTCCCCTTGATAGGGTTATGCAGACGATTCTTTAGAGCAAGAACACGCCCCCTTGAAGATGTGCCATATATAGAGGCTAGGGTTTTCCACGCATCAGAGGACGTTTTGGCAGCATCAATGAACGGAATCAGGGTGGGAGAGATGGACCCAATAAGTGCGCTGAGGATTAATTGATCCTGACGGATCCAATAAGAGTGCAGCGGATTCGAACGTGAGGCACCGACGACAGTTTCTTCACCAGGTGGAGGGGGGTATGAACCATCAACAAATCGAAAGAGATCATACCCGGACAGCAATGTACGGAGTTGAAAACTCCAGGCAACATAATTTGTCGATGTGAGTTTGAGGGGAACCTGCGATGCGGTGTTGAAAGCCACGAGGGTAGGGGGAGAGATGACAGTGGGATCGGCTGCAACAGTGGAGTTTGCTGGAGTAGTATTTACTGGATCAGTGGCCATGATGGAAAAGAAGAAAAAAGAAAAAAAAAAAAAAAGATTACGGCTGCTAGGGTTGAGGATCGAGAGAAATGGCGTAAGCCTTAGACACCTCTGATACCATATAAAGGTTTGTGAAAAGTATATATGTATTGATCAACTACTAAGTATATATTACAACATGAGAGAGATCCTATCTATATACAAAACCAATGTGGGATATACAAAAGAATATTACAACTCAACAACTCTTAACAAAAAAAATACTCCTACCAAACACCCCGAAATAATTTATTATTTATTTAGTAAAAGGAGGAGGGAGTGTTTAAATAAAAAAAAATCAATGAAAAGAACCTTTTATTCCATATTTCGATTCACCTTTGAGTGCCTGTACGTTCTTAGACTCTAATACTAAAGAATTGATAAAATGTGAGGCAGAAACTAAGAAAAAGTTTTGGTGTGTATTGTACTTCTCCCTAATAAATTTTACACTTTCTTCACTTGGGCAACCCATGATAAGAATATACTCCAATATATATATATATATATATATATATATATATATATATATATATATATCCAACTTTTTAAATTTATCAATTTTTTTTCACACTTATAAGATTACTTTACATTATTTTATTACCTAAAAAATACAACTAAAATATCACCAAAAGCCAATAAAATTATTAATTTTTTTTTTCTTAAATAAGGTGAAACAATATAAATGTGAAAGGAAAAAACAATTAACTAATATTCCCAAAAGCCCAAACACACTTTAATTTTAAATTTATCATCATCTTTTTAACACACATAATATACTTTATTATTTATTTATTACCAAAAATACCAAACAACATCCAAAAGTAAATAAAAAATTTTGTAATAATATTTGTTAATTACACTAATAAGAGAAGCGTAGGAAGAAAGAAAAGATAAAATACAGAAGAGAAGAGATAGTAGAGATAAGAAACGTATGGAGAGAATTAAGATATTTCATTTTTGTTTCAGTCTTATTTACAAAAAAAAACTGTACCTCCTTTATATAGGGGGAGAGTAGGTTCTAATATGATCATCACGTATCCGTATGTAATGTCCACTCATGTATATATATATATAACAAAAAAAAGCTTTTATTAATATTAATGTGTGCAAATAGTAAGCATGAAAATGAATTTGAGACGGGGAGATTAAGTCGGTTTTGCTGAGATAGAACACGTGGCTGATCTAAGGATTTAAAAATGTATACTAAATTCATTAAAACTTTTTTAAATGTATTAAATTTTAAAAAATAATCTGTAATAAAATTTTATTTTTACGTTTCATGTTTACAGTAAGAATGGGTCTATCCATAATGCGTCAACTTTATCCATTAGATTGGGCCGAAAAAACCATACATTTCGGTCCAACAGCTTTAAGATAGCAGGCCTGATCTTAGCATATAAAAATCAGTCCATTAGTTAAGATATAAAATTAGACCCATTACGATTTTGTATAATTACTGCTCCATCAGACTAATTATAATTTTCACCTACCTTTGGACATAAATTAAGAGAAGTGATATAATTTTTAGGTGTGCTATAATATTTTTTTATAAATAAATAATAAAATATATTAAATGTATTAGGTAGTGATTTATTTTTAAATAAAATGTATGGGGAATGGTAATTATTTTGATTTTTTAGGGAAATAAAAATTTTTATGGAACCATTCAAAATAAAAAGAGTTGATGGGAGTAAAATACTCTATCTTTACTATACAAAATGATGGTTTTCACTCCCTTACGTGTCAACTCCTCAGTATTATGTTGCTTATGTGTAATTTTGTTAGTTTTCTAAATTTAAATTAGGTTTTCTCATTAGTCCATTCTTTATAATACTATTAATTAATTGTTGTGAGGATCGATTTACGAAACGCCTCTTTTCTCATTTTTTAACTTACGTTTCTCCCCCTTTTTTCCAAGTTCTCTATAAATAATCTTCTCTAAACCGTTTTCATCATCCCACTCTAGATGGCGTTCCATGGTTTTGGACGGCGCTGCCTCCCCTATCTCCGCCTATTATTGGCTTGTGATCTGTTGATGATAAAGCTCCCAAAGCTTGGGACTCTGCAAATAAATTCTTTTCCGAAGAGAAAACTTGATTACTTGCCCTATTTCACATCCATACGTTTTTCTCTCCATCATCATTGAGCATTCTATCGTCTTTTTCTCTGATGTGTATTTTGGATGTCATTTTCTCGGTGAGTATATTTCTATATATGTTTCTTCCATACATTTTTTTATGTCGGTGGTTTTTAAAATTACAAAGTTTCCCATACATGTTTACGAGTTATATTTGGGTGAGCTGTCGGTTTTGAAGTAACAATCAATTCTTATTGTAGTTTTCAGCGCGGATATTTTGCAAATTATAGGGGAAAGCTGGACAATTTCTGAAATTCTTGATTTTCTATAATTGAGGTATCTTTTACAAATGATGTATAAGCTAACCTTCTTTGGTAACTCATGGTAGGCTGCAAATAATAAAGATATGATATTCAATTTATTACTCCTTATAATTTTCTTCTTTTTCTTGTTCACAAGAAACTTGCATGATGCTTTTGTGAGAGCTTTAGCAGTGTAAAAATATGTCTGAAGAGGGGTTTATTATTTTTTCCCACAATCTCAAGAAGTATATAGATTTTTACAAACTCAAAGCTCGACGAAAGTTGTTTACATATATCAATCTAGGAGAGTCAAATTAATACGGTAGTTGAGTTGAAATTGAAAATAGGGAGTGACAGTGAAGAATATTAATTTAGCATGTAAAGGTCCTCTAGAGTTGAAATATAATTAAAATTGGAATTTGGATTAGTGCCAACATTTCACAACCAATGAGGATCAAATTCTAGGTTCTTAAATTTATTTTCACTCCATGCAATTTATTTTCTCATCACTTGGTAGGAAATTATTTTGTGTTCTTTTATGATAGTGCATTTGAGTGATGCAACAGAAGATTACGCATTGAAACAACCTAAAATTTATAATTCTCCTTTGGTTGGTTAGTCTCATCATATAAGGTGTGTGGTATTTGTTATATCGTATTTTGGGTTTTTAGTTGCTTTTGTATTTTGATTTTGAAATTTCTTTGAATTATTATTATTTGAGTTCAATTAATAATGGATGTTGTGTTGATTTATGCAGTTTTTGTATAATAGAAGGAACTGAGGCAGTCCAGGATTTTGCGAGAACGGAGCTGCAAGAAATAAAATACGATGATGGTGATGAAGAAATGTTGAAAATGTCTCTGAAGAGATGGGAACGAAACACCATCTCAACTAATAAGATTAAATCTAATATAATGTTATATTTATTTTGAAATAATCTTATTGTTTGTTACCTTCTTTTCTGATGGAATATAACCACTTTGGCGCAGTCGTTTTGCAACCTATAATTGAGTCATCTTCTGCTAAAGAACCTGCCGAGTAAGTTCTGTATAGAAACCTAGATTTTTTTGGCAACGTTCAAGGTTTAGAGCAACAACAAGCTATGTCCCATTATGTTTTGCCTAGCTCTTCTTAGAATATTTTATTGACTAATCTCTGGTATGTGGCACCCGCATTCTTCAACCCGAATGGCATTATAACCCAGAATATAGTGAGTTCCTCTTGGTGTAAAAAGCCATTTTCTCTACATCATCTGGATGAATCGGGATCTGGTGATAGCCCGAGTATGCATCCATAAAGCTCATCAGCTCATGGCCCGCCGTTGCATCCACCATCTGATCAACATACAATAGTGGGAAGCTGTCCTTGGGGCATACCTTGTTGAGGTCGGTGAAGTCGATACAAAGTCTCCAGGATTTGTTAGCTTTTTGGACTAGGACTGGGTTGGCCACCCACGAGGGGAACAAGGCTTCCTTCATGAGGCTGTTCGCCAAGAGCTTCCTCGCCTCTATCTCGATGATCTCATATATCTCTGGATCATACTTTCTTTTCTTTTGCTTGATCGGGCGGTACGATGGGTTACGTTGAGCCGATGGCACACGTGTTTGGGGTCTATCCCCGGCATTTCCATCGGTGTCCAAGCGAACACATCCAGATTAGCCTTTAAGAACTCTATTAAAGCTGTTCTTTGAGGCTCCTTCAGTCGCGAACTGACATATAATTCTAGATCTGGGTTTCTTGGTTCCATCCTTATGGCTTCAATTTTCTCGACCGGTTCTCTTCTTTTACTTTTCTTTTCGGATCTCGGATCCTCATCGGTAATTGGGGGTAAGTCGACTTCTCTAGTGCCGAAGGGTTGGAACCTGTAAACTCTCCGCCTATGGGTCTTCTTGTGGCGGGTCAAGTTCTGCGATGGCGTACGGGGCTTCCTCCGTTTGTCCTGCTTCTGCCACCAGTAATTGAAAAGGTGAGTCGTGGTAGCTGAGTCCCTCTCCTTTTCGATGAAGGAACACTCTCTCGCTTTTGTTTGGTTCTCTCTGACAGTGTCGACTCTCCCGTCAGCAGTTACAAACTTTAGGCATTGAGAGAGTGTCGAGGGGACATAATTGAATTAATGTATGAATGTCCTTCCTAAAATACAATTGTAGGGTGATGGAAGGTCGACTACCTTAAACTCGAGAGTACGCTGGGCTCTCACTGCTTGCTTCTCATCCATTATCTGGATCGACAGGTCGTCTTACATCAAAGGAGTGTGATGGCATTATCGAACCATCGTATTTTGTCAGCACACGAAGAAACTTCATGGTGGGTAGATCTTCTGATGGCTTCGAATGCTTTCTTGAATATTATATTCATATAAGAGCCGATGTCAATCAGGCATCGATGCACCTTTATTCCTGAGATCATTGTTGAGATGATCAATGGGTCATTATGGGGGATTCGTACCTCGGCAAGATCTTCTTTGGAGAAGGGCATGTCGGCTTCATGTATGGGCAGATGCGGGCTTGCCATTAGGATATGTTGGAATCTATCCAACTCCCGAAGCTCATCCTTCCTCTTCCTACAAGATAGGGTGGTCAGGGCTTGTGATGTCCCCACGTAATTTTTCTCCATCATGCACACTTCTGAAAGTGGAGAAGGTAGTTGTTCACCTGGCTCATCCCGTCGTTGTAGGGCAGCGAGTCCTTTCGATTGCTCATTTGGTGCTGAAGGTAACTCCCTCTTACGTTTTGTGCCTGTTACCAACCTGTCCAGCTTTCCATCCTCAAACAGCTTTACCAGCTCCACCAACAGATCTCGACACTTATTGGTGTCGTGTCCGATGGATTTGTGGTATATATAGAATTTCTTCTTGTTTAGATTAGCTGGATCCGCCCGCATCCTTGGTGGGGGGCTAACAAGTTGGTGTCTTGAATCTTATTGAATATCTCTTCGGGATTCAGCTCAACCACCTCAGTCATTTCGTGTACCTGGTCTTCTTCTGGGAAGGGTTTGAACGAAGATTGAGTTTTATAATCCTTGTCTCCCTTCTTTTTCTTTTTATCACCCTCCTTGCTCTTTTGGATTTTTTATATTCTTCAAGGATCTCCTCACTGTGGATGAATGCCTGTACCAGGGCCATAAAGGCCGTGTAATTGGTCGGCAGCTTCTGCTGGATGCTCGTTCACATTGTGGATTCTGGGAGTAGGGCCACTGCCGCCAAGATGATGGATGTTTCATCCGAGATTTCTTCCATGTTGGCATGCTGCTTATTGAACCTTTCTTCATGAAGTCTTTGAGTGACTCCTTCTTTCCTTGTCATAGGCAGACCAACTTCTGAGTGGGACGAGAAAGATATCGCACATTGAGCTTATGAGTCGATAGAGTTAATCAGTGATGATTCGTACCATAAGTGCACTCTGTCCCGCAGCGTTAAAGGAAACATTTTACAGCGGTCTTCTTCGGAACTCCCTTGAGCCAACATCCATCCTACATATTTGTTGAGGTGTATGATCGGGTTGGACTCACCGGCGTATTGAGGGACTGGGGTAGTTGGATCTTCTTTAGCGAGGGGGTCGTGACGATTCGGGTGGTGAAAGGAGTTCATCCTGCCTCCGGATCTGGAATGTTGTGTAGTCCAGCATTATTCTTCTTCTCCATTTCGTCCAGTCGCTTCCTCATGGCCTCTAGTTCTGAGTTGTGCTGCCGCTTAAAATTTGCCAAGGGGTCTTCACCCGCGCTTTTCGCCATTTGTTCTCGGCGAGACTTCGCTGGCTCGTGGCCAAGGCGATCTTTAGCACTTAGGCGATCGATGTTGTGTGTAGAGGAGGTACTGGCGGCAAAATGAGCTCGACTGGCTGCTTGCCTCCCTTCACGTCCTTCATCAACTACCTTCTGAGCCTTGCGCGGTTCGTTCTGAGTGCCTTTTGGTCCCATCCACTCATGTATTGATTTTCTGGACAGAGTCTGTTGGCGCTGCTTTTCATTTATTTGTTCTGTAGTGTTTTTTTCCGAGTCGAACTTAACTTTCGACTGGCGCTCTTTTATCCAATCGGCTGCGTTAATTTTAACTGTTCAAGGAGGTCGAAATATTTTTTACCAAAATCAACTTCCCTCTTACCTTCCTCTGAGCTCACATCCGAAGGCGGAATCTCCTTTTCGACGGTTTGTGGGGGGGGGGGTTAGGCATCCCATATTGATGGCTAGTAGTTCCTCCGACCTTATTAGGCATGGCTTCGTCCCGACCGTTCGTCATTTCAGCCGTTCCACATGGCCGATTGATAAAATGACTACAAAATTGCTTTCCACTTCTCGAAATGAGGATTGGAGGTTCGACCCCTTCCTCTAGTGCCAAATGTAGATAACGAGATTTAATCCTCCGTTAATTGGATATTAATGTGGCCATTTTGTAGAAAGAGGGGAAATTATCATCACTAATCTAACATAAGTTTGGGTAATGACTCAAGATTTCCTCCCGACGTATTTTTCCTTTTGGGAGGGGAACAGATGTGTTTATTTATTAGGAGCAAGCTTCATATATTGGTGAACTGACGTCATCCATATCTTAGGATCCATCATCAGGTCACATCGCATTTATTATAATTACTGTAGGCATTTAATGCATAGCCACATGAGGATATTTAAAAGATATGTTTTAGGATTTTTCCTATTTACGTATCTTGGGGAATATCCAGATAGCCTTTAAGCTTGTTAGTGCAAATAGCTAAGTGGGATGATAAGGGCTTGCTGGAGTCGGGCGCACCGAGTACACACGCCCGGCTATACTATTGGGGAACTAACTAATGAAATCCATCCTTTAGTGGCCCAAACAGAATAGCGGTCTAGAGAGAGGAAGTTGTCTTAGGTCCTGTGGAATGCGGCCTATGTTCTTTTTAAGGAGCCCAGCATAATGGGCTCTACCACATACTCTTTTCACTCAAACCTCCTGATTTCCCACCCCACTTTCTCTCTCTCTCTCTCTTTCTCAATCTGATTTTTCCAACTTTGGGAAACAAGCTCAAAAATCAAATCAGGAATTGCAACAAACACATACCTCTCTTTTTTTAATTAAAATAAGAAGAAAAAAGAAAAAAGATTGAGTTTCTTTCTAATAATGATAAATATGTTTATCTTCTCCGTATGTGGCCACCCAAAGTTTCGCTAGAATCAAACACCTTATTGCAGGATTTGCATCGATACTTTTGGGGCAAGCTCTTCATGGAATGCCATCTCTTGTGGCCACATAGAGCTTTCCCCGATGTAAAAACTCTGGGGCAGGAAGGGCATGTGTGATTCTTGATGAGTGTGTAAATTCACAAGTTTGGCGCTATGTTTTGTGCTAGTTTTGGAGAGTTTTGATGTGGAAATAGGTGGAAAACCTATATATATTGTGAGTTAGCATGAATCAGGTGTTAGTGGAGCTATTTAAGTGTTTTCTTAGAAAAAACGGAGTGAAAGAGCCAAGAATCGAAGAGACGGAGTCGAAGCCATGCGAACCGCCCAAGAATTAGGTGGGTTCGACCTGGTTGGAGGAGGGTTTGACCTCTCCAGCAGGTCGAACCAACATTGCTGAGCTTGCAGAAGAGGATTCGACCACGACTCGAGTGGTTCGACCTGTCCATCAGGTCGAACCATGGTCGAATCAGTTCCCAGGAAAGAGAATTCGACCACGACGTTTGAGTTCGACTTGCCAGTTGGTCGAATCGGGAGCGGGAGTTGTCCAGTGATGAGGTTCGACCTGGGGTTCGACCAAGGCCTAAAGTGGTTCGACCTGTCCAGAAGGTCGAACCTGTGCAGAATTCTTCCAGTAGCGGGGTTCGACCTGGGGTTCGACCTGTGGCCAGTTGTTCGACCTGTTTGACGTAGTCGAACCTATGCGCGAGTACTTACCTTATCCGGATTTTTGAGGCCGAAACGCGTGAGATCACTTAGAAAGCCCATTCCAAACCCTAGAGACGTGATTACAAGTATAAAAGGAGGCTCATACAGAGAATAAAGAGAGCTTTTGATCATCAATCATAAGAGAGACAAGAGTAGAGGTGGTGATCCATCCGGAGGGCTGTGACAGAGGTTCGCTGAAGGTTCAAGTAAGAATGATCAATCTAACCATGATTGTTCCTAGATCAATCATGGGCTAGAACCACCTTGGTAGTTATAGGATTATGAAAGTTTCATGATGTAATTCATATTTCGTGTGTAAAACTCCGTACAACACTACTTGTGGTTTGTTTTATATAAGATTGCATATTTAATCCATACTCATAGTCGTTTTGTGCATCAATGATCGTTGTGTAGAGTCTGAATACATAACATGGTTATTGATTGAGTGCGTTCACTACTGAGCAGGGTTTATTGTTATAATTCTAAGTGAAGGGATTCCGAAGTCTTATTAGAACCGTCTTATATGAATATTCATGAATTGAATTAAATTCGGGTTGATGAATAGGATGAAGAGTATAACTTTATAGTACCCAAAAAGGGAGATCAAATCGGGTTAGATTCTAGACGTAGAAGATAATTGATTATGATAGTACCTAGAAAGGGGGGTGAAGTATATCTCTTGCTCCGAGGTTATTCACACGTGTTACACGCATGTTTACTTGTGTCTATAGAGTAGATATGCATGGTTTAGTGATGCGTTCACAAACCACAGGGCAGAGTCGGACACCATCACATGAAAATACGAATTGCTAGTGAAACTGGATGACCCGACAAACTACCTGTTATTCTTATTGATCACAACTCACTTTTCTCTACTCTTACTATTTCTTTTTGCTATTTCGATTAGAAGTTATTATCCATTAAACCTTTATAATTACCAAACATAGTCTAAAATATACTAGAAGATAACAAAATTGATATTTAACCGTCCCTTGGGTTCGATATTGTAACTTGGTCATCTTCGCGACTACAATTGATATCCTTATACTTGAGGATTAATTTGTGTGTTGAGAAAACCCCTATCAAGTTCTTGGCGCCATTGCCGGAGACGGCGTAAAATATCTTTTTTGTATTATTTCTAGTTTATTAGGACTATTTACCTTGTTTTGTTGTTTTCTCTCTTATTCGTTTTAGGTGTATGCTCACAAGATCAAAGAAAGGTAATCTTGAACCGTATAATCCAGAGATTGGAGCATCATCAAGAAAGAAGAAGAAGAAAAAGAGCAAGGCAAAGACAATTGACCCAACTGAAGCTCTGAATTTTGGAGTCGAGGTTGACGAGCAGATTTCGCAAACGATTGAGGCTACATTTGAAGTTAATTTGGAAGTAGAAACAGTCAACATGGCAGCGAATCCGGATAATATAGCCATCCGAGAGGTTTTCAGAAATAATGGGGCTGGAAATTATGAGCTTTTAGGAGCAAGGGGAACTAACACAGCGTTCGATCTTCATCCCGCTCTTATTAGCATGATAGAAAGAAACTCCTTTTCAGGAGGGTCTTTCGAGGATCCGCAGCAGCATCTGAACAAGTTCTTGGGCTATGCAAGTACTCAAAAAGACGTAGGAGAACATGAAGATGCTAGGAAGATCCTTTTGTTCAAATTCTCGCTTACTAAAAAGGCGAGGGATTGGTACGATACTATTAACGTAGCTGAGTGCACCACGTGGGAGCAATTGAAGTTAAGGTTCTTGGAAAGGTATATGCCACCTTCGAAGGTGTTTAAGATGAAGCAAGATATTAACCAATTTGCTATCAGTGGAGGTGAGAAATTTCATGAAGCGTGGGATAGATTCAAGGACATGCTCAGGAAGTGCCTTCAACATGGGTTATCTAAAGCCCAATATATCAGTATATTCTATAATGGATTGGACTGTGAATCAAGAGTGCTACTTGATGCTTCTTCTAATGGAGCATTGCTTACAAAGTCATCCGTTGAGGCCGAGAGATTGTTTGAAGACATATCGATGAATTCGAGGGATTGGCCTACTGATAGAGTTAGAGGTATGTATATTCTTGGAAAGGTAGCTCAGGTTGAACAAGCAATGGTGAAAACAAAGAGAGAGGATGAGATCGTTTCGAGCTTGTCCAATATCAACAAGCTACTTGAGTCTCAACAGAAGCAGATCAGCGAGATATCTCAACGAGTGCCAATCATGCAGCAAGAGATGATGAATAATGGAACCATCCAAGAAGAATTGGAGGAAGCAAATTATGCCATGGGTCAAAGTATTCAAGGAACGAGGTACCCAAATCAAGGAAACTGGAATTACCAAGGGAACTATCGAGGGAACTTTAATAATCGTGGTTCCTCTGGTAGTTATCAGCAGCAACCAAGGAGGCCTGAATTTTCATGGAGCAATACGAACAATGCAGTGCAACTTCCGATGGGTGTTGATCCGGGAAAAAAGGTGGAAGAAGGGAAGCCTGTTTTTGAGGATACTGTGAACCGGTACATGGTAAAGAATGATGAAAGAGTGAACCGCCTTGAGGCAAAACTTGAGAAAAAGATTGATGATCACCACAGAGATTTGTCCACTCAAGTGAAAGATCTCACATTGTTGATGGGTACAATTGCAGAGAATGTGAACACATTGACTCAAACTGTAGGAAAAGGGAAGTTTTCATCTCAGAGTATAGAGAATCCGAAGTCGTGTAATGCCATCACACTGAGGTCGGGAACGCAGTACAAGGGACCGATGAGGCCGGAATCAAAGTTGGAATTTTCTAAGCCTCGGTTCAACCAAAATTCAGAGGGTTCGACCTGACATACAGTTCGAACCATGGTCGAACCTCATCAACAAAATCACTCTGTTTTGTCACAGGAACGGTTCGACCAACACTCAGAGGGTTCGACCTGGCATACAGGTCGAACCATGGTCGAACCTCATTGGCAAGAGCACTTTGTTTTGACGTAGGAACGGTTCGACCACGATCGAAATGGTTCAACCAACCCTTCAGGTCGAACCCAGGTCGAACCGGAGGATAGAGATTATACAGTGAAGCGGTTCGACCTCGGGGGCAATTGTTCGACCTCCAATGCTGGTCGAACCCAAGTCGAACCTCCGGAGCAGAATGAGATCAGTCTTCCAGGAGAGAGGTTCGACCAATACAATCCTGGTTCGACCTCTCAAACTGGTCGAACCCTAGTCGAACCTCGCCAAGATGTTTTGATTGATGCACCTGATGTTCCTTTTGATGTTGATGCAACTCCAATGGTACGGAATGAGCAAAGTACAGACATAATAGCTGAGAAAAAATGGGAAAGAGCTAAGCGATTAAGAGCCGAAAAGGAGAAAGCGGAGAAGGTTGATCGTGATGAATGGGGGATTCCCAAAACAAAGATACCTCCACCGTTTCCTTACAAGCTAGTGAAGAAGGGATTGGAAGAGAAGTTCAAGAAGTTTTCAGGGATAATGAACAAGATAAGCTTGAACATCCCTTTTTCAGAGGCAATCATAGAGATGCTATATTATTCTCGATTCCTTAAAGACGTATTGATGAAGAAGCGAAGCTTAACCGGAGTTGAAACGGTAAACTTATCTGAGAATTGTAGCTCAATTATTCAAAAGAAGTTGCCACCAAAGATGAAAGAACCGGGGAGCTTTACTATTCTATGTGAGATCGGGAAGGGGCCAGCACGACGAGCTTTGTGCGATCTAGGGGCAAGCATCAATTTGATGCCGTTGTCCATCTTTCAAAAGCTTGGTTTGGGGGAGCTGATTTCGACAACTGTTGCTCTCCAATTGGCAGATAGATCAATGACGTTTCCAAAAGGTATTGTTGAAGATGTTCTTGTAAAGGTGGAGAAGCTAGTCTTTCCCGTGGATTTCCTTATACTAGAAATGGATGATGACAAGGATAATGTTCCTTTAATCTTGGGGAGGCCATTCCTTGCTACGGCTGGAGCTATGATAGATGTTCGGAAGGGAGAACTGAAGTTGCGAATGGACAAAGAAGAAGTACTTTTCAACTTGGATAAAGCAATGAAGATGCCAATGGAGTCCCAGTGTTATAGAATTGACGTGGTGAAGGAGATTGTGAAGGAGGATATATCTCTAATCTTGTCAAAGGATCCTATTGAGACATGTTTGATGGAGTCTCTTACTTATCCCACTACGGAGCTTGACGGACTTTCTAACGAGGTATGTATTGAATTTCTTGAAAACTTACTTGCTTTGGGTGATGACAGGTTTGCATTGGAAAGAAATAAGGTGGAAGAAGTCAAATGGACCAGGAAGTACTTGCCTTTGGATAACGAAAACACTCCAGTGGAAGAAAGAAAAGAGGAGTTGAAACCATTGCCGGAACACTTGAAGTACGCTTTTCTTGGTGATAATGCACAATATCCGGTAATTGTATCTTCTTCCCTTAATGAGGATCAACTTGAGGAGTTATTAGATGTCTTAAGGAAGTACAAGTCTGCAATAGGGTGGTCACTTGATGATTTGAAAGGTATTAGTCCTTCGTATTGTATGCATCGGATTAGGTTGTTGGATGAAGCCAAGGCGAGTGTTCAAAATCAGCGTAGGGTGAATCCCGCAATTCAAGAGGTGATAAGGAAGCAAATCCTTACGTGGTTGGATGCTGGAATTATATATCCTATTAGTGATAGTCCCCATGTGAGTCCATTGCATGTAGTTGCTAAAAAGGGGGGCATGACTGTAGTGAAAGCTGAGGATGGAGAAGCTATAGCCACGAGGATTCCTACGGGATGGCGTAAATGTGTGGATTACAGGAAATTAAATGAGAACACGTGTAAGGACCATTTTCCTCTTCTTTTTTTGGATCAAATGTTGGATCGTCTTGCAGGGTATGAGTTTTATTATTTCTTGGATGGATACTCGGGGTACAATCAAATCATGATTGCTCCCGATGATCAAGAAAATACCACTTTTACTTGCCCCTACGGGACCTTTGCTTTTAGGAAGATGCCGTTTGGATTGTGTAATGCGCCTGCTACTTTTCAGAGATGCATGATGGCGATTTTTGATGGTTTGATAGAGAAGATCATGGAAGTATTCATGGACGATTTTTCAGTTTTTGGTTCTTCTTTTGATATTTGTTTGTCTAACCTTGCTATTGTTTTGAAGAGGTGTCAAGAAACTAATCTTGTCTTGAATTGGGAGAAGTGCCACTTCATGGTGAAGGATGGGATTGTTCTTGGGCATCATGTTTCCGCCAAGGGATTACAAGTAGATCGTGCTAAAGTGGTGGCAATTGAGAAGCTTCCACCACCGACCAATGAAAGAGGAGTGCGGTCCTTCCTTGGACACGCCGGTTTTTACAGGAGATTCATAAAAGACTTCTCAAAATACTCTAAGCCCTTATCTCATTTACTTGAAAAGGATATTCATTTTGTATTTAATGATGAGTGTCTAACAGCTTTTCAAGTTTTGAAGGAGGCGCTTATTACTGCCCCTATCTTGATCACACCGGACTGGACTCAACCGTTTGTACTTATGTGTGATGCAAGTGATGTAGCACTGGGTGTGGTGCTCGGGCAGCTAAGGAAGCAGAAGTTCTGCGCCATTTACTATGCGAGTAAGACTTTCGATGCGGCACAGAAGAATTACACGGTGACTGAAAAGGAGTTTTTGGCTGTTGTTTATGCATTCGATAAGTTTCATCAGTATTTGGTTGGCATGAAGACGATTGTGTATACGGTTCATTCAGCGATTCGGTATTTGATGGAGAAGAAGGAGACGAAGCCTAGGATTATAAGGTGGATTCTACTACTTCAGGAGTTTGACATGGAGATTCGGGATAAGAAAGGAACAGAAAATGTGTTGGCAGATCACTTGTCAAGGTTGGAGACTAGAGAGCATTGTGATAATTCTTTTGAGTATATTGAAGAAATGTTCCCTGATGAGAAGATCATGGCTGTGGCTGTTGAAGGAACTGAGCGAGCGTGTGTGATCGCAGCGCAAGGTATGGATCCATGGTACGCGGATTATGTTAATTACATTGTCATTGGAGAAATTCCAAGGGATCTCAACCGATATCAACTTGCGAAATTTCGGAGGGAAGTTGAGACATTTATATGGTATGATCCGTTTGTTTACAAGATTTGTACAGATTCTATTGTCCGAAGATGTGTACCCGAGATGGAAATGGAGAGTGTGCTTGAGTTCTGCCATGCACAACTAAATGGGGGGCATTTCGGAGCGCAAAAGACTGCAGCTAAGGTACTTCAATCCGCTCTTTATTGGCCTACATTATTTAGAGATAGTGAGAGCTATGTGGCGTCTTGCGATAGATGTCAGCGCATGGGAAATATAGGTAGGAGAGATGAGATGCCAATGCAGCCTAGCATAGTTGTGGAGATATTTGATGTATGGGGGATCGATTTTATGGGGCTTTTTCCCCCGTCGAATGGGTTTCTCTACATTCTTCTTGCGGTGGATTATGTTTCAAAGTGGGTGGAAGCGATTCCTACTCGTGTTAATGACTCGAAAATTGTTTTATCTTTCTTGAAGAAGCATATTTTTGCCCGTTATGGAGTTCCTAGAGCACTAGTTAGTGATGGAGGTTCCCACTTCGTCAATAAATTTCTTGAGAATGTGCTTA
Organism: Pogostemon cablin; assembly: GCA_023678885.1. Classification (NCBI taxonomy): domain Eukaryota; kingdom Viridiplantae; phylum Streptophyta; class Magnoliopsida; order Lamiales; family Lamiaceae; genus Pogostemon; species Pogostemon cablin. The sequence continues at coordinate 22,727,947 of CM042989.1, read as the reverse complement.
AGGATTATGGTGTTAAGCATAGGGTTACTACACCCTATCATCCGCAAGCGAATGGGCAAGCAGAGGTCTCCAACCGTCAAGTCAAACAGATTCTGGAGAAAGTGGTAGGAACGAATAGAAAGGATTGGGCTATGAAGCTTGATGATGTGTTATGGGGGTTCCGGACCGCTTACAAGACGGTGTTAGATATGTCACCGTATCAAATTGTCTATGGGAAGCCGTGCCACTTACCTGTAGAGATTCAACACAAAGCGTTTTGGGCTTTGCGACGCTTGAACTTGACCCTTAAGGATGTGAAGGAGTTGAGGATAACTCACATGAATCAATTGGATGAGTTTAGGAGTCGTGCTTACAAGAATTCAGAGATTTATAAGGAAAGAATGAAAAGGTGGCATGATTCTAAGATCTCATACAAGGAGTTCAAGCAAGGAGATGAGGTACTACTTTTTAACTCTCGATTGAAGCTTTTTGCAGGCAAGTTGAAGTCTAAGTGGACGGGACCGTTCATGATTCATCGAGCCTTAGGAGGGGGAGTTTTGAGCTTATTGACAAAGATGGAGACGTTATCGCGGTGAATGGGCATCGGTTGAAGCATTATAGGTCGCCGGATGATGCGTGTGTCATTTTTGATGATACCTTGATCTGATTTGGTACCGTCGTGACTCTCCGACGTTAAACATGAGCGCTTGTTGAGAGCTTACTCTTCCGTTTTATTGCTTTATTTCTTTTGTGTGAGTAAGAAATTTTTATATTTAAGATGCTTACTAATCGGCAATTACATCTCTTTTCAAACTTAGTTTCGACTTACGTTTTTACTAAGTTTGGGGGGTGTGATGTTATTACCTCATTGAAGCATTAAGAGTATAATCTTTTCTTTGTATTGTTTGTTAGGGGAGTTGGTTTTTGCGGCCATATTGAAATTTTAATCGATTTTGATGTGACGATTTTTTACAACTTGCCTAATGTTCAGTGGTTTTTGGTTGTGTTTTCTTTTACGGAGTTATTCATGAATGATGTTTTGTAGAACAATTTTTGAAGTTGTGCTCTAGATTGTACCTAATGAAGTTGTGTTAAGCTTGAAGTGTGTAGTGAATGAAGAACACTCAGTTTTGAAAATCAGGAGGATGGTTCGACCAACATTAGGAGTGGTTCGACCAGTGCCAGAGGTCGAACAAAGCAGAGGAGGTCGAACCAGCATCGAAAGTTGTCCAGTGAGGTGGTTTGACCTAAGCCATAGTTGTTCGACCTGTTCAGAAGGTCGAACCTACGGTCGAACCAGTCAGTTCAAAGCACTCTTTTTTCCAGAAGAGGGGTTCGACCAATTCAAGGATGGTTCGACCTGATCAGCAAGTCGAACCCAGGTCGAACCGAGAAGATCATTTATTCAGAAGAGAGGTTCGACCTCGTCATCCATGGTTCGACCTGTTCAGGAGGTCGAACCTGAGGTCGAACCAAACCAGGTACGCAATTTAAGTTCAATTTTTCAGAGGGGTTCGATCACTTTTTCGAAACACCAAACCCCGAACCCTCTTCGAACCTCTACACCCTTGCACAAATTCTTCAATTACACTTGATTTCACACCGATTACACAACACTACACCTTGAATTTTTGATCCGGTCGCGGATTTGGGCGGGTTTCGTCGCGAGTTAGGGCTGAAATCGCGATTTTTGGTTGTTGTGTGTTCTTGATCGGTTGTTCACCATGGGCAAGTCAAAAGGTATGTTTTTCCAACTCAATTACTCTAGGATTGAAGGTTTAGGTAAGAAATTCAATGTGAATAAGAGGATTGATGTTGAGTATGGTTGAATTTCATGGTGAATGTTGATATTGTGACTTGTTCATATGAATTCTTGTTTCTTGGTTTTTGGTTGTTTGATTATTGATAGAACTTGAATTTTTATGTGGATTGATCAAGGATAGAACATATCATAGAATGAGCATGTTGATTTGGTTTGAAATTGATGAAATTGAAGTAGTTCATTGAGAGAAACATGTTGAATTTTTGATTGAATTGCTTGAATTGATTAATGCATGCTTGTTGGTTATGTTTTGATGATTAAGGAAGGTGTGATTGAAGATGTTTTGAGCATGTTGAATAAGCAAGTGGTGTTGAGATGATAGTTTGTGTGAATATGCATTGATGCTTGAAGTCTTGAGTAGAGTATGTGATGTGCTAGTAAAATACTTGCTTTCTTATCTTGTTGGTTGGATTGAAGTATTTATTTTCAGGAAAGGGACAAGGATCAAGTAAAGGTAAAGGAAAGGCAGAGGAGGAAAGATCGAAGAAGAGGCATGAAAGGCCTTCGAATTTGGACAAAGTGACAAGGAAACTGAGGCTACAAGATCGTTTACCCGATAACTTCAAGATTCAGATGCAAGATTGGGATGAGATCAAAGAGAAGTGGGAAGAAGTTTCAGACAAGATAGCTCGTACTCGATACCAAGATGATGAAGCGATGAGGATAATGAGAATAGGGGATGATATATTTTGGATGTTTGATCAAGTAGGGATCCGAAGATTTATGGAGTTGAAGAGGCCGACGTACTTCCATGTTACAGCGGAAGTAGTTTGCTCATTTGAGATGGAGAAGGACCCGCTTGGGTACCCATATCAGTGTACGTTTCAGCTTGGCGGAGTGAGTAGGAGATGGACGTCTGAGGATTTCAATGAGCTGTTTGAGACGCCTTTAGAGATCCCTCGTTTAGAAAATGCTGCATTCAATGCAAAACGGTTTTGGAGGGAGATCACCGGGAAGATTCGTGATTATAAGACCAGACAGGCTCATGCTTCCGCAATAAAGAACCCAGTCTTGAGGTACATGGACCGCGTCCTGAGCAACACGTTATTCGCCCGCTCGGAGGGGAGTGTTGCGTCTAGAGGAGAGTTTTACGCCCTGTGGTGTATGCTAAACGGGGTGAAGTTCAATGTTGGAGCTTATTTTATTGCGCAGCTGAATCGATTCAAGACCATTGGATTTCAAAAGGTGAATATAGGAGGGTTATTGACGATCGTAGCTGAGCATTACAACTTGGATCTCACCGGCTTTACACCAATAGAAGAAGAACCCAATTTGATGCTGAGCACGTGCGTGAAGGGAGGATTTGCCCATTTTAGAAATGGAGATTGGTTTTTCACGAGGGGTCTCAAGCCTTTCGAATTTATGTTCCCCTTCGACGTGAGCAACTTGACAACTATTCTGGAAGTAAGGAATAAGTTAATGAATTCTCTTGGACATACCACCTTATCCGTGGCAGTGAAGTCGGGTGGTGATTGGAGAGCGGTAGCGCAGATGTGTGCTGAGGGGAGGATGGCTGAGTTACAGCAGATCATTGATCAAGGAGAGTTCCATCCACCTCAGCCACAGCAGCCTGAAGAGGAGGATCAGGTAGATGAGCAGCCGGAGATGGAGATTCCGGAAGAAGAGCAGCATGATGCGCCTCAGCATGCTCTGGTACCGCAGCAGCGGCGAGCAGTTCCAGGTACCCGGGAGCAGCTTCGCTTGATTCATGAGCAGCTGATCGCGGTGGTAGCTGTACAGCAGGAGATGAACAAGCAGCTCGCGCTCGCTAACGCCAACTACGCCACGCTGAACGAAAGGTACTCTGCCTTGGATGAGCGTGTTGGTAGAGTGAGTAGTCGAGTGGATATGATGGATATGCCCATTACCAGTCTGTGCCGAGCTGTGAAAAATAGGATGGATGAGGATGACGATGATGATGAGGATGATGATGCTCCTAGGGAGTAGTTTCAGGTTTTCTTTTGCCTTCTCCGATTCATCTTATCTCCCATTCTTCTTTTTATTTTTACAGATTGGGGTGTGATTCATGTGTGAGTGGCATGTACTTGATATAGTTGATCTTGTATCATTGTTTTGTATATGGGTTATTGATTCTGTGCATTCATGTGTTTACGTGTTTATTTTCATTGGAAAGAGCATGAATAATTTGTTAAGTATATGGAATTCATGAGGAATTGATTTTGATTATGTGCTATGAGGAGTATTAGGAATTGATTACCTATGTGAGGATTTGAGCCTTTATCATGATTAATCATGATAGTTTATTTTTGAGAGAATCATTCGTATGAACGTATTCTAGAACTTGGCTTGGAGTCTTGTGTGAAACTTACAATTGATGAAATATCAGGATATGATCTTAGGCCATTTTTGATTAATTGAGTCACTTAGCCAAATTTTACCTTTCCTAATGATTTTATTAAATTTTTGGTAGCCTTGTTTGAGCCTTTTTAAAAGCTTTTTCTTTGGCAAGCCAAATATAAGAGCCTTAATTACCTTGTTTGAGCTTTGAAAATACCCTATTCATTGGTAGAGAGAGTAAGGTGAATAAGTGTGGAAGAAGAAAAGGAAGATGGAATGAGGTTTAGTAAGAAAAGTGCATGGTTAAATCTTGTTAGGGGTAGTGCCTGAAATTGGTACCCGAATTGCTTATACATGGGGCTTGAAGTTTTTAAGAAGCAGCCGAACGATGTTCGAGAAGGGTAGTGCCTACAACTGGTACCCGAGCGATCAAAAGAAGAATGATGTTGATGCAAGGAAGAGAAGGAAAATTGAAAATTGCAAGTGCAAGAGAAGAATTGGAGGAGAATGTGAAGCCGAATGAGAAATCAAGAACCTCCAAGGTAACTCTCTACTAGTGTCTTAAGTCAATATGACCAAATTTTCCTACCATTTCCAAAGAGCCAACATTACAACCTAGAAACAAGTTCTTTGTGATCCTAGTATTAATCTAATGTAAGTTAATTTTTGAGACCTTTGCCAAGCTTATGGTTACGCGTGAATATGAATTGATATGAGTGTTTATACTAGCCTATAGTGCCTCACGCACGAGCGAAAGAGAGTAAAGACTTATCTTGTCAGCGAGATTACTTAGTACTCCGAATGGTGTGTGATTGGATTGATTTTTATGAGTGAAATATATGATGCAAGTAATTCTTGTTTGATTTAATGAAGTGGCATGTGTAATATGTGTCGTACTAGATCTTGTTGAATTATACACGACTCCTGTGGTTTAAATTGGTTGCCTCGGGACGAGCAACATGCAAGTTTGGGTGTTTGATGAGTGTGTAAATTCACAAGTTTGGCGCTATGTTTTGTGCTAGTTTTGGAGAGTTTTGATGTGAAAATAGGTGGAAAACCTATATATATTATGAGTTAGCATGAATCAGGTGTTAGTGGAGCTATTTGAGTGTTTTCTTAGCAAAAACGGAGTGAAAGAGCCAAAAATCGAAGAGACGGAGTCGAAGCCATGCGAACCGCCCAAGAATTAGGTGGGTTTGACCTGGTTGGAGGAGGGTTCGACCTCTCCAGCAGGTCAAACCAACATTGCTGAGCTTGCAGAAGAGGATTCGACCACGACTCGAGTGGTTCGACCTATCCATCAGGTCGAACCATGGTCGAACCAGTTCGTAGGAAAGAGGATTCGACCACGACGTTTGAGTTCGACTTGCCAGTTGGTCGAATCGGGAGCGGGAGTTGTCCAGTGATGAGGTTCGACCTGGGGGTTCGACCAAGGCCTAAAGTGGTTTGACCTGTCCAGAAGGTCGAACCTGTACAGAATTCTTCCAACAGCGGGGTTCGACCTGGGATTCGACCTGTGGCCAGTTGTTCGACCTGTTTGACGTGGTCGAACCTATGCGCGAGAACTTACCTTATCCGGATTTTCGAGGCCGAAACTCATGAGATCACTTAGAAAGCCCATTCCAAGCCCTAGAGACGTGATTACAAGTATAAAAGGAGGCTCATACAGAGAATAAAGAGAGCTTTTGATCATCAATCATAAGAGAGACAAGAGTAGAGGTGGTGATCCATCCGGAGGGCTGTGACAGAGGTTCGCTGAAGGTTCAAGTAAGAATGATCAATCTAACCATGATTGTTCCTAGATCAATCATGGGCTAGAACCACCTTGGTAGTTCTAGGGTTATGAAAGTTTCATGATGTAATTCGTATTTCGTGTGCAAAACTCCGTACAACACTACTTGTGGTTTGTTTTATATAAGATTGCATATTTAATCCATACTCATAGTCGTTTTGTGCATCAATGATCGTTGTGTAGAGTTTGAATACATAACATGGTTATTGATTAAGTGCGTTTACTACTGAGCATGGTTTATTGTTATAATTCTAAGTGAAGGGATTCCGAAGTCTTATTAGAACTGTCTTATATGAATATTCATGAATTGAATTAAATTCGGGTTGATGAATAGGATGAAGAGTATAACTTTATAGTACCTAAAAAGGGAGATCAAATCAGGTTAGATTCTAGACGTAGAAGATAATTGATTATGATAGTACCTAGAAAGGGGGGTGAAGTATATCTCTTGCTCCGAGGTTATTCACACGTGTTACACGCATGTTTACTTGTGTCTATAGAGTAGATATGCATGGTTTAGTGATGCGTCCACAAACCACAGGGCAGAGTCGGACACCATCACATGAAAATACGAATTGCTAGTGAAACTGGATGACCCGACGAACTACCTATTATTCTTATTGATCACAACTCACTTTTCTCTACTCTTACTATTTCTTTTTACTATTTCGATTAGAAGTTATTATCCATTAAACCTTTACAATTACCAAACATAGTCTAAAATATACTAGAAGATAACAAAATTGATATTTAACCGTCCCTTGGGTTCGATATTGTAACTTGGTCATTTTCGCGACTACAATTGATATCCTTATACTTGAGAATTAATTTGTGTGTTGAGAAAACCCCTATCAATTCTCCGCCACTGCCAATTTGGCCCTGTGAATAGCATTATCGCCTGACAGCGTTACCAAAGTTTCCACCGCCGCCAGTTCAGTATCTTTGCCTTTGGAAATCATTACCAGAGTTTCTGCCGCCGCATATTCCTTTGATGTTGTCTCGGACATCACTTTTTCAAGAAAATAGAGAGAGAGAGAGATAACTTGAGATAATATCATGTTTTAGTGTGTGTGTGTGTTTTATATATGAAGGATTGTGTGGGTTGGTGTGGGGTGGATGGTGTGGGGGTTGCGTGGGTGTTTACAAAATGGTCATAGAATCAGTGTAGAATATATATATTTGCAGCTTCTATTTAGAAATTATATACATGCATAGTACACTTGCATATTATTATTCTTTTATATTTTATTATTGCAGGAATGCATGAAAGTGAAAGGTTTGTCATTTTTTTAATTAATTTTATCCCATCTGGCTCTCTCCAACTTAAGTTGACTAGGTGACTTTCCCTCTCTCACTACTTGTAAATATTTAATTATATTTGTTAAAATTAATTATCACATCAAAAAAGAAAAGTTTTAATATCATACTATGTACTAATAATATATATATTACTCTAGCATGTAACCCGCGTACGAGGGATTATTGTGTATTTATTTATAATAAATAAATTAAATTATAAAATTATTTTTTATTTTAAATATTTTTATTAAATTAAATTTTTTTAGTTGTTTATAAAAGAAATATTTATATAAGGTAATTTATTAATAAAACACTCTCTTATAGGACAGTTTTACCGTTTTGTCTTATAATTTAAATTAATCAAAATACTATTCTTATTTTAATACGGAATTAAAATATTGTACAACGTGTTACTATATTGTAAAAATTTATGTAGATGGATATATTAATTTGTAGGAGGCTTATTTAATAAATTGATTAATTAATAAAAATAATAGGATTATATAAAAGTTAAATATTAAATCATTGTAAAAGGAATAAAATCAAACTTACTTTAAAAACTCGCGGGATCGTTGTGTGTTTTTATTTTTATTCTAATTACTATATTATAGATTTAATATTGTAAAATATATTTAATAATGTTCATATTGTTTAGAAAAATAAAGTAAGATCATCTCACAGAATAACTTCACTAAGAAGTGATAACTTTTTTTTAATAAAAATGATATTCAATTGATAAAAAATGATAAAAGTGTTGGGAATTATTTTATTAATAATTTATAGTGTAAATAAAAAGTGATAATTTCTTTTCAAAAAAATTCTAAAATCTTGTAAAAAAATATAACTAATTAATTACGCATTTTCACCCCTAATTCATCAGCAATATAGGAGTAATAAAAAGGAAAAAAATCCTTACTCTAAGTAATTAGGTATATGATTAAGTGGAAGAAAATATTACAGTATTTAATATCCTACCGTTAATTACACACTAGAATACAATTATTTAACATTAATTAAAAATCTGTAAAAAAAATATATCAATTTTAACTTTTAATTTAAACAATAGATAATCATAAATTACATATTTAATTATATGTAAGAAATTTCATTAATTACAGAATTGTTTCGTAATATGGACTAATTAAGCTAACATTAATGCACCCACATAATTTGAATAATTCCATTTGTAAATGAAATGGTATACTAAGCTATTAAAAGAAATTATAATTACAATTAGGGATTACAATACGATTTTGTATTTATTAGTAATTTTTTAAAGCAAATGTACTATTTAGTCATACTTATATACGTTTTGTACTTACTTAACACAAAAAATTAAATATCACCGCAACAATCCAAAATCACTCATCAGAGGACATATCATACAAAATATAGGGTATTACAACTTTTATCGATTTTATAAAAAAATTTTGAAATTGGAGAATCCAATAAAGGAGTTTTTAAAGACTGCTGTACTTATATTACAATTTGTTACTACATGTGAATTCTCTACAAAGAGAGCGTCCAGTCTAGAAGACAAAGCAGATATCACAGACTTTAATTTGAACAACCCATGATATAGTGTCTTCAATGAATTTATAAGCATCAAGGGAGAAATATCCTTGCAACTAAGACAATCAAATAACGTAGTAACAATTCTTGAATAGATGATCTCCAATGCAAAAGTCAATAAAAAACAAATCATACTCACAGCTTTAACACATCATAAGACTTCGGAAGTATCATATTATCAATATGTTGATATTGTACCCAAGCAATGTTGTATGCGACAATGAACTTATCATCAATTTGATTTTGATATTTGTCCTACAACACGAGCTGCGACAAACTGAGAAGAACACCTGTTGCATGAATAATAAAAAAAACCACGTAAAATTAGCAGAATCAAAACGGTGCATAAGATATTCAAGCTAATTGAGTCATACCAATGTAAACTTTCGTAATAAGGTTGAAGAAACTGCCAATGTAAAAAATTACTCACAATACTACAAAAACCTAATAAGCACGGACGAAATTACCAATGTTACCTCCAACATCAGTCATCGGTATGATAAGGTTTGATTAAAAAAATATTTCTAGGAAGTTAACTAAATCACAGTACCGTGAGAAAGAGAGCCAAATTTTTGTCAATTGCAATGTCATGTGCAGCAGACAATTCACAGTTTACCCAGACCCGTACATCATCAGCATCCTTTACATCATCAGCAGTCTCTTCAGAGATTTCAAGTTTATGAAGAGGAGACAGAGGTCTATAAGGGAAAAAAACTGGTATATTTAGTTTCAGCAATGAAGCAGCTATAAATAACTCTATTGATTTATTAAATCCCATAAAATATATGATATATCTTCATATCCGGAGACCCCTAATTAAAATCAAAACATAAAAGCACTAACTATAAATTAGTTTGACCTAATTTTTCTAGTTCAACCGAATTACTTACAACCATTTTCTTGCTCTTCTTATCCCACTTAAGATTAGAAGAAATTGTCACTAACACATATCACGAATTAATCACGCATCTGACAGATAAAATGATAAAGTAGAATAAGGCACTACTAAATCTCGAGCCTACCATGAAACAATAACTCATCAATCCCAAACATTAAACATTTAAGAGCCTAATTAGAAGAAATTGAAATATAGATAAAATGTCGAATCAAACCTGACCGAGACGGAAGCATGGCGGCAAGTAGCAAGATGGCGTTGTATTTTCATTCACTAAAGAGAATCTGCAGTTTGTACATCCATCATCACATAATTTTTATATTGAGCAAAACCCAGAAAACCTATAGAACTATATAAAAAAGTATGTTCTAAATATCCACATTCAAATCTTGCCCATTATCTTTCAAATCTAAATTTTTTTTTATATGCTATTAACATTAAAAAAAATGTAAAATAGAAACTATTTAAGATAAATTTGCTTTCAAACATAGGGAAATTTTAGGTTACCGTAGCAAGATTAGAGTGCATTGAAGTATATCGTGCACAAATATTACTGTTTTGGAGCGACATCTTGCTGGACCTCCGAGCTCATCATTTCCGTGTTCAATAATTCCGGTGTCTGAAATATGGCAAATGAATATTAGATCCAAACTCTATAAATAATTGTATTATAATTTTCATTTTCTAAATCAAATTATCGAAGCGTACCAGAAAACAAATTTTGTCACATGAATTAGAGGGAGAATCAGTAGTCGACGGAGAATCTATTAGAGGAAAACATAAATATGGTTACAAAAGAACACACTAAAATCGAATCGACCTATTACAAATCAATCGTTGTGAGGACTTGAAGGTGTGAGGAGAAAAACATTACAGCAGTGAGTAGCAAACACAATTATTAAAAACTTCAACATTGAAGAGTAGAAACGGAAGGAGCACATTGAATCAATTTAAATGAGTAACACAAAAACTGTAAATATGAACATTGATGTGCACAAATTTAGGTTGCGTTAGAAAATGCTGAAAATTAAGGAAAATTTGTAAAAATAGAGGGCATGACACGTCGACTCAGTATTCTGTTGCTTATGTGTAATTTTGTTAGCTTTCTAAATTTAAATTAGATTTTCTCATTACTTCATTCTTTTTAATATTATTAATTAATTATTGTGAGGTGATGAGAGTGAAAATAAGCGTGTTTTAGTGTCCAATTTAACACTTTTTTTTGTGAATTATTGTTATATATTAGCAAGAGCATCTCATATTCAATATATGTTAGAAAAAGATACGTTTGAGGTGTTTATTGTATTTTAGGTGGAAAAAGGATCAAAAGTGCAAAGTTGGAGAAAAGGTGCAACTTGTGTATGAATGCTGAAAAACGCACGTTCAACTTGTGTAATTTTTCTATATTTGTACGGAGCTCTGAATTGAAAGCATGGTACATGGTTGGAAAGCCACAGAAGATAGGATCGTTTTGGCGTAAAGAAAACCTCAATCAGAATCTAAATGAGAAAGTTATGATCAAAATGGTGACGTCGCGCAAGCTGTTCCTGTTCAGCGCGGATGTTCCATTTTGCATAACTTGTTACATATACAAATATTGGTGTTTTTCAGATTTCTTTATATGAAAAGAAATTCAAGGAAGAGAGGATTGCGTGAGCATAAGAATCACTAAAATAGGAGTTTGGACGAGGAAGTTATACTCAAAATCGTGAAGTTGCACAGATGGCAACGAGAATTTCCGAAAATTTCTGGAAATTTTCGAAAATTGCCTATTCACAATTAATCTCCTTATCACATAATCCTCCATGATTTACCTATATTTTATATTTCCTTATTTAAGTCCCTTCTCACACATATATTTTACATCATTATTTATTGTGAGGGAGAGCCACATCCATCCTACACCACCCCACAAGGGGGATCACCCCTCAACCATCATCCATATCCTTTCCTCCACTCATCCATCACTTTGAAGATTCGTCTGCTGAATCAAGAGAAGAACCAAGAGGAGGATTCAAGATAGAGAAGGACGTGACGACGCCTCAATTTAGGGTTTTAATCGTTTCTTAATTTATCTTTTATTTTCCATACATCCGGGTAAGATCTATCCAACCCCATGATTGTTCTTCGCAACATCATGGGCTATAATCATTTTGGAAGATCTAAGGTTTTGAAGGTTTTATGAATTAATTAAACTCTCTTGTGTGTCTTCCGTACAACACTACTTGTGGATTAATTTTATATATGATTGTACTTTCTTAATCCATATTCACGGTCATTTTGTGCATCTTCAATTGGTATATAGAGTGTGAATATATATCTTGATTGTAGATTGAGTGCGTTCACCGCCGAATAGGATTTCATGTTATGATTCTAAGTGAGAGGACTCCGAAACTTTATTAGAACTGTCATATATGAATGCTTATTAATTGAATTAAATTTGGGTTAGTAAGAAGGATAAAGAGGGTAATTTAATTTATAGTACCTATAAAGGGAGATCATATCGGGTTAGGTTCCAGACGTGGGAAATAATTGATACTGATAGTACCTAGAAAGGGAGGAGGTGAAATTACGTCTCTTGCTCCGAGGTTATTCACACGTGTTGCATGCATATTTACTTGTGTATATAGAGTAGATTTGCATGGTTTAGTGATGCGTCCATAGTCCACAATGCAGAGTCGGCCTGCACTTGAGAGGGAAGTTAAGTAGTAAAACTGGATTATCCTAGAGCTACATATTTTCCTACTTGATCCACTTTCGTATTCTTCTAGTGTTATTTATTTTATTTTAATTTTTATTTTAATTAATTGTTTAGTAGTTAATAATTCTATACCTCAACTTTATTGCCATAATTCATCTTAATTAATTTAGATAATAATTAAGTTGACAATACGCCGTCCTTTGGGTTTGATATTTAACTTGGTCACTTGCTTAAGCTGTAACTGATATCCTTCATACTTGGAGATTAATTTTGCGTGCAAAGAAAACGCGCATCAAGTTTTTGACGCCATTACCAGGGACGGCTGTTATTATTAGTTTATTTTTTCTAGTTGATTAAGACTTTTATTTGTAATTATTTAATTCTATCTAACCTTAAATTTTTCTGAGGTACTTGTGCACTAGAAAAAAAGAGAGGAAGGAAAAGAAGTAATAACACATTAAGCTAGATATGGCCGGAGCAAGGCAGAATCCAGATAATATTGCCATACGTAAAATTTTCACGAACTATAGGATTGGCAACATGGGGTTGATAGGAGCAAGGGGGAAGACGATGATTTTGAGATACAACCCGCTCTTATTAACATGGTGGAAATGAATCCCTTTTTTGGAGGTTGCTTTGAAGATCCATATCAGCACCTCGAAAGATTTCTTGGTTATGCAAACACTCAAAATGGTGCTCGAGCTAATGATAATGCTAGACGGATCGCACTATTCAAGTTCTCTTTGATTGATAGGGCAGAAGCTTGGTATGAGACTCTTGATGCCACAGATTGCATCAAATGGGACCAACTGCAGCTGAAGTTCTTTTAGAGATATATGCCACCCTTAAAGATCTTAAGAATGAGGCAAGAGATCACCCAATTTGTTATGAATCAGGGTGAGAAATTTTATGAGGCGTGGGATAGGTTCAAAGGCATGCTCAGACGGTGCCCACAGCATGGAATGTCTAAGGCTCAGTACATAAGCATCTTCTACTATGGATTGGATTGTGAGTCGCGTATTCTTATTGATGTATCCTCAGGAGGAGCGCTGTTATCTAAGAGAGCATTTGAAGCAGAAAAGTTGTTTGAAGACATCGCTATGAATTCACGTGACTGGCTTACAGAAAGAGTAAGAGGATCATATGAACTTGAAAGGTGGCACAGGTTGAACATCAAATGGTGAAGCCAAATAGGGATGATGAAACCGTCTCTGTTCTAGCTAACATCAACAAGATACTAGAGTCCCAGCAGAAGCAGATTACAAAGTTGACATGAAGAGGGCCTAGTATGCAATAGCAAGAAGTGAAGAGTGTTGAAGATACATTCAATCAATACATGGCTGAGAATGATGCAAGAGTTGACCGCATCGAAGCGAGAATGAATGTTGATCATGCAGAATTATCTAAGCAGTTGGAGGACCTTACCTTGATTATGGGGCAGATGGCCACGAATGTGAATCAATTGACATAAATCTTGGAGAATAAAGCCATCCCATTGAGGTCAGGAATGCAGTATGAAGTTCCAATAAAGTCAGTGGGTGAAAATAGAGATGGAGTGTCCCCGCTCGACCAAACCACTTGGTCGAGCGACAGTCGAGCAACACTTTTCAGAATAGAGAAATGATACTCTATTTTCAGATTCCCCGCTCGACCACCACTCGACCAAATCCTTTGGTCGAGCAACGGTTGAGAAACACACTGAAGTTTAAAAAATCATGATTTTTTACTGAGGACTCGCTTAACCAGAATGAGTCCGCTCAACCAGACCTTCAAGGTCGAGCTGAGGTCGAGTGCAGTCGATCTTCAAATTTGGATTCCTCGCTCGACCAATTCCAGTCCGCTCGACCATACTATCCAGGTTGAGTGGAGGTCGAGCAAGGTCTGTCGAGCCTGATTTTCGTACAAAATTCTACACCTGCTATTCAAAGTACTCCAGAAACATCCCAAGAGAAGAATAATGAGCTTATAGTTGAGAAAAGTGGGAAAGAGCGAAGAAGTTAAGAGCCAAGAAGTTTAGACTGTAGATGGATAATGAAGATGTGATTTTCCTAATCTTGCAAGAGCATAGATGTGATTTCTAACTTGTTTAATCTTGATTTTAATGAGACAGATGATTCTGAATTTGAATGGAAGATTGACAAGGAGGAGTTTAGACAGCCATGGGAGGAAGGTAATTCTAAGTATCATATATTTGTGACCAAGAAAGGTGAGGTGTTGAGTGTAGACAAGAAGAGGAAAAGAAAGTACTTGAAGGTGAGGATGCGAGAAAACCACCCTCTGATCTAGTAGTACAAAGCGGTATTCCATCGTGACTCTCCGACGTTAAACATGAGTGCCTGTTAGGGGCTTGTCCCTTCCACTTTATTGCTTTCGTATTTCTTTTGTGTGAGTGAGGAGTTATTATATTTGAAGTGCTCACATTTCGGCAATTACATCTCTTTTCAAACTTAGTTTTGACTTATATTTTTACTAAGTTTGGGGGTGTGATGTATTTACCTTGTCTTATGAGCACCGAGGATATAATTTTTCCTTTCATTGGTTGTTTATTTGTTAGGAGGTTAATTTTTTACGGCGTACTAATACTTTAACTGGTGTTGATATGTCGATTTTTGCAACTTATGTAATGTTTAGTGTGTTGTGTTAGTGTGTCTAGTGTGTGGAGTCGATTAGATAGTTAATTGAGTCTTTCTTATAGTTCTCTTATTTTTATTATTGATGAATCTGTGATGATGAGTATGTTTGAGTTTTGATGAAAGAACGGGTAAAAGAGTGGCAGTATGAGTTCTACACTGAGGCTTTGACCTGATCGAGTTGAACAACTCGAGGAACTCGTGTATACGTTGAAGAAAAATTAAGTGTCCTCATTTCTTAATTTTAATTTTTATGTGTGCATTTAATTCATAGAGTGGAAGGATTGAGTTTATATTTTTGGTGATCCATGTGAGCTTATATTATTTTAAATTTTGCCTAAAATTCATATGCTTTTGAAATTGATGAATGAAGTGTACTTGAGTTATATTGTGGTATGAAGTTCTATGTGTACTTGTGGGATATTACTTACCATGAAAGTTGCTTTGTTACTTGTTAAAAACCCATGTGAGATTTTGAGCCTCGTTGATCATGTTACATAATCACATGATATTTTTTTTCTGGTGAGTATCGTTTTTGTGCGTGTATTCTAGAACTTTCCTTGAGTCTCCTTGAATATTCAAGATTAGTCTAGCGGATTATGGAAATGATATTAGGCCATCTTGGATATTTAACCCATCTTTTCCCATATACTTTACCTGAATTCATTAAATCCTTTGTGAGCCTGTTTGAGCTTTTTTAAATCTATTCTTTTGATAGCCAATAAAGTTTAATTGAAGAGAGTGGTGATTTGAGGGATGATGAAGGAAGAATCTTAAGGATGAAAAGAAATTTTTCTGGAGTAGTGCTTAAATCTAGTATTCTATGGAAACAAACACCCTAGGGTAGTGCTTAAATCTAGTACCATATGAAGGATGTGAGAGGTAGTGCCCGAAACTAGTACCTCAAAGAAAAAAAGAAGAAGTGAAAAAAAAAGGTGAAGAAGAGGATAATGATGGAGTTGATGAGCTAGAAAAAGTTGAGAAAAATATGTTGTGCTTAAAAGAGAAAGATGAGAGAGTTTGATGAGAATATTGTGCTTGAATTGAAAGTGATTAGGAAAAAAATAAAGATTGACAGAGACGACCGCTTGATCAATCTAAGTTTTGAGTTACTTAACCATATATTTCTCACCTTCTCCAAAGAGCCTACATTACACCCTAATAAAAGACCCTTTTTGATCCATGATTTGCTAGCTACAAGTAAAAGGAGAGTTGAGACAATGGGCAAGCTTATGGTTACGCATGCACTTGAATTGAATCTAAGCGTAAACACCTTAACCCATAAGTGTATATCTTTTACACTTGACTGCGAGTGATATATACTTCCTGTGAGAACATGTCAATGGAGCATTTGAATTGGTAGTGATTGTCTTAACTTGTATACTATGAATTGATTATTACATGTAATGAGAGTTGCATGACCTAAGTTGAGGGCAATTGTATTTTGAAGGGGGTATTGGTCATAGTCCTTATTTCCCTACTAATTTTCTTACTCTCTTTCTCTTTATTTTATTTGGTTGCCTCGGGACGAGCAACGTGTAAGTTTGGGGGATTGATGAGAGTGAAAATAAGCGTGTTTTAGTGTCCAATTTAACACCTTTTTGATGTGAATTATTATTACATATTAGCACGAGCATCTCATATTCAATATATGTTAGAAAAAAGGTGCATTTGAGGTGTTTATTGTGTTTTAGGTGGAAAAAAGATAAAAATTGCAAAGTTGGAGAAAAGGTGCAACTTGTGTATGAATGCTGAAAAACGCACATCCAATTTGTGTAATTTTTCTATATTTGCGTGGAGCTTTGAATTGAAAGTGTGATATATGGTTGGAAATTCTCAAAAGAGATGATCATTTTGACGTAAAGAAAACCTCAATCGGAATCCAAATAAGAAAGTTATGATCAAAATGGTGACGTCGCGCAAGCTGTTCATATTCAGCACGGATATTCCACTTTATATGACTTGTTACATATTCAAATGTTAGAGTTTCTGAATTTTTTTATATGAATAGAAATCATAGGAAGAGAAGATCGCGTGAGCATAAGAATCACTAAAATCAGAGTTTGGACGAGGAAGTTATGCTCAAAATCGTGAAGTCGCACAGATGGCAGTGAGAATTTCCGAGAATTTTCAAAAATTTCCAAAAATTGCCTATTTCTTGGAGCACAATTAATCTCCTAATCACATAATCCTCCATAATTTACCCATATCTTATATTTTCTTATTTAAGTCCCTTCTCACACTTATATATATTTTACATCATTATTCATTGTGAGGGAGAACCACATCCATCTTGCATCACCCCACAAGGGGGGATCACCTTCCAACCATCATCCACATTCTTTCCTCCATCCATCCATCACTTTGAAGATTCATCTGCTGAATTAAGAGGAGAACCAAGAGGAGGATTTAAGACGGAGAAGGATGCGACGACACTCCAATTTAGGATTTTTATCATTTCCTAATTTATCTTGTATTTTTCAGACATCCGGGTAAGATCTATCCAACCCTTATGATTATTCTTCGCAATATTATGGGCTAGAACCGTTTTAGAAGATATAGGGTTTTGAAGATTTTATGAATTAATTAAACTCTCTTGTGTGTCCTCCATACAATACTACTTGTGGATTGATTTTATATGATTGTACTTTCTTAATCAATATTCGCGGTCATTTTGTGCATGTTCAATTGGTATATAGAGTCTGAATATATATCTTGATTGTAGATTGAGTGCGTTCACCGCTGTACAGGATTTCATGTTATGATTCTAAGTGAGAGGATTCCGAAACTTTATTAGAACTGTCATATATGAATATTTACTAATTGAATTGAATTCGGGTTAGTAAGAAGGATAAAGAGGGTAATTTTATAGTACCTATAAAGGGAGATCATATCGGGTTAGATTCCAAACGTGAAAAATAATTGATACTGATAGTACCTAGAAAGGGTGGTGAAATTACGTCTCTTGCTCCGAGATTATTCACACGTGTTACACACATATTTACTTGTATCTAGATTTTGCATGGTTTAGTAATGCGTCCATAGTCCACAAAGCAGAGTCGGCCTGTACTTGAGAGGGAAGTTAAGTAGTAAAACTAGATTACCCTAGAGCTACCTATTCTCCTACTTGATCCACTTTCGTATTCTTCTAGTGTTATTTATTTTATTTTTTATTTTAATTAATTGTTTAGTAGTTAATAATTCTATACCTCAACTTTATTTGCCACAATTCATCTTAATTAATTTAGATAATAATTAAATTGATAATACGTTGTCCTTTGGGTTTGATATTTAACTTAGTTAATTGCTTAAGCTGCAACTGATATCCTTCATACTTGGAGATTAATCTTGCATGCAAATAAAATGCGCATCATGAGGACCGATTTATGAAACACTTCTTTTCTCATTTTTTAACTTACGTTTCTTCCCCTTCTTTCCACGTTCTTCACAAATAATCTTCTCTAAACCATTTTCATCATCCCACCCCAGATGGCGTTCCATGGTTTTGGACGACGCCGCCTCCCCTTTCTCCACCTATTATTGGCTTATGATTTGTTAAATTAAAACTCCCAAAGCTTGGGACTTTGCAAATAAATTCTTTTTCGAAGAGAAAACTTGATTACTTGCCCTAATTTCACTCCAGACGTTTTTCTCTCCATCATCATTGAGCATTCTATCGTCTTTTTCTCCGAAATATTTTTTGGATGTTAATTTCTCGGTGAGTATATTTCTGTATCTGTTTCTTCCATACATTTTTTTTATGTCGGTGGTTTTTAAAATCACAAAGTTTTCCATACACGTTTACGAGTTATATGTGGGTAAGCTGTTGGTTTTGAAGTAACAATCAATTCTTATTGTGGTTTTCAGCACAGATATTGTGCAAATTATAGAGGAAAGCTGGACAATTTCTGGAATTCTTGATTTTCTATAATTGAGGTATCTTTTATAAATGATGTATAAGCTAACCTTCTTTGGTAACTCATGGTAGGCTATAAATAATAAAGATATGATATTCAATATATTACTCCTTATGATTTTCTTCTTTTTCTTATTCACGAGAAACTTGCATGTGTTGTAAAGTATTTGATAGATACAATAAGGAAGAAGAGAATAATACAAAAGTGGAGAGAACGAGAGATTTTATTAACACGACTAATGTGAATCATTACAAAAACTCTAATATTCCTACTCTTTATATAGAGAGGGCAAAGGGGTACAATGGTAAATCAACTCTCTTCCTATTCTAATTATATAAGGAGTAATGTCAATATAAAATATTTCACAACACTCCTCCTTGGACATTATGACATTACGGCGTCAAATGCATGCCTCGTTAAAAATCTCGCTAGAAAACCCTGTGGGAAAAACCAGTCTAGTAAAAGAGTACATGTCTTATCATTTTAATATTTCATAATATCTGCCTCATTAAAAATACTTTCAACTAAGGAAACCAAGTAGGAAAAAACTTAGTCGAAGAAAAAGAGTACAGCTTGGTCTTCAGGACACAATCTTCAGGATTATTTAGAAGTTGTTTCTTTACCAAGACATTTAACTTGCCTGTCTCATTAAAAACTTTTAACTAAGAAAACCTTCGTAGGAAAAAACTTAGTTAAGGAAAAAAAGAGTACATATCTTATGATTTTGATGTGTTGCTTTAGTTGCCTCATTAAAAACCTTATACTAAGAAAACCCAGTAGGAAAAACTTTGTAAAGGAAAAAAGAGTACAACTATTAGTCTTCAAGACTTAATCT
Source organism: Pogostemon cablin (assembly GCA_023678885.1). Lineage (NCBI taxonomy): Eukaryota > Viridiplantae > Streptophyta > Magnoliopsida > Lamiales > Lamiaceae > Pogostemon > Pogostemon cablin. The sequence goes on along the minus strand of CM042989.1, from coordinate 22,708,207 downwards.
TCTGGGTTGTTTAGAAATTACCGCTCTCCCTGAAAATAGGGATACATTGTAATATAATTGCTGATTTTCAAGATCAAAAATTTGAAATTACTTGGAATCGTCACTCCCCTTGAAGACGACAATCTTCTGGGTCTACATAATATAATACTACAAGTACAGATTAAAATATAATTTGGGAGTAAATAAAACAATGATAAATAATACAGATTTTACATGAGCAAAATACTATGTGTAATATCTCACTGCTCTTCTAGAGCATATAAATTTGTCATGTCTCGCATAATAATATATTAATTACTCCTTTATGCAATACATTATTTATTGTCTTATAAAAGAATGTGGAAATTCGTCTTTCATCATGCCCCATGGGCTATAAAGTTATTATATGAACAATCTTATCCTTACACCAGTTTATGGGGATCATTCAATAAACGTTCAAATCAATATGCCAATGTCACATTGTTTTCTTAAAAATAAACCAATATATTTTGTATCTTCGAGATACTTGAGGATATGTTTAATTTCATATAACTTCTCTTTGTTAGAGAGTTGTTAAATTTTTCTAGCAATTTTATCATAAGTGCCTATTAGGCCTGATACAATTATGAGAAAACATGTACTTTAAAAGCACTGAATGGAGGAATTTCTAACCCAAAATATCCTCATTATATACTTCAAGTATATAGACATTAGTTTTCCACTTCAAGTGATAAAAACGACAATTGGCATACAATATGAATAGATATATCGAAAATTCATCTAAAACGATCATCAAATAAATTAACTGGTATTTAAAATATAAAATATTCTCAACTGCAGGTTGAGACAACTCTTTGGTTTTATCTAAGTTCTTTCATTCCAAAAAATCCGTCATCTTGGCTTGAGTTAGCTTATATAAATGTCTTATACATTCCTAAATCAAACCATTCATACACACACAATTTTCATTCTTCTTCAGGAAGAAATAACAAATTAAAATGTAGTACATCAATATTAACTGTTTCAAGGTCTTGCAATGACCAATATTATATGTTGTGATATTTTATTCAGATCCAAATTGAGAAGTATTAATCCTTTGTGGATTTTCATGTGAATCATATAATATTATGTATTTACTGCATATCTAAATATATTGAAAACTTTCATATAAATTAAGTAGCGAAACACATTGTATAATGGGAGAGTATGTATCATTTATATACTGGGTCTCTGCAAGAATCCTTTGAACTTTTACCGATTACCACTTTATTATTTGTATGCCCTTCTGGGATAATAATTCTATCAATTTAGATAACATTGAAATAAATATCTAGCAAGTTAAGCTTGATCTCAAAGCTTTATTTTGTCTTACCTAATATTCGTGCTTCTAGCACTTTGATATCAAATAAAAGTTCTGGATCAAGAATATTATTTAAGACAGTAAAAGCGATCAAAAAGGCAATGTGTTATCGACAACTTTCTATTTCAATTCATATTCTTCTCCCAACTTTTATAATATTTTCTATATCTATATAATTAGATCTTCGTCATTTCTCAATACGTATGGATCTACTCATTTCGCATACCCAGTATTTTGATTATTTTGATGCACGTGCGAATTTACAAGGTATTTATCTTCTGGACAAATATATTGAAGAGGTATCAAAACATAGTCTTCATATAATTTTGGAAATGACTAATTATTCTTAAAATTAATTTCCGCGGATATTTAATTTTTAAATTATAAAATCTTTCATGCTTCTAGCATTGATAAATAATTATTTAAAATGTTATGTCCCTAGGGAACTCCACTTCCAGTGGTGCATTGATTACAAATATAAGGGACTTTGTCACTTCATCGTGATAGCTTGACAGTATAATTGCTATTGCAAATTAATAATCTTTTGAACTTATGGTTCAGTCAATCTAGTGCAAAATAATAAAATTTCTCGGTATTCATATAAATATTGGGCTTAAATCTCCCCTAGTGCCGTGAAATGATCTTCATTAAATGTGCAGTTAGCATACTAACACATATATGGATCCCCTATTTTAGGCTTTATAGAAATTGACGGATAATTATTATTAGAATGCCCATTGAAGTACATTATGGTGGTGATTTAAAATAATAATTGTACAATTCCAAATTTGCAAAGGGGAAATGTCTAAGGCTTTTGGCCATGATTGAGCAGCACTAGTTATAAATGAGGTATAACTATGATATGCATGAGCCAAAATCGTGTTTAGTTATTCTAAGTTCCCCAAATATTAATTGTTGGAATAAAATATTCACTGCATGTGAATATAAGACATTGGATGTTTCATTTTTTAAATATTATCTGTTGATATCAACTCCAATTGACTAAATCAAATATTCAATATTTGAGTTCTTCATATGAAATTTCATTTATATTAGTGCCTTTGAATAAAAAAGTATTTATCCAGTGGATACATCATTAAAAATATTTTGGTCATTATATGAAAAAATCATTAACCAATTTTTCTCCTTGAATCTCTTTAAAATATTAGGTGAAATAATTCCAAATTTGTATGTTATAAATATCATACCATAAATTTTCCACACAATTTTAATAAGTGCCATTTAATATCTCATGATTAAAAGAATTTAAATTATCTGGCTCATCCGTTTGCCCATAATAACTCAATTACTCATGTCATATTTTAAAAATATTGGGTTTTAAAAAAATCAGTATCACAACAATACCAAATATCAAACGTACAAAATGTATATGATTAAACAAAATCATTTAATAGCATGTAAAAACGAAATAATAATGTTATAGAAAAAAATCATGTTTGAATAAATATTTTTATGTAGAGGAATATAGCTAAATTGTCTAGCATTTTAAATACAATCTCAAATGTTGAAATCATACTTGGCCTACTTAATCTTTGAGCTTAGGGTGTCAAAGCGTAATCATTGACTAGGCCAATATTTTTATGTGCTTCAGGTAAATAAATATTTTTATTAACACCATTTTTATTCTACAAATATCATTTTTTTTACAAATATTTTTATATTCCACAACAAAGTTATTTGTTATGTGTTATTATTTACAAGACCATACATCGATATGTATAACAAATTTTTTTCTACTGGAGTGCTTGGTTAAATCTTTGACCTCATCCTAAACAAGGTCAATGTGAATTTATTTTTCAACTATAAGTAATTCTGACTCTTCATTTGCCCTTTCATGCCAAATATAATTAATAAAATCATTTGGGTATATATCATGTGCTTAAGGCACAAGGTTTGAACCAACTAGTTTAATATTATAATTTTTTATTTACTATTAATTATATTTATCTTCAATCATTTATCACATTGTGGGCCAACTACTTTGATAAGAACCTTAATAAGATCAATTTAAAAAATTTCAATCACTACGAGGAAGCCAATGTAAATTCACTTTTCCACTATAACTATTTCTTATTCTCCTTCTCCCTCTTTATCTTCTACGCCATGTATAATTCTTTTCGAATGTACCATGTGCTTCAGGCACATGTTTTGAACCTACTGGTCTTGCATTATGGTTTTTCATTAATAATTAGTTATGTTTTTCTGTTACCAATAATGCAGGGATAAGCTCTGAATGCTTAATATAATTCTTAACTCTTTAGTGTTACTGGAGTACAAGCATGGAAGATGGAAAGAGTTTTTTCAATCAATTTAGATTCTGTACTGTTCTGCTTACAGATCAGTTTTGAGGCAATATTTAAAGCAGAATTATATTATGTTACAGATTTAAAATCTAGAAACCTTAGATTCAGCCAGTCATAGTGAGTTTGAAAGAGGATTATAAGAGTATGTTGATCGAAACAATCCTTCAGGGATTGCTGATCATTTTTGGTTAAATTCTCATTCCATGTGATGATGAAAAATAGGTAGAGGTGCATTCAGCTTTTGATTTTATAGGTTCACTGAAATCTCATGTTGCTAAATGAATTATAGAATTTGATAACGAAGTTACACTAAAACATCAAACTCAAGCCTCACGAAAATTAATATATGTCCATACATATATAATATAAATCCAAATTTAAATTATTTTAAAGCATTTTTCTCCAACTCTATGAATAGTGGGGTATTGGAGATAATAGTGATAAAATAAATGGATTATTCAGTGGCCGATTTTTTTAAAAATAATATTGTAGACACTTGAATTTTATTTCCTATTATAAAGGAAAATATGTGGCAAATTAATGCAATAATTATCAATTATTTATTTATTTATTAAGGAATTTAAATAAATCTATTCCTAAAATAAATGAGTAAATAATTGATAATTAGGCCAGATATATTCAAATAAGTCTGACTTAAAGCCTAAGCAAGTGAAAGGCACAAACCCGCAGAATCAGGTCAAATTAGCCCTGGACCAATCAGGCTGCATGTTATTTATGGGGTATTCTCACCCTTCACCTATATAAGGAGCCCTCCTCCATTCATTCCAGACACACACGTTTAGACATCTGAAGACACAAACGCTCTGAAGAGATTGAAATTGAAACACGAGCAATGCTCCTCAAGATCTTCAAGCATCTTCAAGTCAAGAACGACATACGATTTGGGATTAAGGTGCGGAGCCCCCCAAATCAAGCATTTTTCATACACTAAGTTCTTCTGCATTCTTCGCGCCAAGAACAACATGCAAACAATCATCTTTACTAAAGATGATAGTGATGATGATAGAGAAAGTGTAGCTTCTAACAACTATATCACTGCTCTTGATGATTCTCACATAGAGGAGGTAGATGCTGAAGATTTCCCTCCACAATTTGAAGAAGGAGTGAATGCCACTGTTGATGAGTTGAAAGAAATCAACTTAGGTGATGAAAATTATCCACATCCTACCTACATAAGTGCTCTGCTAACTGTTGAGGAAGAAGAAAAGTATATTACCATTTTGCGAGTATTCAGAGACGTATTTGCATGGTCACATAAAGAAATGCCAGGTTTAGATCCGAAAATTGCAGTGCACCACTTGTCTATTAAAAGGAAAACTCGACCAGTAAAACAGATACATCGTCGATTTTGACCAGAGTTAATTCCTTTGATTGAGGACGAGGTTAATAAGCTTCTTGAAACAGGCAAGATTCGAGAAGTCCAATATCCTACATGGATTTCTAACATCGTGCCGGTGAGAAAGAAAAATGGGCAACTCAGAGTATGTGTTGATTTCCGAGATTTGAACATGGCATGTCCAAAAGATGACTTTCTACTGCCAATTGCTGAACTCATGATTGATGCAACAATGGGACATGAGGTTCTTTCACTTATGGATGGGTCATCCGGCTACAATCAAATTGGTCTAGCTCCTGAGGATTAAGAGAAGACAGCCTTTCGTACTTCGAAAGGAATATATTGCTACAATATTTTGCCATTTGGCTTGAAAAATGCTGGTGCCACTTATCAGCGAGCCATGCAAAAGATATTTGATGACATGCTTCATAAGATCGTCGAATGCTATGTTGATGATATTGTAGTGAAATCAAAGAAAAAGAAAGATCATCTCCATGATCTAAGGCAAGTGTTTGAACGATTAAGAGAGCACCAACTTAAGATGAATCCACTCAAGTGTGCATTTGGAGTTTCATCCAGAAAATTTCTTAGATTTATTGTCTGCCATTGGGGAATCGAGATTGAGAAAGCAAAGATTGACGCAATCATGAAAATGCGTGTGCCTCGGAATATACATGAACACAAAAGTCTACAAGGAAAGTTGGCATACTTAAGGAGATTCATATCAAACTTAGCTGGCCGATGCCAACCATTTAGTCATCTCATGAAGAAAGGCAGTATATTCGAATGGGATAAAGCTTGCAATAATGCTTTCAATAGCATTAAAGAATACTCGATGAAGGCACCAGTGTTGGATGCTCCAATACCGGGTCGTCCATTAATCCTTTATCTAGCTGCTTAAGAGTATTCTGTGGGAGCTTTACTTGCACAAGAAAATGATGATGGTAAAGAAAGAGCTCTATATTATCCAAGTAGAACTATGACTCCAAACAAGTTGAAGTATTCACCCATTGAGAAGATCTGCTTATCCCTTATATTCGTAATTCAGAAGTTGAAACATTACTTCCAAGCTCACACAGTTTGGCTAGTTTCGAAAGCCAACCCACTAAGATTTATCATGTCAAAACCAGTACTCTCTGATTGGCTTGCAAGATGGTATCTCCAACTTCAATAGTTTGAGATCGTGTATGTCCCTCAAAAGGCCGTAAAAGGACAAGTGTTGGCAGATTTTCTAGCTGATCACCCAATGCCTGCTAAATGGGAACTATCTGATGAACTCCCAGATGAAGATGCTTTCACTGTGGAAATAGCTTCTCCTTGGAAGATGTATTTCGATGGAGCATCTCATAGAGAAGGAGCCGGTGCGGGAATCGTGTTTGTAACATCCAGTGGTGAAGTTTTACCCTTCTCATTTTCCTTAACGGAAAATTACTCCAATAATGTGGCTGAGTATCAAGCACTCATACTTGGTTTAGAGATGGTCGTCGATATAAAGCAACTACACCTTAGGGTATATGGAGATTCGCTATTGGTGATAAATCAACTCCTTGGAGTGTACGAAGTGAAAAAGCTTGAGTTACTCTCATACCACAAGTATGCTGAGAAGTTTATGGGTTATCTTGGTGATGTTGACATTAAGCATCTGTCTATAAGGGATAATAAACAAGCTGATGCCCTCGCTAAGTTAGCATTAACTATAGCTATGCCAGAAACCCAAATTTAAATATCGGTGTGTAGAAGTTGGGTTGTTCTACCAATCTTTGAAGAAGGTGATTATGAAGAAGTTGAAAATTATGTGGTGGAAGTTTTTGAAATCGAAGAAGAAAATTGAAGCCAACCACTCGTGGATTATCTGAAGTATGATAAGTTGCCTAACGATCCATGCAAAAGGATTGATATTCGGCGTCGGGCATCTCGGTTCATCTACTTCAAAGGTACACTTTATAAAAGATCATTTGATGGAATTTTCTTGAGATGCCTGAGTAAAGAAGAAGCTGCTCAAGTAATGGAAGAAGCTCAATCCGGAATTTGCAGTGTTTATCAGTCTGGGCCAAAGTTGCATTTCAGAATTTAGAGAATGGGTTACTATTGGACAACAATGGTGAAAGATTGCATGGATTATGTACAAAGATGTCAAGCTTGCCAATTCCATGAAAAATTGATTCATCAGCCTCCGGAGCCTTTGCATCCGACAGTCGCTTCATGGCCTTTTGATGCTTGGGGTTTAGATTGGTGGGGCTGCTCACAAAGTCTTCTGGTGGTCACCTCTACATTTTGGTTGCAATCGATTACTTTTCAAAGTGGGCCGAAGCTATGCCTCTGAGGGAAGTGAAGAAAGAAAATATTGTTGCTTTCATTCGGATCAATATTATTTATAGATACGGTATTCCGCGCTACATCATGCTCCTTGACATGAGCGTAAACTGTCTGCATTACGCTCCTTGATACGAGCTTAAACTATCTGAAATCTCTCAAGTCCACATGCTATGCTCCTTGATATGAGCTAAAATTATCTACAAACTATGCTCCTTGATACGAGTTTAAACTATCTAAAAATTTCAAAATAAGCTCCTTGATACGAGTTAAAACTATCTACATACAATGCTCCTTGATATGAGTTTAAACTGTCTAAACATCAAATCAAATCTTCTTGGGAAGAGACTAAACTCTCTACACACAATGCTCCTTGATACAAGCTAAAACTGTCTACAAATCAAATCTCATGCTCCTTGATACGAGCCTAAACTATCTAACACAAATCAAATTCAAGGCTCCTCGATACGCGCTAAACTTATCCACACTATACTCCTTGATATGATTGTCCACACATCAAATTAGATCTCCTTGAGAAGAGACAAAACTCTCTATATGTTCGATACTCCTTGATATGAGTATAAACTATCTACACATCAAATAAAATCTCCTTGGGAAGAGAATAAACTCTCGACACATAAAGCTCCTCGGCACGAGCAAAAACTGTTCACACAATACTCCTCGACACGAGTGAAAAATATCCACACAAGGATCCTTGACACGAGTATAAACTGTCTACAAGTTCAAATTCAAAACTCATTGACACGAGTATAAAATGTCAACAAATTCAAGTTCAACGCTCCATAATACACGAGCCTAAACTGCATGTTACTCCTGGCCCACATGATTATAAAATGTGCACAGCATCCCCCATTCAAACCAAATCATGTTCCTTGAACTACGTTATGACTTGATTCTCTTTAAAGAGGTACGTAGGCAGCTTAGTACTCTGCTAAGTTCAGTCATAATTCAGGTCATTCATATCAAGTTGGTGAGGCAAACAATAAAATTCAATCATGTTAATCAAGAATAGATTATCGCAATTTGTTCACTTCAACACAAAGGCGTCCGTGAACAAAATGCGAGGGGGCATTTGTAGACACTTGAATTTTATTGCTTATTAAAGGAAAATATGTGGCAAATTAATGCAATAATTATCAATTATTTATTTATTTATTAAGGAATTTAAATAAATCTATTCCTAAAATAAATGAGTAAATAATTGATAATTAGGCCAGATCCAGTCAAATAAGTCTGACTTAAATCCTAAGCAAGTGAAAGGCACAAGCCCGCAGAATTAGGTCAAATCAGCCCTGGAGCAATGAGACTGTGTGTTATTTATGGGGCGTCCTCACCCTTCACCTATATAAGGAGTCCTACTCCATTCATTCCAGACACACACGTTCAAACATATGAAGACACAAACGCTCTGAAGAGATTGAAATTGAAACACGAGCAATGCTCCTCAAGATCTTCAAACATCTTTAAGTCAAGAACGATACACGATTCAGGATTAAGGTACGGAGCCCCTCAAATCAAGCGTTCTTCATACACTAAGTTCTTCAGCGTTCTTCGCGCCAAGAACAACATACGACCCGGGATTAAGGCGCTAAGCCCCCAAATCAAGGTACGTTTAATCCAAATAAAAGCTCGACGCCTCTAGAATAATGTTGTAAGGTCCCAAATCTGAGTTTGGACAAGTTTCAACTTAAGATCCGACTCAACACACACAGTCAAAGTGGTCAACGTGGTCAACAAGTCAAAGTCCAAATTGGTTTGAGAGAAGAATCAAAAGATAGATAGAGATTGTTTCATCAAGTTTAAACCTTTTGGATTATTATTGTAATTCTCTTGTATTTATTTTATTATAAATACAAAATTTGTTGTTACAAATATTTCAATATATATAAAAAAAATCAATCAATATATTAATGTGTATTTATGTATGTGCATATCTAGTCATAATAATGACAACAAAATTGGATTTCAATTTTGAATGCAAATTTTTATTTTTAATTAAAACCATGATTAGTTCAATAAATATGGTATTAAAAATATTTTATCATGAAATCCATTAGAATATATTCCAAATTTAAAAATACTCCATGCATGATCACATTCATAAATATATTCCAAATTTAAAAATACTCCATGCATGATCACATTCATAAAGTTCATCAAATAATATGGAATGAAGTAAATTAATTATATTCTCATATGTTTCGTATTCTCAAAATTGTGATTAGTAAAATGATAAAAAAATATATAATTATCATCACAATTATGATTATTAACATATGGCTGACATTCCACATCCATCCAGCAATAAATTTAATTCATTAAAATCAAGTTTTAATATATATTTTCTTGTCAAAAATAATGCACGCACATATACATATACTAACAAATGCATGATGTAATATCATGAAATTAAAGCTTTCTTGAAAATCAATATATGGCAGATTCATATATATTGAATACGGAGTAGAATAGACTTATTTTATTTTAACGAGAAGCATAAAAAATAATAATTTATGAGATTTGCAAAAAGTTTCTATAAAATATTTAATAAAAAAAATCAATCAATTCCATATATTATCGTCAAGAATAATGATAGAATGGGTAATATCTGCCATAAATTAATTAATGCAAATTTATGAGTGGTAATATCTGCCATAAATTAGAATAAATAAATATGGTAATAAAATGTTTGATCCTGTATTCCATAATAAAAATAATGTTTTGAAAAAAAATACAAGGATTCTTTGAAAGCAATAATTAATTAATATACAATCTTGAAATCATTTATAATCAACTATTTTTAATAGGGTGTATATTGGGTGCACCTAGATGCAAGGGTACACCTATAAGTGTATGTCTTTTTATTCTATTTTGTATATATAATATTCTATTTTGTATACGTGTTTTATAATAATTGTATACTTTTTTCACATTAAGTTTTCATTAAAAAAACTAACATCCATATGTATATAACTTTTTATTAAATATTATATACAAATTTTCATTAAAAAAACTAACAATTAAATTGTATACATTTTTACTCTTAATTGTATATGTTTTTGTTTATATTTGTATATGGGTGCACCCTATCTTTAGGTGTACCCGGATGCATACTATAAATTGCCTTTTTTAATAATTAAGAATTAGTTAACAGCATCTCATCGGAAAAGAAATTGTTGAATGGTGGAGGGATGAATTAATCAGTGCACATATATATATTAATGCATAAGAATTATGGCGTATTTTGGATTTAATCAAGAATAATATAAAAACATCTTAATATATATATTTGTAAAGTAATTTCCTTATTTGAGTTTTTAGAAAACACAGGTGTCGCAATTTCATTCTTTTCCAAAGAAAAATTTATATGTATTTTGTTTCTATTGGTGGAGCATTTATGACTATGTATATTAATTGTATTTTAGTTTTAATATAATTAGTAATTATAACATTATTAATTTGTACCTATATCTTTATTAGTGTAAAGTTTTAATATTACATTGAAAAAATTATATAATTATGGGGATGTATCTTAATTCTAATAATATTTTTATTTTATTTTATAATATTAATTAAAATTATTTTTTAAAAAATTAAAACCTTATTTTTTCTTTCTCGATGATATGTCATTTTATTACACTTTTAATTATTTGATATTTTTAATCAACCGATCTATTTATTTTTAAATTAATTTTATTTAATACTATCATAATTAATAATTTAATAAAATATACTTAAAGAAATATAACTTGTTGACTTAATATTCATTTTATGTTAATTATATTTTCTTATAAAATCAAAAAATAGAAAAAAATGCGTAATTCAAAAAATAGAATAATTTTTTTAATAATATTAATTATTTAAAAATATATATATTCCAATATTAATTATAAATATTAACTTAATATTTTTTATTCACTCATTCTATATAATGTATCGGTGTATTCAATTATAAAAACAAAAATATATTTTTTATTATTAGATAAATATTTAAATGTAAAATTTTATAATCTGCGTAAGATGCGGGTCATATACTAATAATTAAATAAACCACAAATCTATGTACAAGTATCAGATCACAAAAATTATGAATAATATAAAAAATTTTCCAACATTCATACAAATTAAATAAGAATTGCAACCACCATAATGATTTCTAAATTTTCGTTATTCTCGTATGATGAATTTATTTATATGCGTTGATAAAAAAATACCTTGCAGAAAAGATACGATTCTTTTCTAGGGTCTCATCCATTAAATAAGTACTTCCCCTCGATTCTCCCTCGATTGTTAGATAAAAAAATTCAATTGGTTAGAGCGTGCTGATAACGTATTTTAAAGTATTTGATAGATACAATAAGGAAGAAGAGAATAATACAGAAGTGGAGAGAAAAAGAGATTTTATTAACACAGCTAATGTGAATCATTACAAAAACCTTTATATAGAGAGGGCAAAGGGATACGATGGTAAATCGACTCTCTTCCTATTTTAATTATATAAGGAGTAATGTCCATATAAAATATTTCACAACAGCATGATGCTTTTGTAAGAGCTTTAGCAGTGTAAAAATATGTCCGAAGAGGGTTTTATTATTTTTTCCCTAACCTGAATAAGTATATAGATATTTTACAAACTCAAAGCTCGACGAAAGTTGTTTACATATATCAATCTAGGAGAGTCGAAATTAATACGGTAGTTTAGTTGAAATTAGAAATAGGGAGTGACAGTGAAGAATATTAGTTTAGCATGAAGAGGTCCTCTAGAGTTGAAATATAATTAAAATTGGAATTTGGATTAGTGCCACATTTCACAACCAACAAGGATCAAATTCTAGGTTCTTAAATTTATTTTAACTCCATGCAATTTGTTTGCTCATCACTTGGTAGGAAATTATTTTGTGTTCTTTTATGATAGTGCATTTGAGTGATGCGACCGAAAATTACGCATTGAACAACCTAAAACTTATAAATCTTCTTGGTTGGTTAGTCTCATCATATAAGGTGTATGGTATTTATTATGTCGTATTTTAGTTTTTATTTGCTTCTGTATTTTGGTTTTGGAATTTCTTTGAATTATTGTTATTTTAGTTTACTTAATAATAGATGTTGTGTTGATTTATGTAGTTTTTGTATAACAAAAGGGACTGAGGCAGTCCTTGCGAGAACGGAGTTGCAAGAAATAGAATACGATAATGGTGATTCAGAAATGTTGAAAATGTCTCTGAAGATATGGGAACTGTATAATGAAACACCATCTCAACTAATAAGATTAAATCCAATTTAATGTTATATTTCTTGTGAATTAATGAAAATTTTGTTTGTTACCTTCTTTTTTTTATAGAATATGACCACTTTGGCACAGTCGTTTTGCAACCTATAATCGATTCATCTTCTGCTAAAGAACCTGCTGAGTAAGTTCTGTATAGAAACCTGGATTTTTTGGAAATGTTCAAGGTTCAGAGCAACAACAAGCTATGTCCCATTATGTTTTGCCTAGCTCTTTCAGGAATATTTTGTTGACCAATCTATGGTATGTGGCGCCCTCATTCTTCAACCCGAATGGCATCATTACCCAGCATAGTTTGTTCCTCTTGGTGTAAAAAGCGATTTTTTCCACATCATCTAGGTGCATCGGGATCTGGTGGTAGCCCGAGTACGCGTCCATAGAGCTCATCAGCTCATGGCCCGCCTTTGCGTCCACCATCTGATCAACATGCGATAGTGGTAAGCTGCCCTTGGGGTATGCCTTGTTGAGGTCGGTGAAGTCAAGCAGAGTCTCCAGTTGGCTTTTCTGACTAGGATTGGGTTGGCCACCCACGAGGGGAACAAGGCTTCCTCACGAGGCTGTTCGTCAAGAGCTTCCTCGCCTCTATCTCGATAATCTCATATTTCTCCTGACTGTACTTCCTTTTCTTTTGCTTGACCGGGCGATACGACAGGTTTACATTGAGCCAATGACACTCGTGTTTGGGGTCTATCCCCGGTATTTCCATTGCTGTCCAAGTGAACACATCCAGATTAGCCTTCAAGCACTCTATTAAAGCTGTTCTTTAAGGCTCCTTCAGTCGCAACCTAACGTATAATTCTAGATTCGAGTTGCTTCTTATGGCTTCGATTTCCTCAACTAGTTCCCCTTTTCCTTTTCTTTTCAGATCTCGGATCCTCATCAGTAATTGGGGGTAAGTCGACTTCTCTAGTGCCAAAGGGTCAGAACCTGTAGACACTCTCCGACTCTGGGGCTTCTTGTGGTGGGTAAAGTTCGCGGCGGCGTGTGGGTCTTCCTTTCCTTATCCTGCTTCTGCTACCAGCAATTGAAAATACAGGTCGTGGTAGCTGAGTCCCTCTCATTTTTCGATGAAGGAACACCCCCTCACTTTTTTTAGTTCCCTTTGACAGTGACGACTCTCCCATCAACAGTTACAAACTTAAGGCATTGATGGAGAATCAAGGGGATAGAATTGAATTGATGTACGAATGTCCTTCCTAAAATGCAATTATAGGGTGATGGATGGTCGACTACCTTAAACTCGAGAGTATGCTGGGCTCTAACTGCTTGCTTCTCGTCCATTATCTGGACCAATAGCTCGGCTTGCATCAGGGGAGTAGTGATGGCATTACTGAACCCTTGTATTTCTTCGGCACACGAAGAAACTTTATGGTGGGTAGATCCTCCGATGGCTTCAAAAACTTTCTTGAATATTATGTTTGTATAAGTGTCTGTGTCAATCAGGCATCGGTGCACCTTTATTCCTAAGATCATAGTTGAGATGATCAATGGGACATTATGGGAGATTCGTACCTCGGCAAGATCTTCTTCGGAGAAGGGCATGTCGGCTTCGTGTATGGGCGGATGCAGGCTTGCCATCAGGATGTGTTGGAATCAATCCAGCTCCCAAAGCTCAGTCTTCCTCTTCCTACGAGACAGGGTGGTCAGGGCTTGTGATATCCCCACATAATTTTCCTCCATCATTTACACTTCTCAAGGAGGGAAAGGTAGTCGTTCGCCTGGCTCATCCTGTCCTTGCGGGCAGCGAGTCCTCTCGGTCGCTCGTTCAGCGCTGGAGGTAACTCCCTCCTACATTTTGGGCCTGTTAACAACCAGTCTAGCTTTCCATCCTCGAATAGCTTTACCAGCTCCGCCAACAAATCTTGACACTTATTGGTGTCGTGTCTGATGTATTTGTGGTATTTATAGAATTTCTTCTTGTTCAAATTAGCTGGATCCGCCCGCATCCTTGGTGGGGTGGCTAACAAGTTGGTATCTTGAATCTTATTGAATATCTCTTCGGGAGTCAACTCAAGCACCTCAGTCATTTTATGTACCTGGTCATCTTCTGGGAAGGGTTTGAACGATGATGGAGTTTTGTAATCCTTGTCTCCCTTCTTTTTCTTTTTATCGCCCTCCTTGCTCTTGCCTTTGGATTTTTTATATTCTTTAAGGATCTCCTCACTGTGGATGAATGCCTGTGCCAGGGCCATAAAGGCCACATAATTAGTTGGCAGCTTCTATCGAAAGCTCATCCACATGAGGATCCGGGGAGCAGAGCCGCTGCCGCCAAGATGGTGGATGTTTTGTTCGAGGTTTCTTCCGTATTTGCACTCTGCTCATTGAACCTATTCATGAAGTCTTTGAGTGACTCCTTCGTTCCTTGTCATAGGCAGGCCAACTTCTATTTTGGTTTCTTTCCCTGCCTGAGATAAGCAAAGTGGGATGAGAAAGATGTCGCAAGTTGAACCCACAAGTTGATAGAATTAATCGGTAATGATTCATACCATGAGTGCGCTCTTCCCCCAGCATTAAAAGGAATATTTTACAGCGGTCTTCTTCAGAACTCCCTTGAGCCAGATTCCATCCAACATATTTGTAGAGGTGTGTGATCGGGTTGGACTCACCGGCGTATTGAGGGATCTGGGGTAGTCGGATCTTCTTTAGCGAGGGGGTAGCGACGATTCGGGCAGTGAGAGGAGTTCGTCCTGCCTCCGGATTTGAAATGTTGTGTAGTCTAGCATTATTCTTCTTTTCCATTTCATCCAGTCATTTCTTCATAGCCTCTAGTTCTGAGTTGTGATGCCGCTTGAAATTGGCTAAGAGGTCTTCACCCACACTTTCCGCCGTTTGTTCTCAGCACAACTTCGCCGGCTCAGGCCGAGGCAATCTTTAGCACTTATGATCGACGGTGTGCATAGTGGCAGTACTAGTGGTGGAATGAGCTCGACTGGCTGCTTGCCACCATTCACGTCTTTTGTCCACTGTCTTCTGAGGCATGCACAGCTCGTTCTGAGCACCTTTTGGTCCCATCTGCTCATGTACTGATTTTCTGGGCGGAGTCTGCTCGCGCTACTGTTTGTTTATTTGTTCTGCGGCATTTTCTTCTGGGTCAAAACTCAACTTTCAACTGGCGCTCTTTTGTCCAGTTGGCTGCTTTTCTTTTAACTGTTCAACGAGGTCGAAATATTTTTTTATGGAAATCAACTTCCCTCTCATCTTCCTCTGAGCTCACATCCTGAGGCAAAATCTCCTTTTTGATGGTTTGTGTGGGGTTAGGTGATCAGTAATATTTTCACCTAGATTTTAGTGTCTTTTATATATTTTTTCTTATTATTTTATTCGTAGTTATGTATATTTTGATTGTGTATTGTATTTTTATGGAAATGTGTGATAATAAGTTTAAATATATGATTTTCAGGTAAAAAGAGATTCTAGATATAAAAAGAAAGACGTAGGAAAAAGCAGATCTCAATTCGGAGTTGAAACGAGTGAGAACGAGCCAAAACAAAAGAAGAAAAACAGGGGTTGCACCAACACGGACGGCCATGTTCCGAACACGGCCCTATAAGGGGTGGCCATGTTCGGGCACCCAAAACACCTACAGTACCATTCTATAGCCGTGTTGCAGCACACGAGCTGTGTTGTGCAACACGGCCTGAAAGCCTTGGTCGTGCTCCGTCATCCAAAATGCCAACACGGCCATAGAGTATTGCAGCACACGACCCGTGTTGCTGAAAAATCTGTAAAAAAATCAGAATCCTTCTAGAAGCTTCCCAAGGAGTATAAATATCCATACTTCAATATTTGAGAGGAGATTCAAAATTTAGATCCTGCACACACACATCACACACCATTTCCTCCATTTTACAGTATCATCTTCATCCACTCTTTATCCATTCCATCTACATCATCCAACCATCAAAATCACAATCTATTTGAGGAAAAGAAGCAAGGAAGAGAGGAGAATTGCAAGGGGAAGAAGAATATCACCATTGGAGACATCCAAGGGAGTTTTCATCCAACTTTTGTATTAAAACCTTATTGTTTATCATGATTTGTAATCAAATGGCGTCGTTGCCGGGGAGGCAACGGTTGCTAGTAGCTTAAAGAAGGAATGTTTTGAGTAATCTTACTAGAGACATTTTTATTTTATTTGTTACTTGTATTTGCTTTTGAAAACCTTGTTCTAACTTCTTTTCTTTGTGAAGGTGTATGCAAACGAGGTCAAGGGGACACAATTGGAGCCCATTGACGTGGAAATAGAACAAATTTTTCGAAGAAGGAGAAGAGAGAACAAGAAGAGTGATAAGATGGAGAATTTTCAAGGAGATAACCATGTGGAGATAGAGCAGGATGGGGAAGGAGGACAACATGTGAACGTGCAAGACAACGCACCTTAATTCAATGCCAATCCTCCTCAACATGCCTATCAAAATCATGGAGCTTTCAACAACCAAGCATTACTTCAACAAATGGTGCAACAAGCTCTAATGCAACAAGGATTTCCACAAGCCTTTATTCCTCCGCAACAAGCGCATGTGCCACCACCACCACCTCCGGTGCAACATGGAATTCATAATGATCAAAGGGTAATCCGAGACTTCTTCATGCCGAGGGCTATGCCACATATGATGGGTCCACCAATCAATGCCAACAACTTTGAAATTAAGGTGGGCTTGATTTCTATGGTGAGAGACCTACAATTTGGCAGAACTCTAAATGAGGATCCTAATACTCATCTAGCTCAATTTGTTGAGATTTCCAACACCATGAAGATGAATGGGGTGAGCGAGGATTGTATAAGGATGAGGTTGTTTCCATTTTCATTGAAGGATAGAGCTCGAACATGGCTCTCCACTATTACTCCGGGTACGTGCAACACATGGGATGAGCTTGCACAAATATTTTTGAATAAGTACTTTCCACCTTCTAAGATGCTTCAAATGAAGAGCTTGATCATTCAATTCAAGCAAATGCCTCAAGAAAGTTTCTATGAAGCGTGGGAAAGGTTTAAGGATATGCTTCACAAGTGTCCACAACATGGATTCCCGGAGAATCAACAAGTTGGATTTTTTTATCAAGGATTTGTTAATGGTCAAAGAGTGCTTGTTGATACTTCGGTGGGTGGATCCGTACTTGGAGTGACTCCGGAAAGGACCATAAGGATATTTGATAAAATTGCTACAAATGTATATCAATGGCCATCGGAGAGAGTTAGTGGATGCTATGGTTTTGAGAATTTTGATCAAGGGCAACAGTTTAATATTAAAAGTGTGAATGTTGAGCAACAAATGCCAAGTATGGAAATGATAGCGTCGGAAGTCTTGAGGCAAATGAGTTTGAATCAAAGAGGGAGCCAAGGAGTCAATATGGTTGAAGGGAAAGTAGAGCAAGAGATGCTTTTTGTGAATGTTGTGAGTGGGGAACAATGGGCTATGACAATGCTACGTGTGGAGGATGTTCAATTCATGCAAGGAAGGAATTGTTGGATTGTATACTAAAAGCCTAGCTTTAGTATGAACAATGTTATAACAATTTATTTGAAATGAGAATCATTGATCAAATGATTACGTCTTGTGATGCAATAGTCCACTTACTTTATACTGTAGATAATATGTTGTGCGACAACACGCGAAAGATCATATTATCGGTTTTCTTATAAAGTACAAATAGATGCTCACAATCGAGATAGACGGGGATTCTCTATCGGTATGGTTGTAGTGTGAGTTGGTATTAGTTTATCTTGACTATAGAATCACATTAGTGCACTTTGTGTATTGAGCAGGACTACCTGAGATCGTTCATCTTATACTGACTATATAGAAGAACTTGATCTATGTTATTATGGATGTTCGTACTCTTAATCCCTATACAATAACCTCAACACGTAAGGCAGTATGTATTTCTTTGATTCATCAATGGGTGAGATTTACATGTAATTATATCAATAAACTCAGTTAGTTGGGAAATAATATTGTCTCTATGGTGTGCTATTAATTGTATAAGGAATCCGTATCCGCAATAGGTTGATAATGTCCCCTTGAGGAGCTCATAAGGATTATCACGTAAATCTTGCAAGTGGTTAATTCCCGCATGATAATGAGGTTGAGTGGTACTACTCTCGGATGAGATATTAATTAATAGAGTTGTTAGTAACTTAATTAATTAATGGGCATTGTATATCTTAAACATAGGGAGACTGTCGGGCTCATAATAAGAAATAGCCAATAACGTAATTATGTGATTAGAACGATAGTACGGTAATAATATTTTAGTAGAATATATTATTATTATTGGACTTAAGTATAAGCTTTGGGCTAAGCTTGGAAACTTAAGCCCAATGGAGGCCCAACTCTAATTTCTCCTCTTGGTCCCTGTTGTAGCCCATATATAAGTCATCTCAACTGTTCTAACCCTAGATGAGACATGCCTAACACGTGAAGAGGGTAGACAGAATAGCAGATTGAGAAGATCTCGAAGATCGTCACCCACACGACGTCGAGATTGGACTTGGGAATACAGCAGAAGATCAAGAGATCGTTTGCTGGTGTTGTCCGCCAATTGCATGATTTTTATAAAATCGTACAGACCTCAGAATTCAATGTGTGATATACTGACAGAAAGCCACGGAAGCATAGATTACTCAAATTTGAGATTGGATGAGAGAGTTATACCCAAAACGTTGACGCTGCACAGGCTGTCGACAAGAATTCAACTTCTCCAACATACCCTGGTAAAAGGTAATACGTTTCCTATTTTCTTACTTTCGCTGACTGTTAGAAACATATGGAACCCTAACGGTAAATGATCGAATGCCAACAATTGGTATCAGAGCTTCGGTTTTGTGGTGAATCGTGACACGGGATTATGTGTTTTCCTTTCGGAATAGAATCGCATGAGGATTGAGGTTTTGGTTTTATTGCGTAATACATGTATATACCTATGTGAATCATGTATCGTTGATTATCATTGATGATGGCGGGGCGTGGTGAGAGTTCGATGAAACCTGTTCGTCAAGTCATACCCGGAGAAGATGACGTGAAGCACTCATAGACGAGCACGTTGTCGTGCATGCTGGAACGTTTTTTGAGCAGGCTGTCGTGTGAGAGAACTCACTGCCGGGTGTGTGATGCACAGCTGGACACAAGATGACATGTGATGGCCGTACGATGGATGCAGAGTTTTAGGCGTAGGCTGCAAGGTGGGTGCAGATTCATAGAGCCGAGCGTGACATACGGCAACAGCAGTGCGTGGTAGGCGTGACACACAGCAAGAGCCGTAAACGGCAGGCGTGACACACGGCAAGTGCAGTGCACGGATGGCATGACACACGGCAGGCGCAGTGCGTGGATGGCTTGGTACACGGCACACGGCAGGTGCAGTGCTTAGATGATACGGCACACAGCAGGCACAGTACGCAGATGATATGACACACAGCAGGCGCAGTGTGTGGATGGCTTGGCGCACTGGTAGGTACAGTACGCAGATGACACGGCATACAGCAGGCGCAGTGCGCGGATGGCTTGGCGCACGGCACACAGCAGGCGCAGTGTGCGGATGGCATGGCACATGACAGGTGCACAAATTGAGTTCTCGAGTGTTCCTTCACCACAACCGTTAAAGAAAGGGTCTAGACAATAGATCAGATAGGAGCCCCCGCTATGCTATCGAGGAGCCTTTAACAAAAGTCAACTACTAGAGCTGCTAATGACGCTCTTATAGTAGCTCTAGTCTCGACATTCTATCTATTCTTGCTTTCAGTGAAGATTAGATATTTGTTCAGACGCTACACGGTAGTTACAGATCACTCAGGATGACCCCCCGGGCATCCCTCACTTGTGTAGCGTTAGCAGTAGTTTTCTCACTTGGCACAGTGCGCAGATGGCTTGGAGCACGGTACATGGCAAGTGCAGTGCGCGGATGGTTGGCGCACGGCACACGGCAGGCGCAGTGCGCGGATGGCTTGACGCACGGCATACGGCAGGCGCAGTACACAGATGACACGACACACGGCAGACGTAGTGCGAGGATGGTGGGAGCACAGCACACGACAGGCGCAGGGCGCGGTTGGCTTGGCATACAGCAGGTGTTGGCTAGCCTCGCATTCGCGATTCATCATTTTTCGCGTTTAATTCGAGATATATAACTGCTTTAATTGATTTATTTGTCGATTATTGTTATATATGCTATGCATGTTCTACGTGATTTATTGCTTTAAATTACTTTTAATAGAAGCATGCTAGGATGTGTATTTTATTATGTGAATATGAACATGCGCGTCGGCATTAGGGCCTTCCTCCACATCGGATGAGTTTATTCATGGATCACTGGTACAGACTTCTTTAAATAATTATTTATTGTAATGTAATACTTATGAACTTACGTGTTGGCTATAGTGCATTTCTCCCTATCGGATGAGTTTATATGCGGTTCACTGGTATAAACTTATAATTGATGATTGTAGGAATTTATCTGAGCACGTGTGTACTTCTCCATCTGTAAGGCACACAAGCTTGGGCCGTGAACTTGGGGTCAAATAATGGTGTACACTTAGGTGTAAATAATAAGTATCCTCCCCGTCGGAGTCATTGCTTTTATTTGCATGGCTAAAGAGGAACCGACTATTAATTATTTTGTCATGAGGTTAGATTGACAAATGAAATTAATGGGTAAAATCTTCTCTTGTAAATATTTGGGTTTGTAAACGTCCACACTATCGTGGCTTGCAAACTCACGGTGCTTGAGATGTCGGTGAATTTTAATTTTATATTGTTTTCAGGTAACCAATATAAATGGATAAATTCGAAGATTTGATCGTGTAATTATTTGTAATTCTCTGTAATTTCAAAATGGTTTTATCTCGCTTATTGTTTACTGAAAGAAATTATATTTACTGGTCCAAAATTAGATGATTAGAAGAAAATCATAGTTTTGAATTTTACTACTTAGGAAAATATATGTGTTCTCGCTAAAGATGTTCAGTGATGCCAATTAATCGAAGTCTCTTGTGGAGAGGTGAGAGGTTCATAGAAATATGATGGTCTCATGTAACTCTTTGGATACCTGAGTAAGGATGATATGCGGGAAGTCATGGTTGAATTAATGAATGAATTTGAAATACTTGGAGTAAAAATTGAAGGGGAAACCTAGATCAATTTATTCTCCATAATTTGTCTGGATGTTTTGAGCAAGTTCCACCTGAATTACAAGAGTCTGTATTCGGTGGAAAACTTCTGACAAAACATGTGGCGAAGAAAAGTCAATTTCATCAAGATCTGAACAAGGTTAGAATCTCATTCACTAGTCTTTGAAGCATGATTAAGTGATGGCGTCTACTGACACGTTGTGTGTAGATACCGGAATCACTAAATATTTTCAATTAAGTGATAATGAGATTATTAGAGACATGGGTAAAGCTACGAAAGTAGTGATTGTTACAGTGGGAGTTGTTTATTTATCTTTTGATAGGAATAAGCGTTTGATTATGAGAAATTGTCTTTACGTATATTTTCATAGAAAGAATTTCATTTCAGTTTCTATACATTCACAGATAGATACTCCATTTCCTTTAAATGACATGGTCATAGTGATGAGGGATGGAGCTATAATCTGTTGTGGTACATTAGTGACAATTTGTACACTCTTAAATCATGTTTATCCCACGGATGCAACAAATAGTAATTAATAATACGTGTTCTAATCTAAATAAGAGAAAGTAACCTTCGGATATGAACCAAACATATCTTTTGGCATCTTACACTAGGTCATGATTGCTTTATAAGGCAAAGGGGTGTAGAGCCATAGATATGTTGGAATTGGTTCATTTTGTTTTATGCGATCCTAAGATTATCCCTATGAGAAGTGGTGAGATAGAATTTTGATGCACCGCAAGTCTAAGTACTATAATTAATTCAAAAGTTCATGACATATGCGGTGAAGGGTCATCGAAAATATATCAAGTCATATACGATTTACTCATGGTGGCGAGTACCTCTTAGGATAGTTTAGGAGCTGTTTATCAGAGGTTGGGTAGAATCTCAAGTTGTCAACACCGAGCAAACCCCAACCGTCAGTTCGACCTCTGGTGCTGGTCGAACTACGTGTGTAATTGTCGAACTGGGCACCAGAAAGTTTGTTCTCCTCCTTACAAGCCGGTTCGACCACGATTCAACCAACAGGATTGGTCAAATCATGTTGATCGTGGTCGAATCGTCTTTTTGGAAAAACAGGATGCTCGGGACAGTGTGGTTCGACCTGAGTTCGACCAGTGGTTTTGGTCAAACCAATCTATTTTTGTCAAACTACGCAACCTCTAGATATCGCCCAGGTGCCTGATTGACCTCATCTGTTCGGTTCGACCTGATGTGTAGGTCGAATCAAGGTCGAATCAGGATCTTGATATTTCTAAATTTGATTCCGGCATCATCGGTCCCCCATACTGTGTTCCAGGCCTTAACGTGATGGCATGGCACTGCTTCGGATTCATTATGCCTTGAGACAGGAATATTTCTTTCTCCAACATTTGTGTCAATTGATTCACGTTCCCGGCCATCTGCCCCATCATCAAAGTAAGCTCCTTCATCTTCTTAGACAAATCTGCATGAAGAGTTCATAGTAGCTTCAAGATGATCAACCCTTGCATCATTCCTAGCCATGTATCGATTGAAGGTATCTTCAACACTCTTCATTTCGTGCTGCTTCATACTATGCCCCCTTAGTGCCAACTCTGTAATTTGCTTCTGTTGGGACTCTAGTAGCTTGTTGATATTAGCTAGACTAGAGACAATCTCATCATCCCTATTCAGCTTCAACCTTTGATGTTCAACCTGTGATACCTTGTCAAGTACATATGATCCTCTTACTATTTTCGTAAGCCAGTCACGTGAATTCATAGAGATGTCTTCAAATAACTTTTCTACTTCTATTGCTGTTTTAGATAACAATGCTCCACCTGATGATGCATCAATAAAGATACACGACTCACAATCCAATCCATAGTAGAAGATACTTATGTATTGAGCCTTTGACATTCCATGTTGTGGACACCTCCTGAGCATGTATTTAAACCTGTCCCACACCTCGGGAAATTTCTAACTCTGATTCATAACAAATTGGGTGATCTCTTGCCTCATCCTTAAGATCCTTGAGGGTGGCATGTATCTCTCCAAGAACTTTTCCTGCAGTTGGTCCCATGTAGTGCAATCTGTGGCATCAAGGGTTTCATACCAAGCTTCAGTCTTATCAATCAAAGAGAACTTGAATAAGGTGATCCGCCTAGCATTATCATTAACTCCAGCACCCTTTTGAGTATTTGCATAACCAAAAAACTTCGGAGATGCTGATATGGATCTTCAAAACAACCTCCAGAAAAAAGATTCTTCTCTACCATGTTAATAAGAGCGGGATGTATTTCAAAATCATCATCTTCCCCTTGCTCCTATCAACCCCATGTTACCAACTCCGTAGTTCGTGAAAATTTCATGTACGGCAATATTATTAAAATTCTGCCTTACTCCGATCATGTTTAGTACTGTGTGTTATTCGTTCCTTTCCTTCCTCTCTTTTTCCTAGTGTACAAGTACCTCAGAAAAATTCAAGCTTAGATAGAATTAAATAATCACAAATAAAAGTCTTAATCAACTATAAATAATAAATTAATAATAAAGCCATCCCCGGCAACGGCGCCAAGAACTTGATACTCGTTTTCTTTGCACGTAAAATTAATTCCCAAGTATTAAGGATATCAATTGCAGCTTAAGCAAGCGACCAAGTGAATATTGAACTCAAAGGACGACGTATTATCAATTTAATTATTTACTAATTAATCAAGACAAGTGTGGCAATATAGTTTTTGGAATCTAATTATAATCTACTATGTAATTAATTAAAATAACAAATAAAATAAAATATCACTAGATAAATACGAAAGTGACTCAAGAGAAAGAATAGGTAGCCCTAGGATAATCCAATTTCACTCATTAATTTCCCTTCCATGTGTTATGTCCGACTCTGCCTTGTGGAATATGGACGCATCACTAAACTATGCATATCTACTCCATAAACACAAGTAAACATGCGTTTAACACGTGTGAATAACCTTGGAGCAAGAGATATAATTCCACCCCCATTTCTAGGTACTATCAGTATCTATTCTTTCCTTGGCTAATTGGTACTCTAACCCGATATGATCTCCCTTTATAGGTGTTGGATTGTATACTAAAAGTCTAGCTTTTTGTATGAACAATGTTATAACAATTAATTTGAAATGAGAATCATATGATCAAATGATTGCATCTTATAATGTATTTATATATTCGATGCAATAGTCCACTTACTTTATACTATAGATAATATGTTGTGCGACAACACGCGGAAGATCATATTATCGGTTTTCTTATAAAGTATAAACAGATGCTCACAACCGAGATAGACGGGGACTCTCTATCGGGATGGTTGTAGTGTGGTTTGGTATTAGCTTGTCTTGGCTATAGAATCACATTAGTGCACTTGTGTGTATTGAGCAGGACCGCTTGAGATCGTTCGACTTATACTGACTTATAGGAGAACTTGATCTCAGTTATTATGGAAGATCGTGCTCTTAATCCCTATACAATAACCTCGACACGTAGAGCAGTATGTATTTCTTTGATTCATCAATGGGTGAGATTTACATGTAATTAAATCAACAATCTCGATGAGTTGGGAAATAGTGTTGTCTCTATGGTGTGCTGTTGATTGTAGAAGAAATCCGTGTCCGTCATAGGTTGATGATGTCCCCTTGAGGAGCTCATAAGGATTATCGTGTAAACCCTGCAGGTGGAATTTATTCCGACATGATAATGAGGTTGAGTGGTACTACTCTTGGATGAGATGTTAATTAATTAAGTTGTCAGTAACTTAAATTAATTAATGGACATTGTATATCTTAAACATGGGGAGACTAACGGGCTCATAATAAGAAGGAGCCCAAAACGTAATTTTGGGATTGGAAAGGCAGTGCAGTAATAATATTTTAGTAGAATATATTATTATTATTGGACTTAAGTATAAGCTTTGGGCTAAGCTTGGATACTTAAGCCCAATGGAGGCCCAACCCAATTTCTCCTCCTGGTCCCTGCTGTAGCCCATGTATACAAGTCACCTCACCTTATCTGGAATCTAATCTAATCTAACTAATTATTCACGTGTGATGAGGGTTGAGAGAGGTCTCGTAGATCGTCGCCCACACGACGTCGAGATCGGACTTGGGACATACAGCAGAAGATCATAAGGTAGTTTACTGCTGCTGTCTGCCACCTTGCAAAATTTATATAAAATCGTAAAATACTTAGAATTTGATGATCAATATACTGGCGGAAAGCCGTCGAAGAGAGGATCGTCTGAACACAAAGATCACTCAATTCCGAACTCAGACGAGGAAGTTATGGCCATTCTCGTGGAACTGCGCAGGCTGCCTGCGAGAATCAATCTTCATCAACATACCTTGGTGAACGGTAATCGTTTCTATGATTTATTGCTTCCGTTGTGATAGAAACGTATGAATCCCTAATGGGTCACATTAACCAAATGATCCAAGCACCAATAATAGGTACTATAAAATTATCCTCTTTATCCTACTTAATAGCCCGAATTCAATTCAATTAATAAGTATTCATATATGATAGTTCTAATGAAACTTCGGAGTCCCCTCACTTAGAATCATAACATGAAATCCTGCTCAACAGTGAACGCACTCAATCAATAACCAAGATATGTATTCAGACTCTACATAACAGTTAATGATGCCACAAAACGACCGTGAGTATGAATTAAAAGGCACAATCATATAAAATAAATCCACAAGTAGTGTTGTATGGAGTTTGCACGTGAAAGTTCAATTAATTCGTAAAAATCTTCACAATTCTAGTTCTACAAAAAATGCTCTAGCCAATGATGTTACGAAGAACAATCATGGGTGTTGGATAGATCTTACCCGGATGTCTGGAAAATTACAAAATAAATTAGGAAGCAAATAAAACCCTAGATTTGGGAGTCGTTGCGTCCTTCTCCGACTTGAATCCTCCTCTTGGTTCTCCTCTTGATTCCACAGACGAATCTTCAAAGTGATGGATAGATGAAGGAAATGATGTGGATGATGGTTGGGGAGTGATCCCCCCTTGTGGGGTGTAGTATTGTTGTGGCCTCTCTCCAATCCAATATGATTATATGTTATGATCTACATCCCCTTTTATACTTGTAAGCTCTCCTTATGGATCTTGGATGGGCTTTTTCTTGAAAAACACGCAGAAACATGCACTTTGGGTGTAAAAATTAGATCCGGACGCGTCCCAGGCATGTAGTTCGACCTAGGGTTCGACCTAGGGGCTTGGTCGAACTATGGTCGAATCAAAATCGGTGATTTTTTGCACTTCAGGCTTCTGGTTCGACCAAAATGGCTGTAGTTCGACCAAAGTGTCTGGTCGAACCAAACTGTCGTGGTCGAATCACACTTGCGTCGTCTCACTGTTTCGCTTATAACTTCCATATCTGAGCTCCGATTTGAGTGATTCTTGCGCTCACGCGATTCTCTCTTCCTTAGCTTTCTATCCATATAAAGAAATCTTAGTAAATTTAAGATATGAAGGTATAAAAAGCTATGCAATGTAGCACAGCCGTTCTATTCGACACAGCTCGCGCGACGTCACCATTTTGATCATAACTTTCTCGTTTGGATTCCGATTCAGGTGTTCTTTATGGAAAAACGACCCTCTCTTCAGTGTCTTTCCAACCATATATCACACCATCATTTTTGATCTCTATACAAACACATAAATATTGCACAAGTTAGACGTGCGTTTTTCAACATTCTTGCAAAAGTTGCACCTTTTCTCCAACTTTTCACTTTTGATCCTTTTTCCACCTAAATACAATAAAACACCTCAAGTGCACCTTTTTCTCATATATATGAAATATAAGATACTTGTACTAATATATGACAACAATTCCCATCAAAAAGGTATTAAATTGGACATTAAAACACGCTTATTTTCACTCTCATCAACTGGTATGGCGAAAAGAAGGTATAGGACTCTTATGTAAATGGTTAGATAGATGATGAGTTATTTGAAATTACTTAATTCATTTTATGGGTATTTCATAGAAACTGCATGTCGTAAGGATGTTTGTCTGTTTGTAGGATATCCTAAAAAAATGAAGGGTGTTTTATTTGATAGTCCAAAAGATCAAAGATTGATTGTTAACACGAATACTAGATTTTTGGAAAAGAACTATATAATAAATCACAAAGCCATGTATAAATTGTTTTAAAGGATGTGAGAGGGAAAAACATAAAGTATAGTACCAATTGTACAAGAGGATATACCACAAGGAAACTGCATCGCGTGACACGTCTGATACACAATTACTTATAGTGCTTTATCGTAGTGGGAAGATTGTTTTACAACCTGAAAGATTTATGTTTTGGGAGAGTCGTGAGACTTGGTCCCTAATAAACATGAAATCAGCACATGGGTATGATAAAGCACTACAAGATGAAAATGCGATATCTTAGCTAGTTGCAATGATTTCTAAAATAGAATCTATGGATACTAAATTAGATCTGGGTACTAGTAGAACCACGAAATGGTGTGAAAGCCATTGGTGGTGGCTCTATGAAATAAAAGAGGATCTGACAGTAAGGTGATACTTTGAGACTAGGCTTGTTGCGGAAAGGTACACTCAGAAAGAAGGGTGAGTTCAAGTATGAGAAAACATTTTTTGCTGGTAGCTAAGTTTAAGTCGATCCGATTCTTTTATTTTATTGTTGCTCATATTGAATTATGAGGTATAGCAAATAGATATCAAGACAGCTTTCGTGATTGAAAGTTTTGAGGAAAACATCTATGTAAAGTAACCAGAGTGATTCATTGCAAGGGGCTAAGAGCATTTTGAGTGTAATCTTTAAAGTGTCCATCAATGGACTAAAGCAAGCTTTAAACTCATGAAGCATCCGTTTTGATGAGGTAATCCAGTGACATGGATTTTATCAATGTGCGGATGTGTCTTGTGTATTGAAAAGAGTGACTGAAACATGGTGGTATTTCTTGTACTATACGTAGATGATATATTGCTCATTGGAGATAATGAAAGAGTATTGTCGGGCGTATATGGTTGATAAAGCGGTATGAAATAAAGGACTTAAGAGAAGCAAAATATATCCTTTTGATCACGGTAATACGGATCATAAGAAAGGATGTTATGCTTGTCTCAAGCTTCATGAAATGATACAATCCCTACTTGTTTTAGCATATGACTTTATCTAAGGAAATATGTCTTAGGACACAAAAGAAGATAAAGGAGATGAAAGCAGTTCTTTATTCTTTGGCGAATAAGGAAGCTTAATCTAAAGAATGCTATGCACAAGAATTGATATATGTTTTGCTAAATGCATAGACAGTAGGTATCAAGGTAACCAGAAATAAGAATGATGAACTGTGGTAAGACATATACTTATGTACCTAAAAAGGTCTAGAAATATATGTGGACTTACCGGACAGATTCACGGCTTCTTGTGGGTTACATAGATTCAGATTTTCCAAACCATATAGGGACGGCAGTAAATCCACCTCAAAGGTTGTGTTTAATTTTAGGAAGTATAGTCATAAAATGGAGGAGTGTTATATAGAAATATATTTCGAACTCCACCATGGAAAGATGATAAAATTGGAGCCTCTGAGGCAGTCAAGGTATTTATATGACTCTAAAAACTTCATGATGGACTTCAAAGTATTTCTAAGTTTGCCCAAGGTTATCACAATTTATTGTGATAATAATGGTGCAGTTGCAAACTTGAAGGAATCACGAGTTTATAAGCAATTAAACCCATGGAGCGTGAGTACCACCTATTACGAGAAATCGTATGATGAGGGGAAGATTGTTGCCGCCTAGATTGCATCGGATGATAACCTAGTAAATCCATTTACAAGGACCTTAAGGCGAGAGCTTTTGATGGTCATGTAGTGGGAGTGGTAATCAGTTGTATGGCGGTGGATAAGGCAGCATAGTCTTTTAGTATAAGTGGGAGATTGTTGGATTGTATACTAAAAGCCTAGCTTTAGTATGAACAATGTTATAATAATTTATTTGAAATGAGAATCATTGATCAAATGATTGCATCTTGTGATGCAATAGTCCACTTACTTTATATTGTAGATAATATATTGTGTGACAACAGGCAGAATATCATATTATCGGTTTCTTTATAAAGTATAAGCATATGTTCACAACTGAGATATACGGGGATTCTCTATCGGTATGGTTGTAGTGTGATTTGGCATTAGCTTGTCTTGACTATAGAATCGCATTAGTGCACTTTGTGTATTGAGCAGGATCGCGTGAGATCATTGGTCTTATACTGACTATATAGAAAAACTTGATCTATGTTATTATGATGTTCGTACTCTTAATCCCTATACAATAACCTGGATACGTAAGGCAGTATGTATTTCTTTGATTCATCAATGGGTGAGTTTAAATGTAATTAAATCAATAAACTTGGTGAGTTGGGAAATAGTATTGTCTCTATGGTGTGCTGTTGATTGTAGAAGAAATATGTGTCTGCAATAAATTAATAATGTCCCCTTGAGGAGCTCATAAGGATTATCATATAAATCTTGCAAGTGGATTAATTCCGGCATGATAATGAGGTTGAGTGGTACTACTCTCGGATGAGATATTAATTAATGGAGTTGTCAGTAACTTAATTAATTAATGTGCATTGTATATCTTAAACATAGGGAGACTGTCGGGCCCATAATAAGAAGGAGCTCATAACGTAATTATGGGATTAGAACGGTAGTGCAATAATAATATTTTAGTGGAATATATTATTATTATTGGATTTAAGTATAAGCTTTGGGCTAAGTTTGGATACTTAAGCCTAATGGAGGCCCAACTCTAATTTCTCCTCTTGGTCCCTGTTGTAGCCCATATATAAGTCATCTCAACTATTCTAACCCTAGATGAGACACGCCTAACACGTGAAGAGGGTAGACGGAATAACATATTGAGAAGATCTCGAAAATTTTCGCCCACACGACGTCGAGATTGGACTTGAGAATACAATAGAAGATCAAGAGGTCGTTTGCTGCTGTTGTCCGCCAACTTGCACGATTTTTATAAATTTTTACAGACCTCAGAAATCAATGTGTGATATACTGACGGAAAGCCATTGAAGAGAGGATCATTTTGGTGTATAGATCACTCAAATCCAAGATCGGATGAGAGAGTTATGCCCAAAACGGTGACACTGCGCAGGCTGCCAACTTCTCCAATATAACCTGGTGAAAGGTAATACGTTTCTTGTTTTCTTACTTTCTCTGACTGTTAGAAACGTATGAAACCCTAACGGTTCACATTAATCAAACGTTCGAATGCCAACAGGAATTACCAAGGGAATTTCAATCACAACCAAGAAAACTATCCACCAAGGCAAGGAGGCTTTAATAGTCAAGATAGTGAAAGCTCATACCCACAACAACAAAGGCAAGGCAACTTCGCCTACTCTAATCTAAGCAATGCGGTTGCTTGTCCTCCGAGATATCAACCGGGGGCTAAGGCACCAAACAATGAGGGAAGATCGTCTATCGATGAGCTACTTGAACAATTGATAGCATCAAACAAAGCTCAAGAGGAATCAAACAAAGCTCGAGATGAAGCATTGAAAAAAGCCGAAGAAGCAAATGAAAAGAGTTTTATAGCTTTGGAGTACAATGTGGGACAAATTGCAAGTACTTTGAGTACTCAACAAAAAAAAAAGTTTTCGGCCACACCCGAGGTTAATCCGTAAGCTCAATATTTATTAGTTGAGAGGAAAGAGGAATGAAAGGATAAAGAAGGGTTGGTGGAAAGTAAGGTTGTTGAAGAAATGGAAGAGATTATAAAGAAAGAAGAGAAGGGGCCTAAATGGATACCTAAGTAGAAAAGGGTGCAAGAGGAAAAGAAATTAGAGGAGAAGGTCAAAGAAGAGGAGTACAAATGTGACTATTGGGGTATTCTGATTACTCCATTCCCTATTCCCAATCCACAAATGTTTGTAAAGGAGGAAAAGAAAAAGGAATTTGAGGAATATGTCAAATCTCTCAAGAAAAAGTATGAGGATAAGAAGAAAGAAGAGCTACCCGAAGAAAGTGAATCGGTGCATAAGGAGAGGCCTACAAAACTTGGTGATCCAGGGAAGTTCATCAATCCTTATGATTTTGAAGGAAAAGGCACTCTCGATGTATTGTGTGACTTGGGGGCGAGCGTCAATGTGATGTCTCATGCTACTTTCAAGCACCTTGAAATTGGAGAGCTCAAGCCTACGACTATCCATCTTGAAGTAGTAATGGTGAGGTTGTAAAGCCATTAGGAATTGTTGAAGACGTTGAGCTAAGAGTGAAAGAGCTAGCTTTCCTGGTTGATTTCATAGTATTGGAAGTGAAGGAGGATCCTCGAGTTCCACTCATTTTGGGAAGGCTATTTCTAGCTACCGGAAGAGCCAAAATTGATGTTGGAAGAGAAGAGCTTTCTTTGAGCTCAAATGGAAAAAGTGTTACATTTTTGTGTAACAAAGATAAAGGGGCCAAGTCTCATTTGAAGCCTCCAGATGATTTCATGGATCATGACTCTATTTTCTTTGACAATTTAAATTCATTTCTTCATGATTATATGAAAATGTCAAATTCTAACATGTCTTCTTGTGATGTTGATAGGAAGAAAGCTCCGGACCTTGGTAGGAAAATAAATAAAGGAGGAAGAGAAAGGCCACTAGGAGTTCTTCTCGATGATGATTTGATCTCGTAAGCAAGAATGGTGAAGTTGAGCTTGTAAACAAAAAGAGGGCTAAAAAAATTTTCAAAGTGAGGATGCGAGGAGAGAGTGTGATGGACCATCCTTTGGTCCAATGATCGTGAAATTTCATCCGATTTGAAGACGTTAAACTTAGCGCTAAATGGGAGGCAATCCATTCTTTATATCTTTTTATGCTTGTTTTGTTATTTGATCTTGTAGGTGGATTGTGCTCATGAGAAAATGCATAGTGAAGCAAAGAGAAATGCTTCATGGATTCAAGTAAGCATGTCGCACCACTTGTTGCAAACTTAATTCTCGACTCTTATCTCGAGTTAAGTTTGGGGGCTAGTGTGTGGTGGACATTGCTCAATTCGTTGGATGCGTTTACTTCTCCACAAGAAGATTTTCAAAGAAAACTACAAGGGTAAGTCCCACCACTTTTTGCAAACTTAATTCTCAACTTATTTCGATTTAAGTTTGGGGGGAGAGTGCATGGTGTGACTCACCACTTGGGTATGCTTGATATGATGATATTTTCATGATGAGAAGTCTTCTTGTAAAATTGGGTCAATTTTAAAAATTTTCTCATGAGTTTTGGTTTGATTTTGGTCCATTTGGTGGTGTTCAAGTGCATGATGATCTATATTTTTAATGCAATTGTTGAGCTAATGGTGTTTCATGAGTCTTTGAGCATGAATGAAAGGTATTAGAATCACAAATGGAGCTTGGAGCTAACAACTTCCACGACCAAATGCTTATTGAGGGAGTTGACTCTACACTCTATCACTTCTAATTGATTTTGATTTGGATTGATGTGATTAGCATGCTACATTTGCTATGTTTTTGGGAGGTTTACTTTTCAATCAAAGATGGGGATGAATGTGAGCTTAATCGTTATGGATAATTTGAATGTGTGCTTCATTGTTTATTGCTGGATGGTTTTGTCATTTTTGCATGTTATGTGTTCTGATTGTCTATTGTTTGGTGAGTCTCTTCTTATATGTTTTGTGTGTATTTTTATTCTTGTTTAGGGTCATTTTGGTGGTTTGTTTTTGGGATGTCGTGAGTCATTTTTGGATGTGAGTGATGACATGTTGTTGTGATAAGTGATGACAAGTTATGATTAAGAATCTCTACACTTTCGAATTGTGACATGTTTTACTTAACTTATTCAATTTTGAGATGAATGTGGTGTAATAAGTTCCTTAATGTCCAATGCATAAGCTTGTGAGCATTTGAGCCTCAACCGTGTATACATGGTATTTTTCTTCATGAGTGGATCAGTTGTATTTGATAAGCTAGAACTTGCTCAAGGACTATAGGAATGAGCCTGATTAATGCAGATTAATAAAATGATCTAAGGCCATCCTTGTTATTTATAGTCATTGCCATATATTTTCATACCAAGAACATCATCCCTAGTCAACCATTTTGAGCATATAAGCCTATTTCTTGTGAATTTAGCATATTACAAGCCTTGATTGCTCACATGAGCCTTTTATATTTACCCTTTTGTGTGAGTGATTGAGGAGATGGTAGCTAGAAAGGTTTGATAAGAAAGAAAAAGAAGAAATAAAATGGTAAGAAGGAAGAAAAAGGATGAAAAGAGTACAAGCAATAACGCACATGCAACCTTAAGACAAGAAAATTAGCAAAGCAACAACAAATATGCTCAAGCAATCAAAAGTCAAAGAAAAGAAGCATGCATCAAAAGAAGAGTAAAAATCAAAAGGAATGATGATGATTAGTGTTTATGTTCAACAAAGATAGAAAGGAAGAAAGAAAAGTGGAGAAGTTGAGGAAATTAATCATCTTTTCGATTACTTACACTTAATTAGTCACTATTTTCATATTCTTCCTACCCAACCAAAGAGCCTATCTTTACATCCTAATTAAAGACTTTTTTGATCATTGATTGAAACTTTGGTAGGTTGTGAATATAGTCCACGAGCAAGTCTATAGCAAGTCGAGCCAATCGATTGATGAGTATTGATTTACCCCACTTTATAGAATGTTGAGAGAAATTGATATCCAATGAGAAGTTGGACTAAGAGGGACTATATTATACTGTTATTCTCTTTGAATAGAACTTGGTAATATTTTTTTGCATGTCATGAGTTTAATGTTGTAGGATGACTTAGCATAATAGTTCTTATTATTATTAATGTGTTATTACTTATGTTCGTTTAGTCTTTTCCTAGGTGAAAATCTCACCCCTTAGTTTATTATTTTTGTTGTTCGAGGACTCACAACACTTTAAATTTGGGGGTGTGATGAGTGATATTTTCACCTAGATTTTAGTGTCTTTTTATATGTTTTTTCGTATTATTTTATCCGTAGTTATGTGTATTTTGATTATGTATTGTGTTTTTATGGAAATATGTGATAATGAGTTTAAACATATGATTTTCAGGTAAAAAGAGATTCTAGACGCGAAAAGGAAAACGTAGGAAAAAATAGATCTCAATTCGGAGTTGAAACGAGGGAGAACGAGCCAAAACAAAAGAAGAAAAATAGGGGTTGCACCAACATGGCCGGCTGTGTCCTGAACACGGCCCTGTAAGGGTGTCCGTGTTCGGGCACCCAAAACACCTACACGACCACTCTGTGGCCTTGTTGCAGCACACGAGCCATGTTGCGCAACAGGTCCTATATGCCTTGGCCGTGCTCCGTCATCCGAAATGTCAACACGGCCACCATGTGGCCATGTTGTAGCACCAGACCGTGTTGCTGAAAAATGTATAAAAAATTAGAATCCTTCTAGAAGCTTCCCAAGGAGTATAAATACCCAATAATTCAATATTTGAGGAGAGATCCGAAATTGAGAGTCTGCACACACACATCACACACCATTTCATCCATTTTACACCATCATCTTCATCCATTCTTCATCCATTCCATCTGCCATCATCCAACCATCAAAACCACCATCCATTTGAGGAAAATAAGCAAGGAAGAGATGAGAATTGCAAAGGGAAGAAGAAAATCACCATTGGAGCCATCCAAGGGAGTTTTCATCCAACTTTTGTATTAAAACCTTATTGTTTATCATGATTTGTAAAGATCTTAATGTCTATATTGATTTTCTTTTGAATATGGTAGGCTAATCTCCCTTGTGAGATTAGCAACATGAGAGTTGTTGGATAATATTAGGATTTGTGTATTTAAATTTATATGTTGATTGGATTTATGATTTTCTATCATTGATTATTAATTGCTTGATTTGTATTGTTGATTTGTGTGGTTAATTATCATGGGCATGTTATTAGATTGAAAAATCAATTATATATTTAGGATAGTTCATTGAATCAATTCATCATACATTTCATGTGCATTGTTAGTCTTAAAGAGATAGAGATGTCTTTTAGGATTTAGAACCCTTTGATAGATCATGTGATTAGTTTGATCGAGAGGTTGATTAATTATGTGAAGGGACTATCATTTCAAGTTTAGTACCTAGTTGGAATTGTTTAAGTGAGAGCCAATCCTTTGAGCTAATTGAGATTCATATCATATTCATCTCGAGAGGGAGCTTAGGTGAACTTAGTGTTGGCCCTTAGTCGTATACCATGATTCATATGAATTTGATGCATTTATCCTAGGATTTCCACTTCTTAATTGTTGTTAATCTCACTTTTACTTAATTTGGAAAACACTCTTCATCATCCTATCTATCTTGTTTGTTGATCATTGCTTGCTTACTTTGATTACTTCTATTTGCTTGTTTGAACAATCACTCTATTGATGATTCGTCTCTATAAAATTACAAGAAACGTGAGATCGCTTAAGTACTAGTACTACCTCCCTGTGGTTTGATAAATTGTTGAATTGGTCATCCCAACTACAAAATGGCTAAAATTAGGCATCATATATTATTGGCTAGTTTATCCTCTGACCTTACTAGGTGTGGCTTCATCTCGATTGTTCGTCATTTCAGCCGTTTCACATGGCCAGTAGATAAAATGACTATGGAAATTGCTTTCCACTTCTCGAAACAAGGATTGGAGGTTCGACCCCTTCCTCTAGTGTCAAATATAGATAGCGAGATTTAATCCTCCGTTAATTGGATATTAATGTGGCTGTTTTGTAGAAAGGGGGGATTATCATCACTAATCTAACATAAGTTGGGGTAATGGCTAAAGATTTCCTCCCAGCGTATTCTGCCTTTTGGGAGGTGAAGGTATGTGTTTATTTATTAGGAGCAAGCTCCATATATTGGTGAACTGACGTCATCCATATCTTAGGATCCATCGTCAGGTCACATTGCATTTATTACAATTACTGTAAGCATTTAATGCATAGCCACACGAGGCTATTTAAAAGATACATTTTAAGATTTTCCCTATTTACGTATCTTGAGAATATCTAGATAGCCCTTAGGCTTGTCAGTGCAAATAGCCAAGTGGGATGATCAGATAAGGCGGTAGACGGCTCGCTGGAGTCGAGCGCGCCGAGTACACGCGTCCGGCTATACTATTGGGGAACCAACTAATGAAATTCATCCTTCAGAGGCCCAAACGGAATGGCGGTCTAGAGAGAGGAAGTTGTCTTTAGGCCTTGTGGAAAGCGACCTATGTTCTTTTTTAGGGGCCCAGCATAATGGGCCCTACCACATACTCTTTTTACTCAAACCCTCTGATTTTCCACCCCACTTTTCCAAAGCTTTCCCCGATGTAAAAATTCTGGGGCAGGAAGGGCATGTGTGATTCTCCGCCACCGCCGGTTTGGCCCTATAGACAGCATTATCGCCTGACAACGTTACAAAAGTTTCCGCCTCCGCCAGTTCAGCATCATTGCCTTTGTAAATCATTACCAGAGTTTCCACCGCCACGTGTTCCTCTGACGTTGTTTTGGACATCACTTTTTTAAGAAAATCGAGAGAGAGAGATAACATGAGATAATAACATGTTCTAGTGTGTGTGTGTGTTTTTATATATGAAGGACTGTGTGGGTTAGTGTGGGGTGGGTGGTGTGGGGGTTTAGAAAATTGTCATAGAATCAGTGTAGAATATATATATTTTGCATAAAAGCGAAAGGTTTGTCCATTTTTTAATTAAATTTATCTCTTCTGGCTCTCTCCAACTTAATTTGACTAGGTGACTTTCTTCCTCTCACTACTTGTAAATATTTAATTTTATTTGTTAAAATTAATTATCACATCAGAAATGAAAAGTTTTAGTATCATATTATGTACTAGTAGTATATATATTACACTAGCATGTAACCTGCGTACTACGCGAGATTATTGTGTATTTATTTAAAATAAATAAATTAAATTATAAAATTGTTATTATTTTAAATATTTTTATTAAATTAAAATTTTTTAGTTGTTTATAAAATAAATATTTATATATGGTAATTTATCAATAAAACACTCTCTTATAGGACAGTTTTACCGTTTTGTTTTATAATTTAAATTAATCAAAATACTATTCTTATTTTAAGTTAAAAATATTGTACAAAGTGTTACTATATTGTACAAATTTATGTAGATGGATATATTAATTTGTAGAAGGCTTATTTAATAAATTGATTAATTAATAAAAATAATAGGATTATATAAAAGTTAAATATTAAATCATTGTAAACGGAATAAAATCAAGCTTTCTTTAAAAACTCGCGGGATCGTAGTGTGTTTTTCTTTTTATTCTAATTACTATATTATAGATTTAATATTGTAAAATGTATTTAATAATGTTCATATTTTTTAGAAAAATAAAGTAAGATCATCTCACATAATAACTTCACTAAGAAGTGATAACTTTTTTTTAATAAAAATGATATTCAATTGATAAAAAATGATAAAAGTATTGTGAATTATTTTATTAACAATTTATAATGTAAATAAAAAGTGATAATAATTTATTTTTAAAAAATTCTAATATCTTGTAAAAAATATAACTAATTAATTACGCATTTTCACCCCTAATTCATCAGTAATATAGGAGTAATAAAAAAGAAAAAAAATCCTTAATCTAGGTAATTAGGTATATGATTAAGTGGAAGAAAATATTACAGTATTTAATATCTGATGAGAGTGAAAATAAACGTGTTTTAGTGTCCAATTTAACATCTTTTTAATGGAAATTATTGTCATATATTAGCACAAGTGTGTTATATTCGATATATGTGAGAAAAAGGTGCATTTGAGGTGTTTTATTGTGTTTTAGGTAGAAAATGATCAAAAGTGTAAAGTTGGAGAAAAGGAGAAACTTGTGCAAGAATGCTGAAAAACACACGTCCAACTTGTGTAATTTTTCTGTGTTTGTGTGAAGCTCAAAACTAGAAGTGTGATACATGGTTTGAAATTCACAGAAGAGAGGGTCGTTTTGGCGTAAGAAATACTTCAATCGGAATTCAAACGAGAAAGTTATGATATGAATGGTGACGTCGCGCAAGAAGTTCCTGCTCAGCACGGTTGTGTCACTTTACATAACTTGTTATACATTAAGAGTTTTTGTGACTTCTTTATATGGATAAAAAACCAAGGAAGAGGAAATTACGTGAGCATAAGAATCACTCAAATTAGAGTTTGAATGTGGAAGTTATAAGTGAAATGGTAAGACTGCGTAAGCTAGTTCAACCTCACTAATCTAGTTCGACCACTGGTTTGGGTCGAACCTGGAACCTAAAAATATATTATAGAGTGGTTCGACCTTCCTGATCTGGTTCAACTAAAACCAAAAGTCGAACCAAATGTCTGAACAGCTTCAGATCCGTATCTTTACATCCCCAGTGCGTGTATTTTCGTATTTTCCAAGAAAAAGCCCATCCACATCCCTTCCTCCATTTATCCATCACTGTGAAGATTCGTCTGTAAAATCAAGAGGAGAACCAAGAGGAGGATTCAAGACAGAGAGGGACGCGACGACTCCCACATCTAGGGTTTTATTTATTTCCTAATTTATCTTGTATTTTTCAGACATATGGTTAAGATCTATCCAACTTCCATGATTGTTCTTTGCAACATCATTGGCTAGAACTATTTTGGTAGATCTAGGGTTTTGAAGGTTTTTATGAATTAATTGAATTTTCGTGTATATACTCCGTACAACACTACTTGTGGATTTATTTTATATATGACTATGCTTATTAATTCATACTCAGAGTTATTTTGTGCATCATTAACTGTTATGTAGAGTTTGAATACATATCATGGTTATTGATTGAGTGCGTTCACTGCTGAGCAAGATTCCATGTTATGATTCTAAGTGAGGGGACTCCGAAGCTTCATTAGAACTGCCATATATGAATGTTTATTAATTAAATTGAATTCGGGTTAATAAGTAGGATAAAGAGGTTAATTTTATAGTACCTACAAAGGGAGATCATATCGGGTTAGAGTACTAATCCTTTGGGGAAATAATTGATACTTATAGTACCTAGAAAGAGGGTAAAATTATGTCACTTGCTCCAAGGTTATTCACACGTGTTACACGCATATTTACTTGTGTCTATAGAGTAGATTTGCATGGTTTAGTGATGCGCTCATAGTCTACAAGGCAGAGTTGGCCTGCACTTGAGAGGAAAGTTAAGTAGTAAAATTGGATGGTTTAGTGATGCGTCCATAGTCTACAAGGCAGAGTTGGCCTGCACTTGAGAGGAAAGTTAAGTAGTAAAATTGGATTACCCTAGAGCTACCTATTCTCCTACTTGATCCACTTTCGTATTCTTCTAGTGCTATTTTATTTTATTTATTATTTAAATTAATTGTTTAGTAGTTGATAGTTAATTTCACAACTTTTATTGCCTTTCGTCTTAATTAATTTAGATAATAATTAAATTGATAATACAACATCCTTTGGGTTCGATATTTAACTTGGTCGTTTGCTTAAGCTGCAACTGATATTCTTCATACTTGGGGATTAATTTTGCGTGAAAAAAAAATGCGCATCAATATACCACCATTAATTACACACTAAAATATAATTATTTAACATTAATTAAAAATATGTAAAAAATAGATTAATTTTAACTTTTAATTTAAACAATAGATAATCATAAATTACATATTTAAATATATGTAAGAATTTTCATTAATTACAGAACTGTTTCGTAATATGGAATAATTAAACTAATATTAATACACCCACATAATTTGAATTAATGAATTTGAATAATTTTATTTGTAAATGAAATGGTATACTAAGCGTTTAAAAGAAATTACAATTACAATTAGGGATTACAATACGATTTTGTATTTATTAGTAATTTTCTAAAGCAAATGTATTGTTTAGTCATACTTAAATACATTTTGTACCTACTTAACACAAAAAATTAAATATCACCACAACAATCCAAATCATTCAGCAGAGGACACATCATACAAAATATAGGGTATTACGGTTTTTATCCATTTTATAAAAGAATTTTGAAATTGGAGAATCCACTAGAGGAGTTTTTAAAGATTGCAATACTTATATTACAATTTGTTACTGCATGCGAGTTCTCTATAAAGAAAGCGTCCAGTCTAGAAGACAAAGCAGGTATCACAGACTTTAATTTAAACAATCCATGATCTATCATCTTCAATGAATTTATATGCATCAAGGGAGAAATATCCTTGCAACTAAGACAATCAAATAACTTAGTAATAATTCTTGAATAGATGCTCTCCAACGCAAAAGTCAATAAAAAAATAAAGCATACTCACAGCTCTAACACATCATAAGACTTCGAAAGTATCATATTATCAATATGCTAATATTGTACCCAAGCAATATTGTATGCGGCAATGAACTTATTATCAATTTAATTTTGATATTTGTCCTACAACACAAGCTGCGACAAACTGAGAAGAACACCTGTTGCATGAACAATAAAAAAACCAAGTAAAATCAGCATAATCAAAATGGTGCATAAAATATTCAAGCTAATTGAGTCATACCAATGTAGACCTACGTAATAAGGTTGAAGAAGTTGCCAATGTAAAAAATTACTCACAATACTACAGAAACCTAATAAGCACGGACGAAATTACTAATGTAACCTCCAACATCAGTCATCAGCACAATAAGGTTTGATTAACAAAATATTTCTAGGAAGATAACTAAATTACAGTACCGCGACGAAGAGAGCCAAATTTTCGGCAATTACAATGTCATGTGCAGCTGACAATTCACAGTTTACCCAGACCCACACATCATCAGCAGCCTTTACAATAGTCTCTTCAGAGAATTCAAGATTATGAAGAGGAGACAGAGGTCTATAAGGAAAAACAAACTGGTACATTTAGTTTCAGCAATGAAGCAACTATAAATAACTCTATTGATTTATTAAATCCCATAAAATATATGATATATCTTCATATCCTGAGACCCCTAATCAAAATCAAAACACAAAAGCACTAACTATAAATTAGTTTAACCCAAATTTTCCTAGTTCAACCGAATTACTTACGACCATTTTCTTGCTCTTCTTATCCCATTTAAGATTAGAAGAAATTGTCATTAACACATATCACGAATTAATCACGCATATGACAGTTAAAATGATAAAGTAGAATAAGGCACTACTAAATCTCGAGCCTAACCATGAAACAATAACTCGTCAATCCCATACATTGAACATTTAAGAGCCTAATTTGAAAAAATTGAAATATAGATAAAATGTCGAATCAAACCTGACCGAGATGGAAGCACGGTAGCAAGCAGTAAGATGGCGTCGTATTTTCATTCACTAAAGAGAAGCTGCAGTTTGTACATCCATCATCACATAATTTTTATATTGAGCAAAACCCAGAAAACCTATAGAACTATACAAAAAAGTATGTTCTAAATATCCACATTAAATCTTGCCCATCATCTTTCAAATCTAAAATTATTTTTATATGCTATTAACATTAAAAAAATGTAAAATAGAAACTATTTAAAACAAATTTGCTTTCAAACATAGGAAAATTTTGGGTTACCGTAGCAAGATTAGAGTGCATCGAAGTACATCGTGCACGAATATTGTTGCTTTGGAGCGACATCTTGCTGGACCTCTGAGCTCATCAATTCCGTGTTCAAGAATTCCGGTGTCTGAAATATGGCAAATGAATATTAGATCCAATACTCTATAAATAATTGCATTATAATTTTCATTTTCTCAATCAAATTATCGAAGCGTACTAGAAAACAAATTTTGCTACATGAATTAGAGGGAGAATCAGTAGTCGGCAGAGAATCAATTAGAGGAAAACACAAATCTAGTTTACAAAAGAACACACTAAAATCAAATCGACCATTACAATTCAATCGTTGTGAGGACTTTAAGGTGTGAGGGAGAAAAACATTGGAACAATGAGTACCAGACATAATTATTAAAAACTTCAATATTGAAGAGTAGAAACGGAAGGAGCACATTGAATCAATTGAATTGAGTAACACAAAATTGTAAATATGAACATTGATATGCATAATTTTGGGTTGCGTTAGAAAATGCTGAAAATTAGGAAAATTTTGTAAAAATGGAGGGCGTGACACGTCGACTCAGTATTCTGTTGCTTATGTGTCATTTTTTTAGCTTTCTAAATTTAAATTATGTTTTCTCATTACTCTATTCTTTTAATACTATTAATTAATTGTTGTGAGGACTGATTTACGAAACGCCTCTTTTTCTATTTTTTAACTTACGTTTCTTTCCCTTCTTTCTACATTCTCCACAAATAATCTTCTCTAAACCATTTTCATCATCCCACTCCAGATGGTGTTCCATGGTTTTGGACGGCGCCGCCTCCCCTATCTCTGCCTATTATTAGCTTATGTTCTGTTGATGATAAAACTCCCAAAGCTTGGGACTTTACAAATAAATTCTTTTCCGAAGAGAAAACTTGATTACTTGCCCTAATTTCATATCTAGACGTTTTTTTCTCCATCATCATTGAGAATTCTATTATTTTTTTCTCCGATGTTTTTTTTGGATGTCAATTTCTCGGTGAGTATATTTCTATATCTGTTTCTTCCATATATTTTTTTATGTCGGTGGTTTTTAAAATCACAAAGTTTTCCATACACGTTTACGAGTTATATGTGGGTAAGCTGTCGGTTTTGAAGTAGCAATTCTTATTGTAGTTTTCAGCGCAGATATCGTGCAAATTATAGGGGAAAGCTGGACAATTTCTGAAATTTTTTATTTTCTATAATTGAGGTATCTTTTACAAATGATGTATAAGCTAACATTCTTTGGTAACTCATGGTAGGCTGCAAATAATAAAGATATGATATTCAATCTATTACTCCTTATGATTTTCTTCGTTTTCTTATTCACAAGAAATTTGCATGATGCTTTTGTGAGAGCTTTAGCAGTGTAAAAATATGGCCAAAGATGGGTTTATTATTTTTTCCCACAATATCAAGAAGTATATAGATATTTTACAAACTCAAAGCTCGACGAAAGTTGTTTACATATATCAATCTAGGAGAGTCGAAATTAATACGGTAGTCGAGTTGAAATTGGAAATAGAGAGTGACAGAGGAATATTAGTTTAGCATGTAGAGGTCCTCTAGAGTTGAAATATAATTAAAATTGGAATTTGGATAAGTGCCAACATTTCACAACCAACGAGGATCAAATTCTAGGTTATTAAATTTATTTTAATCCATGCAATTCGTTTGCTCATCACTTGGTAGAAAATTATTTTATGTTCTTTTATAATAGCGCATTTGAGTGATGCGACGAAGATTATGCATTGAACAACCTAAAACTTATAAATTTCCTTTGGTTGGTTAGTCTCATCATATAAGGTGTGTGGTATTTGTTATGTCGTATTTTGAGTTTTTATTTACTTCTGTATTTTGGTTTTGGAATTTATTTGAATTATTGTTATTTTAGTTTAATTAATAATGGATGTTGTGTTGATTTATGCAGGTTTTGTATAATAGAAGGGACTGAGGCAGTCCAGAATTTTGCGAGAATGGAGTTGCAAGAAATCGAATACGATGATGGTGATGAAGAAATGTTGAAAATGTCTCTGAAGATATGGGAATTGTATAATGAAACACCATCTCAACTAATAAGATTAAATCTAATTTAATGTTATATTTCTTGTGAAATAATGAAAATTTTGTTTGTTACCTTCTTTTCTGATAGAATATGACCACTTTGGCACAGTCATTTCGCAACTATAATCGAGTCATCTTGTCACGCCCCGACCCCAGACAGAACGCGACAACCGCCACATTAACCATAAATTTCACAGAATGGGTGCACTCCACTCTACAAAGTTTATAGAAAACGTAAGTCTTGCTATCAAGTACCTATAGAACTGAACAACTGATAACAACGGGTACAACCCGAGGACATCATCTCATAAAGTATCAACAAGGATTTACAAAGGTACAAAATACAACGATGTAACTTAGTTTAAAGAAA
The DNA here is from genome assembly GCA_023678885.1 of Pogostemon cablin. NCBI lineage: Eukaryota > Viridiplantae > Streptophyta > Magnoliopsida > Lamiales > Lamiaceae > Pogostemon > Pogostemon cablin. Next base: position 22,663,421 of record CM042989.1, on the reverse strand, counting down.
ATATACATGAACGATATAACATCGCGAAGGTACAAAAAGAACATCAAGGGGGTCACCAAATATAAACTATACAATCTCGCCAATGAATCCGTCAATTTACACAAAAGAGAAAGTACCCAAAATAGTGATTGGATGACGAACAAACGATAGGCAAACCTCCAACCAAAACGATATCAACAGCCTGAAAAATAAAGAATGATGGGGTGAACAAAACCACTAGCTCAGTGAGGTGATAAGCCGGTCACCCCGACCCTTATACGAAGCATGTATTCCCACTCGCGGTTCATAACATAAAATCCAATATTTCGTCCCACAATAACTATTTCTCACTCAGTATACATATTAATGAAAATAAAAACCTTAGTGCACATTTACGAATAACACAATTAGTTCAAACAACATGTTATCACATAAAAGACGCGTGGGTAGTCAATATCCTCCTCGAACTGAGCTCTCTGTCGAGAGACAGTCCAAGCCCGTCACCGTTACTCTAGATAAAATACACATTAATATTCTTTCTCAACACGCCAAGTGCTAAAGTTCACAATTCAATATCAACGTGAATACTTGAAATGATCAAACATATAAACATAAATGACATGCATGTCCCACACCGGTGACGTTGACTGAGCCTATAATAGACTGATTCATCTAACGATCACCCTCCAGAGTATCAGTATTTGGCAAATGGATAGGTGCCCCATTAGATCTAACTCGCCCGGGTTTACCAAGCAACGGGCAACTTGGTTGTCACTCTAACTCACCCGAACCGCGACAATTCGGGCTACTTAATCAATGTCGCTCTAACTCACCCGAACCGTGACCAATTCGGGCTACTTAACCTTGGTACCAGGCATACATATGCATATACATCATAAGATGAATAACGACTCAAGTTAGAGACTTAATTGGCACACAAGAATAACCAGAAATTAATTCTCAAATAATTCCCAATAAATGCTATCAGATTTCGAGCCGGCAGGGCTCTTCAATATAAGTTAAAATTAATAATACTCATAAAATGGCTAACAGGACTCTAACCAGAGCAATCGAGCCAATCAGGCTCTTTACCACATAACACAATACCAAATAATTTTCTTATCAATTAACTAAAACTAAAATAAATGCACATTTATCGAGGGTCCACACTTCCCACAAGAGAAGGCGTTCCCGTATTATCAACTCACAAGGAAGTGATTAACTCTCTCCGGAATCTGAAGTCGGTCCCTTTCCCTTCGTCGATGGTTCTTTACCTAGAAAGGAGATGAGCAATTAAAGACAAATCAAATATAACTAACTATTAGCGGTAACATCCCTTTCATTACTAAAAATAAATCCTAATCGAGTTCGAACGAGTCGATATTAAATAAAAATGGCATGTAACTCCTTAACATCAGTTCTCAATCCCACATAACCTATTTCAATACATTAACTAAACAAAACGATAGAAAATAAGTTTGAATTCGACATAAAAAATTGTGAAATTTTCTAGCTAGCGGCAGTTTACGAGAAAAATCATAACTAATTGTAAAATAATCGGATTGAGGCGTTTCAAGTGGCTACGGAAAGCTAACGAATTCAGCTACGTACAAAAATTAAGTTTGCAAACTTTCGAGGGCAATAGCTATGTCAAAATCAGTTCGAACAGTCTGCAAATTACCCACATACCAAAAAGAAAAACCCCACAAAATTACAAAACCATGGAAGAATGAAGCTTAATTCACACACCACTTACCTCAAAACAACTTAGAAACCACCTAGGATGAGGGTTGTAAGGGATAATTTGATCAACAAGGGTTTCTCCTCTTCACTCTCTTCTTTCCCCTCTTTTGTTTTTCTTCTCCCGTTCTTCTCTCTTTTTTTTTTAACTTTAGCCTTAATAATTATATATCAGGCCATTTAAGTGGGTTGAAACTTTGGGCCACAAAATAAATAAATAAATAAGTTTGGGCTTTCTAAAAAAAATCTAGTTGGGCTAAGATATGGCAGGCCTTTTGGGCCATAAAAATAAATAAATAGGTTTTGGGCTTTCTAAAAAAAATCTAGTTGGGCTAAGATAGGGCTGGCCTTTTGGGCCATAAAAATAAATAAATAGGTTTTGGGCTTTCTAAAAAAAATCTAGTTGGGCAAAGATATTATAAAGTATCCCCTCCTCTAAAAAGTTTCGTCCTCGAAACATAAACGTACCTAGAGATGAAAAGAGATTTGGATGGTGTTGACGCATGACTGACTCTGGTTCCCATGTTTCTTCTTCAATTTGATCACTTCTCCATAGAACTCTCACCATAGGAATGGATTTGTTACGAAGCATTTTCTCTCGGCGATCTACAATTTGAACAGGTTGTACTTCGTACGATAGATTTTCTTTTAATACAACTGGGGAATATTTGAGCACGTGCGAAGGATCTGGTTCATATTTTCTAAGCATAGAGACATGGAAGACATCGTGAATCTTCGACAATTCCGATGGTAGCTCAAGTCGATACGCGACACGACCAATCCTTTGCACGATCGTAAATGGGCCAATATACCTTAGACTCAACTTTTCTCTATGGCGGAATCGCAACACGCCCTTCCATGGAGAAACTTTCAAAAAAACTTTGTCTCCTTCATTAAACTCCAAATCGCGCCTCCTATTATCTGCATAGCTTTTCTGTCGATCTTGTGCTGCCTTAAGTCTGTCTTGAATAAGTTGTATTTTTGCCTTCGCATCTTCAATAAGCTCTACTTGTTCGATTTATCTCTCGCCAACCTCATCCCAAAAGAGCGGTGTTTGACACTTTCGGCCATACTGAGCTTCGTACGGGGGCATTTCAATGCTTGAATGATAACTGTTGTTATAAGCGAACTCCACCAAAGTCACGTACTTATCCCAGCTACCTCCCAAATTCAACACCACTGCACATAGCATGTCTTCTAGTGTCTGTATGGTACTCTCTGACTATCCATCAGTCTGTGAATGAAACGAAGTACTAAATAGTAATTTGTACCTAACGTTTTCTGCAAACTAGGCCAAAAATGGGAAGTAAATCTTGGATCATGATCAGATATGATTGACACTGGTACTCCATGCAATCTCACGATCTCATCGACATATAACTTGGCATGTTTCTCTAAAGATTCGTTGGTATGCACTTGAAGGAAATGTGCCAATTTCGTCAGACGATCGACAATGACCCAAATTGAGTCATGACCCTTTTGAGTTCGAGGTAAACCAGAAACAAAATCTATTGTGACGTTTTCCCATTTCCACTTAGGAATAGGTAGTGGTTGAAGCATGCCGGCTGGTTTTTGGTGTTCCGCTTTAATCTGTTGGCATGATAAGCACTTTGATACAAATTCAGCAATGTCCCATTTCATACCTGGCCACCAATAATGCTCCCGAAATGTTCTACACATTTTGGTACTACCAGGATGCATAGAATAGGCTGAAGAATGGGCTTCCTCAAGAATAGCTCTACGAACATCAAGTTCTGATAGAACACAAACACGATTTTTAAAAGTAAGAAGTCCATCATCCCGAATTTGAAATTCTGTTTCTTTTCCTTGATTTAGCTTCACCATCTTTTGTTGTAAATGAACATCGTGTGATTGTCTTTCTCGAATTTGCTCGAACAAGGTAGGTCTAACCTCGAATTTGGCGATTAAGGCAGAATCATTAGACTTTTCACAATCGAGCGAAATGTGTAAAGATTTAAATTGCTCCAACATAGGAAGATAAAAAGATTGAATCGAAGCAAGTGAGGTAGAAGACTTTCTACTCAGAGCATCTGCAACAACGTTCGCCTTGCCAGGATGATAATAGATGACTAAGTCATAGTCACTAATCAACTCCATCCATCGCCTTTGCCTGAGGTTGAGCTCCTTTTGCGTGGTGATATACTTTAAGCTCTTGTGATCAGTGAAAACCTGACAAGTTGCACCATACAGATAGTGCCTCCAGATCTTCAATGCAAAGATGATTGCAGCCAACTCTAAATCATGTGTAAGATAATTTTCTTCGTTCTTCTTTAATTGCCTTGAAGCGTAGGCAATAACCTTTCCTTCTTGCATGAGAACGCATCATAATCCTTGTCTCGAGGCGTCGCTATAAATGGTAAATTCTCCAATAGCTGGGTCTGGCAAAGCAAGAATAGGAGCTGAAACGAGTCATCTTTTCAATTCTTGAAATGCTTCCTCGCATTCTTCACTCCATTCAAATTTTACCCCTTTCCGAGTCAATTTAGTCAAAGATGAAGCCAATAACAAAAAGTCTTTGACAAACCGTCGATAATATCCAGCTAATCCCAGAAAACTATGAATTTCTGTCACGTTCTTTGGACGCTCCCAATCTAGTATAGCTTGAATCTTCACTGGATCGACGTAGATTCTTTCTTTAGAAATGTGATGACCCAAAAAGCTTACCTCACGAAGCCAAAATTCACACTTTGAGAATTTAGCATAAAGCTGATTTTCTCTGAGAATGTTCAAAGCAATTCTTAGATGATGAAAATGCTCGTCGTCCGATTTAGAATAAATAAGAATGTCATCAATGAAGATGATGACAAACTTATCTAAGTACGGCCGAAAGACCCGATTCATAAGATCCATAAAAGCTGCAGGAGCATTTGTGAGTCCAAAAGGCATAACACAGAATTCAAAATAACCGTATCTGGTTCGAAAAGTAGACTTAGGGATATCAGATTCCCTAATCTTGAGTTGGTGATAACCAGATCGCAAATCAATTTTTGAGAACACAGTTGCTCCTTGCAATTGATCAAACAGATCATCGATTCTTGGAAGAGGATATTTGTTCTTGATTGTCACCTTGTTCAATTGACGGTAGTCAACACATAGGCGAAGTAATCCATCTTTCTTTTTGACAAAAAGAACTGGAGCACCCCATGGAGATGTGCTAGGTTGTATGAACCCCTTCTCCAATAATTCCCCAAGTTGTGTCTGGAGTTCCTTGAGCTCAGCAGGCGACATTCGATATGGAGTAATCGATATAGGGGTGATTCCAGGAAGTACGTCAATGGAAAAATCAATCTCTTGATTCGGAGGTTATCCTGGTAAGTCTTCGGGAAAGACATCAGAAAATTCATTCACGATCAGGATGTCATCTAGTTTAGTTTCAGAAAGAGAAATATCGATGACAAATGCCAAGAATGCCTCACAACCCTTACGCATTAATTTATGCGCAGTCAACATTGAAATAAAAGAGAGGGATCTCGTTTGAAGTTTACCTTCAAAAATAAGTTCTGAGAATCCTGGTCTACGAAAAATAACAAGCTTCTCGTGGCAGTCGAGAATTGCATGATGAGAAGAAAGTCAATCCATGCCAAGAATAACATCAAGATCAATCAAAGGCAATGGTATCAATTCAGCCTCTAGAATGACATCTTTGATCTTCAATGGACAACCAAGGAATACCAAATCACGAATTAGACGCTCTCCAAGAGGGGTATGAACGATGATTCTAGGTGACAAATGAGAGATAGAATAATCTAAGATCGCAGTAAGATCATCCCGGATATAAGACCTATCAGAACCTGGGTCAAATAAAGCGTAGACCTGATGGTCTCCCACAAACACATGGCCTAAAGAAGTAATATTAGGTGAGATTGTGATTTAAAAATTAGGAAAGATAGAATTTCTTACGAATATTTTATTCGTAATCAAGTGGCATAACAAGGCGGGGTTAGATCTAGCATGTGAAAATACTCAAATTATAAATTACCTGTCACAACCTTCGGATCTGAGCGAGCCTCTTCCTGGGAAATATGAAATACTCTAGTTTGTTTCCTTCCTTGCATAGGTGATTGAGTACTATGGCCGCTTGAGGCATCGGGCACTCTGATAACTGCAGATCGAGTATTTCTAGGTGTAGAATATGTTAGTTTACCACGAAGCTGACCAGAACACTGACTGCTTGCTCCCATAAGCTGAGGACAAGAACTTCGCATATGCCCCGGCTGTCGACACTGAAAACATACTTGAGGAGCCTTACAGGGGCCGTCGTGATATTTTAAGCAATTCTGGCACTTGCGATTTTCACCAACCGATCCCGAGACATTCCTCACGCCTCTACTAAACTGCTCCCGAGGTTGAGGAAAACTAATAGATACCGAACTTGATGCGCCACGCGAAGATCCCACACCCCTATACACCTTCGATGCATTTTCTGGAAATGCGCTCCCTTGCCTTTTCTTTTGAGATCGTTCTGCAAGCTTTTGTCTCGCCTGAACTAAACTTTCTACCCTCAGGGCTTCTTCTACGAGATCGTCAAGACTCTCGTACTTGTCTCCGAACTTGATGCGATCTCGAATATTTAAATTAAGACCATCTTCAAATCTCTTGCATAAGTCTCTCATCGTATATGACTCAGGAGTGAATTCTCGCAATTCCAGAAATTTGCTTTCGTACTCCACGACCGACATAATGCCTTGAAAGAGGTTGAAGAACTCATTTCTCTTCTGATCCTTGATGTACTGAGAGAAGTATCGATCTTTGAATCGTTCCACAAAGATAGCCCACGTAATAATAACCGAAGATGTCTCTTTTAGATTCTACCACCATCGTCGTGCATCTGGGCCTAACAGCTTGGTCGCAATGACCACACGATAACATTCTTCAATCATCAAGGTGTTAAAGGTCTCTATAATCTCCTTTAACCATGTCCCCGCTTTAGAAGCATCTCTTGCACCGTCAAATTTCAAAGTCCCCATGTTTTCAACTGCTTTCACCAAATCAGGTATAAAAAGTGCACCTCAAGAAGTAGAACCTCCTAAAGCCATTTCTGGAGTAAAAACTTGTACATTAGTTGTAGGTCAAATTGGTTCATTAGCACGAAGAACCTCTTCAGTGACAGTCGTAGTCGTATGAGCCGTTGTAGATGGTGGAACACCATGTATTCGAATGTGATCATAATACAATTGGTACTGCTCCGGTGTCATCATGTGCAACTGAGGCCGTGGTTGCTCTACTTGGGAAACCGGCACCCTATGATCAGAATTGATAGGGTCCATAACCATCGGAGGAACGGCATGATTAGAAGAAATATGTCCTCGAGGTTCACGAGGAATAGAAGAGAGTAGAGGACTCGGAGGATTACGAGGAGTGCGTCCTCAACCTCGACCTCGACGACGAACTGGAGGTGCCATAATGACTGAAAGGAAAAAAGGAAAGAAAATGCAAGGTCAACATCAAGGCAATACGATACCTTAGGATGATATAGAAACAAAGTTGGACCCATTGGATCGACTCAAAAAGAATGAGAATCATAAAACTAGGCTCTGATACCAAGAAAGTTGTCACGCCCCGACCCCAGACAGAATGCGACAACCGCCACGTTAACCATAAATTTCTCGGAATGGGTGCACTCCACTCCACAAAGTTTATAGAAAACGTAAGTCTTGCTATCAAGTACCTGTAGAACTGAACAACTAATAATAATGGGTACAACCCGAGGAAATCATCTCATAAAGTATCAACAAGGATTTACAAAAGTACAAAATACAACGATGTAACTTATTTTAAAGAAAATATACATGAACGATATAACATCACGAAGGTACAAAAAGAACATCAAGGGGGACACCAAATATAAACTATACAATCTCGCCAATGAATCCGTCAATTTACATAAAAGAGAAAGTACCCAAAACACTGATTGGAAGACGAAAAAACGATAGGCAAACCTCCAACCAAAACGATATCAACAGCCTGAAAAGGAAAGAATGATGGGGGTAAGCAAAACCACTAGATCAGTAAGGTGATAAGGCGGTCACACCGATTCTTATACGAAGCATATATTCCCACTCGCGGTTCATAACATAAAATCCAACATTTCGTCCCACAATAACTATTTCTCACTCACTATACATATTAATGAAAATAAAAACCTTAGTGCACATTTACGAATAACACAATTAGTTCAAACAACATGTTATCACATAAAAGACGTGTGGGTAGTCAATGTCCTCCTCGAACTGAGCTCTCCGTCGAGAGACAGTCCAAGTCCGTCACCGTTACTCTAGATAAAATGCACATTAATATTCTTTCTCAACACGCCAAGTCCTAAAGTTCACAATTCAATATCAACGTGAATACTTGAAATGATCAAACATATAAACATATATGACATGCATGTCCCACACCGGTGATGTTGACTGAGCCTATAATAGACTGATCCATCTAACGATCACCCTCCAGAGTATCAGTATTTGGCAAACGGACAGGTGCCCCGTTAGATCTAACTCGCCCGGGTTTGCCAAGCAACGGGCCACTTGGTTGTCACTCTAACTCACCCGAACCGCGATAATTCGGGCTACTTAATTAATGTCGCTCTAACTCACCCGAACCGTGACCAATTCGGGCTACTTTACCTTGGTACCAGGCATACATATGCATATGCATTATAAGATGAATAACGACTCAAGTTAGAGTCTTAATTGGCACACAAGAATAACCAGAAATTAATTCTCAAATAATTCACAATAAATGCTATCAGATATCGAGCCGGCAAGGCTCTTCAACATAAGTTAAAATTAATAATACTCATAAAATGGCTAACAGGACTCTAACCAGAGCAATCGAGCCAATCAGGCACTTTACCACATAACACAATACCAAATAATTTTCTTATCAATTAACTAAAACTAAAAATAAATGCACATTTATCGAGGGTCCACACTTCCCACAAGAGAAGGCGCTCCCGAATTATCAACTCACAAGGAAGTGATTAACTCTCTCCGGAATTTGAAGTCGGTCCCTTGCCCTTCGTCAATGGTTCTTTACCTAGAAAGGAGATGAGCAATTAAAGACAAATCAAATATAACTAACTATTAGCGGTAACATCCCTTTCATTACTAAAAACAAATCCTAATCGAGTTCGAACGAGTCGATATTAAATAAAAATAGCATGTAATTTCTTAACATCAGTTCCCAATCCCACATAACCCGTTTCAATACATTAACTAAACGAAACGATAGAAAATAAGTTTGAATTCGACATAAAAATTCTGAAATTTTTCAGCTAGCGGCAGTTTACAAGAAAAATCATAACTAATTGTAGAATAATCGGATTGAGGCGTTTCAAGTGGCTACGGAAAGTTAACGAGTTCAGCTACGTACAGAAATTAAGTTTGCAAACTTTCGAGGGTAATAGCTATGTCAAAATCTATTCGAACAGTCTGCGAATTACCCACATACCAAAAAGAAAAACCACACAAAATTACAAAACCATGGAAGAAGGAAGCTTAATTCACACACCACTTACCTCAAAACAACTTAGAAACCACCTAGGATGAGGGTTGTAAGGGAGAATTTGATTAACAAGGGTTTCTCCTCTTCACTCTCTTCTTTCCCCTCTTTTGTTTTTCTTCTCCCTTTCTTCTCTCTTTTTTTTTTAACTTTAGCTTTAATAATTATATATCATGTCATTTAAGTGGGCTGAAACTTTGAGCCACAAAATAAATAAATAAATAAGTTTGGGCTTTCTAAAAAAAAATCTAGTTGGGCTAAGATAGAGCTGGTCTTTTGGGCTATAAAAATAAATAAATAGGTTTTGGGCTTTCTAAAAATAAATCTAGTTGGGCTAAGATAGGGCTGGCCTTTTGGGCCATAAAAATAAATAAATAGGTTTTGGGCTTTCTAAAAAAAAATCTAGTTAGGCTAAGATATTATACATCTTCTATTAAAGAACCTGCCGAGTAAGTTCTGTATATAAACCTAGATTTTTTTTTTTTTTTTGCAATGTTCATGGTTCAGAGCAACAACAAGCTATGCCCCATTATGTTTTGTCATAAGTGCCTTTTGAATAAGTTATTTCTATTTATTAGCTATTGTATCTTTTGAAGCTTACTATTGTTTGAATACCCGTTGATTCTTAAGTGTCTTTTTATCCAATGTAGGATTCTCATTTTCTAGATTATACCATATTCAACTTTGTTTTTGAAAAATATATTAAACTTGAATTTAACTTTGGATATTTATCACCCTCATTCTCATTAGTTGAATCTTTAATACTATTGAACTTTTCTAACTAAATATGTATGCAATAAATAAAAAAAAAATATATAGATTTTGTTAAGCCCATGTGTGTTTGGTATTCTATTTTCCCTTTATAATTTTTCCTTTGGGTTTAACATAATTTATGGGTTTTTATCGAGGCCAACCGAGGCTCTTTATTTAATCTTGCATGGCTCTTTTTAGCCTCTCATTGTAAAACCTTCAACCTGAATTGACTTTCATGAAAGAGATTAGAAAATGAGCATCAACTTCATAATAATTCAACAAGAATCTAACTTATGTTGTGAAGAATAAATAGCAAATGATATATCCATGAGATTTTCATGTACTGGAAAATGGATTAGTGTTCTTCACGGGTGATTTGGTTGGATTTTTCAAAAATTATGATTGATTTATTTAGGAATTTAGTTTTCCGAAGGTTTTCTCAATATTTTACTAAAAAGAAAAGTGTAAACTTTTAGATGATAACTTTTATGTTGTAATGAACGGAATATACACATTTGTTACTAATAATATTTTATAGTCATACTAATACCTTTGCATGGTTACACTTAATACTCTATAAATATATTAAATTTATAATCATAAAGAATCAACAAATATAGAATATATATACTTTTATTGCATATTTTATCTTATATTTGTTAGTACTCTATGTAAAAAATTGTTTGAAATCGTCTTATGGAATGGTTTTCATGAGACTATAAAAAAATGACAACATTTCAATAGAAATTTGACACTTAATTGATAAGAAGTGATAATGGTAAAACAAACTAATTCATGAATAATTTATAGTATAAATGAATGGTGATAATCCCTTCGTTCCGTAGAAAGATTTCGTTTGTTTTTTACACGAAGATTTAAGATTATAGTATTTTAATATATATTGAGGTGATAGATAATATTTTAATATGTAGTGGGTAGTTGTATTAGTGTAGTGTCGTGGGTCCCATGGAAATATTTATATGCTTTGTGTGGGTCTCATTTATTATAATGGGAAATGTAAATATTTTTATGGGACGCCCAAAATGAAAATGCGTAAACATTTCTATGTGGGACGGAGGGAGTAACATCTTAAAAGAAAGTGATAATATTTTTAAAAAAAGTTAATAACTTATAATTACAAAAGTGTAAATGATCTTACCATAATATGGTTTCACACAAGACTGTTCTATTACTTTACAGTATTACATTAGAACCTTTATAAATTAATACTCGATAAATTAATAACCTTTATAATTAATATTTTGTCCAGTCCCAAATTGGGACTAGGTGAAATTTGGGTACCAATCAATTAAATAATAAGATAATATTTTTTTAGGAAATTCTAAAGAATACTTAAGATCCCAACGAAATTATAAATTAATAATTATTAAAAAATCTCAAATATATACATGGAGTATGAACTTGGTTTCAATTTTGGTATAAATTAATTAAAGCAATCGTACTTTATCGTTGTGCAGACCGTAGTGACAAAGTGCAAAATTTATAATATCGAACCTAAGGGAGAAAATGTATGTATCCGTATTCGAAAGATATTTTACTCTAGAAGAATTAATTAATAAAGGATTTGTTTGATTAACACTACAAACTAACTAAGAAAACAATTAAAGATAGAAAATATACATATGTGATGAAAGATGGATGAAGGTGAGCAATCTAAAAAGTATGTAAGGCAAACAACATCATAGAAAAGGCTCATAATGTATACTCACACACACATGCATTGAAGGTCATCATGCTTAATATAATATTAAGGGCAATCACTTATGTACCCCTAATCGCTATGGTCAAGGCAATTACATTCTCAACTCTTTTACAAGTTTAAATCTCCTAGGATTGTCTCTTAGTCTCAATTCTCTTAAAGTACTACTATGATCATAAGTTTGGTTCCCCTCACTAGTTCAAATACTTTTTCAAGCAATTATTACTAATGTCCTATCATGAGGTACTAAGCACAAGAAGAATATGACTTAACTCTCCACATACTAACTATGTCATCTCATGCAATCAATGATTCCATTAAACCATTAAGCATAATATTGGAATGATCATCCTAACACTATGAATAGAGAATTTAATCACACAAATCTACACAAAATGAAAATAAGCATTCATGATAGAAAATATTCATAACAATCAATTCATCAAACATGTAGTAGTGAGCAAAATCTACATCATCCTTCGCCAATCATATTGCTAGCCTCACATGAGGACTAGCAACTACAAATCATGATAAATCTTATACAATCCATGGTATGCTCCAATTGAGCCAAATACTGAAGAAAAAAAATAAAATAAAGGTAAGTTGGCTCGGCTTCTCTTTGATGGTGAACTTCCTCCTCCTTGGTCATGCTAAAATCTTCAACCAATGATGAATTTTCTTTCTTAGATTGGTGGATTGATGGAATAGTGGATGGATTTGAGGAGATTAGGATGGATGAAGTAAAGGATCTCTAATGTGTATGAAATATGGTGTAAAGTGTCTGTGGATCTGATCAAGAATGATTCCTCCCGTAATTTGTTATCAAAACTTGTATTTATACCCCAGGAAGCTTCTAGATCACGTGTACATCATAATTTCACTTTTCGGCCGAGCTCAACTCGAGTCGAGACACATTTTTAGCAAATTTTGACTTCTTATAGAGCTCAACTCGAGATCTGAACTCAAGTGGTAGGGGAGGTCGAGCTCATGTTGCAGGTGTTTACAGTCGACGATGATGGTCGAGCATATGCAATTCGATTCGAGTTTTTCAGCACCAACTCGACTCGAGTTCAGGACTCTGGACAAGTTCAATAACAAAGCTCGGGTCAAGCTCAGGACTCAGGTCGAGTTGGTGCAATTTCCAGCAATTTTATTTCAGCTCGTTCTCCCTCATTTCAACTTCGAATTGAGCTCCATTTTTCCTATATCTTCCTTTTCGCATTTAGAATTCATTTTTATCTGAAAATCATACAAATTCTACCAAAATACCAATTCTCTAAATATTTATAAATATTGCACAATTTAAGGCACTTAATCATGAAAATTACACATTTATCATTTCAAAGCACAAATCATTTCAAAGCACAAATCTCCATATGAACATAAAATACCACCAAAAGATATATAAAACGGATAAAACACACGAAAAGACATAATAAAGAGGCTAAAATCTATGTGAAAATGATACCGATTAGAGCATATATATTATCAACTTTAATATTTTAAAATAATTAGTAAAATATGAATCTACTATTATTTGCTTGTTATTGAATACCTTATGACACGACCGACCTTACTTATAATTCAAATACTAATTAATATAAATATCATCGTTATAAAAATCTGCATATTTTTTTTCACATAATATATTTATAACCAAAACCATTGCACCAGTTCAACATACGTAACTGATTTCTAACAACACTTATTATTTTATATAACAAAACATCAGGGGAAACAAAAACCCACGGCCTAACCCAACAGGTCGTCATCTATGTACATCTTCTCAAAACCCTAAAGAAGCTTCATAGCTTGCACAACACACCACATACTCAATCATCATCAGGCTCACCTACAATGTATAGATTAGTGAGACAAAAATCTCAGTAAGTAGAAACCATACATAACAGTGCATGAAAATACATTTAGTTTTCTATCACTTATTTTCTAATCTTTCTAGTTTGTCTCTTTTATTTTAAAAATTATTCACGTTGCGGGATCCCCATGACACACTTATGATATGCACCCCAATTGAGCTCAATAGACACACAGTGTCGGATCAATTTTTTCTGATCCCTGAATAAAGATGAGTCGATACACGACTCGTTGAGTCAACACATGACTCGAATCGCCCGCGATCCCTAAATAAAGTAAGCCGACAATCGACTCGTTGAGTCAACATATAACTTGAATCGCCCCATGATCCCTGAATTGGGTGAGTCAACACATGACTCAGACCGATTTTTGGCAGTCCCTAAAAGAGTGCATATATAGTGGCCGCACACACCATTAGTATCTTATTAATTTTGAAAAAAACATTTTTCATAATTATGCATGGTATGCAGTAAGGGCAATTAAATATGCTTCACAATTCATTTACCATATCAATATAATCATTTAATCAAAATAAAATAATAAATAAGTTTATGGGTGAATAAGTTTCAAATCACCCCGATCCACTTCTGGAATAACAACTTCATCTCGAATCACATATGTCCATTTTTCGAATAACAACTTCACCTCGAATCACACATATCCATTTTTCGAATAACAACTTCACCTCGAATCGCACAGATCCTTATAAATGATATCTTCTCAAATCACGTAGATCTATATTTTATAATTTTCGATCACACAGATCTATATAGGATAATAATATTATCCCAAATCACATAGATCTACAACTTGTATCAGAAATTGATCACAAATAATTCATAACATAATTAAACTGATCACAAATAATTCATAATATAATTAAACTAATCACAAATAATTCACATACAATACATGTTTATGCATTGTAGTTGGACTTCTACTTACCTGGATTTTGATAGCAATATAAACCTCGTGAAGAACTATAACTAATCTTCTATCTTCCATTCCAGCACGAACCATTCCCTCTCTTTCTCTCCTTCTCTCTCTTTTCTTTTTTTTTTTTCTTTTTTTTTCTCTTTTTTCTCTCGGTACGCAGCCGCTGCTGGTATTTCAATTCCCCAATTAGGGGTTAATTGCCTATATATAGGCGAAGGGGAGGGTTACCAACCCACCGCCGCTGCTTACTATTTTTAGTAAATACTCCCTCCGTCCCAGAAAAATTTGCACACCCTTTTCGGCACGAAGATTAATAAAGTGATAATTTTTAGGGGTATTATGATATTTTTTTGTAATAAATAAATGATAAAGTATGTTAGGTTTGTTAGATAGAGGTAGTTTTTTTGTAAATAAAATGTATGGGGAAGAGTGATTGTGTTTGAATTTTTACTTTTTAAGGAAGGTGCAAACTTTTATGGGACAACCCAAAATGGAAAGTGTGCAAACTTTCCTAGGATGGAGGGAGTAATATATTTATTATTATTATTATTATTATTATTATTATTATTATTATTATTATTATTATCCATTCTCAATATACGTGCAATACTTAATAGCTAAGATATAATATATTTATAAATTAATATACATATGTGTACATTTTTCTTATCACTATTATTATTACGAGAACACTTGTAATACTTAATAATTATAAATAATATATTTATACACTTAAGACAATTTAATTATATATCCAAATTAATGCAAGTAAATATTTATGCACTTATATATATTCAAAAATTATTACCATTATTATCATAAGACGATGATTAAGGTGGGAAGGGGGTACCAATTTTGAAATGTACAACCCCTTCCTTCACCTTCAGTGTGTATGTGTGTGTGTTTTTTTTTTCTTTTTTTTAATTTTTTTTGTTTATTTTTCTTTTTTTATTTATTTAATTTTTGGAGTATAATTGTAATTTTATCTTTGTGGTTTAGGGTATAATTTTTCCCTAGGGTTTAGGGTATAATTGTAATTTTACCCTTATGATTTAGGATATAATTTATCCCTAGGATTTAGGGTTTTGGGTATAATTGTAATTTTACCGTTGTAGTTTAGAGTATAATTTATCCCCAGGGTTTAGGGTTTAGAGTAAAATTGTAATTTTATCCTTGTTGTTTAGGGTATAATTTATCCCTACGGTTTAGGATTTAGGGTATAATTGTAATTTTACCCTTGTGGTTTATGGTGTAATTTACCATAGGGTTTAGGGTATAATTGTAATTTTACCCTTGTGGTTTATGGTGTAATTTATCCCTATGGTTTAGGGTATAATTGTAATTTTACCCTTATGATTTAGGGTATAATTTATCCCTAGGATTTAGGGTTTAGGGTATAATAGTCATTTAAATATAATAAATTTAAAAATAAAATAAAAACAACATTAATAAAGGAGTAGTAATTAATTAAGAAAGTGGGGACCAACCAATTCAATTGGTGCCCTTGTTGTACCCTAGTTACTCTCTTATCATAAATGTACCAAATAAAAATGCAAAGACAAATAAAATGTAAAAACAATTACCACATAACTATTATATAATTATAAAAATGTCGTAAAATACAAATTATACTATCACATAAATAGGAAAAATTCTCGGTATTACACCTTAGGTTCAAATTCGAATCGAATTTGGGTATGATCATATTCAAATTTACAAATATTTGATATGTATAACCGGCGTGCACAAATTTTATATTTTAGTTAATACATTCTCACACACAGAATAAGTACTACGTCATTTATTTTTTTGTGGTCCTATCATAAACTTTCTGTAACAATTTTCGTAAATCCTATCTAATTAATAACATGTTAATAGTCAACAATTTATATGTGGCCATCTAAATAATATTACTAACAAGAGTACTAGTTGATGCTTTAAAGAACGTTCTTGGATTAATTCAAACATTCTCCAATAAAAATAAAAGAGCAATTTTAATTTATTTTTTTATTTAGTTCTAAGTTTTCAGTAAGACAAAGTATCGAGACGTTATTTACATGAGACGGTTTGTGAAATGTATTAAAGTATATCTATTAATTAGACAAAGTATGTTTAATAATTATTAAATTATATTTTTTAAATATAATTTTAGCATGTTATAATATAATTTATTATTAACATACTTTAACTACAAATAACTATACTTTATCCATACACAGAGTATACTCTAATGATAGTTGGATCTCTGTTTCAGAAGAGTTAAAGATATCAATTTTAATAGTTGAAGATATCAATTTTCATTTACAAAATTATTCACGAATAGTTTATATCAATTTTTATTAAATAGTATTAACTATTCCTATCGAAACTAATTGAATGATGAGTTTATCAAATTCTCTATGTCATTTTGATTCATCATCTCTTATATCATATAGTTGAATGGATGACATGTATGAGAGAGAGAAAAACTATACTTTAAAAATAAAATTTTAAACCCTGAGCCAATTATTTTTTTCACTCTTACGTGCCAATCATATAACATATTATACAGAAGATAAATACAAAAATGACGCAGAAAATCCATGGCGTAACAAAATAAAAATAAAAATATAGATAGACTCGTGTGAAAACAAAGGAGTAATTGCGATGGGAATCTTTGTCTGATGGCTAAACATTGAAGAACCCAAGTACCCCCACTCCAACTCACCCCATTCTTGGCAAACAATTTCTTGCAGAGATTCTCTTTTCAATTAATTCTTTGCAGTGTAACTTGGTCTTCATATTTATGGTTGTGGCAAGTATCCCACTTCTCATATTTACTCCCCTCAACTAACTCCTCATTTAATTTAATTCTTTATTTTTAATTTTTTGACAAATTAAAGAAACCCTGTGTATACATCCCACCAAGAGCTTGAAAAGGTGAAATGGGGAACCAAATATAGTTGAAATAGTGAAATAAATGTTCACCAGAAAAGAAGAAAATGCATTAAATTGAGACTAAGATATATGGGGTTATTTCTTGGTAGAAGCACAAGTCTCATCACCCAATTAAAATATATTTTTGTATAATTTTATGCAACTGAAATTCGTCATGTGGTGAAGTTCATGTGTTGTTTATTTTATTTAGTTATGATTATTCTTGTAAAAAGAAATTTTAATTCAGGAAATGAAGTGTGTGTATCCATTAAAAAAATATTATATTAATTTTAGACGGAATTCAGAGCATCATTTTGGATCGGGCCCAAGTTATATAGAAGCTAGGTGGGTAGTTATTTGTTTGAGGTGGGAGTTTTAAATTGTTGGAATTTTTTTTCTAAATATGATATAATGTTAATAGAATATACATGTTTATTTTGGATTTATATGAGATTTGAAAAATACTATATTGAATAGTGGTATATGCAGTGATTTGGACTTTTTTAAATATGTTAGTAACTCTATATCAAATAAAAGATATGACATAATAAATGTAAAAAAGTATTAGTTGATGTGAGTAAGATGAGCGAAGAAAAAATATTAATCCAGTAAAGAGAATGTATAAAATGTAGGTAATTACTACATTCAATAGGATTCGTAAGTATATAAAGGGGTGATTTTGAAATCTATTTATAAAATTTTAAAACCAACACCTTATTATTAAAACTACAAACAAAATAGTATATTGATACTTTTTAATGTTTGATCAACAATTACATTATATATAAATAATAAATTTAAGTTTCAATTAAAATTTAAGTTATTAATTATTTTTTAAAAAATTTTGTGTGATACCGTGTTATGTTAGTCTTTATGTGAAACGAATAAAAAGTGATAACATCATTAACAAAATTGATGTTATCACTTTTTATTCATCTCACATAAACTCTTACATGAAACGATCTCACACAAATCTTTATCTTGTTTTGATAAATCATGTATATCGTAAAAACAAATAAAAGCTTTAAATTATATTTAATTAATTTAAAAGAAAATTCATACTAAAAGAAAAAGACATATACAACAAACTAAAAAATTGTATTCTTTATATTATACTAGTACAAATTTCACGTATTACGCAGGCATGAAATTATAGTATTTAAAAAAATAATTTACTAATAAAAAAACTATTATAAAGAAATTAATATGTATGGATTAATCGAAAAAAATAAAATATTATAAAAAAATTAAAATCGACATTATATCAAAATAAAGCTCTCATATGCGGAAGAAAAAATTATATTAAAACTAACATATATCTTTAATAAAAAAAGAATGAAACTAATTAAGAGAAATTAAAAAAAAAGATAGCAAAGGAGAATTATAAAAACTTAATACAGTATATTTTAATTTTAAGAAATAAAAAGAATAAATTTAAATTAAAACTAAAAAAATAAAAATGGAAATTATTTAAAAGAAAACATAAAATTTAAATTTAATGTAAATCAATGTGAAGAAATAAGAAAAGTAAAAGAAATCATAATAAAATTAATTAAAAATTTATATATTTGACCATGAAAAAAATTAATAAAAAATTATTAGAAAGATAAATTTAACTTCACGTACAAATAAAAAAACAGAATTAAAACAAAAAAATAATTAAAAAATAATTTTATAACTATAAAAGAGACATTATGATAAATTACATTAGAGAATGATTAATTAATAATAAGTCTTATTTATAGATAGAGAGATTTTAGTATATTTAAGATATCTTTTTTCTCCTAATCAAATATTAATTAATAAATATAATATTAAGTAAATATGTAGGATGTGTGTATATAAATAGATATCTCCAACTAATTATAATGAATAAATATACTAATTAAGATATGCTTATAAAATAATTATTAAAATAATATTTTAGAAAAATAATTTACTAATAAAAAGTATTATAATGAAATTAATATGTATGTATTAATCGAAAAAATAAAAATATTATTAATTTTTTTTTTAAATTGACATCGTATCAAAATAAAACTCTCATATATTAAAACTAACATACATCTTTTTAAAAAAAATATTGAAACTGATTAAGAGAAATTCAAAAAAAAAAAAAAAAGCAAAGGAGAATTATAAAATATTACTACGGCATATTTTAATTTAAAGAAATAAAAGAATACACTTACTTACAAACTAAAAGATATTAAAATAAAAAACAACTAAAAAATATAACGAAAAATTATTAAAAAGGAATATAAAATTTAAATTAATATAAATCAATATGAAGAAATAAGAAAAATAAAAGATCATATCAAAATTAATTAAAAAATTAAAAATTTGACCATGAAAAAAATTAATAAAAAATTATAACAAAAGATACATTTAATTTCACGTACTAATGAAAAATAGAATTAAAACAAAAAAGAAAAAGAAAAAAGAAAACAATAATCAAAAGAAAATTACAAACACTTCATGTGTAAATTGAATTACATATAAACGTATGTAAGCACTGTTACTAAAAATTAATTAAAAATTATTACAAAAGATAAATTTAATTTCATGTACTAATAAAAAAACAGAATTAAAATAAAAAATAATTAAAAAAATTCAAAAATATAAAAGAGACAATATGATAATTTACATGAGAAAATAATTAATGAATAAAAATTTTTATTCATAAATAGAGAGATATTAAATATATTAAAGATATCTTTTTATCACCTAATTAAATAATAATTAATATAAATAATATTAAGCAAATGCGCAGGATAGGATATGTGTATATATGAATATATATCTCCAACTAAATATAATGAATAAATATATTAATTGAAATATACATATAAAATAATTATTAAAAATTAAGAATAAAAAAATAATAGTTGAGAATAATATACCTCATTAAAATTATACTTTCCAAAATCATCAAAACTATAGTGAAATTAATATATCTTTTAATTAAAATAAATTAAAATAACATAATAAAAACTATTTAATAGAAATTAATAAAAAAATAGCAAAGGAAGAATTATAAAAAATAAGTACAGTATGTTTTAATCTAATCGAAAATAGAAAAGGATAAAATATTAAAACTAAAAACAATTAAAAAAGAAAACAATATTTATTAAGAAGAAACATACAAACTAAGACAAAGAGATAAAATTAAATTAACATAAATCAATTTGAAAAAATATGAAAAGTAAAAGAAATCATAACAAAATTAATTAATAAAATTAAAATTTTAACCATGAAAAAAATTCATACTACATAAGTCAAATTTAATTTTTACTACGTACTAATGAAAAAAAAATTAAACAAAAAAATTAAAAAAAATCAAAAGAAAATTTAAAAAACATAAAAGAGATAACATAATATCAATCAATAGAAAATTAAAAAAAATAAGATTAAAAAGAAAAAAAAGAAACGGATACCTCTTCTGTTGAATTTACGTGGGAGATAATGAAAAAAAAAACATAATCAAAAAAAAATTTAAAAAACATAAAAAAGATAATATGATATTAATCTATAGAAATTTAAAAAAATATATGATAAAAAAAAACGGTACCTTTCTTTAGAACTTGATAAAATCTTTTATTCAATTTATGTGAAAAATAATAAATGAGTAAAAGGTCTTATTTATATGTGAAAAGATTTTAGTATATTAAAGATATATCTTTATCTCCTAATCAAATAATAATTAGTTAAATAATATTAAGTAAATAATAATACTCCATATATGAATAGATATCTCCTACTAATTTTAATAAATAAATATATTAATTAAGATATGATCATAAAATAATTATTAAAAATTGAGAACAATAAAAAAATAAAATAATTGAGAAAAATTGTGGAGTTGACACCTCATCAAAATTAAACTCTCCTTTAGTATATTAAATATATATATATATATATATATATATATAATATTTTGCAACTTACATCTAATAAAATAAGAAAAATGTATTTTCTAATCTTAAATCTAATAAAGTAAAAAATGTAAAATTAAATAATTTTAAAAAAAAAATGTATTGGAATATACTATGTGGCTCTCTCATATCATAATATATCTAAATAATTTTATTTTATTAATTATATATATAAATTTTGAGAATTTACGTATTTTATTTTTAACACGATTGAGCTCTATCGTTTTTGAATGAATGTTTTTGGTTTCGGGATATGATAGTTTGGATTCTGATCCGCGGCTAAGTCTTCTAGCCTTTTGCGTTATAAATGAAGGACATTACAATATAATTTGCATATTGAAAAAATTAAATGAAGTAATTACATAGAAATTATACCATTCAAAATCTTTGCGGACAAACTAACAACTTTTCTATCAATTTTAATATATTGTTTGGACTTTAAAATCCGTTTTTTTATATATTCATGAGTCATGTCTGTTTCCAAGTCGGTGGTTTCATTGGTTGCCATGTCGGTATACACTTTCCGGTTGAACCGTCAGTCCAATCGATCCGATCGCAAATCGTTAAGGACACCGGTTCGATCTCCGGTTCAGTTATAACAACACTGATTTTAATTATAATGATGCATGATTATTTATTTTACTTTATACTTAAAATTTTAACTAAGTAAAATATGACGCCATGAAAAAAAAAATCCCCCTATATAGAAGATGGATTATATTTAGAAATAACAAAACCCTACGGATAAAGCATAAGTAATCACCTAAAAATTTAGTTTGGCTTACATCTAAACATTTTGAGTTTTGACTCTTTTATTATTCATTAAATATGCAATAATGTGATGAAAGCTTATTCCAAAGCATGAGTTCGCTCCAATTACAAAATTATAATTATATAATTATTTCATATTTATAACATCCCACCGACAATATTATTAAATTTTGAAGTAAAACTACATCAAGACTTCGTAACGCCAACAAACTCATCAACTTAACTAAGAGAAATGTCTAAACCTAGAATTCCAATCGAAAATATACACCAAAATTAACAAAATAAATAAATAAATTCTAGGGATCATCAATATACCTAGCTACTCACATGGTGCAGGACTCATACTTGAAAAACGCATTAAGATATTGGCACGGCTCAATCAAAAACACGAACTCTAATATCAAAAGAAGTATATTGAATTAATTCTTCGTTTCTGAGTGAGCCGAGCCAACATCATAGTGACTATTTCAGCTTCTTCAGCGCTTAATACGCAAATACGATCGTAGAATATCCAAGGCCAAACATGTTATAGTTAGTTGAAGAAAGAAGAGAGAACAATGGAGATTGAAACATGGGAGAAGAAAAGGAGGAGGAGGAATGGTGAAAAGATGGATCTTTAAGTGAACATTAAAGAAGGCAAGACTAGTATACTATATATGGGGGCATTTATAGTACTGTTTATTTTTTATTTTTTTTCTTCTTTCTTAATTACAGTTATTTTATTGTTTTATATGCAATATATTTATAAAAAAATCATAATAAATGATCAATTAGACAATCACTTCTTGCACAATGACATCGAATCTCACTCGAAGTGTGGGAGCAACCTCTTAATGAAGGGACTCTTTGTATGGTAGGTTAAAAGGTCTAACCCTTGTTGGTCGGTTGAGTTATCATGATTTACCTCCCTTACAAGCTGTCGGGTCGGAGTGCGGGGGCGCATGATGTAAGCGAAACCACCTCTTCAAACAATTTTTTAAAACCTTAATTTTATTGTGAAATTAGTTTATAAATGGATTAACAACAAAATTCATTAGTGGCTGGTAAATTTATATCAAGAAAAATTCAATTTCGTTGATAATTCATTGTTAATATTTCGTTAGTAATTTATACAATGATCTAAATATTATGACAAAGACTTATGTGAGACCATCACTTAAGCTCTTACGTGAGAAGAATAAAAACTTTGGCAATAAAATGTTATTACTTTCGCTATAAGATGATATCACTTTTTGTTTATATTATAAATTGTTCATGAAATAGTTCACTGTACCATTATCACTTTTTATCGATTGAATATCACTTTTCATTAATGATGTTATTACTTTTTATCCATCTCACGTACTTACGTGAGACGGTCTCAAATAAAATTTGCCCAAATATTATACTCCCTCCATCCCGGAATTTTTTGCACACTTTCTTTGTAAATTACAAAGGAAGTGTGCAAAAAATTTTGGGACGGAGAAATATCTTTTAGTCTAAATGCAAAAAGTAGACGGACCTCTTTGGTATGAGAATAAGTGTGAATTTGGTTAAAAGACACTAAAATTTACACGGTATATATAAAGTTTCACTTTAATATGAAATAATTACTAATAGGTACACACTTTGTACCCCTAATTACTACTAGATACATTGATTTAAAATAATTATTATTTAATACAAAATATTAAAGTAAAATACCAAATATACCCCTAAACCCATATACCTTTAAAACACTAACCCCAACCTCCACCCACCACCGGACCACCGCTGCCGCTGCCGGACCGCCGCCGGCGGAGCTCCGGCGGCCGGTCGCCGGAAAATCTGTTCGTCAGGAAAAAAAAAAAAAACTGGTCGCCGGAAAGCTGCCACACCGCCGCCGCCGGAGCTCCGGCAGCCGGTCGCCGGAAAAACTGTTCGTCCAAAAAAAAAAAAAAAAAAAAAAAAAAAAAACTGGTCGCCGGAAAAACTGCCGCCGCCGGAAAAGCTGCCGGACCGCCGCCGCCGGACCACCACATTTTTTTGCTGCACACATTTTTTTTTTCCTGCACACACTTTTTTTGCTGCACACACTTTGCTGCACATGAACTTTTGCTGCACACAATATTTATGTGCAGCACATTAATAGGGGTAATATTGGAATATCACTATATATTTTTGTACCTAGTAGTAATACTTTTGTATGTTTGTATCTCATAGTAATTTAGGGTTTTTTTGTGTACCTAGTAGTAATCCTCCCCTTTAATATTTAATTTTGACAACATGTATGATAATTTTTATTTTTATTTTTTGAAAAAAAATGTCATTTAAAAGAGAAAAATGGACATCATCCTTAGTCTTTGACGCTTTGTGCATTACGTTTGTAACTGCGTGCGACTCCACACTCGATTCATCGTATGCCTCTATGCAATATTATGTTAGTGACCATACACATTTTTTTAACACACAATTATAAGTGAAACACTAAATGTGACTATGCTTTAATTACGTAATGAAAAGGGAAAAAATATCAAATAATTTAATTATGTTTAAAAATAAAAATAAAAATAAAAAATACTTGTAGCACTTTGCAAAATCAATTAATAATTCAAGCATATTCACAATTTCAAAAAATTTAACCGATTAAAAAAAAATTGGGAGGATTACTACTAGGTACACAAAAAAACCCTAAATTACTATGAGATACAAACATACAAAAGTATTACTACTAGGTACAAAAATATATAGTGATATTCCAATATTACCCCTATTAATGTGCTGCACATAAATATTGTGTGCAGCAAAAGTTCATGTGCAGCAAAGTGTGTGCAGCAAAAAAAGTGTGTGCAGGAAAAAAAAAGTGTGTGCAGCAAAAAAATGTGGTGGTCCGGCGGCGGCAGTTTTTCCGGCGACCAGTTTTTTTTTTTTTTTTTTTTTTTTTTGACGAAAAGTTTTTCCGGCGACCGGCTGCCGGAGCTCCGGCGGCGGCGGCGCGGCAGCTTTCCGGCGACCAGTTTTTTTTTTTCTTTTTTTTTTTTTTTTTTCTTTTTTTTTTTTTTCTGACGAACAGATTTTCCGGCGACCGGCCGCCGGAGCTCCGCCGGCAGCGGCGGTCCGGCAGCGGCAGCGGTGGTCCGGTGGTGGGTGGAGGTTGGGGTTAGTGTTTTAAAGGTATATGGGTTTAGGGGTATATTTGGTATTTTACTTTAATATTTTGTATTAAATAATAATTATTTTAAATCAATGTATCTAGTAGTAATTAGGGGTACAAAGTGTGTACCTATCAGTAATTATTTCAAAAAAATTCAATGTACTTTATCTAGCTCATAAATTGAATAGTAATTCAGTGAAATCAAAATCCACTTTTCATTACCTTTAATTTCAAATAAAGTATTTATGGATTTGAATATGTCTTATATTATGATGCATGGAGATATAGAATAATTAATATAATTAGATTTTGATTTGTTTCTTTTTATTTATAATTGTCATTATTACGTTATATTTTATTATAACCAATAAATAATTGTTCATATTATTGTAAAAAAGGGAGTTGAATTTTATTAATGGAATAAGAGTTTTTCTCTTTGATCTCTTTTACTGTATTCTATAAGAATCAACGTATTTGAGATTATAGAGTTTGTTCTACGTATTTCATATCATATATTTAATGCATCAGTTGGTAATCAGAGCCAGATTCTCGATGTTGGATTCGAGATTTCAAATGGTTTATGATACCTTTTATGATGATAAGTCATCGTATGAAGATGATACTATGTAGATCTACCAACAAAATGATTTGTTGGTGTCCGATTCGATATACGATGGACCACCAATTTTTGATAAGAAGCCAAATTTGTTGATGGTGACCCATGATGAGTGATATTTTCACCTAAATTTTAGTATCTTTTTATGTGAGTTTTCGTATATTTTTATCCGTATTTTATATGTTATTTGGTTGTGTTTTGTGTTTTTATGGAAATGTGTATGAATGAACTTAAACCTATAATTTTCACTTTTTATTTGATGCTAGATATGATAAGGAAGACGTAGGAAAAAGCGGATCTCAATTCGGAGTTGAAACGAGGGAGAACGAGCCAAAACAGTGAAGAAATACAGGAGCCAGCACCAACGCGGGCCGTGTAGCCAACACGGCCCTGTAAGAGGTGGCCGTGCGGCGACACCAATTCGTTCAACACGGGCAACTTAAGGCCGTGTCCAGTCCCACGAGTCGTGTTGGCAGCACGAGCCGTGTCATCAACACGGCCCTGTAAGAAAAGGCCGTGCGGGAGCATCAGTTCACACGACACGGCCACCTTATGGCCGTGTGGCAGAGCACGACTTGTGCTGTGTAAAATCCTGGAAAAAATCAAAATCCTTCTAGAAGCCTCCCAAGGGGTATAAATACCCAATACTTCAATATGTGAGAGAGATCTGAATTCCAACCCTTCTACACACACCTCACACACCATTTCTTCCATTCTTCACCTTCACCTTCATCCATTCTTCATCCTTTGGATCTACCTTCATCCAACCATCAAATCCTCCATCCAAGTAGTAGAGAAGCAAGGAAGAGAGGTGAATTGCAAGGGGAAGAAGAAAAATCACCATTGGAGACATCCAAGGGAGTTTTCATCCAAACTTTGTATTGAAACCTATTGTTTATCATGTTTTGTAAGGAATTTAATGTCTATGTTAATTTTCTTATGGATATGAGAGGCTAATCTCCCTTGTGAGATTAGCAATATGAATTGTGTTGGATAATTTTTGGTATTTTGCAATTGAATGATTATGTTGATTGGGTTAATTGATTTTCTATCATTGATGCTTTAGATCTTGAGGTTATGATGATTTGTGTGTTTAATTGTTTTAAGCATGTGATTAGATTGAGAAGTCAATTGCATATTTAGGATAATTAAGTGAATCATTTCATCAAACACTTCATGTGCATTATAGATTGTGAAGAGATTGAGAAGTCCTTCATAGTTTAGAACCCTTTGATAGAACATATCATTTATTAGATTGAGAAGTCAATAGATTATGTGAAGGGACTCTCATTTCAAGCTTAGCACCTAGTTGGAATTGTTTGAGTGAGAACCAATCCAATGAATGTCATTCCATATCCTATTCATTCCGAGAGGGAGTTTAGGTGATCTTAGTGTTGGCCCTTAGCCTTTTTCCCATGACACATATGAATTCATTGCATGATACCTAGATTTTCCATGCTTTAAGTATTGATAATCTCATCTCTATCTACTTGGCTCATTCATCCATCTTCCATTCATCTATCCTTTTATTTTATTGTCATTTCTTGATTATCTCCCCTTCTCGTTCATCTCTATAATACTATGACAAACACGAGATCGCTTAGACCCTAGTACCTTCCTCCCTGTGGTTCGATAATTTCTTTAATTGGTCATGCCCACTATATTATGGCTAATCAACCCACCAATCTTCTATGAAGAATATGGTGAAGTTTTCTACGGTGAGTATGATGGCTCACCGATCTTTGATGAAGGAGATTCGTATGGTGGTTATGATACCCCACCAATCTTTCATGAAGAAGACGATGCAATTTTTCACGGTGCCAATGGCGATCCAATTTTTGATGTAGAGATAATTGAAATTGTTGTAAATTATGATGTGCTTAATACGGAAGTTTTGTTTGATCCAAAAGATTCGTATTTTATGGATCTTATAATTAGCGATACTACTGAATATGAAGGTGCTCGACTGAAAGATTTAAGGTTACATGAATTTAAAGATGTTTCGTCGCGTCTTCGCACTTATTTTATTCTTGATACGACCTGCACGATTCGAGGGCAAATAATTTCCAAGCAGATGAGAATGATGCAGATATGGTGGAGATATAGAATAATTAATATAATTAGGTTTTGATTTGTTTCTTTTTATTTATAATTGTCATTATTACGTTAAATTTTGTTATCACCTATAAATAGGTGTTCATATTATTGTAAAAAGGGAGTTGAATTTTATTAATGGAATTAAAGTTTTTCTCTTTGATCTCTTTTACGGTATTCTATAAGAATCAACGAATTTGAG
This sequence comes from Pogostemon cablin, assembly GCA_023678885.1. NCBI lineage: Eukaryota > Viridiplantae > Streptophyta > Magnoliopsida > Lamiales > Lamiaceae > Pogostemon > Pogostemon cablin. Next base: position 22,635,251 of record CM042989.1, on the reverse strand, counting down.
AAGCCTATCTTTCAGTATTCTTTAAGAATCAACGGATTATAGAGTTTGTTCTACGTAATCATATCTTTACTACGCACTTGCTGCATCATATTATACTCTATTCTAATACCACAAGGTCCACAACACAATTTTTTCATGTAATTAATTAAAGAAAAGAATTTAAAATTAGTTGTCAATAAAAATAATCTTATACTTAAGCAATTTCTTTCAAATTCGTTATATTTCTTTTAAAATTTAAATTCATTACTTGATGGAGGAATATATCACAAAATTTATTATATTGTTAAAATTAATTATATTTGTACTTAAAATGAAAAATAAACTGGCATTAATGGCAAGAGATGGTCCATAAAGACAAAAGTATTCTTATTTATCTAGCTACCAATATAACTTTGAAGAGCTCTTTTTCTCTCTCTCTAGAATTTTGTACAGTACATATTAATTTCTGCAAGTGGAATCTGTCATCTCATAAAGATCAATGGCATATTGGCATAACACAACATTGTAACTGTTGGTTTATATGTGCACCAACCAATCACTTTACAATATTATGGATAGAAATGTAGAAGGGAGAATGTACTAAATATAGTACTAACAAGATTATAAATGAAATTAAAGGAGAAGAAGCAGAAGATCTTCTTATACCTTTTTACAGAATCTTCAAGAGAACAGCGTGTTGAAGTAGAGTCAAGATAGAACCTCTTCCCGCAAGAAAAAATACGCCCCGGTAGTGCTCCGGTCTAGGCGGATCTTCCCCAAAGGTAAAATGGCTTTTTCTTTCTGGCGAGGCAGCACCACAATCGCTGGAACTCCGATGAACGAAAGAAGATGGAGAACTGGATCGTTAACTAAGATGCAAATGATTTGTAATGCAAGTTCTTGTTGATTGTGGTGTGTTTGAATGAATGGTGAATGACCCTATTTATAGGTGCACCATTTCACTCAGCCATAATAGTGATTGTGACGTATTAATTGCTGATTGCGTGATTTCCTCTAATCAGCAATTATAACGATTTGATTTGATTGCGTGATTTAATCTAATCAGCAATTATGGAGGGTTATAGCGACCAGATTCAACGAACCTACTCCAATCATCATTTATGAAAAGATTCATAATCCGATTTTGAGAATTTTCCTCCTACATGGGACAATAATTTCGTATTAATTCCCATTACGCCTCACATAACCTCTTCGTAGATGAGTCAAATTACACTTACCCACTATACTCATTTAACTGGTGATTAATTTAACAATCAACCCTTACTAACTAATTAAATTCAATTAATATAATTAATTAATTAAATTAATTCCTACAATTCCCCATATGAGTGGAATTTGGTGAACCCACATGAAATGCAGACACACAATCCAATCCTCGTGAGGCACTATTGTATCCGGATAGGTAGCTTGGGACTTTACACCTTCTGTAGTCCAACACTATCGAGTATACCGGTGGCTTAGTAGACATAAGGTCTTTGAACTACTCCTCCTTAGCGTATACTGAGACAACAATGTGAATGCATCAATGTCTCTCATCATCCTTGTTCTCACGTGTCCATTTCGGCCATGGACCCCCTTTGGATTCATAAGTGTTTCACTTGAAGCGGCCACTCACTTCACACTTACATAGGTGATCTCCTATTTTGAGTACCCCGTTATACTCGACCAGCCTCTACTAGGCCTTTTAGAAATCATTAAAAGTCAGAGACTTAACCTCACCACAATACGGGTTCCCATACTTGGTAATATTGCTCTATTAAGGAATGGTAGGTACCAAGTTTCACTTGAACCTCCACAGTTTCGTTTTTCCATTGAACCAAGTTCTTGGGATCTCCAGTCATTAAGTTTGGATTTCTACTATTTTAGCTCCTTTCTTTGTGGATTTTAATCTCATTCCTTCTAGCAATTTATTCATTTGATCTCGATTAATTGCTTTTGTGAGCGGATCCTCTATATTGTCTTTTGACCTCACGTAGTCAATTGACATTACACCACTCGAGATCAATTGTTTCACCATATTGTGCCGCCTACGGATATGTCTAGACTTTCCATTATACATATCACTAAGAGCTCTTCCAATTGTGGCTTGACTGTCACAATGTACCATCACCGTAGGGACTGGTTTGTTCCAACATGGAATGCCCTCTAGGAAGTTTCTATGTCATTCAGCTTCTTCTCCAGCTTTGTCTAAAGCTATGAACTCATATTTCATTGTGGAACGGGCTATACAGGTCTGTTTTGTAGACCTCCAAGACACTGCTCCACCTCTAATAGTGAATACGTATCCACTTATGGAGAACGAATCTTTTATATCAGATATCCAGTTTGCATCACTGTACCCTTCCAGTACTGCTGGATACTTAGAATAATGTAGCCCCACATCAAGAGTGTATTTTAAATATCTCAACACTCTTCTCAATGCTTTCCAATGCTCATTGCTTGGGTTACTCGTGTATCTACTCAGTTTGTTAACTGAACATGCTATGTTAGGACGTGTATAATTTGTTATGTACATTATACTTCCTATAACCCTTGCATACTTAGATTGAGCTACTGGTTCACTTTTGTTTTTGCTAAGGTGCACATTTGGATCCATGGGTGTCTAGCCGGTGGATCGTCGAATGCATTGAACTTCTTCAACACTTTATCAACGTAATGAGATTGTGATAATGCAATTCCATCAGATGTCTTTTGGATTTTAATTCCAAGTATCACATCCGCTATACTCATGTCCTTCATGTCAAAATTTCGACTCAACATCCTTTTAGTGTCAACGATTATGTCATGACTGCTTCCCATGATAAGCATATCATCTACATAGAGGCACACAATGATAAATCCATTTGGTGTAGTTTTCACATATACGCACTTGTCACACTCGTTGATTCGAAAACCATTTGACATCATTGTATTGTCAAACTTCACATGCCATTGTTTTGAAGCTTGTTTAAGTCCATACAACGATTGCACAATTTTGCACACCTTTTTCTCATTTCCAGGTGCTATAAAGCCTTCTGGTTGGTCCATGTATATTTCTTCCTCCAACTCCCAATTTAAGAAGGCTGTCTTCACATCCATTTGATGGATCTCTAGATTGTGCAATGCAGCAATAGATATAAGCACACGAATAGACGTAATTCGTGTCACTGGTGAGTAGGTATCAAAGAAATCATACCCTTCCTTTTGCCTGAAGCCTTTAGCCACCAACCTGGCTTTATATTTATCTATTGACCCATCAGATCTATACTTTCCTTTTAGGATCCATTTGCATCCTAAGGTCTTACAACCCTTTGGTAGATCTACTAATTCCCACGTGTGGTTTTGCATGATGGAGTCAATTTCACTTTTTATAGCTTCTTTCCAGAATGGTGCTTCTGGACGAGATAGAGTTTCAGTTACAGATTTGGGCTCATTTTCAACCATATAGGTGAAGAAATCTTGACCAAAGTCTTTTTCTACTCTAGCTCTTTTACTACGTCTTGGTTCTACACTTTCTTGGGTAGACTGAACCGTAGTACTATCTTCAAGTGATCTTTTGCTAGAACTCATTTGTTCATTTCCTTTACTAGAAAATATGTTTTCAAAGAATATTGCATTCCTTGACTCTATCATATTACCTTCAGTCATGTCAGGTATCTCTGATTTGTAAATCAGAAATCTGTAGGCACTACTATTAAGTGCATACCCAACAAATATACAATCAACCGTTTTAGGTCCAATACTAACTTGTTTAGATAGTGGCACTTCAACCTTGGCCAAACACCCCCACACTTTGAGGTATTTATATGACGGTTTGAGTCCCTTCCACATTTCATAAGGAGTTTGATCCTTAGATTTGTGTGGAATCTTATTCAGAATGTGGTTAGCTGATAGGATAGCTTTTCCCCACAAGTTCTGAGGCAACCCTGAACTGATTAACATTGCGTTCATCATTTCCTTCAGAGTTCTACTCTTGAGTTCAGCAATGCCATTTGATTGAGGTGAATATGGAGCCCTTGTTTGATGTATGATGCCGGATTCGGCACATATTTGTTCAAACGGTGCTAGTATTCACCACCTCTATCACTTCGAATTGTTTTAATCCGAGTATTAAGTTGATTTTCAACTTTATTCTTGTAGAGTCTGAATGCTTCTAAAGCTTCATCTTTACTCCTCAAGAGATATACATAGCAAAACATGTGCAGTCATCAATAAAAGTAATGAAATACTTTTTCCCCCCTCTAGTTTGCACAAACTTTAAATCACACGTATCAGTGTGGATTAACTCTAGAGGTTTAGTGCTCCTTTCTGTTGTTGGAAATGGTTGTTTTGTCATTTTTGCTTCTACACACACTTCACATTTACTTGAAGTCTCAACATTTACTACTTTAAGCAAATCAAGATTATTTAATCCTTTAATCAATTTAAGATTTTCATGTTCCAATCTTAAATGTCATATTGAGGAGCACTCAATGATATAAGCAGAAGTAAAAGCATTTTTATTCATAACTTTCTTGCCTCATGGCTTATAACCATAACATTGAGCTTAAAAAGTCCATTATCAAGATAACCACGGCCCAAGAATTGGCCAAACTTGCTAAGCACTAGTTTATTACACTCAAATACAAGCTTGAACTGATGACTAACTAGTAGGGAGCCTGAGATCAGGTTCTTACGGATGTCTGGGATATGCAGCACATCCTTCAACTTCAGTTCTTTCCCGGAGGTGAGCTTCAGAGTCACGCTCCCAACACCGGCTACATCAGATGAGGCTTGATACACCATGTGCAGCTTCCACCCTTCAACGGGTACATAAGTGGAGAATGCACTTTTCTCCGAGCAGACGTGGCAGGTGGCGCCAGTGTCCATGAATCACTCCTTTGGATTTGCCACCAAATTAGCTTCAAAGACCACAGCAGCCAAGTCATCATCGGTTAGAGTCCGTTCAACCATGTTGGCATTGTGGTTCTTGCCTTTGTTCTTCTTAGGCTGACGATAATCTTTGATCTTGTAGTTGGGCTTGCCACAATTGTAACAATCCCCACTGAACTTAGGCTTTTGCACTGGCTTCTTGCCCTTGTTGTCGGGCATCTTTCTCTTTTTGGAGGCTCCCGCATGATGTTCAGTTAAGTTTACCTTTGCCTCCATTGAGGATTGGCCAAACTTCCCATACATCTTCCTGTTATCCTCTTCGATTCTCAGTTTGACAATTAAGTCATCTAGAGACATCTCCTTTCGCTTGTGTTTGAGATAGCATTTAAAATCCTTCCACAATGGAGGTAGCTTCTCAATCACAGAGCTGACAATGTATGCTTCTGGAAGCAACATCCCCTCGGAGAGGATTTCATGCGCAATCAGTTGGAACTATTGCACTTGTTCAACCATAGATTTAGAGTCCACCATCATGAACTCCAAGTACTTGGCTACCACGTACTTCTTCGTACCAACATCTTTCATCTTGTACTTCTTCTCCAAAGATTCCCACAACTCTTTGGATGTCTTCATGTTTAGATACACGTTGTACAGTGCATCACTAAGTCCACTGAGGATATAGTTCTTACACAAGTAATCAGCGGAGGTCCACTGATCAAGAGCTATACACTTTTGCGTATCAGGCTCATTCTCATCCACCACTGGTGCAGACTCCTTTAAGAAGTTCACCAGATTCAGCGTGGTGAGGTAGAACAGCATCTTTTACTGCCACCTCTTGAAGTCAACACCCGTGAACTTTTTGGGCTTCTCTGCTTGAGCCAGAGCCACGAATGGTCTCGGCATCCCCATTGAAAGATACATCCTTTGGGATTCAGACCCAACAGGATTTACAGTTACTCTTTGGGAATTAGTCCCAACAGAGTCCCTATTGACGTTAGATGTTTCACCTACTTTTGGAATCGATGCTCCGTCAATATCCATATCAGTTGTCATGATGATTGATGGGTACAGAGGCTAGTTGTTTCTTCTTGCGATTGTTGGTTTATATGTGCACCAACCAATCACTTTACAATTTTATGGATAGAAATATAGAAGGGAGAATGTACTAAATATAGTACTAACAAGATTACAAATGAAATTAAAGAAGAAGAAGCAGAGGATCTTCTTACACCTTTTTACAGAATCTTCAAGAGAACAGCGTGTAGAAGGTGCGTCAAGGTAGAACCTCTTCCCACAAGAAGAAACACGCCCCGTAGTGCTCCGATCTAGGCGGATCTTTCCCAAAGGTAAAATTACTTTTTTTTCCAGCGAGGCAGCACCGCAATCACTGGAACTCCGACGAATGAAAGAAGATGGAGAATTGGATCGTTAACTAAGATGCAAATGCTTTGTAATGCAAGTGCTTGTTGATTGTGGTGTGTTTGAATGAATGGTGAATGGCCCTATTTATAGGTGCACCATTCCACTCAGCCATAATGGTGATTGTGACGTATTAATTGCTGATTGCGTGATTTATTTTAATCAGCAATTATGACGATTTGATTTGATTGCGTAATTTTCTCTAATCAGCAATTATGGAGGGTTATAGCGACTAGATTCAACGAACCTACTCCAATCATTATTTATGAAAAGATTCGTAATCGGATTTTTGAGAATTTCCCTCCTACATGGGACAATAATTTTATATTAATTCCCATTACGCCTCACATAACCTCTCCAGTAGATGAGTCAAATTACACTCACCCACTATACTCATTTAATTGATAATTTATTTAACAATCAACTCTTACTAACAAATTAAATTAAATTTATTTAATTAATTAATTTAATTAATTCCTTCAGTAACTTGCTAGCTGCTACCAAATAAATGAACTATCTTCTTCTTGAGCAGTATAAAACATTGTTCAAAGTCTATACTCCCTTCGTCACATATTTAAATTCAATAATTATGGATTTTTTTAAGTTAATTTTTCACTTAATTTAAGAGTATTTTGGCATTTTTATGTTCTAAATAAATTATATGAGTTGATAAAAAAAAGTGACAATTTTAAAATTAAAGTATATTTTAAAGTTATGGGAATGAGTGTCATTTTTTTTATTTGAAGGTTTGAATTTATTTATGGGCAAACAAACATAATATGTGAATTTGTGTAATTTTTGTGAACTAGTAACCAATTAGTGAAATTAATTCATTTTCAAAAAATAAAAAAGATACCACCTCCTCATTTCAAGATTACTTGTACAGTTTTTTTTTCACCCCAAAAAACTTGTAGATTCCAAAAATGTAAACAACACGTAGTATCAACACCCTTACAATATTACAAATATGTCACAATCTTTTTAAATATAATTTAATCAAAATCAACTATATTATACATTTTATTTAATTAAATTACTCAAAAAATCTCTTACTTTTACTGATATCATTACACCAAAAATTACTTTTTTCTAACTACGTGCAAATCATCTCGGGACATAGAGAGGATATTAAATCAACAAAGGAGTGTTCCGTGGACAAAGTTATGTGTATAATCTCTTTAATTAATTGTGAATTTGAAAAACCATTTTCTAAAGACCCTAATGTGTGATATTTTAATTAAAAAATTAAAAATGATTAATTATTTTTTAATACAAAGTATTAAATATTATTACTGTAAAATACTCCATGTACATTCAAATTATTACTCCCTCCGTCCGCCACCAACGAATACATTTATTTTTTACACGTGGATTAAGAAGTACTCCCTCCATCCCAGTAAAATGAGAACAGTTACCTAATCTTTATAATAAGGTATTGTTCGTATTTCACTGGAACGGAGGGAGTATTATTATTTAATTTGTAGTAGATAATTGTATTAGTGGAGTATGTGGATCTCATATATTAAATGTATTAGTGGTGTGTGGGTCCCATGTGTTTAAAAAGAAAAATGTATACCTTTAATGCGGACACCCAAAATAGAAAAATATATATCTTTCTGGCTGACGGAGGGAGCATTATTAGATACAAAAAGTTAAAATGAGTACTAAATATATCCTTAATATTCCCTTCGTCCCATAAACAAATTCACACTTTCTATTTTTATTCGTCCCATAAACAAGTTCACACCCCCCAAATAAGGAAATACACACAAATCAATAACCACACAACACACTTTAATTTCAAAATTACCACCCCTTTCTCACATAACTTACTTTATAATTTATTTATTACCTAAAAATACCAAACTACCCATAAAAGTAAAGCAAAAAGCAACTTTTTCTTAAACTTCGTATCTACAGTAACTGGGACTTCACTTTGGGACGGAGGGAGTATTAGTTAAATACTCCATCCGTCCCGTTAAACTTTTACATTTACTGTTCCACGTTGTTTAAGAAAAGTTAATTTTTTAACCAACTTTATTGACTTTAAGGGTATTGTAGTATTTTTAGGTAATAAATAAAGTGTAAAGTAATATTATGAGTGTGAAAAATGAGTGACAAAGTTGAAATTAATATAACTTTTGAGGTTCTTGAATAAAACGAAGTTTTATTTTTTGAAATGTGAAAGTTATTGTGGGACAAACAAATAAGGAAAGTGTGAAAGCTTTTATGGAACCAAAACAATATTAAAATCTGAATTTTATCCATAGCTCATGCACCTTCTAATTATACTCCCACCATGTCGGAATGTTATGTCGAATTTCGACACCGATTCCGACATCATCGATTGTCGAATTCGGTGTCGAAACTCCGACATAGCATTTCGACAAGGTAGGGGTATTTCATCGGATATTGAAATCGGTGTCGGAACCCCGACATAGCATTTCGACAGGATTAGGGTATTTTGGTCCAAAAATAGACCATTAAATACTCCCTCCGTCCCTCGCTAAGAGGATCTTTTGCTTTTTGGCACATGGATTAAGGAGTATTATTATTTAATGTGTAGTGGGTAGTTGTATTAGTGAGAGTGTGAGTTCCATATTTTAATTGTATTAGTAGGTGTGTATGGGTCTCATATGTGTAAAAAAAAAGAAATGGGACTCTTTGGGTAGGACGCCCAAAATAGAAAAAAAGATCCTCTTTAAAGGGGACAGAGAGAGTATATATGTTACACAATTATTTGATGGGTGACAATAATTTCCAACATTTAAAATTGATTATTTGAACTTGCCTTCCTTCAAATAAAATAAAACAAAGCAAAATAACAAATTCCTCTATGCGACCCTTTCATTGGATTTGAGTTGAGCAATATTCAGAGTAAGGATTAAGGCCTGTCATTTTAGCCCATTCTTTTGGGCCCACTAGGATTTCAGTTTCGAATTCATTCTCTTCCTCGCTCGCACCACTCATCCACGGCGGCGCTCCATCCTTCTCCGTCGGCGTTCGGCTGGATTCTCAAGAAATGCAGGTTAGATAAACCGTCTTCTTACTTTTCTATTCTTTACCCCCTACGCTGCTCTCAATATTTATTTAAACATTAATAAATTTGATAAATTGAGTCCCCTGTTGTTATTATACCTAATTTCCGATCGAGCGAAATGCAGTTTATGTAGCTTATATGTGAAAATTTTCAATTTTAGGTTTGAATTCCTGAGATGCACTAGAGCCCTAGAAATATATATAGATAATATGAGGAATGACTTGTTTGCAAACCTTTCCATCGGAAATCATTATTCATATCCTCTCAAAACTGCCCGTTCGATCCATCATCTGTTGCAAGTGTGTTTGCAAGTCATGGCTGGGTTTACTCAAGACGCCTGAGTTCATCAACTCCCATCGTCTAAATGCAACCCCTGGCTTGGCCATCTATGGGTACAAGTCAAGGTCTTATGAAGTTTTTGAATTTAAAGACTTGATTGATCTGGAACGCCATGATCTTCACTGCACATCAGTTGTAAAGTTCAAACTTGCTGAGTATGGCTGGATATATGGGTTGTTTGATGGTTTGCTTTTGGTGAGCCGATTCAGTAATATGCGTTCACTGAATATTTTGAACTTATTGAACATGGTTGCCCTGTGGAGATTGCTAGAACCTTCGGAACATTCACTTGTGGATTTGGGGCGAGCAAAACTAGACATCAATATAAGGTGGTTAGGATTTTCCAAGAATATGATAAAGATCCAAGTAGGAATTTTGTGTGTGTATGTCATGTGTATGCCATTGGAACAGGACTGTGGAGACGACTATCACCCGTTCCTAATCTTCAATTCGATTACTATAGCACCTGCACGGTTCTGAATGAAAATCTTCATTGGTTGACCTTAGATTTAAATGGCTCCCAACTATGGATTTCTTGCTTTGATCTTGAAACAGAGCTATTTAGCACCTTCTCTCCTCCTATTTCGGGATGTGCGGATTCAACAGGCATAACTTCTGGCATAAGTTCTTTTGGGGATTGCTTATGCATATGTGATTGTAATTCCGCAGATGGATTCGCCATTTGGGTGATGAAGGAATATGGAGATGAGAAATCTTGGTCCAAACAAATTTTGATTTGCAGTCGGGTGGATGTTGACCCTTTTGATCATGTACAGCATATCAACGTCTTCAAAGACGGCGAGATCTTGATGATATGGGATTTCGGCATTCCTTCCTACTACTCCAAGAGGAGCAAGATTGTGCAGAAGCTTCGTATGTTTGAACCTTTTGGTCATATTGATGCATTCTCTTACTCCCCAAGTTTTCTCTCTCTCAAGAGTTTCAGTCAGGAAAATGTTGCATCGTTATGATCTTGTGCATTTAATTGTGTTTTCTTTTGATGGTAACGTTGGTAACATTGTGTGTTGCTTAGTCTTTTTTATTTGATTTGGTGAATGAGCTAATCTAATCATGTGTTTATTATCCTGTGCTTTTTAGTTGTGTTTTCTTTTGATTGAAATGTTACTTATTGATTCATAATTGGTGAATGAGCTAATCATGTAACAAAACGTTATTGGTAGGGATATAAGGAATCATACATTTTACCAAATACCTTGCTTGCATAATCACTTAACCACAAACACAATGATCACCACGAACTGTGAAATTTATAAAATTATTCATATAAAATGAAACAAAAAAGATTGCAAACCACCCAAGTAACAGATACTCAAATTTATTGATTCCACAAACTGATGCACAATTCCAACCGCTTAATAACAGAAACCATTTCATAAAATATAAATTCCAAAACGTGTTGGCTGTTGCCTGTTGCCTTAAGTTCTTCAATTTGCTTTTTATTTTTTCAAAGGAAATGAGTTACAATGATTGCCATGGCGTATAAATAAACATCCAAAATTTGGAACTCAACCAGGGACAGATCCCCAGTAAAAAAATTAGGTTACCACATGTAATTTTAAAAATACCCCATCTGTCCACTTTAAAGAGATTCTTTTGTTTTTTATTTGTGAATTAAGAAGTATTATTATTTAATAATTGTTGTATTAGTTGGGTGTGTGAGTCACACTCGGATCCATGTGTGTAAAAAGTAAAATGAGACTTTTTGGGCGGACGCCCAAAATGAAAAAAAAAATGAACAGTTTAAAGTGGATGGAGAGAGAATGAGTATTTATTAATCAAAATCTACAACAAATAAATCATAATTTACCATCAATTTTTCATTGTAGAAATCAACATGAGATATTACTATCATAAATTTATAAATTTATAAGAATAATAGTAAATTAAGTTGTGATGAAATTAACAAACTTGAAATTAACAAACTTTAGTTTTAAAATTAACAATATTATAATTGTGTGTTTGTTTAAATACCTACAAATTCAACCCTTTACACCTTAGACCCAAATATGTAATTTCAAAATTTTACTAGCAAAACTTACTCGTGCGTTGCACGGGAATAAATATTAAAAAATTAAAATATATAAATATTATTTCGTAAAATGATCAAATTTATTATAAACATCTTTTATATATACTCCATATAAATATTATTTTGTGAAATGGTCAAATATATATAAATATCTTTATTTGATTTTCACAGGCGATTAAATATCATAAATAAATTGCAGCTACAAAAGAACAATTTTGTTTAAAAGATTTTAATTTACCATCATAAAATCATATTCATTCCAATGAATTGTAACAACTGAAATGATAAAAAAAATTTCAAGAGAAAAATATCTATACAAATATATTAGTAATTTAGAGTTAAACATTTTTTTTAATTAAACTCTCTACCACTAAAATAGAAATATATAGAATATTAATAAAATAATTCCATAATCATATTAGAGTATGTTTGACATATTTAATTAAGATTCAGTAATGAAAATAAATGTAATTGATATTATCTGACAAATGAGAGGTTATAATCTTTGATATAATTAGATTAAATATGTTAGATAAGAATGGAGCAAAAATATGTGATAAATTGAAGAAAAGATGAGAAATTGGGGAGATATCATAATGTAACGCGATAAATGATAACATGTGATAAATTGAAGAAAATATGAGAAATTTGAGAAATATATGATAAATGATAACATATGATAAATTGAATAAAAGATGAGAAATTGAAGAGATATATGATAAATTGAAGAAAATAGGAGAAATTAGAGAGATATCGAAATGAGATTATTTTGGCGGGAAAAAAATTCTTAATTTGCTGCTTATATATATATATATAGAGGTTCACTATTCAATGCTGAAAACTAATATCACCACTCTTGCCAGATTATTATTAAATTAAAAGGAAACAATAAAAAACACAGGCTGAGAATTAAATATGTAGCCATTGTTAAATATGCATGTTACATCAAACATCATATAAAGATGTTTAAGTATATGGACACCTGTTATTACTGCATATAAGCCCCTAAAAGATACGCAATACCATTGAGGCATTGACAGTCCAGTTTGTTAATCCAGATTTTAGAGGCCCAACGATGCAAAATGTTTGGGCCGAAGTAAGGCCCAAAAGAATCCCCAAGGCCCGAAGTCTATTCCTGTCTGAGAATGACGTTCGTATTATCACAGCAAAAAATCTACTGAAAAAAATCAGGTCCTCCGATCTTCTGCAAAGTCGGCGATCATCCACCCAGTTTATATATAAAATTAAAAAAATAATATTATCCAATTCCTCATTTTCAGTTTTCAATCTTCGATTCTGCAAACGAAAAGAAAATTCTTACAATCTTATTATACGCATACATCATCGGAAATGGAGGCTCTGACCACCGCCGCCGCCGTTGCGTTGCCGATATTCTCCCCTAATAAACCCAGAGACGCTTCTTCCCGACGGCTAGTTCGCTTCTGCACTTCCCCAAAAAGTTAGATCCGTCTCTTTTTCCCCCCTTAAAATTCTTCCCCCTTTTCAATTTCCGAAAATCTAAATCCCTTTCTTCTGCTCTGTGTTACAGATGATCGTAATTGCAGCAACAGTAATGGCGATTCCGATCTCGATTCTTACTCTTCCGACTCAGCCCTCGTTCCTATATTGAGAAATCGTACCCTTTCCAAGGTAAGAATAATTCCTGTTTACCCTTAGTTTTAAATCGCAAAATTAAATTCAATTTTAATGGCCTTGGTTCGGTTATTTCGTCGAACAGTTGGGCTTCAGTTCGATTAATTTCATCGTCTCTATCGTGATTGCGTTGAGTTCTTTGTGTTTTGCAGGATGCAGCGATTGGTCTGGTTCTAAGCGCGGCGAACGTGAGGGGATGGACGACCGGGTCGGGTATGGAAGGTCCGCCCATGCCGGCGGCGGACCTTGATTCGGGCACAGACCAGGTGTCCACATTTCCATGGTCACTGTTTACAAAATCCCCAAGGCGTCGGATGCGCGTGGCGTTCACGTGCAAAGTCTGCGGACAGCGCACTACACGGGCTATCAATCCACATGCATATACGGATGGTACTGTCTTCGTTCAGGTACACTGATACTTGTTTGTACGATGAATGCCCAATTTTACGGAACAAGATTACGTATGAATCAAGCTTATCATTGTCTTCGATCCATGTTGTTTAAAGTATTACCATGAGCGTCTTGTCTTGTATCGAATGCATGACTCTAATATAATATGGATCATAACCCGTCATTGTGTTTGATCCATGTTATTAGCAGTGTTCATTTTGTTTAGAGCTATCTCGGTCCCATTTGAGTGTTCACCTTCACTTCTACCATAGATACATGAAGAAACTTTTTTTTTTTACAACTTATTTTTGAGGATAATAGGATTATTTTTAGTTATAAATAAATGATAAAGTACTTGGGGGTGATATTTTGTAAATATAATTTATTGAAAGGTTACTAGTTTTGAAATTGGAGGGTGAAGAGTGTAGCAACACAAATAAATGAGGAAAGGGTGAAGAGTTTAATGAGTAGGAAGGAATATTAATTTGTGTTCTCATATCTTGTCATTGTGTTTGTTGTAAAATTCTTTGATATTATTCCATGCTGTCATCCAAATGTATGTCAAATTATACGTAATAAGAACTGAATCTGTTAACTCTAATGGATGAGAAAATCCAAGAAACGTGTTGTAGATGGTTCAGATGCATTATGCATAAATAGGAGACCTTTAGATCGCCTATACTGTGTAGAGAGTAGAAATTCGTCAAGCCATAGTGAAAGGGGAAAATGAATGCCTAAAATAAGACATGGAAGTAAACTATAAACTAGATATTTTAATATGTTTTGATTGATTTGCAACAAGATAACAAGATATGATCCATTCAGCCAAACCGCAGTGTTTCTAATTCTTTGCTGCTGTTTGTACTGTGTATCAAATCACTAAAATGTGTGTTGTGAATGAAGCCTAATTCATTTTGTTTTTTAATCATGGTATATTAGTATTCGATTGAATGCCTTGCAAATTGAGATGGACTACGGAAAATTTTAAAATATGCACTATACATGTATATATTTACTCCATTTATATGTTAATTCAATGCTTTGCCATCTTCCTTGTTGTCTTGATCACTGTTTGCTTGTTTGAACCTCATGATGCACGAGCTTAACTCAGTTTTCGTTATTTTTCTTTTGAGCTAGTGTTGTGTGAGGTCGAGTCACGGAATAAATTCTGTTAGACAGGTAATAACTGATGCATATCTAATGAAAGAGATACTCCATTTAAGGAAAACGATACTTGTACAATTGAACTGCTTTATGAACAATACGTAGGTGTTAGGATGATAGAGTAAAGAAGTTATAATATAAATTAAAAAGGAAATATGATAAATAGGAATGTAAGCATACGATTCCTCCCGGGATGACTCCCGTCAGCCAAAGGCTGCCCAATAGACTAAACAAAATAATTCTAGACAATGCTCCCCCTCTCCTCTACCCCTTATTTATAATCCTAGACCTAATTTATTAATATGGAAATAACATAATTATTGCCAAATCTATTCTCCCCCAAATAAGCACATGCTAATCCACCAGATTGGTGATTAGCATAATTGCAGCTGACCCCCTTGATTTGGCTCTATCAATTTATTCCATGCTGAAAACAGCATTGTCCGCAATGCTGAAGTCAGGAAATTGGAATTTTCCGGCGGACAAAGACAATGTTTCTGGAAAAGTAGCATTAGAAAAACTTTGTTGCCCACTTGTAAACTCACCCCTCTTTGATGTTTGTTTGCTGCCCGTTGCATGCGTTGTTGAGCGCCTGTGGAATTATCTTTTATTAATTGTAGTATCGCATCACGTTGGAGTAATTCTCCCACTACTTCTTTCACACGAATCTCTCCAAGTAGGGATTAATGTAGTGTTGGTGGAGAAGCAAAACGACCTTCTTGGAGAGGGTTTTGAGTGCTCGTTTCTCTGAGGTTCGTGGGTTGAGAATCCCCACCACTCCTTTTGGCTCGTTCGTTTTTTAGGAGTAAGGCGAGCATCTCCTCTATCTTGTCCAATTTGTTGAGCCTAGATTCTTGCTCCGAGACTATGTCAATTAGTGAACTGACATTTCTCTCAATCAAAACCAACTTCTTCTCTATCCTCTCGAATCAATGTCAATCCTCTCAAATCGATTCTCCAAACTCACGTCCATTCTAAATATCCGGCAGGTCGGACCAATTTGATAGAGTAAAGAAGTTATAATATAAATTAAAAAGGAAATATGATAAATAGAAATGTAAGAATACGATTCCTCCCGGGATGACTCACGTCAGCCAAAGGCTGTCCAATATACTAAAAATAATTCTAGACAATGCTCCCCCTCTCCTCTACCCCTTATTTATAATCCTAGACCTAATCTATTAATATGGAAATAACATAATTATTGCCAAATCTATTCTCCCCCAAATAAGCACTTGCTAATCCACCAGATTGGTGATTAGCATGATTGCAGCTGACCCCCTTGATTTGGCTCTATCATAGGATGTATAAAAAATTATTATATTTGTAATAAATAGTGGTGTACCTGGTAAATGAAAGTGATAACCGTCCTACGGGACCATTTTGATGGTTACGGAAGATGGTCTTACTCAAGTTTCTGCCTTTTCTTTCTGGCAAAAGCTCCTGTGCCCCCGGGGACACTGTCCGTGTCCCCATGTGAACACAACTCTTCCCCTCCCTATTCTATATAAACCTATGTATTGCTAGGGAGTTTAAATTGTAAAGGGGCACGAAAATTGCAAAGGGGCATGAACCTAAATCCGTGTGCCCGGGCGCACAAGAGACTCACTCTTTCTTTTTAGCTTAATTCATTTTTTTCTTTCTTTTCTTTTTATTTAAGTGGGTGTAGTATTACTGGTGTAGCTCCTTTATGATTTCCTCTATTTTTTAGCTTAAGCAATCGAGCATTTAAATTCTCTATTTTGTTCAAATTCTTCAAGAAAAATGAGTAGATCCCTGTTTAAGCACCAAACAAGTTGACAGTTGTAATTGCAATGTACATTTGCTAATGAAACAGTGTTGTGGGTGCAATATATTCCATAAGCTGGTGGACAATTTAAATCTGTTCCAGGAGATGAAGTGCTACGTTAATTCGAGCTTTAATCCGAACCCGAACAACAATATGAGCTTCAAGTATTTCGAATTGGACGAGGACAACAACGAAGACGATCCTTTCCCCCTCTTGTAAAATGTGACTAATGTTGTGAACGTACAGATAGATTGCTTCGTATATTGATGTAAAGTCTATTTTCTTTATATGCAGGAATTGTAATGTAGTGGTTATAGGTATAAATGTTGGTGGGGAAAGCTGGATGAATAAATACTGGTATGCAACAAAATTTAACAGTCTATTGGGTTACTCTGTAGTAACTCAACATTTAACTCAACATTGGAGCCAGTCAAATGATCATGTATTTGAATTATTATTCCTTCTTTTTTTTTTTAATATACTGTACAGACTACATTGTCGCTAATAATATTTAGTAAGAATGTCTTGTTATATCTAGGGGTGTAAACCGGTAGGCATACTCCACATACTACCCGCAATTATATTTTCATACTCTTACCCTAAAATATATCATCGGGTAGGGTACGAATATTGTTCATCGGGAACGCAAATAATCCGCGGGTAAATGATTAGCCGCAATTTAAAAAAAAATAATTCGAATAGTCTATTTTGTCCTAATATACTTGTAAAAGCTCGATTTATCCAATACCACATATATGACCCGAATCTGACATTTAAAGAAAAAAATAAAAATAAATCATTAACAATACAACATATTATGAGATTCAATAATTTTAAAATATAATCGATTAACTTTTACCTTACACAATATTGTAACACAATTAAAACCTAAAATAAATAAAAATACAAACTAATGCAATAATGCTTAACAAATTAACTTCAAATGCATGGAATCAAGTTTATGTATATAATAAATATGTTATTATATAAATATACAATATATATTATAATATATGTAATATGGTTAATATATAATTATATAATATGTAATAAATAAACGGGTAATCGGGTATTTTACAAAATTCATACCCTACACATACCCTTAAAGTTTTCATGCGGGTGTGGGTACTACCCTACCCTAAACTCGAAAATACCCTACCCTACCCTCACCCGATAGGGTATTATCCAGCGGATACCCGCATCCGCGGGTAAAATTGACACCCCTAGTTAATATGAACATTGGTTGGATGATTTTTTTTATCAATTAAAATTTGATAAGACTTGTGTGAGACCATTTTACGTAAAGACTTACATGAGACGGACAGAAAATAATAACTTTTAGGGGTTTTCATTTAAAAGGCCTAGTCAATAATAACTTTTAGGGGTCTTCATTTAAAAGGCATAATCAACAATAAATCTTATTTAAAAGGCTTAAGGATATAAAATTTTGTGTAAATATTCTCCCTTTAAAAAATGGGGTTTTTACTTAATTATTAATACTTTATGGACTTTTGAAAAATTAGCATTTATGCCCATAACGTAACCATTTCGTTATCCCAACTTGTATGCCGTTATTCCAAAATTTGAGTTATTCCGGGGTCGTCTCAGTCAAAACTTCTCACATTTACCTCATTTTATACCATTCGATTTATTTTTTTAGTGAATAGTCAATTTAACATTGTTTGACTCCATAACAGAATCATTCCGTTATAACAATTTGTACGCCGTTATTCAAAATTCGATCGATTTTAGGAGTCTTTCATTTGCTTGAATCTCCACATACAATGTCAAAACATAATATTCTAATAAACTAACAAATGGATGCTGATATTTAGTCAAATATGAAGTATCTCATATATGTTAGATAAAACAAATATATAAAGTATAAAGTTTGGATGTGAAGCATTACAAATATGAAGTATCCCACTTGAATTTTTGAATGGGCTTGTAGAAATATTATGAAATCAAGGTAAGTGTTTAATGTGAGGTCTAAACGCACAACTTAATTGTTATGTACACGAAAATATGCGTGTTTATGCCCATAATGGAATCATGTCGTTATACCCACTTGTATGTAGTTATTCAAAATTCGAGTTATCACGAGATCGTCTCAGTCAAAATTTCTAATTTTTACCATCATGGTATGCTATTTGATTGATTTCTATATTTTTTTTGAAGAAGATTGATTTCTATATTGAATACTAAATTTAGCATTGTTTTGACCCCATAACGGAATCATTCTGTTATAACAATTTGCATGTCGTTATTCGAAATTTGATCGATTTTAGGGGCCTTTTCATTCGCTTGGATCTCCACATACAATGTCAAAACATAATATTTGAATAAATTAACAAACGGATATTGACATTCAATCACATATGAAATATCTTATACATGTCAAATAAAATAAGTGTATAAAATATAAATATTTGGATGCGAGCATTACAAATATGAAGTATCTTACTTGAATTTTTTAATGTTCTTGTAGTAATATTATGAAATTAAGGCAAGTGATTAATATGAGGTCCAAACACAACTTAATTGTCATGTACGAAAATATGTGTGTTTATGCCCATAACGGAATTATTCTGTTATACCCAATTGTTTGTAGTTATTCAAAATTCGAGTTATCCCGGGGTCGTCTCAGTAAAAATTTCTCACTTTTACCATCATTGCATAGTATTTGATTGATTTCTCTAGAGAATAGCAAATCTAGCATTGTATGACCCATAACATGCTGTTATTCAAAATTCGAGCGATTTTAAGGGCCTTTCATTCGCTTGGATCTCCACATACAATATCAAAATATAATATTTGGATAAACTAACAAACGGATATTGATATTGAGTCACATATGAATTATTTCATACATGTCATATAAAACAAGTGTATAAAGTATAAATGATTTGATGTGAAACATTATAAATATGATGTATCTCACTTGAATTTTTGAATGAGCTTGTAGTAATATGATGAAATCAAGGTTGATGTTTAATATGAGGTCCAAAATCAGTACTTGATTGATATGTACGAAAATATGTACATTTATGCCCATAACGGAATCATTCCGTTATACTCACTTGTATGTCGTTATTCAAAATTTGAGTTATCCATTTGAGTTGTTTCTCTAGTGGATAGTTGATTTAGCATTGTTTGGCCACATAACGAAACCATTCCGTTATAACGACTTGTACGATGTTATTTGAAATATGAGTGATTTTAGGGGCCTTAGACTTGCTCAAATATCCTTATATATACATATGAAGATCCGAGCAAGTCCAAGGCCCCTAAAATCACTCAAATTTAGAATAACTAAGTTCAATTCGTTAAACGGAATGGTTCCATTATGCGGCAAAACAATGCTAAATTGGCTATCCACTAGAGAAGCAACTCAAATTGTGTACAATGAAGTTAAAGATGAGAAATTTTGACTGAGACGACTTCGGAATAATTCGAATTTTAAATAGCGGCGTGCAAGTTGTTATAACTGAAATGATTATGTTATTGGCATAAATACATATATTTTCGTACATATCAATCAAGTTGTGATTTTGGACCTCATATTAAACACCTGCTTTGATTTCATCATATTTCTACAAGGTCATTCGAAAATACAAGTGGATACTTCATATTTGTAATGTTTCGTATCCAAATTTATCGCATGCTACTTTGAACATTTATGGGATATTCCATAAGTGAGTCAATATAAGCATTCTTTTGTGACCTTATGATAATATATATATATATATATATATATATATATATATATATATATATATATATATATATATATATATATATATATATATATATATATATATTATCATAAGGTCACAAAAGAATGCTTATATTGACTCACTTATGGAATATCCCATAAATGTTCAAAGTAGCATGCGATAAATTTGGATACGAAACATTACAAATATGAAGTATCCACTTGTATTTTCGAATGACCTTGTAGAAATATGATGAAATCAAAGCAGGTGTTTAATATGAGGTCCAAAATCACAACTTGATTGATATGTACGAAAATATATGTATTTATGCCAATAACATAATCATTTCAGTTATAACAACTTGCACGCCGCTATTTAAAATTCGAATTATTCCGAAGTCGTCTCAGTCAAAATTTCTCATCTTTAACTTCATTGTACACAATTTGAGTTGCTTCTCTAGTGGATAGCCAATTTAGCATTGTTTTGCCGCATAATGGAACCATTCCGTTTAACGAATTGAACTTAGTTATTCTAAATTTGAGTGATTTTAGGGGCCTTGGACTTGCTCGGATCTTCATATGTAGATGTAAAACCTAATATTATCATAATGTAATAAAAAATATTGATATTGACTCACTTATGGAATATTCCATAATTGTTCTAAGTAGCATGTGATAAGTTTGGATTCTAACCATTACAAATCATAAGTATCCACTTGTATTTTCGAATGAGCTTGTAGCAATATGATCATGAAATCAAAGTAGATGTTTAATATGAGGTCCAAAATCACTGGTTCATTGGTATGTACGAAAATATGTGTGTTTTTGCCCATAATAGAATCATTTTCGTTATAACGACTTGCACGCCGTTATTCAAAATTCGAGTTATCACAGGGTCGCCTCAGTCAAAATTTCTCACTTTTAACTTCATTGTACACCATTTGCTTTGTTTCTCTAGTGGATAGTTGATTTAGCATTGTTTGGCCATATAACGGAATTATTTTGTTATAACGACTTGCACGACGTTATTCAAAATTCGAGTTATCATGTGGTCGTCTCAGTCAAAATTTCTCACTTTGAACATCATTTTACACCATTTGAGTTATTTCTCTAGTGGATAGCCGATTTAACATTGTTTGGCCGTATAATGGAGCCATTTTGTTATAACGACTTGTACGTCGTTATTCAAAATTTGAGTGATTTTAGGATATCCTCATAGCCAAAGATTCTCTTTTTTACCATTATTGCACACTTTTTTTTACTGATTTCTCTAGTGAATAACCAATTTAACATTATATGTTTTCATAGCAGAACCATTCCGCTATAACGACTGTCACGCCGTTTTTTAAAATTTGAGTGATGTTAAGGGCGGGCCTTCCAAGATTTAGCAGTTTTTATTATTTAATTATAAAATTTCGTTTGACAATTTTGAATGTTGTTATTTAAAGGGTAAATTACCAAAACCCCCCTCGAGGTTTGTCTAAACTACTAAATAAATCCTGTGGTTTGAAAAATTATCAATTATCCCCTTTATCTTGTTTTTTATTTGAACATTAATAAAAATACATTTTTTCTTAAAATAAAGAAGGATGGAAATGACATCAAGATCAATATATTTAACGTTGTATTTTTAAATTTCACTATTTTTTTTAAAAAAATATTTTTTAAAGGGGTAATTGGTAATTTTTCAAATCACGGGATTTATTTAGTAATTTAAACAAATCTCAAGGAGGGTTTTGATAATTTACCCTTATTTAAAAATAAGCAAAAGATCAAATAAACAAATAAACATTAAACTACATTTATTAAAATAAGAAATGATTAAATTAGTGGTCAAAATATATACAACATCACTGTTTTACATATGTTCAAAAGAAGAAAATAAGTTCTTTTCTTTACTTTTCTTTTTCTTGCAACAAAACAGCTACCTTGTAATATTTTTCTCCATCATCTTTTTCCCTAAATATTAAAAATAAATAGATTCTATTATAATATCTCAACAAAATATTAACACAAAGTTAATCTCCAAAACTAAAAATGTTTGTAAAACTAAAATTACCTATGGATCAAAATATTCTCCGTAAATCTCTGTTGCTAATTTCTCTTTCCATTCTACATCACCAGCACCAAGACCTGTCACTAAAATGAACTCTTGTAGTCCAAATGTTGTCAACTTTCCATTATAATTGAACCAAACTTCGTTTATTTTGTTGGTCTTCACATGTCTTATCATTAATTGATGAATAAACTGACATCTGACCTCTACACTCCTTAAATATAGAATTTTTTTAAAATACGAGCTCTCAAACTTTTTCTTGTGACTACTATCTAGTTTTTCATATACATATTTAATAAATTGTAATATGCTCCGACAACTAATCTTCGCTCGACCCACAACCTCTTTCTTATAAGCAAACTCCAAAGTCATGATCTTATAAATATTGACAAAAGTATAAGATACATGCAATTAGCATTAAATAAATAAATAAATCCTAAAAAAAATAAATATTTCAACGCATGGGATGACTTGGAAAAAATAATTGGTACAGGTCCGAAGAGAATTAGATAGTGAATAATATATGGATGTAAAGCCCATTAGTCTAGTTTCTAACACAACAAACAGAGAGTTATTTGAAATTTTCGACAAGGAGTTGTGTTCATTTTTCTAGAAGGTGGCAGATGTATCCGAGAATCTGCCAAATTCATGCATTTGAGAACTTTTGAGTCATTCTAACTATTTCTCTTATTCTATTCATCTCATTTACTAATATTTAGGCTCCTCTCTAAGTTTGAATTACAACCACCACATCACAAATGTAATTGTAAATAATTAACTCAAAGTAACATCGATCCTTGTTTCTTACCGCCATTTTAATTCTCACTCTACAATATCATAGAAATTTTTTGTATCAAATAAAGCACTTAACGTAAGCGTTAGTATTTTTATTACTACATCAAACAATTACAATACTCAACCCAAAATTTACTCAGCTCAATCTCTTACACTTGAGTTTATTCACTCCTAAGCTTATACTCCTCTCCTTCACTCAATAATTGTGCACTCACTCTTGATCACTTCACTTACTTCACACTTATGTTCACTCTCACGTAATGTGGCCACTCATATTCATACTCAGCAATGGACCATGCATACACTGTGGATTATTTTATTTTTTAGCCTACAAAGCATTGAATTAGTACATGAAGTAACCTAACGACATACCTCTTTGGTGGCTTTATTTAGGCAGCCTGGATGAGTCAAGATGATTTGAAGGAAGTTTGGTTTTTTCAAAAGCAAGCCTGCTTTGGTATTTGATGTATGATTGAGCTCAGATCCTATTATACTGTTTTAAACTAGAGAATACACATATATGTTATATTAAAGCAAAAAGTGTTATAAATAATCGTGAATTTTGGTTCCAGTGTTAAAGTCAAGCATGAATACTAATCAATTATTGAGGATGGGAATTAGTAGCTCCTTCTTGAATTAGTAGGAAAATCAAGAGTTTGGCATTCTCTGTATTTAAACACTCTTACTGCTATCTTTCTTCCTCTTAAACTTTCCTTTAATAAACTCACAAAATCAAAATCAAGTTCCAACTCAAATCCAACTTCCATATATATATATATTCAAGCCAAGAAATTGAGTGCAATACAAAGTAATAAGTATCCTTCCAAAATATATCATAAATAGTACAAAAAGCAGCACACACACACGTTGAGGAAAAATCAATATCACTGCGCGAAATTGCTGCTTTGGTTTTTATGCCAAAAAATTTCGCTTAATATTATTTAAAAAAATGTGAGCAAGTCTCGGACAACAATATCGCAATCCAATTGCATAGAAAAATTCTTAGGGTAATAGATATATAGGAGTACAAAACCAACAAAAATTCGAGAATAAATGGCATGTAAGTACAATACCTGATAAGAGAAGAAGAATTTGAGGGAGAAGAACCGCATCAATCATCTTCCAGGGAGAAGAAGAATCACAGATTAGGGCACGAGAAGAAGACGTGGAGAAATCCTACTCTCTGTAAAAGATACGGTGGGATTAGACAACAATATCCGACAAAGATGAATAAAAAAATGCCCAGATTACCGAACATACTCCATGGACTGGGCGACGATAACTCTCTTCCAGCCTTCTTGATGTTGGAAGATTTGGGTAAAAGTTTAATTAAAGATAAGTTTGACCTTCAATTGTAATTAATAGTTACTATTTTTCCTTTTCTTTTAATAAAAGTTAGGAAAAATAGATTTTTTCGTCCGTTAACTTTGTCCAATTTTGAATTTAGTCCATAAATTTTTCACTTTTTGAAAATCGTCCATTATATTTGCAAAATTTTGAAAATCGTCCATTATATTTGAAAATTTTGAAAATGGTACATCATGTTTACCAAGTTCAACAAAATCGTCTGTTTCAACAGGTCATTAGCAGGTTATTCTAAAAGATAAAAATAAAAAATATGTAATATATATATATATATACACTATTTTACAAAAAAATAGCCCCCACTAAAAATTTATATTATACTCCCTCCGTCCGTCCGAAAGAGGGCATTTTGCTTTTGTACACGTTGATTAAGAAGTATTGTTATTTAATATGTAGTGGGTAGTTGTATTAGTGGGAGTGTTGACCCCATATTTTAATTGTATTAGTGGGTGTGGTGGATCCCATTTGTGTAAAAAATGAAGTGACCCTCTTTGAAACGGACGACCAAAATGGAAAAAATATCATCTTTCGAGCGGATGGAGGAAGTATTAATATTTAGTTAAATTTGATCCACTTTAGTATTGAGATTAATATTATTTGTTTGGTATACGGAAGTGAAAAATGAAAAGTGAGATAAAATTGGTTAAATAAAAATATGATATAAATTAATTGGAGTGAAAATATTCAAATGACCTGCCATAACAGGTCAAAGGACCAAAATGTTGAATTTTATGAAGTTAATGGACTAATTTCAAAATTGTTATAAAATTAACGGACTAATTTCAAAATTGAAAAAGTTAATGGATTAATTTCAAAATGAGTGAAAGTTAACGGACGAAAAAATCTATTTTCCCTAAAAGTTATAGCACCCTCTGGTCAAAGGCCATTTAGACAAAGTTTTAAGTAAATTGGCTCATTACACCTAATTTCTCTAACTTTTATAATGAAAAGTGATACTCCCTCCGTCCCACGTATTTTTACCCACTTTCCATTTTGGGGTGTCCCACGTATTTTTACTCATTTCATTTTGGCAAAAATACATAATATTTTATTATCTACTTTTTACAATCCCAACAACTTTAATTATATTTTTACACTTTATTCATCATTCCCAATAACTTTATTCACTTTTTCTTTTTAAATTACTAATTTATCCCTACTTTCTCTTATATTATATATTAAAAAAATAAAACGTCTTAATCTCCGTGCCCGTATAAACGGGTAAAAATACCCGGGACGGAGGGAGTAATACTATTTTATTGACAATTTATAGTATAAATAAAAAGTTATAACGTTTTATAGCGAAAATGATAACTATTAATATTTTATAAGTATGGATCTCGTGTCGGTTCCGATATCGGTACGAATCCCGTATCAGTTCCGCCAGTGGGGCGGCAGTGATGGTTTGACGGCAGCAGTGGTGAGTTAGGTATATTAAATCTATTAAATCAAAATTTCAAATATATTAAATAAATAAATAAATTTAATTGAACAATACTTGCAACATAGGTTATATATGTTTGTAAATACCCTCACCAATTTACTCATACTATTTTTTACTATATTTATTTTTCCAAAAAAACATTTACTCTCTCTGGTCATTTAAAAGATATTCGTTTGTGTTTTACGCTTGATTTAAAGAGTATTATTATTATTATTATATATATAGTGGATAGTTGTATTAAAGGAGTAATGGTCGGCCATAAGGTAGAGCCTTTTAATAAAGAGAATATGGATACATTTGAAATGACCGCCAAAAATAGTAAAATGAATACCTTTGGACTGGCCGGAGATAGTATTAATTTGCGTGCTGATATATAAAATATACTTCCTCCGTCCCGCGTTAAAGTTTATATTTTTCATTTTAATTTGTCCAAAGTTAAGGTTTACATTCCCTCTTTGTTAAATGGGACCATAAAAAATAATTAATTATTTTACATGGCGTCCACACACAACACTGATGCAACTACCCACTAAATATTAAAATATTATCTCTTAATTTACGTGCAAAAAATAAATATAAACCTTAATGTGGAATGGAGGGAGTACATATCAGGAATGGAGAGATATATATATATATATATATATATATATATATATATATATTAAGATTTAAATGTTCACAAAATTCCCCATCCTTGGGACGGCTTGGATAAAATTATTCCTAATAAGAGAAAATCAAGCTTTCAAACATTGAATTATTTCGAAAAAAGGAACCAAGAGGAAGGAATTGAATGCCTTTAAAAACAATTACAACATAAAAAAATGAAATTACAATATTAAAAAATTACTCTTGCTTTCCAACAAAATTATTAACCTTATAAGAAAAAAAATTATATATATAAAATATTTAAAAAATTTCCCTGTCCGTGCAACGCATGGCCGAGTAAACACTAGTTTGATTAAAAAAGAAATATAATAAAAGCAGTGTTGACATTAATTTTTGATAATTGAGTTTTTGTTAGTTTTTCCTATTAACAGTATCCAATTTTTTATTTAAAGCATTATTACTTCTCATTAAAAATATTACTCTCTTCGGCCAATGCAAATGTATCTATTTTACCATTTTGGACGTTCAATTCAAAGGTATTCATATTCCCTTTTTAGCAATAAAGTTACATTACATGGCCCACTACTTCCCTCTAATACAACTACCCACTATCAAGGTTTAAAATATCGATATTGATAGAAATATCGGTACATCAAATTTACAGATATATCAATGGATATATCGAATATCGATAAAAATTAAAAAAATCACGAAAACTTGAAAAAATAAAGAGAAAATTAATTTTCTAACTTTGCAATATATTTTAACTAATTTTAATATATAAATACAATTTAAAATTTCAATAAAACTCATAATATATGATAAACAAATCAATTACAACATATTTAAATAGTTCAAAGTCATACAATACTTAATAACTAATACCAAATGATAATCTATGATGTTCAAATGTAAAATATGTGATGCCATCTTGATCTAAAAAATATTGGTATCAACTCATCGAATTAGAGAAATTCTGAACATAGTTTTCAATGCGCCAGTAGTATTATTATGTACCAATAAAATACTCCCTCCGTCCTGATTCGATTGAATGTACCAAAATAATTATATTTTTAATCAGAGTATACTATCACACTGTGTACATGAAAGGAAACTCCTCATTTACTTAATAGTAATAATTATAATGAAGAGTAATAATAAGTGATAATTAATTAAATAAAATAAAACAATCTTAATAATTTAATGCAAATGCCAAATGTTGCTTTATTTTTTTTAAATTGATCAAATTATTGAAAAAAATTTGTATTTAGTTGGTAAAAGTAATATAAAAAAGCATTAAAAATTTCATAAAAATATGGACAATTTTTCGATATTTTCGATATATCATCGATATTTTATCGATATTTTAGCGATATTTCCTCGATATATCTTGACATCTGAAAAAATTTGAACTGTGGCAAACCGATATCGATATTATTACCGATATTTCTCGATATATTCTCGACATCAGAAAAGATATATCTTTTTCCCCAATATCGATATTTGTACTCTCCAAATACGGATATATCGTGGAAATATCGTGGATATTTCCGGAAATTTTAAACCTTGCCCACTATACATATAATAATAATACTCCTTAATCTACGCGTAAAAAGCAAACGATTACATTTGCATTGGCCGGAGGGAGTATCATTTTTTATTTATATTACAATTTGTCTATGAAATACTTAATTCATTGTATTATTATCATTTTTCATTAATATAATATTTTTATTAAAATATTATAATTTTTTATTCGTCTCCGAAATTTTTATATGTACCTCATAAAAGTATAAATTAAAATATTTTTAATTGATATGATTTAAATTTCCTTATAAAAAATATATTTTTAAACCCCTAATCATTTGTTCTCAAAATTTCTCACTAATCTTACCCCATAAAAAATTGTTTTATTTAATCGAGTAAAATTCTGAACTCTTTCATCAATCGAATAAAATATTCCCAAAACTATTATGTTAAAATTTCTCTCCACCCAAATTTAGATGCCAATATCTTCCCAAAATCTATTACCCCCATAAATTATGACAAAATCTTTTTTAAGACGGGTTATTTGTGAAACGTACATGATACGAGTCTATCCATCACTAAAGTATGTCCATTAAGTAAAATATGTTTAATGGTGGTTAAAATATATTTTTTAAAGTATGTTGAATTATGCATTAAAGTGATTTTAGTGTGTTATAATATAATTTATTATTGACATACTTTAACTACGAATAAGTATATTTTATCTATATAATATACATACTTTAGTGATGGTTGACCCGTCTGATGCCCGTCTCACAATAACACGTCTCATAAGAAGGTGTCTCATAAATTATTACTTCTGCTGAATTAGAAGTGATGTTCGCTTGCATCAATCAAACTAAAGTCCACTGATCAGTCTAATAAGTTGAACGAGACTCTTGTTGTTTGCTTATCGTGATTTGAAAAATTTCTACCACAATGGAATTCAACAAAATCCATGAAGTATATAGTAATTGCTAAATTTCGTTGAATTAAATTTCATCACTAGAATCCATGAAACTACGTCAAAATAAAATTAAAAAAAAAACTAGATAGAATGATTATTTTCGATTTGTTGTTGTTCAAACATCTCTGCAGACACTCAACTCTTTTCTTTACAGGTGCGGGCCGTTCTTTGGGGGGGGGGGGGGGGGTGGGGAACCTTGATAAAATGGGGATATGTTTAGGAAGATAGAGCATATGAGGTGGGTTATGTTTAGGAGGAGAGAAACAATGAAAATATTCAATAATTTGAAAGGATAAAATTGTAAAATGAGGGGGTATGTTTAATAAATATTTTGTATTTTCTTAATATTTAATGGGGTTTATCTAGCATATGGGTAGGTTTAGCAATTTCGGGGTACGAAAATCTGATTTCAAAATTTTATTATCGGCATATTTAAACAACTTGCAACAAAAATAATACACTATATTTGTACTAAAAATATCTAAAAAAATTCATTTTTTGGAAATTTGATATTATTTTCTCTTATAGAACCTTTTCTCCACCGGTCTTTAGTTTTATCCCAAATGTTATTATAAACTCTTGGATCATGTATAATATCCCACTCACAATTTTTATTTTCTAAAATATTTTCATATTTTTCAATTTATCAATTTCTTAATCATCTCTTTAATTGTTTTATAAATCTTTCTCACTCAAGTTATTTTCATTCTCAACTACAGTATCAAGATTTCCTTCATCATTTTGGTTATATTTTTTATTCTTTATCATTTAAAACATTATTATTCTCGAACTCTCGTCTGAGTAATTCATCACTTTCTCTCTATTCTTGTTACTCATTTCCATTTAATCCTACTTCATTATTCACTCTCATTCAAGAATCAATTTTTATAAATTGAATTTATTAACATCATCTCTATGAATTAGCCTCTTTTTCAAGTTCTTTTTAATTCATGTATATTTTCTAGAAAATATGATTATTATGAAATTAAAAAGACATTCAATTAATAAAATCAATAAAAGTACCGATAAAAAAAATAAAATCAATAAAAGTAACATTAAAAAAAAGGATAAAATCTAATTGGTAGACATTCAAATACTATTTGCATTTTCTAAATATCACCTATAAAATAAAAAGATAAAGAAAAAACATCAAAAACAATGTGAAACCTATGTATTTTAAATTATTAATGGCAATAGAGGTACGTATAGTTTGGAACCACTATGCCAATAGCCCATGAAACAACTTCCAGGGGTTGAAGGCTGTTTTGATTTGTTGGCCTTTGAGATCAAATACATCCTTTACCCTCGTTCTAAATTTTTGGGAACAGCGAAATCAACTATTGCGAGCATAACAACAAAATATCAACTGTAGTCTAAAGAATTTTTAACCGGGGAAGACTGAAGAGAGGAGTGAATTGTGGTGCACTGTATGTGAGTGAATTGTGCGCTAGTGCGGTCAAGATTAAATACGATTTTCGGCCTTTTTCCATGTAATCCAGCGGCCTTTATTTAATAAAATAAAATAAACAAAATTGCCTTAATAGATACTCCCTCCGTCTCCTTTCATATTGACACACTTTTCATTTTGGGCTGTCCCACAAAAGTTTGCACATTCGAAAAAAAGCAAAAAGTAAAAAACAATCACCCTTCCCTCATATACTTTATTTACTACCTAATATACTTTATCATTTATTTATTATAAAAAATATCATTATACTCCTAAAAGTCATCACTTTCTTAATTTCCATGCTGAAAAGAGGGGCGCAAACTTTTCTGGGATGGAGGGAGTACATTACAATAACACCCAACAATCCTTGCAATATAGTGATACCTGTTCCCTTCCCTTTCCATTATGGGGTACAATAGATGTTGATAGGTAGAAAATATTACTAATTTATATTGTGGAGTAGAATAGGTGTGCAATGGGAGAGAGAGAAAAATAAAATTAATGTGAGAAAAATATCTATTATGGTTACATTTGCTTTTTGCACGTGGATTAATGAATATAATATTTTAATATGTATTGAGGTGAGAAAAATAATATTTTAATGTAAAGTGGGTAGGTGTATTAGTGTGATGTGTGGGTCTATGGAGAAAGAAGTATTTAATTTGTGTGGGTTTCATATACTAAAAAAAGAAATGTAACCATTAGGATGGGACGCCCAACAAGAAAATATATACTCCCTCCGTCCCAAATTCAAGTTCACGTTTACTGTAAATACGGAGTTTAAGAAAAGTCACTTTTTGACTTACTTTTGAGGGTAGTATGGTATTTTTGGGTAATAAATAAATGATAAAGTAAGTTATGTGTGTTAAAAAGATGATGACAAATTTGAAATTAAAGTATGTTAGAGGGATATTAGTTTGTTGCTTTTTCCTTTTATGGAAGTGTGAAGTTAAATTTGGAACGAACTAAAACAGAAAGTGTGAAGTTGAAGTTGGGACGGAGGGAGTAATCATTAGGATGAGACGGAGGGAGTATATGAGGATGATTTTTACAAATTGTGTGAGTTCGTACCAAGCCAAAGATAGCATAAGTTTAAGCAAAATGAAAAATAATGTCTTCCAATTCAACGAGGAAGATGAAAAGATTACACATAGTGACATATGATCGATGGTTGGCAATTGGTATCAAGAAAATATGAAGTAATTGTACTTGCTGGAATTGTACTACCCTTAGTAACGAATCTTCTGTACTACACACTCCTTTCTGTACTTATAAAACTATTCAATCTCTCCTATAAATTCCACCATAGTTTAGCCATTTCATGCTCTCCATATCTCTCTTATTTATGTTTCCCCTGCCTCTATGTTATTATTTTGTGATTTGTTTTATGTATTTCTCTTTTAAAGTGTTGTTTTCAATTTCAAATATCAACTTTCTAACATGTATCTAAGTTTAAATACTTTTATTTCATAACGTGACAGTGGAAACTTCTTAAATGGTTATTAATTATTCAAAATGAATTTACATCTTTATAATAATTGGGGATTGAACCTTAATCTAGGGAGGAGATATATATAAACAAAAAGCAATGCAAATATCTATGAATAAAAATCAACCAATGACACATCAAAGGGTGGAATCCAACCAACCAATAGGATATCACTCCTCGTGGATAGATAGACAAACAAAGGGGGTAGGATTTGTCCATGCATTCCTTATCCAAACTCCCACCACAAACACACACAACCACATCCATAAACACTCTCTCTCTCTCGCACATTAAAATCCCACGCCCTCTTCTCTCTCTCTTGATTTCCATAATCATTCCACACCACACAAAATAACCAACAATGGCTACTGTCACCTACGCCGCCGTGAGCATCCCGTCCTTCACCGGCCTCAAAGCCGGTGGTGGGTCGAGCTCGAGGGCCGCCTCCGTCAGAGTGACGGCTGCGTGCCCGAGGATGTCCGTGAGAGCGTCGTTGAAAGAGGTGGGAGTAGCGGTGGCGGCGGCCGCGGCGAGCACATTGCTGGCGAGCAACGCGTTGGCGGCGGAGGTGATCCTTGGGAGCGACGCCGGGGAGCTGGTGTTCCTGCCGCAGACGTTAGAGGTGGCGGCGGGGGAGAAGATCGTGTTCAAGAACAACGCCGGATTCCCACACAACGTGGTGTTCGACGACGACGGCGTGCCGTCGGGGGTGGACGCGGCGAAGATCTCGATGTCGGAGGAGGATCTGCTGAACGCCAAGGGGGAGACGTACGCCGTGACACTGGATACACCGGGGACATACACCTTCTACTGTGCACCCCACCAGGGAGCTGGTATGGTGGGCTCTGTAACTGTCAAGTAGAGCATCATATAACTTACTCCTCTCTCTCTCTCTCTCTCTCATTTTTGTATTCCATGTAATTTATATGACACTCCACTAGATTTATTGTTAAGACCAATCCTTGTATGAGATCATGTATTTACACTTCTAAATAAACACTTTGCTTATGTTTATGGAGAGACATTGAGAGATGTTTTTAAGATGATCTTCTCAGGGTAAGGGGGATATCAAGAAGCCCTTTTTTTCCCCCCTTTTGTTGGGGGAAAATCAAATCCCATGTGTGAAGGAAGATGAACCTTTCAAACAATGTCGCGATTTATGAAAATCTTAGAGAAGGAAAGGCAGAGAGTTGTATTGCTATATTGCTAGGATCGTTCTATTTTCATATTCCATCTTCTAAATTTAAATTGGAGGGTGTTGGGTCTCTTGTTAATGCGCTTATATGTTCTATTGCATTAATGTATAAGGAGATTTTGTTTGGGAAATTTAAAGAGAAAAAAATAAAAAGCCACTTTTAAGCATCTCGCAAATCCACCCAATTTTTGGCTAAAAGTATGTTTTTTTTGAATTGGACGTGTTTTGCAATAATACTCAAATGTGGTATACTTTTTTATAATTTTTCAAGTGTAATACTCCCTCCGTCTCAAATTCAAGTTCATATTTACTGTAGATACGAAGTTTAAGAAAATTACTTTTTGACTTACTTTTGAGGATAATATGGTATTTTTGGGTAATAAATAAATTATAAAGTATGTTATGTGTGTTAAAAAGGTGATGTCAAATTTGAAATTAAAGTATATTAGAGGGATATTAGTTTGTTGTTTTTTCTTTTTATGGAAGTGTGAAGTTGAATTTGGGACGGATCAAAACGAAAAGTGTGAAGTTGAAGTTGGGACGGAGGGAGTAATTAATTTGTAATATAAGTAAACTTCGTTTTTTTTTCTTTCAATCAGTACTATTTAAATTGACACCCATATAC
Organism: Pogostemon cablin; assembly: GCA_023678885.1. Lineage (NCBI taxonomy): Eukaryota > Viridiplantae > Streptophyta > Magnoliopsida > Lamiales > Lamiaceae > Pogostemon > Pogostemon cablin. Next base: position 22,601,325 of record CM042989.1, on the reverse strand, counting down.
TCCCTCCGTCCCATAGTTATGTTCACCGTTACTGTAGATACGGAGTTTAAGAAAAGTTATTTTTTGACCAACTTTATTGACTTTTTAGGGTTATTGTGGTATTTTTAGGTAATAAATAAATTATAAAGTAAGTTATGTGTGTTAGGTGTGAGTGGTATTTTTGAAATTAAGATAACTTTTGAGGTTGTTGGTTAATGTGAACTTTCCATTTTTGGGTGGTGAACATAAGTGTGGGACGGACGAAAACGGAAAGTGTGAACATAAGTATGGGACGGAGGGAGTAATTTTTTTTCTTTTAAAGAATATCACCTTTAAAATTTTCGGCGATTAACTCAGCCTCATAGTCTCTGCTCAAACGAAGGCGAAATTTTCGGTGGCGGCAGACAAGTCGCAGAGGTGAGCAGTAGCGGCGGTGCGACGAGAAGAAGGACCGGACGAAAATTTCAGGTGTAGAGTGGCCATCAAGGCTTCTAAGGTTTCTGTATTTTTGGGAATTTTGAGCGGGTGTTTGTGTGGTTAAAATTGTGTATTAAGTATTCAAAAAAAAATTAAACCACAGTAAAAATCTATGATACTAAAGCTTAAAACAAAATTTGGATATTACTATTCAATAACAGTACTATAAAAATGAAATTAATGGAGTTGGCCTTTGACGAAAAACTCAGGCGGCTCACTTCGCTGAGCGCGAATTAATGGAAAAAAGAAGAGATGCCCAACGAACAACTTTCAAACAAGAAAATCAGAATAATAATATTAACAAAATAACAGAACGAATGAAAAATTACCAGAAATTGCGTAGGCAGTTTATAGAAATAATACAACAAAATCCACAATAAAATTTGAAAATAGTTGCAGTCATGAATTCCAAGAATGGAGATTCAAGACTTACTACGTATCAAAGAACATTCAATACTAACTACATATCCAAGAACAGAACAGAGATACAATCCATTAGAATATAGGGGTGCACTAAACAATCCTTTACAATATAAATATTAAAATAAAATACAAGAAAAGAAGAAATATAGATCTACTAATCTTGTTTTTGGATCTGGATCTAAAGTAGGATCTGAATCTGGATCTTCAAATGGAACTGGCGCAGAAACAGGATCTAGATCTTGAACTGAGTCGAGAGTAGATCTATCCCGCAAGACGTAAACTGAATTTGGATCTTCAAATGGAACTGGTGCGGAAACATGATCTAGATCTTGAACCGATTCGAGAGTATATCTCTTCCTGCAAGACATAAAACAAGGTAAAACAGTTCTTCGTTTTTGACGGAGCAGCATCGCTATCGCAGGAACTCCGACGAACTATAGAGGATGGAGAACTGGATCGTCTAGACTATACACTATGCAAGTGTATACAGAGGTGCTTGTTTGTGGTGTATTTAGAATGAATGCAGAATGATCCTAGGCTCCAAGACCACTCCCCATATGGTAGGATTTGCGTTTACACACACAAATCTACGTTCACACAAAGAATCATGTCAGATCAGATACAATATATATCACATGTCGTATCTGTTGTAGAGGATCTGGGTTTCATTGGCTCCCCAATCAAGACCCGTTTTATGTCCAAAATTAAATAGATTATTGGGCTAGGCTCAATGCCCAAAAACTCTCAATTTATTATATTTAATTCTCTCTACATGTGAGACTAATTTCACTCACTTTAATAATTAATTAATTAGTGATTAATTTATTAATTAATTCTTACTAATCAATTAAATTCCCCAATAATCCTCCACCTTAGTGGAATTTAGCGCCTATATAATGCAGACACACAATTTATATAGGTTTATGTAAATTCTGTTTTTATCTTACTTTTAGTATATAAAAATTTACTCTTGAGACATAGATTATTACTCTTATAAATTAAAAAATTACTCTTCAAATTCTTGTACACTCTAATTTATCGATATCTTTTAGTACATGAAAAATTATTCTTTAGAGACATGAATTATTACTTTTTTATAAAAAATTTGTTACTCTTTAAAAAGTAATTTTTTATATATTAAAGAGTAATTTTAAAAAAATAAAATTTATATTTATACCCGGTTCATAAAATACTAACTCCCATGTAAAACATGTGATCCCATTCCCCTTAATCCTCTTTAATTAATATGAGGGGAGCTTTAATTAATGAGTGAGTCTATTGTGCGCCCAGGGCACATATTTATATATTAAAGAGTAATTTTAAAAAATAAAATTTATATTTATATCCGGTTCATAAAATACTAACTCCCATGTAAAACATGTGATCCCATTCCCCTTAATCCTCTTTAATTAATATGAGGGGAGCTTTAGTTAATTAATATGAGGTCTCTCCTCTATTATTGTTATACTATAATAAATTTTCATGGGACAGTCTTATGCTAGTGTTGCATTTATAAAATAGTACTCCCGACTACTATAATTAGGGGCAACTGGTTGCACCTAGTGATGCTCTTAAAAAAACCTAGTGGCTTAAAAGAATTAAATAGTGTTCTGTGTTCCATATAAGAAATCTTTATTTCTTCAAATTAAGAGAATTTATGCAAATGTCTGAACGGAAGCCCATGGGCAAAAACATCACTCACTAGGCATGTTAAAAAAATGCTTTTCCACCGTAATTCCTGATGGACATTTGCACAGTTTAACTCTATTATACAACACCTCTTTGGGGTTTGTATTAAAGACGCATACCACAGAAGTTTCGACGTAAGAAATGTACATAGATTACGGTTAGCATGTCAATGCATCGGGGAGGCTGCAAGGTGCTCCGAGCACCTTACCACCAAGGTCCGGGAAGCTTTCGTGTCCAGGCCATGGGTTCACCTTCCCATCAGCCTCGATTTGAACCGGATACTTGAGGATGTGACCTTGCAATGGGGCGAACCTCTCAGCTGTGTAACGTTTCCAATTATCTTCAGCAACACCGTTCACATACTTGACACACTCCAGGCTTTCCGGATGCTTGAAGCATTTTTCAAGGCTTCCCAGATGCTCAGTCCAAAGGGATGTTCTGTATCCATACACCTGCAGTAAGATATTTAGATTACTTGAAAATTTTCTTCGTTAAGGGCGGATGGTGGTTCTCAAAGAAACACGACGAATCAAACCTGGCCATGAGGATGTTTATTTTTCTTGTTCCAGGTGTAATGAGGCTGATATGCTCCCATGGCAATTTCTGTATCTCTTGAACCAGCCATGGACCTTTGATTAATGTTAGCAGAACCAATGATCACATACTCGTCATCCACAATCATTCCCTTGGCATGTACATATATCATAAATCTTCCAAATTTTTTCGAGTCCTAACAAGAATTTATTTCAACTTAATGTTGTACAACAGATAAATAAATTACTATAAAATTTGACTGTAGTGATTAAAAGCTACAAAAGTTAGAAATAACTAAAGCATATAGTTGAGCTGCAACAGCAACTAAAGCATTTAAAATTTTATCGTGTGAATTTTTTCATGAAAATAGTCAGTAGGCTTATAGTGTATCTTGAATATAGGCTCCTTAAACGGGCAAATAACATTTACTGTTATAATTTACCTGAGCAGGGTGATTCGGAGTCAGCACGAAAATAATTTTATTGAATACATGAAAATGAGGAACACTTACGGTACTTCCATTGGATGAGGCTTGTCCATTAGCATTTGATTCCTCGTCAAGGCAATTCTCTCGATTGCCAAGACAGTAAAAGTTCAAGTAGTCAGTTGGATGTGCGTTCTCGAGTTGAGCGGCCTTGATTTCTTGAGCAATAATTTCATACATCATTTGCATTGTTTGCCCCTACAATCAAGGGTAATGAACACATAATGACATGGATAATACGCTTAGCCTGTTGCCTAATCATTTCTACTTCATCTGGGGAACTATAACTAGTAGAATCACTTACCCTGGAGAAAGGATAAAAATTATTCTACATTAAGCATAGCTAACAAAAAAAAAAAAAAGAAATAGATTAACCACCTAACATGATTCTGATGTATAATCCACTGGAAGAAAACATTTGGTAAATACTTCTTAGTTGATCTGCCATATTACCTGAAAATAAAGAATTTCCTGAACAGAGGAAGAACTGGGAACACCCTCCGGCCACATGGGAATGACGACATAGACGGTGAATCTCTCCTTTGCCCTTATTTTACTAGCAATCTTTAAAGCCAGTTCAATAGGGATTAAGTTGTCGGCACCTAAGAGAAAACAAAATAATATTTGAGTAAATCATCACAGTAAATGCATCTCGGAGTTCTATATCAACTTCGTATTCATTCTTTAAAAGTTACAGTCAAAGTAAAGAATCTCTCTTCTAGTCCCTTCCCTTTAATAGAGACTTGCATCAGATCAAACTAGCTCAGTTTTAACTGCTACTTCAGGAGATTTTCTAGATTCCATATCTCAATTCACTTTGAATCAACTCATGCTACACAGTTTAAGGATATTAATATATATTTGGGTAAATTATTAAGTAGTATATTTAATTAGCAAATACCTGCACTTTTGTAGGAGGGCCAAGCAAAAGATGACCCAATGAAATATTGATTCTCAATGTATATGAAGCGTTGTGCCGATCTTATTGCTTGAATATAAGCCATTTGAATGCTCTTATCTATCACCAAATTCTTTGCGCATACAAGGTTCTGCAATAAAGAGACACTTGAGAAATTTATTGGTCTGCACAGCAGAAGATAACTTAAAAGAAATTCATAAAATAAGGTTGCAGTTTGATATATACTTGTTCAGTAGCATCATGGACATTTTTTGGGAATCCTTTTAATGATCCAGAATCTACAGATCGGAAAACCTGCGACACCAAATATCTAATCAAAATTATTATTTGTCACCTCAATACTGAATGAAAAGGTTTCTTTAGTGAGGAATATGTAACCTGAACATGCCAGTTTTCAGGATCATCTTCCTTGGAAACCCACAATGAAGGATGGTCATTTGGAACATTTGCGGATGGACTATTTATCCATGAAATACGTTCTATCTTAATTAATGCATCATCATGCCAATGAGATATTCTTTTAAATCGCCTACCAAATTCAGACCATTTAGTAGCCTTTCTCCACCTTTGCTCAAAGTTCTTTAGCACATCATAAGCAGCTGGCCCTTCAATTTTGCAATGTAAATCATGCCATGGTTGTCGTGGGGCCTTCTTTCCTGGCTATTTAGAAATATGAAATACAAACCTTTTATAAGGAAATATTACAGCAAGGATGTATTTTGGATATATTGCAAATCCTAACCATAGTGAAACGAAAACATCCAGATTCAAGTTGACTCTTTATTTACGACAAAATGAAGCAAACCCCCCCCCCCCCCCCCCCCCCCCCCCCCCCCCCCCCCCCAAAAAAAAAAAAAGAGATTTTCTCCCTGACAAATGTCGAGATTCTATTGCATTATGAACAAGCGCATTAAGGTCCAACCTACGAAATCCTACTCTAAAAGGAAGACAAACAGTAAAAGTAGTGTGATATTCAAAAGGAGAGGTATCTTACAGGAAATGTTGGATTATGATAATCATCCTTAAAGACAGTGTCAAGATCACGGAGTATTCGATGCTCAGGTGTATCATATCGTCCATCACAAAGATCCAGACCACCAATGAATGTTGTTATCTTTCGGTTATTGCCTCGGTCTTGAGAGTCCACAATCACACATTTCTGATGGTGAGTATAAAGAGTTCCAACAACCTGAACAGAGCACAACGAGGTGCAATTGCTAAGTACAGCAGCGGATTTATCCAAGAAAGAGCATACAATCATTCAATGGTTATAAAACTGAAATTATAAAATGTTAAGCCATTACTAAAAGCATTGATTGCACAGAATAAAGCGTGCCTGTTGCTTGAAAATGCTAAGCTTACTGCTTGCATAACGAGGGGACAACACACAAGTGACAGAGGAGTGCTTGAAAAACTTCCGTGTTTCTTCGTCATGAGTTTGCATCACTCCTTCCTGCATGTAACACAGGTCAATATTGATCAGTAAGTACCTAGAAACCTATAGTCAATTAGAAAGATGAATTTATATATTAGATGAAAATTTAGCATCCCCTGAATGCTTTCATATTGTACTCTTCCACATTCCCTCATGGGTGATCAGAAAATCAAAAATCATGCTATAGCACCAGAATTTTTAGATGCTAATCCATTAACTTCATTTTGACACAAATATGAGAGAAGATATTAGCCAATTAAGGTATTGAATCCAACAGTAATGGAACAGTGTACCCCATATTAACCATAACATAAGCAACTACGGACACAAGAATTTCATTCAAATAAAAGATAACTTCAAAGTGAGAGTTTATGAAACGAAGCTCGATACTATTATTTTAACTCTTGAATCTCTCGTAGAACAACACAATGCTACAACCTTTTCCTATGCCCTTCTCTAACAACTTTAACAGATTCTAAATCTACACATTAAGCCTTGACAATGCGATACTCAAGAACACAACTATTACTACCAAGCAATTTAAACCAATAACTATTACATGCGCACGACAAGAATACAACAGTTGAAAACTGAATACGTACCGTTTGAAGGAAGAACTTGTTGTGGGAAGTCTTATCATCCCAAACCAACAACAAAACCCTCACCCCTTCTTGAGATTTGTATTTCAGTAACTCCCCCAAAGTCAAATCCCCACCATTAGGCAATGGTCTTGTGGGCTCCCTCACCAACCTTACCTTATGATAAATGGACCAACCCACAACATATACCAAATGGTGTGCCTCCAATATTGCGTGACATATGTCCTCCCAACACTTTTGATGCTCAAAGTTTTTCCCCCCATCCAGCTTGATTTCAGGCAACATTCCATCAATCACATGTGCATCTTGATAAAGCGTCACCTTTCCTCCATGCCTCATTTGAAAATAACTTTCCTTCAATTCATAATCTTCTGAAATGCCCTTTTGGTAAAGGGGATTTGTGTGGCAAGGAATGAATGATATTTGCAATCTAAGTGCGGTGTCGGGTTTTGGGGGCTTCCCGTTAGGTCCTATCACCGGAAACCATGCATCAGTTAGCTCCCCTGAAGCAATTATCTTTGCTGGAACTGTGGCGATACCAATCAGTTCAGCTCCAAACTTGTCATTGTCTTTCACTTCGAATTCAACCTATTGTTTTGTTTGATGAATGTTAGCATTCCTGATCTGATAAAACATTCTGATCTATCTACTCAATTGAATTGCTAATGATTACTAAACAATAGATAAATGAGAGCATATCAAGAACAAATACTTCAAGTGAAACAATGAAAACATCTCATGAGAAACGTAATTGAAGTTAACTTGCTTGTACAGACTTAAGTTTCCAGCTGAACATAAAAAAAATAAAAATAAATATATTTCGTCACTTCAGAAATGACTTGATTCACATTAATCAAACGAATTTTCCGAATCTAATTAAACAATCGATGTATTCATGATTACCTGAGAAACAGGGTGAGCTAAAGGGATCTTGAGATGCTCATCCCAAACCGGATTCTGCGAATTGGGTATGACCCGGGTACGGGCAACGCGTGCTCCGGCGAGGCAAACCGTAACATACGGATCACTGGTGATGATTTTCCGGTGGCGGCGACGATCAGCGCGGTTGTTATCAGTAAAAGGCTTCCGACAGACATCGAATGCGGTGATGCAACGGCGGAGGCGCTCGGAGACTATGTCCATATTGGGGAGGCATCGAGCTTCGATAATGTTGAGCTCGAGGTCGCCATGGAGATAAATGACGTTGGGTTCGGAATTGTCGTCATCCATTAACGAGGAGGTTGGGGCAGCGGCAGAGGTAATGGCGGCAGATTGGTGGCTCCGCCGCGACGCTGCAAATGGAGGGATGAAACAGGGAAAAAGTATGGGGAGTGGTAAAATTTCAAAGTTTTGGTAGGTCGGCAGCTATAGAAGCTCTCCCTATTAAAAGGATGGCAGGGCAAGTGGGAAACTTAGCCATTTTGAATATTATAAACAACCTAACATCTCATTATTTGCATCATAACCGGAGATTGAACCGATTATCTCAACGTCAACGATTCACAGTCGGATCGCTGAACCGGCTGATCAATTAGGAAACGAAAATCACCAATTTTATTATTTCATTATTTTATTTATATATAATTTTATATTAACGTACTTAATGTATGAATAAATCAACTTCTATTAAAAAATATCATCATCAATCAATTTTTAAATAAATTCAATATGAAGAAATTAAGGAATAGGAAATTATGCAAGTTTATAACTTTGAATATAAAAGAAATAAGGAAACTTTGACCTTTCAATAAATGAGAAATTAAGGAAATTTGATGATTATTATTATCTTTCCATTCATAGCCTACAACAATTTCAAAAAAATAAAAAATTATAAAAAATTCAAAATGGCGATTCCTAATTTGGCCGATTCAATCGATTTTTTCGATTTTGGCCGGTCCGAACCTGTTTTTTTCGGTTTTTACTCAAAAAAGATATTTAGAAGAGCAATCGGACCGGTTCCTAGTTGAATCGGTTGAATTAGGTGGCCGGTTCGATTATGAAAACAATGATTTGCATAATACTACAACCGGTACAAAGTTAATTATTTGTTTTGCATGTGTATTAAGGAATATTACTCCTTATTTTATGTAATATGAGTTGTTTATTAATTTGATATAGTCAGTCATGTGTTTCTTTTACTAAAAAAAATAATACTCCCTCCATCCGATTTTAAGATATTCATTTTTTTTTTGCACGTGAATTAAGGAGTATTATTATTATATGTAAAATAGGTAGTTGTATTAGAGGGAAGTGGTGGGTCATATTGTGTACTTTTTTACTAATAGGAAAAATTGATACATTTGAAGCGGACGCCAAAAATAATAAAATGAATACCTTAGAAGCGGACGGAGGGAATAATATTTTTGAATTGACCGTCCAAAATTGTAAAATGATTACATTTGAATTGACCAGAGATATTACTATATTATGAGTATAATTTATGAATGAATATGGTGTGAACTGGTTCATAAATCTTTAATAAAAGAATTATAAAGATAATTATATCTTTAAATATTCTAAATCATAAAAATAAATATTAAATTATAGGATTAATGTATGATATAAATCACTAGGTATCATAAGTTAGCTTTATTTGCATCTGTAAAACTTTATATTTCTTGCTGGGAATGTTGCAGGTGATTGAGGAAGCTGTGTTAGCTTATCATTCAGCTATTTAATACTCCATTAGTTTTCTTCAATTACTAAAAAAAAAAAAATTATGTGAATCCGATTTGTACTTCTCTCCTAACCAGAATATTGTATTGCAAAGTGACTGTTTAATTAATGTTTGGATCTTTAATGATTCTAATATTCGCTTTATATGTGGGAGCGTTAATGTTTTGTTTATATTGAGCTAATTATGATGTAGTTGAATGAAATTCAATAATCTCAAGACCAAATCTGCCAAACTAAATAAAGCTCTTACCTTTTTAAATTGACAATAATTCATGTGGCAAGTTTTATTGTGAAATTTTATCATTCATGTAATTTTCTATTTTAATATTTTACATATTTTTAATTTGAGCTTTACATTTTTATTTTCTTTAAAGAGGGACAACACAAAACAACTGCTACCTCTGTCCCAAAAAAAGTTTACGGTTACGATAGATACGGAGCTTAAGAAAAAATTATTTTTTGTTTTATTTTTAGGTGTAGTTTAGTATTTTTAGGTAATAAATAAATTATAAAGTAAGTTATGTGAGTTATAAATGAATGACAATTTTAAAATTAAATTGTGCTGTGGGATTATTGATTTGTGTGTATTTCCTTATTTGGGGGTGTGAACTTGTTTATGGGATGGACTTAAAATAGAAAACTTGAATTTGTTTATGGGACAGATGGAGTAATATATCTCCATGAGATTGACACATATAGCACTAATATAATTAACAACATTACATTAAATTTAACTTTCAATCTATTGCACATTAAAATACTATATTTCTTAATTTCGGCACAGAAAGTAAACGTAAAGATTGAAATTGGATGGAGAGAATATTATTTTATAATTTAATTTTTATTTTTTGAATTTAGTATTAATCTTTAGAATATAATTATAATTTTTTCTTTTTTTACACTATTTTACTCGTTTGTTTAATTTTTATTCTTAGTGTATAATTCATTATAATTATTAGATAAGTTAATAAAGTTTGAAAATGTCAAAGACGGATGAATGATCATGAAAATTGTTTTAATTCTTTATTAGTTTTATAAAATATTATAATTCATTTATCCTTAGATTGTAATGCAGTGGTTAACTAACGAGTTTTGAAGGAAATTAAGTCTACTTGTGCAATTAGTATGCAAACTTCATTATTTTAATAAATTTTTAATACTCATGAAGTATTATTAATTATACAAACAAAATACTCTCTTAGTGTTTTGTGCTAATTTTAAAAATATTATATGGTTGTAATTTAATCTTTGTTGTTCTTATATGATCTATTTTACCCATAAATTATACAGATGTTCTACATCATTAAATTTACGCACAATACATGCTCTTATATTATATTATAATTAAATTTAGAGACTCTCTTGTGAGACGAGTTATTTGTGAGATGTGTGTGAGACGGGTCGACCCATCTCTAAAGTATGTTTATTGTATAGATAAAGTATGTTTATTTTTAATTAAAGTATGTTATAATAAATCATATTATAATACACTAAAATCACACTTTAATACACAATCCAGCATACTATAGAAAGCATACTTTAATAACCATTAAACATACTTGATCTATTCAATAAACATACTTTAGTGATGGGTCGACCCGTCTCTCAAAAAACCCGTCTCACAAGAAACTTTGTCTTATTTATACTATGAGTTAACATTATCTGTCAGGTTAAATTTGATTCGATCATTATATGTTTCTTATAATTAATATTAACACGTAAACTAATAATAATAATAATTAAATAAAAAAGCAATGAGATCGTTTCACGTGAAATCGATTTTTCATTTTTTTAATTATCATAATTTTTTATTAAAAATTATTATCACTTTTCATTAGAAATAATACTCCCTCTATCCCGCCGAACGATCCTCATTTTATTATATTGGGCGTCCATCCAAATGTCTCAATTTTCCAATTTTAGTAAAAAAGTATTGCCCATCACTCACTACTAATTAAACTACTCACTATACATAAAATAATAGTACTCCTTAATCTACGCACAAAAAACAAATGACACATATAGCACTAATATAATTAACAACGTTACATTAAATTTAACTTTCAATCTATTGCACATTAAAATATTATATTTCTTAATTTCGGCACAGAAAGTAAACGTAAAGATTGAAATTGGATGGAGAGAATATTGTTTTATAATTTAATTTTTATTTTTTGAATGTAGTATTAATCTTTAGAATATAATTATAATTTTTTCTTTTTTTACACTATTTTACTCGTTTGTTTAATTTTTATTCTTAGTGTATAATTCATTATAATTATTAGATAAGTTAATAAAGTTTGAAAATGTCAAAGACGGATGAATGATCATGAAAATTGTTTTAATTCTTTATTAGTTTTATAAAATATTATAATTCATTTATCCTTAGATTGTAATGCAGTGGTTAACTAACGAGTTTTGAAGGAAATTAAGTCTACTTGTGCAATTAGTATGCAAACTTCATTATTTTAATAAATTTTTAATACTCATGAAGTATTATTAATTATACAAACAAAATACTCTCTTAGTGTTTTGTGCTAATTTTAAAAATATTATATGGTTGTAATTTAATCTTTGTTGTTCTTATATGATCTATTTTACCCATAAATTATACAGATGTTCTACATCATTAAATTTACGCACAATACATGCTCTTATATTATATTATAATTAAATTTAGAGAGAGTCTCTTGTGAGACGAGTTATTTGTGAGATGTGTGTGAGACGGGTCGACCCATCTCTAAAGTATGTTTATTATATAGATAAAATATGTTTATTTTTAATTAAAGTATGTTATAATAAATCATATTATAATACACTAAAATCACACTTTAATACACAATCCAGCATACTATAGAAAGCATACTTTAACAACCATTAAACATACTTGATCTATTCAATAAACATACTTTAGTGATGGGTCGACCCGTCTCTCAAAAAACCAGTCTCACAAGAAACTTTGTCTTATTTATACTATGAGTTAACATTATCTGTCAGGTTAAATTTGATTCGATCATTATATGTTTCTTATAATTAATATTAACATGTAAACTAATAATAATAATAATTAAATAAAAAAGCAATGAGATCGTTTCACGTGAAATCGATTTTTCATTTTTTTAATTATCATAATTTTTTATTAAAAATTATTATCACTTTTCATTAGAAATAATACTCTCTCTGTCCCGCCGAACGATCCTCATTTTATTATATTGGGCGTCCATCCAAATGTCTCAATTTTCCAATTTTAGTAAAAAAGTATTGCCCATCACTCACTACTAATAAAACTACTCACTACACATAAAATAATAGTACTCCTTAATCTACGCACAAAAAACAAATGACCACATTTGGGCGGGACAAAGAGAGTATTATTTTTTATTTATACTAGAATTAATTATTTAATAAAATAATTCGCGTATCGCTATTTAATTAAAATATTATTATTATTTATTTATTACGAAATTATTCATGTAAGTCGATATCACATGATTGCTTTGAAAAAAAATATAGTATAGCAATAGCAGATAACAATTAACAATATAGATATGATAGAAAAAAATCCTTTGAAGTAACCAAAATATGAATCTTAAAGATAGACCAAATGGGCAGCAAAGTCACCAATTATTTCGGATTGAAGTCAACCCACATCCATAATTAATTTAATTTAGAAGAAAAACCTCCATCACAAGTCATCATGATATGCTATGCATGAGCCATACAAAGATGGCAACATTATTAAATTAAGCAACATAGGCCAGCTAATTAGATATTCAACCAATATAATCAAATTATTTACATGTGTTGTGGATACAAAGATGGCAACATTATTAAATTAAGCAACATAGGCCAGCTAATTAGATATTCAACCAATATAATCAAATTATTTATGCTCCCATCTGTCACCTTCTTTTCTATGTTACATGTCCGTCACCTTCTAAGCTCTCTTTAAAAAATAATAATAAAATAATAAGCGTGTGACCGTGTGAATCTCTTTGGAGCAAGAGATATAACTCACCCTCCTTTCTAGGTACTATCAATATCAATTATTTCCCGTGCACTAAGTACTCTAACCCGATATGATCTCCCTTTATAGGTACTATGACGTTATACTCTTTATCCTACTTGTTAACCCAAATAAGATTCAATTAAGAAGTATTCATATAAGATAGTTTCATTGAGACTTCGAAATTCCTTCACTTAGAATCATAACATGGAATCCTGCTCATCAATGAACGCACTCAATCAATAATTAAGATATGTATTCAAACTCTACATAACAATTAATGATGCACAAAACAACTCTAAGTATGAATTAAAAATGCATAATCTTATATAAAATAAACCACAAGTAGTGTTGTACGAAGTATACACACGGAAATTCAATTAACTTATAAAACCTTCATAAACCATAGAACAACCTAAGCGGTTCTAGCTCATGATTGATCGAAAAACAATCATGGTGGTTGGATAGATCTTACCCCTAGTCTTAAAAATTACAAGATAAATTAAGATGCGAAGTAAACCCTAGATGCGAGCCCCGTCACGTCTCTCTCCATCTTGAATCTTCACTTAGTTCTCACTTGATTCGACAGATGAATCTCTCCCCACAGCTCCGTGAATGGTGGTAGGATTTCGGATGTTGTGTAGAATGAAGGTGGTGAATGACTCTTTTTCCCCTGTGTAGGGTCTTCCTTTTATACTTGCGAGCTTTTCTTACGGACCTAGGATGAGCTTTTTGAGCGAAAACATGCATTGAAGGTGTAAAAATACGGATTTGGACGTGTCCAGCGCATCAGTTTGACCAAGACCCCTGGTCGAACCGATCAAGGTTGGTCGAATCACAGGTCGAATCGACCTGTACTGCACTGGCAGGTAGCCGATTTGACTCGAATGGCATATCGAACCGAAAGCTTTGTGGTCGAACTGCAACTGCAAAAACTTATGCTTCTGGTTCGACCATGGTTCGACCATTGTGCTTGGTCGAACCACAGTGTCGTGCCGAACCAGACTCCTGATGCTTCTCCTCACTTGGTTCGACTAGGGATGCTGGTCGAATTACTTTGCTACTGGTCGAACCGCGTCCCTGCTTGGTCGAATCGGGTATCTTCAACACCCTTTCTCCAGTTCCGATCATTTCTAGTCTATTTTTCTTCGAAAACCCACTCAAATGGACTCAAACACACCTGATTCATGACTTTCTATAATACCACTCGATTTATCTTGACTTAAGATCAAATCTTACATCATTATCACACAAATCAGGCTCAAAACATGTGAATTTACACACTCATCAAACTCCCAAACTAACATGTTGCTCGTCCCGAGACAACGAAATCAAAACATAGGAGTAAGTGTAAATTCCACAAGTCCATCTAGCCAGATACAAAACATACCTACACATGTAATTCTATCAACTTAAAACAAGTATTACTCGCATCATACATTTCATTCATACAAACATCACTCAATTATAATACAACTCGGAGTACTAAGTCGTCTAGCACACAGGATAAGTGTTTACTCTCGCACTCAAGTATAAAAGATGTACACTTTAATGGGTTAGTATATATGCTCAATTCGATTCATATTCTTGCGTAACCATAAGCTTGACAAAGGTCTCAAAAATCAACTTATAATCACTTCGTTACTAGGATCACAAAGGACTTATTTTTGGGTTGTAATGTTGGCTCTTTGGAAAAGGTAGAAAAATATAGATAAAGTGACTAATTCACTAGTAGAGAATTACCATGGAATTTTGCTTTTCATCAAACAACTTCTTCTCTCCTTCTTATTCTCATGATCTTCGCAATTCACTTTTCCTTCTTTCTCTTGGCATCAACATCATCTTTCTTTCTTTTTTCAAAGTACAAGGGTACCAATTTTGGGCACTACCCTTCTAAGCAGTCGGGGTACCCGTTTCAGACACTACCCCTAATAAAATTTAACTATTTTTTCTCTTCTTCAAATTCATGCTACTCAATCCAAATTTTCTTCCTTTCTTCTTCACCTTCAAGCTAGTATTTATTTACCTCAACTCTCTACTAATGAATAGGGCATTCAACACGGCTCAAGTAAAGGATAAATAAAGGCTTTTTAATCAAGGATTGCCAAAGAAAAAGCTGGTAAAGGCTCAAAAGGGCTTCCAATGATTTATACATTATATGGAAAGATAAAATTTGGCTAAGTGACTCAAATAACAATAACGGCCTAAGATCATGTCCTAATAACTAATCAATCATAAGTCTCAAACAAGACTCCAAGCCAAGTTCTAGAATACGGTCATATAAACGATTTTCACAAGAATAAACTATCATGCATATAGCATAATTTCATAAGGATCAAATTCTCACAAGAATAAACTATCATGCATATAGAATAATTTCATAAGGCTCAAATTCTCACATGGGTAAATAGAATCCTAAGCACTCCTTAAAGCATATAATCAAGATCAATTTCACAATGAACTCCACATATTTAACAAGTTATACATGCTTCTCATTAACAAAATTAACACATGCAAAATACGAATACAACATACTTAGCAAAGAACCCATCATAACAATCCAAATCAAGTATCTCCAATCAATCCATCGTCAAGTATAAAGTATCACACCTCAATATCAATATACTACATGCCACACACACCACAAATACCTATCCTGTAAAGAGAAAAAGAGAAGGGGGATGAGATGAAATAGACAAAGGGAAAAAAACCTGGTGCAACCTACTCCTCCGAAGCATCATCCTCATCATCATCATCACTCATCTCCGTGCGCCAACGATCAAAATCCCTATGGAGATTATTCAGTTTCCTATCTAACTCCCGCTCATCGGCTTGCATCTTTCCCAATCTCCTATCCATCTCTACTTAGTTGGCATGAAATGCAGTGTATCTCATATCAAGTGTGGCATAACTAGTGGTAAGCAAGCCCAGCTGACTGTTCATCTCTTTCTGCTCATTGTTCAGGTTGGCAAGATGCTCATTCATCAACCTAAATTGCTCCCTGAAGTACTTATCAGGACCGCCCCAATACAGCTGCTATGGCACTACTGGAATGGGTGGTGGTGGCATCCCATGCTGCTGCGGAACATCCATCTCAGGATGAACCTGATACACTCCATGCATCTCACCATGCTTATCGTGCTGTTGCTGCTGTGGCCCTCACTGCCCTTCATCTACAATCCTTTGCAGCTCTTGATACATCCCGGTAGCGAACATTTGAGCCACAGTCCTCCAATCACCTCTCCTTAAGCACCTGATAGATATAGCCTCGTGCGCCAACGTATTCATCAACTTGTTATAATCATTCCGGATCGTAGTCAAACCTCCTACATCGTACGGAAACATAAAAGAAAAAGGCTTAGAACCTCTCGTGTACAACCAATCTCCATCCCGATGATAAGTAAATCCAACTTTCACACATGCGCGTATGACTAGATCTGGATCCTCCAAGATAGGTGTAATGCCAGTAAAATCCATGTGGTACGACTCAGCCACAGTAGTAAGCGATCCACCAATATTCACTCTTTGAAACGTGGAGCTCCAAAATCTATACAGCTGCTGAATCAGATACGATCCCACATTGAACCTTACTCCATTCAACATACACCAGAGAGCATACAATTCTCCTCTCGACACGCAACTTCCTTCAGACCAGGCGAACAGTGTGTTCCCCAAAACTCGATCCATATATCTAAGAACATGATTCCGAATCAGAGATGCGCGAGCATCCTTGGTTTTGAAATCCATATCCTCTCCAAAAATTACTCTCTAAAAATTATTTGCATTGAAGTATCCATTCTCGTTCCTGGAGATACCCCTCGGAGTCTCAAACAACACGTTAAAATCCTCAGTTGTCCATCTTCTCATCTCTCCTCCCAGCTGAAAAGAGCACTCATAAGGAAGAGTAGTAGATCCTTTCTTAATAGTGATGGAGCACAACACCTCCGCAGTCACATGAAAGTGCGTCGGCTTCTTAAGCTCCATGAAGTGACGAATACCCACTTGATCAAACATCTACATTATACCCTCATGGATATTCATTGTCCCCCATCATCTTGGTACCTCGTTCGAGCAATCTTATCAGACATATCGCCCCATCGATCTTTTATTTCCTCCCAATTGTCCATTCAAATCTTAAAATCCCTAGACAGTCTCTCCTTAAGCCTTAGTTTCCTTGTGACTTCATCCTCACGAGACGGTCTATCTTGTCTCTTCTTAGATCAGGCCTCCGTCTCCTTTCCTTTACCTAGAAAATAATACTTCAATACTAAATGGAAATAAGAAAAGTAAACGAGACCTAGTTCAACTAATTATACATGAAACTCTACTAAAGACTTCAAATTTAAACAAGTATAGCCAATTCATATCAAGCATGCTTCCAAACTCTATGTGCCAAAAGCTTCACAACAATAAATCATACACATACTATTTCAATTCCACTTCAAATTCAACTTTTCAATAGGAACTATCAACCTCTTCATCAACCACATCAATTCTTTAAGCATGCCTCTATCAAAATTCATAATCCAACTCAAAATTCAACATGCTTCACTTCACTTCTCAAATTACTCATCAATTTCACATAAACATCAAGGTCTAATAACAAATTGATGAGAGTGAAAATAAGCGTGTTTTAGTGTCCAATCTAACACCTTTTTGATGAGAATTGTTGTTATATATTAGCACAAGTGTCTTATATTCGATATATGTAAAAAAAAGGTGCATTTGAGGTGTTTTATTGTATTTTAAGTGGAAAAAGGATCAAAAGTACAAAGTTGGAGAAAAGGTGCAACTTGTGCTAGAATACTGAAAAACGCACGTCGAACTTGTGTAATTTTTCTGTGTTCTTGTTGAGATTTGAACTAGAAGTGTGATACATATTTCGAAATCCACTGAAAATAGGATCATTTTGGCGTAAAGAACATCTAAATTGGATTCCAAACGAGAAAGTTATGATCAAAATGGTGACATCGCGCGAGCTGTGCCGAACAGAACAACTGTGTCACTTTTCATAGCTTGTTACACATTTAAATCTTAGAGTGTTCTTGAGTTATTTATATGGATAGAAATTCAAGGAAGAAAGGATCGCGTGAGCGCAAGAATCACTCAAATCGAAGCTCAGATGTGGAAGTTATATGCGAAATGGTGAGACTGCGCAAGCTGCTTCAGACCAGTTCGACCACGACACATTGATTCGACCAAGCCATTTTGGTCGAACCACAGCCATTTTGTTCGAATCACATGCCTGGAGTGCAAAAAATCGCCGATTTCGATTTGACCATGGTTCGACCAAGCCCGAACCACATGCCTGGGACAACTCTAGACTAGATTTTTACACCCCTAGTGTGTGTTTCTACATGTTTTTCAAGAAAAAGTCCATCCAAGGTCCATAAGGAGAGCTTAAAAGTATAAAAGGGAATGTAGATCACATCAAGAATTGGATTGGAGAGAACCACAACACAATACTACACCCCACAATGGGGAATCACCCCCAACCATCATCCACATCCTTTCCTCCATCCATCCATCACTTTGAAGATTTGTCTGTGGAATCAAGAGGAGAACCAAGAGGAGGATTCAAGATGGAGAAGGACGCGACGACACCTAAATCTAGGTTTTTATCGTTTCCTAATTTATCTTGTATTTTCCAGACATATGGGTAAGATCTATCCAACCCCCATGATTGTTCTTCACAACATCATGGGCTAGAACCATTTTAATAGATCTAGGGTTATGAAGGTTTTATGAATTAATTAAACTATCTTGTGTGTCCTCCGTACAACACTACTTGTGGATTTATTTTACATATGATTGTGCTTTCTTAATCCATATTCACGGTCATTTTGTGCATCTTCAATTGCTATATAGAGTCTGAATATATATCTTGGTTGTAGATTGAGTGCGTTCACCGCTGAACAGGATTTCATGTTATGATTCTAAGTGAGGGGACTCCGAAGCTTTATTAGAACTATCATATATAAATGTTTATTAATTGAATAGAATTCGGGTTAGTAAGCAAGATAAAGAGGGTAATTTTTGTACCTATAAAAGGAGATCATATCGGGTTAGGTTCCAGACATGGGAAATAATTGATACTGATAGTACCTAGAAAGGGGGGTGAAATTACTTCTTTTGCTCCGAGGTTATTCACATGTGTTACACGCATATTTACTTGTGTCTATAGAGTAGATTTGCATGGTTTAGTGATGCGCCCATTGTCCACAAGGCAGAGTCGGCCTGCACTTGAGAGGGAAGTTAAGTAGTAAAACTGGATTACCCTAGAGCTATCTATTCTCCTACTTGATCCACTTTCGTATTCTTCTAGTGCTATTTTATTTTATTTATTATTTAATTTTCAACATATTATTTATTAGATAATCAACCTTAAAATCTTATTGCATTGTCTTAATTAATTTAGTAAATAATTAAATTGATAATACGTCGTCCTTTAGGTTCGATATTTAACTTGGTCGCTTGCTTAAGCTGCAATTGATATCCTTCATACTTGGTGATTAATTTTGCGTGCAAAGAAAATGCGCATCACAAATCAACAATTAAACTCGGACCCATCACTTGTTCATATGAATTGTCAAACAAAAATTCGATTTGCACCATGGATTCATATAAAAACGAGTTCAATCAACTCACCCACTTCAAAATCAAGTAATAGAACTTCAATCATAGGGTAATAGAGTCAAGAGAACATACCTTTCGATCCAGCCATGGCTTAATATGAGCAAGTATGAAGAATCCCCAAATTCAACGAGAAACCCTAGTTTTGCAAATAGAATGCTCCAAATTCATGATAAATAGAATGTGGGAAGTGTGGAAAGTGGTTTAATCAGAGCGAAATCGATCAAAATCGAAGTTTGGAAGATAGGATTTTTGGTTCGTAGAGGATTCGAGTGTGGGTGGAGTGCAAAATGATCGAAATAGGGATGAAATATTGCATTAAAACATTACTTACCTGCACGGTTCGACCCAAACCAGGTGGTCGAATCACCTTGTCGTGGTCGAATCAAGCTTCTGGATGATTTTCACCATTTGGTTAGACCCGAACTGTTGGTCGAACCAGAGTGTCATGGTCGAACCCGCCTATTACAAACTTTCAAGTGGCTGGTTCGACCCAAATTCCAGGTCGAATCGTACTATGCGTGGTTGAATCGACTTGTAACAAACTCTCTGATCGCTGGTTCGACTAGGGCTTTTGGTCGAACTCCGATCAAACCACCCCATGCTTGGTCGAATCGATCTGTAAGGATCTTTCAGGTCCATGGTTCGACTTGGGCTGCTCGGTTTGACCTATCTCATTGGTCGAATCGAGCCCCTGTACCTTCAAAATCCACTATTCTTGTCCCCTGCAAACTTCAAGCTAAAAAATGAACATTAGGTACCAACACAGAGTAAAAATTATACTAGAGAATCACTATGAAGACTCGTAAAACATGTGCATACACTCCGCATACGACTCAATAAATAAAACACCACTAAACATTAGGCAAATTGCAAAAAAATCGACACATCTAAACCGGTGAAAGTTTAAATATGCCACAAAAATCAACTTCCCTAACAAATGTTATAAAAAAAAGATTATACTCTCCGTGCTACGATGAGGTAAGTACATCACACCCCCCAAACTTAGTAGAAACTATAGTCGAAACTAAGTTTGCAAGAAGATGTAATTTCCGATGAGTAAGCATGCAAATATAAAATTTCTTACTCACACTAATGAAATAAAACAATAAAACAGGAGGAAAAGCCCCCCAACAGGTGCTCTTGTTTAACATCGGAGAGGCACGACGGTACCATATCAATGCAAGGTATCCTCAAAGACGATGCAAGCATCATCCGGCAACTTATAATGCTTCAATCGACGCCCATTCGCCGCTATGATGTCTCCATCTTTGTCCATGATTTTAAAACTCCGCCCTCCGCAGGCTCTATGGATAATGAATGGTCCCGTCCACTTTGATTTTAATTTTCCTACAAAGAGCTTCAAACGAGAGTTAAAAAATAATACCTTGTCATCTTGCTT
Organism: Pogostemon cablin; assembly: GCA_023678885.1. Classification (NCBI taxonomy): domain Eukaryota; kingdom Viridiplantae; phylum Streptophyta; class Magnoliopsida; order Lamiales; family Lamiaceae; genus Pogostemon; species Pogostemon cablin. The sequence goes on along the minus strand of CM042989.1, from coordinate 22,580,069 downwards.
GAATTCCCTGTAAGTGATCTTCGAATCATGCCATTTCTTCATTCTTTCCTTGTAGATCACCGAATTCTTGTAAGCTTAATTCCTGAACTCATCTAGATGATTGATTTGAGTCATTCTCAACTCCTTTTGATCCTTAAGACACAAGTTCAAGCTTCTCAATGTCCAAAAAGCTTTATGCTGAATCTCTACGGGTAAGTGGCACGGATTCCCATAGACAATTTGATAAGGGAACATGTTAAGCATAATCTTGTATGCAGTTCAGAACCCCCATAAAACATCATCGAGCTTCATAGCCTAATCTTTCCTATTAGTTCTGACTACTTTTTCCAAAATTTACTTCACTTGTTGGTTGGAGACCTCGGCTTTCCCATTAGCTTGAGGATGATAAGGTGTAGTGACCCTATACTTTACACCATAATCCTTGAGCACTCTCTCTAGATGCTTGTTGACAAAGTAGGTGTTGGATTGTATACTAAAAGCCTAGCTATAGTATGAACAATGTCATAACAATATTTGAAATGAGAATCATTGATCAAATGATTGCATCTTATAATTTATTTATATGCATGATGCAATAGTCCATTTACTTTATACTGTAGATAATATGTTGTGCGACAACACGCGGAAGATCATATTATCGGTTTCCTTATAAAGTATAAACAGATGCTCACAATCGAGATAGACGGGGACTCTCTATCGGTATGGTTGTAGTGTGGTTTGGTATTAGCTTGTCTTGGCTATAGAATCACATTAGTGCACTTGTGTGTATTGAGCAGGACCGCTTGAGATCGTTCGACTTATACTGACTTATAGAAGAACTTGATCTCTGTTATTATGGAAGTTCGTGCTCTTAATCCCTATACAATAACCTCGACACGTAGGGCAGTATGTGTTTCTTTGATTCATCAATGGGTGAGATTTATAAGTATTAAATCAACAAACTCGGTGAGTTGGGAAGTAGTGCTGTATCTATGGTGTGCTGTTGATTGTAGAAGGAATCCATGTCCGTCATAGGTTGATGATGTTCCCTTGAGGAGCTCATAAGGTTTATCATGTAAATCTTGCAAGTGGATTAATTTCCGGCATGATAATAAAGTTGAGTGGTACTACTCTCGGATGAGATATTAATTAATTTGAGTTGTCAGTAACTTAATTAATTAATGGACATTGTATATCTTAAACATGGGGAGACTATCGGGCTTATAATAAGAAGGAGCCCAGAACATAATTTGGGATTGGACGGGTAGTGCAGTAATAATATTTTAGTGGACTATATTATTATTATTGGATTTAATTAAAAGCTTTGGGCTAAGCTTGGTTAATTAAATTCAATTGAGGCCCAGCCCAATTTCTCCTCCTGGTCCCTGCTGTAACCCAAGTATATAAGTCATCTCAGTTCCTGTTAACCCTAAGTCACTGCCTCATTTGACATACGGGAGAAAACAGAGAGCAGATTGAGAGAACTCTGGGGATTGTTGACCACCCAACACCAGAGTTGACTTTGGGACATACGGTAGAAGATCAGAGGTGTTCATCACAGATCTTCATCCTCTACATCGACCCAGAAGTACGGTAAACGATTTTATTGCTTCCGCTGTTATTGTTTGCCTGAAATCCTTAAACGAATCACGTTGATCCACACGATCCAATTGCCAACAATGGTATCAGAGCTTGGTTTCGTGGTGAAACGTGAGCCGTTATCTCAGGGTTGATGTGATTATCAGATTATGTGATTTGATCTGGTTATTATCGTTTGTTTTGTGCTTCTTGTGATTTTATTTTCGCATGTTTGGAAGCATGTTTTTTGAGGCTAGGGATTTGGTATTATTATTGTTTAATCCATGAATCCTTATCTGCGATGTGTGTGCAATATGTGATCGTTGATTACTGGACATACATAACACACATCAAGATACACATCTGCATAACCAATCTGCTCTCTATCACCCTGTGTATCACACACACACGTTAAACGTGGCGATTGGCATCGTTGATGTCTGCAAGAAGATGAAGCCCCAGAAGTAACGATCGGGACCCGATGGACGACGGAGGCGCTGAAGGGTGGTCTCTGTTCGATGTCCAAATTCTGATTGGGCTAAGGCTGTTTCCAGGCGAGTCTGGGCTGAACGGTGGGCTCTGACCGGCGGCAAATGGAGAAAGACCAGTCAACCCTGGACAGATCGATGACAGCGATTGATGGGTGACAACTGACTGGCGATGGCTGGGGCATTCGGGGCAGATCGACGAAGATCCGGCACCACTGCTGGTGATTGTCGGCACGAAGAATCGTGCGACTGACGGAGTGGTGGCTGGCGGCGCGGGCGTGAAGAAGCGCTAGGCGGCGCTCGGCGGCGCTCGGCGTCATGGCTGCTGCATCTCTGTTGCACGGCTGGCGGTGGCAAGGTCAGCAATTGCAGGTGCTGCTGGGTTGCGGCGAGTCTGAGATTTCTTCCGAGCGTGTCGATCCTTTTCACGACGGCGACGTCTGTTGGTTGATCGAGGACTCGTCGGTGCTGATGGCGTCGCATCACGGTAGCGGTATACCCTGCGGGCTGGCGGTCTGGTCTCAATCGACGAAGAGCTCCGGCTGGGCGATTCAAGGCAGATCCAGGCGGATTGGGCAGATCGACGAAGAGGCTGGAGGCGCGTGGAAGTTGAGTCATCTGCGCGACTGAGGTGGTTGACGGCACTATTGCCGATAGCAGCGGGCACCCAGTCGTGGCGGTGATTGCTTGGCGCCGGCGATGACAGCTTTACTATCGTTTTAGTTCGTGGCGGCGCTGCGTGGCAGCACTGATGGAGCCTTTTCCGGGTGGCAGGCTGTGGGCGTGGTCGCCGGAAGCCACAAGCTAGCGTTGGGCACTGGCATGGCTTGGGGTGCGTCTGGTTCGGCTTCGGTAGGCTGACGGTCGTCCGCCGTCAGCTGCGGCACCTCGTCGGGCTGGTGTTTGCTGGTGAGTGTGCAGAGGCGGCTGTCAATTAGGGCACAAGACTGGAATATGGGCTACGGTTATGGGCTTGCAATTTTATGCTGTTCATGGGCCTGGTTTTAATTTATTTTGGGCTAGGTTTCAATATTTTCTCTATGGGCCAATTTTAATTAATGGGCCGGTCTGGGGATTGTATTTTAGGGCCCAATTCAGTAATGGATTCAAGGTTGCTCATTTATTTAACTTTGGTTTTGAGCTGTGAGGCCCAATTTTAATTAAATGGTTATGGGCTGCTGGGCCAATCCTGGTTTTAATTAATTGTGGGATAAATGTTGGGCCTGATTTTAAAATGGGCTGGATTTTTCATGCAAAACATAGGCAGGATAAATGAGTTTAATTATTTTATTAATGGGCTGCTCATTTTATGCTAATAATGTTTGGGTTAGCTGGGCCTATTTAAATGATCCAACATTTTATGCAATTAATTAATGATATATAACTGATTTAATTGTTTTAACTTGACAATTAATTGTTATATATGAAAGGCATGTTCTATGTGATTTATTTACTTAAATTGCTGTTAATAGAAGCATGTCTAAGTTGTATATTTTATTCTGGAATATTATATGCATGTTAAAAACCCTTGGTAATTAAATAATTAAGTGGGAGAGGGGATTGGTGAAAAATTCCCGCGGCATCCATTATTGGTTTGTAAGTGATGTGAGTAAACTTGCGTGTTGGCAAAAGGCCTTCCTCCCTAACGGATGAGTTTATTCACGGATCACTGGTACAGACTTCATTAAATAATTATTGTTTGTAATGTGGCACACAAACTTGCGTGTTGGCATTGGCCTTCCTCCCTAACGGATGAGTTTGTGTGCGGTTCACTAGTACAAACTAATAATAGATGATTGTAGGAAGCTATCTGAGCGCGTGTGTACTTCTCCAACTGTAAGGCACACAAGCTCGCGCAGTGGACTTGGGATCAAATAATGGTGTACACTTAGGTGTAAATAATTAGTATCCTCCCCAACGGAGTCACTGCTATTATTTGCATGGCTAAAAAGGAACCGACTATTAATTATTTTGTCATAAAGTTAGGTTGACAAATGAAATTAATGGGTAAAACCTTCTCTTGTAAATGTTCGGGTTTGTAAACGTCCACACTAACGTGGCTTGCAGACTCACGGTGCTTGAGATGTCGGTGAATTTATTTTTATATTGTTTTGAGGGAAACAATATAAAAGGATAAAATTCGAAGTTTTGATCGGTAAATTTTTTTGTGATTCTCAGAATTTCGAATGGTATTATCTCACTTATTATTAACTAAAAGAAATTATTTTACTTGTCCAAATTAGATGATTAGAAAAGAATCTTGGTTTTGAATTTTACTGCTTAAAAAAATACAAATGTATTCTCACATAAGACGTCTCATGATGCCTGTCAATGTCTCTAGTGAAGAGATGAGAGCTTCATAGAAATATGATGGTCTCATGTAACTCTTCGGATACTCGAGTAATTTAAAAGGCTCAACATCATGATAGAATCTGATGAATGAATTGGAAATACATGGAATAAAAGTTGAAGGGGAAACCTAAGTCAATTTTATTTTCCATAATTGCCTAGATGTTTTGAGTAAGTTCCACCTGAATTACAAGAGGATGTATATGGTGGGAAACTTCTGACAAAACATGTGGCAAAGGAAAGCCATTTTCATCATGATGTGAACAAGTTTAATATCTTATTTACTAATGGTTTAAACATGATTAGTGATGGCATCTACTGACTCGAACTGTGTAGATACTAGAATCACTAAATGTTTATCACTTAGTAAGGATAAGATTGTTATGACATGGGTAAAACTACAAAGGTAGTGGCTATTGCAGTGGGAGTTGTTTATTTATCTCATGATAAGAATAAACGATTGATTATAAGAAATTATCTTTACGTACGATTCATAGAAAGAATTTGATTTCGGTTTCTATGCATTAACGGATGGATACTTCATTTCATTTAAATGACATGGGCATAGTAATGAGAAATGAGGTTATGATTCGTTAAAGTACGTTGGTGGATAATATGTATACTCTTGAATCATGTACTTCCCACAGATGCAATAAACAATAATTAATAATGCATCTTCTAATATTAGTAAGAGAAAGGAACCTTCAAAGATGAACTAAACATACATTTGGCGTCTAAAATTAGTTCATTTTACTTGAGTAGGATTCAAAAGTTGATAGCCGATAGACCGTAAGGTTTATCTGAAGTGGAAACTATCGGACTTGCGAGTCTTGCTTGGAAGTAAAAATGATTAACTGTCTTTTAAAGGCTGTGGGGTTTAGAGCCAAAGATATATATGTTGGAATTAGTTCATTCTGATCAAGCGAACCTAACGATATCCAGGCGAGAGGTGGTTATGAATATTCCAAGATTATTCTGGATACCAATATATTTATTTGATGCACTGCATGTCTAAGTTCTTGGATTAATTCAAGAATTGAAAGGCTGATACATTGAAGCGTCATGGAAAATATATCATATCAATACGATTCAATCGTGATGATGAAAACCTCTTAGGATAGTTAGGAGCTATTAATCAGAAGTTGAGATTAAATCTCGAGTAGTCTACACCGGGCGAGCCCCAGCTGAATGGTGTGGTGGATAGAAGGAATAAGTCTCTTATGGTTATGATTAGATAGATGATGAATTATTTGGAATAATTAAATTCATTTTATGGATATGCCCTAGATACAGTAATTCGTGAAACGTTTGTCTGTATATGGGATATTCTAGAAAAATTGAGGGTGATTTATATAGTCCAAAAGATCGAAGGGTAATTGTTAACTCAATAACTAGATTTTTGGAAAAGGACTATGTAATAAATCACAAACCCATGTATAAGTTGTTCTAAAGGAAGTGAGAGGAAAACACGAAGTAGAAGTACCAAGTGTACAAGAGGATATACCACAAGGTAAACTGCAACACGTGTCACGTCTGATACACAATAAAATGTAGTGGCTGGTCGTAGTGGGAGGGTTGTTTGACAACTCGTAAATATATGTTTTGGGAGAATCGTGAGACTTGGTCCCTAGTGAACATGGTATTGTCCCACGGATACGACGTAGCACTACAAGATTAAAATGCGAAATCTTAGTAAGTTGCATTGAATGTTGAAATAGAATCTACGGATTCTATATTATGTCTGGGAGCTTATTAGACCACTAAATAGTGTAAAAGCTATTGGAAATGGTCATAGGAAATAAAAGAGGATCATTCGGAAAGGTGAAAACCTTGGAAGCAAAGCTTGTTGCGAAAAGATGTACTCAGAAAGAAATGGTTCGATTATGAGAAAACATGTTCGCTGGTAGCTATGCTTATGATGGTCCGGATTCTTTTATTTATTGCTGCTCATATTGAATTATGAGGAACAGCAAATAGATGTCAAGACAACTTTCCTGAATGGAAGTCTTGAGAAAAACATCTATGTGATGCAACCGGAGTGATTCATTGCAAAGTACTAATAGCATTTTGATAGTAAGCTTAAAAGTGTCCGGTGATGGACTGAAGCAAGCTTTAAGATCGTGAAGCATCTGTTTTGATTAGGTAATCCAGTGGCATGGATTTAAATTAATGAGCGGATGAGTCTTGTGTTTTGTAAAGAGTAACGGAAACGTGGGTGGTGGTTCTTGTACTATACATAGATAGTATCTTGCTCATTGGAGACAATGAAAGAGTATTATCGGGCGTATGGGTATGGTTAATAAAGCAGTAGTAATGAAGGACTTAAGAAAGGCAAAATACATCTTTTTGATCACGGTAATACGGATCACAAGAAAGGATATTTTGCTTATCTCAAGTTTCATAAAATGATACAGTCCATACTCATTTAGCATGTGAATAGACTTGCGCGTCGGCATTAGAGCCTTCCTCCCCATCGGATGAGTTTATTCATGGAATGCTATGAACGAAGTTGGATATCTGTTTTGCTGTATGCAGAACAGTGGGTATCAACGTAACCCGGAACAAGAATGATGAACTGCGGTAAGACATATATGAAGTGCCTGAGAAGGACTGGAAATCATATATATACTTACTGAGCAGATTCACTGCTTCTTGTGGATTACGTAGATTCAGATTTTTTAGTCAGATTGGACGGTAGTAAATTCTCCTCAAAGGTTATGTGTTTAATCTTAGGAAGTAGAGTCATAATGTGGAGGAGTGTTATATAGAAATATATTTCAGACTCCGGACTCCATCATGGAAAGATGATAAATTGGAGCCTATGAGGCTGCCAAAGTATCTATATGACTCTAGAAACTTCAAGATGAACTTTAAAGTGTTTCTAAGTTTGCCCAAAGATATCACAATTTACATTGATGATATTGGTGCAGTTGCAAACTTGAAGAAATCACAAGTCCATAAGGCAATTAAACACATGGAGCGCGAGTACCACCTGTTACGAGAAATCGTATAATGAGGGGAAGGTTGTTGTCGCCTAGATTGCATCGGATGATGACTTAATAAATCCATTTACAAGGACCTTAAGGCGAGAGCTTTTAATGGTCGTGTAGTGGGAGTAGGAATCAGATGTATGGCAGAAGACATGACAGCATAGTCTTTTAGCATAAGTGGGAGATTGTTGGATTGTATACTAAAAGCCTAGCTATAGTATGAACAATGTCATAACAATATTTGAAATGAGAATCATTGATCAAATGATTGCATCTTATAATTTATTTATATGCATGATGCAATAGTCCATTTACTTTATACTGTAGATAATATGTTGTGCGACAACACGCGGAAGATCATATTATCGGTTTCCTTATAAAGTATAAACAGATGCTCACAACCGAGATAGACGGGGACTCTCTATCGGTATGGTTGTAGTGTGGTTTGGTATTAGCTTGTCTTGGCTATAGAATCACATTAGTGCACTTGTGTGTATTGAGCAGGACCGCTTGAGATCGTTCGACTTATACTGACTTATAGAAGAACTTGATCTCTGTTATTATGGAAGTTCGTGCTCTTAATCCCTATACAATAACCTCGACACGTAGGGCAGTATGTGTTTCTTTGATTCATCAATGGGTGAGATTTATAAGTATTAAATCAACAAACTCGGTGAGTTGGGAAGTAGTGCTGTATCTATGGTGTGCTGTTGATTGTAGAAGGAATCCATGTCCGTCATAGGTTGATGATGTTCCCTTGAGGAGCTCATAAGGTTTATCATGTAAATCTTGCAAGTGGATTAATTTCCGGCATGATAATAAAGTTGAGTGGTACTACTCTCGGATGAGATATTAATTAATTTGAGTTGTCAGTAACTTAATTAATTAATGGACATTGTATATCTTAAACATGGGGAGACTATCGGGCTTATAATAAGAAGGAGCCCAGAACATAATTTGGGATTGGACGGGTAGTGCAGTAATAATATTTTAGTGGACTATATTATTATTATTGGATTTAATTAAAAGCTTTGGGCTAAGCTTGGTTAATTAAATTCAATTGAGGCCCAGCCCAATTTCTCCTCCTGGTCCCTGCTGTAGCCCAAGTATATAAGTCATCTCAGTTCCTGTTAACCCTAAGTCACTGCCTCATTTGACATACGGGAGAAAACAGAGAGCAGATTGAGAGAACTCTGGGGATTGTTGACCACCCAACACCAGAGTTGACTTTGGGACATACGGTAGAAGATCAGAGGTGTTCATCACAGATCTTCATCCTCTACATCGACCCAGAAGTACAGTAAATGGTTTTATTGCTTCCGCTGTTATTGTTTGCCTGAAATCCTTAAACGAATCACGTTGATCCACACGATCCAATTGCCAACAGTAGGAACCTCCATCGCTTACAAGTGCTCTAAGGACTCCATAGTGGGCAAAAATATGCTTCTTTAGAAAAGACAACACAGTCTTTAAATCATTCATGCAGGTAGGAATGGCTTCCACCAACTTAGAAACATAGTCCACAGCAAGAAGGATGCATAGGAATCTGTTAGATGGGGGAAATGGCCCCATAAAATCAATCCCCCACACATCGAAGATCTTTATAATAATGCTAGGCTGAAGTGGCATCTCATCTCTTCTACTTATGTTTCCCATCCGTTGACATCTATTGCATGTCGCTACATAGGATTCACAGTCTTTAAACAAAGTAGGCCAATAAAGAGTAGATTGAAGTACCTTAGCTGCCGTCTTTTGAGCTACGAAATGCCCTTCATTAGGTTGTGCATGGCAAAAATCGAGGACAATCTCCATCTCTATCTCAGGCATACACCCACGGACTATAGAATCCGTACAAATCTTATAGATGAACGGATCATACCATATGAATGTCTCAACATCCCTCTTAAACTTCTCAAGTTGATAACCTGTTGAGATCTCTTGGAATTTCTACTATGGCAATGTAGTTGACATAATCCGCATACCATGGATCCACTCATTGAGGAGCAACTACACACGTTCTTTCCGCTCCTTTAGCAAACACCACCATGATCTTCTCATCAGGGAACATCTCTTCTATGTATTCGAAAGAATCATCACAATGCTCCCTTGTCTCCAACCTTGATTGGTGATCCGCCAACACATTATCCATTCCTTTCTTATCTCAGATCTCCATATCAAATTCCTGCAGGAGAAGGATCCATCTAATGATCCTTGGCTTCGCTTCCTTCTTTTCCATTAAGTACCGGATCGCATCCGTATACACAATGGTCTTCATGCCAACCAAATACTGTCAAAACTTATTAAATGCATACACCACAGCTGGAAACTCATTTTCAATGACAATATAGTTCTTTTGTGCTGCATCAAAAGTCTTACTCGCATAGTAGATGGCACATAACTTCTTCTCATTCATCTACCCAATCACCACTCCAAGTTCTTGATCACTTGCATCATACATAAGTATATACGGTTGAGTCCAATCCGGTGTGATCAAGATAGGCGCAGTAATAAGTGCCTTCTTCAAAACCTGAAAAGTTGTTAGGCATTCATAATCAAAAATAAATGGAACATCATTTTCAAGTAAGTGAGACAATGGTTTGGAGTATTTTGAGAAGTCTTTGATAAATCTCCTATAAAATCCTACGTGTTCAAGGAAGGACAACACTCATTTTTCATTAGTAGGTGGTGGAAGCTTATGAATCGCCACCACCTTTGCTCTATCCACCTGCAATCCCTTAGCCGAAATATGGTGTCCAAGAATAATCCCATCTCTCACCATGAAGTGGCACTTCTCCCAATTCAAGACAAGATTGGTTCCTTGACACCTTTTCAATACAGTAGATAGGTTAGATAAACAAATATCAAATGAGGAACCAAATGCAAAAAAATCATCCATAAACAGCTCCATGATCTTTTCTGACAACCCATCAAATATGGCCATCATGCAACGCTGAAATAGAGCAGGTGCATTACACAATCCAAAAGGCATCTTCCTAAAGGCAAAAGTTCCATATGGGCAAGTGAAAGTAGTATTTTCCTGGTCTTCGGGTGCTATCATAATCTGATTATAACCCGAGTACCCATCCAAGAAATAGTAAAACTCATACCCTGCAAGACGATCAAGCAGTTGATCCATGAAAGGAAGAGGGAAGTGGTCTTTGCATGTATTTTCATTCAGTTTTTGGTAGTCACTACACACACGCCATCCCATAGGAATCCTAGTGGCTAGAGTCTCTCCATCATCGGCTTTCAAAATAGTCATGCCCCCTTTTTAGCTACAACATGCAATGGACTCACATGGGGACTATCACTAATCGGATAAATAATTCCTGCGTCTAGCCATGTTAGGATTTGCTTCATAATCACTTCTTGAATAATGAGATTAACTCTCTACTGATTCTGAATGCTACTCTGAGCCTCATCAAACAATCTTATCTTATGCATGCAATATGATGGACTAATACCTTTCAAATCATCAAGAGACCAACCAATTGTAGACTTATACTTCCTAAACACATCTAATAACTCATCGAGTTGATCATTAGTTAGAGAAGCAGATACAATTACCAGATATGTTTCATTGTCACCTAGATAGGCATACTTCAAGTGTTCCGGTAGTGATTTCAACTCCTCATTCTTTTCTTCTTTTGCTATGCTTTCTCTATCCAAAGGTAAGTATTTTCTAGTCCACTTCACCTCTTCAAACTTGGTTCTTTTTTATTCATACCTGTCATCACCCAAAGCAAGTAGGCTTTCCAGAAAATCAATACATACCTCGTTGGAGAGCTCATCTAGCTCTGCGGTGGGAAAAGTAAGAGACTCCATCAAGCATGTCTCCAAGGGATCCTTAGAAAGGATCAAAGCCATATCTTCTTTCACGATCTCCTCCACCACATCGATGCTGTGACACTGCGTTTCCATCGGCATTTTCATTGCTTTATCAAGGTTAAACAGAAACTCTTCTTAATCTATGCGCATCCTTAGCTCACCCTTTTGAACATCAATCATAGCTCCAGCCATAGCAAGGAATGGTCTCCCTAAGATAAGGGGAACATTATCCTTGTCATCCTCCATCTTGAGTACAAGAAAGTCCACAGGAAAGACTAGTTTCTCTACTTTCACTAGAACATCTTCAATCATCCCTTCGGAAAAGTCATAGACCTATCCGCCAATCGTAGAGCAATCGTTGTGGGAGTTAACTCCCCCAAACCAAGCCTTTGAAATATCGACAAGGGCATCAAATTGATACTTGCCGCAAGATCGCACAAGGCTCGTCATGCCGCCCCTTCCCAATTTCACATAGAATAGTGAAGCTCCCCGGATCTTTTAACTTCGCTGGCAGCTTCCTCTGTATGATCGAGATGCAGTTCTTAGACAAATTTACTATCTCAATTCTGTTCAAACTTCTCTTCTTTAAAAGTAAATCCGTTAGGAAGCGGGCATAATATGACATCTCTAAGAGTGCTTCAGAAAAAAATGAATGCTCAAGCTTATCTTGTTTATGATATCTGAAAACTTCTTGAACTTTTCTTCCAATCCCTTCTTGACTAGCTTGAAAGGAAATGAATGGGGTATATTAGTTTTGGGAATCCCCATTCATCACGTTCAACCTTCTCCGCTTTATCCTTTTCGACTCTCAATCTCTTTGCTCTTTTCCATTTCTTTTCTGCTATAAGCTCAGTATTCTGCTCTTTGGATGATACTGGAGTAGCATTAACATCAAGTAAAGCATTCGCTATGGAAAATGATACCGAACGAAGTGGTTTGACTGGTCGAACCAGGTGAGTAGTGGTCAAACCGTGCATCAGAAAGTGCTTTCTCTCCCGGACAGGCCGGTTTGACCACAGTTCGACCTAAAGGGTTGGTTGAACCGCGCTTCTGAAAAATATAGTGCTTTGGATAGGGTGGTTCAACCACGGTTCAACCAGCAGGTTTGGTCGAACCAAATCGATCATGGTTGAACCGCTTGGTTGGGATCTCCGGAGGTTGCCCAGGTGTCTGGTTCAACCTTCTCAGTGCGGTTTGACAGTCTGTGTTGGTCGAATTGAGGTCGAATCAGGCTCTTAGAGCTTCAGAACTCATTTTCGGCATCATCAGTCCCTTTTACTGTGTTCCAGATCTTAACGTAATGGCATGGCACTATTTTGGATTTGCTATACTTTGCGATGGAAACTTACCATTCTCCACGGTTTGCGTCAATTGGTTAATATTCCCGGCCATTTCTCCTATCAACAATATCAAGTCTTTCATTTGCTTAGAGATATCTTCATGATTTGTATCAATTTTCTTTTCAAGCTTGGCCTCTAGACGATCTACTCTTGCATCATTCATTGCCACTGTATCCTCAAAACTAGGTTTTTCTTCTTCTACCTTAGCACCCAGATCAATTCCACTAGGAGGTTGTACTGCTGTATTAGGATCTCTCCATGAAAACTCTGGCTCCTTGGTTGTTGATAATTACCCGGGGGACCACGATTATTGTAGTTCCCTTGGTAATTCTGGTTTCCTTGATTCTAGAACCTCGTTCCTTGAATACTTTGACCCATGACATAGTTCGCCTCTTCCAATTCCTCTTGGCTAGCTCCTTTATTACACACATCCTGCTGCATAATTGGTACTCGCTGAGCTATGTCAGTAATCTGGACACAAGTAACTTGTTGATATTAGCCAAACTAGAAATGATCTCATCTTCCCTACTTAACTTTACCATCGTGTGCTCAACCTGCACTACTTTTCCAAGAACATAAGTGTCTCTCACTCTATCAGTTGGCCAATCTCTTGAATTCATCGAAATATCCTCGAAGAGCTTTTCGACCTCAATGGATGACTTTGTAAGCAATGCTCCATTTGATGAAGCATCTAGTAAAACTGGAGAATCACAGTCCAATCCGCTATAGAAAATACTGATGTATTGAGCTTTAGATAGCCCTGTTGGGTTGTATACTAAAAGTCTAGCTTTAGTATGAATAATTTTATAACAATATTTGAAATGAGAATCATATGATCAAATGATTGCATCTTATAATTTATTTTATATGTATAATGCAATAGTCCATTTACTTTATACTGTAGATAATATGTTGTGTGACAACACGCGGAAGATCATATTATTGGTTTCCTTATAAAGTATAAACAGATGATCACAACCGAGATAGACGGGGACTCTCTATCGGTATGGTTGTAGTGTGATTTGGTATTAGTTTGTCTTGACTATAAAATCACGTTAGTATGCTTTGTGCATATTGAGTAGGATCGCCTGAGATCGTTCGTCTTATACTGACTATATAGTAGAACTTGATCTCTGTTATTATGGAAGTTCGTGCTCTTAATCCCTATACAATAACCTTGACACGTAGGGCAGTATGTATTTCTTTGATTCATCAATGGGTGAGATTTATAAGTATTAAATCAACAAACTCAATGAGTTGGGAAATAGTGTTATATCTATGGTGTGCTGTTGATTGTAGAAGGAATCCATGTCCGACATAGGTTGATGATGTCCCCTTGAGGAGCTCATAAGGTTTATCATGTAAATCTTGCAAGTGGATTAATTTTCGGCATGATAATAAGGTTGAGTGGTACTACTCTCAGATAAGATATTAATTAATTTGAGTTGTCAGTAACTTAATTAATTAATGGGCATTGTATATCTTAAACATGGGGAGACTTCGGGCTCATAATAAGAAGGAGCCCAAAACGTAATTTTGGGTTGGAATGGGTAGTGCAGTAATAATAATTTAGTGGACTTTATTATTATTATTATTGGATTAAATATAAGCTTTGGGCTAAGCTTGGATATTTAATCCAATGGAGGCCCAACTCCAATTCTTCTCCTGATCCCTGCTGTAGCCCAGTATATAAGTGAACTCAGCCTCTTGGAACCCTAAGATTTTTCCTGCGCCTCTTTTGACGTGAGAAGGGAAAGAAGCAGATTGAGAGATCCTGCAGACTGTTGCCCACACAACAGCAGGATCACACTTGGGACATACAATAGAAGATCAGAGGTAATTCTCTGCAGCGATTCATCCTCTACATCAACCCAGAAGTACGATAAACCTATTTTAATTACTTTCGCTGATTGTTTGCCTGAAATCCTAACGATCACGTTTGAACCACAAGATCCAATTGCCAACAATTGGTATCAGAGCCTGGTTTCTTGGTGAAACGTTATTAGTAAGGATAAGTTTTTGTGATTATTTGATTAATTGTTTTAATCTGGCTTTAATCACATGTTAATTGAGCCATTCGTGTGTTCCTTATCGAGAATCAGGCTGTGTGTTTGGGTTTTGATATGTGTCCTTAATTCATGTGAATTGTGTGGTTATTGTTGACTGTATACACTGTACACACATATTACATACACCAAGAAGTCTGTCTATTGTCCACTTCACACACGCACACCCTGCTCGATGGGTGTGCATCTCGGCGGCGCGTGGACATCTGATGAGGTGGCGGCGTCTGATCGGCACTGACAATCAATGACTGGTGGCTTCGGCCAGACCAGATCTGTCATAGCGGTGCTGGAAAGGCGTGAGGCTTCGACTGAATGTGGCGAGTGGTGATTTGATATTGACGCGGCGATGACTTCACGGCAAGGAGAGTCTGGGCGATGCGTCGGCGTGACATGGAGACTCACCGACTGTCGACGGCAGCGGTGAGGGCAGTGGTCAGTGTAGCATTGTTTTGAGCAGCGGCGGAGTGCATTTCTGGACTGCCATCGCTCGGCTGGATGGCGACGGCGATGAATCTGGGCAATTCAAATTTTGGTGGGCTGATGGTGATTTTACTTAGATCAGCGGCACCGAATCTTGGCCGATTCTGAGCAGACGGGTGGATGGACGGCGACAGACTGATGGAACAACGTTCCGGGCAGATTGTCAGAGATGAGCACTGGAGACGACTCCATGAACACGATCCGCTGCAATTTTGCAGCGATTGTGACTCTTACCGGCTGGGAGCTGCACGGCGGGAGTAGATCGGAGTGGATCTGGTGACGTCTAATGGCTGCGCGTCTGTGTGCATGGTCGCGGTGGCAGCGGCGCCTGGCTACCGGGCATTGCGCGCGATGCGGACTGTTGGCGCCGTTCCGGTGGGCTAAAGCAGAAGGACAGATCGCGACGATGCGTAGTGGCGGTGGACCCTCGAACGGAGCAGGTGCGGCTGATCCCAGTTGGTTGCGCCGGCAGTGTGCTGCAGTCGTGCCGCTGTTCGACTTTCAAGCTTGGTTTTCGGAGGCTGTCGATTGGCGGCATGTGCGTCGCTGGCATTCATGGCGGCCGATAAGGATGGTCGCCAGCTTGATTTCGATGGCGATGTCGTGGCAGATGGGCGCTGCTGGAAGATCATGCACGGTCGGCGAATGAGGACACCGGCAACAGTTCGTTGGCGGTATTTGATCGGCTGGCAGGGACGGATGAAGGCGGCTGTTGTTAGGGCAACAACATTGTATTTGGGCTGTCCCTGGGCCTTATTCCTTTTTAATTTGGTTTTGGGCTGTTGGGCCCAATTTAATTATGATGCTAATGGGCTGATGGGCTTATTATTAATTGCTGGATATATAGGCTTGGTGGATTTATTTGTTTTTGGGCTGAGTATATGGGCCATGGACAATGGGCTTGATTATTTATTTAGTCTGCTGCTCATTTTGTGCTTTTTTGTTGCTTTTGGGCCTATTTAATTGATCCACTATTTATTATGCAATTAATTGATAATATAATTGATTTAATTGTTTTACTTGACAATTAATTGTTATATATGAAAGACATGTTCTATGTGATTTATTTATTTAAATTAATTGAAATAGAAGCATGCTAAGTTGTATATTTTATTCAGGAATATTATATGCATGTTAAAAACCCTCGGTGTTAAATAACTAAGTGGGAGAGGGGATTGGTAATTAATTCCCACGGCCTCCATTATTGGTTTGTAAGTGATGTGAGTAAACTTGCGCGTTGGCAATAGAGCCTTCCTCCCTAACGGATGAGTTTATTCACGGATCACAGGTACAAACTTCTTTAAATAATTATTGTTTGTAATGTGATGCATATGAACTTGCGCGTTGGCTATAGTGCCTTCCTCCCTAACGGATGAGCTTATATGCGGTTCACTAGTACAAACTTATATAATTGATGGTTGTAGAAAGTTATCTGAGCGCGTGTGTACTTCTCCAATATTAAGGCACATAAGCCTGGGCAGCGGACTTGGAATCAAATAATGGTGCACACTTAGATGTAAATAATTAGTATCCTCCCCAACGGAGTCACTACTATTATTTGCATGGCTAAAGAGGAACGATTATCATAAAGTTAGGTTGACAAATGAAATTAATGGGTAAAATCTTCTCTTGTAAATGTTCGGGTTTGTAAACGTCCACACTAACGTGGCTTGCAGACTCACGGTGCTTGAGATGTCGGTGAATTTTATTTTTATATTATTTTGAGGGAATCAATATAAAAGGATAAAATTCGAAGTTTTGATCGGTAAATTAATTTGTGATTCTCTGAATTTCAAATGGTTTTATTTCACTAGTTGTTAACTAAAAGAAATAATATTTACTTGTCCAAATTAGATGATTAGAAAAGAATCTTGGGTTTGAATTTTACTGCTTAAGAAAATACAAATGTGTTCTCACAAAGGACGTCTCATGATGTTTTTCTAAAGTCTCTAGTGAAGAGATGAGAGGTTCATAGAAATATGATGATCTCATGTAACTCTTCAGATACTTGAGTAATTTAAAAGGTGATAGGTCATGATAGAATTCGATGAATGAATTGGAAATATATGGAATAGAAGTTGAAAGGGAAACCTAAGTCAATTTTCACTATGCCAAAACTGTGGAAAGACTACGGTGGAATAACAACGGAAAATTGAAAACCCGTTGTTATATGGGCCAAAAAGAGCTGAAAATGAATACCCATTGTTAAAATATAAAAAAACGCGCATTAACAACGGGTAAATGAATACCCATTGTTAAAATATAAAAAAACGCGCATTAACAACGGGTATTTTCTTCCGTTGTTGTATGCCCGTTGTTAATGTAATTTCTATCATTTTTTTTAAATTTTCTAGTTTAATTTATAAAAATATTCTAAGGGTATAAATATAGCACAAGAGAATTTCTCTTCGTTCTCCCAAAGCCCTAGCAGAGACAACGCTGTTAGGGACAGCTGATGACCGGCGGCGCTGCAGAGACGACCGGCGGCGATGAAGAGACGACTAATGGCTACCACCGAACGATCCCCACTCTGCTCGACGAGGTATTTTTTCTTGCCCTAGAATCAGCGTTCTTCATTTCTCCCTGCCATACAAGAGACGGTCGACAATTTCATTTTTTTAGCTTTCTACGTTTCTTAATTTCACTCTCTCCATCCTTCTTTGCGCCGGAGCCAGCGACACCCTCTCTGCCCGACATTCTTCCCTAATACAAGCGCTACTTATGATTTTTTTGGCCGTGAAATTCATCCGGCTAAACTCTCTAGCCGTGAAAATCATCCGTGGAACCTCTTCATCCTGCGAACCACTCCAACCCTAAACGAAACCACGGTTGGTACCTTCTTGCAGCAGTTGTATTGTCGGGTGTTTCCATAGTCCCCTGTTAATCCACCATCGGCGCACCGGTACCCTTCTTCCAGCAGCATCTTTGACCTCTCCACTGCTACACCTTTATAATTATTTCCCTCTTACCCTATTTTTTATTTCGTTGAAGGCAATGCTCTATTCCCTAAATATCTGTGTGGTTTCTGTAACATTTTGTTGATTAATGTGTTGGGTACAGATCTTGTGGATTAATGTGGTGATTATAGTTTTCAATTGTGCAATTAGGGCTATTCATTCTCATTCTCCAACCTTGCCCATTTCTTCAAAGTTATGTAAATATACTGACTATGGATTGTTGTAAGAGGATTGTTCTTTATAGATTTCTTTGAAGTTTGCTTTCTGAGTTATTTTTTTTTATCTACACTCCCACTGTGAAATTTATGTTCATTCTCTGTTGTGTATTGTTTCTCTGTTAGAGGTGAATTATTCAATATTTTGATTTGGCTTGCAATGTTTTGCTTCTACAGCTGCTTCCTGGTTAAATTATTATGATATGTTAGCCTTGATCTAAGGCTGATATAAAGTTATGATTTGGTGTGAGGTTTGTGTTTAATAGTTGAAATTGGGCTAGAATTCCTTTTTTCTTGAAGAAACTTCATGTTATCTTATTAATTCAACAATGAGAATGAGTATTCAGGATGTGTTTCAGGAAATATTTTTGTCATATGTGAATTGATTTGCGGCTGTGAGACTTGCCTTTATCTTATTATTTAATCTTCTTTTCTTCGTATTTTGATTGAATGAAGGAAATTCTTGTTCGAAAACTTTACATAATGTCTTTTTAAGATTATTTCCACAAAAGTAATAAAAGATTGACAATGAGCAATGAATAATGGTTTGTAAAATGCATCTATGTGCTACTGAACCTCTTCATCCTCACCAACACATATTCATATTTATGTTCCTCATGGTTAGAGCCATCCCAAAGATACCACTTATGCCTCTTGCTTCGGCTATCAATATGTACTTCACCAATCAAATAAAATTTTGAATATTAATCAGTCATGTGGATAGTGGATCTTAATTAGATTTGTTTATCTCCTTAAATATTTAGTTTGATACACATTTTATTTGTATGAGCAGGTTATTTGAATGGGCAGGTTATTTCAGTCCTGCCCAAGTTATGCTTTTTCGTTATTTCATTAGTATATTACTACTTGACATCTTCATTAGTTATATGTTGTTATTGATAGAGTTTCCCTTAAAAAATTGGAAGGTGTGAAAGTTTAAGATGACAAATATCGTAAAAGTTTTCTATTAAATAACAGTTACATGCAAATTTTATCCATATTCTCCCCTTTCAGTTCCGTTATTTTCTAAACTAACTATTTTTTGTTAAATTTCAAGCAATAAATGGCAAAATCAAAATTCAGTGAAGAAGAACTTGAGCTATGAGCTGCATTTACGAAGACTTGAGTTCTCCAATTGAAGCAAGATTGAAAGGCCTTCTCTCCCAGGTTGCCCTTTAAGAGAAAGTCAGTAAAATGGCTCTGATTGAGTACTACGTCGCCATTCCTTCTGCTACTCTATAAGTCAGTTTGAAATAATTCTGCTACTCTCTTTTATGTGTTGATTAGGAGTTCTTTTTTTTAGTTGGGGAAAGATTGCCATTGAGTTTGGACTTGTTGTAGTTTTGCTTTAATGATTTTGTAGAAATTATACTGTTGTGATGAATTCTACTCGGTATATTGCCTTGACTTTGTGTATAATATTAATTGTATTAGTATGATTATGGTGGTAAGTGAGTGGCAGAATTCTTGTTTCCTCTACTGCGTACCAATAGTCTCATTTCAGCCTATAGAGTGCTGTCTTTTCCCTCAAATATAACAAGTTTTAGATTGCATCTTGATTTTGTTATGCATTTCGTTCCGGAGTTTTTGCACTAAGTAGAAGAATGCTGAATGCCTCTAAATTTTTGTGTACTTTTCCCATTACCTAATATGTTCACACTTTGCAATGTAATCATTATTTATGATCAGTAAATGTAACAACGTTTCTCACTCTTCATCGGATAGAGGTCTGTCTTTCATTTCTATTACCTATGCCATCTGATTCAATACTTAGATTAGAAGTAGGTGATGATTTTGACAATTCGATATATGTCTTGCAAGTTATGAGAATTTAACTAACATACATGATTTGTTGAACTTCTATATTAGTCATTGTTTGTAAGTTCTGTCTTATGAAAATTTTATCATGCCTATATGCTTATGTTTGTTACTATTTTGTTCCTTATTCACGTTTGGTTGTTGAGGTGGATTGATTTTGATTTGAAATTTTGTGGTTTATCTACTTATGATTTAATCTTTACCTTGGGGTTTAATCCTTATATTAAGATATTATTGCAATTTCATTGTTATGGTTATTGAATTATTTTATCTATAAGTTTAGATTTGCCATTAGGGTTTAGGGATGATTTTTTGAGTATAGTTGTCAGTTTCACTATAATTAAGATTAAGGAGGTTCTACATGGAAATGGTTCTATAGAATACTCTTTCTATTGGAAAAGATACATATAATTTTTCCTCTATGATTTTTACAAGTTAAATCTGCTAATAGATAATGAAGAGTATTTTGTACATGGCCCTTGTTAAGAGTTCATTAACTTGGAAAACTGCTAAAAAACTTAATGTATTTATCTTTAGTAAAGTATATAATTGTATAGATTAAAATATCATTTATAAGATTTATTTTTTATTACTATTTCTCCTTTACAATATAATGTAACACAATTACTGATTGCTCTTTATAGGTTTATTTGAAAAATCAAATACTTCATGTAAAGCAGATCCTTCAATCAGGAAAAAGAGAAAGCAGAGAGAATTAAATCTTTCCGAACCAAATGGCTATAAAGAAGTTCAAACAGCCAATTCTGATTGCTCTGTTTCACACTCAAAGCGAGAAAGGTATTACTAATGTCCTCAGTATACTGAAAATTTTCTTTAGGTGGTATTTGTTCTTTAACTTTAAGATATTCACCAAAAAGACCACATTTCTTAAATAGGAAACAGAGACCAACAATATGAATCAAATAGTTGATTGAGTTTGCTTTGTTTATCTTACCTTGTTAGCATTTTGATTGAGTTTGCTTGGTTTATCATGCCAAAAGCTTTTCTCAAATCAGAACACCCAACTTCAACGGTAGTTGCGCGCCAAGATTCATTTAATATCAATGTGCCATCTTTAGATCGCATTTTTTTGCTAAAATTACACTGGTAATTCAGATAGCAGTGGTTATCTTGATTGTGTCTTGGCTTAAGTGAGATAGGATTATGATGGATAACGTTTCCTTGTAAAGTGAAGTGCAGATACCATGTTTAAATAGTGTGCTAACCACTTTATGCTTGAATATAAATGATTAAAATCTGGCATCTCCAACCACTTAACACCTATCTCAAGTTTCAGATCCTCTTCCTTTTAGTGAATTGAATATTGTTGCGTATGGCATGCTGGCAGGTTGAGTTTTCTGCTGAGACGGGAAAAATACTCAAGTAATACAGAGAAAAGTTATACTATTTCAAATGTTGTTGCTCGAACAAAGGTGAGTTTGAAGCTTTGTGATTTATGATATTAATTGACTCTCTTATTAGTGTCATATTGTACTTGTACAGGTAGTAACTAACTATGCTGACTTGAAACTTATTGGTTATATCATTAGACCTGCTAATTTTTTTTTGGTTTTGGAGTACTGCAGACTGAACATATTATTGCATATCTAAATTTGGAACTTATTTCTCTATATGATACAAACTCCAAAATAGAGCCCTGCATGGTTAACATATGTTGCAGAATTTTTCATATCTTTTCCTGTATGATTTAATCAATGCATCTACTGAAGGAAAACATTAATTCATGTGTATGAAAAGTTTATCAATGCATCTATTCCTGTATGATTAAATCAATGCATCTACTTGGTGGCTATTTCCCGATTACTATTGGAGATATCTTGGACGACATTATTCATGAAAAGTTTATCTTTGTATGTGCTTATATTTTTTTTGGTTCACATACACATGCTTATCTTCGTATTTCATGATCAGTTTTGATGTCCTAATTACTGTTAATTATATTACTTGTTAATTATGTCTCTAATACTATCTTTAAATCATAGTAACTGGTTTTAATGAATTTTTGTAGGTTAATGGCTAAAAATATCATTGATATGGAAGAATGGAGGTGGAGATTAGAATTGTGTATATTCTCGTTATAATTTGCGGCAAGGCCCTATATGAAGAATACATTTAGAAGTACAAGATTGTGATAGATTTGTGTAATAATGTGTTTCTATTAGATTGTTTGTGTGAGGCTCATGAGATGTAATTGTAATAACATGATATTGATTTAGTTGTTGTGTCGGAGAATACATTAGAGATTTTTTGTTAAATTTTTAGTGTAATGATGTTTTGTATTGATGAATTTTTCAATAATATATTATAAATTTTTTATTTTTTATTAAATTTTGGAGCAGGTTAAATTAAAAAAAAGAAGTTAAATGGCTATGACAATGGTGGTTTCCCGTTAAAAGTTGCATGTTTTAATAATACCTCAAACAACAACGGGGATACCACCTAAGACTACGGAGATACCCCGTTGTTAAAGATAAGATACGACAACGGGTTGAATTCCGTTGTTAAAAGTGTTGAACCTTTAACAACTCCCGGATTGACCACGGAGTTTCAGAGTTACGACAACGGGGAATCACCGTTGTCTTAGTGAGATAGAACAACGGGGATATCACTAACAACAATGGGGATACCCCGTTGTGAAAGAGAAGCTACAACAACGGGTCAAAAACCGTTGTTAAAAGTGTGGTACCTTTAACAACTCCCAGATTGACAACGAAGCTTCAGGGCTACGACAACGGGGATAATCCGTTGTTGTAGAGGGCTACGACAACGGGGATTCCCCATTGTTAAAATATATTTTTGTGACCAACACTTGATTTAACAACGGATATTTAGAGCTACGACAACGGGGATACACCGTCGTTAAAAGTATGCTACGACAACGGTTCAAACACCGTTGTTAAAAGTCTGGACCTTTAACAACTGCCGGGTTAACAACGGAGTTTTTGGGGCTACGACAACGGGGATTCTCCGTTGTCTTTCCACAGTTTTGGCATAGTGTTTATTCTCCATAATTATCTAGATGTTTTGAGTGAGTTCCACCTGAATTATAAGAGGATGTAAATGGTGGGAAACTTCTGACAAAGCATATGGTAAAGGAAAGCCATTTTCATCATGATGTGAACAAGTTTAATATCTTATTTACTAGTGGTTTAAACATGATTAGTGATGGCATCTACTGACACGAACTGTGTAGATACTGGAATCACTAAATGTTTATAACTAAATAAGAATAAGATTGTTATGACATGGGTAAAACTACAAAGGTAGTGACTATTGCAGTGGGAGTTGTTTATTTATCTCATGATAAAAATAAACGATTGATTATGAGAAATTGTCTTTACGTACGTTTCATAGAAAGAATTTGATTTCGGTTTCTATGCTTTATCGGATGGATACTTCATTTCATTTAAATGATATGGTCATAGTGATGAGGAATGGGGCTATAATCTGTAATAGTATGTTGGTGGATAATGTGTATACTCTTGAATCATGTACGTCCCACAGATGCAACAAATAGTAATTAATAATGCATCTTCTAATATTAGTAAGAGGATGGAACCTTCAAATATTAACTAAACATACATTTGGCGTCTAAGATTAGTTCATTTTACTTGAGTAGGATTCAAAAGTTGATAGCCGATAGACCGTAAGGTTTATCTGAAGTAGAAACAATCAGACTTGCGAGTCTTGCTTGGAAGTAAAAATGATTAACTGCCTTTTCAAGGCTGTGGGGTGTAGAGCCAAAGATATATATGTTGGAATTAGTTCATTCTGGTTCAAGCAAACCTAATATTATCCAGGAGAGATGGTTATGAATATTCGAAGATTATTCTAGATACCAATATATATTTATTTGATGCACTGCATGTCTAAGTTCTTTGATTAATTCAAGAATTGCAAGGCTGGTACAGTGAAGCGTCATGGAAGATATATTAAGTCATTACGATTTAATCATGATGGCGAATACCTCTTGAGATAGTTAGGAGCTATTGATCAAAAGTTGAGATTAAATCTCAAATTGACTACACCAGGCATGCCCCAACTGAATGGTGTGGTGGATAGAAGGAATAAGGCTCTTATGGTTATGATTTGATAGATGATGAATTATTTGGAATAATTAAATTCATTTTATGGATATGCCCTAGATACAGTAATTCGTAAAACGTTTTGTCTGTTTGTGGGATATCCTAGAAAAATGAAGAGTGATTTATTTTGTTCAAAAGATCGAAGGGTGATTGTCAACACAAATACTGGATTTTTTTGAAAAGGACTATGTAATAAATCACAAACCCATGTATGAGTTGTTCTAAAGGTAGTGAGAAGAAAACACAAAGTATAAGTACCAAGTGTACAAGAGGATATACCACAAGGTAAACTGCAACGCGTGTCACGTCTGATACACAATTACATGTAGTGCCTTGTCGCGGTGGGAGGGTTATTCGACAACCCGTGAGATACATGTTTTGGGAAAATCGTAAGACTTGATCCCTAGTAAACATGGTATTATCCCATGGATACGACGTTGCACTACAAGATTAAAATGCGAAATCTTAGTAAGTTGCAATGAATATTGAAATTGAATTTACGGATTCCAAATTAAGTCTGGGAACTTGAAAGACCACTAAATAGTGTAAAAGCCATTAGAAATGGTCATAGGAAATAAAAGAGGATCATACGGTAAGGCGAAAACCTTGAAAGCAAAGTTTATTGCGAAAGGGTGTACTAAAAAAGAAATGGTTCGATTATGAGGAAACATGTTCGCTGATAGCTATGCTAATGTTGATCCGGATTCTTTATTTATTACTGCTCATATTGAATTATGAGGAACAACAAATAGATGTCAAGACAGCTTTCCTGAATGGAAGTCTTGAGGAAAATATCTATGTGAAGCAACCAAAGTGATTCATTGCAAAGTGCTAATAGCATTTTGATAGTAAGCTTGAAAGTGTCCAGCGATGGGCTAAAAGCAAGCTTTGAGATCATGAAGCATCTATTTTGATTAGGTAATCCAGTGGCATGGATTTAAATCAATGAGCGGATGAGTCTTGTGTGTTGTAAAGAGTGACAGAAATATGGTGGTGTTTCTTGTACTATACGTAGATAGTATCTTGCTCATTGGAGATAATGAAAAAGTATTATCGGGCGTATAGGTACGGTTAATAAAGCGGTAGAAATGGAGGACTTAAGAAGGGCAAAATATACCCTTTTTGATCACGGTAACACGGATTCCAAGAAAGGATGTTATGCTTATCTCAAGTTTCATAAAATGATACAGTCCATACTCGTTTAACATGTGAATTTATCTAAGTGAATGTGTCTTTGAGACATATAAAGAAGATAAAGAAGATGAAAGCGGTTCTTTATGCTTCGGCGAATAAGAAAGCTTAATCTAAGGAATGCTATGCACGAAAATGGATAACTGTATTGCCAATGGCATAGACAGTTGGTATCAAACGTAACCCGGAACAAGAATGATGAACTGTAGTAAGACATATATAAAGTGCCTGAGAAGGACTGGAAATTATATGTGGATTTACTAAACAGATTCACTGCTTCTTGTGGATTACGTAGATTTGGATTTTTTAGTCAGATTGGACTGCAGTAAATTCACCTCAAAGGTTATGTGTTTAATTTTAGGAAGTAGAGTCATAATGTGGAGGAGTGCTATATAGAAATATATTTCAGACTCCGGACTCCATCATGGAAAGATGATAAATTGGAGCCTATGAGGCCTCCAAAGTATCTATATGACTCTAGAGACTTCATGATGGACTTTGAAGTATTTCTAAGTTTGCCCAAGGTTATCACAATTTACATTGATGATAATGGTGCAGTTGCAAACTTGAAGGAATCACGAGTCCATAAGGCAATTAAACACATGGAGCGCGAGTACTACCTGTTACGAGAAATCGGATGATGAGGGAAAGGTTGTTGTCGCCTAGATTACATCGGATGATGACATATTAAATCCATTTACAAGGACCTTAAGGCGAGAGTTTTTAATGGTCGTGTAGTTGGAGTAGGAATCAGATGTATGGCAGAAGACATGACAGCATAGTTTTTTAGTATAAGTGGGAGATTGTTGGGTTGTATACTAAAAGTCTAGCTTTAGTATGAACAATTTTATAACAATATTTGAAATGAGAATCATATGATCAAATGATTGCATCTTATAATTTATTTTATATGTATAATACAATAGTCCATTTACTTTATACTGTAGATAATATGTTATGCGACAACACGCGGAAGGTCATATTATCGGTTTTCTTATAAAGTATAAACAGATGCTCACAACTGAGATAGACGGGGACTCTATATCGATATGATTGTAGTGTAATTTGGTATTAGTTTGTCTTCACTATAAAATTACATTAGTATGCTTTGTGCATATTGAGTAGGATCGCCTGAGATCGTTCGTCTTATACTGACTATATAGTAGAACTTGATCTCTGTTATTATGGAAGTTCGTGCTCTTAATCCCTATACAATAATCTCGACACGTAGGGCAGTATCTATTTCTTTGATTCATCAATGGGTAAGATTTATAAGTATTAAATCAACAAACTCAGTGAGTTGGGAAATAGTGTTGTATCTATGGTGTGCTGTTGATTGTAGAAGGAATCCATGTCCGACATAGGTTGATGATGTTGTTGGCATTCGATCGTTTGGTTAACGTGAATAATGAATTAGATTAGGGTTCCAGATAAGCTGAGGTGACTTATATACATGGGCTACAACAGGGACCAGGAGGAGAAATTGGGTTGGGCCTCCATTGGGCTTAAGTATCCAAGCTTAGCCCAAAGCTTATACTTAAGTCCAATAATAATAATATATTCCACTAAAATATTATTACTGCACTACCATACCAATCCCAAAATTACGTTTTGGGCTCCTTCTTATTATGAGCCCGTTAGTCTCCCCATGTTTAAGATATACAATGTCCATTAATTAATTTAAGTTACTGACAACTCAATTAATTAATATCTCATCCAAGAGTAGTACCACTCAACCTCATTATCATGCCGGAATAAATTCCACCTGCAGGGTTTACATGATAATCCTTATGAGCTCCTCAAGGGGACATCATCAACCTATGACGGACACGGATTCCTTCTACAATCAACAGCACACCATAGAGACAGCACTACTTCCCAACTCACCGAGTTTATTGATTTAATTGCATGTAAATCTCACCCATTGATGAATCAAAGAAATACATACTGCCCTATGTGTCGAGGTTATTGTATAGGGATTAAGAGCACGAACATCCATAATAACTGAGATCAAGTTCTCCTATAAGTCTGTATAAATCGAACGATCTCAAGCGGTCCTGCTCAATACACACAAGTGCACTAATGTGATTCTATAGCCAAGACAAGCTAATACCAAACCACACTACAACCATCCCGATAGAGAGTCCCCGTCTATCTAGATTGTGAGCATCAGTTTATACTTTATAAGGAAACCGATAATATGATCTTCCGCGTGTTGTCGCACAACATATTATCTACAGTATAAAGTAAGTGGACTATTGCATCGAACATATAAATAAATTATAAGATGCAATCATTTGATCATATGATTCTCATTTCAAATTAATTGTTATAACATTATTCATACAAAAAGCTAGACTTTTAGTATACAATCCAACAATCTCCCACTTATACTAAAAGACTATGCTGTCATGTCTTCCGCCATACATCTGATTCCCACTCCCACTACACGACCATTAAAAGCTCTCGCCTTAATATCCTTGTAAATGGATTTACTAGGTCATCATCCGATGCAATCTAGGCGACAACAACCTTCCCCTCATCATACGATTTCTCGTAACAGGTGGTACTTTCACTCCATGTGTTTAATTGCCTTATGGGCTCGTGATTCCTTCAAGTTTGCAACTGCACCAATATCATCAATATAAATTGTGATATCCTTGGACAAACTTAGAAACACTTCGAAGTCCATCTTGAAGTTTCTAGAGTCATACAGATACTTTGGCTGCCTTATAGGCTCCAATTTATCATCTTTCCATGATGGAGTCCGGAGTCTGAAATATATTTCTATATAACACTCCTCCATATTATGACTCAACTTCCTAAAATTAAACACATAACCTTGAGGTGGATTTACTGCCGTCCAATCTGACTAAAAAATCCGAATCTACGTAATCCACAAGAAGCAGTGAATTTGCCCAGTAAGCTTACATATAATTTCCAGTCCTTCTCAGGCACTTCATATATGTCTTATCACAGTTCATCATTCTTGTTCCGGGTTACGTTGATACCCACTGTTCATGCGTTCAGCAAAATAGATATCCATTCTCGCGCATAGCATTCCTAAGATTAAGCTTCCTTATTCGCCGAAGCATAAGGAACCGCTTTCATCACCTTTATCTTCCTTTTGTGTCTCAAGACATATTTTCTTAGATAAAGTCACTTGCTAAAACAAGTAAGGATCGTATCAATTCATGAAGCTTGAGACAAGCATAATATCCTTTCTTGTGATCCGTATTACCGTGATCAAAAGGATATTTTTGCTCTTCTTAAGTCCTTCATTTCATACCGCTTTATTATCCATACACATACGCCCGACAATACTCTTTCATTGTCTCCAATGAGCAATATATCATCTACGTATAGTACAAGAAATACCACCACATTTTCATCACTCTTTTCAAT
The DNA here is from genome assembly GCA_023678885.1 of Pogostemon cablin. NCBI lineage: Eukaryota > Viridiplantae > Streptophyta > Magnoliopsida > Lamiales > Lamiaceae > Pogostemon > Pogostemon cablin. The sequence continues at coordinate 22,551,279 of CM042989.1, read as the reverse complement.
ACACAAGACCCATCCGATCATTGATTAGATCCATGTCACTGGATTACCTCATCAAAACGGATGTTTCATGATCTTGAAACTTGTTTTAGTCCATTAATGGACACTTTTAAGCTCACTATCACAATGCTCTTAGCTCTTTGCAATGAATCACTCTGGTTGCTTCACATAGATGTTTCCCTTAAGACTTCCAATCAGGAAAGCTGTCTCGACATCTATTTGCTATCCCTCATATTTCATATGAGTAGCAACAAATAAAAGAGTTCGGATCAACTTAGGCATAGCTACCGGCGAACAGGTTTTCTCATAATCGAACCCTTTCTTTCTGAGTATACCTTTTCGTAACAAGCTTGCTTCCAAGGTTTTCACCTTATTCTATGATCCTCTTTTATTCTTGCATGCCCGCTTTCAATGGCTTTTACGCCATTTAGCGGTTCAACAAGCATCCAGACCTAATTTAAAATCCATCGATTCTATTTTAATATTCATTGCACTTTGCTAGGATTTGGCATTTCTAACTTGTAGTGCTTCGTCGTATCCGTGGGTCCATTTCATGTTTGCGAGGGACCAAGTCTCACGACTTTCTCAAAACATGTATCTTACAAGTTGTCGAAGAACCCTCCCACTACGACAAGGCACTACATGCAATTGTGTATCAGACGTGACACGCGTTGCAGTTTACCTTGTGGTATATCCTCTTGTACACTTGGTACTTATACTTTGTGTTTTCCTCTCACTTCCTTTAGAACAACTTATACATGGGTATTTGATTTATTACATAGTCCTTTTTCCAAAAATCTAGTATTTATGTTAACAATCACTCTTCAATCTTGTGGACTAAATAAATCATCCTTCATTTTTCTAGGATATCCCACAAATAGAAAAACATTCTTACGAATTACTGTTCCTAGGGCATATCCATAAAATGAATTTAGTAATTCCAAATAATTCATCATCTATCTAATCACTACCATAAAAGTGCTATTCCTTCTATTCGTCACACCATTAAGGTGGGAAATTCATTTCCGAAGGTACCTTTCTCTTACTAGATTAGAAGACTCATTATTAATTACTATTTGTCGCATCCAGGGGATAAACATGATTTAAGAGTGTACAAATTGTTCACCAACGTACCATAACAGATTACAACTCTATCATTCATTATAATGACCATATCATTTAAATGAAATGGAGTATCCATCTATTAATGCATAGAAACCGAAATCAAATTCTTTCTATGAAAATGTACGTAAAGACAATTTCATAAAATCAAACGTCTACTCATATCATTTAATAAATAGACAACTCCCACTGCAATAGCCACTACTCTTGTAGTTTTACCCATGTCATAACAATCTTATCCTCACTTAGTAATAAACATTTAGTGATTCCAGTATCTACACACTTCGTGTCAGTAAATGCCATCACTAATCATGTTTTAAACAACTAGTGAATAAAATATAAAACTTGTTCACATTATGATGAAAATGGCTTTCCTTTGCCACATGTTTTGCCAGAAGTTTTCCACCATATACATCCTATTGTAATTCAGGTGGAACTTACTCAAAAACATCTAGGCAATTCACAAAGAATTAAATTGATCTAGGTTTCCCTTCAATTTATACTCCATGCTTTCCCAATTCATTCATCAAATTAAATCATGATCTTCTGCCTTTTAACTTACTCAAGTATCCGAAGAGTTACATGAGACCATCATATTTCTATGAACCTCTCATCTCTTCACTAGAGACTTTAATAGGCATCATGAGACGTCCATTGTGAGAACACACATGTATTTTCTTAAGCAGTAAAATTCAAAACCAAGATTATTTTCTAATCATCTAATTTTGGACCAGTAAATATAATTTCTTTTAGTCAACCATAAGTGAAATAAAACCATTTGAAATTACAGAGAATCATAAATAAATATACCGATCAAATCTTCAAATTTTATCCTTTTATATTGATTCCCTCAAAACTATATAAAAATAAAATTCACCGACATCTCAAGCACCGTGAGTAGGGGTGTTAATACGGGCCGAGCCCGCCGGCCCGGACCGTTTAAACCTGAAAATTACAGGTTTAGGTTCCTACATATAGTGGACCGTTTAAAACCGGTCCTTTCTGGCCCGGACCGGCAAGCCCGTGGTCTAAATGGTCTAGCCCGCCGGTTTTCCGGGCCAGCCCGCCAGCCCTTTACTATATTTTTTAATTACTATTACAAATCACACATGGTAGATTTTCTTTCCCAAGCCAAGGCCCAGGCCCAATTAAAATTAGGTTTATAACCTGTAGATGTTTTCTTGTATCTCTGCGTCTCCTCATCCCACAAAATGAAAATCTGCGCTGCTACTTGCTAGCCTTTTCATCGCTTGCTCTCTTGCATTGGTTCTTCTTCTCTTGCTCTCCTATCGTCGATTCCTTTTCAATTTTAGGTATTACCAGATCTTCTTTTTTTTAATATGCGTGAGATTGGGTTTTTAATTTTTATATTCCAAATGGGTTATTTCGTAGATGTGTAAAGAAATGAGAAGAACAGAGAATCCATTTTGTTTGATGTAGTTTTTTTTTTTTTTTGCTTTAGTTAAATGTTGTGTTCACTAACATAATTGATTAATCTCCTGTAAATCTGTCTTAGATTCCAAAAGCATAATTAATGCTAATTTTGTTTTGTCATCTAATATTTCTATACCAGTTGAATTATTCCTTCATCTTAGAAAAATATTATAAAAAAATTATATTATTATTAAAAAATATACTCCATATATTATTGAATAACTCTTTTCAGTTTTCTAGTTTGGAAAGCCTCATTAAAAATATTTGGAACAAATATTCTATTTGAATATTTTTAAAATCAATTGAATTGTACCGTGTATCTATTCTATTCATAATTATTAGATAGTTGGCTGGATTATTATCCCATAATTTTGCTTAGCAGATTCAAAAGACTAAATTAAGTCAAATATAGCTCAATTAAGTTTTAATTATTTATTTAAAAGTTAGATATAGATTGCCCTAAACATATATTTCAAAATTAGTTTAATTACACTAGTGTAATAAATGAGTACTAATACTGCAATATTTTAGAAAAGTCAATGCTTGTGATAGTTGTTGCCTATATAAAAAAAAACTATAATACTCTTATCATTATCAGAGAAGAGAGATGTCGGCTATCAAGCTTATGACTTCACTTTAATTATTTTTTGCTTACAAGTTAATTAATGTTAAAATCTGTTTTCTCAATTTTTGCTCAATTGCTTGAGTTATATTTAATTTTTTTGCAGCATGGATTCTGAAAGTCAAGTTGGTAATGATGATGATGTGGAGATCATGGACTCTAAGGTCACACAAGAAAATACAAGTGCTCATGATAGTTCTGATAAATCTTCAAAACGGTGTAGAGAATTCACTTCTCCGGTATGGAATATTTTTTCTAAACCTCTAGATGGAAAAGTGATTTGTAAAAGGTGTCATAAGGAGTATACTTGGCTTAATTCCAATTATGGAACTTCAACACTAGGTCGCCATATGACAGATTGCATGAAAAAGCCTGTTTATGGAAATGTTGGTTTGATGTTAGATGGTGAAGGGAAATTAAGATCTAGGAAGATTGATCAAAAGCATGTTCGTAAAATGATTAGCATGGCAATTATTTCACATGATCTTCCACTTTCCTTTGTTGAATACAAATGGGTTAGAGAATTGCTCAAGTATCTAAATCCTGATGTCAAAAGTTTTGGTAGATTAACAGCTACTACTGACGTTTTGAAGTTGTATGATGTTGAAAAGGAAAAACTAAAATCTGTGATGATTGATAGTCCTGGAAGGATTTGTTTAACTTCTGATTGTTGGACTGCATGTACTGGTGAAAGTTATATTTCTTTGACTGCACATTTCGTAGATTGTGATTGGAAGTTAAATAGCAAAATAATTAACTTTTGTAAAATGGAGCCACCACATTCAGGATTTGAATTAGCAAATAAAGTGTTTGCTTGTTTGAAAGAATGGAAAATTGAGAAAAAAGTGTTCTCTCTTACTTTGGATAATGCTTCTGCCAATGATAATATGCAAGTAAAATTGAAAGAAAAGCTTGTTTTACAAAACAGTCTTTTATGTAAGGGTGAGTTTTTTCATGTGAGATGTTGTGCTCATATCTTGAATATTATTGTTCAAGAAGGCTTGAAAGTAGCTAGTGTAGCTATAAAAAAAATAAGATCAAGTATCAAATATGTGAAGGCTTCGGAAGGGAGAATGAAGAGTTTTAATGAGTGTGTGGCACAAGTTGGTGGCATTGATACTAAAGCAGGTTTGCGTCTGGATGTGGTCACCAGATGGAATTCTACTTATGCAATGCTTGAGAGTGCAATTAAATATAAGCGTGCTTTTAGTTTACTTCAGACGAATGATGAAGGGTTCACATTTGCTCCAACAGATGATGAGTGGATTAGAGGGGAGAAAATGTGTCAGTTCTTACGCCCATTTTACACAATCACAAATCTGATTTCTGGTTCGTCTTATCCTACTTCCAACTTGTATTTTATGCAAGTGTGGAAGATTGAATGTCTCTTGAAATCAAATGTGTTGAGTGATGATGAAGACATTAAGAGTATGACTTTGAGAATGCAAGAAAAATTTGAGAAATATTGGAGTGAGTACAGTAATGTGCTTGCATTTGGTGCAGTGCTTGATCCTAGAGCAAAATTAGGAATGATCAAGTATTGTTATTCTCAACTTGATCCAGCTTCAGCTCAAGCAAAGGTTGATCTTATTAGAAGTAAATTGCAAATGCTTTTTGGTGAGTATGAGAAATATATATCATTGAATGAACCACATGGAAATTGCTCTCAAAGCACTTCAAACTTATCATCTTTCTCTACACCAGCAGCAAGTGGAAAAGGAAAAGAGCAAGCAGATATCAATTTATTTGATGTAAGTCTTTATCTTATCTTCTTTAAGAAATCATCTTTTTTACTTATTTTAGTTACATTATGTTATTTTATTTTATTTTATATAGGTTATGGAAGATTGGCAGAATACATCCACAAATTCTCAAAATGAAAAATCCACATTAGATCTATATTTGGATGAGGCGCCTTTTGAATTGAAATACCATCCAAATTTGGATGTTTTAGAGTTTTGGAAAAATTATAAGAATCGGTGTCCAGCATTATCTACCATGGCTTGTGATATTCTTAGTATTCCGATCACCACTGTGGCTTCTGAATCAGCTTTTAGCATTGGGGCACATGTACTCAACAAATATAGGAGTCGACTGCTCGGACAACATGTTGAAGCACTTATTTGTACTCGGAGTTGGCTAAAAGGCTTTGTTGATGGTAATACTTTTATTACAATTTACATGTTTTAAATTGTGGTATGCTTTTCATACCGTTTCTTAAATTTCTTATATTACTAATTATATGCTCTTGTAATATTTAGATGATGGCGAATTGGAAGATGGCGATATCTATTTGTCCAAGGAAACACCAAATGCTAAAGAAGGAACAAATATTTAAATTTAATGTTGGAGTGGGAATGCATGAAGTTTGGATTTACTTTTTTATATTCGATCTTTTAAGTTAATGTTTGATTGTTATGTATTTGGATGAATTTTATGAATCATACTTTGAATTTAAGTTTGAATTTTGTTTTGTGTTTTTTTTTAGTTTCTTTTTTAGTGGCCCGTTAGTAGCCCGTTTAGCCCGCAAACCGTTAGGGTTAGGTTTAGGTCCGGACTATTAGCAAACCGTTTAAAGTGGACCGCATAAACCGTGGCCCGTTTAGCCCGTGGACCTATAGGTCTAGACCTGTAGGTTTAGGGTTGGCCCGTTTAACACCCCTAACCGTGAGTCTGCAAGCCACGTTAGTGTGGACGTTTACAAACCCAAACATTTACAAGAGAAGGTTTTACCCATTAATTTCATTTGTCAACCTAACTTTATGACAAAATAATTAATAGTACGTTCCTCTTTAGCCATGCAAATAATAGCAGTGACTCCGTTGGGGAGGATACTAATTATTTACACCTAAGTGTACACCATTATTTGATCCCAAGTCCACTGCGCGAGCTTGTGTGCCTTACAGTTGGAGAAGTACACACGCGCTCGGATAGCTTCCTACAATCATCAATTATAAGTTTGTACCAGTGAGCCTCACATAAACTCATCCGTTAGGGAGGAAGACCTATTGCCAACACGCAAGTTCATGTACCACATTACAAACAATAATTATGTAATGAAGTCTGTACCAGTGATCCGTGAATAAACTCATCCGTTAGGGAGGAAGGCCTATTGCCAACACGCAAGTTTACTCACATCACTTACAAACCAATAATGGAGGCCGCAGGAATATTTACCAATCCCCTCTCCCACTTAGTAATTTAACACCGAGGGTTTTTACATGCATATGATATTCAGAATAAAATACGCAACGCTAGCATGCTTCTATTACGGCACATAAGGCAGTAAATCACAGAGAGTCATGCATACATATATAACAATAATCAATAATTAAATCAATCATTAACAGTTATATATCAGCGAATTCGATTGTTCGCCACCAGGCACAAATATCAGCAAAGACTTCCAGACTATCAAATTTTTAAAATTTCCAGATTGTTCAATTTTCGAAACCATCGATATCGACCGTCGATGTCGTCCAGATTATCAAAATCATCGATATTGACTAGATTATCAAATATTCGAAAAACATCAAGATTATCAAAATTCCGAAACTATTGATATTGATCGTCATATCGTCTAGATTATCAAAATCATCGATATCGATGAGCAACCATATATAACAATAATAGATAATTAAATCAATTATGTCAGTTATATATTAGGAATCAATTCAACATCCATATATAACAATAATAGACAATCAATTATAACAGTTATATATTAGGAATTAATTCGACATTCATATATGACAAAAATAGATTATTAAATCAATTATAGCAGTCATATATTAGGAATTAATTCGACATCCATATATAACAATAATATACAATCTATTATGGCAGTTATATATTAGGAATTAGTTTTCTTAAAATTGGATGTCTTATCCAACACTCTAGCAATACATGCATATAATATACCAAATATAATACGCAATCTAGCATGCTTCTATATAAGACAATAAATCATAGAGATCAGGCATCCATATATATATATAACAATAATAGACAATTAAATCAATTATGACAGTTATATATATTAGGAATAAAAACGCCTCTAAATTTTAATGTCTTGTCCGACACTCCTACTGTGGAATCGATGCCTTACGCAACAAGCAGGATTGCTTGTGCCCCAAGACGTCCATCGTCATATCCCACCGCCAATTATGTCAGGGAGCGCCCCAAGTGCCTTGACGAGCGCCCCTCGCCCGGATTGTCGCTCGTCCAAGGGCCTACTTGCATGGAACCAAGTTCAGCCCAACGCGCAACACCAAACTACACCAACTGTCGTTCGTAGTTCGAAACTGAAAGAACCTCAGAATCCAATCTCCACCGTCCAGAATCTACTACTGTAAGTCGTGAACATTCTGTCCAAATTACAGATCGATCCAACGGTTATTTTGTGAGAAACGGCTCTTTTCTCTCGACTGCGCAAAACAGAATTGCCCAAATATCTGCTTCTGTTTTCAGCGTACTCCCAGCACGAAAAGGCTCCAAATTCGATCTCCACCGTTTAGAATGTACATCCACAAGGTCTGAACGTGCTGACCAAATTAAAGCTTGATCCAACGATTAGTTTGTCAGAACGGCACTTTTCCCTAGACTGCGCAAAACAGAATCGCCCAAATATCTGCTTCTGTTTTCAGCGTACTCCCAGCAAGAAAAGGCTCCAAATTCGATCTCCACCGTTCAGAATGTACATCCACAAGGTCTGAACGTTATGACCAAATTACAGATCAATCCGACCGTTGAAACTCTGGTTATTGCCTCTGCAATATCACTACGCTGGATTTTCTCTCAAAAGCGTGATTCTATTTTTGCCCTCTCTTTCTTCCTTGCATGTGAAATTGACGAACAGATTTCGTCGAATCCTCTCACTCACAACCATGGACGAATAGATATGATATAGGGTATATATTACATAGGGATATTCATGGTTTGCGCAATAAAACCAAAACCCTAAACATGTGATCCTAATTCCGAAAAATTAATCACATAAACCCTATCCTAACGTGTCACGCTTCACCACGAAACCGAAGCTCTGATACCAATTGTTGGCATTCGATCGTTTGGTTAACGTGAATAATGAATTAGATTAGGGTTCCAGATAAGCTGAGGTGACTTATATACATGGGCTACAGCAGGGACCAGGAGGAGAAATTGGGTTGGGCCTCCATTGGGCTTAAGTATCCAAGCTTAGCACAAAGCTTATACTTAAGTCCAATAATAATAATATATTCCACTAAAATATTATTACTGCACTACCATACCAATCCCAAAATTACGTTTTGGGCTCCTTCTTATTATGAGCCAGTTAGTCTCCCTATGTTTAAGATATACAATGTCCATTAATTAATTTAAGTTACTGACAACTCAATTAATTAATATCTCATCCAAGAGTAGTACCACTCAACCTCATTATCATGCCGGAATAAATTCCACCTGCAGGGTTTACATGATAATCCTTATGAGCTCCTCAAGGGGACATCATCAACCTATGACGGACACGGATTCCTTCTACAATCAACAGCACACCATAGAGACAGCACTACTTCCCAACTCACCGAGTTTATTGATTTAATTGCATGTAAATCTCACCCATTGATGAATCAAAGAAATACATACTGCCCTATGTGTCGAGGTTATTGTATAGGGATTAAGAGCACGAACATCCATAATAACTGAGATCAAGTTCTCCTATAAGTCAGTATAAATCGAACGATCTCAAGCGGTCCTGCTCAATACACACAAGTGCACTAATGTGATTCTATAGCCAAGACAAGCTAATACCAAACCATACTACAACCATCCCGATAGAGAGTCCCCGTCTATCTCGATTGTGAGCATCAGTTTATACTTTATAAGGAAACCGATAATATGATCTTCCGCGTGTTGTCGCACAACATATTATCTACAGTATAAAGTAAGTGGACTATTGCATCGAACATATAAATAAATTATAAGATGCAATCATTTGATCATATGATTCTCATTTCAAATTAATTGTTATAACATTATTCATACAAAAAGCTAGACTTTTAGTATACAATCCAACAGATGTCCCCTTGAGGAGCTCATAAGGTTTATCATGTAAATCTTGCAAGTGGATTAATTTCCGGGCATTGTATATCTTAAACATGGGGAGACTTCGGGCTCATAATAAGAAGGAGACCAAAACGTAATTTTGGGTTGGAGTGGGTAGTGCAGTAATAATAATTTAGTGGACTTTATTATTATTATTGGATTAAATATAAGCTTTGGGCTAAGCTTGGATATTTAATCCAATGGAGGCCCAACTCCAATTCTCCTCCTGATCCCTGCTGAGCCCAGTATATAAGTGAACTCAGCCTCTTGGAACCCTAAGATTTTTCCTGCGCCTCTTTTGACGTGAGAAGGGAAAGAAGCAGATTGAGAGATCCTGCAGACTGTTGCCCACACAACAGCAGGCTCACACTTGGGACATACAGTAGAAGATCAGAGGTAGTTCTCTGCAGCGATTCATCATCTACATCAACCTTGCTTCCGCTGATTGTTTGCCTGAAATCCTAACGATCACGTTTGAACCACACGATCCAATTGCCAACAAGCCCGTGTTACGAACATTTCCTAAGCATGTCCTTGAATCTCTCTTAAGCCGCATGAAACTTTTCATTACCATAAATCGTAAATTGATTGATTTCTTGTTTCATCTTAAACACCTTTGAAGGTGGCATGTATCGTTAGAGGAATTTCACTTTCAATTTCTCCCAGGTATCAAATTCCGCAGCATTAAGATTATCGTACCAATCTCTCGCTTTTTCATTCAGTAAGAACTTAAACAAGATGTTCCTCCTCGCATCTTCATGAGCTCCTGCATCTTTTTGTGTACTTGCATACCCGAGAAACTTATTCAGATGTTGTTGAGGATCTTCAAAGGTTCCCCCAGAGAAGGGACTCCTTTCAATCATGCTGATCAGAGCAGGGTGAAGATCAAAATTAGCTCCGACCCCTCTTGCTCCTAACAGCCCCGCATTACCTCATCCATTGTTCTTAAATACCTCACGGATGGTAAGATTATCCGAATTCGCCGCCATGTTGACTGCATTTGCTTCCAAGTTAAATTCAGTTGCAACTTCAGTTGCTTGCGGATTTAGCTCGTCAACTTCAACTCCTAAATTAAGAGCCTCCGTTAGTTCTACATTCTTATTCTTCTTCTTCTTTCCCTTATTCTTCCTTGATGATGCTCCAATCTCTGGATTACAAGATTCTAAATCTCCTACCTTCGATCTAGTAAGCATACACCTAAGAAAAATAAGAGTTAAAATAAAGACAAGAATAATATAGTCTCAATTAAACTAGAAATAATAAACTAATAATTAATGCCGTCCCTGGCAACGGGGCCAAGAACTTGATGAGCGTTTTCTCAACACACAATATTTATCCCCAAGTATGAAGGATGCTATTGTATCTTTGATAAGCAACCAAGTGATTATCGAACCTAAAGGACATATTATTATTAATTTAATTATATTTTAACGTATTAAGACTACTATGCAAATAGTTGTGTAATTTAGTAACCAATAACTAAATAATTAAAAGAAAAATTAAAATAAATAAGCAGTAGAGATTTAACGAAAGTGAATAAGTGAGAAGGTAGGTAGTCCTTCGGGCCATCCAGTTTTACTCATTAATTTCCCTTTCGTGTATCATTGTCCGACTCTACCTTGGTAGTATGGAAGCATCACTAAAACATGCAAATCTACTCTATAGACACAAGTAAATAAGCGTGTGACACGTGTGAATCTCTTTGGAGCAAAAGATATAACTCACCCCCTTTCTAGGTACTATCAGTATCAATTATTTCTCGTGCACTAAGTGCTCTAACCCGATATGATCTCTCTTTATAGGTACTATGACGTTATACTCTTTATACTAGTTGTTAACCCGAATAAGATTAATTAACAAGTATTCATATAAGATTGTTCTAATAAGACTTCAGAATCCATTCACTTAGAATCATAACATGGAATCCTGCTCAGCAGTGAAGACATTAATCAATAATTAAGATATGTATTCAGACTCTACATAACAATTAATGATGCACAAAATAACTCAGAGTATGAATTAAAAATGCATAATCTTATATAAAATAAACCACAAGTAGTGTTGTATGGAGTATACATACGGAAATTCAATTAACTTATAAAACCTTCATAAACCCTAGAACTACCGAAGCGGTTCTAGCCCATGATTGATCGAAGAACAATCATGGTGGTTGGATAGATCTTACCCATAGTCTTAAAATTACAAAATAAATTAAGATGCAAAGTAAACCCTAGATGCGGATGCCGCCGCGTCTCTCTCCATCTTGAATTTTCACTTGGTTCTCACTTGATTCAACAAATGAATCTCTCCCCACAGCTCTGTGGATGGTGGTAGGGTTTCGAATGTTGTGTTGAATGAAGGTGGTGAATGGCTCTCTTTTTCCCTGCGTAGAGTCTTCCTTTTATACTTGCAAGCTCTCCTTACGGACCTAGGGTGGACTTTTTAAGCAAAAAAATACACTGAAGGTGTAAAAATATGGATCCGAACGTGTCCAGCGCATCGGTTCGACTAAGTCCCCTGGTCGAACTAGTCAAGGTTGGTCGAATCACAGGTCGAATCGACCTGTACCGCACTGACAGGTAGCCGGTTCTACTAGAATGGCATATCGAACTAGAAGCTTCGTGGTAGAACTGCAACTGCGAAAACTTATGCTTCTGTTTCGACCATGATTCGACCATTGTGCTTGGTCAAACCATAGTGTCATGGTCGAACCAGACTCCTAATGCTTCTCCTCACTTGGTTCGAACAGGGATGCTGGTCGAACCACTTTGCTGCTGGTTGAACCGCGTCTCTACTTGGTCGAACTAGGTATTTTCAACACCCTTTCTCCAGTTTCGGTCACTTCTAGTCTGTTTTCCTTTAAAAATCTACTCAAATGGACTCAAACACACCTGATTCATGACTTTCTACAATGCCACTCAATTTATCTTGACTTAAGATCAAATCTTACATCATTATCACATAAATCAGAGCTCAAAACACATGAATTTACACACCCATCACCTGCTAGGGATGATATCGGGTAGGATATCTATTTATTTTAGGGTACCCGTATACGTATTCGACTAAAAAAATTATCCATCTTATACTCATCCCGTTTAAAAATTTATTATGATACCCTTATCTATTAGGAATAAATCAACTGATTGATGTAATTCCCATAATTGTAGCCCAATATCTTTAGGATTTATTATGTTGTAATTTGTATTCATTTCTGATTGACTTGGAATGTAACACTTGTTAATATAAGGAGCCCCGCTGTAGTTTGTAAAATCAATTGAAAACATTTTTTACATCTCTATAGGTATCACGAGAGGTTTCGATCTAATTCCTGTCAAATTCTATTCTCTCTTCCTTTCTTTTTCCGAGCACCATCATCTTCATGGCTACCACTGATTTTGAATCAACGATTAACACGGCTGCTATTGTCTCGGCCACTCAATCTCGACCACCCATTGTTCCAATAATAGTGCACACCACTTTCCTATCAAACTAACACTCACTAATTACCCTCCCTGGAGAGAGCACACCTTGTAACCCTCTTTCGTGGCCACAATTTGTTAGGCTATATTAATGGGTTAAACCCTTGTCCGGCTCTCCTTCAGGATGCATCCATTGCAGAAGACATGTCGCATTTGATCCGTCAGGATCAGTTGCTCCTCGCAAATATCATCGAATCACTCTCACCAGAAGTCATGCCAATCGTCTCACTCAAGGAGACATCATGTGACACCTGGACCGCCGTCACATGCCTCTACGATGGTAAGTCTCATTCTAGAGTCAATCAACTCAAAAGTGAACTATACCATATGCAGATCAAGGATCGATCGATCACTGAATACCTTCGCCATGTGAAGGCCAAGACTGATGAGCTTGCCTTAATCTATGAGCCAGTCAGTGCGGATGAACTCACACTGTTTATCATTAATGGTTTGGGGCCGGAATATGCCTCAATTGTTGGTCCGATCTGAACTCATGAGACACCATTCGGGTTTAAAGAACTTCATTACCTGTGTTCAAACATGAATTGTCCATCAATCATGAAGAAGAGTCCCAACGTCAATTGTTAGCCATTGCAAATGCTGCCTGCTTCAATCGAGGTACTTCAAATTCTCAAAGAGCCAATGGTTTCTTTTGCAACTCGAATTATTGTAACAAAAACAACAGCCGTGGCTACTATCATCGTGGTCACCACTCTAGTCAAAATCAAAATCTTGGCAACTGTGGAGGACATTCAGGTAACTATAATTCACATAATTCTTGCCTCATCTGTCAGTTGTGTGACATCCCAGGACACGTTGCTTCCGCTTGCCATCGGGTTTCAGTTGCTGCAAATTATGCCAATTACACCACGCATATGCACACTTACCCTTGGCTCTTGGACTCTGGGGCATCTCACAACATGTCCTCCGACTTGAAAAATCTATCTATCCACTTTGAATATGATGGAACTGATGAAGTTAACATAGTCGATAGCACAGGTCTCCCCATCACCCATACTGGTAAATCTAAAATTAAATTTCCTCATCTCAAATTTATTCTAAATGATGTTCTATGTGTTCTGTCTGCCCGACAAAACTTACTTTCAGTCAGCAAGTTTACTCAGGCCAATAATGTTTCTCTGGAATTTTTTCCTTCTTCCTACATTATTAAGGATCTAGCAATGGGAGAGCACATAATTAAAGGACCTTGTTGTGATGGTGTCTATCGTTTGTCTTCACCTTTTGCTGATTGTACTAATAAGATGGCTGTTGCTGCAAGTATTCGACCTTTTTCAAATCGTTAGCATGCTCGTTTAGGGAATCCATCTTTTGATACCAGCTCTTTTATTATAAAAAAATTTAATTCTACCAGTTTTGAACAAGTCCCGTCTGGGCAATAATTGTGTTTCTTGCCAACTGAGCAAATGCCATCATCTACCATTTAATATTTTTTCACTTCGTGCTTTGCATCCTTTGCACTATGTTTATATTGACATATGGGGCCCTGTGATGAGAGTGTAAATTCACATATTTTGGGCTCTGATTTGTGTGGGAATTGAGTATGATTGAGTCTTTTGTTAAGATGAATCGGTTTGTTTATGAACAAGGTGCGAATCAGAGGGTACAAGGGCTTTTTGAGCATATTTGTACAGGAAAATATGTCTTAAAGGCTTGGAATTGGAAGACACGATTTTTGAGGTGATTTTTGAATGCCATTCGACCTCAAGACCTTGTTCGACCAATATCACTTTGGTCGATCAAGGTGGCCAAGTCGAGCAGAATACGCAGATTCATCCAGAAAGCTTGATCGACGTGGAGATGTTGCTCGACCAGAATCATCGTGGTCGAGTAGATGAGTGAAGTTGAATGAAATGTACAAAAACTTACAGTGAGCTTGCTCGACCATTGCTCAAGTTGAAGGCCTTGCTCGACCAGGCAAGGTTTGGTCGAACGGATTCTCGCTGCTTCTATTTTTGGAAATTCTTGATTTCTTTTACCAAATTTGATGTGTGCTTCTAGCAAAAGCCCATTGCAAGCCCATAAGGAGTTTCCTTGAGTATAAAAGAAGAGCTTTCGCAGGAGAAAGAGGAGACACATCATTCATCATCCATCCACCACCGAAACCCTACCATCATCCGAAGGACTCGTGAAGAGAGGTTCGTCTGGCGCGTCAAGTAAGATCATACCAATCAACCAAGATTGTTCCTAGATCAATCATGGGTTAGAGCCGCTCTGGTAGTTCTGGGATTATGAAAGTTTTATGAATTAATTGAATTTTCATGTGTAAACTCCGTACAACACTACTTGTGGTTTATTTTATATAAGATTATGCTTTTTTAATTCATACTCACGGTCGTTTTGTGCATCATTAACTGTTATGTAGAGTTTGAATACATATCTTAGTTATTGATTAAGTGCGTTCACTGCTGAGAAGGATTTCATGTTATAATTCTAAGTGAAGGGATTCCGAAGTCTTATTAGAACTATCTTATATAGATACTTATTAATTGAATCTTATTTGGGTTAATAAGTAGGATAAAGAGTATAACATCATAGTACCTATAAAGGGAGATCATATCGGGTTAGAGTACTAAGTGCACGGGAAATAATTGATACTGATAGTTCATAGAAAGGGGGTGAATTATATCTCTTGCTCCGAGGATATTCACACGTGTCATACGCATGTTTACTTGTGTCTATAGGGTGAACTTGCATGGTTTAGTGATGCGTCCATAAACCACAAGGCAGAGTCGGACAATAACACATGGAAAGGAAATTAATAAGTAAAACTGGATGATCCAAAGAACTACCTAATTTCTTACTTGATCACCACCGTATTTTCTCTATTGCTTGTTTATTTAATTTGCTATTTAAATTATTTGCTATTTAGTTTTGCAACTTTTCCAAACCAAATTTGCCAACATAGTCTTAGTTAATTAGAATATAATTAAGTTGATAATAATCCGTCCCTTGGGTTCAATAATCACTTGGTCGCCTATCAAAACTACAATTGATATCCTTCATACTTGGGGATAATTTTGTGTGTTGAGAAAATGCTCATCAAGTTCTTGGCGCCGTTGCCAGGGACAACAGAGATTATTAATTTATTATTTCTAGTTTAATTTAGATTATATTATCCTTATCCTTGATTTCTAACACTTTATTTTCTTAGGTGTATGCTCACTAGATCGAAGACAGGTGAATTAGAGCCTTATATTCCGGAGATTGGAGTATCGTCGAGGAAGAAAAAGAAGAAGAAGAATAAGAACAAGAACGTAGACCCAACAGAGGCTCTTGATTTAGGAGTTGAAATTGACGTGCTGAATTCGCAAACGATTGAAGCTACAACCGAAGTTAATTTGGAAGCAGAGGCAGTCAACATGGCAGCAAATCTGGATACACTTGTCATCCGTGAAGTCTTTAAGAACAACGGAGGAGGCAATGCGGGGTTGTTAGGTGCAAGAGGGACTGGAGCCAATTTCGATCTACACCCTGCTCTTATCACCATGATTGAAAGGTGTCCCTTCTCTGGGGGAATCTTTGAAGATCCTCAACAACATCTAAATAAGTTCCTTGGATATGCAAGTCTAAAAAAAATGCTGGAGCTCATGAGGATGCGAGGAAGATAATTTTGTTTAAGTTCTGGCTGAATGAAAAGGCGAGAGATTGGTATGATAATCTCGATGCTGCTGAATGTGATACATGGGAGAAGTTGAAAGTGAAATTGTTGGAGCTTTACATGCCACCTTCAATCAATTTGCTATCCATGGTAACGAGAAGTTTCATGAAGCTTGGGACAGATTCAAGAACATGCTTCGTAAGTGTCCACAACATGGGTTATCTAAAGCTCAATATATCAATATATTCTACAATGGGTTGGATTGCGATTCTCGTGTGTTACTTGATGCTTCGTCCAATAGAGCATTGCTTACGAAGTCACCCATTGAGGCCGAGAAGCTTTTTGAGGATATTTCGATGAATTCAAGAGATTGGCCGACCGATAGGGTTAGAGGTACTTATGTCCTTGGTAAAGTAGCACATGTTGAGCATACTATGGTGAAGTCAAGAAAAGATTATGAGATCGTCTCTAGCTTGGCTAATATTAGCAAGCTACTAGAGTCTCAGCAGAAGTAGATCACAGATTTATCTCAGAGAGTACCAATGATGCAGTAGGATGGTAGCTATGAAGGAGCTAGCCAAGAGGAGATCGAGGAGGAAAACTATGCCATGGGTCAAAGTATTCAAGGAACTAGGTATCCAAATCAAGGAAATTGAAATTATCAGGGGAATTACAATAATCGTGGTCCCCCGAGTAATTACCAACAACCAAGGAGGCCAGAATTTTCATGGAGTAATCCTAATAATGCGATGCAACCTCCTATTGGTGTTGATCCTGGAGCTAAGGTTGAAGAAGGAAAGCCGGATTTTGAAGATACGGTGAACAGATACATGGCGAGGAACGATGCAAGAGTGGATCGTCTTGAGGCCAAGTTAGAGAAAAAGATTGATGTTAATCATGAGGATTTATCTAAACAAGTTAAAGACCTTACGTTGTTGATGGGGGAGATGGCCGGAAATGTGAACAAATTGACTCAAACTATTGAGAAGGGAAAGTTCCCATCTCAAAGCATTGAGAATCCAAAGTCTTGCCATGCCATCACATTGAGGTCGGGAGCGCAATATGAAGGTTCGTTGATGCCGGCGAGTGAAAACCAAAGAAGCAAGGGAGTTGCTCGACCAAACTACAGTTGTTCGACTAGACCAACTGGTCAAACAGAAGTCGAGCAGGCTCCGGAGAAACATAATTATGGTACTCTATTTTCAAACTCGCCATTCGACCAACACCATGCCATTCGATCAGACCATCTTGGTCGAACAGAGGTCGAACAACACCTGGAAAATAGGATTTCTCGATCTACCAAGTTGCTCGACCAAGACAGTTCTATTCGACCAGACCAGCTTGGTCGAACGGTGGTCGAGCAACACTTGAAGGAACAGAGCTCGCGATTGGATAAGTTGCTCGACCTATCCTAATCTGTTCGACCATACCAGCCAGGTCGAACGGAGGTCGAGCAGTTCAGTGCAGAGTTTGATTCGATCCCGAATGCTACATCCGTTGATCAGAACATTATGGTACCATCTCGAGAGAATAACATTGAGGTTACAGTAGAGAAGAAATGGAAAAGAGCCAAGAGATTGATAGTCGAAAAGGATAAAGCGGAGAAGGTTGAACGTGATGAATTGGGGATTCCCAAAATAAAGATACCTCCACCATTTCCTTTCAAACTTATCAAAAAGGGATTGGAAGAGAAGTTCAAAAGGTTTTTAGACATTATATACAAGATAAGTTTGAACATTCCTATCTCTGAAGCGATCTTGGTGATGCCGTATTATGTCTGTTTTCTGAAGGATCTACTTTTGAAGAAGAGAAGCTTGAACATAATTGAAATAGTGAATTCATCGGAGAATTGCAGCTCGATCATTCAGAGGAAGCTGTCAGCTAAGTTAAAAGATCCAGAAAGCTTCACTATTTTATGTGAAATTGGAAAGAGGCCGGCACGACGAGCCTTGTGCAATCTTGGGGCAAGTATTAATTTGATGCTTTTGTCCATCTTTAAAAGGCTTGGTTTGGGGGAGTTAACTCCCACATTGGTTGCTCTACAACTGGCAGATAGGTCTATGACCTTTCCGAAGGGTGTGATTGAAGACGTTCTTGTCAAAGTAGAGAAGCTTGTCTTTCTTGTGGACTTTCTTGTGGTTGAGATGGAAGATGACAAGGATAATGTCCCTCTTATCTTAGGGAGACCTTTCCTTGCTACTGCGGGAGCTATGATAGATGTGCAGAAAGGTAAGCTATGGTTTAGAATGGATAAAAAAGAGATCTTATTTAACTTGGACAAAGCAATGAAGATGCCGATGTAGACACAATGTCATAGTATAGACATGGTGGAGGAGATTGTGAAAGAAGACATGTCTTTGATCCTATCGAAGGATCCTCTTGAGACATGCTTGGCGGAGTCTCTTACTTTTCCCAATACGGAGCTAGATGAACTCTCCAACGAGGTATGCATTGAATTTCTTGAAAACTTGCTTGCATTAGGTGATGAGAGGTTTGAGTCGAAGAGGACCAAGATTGAAGAAGTGAAGTGGACTAGGAAGTACCTACCATTGGATAGAGAGAGCGCACCTCAGGATGAGAAGAAAGAGGAGTTGAAACCGCTACCGGAGCACTTGAAGTATGCATACTTAGGAGACAATGAACAATATCCGGTAATTATATCTTCTTCCCTCGGTGATGATCAACTTGAGGAATTGTTAGATGTTCTTAAGAAGTATAAGTATGCGATTGGGTGGTCTCTTGATGATTTAAAAGGTATTAATCCTTCATATTACATGCATAGAATAAGATTGTTAGATGAGGCCAAAAGTAGTATACAGAATCAGTGGAGGGTGAATTCCGCTATTCAAGAAGTGATTAGGAAGCAAATCCTAACGTCGCTTGATGCAGGAATTATTTATTACATTAGTGATAGTCCCCATGTGAGTCCATTGCATGTTGTATCTAAGAAGGGGGGCTTGACTATTGTGAAAGCCGAGGATGGTGAGACATTAGCCACTAGGATTCCTACGGGATGGCGTGTGTACAGATTACAGGAAACTGAATGAAAATACATGCAAAGACCATTTTTCCCTTCCTTTCATGGATCAAATTCTCGATCGTCTTGCAGGGTATGAGTATTATTGCTTCTTGGATGGGTACTCGGGTTATAATCAGATTATGACTGCACCCAAAGATCAAGAAAAGACAACTTTCACTTTCCCTTATGGGACTTTTGCCTTTAGAAAGATGCCTTTTGGATTATGTAATGCACCTGCTACATTTCAGCGTTGCATGATGGCCATATTTGATGGGTCGATAGAGAAGATCATGGAGGTGTTTATGGATGATTTTTCTTTATTTGGGTCCTCTTTTGATATTTGTTTATCTAACCTTGCTACTGTTTTGAAGAGATGCCAAGATACTAATCTTGTCTTGTATTGGGAGAAGTGCCACTTCATGGTAAGAGATGGGGTTATTCTTGGCCATCATATTTCGGCCAAGGGATGCAGGTGGATAGAGCAAAGGTGGTGGCAATTGAGAAGCTTCCTCCACCTACTAATGAAAAGGGAGTGCGGTCTTTCCTTGGACATGCCGATTTTTATAGAAGATTCATAAAAGACTTCTCGAAATACTCCAAGCCCTTATCTCATTTACTTGAAAAGGATATTCCTTTTGTTTTTGATGAAGAATGTTTAATAGCTTTTCAGGTTTTGAAAGAGGCGCTTATTACTGCACCTATCTGGATCACACCGGATTGGACTCAGCCGTTTGTACTTATGTGTGATGCGAGTGACTTAGCACTTGGAGTGGTGCTTGGGCAGTTGAGGGATAAGAAGTTTTGTGCCATTTACTATGCGAGTAAGACTTTTGATGCTGCACAAAAGAACTACACGGTGACTGAAAAGGTGGTTTTGGCTATAGTGTATGCGTTCAATAAGTTTCAATAGTACTTGGTTGGGAAGAAGACGATAGTGTACACGGATCACTCTGCGATTCGGTATTTAATGGAGAAGAAGGAAATGAAGCCAAGGATCATTAGATGGATCCTTCTACTGTAGGAGTTCGATATGGAGATCCGAGATAAGAAGGGTACGAAAAACATTTTGGCAGATCACTTATCGAGGTTGGAGACAAGAGAACACTGTGATGATTCTTTCGATTACATAGAAGAGATGTTCCCTGATGAGAAGATAATGGCGGTGTTTGTTGAAGGAGCGGAGAGAGCATGTGTGGTGGCTGCCCAAGGGATGGATCCATGGTATGCGGATTATGTGAATTACATTGCCGTAGGAGAAATTCCAAGATATCTCAACCGATATCAACTTGCAAAATTCAAGAGGGATGTTGAGACATTCATATGGTATGATCCATTTATCTGCAAGATATGAACGGATTCCATAGTCCGTAGGTGTGTGCCTGAGATGGAGATGGAGAGCGTTCTTGATTTTTGTCATGCACAACCTAACGGGGGGCACTTTGGAGCTTAAAAGATGACAACAAAGGTACTTCAATCTGCTCTGCTCTGCTCTTTATTGGCCTACTTTATTTAAAGATTGTGAGACCTATGTGGCGACATGCGATAGATGTCAAAGGATGGAGAACATAAGTAGGAGAGATGAGATGCCACTTCAGCCGAGCATTGTAGTTGAGATCTTTGATGTATGGGGGATCGATTTTATGGGGCCTTTTCCCCCATCTAATGGATTTCTCTACATCGTTTTAGCAGTAGATTTTGTTTCTAAGTGGGTGAAAGCCATTCCCACTCACGTGAATAATTCAAGGACTGTGTTGTCTTTCTTAAAGAAAAATATCTTTGCCCGCTATGGAGTTCCTAGAGCACTAATCAGCGACGGAGGTACTCACCTCTTTAATAAGCTTCTTGAAAAGGATCTCAAGGATTATGGAGTCAAGCATAGGGTTAGTTCACCCTATCACCCTCAAGCGAATGGGTAAGCCGAAGTCTCTAACCGATAAGTGAAGCAAATTTTGGAGAAAGTAGTCGAAACCAATAGGAAGGATTGGGCTATGAAGCTCGATGATGTTTTGTGGGGGTTCTGGACTGCTTATAAGACGGTGTTGGATATGTCACCATATTAAATTATCTATGGAAAGCCGTGCCACTTAACCGTAGAGATTCAGCACCGAGGTTTTTGGGCATTGAGGAGTTTGAACTTGTCTCTTAAGGAGCAAAAGGAGTTGAGGATAACTCATATCAATCAATTGGACGAGTTCAGAAATTGTGCTTACAAGAATTCAGAGATCTTTAAGGAAAGAATGAAGAAATGGCATCATTCGAAGATCTCTTACAAGGAGTTCAAGCAAGGTGATGAGGTATTACTTTTTAACTCTCGTTTGAAGCTCTTCGTAGGGAAATTGAAATCGAAGTGGACGGAGCCGTTCATTATCCATAGAGCCTGTAGAGGGGGGAGTTTTGAGCTTATGGACAAAGATGGGGACATTATTGCGGCGAATGAGCATCGATTGAAGCATTACAAGTCACCGGATGATGCTTGTGTCGTTTTTGAGAATACTTTGCACTAGATTGGTACCTTCGTGACTCTCCGACGTTAAACAAGAGCTCCTGTTGGGGGCTTTCCCTCCCATTTTACTACTTTATTTTCATTGGTGTGAGTAAGAAATTTTATATTCGACGTGCGAATTATTCAAAAATTACATCTCTTTGCAAACTTAGTTTTCACTATAGTTTCTACTAAGTTTGGGGGGTGTGATGTACTTACCTCATCATAGAACGGAGAGTATATTCTTTTCTTCGTAACGTTTGCTAGGGGAGTTGATTTTTTGTGGTATATTAAAACTTTAACAGGTTTTGATGTATCGATTTTTTATAATTTGCCTAGTGTTTAGTGGTGTAGAGTTTTTAAGTGTTGTTGCGGTTTCTCGAGCTTAGAAATTATTATCTTGATACTTGATGTTGTCCTATAGTTTAATTGTTGCAGGGAGAAATGAGAAGATCATGAATTTTCAAGATGTTAGGTTGTTGTTCGACCAATACACTATTGCTCGACCAAGGAGACGAAGTCGAGCAGAGGTCGAGCAAAATGCACAAAACTTATAGTAACTCTGCTAGACCAAGTTGAGGTTGTTCGACTAAATTGGGAACTCGAACGGAGGTCAAACAAAATGTGCAAAAACTTACAGAGAGTTTGTTCACCTAAGTAATGGTTGCTCCAACAGAAACGTAAAGTCGAACGAAGGTCGAACGGAACAAAAGATAACAGGGAGCGCGACTAGGCAGTTTGCTCAACTTCCAGCACTTGTTCGACCAACATATTTTGATCGAACGGAGGTTGAACGACAAAAATTTAAATGGCAGATCTGTGTTGCTCGATTCAAAACCCTTGCTCGATTTCAAAATGCAAGTCGAGCTAAAGTCGAATGGGCTCCGAAAATAGTTTTAAAAGGTCAGTTTTCATTCTGTTCAACATACACCCATCACCCTTTCTCGAGCACCGACCCCAAACCGTAAGTTCTTCTTGAAAAAACTCTTTTCTACACCCTAATTCTCCATTCCACACACTTCCACATCCAAATTTGAGGATTTTCAAGTCTGATTTGGGGCTTTTCGCTTGAATTTTAGGGGATTTCGTCGTCCACATCCAACAAAGGTATGATTTCTCCTTACTTTCTACTCTTTAATTGTAGTGATAATGCTTAGTGAAGAATGGGTGAGTGGATGCATGCTATTTTTTATTGGATTTGATTGTTGAATTGTTGAAGTTCTTATTTGAAATTGCACTTGAATTTTCACGGTTCGATTTACATTAAATTGTGGAATTGGTGTGAAATTGATGGTGTGTTTAGTATGGGCTTGAGATTAATTTTGATTTTTTATATATGGGCTCGTTGAATTGAAGTGATGTTGTGGTACAATTGAAGGTGGAAGATGAACATGCTAGTATTTTAGTTGAAGTTTATGTGATGAAGAAAGCATGTTTGTGTGGAGTAGGGATTATTCTTGATTGAAAGTGTTGATGTATAGTGCAAATTATGATTGAATGAACACTTGAGGTTGAGTTGATTGAAGCACATGAATTTGAAGTCTTGAGTAGGATTCATGCTAGTCTAGGATGCGTATATCTATCTCTTTTGGTATGTATTGAAATATTGTTCTTGTAGAAAAAGAGATTGCTTCTTCATCTAAGAGGAAGGGACCTAGGTCGCCTTCGCTTGGAGAGATAGTCAAGAAAATGAGGATGGAGAAGAGGAGGCTATCCGATTACTGCATCAAAATTCTAAATTAGAAGGAGAAGAAGGAGCTATGGTCTGCAATAGCACAAAAGATCACAAGGATGCGGTATCAGGATGATCATGCGATGAGAGAGATGAATATTATCAACGATATTCGTTGGATGTTCAATCAAGTGGGCATTACTCAGTTCATGGAGATGAAGAGAGAGACCTATTTTCATATCACTGCGGAGGTCTTATGCACATTAAGGATTGAGCGTGGAGACTGATACCTTCCTTATAGTATTCAGATGCAGATTGGAGGGCAAGAGCAGATGATGTGGGCCTGAGAGTTTAATGAATTAATTGGCTGTGAGAATGAGACGGATGTGGAGCTTGATGACTTCAAGCCGGATGAGTTTTGGAGAGCTATTACGGGAAGGCGAGAGCGTTATAATTCGAATACTTCCAAGGTTGCCTTCATTCGCAACCCCGTGATCACTTACATGGATAGAATTTTGAGCAGCTGTTTGCTAGGTCCGAAGGAAGCTGTATTCCAAGGGGGGAGCTTTATATTTTGTGGTGCATGCTTCATGGAGTTCGCTTCAATGTAGCGGCATACTTTTTCAATCAGCTTCACAAGTTCACGTCTCATGGATTTCAACATGTGAACATCGGAGGACTTATTATCTTGATAGCTGAGTACTATAGAGTCGATTTGAGCAGGCACAGGCCTATCCGAGGGAATCCAGACTTGATCTTGATGTCATGTGTAAGGATGGGGCTGATTGAGCGGCTAGATGATACTTGGATGTTCATCCGAGGAAAGAATCCTAGTACGTTCAGATTTCCACTGGCGATTGCTGATCTCACTACCATTAGGACTAACAATAATTATTGATTAATACCACGGAGCACACGGTGATCTCAGAGACATGCTTGGGAAGAGGAGATTGGAGATTCCTTGCTGATTTGCGGGCGCATGGGATCGTTTTAGATGAGGACATGGTCCTGATAGGAAATTCGGCCGACTTTGAAGAGAAAGAGCCGCAGACGCCGCCAGCTTTTGTATATCCAGAGATGGGTATTCCTCCGGTGCAGCCTCAGCAGCCACAGGAGCAGGAATTTTTCGAGCCACCACCACATCCATAACCGCAGCAGGATTATTGGGTAGCCCAGGATCAGTTTTATCTGGAGCAGTTCTGGTTGATGCATGAGCATTTTGCCACGCTTAATGCAAACCAGAAAGAAACAAATAGACAGTTGGCGCTTGCGAATACTAACTATGCCACACTCAATGCATGTTATGATGCCATGGATGGTCGGTTGAGGCAAATGTATGACCATGGGCGCTTGATGGATAGGAATATCAGTGATCTCCATAGAGCGTTTGATCAATGGCGTGAAGAGATGAGTGGAGATGAGGATGATGAGGATGATGATGCTCTGGAGGAGTAGAGTTGTCAGGTTTTTTTCTTTTTCTGATTCTTCTCATCCCCATTCTCTTTTACACTTTACAGGTGGAGACTTGATTGCTGTGGGTGTAGTGTTTGATTCATGTGTGGGTGGCATGTATTTGATATTAATGATAATTGATTGATTGTTGGAAGATTGTTTACATGGATTTTCTTTGGATTGTTTAGTGATGAGGATTGTTCATGTTATGCATGTTCCTTATTTTGATGCATGTTGATTTGTTGATGACGAGCATATTCTATTTTTACTTGTAATTCATAGAAAATTAATATTGATTGCATGCTTTGAAGAGTGCTTAGGATTCTATTACCCATGTTAGGATTTGAGCCTTTTGATCGTGTTATAAGTATGATAGTTTATTCTTGAGAGTCGTCCGTATACTAGTATTCTAGAACTTGACTTGGAGTCTAGTTTGAAGTTTATAATTGATAGATACTAGGAAATGATATTAGACCATTGTTGTTGATTAAGTCACTTAGCCAAATTTATCCTACCTTATTATATGATAATCATTGGCAAGCCTTTGATAAATAGCCGTTTACCTTTGAGCCTTGAACACCTATTATTAGTAAAGAGAGTAGAGGTAAATGAGTGCTATATGAAGTTTTGAGGAAGAATAGGAAGGAGAGAATTTGGTGTAATAAGAATCAAGAGACAAGTGGTTAAATCTTGCAAGGGATAGTGCCTGAAACCGGTATCCCTAATGCTAGAAAGGATAGTGCCCGAAACTGGTACCCTTATACTTGAAGAACACCAGAATTGGTATTCTACTGCGAAGAAGAGATGTTGATCCAAGTAAAGATAGGAGAGCGTGTATTGAGGTGATCATAAGAAGGACGAAGGAGAAAAGAAGGAAGCTATTGAAAAGCAATTCTCCAAGGTACTTTTTTACTAGTAATTTAGTTACTTATCTAAATTCTCCTACCTTTACCAAAGAACTAATGTTACATCCTAAATGCAAGTCCTTTGTGATCCTAGTATTGAAATAGTTATAGATGGATTTTTGAGACCCTTGTCAAGCTTATGGTCACGTGAGTATATGAAATAAAATTGAGTGTCGATACTAACTATAAAGTGTACATCTTTTATACTTGAGAGAGAGAGAGAGTAATCACTTTCCCGTGAGCTAGATGACTTAGCACTCGTAGAAGTATTGTGATTGATTGATATTTTTACGTGAATGAAAGGTATGATGGATTGCTTGTTTTGAGTTGATGTAATTACGTGTGTTAGGATAGGTTGTGCTTGATCTCATGATTACACTCTCTGGATTTATTTTGATTTTCGTTGCTTGGGACGAGCAACATGTAAGTTTGGGGGTTTGATGAGAGTGTAAATTCATGTATTTTGGGCCCTGATTTGTGTGGGAATTGAGTACGATTGAGTCTTTTATTAAGACGAATCGGTTTGTTTATGAACAAGGCGCGAATCAGAGGGTACAAGGGCTTTTTGAGCATATTTGTGCAGAAAAACATGTCTTAAAGGCTCAGAATTGGAAGACATAATTTTTGAGATGATTTTCGAAGGCCGTTCGACCTCAAGACCTTGTTCGACCAACATCACTTTGGTCGAACAAGGTGGCCAAGTCGAGCAGAATACACAGATTCGTCCAGAGAGCTTGCTCGACTTGGAGATGTTGCTCAACCAGAATCATCGTGGTCGAGCAGATGAGTAAAATCGAACAAAATGTGAAAAAACTTACATTGAGCTTTCTCGACCATTGGTCGAGTTGAAGGCCTTGCTCGACTAGGCAAGGTTTGGTCGAACGGATTCTCGCTGCTTTTATTTTTGGAAATTCCAGATTTCTTTTACCAAATTTGATGTGTGCTTCAAGCAAAAACCCATCCTAAGCCCATAAGGAGGTTTCTTGAGTATAAAAGAAGAGCTTTCGCAAGAGAAAGAGGAAACACATCATTCATCATCCATCTACCACCGAAATCCTACTATCATCTGAAGGAGTCGTGAAGAGAGGTTCGTCTGGCGCGTCAAGTATGATCATACCAATCAACCATGATTGTTCCTAGATCAATCATGGGCTAGAGCCACTCCAGTAGTTCTAGGGTTATGAAAGTTTATGAGTTCATTGAATTTCCATGTGTAAACTCCGTACAACACTACTTGTGGTTTATTTTATATAAGATTGTGCTTTTTTAATTCATACTCACGGTCGTTTTGTTCATCATTAACTGCTATGTAGAGTCTGAATACATATCTTGGTTATTGATTGAGTGCGTTCACTGCTGAGCAGGATTACATATTATAATTCTAAGTGAAGGGATTCCGAAGTCTTATTAGAACTATCTTATATAGATACTTGTTAATTGAATCTTATTCAGGTTAATAAGTAGAACAAAGAGTATAACGTCATAGTACCTATAAAGGGAGATCATATCGGGTTAGAGTACTAAGTGGATGAGAAATAATTGATACTGATAGTACCTAGAAAGGGGGTAAATTATATCTCTTGCTCCGAGGATATTCACACGTGTCATAAGCATGTTTACTTGTGTCTATAGGGTGAACTTGCATGGTTTAATGATGCGTCCATAAACCACAAGGCAGAGTCGGACAATAACACATGGAAAGGAAATTAATAAGTAAAACTGGATGATCCGAAGAACTACCTAATTTCTTACTTGATCACCACCGTATTTTCTCTATTGCTTGTTTATTTAATTTGCTATTTAAATTATTTGATATTTAGTTTTGCAAATTTTCCAAATCAAATTTGCCAACATAGTCATAGTTAATTAGAATATAATTAAGTTGATAATAATCCGTCCCTTGGGTTCAAAAGTCACTTGGTCGCCTATCGAAACTACAATTGATATCCTTCACACTTGGGGATAATTTTGTGTGCTTAGAAAAAGCTCATCACCCAGCACCAGTTAGTTTTGTTGATGGCTCGAAGTATTTTATTTTGGTGGTTGATCTATATACTCGCTACAATTGGGTGTTTCCATTAACTGTCAAATCTCAAGTTGCGTCAATTTTTCCTCAGTTCTGCTATTTGGTTGAGAAGCAATTTAGCCAAGCTATTAAATGTATATTCTTATAATGGTGATGAATTCATTGGGCTTCGATCATTCTTTTCTACTCATGGAATCTCATGGTTAAAAACATCACCACACATGCCACAACAAAACGGGATCATCGAGCACCGTAATTATCATGTCTTGGAAATTAATCGGGCATGCCACTTCATTACCATACTTATTTTGGTCCTTTGCAATTCAAGCAGCTGTTTACCTCATCAACCGTATACCAATGCCGGTCTTGGCTAATGTCAGCCCGTTTTATGCTCTTTTTGGACATCAACCAAACTACAGACTTTTGGTTGTCATTGCTTTCCGTGGTTAAGGATATATCTTCTGGGCAAACTCACTCCACCCTTATTACCATATATCTTTGTTGGCTACTCAACATCTCAAGCAGCATATCGATGCTATGATCCGGATAGTGGTCGTATATTTATTTCTCGACATGTTCATTTTCTCGAGGATATTTTTCCAGGCATCCACTCTCCAACTCTGGCATCAACCAGCTCTCTACCTGCTCAGTTGAGCCTCTCGGTATTGCCACCTATCTCCAGAACCACTTCGGTTCCAACCTCGCCACCTCCGGTGCATCATCAAACAGATCGCGCTTTGTCATCTCTGACCTCTACTATGTTGGAACACCCCTTGGTGGCTTTTCCTTCTCCTACTCCTATGTTACCACCTATTGGACCGCCTCGTACACATCATATGCGCACTCGTAGCCTTAATAATATTTACAAGTCAAAGCAGTTCAACACTGCAACAAAGCAACTGCTTCCTCCATCTGATGAGCCTACCATTGTCAAGCTAGCTCTTGCTTCTTCTGAATGGCGCACAACCATGACTGACGAATTCACGGCACTCCAATGCTTTGGCACTTGGGACTTCGTCTCTTCTCCTTCAGGTGCTAATATTATCGGGTGTAAATGGGTCTTATGCATCAAACAAAAGCCTGATGGAACAATTGACAAATACAAGACTCACTCAGTGGCAAAGGGGTTCCAGCAATGTCCAGAGGTTGATTTTCAGGAGACTTTTACTCATGTTGTCAAGTTGGCTACAATCCGCACTGTTTATTCACTTGCTCTCCAGTTCAACTGGCCCCTATGACAGCTCGACTTCAGTAATGCCTTCTTACATGGGAAATTGGATATTCCTGTCTACATGTCTCAGCCTCCTGGCTTCATTGACTCCTCTGCTCCTTCCCATGTATGTTTACTTCGTCGTACCCTATATAGCCTTCACCAAGCACCACGTGCATGGTATTCTTCCCTAAGCTCAGCTCTAATCACTTTTGGCTTCAAGCAATCAACTTTAGATTTATTCATTTTTATTCTTCAGCTTGGGCCAACAAGAGTATTCATTTTTACTTATGTCGATGATCTCATCATTACCAGCACCAGCTCGACTATTATCTCTGATATCACTTGCCACCTTATAAGGTCATTCATCGTAAAAGATCTGGGTTCCCTTACATATTTTCTTGGTGTGGAAGTTGCTCAATACAAGGAAGGTATTTTTCTTTCCCAACACAAGTACACGATTGACTTGCTTAGGAAGTTCAAGCTTGAAGGTTTTGAATCAGTCTCCACGCCTATGTCCTCCAAATTTCTATCTATTAAAGGGTCGATTGATGCAACTCAATATCGTAGTATGACTATCTCATTTTTCCTTCTGTTAATGAAAATAACTAGCATATATTATTTTATTATATTTGTAATGTATATCTATTTCATGTATGAATTGATTTCACCCTCAAATTACGGATTCACCTATTGTAACTTAATTTGTACTCCCTCTGTCTCGGGACAAAAGTCATTATTTACTTTTTACACGTGGATTAAGGAGTATTATTATTTTATGTGTAATGGGTAGTTTATTAGTAGTGAGTGGTGGGCTATATGTGGGGCCTTTTTACTAAAAGGGAAAAATGAGGATCTTTAAATAAGACACCCAATATAGTAAAATGAGAAACTTTCAGTAGGAAGAAGGGAGTAATATTTATATGGACAATAATATCAGAATTTTCACACTGTAAAATAATCTTCCTCTCTCACTCTTTCATGGTATCAGCTTAACTAGGGGTGGATACTATCGGTATACCAAAAATACCGATACCGTACTGATAACGTATCATAAATTTCGATATCAAAAAATCCATACGGATATACAGTATCAAAATTTCACCTACATCGATTAATACCGATATTTTGGAATACCGTTTCACACCAAAAAATTTGCGTACCGAAAGTTATCGATTTAACGAACCATATCAAAAAAATATATTTAATTTTATTTAAAATAATTAAGTTGACATAAATATTTTAAAATAATTTAAACATGTATTCCAATCTACAAACATAATTATTATGATGACAATTATATCACCTTTTAATTTATTAATTAAAAAAGTATTGTTATTTTGTATATATACTTTAAATAAATAAATATTTATTTTCTCTATTTATATATTCCTATATATTTTAATGTATAGTGTAATATATTTTTATTTATTATTTATTAGAGTTCATTTTTACATTAAAAAAAATATATATATATGAAGAAATGTGATACATAATTACACATAAGGGAGGATTACTACTAGATAAAAAAAAGCCTTAATTAATATGAGATACAAACATACAAAAATATTACTACCAACTACAAAAATATATAGTGATATTCCAATATTACCCCTACAATATGCTGCACATAAATGTTGTGTGCAGTAAAGTGTGTGCAGTAACAAAAGTGTGTGCAGTAAAAAATATTGTGTGCAGCAAAAAAGTGTGGTGGTCCGACGGAGCTCCGGAGAAGCTCTGTCAATTTTTATGGCGGCCGATCGGCGGTCCGGCAGTGCTCCGGTGATCGGCCAGTGATGAGTGTGTAAATTCATGTGTTTCGAACTCGAATTCATGTACTTACGATGTGTTAGATGGTTGTTACTAAATATAAATCGATATACATGGTGGAAAGTCACGAATCAGGTGTCTACAAGGCTATTTGAGTTGATTTTCGAAGGAAAACGAGTTGGAAGTGATCGGATCTGGAAAAAAGAGATTCCAGGGTGCAATTCGACCAAGCAGGCACAGGATGAGACCAAGAAGGAAGCAGTTCGACCATCACCTGTGACCAAACTGATGTAGAAAAAATGGCAGAAGTGCCGTTCGACCACGATATTGTGGTTTGACAAAGCCATTTGGTTGAACCGTGGTCGAACCAGAAGCCTAAAGAGACGCACCTGCGGTTTGACCAGAAAGTTTGTGATTCGACCAGGATTCTTGTCGAATCCAAGACCCACAACCGATGTACAGGTCTATTCGACTAGCAGAGAGCGATTAGACTTAGCTTGTTGGTCGAACTAACGTGCGGGAACTTATCATATTCATATTCTTACACCTTTAACGCATGTGTTTGCTCAGGAAGCCCATACAAGGCCCGTAAGGAGTGTTTACAAGTATAAAAGAAGAGCTTTCGCAGGAGAAGGGATCATTCATCATTCATCATCACCCACCACCTAAACCCTACCATCATCCGAAGGAGTCGTGAAGAGAGGTTCGTCTGGCGAGTCAAGTAAGATCATACCAATTAACCATGATTGATCCTAGATCAATCATGGGCTAGAACCACTTCGATAGTTCTAGGGTTATGAAAGTTTTATGAGTTAATTGAATTTCCATGTGTAAACTCCGTACAATACTACTCGTGGTTTATTTTATATAAGATTGTGCTTTTTCAATTCATACTCACAGTCATTTTGTGCATCATTAACTGTTATGTAGTGTCTGAATACATATCTTGGTTATTGATTGAGTGCGTTCATTGCTGAGCAGGATTACATATTATAATTCTAAGTGAAGGAATTCCGAAGTCTTATGAGAACTATCTTATATAAATACTTGTTAACTGAATGTTATTCGAGTTAATAAGTAGGATAAAGAGTATAACGTCATAGTACCTAAAAAGGGAGATCATATCAGGTTAGAGTACTAAGTGCACGTGAAATAATTGATACTGATAGTACCTAGAAAGAGGGTGAATTATATCTCTTGCTCCGAGGATATTCACACGTGTTATACGCATGTTTGCTTGTGTCTATAGAGTGAACTTGTATGGTTTAGTGATGCGTCCATAAACCACAAGGCAGAGTCGAACATCAACACATGTAAAGGAAATTAATAAGTAAAACTGGATGACCCAAAGAACTACCTAATTTCTTACTTGATCACAACCGTATTTTCTCTATTGCTTGTTTATTTAACTTGCTATTTAAATTATATATTATTTAGTTTAGTAACTATTCCAACCCAATTTGTCAACATAGTCTTAGTTAATTAAAATATAACTAAACTGATTATAATCCGTCCCTTGGGTTTGATAATCACTTGGTCGCCTATCGAGACTACAATTGATATCCTTCATACTTGGGGATAATTTTGTGTGTTGAAAAAACGCTCATCAAGTTCTTGGAGCCATTTCTGGGGACGACATTAATTATTAGTTTATTATTTTTAATTTAATTGAGATTATATTATTCTTGTTTTTATTTTCTAACACTTATTTTTCTTAAGTGTATGCTCACAAGATCAAAGACAGGTGAATTAGCGCCTTACAATCCGGAGATTGGAGCATCGTCGAGGAAGAAAAAGAAGAAAAAGAATAAGAACATAGACCCAACTGAGGCTCTTAATTTAGGAGTTGAAGTTGACGTGCTGAATTCACAAATGATTGAGGCTGCAACCGAAGTTAACTTGGAAGCAGAAATAGTCAACATGGCTGCGAACCTGATACACTTGCCATCCGTGAAGTCTTTAAGAACAATGGAGGAGGCAATGCTGGGTTGTTAGGAGCAAGAGGGGCCAGAGCTAATTTTGATCTACACCCTACTCTTATCACCATGATTGAAAGGAGTCCCTTCTCTGGGGGAACCTTTGAAGATCCTCAACAACATCTAAATAAGTTCCTTGGGTATGCAAGTACACAAAAGGATGCAGGAGCTCATGAGGATTCGAGGAAGATCATATTGTTTAAGTTCTCGATGAATGAAAAAGTGAGAGATTGGTACGATAATCTTAATGCTGCTGAATGTGATACATGGGAGAAGTTGAAAGTGAAAATTTTGGAGCGATACATGCCACCTTCAAAGGTATTCAAGATGAAGCAAGAAAATAATCAATTTGCTATCCATGTTAATTAGAAGTTTGATGAAGCTTGGGACAGATTCAAGGATATGCTTTGAAAGTGTCCATAGCATGGGCTATCTAATGCTCAATATATCAGTATTTTTTACAATGGATTGCATCGCGATTCTCGTGTGTTACTTGATGCTTCTTCTAATGGAGCATTGCTTACGAAGTCACCCATTGAGGTCGATAAGCTTTTTGAGGATATTTCGATGAATTCAAGAGATTGGCCGACTGATAGAGTGAGAGGAACTTATGTCCTTGGTAACGTAGCACAGGTTGAGCATACTATGGTGAACTCGGGAAGAGATTATGAGATTGTCTCTAGCATGGCTAATATCAACAAGTTACTTGAGTCTCAGCAAAAATAGATTGCGGATATATCTCAGAGAGTACCAATGACACAGCAGGATGGTGGCTACGAAGGAGCTAGCCAAGAGGAGATCGAGGAGGCAAACTATGCCATGGGTTAAAGTATTCAAGGAACTAGGTACCCAAATCAAGAAAACCAGAATTATCAGGAGAATTACAACAATCGTGATCCCCTGGGTAATTACCAACAACCAAGGAGGTCGGAGTTTTCATGGAGCAATCCAAATAATGCAGTGTAACTTTCTATTGGTGTTGATCCAGGAGCTAAGGTGGAAGAAGGAAAATTGGGTTTTGAGGATACGGTGAACAGGTACATGGTGAGGAATGATGCAAGAGTGGATCATCTTGAGGCCAAATTAGAAAAGAAGATTGATGCCAATCATGAGGATTTGTCTAAGCAAGTGAACGACCTTACATTGTTGATGGGGGAGATGGCAAGAAATGTAAATAAGTTGACTCAAACTATTGAGAAAGGAAAGTTTTCGTCTCAAAGTATTGAGAATCCAAAGTCTTGTCACGCCATTATATTGAGGTCTGGAACGCAGTACGAGGGACCAATGAGGCCAGAATCAAAATCTGAAGCAACAGGAGCCTGATTCGACCCCAATTTGACCAATCAAGTGGTCAAACTACACAGGGGAGGTCGAACCAGGCACCTGGGCGACATTCGAAAGCTGCAGAAGACGAGTTCGACCAAAATCAGGTCAATTCGACCAAAAACTCAGGTCGAACTACACTGTCCATAACGCTCTGTTTTGTCTGAAGCCCGATTCAACCACGATCACTATGGGTCGACCCAGTCTGTAAGGGGTAGAATGAACTTTCAGGTGCTCAGTTCGACCATTATTCACCCAGTTTGACCAGTAACCCTGGTCGAACCCAGGTCGAACCATACCATTCTACACTGTTTTCCACGTTGAATGTTCCGCATGATGAGAATGCTACTCCAGTACCTTCCAAAGAGCAGAATACAGAGATTATAGTAGAAAAGAAGTGGGAAAGAACTAAGAGATTGAGAGCCGAAAAAGATAAGGCGGAGAAGGTTGAACGCGATGATTGGGGAATTCCCAAAACAAAGATACCTCCGCCGTTTCCTTTCAAGCTAGTCAAGAAAGGATTGGAAGAGAAGTTCAAGAAGTTTTCAGAGATCATAAACAAAATAAGCTTGAACATTTCTTTTTCTGAGGTGATATTGGAGATGCCATATTATGCCTATTTTCTGAAGGATATACTTTTGAAGAAGAGAAGCTTGAACGGAATTGAAATAGCGAATTTGTCTGAGAATTGCAGCTCGATCATTCAGAGGAAGCTGCCAACTAAGTTGAAGGATCCGGGAAGCTTCATGATCTTATGTGAGATTGGAAGCCTTGTGTGATCTTGGGGCAAGCATCAATTTGATGCCTTTGTCAATTTTTCAAAGTCTTGATTTGGGGGAGTTAACTCCCACAACAGTTGCTCTACAACTTGCGGATAGGTCTATGACTTTTCCGAAGGGTGTTATTGAAGATGTTCTTGTAAAAGTAGAAAAGCTAGTCTTTCCTATGGATTTTCTTGTGTTTGAGATGGAAGATGACAAGGATAATGTCCCTCTTATCTTAGGAAGACCTTTTCTTGCTACTGCGGGAGCTATGATAGATGTGCAGAAAGGTGAGTTACGGCTGCGGATGGATAAAGAAGAGGTCTTATTTAACCTTGACAAAGCAATGAAGATGCCAATGGAGATGCAATGTCACAGTATTGATGTGGTGGAGGAGATCGTGAAGGAAGACATGTCTTTGATCATGTCGAAGGATTCTCTTGAGACATGTTTGGCGGAGTCTCTTACTTTTCCCACTATGGAGCTAGATGAACTCTCTAATGTGGTATGTATTGAATTTCTTGAAAACTTACTTGATGTGGGTGATGATAGGTATGAATCGGGAAGAACAAAGATTGAAGAGGTCAAGTGGACTAGGAAGTACCTACCATTAGATAGAGAGAGCGCACCTCAAGAAGAGAAGAAAGAGGAGTTGAAACCGCTAGCGGAGCACTTGAAGTATGCATACCTAGGTGACAATGAACAATATCCAGTAATTGTATCTTCTTCCCTTGATGATGATCAACTTGAGGAATTGTTAGATGTGCTTAGAAAGTATAAGTCTGCGATTGGGTGGTCTCTTGATGATTTAAAAGGTATTAGTCCTTCATATTGCATGCATAGGATAAGATTATTAGATGAGGCTAAGAATAGCATTAAGAATCAGCGGAGGGTGAATCCCGCTATTCAAGAAGTGATTAGGAAGCAAATCCCAAAGTGGCTAGATGCTGGAATTATTTATCCCATTAGTGATAGTCCTCATGTGAGTCCATTGCATGTTGTAGCTAAGAAGGGGGCATGACTATTGTTAAAGCTGATGATGGTGAGACATTAGCCACTAGGATTCCTACGGGATAGTGTGTGTATACGGATTACAGGAAACTGAATGAAAATACATGTAAAGACCATTTTTCCTACCTTTCATTGATAAAATTCTCGATCGTCTTGCAGGGTATGAGTATTATTGCTTCTTGGATGGGTGCTCAGGTTATAATCAGATTATGACTACATCCAAGGATCAAGAAAAGACAACTTTCCCTTTCCCTTATGGGACTTTTGCCTTTAGAAAGATACCTTTTGATTATGTAATGTACCTGCTACATTTCAGCATTGCATGATGGACATATTTGATGGGTTGATAGAGAAGATCATGGAGGTGTTTATGGATGACTTTTCTGTGTTTGTGTCCTCTTTTGATATTTATTTATCTAACTTTGCTACTGTTTTGAAGAGATGCCAAGATACTAATCTTGTCTTGAATTGGGAGAAGTGCCACTTCATGGTAAGAGATAAGGTTGTTCTTGGCCATCATATTTCGGCCAAGGGATTACAGGTGGATAGAGCAAAGGTGGTGGCAATTGAGAAGCTTCCTCCACCTACTAATGAAAAGGGAGTGCGGTCTTTCCTTGGATACGCCGGTTTTTATAGAAGATTCATAAAAGACTTCTCGAAATACTCCAAGCCCCTATCTCATTTACTTGAAAAGGATATTCTTTTTGTTTTTGATGAAGAATGTTTAATAGTTTTTCAGGTTTTGAATGAGGCGTTTATTACTGCACCTATCTGGATCACAACGAATTGGACTCAGCCGTTTGTACTTATGTGTGATGCTAGTGACTTAGCACTTGGAGTGGTGCTTGGGCAGTTGAGGGATAAGAAGTTTTGTGCCATTTACTATGCGAGTAAGACTTTTGATGCTGCACAAAAGAACTACACTATGACTGAAAAGGAGTTTCTAGTTGTGGTGTACGCATTCAATAATTTTCGACATTATTTGGTTGGCATGAGGACGATAGTGTATACGGATCATTCTGCAGTCCGATACTTGATGGAGAAGAAGGAAACGAAGCCAATGATCATTAGATGGATCCTTCTTCTGCAGGAGTTTGATATGGAGATCCGAGATAAGAAGGGTACGAAGAATGTTTTGGCGGATCACCTATCAAGGTTGGAGACAAGGGAGCACTGTGATGATTCTTTCGATTACATAGAAGAGATGTTCCCTGATGAGAATATAATGGCAGTGTTTTTTGAAGGAGCGGAAAGAGCATGTGTAGTGGTTGCCCAAGGGATGGATCCATGGTATGCGGATTATGTGAATTACATTGCCGTAGGAGAAATTCCAAGAGATCTCAACCGAGATCAACTTGCAAAATTCAAGCGAGATATTGAGACTTTTATATGGTATGATCCGTTTGTTTACAAAATTTGTACAGATTCCATAGTCCATAGGTGTGTGCCCGAGATGGAGATGGAGAGCGTTCTTGATTTTTGCCATGCACAACCTAACGGGGGCACTTCGGAGCTCAAAAGATGGCAGCGAAGGTACTTCAATATGCTCTTTATTGGTCTACTTTGTTTAAAGATTGTGAAACCTATGTGGCGACATACGATGGATGTCAAAGGATGGGGAACATAAGTATGAGAGATGAGATGCCACTTCAGCTGAGCATTGTTGTTGAGATCTTCGATGTATGGGGGATTGATTTATTGGGCCTTTTCCCCCATCTAATGGATTTCTCCACATTCTTTTAGCAGTGGATTATGTTTCTAAGTGGGTGGAAGCCATTCCCACTCGTGTGAATGATTCAAGGACTGTGTTGTCTTTCTTAAAGAAATATATCTTTGCCCGCTATGGAGTTCCTAGAGCACTAGTAAGTGATGGAGGGTCTCACTTTGTCAACAAACTTCTTGAAAAGGTGCTTAAGGATTATGGAGTTAAGCATAGGGTTACTACACCCTATCACCCTCAAGCAAATGGGCAGGCTGAAGTTTCCAACTGACAAGTGAAACAAATATTGGAAAAGATAGTTGGAACCAATAGGAAGAATTGAGTTATGAAGCTCGATGATGTTTTGTGGGGGTTCCGGACTGCTTATAAGACGATGTTGGATATGTCAACGTATCAAATTGTCTATGGGAAGCCATGCCACTTACCTGTAGAGATTCAGCACAAAGCTTTTTGGGCATTGAGGAATTTGAACTTGTCTTTAAAGGATCAAAAAGAGTTAAGGATGACTCATATTAATCAATTTGATGAGTTCAGAAATCGAGCTTACAAGAACTCGGAGATCTACAAGGAGAGAATAAAGAAATGACATGATTCAAAGATCTCTTACAAGGAGTTCAAGCAAGGTGATGAGGTATTACTTTTTAACTCTCGTTTGAAGCTTTTCACTGGGAAATTGAAATCGAAGTGGACGGGGCCATTCATTATCCATAGAGCCTGTGGAGGGGGGAGTTTTGAGCTTATGGACAAAGACAGAGACATCATACCGGCGCATGGGCATCGATTGAAGCATTACAAGTCGCCGGATGATGCTTGTGTTGTCTTTGAGGATGCCTTGCACTAAATTGGTACTGTCGTGACTCTCCGACGTTAAATATGAGCGTCTGTTGGGGGCTTTCCCTCCCGTTTTATTGCCTTTTTTTCATTGGTGTGAGTAAGAAATTTTTATATTTGAAGTGTTTACTTATCGGCAATTACATCTCTTTGCAAACTTAGTTTCCACTATATTTTCTACTAAGTTTGGGGGGTGATGTACTTACCTCATTGAAGCACTGAGAATATAATCTTTTCTTTGTAAGGTTTGTTAGGGGAGTTGATTTTTTGCAGCATATTAACACTTTAACCGGTTTTAGTGCATTGATTTTTTGCAATTTGCCTAATGTACAATGGAGTTTGTGTTGTTTTTTAGTGTCGTATGCGGAGTTACACATAACTATTGAGTTTTAGGATTGATTCTCGAGCTAAGTTTTGCCCTATTTTGGTACCTAATATTCGTTTTTGATCTTGAAGTGTGCAGGAAATGAAGAAAATTTGACTTTAGAGCATCAGGTGTCCGATTCGACCAAGGGTGCAGGTCGAACTGAAGAGCTCAAGTCGAACTGGTGATCAGAGAGTTCGTTACAGGTCGATTCGACCAAACAGAGGGTGATTTGACCAAGGCTTCGACCAAGATGAAGGTCGAACTGGAGATCAGAGGAGTTTGTATAGGCCGATTCGACCAAGATGGGTTTGGTTCGACCAAATGGTAAGTCAAACCAAGGCCGAATCACGAACTTGAAAGTTTGAACAGAGGAGTTTGACCACGACATTGTGGTTCGACCAAGGCTTTTGGTCGAACTGAGACATGGAAGGTCTCCTGAAACATGGTTCGACCACGACAAGCTCGTTCGACCACTCCAGTTGGTCGAATCGTACCAGGTAAGTCAGTTTTAAAAGTAGTTTTCTGCTCCTATTCGATCACTTTACACACCACCTTCACTCGAATTCATCCCGGATCGAAAATCCTTCCTTCTAATCTTCAATTCCGCTTGATTTCACTCCGATTAAACCACACTCCACACTTTTTTCACTCAATTCGTTGCATTTTCCGAACAATCAAGTTGAAAAACTAGGGCTTTGTCGTGATTTTGAAAGATTGTCACACTTGTTCATTCTTTAGCCATGGCCGGTTCAAAAGGTACGTTTTCTCAACTCTATTACCCTAGGATTGAAGTTCTAATTGTTGATTATAAGTGGGGAAGTTGATTGAACGAGTTTTTATAGGAATTTATGGTGGAATTTGAGTTTTTGTGTACAATTTCAAATGAACAATTGATGGGTTCGATTTTGATTGTGTAATTGTTGTCAAACATTGATGTTTATGTAACTTTGGGAGTAATTTGGAAGTGTGAGATGAAGCATGTTAGATTATTGGTACATTGCTTGAATTGTTAATGCATGCTTGTGGTTGATAGCATCGTTTGTTGATCTTATTTAATATTTGATGTTGGAATGGAATTGAGTAAGTATGTGAATTGAATTGTTAAATCATGAGGATGGAAGATGCTTGTTTGGAGGGTCTATGCATTGAAAAACTTGAAGTCTTGAGTAGAGTTAAATGCTAGTTGACTATGAATTAGCTTGGTTTGCTTTTCTTGTTTGTTGGTATTGAAGTATTATTTTCAGGAAAAGGAAAGGAAGCTGAGGCTCATTCCAAAAAAAGGCAAGATAGGCCGTCTCGTGAAAATGCAGTGACGAAGAAGTTAAGGCTTCAGGAGAGGTTACCTATGAATTTCAAGGTTCGGATGAATGATTGGGAAGATATCAAGAAAAAGTAGGGTGATATATTGGACAAGATTGCTAGAACGAGGTATCAAGATGATGGGGTGATGGTTACAATGCACATCCGAGATGAAATCCTGTGGATGTTTGATCAAGTGGGGATTCGTCGCTTCATAGAGTTGAAGAAGCCTACATACTTCCATGTGACTGCTGAGGTGCTATGTTCGATTACTGTTAAGAAGGGTTCGAGCCATCTCCCATATGAGTGTACATTCCAGCTTGGAGGTGAGATGAGGACGTGGTCGACTGAGGAGTTGAATGCGCTATTTCAGACTCCGAGAGGGATCTCTAGGAATGAGAATGGATTCTTCAATGCTAATAACTTTTGGAGAGAGATTTCTGAGGAGGATATGGATTTCATGACTAGTAGTGCTCGTGCTTCGTTGATTCGGAATCCAGTGCTTCGATATATGGATCGAGTATTGAGCAACACATTGTTTGCTCGATCTGAGGGGAGCTGTGTGTCGAGGAGAGAGTTGTATGCCCTCTGGTGTATGCTCAATGGAGCGAGATTCAATGCGGGATCGTACCTTATTCATCAGCTATACAGGTTCAGAAGCTCTCTGTTTAAGAGAGTGAATATAAAAAGGTTGCTTACTTCTGTGGCTGAGTATTATCACATGGACTTCACTGGTATTACACCCATCCTTGAGGATACGGACTTGGTGATGAGTACGTGTGTGAAGGGTGGATTTGCTCATCTTCGCGATGGAGATTGGTTCTATACGAGGGTAAGCCCTTCACTTACTTCTATCCAGAATAAAGGTAACAAGTTGATGAACACGTTGGCGCATGATGCTCTTTCCATCACTTGCTTGACGAAAGGTGATTGGAGGACTATAGCTCAGATGTACGCTGAGAAGATTTATGTGGAGCTTCAGAGGATCGTAGACGAAGGGCGATTTCAGCCTCGGCAACAGCCATAGCAGCAGCAGGAGCATGGAGCGGATCAGATGGATCCGGAGATGGGAGATCCACAGTCGCATGAGATGTCACCATGTCCCATTCCAGCATGGCCACAGCAGCATGGGCTGGTCCTGATGTTTATTTTCAGGAGCAATTTCGATTGATTCATGAGTAGTTCGCCACACTGAATGCAAACTAGCAGGAGATGAATAGACAGCTGGCCTTGGCAAATGCAAACTATACAACACTGAATGCGAGGTACAACACACTACATAATAATTATGTGGAGATGAATAGGAGATTGGAGAGAATGTATGCTCATGAGCATGAATTGGATAGGAAGCTGAATAGTCTTCATAAAGATTTGGATCGATTGCGCTCAGAGATGAGTGATGGTGATGATGAGGAGGATCCGAGCGATGATGATGCTCTGGAGGAGTAGGTTGCATCAGGTTTTTATTCTTTGTCTGTTTCATCTCATCTCCCTTCTATTTTGCTCTTTACAGGATGGGTATTTGTGGTGTGAGTGGCATGTACGTATATTAGTATGATTGATGTTAGATTGAGATGTGATGATTGACATTTGAGGGTGGAATTGGTTGGTTATACTTGTATGGATTGTGATGATATGTGGGTTCTTGGCACGAGTATGTTGCATTCATATTTTACATGTGTTAATTTTTATTGATGAGATCATTGTGAAATTGATTTTGATTATATGCTATGAGGAGTACTTAGGATTCTATTTACCCATATGAGAATTTGAGCCATATGAATCATGCTAGTTCATGATAGTTTATTCTTGTGAGAATCATTCATATGACCGTATTCTAGAACTTGGCTTGGAGTTTTGTGTGAGATTTATGATTAATGAGTTGCTAGGATATGATCTTAGGCCTTTATTGTTTATTTGAGTCACTTAGCCAAAATTTTACCTCACCTGTTAATATATGTATTATTGGAAGCCCTTTTGAACCTTAAAAAGTTTTTTCTTTGGCAAGCATTGATAGAAAAGCATTATTTAACCTTTACTTGAGCCTTGTTGAATACCCTATTCATTAGTAGAGAGTTGAGGTGAATAAGTACTTGCAAGAATGAAGAAGATAGAGTATTGGTTGAGAAGCATAAAAAAGATAAA
Source organism: Pogostemon cablin (assembly GCA_023678885.1). NCBI lineage: Eukaryota > Viridiplantae > Streptophyta > Magnoliopsida > Lamiales > Lamiaceae > Pogostemon > Pogostemon cablin. Next base: position 22,508,950 of record CM042989.1, on the reverse strand, counting down.
GTATGGTTAAATCTTGTTTAGGGGTAGTGCCTGAAATTGGTACTCTTGATCATTGAAGAAAGATGATGCTGATGCCAAGGAAAAGAAGGAGAATTCAAACCATTAAGATTATGAGAAGAAGATGGAGAAAAAAGATGAAGCTGTATGATGAAAAGCAAAACTCCAAGGTAATTCTCTACTAGTGAATTAGTCACTTTACCTAAATTTCCTACCTTTGCCAAAAAGGTAACATTACAACCCAAAAGCAAATCATTTGTAATCCTAGTGATGAGTTAATTGTAAGTTGATATTTGAGACCCTTGCCAAGCTTATGGTTAAGCAAAAGTATGAATTGATATGAGCGTATATTAACCTATTGAAGTGTACATCTTTTATACTAGAGAGTGAGAGTAAATACTTATCCTGTGAGCTAGATGACTTCGTACTTCGAATTATGTTATAATTGAGTGATGTTTTGCCTGGAGAATATATATGATGCTAGTGATACTTGTTTTCGATTGATGAAATTACATGTGTGAATATGAATTGGATTGAATGTGGTAGCTGAGTGAATTTTACACTACTCTTATGGTTTTGATTGAGTTGCCTCGGGACGAGCAACATGCAAGTTTGAGGGTTTGATGAGTGTGTAAATTCAAGTGTTTCGAGCACAGATTCATGTACTTATGGTGTGTTAGATGCAAGAACTTGATGAGCGTTTTCTCAACACATAAAATTATCCCTAAGTATGAAGGATATCAATTGTAGTCTAGATAGACGACCAAGTGATTATTGAACCCAAGGGACGGATTATTATCAGTTTAGTTATATTCTAATTAACTAAGACTATGTTGGCAAATTGGGTTTGAATAATTACTAAACTAAATAACATATAATTTAAATAGCAAATTAAATAGACAAGCAATAGAGAAAATACAGTTGTGATCAAGTAAGAAATTAGGTAGTTCTTTGGGTCATCCAGTTTTACTTAATAATTTCCTTTCCATGTGTTGATGTCTGACTCTGCCTTGTGGTTTATGGAAGCATCATTAAACCATGCAAGTTCACTCCATAGACAAAAGCAAACATGCGTATAACACGTGTGAATATCCTTGGAGCAAGAGATATAATTCACCCCCTTTCTAGGTACTATCATTATCAATTATTTCCTATACACTTAGTACTCTAACCCGATATGATCTCCCTTTTTAGGTACTATAATGTTATACTCTTTATCCTACTTATTAACCCGAATAACATTAAATTAATAAGTATTTATATAAGATAGTTTTCATAAGACTTCAGAATCCCTTCACTTAGAATTATAACATGTAATCCTGCTCAGCAGTGAACGCACTCAATCAATAACTAAGATATGTATTCAAACTCTACATAACAATTAATGATGCACAAAGCGACTGTGAGTATGAATTGAAAAAGCACAATCTTATATAAAATAAACCATGAGTAGTGTTGTACGGAGTTTACATATGGAAATTCAATTAACTCATAAAACTTTTATAACCCTAGAACTACCAGAGAGGTTCTAGCCCATGATTGATCTAGTAATAATCATGGTTAATTGGTATGATCTTACTTGACTCGCCAGACGAACCTCTCTTCACGACTCCTTTGGATGATGGTAGGATTTTGGTGGTGGATGGATGATGAATGATGAATGATGAATGATCCCTTCTCCTGCGAAAGCTCTTCTTTTATACTTGTAAACTCTTTTTACGGGCCTTGGATGGGCTTTTTGAGCGAACACATGCGTTAAAGGTGTAAGAATATGAATATTATAAGTTCCCGCGCGTCAGTTCGACCAACAGGCCAGGTCGAATCGCTCTCCGCTGGTCGAACAACACTTCTGGCATTTTTTCTCCATCAGTTCGACCATAGGTGCTGGTCGAACTGCTTCCTTCTTGGTTGAATCCCGCGCCTACTTGGTCGAATTGCACCCTGAATTCTCCTTTTTCTGGATTCGATCACTTCCAACTTGTTTTCCTTTGAAAATCAACTCAAATAGCCTTGTAGACACTTGTTCGTGATTTTTCACCATGTATATTGATTCATATCGAATTAGCCGGTGGACCTCCGGCTGTGGCAGTTTTTCGACAGCGGTGGCAGTTTTCGGCGCCCGACGGCGGTTCGGCGGTGGTCCCACGATGGGTGGGGGTTTGGGTTTGTGGTTTAAAAGTGTATGTATTTAGGGTTATATTTGGTATTCTACTTTAATATTTTGTATGTGATAGTAATTATTTTAAATCAATGTATCTAATAGTAATTAGGGGTACAAAGTGTGTACCTAGTAGTAATTTTTCCTACACATAAATATTAATTATACATAATGTACTTAAATATAATTTTATATAATTAATTTTTTAAAAAAATATATAAAAATTTTCAATATTTACGATACGGTCTACAGATACCTAAATATCGAATACTTTTTGATATACCAAAATTCCAAAAATTTTTAATGTGCAATATCGAATCATACCAAAATTTTCAGGTACAATCGAAATTTTCGTTACAACAAGCATATTGTACCGAAAATATCAGCAAGTTGAAATTTTTTGAAAATTCTTGATACGGAGAGCACAATATACTGAGTTTTCAGTATTTTTCCCTAACCCTAAGCCTAACCACCAAAAACCTTATTTTTCTTCCTTCGACTTCATGCCAGCCGCCTCTTCTTCCTCTTCTGATTCTCTCCCTATTGACACCATGATTCACATGGTGACAATCAAGCTATCTTCTAGTAACTATCAGCTTCTAGCAACTATCTGCTATGGAGACATAAAATTACTTCCATGCTTCATTGCTTCGAATTGATTCGTTTCGTGGATGATTCTGAAAAAGTACTTGCACTCACTGTTACTGTCGCATAAGGAACTTCTTCCCCAATCTTGACTACTCAACATGGACAACAAAAGATCAAAACTTCACCACCATTTTCGAAGAAGCGATGGTCGAAATGGTTGAATTCAGTACATCGCGAGATGCTTGGTTGGCCCCTGAATTTATCTTACATTGGAATTGTTACTTATAGAATAAAATTATATATCTAGCACTATCTTGTTGGTTCGACATTTGACTTAGTCACACGCGCTACAATTGATCCCTTACACTTGAGGGTGGAAAAAATAGTTAACAGACATTCAGATGCTGGCTGGGCCCGGTGTGTTGACACTTGTCGCTCGACTTATGACTACTCTATCTTCCTTGGAAGGAATCTTGCCTCATGGAGTGCAAAAGCACCCACTGTTGCTCGCTCCAGTTGTGATTACAAATACCGTGCCCTTGCAAATGCTACTTCAGAAGTTGTATGACTTTCCAATCTTCTTCACAAGCTACGTTCCTATATCTAAGTTAGTGCTTGTTTGTGGTAACAATAGCACCGTCTTCTTGAGTCAGAACCTCGTTGCCCACAAACGAGCTAAGCACATTGATACTAATTGCCATTTTGCTCAAAAATTAATCTTTATTGGTAAACTATGAACCATGTTTGTGCCTTTTTATCTATAACTAGCTGACATCTTCACCAAGAGTCTCCCTCGTCCAGCTTTCGAACTTCTAAAGTCCAAGCTTTGTATGGGGAGCTTTGTGTTTGCTACCATCCCACACAACGCTTGAGAGGGGTGTTAAGAAAAATAACCAGCATATATTACTTTATTTGTGATGAATATCTATTCCATGTATAGATTCATTTGATCATCAAATTATGAATCCACTTATTGTAACTTTGTACTATTTATATTGGCAATAACACCAGGATATTCCCACGGTGAGATAATCTTCCTCTCTCACTCTCTCACCTATTATCTCCTTCAAGTTTTCCCTTTCTTTTTCCTCATGATACTTTCTCTCTCACTCTCCGTGCTCTCACTTACTCTTTCCATCTGCCAATCTCTACTGCCTATGCCTCCATCGGTGCCGCCTCCGCCTTTACTGGCCACAGCTCATTTTTCTGTCTTTCGTTTCGCCTCATATGTTCTCAATTTGCCTCTCTCCGCCTCTGATGCTCATGTGAAGCGATAGAGATTGTAAATAATAATTAATATTATTTATTTAAGTTAATTCCACATATGATGTTGTGGATAATGCAGAGGGGGGAGGGAGTTAAAAAGTTAGTTTTTAACTCCTCCTCCTGGGAATATTTGATACTGCAGAAGCAGTTATCAGAACATAAGTTACGTGAATGAAGATTGCAGAACGCGCTGTAGGAGTTTTTCCTCTCGGCATTTTTTCTCTCCTGGAATCACAACGTAAACAATATTCTTCATATTCTCCAAACTAATTATACCATATCGTGAAAACATTATCTTTCAACCCCGTGTTGAAGGATTGATCCAGAAATCATGGTTTAACAACGTGAGTACCAATCGGTTCGTACGTGTTCTTCCACTGCAATGAAAAACCCTATGGAGAAATGTATGATTTCTCTCTATATATGAACATGAGTTATCCAACAGAGATGGAACCAGTGCATGAATATGTAGATATTTCAGGGGCTCAATATTGGTGCCTCCGTCTATATCCATAGGTCAGTTGGTTCTAATTAATGCCCACGTTGAAAGAAAATGAGCTGTATAATGTAAATATATTTGGAGTGTGTATAGTTCATATTGAATGAATTAATTCAATTCGAGCCATGCACGCTCCAAATATATCATATCATGCATATAACTCTAATTCTCTATTTTACATGCATGATCCTTATTTACAACACTCAGATTATTTATGAACATAAAATTTGGCAATCCTATAGTTGTGATACAGAATTTTTTTAACAGAATACGATACAATAATCTGCAACCCGATGCTCATCCGCAGCATCATAATCAAGCTATAATTTCGTTGTCGCCATTTCGGACCGGAGGCGAAGGAAGTGGCCTAATTGCAATGCTTATTGCATGAGCCATCAACTACAAGAAAACGAATCAAATAGATTATTAATTACATAATTCATTTGCAAGTATATATGTACAGGGAATTAAAAATGAGTGAGTGTCCTGTGCACCCGGACGCACGGAGCACATTCCGTGCGCCTTTGCAATTTTCGTGTCCCTTTGCAATTTAAACCCCTAGCAATACATAGGTTTAAATAAAATATGGAGGGGGAGGATTGTGTTCACATGGGGACACGGAGTCTCCTCCGTATTCCCAAGGGTGCAGGATCTTTTGCCATTAAAAATATAAGTTTTGATAGAACAGTACACTTACTGCAACAAGGCTACTACAAAAAATGCTGAATCCAGGGAAGTGAAAAGGCGCATTATCAGATAGGAAAATAGCTGCAGAATTTTAAAATAAATATGAGGGATTAAGTCAATTTTATGTGCAAATTTGAAAGATTTTGATTTATATTGAAAGAGAAATATTAATTATACAAAAATTAAGAGTATGAGCTGAATGTTTAATAAATGGTTAAAATACATTTTTTGCCCCATACATAGGAATTATTAATTAAAAAGAGGTCCCCTAGTTTCAATTGATCCTAAAATCTGCATTTAATTTTTTGTCCCCATGCTACCATTTTTTTTTTAAACATCTTCTGTTTTATTTTTTACCCTCTGTTTCATAATAAACTTTACACTTACTATTTTCGTCCATCTCATATTTAACTTCACCATCCAAAAAAGGGACACATCACATCAATTCTCACCCATAAAAGTACATCTTAATTACAAATTTACCACTCTCACATAACATACTTTATAATTTATTTATCACCTAAAATTACTACATTACCCTCCGAAAGTCAATAAAATTGATAAAAAAAAAATAACTTTTCTTAAATTCCGTATCTACATTAACGGTGAAATTTATTATGGGACGGAAGGAATATTTTTTATTTTTTAGATTTTGGGATAAAAAATGCAACCAAAACTATGGGACCTTTTCTTAAATGAGTCACTCGTATGGGACTAAAAGTGTATTTTTTTTCCTAATAAAATGAGTGCTTGTAATGAATTCTAGCCTGTTAAAGGAGTGAAAGCAAGAGGAGAGATGATGTTTGCTAGGGAACATATTCCTGTAATGAACCCTTGACCTTCTCCTTGCTCATTTGCTCCAATTTGTTTAGATGCAATGCTTCTTAACTAAATAACAAACACAATAAAAAAATAGTAACACTTGCAAATTAATATGATGATCAAGAAATTAACACTAGTTGAGGTGATCAATGAACCTACACAAGGGTATGTGAATATAGAAAGAATAGACATCGTCGCTGCAGCATAAGGGACCTGCGAATTTCGCCAAAATTATAAGTCGAGCCAACGATGAAATAATTCTCTATGATCATGCAAGATTCAGGTAAATTAATTGATGAACAACATACCCAGGGTGACCATGCAATGCTGAGAACGATCATCTGCACTCATACTTAATTTAACTTGTGTTACATATGTACTAATTTTTCAAGTGTAGCTTACTCAAAATGTAAGTATATAGAAACTCATATTTGATACTTACATGAGCACTTCCCACAAATAGTCCTATAGCAAGCATCTTTCTTTCTCCCATAAGAGGTAGTAAAATAGGGATAAAGAATATCTGAAATATGATTTTAAAATCAAATAATTAATTGCAACTATATAAATATACAAGATTCGAAGGGGTACCCTCTTGTGAGATAAATATATGTGAGATAGGTTAACCCATTAATAAAGTATACTATGTATAATAGGTAAAATATGTTAATGATTGGTAATTAAAGTATATTAGTATAATATTTGTAATGAATCATATTATTACATCCTAGAATCACATTTTAAAAAACATACTTTAACTACCAATTATAAGCATATATACTTTACCTATATAACAATCATACTTTAACACGTCTCATATAAGCACCACCTCACAGGAGGTTTTGTTTCGAAACAAATGTGCATGTGTGTGTATTAGTGTATATATATTACCAACTTGAATTCCTTATTTCATTTTTCATGTTCCATTGGTATTCCATAACATAATAAAACTATATCCTACAATTTACCATTAAACCTTGGAGCAAATATTGAATTTTGGCCATTGATTGTGACACGTGGCAAGATTTTAATATATGGAATAGTAGATGAAACATGGGAGTGTAATAGGTGATATCAAATCATATATTACTATTATTTATGGAACTGAAGACATTACATTACCTGTGATATCGACCCAAAAACTCCAGAAATTATCATTAGGTTCGCAAATTGGTTTTTGTTAAATTGAAATCGTTCTTTCAAGTAGTACTGCATGCTGACAAAATCAACATTAGTAATATATTTCAAACGTTATATACTGCTACATTTAATTTAATCACAAACATAACAATTTCTTTTCATTTTTTTAAAAGTTGTTATAAAAAGATTGCAACGTACCAGATAAGCAGCAAATAGACCACCATCTGCAGCCATGCTCAAGAATGCAACTGCTGCTACTTTTGAAAGTATAGAGCTGAAATGTAACAATAGCATGCATACTTTTCATAATTATATTGCATGAATTTAGAAGTTTTCTTGTTAAAAAAAAAAGTAGATTTCAAACATGATATCTATGATTGTGATGATGAAAGAAAGATTGATTGAGTTGCTCACTTGTTCCATAACAAGTTAATGGTATCGTGCATGGACGGTAGAAAGTTGAATATCTTTCGTTTCTTGGATTGATTGTTTTCCAGGAAAGAGTCGATTTGCGTCTCATTTGTGGAGACGTTGTTTTTCAAGAGTGATTCTGTAAGAAACGCTCTCATGTATACCAATGCTATTAAAGACACGGCTATAGCAACCTATGGAAATAGCCAAATAAGTACACCTACGTGAGATGGTCTCACATAAGTCTTTGTCCCCCTCATAACATTACTTTACATTTTATTTATTACCTAAAAATACTATAAATTAATAACCTAAAAGTCAATAAATTTAATCAAAAATTTTTTTTTTTTAAAAACGTGAAACAGTAGAGGTAAAACTTGTTACGAATGATGGAGTACTAAATTTAATTTGGTCACATAAACCAGGCTGTTTTTTTTTTATAAGTTCATACAAAAAGATTGCAACATACCAAATCAGCAGCATATAGGCCACCATCTGCAGCAGCGCTCAAGAATGCGACTATTGCAACTTTTGAAAATATAGAGCTGAAAATTAATAATAACATGCTTTCAAAATAATATTGCATGAATTTAGAAGCTGTCTTTCTTGTTATCAAATCGCAAAATTCAAACATGTTACATGATGTCGGGATTCCTGATTATAGTGTAACATCTCTTGTAACAGATGGATAACACACATGAAAGATGAGTAAACTATACATAAAAAGGATATTGTAGGGATAATGGTTGAATTTACTTCTCCTCTTATAACTTGTTAATCATGTACTCCTTTCGTCCTCTCGAAAGAGGGTATAATATATATATATATATATATATATATATATATATATATATATATATATATATATATATATATATATATATATATATATTTGGCCGTCCACTCCAAAGAGTAATTTTTTTTTCTACACACATAGGACTCACACACCTATTAATACAATTAAAATATGTGGTCTATACTCCCACTAATACACTACCCACTACAGATTAAATAACTTCTTACTCAATATGCACAAAAGTAAAAGACCTTCTGTCTAGCGGACAGAGGGAGTAGTTAAGGATGGCAATAGGTAGGGTACCCGTATTTTTTAGGGGTACCCGAACCCGTATCCGATAAAAATATTACTATCCGTCCCATTACCGTTTAAAATACTTGCAATACCAGTATCCGTCCCGTACCCCATTGTTCCTACCCGCGGGTACCCGAACCCGTCAAACTTTTTTTTTTAAACCTAAAATATTAAATTTCAAGTCTCAAAGATTTTTAAATAAATGTGTCTACAACATTAAACATTCTTGGTCTCAACGTTAAATAATAATTAAAACATGACATAAAATCACCACACCAGATTTAAGATCTTCAATTCAAACTTCAAATAACATACAAATAAAATAAAATAAAATCATAGGTTAGACTAATGATTTGTAAATTTATTTAAATATTGAATCATATAACAAGCATTACTTATGTCTAAACGGTGAATGGGTATTTTTTTAATATGAGGTTAAGTGTTCGAACCATTTATAAAACACATACATACAAGTATTTAATGAGACGGGTATATGCGGTTACCTACTACCCGTATCCGATTATTTATCCGGGTTTGGGTAGAGGGTATCCGAGGGGGTGAATCCGAACCCTAATGAGAATTTTATTTTTTTTCCAAACTCGATTATAGGTACTCGAACCCATACCAATAGGGTTTAGTCAGGTCGGATACCCGAGAAAACCCGTGAAACTGCCATCCCTAGGAGTAATGAATGTCATGGGAGATGATACACTAAAATTGTAGCATGAAATCACGATTATGTGCATGATGATGATGAAAGAAGAGTGATTGAGTGGCTCAATTGTTCCACAGCAAGTTAATGGTATCGTGCATGGAAGGTACAACGTTGAATAACTTCCGTTTCTTGGATTGATCACTTTCCAATAGAGAATCAATTTGTGTGTCATTTGTGGAAATGTTGTTTTTCAAGATTGATTCTGAAAGAAACACTCTCATGTACACCAATGCGATTATACACATGGCCGTAGCAACCTATAGAAAATTCCCAAATAAATGTATAAAATTAAAGTTTCATGAAACTTATTTTATCAAACTTAGTCTTTTTTTTAAGATGGATTAAAATTGGACAACAATTAATAACCAAAATTTGTCAAAAATAAATTATTAAAACTGACAAAAAAAATGATCATAATTGAAAATGAAAAAAGAAAAAGAATCATAATTAGAATCGATCATGCTTACCTGACGAATTGTGATATTATCTCATTTATTTATCAGCTAACACATTAGCAGGGGCGGATGTACGTAGGGGCAGCCCAGACTGTCCCCAAAAGTCCATTATATCATATGTAAATAATTTGTAAATAATTTGTGTTTTTAAGTTTAGCTCAGTCCAAAAATATTTTAAACCCACCCAAATGAAGCTAAAAAATAAATATATTTTCTTAAATTATATATATTCTATGAGTACATTACAATAAATATTAAAATTTAGTTCATCCTTCGTCCCTTTCGAGAAGGTAATTCGTGTGTGAATATATATATATATATATATATATATATATATATATATATATATATATATATATATATATATATATATATATATATATATATATATATATATATCTTATTATTTTATAATTATTATTACTATTTTTTATTTTCTTTAATAAACTTAGCTCACCCACCGCGATTTTCTGGATTCGCCATTGCACATTAGCCTATTTTATTGAACAAATATGAACACTAAGGGACAGAGCTAGGAACACAAATTAAGGAGGCCAATATGAGTAAACTTCAAATTATCATACTTGCTTCATTTTGTAGGACTAAGCGAGTGTGTCTAGTTGGCTTTAGGCAGTTTCGCATCGATCATATTTTTTAGCACAATTATTATTTGACATAATTTATTTTAGTGAGTCTTGTGTTAAATCAATTCACCATAAACCCTATTTCTACAAAATTATTCTTTTAAGTACATAAAAAACTACTTCCGAGTGAAAAAAATTCTACAAATCATGCTAAACAAGAATATAAAAATCACATCATATCAGAATTTAAATAGTGTTTTTCATTTAAAAAAGTAGTAGTTAGAATTTTATTCAGACTCATCTTATTTGCACACATCCTCTTATTGAGTACACTCCTATTATTATAAAATAAAATTAATATTTATAAAAAGTCTAAATTACCCATAATTTATTAAATACACACTTTTTTGCACTTTATACATCCCATTATATTAAAACACATATTAATAAGAAAAATCTAAATTATCCGCAGATCATGTAATATACTCCCTTGACAAATACGTAATTTTTATGCTATATTAAGACAAATTTGGTAATAATTTACGTTTCTCTTATAAATTAAAATAGATATATTTTATTAATTATTATATGTATTTCATCTTAGTTTTTTACAGAAAAAATTATTGATTCTTTCATAATTTAACTTTTTATTTCAAATATTATTTATTCTAGGAATTATTTATAACATAATTTAATTGAACTGTTATCGTCTGTTATTTATAGGTACAAATTTTTTTTATTGGAATGTTATCACTTTTTATTTGTCTTATAATTATTTATAAAATAATTTGGTTGTTCGGTTATCACTTTTCTTTGATCAGTTATTATTTTTATTAAAAATTTTATTACTTTTATCCGCCATAAGTAATTCATAAAACGATTAAATTGAATGATTATCAATTTTCATTCATCAGTGGTAACCTTTTATTAAACATATTACTTTTTAATATGTCTTTTAAAATATTCATGAAATATTCCAACTGAACGGATATAACCTTTTTCTTAATCAATTATCATTTTTTATTAGAAATATTACACTTTTTATTCGTTATACAAATTGTTACACTTCAATCAACCATATAACACTTTTTCTCAATCAGCTATCACTTTTTATAAAAGAAATGTTAGGAGTATAACTTTTTATTCGTCATACTAATTACTCCCTCCGTCTCGGAGAAGTTGATATAATTTTTTTTGGGCACGAAGATTAAGGAGTATAATAATTTAATGTAAAGTGAAGTGAGAGAAATAATATTTAATGTGTAGTGGGTAGTTGTATTAGAGGTGGTACGTGGGGTCCATGAGAATAGATTAATTGTTTTTGTATGGGTCTCATGTATTAAAAAGGAAATGTGTCAACTTTAGTGGGACAAACCAAAAAGGAAAGTGTGTCAACTTCTATGGGAGGGAGGGAGTATTCATTAGTGATTTTTGGCGGTTTATATTTTTTTTAAATTATTAATTATCATTTTTTATTTAAATTTTATCATCATTTCCTCATATTAATTTTTCATAAAATAATTCAATTGAATGAGTATTATTTTACTTGATCATATATCTAATGAGTTCGGAGGCCAACTCGTACCAACCCATCAAAAATCCAACCTGCAAATAACCCGTCTTTACATGACACGCCTCACATATGACTCGTTCCATCAATAGCACACCAAATTTAATTAAATTAGTAGCATTTAAAAGAAATATATATTTAATTAAAAAACAAGTTAAATTAAATTTATGTTTGAGCAGTTATTAATTTTATAAAAAAGATTAATGGTATATTTTAAATAAAAAAATAGTCAGATTAATTTAAAAAATTATTTAAATTTATTTTTTAACTTAATTAAAATTTTAAAATTAAAGAACTAAAAATGAAAAAGAAAAAAAAACTAAACAAAAGGAATATAAGGATACTAACATTTATATGCTGTTAAAATAACTAAAATCATCTTTTTGTTAATTATTACAAGCCATCGGATTAATGGATATGTCGTTTGATTTGTTTGATATGAATTTATGAGCGGGCGAAGTGGTTTACATTTAATAAAATTATAATCTTAAAATTAAATGGGTAATTTTGAGATTTTAAGGGAGTGTATACAACAAAATTAAGATTTAAAATTTTAACAAGGATGTGTATTTAATAGAAGAGTTGTATTTAATAAAAAAGGATGAGCAAATAACAACACTCTTTTTTTCATATACCACAAGGGTGCCACAGAATCACGGGAGCCCAACTTAAAATAAGGTAATTAGAGGAAAGTATTACTTGAAATGTATTGGAAATGGAGAGAAAGCGAGCGGAGACATTGCCGAAAGAGTTAAATATTTGTTTGGTCCCGTAACTTTTTTTCTTTTTAATTTTAGTCCAAAAAAAGATATTTGTTTATAATTAGTCCCATAACTTTCATTTTTCTTTAATTTTGATCCAATTTTCGCCGAATTTGCCACCTGTTTTCGAAATTGGCAAGTGATGCTGACATGACGAGTCCAACCAGCCAAATATTGATGAAGCTTAAGAAGAAGAAGAAAAATAACACCAAAAATTGCAAAATGTTTATGTATGGGGTGACTATAAACATTTTTGCAATCTTTTGTGTTGTCTTCATTCTTCTTCTTAAGTTTTATCAATCTTTGGTTGGTAAAGAAACAATTGGACTAGCCACGTCAGCATCGCTCGCCCGTTTCCGGTAACAAGTGGCGAATCCGATAAAAATTGGACCAAAATTAAAGAAAAATTAAAGTTATGGGACTAATTATAAACAAATACCTTTTTTGGGACTAAAATTAAAAAAAAAAAATTACGGGACCAAACAAATATTTAACTCTTGCCGAAGAGGAAAGAAGAAGACACAACACCTAGCAATATTCCAAACACTGAACCTCGTTTCGTCTCTTCCACTTAATCTGCCTTCATGCATGTACAAATCATCACCAATATCAACATTCAGGTTTATTAATTAGTAATTATTATTATTATTATTATTAATGTTGATGATGGTAAATTAAATGAAAATAAAAAAAAATACCACGTATGCAAGAGCAAGAAACTGCACACTTCCTTTGCCAGTGATGGCAACAAGAGTATTGAGAACGTAGTATGCATAGAAGTAGGGTTTTGTTCTGCTGTAACCCAGTATTACTGAAACCACCAACACCATTTTTCAATTTCATTTCTAATATTGCTCTTCTATTGAAAAAATACACCTATTAAAAAATTAAGGGTCACTAAATAGAAGTACAAAATACTCTTTGTTATTACTATATAGTACATTGACCTCTTTAAATTACTTTTAAATACAAAAATTTATGTTGTACTGCTCAAATTATCATTTTTTAAAACTAATGTGCTAAATCTTTAAAAAATGTAGGTTATAACATATTCCTATAATAATTTCCTCAATATCCCGATTCTCACCTTTTAATCTCTCACCAATATCTCTATACTAAAATTACATTCTCAATATCCGGATCAAAGCCCTAGGTAACTCACATTCTTTCCCAATTGTAGTAGAATTTTCACATTGTCGAAACAATTACAACTATAACAGGAAGATTAACAGGTCTGAAATTGTACATTAGCGTTCATGTAATTATAATGTACAATGGTGTGCACGTTATTGCTTAGACATGTTCTGCGATTAGGTGTTCTGAAATTAGGTGTTTTGAATTGTACACTAGAGCTCATTTCATTTTTATGTATAATGGTGTGCAAGTCAGTGCCTGGACATGTTATGGGAATAGGTTATAAACTTGTAGCAAACTTAAATTGTCTCAATAAACACTGTTGTGCAAAATATGAAATTGAAGAAAGTTAGAGATTAGTTTGTATAGCTTAAGTCTGTACAACGTATTTTGCTTTTATATATTTTTGTACACCATTATATATATCTTTTATTCTACCATTGCTATCGAAAGCTATCCATCGCCTTTGCAAGTGCAGAATTGCCGATATAAAGAGCCATCGCATAAGTCGAAAATCTGCTGCTTTTTTTTTTACTATAATATAAAATAAATTTTGTTTATGATCTGGATTTAGTTGTGAAAAAGGAGGGGGTTGGTTTCACAGAAAGTGAGAAATCAATGTAAATCATGTAAATGTAAATATATGTATGGAAGAATAATTTATTGTTTATTAAGAAATATGGGTAATATTGAGATGTTGTATTGTAGATTTGTAGTTATGAGTTTTGTTTTTTTTTTTTAATTGTATCTAATTAAAGTTAGACTATATAAAATGGCAAAAGCTCCTGCGCCCCCGGGACACACCGTGTCCCCATGGGAACACAACCCTCCCCCTCCATATTCTATTTAAATCTATATATTGCTAGGAGTTTAAATTGCAAAGGGGTAAGGAAATTGTAAAGGGTCACGGTGTCCCTGGGAGCACAAGAGCCTCAATCATATAAAATTAGGGTGATTACAGTACCCTCCAATATTAAAATGAAAAAAAAAATCTTTTTTGTCATTATCGAGTCAACTAACTATTTTATATCATGCCAATATCGAGTTAAGGGTTTTTTTCGTTATTTTGAGCATTTTTTGCACATAATATTATTTTACCCGAAAAGTTAATGAATTTATTTGATAAAAAATCTTTTTAAACTCAATACGTATGTCTAGCATTGGTACAAATAGACCTAACACGTAGGGCGTACATGTAATTTTATAAAACCAAAAAAAATTATACAAGTGGATGTGCCACCCAATATTGATGTAAACGGTGAGTTCAGGAATTTTTTTAGATACGACATATAATTATATAAATATTACTCCCTCCGTTAACATAAGTAACACGTGTTTTTTTTAAGAAAATATTAAGAAAAAATAATTTTTATATTTAAAGATGGGTAAAGTTACTTAAATGTGTTATTTGGATGTATATCCACCTATAAAATGTGTAACCCCCTTTAACCCCTTCATCCGCCACTGCTTACCTTCACTTTAGAATTACATTTTCGTTATTTAGACGTATATCCACCTATAAAATGTTCGTTTAAAAGGTTTATATTTATAAAAAGTTATCTTATAACTCACGTACTATTAATACAATTATTCATAATAAATAAAATAATAATAGTTTTTAATTAATATATATAATAAAAGGCCATCTTAATTTTTTTTAGTGGTGTGAAAAGTATTAAATTTGAAAATAACACAAATTGACAGGAAGGTTGTGAAAGCATGAAATATAATAAATTAATAAATTTGTCTTTGCAAATTTATAATATTTTAGATTTCACTATTTAAAATATAAAATATTAATATTAATACTCTTTTAAAGAACAAATTATTACTCATCTTCTGAGGAGTGTGAAAATTTATAATATATAAAAATTTGATTAGGTATAATAATTTTTAGGAGTTTTTCAATCCAATACTTGAAAATAGGTAAATTATCAATTTGAAACCTATTAATTGAGGATCTGAAATATATAAAATTATTATTTCAGAATTTGAATTTAGACCCTAAACGAATAAAATAGGAGACAATATGTAACAACTCTAGATCCCAATTTAATAATTTTATATATTTCAAGCCCCTAATTGATGTAATTCAGACCTCAAATTAATATTTCCCATTTTTCAAGCCTTCAATTGAAATATTCTTAATTTTTATGAAGAATAGTAAATAGAATTATTACTAAGAGGTACTCCCTCCATTCCATTTTAAAGGTTATGTTTTTTTTTCACGGAGATTAAGGAATATAGTATTTTAATGTGTATTGAGGTGAAAGATATAATATTTTAATATATAATAGATAGTTATATTAATATTGTAGGTGGGTTTCATGAAGATATTTTAATTATTTTGTGTGTGTCATATATACCAAAAAGAAATTATAATAATTAAACTATAATGAAACTTAAGCAAGATCTTGATGAAGCTCTCAATAACTCACACACCTGATTGGTTAATCACTCACGTTTCACTCCGAATTGATTGATAAAATAAAAATAAAATAAAAATGATCAATACAAAGATGTACAGTGATTCGACGTAAGCCTACATCCACTTTCCTAAGAGAAGAATTCACTATGATGATGATGAAGGTTACAAAACTTACAAGCACACTTATCAAACCCTAACTCTTAATGCTTGAAACTGATATGTGAAGATGGTGTGATGAAGATGACGAAACCAACTGATCTTTCTTTAACTTATATGGATGATTAATCAACATTTTGATCCTCTTTCATCCAATCAACCGCATGCACACTGAATCAGTTGTAACCAACTGATCTTGCAACCGTTTGATACTTCCAGCTGATGCTTCTAGATGCTTCCAGCAGTCATGCCATCATACTGATCTCCTCAACTCCAAACTTGATCCAACGGCTCATACATGCAATTCTCTTGTCACTTGATCAATCAATGAATGATCTCCACGTGTGGTATTTGCTTATTCTCATGCAATATACACACATGCAAGTCTACACCTTCATAAATCTCCACCTTAAACCTTGCATCACCATACTAGCTTCATCTTCTCCACCTTGCTGCTTTTAAAGGTTGCAGCCACCTTTCTTCCTTGCTTAATTCAATTGAATCAATTGCTTACATAGTTCATACTTCTGAACTGGTAAGGCTTTAGTGAACATGTCAGCCGGATTTTCAGTAGGCTTGATCTTCTTGACACTAACTACTTCCTTGTCTATCATGTCCCTTATGAAATATAATCTCACATCAATGTGCATGGCCCTTTCATGGTATCCCTGATGCTTGGAGAGATGCACTGCACTCTGATTGTCACAATACACCTCAATCCCTTCTTGCTGAACACCAAACTCATTCAGTATTCCAGTCAGCCAAACTCTACCTTTGATTGCTTCAGTGAGAGTAACAAATTCTGCTTCTGTAGTTGATAGAGCCACTATATGTTGATGTGTTGCCTTCCAGCTTACTGCAGTACCAAACAAGTTAAAAACATAACCAGTAAGTGACTTCCTAGTATCAAGATTTGCTGCATAATCAGCATCAACATATCCAAATACTGCCTTATCCCATGAAGCCCTTTTCTGAAACTTCAAGCCTGTTGTGATGGTACCTTTCACATATCTAAGTGCCCACTTCACTGAGTCCCAATGTAGTAGACCTGGATTGCTCATAAACCTACTAATCATGCTCATCACATAAGCTAAGTCTGGCCTGCAATATACCATTGCATACATCAAACTGCCAACTCCTTAATTTGATCTGTCTGAGGAGCTTGGAGTAGTGACAGACTCACTCCTTAATTTGCTGGTGTTGTTACTGATTTACTGAGATTCATATTGTATCTCTTCAACTCTTTATCCAAGTATGATTCTTGGAACAACTTTAACTTACCAGCTGACCTATTTCTCTCAATTTGCATACCAAGAATCACCTTTGCTTCTCCTAGATCCTTCATATCAAACACCTGCTTAAGTAAAGCTTTTACTTCATCTATACCAGCTTGATCCTTACAAGCTATAAGGATATCATCTACATATAAAAGTAAGTATGTATCACCCTTCCTTGAACCTAACATAGACACAGTTGTCACGTAAGCTCCTGCTGAATCCATTTGATGTAATGTAATCATCAAACTTCAAATACCACTGCCTTGGACATTGCTTCAGACCATACAAAGACTTCAAGAGTAAACAAGCCTTACTGTCAGCACCTTCTATACTTACACCATCTGGAATTTTCATGTAAATGTCTTCTTTTAAGTCTCCATGCAAGAAAATTGTAGTAACATCCATCTGATGTAACTCAAGGTCAAACTGAGTCACTAATCCCAAAAGAATTCTAATAGAACAGTGCTTAACAACAGGTGAGAATATTTCATTATAATCAACACCTTCTTTCTGTGAAAAACCTCTTGCCACAAGCCTTGCCTTGTACCTAACACCTCCTTCTTTGCTTGTAACAGGCTTCTTCTTGTAAATCCATTTACGACTTACTAACTTCTTGTTTTTTGGTCTTTCAACAATCTTCCAAGTCTTGTTCTTATGCAAAGATAGTAACTCTTCTTCCATAGCAACTATCCACTTGTTATTCTCACTTCCTGATATAGCTTCACCATATGTTCTTGGCTCATAATTTTCTATATCAGATGCAACATACAATGCATATGATACTATATCATTTCCATGTATCTTACTGGAGCCTTGATCTGTCTTCTTAACCTATCTCTGACAAGCTGATAAGTGCTCAAGTCATATCTTGAACTTGATGAACCAGGTGAGCTCTCTTCACCACTCTGATCAGGAATCTTGTTGTCCTGTTGTGAATCTTTTCTTGCTTGCTCCACCTGAGGCTCATCAATATCTGTAGTGATAGATACTACAGAGTTTCTTTCAACTAATTGCATCTTTTTCTCATTGAATGTGACATCTCTGCTAACAATAAATTTGTTAGCTTCATAACACCATAACATGTATGCTTTAACTTCCTTGGGGTATCCAACCATTACACATTTTACTGCTCTTGGCTCCAATTTATCCTGCTTCACATGAGAGTATACTTGACAGCCTATTACTCTCAAATGACTATAACTAGAAGCCTTTCCTGACCACACTTCTTCAGGTGGTTTGAACTTCAAAGCTGCTGATGGGCATAGGTTAATCAAATAAGCTTTTGTAGTCACAAATTCACCCCAAAATCCTTTTATAAATCCTCCACTGCTCAGCATACACCTAACTCTTTCAAGCAGAGTTTGATTCATTCTTTTTGCAACTCCATTCTGTTGAGGAGTTCCAGGTGTAGTCTTGTGCCTCTTAATTCCTCTTTCTCTGCAGAAACTACTAAACTCCTCTAAAACAAACTCAAGTCCATTGTCTGATCTTAAGCATTTCAGTTTACTCCCTGATTGATTCTCCACTTCAGCAAGCCAATCTTTAAATGCAGTGAATACTTGATCCTTTGATTTTAGGATTTTCACCCATAGCTTCCTAGAGTAATCATCTATAAAAGATATGAAATATCTTCCTCCTCCCATAGTTGGATTTCTGAATGGTCCCCATAGGTCTGTATGGACATACTGAAATCTTTCTGATGAAGAATGTTCTCCTGAACCAAATTTCAACCTCTTTGACTTACTTAGAATGCAGTCTTCACATTGATCCAACTTGCAGGTTGAACTTATTGTTGGATTGTATACTAAAAGTCTAGCTTTAGTATGAACAATGTCATAACAATATTTGAAATGAGAATCGTTGATCAAATGATTGCATCTTATAATTTATTTTATATGCATGATGCAATGATCCATTTACTTTATACTGTAGATAATATGTTGTGCGACAAAACGTGGAAGATCATATTATCGGTTTTCTTATAAAGTATAAACAGATGCTCACAACTTAGATAGACGGGGACTCTCTATCGGTATGGTTGTAGTGTGGTTCGGCATTAGCTTGTCTTGGCTATAAAATCACATTAGTGCACTCGTGTGTATTGAGTAGGATCGCCTGAGATCGTTCTTCTTATACTGACTAAATAGTAGAACTTGATCTCTGTTATTATGGAAGTTCGTGCTCTTAATCCCTATACAATAACCTCGACACGTAGGGCAGTATGTATTTTTTTTATTCATCAATGGGTGAGATTTAAAAGTATTAAATCAACAAACTCGGTGAGTTGGGAAATAGTGCTGTATCTAAGGTGTGCTGTTGATTGTAGAAGGAATCCATGTCCGACATAGGTTGATGATGTCCCCTTGAGGAGCTCATAAGGTTTATCATGTAAATCTTGCAAGTGGATTAATTTCCGGCATGATAATAAGGTTGAGTGGTACTACTCTCGGAAGAGATATTAATTAATTTGAGTTGTCAGTAACTTAATTAATTAATGGGCATTGTATATCTTAAACATGGGGAGACTTCGGGCTAATAATAAGAAGGAGCCCAAAATGTAATTTTGGGTTGGAGGGGGTAGTGCAGTAATAATAATTTAGTGGAATTTATTATTATTATTGGATTAAATATAAGCTTTGGGCTAAGCTTGGATATTTAATCCAATGGAGGCCCAACTCCAATTCTCCTCCTGATCCCTGCTGTAGCACAGTATATAAGTGAACTCAGCCTCTTGGAACCCTGATAATTCCGGCGCCTCTTTTGACGTAAGTTAGGGAAAGAAGCAGATTGAGAGATCCTGCAGACTGTTGCCCACACAACAGCAGGATCACACTTGGGACATACAGTAGAAGATCAGAGGTAGTTCTCTACAGATCATCCTCTACATCAACCCAGAAGTACGGTAAACATTATTTTTGCTTCCGCTGATTTGTTTGCCTGTTAATCCTAACGGATCACGTTGAACCGCACGATCCAATTGCCAACAATTGTTATCAGAGCGTTGGTTTCGTGGTGAAACGTGAGTCGTTAGGTGGGTTGTGATTATTTGATTATATGATTTAATCTGGAATAATCGCATGTTTGTAATCAAGTTATGTTATTGATTATTTTGATTATGTGATTATGTTAATTAATCTGGATATAATCATATGGGTTATCTGTTATTGTTTTCCCCTTCGTATCCAATTTGGTCTGTGTGATTGCGGCTGATTGTTATTGCTGTACACATCACACAATCTCCTATCACACACACATACACACTGCTCGATGGGTGTCCTTCCGGCGTGTGAAGTTGGCAAGTGATGGCGGCGTCTGAAGCCAGTGCCGACAATTGATGGCTGGTTGCATCGGCTGGACCAGAAATGTCACGGCGGCGCTGGAAAGGGCTGAAGGCGAAGACATGTGTGTGTAGTATGCGCTCGTTTCTGACAGCGGTGTTCCGAACGCGTCTGATTCGGCTTCCGGGCAGGCCCACTGCAAGTTTCGGGCTTGGGCGCGGCGGCGCTGGAGTGGGCAGCCATCACGGCAAGGAGAGTCTGGGCGACACGTCGGCGTGACCTGGAGACTCACGGACTGAAGGCGGAAGAGCGTCAGAACGGCGTCTGACGGAGCAGCTTCCGGGCGGGTCGCCAGATGATTCGATCGAGTCTAAAGGGGATCTGAGAGAGTCCAATCCAGATCGGATCGGAGCAGATCGGCGACGCGCATCGGACGCCCAGAGAGAAAGATTGGGGCGCTGTCGTTGCTGGCAGTGTGAATTCGGTTGGGCCGTCGGGGGTCTTCGACGAACGATGCCTCTTGAGACTTACTGTCGGGCGAAGCGGTGATGGCAGTGGGCGGCGGAAGCTGGTCGCGACTGGGTCGGTTCTTCCAATCGAAACGATGACTGGTCAGTGGCGTGGATTCTCCTGGCGGCGCTGCGTATGGAAGGCCGCGGCGGTTGGGCTCTGGTTGCGATGTCTGAACGGTTGGCAGGGAACCAAGAGCACATCTCGGCATGATTCCGGTGGGTTGTTGCGGCGCACTGGACGGTGGCTCCATTCACGTGGGTTGTGGGTGCGACAGCCGGCAACACTGGCACCAGGTTGCGCCGGTGTGCATTGGGTGTTGAAGCTGGTCGCGGCTGGCGTTAATCTAGGGCATCAAGTAAATGGGCTGGGCCATTTTTTAATTGTTGGCCAATGGATTTTGGGCCTGTGTACAGTTGGGCCCAATTTAATTGAGCTGCCAATGGGCTTGTTGTGTTGGGTGTCTCAGCTAGGCCTTGTTTTAATTTGGTTTTGGGCTGTTCTCATGGGCCCAATTTTAATTAAAATGGATATGGGCTGTTGGACCTTAACTGCTGGACTAATTTATTTTAATTAATTGTGGGTAATGGGCCAAGCATGATAAATTAATTAATTATATTAATGGACTAATTTTATGCTAGTGGGCTTGGTGGACTTAATTTGATTTTGGGCTAAGATTATGGGCCATGGATAATGGGCTTGATTAATTATTTAATCTGCTGCTCATTTTGTGCTAATTTGTTGCTCTTGGGCCCAAATTAATTGATCCACCATTTATGCAATTAATTATGATATATAACTGATTTAATTGTTTTAACTTGACAATTAATTGTTATATATGTAAGGCATGTTCTATGTGATTTACTTATTTAAATTGCTGTTAATAGAAGCATGTCTTAGTTGTATATTTTATTATGGAATATTATATGCATGTTAAAAACCCTCGGTAATTAAATAACTAAGTGGGAGAGGAAATTGGTAATTAATTCCCGCGGCCTCCATTATTAGTTTGTTAGCAATGTGAATAGACTTGCGCGTCGGCATTAGAGCCTTCCTCCCCATCGGATGAGTTTATTCATGGATTGCTGGAACAGACTTCATTAAATAATTACGTTTGTAATGTGATGCATATGAACTTGCGCGTTGGCTTAGACCTTCCTCCCTATCGGATGAGTTTATATGTGGTTCACTAGTACAAACTTATAATAGATGACTGTAGGAAGTTATCCGAGCGCATGTGCACTTCTATATCTGTAAGGCACATAACCTTGGGCCGCGGACTTAGGGTCAAATAATGGTGTACACTTAGATGTAAATAATAAGTATCCTCCCCATCGGAGTCACTACTTTTATTTGCATGGCTAAAGAGGAACCGACTATTAATTATTTTGTCATAAAGTGAGGTTGACAAATGAAATTAATGGGTAAAACCTTCTCTTGTAAATGTTCGGGTTTGTAAACGTCCACACTATCGTGGCTTGCAGACTCACGGTGCTTGAGATGTCGGTGAATTTTATTTTATATTGTTTTGAGGGAATTAATATAAAAGAATAAAATTCAAAGATTTGATCGGTAAATTTATTTGTAATTCTCTGAATTTCGAATGGTTTTATCTCATTTTTTATTAACTAAAAGAAATTAAATTTACTTGTCCAAATTAGATGATTAGAAAAGAATCTTGGTTTTGAAAATTACTGCTTAAGAAAATACATGTGTATTCTCACAAAGGACGTCTCATGATGCCTATTAAAGTCTCTAGTGAAGGGATGAGAGGTTCATAGAAATATGATGGTCTCATGTAACTCTTCGGATACTTGAGTAAATTAAAAGGCAGAAGATCATGGTTAAATTGATGAATGAATTGGAAAAGCTTGGAATAGAAATTGAAAGGGAAACCTAAATCAATTTATTCTTCACAATTTGCCTGGACGTTTTGAGCAAGTTCTACCTGAAATACGAGAGGTTGTATATGGTGGAAAACTTCTAACAAAACATGTGGCAAAAGAAAGCCATTTTTCATCATGATGTGAACAAGTTTAATATCTTATTTACTAATGGTTTAAACATGATTAGTGATGGCATCTACTGACACGAAGTATGTAGATACTGGAATCACTAAATGTTTATCACTGAGTAAGGATAAGATTGTTAATAACATGGGTAAAACTACAAAGGTAGTGGCTATTGCAGTGGGAGTTATTTATTTATCTCATGATAAGAATAAACGATTGATTATGATAAATTATCTTTTCGTACGTTTCATAGAAAGAATTTAATTTCGATTTCTATGCATTAACGGATGGATACTTCATTTTATTTAAATGACATGGTCATAGTAATGAGGAATGAGGCTATAATCCGTTAAAGTACATTGGTGGATAATATGTAAACTCTTGAATCATATACATCCCACAGATGCAATAAATAGTAATTAATAATACATCTTCTAATATTAGTAAGAGAAAAGAACCTTTGAAAATGAACTAAACATACATTTGGCGTCTATGACTAATTCATTTTACTTGAGTAGGATTCAAAAGTTGATAGCCGATAGACCGTAAGGTTTATCTGAAGTGGAAACTATCGGACTTGCGAGTCTTGCTTGGAAGTAAAAATGATTAACTGCCTTTTCAAGGCTGTGGGGTGTAGAGCCAAAGATATATATGTTGGAATTAGTTCATTCTGATTCAAGCGAACCTAATATTATCCAGGCAAGAGGTGGTTATGAATATTCGAAGATTATTCTGGAAACCAATATATTTATATGATGCACTGCATGTCTAAGTTCTTTGATTAAATCAAGAATTGTAAGGCTGGTACAGTGAAGCATCATGGAAAATATATTAAGTCATTACGATTCAATCATGATGGCGAATACCTCTTGGAATAGTTAGGAGCTATTGATCAGAAGTTGAGATTAAATCTCAAGTTGACTACACCGAGTATGCCCCAAACTGAATGGTGTGGTGGATAGAAGGAATAAGGCTCTTATGGTTATGATTAGATAGATGATGAATTATTTGGAATAATTAAAATTCATTTTATGGATATGCCCTAGAAACAGTAATTCGTAAAACATTTGTCTGTTTGTGGGACATCCTGAAAAAATGAAGGTTGATTTATTTAGTCCAAAAGAGCGAAGGGTGACTGTTAACACAAACACCAAATTTTTGGAAAAGGACTATGTAATAAATCACAAGCCCATGTATAAATTGTTCTAAAGGAAGTGAGAGGAAAACACAAAGTGTAAGTACCAAGTGTACAAGAGGATATACTACAAGGTAAACTGCAACGCGTGTCACGTCTGATACACAATTACATGTAGTGCCTTGTAGTAGTGGGAGGGTTGTATGACAACCCATAAATATATATTTTGGGAGAGTCGTGAGACTTGATCCCTAGTCAACATGGTATTGTCCCACAGATACGACGTAGCACTACAAGATTAAAATGCGGAATCTTAGTAAGTTGCAATGTATGTTGAAATAGAATCTACGGATTCTAAATTAAGTCTGGAGCTTGAAAGATCACTAAAATGGTGTAAAAACCATTGCAAGTGGTCATAGGAAATAAAGAGGATCATACGGAAAGGTGAAAACCTTGGAAGCAAAGCTTGTTGCGAAAAGGTGTACTCAGAAAGAAATGGTTCGATTATGAGGAAACATGTTCGCTGGTAGCTATGCTTATGTTGATCCGGATTCTTTTATTGCTGCTATGAGGAACAGCAAATAGATGTCAAATAAAGCTTTCCTGATTGGAAGTCTTGAGGAAAACATCTATGTGAAGCAACTAGAGTGATTCATTGCAAAGTACTAATAGCATTTTTGATAGTAAGCTTAAAAGTGTCCAGCGATGGACTAAAGCAAGCTTTAAGATTGTGAATCATCTGTTTTGATTAGCTAATCCAGTGGCATGGATTTAAATCAATGAGCGGATGAGTCTTGTGTGTTGTAAAGAGTGACGGAAACGTGGTGGTATTTTTTGTACTATACGAAGATAGTATCTTGCTCATTGGAGACAATGAAAGAGTATTATCGAGCGTATGGGTACGGTTAATAAAGCGGTAGAGATGAAGGACTTAAGAAAGACAAAATATATCCTTTTGATCACGGTAATACGGATCACAGAAAGGACATTATGCTTATCTCAAGTTTCATAAATGATACAGTCCATACTCGTTTAACATGTATATTTATCTAAGTGAATGTGTCTTTGAGACACAAGAAGAAGATAAAGAGGATGAAAGCGGTTCCTTATGCTCCGGCGAATAAGGAAGCTTAATCTAAGGAATGCTATGAATGATGTTGGATATCTGTTTTGTTGGATGCATCAACAGTGTGTATCAACGTAACCCGGAACAAGAATGATGAACTGTGGCAAGACATATATAAAGTGCCTGAGAAGGACTGGAAATTATATGTGGACTTACTGGACAGATTCACTGCTTCTTGCGGATTACGTAGATTCGGATTTTTTAGTCAGATTGGACGGCAGTAAATTCACCTCAAAGGTTATGTGTTTAATCTCAGGAAGTAGAGTCATAACGTGGAGGAGTGTTATATAGAAATATATTTCAGACTCCGGACTCCATCATGGAAAGATGATGAATTGGAGCCTATGAGGCAGCCAAAGTATCTATATGACTCTAGAAACTTCATGATGGACTTTAAAGTGTTTCTAAGTTTGCCCAAGGTAATCACAATTTACATTGATGATATTGGTGCAGTTGCAAACTTGAAGAAATCACAAGTCTATAAGGCAATTAAACACATGGAGCGCGAGTACCACCTGTTACGAAAAATCGTATGATGAGGGGAAGGTTGTTGTCGCCTAAATTGCATCGGATGATAACCTAGTAAATCCATTTACAAGGACCTTAAGGCGAGAGTTTTTAATGGTCATGTAGTGGAAGCAGGAATCAGATGTACGGCAGAAGACATGGCAGCATAGTCTTTTAGTATAAGTGGGAGATTGTTGGATTGTATACTAAAAGTCTAGCTTTAGTATGAACAATGTCATAACAATATTTGAAATGAGAATCGTTGATCAAATGATTGCATCTTATAATTTATTTTATATGCATGATGCAATAGTCCATTTACTTTATACTGTAGATAATATGTTGTGCGACAACACGCGGAAGATCATATTATCAGTTTCCTTATAAAGTATAAACAAATGCTCACAACTGAGATAGACGGGGACTCTCTATCGGTATGGTTGTAGTGTGGTTCGGTATTAGCTTGTCTTGGCTATAGAATCACATTAGTGCACTCGTGTGTATTGAGTAGGATCGCCTGAGATCGTTCTTCTTATACTGACTAAATAGTAGAACTTGATCTCTGTTATTATGGAAGTTCGTGCTCTTAATCCCTATACAATAACCTCGACACGTAGGGCAGTATGTATTTTTTTGATTCATCAATGGGTGAGATTTATAAGTATTAAATCAACAAACTCGGTGAGTTGGGAAATTGTGCTGTATCTATGGTGTGCTGTTGATTGTAGAAGGAATCCATGTCCGACATAGGTTGATGATGTCCCCTTGAGGAGCTCATAAGGTTTATCATGTAAATCTTGCAAGTGGATTAATTTCCGGCATGATAATAAGGTTGAGTGGTACTACTCTCGGAAGAGATATTAATTAATTTGAGTTGTCAGTAACTTAATTAATTAATGGGCATTGTATATCTTAAACATGGGGAGACTTCGGGCTCATAATAAGAAGGAGCCCAAAACGTAATTTTGGGTTGGAGTGGGTAGTGCAGTAATAATAATTTAGTGGAATTTATTATTATTATTGGATTAAATATAAGCTTTGGGCTAAGCTTGGATATTTAATCCAATGGAGGCCCAACTCCAATTCTCCTCCTGATCCCTGCTGTAGCCCAGTATATAAGTGAACTCAGCCTCTTGGAACCCTGATAATTCCAGCGCCTCTTTTGACGTAAGTTAGGGAAAGAAGCAGATTGAGAGATCCTGCAGACTGTTGCCCACACAACAGCAGGATCACACTTGGGACATACAGTAGAAGATCAGAGGTAGTTCTCTACAGATCATCCTCTACATCAACCCAGAAGTATGGTAAACATTATTTTTGCTTCCGCGGATTTGTTTGCCTGTTAATCCTAACGGATCATGTTGAACCGCACGATCCAATTGCCAACACTTATGTCTAATAGCTTCTGTCTTGCTAGCTCTTGTAACCCCCTCTCACTTACATGAGCTAATCTACCATGCCACAGATGAACATCTTCTTAATCTTGTGAAGTGTTCAACTAGCCAGAGACAACTGATCCTTCAAGGAAGTAAAGATCAGAGCTTTTAACACCCCTTATTATTACTGACTTTCCTTTTATGATGGTGAGTACACCTTTCTTCACATAGTACTCACATCCCAGAGAGTCTAACATTCCTAATGATATCAGGTTTCTTCTTAATCCTAGTACATATCTCACATTTGTGAGCAGCTTTATGGTACCATCAAACATTTTAAATTTGACAGAGCCAATACCCTCAATCTTGATGGCTTGATCATTGTCTAACAAGACTGATCCCTCATGATATAGTTTTAATTCAGTAAACCAACCCTTGACTGATGTCATATGGAAGGTGCAACCTGAATCTAACACCCACTGATCTGACACTTGACCAGAAACAACAACCAAAGCTTCAATGTAATCTTGATCCTTATTACCTTTATTTTCAGTTACCTGATTTGCATGAATCCTTTGGTTACCACCCTTTTCTGTAATCTTTCTTGCCACCATAGCTTTCCACTAATGACATTGCTTCTTGGAATGACTAGGTTTGTTGCAGTGGAAGCAGTTATTGTTATCTTCATCTGCTGATGAACTCTGATTCCCCTTTTCTTGTTTCTTCTTATCAGAGCCAACCTTCTTATCATTTTTGTTCCACTTGTTCTGTTTGTTGGCCACAAGACCTTCCCCTGCAACTGTATTATCTGATGTCTTATGGAGCACCTTTGCTTTGATTGCAAGGATCACTTGCTTCAGGGAAATTGATTCAACATTTTCATACAATAGTGTATCTCTCAATCCTTCAAAAGATTTAGGAAGAGCTGACATTAGTATGACAGCCTTATCTTCACTTGACAGTGCTACATCAATATTTTTTAAATCATCTATGATCTTATTGAAATCATCTAATTGACTTAGAATAGACTTATCTTCTGATATTTTGAAGGAATATAGCTTTGGCTTTGTATACAACCGATTTGCCAAGGTCTTCACCATATAAAGATCAGCAAGCTTCTTCCACATATCCCTTACAGATACTTCTTTTGAAACTTTCCTTAAAGATTTGTCACATAAGCATAGAATGATTGCACTTCTGGCCTTTGATTGTTGATCTTGATCTGCAGCTTATGCAACTGCATCCACAGCAGCTGCTTGATTTTCTGGAAGCGGTTTGATAGCATCAGCCAAATCTTGTTGGATCAATATGGCCTCCATCTTCATGCTCCATAAACTGAAATCAACTTTCTCTGAAAACTTCTCCACATCAAACTTGGTTGTAACCATGATTCTTCCCCTCTGATCTAATTACTTGTGGCTGCTTCTCCTTCCCACAGACAGCGCCACTTCTTATGAAAGTTAAGCAAGATCTTGATGAAGCTCTCAAGAACTCACACACTTGATTGGTTAATCACTCACATTTCACTCCGAATTGATTGATAAAATGAAAATAAAATGAAAACGATCAACACAAAGATGTATAGTGGTTCGGCGTAAGCCTACATCCACTTTCCTAAGAGAAGAATTCACTATGATGATGATGAAGGTTACAAAACTTACAAGCACACTTATCAAACCCTAACTCTTAATGCTTGAAACTGATATGTGAAGATGGTGTGATGAAGATGACGAAACCAACTGATCTTTCTTCAACTTATATGGATGATTAATCAACGTTTTGATCCCCTTTCATCCAATCAATCGCATGCACACTGAATCGATTGTAATCAACTGATCTTGCAACCGTTTGATACTTCCAACTGATGCTTCTAGATGCTTCTAGCTGTCATGCCATCAAACTGAACTCCTCAACTCCAAACTTGATCCAACGGCTCATGCATGCAATCCTCTTGTCACTTGATCAACCAATGAATGATCTCCACGTGTGGCATTTGCTTATTCTCATGCAATATACACACATGTAAGTCTACACCTTCACATAAACTAAGATGCCTAAATTGAAAATATGTAACAGATGAGAGGAAGGGATGCGTAGTTATGTCCTTGTTTCTTGACAGTTAATTATGTGGCCGAATCCAATCCATTTTGCTCCCTTAAATTTAAGGAAAATTTTGAATAATCATTAAATTAAAAGTTAAACTAGAGTGCACATTCATCTATGTATTTAGTGAAGATGACCTATTAAATTTTAAAAAAATTACTTAATAATTACTTTGAATTAAAATAAAATAATTAAAAGTTTATAAATAAAAATAATTATACCTTACAAAATAAGATATAAACTCTAGTTGCAACCCTATATCTGGTGCACAAACGAAATTAAATAGGACCATAGGCTAAATTAAATACTACTATATTGTATTATATACTCCCTCCTTTCATGTAATATATTTACTTTACAAATTTCACAAATGGTACCATTTATTCTATGTAATAATGCAACTATTTAATATACATAAGATAATAATATTTTATTATTTGTTTACTTTACAAATTTCACAAATGGTACCATTTATTCTATGTAATAATGCAACTATTTAATATACATTAGATAATAATATTTTATTATTTGTTACTTCACGAAAAAAAAAGGTACTTTATCGGTGGATAAGCTAGTATAATATAGTTTTCGACCAATTTAAAATCCTACCATCTCAAACAGCAACGATAAAGATTTCAGGTAATTCTCTTAAAACAAAATTAATTAGGTGTAAAACTTATTTGGAGTAGTCCTATATGTAATTAATCGTATTATCTCATGGCTATTTTAAATTAAGTACAAGTCATAAGGTCATAAGTATGTTCAAATACAAGACTAGAAGAATTTTATTGACATCACATCGAATTAATGAATTAATATTTAAGAAAATCCCAGAAATGCAATAATAGTACTAATAGATAATATATATATATATATATATATATATATATATATATATATATATATATATATATATTTAAAAAAAAAAACCAACGTACCTCGAGGATGGATGGAAAGAGTAATGGGAAGAGTTAGCAAGCATTTTCTTCCGTAGGTATCAGAGAGTTTGCCAATCCAAGGCATGATTACTACCGATCCCAACCCAATAATCTGCAACAATATAATTTATATTAGGGATGTAAGTGAACCTAAGCATTCGCGAATTATTCGAGTATCGATTTAATAAAATATTCGTTTGAGCTCGTTTGTTAATTTTAACGAGTCAAATCAAACTCGAGATTTAAGCTTAATTAGTTTATCAAACCAAACTCAATCCTAAAAGTATTCGACCCGAAAGCTCGCGAACATATTCGTTTACAAGCTCATTAATGGCTCGCTAACGCATTCGTAAATTTTATTATTATATTTAAGTAATATAGATTATTATTTATTTATTTATTAATATTTAATAATTAAATATTTATATTAAAAAATACAAATATGATAATAGTTTAAGTGTTTATTTAAATATTTAAATACTCCCTCCTTTCCCTCCAAATGATCTCTTATTTTCATTTTGAGTGTCCCACCCAAAAGTCCACTTTCATTTTTTTACACACATGAGACCCACACACACACTCACTAATACAATTAAAATATGGGGCTCACACATCCACCAATACAACTACTCACTACACATTAAATAATAATACTCATTAATCCACGTGTAAAAAGCAAAACACTACTTTGAATGGGACAAAAGGAGTATGTCTTTTTAATTTTTATTATTATCTTTTTGTTGTTTGTTTATGT
Source organism: Pogostemon cablin (assembly GCA_023678885.1). Lineage (NCBI taxonomy): Eukaryota > Viridiplantae > Streptophyta > Magnoliopsida > Lamiales > Lamiaceae > Pogostemon > Pogostemon cablin. The sequence continues at coordinate 22,477,473 of CM042989.1, read as the reverse complement.
AATTTTTATGAATAACATTAAATATTCATCAACGAAATGTTCTTTTAATGAGTATTTATGAACAAAAACATTTATATGTTTATGAACAAATATTCATAAAAAAGTTGCCTTACGTGTTTGGGAACATGTTCGCGAGTCTTAACAAACAGTCTCAATTCGAGCTCGAGTTTGATATATCTTTTTTCGATGAGTTCAACCTTGGGATCGGAGATCGATTATTCCTTAACAAACGATACTCAAGCTTAGTAGTGTTCGATTCAGCTCGATTAGATTACATCCCTAATTTATAGGGGCGGACTAGTATGTCTTACGGTGGGATTATTTCACGCTTTTCTAATTAATTATCACTTTTTATTAAAAGTATTATAATTTTTCTTTTAGAATATAATCACTTTTTATTTATATTATAAATTATTTATTAAATAATTACAACACTATTATCACTTTTCATCAATTGTATATCACTTTTTATTATAATAATTATCACTTTTTATTTGTTTCACAAAAGTTTTCTGCTTATGTGAGATGATACTCTCACATAAGTCTTTGTCTTATATTAAATATTTTCGATATTTGAATGAATTTAACAGCCATCTTATAATAAACTTATAAGTATATAATAGAACAACTATAAAAATTCATTTACTATTAATTTTTTATTTTTAATGAATTATTATTAAACGACCAAAACTCAATAAATAATTTAAAGCAAATATTATGAAAGGGACATGATAAAGTCTCTTGTAAAATGATAATTATGTGAGATGGGTCGATCCGTTGTTAAAGTATGTTCGTTATATAAGTAAAATATGTTAATTTGTAGTTAAAGTATACTCTCTCCGTCCGCTTTCAAATGTATCATTTTTCCATTTTGGACGTCCGTCCCCAAGGATCTCATTTCTTTTTTATACATATGAGACCCACACACACCCACTAATACAACTAAAAAATGGGACTCACACATCCAGTAATACAACTACCTACTACACATTAAATAATAATACTCCTTAATTCATGTGCAGAAAATAAATGACACCCTTAAAAATGGACGGATGTAGTATTTTTTAAAGTATGATAAATAATGAATTATAATATATATTTTTAAGGTGTTGTTGTACGGTTCACTACAAAATACTTTAAGTACCAATAAGCATACTTTTTTAATATTATAATATATTATACTTTAACAATGATCGACCCTAATAAACTATATTATACTTTAATAATGATGGACCCTTCTCATAATTCGTCTCACAAAATACCTTTCTCAAAATATCTTAAGATACATTTGCATGAGATGAACTTTTTGGCATGCGTGAAAATTGCTGTTAATTAAGCAATTAACTTTGTAATAATATTCACTTTTTTTTTTATAATGAAGAGATGGAAAAATTCAACGCATATGTAATTGTTGCTGACTTTAATACTAAACTGGGTAAATATTAAAACCTAGGTGTACAGAAAAAAAAAAAAAGAGAGGACAAAAATTCCAATAATTTGCCTACTACTATTATTATTATTATTATTATTATTATTATTATTATTATTATTATTATTATTATTATTATTATTATTATTATTATTATTATTATTATTATTATTATTATTATTATATAATTATTTACGGTGTGATATTTTTCAAATGTAATTATGATACATTATTGATATTACGTATGCTGTATGCATGTGCGCCAAATGTACGTAAACTATATTAATATCCAAACAATATTTATGACAGAGTTTGGCTTGATCTCGAGCATTGCCCATATGAGTTTGGCATTCTCGAACATTGCCCAAATTAATTAAGATGATATATTTACGAGTGTATATAGTGGTCATTTTTTCTTTTCTTTTCAAATATTACCTAAAAAAACAAATATAATTTGAATTAATTAATTTAATTTAGATAGTAATTATAAATAATAGGAGTAAAAAGTAATTTATTATAAATTCAAATAGAATAATTTTTTCAGTAAATGCGTTCTATTATCGAATTAGTAAATTTTTATATTTATATGTTAAAATTTTTTTAATCAAACAAATAAAAAATAAAGAATAAAGAATAAAGTTTCAAAATATTTACCTACTAATTTTAAAATATTTCTCCCTTTACGCAAGTATTGACATATTTTCTTAACTGAACTATCCAAAATATCCCAATTTTATCTAGTATTAATTATATAAACACTTAAAAAGTAAAGAAATTTATTCATGAGTGTGCATACACGTTCACATATATACTTGGGATTTAGGGAGTTAAACTATTTTTAAGTTATACTTTCTCTGTCACACAAAACACATTCATGTTTATTATTTCATGTTATTTAAATAAAATTATTTTATTAATTAATTTTATTGATTTTTGGTGATATTTTATTAATAAATAAAACAAAGTATGTTATTGTCTTAATATTATTGAATAAAATTATTATTAAATTTTTTAGGATTTGAAGGATGTTTTGTACAATACTATCAAGTTTAAGAAGAAGGAAATAATTTGATGAATAAACAAATAAGAGAAATGAATAATTTTAGGAAGGTGTGAACATATGTTAAGATTTTTGTAAAGGGTGTGGTGAGACAAATGACGATGAAAGTGTAAAGGTTTCGTGGAATGAAAAAGAGAATATAATATTAAGATGATTTTGAGTTATAAAAAAGCTAAGAAAAGAAGACAGTACAAACCGCCGTTTGAGCTCCAGTAAGATATATTGCCAATGAGCATTCACTTTTTCCGGCACAAAGCGCTGCCACAGTGACGTCGGTGATCGCCGGAGACACCATAAGTTCGGCGAAGTGATAAAGAAATACGGTCATGAAGAGGTGGCTCAGCCCAAGCACCTCCTCCATTGTGTTTTCTTATCGTGTGGTTGTGAGGAGAGAAATATCTTGATTCTTATGACAAGTTACTTGTGAGCTTAACTGGGGCAATGCAGTTTATGAGATTAACGTTTGTAAATGTTTTTTGGCAGATATGATGAACCAATTTCATGTGGAACTTTGAGGTCTTCATTTTATTTTAAAGTTAATTATAATTATATCTTTATTAAAGATAAAAAAAATTAGTTACATAGATGGAACAGATTCCATATACTCACCCCATATTATCCATCAGTAATTATTTATTTTTTTCACGTGAACAAATGAACATTATTATTTTATTTGTAGTGCATAATTATATTAGTATTCAGTGGTGGAAAATATACGAATACTTTTATTAAAAGAGAAAAATGAAGAATTTTGAATGAGACGCAAATATGATAAAATGGTATCTTCATGTGGGGGACGGACGGAATAATAATTTATCTTTTTAAAATATAATATGTTGAGAAATAATTTGTTTTGAAAATTTTATTTTTTTTTAAATGTGAAAAATGTAATCGGACACACATGAAAAAGGAACTGTTTAATTCAAATTTTGAAATAACCAAGAATAATGAGAATTATTAATGAATATATAATGCCAATAAGAATAAAGTTGATTGAACAGATATAATCATTGAAACAATGTTAATAATTGAGAAATTTAAATTAATTTTCACTTACTCATATCAAGTAATATGAATGAAAATCAATATCCTTACATTCTTTACCTTTAACCATTTTTTTTTAATTGCCAAGCAGTCGCTAATTATTATGAATGAAGAATGTAATGGCACATGAGAGTAATACTATACCTTTTAGTAATTAAAATATTCGACACTTGCATCAATAAAATAAAAATAAAAATTATATGATGTAGCATCACTCGTCGAAAAAGTCTGCATCTGATGACGGAATGGGAGAGTAGTGCTACATCATATAATAATTATTTTTTTATTGATGCAAGTGTCGAATATTTTAATTGGAGTGGGAGAGGCGAAAGATCGGGAAGCACCACTCATCGGAAAAGTTCGCGTCTAATGACAGAGTGATCATCGGAGGACTCGTCCCCACCATTTTTGCAGCAGTTTACTGCTATTCAGGTCACGAAAACAGAGATTTGCAAGTTGAGTTTTGATTGGTATTTAACGAAGAGATGTGAATATTAGATTAATGTGATAATGTGATTTTGATTCTTTGAGAAGTGATTAAGGGTGAGTCTAGGAGATTCCCATAGTAAGTATCCATCTACATTGGCTATTAAGAGAGAAATATGGTAATATGCTTGAGGTTAGGAGGGAGATGATGCATAGAAGAGAGGAGAGGGGGCTTAATAGTTACCACGTAATTTTTATTTTATTTTACTTTTTTATGTTTATTTATTTCATAGTGAAAGAGGAGGATTGATACCCGGCAAGATGATTAAGAGAGTCAAATAGGAAAATAAAAAACTGCCACATCATCCATTTGGACAGCATCTTTGATCGTGGGTGGGATTTGCAAAATAAGTAAAAGTAAAAGATTGTAATTTTTTATGCTAAATTCCAAAAGTTTGGATTTTTTTCAACTCTAGTAAAGGTGAGAGTTTTTTACACAATTAACCCTAAATATAAATGTGAAATGAGTGATTTGAGTGCAACAAGCGTAGTAAACTCAAATTCATATATTTTTTTAATATAAAATACTGTTCTTTCCATCCCATTTCTTAAATGGGGCATCTTAATTATTTCAATCTTTATATTTCACTTTTTTTATAACTCATACATAAAACAAATAATATATATTTATGAACTTACATACAATACTAGTACACTATTTATTTTACATTACTCCCTCCATCCCAATTTAAGGTTTGCATTTTTATTTTGTGTTGTTTCAAGTTAAAATTTACTTTTTCTTTTTATATTAAGTTGGACCCACACAAAATAATTAATTATTTCATGTAAGGCCCACACACAATACTATACAACTAACCACTTCACATTAAATATTATTTGTCTCACCTCACTACACATTAAATTATTATATCTCTTAATTTATGTGCAAAAAGCAAACATAAACGTTAACGCTGGACGGAGGGAGTATATTATACGTTTCAATCCACCAAACATTAAAATACTATTATCTTAATCTCCGTATAAAAAACAAACGTAAACACTAAAACAAGACGGAGGGAGTATTTTTTATTAATAAAATATTTTATCCGAACAAAATGATATATTTTAAATATAAAAATTACATCAGGAAAATAGAATGATAATACTCCCTTTTTTTCGAGTATTATATCCATTTATACGGCCAAATATATATATTAGAAAGTAATATTTTTTTTAATATATAATTAAAAAAAGGGATAAATTGTTAAATAGAGTTATTCAAAATGACTTGAAACAATTTTAGTATTACAGTGCACCATAAATGATTGAATAGAGAGTGGTCGAATTAGACAAAGGAATGTTGCGATCGAATAATTAAATTTCGTAACCATTTTACTTTATGTCATTTTCGTGAGAGCTAACCGGTTATGTGGATAAGGGTATACTATGATTATTTAAATTGCTTACATCCTAATTTTATAATTTTAAATTAAATAATATGTATACACTGATCAGGATTAGTACCGAGGCGCTTAAATAACATTGTGAGTTACAATGTGTAAGCTAGCTAGATATTCCATGTACTCGAGTGGGTAAAGTTAATTTGTGAATTGCGGGTATCCAATTTGTGTTAATTTCATATAATAATGTATATATTTTTTAATTACATGTATTATTTTTTGTATTTAGTTGTTTATTAAAAAATTAACAGTAATTCGCTAAAAATTCATCAACAAACTATATAAGTTTTTATTCATCTGTTTTTATTAATAGGTGTTTATGTTATTGAATGTGAGCCCATGGAGAAATTTCCGTACATTCAGTTGCACAGATTACTACCTCGTATAAAATATACACCAAAATTACCAGTAGATACATAATACTCCCTCCGTTCCGAGTATTTGTTCATGTTTATACAGGCACGGGGATCAAGATGTGTTAATTTTTAATTATATAATGCAAGAAAAAATGAGGATAAGTTAGTAATTTAAAGAGAAAAAGTAAATACAGTTATTGAAAATGATAAATAAAGTGGAAAAAAATGGAAAAATTGTTGGGAAATGATGAATAAAGTGTAAAAATTAGGTAAGATATATAATATATTTTTATTATTAATGGAATGTGAACAAATACCTGAAACACCTCAAAATAAAAAGTGTGAATAAATACATGGGACGGAGGGAGTATATTTTGTTACTATCCAGTACAAAAATATGTAATGAAAAATCCCAACGACATAATTATAGCTGATGGAATAGGTAGAAATTCATGTGGTTTACATGATCATTCTATTTTTTATATTCTAGTTCTCTCTCCACTAGTATAAAGAAGCAATCTATTTCACACATTCTAATTCTTTATTCAAGGTGGATACGCATCAGAGTGTAGGAAATCATCGTCACCTATTAATACTAAGAACCATCATTGTTATAGCTCCTCTGGATCAACCATCTCCGTTCAAAACCGTATTTCAAAATGTGGGTATATCATCTCATGTGGGATAAATGACTTGTGAGTTTTTTTTTATTAGTAAAATGAATTTTATTAACAAATATGGGGACAAGAAATACCCTTACAGTTACAATTTACACTAGCTAACTTTTCATAAATTCTTTTGATTTCTCAATTCACTCATTAAAAGAATATCTGAACCACCCATAATCTTTCACTATAAACTAGCTCCATAGTCTACCTTTTAACTCTTCAACTAGTTTCTCAACTATAGCAAAACCCCTTTATGAATGATAGAATTTCTAAATTTCCACAAAATCCAAACAACATATTGTCAAAAAGTACTTGCTTTTTGTCTTCCTTTTTTCCTCTTAAACAAGTTAAAAGTAGCAAGTAAATTTAAAACCTGGTCTAAACGCAACACGTACAGTATAGATTCCATCCAATTGAAACACGTCATCCATACATTATAAGAAACTTCACATTCGAAAAAAGATGTGTCTTCTGGTTTCCTCCTTCTCATTAAAGAAAACATACTTTAGGTTGTTATAATTTGGATTAAGGATGTTCCTCATTTGCAGATTCATCTTAGTTGGTAGTCGGTTGCATAACAACCTCCATGAGTGAACTATTTATTACCTTTGAAGGTGTAAACTTATTCCATATGATTTTGAAGCATCTATCCTTCTCCACCTTAATGGGTATACATCAATGAGTTTCTACTAAATTGTTATATGCATCCCTAGTACAATAGTATGCTTTTGTCACTCCATTCTATTTTCAATCATCTTTCATTTCCTTTTTTATTAGTACACTATTCACCAAAAACTCAAATATATTGAAATTATCAAACTCTCAAATAGCTCTCTGATCCATCTCCATGTCCATTTCCATGTATTCTCTTCCATCTTGCAAATTTTATTCTCTTTATCCATACTAAAAAAAAGAGTTTTGGATATTAATTCTCTTTCAGCACTTCTCCTCCAACCCAGTTATCTTCCCAAAATAAGATATTATTACCATTCTCAAGAACTATTTCCAATATATTTTTAAACCATTCATTTCTTTCTCCAAGAGTACAATTGACCACATCCTTCCACCATCCAGATCACCTCGTACTTTCTTTCATAATATTTTGAATTGACTGTTTCCCATTATAATATTTGCATTTAGATTTTATCACCTTTACCCAAAGGCTATTTTTTTATTCAATCATCTCTACATCCATTTTCATACCAGCGCCTTATTGAATAGCTCCAAGTCTCATGTTGTTAAACCCCCTCTCTTCTTTGGACTGCATACAATTTTCCAATCTATTCAACTAATTTTTTTCTCAATAACTCCACCATCGATCCCACAAGAAATTATGAAGCAATTTCACAATCATCCGCAATGTTTCTTTGGGAATAAGGTAAAAAGAAAGATAATAAATTAGGATAAAGATAATACCCGTATTCACCGAAAGGTTACCGTTTGCTTTTTGTGCATTTCTACTCATTCAACACTTGACAATATCCCTAGTAAAATTAGAGCTCCAGAAGCAAGGAGGAAGAAGCATCTGTGGACCCCCACCCAGGTGATAACACTTGAAGGAAAACAGAGGCTTCTTGTTGACTTTTTACCTCGAAGTAGAAAAACTAGTGAAGAAAAGAGAAAAGATGAGAATGATGTTGATGAGAAGAAAACTAAAGTAAGAAGAAGCCACAATGTTAAGAATAGGAGGCAAAGAAACAAAAGAAGGTAAGATGTATAGTTACCATGATGTTTACGTGTTCTGTAATTTGTATTAACATTTAAGCATTATTTTGCAGTCTGCTGTAAAATTAGAACGACGTGAGGCAAGAGAAATGAAAAAGACATATGCCTATTAATTCTAAAGTTACAGACGTGGGTATTCCTAGAGTGCAGATGCATGCACTGCCGCCGGAGATCTCAACATACTCCCCAAACTGCCCCCTTCGACTACACTCCGCCGCCGTACAAGGGCCTCACCACCGCCAAAATCTTGGCGAAGCGGAGGGAGTTTCTCAGCCCTTCCATGTATCATGTTCTACTTTTACAGCAAACCTGTGAGTTATACACTGAAACTCATCACCTCTCTTCTTGCATTGTTATTTCAATTTTCCAACAATTTGACTGAATCACTGCCTAATGATAGGTGAACATTGTCCATGGAAAGACGCAGTACTTGTTCGACGAACACGTGTTGCTGCAATCGAACACATATGCTTGTTGAAAAATCTTAAGATGTTCGGTTGCTGCAACTGAACACATATGCTTGTTCGGTTGCAGCAACCGAACACCATATAAATAAGAAATCTTAATTTATAATTTATAAAGGGTATTTACGTCTTAACAAATATGGGTATTTTAGTCTTATAAAATTTATGGGGTACATTTATTAAAATTGGGGGTACAAATAGCCGCTCTCATAAATTAAATAATTTTTTTTTGGGGTTTATGACTAATAAATATAAATACGACTATTTATAGCTTAATTACTAATAGATACAATGATTTAATATTATTATTGTTGAATACATGTGCTTTTTTTCAGCATTGCCCTTAATCTTTTGAAGACAAATATTATTATTTCATACATATAACAACATCAGAATTTTGACTTTCCAAAAAAATTGAAAACTATTTTCTCAACTAAAAGAGTCAAGCATTTATTCCTATTCTCTCTTAAATTTGCGAAATGAAAATAAATTCAAACTTAGAAAGAGAGATTAAATGCTGATTCCAAAATTTTTTGCATGCTCCTATGATGGTTAAATGTAGAAAAAACTCAACTTGAAACAAAAGAGATTCTACACTAAACTCGACGTGTTGTTTTATTTTATTTTATTTATTTATATTTGGATTATATAAAATTTGTACTATTATATAATTGATTAAATTAGAAATCAATGATGAGTTTCAGTTTTACATGTTTTTGGCATCTTAGAAAAATATTTCTACTTAACAATCAGAGTTCATATAAAGCAAAGAAGAAAATAGAACTGAAGATGTGGTTTCCTAGTGCACATTAGTGTTTAATACTTCATTATTGCATAATTGTACACCAATATTGTTGAATTTTTTTTTAAAATGCAATCTTTATTTAACATAAATATCCGTGGAGATATGATATTTTAGTGCACGTTAGTGTTCACTACTACATTATTGCATAATTGTAAACCAATGTTCAAAAGGTTCTAAATATGCAATTTTATGTAGCGTACATAACCGTGGAGATGTGGCTTCTTAGTGCAAATTAGTATTCACTACTGACATTATTGGATAATTGTACACCAATATTGAAAAGATTTTAAATATACAATCTTTATACTCCATTCGTCCCGCACCAATGGTCTCATTTTTTCATTTTGGTCGTCCCACTCAAAGGGTTCTCTTTCCTTTTTTATACACATGAGTCCCACACTCACCCACTAATACAATTAAAATGTGGGGTCTACACGCCCACTAATACAATTACCCACTACACATTAAATAATAATACTCCTTAAAATCTACGTGCAAAAAAGTAAAATGCACCCCTTGCAGGACAGAAGGAGTATAGCATAAATATCCGTGTGTATATTTGTGTCTAGCATGAATAAATTTTGGTGAGAGATTTAACTAGAAATTTTAGGGATATTTTTAACATTACTGTTAAATGATGACTAGTCCATGACCCGTGCACTGCACGAGGTTTTCTTTTCTTTTCTTCCACAATTAAGAAAAATAAGTTAAATTCTCGATTTTTTTAATACGTACAATATAATAAAGTTTAATATATAAAAACTAAAAAAAATCGAAGTACTTTATATTTTTTGAATTTGTTAACCAATTATTTTTTCTTAATTTAAACTACCTTGTAAACAACTTTCTGAATGGTATTAGTTGAATTACCATCATAATTAGAACACATAATATTTTAAAACAAATTCTGCTCTTAACCCTCGAGACCGCATGAAACCCTGTCTTTAAGCAACACACCAATACTTGTGAGTGATTGATCATTGATCTAACTCTTTTTAAAAGTAATTGTAAAGCAAACCAAAATTGAAAACTGCTTCTCTGAAGTTTGACAGATATAGTGTGGTTAGTTGGAGTGAGAACTAATATTCCTCCTTGAAATGATAAAATAAATGGAGAGAGAGTAGATAAAGCAAAGAAGGAAAATGCTATGAATATGGATCAAAACTACTTTCTGCCATGGTTAGATGTATAGGAATGAAGATGGATAGCATTATAAAATTGTAATAAGATTTCAAATTTATTGGTAGAGAGAAGAATATTAATTAACTTAACATAATCTTTTATTCTTTTATTCTCTGATAAAGATTACAGATGAGCATTTTCTCAACACACAATTGATCCCCAAGTATGAAGGATATCAATTGTAGTCTCGAAAGGTGACCAAGTGAATATCGAACCCAAGGGACGATGTATTATTAATTTAATTATTATCTAAATTAATTAAGACAAGGCAATAAGATTTTATGGATTTAATTAACAACTAATATGTTGGAAATTAAATAACAAATAAAATAAACTATCACTCGAAGGATACGAAAGTGGATCAAGTAGGAGAATAGGTAGCTCTAGGATAATCCAGTTTTACTCATTAACTTCCCTTCTTTGTGTCAATGTCCGACTCTGCCTTGTGGAATATGGACGCATCACTAAACCATGCATATCTACTCTATAGACACAAGTAAACATGCGTGTAACACGTGTGAATAACCTCGGAGCAAGAGATATAATTTCACCCCCCTTTCTAGGTACTATCAGTATCAATTATTTCCCCCTAGGATTGGTACTCTAACCCGATATGATCTCCCTTAGGTACTATAAAATTATCCTCTTTATCCTACTTATTAACCCGAATTCAATTCAATTAATAAGTATTCATATAAGATAGTTCTAATAAGACTTCAGAATCCCTTCACTTAGAATTATAACTTAAAACCCTACTCAACAGTGAACGCACTCAACCAATAACCATGTTATGTATTCAGACTCTATACAACGATTATTGATGCATAAAATGACTATGAGTATGGATTAAAAAGGCACAATCTTATATAAAATAAACCACAGTAGTGTTGTACGGAGTATACACATGGAAGTTCAATTAACTAGATAAAACCTTCACAACCCTAGTTCTACCAAAAAGGCTCTAGCCTATGATGTTGCGAAGAACAAATCATGGGTGTTTGATAGATCTTACCCGGATGTCCGGAAAATACAAGATAAATTAAGAAACGAATAAACCCTAGATGTGGCGTCATCGCGTCCTTCTCGCTCTTGAATTCTCCTCTTAGTTCTCTCCTTGATTCCACAAACGAATCTTCAAAGTAATGAATGGATAGAGAAAAGGATGATGGTTGGAGGGTGATCCCCCCTTGTGGGGTGTTGTATGTTGTGGCCTGATGAGAGTGAAAATAAGCGTGTTTTAATATTCAATTTAACACCTTTTTGATTGATATTGTAGTCTTATATGAGAACAAATGTCTTATATTCGATATATGTGAGAATTATGTGTACTTGAGGTGTTTTATTGTGTTTTAGGTGGAAAAAAGATCAAAAGAGCCAAGTTTGAGAAAAGGTGCAATTTGTGCAAGAATGCTGATAAACGCACGTCAAACTTGTGTAATTATTCTGTATTGATGCGGAGCTCTGAATTGGATTTGTGATATATGGTTGGAAAGCCACTGAAGAGAAGGTCGTTTTGGCATAAAGAACACTATCATTGAAGTCCGAACGAGGAAGTTATGAGTAAAGTGGTGATGCCGCGCGAGCTGTACGAACAGAATTGCAGTGCTACTTTCCATGGCCTGTTACATATCCAATTCTTGGAGTTATTATAAGTTCTTTATATTGATAGAAAGCCCAGGAAGAGTTGATCGCGTGAGCATAAAAATCACTCAATTTGGAGGTCGGATGTGAAAGTTATACGCGAAATGGTGAGCCTGCGCAAATCGATTCGACCTGCTTCAGGTCGAACCGAGGTCGAACCCAACGGAAAAATAGCTGGTTCGACCACGACATGTTTGGTTCCACCTGTAGGGGTTGGTTCGACCTGTTTGGGAGGTCGAACTGCGCTTTGGGAACTTACCAAATTCGTATTTTCGAGGCCTAAACGCATGTGATCACTTGAAAAGCCCGTTCCAAGCCCTAGAGACGTGATTACAAGTATAAAAGGAGGCTCATGCAGTCAAGAAAGACGTCCAATCAAGGGGGAAAACAACACAACATACAACACCCCACAAGGGGGGATCACCCCCCTACCACATCCTTTCCTCCATCCATCCATCACTTTGAAGATTCGTTTATGGAATCAAGAGGAGAACCAAGAGGAGGATTCAAGAGCGAGAAGGACGCGATGACGCCACATCTAGGGTTTATTCATTTCTTAATTTATCTTGTATTTTCTGGATATCCGGGTAAGATCTACACAACACCCATGTGTGTTTTCTACAACACCATGGGCTAGAGCCTTTTTGGTAGAATTAGGGTTGTGAAGGTTTTATCTAGTTAATTGAACTTCCGTGTGTATACTCCGTACAACACTACTTGTGGATATAGTTTATATATGATTGTGATTTATTAATCCATACTCATAGTCGTTTTGTGCATCAATAATCGTTGTGTAGAGTCTGAATACATAACATGGTTATTGATTGAGTGCGTTCACTGTTGAGCAGGGTTTTAAGTTATAATTCTAAGTGAAGGGATTCCGAAGTCTTATTAGAACTATCTTATATGAATACTTATTAATTGAATTGAATTCGGGTTAATAAGTAGGGTAAAGAGGATAATTTCATAGTACCTATAAAGGGAGATCATATCGGGTTAGAGTACCAATCCTAGGGGGAAATAATTGATACTGATAGTACCTAGAAAGGGGGGTGAAATTATATCTCTTGCTCCGAGGTTATTCACACGTGTTACACGCATGTTTACTTGTGTCTATAGAGTAGATATGCATGGTTTAGTGATGCGCCCATATTCCACAAGGCAGAGTCGGACATCGACATATGGAAGGGAAGTTAATGAGTAAAACTGGATTATCCTAGAGCTACCTATTCTCCTACATGATCCACTTTCGTATTCTTTGAGTGATACTTTATTTTATTTGTTATTTTAATTATTTGTTTATTAGTTTAATAATTCTAAACCTCCAACTTAATTGTCAAATTGTCTTAATTAATTTAGTAAATAATTAAATTGATAATACGCTGTCCTTTGGGTTCGATATTCACTTGGTCGCTTACTAAGCTGCAATTGATATCCTTAATACTTGGGGATTAATTTTGCGTGCAAAGAAAACGCGCATCATGGCCTCTCTTCTCCTCTCTTGTATTGTGTTGCTCCTCCTTTTTTTATGATGTGATCTACAGCCCTTTTTATACTTGTGAGCTCTCCTTGTAGGTCTTGGAAAGGACCCAAATTTAGGCATATGTCAAATTTGGTAAGAGACATGCGTTAAATTTGGTAAAAGAGATCTGGATAAATAAGGTAGTTTTCGGAAATTCTCAGAAATTCTCGCCAACAGCTGCACGACTTCACGATTCTGAGCATAACTTCCTCGTCCGATCTCCAATTTGAGTGATTTTTGTGCTCACATGATCCTATTTTCCTTGGCTTTCTCTGAATTGATCTCACCAAAACTCTAATGTTTGAAGGTGTAACAAGCCATGGAAAGTAGCACTGCAATTCTGTTCAGTACAGCTCGCGCGGCGTGACCACTTTGCTCATAACTTCCTCGTTCGGACTCTGATTGGGATGTTCTTTACACCAAAACGACCCTCTCTTCTGTAGCTTTCCAACCATATATCACAAATCCAATTCAGATCTCCACATCAATACAAAATAATTACACAATTTGGACATGCGTTTATCAGTATTCTTGCACAAATTGCACATTTTCTCAAACTTGGCTCTTTTGATCCTTTTTCTACCTAAAACACAATAAAACACCTCAAGTGCACATAATTCTCACATATATCGAATATAAGACACTTGTGCTCATATAAGACTACAATATCAATCAAAAAGGTGTTAAATTGGATATTAAAACACGCTTATTTTCACTCTCATCAATCCCCCAAACTTACCCGTTGCTCGTCCCGAGGCAAAAAAATAAAGATAAAGAGAAAGAGAGTATGAAAATTAACGGGGAAACAAGAACTATGACCAATACCCCATTCAAAATACAATTGTCATCAACTTAGGTCATGCAACTCTTATCACGTGTAATAATCAATTCAAAGCATACAAGTTAAGACAATCACCACCAATTCAAATGCTCCATTGACATGTTCTCATGGAAAGTATATATCACTCGCACTCAAGTGTAAAAGATGTATACTTATGGGTTAAGGTGTTTACGCTCAAATTCAATTCAAGTGCATGCGTAACCATAAGCTTGCCAAACGTCTCAAGCTCTTCACCACTAAAAGTATGATTCGACAATGGGATCAAAAAGGACTTTTCTTTTGGATGTAATGTTGGCTCTTTGGTAAGGGTAGGAAACATATGGATAAAGTAACTCAATTAGTAGAGAATTAAAACCGGAGATCTTATGTACTGCAGATTTTTACACTTCAAGGCTATCCAGCTTCATGCACTTCTAATTTTCTTTCCCTCATTTCCTTCAAGCTCAACATACTTTTTCTTTTCTTCAAGCACATACTTTTTTCTCTTGAGGTACCAGTTTCGGGCACTACCTCACGCATCCTCCATAGGGTACTAGATTTAAGCACTACCCTAGGGTTTTTGATTCCATGGAGTAGTAGATTTAAGCACTACTCCATGCTTCTCCTTAGATACATTATCATAATCCATCACTATTAATTTCAACACTAATTTCATTCCTTCCCAAATTGTTATCAAGCACCATTAACACACTTTGACAGCATTTAATTCTCCACTAAATATATGATTTTAAGGCTCAAATAGGATATCAAAGTGGCTATCTTTGTAGGTTGCCAAAGAAATAAGACTTTTAGGCTCAACGGGGCTAACTACGGATATATAATTATTTGGTAGGGAATTATTTGGCTAAGTGACTCATAAATTCAAGGATGACCTAAAATCATCTCCCATCATCTAACACACATGTAGTTTCAAGTAAGACAAGAGGCAAGTTCTAAAATACACACACAAGAACGATACTCACCAGAAAAGAAAATATCATGTGATTATGTATCATGATCAACGAGGCTCAAATTCTCATATGGGTTTTTAACAAGTAACAAAGCACTTTTCATGGTAGGTAATATCCCACAAGTACACATAGAACTTCATATCACAATATAACTCAAGTACACTTCCTTCATCAATTTCAAGAGCATATGAATTTCAAAGATAATTTTAACAATATAAGCTCACATGGATCACCAACATAAACTCAATCCTTCTACTCCATGAATTAAAAGCACATATAAAAATTAGAAAAAGGAAACGAGGGCACCTGATTTTTCTTCAACGTACGCACGAGCTCCTCGAGTCAAAACCTCAATGAACTCGTCTTGCCACCTAGTTACCCTTTTCTATCATCAAAGCTCAAGCATACTCATCATCACAGGATTCATCAATAATAAAATAGGAGAACTATAAGAAAGAATTAATTGACTATGTAATCGACTCCACACACTAGAAACACCACTGAACACTAGGCAAATTGCAAAAAATCGACACATCAAAACCGATTAAAGTTTCAATATACCACAAAAATCAACTCCCCTAGCAAACATTACAAAGAAAAGATTATATTCTTGGTGCTTCAATGAGGTAAGTACATCACACCCCCCCAAACTTAGTAAAAATGTAAGTTGAAACTAAGTTTGCAAAGATGTAATTGCCGAATAATAAGCACCTTAAATATAAAAATTTCTTACTCACACGAAAGAAATAAAGCAATAAAACGGAAGGGCAAGCCCCCAACAGGCACTCATGTTTAACGTCGTAGAGTCACGACGGTAGAGGACGGTCTTCTCGCATCCTCACCTTCAAATACTTTCTTTCCCTCTTCTTGTCTACACTCAACACCTCACCTTTCTTGGTCACAAGTATATGATCATTGAAATTTTCTTCCTCCCATGGCTGTCTAGACACCTCCTTGTCAATCTTCCACTTAAATTCAGAATCACATGTCTTAGAAAAATCAAGATTAAACAAGTTAGAAATCATATCAATGCTCTTGCACGATTGAGTCTCCACGGGCATCTTCATTGCATGATCAAGAGATAAAGCCATATCTTCATTATCCATCTGCAGTCTAAGCTTCTCCGCTCTCAACTTCTTTGCTCTTTCCCACTTCTTCTCCCTTGTAAGCTCAGTATTCTGCTCATGTAATGGTGCTGGAGTAACATCAACATCATAGGGAGCATTAGGCGCAACAATAGGCATGTTTTGGATAGGTTCGACTAGGGTTTGACTTGTTGGAGAGGTCGAACCAGGCATGTAGTGGTCGAACCGATCATCTGGAAGGCTGTTCTCACTTTGAAGTCGTGGTTTGACCTGGGTTCGACCTTCAGGACAGGTCGAACCGCTTTCCCTCAGGTCGAACCGGCTTACTGTACTATTTCTGCCTCCCAGTTCGACCAAGGTTCGACCAGATGGTTTGGTCGAACCATGTCCGTCGTGGTCGAACCGTTGTTGTGACAAAACAGGGTGCTCTGGATATTGAGGTTTGACGTGGGTTCGACCTTCAGAACAGGTCGAACCACCCTTGCTTTGGTCGAACCGATAATCTAGAAAAACAGAGTGCTCCGCATGGTATGGTTCGACCATGTTTCGACCTATAGGCCAGGTCGAACCAGAGGCTGGTTGGTCAAATCGCTGCCTGGATATGTCCATTTTTTATTTCGGCCTCATCGGTCCTTCGTACTGTGTTCCAGACCTTAACGTGATGGCTTTATCTTCCAATTTTTGTGTCAATTGATTCACGTTCGCGGTCATCCTTCATCTGCTTAGATAAATCTGCATGATCAACATTCATTCTAGCTTCGATGTGATCAACCCTTGCATCGTTCTCAGCTATGTATCGATTGAAGGTATCTTGATCACTCTTCACTTCGTGCTGCTTCATACTAGGCCCCCTTAGTGCCAACTCTGTAATCTGCCTCTGCTGGTACTCTAGTAGCTTGTTGATGTTAGCTAGACTAGAGACGATCTCATCATCCCTATTCAGCTTCACTTGATATTCAACTTGTGCCACCTTGCCAAGTACATATGATCCTCTATCTCTCTTTACTAGCCAGTCACGTAAATTCATAGAGATGTCTTCAAATAACTTTTCTGCTTCAAGTGCTGTCTTTGATAACAGCGCTCCTCCTGATGATGCATCAATAAAAATACGCGACTCACAATCTAATCCATAGTAGAAGATGCTTATGTATTCAGCCTTAGACATTCCATGCTGTGGACACCTCCTGAGTATGTCTTTAAACCTATCCCACACCTCATCAAATTTCTCACCCTGATTCATAACAAATCGGGTGATCTCTTGCCTCATCCTTAAGATCCTTGAGGGTGGCATGTATCTCTCCAAGAACTTCTGCTGCAGTTGGTCCCATGTAGTGCAATCTGCTGGATCAAGGGTCTCATACCAAGCTTCCGCCTTATTAATTAAAGAGAACTTGAATAAGGCGATCCGTCTAGCATTATCATTCGCTCCACTGCCCTTTTGAGTGTTTGCATAACCAAGAAATTTTTGGAGATGCTGATATGGATCTTCAAAACAACCTCCAGAAAAGGGATTCTTCTATACCATGTTAATAAGAGCGGGATGTATCTCAAAATCATCATCTTCCCCCCTTGCTCCTATCAACCCCATGTTGACATTCCCAAAGTTCGTGAAAATTTCACGAATGGAAACATTATCCGGATTCTGCCTTGCTCCGGCCATGTTTAGATCAATGTGTTATTCCTTCTTTTCCTTCCTCTCCTTTTACAAGTGCACAAGTAACTCGGAAAAATTCAAGGATAGATAGAAATAAATAATCACAAATAAAAGAAAAAGAAAAAAAATCTTAATCAACTAGAAATAATAAAATCAATAATAACAGCCATCCCCGGTAACGGCGCCAAGAACTTAATGAGCATTTTCTCAACACACAATTAATTCCCAAGTATGAAGGATATCAATTGTAGTCTCGAAAGGTGACCAAGTGAATATCGAACCCAAGGGACGGTGTATTATTAATTTAATTATTATCTAAATTAATTAAGACAAGACAATAAGATTTGATGGATTTAATTAACAACTAATATGCTGGAAATTAAATAACAAATAAAATAAACTATCAGTCAAAGGATACGAAAGTGGATCAAGTAGGAGAATAGGTAGCTCTAGGATAATCCAGTTTTACTCATTAACTTCCCTTTCATGTGTCAATGTCCGACTCTGCCTTGTGGAATATGGGCGCATCACTAAACTATGCATATCTATTCTATAGACACAAGTAAACATGCGTGTAACACGTGTGAATAACCTCGGAGCAAGAGATATAATTTCACCCCCCTTTCTAGGTACTATCAGTATCAATTATTTCCCCCTAGGATTGGTACTCTAACCCGATATATTATCCCTTTATAGGTACTAGAAAATTATCCTCTTTATCCTACTTATTAACCCGAATTCAATTCAATTAATAAGTATTCATATAAGATAGTTCTAATAAGACTTCGGAATCCCTTCACTTAGAATTATAACTTAAAACACTGCTCAACAGTGAACGCACTCAACCAATAACCATGTTATGTATTCAGACTCTACACAACGATTATTGATGCACAAAACGACTATGAGTATGGATTAAAAAGGCACAATCTTATATAAAATAAACCACAAGTAGTGTTGTACGGAGTATACACATGGAAGTTCAATTAACTATATAAAACCTTCACAATCCTAGTTCTATCAAAAAGGCTCTAGCCCATGATGTTGCGAAGAACAATCATGGGTGTTGGATAGATCTTACCCGGATGTCCAGAAAATACAAGATAAATTAGAAAACGAATAAACCCTAGATGTGGCGTCATCGCGTCCTTCTTGCTCTTGAATTCTCCTCTTAGTTCTCCACTTGATTCCACAAATGAATCTTCAAAGTGATGGATGGATGGAGAAAAGGATGATGGTTTGGGGGTGATCTCCCCTTGTGGGGTGTTGTATGTTGTGGCCTCTCTTCTCCTCTCTTGTATTGTGTTGCTCCTCCTTTTTTTATGATGTGATCTACACCCCTTTTTATACTTGTGAGCTCTCCTTGTAGGTCTTGGAAAGGACCCAAATTTAGGTATATGTCAAATTTGGTAAGAGACATGCGTTAAATTTGGTAAAAGAGATCTGGATAAATAAGGTAGTTTTCGAAAATTCTCGGAAATTCTTGCCAACAGCTGCGCGACTTCACGATTCTGAGCATAACTTTCTCGTCCGACCTCCAATTTGAGTGATTTTTGTGCTCACATGATTCTATTTTTCTTGGCTTTCTCTGAATGTAAAGATCTCACCAAAACTCTAATATTTGAAGGTGTAACAAGCCATGGAAAGTAGCACTGCAATTCTGTTCGGCACAGCTCTCGCGGCGTCACCACTTTGCTCATAACTTCCTCGTTCAGACTCTGATTGGGATGTTCTTTATACCAAAACGACCTTCTCTTCTGTAGCTTTCTAACCATAAATCACAAATCTAATTCAGAGCTCCATATCAATACAGAATAATTACACAAGTTAGACGTGCGTTTATCAGCATTCTTGCACAAATTGCACCTTTTCTCAAACTTGGCTCTTTTGATCCTTTTCTACCTAAAACATAATAAAACACCTCAAGTGCACATAATTCTCACATATATCGAATATAAGACACTTGTGCTCATATAAGACTACAATATCAATCAAAAAGGTGTTAAATTGGATATTAAAATACGCTTATTTTCACTCTCATCAATTACTATGAAACTTAACAATAATAAGTATAGGATTATAAAACTTGACAATGAAAAGTGTAGTGGTTAATTTTACAGTGCAAATATATTACGATTCTATCAAAAGTATAGCAAATAAACTTTTTATAAGATACAGCGTAAAATTTTGCTTCTTGATGTTATTTCTAATTTCACTGCATGATCAACATTACTGCATCTTGAAATCTTTCTTTTAGAATCTTTAGTATTAGAATCCAGAAGATAGGTGGTCTAAGATGTACAATCGCATGAATAGGATAACAGTAAAACTGCACAACAAACAAAAGAGTAAATAACGTAAATAAAAATACTAAAACTCATTTCAGCATTGAAGAGATATAAGGATCTAAGTAAACCCTAAAAGATATCAGAAATGGCTAATTTTTCATTAAAGTGGAGTATAACATTGCTTAGTCTCCATACAAAATACACATAGAAATCTATGCTATTACATTTGTCAGAAATAAACAATTTTTAGTAAAATCAACTATTCTAGTTTGGCAACAAAAGATTTGAAGCTTTTGGGATTTTATGCTACTCACCCATTGCAAAATTTTAATTGTAATACAGTTGTTTCCTCCATTACGCCCATTACGTATAACAACAGAGCACCTTGTAAAAGCACTTGGGACAATGGAACACAAAATTTTTAGCATATAGAACATAACAAAGTAGAACTCTCATACAACACCGAATGAAGCAACTCATTTATAAAACATTATCATTATTATTTATTATTCAATGATACGCACAATCATGTAGATGAATATCTACCATTAAAAGATCTATTAACATTAGAAAAATCAGAATGACTTCGAGGAGGTGAAATGCGTTGTGAGAGAGCGTGATTGCAACTGTTGCCACATGACTTTATATATATTTAGGTATTTGTCTATAAGCTACCATTTAGACAACAAATATTACATTTGGGGAGAGATTATACTTACTATTCGTCGCTATTTTCACCTAAATTTTAGTATCTTTATTTGTTGATTTTTGTATGTTTTATCCGATTTGTGTATCTTTTGGTGGCGTTTTATATTAATTAGGAGAAGTGTGTTATAAATAGATATATGTGTGAAATTGAGCTTAAATGTGTGTAAAATAGATAAAAATTTGAGCAAAATAGAGCCAGGAGCCAAAACGAAGAAGGAGAACAGGGCTCTTTTGCACACGACTCGAGCTATGTGCTCGAGTCAAGCTCGTGTCCAGATACGAGCCGTGTGCAGAACATGACCCTGTAAGCCAGGCCGTGCACCAGCATAAAAAACGCCTACCTGCTCGCCCATGCTATGGTCGAGCGCAGCACATGAGGCAAGCTCTGTCAAAACATAGTGCACGCCGAAGAATATGCGCCGACTCGAGTCGAGCTCTGCTGCTCGAGTCGAGCTCATGTAGAAATCAGGGTTAAGTTGTGCTCATGTTCTAAAAGGTTCCAAAGGATATAAATACTAAATTTGAGCGTGAATTACGTGAGAGAAATCATTTGGAGCAGTTTCTATAACAAAACACACAATTCCAACCCACATTTACACACACTCTCTCCATCATCCATAATCCATCAAATTCATTCCATCTCATCATTTGAATCCATAATTCATTCAATAAACCTTTCACCCACACCATCTTTGGAAGGATTTGAGGCATAGAAGATTTGAATGCAATTGAAGGAATGAGATCTACCTATATTCAAAAGGGAAGCAATTCATCCTTTAATTTGTAATTTATTTGATTTGAAGTTAATAATGAATTCTGATTGGTCGTATTGTAGTCGGAATGACCAATTAAAGAATTTATCGAACCACAGGGAGGAAGGTACTAGAGTTTAAACGATCTCAAGTTTATTGTGATTTTATAAGGACGATAGAAAAGGAGGATAATATGCAAATGAATGCAATTAAACTAATGCAAGAGATAAAGATAAAATGAATGCAAAGATAAAAGGGTTCCAAATGATGCAAGGATGAGATTAGCAACAATCATGGCATAGATAACAAAGTAATCATGCAATTGATTATAATCTATCATGGACACGGCATAGGAGTGATCACTAATACCACCTAAACTCTCGACCAAGATGGATAGGATGTAGGCCCTCAATAAGGCTCCCAAAAGCACAAAGGATCAAGACCATAGCGAACACCTCCCAATAGGTACTAATTACTCTACGAGTTCCCTAACAAGGTACTAAATCATAGGCAATATTCCCTTTTTAAGGTACTATGAATTCACTAATGGCTTGGGTCTCCTCATCTAATTAACTAATCTCATGATTAAGCTAATCAAATGTTCTATCAAAGGGTTCTAAATCTAGAAGGATATACCTATCTCACTCTAAATTAATGCACATGAAGTGTATGATGAAATGATTCAATGAACTATCCCAAATATATAATTGATTTGCCAATCTAATCACATGCCCATAACAATTAATCACACAATTCATCATATACATCAAGCAATCAACAATCAATGATAGAAATAACACAAAGTCCATTCAAGATTAAAATCAATTTGCATAAAAACTACATTATCCAACACCAATCATGGAGCTAATCTCACAAAGGAGATTAGTCTCTCATAGTCACAAGAAATTCAACATAGACATTAAAATCCTTACAAACCATGATCAACTATAAAGAAAGTCATAAAATTAAAATTAGATTTTCCATTTGAAGGTCTTCAATGGAGATCTTC
This sequence comes from Pogostemon cablin, assembly GCA_023678885.1. Classification (NCBI taxonomy): domain Eukaryota; kingdom Viridiplantae; phylum Streptophyta; class Magnoliopsida; order Lamiales; family Lamiaceae; genus Pogostemon; species Pogostemon cablin. The sequence goes on along the minus strand of CM042989.1, from coordinate 22,454,404 downwards.
TTCTTCTTCTCGTGATCTCACTCTCCCTTGCTTCCTTGATCACTTGGATAGTGGATTTGATAGAGGAGGTCAAGTGTAGATGGATGGATGAAGAATGAATGAAGATGGATCTAGTGTGTGAGGAAATGTGGTGTGGAATGTGTGTAACTGCTTGAAATCTGATCTCCCCCTCTAAATTTCGCATAAGTCATGGTTTTATATCACTTATGGACCTTCTAGAAGCTTTCGGAACATTCTGAAAATTACACAGGATTTTGTACCTACACGCCCGTGTAGGGTACACATACTTCGGCGTATTTTGCGTGCTTTCGAACACGGCTCGAGCTACAATACAGGGTCTTGGTCGTGGCCGTGCAGCATTTTCTGATGTAAGTACACAACTTCTTCTTACAGGATCGTGCTCCGCACACGGGGCGTGCAGTAATGCACAGCCCGTGCACCAGCGCACGGCTATCCTCCAGGGTGAGCAGCGATTTCTGATGACAATACACGGCCACTTGTTACAGGGCCGTGTTCCACACACGGCCCGTGTACAAGCAGGCTGTGTCCTTCCGACTCCGTTTCGCTCCCGACTCTATTTCTGTCCATTTCTTGACCTGTTTTACACATATTTAAACTCATTTACACAATTCTATCAAATCATACCATATTCCTCAAAATAACGATAACTCCACCAAAAACAACACAAATACAAATAAAAATATCCGAAAATACACAAATAAAGACACTAAAATCTAGGTGAAAATGACTACGATCAATCCCCCAAACTTAAAGTATTGTTCGTCCTCGAACAATGAAAAATGATAACAAGAGAAGTAATTTTCACCTAGAGAAATACCTAACGAACATAAACCACAACACATCACAAGTAATAAGGACTACAAAATCACATTAAGTATCCCTACATCATCAAACTTACAACATGAAAGATTAACAAGTTCAATCTTAAGAATGATAAAAGAGTAATCCAATCCCTTTCAATCCAAGCCTCTCGTAGGATATCAAATTCACTCAACACTCTATAGAGTAGGGTTTTGATCATCACTCATCAACCGGTTAGAACCGACTCACCATAGGCTTACTCATGGACTATTTCACAAGCCACCCTAGTTTTAATAAATGATCAAAAGGGTCTTTATCTTTTGGATGTAATGTTTAGGCTCTTTGGTAGGGTAGGAAATTTTGGATAAAAGTGACTAATCAAGTGTAGTAATTTAAGAGATGATACCTTTCTCCATCTTTCTTACTTTCAAGCTTCCTTTACTTTCTTCTTTAATCACAAGCACTATCCATTATCATTCCTTGGATTTCTTGAGCTTCTCTTGATTTTTGCATGCTCCCTTTCTTCCGACTTTTGAATTCCATGAGCTCATTTTTGTTAATTTGCTCATTTTTTCTTGTCTTGAGGTCGCATGTGCATTTTTTTTTGCTTTAGCTCTTTTCATCATTTTCTTGCTTGTTTACCATTTCCTTTCTTTTCTAGTACAATTCTCACATCAAACCTTGTAAACTATCATCTCCTCAATCACCCACACTTAGGTTATATATATAAGGCTCAAGTAGGTTTTAAAGGCTTGTATTGTGCTTGAATGACAAAGAAAAGGCTTATAGGCTCAAAGTGGCTTACTAGGGATAATGTTTCTGGTTAGGAATTTTATGGCTATGACTTTATTTAACAAGGATGGCCTAAGATTATTTCACAAATTTCAACTTTTGGTCTTCGTTCCTATAGTCCATGAGCAAGTTCTAGTTTTTCTAAGTACAACCGGTCCTCTCATAAAGAATTAACCATGGAGGCACGGTTGATGCTCAACTCTCACAAGCTTTTGCTTGGACCAAAAGAAACACAATTACCCTCCATACTTCTTAAAATTGAACAACTTATGTAATTCATGTCACAATTTTAATTAGTAGAAAATATTAACATGTTTGCCATCACTTATCACAAACAGTGCATCATAGCTCACATTCAAAAACATTCAACACCTTCCTAAAAATATACCACTAAACCATCCCTACAAGAATAAAAATTCACAAACAAAACACAATAATCAAAGACTCACCAAACAACATAACAAGCACATAACATGCATGACCAAAAATCATCAATCACTGGAAAATGAAGCACACATTCATATCATCCATGAACAATTAAGCTCACACTCATTCCATCCTTATTTGAAAAGGAAATCCTAGATTACGAAAATAAACCTCCCACAAACATAACACATGAAGTAGCATGCTAATCCAATACAATCCAAATCAATATCAATTCATGTCAAGCAATTAGAAGTGATAAGATGTAGAGTAAACTTCCTTAAACATTTGAGAATAGAAATGGTTGGCATGAGCTTCCACCTTGCATCCACAATGTTTTCTTGATTTGATCTTCGGGCTCAGATCATGCTTCCACTATACTCCATTTATGCTCAACAACTCATCAAAAACCATTAGCTCACAATTGCAATAAAAATAAGGACTATCATGTACTTCAACACAACCAAACAAACCAAAATTATAACCAAACTCATGAGAAAATTTTAAAATTGACCCAATTTTACACAAAGTGCCCCTTAATCAATCATTAATCATGATCTATAACACACTCAAGTGGTGAGTCACACCACGCACTCTCCCCCCCCAAACTTAAATCGAAACAAGAGTTGAGAATTAAGTTTGCAAAAAGTGGTGGGACTTACCCTTGTAGGTTCCAATGATTTTCATGAAGTTACCTTGTGTCGACGTGTGTGCACCTCCAAAATTCAAGTATGGCCACCACATACTCCCCCCAAACTTAAATTAACACAAGTGTTAAATTTAAGTTTGAACAAAGTGGTATGACATACATCTTCATTCCAAATTGAACACATTTCGTCTTCTCCATATGTATTTTTCTCCAAGAGTACAATCCACCTACATACTAAAAATACAAAAACTAAATCAAAGCATTAAAATGAAAGTATTAAAATAAACGATGGATTGCCTCCCATCTAGCGCTAAGTTTAACATCTTCAAGCCGGATAATATTTTGAAGCTCATGGTGGTCTTGAATAGTCTTTAGGTACTATCATAGGTTTTTTCTTGAAGTAGTGCATTGTGCTCTCCCGTTCAACCACAAGAGCGTGTCCTTTCTTGTTAAATAATTCAATCAATTGTTCTCCAAAGGTGTTCTTCACAAGGAATGGTCCTTTCCACTTGTTTTACTTTTTTCATGGGGCTTTATGTGAATTTTGAACCTCAACCACATCCCCCGGTAAGAATTCAGGTATTGACAAGTGTTGGTGCCCTCTTGCAATCATTTTTCTACAATTTTCAACAAACAAGTTTTTATCAATAAAATCATGAAAATTCTTAAAAGAGTTTGAAATTTCAATAGAATGAGAAGGTTTTTTCTTGTGTGGAGTGGAGTCCATGATCTTAGTTTCCGGAGGTTTCTTTTCTACCATAAGTGCATGAATCTCTTCTTAGTTTCGAAGCTTTACTTTCTCAACCATCACTTCAAGAGACTCAACAAATCTTTCAAATTCCCCCTTCAACTCTTCTTTCAACTCTTTGGCTTTCACCCACTTAGGAACTCTTTCTCTCTTCTCTTTCATAACCTCATCATCCCCTAAACTAGCCTCTTTCCGAACTTTAACGACCATGCATTATCTCTTTGTTCCGGAGGTAGAAGGCTTGTTGTTCTCTTCTTGAAGTCTCTCCATGGTGGACACAACTTGACTAACTTGGTGCTCAATGGAATCCAATCTAGCACCGTATGATACGATTTTATTTGTCACCATTTCACACCAATTTCCCATTTGATCCTTCCACTCTTCATTATACTTATTCTCCCTCTCCATGTGCTCCATAATCTTTTCAATTAACTCATCTCTACGCTTCTCTTTGTAGTCACGTTGGACAGAATAAGAAGTATTGGAGTCTTGAAAATCTCTCCATGGTTGTGGTTGATTTCCTTCTTTGTTTCTAGAAAAGTTTCCTTGTAAAACATCATTCATACCTTGAGGGTATACTTATTGATGCATTTGATGAGAAACTCCAAAATCTCCATAACCTTGTTGTTGGAATTACATATTAGGCACTTGTATTCTGAAATCCGATTGCAAATTTGGTTCACCATTTGGCATTTGAAATCCTTGAAAATTTCCTTGTGTGTTCATAGTAGGATAAGTACTTCTATTCACCATATCTCGAAGAATATCCATGTAGCTTATATTTTTGGGCTTGTTCACCTTCTTCCTCCTTCTCTAGGTATGCACCTACAAGAGAAAGAAAAATTTGAACAAAATTTTCTAAAGAAAATATAAGATGCAAAAATAAAAATAAATGTCCTTATTGAAACCACTCTACGCAATCTTTCATCAAACTACTAGCGATCGTTACCTTCCCGGCAATGGCACCATTTGATTGGTCGTATTGTAGTCAAGATGACCAATTAAAGAATTTATCGAACCACATGGAGGAAGGTACTAGAGTTTAAGCGATCTCAAGTTTAACGTGATTTTATAAGGACAATAGGAAAGGAGGATAATATGCAAATGAATGCAATTAAACTAATGCAAGAGATAAAGATAAAATGAATGTAAAGATAAATGGGTTCCAAATGATGCAAGGATGAGATTAGCAATAATCATGGCATAGATAACAAAGTAATCATGCAATTGTTTATAATCTAATCATGGACACGATATAGGAGTAATCAATAATTCCATCTAAACTCTCGACCAAGAAGGATAGGATGTAAGCCCTCAATAAGGCTCCCAAAAACACAAAGGATCAAGACCATAGCAAACACCTCCCAATAGGTACTAATTACTCTACGAGCTCCCTAACAAGGTACTAAATCATAGGCAATATTCCTTTTTAAGGTACTATGAATTCACTAATGGCTTGGATCTCCTCATCTAATCAACTAATCTCACGATTAAGCTAATCAAATGTTCTATCAAAGAGTTCTAAATCTAGAAGGATATACGATCTCATTTTAAATTAATGCACATGAAGTGTATGATGAAATGATTCAATGAACTATCCCAAACATATAATTGATTTGCCAATCTAATCACATGCCCATGACAATTAATCACACAATTCATCATATACATCAAGCAATCAACAATCAATGATAGAAATAACACAAAGTCCATTCAAGATTAAAATCAATTTGCATAAAAACTACATTATCCAACACCAATCATGGAGCTAATCTCACAAAGGAGATTAGCCTCTCATAGTCACAAGAAATTCAACATAGACATTAAAATCCTTACAAATCATGATCAACTATAAAGAAAGTCACAAAATTAGAATTAGATTCCCCCTTTGAAGGTCTTCAATGGAGATCTTTTTCTTCTTCTTGTGATCTCACTCTCCCTTGCTTCCTTGATCACTTGGATGGTAGATTTGATGGAGGAGGTCAAGTATAGATGGATGGATGAAGAATGGATGAAGATGTATCTAGTGTGTGAGGAAATGTGATGTGGAATGTGTGTAACTGCTTGTAATCTGATCTCCCCCTCTAAATTTCGCACAAGTCATGATTTTATATCACTTATGGACCTTCTAGAAGCTTCAAGAACATTCTGAAAATTACATAGGATTTTGCACCTACACGGTCCATGTAGCAGCACACGGCCCGTGTTGGGAACACCTACTTCGGCGTATTGTGCGTGCTTTCAGACACGACTCGAGCTACAATACACGGCCTTGGTTGTGGCCGTGCAGCGTTTTCTGATGTAAGTACATGGCTTCTTCTTACAGGGTCGTGCTCCACACACGGGGCGTGCAGCAACGCACGACCCGTGCTCCAGTGCACGACCATCCTCCTGAGCGAGCAGCAATTTCTGATGACAATACACGGCTACTTATTACAGGGTCATATTCCATACACGGCCCGTGTACAAGTAGGCTGTGTCCTTCCGACTCCGTTTTGCTCCCGACTCCATTTCTGTCCATTTCTTGACCTGTTTTACACATATTTAAGCTCATTTACACAATTCTGTCAAATCATACCACATTCCTCAAAATAACGATAACTTCACCAAAAACAACATAAATACGGATAAAAATATCTAAAAATATATAAATAAAGACACTAAAATGTAGGTGAAAATGACTACGATCAAATTCATGTAAGCTTTGTAAGGTTTGTATGATGACAATTTTTGGCTAGTCCTCTTGTGAGGCTAACCACATGATGAATTGAGGTTAATCTATACATGTAGTATTTTAATGGTTAAATTGAGTTGATTTTGGACTTTCTCTTATGATTGATGATTCTTGATTCATATTATTAATTATGTGATTGAATTCTCTATGCATTATGTTAAGATGGTCATTCCAATATTGTGTGTAGGGTTTTAATTGAATAAATTGGTAATTTGATCATACATGTTAGTGATAAGAGAGGTAAGCCATACCCTCTTATTTCTTAAAAAACTTATGATATGACATTTGAGAGATTAAGTGAGAAGGAAAAACTTAAAGATCATAGTACCTTCATGAGAATTGATAGTAAGGCACAATCTTAGGGGATTAAATCTTTTAAAAAGGATAAGAACCTAATTACCTTGGCCATAGGCATTAGGAGTACAATACTGATTGCTTCTAGTCCATTATCAATGAAGTTTACCATTAGATTCTTGCATGTTTGGGTTGCTTCCTTGGTTTTAATTGTGGTTAGTTAGCCTTGCTTCTTTTAAGATCTACTACACTCATTCCATTTCATCTTGTTACTCGTTTGTTACTTGATAATCTAGATGCTATTTGCTTTACTAGTTAATTAATTAGCTTAATTGTTAGTATAAACTCAAACCAAAATTCGATCGCGCTTATAAAGTATGATTGAAAACAAATTCGGATACACTTTTAATTTTACTTCTCGTTGGAATTAATAATTGCACTTGGTCATTTACGTATTACATACGGTAGAGTACGCTTACTTTAATTCATTTTGATACCTAAAATGATACTAAGTTCACTTACAAATAGACTAACACCTTTGGTTTTACAGAACTTATGCAAATGAAATTGCCCACACTAATAGCTCAGGCATTTCCAGCACTATCAAAGAGCATTTCCATTGCTCTTCAATGATCATACCACCTGATGTGGGAAGAGTGACATTAAGGATGCCATTATGTAGAAACACCTACATCAAAGATTGTACCTTTGAGCCAAACAAATAAACTTAATTAACAAAATATTTTTTTAGGAATAAATATGTGATGTTACTGTTGGCAATTGGATCGTGTGGTTAGCGTGAAATTATAAAGATTTCAAGTAAACAATCAGCGGAAGCATAAAAAACGTTTAACTGATTTCTGGGTCGATGTAGAGGATGAAGATCTGTGATGAACACCTCTGATCTTCTACCGTATGTCCCAAAGTCAACTCTGGTGTTGGGTGATCAACAATCCCCAGAGTTCTCTCAATCTGCTCTCTGTTGTCTCCCGTATGTCAAATGAGAGGCACTGACTTAGGTTTAACAGAAACTGAGATGACTTATATACTTGGGCTACAGTAGGGACCAGGAGGATAAATTGGACTAGGCCTCAATTGAATTTTAATTAACCAAGCTTAGCCCAAAGCTTTTAATTAAATCCAATAATAATAATATAGTCCACTAAAATATTATTATTGCACTACCCATCCAATCCCAAATTATATTCTGGGCTCCTTCTTATTATGAGCCCGAAAGTCTCCCCCTGTTTAAGATATACAATGCCCATTAATTAATTAAGTTACTGACAACTCAAATTAATTTATATCTCAACCGAGAGTAGTACCACTCAACCTTATTATCATGCCGGAAATTAATCCACTTGCAAGATTTACATGATAAACCTTATGAGCTCCTCAAGGGGACATCATCAACCTATGACGGACATGGATTCCTTTTACAATCAACAGCACACCATAGATACAGCACTACTTCCCAACTCACCGAGTTTGTTGATTTAATACTTATAAATCTCACCCATTGATGAATCAAAGAAATACATACTGCCCTACGTGTCGAGGTTATTGTATAGGGATTAAGAGCACGAACTTCCATAATAACAGAGATCAAGTTATTCTATAAGTCAGTATAAGTCGAACGATCTCAAGTGGTCCTACTCAATACACACAAGTGCACTAGTGTGATTCTATAGCCAAGACAAGCTAACACCAAACCACACTACAACCATACCAACAGAGAGTCCCCGTCTATCTCCGTTGTGAGCATCTGTTTATACTTTAAAAAGAAACCGATAATATAATCTTCCGCGTGTTGTCGCACAACATATTATCTACAGTATAAAGTAAATGGACTATTGCATCATGCATATAAATAAATTATAAGATGCAATCATTTGATCATATGATTCTCATTTCAAATATTGTTATAACATTGTTCACACTAAAGCAAGGCTTTAAGTATACAATCCAACAATCTCCCACTTATACTAAAAGACTATGCTGTCATGTCTTCTGCCATACATCTGATTCCTACTTCCATTACACGACCATTAAAAGCTTTCGCCTTAAGGTCCTTGTAAATGAATTTAATAGGTCATCATCCGATGCAATCTAGGCGACAACAACCTTCCCCTCATCATACGATTTCTCATAACAGGTGGTACTCGCGCTCCATGTGTTTAATTGCCTTATGGACTCGTGATTCCTTCAAGTTTGCAACTACACCAATATCATCAATATAAATTGTGATAACCTTGGGCAAACTTAGAAATACTTCAAAGTCCATCATGAAGTCTCTAGAGTCATATAGATACTTTGGCAGCCTCACAGGCTCCAATTTATCATCTTTCCATGATGGGGTCCAGAGTCTAAAATATATTTCAATATAACACTCCTCCACATTATGACTCTACTTCTTAAGATTAAACACATAACCTTTGAGGTGAATTTACTGTCATCCAATCTGACTAAAAAATCCGAATCTTCGTAATCCACAAGAAGCAGTGAATCTGTCCAGTAAGTCCACATATAATTTCCAGTCCTTCTCAGGCACTTTATATATGTCTTACCACAGTTCATCATTCTTGTTCCGGGTTACGTTGATACCCACTGTTCTTGCGTTCAGCAAAACAGATATCCAACCTCGTTCATAGCATTCTTTAGATTAAGCTTCCTTATTCGCCGAAGCATAAGGAACCGCTTTCATCTCCTTTATCTTCTTTTTGTGTCTTAAAGACACATTCACTTAGATAGATACACATGCTAAACGAATATGGACTGTATCATTTCTTGAAACTTGAGACAAGCATAATGTCCTTTCTTGTGATCCGTATCACCGTGATCAAAAGGATATTTTTGCTTTTTTTAAGTCTTTCATTTTTACTGCTTTATTAACCGTACACATACGCCCGATAATACTCTTTCATTGTCTCCAATGAGCAAGATACTATCTATGTACAATACAAGAAATACCACCACGTTTTCGTCACTCTCAATAACACACAAAACTCATCCGTTTATTGATTTAAATCCATGCCACTGGATTACCTAATCAAAATAGATGCTTCACGATCTCAAATCTTGGTTTAGTCCATCGCTGGACACTTTTAAGCTTACTATCAAAATGCTATTAGCACTTTGCAATGAATCACTCTGGTTGCTTCACATAGATGTTTTCCTCAAGACTTCCACTCAGGAAAGCTGTCTTGACATCTATTTGCTGTTCCTCATAGTTCAATATGAGCAGCAATAAATAAAAGAATCCGGATCAACATAAACATTGCTACCAGCGAACATGTTTTCTCATAATCGAACATTTTCTTTCTGAGTACACCTTTTTCGCAACAAGCTTTGCTTCCAAGGTTTTCACCTTACCGTATGATCCTCTTTTATTTTCTATGACCACTTGCAATGGCTTTTACACCATTTAGTGGTCCTTCAAGCTCCCAGACTTAATTTAGAATCAGTAGATTTTATTTCAACATTCATTGCAACTTACTAAGATTCCGCATTCACATCTTGTAGTGCTACATCATATCCGTGGGACAATACCAAGTTTACTAGGGACCAAGTTTCACGACTCTCCCAAAACATATATTTTATGGGTTGTCAAACAACCCTCCCACTACGATAAAGTACCACATGTAATTGTGTATCAGACGTGACATGCGTTGCAGTTTACCTTGTGGTATATCCTCTTGTACACTTGGTACTTATACTTCGTGTTTTTCTCTCACTTTCTTTAGAACAACTCATACATGGGTTTGAACTAAATAAATCACCCTTCATTTTTCTAGGATGTCCCATAAACAGACAAACGTTTTATGAATTACTGTATCTAGGGCATATCCATAAAATGAATTTAATTATTCCAAGTAATTCTTTATCTATCTAATCATTACCATAAGAGTCTTATTCCTTCTTTCTACCACACCATTCAGCTAGGGTATGCCGGTGTAGAAAACTTGAGATTTAATCTCAACTTCTGATTAATAGCTCCTAACTATCCTAAGAGGTATTCACCATCACGATTAAATCATAATGACTTAATATATTTTCCATGACGCTTCATTGTACCAGTCTTGCAATTATTGAATTAATCAAAGAACTTAGACATGCAGTGCATCAAATAAATATATTGGTATCTAGAATAATCTTCGAATATTTATAACCACCTCTCGCCTGGATAATATTAGGTCCGCTTGAATCAGAATGAACTAATTCCAACATATATATCTTTGGCTCTACACCCCACAGCCTTGAAAAGGCAGTTAATCATTTTTACTTCCAAGAAAGACTCGCAAGTCTGATAGTTTCCACTTCAGATAAACCTTACGGTCCATTGGCTATCAACTTTTGAATCCTACTCAAGTAAAATGAACTAGTCTTTAGACGCCAAATGTATGTTTTAGTTCATCTCCTAAGGTTCCTTTCTCTTACTAATATTAGAAGATGCATTATTAATTACTATTTGTTGCATCTGTGGGATGTACATGATTCAAGAGTATACACATTATCCACCAACATACTATAACAGATTATAACCCCATTCCTCATCACTATGACCATGTCATTTAAATGAAATTAAGTATCCATCCGTTAATGCATAGAAACCGAAATCAAATTCTTTCTATGAAACGTACGTAAAGACAATTTCTCATACTCTATCGTTTATTCTTATTATGAGATAAATAAACAACTCCCACTGCAATAGCCACTACCTTTGTAGTTTTACCCATGTCATAACAATCTTATCCTTACTTAGTGATAAACATTTAGTGATTCCAGTATCTACACAGTTCGTGTCAGTAGATGCCATCATCGTGTCAGTAGATGCCATCACTAATCATGTTTAAACCACTAGTAAATAAGATATTAAACTTGTTCACATCATGATGAAAATGGCTTTCCTTTGCCACATGTTTTGTCAGAAGTTTCCCACCATTTACATCCACTTGTAATTCAGGTGGAACTTACTCAAAACATCTAGGCAATTATGGAAAATAAATTGACTTAGGTTTCCCCTTCAACTTGTATTCCATGTATTTCCAATTCATTCATCAAATTCTATCATGACCTACAGCATTTTAAATTACTCGAGTATCCGAAGAGTTACATGAGACCATCATATTTCTATGAACCTCTCATCTCTTCACTAGAGACATTAACAGGCATCATGAGACGTCCTTTGAGAGAAGACACATGTATTTTCTTAAGCAGTAAAGTTCAAAACCAAGATTCTTTTCTAATCATATAATTTGGACAAGTAAATATAATTTCTTTTAGTTAACAATTAGTGAGATAAAACTATTTGAAATTCAGAGAATCACAAATAAATATTCCGATCAAATCTTCGAATTTTATCCTTTTATATTGATTTCCTCAAAACAATATAAAAATAAAATTCACCGACATCTCAAGCACCGTGAGTCTGCAAGCCACGATAGTGTGGACGTTTACAAACCCGAACATTTACAAGAGAAGGTTTTACCCATTAATTTCATTTGTCAACCTAACTTTATGACAAAATAATTAATAGTCGGTTCCTCTTTAGCCATGCAAATAACAGCAGTGACTCCGATGGGGAGGATACTTATTATTTACACCTAAGTGTACACCATTATTTAATCCCAAGTCCGCGGCCCAAGTTTGTGTGCCTTACAGATGGAGAAGTACACACGCACTCGGATAACTTCCTACGATTATCATAAAGAAGTTCGTACCAGTGATCCGTGAATAAACTCATTCGATGGGGAGGAAGGTCTATGCCAACACGCAAGTTTATTCACATCACTTACGAACCAATAATGGAGGCCGCGGGAATTTATTACCAATCCCCTCTCCCACTTAGTTATTTAAACACCGAGAGTTTTTAACATGCATATAATATTCAGTAATAAAATATACATTGTAGCATGCTTCTATTAACAGCAATTTAAATGAATAAATCACATAGAACATGCCTTACACATATACAACAATAATTGATAATTAAATCAATTAATCAGTTATATAACATTAATTAATTGCATAAAATGTTGGATCAATTAAATAGGCCCAGCTGACCCAAGCATCATTAGCATAAAATGAGCAGCAATAAATTAATTAAGCTAATTTACCCTGCCTATTTTTGCATTAAGGTCTAGCCCAATATTTAACCTGGCCCAACATCAATTCCACAATTAAATAAATACAGCAATAAAATGGCCCAGCAGCCCATTACCATTTTAATTAAATTTGGGCCAACAGCCTAAAACCAAATTAAAATTGAGCAGCCCAATGGCCCAGCAGCCCAACACAAGCACTCCAATTAATAAATTTGGGCCCAACTCAAACATTAAAAAAATTTGGGCTCAGCAGACTCAAGCCCAACACCTTAACAATTAAATGAGAGAGGCCCTGCAAGAAATAAATTGCTGCCCTAATCTCCTGCCAGCCGCAAACAAGGATCCACACGGAGCTGTCACGTGAAGCACCGGCGCCACTGCTGCCACCGCCGGTGACGAGCCGCCAGACCACCGGAGTCGTCCCGTCCACCCAGTAGATCGTCGACTTCCTCGAGCCTTCACCGTCGCACGCCGCTGCAACCGCACCCTCAACCACCGCCTGAATCGAGCCGTCAGCACGACGCCGTGCAAGCACCGTAGTCGCACCTGCCTCCCACGCTTCCACCGACCAACAGTCGTGCATGCAGACTGACCATATCAGAAAATTGCATCAGACCGGCGTGATGCGACGCAGTCCAGTACCACCGCGCAGCCGCACGCTTCTCCCAGCACCGTCCATCCATCACTGTCACAGGTCGCAGCTGTGCACCGATCGAATACAGTCGTCAACTCGCCAGAAATGGCCGAGAACACACCCGGTAGCACCATGGACTTCGCTTGGAATCCACCGTGCACCAGTCGAGACAGCCGCCGCGATCGGCAACCCCACAGCAGATCCTCACAGATCCATCTCGACTCGCCTGTAACCACCAGGGCCTCACCTGGATCCCGTTGTTCAGTCTCGCTCGTGGCTAGTCTGATCCGCCCAGATCGCTCAGGTGAGACGCCTCGATCCGAACATCCACAATCTCATGTCAACGCCAGAATTTCACTGCTCCATCTGACGCCGCCAATTGAGTCCCGCTGACCAATCCTGGTTGGTCCGATAGCCTTGAGGGCTTTCGCCGGGTTTCACGGCTTTCAGCCATCAGCCGTGACACCCATCCGCCTCGCCTTCGACTTGTCCAGCCATCCTTTCACCAGCCATGATGGACTGACTGACTTCTCATTGGCCGGACAGTCATCAGCACTGTGATTAATCTATCCATCTCGCCTCCACCATTACGCGCCGTCGACCACTCACCCTTCGAGCAGGGTGTGTGTGTGTGATACAGGGTGACCAGTAGTGTGCAGGCAGACAACAGGCAACAAAGCAATAGGATTTCATGGATAATACAATAATAATTCCAAAACCCTTCTGATTATTTTCAGATTAATCCTTATAATCAAATAATCAATTTTATACATGCTTTCATTAAACCACGATAAGGAAAAAAAATATATTATGCGATTACAACTAGATCATATCCAGAATCATATAATCACATAATCCCCAACCTTACGATTCATGTATCACCACAAAACCAATGCTCTGATACCAATTGTTGGCAATTGGATCGTGTGGTTAGCGTGAAACGATAAGGATTTCAAGTAAACAATCAGCGGAAACATAAAAAATGTTTACCTGACTTCTGGGTCGATGTAGAGGATGAAGATCTGTGATGAACACCTCTGATTTTCTACCGTATGTCCCAAAGTCAACTCTGGTGTTGGGTGGTCAACAATCCCAGAGTTCTCTCAATCTGCTCTCTGTTGTCTCCCGTATGTCAAATGAGAGGCACTGACTTAGGTTTAACAGAAACTGAGATGACTTATATACTTGGGCTACAGTAGGGACCAGGAGGAGAAATTGGATTGGGCCTCAATTGAATTTTAATTAACCAAGCTTAGCCCAAAGCTTTTAATTAAATCCAATAATAATAATATAGTCCACTAAAATATTATTATTGCACTACCCATCCAATCCCAAATTATGTTCTGGGCTCCTTCTTATTATGAGCCCGACAGTCTCCCCCTGTTTAAGATATACAATGCCCATTAATTTATTAAGTTACTGACAACTCAAATTAATTAATATCTCAATCGAGAGTAGTACCACTCAACCTTATTATCATGCCGGAAATTAATCCACTTGCAAAATTTACATGATAAACCTTATGAGCTCCTCAAGGGGACATCATCAACCTATGACGGACATGGATTCATTTTACAATCAACAGCACACCATAGATACAACACTACTTCCCAACTCACCGAGTTTGTTGATTTAATACTTATAAATCTCACCCATTGATGAATCAAAGAAATACATACTGCCCTATGTGTCGAGGTTATTGTATAGGGATTAAGAGCACGAACTTCCATAATAACAGAGATCAAGTTCTTCTATAAGTCAGTATAAGTCGAACGATCTCAAGTGGTCCTACTCAATACACACAAGTGCACTAGTGTGATTCTATAGCCAAGACAAGCTAACACCAAACCACACTACAACTATACCGATAGAGAGTCCCCGTCTATCTCGGTTGTGAGCATCTATTTATACTTTATAAAGAAATCGATAATATAATCTTCCGCGTGTTGTCGCACAACATATTATCTACAGTATAAAGTAAATGGACTATTGCATCATGCATATAAATAAATTATAAGATGCAATCATTTGATCATATGATTCTCATTTCAAATATTGTTATAACATTGTTCACACTAAAGCAAGGCTTTAAGTATACAATCCAACAGTTACATGATCTTCAAACACATGCAACCAAACTGGAGGGTAACTCGTTACATCAACACTCTCTTTCTTATGACTTTCAAATAAATCAGAAAATTTTAAAATAAAAGATTAAAATAAATAATAAAGAAAAACCTTTGTTGATCAATTCCACATAAAAATAAGTGGGGCCCTTGTGGGTGAAATTTCCAAATGCAGAATCCCATAGGCTTGAAAAGATCAAGAAACTCATAAGATATAGGTGGCTACCAAGGCTCTTTACTTCTATGAGAAAAGTTTAAAATATCTTTGAATGGATTAAAAAATTATAGATACTACTCAGATGTAGTATTAACATTTTTCTTCTTTTAAAAGAAAAGTTATTAAGAATTTGTGTGGAGATTGCAACATGTGTTTATAAATATATTATATATATGTAAATGCACTTATAAGGTAACGAAAGAATTCACATATTTTAAAATATTTCTATTCAGTGCTTTCTTTCATAAATCTAAACGTAAAATTAATGCATAATACTGTTGATAAAAGTTTTATACATTCAATGACCTTCTACAATTCACAAATCACACCCTATGAATCTTTAATAGAAATCAAACTATTTTAGAAATAGCCGGCCAATGGATACAAATAAGAAACTCAATATTTCTTGCTAGAAGTGCACCATATAATCCACATTTCCAGATACAAATATTTGAGGTCATTTCCAAAAAAAAAATTGAAATTGCGACAACAAAATCTATAACAATAAAAGTCCAAAAGTATGTAGGTAATCAAGATTTTAAAAAAAAGAAGAAGAACGAACAAACTAAAGAAGATAACTAATAATCAGTCTATATGTAATAAACAAATTAAAGCTCATAATAACATAAATCAAAACTAAGCACAAAACCCCCCCTAAAATTAACAAAATCCACATAATCACCGAACTGATTATGGAAAAACAAAATCACTTTTCCAGGTAACAAATTTTAGTGAAATAGACAAATAAAATCTATGGTATAACGTTTTCTAATAATCAATAATTTTTAGAAAAATCAATAATTCTATTAGTGAACAGCAGAATCTCATACTTTTGGTGGATTTTTATATAGGGGAGAAAATCAAACCAAACTACTAGATACTCGATTCGAGATTATTCGTTAAAAGCTCGGTTTGAGCTCGGTTTGATAAAGATATCAAACAAGCTTGAATACACATTTATGTTTGATTAAATTAAAAGCTCGGCTCGAGCTTGAGCTCGATTAATGAAAATAGATAAAGTAAGTGTAAATTTATCAAGCTACTCGAGCTCGGCTCATGTTCAGCTCAATAAAAGCTCGTTCGGGCTTGGTTCGATTGCTTATCAAACAAGTTCGAACATATATTTTGAAGCTCAATAATATTTCAAACAAGTTTGAACAACTCTTTGTTCAATTCGCCTCGACTCATTTACACCCCTACTTTTATACTCCTCACCATTTGCGAAACTTTGATTTTAAAATAATTGTAGTCTCCATTATGAATAATAGCATCCCACCTTGTAGAAGCACTTAGTGAGGACAATGAAACATAAAATTTCAAGCAAATCGAACCTAAAATATTAAAACACTCAGATATACCCAACGAAGCAAATCAATCTTGAATTTTCAGATCAAAACTTATTAATAAAAAATTGACCCAACTATCAATGACATGCATTTTCCTAATTATATAAGGTAGATGAACATTACCGTGAAATGATGGTTCTATACAAACCTTTGTAGAATCAATTATTCGAGGAGATGGGATTAGAGAGAGCGTGACAGCAAGGAATTGATTAGGTTTTTCCATGAAGTAGTAAGATGCAGTTATTATTGAGAAAGAATGATATTCAATTTAAATTTATCACCGCATGGATGAGTGCCACATATGTGATTATTGGAATGGAAGGAGGAGATTGAACCACGTAGTAACAAAATGTTAACAATTGGTAACATAAAAACACGTAGTTTTGAGAGAAAATTATATATGGAAACTGTTATTTGATTAGTAGTATAAGATATTGTGCACATTAATGTTAATATGGGTAATTTGGGAATTAAAATATGGCAAAGACTTATGTGAGACCGTCTCACGTAAGGACTTATGTGAGACCGATAAAAAGTTAAACTATAATGAAAAATGATACTCAATTATTGAAAAGTGATAATACTATTTCATGAACAATATTTATAAATGAAAAGTAATAACATTTTATAGTTAAAGTGATAACATTTTATAATGAAAGTGATAACTAATTTAAAAAGTATAAAATAGTTTTTACGTGACACGGTCTCATGCAAGACTTGCGCTTGAGTATATCATTTTGTAGCTATAAATATTTATTTTTAATCAATATATTGGATCATAATATTACTACTTCTGTCCATTTTTAATGTATCTATTTTATTATTTTGGACCGTTCACTCTTAATGCATCTATTTCTCTCTTTAGACATATAGGACCCATACACATCACTAATACAATTAAAATATGGGACCACTACCCCCACTAATAGAACTACACACTATACATAAAATAATAATACTCCTTAATCCTCGTACAAAAAGCAAATAGATACATTAACAATGGACAGAGAGAATAGAATATATTTCATACCTTGTCACGACCCTATTTTTCTCACCAATAAATAAAAAAAAATATTTCCTATGTCCCAACTTCAACTTCACACTTTTCATTTTGGTCCGTCCCAAATTCAACTTCACATTTCCATAAAAGGAAAAAACAACTAACTAATATGCCTCTAACATACTTTAATTTTAAATTTGTCATCACATTTTAACACACATAACATATTTTATTATTTATTTATTACCCAAAAATACTATATTACCCCCCAAAAGTAAGTCAAAAAGTGACTTTTCTTAAACTCCATATCTACAGTAAATGTGAAATTGAATTTGGGACGGAGGGAGTATTTTTTTTCATTTTATTTCTACATTTTATTATTTTTTTAATACAATTTCAAGACTGATCACAAGTGGTCTAACATATCGGTCCAACAGGTCGTCATCCATGTATACAACTCTCAGGATTTTAAAAAATCCCAATAATAGTGTCACACACAATTTACCTATAATGCATAAACTAGTGAGATAAAACTCAGTAAGTAGAAATCATGCTTGACAGTGTATGGAAATACATTTCTTCTAGCTATTGTTTATTTCCTAATCTTTCTGATTGGTGTCTTTTATTTGAAAACTTTCACGTTGTGGGATCCCCACGACACACTTATAATATGAACCCAAATGAACTCATTGGACACACAGAGTATCCCACTGATAAACAGTGCTGAATAAAGTGGACACATACAGTGTTCCACCGATATACAGTGCTGAATTAAGTGGACACACACAATATCCCACCGACAAGCAGTGATGAATAAAGATGAGTCAATGAATGACTCGTTGAGTCAACACATGATTCGCATCGTCCCACGATCCCTGAATAAGGTGAGTCAATACATGACTTGGACCAACATACATCGGTCCCTGAATGAGTGCACATATAGGGCCGCACACACCATTAGTATCTTATTAATTTTGGGGAAAATATTTTTCATGATTATGCATGTTATACTTGATGTCGTGCAACAAGGGCAACTAAATATGCTTCACAATTCATTTACAACATCACTATCAACATTTAATTAAAATAAGACAACAATTTAATTTCAGTTCACACAAATCCACTTCTAAGAAATAACTTCACCTCAGATCACACAAACCCGTATAAACAGCAATATCTTCTCAGATCACACAGATCTATAATAAACACTTTCTGATCACATGAATCTACATATACAAGACAACGATTTTCTTTCAAATCACACAGATCTAAAATTTGTATCACAATTTGATTACAAATAATTCACAAAATAATACGTTCATGCATTGTAGTTACAATTGAACTTCTACTTACCTCCAATCACATAAATCAACAACTTGTATCACATATTAATCACAAATAATTCATAACATAATTAAACTAATTATAAATAATTCATAACATAATTATCACATATTAATCACAAATAATTTACACACAATATGTTTATGGATTATAGTTGGACTTCTACTTACCTGAACTCCAAATAGTAGTAATACTATAAATTTCGTGAAGATCTGAAAAGAATCTTCTATTTCTCGTTCAGCAACGCATGCTTTTTCTTCTTTTTTCTCTTCCTCTCTCTCTATTTTCTTTTCTTCTCTTCTCTTCTCTTCTCTCCCTCTCTCTCTCTCTCTCTCTCTTCGCTCCTTACTGTTCTTTCTCGAATCAACCCAGTGTTGGGATAAATACATGAATACTTAAATAACAAAGTATTCGCCTACACAGCAGAATGATCAATTATCCCTCTCTTATGTGAATCTAGTAGGAAATAATATTAAGAATATAATTCATAATAAAGCAAGCAATCACCAAAGCATTATACAAGTAATTTAATGTGGAAAACCTTCTCAATGTGAGTAAAAATCATGAGACCGAAGCCTATCAAAAAACTTCAATATGAGTAAAGATCCAAGAGTTACAATCTGCCACCACACACGTTCTACCATAAACGTATCAAGATAATCAATACTTGATAACAATAATGAGATTAGAAAGATCTCATCCGAAAACATCAACTGCCGTTCAATGTTCAAAACTCTAGGAACCTCAGAACCCGATCTCCACCCTTTAAAATAAACCTCTATGAGTCTTTAACGTGATTTCAAAATTACAGCTCGATCCAACAGCTGGTTTGTGAGAACAACTCTTTTCCCTCGACTGCGCAGAACTGAATCGCCCAAAAATTTGACTTCTGTTTTTGGCCTATTTCCATCAACACAAAGCTCCAAATAAAATCTCCACTGTTCAAAATACATTTCAACAAGTTTCGAACGTTTTGACAAAATTTAAGCTCTATCCAACAGTTGAAACTCCAAATATGACCTTTGAAATATTACTACACTCTTGGATTCTCTCACAAACATGAATAATGATTTTTTTTACCTCTTTTTCTTCTATCTTCCCACATTGACTTTTAGGGCGAGCTAACACCAAGTATCGGGCCTACTTGGGCTTTACAACCTTGTTGGCTATTGGGCTCTTCCACATATTTAGACACAAAACCCAATAAATCACCTCCTTTCAGATTATGTGGAGAGACTAGTCATTCCGACTATCACTTGACACAACTCGAGCTTCTCTATAAGCAATGCCTTCGTCATCATGTCAGCACCATTTTTGTCCATATGAATCTTTCAAACTCAAACAACTTATCATTGATGACATCTCTCATCCAATGATATCTCACATGAATATGCATCGATCTTGAATGAAATGCAGTATTCTTATTGAGATGGATAGAACTGTACTATCACAAAATACTACATATCTCTCTTTCTTAAGTTCAATCTCCTCCATAAATCATTTGAACCATAACACCAGTGTTGTTGAAACCGGACTGGATCGGTCAGTTCAATCGGTTGGACCAGGAACTGGGCAGGAAATCGGTCCGAAACACCACAAAGAACCGCTTTTGCTTTAAAATTGGAAAAAATTGCTTCAAACCTGGGACAAACTGAAAGAATCATGATAGCCGGAAACTGCCAATTTGTGTATTAAAAAAATATTGTGTTACAAATTACAAAATTTCAAGAGGGAGAACAACAAAAAGTTGAAAACCCCCCTTCACATTTGCAACTTCTTCACGACTATACCGGCAATCCACTCCAAAGAATGATGGCTATTATTTGGAGAGAGAGAGTTAAAAATAGCAAGAAAGTTGTAGAGAGATAGAGTGAGTGGTGGCAGACTACCTTCACATCAGTAGCTAAAGAGAGTTAGAGAGAGAAAGTAATGGAGTGATGGCTGTTGTTATCGAGAGAGCGGCGGGTGGAGCACACTTAACCCTACACTTCCCTTTCCACATTTTAAATATGAATAAATATTAAGTGGGCCTATATCTCACATGAGGGTGGGTTTTGGGCTCTTGGGCTTTGGTTTGGGATTCAAGTTTATTAATAAATAAAATTCTTTTAATAATTATTATAAAATATAATTAAAATATATGAAATTTAATTTTTCCAGTTGAACCTCGAACCGTTGCTTACACTGGTTTGATCTCCGATCTGGTTATAAAAATACTGCATAACACCTCTTTATATGCTTCCATTGTAGTGATGTACTCTGATTCTGTTATGGAGAGTGCAACACACTTTTACAATCTTGATTGCCATGACACAGCACCACTTGCGAATGTTACTAGGTAGGCAGAAATTTACTTTCTAGTGTCCACATCTGATCCCATATCTGAGTCGGTGTATTCAACTAACTCGGGCTTCCCACCTCTAGAGGTGAGTCTCAAACTAGATGTATCTCGTAGATATCTTATTATCCACTTCACAGCATTTCAATGCTCCTTTCCAGGATTAGACAAATAACAGTTAACAACTCCAATTGCATGAGCTATGACTGGCCTTGTACACACCATTGCATACATCAAGCTTTCCATAGCTAAAGTATATGAGACTCTTCTCATTGCTTCCTTCTCTTCATCGGTTGAAGGACTATGATGAGCACCAAGCTTAAAATGAGTGGCAAGAGGAGAACTAATCATTTTAGCTTTGCTCATATTGAATTTTTCAAGCACTTTCTCAATATATTTCTTCTATGACAAGTGCAGCTTCTTGTTTGCTCTATCTCGGGTAATGTTAATACCAAGAATTCTCTTTGCTAGCACCAAATCCTTAATGACAAAGGATTTTCTCAACTGTTCTTCAACCTATCGATTCTTGAAATATTCCTACCAACAATCAATATAGCATCGACATACAACAATAATATAATGAAATTATCATCCGAGAACTTCTGAACAAACACACAATGATCAGAAATGGTCTTCTGGTAGCTTTGCTCCCATAACAAACTCAAATTTATGATACCACAATCTAGGTGCTTGTTTCAAACCTTAGAGACTTTTCTTCAGTTTTCACACATGGTCTTCTTTTCCTTTTATCTTGAAACGTTCAGGTTGCACCATGTACATCTCTTTATCTAGCTC
Source organism: Pogostemon cablin (assembly GCA_023678885.1). Lineage (NCBI taxonomy): Eukaryota > Viridiplantae > Streptophyta > Magnoliopsida > Lamiales > Lamiaceae > Pogostemon > Pogostemon cablin. The sequence continues at coordinate 22,432,038 of CM042989.1, read as the reverse complement.
ACCATGAAGAAAAGCTGTTTTGACATCCATCTGCTCAATCTCCAAGTCAAGGCTAGAAGCACAAAACGGATGGAAGACATTTTAACAATTGAAAAGAAAATTTCTTCAAAATCAACTCCCGCTATCTGGATGAAATCTTTGACAATCAATCTAACTTTGAATCGTGGCTTTAAGGTGTGTTCATCTTATTTATCCTATAAACCCACTTTTTCTTCAAAGCATATTTCCCTTTTGGTAGTTTCACCAAATCAAATGTGTCATTTTTATGCAAGGACTTCATCTCATCTTGCATTCCTTCCAATCATTCATTCTCGTATTCTCCACGAAAACTGCTTCTTCATAGCATTCATACTCTCCCCCTGTTGGTCAAGAGCACATACTGATCAGGAGGATACATCCTAGAAGGTACATGAGCTCTGCTGGCTCTTCTAGGTGATTCTTGAACCTTCTGTTCTAGAACATCATGTGGTTGCGACTGATCGGTATCCTCTTCATCATGTAAAGGATGATCCACATGCTCATCATTACTGAAACCAGGCTGATCATGATTCTCCTCTTCAGCTTTTACTTGACCTTGACTATGAGGAACAATTTCCAAGCCAATCAAGTCGCCACTAGGTATAGAAATTGAGTTATCCATTTTCTCGATATCTCTTATGGTTTGATCCTCAACAAAAATAACATCTCGACTTCTGACAAGCTTCTTCTCCACGGGGTCATAAAGTCTATAACCGAACTCATCTTGGCCATAACCAAGAAACATATACTGTTGAGTCTTCATCTCCAACTTAGACCTTTCATCTTTGGGAATATGCACAAATGCTTTACATCCAAAGACCCAAAAATGATTATAGAAAACATCTTTTACGACCAAACTCTATCTGAAACATCAAAGTCTAAAGGAACACATGGAGTAAGATTCAAGACATGCACAATAGTACTAAGAGCCTCACCCCAAAATGATATAGACAATCATGCTTCTAATAGTAAACATCTTACTCTCTCGATCAATGTTCTGATCATCCTTTCTGCAAGCCCATTCAACTGAGGAGTTTTCAGAGGAGTCTTTTGATGTCGAATACCATGCTCCCTACAATACTCATCAAAAGGACCAATGTATTTCCCTCCATTATCCGATCTGATGCATTTCAACTTCTTCCCAGTTTGTCTCTCAACTAAGGCATGAAAGTTTTTGAATGCATGAGTACCTGGTCTTTCATCTTCAATGTGTAGATCCAGGTCTTTATCGAGTGCTCATCTATAAAAGTAATAAAATATAAAGTACCACCAAGAGTTCTTATTTTCATATGACCACAAACATCAGAATAAATTAAATCAAGTATACCTGATGCTCTGGAAGGAGTTGAGGTCTTGAATGCAACTCGGGTTTTCTTTTCTACCAAACAGTGAGAGCACTTCCTCAGAGATGCACTCTTCAGGTCTGGAATGAGATTTTCCTTCCCTAAAATCTTCAATGCTTTCTCATTAATGTGGCTGAGTCTGCTAGGCCACAACTCGATTATCTTCTCATTCTCAACAGTACAATGAAGAATATTTTTCGCCTCTAGCAACAACTAAAGAACCTCTTGTGAGCTTCCATTGATCATCAAAGAACACACTGCGAAAACCTTAATCATCAATTCTCTCAACAAATATCAAGTTCGACTGAAGATCAGACACATGCTTCACATTTTTAAAACTAGTGTAGCACTATTACTAGTCTGCAAACATACATCTCGAATGCCAATTTCTTTAGCTAAGTCATTGAAGAGAGTGAAAATAAGCTTGTTTTAGTGTCATATTTAACACATTTTTTATGGAAATTATTGTTATATATTAGCACAAGTGTCTTATATTTGATATATGTAAAAAAAAGGTGAATTTGAGGTGTTTTATTATGTTTTAGGTGGAAACAGGATCAAAAGTGCAAAGTTGGAGAAAAGGTGCAACTTATGCAAGATTAATATTGAAAAATGCACGTCCAACTTGTGTAATTATTTTGTATTCGTATGGAGCTCAAAAATGAAAGTGTGATACATGGTTGGAAATTCACAGAAGAGTGGGTCGTTTTGGCGTAAGAAACACCTCAATCGAAGTCCAAACGAGAAAGTTATGATCGAAATGGTGACGTCGCGCAAGCTGTTTCTACTCAGCACGACTGTTCCACTTTACATGACTTGTTACATCTTCAAATGTTGGACTTTTGGTAAGATATTTATATAAATAGAAATCCAAGGAAAAGAGGATCGCGTGAGCACAAGAATTACTAAAATCTGAGTTTGGACGAGGATGTTAAGCTCAAAATCGTGAAGTTGCGCAGCTGCTAGCAAGAATTTCTGAGAATTTCCGAAAATTACCTATTTCTTGGAGCACAATTAATCTCCTTATCATATAATCCTCCATTATTCACCCATATCTTTTATTTCCTTATTTAATTCACTTCTCATACCAATATATTGTTGGATTGTATACTAAAAGTCTAGCTTTAGTATGAACAATGTCATAACAATATTTGAAATGAGAATCATTGATCAAATGATTGCATCTTATAATTTATTTTATATGCATGATGCAATAGTCCATTTACTTTATACTGTAGATAATATGTTGTGCGACAACACGCGGAAGATCATATTATCAGTTTCCTTATAAAGTATAAACAGATGCTCACAACTGAGATAGACGGGGACTCTCTATCGGTATGGTTGTAGTGTGGTTTGGTATTAGCTTGTCTTGGCTATAGAATCACATTAGTGCACTTGTGTGTATTGAGCAGGACCGCCTGAGATCGTTCTTCTTATACTGACTATATAGTAGAACTTGATCTCTGTTATTATGGAAGTTCGTGCTCTTAATCCCTATACAGTAACCTCGACACGTAGGGCAGTATGTATTTCTTTGATTCATCAATGGGTGAGAATTATAAGTATTAAATCAACAAACTCGGTGAGTTGGGAAGTAGTGCTGTATCTATGGTGTGCTGTTGATTGTAGAAGGAATCCATGTCCGTCATAGGTTGATGATGTCCCCTTGAGGAGCTCATAAGGTTTATCATGTAAATCTTGCAAGTGGATTAATTTCCGGCATGATAATAAGGTTGAGTGGTACTACTCTCGGATGAGATATTAATTAATTTGAGTTGTCAGTAACTTAATTAATTAATGGGCATTGTATATCTTAAACATGGGGAGACTATCGGGCTTATAATAAGAAGGAGCCCAGAACATAATTTTGGAATTGGACGGGTAGTGCAGTAATAATATTTTAGTGGACTATATTATTATTATTGGATTTAATTAAAAGCTTTGGGCTAAGCTTGGTTAATTAAAATTCAATTGAGGCCCAGCCCAATTTCTCCTCCTGGTCCCTGCTGTATCCCAATATATAAGTGAACTCAACTTCCTGGAACCCTTAGATTATTCCTGCGCCTCTTTTGGTGAGAGAAGGGAAGAGAAGCAGATTGAGAGATCCTACAGACTGTTGCCCACACAACAGTAGGATCACACTTGGGACATACAGTAGAAGATCAGAGGTAGTTCTCTGCAGTTCATCCTCTACACCAACCCAGAAGTACGGTAAATGATTTAATTGCTTCCGCTGCTTATTGTTTATCTTTAATCCTAACGATCACGTTTGAACCACACGATCCAATTACCAACATATATATTTTACATCATTATTCATGTGAGACCGCAACACAATCATCCTACACCCCACAAGGGGGATTACCCCCTACACCATCACATCCATCCATTCCTCCATCCATCCATCATTGTGAAGATTTGTCTATTGAATCAAGAGGAGAACCAAGACGAGGATTCAAGACGGAGAAGGACACGACGACTCTCGTATCTAGGGTTTTATTTATTTTCTAATTTATCTTGTATTTTTCAGATATATGGGTAAGATCTATCCAACCCTCATGATTGTTCTTCGTAACAATCATGGGCTAGAACCATTTTGGTAGATCTAGGTTTTTGAAGGTTTTATGAATTAATTAACTCTCTTGTGTGTCCTCCGTATAACACTACTTGTAGATTTATTTTATATATGATTGCACGTTCTTAACTCATATTCATGGTCGTTTTGTGCATCTTCAACTGTTATATAGAGTCTAAATATATATCTTGGTTGGTTATTGAGCGCGTTCACTGCTGAACAGGGTTTTATGTTATGTTTTAAGTGAGGAGACTCCGAAACTTCATTAGACCTGTCATGAATGTTATGATTCTAGGTATGTTATGAATGTTTATTAATTGAATTGAATTCGGGTTAATGAGCAGGATAAAGAGGGTAATTTTATAGTACCTATAAATGGAGATCATATCGGGTTAGATTCCAGACGTGGAAAATAATTAATGCTGATAGTACCTAGAAAGGGGGATAAAATTACGTCTCTTGCTCTGAGGTTATTCACACGTGTTACACGCATATCTACTTGGGGATTAATTTTGTGTGCAAAGAAAATGCTCATCAGCCATCATCACCCATCCTAATATTTTCATAGTCACCTGATATATAGGATGGGAACATGTCTCTACAAGATGTGGTATGTATGAATGCACCACTATCAACCACCCAACTATTCTCACGATGTGCAAGATTGACAACTTCATAGTCATGAAAGATAAGAAAATCACCTGTCGCAGCAGACACTCAATCATCATCTTTCGTTTCTTTATTTCTTCCTTTCTTTCCCATTTTCTTTCTTGTCATCTTGCTTAGGTTTTCTGCTATGTGTCTTGGAGTTTTACAATTCCAATACTCAACCTTACTATATCTATTAGATTTACTCCTGCCTTTTTGTTTGCCTTTTGGACCTCTACTTTTACTTCTCCCCATCTTCTCTATGACCAAAACCTCTGAAATCTGAAAAGAACCTTGCGATTTTCTTCTCATTTCCTCATTCAAAACGCTGCCCTTAACCAAATCCATTGTAATGTTACCATCAGGGGCTGAATTAGACAAAGATTTCATGCATGTCTCCCATGAATCCAATAATGTACCAAGAAGCCATAGGCCCTGTACTTCATCCTCAAACTTGATATTAATTTCCGACAATTGGTTAATGATGCCCTGAAATGAATTCAAGCGATCAGTCAAGGAGTGTTATATTTGAATTTCAAGTTCATCAACTGCTTGATTAGAAATAACTTGTTATTCCCAATTTTTCTAGCATAAAATTGCTCCAACTTTTGTCACAATGTCTGTGCATTTATTTCTCCACTAACATGGTTCAATACATTATCATCCACCCACTGTCTAATGTAACCGCACACTTGACGATGCAATATTTTTTCATTGATCATTTGTTTTATCATCAGGCTTTTTGGCTTCAAATACAGGAACGTAGAAAATTTTCATATATAGAAGATCCTCCATCTTATCTTTCCACACATCATAATTAGAACCATTGAGATTCACCATTCTATTAGTATTGTTTCCATATTCACCACAAGGCACAGAGTAGAAACCCGCTCTGATACCACTTTGTTGGGATAAACATACGAATAATGAAATAATAAAGTATTCATCTACGCAGCGAAATAATCAATTATACCTCTCTTGTGTGAATCGAGTAGAAAATAATATGAAAAATATAATGCACAATAAATCAAGCAATTACCAAAGCATAACACAAATAATTTAACGTGGAAAACCTTCTCAATATGAGGAGTAAAAACTACAGGATCGAAGCCGACCTAAAGTCCTCACTATGAGTAAAGATCCAAGAGTTACAATCTGCCACCACAGACGTTCTACTATAAATGTATCAAGACAATCAATACTTGATAACAACAATGAGATTAGAAAGATCCACCCAACAATACCAACTTCTGTTCAATGTTCGTAAATCTATGAACCTCATAACCCGATCTCCATCATCCAGAATCAACCTCTTTGAGTCTTGAACGTGCTGTCCAAATTACAGCTCGATCCAATTGCTCTTTGGGTAAAATGACTTTTTTCCCTCGACTGCGCAGAACTGAATCACCCAAAAACTTGACTTCTGTTTTCGGCCTCTTCCCGTCAACACAAAACTCCAAACATGATCTTTACCATTCAGAATTCAGTGCAACAAGTTCCGAACGTGCTAACAAAATTTCATCTCGATCCAACGTGAATAATATTTTTTCCCCTCTCTTTTTCTTCTTTCTTCCCTTAATGACTTTAGGACAAGATAATATCAAGTATAGGGCCTACTTAGGCTTTACAACCTTTTTGGTCATTGGGCTCTTCCACATATTTGGAAACCCAACCCTACACCCTGTAAGGGTTTATTTATACATACATACATATATATATATATATATATATATATATATATATATATATATATATATATATATATATATATATATATATATATATATATTGTGGTGATGATCCACTATCATTTACATCTTACTATTTATAGTAAATTAGATTTATTATTATTATTATTATTATTATTATCATCATCATTATGAATTTATGTAAAATATTTAGTAACTAAGATATAATATATTTACAAATTAATATGCATACGTTATCACTTTTCCTTAATCACAAGTCACCTTTTATTAAAAATAAAGGCAAAGGGGATTTTTCATTGGATGTGTGGAATAGAGCCGTTGGAGTAGAAAACTTGAAATGTGAGCATCAAATCATTATATTTTATATTGAGAGTTAATGGGAGCAATAATATTAGTTGTAGTCCCACCTCAATAAATGCAAGGGGTTTTCAGAGGATAATTTTATTAAGGTGTGTAAATTCGCCCCAACACATAAATATTAAATTTCTCTTTACAATCCTCATATTGTATTTTTAAATAAAATTATCTATATGTTCACCGTTCTTTTTTTTTTTAATTTTTTGAATTTGACCATTTGTTTTATCAGATTCCTCTAGGTGCCGAGCAACATTAAATGCCCACTATTTTGTTTTTTACTACCTCTACAAGCAGAGCCTACTATTTTATTTTTATTTCCTCATGGATGTAAGTTATTTCCTGTGCTCCACTACTCAAGTAAGAGACATGCTCATCTCCTGTCAAAGTGATTTAGTAAAAAATAATCAAGTAATTAATGATAATAATTATTTGATTTGATTTTATTATAATGTAATTTGTTCAAACGGTATATTTGATATAATGATTGATCTATATATGAAGCATACTGATACAAAAATGATTTTATCTTATATTTGACATAGGTTATCACTTTTTGTTGATCACATATCATCTTTAATTAAAAACATTATCAGTTTTTTATCTTACAACTTGTCCTCGATCACATGTCACTTTTACAAATTTCTTTTACGAGATAGGTTATTACTTTTCCTTGATCACATGTCACTTTTATTAAAAATATTATCACTTTTTTTTTCTTACAACTTTTTCTTGATCACATGTCACTTTTTATTAAAAAAATATTATAACTTCTTATTTAACATATTAATTATAAAAATAAAATTATTATTTGAAATTTTATTAAATATAAATATATAAAAGTGAAATGACAAATTTATAAAAAAAATTATATTATTATTGCTTATAAGAAATATTAAATTTAAAAATTAAAAATTAATAATAGTTATAATAAATTTTAATAATTTTAGGTTGATTATAAAAAATATTAAAATACTAATTATTATTATTATTATTATTGTTATTATTATTATTATTATACAGCTTTTCGATTTGGATGACCTTGTATTGGTAAGGTTATGTGAATATGTGATGCACCCAGCGACTGACATTCAATGAATTTAACTATATTACAATGCATGCTAATATGATTGGGACTCTACATGTCTCACAAAATTATGAGATATATGAGACGGTCTCACATAAGTCTTTACTTTTAATTATACACTCTTTGCCTTTAATTATACACCCAAATTAATACACATAAATATTTATGCACATATATTTATGAATTGTCATCATTAATATTAAAAAGGGAAATTTGTAAACATGCCACTTTTAATACTCTATTTTTAAAAATATCAACCACAATAGTTTATTTTGAAATATGCCACTTTTGATTTTTTTTTTTTTTTTACACAAATACCCTTCATCTCATTAAGATTAGAATGCCTCTCTCTTCACCAATTTTCTTTACAGGAGAAATCAACAGACTTTGGGTTAGAATGCCACTTTTGAAATCAACACACACCAAAATAACATCAACCCAACAAATTTTATAACTCACATGTTAATTTTTGCATAACCCTAAACTTAGTTTATGAAAAACAAATTGTAAGATTTACTAATCTAGATTCATGTTGGGTTGCATTGTGCCGTTGTAGATTTTTCTATCAAGACGAAAGGTGAGAAGATAATTCCATGAGTATGTTGATTTTTCCCGTAAAAGAATTGGTAAAGAGAAAGGCATTCTAATCTTAACAAAGATGAAGGGTATTTGTGTCAAAAAAATCAAAAGTGGCATATTTCAAAAAAATTATTGTGGGTGACATTTCTAAAAGAAGAGTATTGAAAGTGACATTTTACAAATTTTCCTATTAAAAATGTATCGAATAAAAATACAAAGACGAATAAAATATAGAGATAATCACCACATAATTATAAAATGTGTAAAATATGAATTATATTAGAACCATGTATTGCATACCTACTAATTATTAATCCATTTTTTGGTAACTGGTTAAAATTTAGGGTGATTGTGGGATGCACCCTCAAATTTATAGGTTAAAATGGGTAGGGGTATTTTTTTGTTAAAAAAAATTAATGTAAGAGATGATTTGATTCGCCGTGAATTTAGTGAATAGTTTTCACTATATGTCGGAGAGAGTACAACAAATTATACAATGTATAAGGAAAGTAATCAAGGAAATTACAATAAATTACAACAAAATATATGAAAATCTCTAATTAGTCAACATTCCGCTATTACCCCCCTCCCCCTCTCCGCAAGCATAGTGTGCGATTTTGTCATACAATGAGCTTGGATAAACTTCGAAGCTTGTAAGAGTAAGTCCTTTAGTAAATATATAGCTAGCTGAAGTTCGGAGGGGATGAATTTAGTATCCAGACGTCGACTTGACACAAGCTCCCGGAAAAAATGACTATTTATGTCAGTGTGCTTAGCTCGTATATGTGAAATGGAATTCTGGCTCAGGAAAAGAGCACTCTTATTATCGCAAAGAAGGACAAGTCGTGTTCGGGGCGACACACACAATTCATACAATAATTGAGATAGCCAAACAACTTTTTGAGCAGTATTAGCAAGGGCTCGATATTCGGACTTGCAACTAGAACAAGCCACTGTGGGTTGTTTCTTGGCACTCCACGACACCAAACAACCTCCAAGAAAATGGAGTATCCATATGTAGAATGTTGCATTTCAATACATCGAGCTCAATCAGCATCAGAATATGCCACTATTTCAAGAGTCAGAGAGCGTTGGAAAATAAGACCATAGTGTATGGTGCCCTTTATGTAGCGTAGAATACGCTTAACAGCTGAGAAATGATCAACAATAAGATTTTGCAGGAACTGGCTGACATGGTTGACCACTTACGAGATTTCGGGTCGTGTGATTATGAGATATTGTAGCCACAAGAGAGCGGAACAAAGTGGGGTCTTTGTAGGCATCCCTAATGCTGACTAACGTCTCTCCTATAGGTAATGGAATGAAAACTGATTTAGAATATGTCAACTCAGCTCGAATCAAGATGTTGTGGGCGTACTTTGACTATCCCAAAGAGACCCAAAGACGTGTGTGAAATTTCAAGCACAAGGAAATAATTTAATTTCCCTATATGTTTTATGGTAAACTCCTTGTTCAAACGTTGGATAAAACGTTGAAGCATTGAAGGATTACTTCCTTTAAATATAATGTCATCAACCTATAATAGCAAGAAAATGCAATAGTTAGTATGATGAAAATAAAATAAGGAAGTATCAGAACGGCTTCGAGTAAACCTAAGAGAAATGACAAAAAGACTAAAACGATCAAACCATGCACGTGGAACTTGACGAAGGCCATAGAGAGCCTTTTTAAGTTTGTAGACATGGTTAGGATATCGAGGATCTATAAAACTGTGAGGTTGAGCTGTAAAGACTGGCTTATCAAGAATGCCGTGAAAGAATACATTTTTTACGTCCAATTGGTGTAAAAGCCATTGGTTATGGACGGCTAAGGCTAGAAGAAAATGGACTATGGCCTCACGACAGACTGGGCTAAAGGGGTGCTGGGAATCAAAGCCTGGAATTTGCATGAAGCCCTGAGCTACAAGTCGTGCTTTGTACCTTTCGATGGTGCCATCAGAATTATATTTTATACAAAATACCTATTTGGAACCAACAATATTTTCATCATTTGGCCTAGGTATTAAATTCCACGTCTTGTTGGAGTGCAGGACGTCTATCTCTTCGCGCATGGCAGCCATCCACTGAGGAGATTTTGCTGCACTCTTAAAACCCTTGGGTTTTGCAGAAAGAGAAAGAGAAGTTAGTAAAGCAATGGACATTAAATCAACATAATAACAAAGTTTATTAATGCCCAATTTGGAGCGAGTTTGCATGGGATGAGTTGGAGCTGGAGGAACGACTGCGACAGATATTGGAGATTCGATAGCGGCACGAGTCGGGGTGCATGGATGATATTAGTGGGGGAATGTGAGTTTGAACTTGTGGACCATTTGGAGGAGTGATTGTAGTATCATGTGGGCATAAAGAGCATGAGTTGGGCGATGACGAACAATGCTTAGATGACTCTGTCGAGGGTAAATGGTCACGTGTATGACATGAGGAGGACACTACATGTTGTGTATCAAAAAAATGTGAGTAGTCAAGCTTATCAGGAGAGGAAGAAGCATGAGGAGTGGAAAAAGGAAAAGTATCCTCATCAAATTGAGCATGTCTAGTTATGTTAGTTTTCCGATGAACATGATCGAAACATCGAAACCCTTTATAGAGACAACTGTATCCAATGGAGCATAAACAGAAAGACTCGCTGATAAAATAATTAAATGAAAATGAAAATATATTATTAATTAAAATAGATTGTTCATTATGATAATGAAGGTTAAATTTGAAGATATTAAAAATGTAAAGGGATATATGTGTCAAAAAGCTTTTAATATATTAAGATAAAATAAGATATAAGATAAGATTAAGATTGACTCTAGTATTTTTTTTATTTATCTATTTTAATTAATTTAATTTATGTTTCATACTTTTATTTGATCCCATAAATTAACAATCATCTTATTCTCATTTTATTAGTAGATTTTAATCATTAAAACATATTTGATCAAAATATGCATGTAGATGAATTTCGACCATCCAAAATCAATTATAGAAAAATTGAAAAGGTTTTTGGTTGGAAGGCCAAAGCATCGTGCAGACTTACGGGATAATTGATTTTTTCAATCTCATTTTCCTCTGTCTCTCCACTTTAAGAGAGTTCTCCGAAATGAATTTTTTTGGAGGAAAAGCATAACCATCACAAGCATTAGCAGTACCATTGTGACACTTCTTCTTCCCCATACCACCATAATTTATTCTTCATTTATTTGTTTTCTTCTCTTTTATCGAATGAGATATAATTTAAAGTTTTTTTGAACGAGATATAATTTAAAGTTTTTTTGAACGAGATATAATTTAAAGTTTTTTTTAATTCATTTTAATTGTTAATTCAACATTTAATTTTAAAGTAACAAATTTTTTTTATGATTCTTATTTAAGATTACAAAGACATTATAAACAAAAATCAATTAAAATAATATCATTTTGATTTACTTTTATTTTTGTAGAAAGTATGACATTAGTATTTTAAATAACGAACGAAAGTAATTGAGTGACACTACAAAAAAAGGTACTCCGCAACGGAATTTACAAACGAAATTCAATCTATTGGTAATTATTAATGAATTATTAAGGGAATCTTTATATAAATTACCAACATAATTTTTAGCAACGAATTACCAACGGAATTGATTTTTCGTTGCTAAAAATTTACCAACCATCATTTTACCAACGAAAATTTACTAACGAATTCCGTTTCTAATCCTTTGGTAAACCAATTTAATAATGTAATTAACGCTTTTACATATTCCGTAGATAAAAAAAAAATTTGTAGTGTGATTGATTCTATAATTAATTAGTATTATTATTATTTAAGTTTACAAAAATATTATAATAAGATCATTTTATTTAAGACAAAAGTTTCTTGTAAGATAGGTTATTTGTGAGACGAATCGATCCATCACTAAGATATGCTTATTTTATAAATAAAGTATGTTTAATAATTATTAAAGTATGTTTTTCTTGATTATGCATTAAAGTATGATTTTATAATATATGATTTATTATTAACATACTTTAATTATAAATAAGCATATTTTATCTATACAATAAGCATACTTTAGTGATTGATCGGCTTGTCTCACACCCGTTTCACAAGAGAAGAGAGTGTCTCTTTATTTAATTGATTTTAAAAAAAAAGTATGACATTTATTTTAAAAATAATGAATCAAGGCAATTGAGTGATTGATTATAATTAATTCTAGTTTGATTGATATTGTAGTTTGTAAACTTGGTTACAATTTTTGATTGATTCTATGATTAATTACATAGATCAATATTTATATTATGTAACAACTTCAACTTCACACTTTTTTATTCGTCTTAAATTCAATTTTACATTTTTATATATAAAAAAAACAACTAACTAATATCCATCTAAAATACTTTAATTTTAAATTTGCTATCACATTTCTAACACACATAGTTTACTCTATTTTTTATTTATTATTCAAAATTGGGTTACTACTCCAAAAGTAAATTAAAAAGTGACTTTGATGAATTTAGGATATAAATGAACTTTTTGCTTATAAATGAAAAATGATAACATTTCGTGGAAATTGTTCATAAAATTGCATTCTCATCTTTTATTAATTGTGTATCACATTTCATTATCAAAATAAAATAAAATTAAAAAACTATAACTTTTTATCTGTATCACGTACGCCCTTTACGTGAGATGATCTAACATAAATTTTTGCTTTTTTAATAAGAGGGGCAAGTGAGACCGTCTCATGTAACACTATTTTATATTTTTTAAATTAGTTATCACTTTTCGCATATCGAGTATTTTTCATTTATACCATAAATGTGTATAGAGACTCTCTCATACTTTAAAATTTCAAATTGATTTCAAAATTCTAAGAATATATAAACACAAAATGATTCAACAATTTTCTTAATTTTACAAAACATGAAAAACAAGCTCTATACAAAGTAATAATAATAATAATACATTGTGTAATACCTCAAAGTAATAATACATTGAGGTGCCCCTGATTGAAATGTCAGGGGTTCAAGCCCCCCGGAGCGCAATGGTGGAACAATTAATATTGAGGGCTACAAGCGGCAGTGTGGGAGGCTGAAACTCAGTGGGAACCTGCGGCTCGGTGGGAACCTGCGGCTGAGCTAGGGGGAGGGTCAGCATGGAGCAATCACCAGCATGGAGCAATCACTTGGGGATCGACTCCTTGTGCGCAGTAGTTAAAGATATTAGGAACCTGTGATCCATTGTGTGGTTACCGCGATTTACTTGGAGGCAGTTCTGAGGGGCCGGGACTGTTTCCTCGAGGACTAGTCGGGCGTAAGCCCGGAACCTCGGTATCAAAAAAAAAAAAAAAAAAAAAAAAAAAAAAAAAAAAAAAAAAATAATAATAATAATAATATATTTCAATGCTTCTCAATAAATGCAAAAAGATGCTTTCTCTTTCTAAAGATTTTTCTCTGTCTTCTCTCTAAAATTTTTTAGGGTTTATTGTTCTCGTTTGGCATGGAGGGATCGGGCCTTGATGGTCCCTCCTGGCCTCTTGCTCCGGTCAATCAGAGCGGACCTTCACATGCAGTCCCGGTGGGATCCTCCACCTTGCATTCTTTTGATGAATTACTTGCACGTAACAGTGTTTTTGCTGGTGCCACTCCCCCACCATGGAAAGCAGTGGTCATATCAATATTGGTGCCGCACCGATTCCATCACGACAAGATAGACGCCAGATGGATGCTCCTTCATACACGAATCGCGAAGTGCCGTCAAACCCAAGTGGCTCTTATGCATCTAAGGTTGCCCATGAACGAGAAGATCATATCTCTTGTCTTAAATTCGCCATATGCAAGGGATCCTTCCTGGATCCTGTGGCGAGGCCACTAAACAAAACAGGTGATACCATTACACTCTCAATCAATAAAAACTTTTACGCAGAACGTAAAACCCTCTTTTCCCAATTTGTTATTGTTAGGGTTTTGATCGAAAGGGGTTCCAAACCTTTCACTCAACCGGAGGTGGATAATATGTTTAAACGCACTTTTACTATTTCATCACTTTTGAACATACCGCTTGGACGTGGATATTATTCTATTCTGGTGGAGGATGGCAGCCATAAGGTTGCGATCAGTGGCGGACTGACACTAGGCCCGGGGGGCACTGGGCCCCCCTGAGAAATTACAACTTATTAGTATATATGTAGTAATTTATTTTTAATATATTGCTTTATCCTAACGGTTGAGCATCACATCTATCCTACTAGTACCATGAGATATGGGGTTCAAATCCCCATTGCACAAACCTTTTTTTGTTTTTTCTTTAATAATTCATTCTTTTTTCTTTGTTTCTTTTTCATGCACTTCTTTTTTTCCTCTCTCTTTCCTGTTTTTCCCCTCTTTTTTACTTAATTCCAATAATATTTATAGTGTTATGTTTTAAATTTAAAATTTTCTCATTTCTATATATTCTTTTGTTAAATTGTTAATTTTATTTTTAATAATGATTTTTTAAATACTTATTCAATTTATGTATATATTAAAAATATTTCTTCCTTCATATAACTAATTACATGCCCTTAAATTGTTTATATCTTGTTATTTTTTAGATTTAATTTTTAGTTTTAGGGTTTATAATATTTAAGGGTATAATTATTATTAAAATTAATAAGTAAATATGGTTTATGTATAAGTGATTTTTTAGGAGACGAACTTTATGACCCTCCTAAAAAATCGAGCCCCTGTTCAAAATTCTTGCGTCCGCCACTGGTTGCGATGTTGAGAAAGAGGATATACGATGTCGGTAATGCTCAGCTGAGGGTCCAGCAGTGGACTCCATCTTTCAATCCGTATAAGGTAAAGTCCTCTATTGTTCATGTATGGATAAGGATATATGAGTTGCCGCTGGAGTTGTGGCATGAGGAGGTGATCTCAAGTATTACGAAGGCTGTGGGCACTCCTATCAGAATTGATGATAGGGAGTTGAATGGCTCAACTGGGCATTTTGCCAGAGTGCTGGTGGAGGTGGATATGCAAGAACCAATGCTTGAATACATGAATGTGGATACCTCTGAAAGTGTGATCAAAATATCGTTTGGATATGAAAACATCCCGACATACTGCAAATCTTGTCAGATTCTGGAGCATAATGATGACGAATGCATGAAACGACAGGAGAGACAGGGAGATCCTTTATCTCCTCTTCTTTTTTGCATAGCGGAAGAAGTGCTTGGGAAATGGATATAGCTGGACATCTCTAGAGGAAATATCTCTCTGGCTCGAGCTAACAGGAATACTACTATCCCTCCTTTTCTTTTTTATGTTGATGATATTATTTTGTTCTGTAAAGGAGATGAAAATTTGGCAAAAGGTGTCAGACTTGTGTTGGATAACTATGCTAAGGTTTCGGGCCAAGTTTTTAATCCAGCAAAGTCACAAATATATTTTGGTGATCATGTTTCGCATGTTTGCAGAAGGTGAATACTCAGCAGCTTGGGTATGCCAGAGGGCAGGTTTCCGTTTGTTTATTTAGGAGTCCCAATCTTTTTGGGAGCTTCTAAATCGGAATACTTTGTCAGAATAACAGACAAGGTTATTGATAAATTCAGAAAATGGAAGGGTGGATCACTCTCTATGGCTGAAAGGATTTGTTTGGTTAATTCTATCATTATTGCTTCTACGGTGCATGTTATGATGGTATATAAGTGGCCGAGGTATCTTCTGAAAAAACTTGATGCTGCTTGTCGTAATTTTATGTGGATAGGAGATACATATCGGCAGCACCATTTCATGGCAGCGTGGAAAAATGTATGCTGCCCTACGCGGGAGGGGGGACTTGGTGTTCGATCTAAAAGGGCAACAAATGAAGCTTATATCATGAAGCTTTCTTGGGATATTCTTGAAGGAGAGGGTTTGTTAGCTTTCATCAAGGGGAGATGATTCAATGGAAGTGTATTTAAATGGGGGTTTGTGCATTCATCCATTCGATCAACATGTGTTTCTCATATGAAGTGCCTCATGGAATATGAAATATGGCTTGTGGGATATGACTCCAAGGTGAGATTTTGGTTGGATAACTGGATAGGGCAGTCGATTGCAGACTTAGTAGACATCCCTCATGAGTATAGGAACCATTTTAATCAAACCATTGGTGATTATCTCTTTGATGGAAATTGGCACGGAGAGTTTCTGCACTGTCTACCCAAATATAGTGGCTGCTATCCTGGAGTCACGCATGTCTCCTAACATGATAGATTGTAGAATTTGGAGAAAATCTTTTCAGGGGAGGATCTCCTCCAAGGTGGCATATATGCATGCAAGACCGTCTTTTATAGAACCCAGCTGGGCATCTTGGATTTGGGCACGCTTCATCTCGGATAGAAGGTCGATTACGATGTGGAAAGCGATAAAAGGGTTTCTTACTACTTGGGATGTGCTACGAAGTAGAGGTTTTAGAGGACCCTCATGATGTTATTTGTGTAAGAAGGAGGAAGAGTCCCTAGATCACATCTTGATTGAATGTCCGTATCTTTGAATATCTTGAAAAAGTTGCTGTCGGGATTTGTTTTTGGTAGCAGAATGTGTTTAGATCAGCCGTTCTTGGGCTTCCTGCTAGATGCTATGAGGGTTAAGGAAAGCAAGCAAGTAACCTCTATATGGAGACTAGCGATAGTCTCTTACGTATGGGCGATCTGGCAGGAAAGAAACACTGATGTATACGATGGACTTTTGGAAGATGGGAAGGACAAGGAGGTACGTCCGTCTGGTATTTCTTTAAAACTGTTTGCGCTCATCAAATAGGGTAATGTCTTTGATTTGGGAACCATGAATAACAGCATGCATGATCTGTTTACTCTGAGGTTTTTCGGCATAGCTGGGGCAGCTCGGAAGAGTTCTAGAATCACACCTGTTAGATGGCATCCTCCACCTCCGGGCTGGGTGAAAGTGAACACTGATGGCCACACATCAGGTGCTCCAGGTAACATATCAGATGGGGGTATCTTCAGAAACTGTAGGGGCATTCCTATGGGATGCTACACTAGTGCTTTTGGAGCGGGTTTTTCCCTTGAAGCAGAACTTGCAGCTGCCTGCCTTTCCATTGAGTATGCACATGATCATGGATGGTTTAATCTATGGTTAGAATTGAACTCAATGTTTGTGATCTATGCATTTACTCATCCTTCGCCGGTGCTTCCGTGGAGATTCATTTCTAAGTGGAGGAAAGCGAAGTACTTATTACAGCAGATGAATTTCTGTGTCTCTCACATTTACAGGGAGGGAAATACGATAGCAGATAGACTATCATGGGGATCTTACATGGCATCACCCAACTCCTCAGTTTCTTGATAGACTTATGTTTCAAGACATGAATCAAGAATATTATAGATTTAGATAGTCTTATTTCTCTTGTTTTTTCTAGCATCTTTTGTACTCTGTATTTTCTTTTTCCATTTTGCTCTAATAAAATCTATTTGTCAAAGTAATAATAATAATTTTAAAAAAATTATCCTACCATATTATAATCAACAAAATCAAATAAGACAAAACTTTTGTGTCACGCGCGTGTACTTTGACTATATTGTATTGTATCTAATCTCATTTACAACATCTAAAATCAAATATTTGACAATAAAATCAAATTGGACCAAAACAAAGAAAAATAAATATTTACTAATTAATTATGTATATCCAATTTCAAATGAAGAGGCGGTGGCTGAGTCAACGTCCTCCTCTTCCACAGATTAATCTCCTTCCTCGGCTCCAAATCCAATACTTCGCCGCCGCCGCCGCCGGCGGAAATCAGTATCGGCGCCGAGAACGGGATGATGACGTCATCCTCCCCGTCGCTATACCCCACATCCCCATCGGAATAAAACCCCCGATCGTCATCCGGCGCCACCTGAGCCGCCGTCCAGTCAAAATTCGCAAAAGTATCGCGGCTGCTGGCGAACTTCCTCATCTGGCTCAGGCTCGGCGCGCCGGAAGCCGGCTCGGCCCCGCTACTCGGCGCCGATTCATCAGCTTTCCTCCTAAGCATATTCCTGATTCCCGAACCCTTAACCGGGCCCGCGGGCCGGGCCTTCTCGCGAAGCGGGAGAGAATCGGGCTTCTTCTTCTTCTTCTTCTTCGAATTAATCTTTTTCTTGTGTTTGATCTGGCCCATGCAGGAGACCTTGGGTGAGGTGGGCTCCTGATTCTCGAAATTCTTCGGTTTACGGCGGGCCTCGGCCGGAAACATGGGCGCGATCGGGCCGGAGAAGGCCTTGTTTCTGGGCCTGTGAGCGTCGGCCCGATTATCTCGACGCGGGCTGAACGAGATCGCCATGGCTTGAGCCGCCTTTGGTATCAGCTTCAACAGCTTGTTCTTCGCCTTTGGTTTCTCCATTCACAAAATCTTCTTCTACATTAATATTCTTCAATTAATTTTGGGTGTGGGGTATATATATACCGTGCAATACACACACTTAAATGTGTTGTGCGTGTTTTGTTGGATGCATGTGGGATGTGTGTGTAATAGGCTAATAGCTACAAGGAAAGGATTAGCGAAATTGACTTGATCGTGGTGAGGTGATAGTGATAACGAGTACAGCTGTCAAAACGGGCCAGCGCAGCGGGGCGGGCCAAAACTCGCCTCAACTCGCGAATTTGGCGGGCTTAGGCGGGCGGGCCTAGACAAGTTGCGGACTAGAAATGCTCGGCCCAACCCATTCAAAGGGGATCGCGGGCTATGACAGGCCAACCCGCGTTTTTTTTTTCTTTTTAATTAGGGATGATATTATTAAAATAAAATATCAAAATAATGGTACAAAATACTATAATATCAACATAAACATTATATCTATAGAATTTGCAATCTTACCAATCACTCGCTTCACAAAAAAAATTCCAAACATTTGAAAATTCCGTATCATATAGGAGTATATTAGTATTACTTTAATTCAAATCGACGAAACTCCATAATTTTTTCTTCTAATATGCAAGAATATAAATACAAACACAAATATTAATTACCTCTAAACAAAATAATTACCTAAACATAATAAACATTTTTTTTTTCAAATTTTCAATCTAAATCAAGAATTAAAAGAACATGTTTAGAGCAGTAAACTTTTGTAAAGCATAATACACGAAAGATAAACTTTAGGCATTTTTCTCGAGTTTAACATGTGGCGGGCTTAAGCGGGGCAGGGCGGGCCAAACCCGCCTCAACCCGCGCATTTGGCGGGCTTAGGCGGGCGGGCCTAGGTGGGTTGCGGGCTAGAAATACTCGACCCAACCCACCAATTATATAGGCGGGTGCGGTTCGGCCCGACGGGCCCAGCCCATTTTGACGGCTCTAATAACATGTCATTCCATTTTAATTAAAGATTGTGAAATGTTATTACTCCCTCCGTCCCGGGTATTTTTACTCGTTTGTACGGGCACGGAGATTAAGACGTTTTATTTTTTTAATATATAATGTAAGAGAAAGTAGAGATAAATTAGTAATTTAAAAAGAAAAAGTGAATAAAGTTATTGGGAATGATGAATAAAGTGTAAAAAAGTAATTAAAGTTGTTGGGATTGTAAAAAGTAGGTAATAAAATATTATACTCCCTCCGTCCCGGAAAAGACTGCACACCTCTTTCCGGCACGGAGATTAAGAAAGTGATAACTTTTAAGGGTATTATGGTATTTTATGGGTAATAAATAAATGATAAAGTATGTTGGTGAGTTAGGTAGTGGTGGTTTTTTTGTAAATAAAGTGAATGGGAAAGGGTGATTGTGTTTGACTTTTTGCTTTTTTTGGAAGGTGCAAACTTTTGTGGGACAACCCAAAATGGAAAGTGTGCCATCTGAAATGGGACGGAGGGAGTATATTTTTGCCAAAAATGGAATGGGTAAAAATACGTGGGACACCCAAAAATGGAAAGTGGGTAAAAATACGTGGGACGGAGGGAGTATTAAAATACTCCCCCATCCCAAGAATATCTAAACACTCTCTATTTTGATCCTTCCCAAAAATATTTATTCATCCTAAAAATAGAAACAGTACACAATATCGATAACTTCACACTACTATAATATTACAAAAATGTCACCTCCTTTTTTACACACAATTTAATCAAAATCAACTATATCATATACTTTATTTTACTCAATTATTCATAATATCCCCTCTATTTCTTACATCACACTAACAAAAAGTTAGTTTTCTTAAATCCCGTTCCATCAAATACTCAAATGTATTTTTGGGACGGAGGGAGTAATATATATCGATTTTTTTAAAAAAAATAAAAAATGGTCAAAATTGAGGGCAACTATGCATGTACCTACTCAACTAGTATTAAATATCACATGGTCATTAGCAAGTAGCAATTACCTTTCCATGTCAGGAAGATTTTCGTTCAATGGTCGTATAAATGCTCCCAAATAATTTAATTTAAGGTTTAATGTTTAATCTTAGAAAATATCTGAACATGAATAAAAAATTCGAATAAAATTTTTGATTAATTACAAAATAAACTAGGAACTTTACTCCTATTATAAATTAAATTTTACTTTGATAAATTATAAAAAAGAACACCGTATTTGGGTATTGTTACAAAAAGTACTCAATTTGTGATTAAAATTGAGATTATTTTAAAAATTTGGTGTATTTTGTCACAATACTTAAAGACTATTTTTTTTTATTTCTCAAAGGTGATGATTAATTTATAATAGAAGTAAAGATAGTGAATTTTATTTTATTTCAATTAATCTTAAAAAACTTGAAAAATTAATGTGTTTTATTAATGAAAATTGTTTTATGGTTAAAATTCCGTTGCTATCATTTATTTCTTTGAATTGTTATGATGCACTACAACCTCATATTTTATCCTATGCATTTCCTTTCTTTTATGTGGTTGTTTAATTTGGGTGGTTGCTTTCCAGTATTTTATTTTGCATATAGTAGTATAGTACAGACTGCGAAATACAACTAGTTAGAAGTTAATATAAATCTACACATAATAACATGGTAAGTGGTAGATACTTCATGGGGTTACAAATATTAATATACCACCTAATAAATAAAATATGATGAACAATTAACTCATTATACGAAGTAAATACTCTCTAAGAATTGAATAACTGGATATGCCCTATAACTAAAAATTAATATATCTCGTAATGCATGAAGTTAATTTCAATGCATCTAATTTATACTCCCTCCGTCCCCTTGAAACGTAGTCGTTTGTTTTTGCACGTGGATTAAGGAGTATAATAATTTAATGTATTTTGAGGTGAGAGAAATAATATTTTAAAGTATAGTGGGTAGTTATATTAGTGTTGAGTGTGGGGTCATGTGTGGTCACATCAATCTAAAAAAGAAAATGGATACTTTGTAATGGGACGGACCAAAATGGCAAAATCGATTCTGATGACATGGCTCTAAAAGGAGTCAAATATTTGTTTGGTCCCGTAACTTTTTTCCTTTTTAATTTTAGTCCCAAAAAATATATTTGTTTATAATTAGTCCCATAACTTTCATTTTTCTTTAATTTTGGTCCAATTTTTATCGGATTTGCCACTTTTTGGCGGAAACCGGCGAGCGATGCTGACGTGGCTAGTCCAATTGTTTCTCAACCAACCAAAGATTGATGAAACTTAAGAAGAAGAATGAAGACAATACCAAAGATTGCAAAAACGTTTATAGTCACCCCATACATAAACATTTTGTAATTTTTGGTGTTATCCTTCTTCCTCTTCTTAAGCTTCATCAATATTTGGCTGGTTGGACTCGCCATGTCAGCATCACTTGCCAATTTCGAAAACAGGTGGCAAATTCGGCAAAAATTGGATCAAAATTAAAGAAAAATGAAAGTTATGGGACTAATTATAAACAAATATCTTTTTTTGGGACTAAAATTAAAAAAAAAAAAGTTACGGGACCAAACAAATATTTTACTCGTTCTAAAAGTCCTAAATGGTTTGGACGAAACATATATGGAGATATGATTGGCTATTTAGGTGCGTGAGACGCCCGATACTTTCAATGAACTGTATGAGAAACTCTTGAGTACTGAGGCTCAATTTACTCAGCGCATCTCAATTGTTCAGGACGCTCCCACCACTTCTTTCAGTGTCTCCCATCGGAATTCCGACGCTCCACCCATATTTGGACAGCGATAGGACAGTTCAGTCTCTGGGAATCACTTCCGCTCCTCTGTTCGAAAAACGCAGTAGGCGAATTCTCCAGCCCCATCATGCACTAGCAGATATCAGGGCCGCTGTAAGTAATGTGGGATTATTAGGCATTCTGCCCTGCAGTGCCCGGACATACGCTCAATGGCTCCTTCTCCAAACAATCATTCCAGCCAGGTACCAATGTATGCATCTCCCTCGGCCCATTCTGCAGTGGTTGTACCGTCCTTTCCCGACTGGGTATTGGACTCGGGGGCTACACATCACATCACGACAGACCTTGCTAACTTGTCCCTACACATGCCTTATGAGGGTTTCGATAGCCATGTAGTCCGTGATGGTACATCGTCGCCCATTATTCATATTGGTCATCTTACTCTTTCATCTTCTTCTAATTTTAAGTTTCATAATACCCTTATTGTCCCCCTCATGTCTAAAATTTTACTGTCTGTTTCTCAACTTTGCCAACAAAATAATGTTGCTGTTGTTTTCTTACCTTCTCTCTTTCAAGTGATGGATCGACGGTCTGGGGAAGTCCTCTTGCAGGGTCCATGCATTAATGGTCTGTATGTCTGGCCATCTGCTTCTCCACCCTCAGCCTATATTTTCAATCGTCAATCTACATCCCTTTAGCATGCTCGATTAGGTCACCCTTCTACAAAAATACTTCTGTTTGCTTTATCTAGTAATAATATGCCTAGTTCTAGGTCCTTTGACTTCAGTTGTGACTCGTGTAAATGCATTAAAAGTCACAAACTGTCGTTTGCTGATTCTACATTTCACTCTTCTAAACCTTTAGAATTGATTTACTCTGATGTGAGGACGTCACCTTTATATTCCTTGGATGGTTATGAATATTGTGATGTGTTTGTTGATCATTTCACTAAATACATCTGAGTTTATCCTCTTAAAAGAAAGTCTGATATGTTTTCGACATTTATTACCTTTAAATCCCTTATTGAAATGCACCTTAATCACCGCATATGCACACTCTACTCTAACAATGGTGGTGAGTATATTGCCTTGCATTCTTTTCTGTAAACTATCTAAATAGTAGTGGCCTCATGCAGTTTGGGCATTAGTATTTTAGAATTTGTTTCAGTGACAAAGTCATATCAAATGACTTAGACCTCCCTCAATGGGAGATTTTTTTATGTGATAATGGTAAAAAGTAGTCACTCTTGGTTAAAAGTAATTTTTAGTAGCCACAAGTCTTAAAAATAATTTATTCTAGCCATTTTTAATGGAACAGACCAAAATGCCCTTGAAAGGGACCCACTGATCACATGTTTGAGGTCTCTTTTTGACCAAAAAGTACAAAAGTACAATAATTTATTTTACAGTCTATTGAATACATTAATTTGTTATTTTTATATGCCTCATGAATATATTTTTTTATTAAAATACAAAAAGATGCATTAATTTTATTCGTATGAATTTTTTAAATTTTTTCTGAAAAAAAATTTTTTGGCCGAATAGAACAAAAAGTGTTGGCCGAATAGAACAAAATTGTTGGCCGAATAGGCCGAATAGAAGAAATATTTTTTTAAATTTTTTTTAATTTTTCTGGAAAAAAAAGTGTTGGCCGAATAGAACAAATAGTGTTGGCCGAATAGAATAAAATTGTTGGCCGAATAGGACGAATAGAAGAAATATTTTTTTTTAATTTTTTTAATTTTTTTTGAGAAAAAAGTGTTGGCCGAATAGAACAAATACTGTTGGCCGAATAGAACAAAAGTGTTGGCCGAATAGAACAAATAATGTTGGCCGAATAGAACAAATTGTTGGCCGAATAGAAGAAATATTTTTTTCGAATTTTTTTAATTTTTTTGGAAAAAAAAGTGTTGGCTGAATAGAACAATTAGTGTTGGCCGAATAGGTCGAATAGGAGAAATATTTTTTCAATTTTTTTTTAAATTTTTTTTGAAAAAAAATATTTCATATAATTTTAATTGTGGTCCCACTCACCCTATTTAATGCAGTCAACACTGACATAATCATGCCCTTATTATTGTCGTTCTTTATCTGACAATTATGGGGTAATTTGGGGAATCCACCAAATAATTGCTAGCAAAAATTATATATAAAAGAGGTGACTATTTAAAATTATACTTAGTAAATAGTTGCTACTATAAATTTGGTCCGTTTATTTATTTACGTGGAATTGTAAAAATCCAACAGAGAGGTTTTTAAGTATTGGAGAAGGGTTGGGGTTTTTACTTGGATAGCATGCATACTACCCAGATTGTTTTTGTGAATAGTGAGAGTAGGAGAGATGGGCGTGCACTTCACTGCACAAAGAGAGCGTGTAACACCCCATGCCTGACACCCAACCCCATATTTCATTTTGCTTTTCGAAAAAAATATGTGACTCTTTTAATTTCTCCACATCCTTTTTCCTTTTTATTTTCTTCCTTTAATTTTTTCCCCATTCTTAATTTACTTTTAGTTTTCTAACGTTAATTTTTAGAAATTATAATATGTTTGAAAATTTATTTTATTGTTTTGTGTAAATACTGCACAACTAATTTTGCTTTCTTTCATTTGAATTTTTTTTAAAAAAAAACAAATTTAAAGAGATAGGTTAGTCTGCATAATATGTTAGTCCGTTGTGAAACTATTTGTTGTGAAAATAATTATCTACACATTTAATGTGTCTTTTTAAATTGTATTTTTATGTTTTATGTAATTAAAAAAATGATAATCATTTTCCAATTTTTATTTTATTTTATAAAATTTAAATAATTGAAATACATAATCATTTATAATTTATTTGAAAATTAGATAGATAGTTGATAAATTAAATGAGAATAAAATAAAATTGAGGTGGATCTCATGAAAAAGCCTACTTTTTTTGTTTTATTGTTGGGGAGGAGTTTTATTTTGGAGGTATGAATTTTTTGCTTTCGAAACACGCACAAAAAAACTTATTACTTTTTGTGTTTTGCCAATAAGGAAGGCTGATTGGCGCTATTTTCACCTAGATTTTAGTGTATTTTTATATGTGTTTTCGTATTATTTTATCCGTATTTGTATGTTATTTGGTTGTGTTTTGTGTCTTTATGGAAATGTGTGTGAATAAGCTTAAACCTATGATTTTTACTTTTTATTGGATGCCAGATATGATAAGGAAGGCATAGGAAAAAACGGATCTAAATTCGGAGTTGAAACGAGGGAAAACGGGCAAAAACGGAAGCTACACAACACGGGTCGTGTGCAGCGCACGACCCTGTCAGAATGGCCGTGCGCTGACACTCGAAACACCAACTCAGCCACGCCTGTGACCGAGTGCAGAACACGACCCGTGTCCAGTACAAACGCACGGCCCGTGCACCGCGCACGGGCCAGTCCAAAAAGCCGTGCGACAACGTCAAAAAACACAACACGAACACCCCTGTGGCCGTGTGCTGCGCACGAGTCGTGCGCTGTGTTAGAACACGGGGCGTGCGGCGGAGCTCGAGCCGTGTTGGTGCAAAAATGCAGGAAATTGCTGAAATCTTCTAGAAGGCCCACATGGGGTATAAATAGACCCCATTTCAACACTTTGAAGATAAGATCCGAAATTCCCATCCTCTACACACACATCACACACCATTTCTTCCGTTTTCCACCATCATCTTCATCCATCTTTATCCATCTTCATCCACCCATCAAATCTTCCATTTTTGGTGCTAAAGACTTCAAAATCAAGAGCTAGAGGTGGAGATCAAGAAGAATAGAAGATTCTCTTCAAGAAATTGATAGGGAAGAATCCATTTATTTCGTATTTCTTTAGATCTAAGACTATGCGTATTTGTAATGAATCATTTATTTGTTTTGTTACTTTTATCATGATAGGCTAATCCCTCTAGTGGGATTAGGAGCATGAAGAGCATATTAGATTTATATTATCATGTGGATTAAATTAGTTTTTGGTTTAATTGATGTTGATTTCTATTCATGGAGTTTAATTGTCTTGATGTTGTGATGACATGATTTGTTATTCATGAATGTTTATTGGTTTAATGGATTGTTGATCAATGGATTATTTGTGGTAATTAAATGCTATCATGATGTTCATGTATGTATTGCTTGGAGTGAGACGGAAACGACCCTCTATAGTATTAGGAAGGCATGAATAGACATTGAGTTTGGGTTTGACCGAAAGGATATTTGAATTCAATGAGGGGAACCAATCCATTCGTTGGCCTTAGTACACAAAAAGGGAGAGTTTAATCTAACTAGTACCTAGATGGAAGGGGTTAATGTTGGGCTTTGATCTTAAGTGCTTTTGGGAGTCTAAAATGGATCAACAAGCTTTGTAACCCGAAAGGGAGCTTAGGATACAATCGTGATCACCCTTAGTCTACATCAATTGAGTTGAATTCCTTTTGCATGATAATATGAATCGAGTGTACTTGGATGTTTCTAATCCCATGTTTTTCGTACTTGAACTTTAGCACCCATTTCCTTTACTTGTTATTCATCTTTACTTGTCATTTCTCCTATTCGCTATTTTTATTTACTTGCTACTTGCTTAAGTGGTAAATCATCTCAAAATCCCAGATCATCTTTAAAAAACAACATGAACATGAGCTCACGTATTTTGCTAGTCCGAACATAACTCTTTTGTGGATTGATAATTTTTCTTGGAATATACTACTACAACGATCGAGTATTCTTGCTCGTGAGTGCTACAAAAATAGGCAAACAAGAAAATGACGCCGTTGCCAAAGGGGAGTTTGACGGACTAGTCGAGTACTGTGTTATTGTTTTAGTTGTTCTTGATAAGGATACTTTTTATTTTATTTTTACTTTGTTTACTATTGTTGTTTGTGGTCTCACTCTTTGAATTTTCGTAGGTGTTTTATGATCACAAGATCAAAGGGAAATCAATCGATCATTCCTTTGAATTTGGAGATTGAAAGGACCGCACGACAAAGGAAGCGAGAGAGGCGTAAAGCGAGAAAAGAAAAGATGAAAAATCAACATGGAGATCATGTCAATCATAATCTACCCCATGATCCATTACAAGATCAACGGGGGGTACAAGAAGGAATACAAGAGGACCAAATGGAGATGTTTAGAAATTTCATTGCTCAAAACCAAGAGTATATGCAAGTGCTTGCCAATCAAGAAGCTCAAAGGATACTCCAACAACAAGAGTTGCAAAGGCCTAGAGTAATTCGGGATTACTTCCAACCGAGAGCCGTACACAACATGGTTCCTCCGGTTCAAGCCAACAATTTAGAAATCAAGACCGGATTGATCAACATGGTCAAAGAAAATCAGTTTGGGGGAGGTCCTCTTGAGAATCCAAACATGCATCTAGCTAGCTTCTTGGAGGTTGCAAATACCATTAAGATGAATGGAGTATCGGAATATGCTATTCGGATGAGGTTGTTCTCTTTTTCTTTAAGAGACAAGGCTAAGGCATGGTATAATACAATTCCTTTGGGAAGTTGTAACACATGGGAAGATCTTGAGCAAAGGTTCCTAAACAAATACTTTCCTCCTTCAAAGACACTCCAATTGAAGAGCCTTATCACTCAGTTTAAGCAACTTCCGGATAAAAGTTTTTATGAAGCATGGGAACGCTACAAGGAGATGCTAAGAAAGTGCCCTCAACATGACTTTCATGAGAATCAACAAGTGGCTTTCTTCTATCAAGGGTTGAGTGGACAACATCAGATGCATGTAGATGCCTCATCCGGAGGGTCTATATTTGGAGTGGATGCTATGAAAGCCATGGATATTTTTGAAGACATTGCGATGAATGCTTATCAATGGCCTTCCGAGCGAGTAATGGAAGGTTATGCATTTGGAAAGGTAGCTCAAGTGGAGAGTGTGAACAAAGTGAAGAGTGATGTGTTTAAGAGTGAAGGAATGAAAGAATTCAATGAGAGCATCAATGCTTTAACGAAGCAATTGAATTTGATCACTCAAGGAGTAAGTCAAGGGGGAAGTACAAGTGCTAATTTGAATAAGGAGAGCAATGAGAAGCAAAATGTAGAGGATGTTGCCTATTTAGATGGGAGAAATTACCAATGAAATTTTCAACGTCAAGGGAATTTTCAAGGTAACTATCCTTCTAACCAAGGTAATTATCAAGGAGGATATCAAGGGCAAACTCGGGTGAGTAATTTCAATCAATCAAGTGGAGGTTATCAAGCTCCAAGGAAGCATGAGAATTTCTCCTACTCTAATCCTCAAACCGCCGTGGCACTTCCTCAAGGAATGGATCCGAGTACTAAGACGCCCAATGGAGAGGGTAAATCATCATTGGAAGAGAGATTGCTAGCATTCATGAAAAAGCTTGAGGCTAGAATGGAGAAAAATGAGAAGAAATCTGACAATAGGATGAGAGCATTTGAGCATCAAATGGGGCAAATTGCTTCTTCAGTTGGATCTCAACACCAACAAGGAAAATTCCCATCTACCACTATAACAAATCCTAAGGAGCAATGTTTGTATGTTACCGTGTGCAACATGGAAAGTAAGGTGGAGAAAGGGTTGGTGGAAACAACAAACATTGTTTCTATGGTTGAAGAAGTAGTTTGTGATGAAATTGTGTCAAACGTGGAGGATGACATTGGCATCGATGAAGATTGGTCTTTGGATGATGAGATGATAATTGGTGAATTTTTGTCTTTGTTGGATGAGGAAAGTAAGTGTGATGAAGAGATGATGTTGAAACAAGATCATGACATTGTTGAAGTTGATGCTTCATTAAAGGTGGAAGACCCTGGTAAATTCGTTCTTACTTGTAAAATTGGAAATGGGGAACACTTTAATGCTATATGTGATCTTGGTTCAAGCATTAACGTGATGCCTTTGGGAATTTTTGAAAAACTTGGCATTGGGAGGCTAAATGAAACGGATGTAGAAATTGGAATAATGAATGGTTCAATGATGAAGCCCCATGGAGTTGTGGAGGATATGATAGTGCAAATAGAGGATTTTGTATTTCCGGTGGATTTTATGATAGTTGAGAAGCAAGCGGATCCTTTGATTCCATTAATTTTTGGAAGGCCATTTTTGGCAACCGCAAAAGCAAAATTTGATATGGATAGGAAGGAACTCACACTCCGATCAAATGAAAGAGAATTGGTGTTATCAAGCAAGAATGAAAAAGGGAGAAATCTTCATTTGAAGCCACCCATTAAGCCTCCGGATATTCGAGATGAAGTGGTAAGTGCGATTTTAAAAGATGAAGAATTAATTCACTTTATGCTTGAAATTGCAGGAAATGTCTCTTCAAAAAGAAATACGTTTGGGGGAGATCCACATGTTGATTTGAAGATTGATAAAGGGCCTCCGGGATGTAAGAATGTGAGGAAAAGAGGAAATGAGGTGAGCTCAAGTGTTAAAGGAGCACGAAGTGTGGATAAAAAGGTTGTTAAAGAGATGTTTAAAGTGAAGATGAGGCCAGATGGGGTCTTGGATTTTTCCGACTGTTAAGAGCTTAAATTCGTCCGGCTTGAAGACGTTAAACTTAGCGCTAAATGGGAGGCAACCCATTCTTTTTATCTTTTGTTGCTTGTTTGTTTTGGCCTTGTAGGTTGATTGTGCTCATGGAGAAAAATGTACATTGAAGAAAAGATAAATGCTTCATAGATTCAAGTTGATATTTTCCAACACTTGTTGCAAACTTAATTCTCGACTCTTGTCTCGAGTTAAGTTTGGGGGGTGTTAGTGCGTGGTGGAGACATAGGCTTGAGTCGTGTGGATGCGGTTACTTCTCAACAAGAAGATCATCAATGGAAACTACAAGGGTAAGTCTCACCACTTTTTGCAAACTTAAGTCTCAACTCTTGTTTCGATTTAAGTTTGGGGGGAGATTGTGTGGTGTGACTCACCACTTGAGTATGATTCTTGTAAAATTGGGTCAATTTTAAAAATTTTCTCATGAGTTTGGGTTGATTTTGGCATGATTGGTGGTGTTGAAGTGCATGATAGTCCATATTTATAATGAAATTGTTGAAATAATGGTGTTTGTTGAGTGTTTGAGCATGAATGAGAGGTATTGGAAGCATGATGGAGCTTGAAGCTAACGCTTTCCTTACCAAATGCCTATTGAGAGAGTACTCTACACCTTATCATTTTATTACTTGAAATGAATTGATTTTGATTTGGATTGTTGTGATTAGCATGCTACTTCATGTGTTTTGTTTGTGAGAGGTTTACTTTCGTATATTAGGATTTCCTTTTCAATAAAGGTTGGGATGAATATGTGCTTAATTTTCTTATGGATGATGGTATTTTGTGTTTTTGCATGTTTTGTGTTTTTGTTGTGTCTTGTTTGTTGAGTCCTTATTTGTATGTTTTGTGTATTTTCATTCGTGTCTTGGGTTGTTTGGTGGTTTGTTTAGGGATATCGTGAGTCATTTTTGAACGTGAGTGATGATATGTTGTGGTGATAAGTGATGACAAATTATGATTAAGAATCTCTACACTTTCAAATTGTGGTGTAATAAGTTCCTTAAGGTTCGAGCACAAGCTTGGAAGCATTTGAGCCTCAACCATGCATACATGGTATTTCTTCATGAGTGGATCGGTTGTGTTTGATAAGCTAGAATTTGCTCAAGGACTATAGGAAAGAGCCTGATTAGTGGAGATTAGTGAAATGATCTAAGGTCATCCTTGTTATTATAGTCATTGCCATATATGTTCATACCTTGAACACCATCCTTAGTCAACCACTTTGAGCCTATAAGCTTATTTCTTGTGAATTTAGCACATTACAAGCCTTGATTACCCACTTAAGCCTTATATATATATCCATTATGTGAGTAATTGAGGAGATGATGGCTAGAAAGGATTGATTGAATAATCAAAAGAAGTAAAGGACATGGTAAACAAACAAGAAAAAGGATGAAAAGAGCAAAACAAGAATGCACGTGCAACCTCAAAGTAAGAAAGGAGCAAATCAACATCAAAATGCTCAAGTAAACAAAATTCAAAGAAAGGAAGCATGCATCAAAAGAACCTCAACCAAAGAAAAGTTAATGAATAGTGCTTGAGATTGTAAAGATAAGAAAGGAAGAAAGAAAAGTGGAGAAGTTGAGGAAATTGGCCATCTCTTTGATTACTTACACTTGTTGAGTCACTATTATCCATATCTTCCCTACCATACCAAAGAGCCTATCACTACATCCTAATTAAAGACCTTTTTTATCATTAATTGAAACTTTGGTGGTCCGCAAGCAAGCTTATAGCGAGTCGAGCCAATCGATTAATGAGTGTGATTTACCCTATTTCAAAAGAGTATTGAGAGACATCAATATCCATTGTGAGGCTTGGACTTAAAATGAACTATATTACACTTTATTCTCTTTTGATTGAACTTGTTAATTTCTCATGTCATGATTTTAATATTGTAGGATGACTTAGCATAGTTTGTTGTTATTATTGCTAATGATGTGTTATTGCTTATGTTTGTTTAGTCTTTTTCTAGGTGAAAATTTCTCCTTTTGGTTTGTCATTTTCGTTGCTCGGGGACGAGCAACACCTTAAGTTTGGGGGGTTTGATTGGCGCTATTTTCACCTAGATTTTAGTGTCTTCTTATATGTGTTTTCGTATTATTTTATCCGTATTTATATGTTATTTGGTTGTGTTTTGTGTCTTTATGAAAATATGTGTGAATATGCTTACTTGGATGCCAGATATGATAAGGAAGGCATAGGAAAAAGCGGATCTAAATTCGGAGTTGAAACGAGGGAGAATGGGCAAAAACAGAAGCTACACAACACGGGTCGTGTGTAGCGCACGACCCTGTCAGAATGGCCGTGCGCTGACACTCGAAACACCAACTCGGCCACGCCTGTGGCCGAGTGCAGAACATGACCCGTATCCAGTACAAACGCACGGCCCGTGCACCGCGCACGGGCCTGTCCAGAAAGCCATGCGACAATGTCAGAAAATACAACACAGCCACCCCTGTGGCCGTGTGCTGCGCACGAGTCTTGCGCTGTGTTAGAACACGGGGCGTGCGGCGGAGCTCGAGCCGTGTTGGTGCAAAAATGCAGGAAATTACTGGAATCTTCTAGAAGGCCCACATGGGGTATAAATAGACCCCATTTCAACACTTTGAAGATAAGATCCGAAATTCTCATCCTCTACACACACATCACACACCATTTCTTCCATTTTCCACCATCATCTTCATCCATCTTCATCCATCTTCATCCACCCATCAAATCTTACATTTTTGGTGCTAAAGACTTCAAAATCAAGAGCTAGAGGTGGAGATCAAGAAGAATAGAAGATTCTCTTCAAGAAATTGATAGGGAAGAATCCATTCATTTTGTATTTCTTTAGATATAAGACTATGGGTATTTGTAATGAATCATTTATTTGTTTTGTTACTTTTATCATGATAGGCTAATCCCTCTAGTGGGATTAGGAGCATGAAGAGCATATTAGATTTATATTATCATGTGGATTAAATTGGTTTTTGGTTTAATTGATGTTGATTTCTATTCATGAGGTTTAATTGTCTTGATGTTGTGATGGCATGGTTTGTTATTCATGAATGTTTATTGGTTTAATGGATTGTTGATCAATGGATTATTTGTGGTAATTAAATGTTATCATGATGTTCATGTATGTATTGCTTGGAGTGAGACGGAAACGACCCTCTATAGTATTAGGAAGGCATGAATAGACATTGAGTTTGGGTTTGACCGAAAGGATATTTGAATTCAATGAGGGGAACCAATCCATTCGTAGGCCTTAGTACACAAAAAGGGAGAGTTTAATCTAACTAGTACCTAGATGGAAGGGGTTAATATTGGGCTTTGATCTTAAGTGCTTTTGGGAGTCTAAAATGGATCAACAACCTTTGTAACCCGAAAGGGAGCTTAGGATACAATCGTGATCACCCTTAGTCTACATCAATTGAGTTGAATTCCTTTTGCATGATAATATGAATCGAGTATGCTTGGATGTTTCTAATCCCATGTTTTTCATACTTGAACTTTAGCACCCATTTCCTTTACTTGTTATTCATCTTTACTTGTCATTTCTCCTATTCGCTATTTTTATTTACTTGCTACTTGCTTAAGTGGTAAATCATCTCAAAACCCCCGATCATCTTTACAAAAACAACATGAACATGAGCTCACGTATTTTGCTAGTCCGAACATAACTTCTTTGTGGATTGATAATTTTTCTTGGGATATACTACTACAACGATCGAGTATTCTAGCTCGTGAGTGCTACAAAAATAGGCAAACAAAGGTCTACTTTTTGTCCTTTGCCATAAACGACTTAGATCAAATAGATGATATGATATAAAAGAAAAATAAAAAGTTACAAAAGTTGTTCAAAGAAAAGCAGCCAAAGACTATAAACTATCGAAATCGAAAATATTCATGGTTCATATCATTAAACATGAGGTGGTGTACGAAAGTTGGGACTGAGTCGGGCCAGTCAAGATCACCTCCAACATCCGATAGTGCATCCGCCACTGTATTGCCTTCACGGAAGATGTGTGATGCATGAAAGTTCATGGCTGCTATAATATCTTTAACTCTCCTCCATCTTGCCATTAATCTCCACGGAATCCTTGGTGAAGGATTGTATAAAGCATATAACACATATGTGCAGTCAGTCTCCAGCCATAGAGACATCCATTCCTTCTCATGCGCAATCTCCACAGCAGTGAATGCTGTAGCCAATTCAGCTTCAAAAGCAAATCCATTCCCATATCCACATGTGAAGCTGCCTCTAGCGAACCCCCTATTATTTCGGAAAATTCCAGCCCCTGATATAGTTCCCAGCACTCCTGATGCATGGCCATCGGTGTTCACTTTGATCCATCCAGGAGGCGGGGGTTGCCAACGAAGAGAGATAATGTTCGGAGCTTTCCCGGGTGCTCCTTTAACTCCAAAATAGTGTAGAGTTTGTAAATCTTCAACGGTGTTGTTCATTGTGTGGGAGATAACATTCCCGCCTCTTTGATAAGAGAGCTAATCATGGCAATGATGATGGATACTCTCAAGGGCTTGTGTTTCCCTTCCGAATCGAGCTCAATATTCATCATGTTATTTCTGAAACTCCATATGATCCAGAAGTAGGATACCATAGCTGCCTTCCACAAGTGCATAACCTGAGAGCTGTCTTTCATTCGTATAACATGTAGGAGAAGCCCCACAAAACTGTGATCAACCCAAAACCTGTCAAAATAAAACACAATACCTCCGAAGAGACTCTGCAACGAACAAAAATGTGATCAATAGATTCAGATTCAGACTCACAGAGATAGCAGCGTAATCAAAACACTTCTAATTGCTTTCCAAAGAATGATAGAGCGACGAGCTGGTATATAGTTGGCCCATATCCAAGAGCCCCAATTCGGAGCAAGAAAGGAAAGCCGAATGTGCATATATGCAAGCTTAGATGTTACATTTCCATGCAAAGACTTCGTCCAACATCTTCTGTTATCAAGGCTTGGCGACATTCGAGTTGCAAGAATTGCATCAACTAAATATGGGTAAGCATTGGTGAATTCAATTGTGAAGTGTCAATCTCCATCATAGAGGTAATCTCCAATAACTTGATCATAATGATGTCTATACTCCATAGGTATACCAATCAAGTCAGCTATCGGTTTTCCAATCCAGTTGTCAAGCCAAAAATGAACCTTGGAATCATAACCCACAATCCATACCTCCTCCTCCATGAGATTTTAATATGTGAAACGTACGCTGATCTGATGGAGGTGGGAAAGTAAGTATTTTTAAGCTTACTTCCCTCAAACCACCTGTTACGGAGAAGTTCTAAAGCTGCTTCCCCACTAATAATATCCCATGAGAGACTTATTAGGTAGGCCTCATTGGCAGCCGTGATAGAACGAACACCCAAACCACCCTCCTTAGTCGGTCCAAGCCACCGTGAAGTAATGTTGTTTTGAGACATCTCCAGACCATATAGAATTTCTACATGCATTCTCAATTCTTTTCAGTTGAAATCTACGCCATCTATATATCATCATAACATGGACGACCGACGAGATAATCACCGAATTAACAAGGTAAATTCTCCCTGCCATGGATAGAGTGTTACCTTTCCACCTTTGGAATTTTGAGAGGATAAAATCCGTTCCTTCCTTAAAATATGCATTCTTAGGCGCACCCCAAAATATTGGAACCCCAAGATATTTAAAAGGTAAGCTCCCTTTTGGAATAGCAAACTCCTCCCTAATTCTAACTTTGATTTGCTCATTAGTATGCTTCCCATAGAAGACTCTCGACTTTTGAGGTTGAAAACCTATCCGGAGATATTAGCATATCCAAGTAGCGCTTGCTTCAACCCATTAATAGAGGAATTATCTGCGTTACAAAACAACATTATATCATCTGCATAAAACAGATAAGAAGGAAGGAGGCAAGAGCAACTGCCCCTGGCTTTAGAAATAATGCCATCAGTTATCAATTTTCGAATCCAAAGCTCGAGCACCTCCTCTGCTATATATGCAAAATAGAAGTGGAGATAAAGGATCTCTTTGGCGAACCCCCTTGCCACAACCAAAGAACCCTTTAGGGGTACCATTAACCAATACAGATATCTTAGCAGAAGAAAGGATCATTTTAATAAAGTCCAGAAACCGATTAGAGAAACCCATGCGCTGAAGCACCTCAATAAGAAAATCTCATCTGATTGTATCAAAAGCCTTTCTGATGTCAATCTTAAACGCAACACTGCCCTAGGTAGAATAGTTGAGACAGTTAAAACTTTCCGAGGCAAGAGCAATGCAATGGTGTATGCTACGATTTGGAACAAAACCAAACTGATAAGTACCCATGCGCTTATTGAGGATGGGGCCAAGTCTGTTGGAGATAATCTTAGTAAAGATCTTAAAAAAGAAGTTGCAGAGGTTTTTTGGCCTAAAGTCTTCCACCTTCGTAGCTCCATCAATCTTAGGGACAAGCACAACAAAATTACAATTGATGGCCGATGGAATAGTTGCATGAGTGAAAAAATACTGCACCGCAATGCAAAGGTTATCCCCAATGATATGCCAACATGCATGATAGAAGCTGCCACCAAATCCATCAGGACCTGGGGCACTATCAGGTGATAATCCCATTACCGCAATCTTGATCTCCTCTACGAAAGGCAAGCGTGTGAGTGCCTGATTATCCGACTCATCAATGATATTGCCAACAAAATTCAACTCCTCAATGTCCGGCGTATCACTGGGACTGTAGAACAACTTATCATAAAAATTCACAACGTGCTTCTCAATAATCCCCATGTCTTCAGTCATCACACCATCAACTAGCATAGAATTAATATTTGACCTAGATTTGGCTGTGCGTTGGCTGCGGTGAAAGAAGTCTGTGTTTCGATTCCCATCTTTAAGCCATGTGGCCATATGCTTCTGAGCATAAAACTGGTGTTGTTCCAATAACTTTGCATTAAGAGACAAATGAGCATCCACCTCTTCCGCAAAGAGCTCCGAACTATCCCCCTCCTACTCAATGCGAGACTGGACATCATGGAGTTGATTTATCGTTGCCTCCACCACATCAAAGATATTACCAAACTTAATAGAATTCCAATTTTTATGCCAAGTTTTAATCGTCTATGCTTAGCTGCAAAACAGCAAATAGGATTAGACGATCTTAAAGTTTTCCCCCACGAAGTAGCCGCCATGATAAAAACCCCGTATCTTTGAGCCACATTGATTGAAACCTAAAAGGTTTCGGGGAATGTGTGTTTCTGCCACAGCTCGAGATGATAGGATTGTGATCCGAAGAGTGCCGTGCACATGCCTTTAGAACAACTGAATCCCATCTATCCAGAACCTCATCCGAGATAAGCACCCTGTCAATCCTAGAGGCCCTCATATTCCTAGTCACCGAGTGGCTGACCCATGTATAACGAGCCCCATTCAAGTCCAAGTCATGAAGACCAGAGACATCCAAGAATTCACGAAATTCAACGGAGCTAATAT
Source organism: Pogostemon cablin (assembly GCA_023678885.1). Lineage (NCBI taxonomy): Eukaryota > Viridiplantae > Streptophyta > Magnoliopsida > Lamiales > Lamiaceae > Pogostemon > Pogostemon cablin. The sequence goes on along the minus strand of CM042989.1, from coordinate 22,394,646 downwards.
TCCCATTTTTAGAAGCATTCAGTCTCTCATGATATCCCATAGTCGTATTGAAGTCGCCCATAACAAACATGGATTGACTTAAATATGCATAGATGTCACACCAAAGGTCCCGTCTTGCAATATACTCATTACTAGCATGAACAAAGCCACATCTGTAGTCCAAAGATACATAAGTGAAATCATATATAATGATCTGAGGAGAACTAAAAATCCTCCGAATGTTAGAGATATGCCTAGAGTTGCAAAATACCCATAAGTTCGGCCGAAGATCCACTCTTTCATTAGTACCAACAGGAGCAAGGCGTAGACTATGCCAATAATGGGAGGGGATAGTTGAGAAGTGTACCTTGGGTTCGGCAATGGCTAGCCATAAAAGATTATGGCGCAGACAAAGCTCTTTAAGAACCGCTTGAGAATCGTCATTCCCAATTCCCCTAATGTTCCAGAAAAGTTCCTTCATTTTTTACGAAGAGTATTCCTGTGCTTCGGCGGGTCTTTCTTTAAGTCTTTCCATGTTTTTGAGGCTGACGTAGTCATATTTTTAGTTTTCGTGTTCTTTGCCTCAACGTGTTTCACTCCTGGTGTCCGTGACCTAGTGAATGGTGCTTTCGGCCTTACAAATTGAGTGGCACTGTTAATGGTACCAATTACTAAAGTTGGAGGATCAGCAGTAGTAGTTAATGCCATTTCCTCATCCCTTAACGGACTTGCAACCGCAACCGGTATAGGCTCCTCCTCCCTAACCACCACTGCAAGTGTATTTGGGTTTTCCATGGTCTGATCATCATCCTCCAACCCGCTATCATCAAAAACCTCATGCTCTGAACCCTCATCAATATCACCAAGTTCCTTGTTATCCTCAGAGTCAGCATTGTTATCCTCAGAATCAACATTATCAGTGTGATCACTATGTATATCAGTTTCTTTCCTTTTCTCCTGGCTCCTTCCTTCCCCATCCTCAGATGGAGGGTCTTGAAAGGTATTCGAAACGTTCACTGGATTTGCAGCAGGGTCCCTCTTCGTCCAGACCTTTGTTGGGACAGTGAAACCCTCAGAGTCTACAGAACGCTTAGGCTTGCGAGCTTCCTTCCTCCGCTTGCGGGAATCCTTTTATTTTGCTTCTTCACACATGCTTTGACATCGTGCCCAAGGATATTGCAAAAAGTACAATATTCCAAAATACTTTCATAACCAAAAGAGATTCTAATAACCGCCTCCGAAGTGTCAAAGTTCATAGATTTAGGTAGTTCCTCTAATATGTCAGCTTCAACTAACACTCGTGCGAAGTGGCCTGTGGATCCATCAAGAGATATATCATCAATACGAATTGGAACGCCCACCACAGATGTAATCTTTTTAAGGACCTCCTCATGCCAAAGTTCCATAGGGAGTTCATAAATACGGATCCATATAGAGACAAACCATGATTTAATCTTGTAAGGATTAAACGTCAGTGTCCACTGTTGAACTCTCAACTGCGTGCTGCCATCTTCATAAAATCTCTTCCTCAGGATTTACATTTAATAATATCATCAGGGATAAGCACCGTGTAAAATCCCCTTCCGATATGGATTGCAAGAACTTCCTTAAGAATAAAAACCCACTGGAACAGAGTTTCTACATCAGGTTGCATAAGCGGCTTTGATCCCTTAGCATTGAGAACCCTAACAAATTGCGAGAAAAGTTTTTTACGGCTCTCATAGAAGTCATTGGAAATAGTTAGAGTAGGGATATCACCTGTTTTATTGATTGGCCTCGCCACAGAACTGGAGAAAGGTCCCTTGCATAAGCGAAATAGGGTTGACATCGATGCCAACTTTCGCTGTGTACGACTTGGGGTCAGTACGGTTCATGATTGGAGAACGATCAGAATATCCCCCTCCAGCAGTAAGGCCGGATGGAGTAGGGTTTGCATGAGCACACTGTGTAATAGGGTTTCCAGCATGAGTCTTACCCTGCAAGTTTTCGTTTAACTTGCCCTACAAGTTAGGGTTCGAAGCATGGGATTCTGTAATCGCATGCTTTGATGATTCTCGTCTTGTAGAATTCGAGCGTGTGCCCAGATTAATTCGATCATTGCCGTCGCTGATGATATTTAGTATATGGGATATGGGTTGGTCGTGTTTAGGATGGAAGGTTTATATGTAAGTGGTTAGTGATTTAGGCTAGAGGTTTGGATTAGTGAATGTAGGAAAAGATGTTTAATAGGGGAGTTGAAAGGCTTTGGAGATTTAGAAGAATGTTTGTTGTTTTTCCATTCACCAAATGCCATACATCACAACCTATTTATACTAGGTATTAGTAGGTTCTAGATTGCTCATGACTTTTCTTTCCTAAACTAATCTAGAAAAATCTATATTCTAGATTATGTAATGATTTTCTAGACTATTCTTTAATCACATGACTATTACATTATTTAATTATTAACTATCATTTCTTATTTTAGCTAGATTTTTCTAGAATGCTTAATAAGAAATGTGCAACACATTATTTAATACTCCTCCTTGGTGCATATTTCTTGAACTCCGATAAGCTCTCGTAATGTCTCAAACTTTCCTCGTGGTAGTGCTTTCGTTAATATATCTGCTAGCTGCTCTTCTGTCTTGCAATGCTTCAGCTCGATTTCTTTGTTGACTTCTGCTTCTCTGATGAAGTGATACTTTATCTTGATGTGCTTGGTTCTGCTGTGGAATACTGTATTTTTCGCCATAGCAATTGCTGATTTACTGTCGCAGTAAATGTTTGTGGCTTCTTCTTGTGGCTCTCCCATATCTTCAAGTATTCGCTTCAACCATATTTCTTGGCTTGTAATCATTTCCGCTGCTATGTACTCTGCTTCGGCTGATGATTGTGCAACTGTAGCTTGCTTCTTAGATGCCCAGGAAAATATTCCTGAACCCATTGTGAATGCATAGCCAGATGTGCTTCGCATGTCATCAACTGAACCTGCCCAATCACTGTCTGTATAACCTGTTAGTTTAGAGTCAGAAGTTGATGCATACTAGATGCCAAAGTTCTTCGTTCCTTGAAGATATCGGAGTATTCTCTTTGCTGCTCCGTAGTGAGTCTGACTTGGATCCTGCATGAATCTTGATAGAAAGCTTGTTGCGTACATTATGTCTGGTCGAGTCGTCGTCAAGTATAGTAGACTTCCAATGAGGCTTCGAAACTTTGAGTTGTCTGCTTTAGGTGAGCCATCTTCTTTCTGTAGAGCTTTATTATTATCGAGTAGAGTTGCCACAGTTTTGCATCCCTCCATCTTGAACTTCTTCAGCATATATTCTGCATACTTCTTTTGAGAGATGAAGATACCATCTTTTCTTTGATTTATCTCAATGCCGAGAAAATATTGCATCAAGGCCAAATCCATCATCTCGAACTTTTTTATAATGTCTTCTTTGAACTCCTTGATCATTGTCTCGTTGTTTCCTGTGTATATTAGATCATCAACATATAGAGAGACAATGAGTGTGTCTTCCGTACCTTGGGTCTTGATGTATAGTGTTGGCTCACTCATGCTCCTCCTGAATCCAAGTTCAGTGAAGTAATCATCAATTCTGCTGTACCAGGCTCGTGGGGCTTGCTTTAATCCGTACAGAGCTTTCTTTAGTTTGAAGACTTTGTCTTCGCGCCCTTGTATCACGAACCCTTGAGGTTGCTCCACATAGATCTCTTCATTAAGATATCCATTGAGGAATGCTGATTTGACATCGAGCTGGTAGATTTTCCACTTCTTTTGTGCTGCTAGCGCGATCAATGCTCGTACTGTGTCAAGTCTTGCAACTGGAGCGAATGTCTAATTGTAGTCGACTCCATATTGTTCTGCATATCCTTTAGTGACAAGCCTTGCCTTGTGTTTTTGTATTGAACCATCAGAGTTAAGTTTTGTTTTGTAGACCCACTTAACTCCTATGGCTTCTTTGTCTTTGGGAAGGTCTGTGAGCTCCCATGTCTCGTTCTTCTCGATCATGTGTATCTCCTCCTCCATTGCTTTTCTCCAAATGTCTTCTCTAGAAGGTTCTTCATAGGTGTTTGGCTCCACGGTTGTAAAATTGCATCTTTTATAGATCTCTGTCAACGATCGATACTTTCTTAGAATGGATTCTGGAGATGCGGCTGCGTCTTCAGTTGTGGCTTGTCTCGGCACATCCTGTGGGTCAGCTTCATCTTCTTGTTGTTGGGCTGGCGCTGGTAAGTATATATTTTTTCTCTCAATTTGATCCGTCTCCCAGTTGTAAGCTGCGTCTTCATCGAACATTACATCCCGACTGATGATTAGCTTTTTATTTTCCAAGCTATGGACTCGATAACCTTTTGATTGAGTGCTATAGCCCAGAAAAATTCCTTTTTCCGTCTTCTTGTCGAGCTTGCTCCTTTTCTCCTTAGGGATATGGACATAGCAAATGCACCCGAAGACTCTTAGATGCTTCGCCGATGGTTTCCGTCCACTCCATGCTTCAACTGGTGTCTTGTGTTGTACTGCCATAGTTGGACATCTGTTGAGGAGATAGACAGCAATACTCACAGCATCTGCCCAGTACGTCTTTGGAAGACCCTTCTCCATTAGCATAGATCTTGCCATCTCCATCACGGTCCTATTCTTCCTTTCAGATACGCCATTTTGTTCTGGAGCGTATCCGACTGTGAGCTGGTGCTCCATGCCTTCATCTTCACAGAACTTTGTGAACTGGTTGGAAGTATACTCCTTTCCACGATCACTTCGAATAGTCTTGATCTTGTAGCCACTTTGTTTTTCGACAAAGGTCTTGAATTTTTTGAAAATATCGAAAACTTGCGATTTTTCGCGTAGAAAGTAGACCCATGTCATTCTTGTATAATCGTCAATAAATAGGATGAAGTACCTATTTTTATCGTGTGATAGAGTGCGCATCGGACCACATATGTCGGTGTGCACGAGCTCCAATGGCTTCTTCGCTCTCCAAGATTTTCCAGATGGGAATGGTAGTCGATGTTGTTTCCCGAGCATGCTTCACAGACTCCGTTGAGCTCTTTAATTGATGGCAAGTCCCGCATCATATTCTTTAGTGAAATTGGTAAATGTTATTTCACTGGAAACGGTTGCATCGAGTACTTACGTACGATGCGAATACAAGACAAACCTTCCTATCCAACCTACTCAAGCAAGGTGCTTGAGGTGAATAAAAAATACATCAAGAGTTCATATACAAGGATGCTATCTGAATGCTAATTCTATCTGCGATGTAGTTCGGAGACATCATCCTTGTGCCATGCTGAAGAGCATTCCTTTCCATCCATATGTGATAGATCGTGGTAGCAAACATGATGAAAAGGAGTCTTCTTGCTTTTTTATTGCTCCTGGTATCGTGGTGTATTTTCCTGAAGGCATCAGTGACTGATGTAAGCCTTCGTCTTTGCCATCCAATGCATCGTCTGACCTGATCCCATATATGCGTGGTGTAAGGGCAATGGAAGAAGAGGTGCGATGTGGTCTCCTGAGCAAAGCAAAAAGCACATCGCTTGTCTTCTTCCGTGCACCACACCCTATCTTTTGTAGCAACTCGGTCTCTATGCACCAACCAAAGTCTGAAACTGTATTTCTTCACAATCCACTTGTGCCAAACCTATTTGTAGACAAAACTCGAGTCCGCTATGTATCTATTTCTCAAATGAGCATACATGCGACTGGCTTTGTATACCCCATTCACACAACACTTCTCCATAGCTCCAATCACTCCATCTTCTCCTTCTGATTCACTGTCAATGGCATTCCTAATAGTAATGAGGACTCTCCATAAGTATGAGGACTCTCATATTCTTTAGGTTTAGAAACTTCAATCCTTGTAGATTGAAATGCCCGAACCTTTTAGGCCATAGCCAGGTGTCGTCCACTTGAGCTTTCATTGCAATGTTGTTTGCATATCTCCATTAGATAGGAAAACATCTATTGTCGCTCATTTGAACTTTAGTGATTATGAGGGATTTGTCCTTCTTATCGTAGATTGTGCAAGTATTTCCCTCAAAGTGTAAGGAGTAGCCTTTCTCGATCATTTGTCCCACACTTAGTAGGTTTTGATCTATTGTTGGGACTAGGAGGACTTCACTTATGTATCTTTTCCCTTTATTTGTGTCTATGGCAATGGTTCCCTTACCAGTTGCCTCCATAAAAGCACCATTTTCTAGTTTTACTTTTGTGTTAACTTTTTCAAGTTCACAAAATATATCCTTATTTTTAGTCATGTGGTTGCTACAACCACTATCCAAATACCAAGTATCTTTTTCTTCTTTAGATGCAGCTTGGCAGACATAAAATATATAATCTCCATTTTCTGAACTTTCAGAAAAATTAGCTTGGTGCCTACGATTAAATCGATTGACCTTTCATCCACGTCCAAATTTCTTTTGAGTTTGGGGTTTGTCCTTAAACCAACAATCTTTTTCTAAATGATTTCTTCTTTTACAAATACGAAATGGTGGGAACTTATTATTGTCTTCCTTAATGTTTTCTTCATTCTTCTTATTATTCTGAGACTGCAAATTTACTTTAGATTGAAAGGCATTATCAATGTCCTTTTCATAACGCCTTTCTAATCGTTTTTCATGAGCTTCTAAAGATCCCATTAATTCTGTGGCTGTTAAATTTGTTATGTCTTTAGACTCTTCAATAGCTGCTATTATGGGATCATATTTTTCTGTGCAAGTTATTAAAATTTTAGCAACTATTTTGTTGTCAGGAAAATCTTCTCCATAGGACTGTAGTTGAGTAACTACCTCATTTACTCTAGCATAATAATCCTTAGCAGTCTCAGAATCTAACATCTTCAAATTTTCAAACTTTCTTCTTAAAGTTTGAAGTTTAGTAGTGCGTACCTTTTCGTTGCCTTGGAACTCCTCCTTCAACTTATCCCACGCTTCTTTGGATATTTTTTCTCCCATAATCCTCGGAAAATATTCGACTGCCAAGCTCATCTGTAGAGCTAGAAGTGCTTGAGAATCCCTCTTTTGATTCTCCTTAACTTTCTTTCTTTGTAACTCATTCAATGTGGAGATATCTGTTGGTGTTGTATATCCAATATTAACAATATCCCACAAATCTTGAGCACAAAGATAGGTCTTCATTTTGATCTCCCAAAAATCGTAGTTGTCACCACGAAAGATTGAAATTGGAATACTGCGGAATGTGTCGGCCATAGTGACGCCCGATTGTATCGAACGAGGCTCTGATGCCACTGATGGTATTTAGGATATGGGATATGGGTTGGTAGTGTTTAGGATGGAAGGTTTATATATAAGTGGTTAGTGATTTAGGCTAGAGGTTTGGATTAGTGAATGTATGAAAAGATGTTTAATAGGGGAGTTGAAAGGCTTTGGAGATTTAGAAGAATGTTTGTTGTTTTTCCATTCACCAAATGTCATACATCACAACCTATATATACTAGGTATTAGTAGGTTCTAGATTGCTCATGACTTTTTTTTCCTAAACTAATCTAGACAAATCTATATTCTAGATTATGTATTGATTTTCTAGACTATTCTTTAATCACATGACTATTACATTATTTAATAGTCGCTGATAGGTAGCGTGTTATCGGCATAAGCACGATTCTTGTGCAAGAGTTATGAGAACCAGGGCGTCGTTGAAAAAGCAGCCTGATCAGCGTTCTGAGCAGACGATGGGGGTGGCCGGGAGGTGCCTTCGACAGGCGGCGGCGTCTCCATGCCGGAAAAACGATCGAGCAAGATTAAAGAGAAAAATTTTTAGAAAGAAGGAGAAGACATTTTTTTTGGAGTTGCCATAAACGACTTGGATGAACACGTGGATTCCATATGATGTTGGCAGTAGGGTTAAAAAGGGTGTGACCCACCACTAATGACACGTCACATATAGACTAACAATTGCACTGGAAATTTGAATGGAGTTGAAAGATAGGTTAATAAATAATAATCAATAAGAAATTTAAAAAAAATTCCGATTTATTCAAGATTCAATTGATATGAAAATATGAATTCATGATCTAAAATTATAAAATTATTAAAAATTATATAATTTAATTGCATAAATTTATAATTAATTAATACTCCCTCCGTCCCAGGCTAAGGGGGCCATTTTACCATTTTCGTCGTCCCACTTAAAGAGGGCCGTTTCTATTTTTGGTAAGTGAGGGTCCCACCACTTATACCTCATAATAATATTTTAAATTTACAAAAGACAAAAATACCCCTCACATTAATTAATTCATAACATTAATTAATTCATACTATCCTATTAACAGAACACAACACATCATACTCACCTCCATCGATCTGAGCATCTGGAAAGATCTATTCACTCCCTCTCATCCTTCTCTCATCGTTTATAAGAGGAAACCCTAATTCTTGAAGTGCTGTTGTGCTTCTGTGTCTCATCCCTCCGGCCATTATCGATTGTAATCCTGTGAAACCCTCTCTCATCCCTTCATCCCTAATCGATTGGTTTCGTCAACCCTTCCGATCCGTAGACAGTATGAACCCCAACGGAGTGGAGGCTTTTGTTCCCTCGATGTCGGCAGATGTCGATTAGCCGATGGAAGCGAGTGTCCGACAGTGATGGGATTATTGGCACAGAGGAGTGCACAGCATACAACACGGTAATTCTCGCTCACTCATTCTTTGTAATAAAATACGAATTTCAAGTGTGATTCTCCATGGGCTCTCTCAAATCTTCAACAATCTAGCTGTTTGTGAGTAATTTTTGGAAAAGCTCCTCTACTCCCCTTCTCGAGGGTTAAATTGATAAATTGCTCCTAATATCCTTCACAACTGTTGTAGGGACACACTCTGCTCATTCCTCATGCATTAGTCCAGGCGAGAGAGAGAGGGGGTGTAGGAGTGAGAGAGAAAAAATCAAGTTTTCATTCTCTCTTCTTCAATTTTCCTCAGCAATTTTACAAGGTCTGTTGCAATTTAATTATTTCATCGACATGTAATTTGAATTTCGTCTTTCGCCGTGTAATTTCTTCTTCAACTTGTAATGGTTGAATGTTGCTCTATTTTACATAATTGATGTTTTGAATTGGATTTAAGTATGGGCATCTCTATGTTGTGTGTATGTGTTTGCAATACCACTTTCTGAAGGGGAACATTACTGTGTAATAATTCTAGAGGAACCCTAAGGAAAACTGCTCCTATTTCTTGTGAGAATAATGATTTCTCCACTGATGTTATATACATACTACATCATATCTAAGTAATAGTAATTGTCAAAAACCTTTGATGTGGACCTCCTAAATCAATTAGTATTAACCCTTGGAATTTTACATTTGAATGATTACTTTCTTCTCTGTGACATTGATTTTTCATGTGTTATTTATAAATTTTAGAGTGCCTACATCTTAAGCAGTATAATTATAGTTGTATCAACCTATCTGATTTTAAGCTATGCCATGTAAGTTACTCGTCTACTGCTTAGGAAATAAGTTTGTGTAAGTGTATGCTTCTTCTTTTTTCGAGCTTCATAAGTGAATGGGATTGGTCATTGTCATTTATTTTAATATTTTTTTGTCACTCTTTCAGGTTAAATGGCTGAATAAACAACTAAGCAAATTGTGGCCATTTGTTGCAGATGTAAGCTTCTCTTTTTTAATGTGATGAAGCTGGTGTACAACCCTTTTGTTAAAACATTGTTTCAATTCATCTCTTTCCATTTCTATACATAGTGTAATATATGATCTGTATAGTTGAGGAAGTTGTTTTTTTCACGTTATCCTCATTCAATGTTTTCTGATTTTGGGGCATTAATCAAATAAGTTTAAATTTCATGATTTTTTACATGGCTGATTTCTCAGGCAGCAGAGGCTGTCATAAAAGAATCTGTTGAACCATTGTTGGAAGAATATCATCCTGTATGGATTTCTTCCTTGAAATTTAGCAAATTATCTCTTGGAACTGAAGGTTGCAACACTGTTAACACCGCTTAAGATTTTAACTTCGTATAGTATTTACATTTTACTACTCCTATTCAATTAATTAGTTTTATGTTTTGTTTCATGCTGTATAAAACTGCCTAGAACTTAAATGTGGTTGTATTATCATAGTGTTTACAATTTGGTTCTCTTATGGAAACTTTTATTGGATTTAGTTTCACTAATGCTGTAATCAATCTTTTATCATCTTCTTGAGAAGTTTAGATAATTTTTTATCCAAGAAACTTTACGGTATTTCATAAGTTAGTCCTAGAAAGTTTGTAATTCTAGATTGTTGCGGATAAGAATTTGTTGCAGATGCTGGCTGTCCTAAATATTTCTAAAATTTTTGCTATGTATCTGGATATTGTACCTTCCACTATGAATTTTCTTCTGCGTTGGCTACCGCCTCTTTGCGTGCATAATTGTTTTGAGTCATGTAGGGATTCGGGTTCAGAGTCTTAAAGAAGGTCGAATCACAATGGATATTGATGTACGCTGGGGTGGTGATCCTAGCATTATTCTAGCTGTTGAGTCTGCCCATGTAGCTTCTATTCGAATTCAGGTTTGTGCACTAAATTTAATAATTGATATTTATATTTTGTGTATGATGCCTATAGTATGATGTGTTTGATCTGTCCTTAATATGGATTATGATGCATTTAGAGTGTTATGAGAGGGGAATAACATAGTTTAAACATGTATACATAATGGAGCATACTGTTTACTGCTTAAACAAACAACATTAGTTTGTTTTCTAGCAGTAAACAGTTAATTTTTATCCACAAAATAGCTATGGTCTAGATTCTACCCATTCCCATTTGTACATATGCAAAACACCCTACACATTTGCCAAAATTACCTACCCTAGTTCTATTCCTAAGGCTGGACATAGCAAAATAGATTAGGAGATTCTACCCATTCCCATGAGTATAGTATATAGCAAAATATATTAAGAGAAATCTGTCCTTCCATAACACCACACAAAGTCTCAAATCATTTCTTCCACACTTTGTATGAGCTCTTCCAAACCATCAACTGCACCCTCATCAATTAGGTGATCAATGCTTGATTGAACTAGCTCAAGTTCCACCTCCAAATCTTTAGGAAGAGTCCCTGCCCTTAATAATGCATTCTTTCCCAAATGAGGGATCTTGTAGTTGTTTGATCCTTTGAAAGCCAAAACTTCCTTCAAACATGCTTGCAAGCTTAGAAATACTGCATTGATTTTTTGGTGACACAATTCTTCAAATGAATTGCTGACTGCATTCAATAGTTCATCAACTGTTATTGCTGCAGTTTTCACTTGCTTTGCTTCCAAAGCCCTAAACCATCCTAAATCATTCACGTTAGTATCTGAACTTTGAGGAGGTTGAAATACTAAGTGAATATTGAATCCATCAGAAGATGCTGCCTCTCTCCACTCTGGATCATCGTCATCTATGTGAGGTGGGGCATTATCTTGCTGGATATATATGTCTCTACTTGCTCCACTTGGCCATTTAGCTTTTATGGCTGGTTTCACCTAACATAAAATGGCAACAATAAGGAAATTTGTATGGATTCTTATATAGGATATTTATTATATGTTTCATAACTCAATAACTTGCATATAATCTGAAATTATATAGACTTGATTGCTATAATCAGATTAACACGAGTTTACCTTGTTGATCAAAACATCTCTGGTCACATCTTTTGTGATAGACTGCATTGCTTTAGTCTGGATTGTGCCGACTTCTCTGTTTTTTGACTTTCTCTTTGCTGGTACTTGTTCAGTAAAGGGAAAAATACCTATTTTCCCATCAAATAGGCATTCCCCACTTGAACCATATAAAGGTCTTGCCACCGCACATAAAAACATTACCTTTGTGATGAACCTTTTACTTTGGCATTCTCTATGTGGTTCTGTTTCTTTTGGTTCCAAGTAATATCTCTCTGTGGTTCTCGTAAGATTGAACCACTTCTCATCAATGTGAATGATCTGCTGCATGCTCTTAAATTTGATCAGTTTATCAGCTCTATTAACTTCCAAAGCTAATAGGCTGAACTTCATCCTACTAATCTTGATGTGATGTGTGAGGGTTGGTTTGATTGCATTTGTATGAGATCTTATCAGTCCTCTCTGTATCCATCTTCCGACTGTACTTTTGCCAACTTTCATCTCACTTGCAAGGTCCCTAATTGTTCCCCTCTTACTATACTCAATACCTTGCAGCTTCTCTTTATCAAATGTTATGTGTTTGAAAGATGTACGTAGTTTTTTTGAAGGCACTAAGGAAATAGGGTTACCTGTTGCCATTTGTTCTTTTGCTCTTGCCCATGCCCTTCTAATGGCTTTTCTGTTGACACAGAATTTGGAAGCAGCCTCGTTGATTCGACCACGTGCAACCTTGCCATTTGAAGAGCCCACCAACATGAACTGACCAATGGCATTTAACTCCCTGCTGCTCAAATTTTTAGTTCTCATTTACTTTTCCTATGCTTCTGTTTTTTTTTGTCAGTTTGTGGTTTGTGAAGTGAATGCTCTAATGTTAATTAGGTGGAGCTTAAGTAGTGTGTTTTGGAGGGAATATGAATTCCCACCAAAATGCGTTTTTACAGTTTTACTTTTAGTATTTGGAGGGAAATGAAAATTATTACTGTGCTGGAAGCATTCCAATTTATGGAAAATACAGTATGTGAGTGATGTGTACAATTGTAATGATGTACTGTAAAAAGGGTGTAGCAGTTTTAATTTTCTCTTTCCACTTCCACGTCAGTAGTCAAAATTTAAATTATGTGGAAGGGTAGAACAGGAATTTACAAATTACAAATACCCACTACACATTAAACAATAACATTCCTTAATCTACGTGCACAAAAGCATTTGGCCCTCATAAGCCGGGACGGAGGGAGTATTTCATTTGTCCCACATAAACTTTTACTTATGTAAAATGGATAATTGTATTCGTTTTGTGTCTAAGTCTTATATGGAATAATTAATTATTTTGTTTAGAAAAAATGAAATGTAAACTTTAACTTGGAATTAGGGGTGGAGAAAAATACCAAAATCTCGGTACACCGAGTTTGTCATATCGAAATTTATCGAAAAATACTGAATTTTAGGTATATCAAAATTTTCGTTACGGTATGATTGTCGTACCGAAAATTTCGGTACAGTATCGATAATGTGTTTTAAAATTTTCGGTACTTTGGTATATTGAAAATAATTTCGGTATTTTAGTATTCGGTATCGGTATATCATACCGAAAATACCAAAAATTTTTATATTTATTTTTTAAGAATTTAAATATTGTAGTATATTTTTTTAGTAAATTTCTTATTATTAAAATTTATATATATCTAATAAGAACAAATTATCTATATAAATATAATTTTATCTTATAGTGGAATATAAGTTTTATTATTAAATTATAGTATTTGTGTAATTATGCATCATATTTACTCATAAATATATTTTTATTAAATGTAAAAATAATTTTTTATAAAATGTAAAAATGAATTCTAAAACTTATAAATAAAAATATGTTACACTTAATATTATAAAAACAAATAAATAAATTTAAATAAATATTTTTAATAAATTAGTAGTTTATATAAATACCATCTAAATAATTATAATGTTCATTGATTGTAATATAAAATATGTTAGAATATTTTATTGTATTGTATTTTAATTAAAATTAATCTTTTTTCGGTATATTAATTTTTTTTCGGCATACTGATTTTTCGGTACGAAACGGTATGTCAAATTTTCGTTATAAATCGATATTTATCGAAAAATTAGTATGCATAAATATCAATACGGTATCGGTATAGAATTAAATTTTATCAAAATTTCGGTATGCCAAAAATCGATATACCGAAATTTAGGTATCGGTATCGGTATGAAAAAATCCATACCGAATTTTTCGGTACGATATCGGTAAGGTATCGATATTTTCAGTATATCGATTTTATCCACCCCTACTTGGAACAAATCAAAATGGAAAACGTAAGTCTTAGCGCGTGACGGAAGGGGTGTGTTATTTTAATGATAATAAATTATAAAATTTTATCTTAAAATATAATTTTAATACATAAATTTTAATGTAGTTACTATTATTTTTTTAAAATTAATTTTATAATTTTAGGTCTTGTGTTTATAATTTTAGGTAAAAGTTCTTGCTCCCCCGGGGACATGGAGAGATACTTCATGTCCCCATGTGAACATAAACATCCCCTCTATATTCTATTTAAATATATATATTGCTAGGGATTTAAATTGCAAAAGGCACGAAAATTGCAAAGGCGCATAAAATGTGCTCCATACGCCCAGGTGCACAGAGCCTCACTTATAATTTTTTATCTTTTGAATTCTGATAAAAAAATCATTCAAATTCCTAATTAATAATTAACCTATCTTTCTAAGTCTTGTATAGAAAACTCCTCCAAATGTGATTACATATTGTGAATGGTGTGCAAGTTAGATGACAATTCTAATAAAATGAGATCTAATCTTAATTAATTAAGGAACAGATATAACATTTTATTTTTTTTAAATGAGTTATCATCTTTTTATATTAAAAATGTTATTTACTCCCACCATCCTGTTTGTCCATTTCGTGTTCCATAAAAAGGTTTACATCCACTTTTATAGTAAATTAGATCCACACAAAACTTTTAAATATTTTTATGGATCCACAACACTACATTAATACAAATACCCACTATATATTAAAATATTACATATCTCTTAATACATATTAAAATATTATATTCCTTAATTTTCATAGAAAAAACAAATATAAATATTTTAACAGAACAGAGGGAATATCAATTTTTTAATATATTATTATTTTTAATTTATACTACAAATTTATTCACCAAATAGTATTCTTTAACAACTATGTATCATTTTTCACATTTTGTTTCGGCTCGTTCTCCTTCGTTCCCCTATTTTAAGCTCATTCACACACATTTCAATAAAAATACAAAACACAACCAAATAACACATAAAATACGGATAAAAGCATACAAAACACAAATAAAAAGACACTAAAATGTAGGTAAAAATAGCTCTAATCAGGCCATAAAATGAAGGAGAACGAAGGAGAACGAGCCGAAGGAGAACGAGCCGAAACAAAATGTGAAAATAGGGGCATGCACCAACACGGGCCGTGTACGGAACACGGCCCTGTAAGAAGTGGCCGTGTGCCGACATCAGAAGAGCCAACACGACCACCCTGTGCCCGTGTTACAACACACGACTCGTGTTGCAGCACACGAGCCGTGTTGCGTAACACGGCCCTGTAAGGAGAGGCCGTGCGGCAGCATCAGAAGACACAACACGGCCACCTCGTGGCCGTGTTGCAGAGCACGACTCGTGTCGTGTACATTCCTGCTGAAATTTCTAGATCCTTCTAGAAGCCTCCACAGGGGTATAAATACCTCTTTATTCAACAATTGGAAAAAGATCCGAAATTTCCATCCTCTACACACACATCACACACCATTTCTTCCATTTTCCACCATCATCTTCATCTACCTTCATCCATCTTGATCCATCTCCATCATGTCCATTAATTCTCCATAAAAACTTCATCCCTTCCATTGGGTGTGAGAGATCTCAAGAAATCAAGAGCTAGAGTTTGAGATCCATGAGTATTGAAGATTTCCTACAAGAAATTATTGGGGAAGATTTACATCTCTCTTGATTTTCTTGTGGATTTAGACTATGAATATTTATAATGAATCATTTATTTGTTTTGTTACTTTTATCATGATAGGCTAATCCCTCTAGTGGGGTTAGGAACATGAAGAGCATATTAGATTTGTATTATCATATGGATTAAATTGGTTTTTGATTTAATTGATGTTGATTTCTATTCATGGTATTTAATTGTCTTGATGTTGTGATGGCATGGTTTGTTATTCATAATTGATTATTGGTTCAATGGATTGTTGATCAATGAATTGATTTATGGTAATTAAATGCTATCATGATGTTCATGTATGTATTGCTTGGAGTGAGACGGAAACGACCCTCTATAGTATTAGGAAGGCATGAATAGACATTGAGTTTGGGTTTGACCGAAAGGATATTTGAATTCAATGAGGGAAACCAATCCATTCGTTGGCCTTAGTACACAAAAAGGGAGAGTTTAATCTAACTAGTACCTAGATGGAAGGGGTTAATGTTGGGCTTTGTTCTTAAGTGCTTTTGGGAGTCTAAAATGGATCAACAACCTTTGTAACACGAAAGGGAGCTTAGGATACAATCGTGATCACCCTTAGTCTACATCAATTGAGTTGAATTCTTTTTGCAAGATAATATGAATCGAGTGTGCTTGGATGTTTCTAATCCCATGTTTTTCCATACTTGAACTTTAGTACCCATTTTCTTTACTTGTCATTTCTCTTATTTGCTATTCATATTTACTTGCTCCTTGCTTTAGTTGTTAATCATCTCAAAACCCCCCGATCATCTTTACAGAAACGACATGAACATGAGCTCACGTATTTTGCTAGTCCGAACATAACTCCTTTGTGGATTGATAATTTTCTTGGGATATACTACTACAACGAACGAGTATTCTTGCTCGTGAGTGCTACAAAATTAGGAAAACAAGAAAATGGCGCCGTTGCCAAAGGGGAGTTTGACGGACTAGTGGAGTACTGTGTTATTGTTTTAGTTGTTCTTGATAAGGATACTTTTTATTTTATTTTTACTTTGTTTACTATTGTTGTTTGTGGTCTCACTCTTTGAATTTTCGTAGGTGTTTTATGATCACAAGATCAAAGGGAAGTCAATCGATCATTCCTTTGAATTTGGAGATAGAAAAGACCGCGCGACAAAGGAAGCGAGAGAGACGAAGAGCTAAAAAAGGAACAAATATGGAAAATCAACATGGAGATAATGTCAATCATAATCCACCCCATGATCCATTACAAGATCAACGGGGGGTACAAGAAGGAATACAAGAGGACCAAATGGAGATGTTTAGAAACTTCATTGCTCAAAACTAAGAGTATATGCAAGTGCTTGCCAATCAAGAAGCTCAAAGGATACTCCAACAACAAGAGTTGCAAAGGCCTAGAGCAATCCGGTATTACTTCCAACCGAGAGCCGTGCACAACATGGTTCCTCCGGTTCAAGCCAACAATTTAGAAATCAAGACCGGATTAATCAACATGGTCAAAGAAAATCAGTTTGGGGGAGGTCCTCTTGAGGATCCAAACATTCATCTAGCTAGCTTCTTGGAGGTTGCAAATACCATTAAGATGAATGGAGTATCGGAAGATGCTATTCGGATGAGGTTGTTCTCTTTTTCTTTGAGAGACAATGCTAAGGCATGGTATAATGCAATTCCTTTGGGAAGTTGTAACACATGGGAAGATCTTGAGCAAAGGTTCCTAAACAAATACTTTCCTCCTTCAAAGACACTCCAATTGAAGAGCCTTATCACTCAGTTTAAGCAACTTCCGGATCAAAGCTTTTATGAAGCATGGGAACGCTACAAGGAGAAGCTAAGAAAGTGCCCTCAACATGACTTTCATGAGAATCAACAAGTGGCTTTCTTCTATCAAGGGTTGAGCCAACAACATCAGATGCATGTAGATGCCTCATCCGGAGGATCTATATTCGGAGTGGATGCGATGAAAGCTATGGAAATTTTTGAAGATATTGCAATGAATGCTTATCAGTGGCCGTTCGAGAGAATTTTTGGAGGTTATGCATACGGAAAGGTTGCTCTAGTGGAGAGTGTGAACAAGGTGAAAAGTGATGTGATTAAGAGTGAAGGAATGAAAGAATTCAATGAGAGCATCAATGCTTTAACAAAGCAATTGAATTTGATCACTCAAGGAGTTACTCAAGGGGGAAGTACAAGTGATAATTCGAAAGAGGAGAGCAATGAGAAGCAAAATGTAGAGGATGTTGCCTATTTAGATGGGAGAAATTACCAATGAAATTTTCAACGTCAAGGGAATTTTCAAGGTAACTATCATTCTAACCAAGGTAATTATCAAGGAGGATATCAAGAGCAAGCTCGGGTGAGTAATTTCAATCAATCAAGTGGAGGTTATCAAGCTCCAAGGAAGCATGAGAATTTCTCCTACTCTAATCCTCAAACCGCCGTGTCATTTCCTCCGGGATTCGATCCGAGTGCTAAGCCGCCAAATGGAGAGGGTAAAGCATCGGTGGAAGAGACATTGCTAGCATTCATGAAAAAGCTTGAGGCTAGAATGGAGGAAAATGAGAAGAAATCTGATAATAGGATGAGAGCATTTGAGCATCAAATGGGGCAAATTGCTTCTTCAGTTGGATCTCAACACCAACAAGGAAAATTCCCATCTACCACTATAACAAATCCTAAGGAGCAATGTTTGTATGTTACCGTGTGCAACATGGAAAGTAAGGTGGAGAAAGGGTTGGTGGAAACAACAAACATTGGTTCCAAGGTTGAAGAAGTAGTTTGTGATGAAATTGTGTCAAACGTGGAGGAGGACATTGGCATTGATGAAGATTGGTCTTTGGATGATGAGATGATAATTGGTGAATTTTTGTCTTTGTTGGATGAGGAAAGTAAGTTTGATGAAGAGATGATGTTGAAACAAGATCATGACATTGTTGAAGTTGATGCTTCATTAAAGGTGGAAGACCCCGGTAAATTCGTTCTTACTTGTAAAATTGGAAATGGGGAACACTTTAATGCTATATGTGATCTTGGTTCAAGCATTAACGTGATGCCTTTGGGAATTTTGAAAAACTTGGCATTGGGAGGCTAAATGAAACGGATGTAGAAATTGGAATAATGGATGGTTCAATGATGAAGCCCCATGGAGTTGTGGAGGATATGATAGTGCAAATAGAGGATTTTGTATTTCCGGTGGATTTTATGATAGTTGAGAAGCAAGCGGATCCTTGGATTCCATTAATTTTTGGAAGGTCATTTTTGGCAACCGCAAAAGCAAAATTTGACATGGATAGGAAGGAACTCACACTCCGATCAAATGAAAGAGAATTGGCGTTATCAAGCAAGAATGAAAAATGGGGAAATCTTCATTTGAAACCACCCATTAAGCCTCCGGATGTTCGAGAGGAAGTGGTAAGTGCGATTTTAAAATATGAAGAATTAACTAATTTTATGCTTGAAATTGCAGGAAATGTCTCTTCAAAAAGAAATAAGCTTTGGGAAAATACACATGTTGATTTGAAGATTGATAAAGGGCCTATGGGATTTAAAAATGTGAGGAAAAGAGGAAACGAAGTGAGCTCAAGTGTTAAAGGAGCACGAAGTGTGGATAAAAAGGTTGTTTAAGAGATGTTTAAAGTGAAGATGAGGCCCGATGGGGTCTTGGATTTTTCCGACTGTTAAGAGCTTAAATCCGTCCTGCTTGAAGATGTTAAACTTAGCGCTAAATGGGAGGCAACCCATTCTTTTTATCTTTTGATGCTTGTTTGTTTTGGACTTGTAGGTTGATTGTGCTTATGAAGAAAAATGCTCATTGAAGAAAAGAGAAATGCTTCATGGATTCAAGTTGACATGTTCCACCACTTATTGCAAACTTAATTCGTGACTCTTGTCTCGAGTTAAGTTTGGGGGGTGCTAGTGCTTGGTGGACATAGCTTGAGTCGTGTGGATGCGGTTATTTCTCAACAAGAAGATCATCAATGGAAACTACAAGGGTAAGTCTCACCACTTTTTGCAAACTTAAGTCTCAACTCTTGTTTCGATTTAAGTTTGGGGGGAGAGTGTGTGGTGTGACTCACCACTTGAGTATGATTCTTGTAAAATTAGATAAATTTTAAAAAAAAATTTCATGAGTTTGGGTTGATTTTGGTATGATTGGTGGTGTTGAAGTGCATGATAGTCCATATTTATAATGAAATTGTTGAAATAATGGTGTTTGTTGAGTGTTTGAGCATGAATGAGAGGTATTGGAAGCATGATGGAGCTTGGAGCTAACGCTTTCCTTACTAAATGCCTATCGAGGGAGTACTCTACACCTTATCATTTTACTACTTGAAATGATTTAAGATTGATTTGGATTGTTGTGATTAGCATGCTACTTCATTTGTTATGTTTGTGGGAGGTTTACTTTCGTAACTTAGGATTTCCTTTTCAATAAAGGTTGGGATGAATGTGTGCTTAATTTTCTTATGGATGATGGTATTTTGTGTTTTTGCATGTTTTGTGTTTTTGTTGTGTCTTGTTTGTTGAGTCCTTTTTTTATGTTGTGTGTATTTTCATTCTTGTCTTGGGATGTTTGGTGGTTTGTTTAGGGATGTCGTAAGTCATTTTTGAATGTGAGTGATGATAGATTGTGGTGATAAGTGATGACAAACTATGATTAAGAATCTCTACACTTTCAAATTGTGACATGTTTTACTTAACTTATTCAATTTTGAGATGAATGTGGTGCAATAAGTTCCTTAAGGTCCGAGCACAAGCTTGTGAGCATTTGAGCCTCAACCATGCATACATGGTATTTCTTCATGAGTGGATCGGTTGTGTTTGATAAGTTAGAACTTGCTCAAGGACTATAGGAACGAGCCCGATTAGTGGAGATTGGTGAAATGATCTAAGGCCATCCATGTTATTATAGTCATTGCCATATATGTTCCTACCTTGAACATCATCCTTAGTCAACCACTTTGAGCCTATAAGCCTATTTCTTGTGAATTTAGCACATTACAAGCCTTAATTATCCATTCAAGCTTTTATATACCTTTGTGTGGGTGATTGAGGAGATGGTAGCTAGAAATGATTGATTGATTAGCAAAAGAAGAAAAGGGAATGGTAAACAAGCAAGAAAACGGATGAAAAGAGCAAAAGTAAGAAATGGACATGCAACCTCAAGGCAAGAGAAATAGTAAAGCAACATCAAAATGCTCAAGTAAATAAAATTCAAAGATAGGAAGCATGCATCAAAAGAAGCTCAATCCAAGGAAAGTTAATGAATAGTGCTTGAGATTGTAAAGATAAGAAAGGAAGAAAGAAAAGTGGAGAAGTTGAGGAAATTGGCCATCTCTTTGATTACTTACACTTGTTGAGTCACTCTTATCCATATACTTCCTGTCGTACCAAAGAGCCTATCATTACATCCTAATTAAAGAACTTTTTGATCATTAATTGAAACTTTGGTGGTTTGTGAATATAGTCCGCAAGCAAGCTTATAGCGAGTCGAGTCAATCGATTAATGAGTGTGATTTATCCTATTTCAAAAGAGTGTTGAGAGACATCGATATCCATTGTGAGGCTTGGACTTAAAAGGGACTATATTACACTTTATTCTCTTTTGATTGAACTTGTTAATTCTTCATGTCATGATTTTAATGTTGTAGGATGACTTAGCATAGTTTGTAGTTATTATTGCTAATGATGTGTTATTGCTTATGTTCGTTTAGTCTTTTTCTAGGTGAAAATTTCTCCTTTTGATTTGTTATTTTCGTTTCTCAGGGACGAGCAACACCTTAAGTTTGGGGGGTTGATTAGAGCTATTTTCACCTACATTTTAGTGTCTATTTATTTGTGTTTTCGTATGATTTTATCCGTATTTTATGTGTTATTTAGTTGTGTTTTGTATTTTTATTGAAATATGTGTGAATGAGCTTAAACCTATGATTTTCACTTTTTATTGGATGCTAGACATGATAAGGAAGATATAGGAAAAAAACGGATCTAAATTCGGAGTTGAAACGAAGGAGAACGAGCCGAAACAAAATGTGAAAAACAGGGGCATGCACCAACACGGGCCGTGTACGGAACACAGCCCTGTAAGAAGTGGCCGTGTGCCGACATCAGAAGAGCCAACACGACCACCCTGTGCCCATGTTACAACACACGACTCGTGTCGCAGCACACGAGCCGTGTTGCGTAATACGGCCCTGTAAGGAGAGGCCGTGCGGCAGCATCAGAAGACACAACACGGCCACCTCGTGGCCGTGTTGCAGAGCACGACTCGTGCCGTGTACATTCCTGCTGAAATTTCTAGATCCTTCTAGAAGCCTCCATAGGGGTATAAATACCCCTTTATTCAACAATTGGAAAAAGATCCGAAATTTCCATCCTCTACACACACATCACACACCATTTCTTCCATTTTCCACCATCATCTTCATCTACCTTCATCCATCTTGATCCATCTCCATCATCTCCATTAATTCTCCATAAAAACTTCATCCCTTCCATTGGGTGTGAGAGATCTCAAGAAATCAAGAGCTAGAGTTGGAGATCCATGAGTATTGAAGATTTCCTACAAGAAATTGTTGGGGAAGATTTACATCTCTCTTGATTTTCTTGTGGATTTAGACTATGGATATTTGTAATGAATCATTTATTTGTTTTGTTGCTTTTATCATGATAGGCTAATCCCTCTAGTGGGGTTAGAAACATGAAGAGCATATTAGATTTGTATTATCATGTGGATTAAATTGGTTTTTGATTTAATTGATGTTGATTTCTATTCATGGAGTTTAATTGTCTTGATGTTGTGATGGCATGGTTTATTATTCATAATTGATTATTGGTTTAATGGATTGTTGATCAATGAATTGATTTATGGTAATTAAATGATATCATGATGTTCATGTATGTATTGCTTGGAGTGAGACGGAAACGGCCCTCTATAGTATTAGGAAGGCATGAATAGACATTGAGTTTGGGTTTGACCGAAAGGATATTTGAATTCAATGAGGGGAACCAATCCATTCGTTGGCCTTAGTACACAAAAAGGGAGAGTTTAATCTAACTAGTACCTAGATGGAAGGGGTTAATGTTGGGCTTTGATCTTAAGTGCTTTTGGGAGTCTAAAATGGATCAACAACCTTTGTAACCCGAAAGGGAGCTTAGGATACAATCGTGATCACCCTTAGTCTACGTCAATTGAGTTGAATTCCTTTTGCATGATAATATGAATCGAGTGTGCTTGGATGTTTCTAATCCCATGTTTTTCCATACTTGAACTTTAGCACCCATTTTCTTTACTTGTCATTTCTCTTATTTGCTATTCTTATTTACTTGCTCTTTGCTTTAGTTGTTAATCATCTCAAAACCCCCCGATCATCTTTACAAAAACGACATGAACATGAGCTCACGTATTTTGCTAGTCCGAACACAACTCCATTGTGGATTGATAATTTTTCTTGGGATATACTACTACAACGATCGAGTATTCTTGCTTGTGAGTGCTACAAAATTAGGCAAACATGGCCCATGTCGAGTTGCTGAGGTCGAATCTAATGATCAAATTATACACATCAGAAACACGTGCTCGACCTCCCATACTGCTCGAGCTACGAAGCTCGAGTCGAGCTTTGCCATAAGTCGTAACTTACCGAGAAAACACAACGCAACTCGAGTCGAGTCTGTGACTCGGGTAGAGTTCTGCAAAGTTTTGGATTTTATTCAGCGGTTATTTTAAAAGGTTCCAGGCCTATAAATACTCCTTTTCTGTGGTTAATACTAGAGGTATCATTTTGGACAGTTTACACACCTATTTTACACCATATTTTCACACACTTACCCTCTCCATTTCACCCATCTAATCCATTTGATTCTCTCACATCTTCCATAATTCCATCAGCTCTCACCAATCTAAGAAGGAAATCTACATTGGTTGAAGATTGTAGTATGATCAAGAAGGAGGAAGTTTACCATCAAAGGGGAGCCAACTTTCCTCTATTTTATTATTTTCTTTATTATATGGCTCAATTGGAGCATGTCATGGATTGTATTGAAATTACATGATTTGTAGTGGCTAGTCCTCATGTGAGGCTAGCAATATGAGTGGTTAAGGACTATGTAGATATTGCACACTACATGTATGATGGATTGATTGTTATAAATATATTCTATCACGAATGCTTGTTTTCTTCTTATGTTATTACTTGTGTGGTTATTTGATCATGGCATGTGAAATATAGGTAAGACCTTGATTTTATGTTATGGTTTAATAATTGAATCATTGATGGCATGAGATGACTCTATTAGTATGACTTCAGATTGAAATACATTCAATGCATGCTTAGAATCTCATGTTAGGACATTAATAAGAATTACTTGTATAAGTGTTTGAACTAATGGAGGGAACCAAATCCATACTCACTTGACCTTAGAAAAAGAAGTTTGGCAAACATCTCTGCTTACTAGAGAAAATTCTTCGTGATAATATCTCCACCAGTATATTATTAGCCATGAGTACTTATAGGAATTATGAGGATTGGAGACATTCTTCAGAGATTTTTAGGGACTAGGTTAGTTGTGAATGACCCCTTAGGTATTCTAACTACATCCTAACTATCTTAGGTGGAATTAGTGAGTGTCCTTAATATCATAAATGGTGTTCATCAATGTATGTGTATATGTGAATCTATATATGCCTTTTCCATAATATTGCTAATCTTACATACTTTTTAGATTGTTATACCTTCATCCATTCTCCATCCCATTTGTATCTTGCTTGTTTGTTTACTTAGTTGATAATTGTAGCATAATTTCAAACCTTATCATTGATTCATCCTTTTAGAGTGAGCATTTCTCGAATACAGATACACGTACTTTCTCCCTTGGGTTCGATATATTTTATTACTTGGTCACCACGTTCTACACAATGATAGAGTACACTTGTTCTTTATTTCGTGCGATCAGTATTCAAGAGTGATTCAGAGATAATTTCAATCTTCGAGCATTTTGTGAGTAAAACCATCACTTGTGTTCAGAAATTATATATTAATGTATTTTCAGCTTGATGACGACAAACAGAAAACTGATGTGGCAAGATGCTGGCATCTTCAGGGAGGAAGCGGAACCAGAATTGTCTATTCTTAAGGGAATAGAATTGACATTTTTTTTCACTATTCCCCTAGGATACTGTGTGCTTGTTCACCTTTTTGTGTGTCCACAAGTGTAGGGAATATGTTGTAGATAAGCGTGTGACCAAGTCTATTATCGAACCCAAAGGATAATTCTAGACTCACTATTTAATCTATTTATGACTATTCTAATATAAGACAAAAAATTTGGGTATTTTGAGAATTATCTAATTTAAAGATGCAGAAAATAAATACTAAAAATAATAAAATAATAGATAAAATTAAATATTGAAGTGTTCAAAAGAGAAGATAGATATCACTAGGAAATCCAGCTAAATTGGTCAAATCAAATCACTAGACAATCAGTTAGAATCTCTGTAATTCTTATGAAAGCAATCACTTAATTGTGTTAAATCCCTTTTCTAAAGTAAACTTAACACATAAATATGGTTCAAACCATCATATGCAGAAGAATAATTCATACTCCCTCTCTAGGTACTTCATGTAAAATTCCATTAAAGGCTAGTACACTAGACTTCCCTTTATAGGTACTTAAGAATTAAACCATATTTCCCACCTAACAATCTAAGAAACCAAATACTCTAGAATGGTAATTAATAGATATATTAAGTATCCTATATTAATTATTCTAATGAATAAAAGTTATATGTTTAGATCTCATTTACCCATAATAAGTTGACAAATATAATTATTATTTAACGCAAACAATAAGCATAAGTATGCAAAAGACAATGATATATATATGCATAAGGACATATCATATAAGACAAAAATATAAGTCTAAATTCAAAGCATTAATAAGGGAATAAGTATACTGCAGGTATCCAACCTATTCTAGATCATCAATTCAAAACAATTTAACTTCACAACCTAACACTATCCAAGAAGTACTATCCCATGGGGTTATAGGAAACACACATGGTTAGGTATGAAAACAATTTCATAGGTCTATAATTCAAAAGCTTAAAAGAAAGAATAAGAAAAACCCTAGATGTGGCGTGATTTTCCGTTCTTTCCTCCGTGATTCTGAATCTTCTTGTTCTCCTTCTCAAGTAAGCAACACCGATGAACTCCCCGGGATGGGTAGATGGGATGGTGAATTGTGAAAAGATGTGAAGAGTTAGGGTTTGAAATACCCCAATGACTCTTTTTATAGTTGAGTACTGATCCTTCACGAATTCTGACTTAAACGTGGGCTTTTTCACATTAAAAATACAAATGGGCCAAAAAAACGACGAAATAACAAAACTGGATCTGGCAGACTAATGGCACGAGTCGTGCGGGCGCCATGCTGTGCGGATTCCTCGGCGCTTCTTGGCGGCACGACGCGTGCATCTCGGCAGCACCCGGCGCTCTGCTCGGCAGCTCTCGGCGGGCACGCTCGACGGTCGTGTGGGCGCCTCTAGGCAGCATGCGCTTCATAACCTGCCCTTCCTTGCGGCACGACTGGGCCTTCCTGGCCGGCACGACTCGTGCCAGCCCTTCTTCTCCCGACTTCGCTCCCGACTTCATTTATGACTTCCGCTTTTTGCTCTTTTTATCTCGTTTTCTACCTAAAAATACGAAATAACACCTCACGTGCATACGAAACACAAATTTATTCAATTCAACCACAAGATGCTCAAATACGGATATAAATCCCATAAAATGGTGCTAAATCGGACCCTAAAATACGTAGATTTTCACACAACTAGGCCATTCAAAATACAATTGTCATTAACTCCGGTCATGCAACTCTAATTACATGCAATAATTCATTCATAACATACAAGTTAAGACAATTACTACCAATCAAATGCTCCATCAACTTATTCTCACGGGAAGTATATCACTCGCACTTAAGTGTAAAAGATGTACACTTATAGGATATGGTGTTTACGCTCAAAGTCAATTTCAGTGCATGCGTAACCATAAGCTTACCAAACGTCTTAAACTCTTCACCACTTAAAAATATGATTCGACAATGGGATCAAAAAGGAATTTTAATAGGATGTAATGTTGGCTCTTTGATTAAGGTTGGAAATATGTGGATATAAGTAACTCAAAACTCAGATCAATCAAGTCGTGATCCATCATGATCTTTCATTCTTCTTACTCACTTCAATTCAAGCACATCATCCTCCTCAACTCCTCAATTTTTCTCTTCCATGGACAACATATATTTTTTTTCCTTCTTTTTTCTTTCTTCTCTTGAGGTACCAGTTTTGGGCACTACCTCACGCATCCTCCATAGAGTACCAGTTTCGGGCACCCTTAGGGTATTTGTTTCAATGGAATATTATATTTAAGCACTACTCTATGATTTTCTTTAGATGCATTTTCAAGCTCAATCACTATTTTAACACCAATTTCATTCCTTCTCAATCTGTTATCAAGCTTCATCAACTCACTTTGAAAATCCATTAATTATCTTCATGATGGACAATCAAGGCTAAAAAAATCATTAAGATAGTCAAAGTGGTTATTTCTCATAGGTTGCCAAAGAATGAGGTTTTAAGGCTCAATTGGGCTAACTACGGATAAAAAATCATATGGTAGGAAATTGTTTGGCTAAGTGACTCATAAATTCAAGGATGGCCTTAAATCATCTCTCATCATCTAACATAACATGTAGTCTCAAGTAAGACAAGAGGCAAGTTCTAGAATACACACACAAGAATGAACTCACCAAAAAGAAATATCATGTGTTTATGTACATGAATAAGGCTCAAAATCTCACATGGGTTTTACAAGTAATAGAGAACTCTTCATGGTAAGTAATATCTCACTAGTACACATAGAACTTCATATCACAATATAACTTAAATACACTACCTTCATCAATTTCAAGAGCATATGAATTTCTGTCAGAAATCTAACAATTAAAAAATTAAAATAAGCACATAGCCAGAAACTCAAACTTTAACACCTCAACTACTCAAAAATCAACACAATCTATCACATAAAAATTTAAAACAAGGAAACGAAGGCACCTGATTTATATCCTCTACATCTTGCAAGCTCCTCGAGTTATTCAACTCGGTCAGGCGTAGACCTCAGATAGAACTCACTTCCCTTTTAACTCCAATATCCTTCATAATCATTAAAGCTCAAACACATCTAATCTCCAATTAGAACTCATCAGTAAAATCATAGGAGAAACTCAAAGATTCAACCAAAAATTAAATCACACCAAAAATCTAGGAAAAATAAACAAAACAAACAAGACACTTGGATAATCGCCAAAAAATTTGAAAATTCGAAATAAATTCCGAAAATTCTAAAAAAAATCAACCTCCAAGCATCACACACAAGTGAATAACACTTACCCCGATACTTCAAGACATTGGGATGCACGTCCACCCCCCAAACTTAGTTCAAACTAAGTGAGAAACTAAGTTTGTAAAAAGTGAATATCATAGACGAAGAAACACCTAATAAAATTTCCTATACCAAACAAACACATAAAAGCAATAAAACAGGAGGGTAAGCCCCCCAACAGACGTTCATGTTTAACGTCGGAGAGTCACGACATAATGCAAAATATGTAGACTACTGATTAAGAGGGCGATCTTCTTTCATCTTTACCTTCCAATACTTTCTCCCCCTCTTATCATCCACACTTACCACCTTACCTTTCTTAGGCACCATATGATTAGTAGAATATCCTTTCTCAAGCTTTCTCGTCTCATTCCTGTCAATCTTCCACTCAAATTTCAGAATCACTCCTATCACCAGCAAGATCAAAGTCTGGATAAAATTTATCACAAAATAAAGAAAGTGAGAAAGGACTTTCAAATTTGTGGGAATCAGGTGGTAAGTTAGGAGGCTTCAAGTAGGCATCATCTCCTCTTTTTTTGTCTACATCCTTCTTCTCAACCTTAACTACTACATCCTCTACCACCTTTATAGGTGTTGTTCCTCTTGTACTTGTAACTGTGAGGCTCGCAGTAGTCGGCTTAAGCTTTCTTGCTAAATCCCTGCAATTAGATTTATGTAAGTATTCAATGTATCCATTAGAAAGCTCATCATACCTATCATCAAACTCAGTAGAAAGAAAAGTAAGAAGTTTGCTTCGGCATTTTTCAACAGGATCCTTAAACAGGATCAAAGGCGAGCTCTCCTCGCGCAAGCATTGAGGCACGAGTCGAAGGGTGCCGACACAACCCGTGCGCCTATTCGGCATGACTCATGCCTGTTTCCGGCGGGAACATCGAAAATTCATCGCGATCCTCGTGTTGTCGAACTCGTCCAGAGTGATCCCCAGGTCTCTAAAACTGTAGAAAAGTCGAAAGAACCTGAAGTTAAGTTGAAAAAGTGACAAATAGCTAAGGCAGCAAGAAAAGAGAAAGAAAAAGAAGTGGAATTTGAGAGGGATATTTGGGGGATTCAAAAGACAAAGAATCCTATTCCGTATCCACAGCAATTTTCTCAGATTGGATTGAATGAAAAATTCAAGAAGTTTGTGGAGATGTTTAAGAAGATCCATATCAATATTCCTATCGCAGAAGCTTTAGAAGAGATGCTCAATTATGCAAGGTTCTTGAAAGACATCATGTCTAAGAAGAGGAGTTTGACTGGGAATGAGTCAGTGAATAAGATAGAGAACTGCAATTCTGTGATACAAAAGAAACTTTCTATGAATTTAAAGATTCGGGAAGCTTACCATACCCTGTGAAATCGAAAAAGGATAAGCTAAGAGAACCTTATGTGATTTGGGGGCTATTATAAATTTGATGCCTTATTCCGTATTCATTAAGCTTGGTTTGGGGGTGCTGAAGCCGACATCTATAGCATTGCATCTTGCTGATAGATCCTTGACCTACCCATAAGGGGTAGTTGAAAATGTCCTAGTGAAAGTGGGAAAGTTCATATTTCCAGTGGACTTCATTGTGCTAGACATGGAAGAAGAAGAAGATGACAGAGTTCCTCTTATTTTGGGAAAGCCATTCCTTGTGACTGTAGGAGCACACATTGATGTAAAGAAAATGGGGATCTAAAGTTGCAAGTTAATGATAAAGAAGTCGTCTTTTCTCTTGAGAGAGTTATGAAGTGGCCTACTGAATATGCAAGAGTGTAGAAGCATCAAAGAAGTAGAGGGAGCCGTGGAGGAGAGCTTGTCTTTGATCCGATCTAAGGATCCTGTTGAAAAATGCCAAAGCGAACTTCTAGCTCTTATTTCTACTAATTTTGATGATAGGTATGATGAGCTTTCTAATGGATACATTGAATACTTACAGAAATCTAATTGCAAGGATTTAGCAAGAAAGCTTAAGCCGACTATTGCGAGCCTCACAGTTACAAATGCAAGAGGAACAACACCTATAAAGGTGGTGGAGGATGTAGTAGTTAAGGTTGAGAAGAAGGATGAAGACAAAGGAAGAGGAGATGATGCCTACTTGAAGCCTCCTAACTTACCACCGGATACCCACAAATTTGAAAGTCCTTTCTCTCTTTCTTTATTTTGTGATCAATTTTATCCTGACTTTGATCTTGATAGTGATAGGAGCAATTCTGAAATTGAGTGGAAGATTGACCGGAATGAGACAAGAAAGCTTGAGAAAGGAGATTCTACTAATTATATGGTGCCTAAGAAAGGTAAGGTGGTAAGTGTGAATGATAAGAGGGGGATAAAGTATTGGAAGGTAAAGATGAAAGAAGATCCCCCACTTAATCAGTAGTCAACATATTTTGCATTATGTCGTGACTCTCCGATGTTAAACATGAATGCCTGTTGGGGGCTTACCCTCCTATTCTATTGCTTTTATGTGTTTGTTTGGTATAGAAAATTTTATTAGGTGCTTCTTCGTCTATGGTATTCACTTTTTACAAATTTAGTTTGAACTAAGTTTGGGGGGTGGATGTGCATCCCAATGTCTTAAAGCACCGAGGTAAGTTTTTTTCACTTGTGTGTGATGCTTGGAGGTTGATTTTTTTAAAAATTTTCAAAATTTATTTCGAATTTCAAATTTTTTTGCGACTATCCAAGTATCTTGTTTGTTTTGTTTATTTTTCCTAGATTTGGTGTGATTTAATTTTTGGTTGAATCTTTGAGTTTCTCCTATGATTTTACTGATGAGTTTTGATTGGTGATGAGATGTGTTTGAGATTTAATGATTATGAAGGATATCGGAGTTAAAAGGAAAGTGAGTTATTTCTGAGGCCTACGCCTGATCGAGTTGAATAACTCGAGGAGCTTGCAAGATATGGAGGAGATAAATCAGGTGCCTTCGTTTTCTTATTTTAAATTTTTATGTGATAGATTGTGTTGATTCTTGAGTAGTTGAGGTGTTAAAGATTGAGTTTCTGGTTATGTTTTTAGTTTGATTTTATTTGTTAGATTTCTGCCAGAAATTCATATGCTCTTAAAATTGATGAAGGAAGTGTACTTAAGTTATACTATGATATGAAGTTCTATGTGTACTTGTGAGACATTGCTTACCATTAAGAATGCTAGCTCTATTACTTGTTAAAACCCATGTGAGATTTTGAGCCTTTAGATCATGTATATAAACACATGATATTTCTTTGTGGTGAGTATCATTCTAGTGTGTGTATTCTAGAACTTGCCTCTTGTCTTGTTTGAGACCACATGTTATGTTAGATGATTGGAGATGATTTATGGTCACCCTTGAATTTATGAGTCACTTAGATAAATAATTCTTGACCATATGATTGTTTATCCGTAGTTAGCCTCGTTGAGCCTTAAAATCTCATTCTTTGGCAACCTACGAGAAATAACCACCTTGAGTATCTGAATAATTTTTTTTAGCCTTGATTGTCCGTCATGAAGATAATTAATGGCTTTTCAAAGTGTGTTGATAGAGCTTGTTAACAGCTTGGGAAGGAATGAAATTGGTGTTGAAGCAGTCATTGAACTTGAGAATGCATCTAAAGAAAATCATGGAGTAGTGCTTAAATCTAGTACCCCATCGAAACAAGCACCCTATGGTAGTGCCCGAAACTGGTACCCTATGGAGGATGCGTGAGGTAGTGCCCAAAACTGGTACCTCAAGAGAAGGAAAGAAATGTATATGTTGTGCATGGAAGAGGAAAATTGAAGAGAAAAGGAGGATGATGTGCTTAGTTGAAGTGAGTAAGAAGAATGAAAGATCATGATGGATGCGCACTTGATTAATCCGAGTTTTGAGTCACTTATCCATATATTTCCTACCTTAACTAAAGAGCCAATATTACATTAAATAAAAGTCCTTTTTGATCCTATTGTCGAATCATACTTTAGTGGTGGAGAGTTTGAGACATTTGGCAAGCTTATGGTTACGCATGCACTTGAACTGAATTTGAGCGTAAACATCATACCCTATAAGTGTACATCTTTTACACTTGAGTGAGAGTGAAATACTTCCCGTGAGAATAAGTAAATGGAGTATTTTAATTGGTGGTGATTGTCTTAACTTGTATGCTATGAATGAATTATTGCATGTAATATGAGTGCATGACCGTAGTTGATGACAATTGTATGTTGAATGGCCAAGTAGTCATATCCTTTGTTTTCCCTTAGATTTTACACACTATCTTTCTTCTTTGTTTGGTTTCATTGTTCGGGGATGAACAACATATTAAGTTTGGGGGGTTTGTTTAGTGTAAAAATTTGCATGTTTTATGGTCCGATTTTGCACCAATGTGTGGAATTTATATCTGTATTTGAGCATCTTTTGGTTGAATTACATATATTTGTGTTACAGATGCTTGTGAGGTGTTATTTTATGTTTTTAGGTGGAAAACGGGGTAAAAAGAGCAAAAACAAAAGTCGGGAGGAGAAGAGCCGGCATGACTCTTGCCGATCAAGAAGGCCCAGTCGTGCAGCAAGGAAGGGCAGGTCATGCCGCACATACTGCCGAGAGGCGCCCGCACAACTACTGAGCACGCCCGCCGAGAGCTACCGAGCATGAGCGCTGGGTGCTATCGAGATGCACGCGTCGTGCCGCCGAGAAGCGCTGAGGAATCCGCACAGCATGGCACCCGCACGACTCATGCAGGAAGTGGCACAACTCTAGCCATTTGTCTGCCAGGCCCAGTTTTGTCGTTTCATCATTTTTTCGGCCCATTCGTGTTTTTAACGTGAAAAATCCCACGTTAAGTTAGAATTCGTGAAGGATCAGTACTCAACTATAAAAGAAGTCCTTGGGGTGTTTCAAACCCTAACTCTTCACATCTCTTCACGATTCACCATCCCATACACCCATCTCGAAGAGTTCATCAGTATTGCTTACTTGAGAATGAGAACGAGGAGGTTCAAAATCACAGAGGAAAGAACGGAGAATCACGCCATATTTTGGATTTTTCTTACTCTTTCTTTCTTAATTTTGGATAATATGTTTTCAAACCTAACCATGTGTATTACCTGTAACACCATGGGCTAGTACTTCTTGGATAGTGCTAGGTTTTGAAGGTTGAATTGGTTTGAATTGATGATCTAGAATAGGTTGGATACCTGCAATATACTTATTCCCTTATTAATACTTTGAATTTAGACTGCACTAGGAAATCCAGTTAAATTGGTCAAATCAAATATCCTTGCCGTTCTTATGAAAACAATCAGTTAATTATGTTAAATTTCTTTTTTAAAGTAAACTTAACACATAAATCTGGTTTGAACCCTCAGATGCAGAAGAATAATTCCTACTCCCTCTCTAGGTACTTCATGTAAAATTCCTTTAAAGGCTAGTACACTAGACTTCCCTTTATAGGTACTTAAGAATTAAACCACAATTCCCACCTAACAATCTAAGAAACTAAATTCTCTAGAATGATAATTAATAGATATATTAAGTATCCTATATTAATTATTCTAATGAATAAAAGTTATATGTTTATATCCCATTTACCCATAATAAGTTGACAAATATAATTCTTATATAATGCAAATAATAAGCATAAGTATGCATAAGACAATGATATATATATGCATAAGGACAGATCATATAATACAAAAACATAAGTCTAAATTCAAAGCATTAATAAGGGAATAGGTATACTGCAGGTATCCAACCTATTCTAGATCATCAATTCAAAACAATTTAACCTTCAGAACCTAGCACTATCCAAGAAGTACTAGCCCATGGTGTTACAGGAAACACACATGGTTAGGTATGAAAATAATTTCATAGGTCTATAATTCAAAAGCTTAAAATAAAGAATAAGAAAAATCCTAGATGTGGCGTGATTCTTCGTTCTTTCCTCATGATTCTGAATCTTCTTGTTCTCCTTCTCAAGTAAGCAACACTGATGAACTCCCCGGGATGGGTAGATGGGATGGTGAATTATGTAAAGATGTGAAGAGTTAGGGTTTGGAACACCCCAAAGACTCCTTTTATAGTTGAGTACTGATCCTTCATGAATTCTGACTTAAACGTGGGCCTTTTCATGTTAAAAACACGAACGGGCCGAAAAACAACAAAACGACGAAATTGGACCAGGCAGACAAATGGCACGAGTCGTGCTACTTTCTGCACGAGTCGTACGGGTGCCATGCTGTGCAGATTCCTCGATGCTTTTCGGCGGCACGACACGTGCGTCTCGGCAGCACCCAGCGCTCGTGCTCGGCAGCTCTCGGCGAGCGCACTCGATGGTCATGTGGGAGTCTCTCAGCAGTATGTGCAGCACAACTTGCCCTTCCTTGTTGCACGACTGGGCCTTCCCGACTGGCACGACTCGTGCCGGTCTTTCTTCTCCCGACTTCGCTCCTGACTTTGTTTTCGAATTCTGCTTTTTGCTCTTTTTACCTCGTTTTCTATCTAAAAACATGAAATAACACCTCACGCACATATGAAATACAAATTTATACAATTCAACCATAAGATGCTCAAATACGGATATAAATCCCATAAAATTATGCTAAATCGGACCCTAAAATACGCAGATTTTCACACTAATAACTGTGGATTCAACGGTTGCTCCAATAGGAAATCTGGATTACCTAAGTTACCTGATCGAGACTCACTAGCGAAGAGACTCGACTGTAGAGAAGACAACATAGATGGCGATGGAAAACTGAAGACGGTTAAGGACAGTAACGAAACTCTATTATTCTTATGGATGTTCATTGCAAATTCGAAGAACAACGGAAGTAGATCCGAAGATGAACGCTGAATCAGAAAAACTTGGGTTTGGTGGACTTTTCTCACATGTAATTTTCATAGTTTTTGCGGGTGTATATCTCTTATAAGAATTGGTAAATGCACAGTTTTCATGTTCAACTAATCATTGCTCTCTCTTAATTGTGTGATTGTGGTTCATTATCAATCCTCGCCTATTTTAAGCCTCAGGTTTGGGAAATTCTTCTAAAGTATTCTATTCATCTATGCAAGCTCTACAGAAAACTTACCAAAAACTCTGTAAAATCAGCATTATGCTGAAAGTGAATGATATATATTATTAATAAATGAAATATTATTTAGGGATGTATTGAGTATTTCAATAAAATATTTTGCAGTGTATCTAATAGTTCTTATGAATGTATAATGTGTACTAGTTAGTAATAATTCATAAAATAATATATAAATTATAAATTATGATTAACTTTAATTATCTCAAATTCTATTAAGATTTATACAATCTAACAACAATTTTCTTATATTAATATTGATAATTTTAAATCTTGTACAATGAAGGAGTTAATTTTAAAGATTATTGTGCTATGTATTTCTTTTTAAAATTTTAAATATGTACATATAATTTTTACATTTTTTTAAAATATACCTCATAAATTTGACCTGTTTAGTTCGAAACTCGTTAGAGTGTGTGGTAGGTTCACCTTTTAATGACCTATTTAAATAAGTTTATTTAGCACTAAAGTTGTTAGGACTGGCTCTTTTAACATCTATAGATGACTACATGTGCAACTTATCAATTTACTACATTC
This sequence comes from Pogostemon cablin, assembly GCA_023678885.1. Classification (NCBI taxonomy): domain Eukaryota; kingdom Viridiplantae; phylum Streptophyta; class Magnoliopsida; order Lamiales; family Lamiaceae; genus Pogostemon; species Pogostemon cablin. Next base: position 22,359,041 of record CM042989.1, on the reverse strand, counting down.
ATATTATTTGATTCCTTTTCTTTTCCGTCTAGTAATATGTGTGTGTAAGACTTCTTTAAAATCTAAGATTGCATTTTATACTTTAGTTCTTACTTTATATAAAAATGCGTGAACTTCATATTTTATTTATGTAATTCTTTTAATCTGATCCATTGATGATAGTAAAAATTCACATAATTTGAGCTCTGATTTCTGTGATAATGATGTATGATTTGATCTTAAGTCGAGATAACTCGAGATATGTAGTGGAAAGTCACGGATTAGGTGCATTTGAGGTCGTTTGAGCTGATTTTTGAAGAAAAACATAACAGAAGTGCTCGAAACCAGAAGGGAAGTATACAGAAGCCTGGTTCAACCAGGGGAGACCTAGTTCGACCAACCACGGAGGTCGAACCATGATTGAACCACAAGCCTGGAGGTTCGTCTGATCGCCGATGGTTGATTCGACCTTGGTTCGACTAGGAGGCACTTGGTTCGACCAAGGGTGTAGGTCGAACCACCACATGTGACATCCTCAGATCCGTATTTTTACACCTTCAGTACATTTTTCACTTAAAAAGCCCATTAGAGGTCCATTGGAAGAGTTGAAAGTATAAAAAGAAGACCATACACATCAGAAAGGTACCGTATTCATTCTACACAACATACATACCCTAATTCCATCTGGAGGAGCTGTGGAGAGAGATTCGTCTGTCAAATCAAGTGAGAGCCAAGTGAAGTTCAAGACGGAGAGAGACACGACGGTGCCCACATCTAGGGTTTACTTCGCATCTTAATTTATCTTATAATTTTCAAGTCTATGGGTAAGATCTATCCAACCACCATGATTGTTCTTCGATCAATCATGGGCTAGAACCGCCTTGGCAGTTCTAGGGATTATGAAGGTTTTATGAGTTAATTGAACTTTCGTGTGTATACTCCGTACAATACTACTTGTGATTTATTTTATATAATACTATGCATCTAATCTATATTAAGAGTCGTTTTGTGCATCCTTAGCTATTATATAAAGTCTGAATATATATCTTGGTTATTGATTGAGCGCGTTCACTGCTGAACAAAATTTCATGTTATGATTCTAAGCGGGGGGGCTCCGAAGCTCATTAGAATTATATTATATAAGTACTTGTTAATTGAATCTAATTCGGGTTAATAAGTAAGATAAAGAAAATAACTTCATAGTACCTATAAAGGGAGATCATATCGGGGTAGAGTACTTAGTGCACGGGAAATAATTAATACTGATAGTACCTAGAAAGGGGGTGAATTTATATCTCTTACTCTAAGGATATCCACATGTGCTACACGCTTATTTACTTGTGTCTATAGAGTAGATTTGCATGGTTTAGTGATGCATCCATATTCCACAAGGCATAGTCGGATATTGATACACAAAAGGGAAATTAACAAGTGAAACTGGATTGCCCAAAGAACTACCTATTTTCTCACTTGTTTACCTTCGTTTAATCCCTAATGCTTATTTATTTTATTTGCTATTTTAATTATTCTTTTAGTAGTTAATTAATTATTCTACAACTTTAGTTGCAAACCTAGTCTTAATAAGTTAGTTTATAATTAAATTGATAATAATACGTCATTTGGGTTCGATAAATATAACTTGGTCACTTATCAAAGCTACAATAACATCCTTCATACTTAGGGATTAATTGTGTGTTGAGAAAACTCTCATCACCCATTAATTAATATATTATACACTTATATATTTCATTAATATTTATATATTATATATATAGTCTTTATAACATACATTTATTCAATTGATTAACTAATTAATAAAAAATTGGGGCATACCTGCCTTTCATGGTACAGGGTGATCAAAACCTGTCAATGATGAATGAGTACAGGTTTAGGTATGCAACTACCTGTCCAGCTCCCAATCCATTGTAATTCTACTAATATTCATAATAATTACGCACGCTAAATGTATATTTAATTGGTCAGCGGCTTGGAGTCATACAACATCTACCAGAAGAGACATATTATTTCGCTATAAAACTTTAAGGTTTCATGGGAAAGCTTGTAATGAGATAGTTCAGAATTCATGGATTCCTTACTCAAGGCTTGTGAAAAATCTGTCAGGGTGTGATTTGGTTCTCTCGAGGTGGAATAACATGTTCTTAGGTAATATCCCAAGAAAAATTAAGAAACGCCCCCAAGAATTTGAAAAGATATAAGTAGGGCCTCAGACTCATTAAGTAATTCAGACCTCGAAGGGCTTGGAAAACAAAGTCATTGGTATCTTGAGGAGGAAGTAGGTATATTGGCTCTAGAGATCACATGTTAACTGGATGAGAAAAGGGAATAGAAACACCAATTTTTTCCATAAAGTTGCTAATAGAAGAAAGAAAATGAATCATATGGCTGAAATTTTTTATGGTATGGGTGATCGTCGTTGAATTCACCTAGTTTTTAAGTTTTTTTCATGTTCGTTTCGTGTATTTTTGTGTCGTGTTTTGTGCTTTTATTGGTGAAAATTTGGAAAATGAGGAACTAATCTCATAATTTACATAAATGGGTGTTATGATGGAGAAAATGTGAAAAAATGGAGAAAATAGTGCGAAAATATTCATTTTGGGCAAGCTGTTACAAAAGTTCGACCAACAGCAGAGAAATTCAATCGAATTTTTGTGCATAAACAGGGGAGAAATAGAGCAGCGCAAGGAGAGCATGATGTAAGAAAAATTTGACTGACATAGGAAAATTCTATCAGTTAAAAATGAGATATTTTCACAAAAATTCGATAAACGCAGGAAAATTTGATTAAATTTCGTGAATTAATGCCAGCTGTCCAGAAATTGGGATTTTTCCCCATTTGTCTATTTAACTCCCCAATTTGATTCATAAAGCAATTTTTCATTCTAAAAAACCGTGAACACACACTTTCACACCATTCTCATACACTATCAACTTCCATCCAATTTTCTGTCAGTTCCACTCATCCTTTGATCAATTTCTATAAATCTATCCACTATTTGTCTACCCATCGACTTTCTACAGAGGATCGTGGCTTGGAGAAGAGGATTAAAGCTTGAAGAAAGAGATCTCCTTAATCCAATTAAGGAAGCATTTTTTACTTTAAGTTGTAATTCAATTGAATTTTTAGCACCAATGGATTCATGTAAGCATGTTTGTATTGTTGATTTGATGATGTTGGTTGGCTAGCCCTTTGTGAGGCTAGCCACATGATGGATTGAGGATTTCTAGACTTGTAGAATTTTAATGGTTTTATTGATTTAATTTTAAAATTTCTCTCATGATCTATTAATTACTTGATCTATATTATGATGTGTGTGGTTAATTTCTCTCAACATGTTATTAGGATGATCATTCCAATTATTTATTTAGGGTATTGATTGAATCATGTTGTGATATGGATTATGCATATTAGTATGAAAAGTGTGTGGTAGCACCTTTGTATGCTTAAAACATTCATGAGAGGATATTAAATTAATTAATCATATTTGATTGTTGATTTAGTGAGAGGAACTGATCGGTGTCATTTTCACATAGATTTTAGTATTTTTTAATCATGTATTTTCTTGTATTTTTATTCATCTTGTATATCATTTGGTGGTGTTATATGAAGATATGGAAATTTGTGCTTTGAAATGATAAATGTGTGATTTTCATGAATAAGTGTCTTAATTGCGCGATATTTATAAATATTTAGAGGACTGGTATTTTGGTATAATTTGTATAATTTTCAGGTAAAAATAGATTCTAGAAGTGATAAGAAAGATGTGGGAAAAAACGGAGCTCAATTCAGAGTTGAAACGAGGGAGAAAGAGCCAAAATAAAATGCTGAAAAATGCATATCCAACTTGTGTACTTTTTCTATATTTGTGTGGAGATCAAGACTAAACGTGTAAAATATGGTTGGAAAGACAATAAAGAGAGGATCGCGTGAGTGCAAGAATCACCGAATCGGAATTCGGATATGAAAGTTATGCGCAAAATTGTGAGACTGCGCTGCACTCGCTGCACCTACTTGACCTGAGCTGCACCTACTCGACCCGAGTTGGTGCAAAAGTTAGTTTTATGATTAGAATGTGTTCTAGAAACTTTCAAGGTGTATAAATACAAGTTTTGATCACATAATATGAGAAGAATCATTCTGGATCAGTTTCCACACATACTAGATACCTAAATCACACACATTCATCTCCATCTCTTCCATCCTTCACTTCATCCATCCTATCCACTTGATCTCCTTAAATCCATCCACAATTCCATCAATCCACCAATCTAAGAAGGGGAATTCATCATTGGTTGAAGATTGGAGTATGTTGAAGGAAGAGAAGGCCTACTTCAAAAGGGAAGCCAACTTACCTTTAATTTATGATTTTCTTCATTATTTGGCTCAATTGGAGCAAGTCATGGATTATGTTGAATTTGTAATGATTTGTAGTGGCTAGTCCTCATGTGAGGCTAGCAATATGATTGGTTAGGGATTATGTAGATTTTTCACACTACATGTTTGATTAAATGATTGTTATGAATATTTTCTATTATGAATGTTTATTCTCATTTTATGTATGATTTGTGTGATTAAATTTCTATTCATAGTGTTAGGATGGCAATTCCAATATTATGCTTAGTGATTTAATTGAGTCATTGATTGCATGAGGTGACTATATTAGTATGTGGGGAGTTTGGCCATAACATTCATATACTTAGAATCTCATGATAGGACATTATTGATAATTACTAGTGAAAGTGTTTGATATGATGAGGGGACCCAAGCCAAGACTCGTTCGACCTTAGAAAGGGAACATAGGAAAACGTCCCTGCCTACTAGAGAAAATTTTTCGTGATAATATATCTATATTGGTATATTAATATCCATAAGTACCTATAGGAATAGTGAGGATTGGTGACACTCTTTGAGTGCCCTTAATATCATAACATGATGATCATCAATGCATGTGTGTGTATGAGTCTACATGAGCCTTTTCCATGATGTGCTTGCCTTACATACTTCTTAGATTGTTCACCTTCATCTATCTTCCATGTCCATTGTATCAATCTATCTATAATTGCTTTCCTAGTTGTTAGTTTTTAGTGTTAAACAAACCCCCTCCTTTATTGATTAGTCCTACTAGAGTAAAACATTTCTCAAACACGGATACATTGACTTTTGCCTTTAGGTTCAATATTTTAAATTTTGCACTTGGTCACTACGGTCTACTACGCAATAGAGTACGCTTGCTTTAATCAATTAATACCAAAATTGAAACCAAGTTCAGGAACCAATCTTATTATCATAGTACCTTTAGAGGAATTGAGAGTCAGAGACAATCTTTGGGGCTTGAAACTTGTTATAAGTTTAGAACCTAGTCACCTTGGCCAAAGGGATTATGGGAAAATGGAAATTATGTGATTGCCTTTATTCCATTGTCATTGATGTTTAGCATTGTAATCTAATAAGTCTAGGTTGTATCCATAATCATAATTGTGGTAAGTCTTGCTCCTCTTTAGATTGTTACTTAATCCATCTACATTTTGTCTTTGCTCTTGTGATCTATTTCAATGCTTTTAATTGTTACTTATTTCTAGTTGCTACTTGTTTTAGATAATTGATAGTTTAATTGCTAAAATAATTCTCAAACCAAAATTGTGTTCACTTCTATAAAGCATGATTAAAAACAAATCTAGATACACTCAAGGTTTTGATCTCCCATGGATCGATATTTTACTTGGTCGTTCACACTACTACAATAGAGTACAATTGCTCTAGGCATAAGCAAATAATTTTGTGATCAATGGGGCTTCGTGGACGGAAGAGGTGGATATCCCAAAGAGTTTTTATGGGCTACTTCACGGGGTTATTTGCGACACAGAGTAATCTAGGAATGGAGGAGGCTACTGGAGCTGTAGATCAAAAAATTATGAATGATATGCTAAGATTGTTGTCATTGCCTTTTTCAAAAGATGTGGTCACAAAAGCTTTATCCAAATGCATCTTTGCAAATCCCCCAATTCTAATAGTATGTCTGCAATTTTCTTTCATAATTATGGAATGTGGTTGGGCATGATGTCATTTCTTTTTCTCTAGAAGTGATTAATCATGGGGTTTCCCCTCTGCCCTTAAAATTCATTGTCATTCTTCTAATCTTCGCGCCCATTATCTTTGTAATGTTACTTTTAAAGTGATTACAAAAATTATTACTAATCGTTTGAAATTATTCTTACCAAATATTATTGATCCTTCATAATCATTTTTGTATTGGGTCAATTGATTACTGATAATGCTTGCTTGCTTTTGAGTTATTTCATTATATGAAGTATAATAAAGCAATAACTTGTAGTTCTTATACTTTCAAACTTGATATGAATAAAGCCTGTCATAGAATCGAATGGTCATTTCTGGAGAGCGCGTTATTTGAAATTGGTTTGGGAATTGTTTGGTGGATACTATTAAAAGATGTGTCAAATTTGGTTCTTTTGTTTTTCTTGTTAATGGGTAACCAATTTTTATCCTTCAAGGGGTCTCCGTCAAGAAGATCACTTGTCTCCTTATCTTTTTTTTTCCTCTGTATAGAGGCATTCTCAGGTTTTATAAAAATGAATATTGAAAGTGGAGTTCTACATGATATTAAAATATGCAGGAAAGTGCCTGTGGTTTCTGTTCACTCTTTTTTCTCTCAAAAGAGTTTATTAACCTCTAGTATAAGGGATCTATTATAGCATGAAGAAAGTGTGATAAAGTTAAATATCAAATCCAAAGGAATAGCGTAGAAAACTAGTTACTGGTCACTAAGTCTAATTGATACTACAAAAAATTAAGGCAAGGCAACCTTTATGAGTCTGGAATTAAATTAAATAAATACTCCCTCTGTTCCATATCTATTGACACATTTTTTTTGGGCACGGAGATTAAAAATATCACTTTATTGACTTTTCAACCTACTTTTTTAGGGTAAAGTTGTCCATTTGTGTTGGGTTAAAATTTGTAATTAACTTTATCATTAAAATTAACAACAAACATTAAATTAACACAAATGGATCAAAATTAAAATTAAATTTCCAAAAAAAAAAGATAATCATTAATTCTTATTTTTAAATGAAAATACAACAATTCCCATCATAAACGAGAATTTTCTTACAAGCATTAGAAAAAATGTGTGGTCAACAATCTACAAACTCAAAGACACATAAAGATTAACTAACAGAAAACACGAGGCCTCACGGGGCATCAACAATCAATAAGCTCAAAAACTCTTAAGACAACAATAATCAACAATTAGAATGTTAAAACCTCACGAGGCAACAATAATCAACAACCATCAATCTCAAAGCCTCACAGGGCAACAATAATCAGCATCTAGCAAGCTCAAAGCCTCATAGGGCAACAATAATCAACAACCAGCAAGTTCAAACCCTCACAGGGCAACAATAATCAACAACCAGCAATCTCAAAGCCTCATAGGGCAACAATAATCAACAAGCAATATGCCTAATACATCACATGGCATCTATAATCAACAATCAATATGTCTAAAGCCTCACGGGGCATCTATAGTTAATAAACAACATGCTAAAGCCTCACAGGACATCAACAATCTACATAAAATATGGTAAAGCATGCATAGTGAACACAAGACATCACAAAAGCAAAAAATTCACATAAATGCCTAAGAGACCTCAGAAGGCATCAAGATTGACAGAAAAGGTTGAAGAGTTATACCCATATATTGGATAGATTTTGGAGAACAACTCGCAATTTGGGGAATTGAACCTTATGGCCTCACCAAGGTGGAGGCGTCTAAGGATAAAAAACATCCACCCAAAAATCTCTAGCGATTAGGTATCTGCTACAACAAGTAGACAATTCTCTGGTGACTAGGTGTCGGGAACGACTAGCTCACACGCCTTCGGTAGCTGAGTATTGTGAATGGCCAGATCTGCTAGATCTGAATCCCCTAAAGAGGATTGTGGAAAAATCGACTCTGACTCACTATATGGGACTCGGGACTATCAATTACGAGATCAGGATCGCCCTCAAATCATTCCATCTTCTCAAACTGGACGGATACCCCACCCTCCACTACCCCTAATGATATATTAAGTACATCGCCGAGTAAATGAGTGTCAACCATACCCGATCTCTGATTCACTCGCCATGGATAAGTATTCGAGTAAATATTGGAAGAGATTTAATTTCTGCGTGAGAGAATTTCTTAGACTACATATCTTTATGAAAGATGGATGGTATGGACATGGGCTAGGGTTCCAACGAGATTAGTCGAAGGAAAGAGAATATGAAAAGGGACTAGGGTTCCGCCGCAAGTGGAGGAAGAGGGAGGATAAACGAGGGAGTGTTCCAAGATTGATGAAGAATAATCCTTGATTTTGGTGGGTTATAGTGAGAGAATCATAACTTAGTTGGGTTAATGAGGTTGGGTTCATTTATTTTTTCAGTCTGATTAAATTCAAATTAAGGTTAAACTAATTTAATTGTTTTAATTTGTTTTGTTTGTGTAATTAAGTGGAGTGACATTTTTGAAATATTTATAGTATTGAGATGTTATTTTGGTAATAAGTTTTTACTATTTTAGGAAATATGTCAATTGTTGTGGGACAACCCAATAAGAAAAGTATGTCAATATCTTTGGGACTATAAGGCATCAAATACCAATAATTTTAATAATCAAATGTTATATTAATCAATTCTCATAACAGATTTTTCTTATAATCATGAAACACATAACTAATTTAAATCATATATCATGCAATGATAAAGACATGAATTAATATATAAAAAAAATCTGAAAAGTAACATAATCATATATTAAACTCATAAAATCAACAATAGAATAAACATTCTGCAATCATATATGAAAAATAATATCTAGGTCTATTAATTAAACATAATTAAACATTTAAAACTCTAAAATTATCCTAAGAAAACTAGTCCATGGTGTTACAAGAAACAACCATGGTGATAAAATTATTATTACCCATGAGTCTATAATCTAAAAAGTAGGAATTAAATAGAAGAAAAATCTGAATGCCAGTGTAATCCTCTCTGTCTTGATAGATCTTCCTTTTCCTCGTTCTCAAGTAGCAAACACAAGACAAGTCTTCTAAGTGTGGGGGTGAAAAGCAGATGATGAGTAGAGATGATAGGTGAAAGTGATGGTGGTGAAGGGTTATGTGATGGATTTTTATCTCTTATGATGAATATAAGTATGGAAAGGAAATATTCATAGAACCAAACTTTAAAAAATGTGAGATATGAGATTATGGAAAAATAAGGAAAGTTTTTATACCTTCATATGGAAGATATGATGGAATCATGAAGAAATATGTGATTAGGGGATTAGTGTGGTCCAAAAAAATATGAAGAAATTGGTAATTTTCAGATATTTTCTAAATTCATGTCACTTCTACACGATCTCACCGTTATGATCTCAAAAACTTCCTCATTCGAACTCTGATTTAGTTAATTCTTGTGCCAAGACAAAGTTCTCCAACTCGACTCGAGTTGCAAGACAAGATGGACTTCTGTAATAGTTCGTGTTGAGCTGGAACATGACAACTCAAGCTAGCTTGTGTGACTACACTATTTCAGGCATAACTTTCATATTCAAACTCTGAATCAAGTGATTCTTGTACCAAAATGATCATCTTTTCCTCGACTATCTTTTCAAATAAAGAAATTTGGATAAAGCTTCATTTATCTTCATCAGATTTAATTTTTTATGACAAATCACTTGATTTTTAATCCGTTTCAACTCCAATTTCCACTTATGCTCGTTTTCTTCTTGATTTTTACCTAAAACACAATAAAACCTCAAATGCAGCTTCTTCTCAATGTATGTAAATATTATCAAAGGTTGGGACTAAATCACAATTAAAGTAAAGGTGATTGCTTTTCTTGGAATTAATCCATAGATGATATGAAAGCTGACATGACTCAGTTAACCACATCTAGGATTGATAGCATATATTTGCAATAAAAATTATAAACACTTACTAACATGCAAAGCAACACTCTATTTCATAAGTGTACGGGATGTATGTAGCAAAGCGGATAGGCAAGGTATTGAATCCACAGGGAATGAATTAAAATCCAATTAATTGAACACTCGTTCAAGAATAAGAAAAATAACTGGATGTTTGAGAATTAAATAAACAATAAAATAAAATAATAAATATGCAATGAATGGACTGAACTAATACAGACTATGAATTGGATGCAAATAAGAGTAATAAAAATAATTCTAGGTATTACACTTCCACTTGATTCGTCATGTTGTGGGTGGAACTTCTTAATTCAATTCTAGCATAATTCCCTAAAGCAAATTGGAATTTATGTAATTAATCCTTTCGAATCTAATCACAAGTAAATCAATCAATGAATATAACAATAATATAAATATCACATAAATTAACTCCCAATAGATTTTTCAGATTGAATTCTCTCACACTTTTTGTCTCATAATAACGATACGACTACTAGATGTGTTATATATGTGAAGTGATCAATATTAACCCTCAACTTTTGTTTCTTGGATTAATAAACAGATATGAGTAATTGGTCGCGAAACAATTAATCATGTAGAGAAATCATACATATAAAAGAAATAAAGTGTTTGAATTAAATAAAGGGTTCACACACCAAAACAATCCAAAACCAAACTACTCGTGCAACCCTAGAATCTGGAAGTTTAAGCTTCCATAAAGAAATTAAAGAAATAAATAAATCTGAATTCAACATGAAATTAAATAAACTGATGAAACCCAAATGAAGAAATAAGCATCGTCTGTCTCTAGACTTTCGTCCTCATTACTCCACGACATTCTTCGAACGCAGACCGACTCTGGACTGATTCCTTGGATGACTCAATGAATGACTTGATAATCCCGCTTTTCTGATTTAATTAGATATTTATAGGAGTAGAGATCTCGTGGAAGAGTGGATTAATGGGCCTGCGCTTAGAGAGCAAGTTTGATGAAGAATAAATTTCACGCATTAAAATTCTCATTAACTTGACCAAACTAATGGATGATCCGACCAAATGATGCTCTGGTTTAGTCCAATGAAGTGATGATTCGATCGAGTTGATGAGCAACTTGACCAAACAACAATGGCCAACTCGACCTGATGATCGTCTATTTTTGCTGAAACTCACGGTATAACAATTAGCATTCAACTCGGTCTAACACAAGAATGGTTCGACCAAACGATGGTTTGGTTACACCAAATGATATTTCCGTTCGCCCAAATGAGGCTTTCGTTCGACCAAATGAGCCATCAACTTGGTCTAACACATAAAACTGGCCACGCAACACCTACTGCATATCATGTGTGTCCATTGCTTCATTAATTCATTATCTCCATGGCTTCCTAACTTTATCAATTCTTCTTCATCAACTAAAATCCTTATTTTATTCTTTAATTAGCCCTAAAATCTGCAATAACTCCAAAATACCCGTGAATTTCTAATATTTAACAATTAAGTATATGACTCCACACAATGAATAAAATCATGCAATAATCAACTATGGAACGATCTATAAAAACATGCAAAATACATGTTATCAAGGATCAAGTAGCATCTAACTGTCCAAAGGGTGCAATTTACAAAAGACTTCAAAGGTGGTTGTCTTTTTTGCTAAATCTCAAAGATTGGGACTAAATTGTAATTGAAGTAAATGTGACGACTTATTATTATTATTATTATTATTATTATTATTATTATTATTATTATTTTGCATTTAACCCTTAAATATACCTCATAGCAATTTATATGTGATCACGATGTAGTTTTGATTTTTCGACAAAATTTAAATTATCATACAATGAGCGATTCAATTTTTCATTTAATTTTAAACCATGAATTTTTAATTATAATTCATCATGCGATTTGGGGTCTTTTTTGGATTTTAGTGATGTTAATAATAAGAGAGTGTACATATAACTATACAAATAAATAAGTCTATAGATAGATAATTAGTATACATGTTTCAATAAATGTTATTTTAGTAACCCACAATAACAATTACATAATATACTATTCAAGATTAGTCTAAGATAATAAATTTCAAATGGTAAGAACTTGTATTCATTTTAAACTTAAAGTATAAATTGAAATGTCACTATAAATTTAAAAGATGAATTATCATGAATATTTTTTAAAAGCCATCATCATAAAAAAATTGACAACTAAAGAGCATATATCTAAAAGAGTAAAACATGTTGAGATTTCAATATTAAAATAAGTTTAAATCATATATATATATATATATATATATATATATATATATATATATATATATATATATATATATATATATATATATATATATATATATATATATATATATATATATATATGGATAAAGGAGTATATATTAGGTGGTGCAGTGTAATTTTAGGGGAAAAAATTCAAATTTACACGTTTACGACAGAGAGGTTTTCTCAAATATAAATAAAATGCGGTTTACGTGAATACTCCTTTCATCTTGTTTAAATTTTTAAATTTTCTTTTTGCATGAAGATTAAGAAATATAATATTTTAATTTGTAGTGGGTTGAAAGATAAAATATTTAATGTAAAGTGAGTAGTTGTATTAGTATTGTGCGTGGATCCTATGAAGATATGTTAATTATCTTTTATGAATCTCATCTACAAAATATGGAAATATAAAGATTGAAATGTAACGGTCAAATTGAATATATATAATGATTGAAATTCACAGAGTTAGTATAATATTAGTGACGGTGTAATTTAATGCGGTTAATTTGAAATAATTTTTAAAAAAAATACTTTCACCCCTACATGTCATTCTTCTTAGAGTTGATATCCTGTGCAGTCATATGTGTATTAATTTTTATTTAATAATGTATATATATTATTTAATAAATGTATTTTTTTATGAGAACAACTATGGTGGAATCAGTTCCTCCAAATGAATTGCTGTGACTTATGGTCTCACTCTTCTTAATAGTTAATCAATAAGTGGTCCCCTTTAATTAATTAAATTATCCCTACTTAATTAATATTATTTTTGTTTTTCTTTTAAAAAAATATTATACTTAAAAGACCATTATAAACTAAACTACAATGATAAAATTAATTACAATTATACCAACCCTAAAGCGGGATATTTGTTTTTGGGTTTAAGTTGATTTAATAAATCAATGACCAGTGTTATTCAGTGTTGTATTTATTTTGGGTTTAAGTAGAATAGGTTTAAATGTCAAATCAAGTATTAATTAAGGTGAAAGAAAATGATAAAAGAAGAAAGAGAAATGAAAAAAAAAAGTTAACGAGTGATAATATTGTATGGTTGATGAGAGTGAAAATAAGCGTGTTTTAATATCCAATTTAACACCTTTTTGATTGATATTGTAGTCTTATATGAGCACAAGTGTCTTATATTCGATATATGTGAGAATTATGTGCACTTGAGGTGTTTTGTTGTATTTTAGGTGGAAAAATGATGAAAAGTGCAAAGTTTGAGAAAATGTGCAATTTGTGCAAGAATGCTGAAAATGTATATCCAACTTTAATAATTATTCTGTATTGTTGTGGAGCTCTAAACTATTAGTGTGATATATGGTTAGAAAGCCACTGAAGAGAGGGTCGTTTTAACGTAAAGAACACCATCATTGAAGGCCAAACGAGGAAGTTATGAGCAAAGTGGTGACGCCGCGCGAGCTGTGCCGAACAGAATTGCAGTACTACTTTCCATGGCTTGTTACACCTTCAAACGTTAGAGTTTTGGTGAGATCATTACATTCAGATAAAGTCAAGGAAAAGAATATCATGTGAGCGTAAAAATCACTCAAATTGGAGGTTGGACGAGGAAGTTATGCTCAGAATCGTGAAGTCGCGCAGCTGTTGGCGAGAATTTTCGAGAATTTCCGAAAACTACCTTATTTATCCAGATCTCTTTTACCAAATTTAACGCATGTCTCTTACCAAATTTGACATATGCCTAAATTTAGGTCCTTTCCAAGTCCTACAAGGAGAGCTCACAAGTATAAAAAGGTGTGTAGATCACATCATAAAAAAAGGGGGAGGAACACAACACAATACAAGAGAGGAGGCCACAACATACAACACCCACAAGGGGGGATCACCCCCCAACCATCATCCTTTTCTCCATCCATCTATCACTTTGAAGATTCGTTTGTGGAATCAATGGGGGGAACTAAGAGGAGAATTCAAGAGCAAGAAGGACGCGATGACGCCACATCTAGGGTTTATTCGTTTCCTAATTTATCTTGTATTTTCTGGACATCCGGGTAAGATCTATCCAACACCCATGTGTGTTTCCTACAACACCATGGGCTAGAGCCTTTTTGGTAGAACTAGGGTTGTGAAGGTTTTATCTAGTTAATTGAACTTCCATGTGTACACTCCGTACAACACTACTTGTGGATTTATTTTATATATGATTGTGCCTTTTTAATCCATACTCACGGTCATTTTGTGCATCATTAACTGTTATGTAGAGTCTGAATACATATCTTGGTTATTGATTGAATGCGTTCACTGCTGAGCAGGATTCCATGTTATGATTCTAAGTGAGGGGACTCCGAAGTTTCATTAGAACTATCATATATGAATACTTATTAGTTGAATTGAATTTGGGTTATTAAGTAGGATAAAGAGAGATAATTTCATAGTACCTAAAAAGGGAGATTATATTGGGTTAGAGTACCAATCATAGGGGGAAATAATTGATACTGATAGTACCTAGAAAGGGGGGTGAATTATATCTCTTGCTCCGAGGTTATTCACACGTGTTACACGCATATTTACTTGTGTCTATAGAGTAGATATGCATGGTTTAGTGATGCGTCCATATTCCACAAGGCAGAGTCGGACATTGACACATGGAAGGGAAGTTAATTAGTGAAACTGGATTATCCTATAGCTACCTATTCTCCTACTTGATCCACTTTCGTATCCTTCGAGTGATAGTTTATTTTATTTGTTATTTAATTTCCAGCATATTAGTTGTTAGATAACCATTAAAACGTAATTGCCTTGTCTTAATTAATTTAGATAATAATTAAATTGATAATACACCGTCCCTTGGGTTCGATATTCACTTGGTCACCTTTCGAGACTACAATTGATATCCTTCATACTTGGGGATTAATTGTGTGTTGAGAAAACGCGCATCAAGTTCTTGATTCCACAAATGAATCTTCAAAGTGATGGATAGATGGAGAAAAGGACCCTTGTGGAGTGTTGTATGTTGTGGCCTCTCTTCTCCTCTCTTGTATTGTGTTGTGTTCCTCCCCCTTTTTTTATGATGTGATCTACACCCCTTTTTATACTTGTGAGCTCTCCTTGTAGGACTTGGAAAGGACCCAAATTTAAGCATATGTCAAATTTGGTAAGAGACGTGCGTTAAATTTGGTAAAAGAGATCTGAATAAATAAGGTAGTTTTCGGAAATTCTTGGATGTTAGGGGTGGGTAATTGTTAATAGGGTATATATATATATATATATATATATATATATATATATATATATATATATATATATATATATATATATATATATATATATATATATATATATATATGAACAATTACTCATATGTACACATTTTGTACCCATAATTATTGTGACATAAATTGATTTAAAAAAAATTACTCTCACATACAAAATATAAAGTAAAATATCAAATATAACCTTAATTTATTATAATCCACTAGCATGTAACCCGCGTGTTATGCGGGCTCATTAATTTTTTTAAAATAAATTAATTTTAACATAATTTGATTTTATTATTAAAACATGTAATTGGTAATTTAAAACGTAATTTAAATTATATCTAAATAAAGACTGCACCTAAATAATTTTAACTATTAGATAAAGTTTTATTTGATCTCCACCATAAAATAAAATTATATAAAATAATGAAATAATTTTAAAAATAATTATCCACCACACTCTAATTTAAATCTATAAACTTTTAAGTACTGCACCCAAAATCACCCATAAATTAATTCTTAAAATGAGTATAAATGTTAGAAAATTTTGTAATAGAGTGTATCTATATTTAGTCATTTAACTATCAAATTTATTAATTTTATTATTTTATTTTCAAATTTAATAGTTTATGAAATATTTTTTTTTAAAAAGTCATCAAAAAAAAGTCATCGAGAATTGTCTTTATTTTTTAATTTTCCAATTGTAATTTAATTTAGTCTTTTATCCATCTATCCAATCATTGTTTTTGTTTTAAGAGTATATGTAAATATTATAAAATATTGAAATTATAGAGTGCTTAATAAATTTTTTTCAGAATTTGAATATTTAAATAAAATTTTGGAATTCTTAAATAATTTATTAAAATTTCATAATTTTTTTTAATTTTCTGAACAATATAGAAAAATACAATAACATTTTCATTATTCAGAATTTAACCTTATACTTTTACATGTTATAGAAAATATATTCATGCAATTCCATCGGAAAGAGTAATTAAGACTTCTATAATGAGTGACCCAGGTTCGATTCTCATTAGGAACGAATAGGAGTGGAGTTATAAGGAGGCTTAGAGAATAAGGGTGTATAGATGCTTGGCGAACTAATTATTAATTATACTAACAACTAAATTTGTTCCATAAAAAAAAAGATTTCTATAATGAGAGTGTCCATCACAAACTTTTCAGCGGCTCTCTAAAACTTGTTGTATCATCTTCTTATTACAACCCCAAAATTTTATACTCCCTCTGTTCAATAATATTTTTCTTACTTTCCTTATTTGTTTGTCCAACAAAACATTCACCCCCAAAAAATGAAACACCACTTTATCCAACAACCTCAAAAGTTACTTTAATTTCAAATTTGTCACTCCTTTTTCACACACACATCATTACTTTATACTTTTTTATTACCTAAAAATACTATAATACCCTCCAAAGTCAATAAAGTTGATCAAAAAGTGTAACTTTTCTTAAACAATGTGGAACAGTAAAAGTGAAAAGTTTTTCGGGACGGAGGGAGTATATGCTACAGCTATATCTTTTTTGCTTTAGTATTATTGCCCATGAATTGAGAAGTTCTATAGACCGGAGACTTCTTTAAGTGGTGAAATAATTAAAAACTCTGCATCATGTAAAAAGATTTTGAACAAAAGCCAACAATGTTATGAAATCTAAGCTCAAAATAGACAAAAAAAAAATTAATGAGAAATTTTAAAAAAGATCATGTGTGCACAATACACCAAAAATGCTGATAGACATCGGTTTTTAACCGATGTCTATTTCACCAGCCAGCTGATGTTGAATCCCTTGATGTTGAAAGTGGGCGCTGATAGACATCGATTTTTAGCCGATGTCTATTCTTGGAAAAGCGATCAAGCAGAGCAATTGTAACACAACTAATGAATGAAAAGCATCTAACATAAATCACTATAAGAAAACACACTTTTAGTAAGAGCCAAATTTGAGTCGTGAGGATAGGGATAAACATACTTTAAACCATAGAATCTGATCTAAGCATGTATACTCCAACGAAACCCGATAGCTTTTTTCAACCATAATAAGACTTAATTACTTAATTCAAAAAATACCAAATTCTCGAGTAAATATTTATTCACATTTTCAACTCAAATAAACAAACATGAAACTATAAAGACTTGTTTGATAACTCCTAAATTAATGGGATGAAAAATATCAAATAAAACACTTTATTATATTCGCATTACATCCACGTAATAAGTTTTCTACTTCTAAAAAAATTATATGTATATAATATAATATGCATAGGCATGAAATTAAATAATACTCCACAAACTATGTACACAATAGTTGAGTCTTATTAATGTCCAAGAGAATTTTATAATATCTTTAATGTTATATTCCCTCCGTCCCGTACTTATGTTCGCCAACACTGTAGATACGGAGTTTAAGAAAAATTATTTTTTGACCAACTTTATTGACTTTTTATGGGTAGTGTTGCATTTTTAGGTAATAAATAAATTATAAAGTATGTTATGTGTGTTAGGTGAGAGTGATATTTTTTAAATTAAAATAACTTTTAAAATTGTTGATTAATGTGAAATTTCATTTTTTAGATGGTGAACATAAGTGTGGGACGAACGAAAATGGAAAGTGTGAACATAAGTGTGGAACGGAGAGAGTATTAGCTAATGTCAACACTTAAAACAGCAGTAAAACTAACATCGATCGACCCATAATCTGAAATAGATAAAAACTTTTTCATATTCCGGCAGAGCTAAAGTTATGGTCTAGAGAGTACTCAATTTAAATGCCCACTCCTATCACATCTTTCACATTTAGATAATAAAACATGTATAGACATTTATGTGATCCTCAAATTGATAGTAATACAGACAACCATACTTGATCCTCAATCACCATAGAAAGGGTTTCAACACTTCATTCCTTTAAATTATCAGTTCTAATATCTAATAAGATAGAAGAAAGAATTAGGAAGTAAAACGTTAGTAAACTAAAAGTAAAAAACGACACAAAATGTAGGACCAATATAATTATCGACAAACTTGTATATAATATCATGGCAACAATTAAGTGACTTATGGAATAAATAATCCATTAACTCCATTATTAACGAAAATCATTTTCAATTAGATTAATAGTGAATAAAGAAAAAGCGTATATCTAATTAAGTTCAACTACGAAAACGATCAGAACCAACTTTTGAACTTTGATTACACTCATCAGATTCAATAATTTCTTCTCGGACACCTATTTCGTATATCTAAATAATAAAATAAAAATATACATATAATTGGCTACATGTATGGACATTATTAGTGAAGGAAATTTCAAATCAAATAGTGAAATTTGAATTCAAATGGACACATCATACACAAAAAAAAAAGTCTGAAAATAGTAGAACAAATATTTACCAACTAATTGACGCATCAACTTAAGCTTTACGCTCGTTATCTATCCCATTACTTTTGTCTTTCAACTTAGATTCTACACGTCCTTCAATCTATTATTGAAATCAATGGAATCAGGGTGTCTTTCGATCCTTCAAAGCTTTATTTGTATCATAATCTGCAACCTGATTTGAACATAATAATGTAAAATTAAGTTTTATAAGAAATCATTCATAAGAATACAAAGCATTAATATATATTATAGGAAGTTATAATCCATTAAAAAAGTATTGACCTGTTTCTAATTTTTCCATTAACATCAGTAGCCTTCACTGATGCAATCTGCAAGCAATGCATGATTACACTTTGCATAGCACCTTCTCATCCAGCTTTCTGAATTGCACAGATATTCCCTTTTGTGTTCAAAGTAAAAGTCAGTTTTCCTCCAGTGACAGCTTCTTCATAATGTGATGGGCCATCAATTACCTAGCTGCTGATCAAGTTAATAAATTTCTTTAGATTATGAATGGGCATGAACTGTTATATAGAAAATGACATAGACGCAATGTGTAATAAAATTTTTGTCAACAATGACACAAATAGTATCCACGTATCAAGATCAAATATACACAAACAGAACTTGCACCTCCTGTGATAATCCAAGAGCTTAAACATCTTGAGAGAGGAAATTGTCTCCTGAAAATTCTTGGAACCAACAGTACAACAATTAAGCAAGAGACAAATTTTGCTAGGAAAAGTTGATAGTTTTCTAAGACTTCATGTAATCTTCCCTATATGTAACAACACAAAATGGAGAAAAGTTATTAACTTTACCCTACACAAACATTGTTGCGTGCCGACTTCCTTTCAACAATGGAAGCACAAAATAACAACTACAAACCAATAAGAGAAAGCATACAATATTTTCAGGGAAGATATATAATAAAGATAAAAGTAAGATAGAATATTAACAATCTGAAGCGCTTTGTTACAACAGGTGATACAATTTTGCTTTCATTGACAAACCAATATATCTTTCCCAAGTGAAATTGAGAAACAATACAACAATTAGATCACAAACAAATGAGCCAACAAGATTTTGCAGAAGTAGCGATGGATAATAATCTATAGGGACTTCACCGTTAGACTGCGTGTCATGCAGATACCTCACTCACTCTATAGATACTAATTAGTATTTAAGCTGATGGAAAACAACACTGAAACAAATCACTTCACATTCATAAATAGATCTCAGATTACGTGATTGATCATTTTCTTAATTAATGCAAGAAAAATAAATTTGTGAATGTAATTGATGTGTAAATGAACAAACAAACAACAACCCCTTTTACCCATTAAAAAAATGAATCAAAGACACCAAGAAACCAATCAAAACATGTTGAATAATAGAAACCCAAATTTTTATTTTTTATTATTTTTTTAACAAAAGGTAGGAATCAATGCAAAGATGGAAAAATAATACCCTCTATATTCAATAAAAGAAACTCACATAAATGTTAACAAAAGTTAAAAAGCACCTAAAATTCTTGTTGTAAAGAATAAAGTATAGGAAAAAAGCTATAAATGTTAACTAAAAACTGAAGTTTCAACAATATATCTTGTGAATCTTAAGCAAGATCTTGATAAGCTCTCAAGAACTCACACACTCAAATCGGTTAATCACTCACGTTTCACTCCGAATTGATTGATAAAACGAAAATGAAATGAAAACGATCAACACAAAGATGTATAGTGGTTCGGCGTAAGCCTACATCCACTTTGAAGGAAAGATCACTCACTAAGATGATTACAAAAAACACTTAAGGAAGATGATGATGATGAACTTATGCACATAAACCCTAATGTGCTTTCTAAGCTTGTAAACTGATATGCTGCTTCTTCTCTTGACTTAAACTGCTATCAATCATGCATATATACACACCAGCAACTAACTGCTATGCTGCATATTGGCAATCCACGTGAAAAGTTTGTTTGTTAGCTCAACCAACTAACAAACTCAACTAACTAACAATCTAACTAACTTGATTCCACCTTCAATGCATGGTTGAGATGTAATCTGATCTGACGGTTGCTTGTTCACGTTCCAACTTCTGCAGCTCCCTTATGTTGATCCTTATCAACACCTTAAACACCAATCATCATCCTCCACCTGTCTTGGTTGCACAAGATCATACAAAACACATACAACAAGTGCATGCATGCATGTCTATACAACAATACTCCACCTTAGACTGCATCATCACAGCTTGTAATCTCCTCCACCTTGCTGCTATTTAAGGCTGCAGCCACCTTCATTTTCTTACTTAGTTCAGATGAATCAAATGTTTACACAGCTCATACTTCTAAACTGGTAAGGCTTTAGTGAACATGTCAGCCGGATTATCATCAGTTTTGATCTTCTTGACAACAACTACTCCTCTATCTATCATGTCCCTTATAAAATATAACCTCACATCAATGTGCTTGGTCCTTTCATGGTACCCCTGATGCTTGAAGAGATGCACTGCACTCTGATTGTCACAATATACCTCAACTGAGTCTTGCTCAATCCCAAACTCACTCAACATACCTGTCAGCCATACACCCTCTTTGATTGCTTCAGTAAGTGCAACAAATTCTGCCTCTGTAGTTGATAAAGCCACTATATGTTGATGTGTTGCTTTCCAGCTTACTGCAGTACCAAATAGGTTGAATACATAACCAGTAAGTGATTTTCTAGTATCAAGATTTGTTGCATAAACAGCATCAACATATCCAACTACTGCCTTATCCCATGTTGCCATTTTCTGAAACTTCAAACCTGCTGTGATGGTACCTTTCACATACATGAGAGCCCACTTCACTGAATTCCAATGTAGCAGACCTGGATTACTCATAAATCTACTAATCATACTCATCACATAAGCTAAATCTGGCTTGCAACATACCATTGCATACATCAAACTGCCAACAGCACTAGCATAGGGTATATTGCTCATCTCAACTTTCTCTTGATCTGTCTGAGGAGCTTGGAGTAATGACAGACTTACTCCTTGCTTTGCTGGTGTTGTTACTATTTTACTGAGATTCATATTGTATCTCTTCAACACTTTGTCCAAATATGATTCTTGAAACAACTTCAACTCTCCAGTTGGCCTGTTTCTCTCAATCTGCATACCAAGGATCATCTTTGCTTCTCCTAGATCCTTCATATCAAACTCCTGCTTAAGTATTTCTTTTACTTCATCTATACCAATTTGATCCTTACAAGCTATAAGGATATCATCTACATACAAAAGTAAGTACGTATAACACCCTTCCTTGAACCTAACATAAACACAACTGTCATGTAAGCTCCTACTGAATCCATTTGATGTAATATAATAATCAAACTTCAAATACCACTGTCTTGGACTCTGCTTCTGACCATACAAAAATTTCAATAATAAGCAAGCCTTATTCTCAGCACCTTCAATACATACACCATCAGGAATCTTCATGTAAATATCTTCTTCTAGATTTTCATGCAAGAATGATGTAGTGACATCCATCTGATGTAACTCAAGATCAAACTGAGTCACTAATGCTAGCAGAATTCTGATAGAACAATGCTTAACAACAGGTGAGAATATCTCATTATAATCAACACCTTCTTTCTGTGAAAAATCCCTTGCTACAAGCCTTGCCTTGTACCTAACACCTCCTTCTTTGCTTGTAACAGGCTTCTTCTTGTAAATCCATTTACAGCTTACTAACTTCTTGTTCTTTGGTCTATCAACAATCTGCCAAGTCTTATTCTTATGTAATGATAGCAGCTCTTCTTCCATAATAACTATTCACTTGTTATTATTATTTCCTGATATAGCTTCATCATATGTTCTTGGCTCATAATTTTCTATATCAGATGCAACATACAATGCATATGATACTATATCAGCTTCCATGTATCTTACTGGGGCTTGATTTGTCTTCTAACCTATCCCTTACAAGTTGATAGGAACTTAAATCATACCTTGAGCTGGATGAGCTGGGAGAGTTATCTTCCTTATTCTGATCAGTACTGTTATTCTCTTCATTACATTGTTGTACTTCCTTCCTTACTTGCTCCATCTGAGGCTCATCAAAGTCTGTAGTGATAGATACTACAGAATTTCTTTCAACCAATGGCATCTTCTTTTCACTGAATGTGACATCTCTGCTAACAATAAACTTGTTAGCTTCATAACACCACAGTTTGTATCCCTTTACTTCTTTGGGATATCCAACCATTACACATTTTACTGCTCTTGGTTCCAACTTATCTTGCTTCACATGAGAGTAAGCTTAACATCCTATTACTCTCAAATGACTGTAACTAGGAGCCTTTCTAGACCACACTTCTTCAGGTGGTTTGAATTTTAAAGCTGCTGATGGACATAGATTGATCAGATAGGCTGCTGTAGTCACAAGTTCACCCCAAAACCCTTTTGTAAATCCTCCACTACTCAGCTTACATCTTACTCTTTCTAACAAAGTCTGATTCATCCTTTCTGCAACACCATTTTGTTGTGGAGTTCCAGGTGTAGTCTTATGCCTCTTAATTCCCTTTTCTCTGCAGAAGGCATTGAACTCTTTTGAAACAAACTCAAGTCCATTATCTGATATCAAACATTTCAACTTCTTTCCTATTTGATTCTCCACCTCAGCAAGCCATTCCTTAAATGCATTGAATGCTTGATCCTTTGTTTTAAGGATCTTAACCCATAGCTTCCTAGAGTAGTCATCTATGAAGGATATAAAATATCTTCCTCCTCCAATAGTTGAATTTCTTGATGGTCCCCATAGGTCTGTATGAACATACTGAAACTTCTCTGATGAAGTATGTTCTCCTGAACCAAATTTTAACCTCTTTGCCTTACTTAAAATGCAGTCTTCACATTGATCCATTTTGCAGGTTGAGCTTATGTCTAGTAGCTTCTGTCTTGCTAGCTCTTGTAACCCTCTCTCACTTACATGAGTTAATCTTCCATGCCACATATGAACATCTTCTTGATCTTGTGAAGTGTTCAACTGTCCAGTAACAACTGATCCTTCAAGAAAGTAAAGATCAGAGCTCTTAACACCCTTCATGACTACTGAATTATCCTTTATGATGGTGAGTACACCTTTCTTCACATAGTACTCACATCCCAAGGAGTCTAACATTCCTAATGATATTAGGTTTCTTCTTAATCCTGGTACATATCTCATATTTGTGAGCAGCTTAATGGTACCATCAAACATTTTAAATTTGACAGAGCCAATACCCTCAATCTTGATGGCTTGATCATTGCCTAACAAGACTGATCCCTTATGATATGGTTTTAAATCAGTAAACCAATCCTTAACTGATGTCATATGGAAAGTGCAACCTGAATCTAACACCCACTGATCTGACACTTGACCTGAAACAATAACCAAAGCTTCAATGTAATCTTGATCCTTATTACCTTTATTCTCAGTTACCTGATTTGCATGGATTCTTCGATTTTCACCATTTTCTGCAATCTTCCTGGCCACCATTGCTTTCTACTTATGACATTGCTTCTTGAAATGATCAGGCTTGTTGCAGTGGAAGCAGTTATTATTTTCTTCATCTGCTGATGTACCTTGATTACTCCTTTCATGTTTCTTCTTATCAACACCAGCCTTCTTATCATTCTTGTTCCACTTGTTCTGTTTGTTGGCAACAAGACCTTCTCCAGCAACTGCATTATCTGATGTCTTATGGAGCACCTTTGCTTTGATTGCAAGAATCACTTGCTCTAGGGAAATTGATTCAACATTCCCATACAACAATGTGTCTCTCAACCCTTCAAAAGATTTAGGAAGAGCTGACATCAATATGACAGCCTTATCTTCACTTGACAGTGCTACATCAATGTTTTCTAAATCATCATTGATCTTATTGAAATCATCTAGTTGGCTTAGAATGGACTTTTCTTCTGATACTTTGAAGGAGTAGAGCTTCTGCTTTGTGTACAACCGGTTTGCCAAAGTCTTCACCATGTAAAGATCAGCAAGCTTCTTCCACATATCCCTTGCAGATGCTTCTTTTGAAACTTCCATTAAAGCTTTATCACCTAAGCATAGAATGATTGCACTTCTAGCCTTTGATTATTGATCTTGATCTGTAGCTAATGCAACTGCATCCACAGCAGCTGCTTGATCTTCTGGAAGTGGTTTAATGGCATCAGTCAATCCTTGTTGGATCAATATGGCCTCCATCTTCATCCTCCACAAACTGAAATCAACTTTCTCTGAAAACTTCTCCACATCAAACTTGGTTGTAACCATGATTCTTTCCTTTTTGATCTGATTAACTTGTGACTTCTTCTTTCTCTTCCCACAGACGGCGCCACTTCTTGTGAATCTTAAGCAAGATCTTGATAAAACAAAAATGAAATGAAAACGATCAACACAAAGATGTATAGTGGTTCGACGTAAGCCTACATCCACTTTGAAGAAAAGATCACTCACTAAGATGATTATAAAATACACTTAAGGAAGATGATGATGATGAACTTATGCACATAAACCCTAATGTGATTTCTAAGCTTGTAAACTGATATGTTGCTTCTTCTCTCGACTTAAACTGCTATCAATCATGCATATATACACACCAGCAACTCAACTGCTATGCTGCAGATTGGCAATCCACGTGAAAAGCTTGTTTGTTAGCTCAACCAAAAGCTTAACCAACTAACAAACTCAACTAACTAACAACCTAACTAACTTGATTCCACCTTCAATGCATGGTTGAGATGTAATCTGATCTGACGACTGCTTGTTCACGTTCCAACTTCTGCAGCTCCCTTATGTTGATCCTTATCAACACCTTAAACACCAATCATCATCCTCCACATGTCTTGGTTGCACAAGATCATGCAAAACACATACAACAAGTGCATGAATGCATGGCTATACAACAATATATAACACCAAACTGTCATTCTATTCTAGAATAAAACTTAAATTTCAACAATATATAGCACCAATCAGTCAACCTAATTCAGAATATGTGTTGTATTCATCGCTGTTTGAAGCACTTTATCATTTAAAAGAAATGAAAAAATCATGTCGTAACAGATCATCAAAAAGTTAAAGAAATGAAATTAGAGATATGGGTGATGGCTCAAAGTACATACCTCTCTCCCGAAACTTCATAAGATTAAGAAAACAGTAAGAGGAAGCGCGCTTTTGACGAAACAAATAGAAATTGGAGTCAGTAAGAAGACGGTCCGTCATTACCATCAGGGTTAGAATCATTTTCCTTGAATCGCCCCAACCCCCGTCTTTATCCCAAAGCTCCAATTTCAAAAGATATAGAATGTTAGAAAGAGGAGGAGAAAGAAAGTGTGAGACGTCTGAAATCTATACTTGGAATACTTTTCCATTTTTTCTCTCGAAACTTTGTATGATCAAGACAACAACAGGAGGAAGGGAGTCACTGTATCAGACGATGAAAATTTGGATCACGTGGAGTGTGAACGACGGCTAGGGTTTCAAGGATAGTTTTGTTAGAAAAATAATTTAAATTGCAATTAAGTCCTTAACTTATCCTCTTATGTAGGAAAAGACACCGAAAATAACAATCCAACTTACTCTAAAGCCATGAATTAATCTTAAGTTGACAAATCAGCATTAGAGAACTAAAAAATTGACACCTAAGCCATGAATTATGCTTAAGTTTGACAAATCAACATAAGAGAACCTTCGTTTATTATATAAAAGATACACTTTTAAACCACAAACTCTAAACCCCTCATCCACTCATTGCCGCCGCCGGACCACCGCCAGCCGGCCGCCGGAGAGTAATTTTTCACTGCACATGACACTTACGATTCACATTTTTTTGTTGCGCACACTTTTATTGCACATAACTTTTGCTGCACACACTTTTTTTACTGCACATAACTTTTGCTGCACACGAACTTTCATGCTGCACACAAACATTTATATATATAGTTAGTAGTAATTTTTTTATATATTTGTATCTCAAAGTAATAAAGAAATTTTTTATGTACCTAGTATATATATATATATATATATATATATATATATATATATATATATATATATATATATATATATATATATATATATCATACAATGCGGAATTATTTAATTATTATTCTTATTTTTTATAATTAAATAATCTGTGTTATATAACGTAACAACATTAATTAAGGAGATTTTTTTTCTTATAACTAGACAATTTCTTTCATCAATGTAAATTTGCAATAAATTATAACATTTGACTTTTGATAGTGTAACGTATAATTAAATCATGTAAAAAGTTAATTTATATATACATATATTATAATTATTTGAAAGAATCTTGACTTGTATTTTTTTTAAATGTTATTTTATAATATAATATAATTGAAAACTATTTATTACTTTTCTTGTCTCTTTAAAAAAATGTGCAACCACTTTTTTCATTGTATTTAAGTGC
Organism: Pogostemon cablin; assembly: GCA_023678885.1. NCBI lineage: Eukaryota > Viridiplantae > Streptophyta > Magnoliopsida > Lamiales > Lamiaceae > Pogostemon > Pogostemon cablin. Next base: position 22,331,693 of record CM042989.1, on the reverse strand, counting down.
AATTATGATCAAAATATGTAACTCTTAATAATAAATCCTTAATTTTACTGTTTGTTTAAAATGAATATAAATATATATATATAAAAAAATCTCAATTTATTCTTTTGTTCTATACATGATTTGATTTGATACTAATTAATTTATTTCTATCAAATGATTTATTTATTAACTGAAATTAATGATACTAAAGTAAATAAGTCATAATAAGTATATAAGAAAACTAAATAAATAGTAAAAAACTATACGTGAACAACACATTAGCGTAAAAGGATTTTTATATAAATATATATATATATATATATATATATATATATATATATATATATATATATATATATATATATATATATATATATATATATATATATTTGATTATTTATGAAAATTAATGTCAAACATTATTTTAATGTTATTTGATATGAAATAATGATTCAATTTAATGAACTTAAACTTTCAATTCTATACATGAATTAGTTTTTCAACCTCTTATTCTCTAGAGGTAAATCGATTCAAAAGTACTTGAATCGTCGATCCTCTTTCACTTGAAGATTACTTGAATCGATCATCTTACTCTTGAAAAATTAATTTTTAAGATGTAAATGTATTCAAGAATAATTGAATCGATTCTTTTCCTCTTGAAGAATCGATTCTTAAGAGGTAAATCGATTTAAGAATGCCTGAATCAGTTCTCTTCCTATTGAAGAATATTTGAATCGATTTTTTAGAAGTAGATCGAATCTCTACTTGATTCGTTCTATCGAAATAAATTTTCATACCTTCATAAATCAATTTTCTAGAAGAACTTGAAGAAAGCTTATATTCCTCTTGGAGAAGTCTTATTTATAAGTGGGTGAGAGAGAATATTATATGAAATATTCTTTTTTCCCTTTATATATATGATTTAATTTGATATTAATTAATTCATTTATTATATTAAAATATTTTGTAATTAATTAATGATACTCAAATAAATAAAAATAATATTGAAAATTTATTTCCCTTGAAGAATCAATTCTTAAGATGTAGATCGATTCAAAAATACTTGAATTGTTGAAAAATCAATTTTTAAGATGTAAATTTATTCAAGAATACTTGAATTGATTCTTAAGAGAGGTAAATCAATTCAAGAATACTGAATTCAAGAATACTTGAATTGATTCTTAAGATAGGTAAATCAATTTAAGAACACTGAATCAGTTCCCTTCCTCTTGAAGAATACTTGAATCGATTTTTTAGAAGTAGATCGAATCATTACTTGATTCGCTTTATCGAAATAAATTTTTATACTTTCATAAATCAATTCTCTAAATGAAATTGAAGAAAGCTTCTATTCTTCTTGGAGAATCGAATGTTTGTATTTAGAATGAATAACCTAAAAGTCTTATTTATAGGTGAGGTGGAAGAGAATATTATATGGAATATTCTTTTATTCTTTTATATATATGATTTAATTTAATATTAATTAACTTATTGCATTAAAGGATTTAGTAATTAATTAATATACTCAAATAAATAAATAAAATATTAAAAATATAATTATTATTAAAAATAATAAACATATTATTTAAAAAAGAAAATATTAAATAAGAAAGTTAATTAAAAGTAAATAAAGAAAATATTAAAAAAAGTAAATCCAGAAAAGGAAAATATTAAAAAAAGTATTGAAAAATTCAAAAAATTGAGAAATTACACGTTACATTGGAGCGCTCTGGGGACGACACGTCAGCAAGAAAAGTTTATGCTATAATATACTTAACATATATGGATTTAAGGAGATTTATTAAATCTAAATTTGGAAAGATTAAATCCGAAACAAACATTTCGGGTGAAATTATAATTATTATATCTTAATCTCTATGAGTAAATTATATTCTAAACCACAAAAGTAAAATTACAATTATACCCTAACCCCTAAAAGTAAAATATACTATAAACCAAAAGGATGAAAATTACAATTATACTTTAATTCCTAAACCCTAGGAATGAATTATACCTAAACAATAAGAGTAAAATTAAAATTATATCCTATTCGTTAACCCTAAACTTTAAGATAAATATATATGCTAAAGTCTGAATCACAAGTGTATAATTATAATTATACAATTAAAATTAAATTTAAAAATAACAGAAAAATAATAAATAAACGAACAAAAAAGACAACCCAACGAAAACTTTGTAAATATTTGATTTGGTGGAACTTGTCACTGTACTCTTTCTTTTTTTTTTTTTTTTAGATTTTGGGCGAGACCATTTTACGATGATCTTATCATATATTAATTAATATAAAAATAAAAATAAAAAATAGAAAGGAATTAAGAATAACAAGGGCTTTGGTTTAGTTAATTGAGGTTAATAAAACTTTAATGAAATCCGCGGCGGGGCAGTCATCTACCCAGGACATCTACGGCAAATTGCGAACGTGAGTATTTTAAATCACGTATTTTTAAATTTTAATAAATAATAATAATAATATTATTATTATTAAATATTCAATTATAATAATATTATTAATAATTAATTATTAAATAGTTGAATTATTTGACAAAGTCTCTTATGAGACGCTACCTTCATGAGACGGTTTGTGAGACGTGTTAAAGTATGTCGATTATTTAAATAAAATATGTTAAATGGTTGTTAATGTATGTTTTTTAAAGTATGTTGGATTATGTATTAAAGTATGATGTTAGTGTGTTATAATTTGATTTATTATCGACATACTTTAACCACAAATAAGCACACTTTAACCACAAATAAGCATACTTTAGTGACGGGTTGACCCGTCTCACATCCGTCTCACCAATAACCCGTCTCACAAGAGACTTACTCGAATTATTTTGCTATCACTTTATCTTGATCGGATATCACTTTATATTAACAATATTATCACTTTTTATTCATTTTACAAATTGTTCAAAAAATAATTTAATTTAATAATTATCACTTTTTCTTTATCATGTATTTATTTTTTATTAAAAATATTATCACTTTTATTGTTTCGGCGAATTATTCGTGAAATAATAATAATTCAATTAAATGGATATCACTTTTCTTTGATTAGGAATAATTTTTTATTAAAAATATTATCACATTTTATTCATTCTATAAATTGTTCGTGAAACAAACTTTCGTAATTAGTCATCACTTTTATTTAAAGAAGATATTATCACTTTTCTTTTAAAATGTTATCACTTTTTTTATATTATAAATTTTTATAAAATAATAAAAAATATCATTATCACTTTTTATCAATTGGATATATTACGTTTTAAAGGTTATCACATATTATCACATTTTATAAATTTATAATATTTAAATTAAATGAATAATAAAACTTGAATTATTACATTTTTTAAAAAATATAAATTAAAAAAGAAAAGTATAAAAAAATACATATAATTCCCAAATAATTTATCTTTCATAATTAATTTTTTAATTTTATAATTTGATATTAACCAAATAAGGCCCTTTAAATTTATTTAAGTTCAATTAATTTTACTCTACAATTAATTTTTTAATTTTCTAATTTCATAACAACCAAATAAGACCTTAAAAATTAGTTAATTGAGTTAATTAATGATCTGTCTCAATCCGTAATAAGACGGTCTCACCCAAGTCTTTGGTTTTTTTTTATATTCTGTAAATATTTTTAAAAGATTAATAAAAAAATGAACAATAAAATAGAGTATAATTTTTTTTAATAGTATAAATATTTTTATTTATTAGTAGTGTTGGTGCAGATAACCGAAGGTCTAATTTCGAAAGAGGATCTTCAAAGTTCAAACATCACTACATCAGTTCTTTTGTTAATCCGCGGAATCTTCAAAACAGCCCACAGGAAATAAATAGTAGCGCTTAAAAGGAAACATCCGAAATGACAGAAATACCCCTCCGTCACCGACTTAAACCTCATGACATCGTTAAAATTAGTCAAACCGTTTTATGAGTATTTTCGTATTTTGACGCCTTCCGTTTTCCAACTCCATCTTTCCCCATTGAACATCGCAGCGAAATTCGTTGGCGTAATCGCGTAACTCTCATCTTTATCGTTAATTAGGGTTTTTATCTGATTTAGCTTACAGAATACAATAAATTATGGCGAAGGGGAGGGGCAATCGCCATCAGGGGAGGAGATCATCGACGGTTGTATTGGTGCTGTCAATGCTGTTAATGCTGACAGTCGTGCTTCTGATGCTGCTCGGTCTCGGAATCCTCTCTCTCCCCATTGGCTCCGATGATGAATCGTTGCCCACCGGAGATCATATTAAATTGAAACGCTTGAAATTAGACAACATGTAAGTTTTTTTTTTTTTCAAGTTCGTTAATATCGAGTTAGTGCATTTATTTTTGGTGGCTGACAGCAGAAAAAGAGGAGAAGGATTGGGGGTAAGAGGAGAGCAATGGTCGGAGATTCTTTCGTGGGAGCCTAGGGCTTTTCTTTATCATAACTTTTTGGTGAGTACGATCATGTATCTGTAACTTATTTAGTGTTTTGATAAATGCTTCAATTACAATGATTTCAGTCCTAAGATGCACACACACAGTCTTTATTTTTCTGATTGATCATTGTGTGTGTGTGTGTGTGTTTTTTTTGGGTGGGGGTGGAGAGGGTATTGTGGCAATTGGTGTGTGAAAAGTGTCTACATGAGCTGAAATTGCTAGTTGTTTTATCTGCTTGGGGTTTTCTATAATGCATAAATTTTACTGGTTACTTATGAATGCCATGTTTTTGATAATTTTACCTTGCAGATAGTGAAACTTGTTTAACTTTCCTACCTATTGTTTCACTTGGCACCTTAAAGAACGGTTTTTTTTTTGGGAGTTAATACCTTGAAATTTTGTAAAATATCTTTAGAAAGCAAATAAATCATTTCGTTGCTTCACTTCTATTTACTACTGTTTAAGTGATTCCCCTTAAAAATTTGTTCAAAGTAATTGTGGACCTTGATACCTTTAAAGAAAGGACTCAATTAAATAGATATTGCTACTCTGTTAAAACATAATGAGCATTAGAAAAAAGAATAAAATGGGAGATTGCTTCAGCTGGTTCGAATGGTATTATAATTCTGAACTATAAAGCGGGCACAACATTTCTTACTCTGTTATGTTTATTTTGTGCTCAAGCAGCCTTTGTACAGTAAATCAAAATTCTTGTTTGATGTGATATAAATGCGACAGTTGATAGAGAACACACATATTGCTTAATCAAATGAAGCGTTGATAATCATGATGAATCATCAATCTTAGTGCTAGATTAATGTAATATCTCATTACTATTGTTGTCATATTTGAAGCCAATGAATGCTTGTTTGGAATGGCATGAATAATAACCCTAAATTGGATTAAATTTATGTACAAGTTGAAATAGGCTTGTTCCAAGCAAAATATTCAAGAAATTTTTGGATAGTTTCTGGTTAGATGAGGTGCAACTTTTTCGTTGCAGTCTAAGGAAGAATGTGAGTATCTGATTAATCTTGCTAGACCCCACATGGTTAAATCGACAGTGGTTGATAGCACGACAGGAAAGAGTAAAGATAGCAGGTTTGTTCCTTTGATTTATCTTCACGATTGTTTTTTCTTTTGTTTTTCATCTCATGGAAGAAGATGGCCCTGTGATTTTGTTTTGCCTATATGATTGTCTTTATCATCTGAGGAAGCAACATCATTTTATAGGGTTCGTACAAGTTCTGGAATGTTCTTGAGGAGAGGTCGGGATAGAGTCATCAAGGACATCGAAAAAAGAATAGCAGACTACTCATTTATACCTGTAGGTATGTGACTGAAATTAGACAAATAGAATTTTCTACCCTGCTTGTTATTTGTCTTTTTTAAATTGTGAATGAACTTCTGCCCAGAAAAGGTGAATAAAAAGTTTATTATATCGATCATTCGAAGTTTTCAGTAGTTGTAATAATATTAAATTCATTGCATGTTTACTGACTATAATTTCAAGGGAAAACCTACACAACTAAGAAAAAATATGCTCCCTGAAGTTTAATATATTGCTACTTGAGTAACTTGACTATTATGTAGAAGGATACATGGTGTAGTGGTACACTATTACAATATTTTTCTTTCAAGTTTCAAGCCAAACATGTGCAATGCTTTTCTAGTCTTTGGCACTTTATATGTTTAAGCATGTTATGTTCTTGCAGTTGGCCCTTCTCTTACATATTTAAGAAGTTGGTCTCCTGATTGTTTACTGCATACTTTGGTTTTGACTGCAATTCTTTCTGTGAGATACTACATGAAATTGTAGCTGGATATCATTATTTTTATGTGCAGAACATGGAGAAGGTCTACAAGTGTTGCACTATGAAGTGGGACAAAAGTACGAGCCTCACTATGATTACTTTCTTGATGAGTTCAACACTAAAAATGGAGGTCAACGCATAGCTACTGTGCTAATGTATTTGTAAGTGCTTTACCAAGGTCTTGATAATTCCACAATGGCTGATATTGTGGTTATTATATTCAGTAAGGCACCTGGTGCAGGTCTGACGTTGAAGAAGGTGGTGAGACAATTTTTCCTGCTGCAAAGGGCAATTTCAGCTCTAGGACAGGTTGGAATGACTTGTCAGAGTGTGGTAAAAGAGGCCTGGCTGTGAAACCAAAAATGGGTGATGCGTTACTTTTTTGGAGTATGCGCCCTGATGCTACCCTGGACCCATCTAGCTTACATGGTGAGTTCATTTGTGCCAACTTGTGACTTCCTTTACTTTGATCCCTCTTACCGACTTCTAATTTATCCCAATTAGTAATGTATAATGGTAAGAGGAGATGCATACTCATGAAGCCTGACACCTACTGTATTCAATTCTACTAGAATCACACGACATAAGTAACACAGTTTATGTTGTATTAAAGATTGAAACTTCTAGGTTTAATAATCTTGAAGTAAAAAATTCTTTCTTAGTCTTGGGCAATAATTCGTGTCTTAAAAGCTATTAGCTTTCTTTCCTAGTCATTGACTTTGTTTTGACTATAGTTTCTGATTTATCCAATATTTGATTTTTAGGTGGTTGCCCTGTAATTAAAGGGAATAAGTGGTCATCTACGAAGTGGATGCATGTTGGTGAATACAAATCTTAAGACTTCATGGTAGGCATGCAAAACTTTGAATTTAATATTTGGTCTTCTTTCTAGTTTTCTTTGTAACTCATGTTAATTTAGAGTTTGACAAGTGGCCACTGTATGAGCGGCTACAATTTGAGTGATTCCCTTGTCTATCCATCAAGCTTTACTGATAAATCTTATTAGTAGTAGTATGGGATTGATGTAACCATGGGGAGGCTTCATTAGCATGTGATTAAAATTTTTTGAGTTGGTAACTGTGGGGTGAATGGCAATTAAGAAAATTAGGGCATGACTTAGGTTTCTGATACAGCAAAGTGCGTGGTGTGGGATAATCCTTTTTCTCTTCTTTTACGTGATTACCCTTCACACTTCCCTTCTCCTCTTGGCTAGTACCATAGCAGTCAACTGTGATCTCTCGAATTTTATTTGCATTACCCACCTGCGGATTGCTGTATTATACTCCCTCCGTCCCAAGATTGGTTTTATCTTTACTGTTCCTCGTTGTTTAAGAAAAAATACTTTTTGACTAAATTTATTGACTTTTGAGGGTAATATGGTATTTTTTGATAATGCATAATGTTTAAAGTATGTTGTGTGTTAAAAGTGATGGCAATTTTTATATTAAAGTATACTTTTGAGGTTTTGGATTGAGATGTTATTTCCTTGTCTAGAGGGTGAACCTTATTATGGGACGGACGAATGAGAAAGGGTGAACATAATCTTGAGACGGAGGGAGTACTTGATATTGATGGTATCACGAAATTAGTAGATGAAGATTGTCATGCTAACCGTTTTGTATTACGTAGAAATGTATACCACATAGTTGATTGCAAACATTAGGCAGCAATAGGGTGTAGACAGGAAATGAAGTTCTTAACATGGGATTTATTGCATCACCCTGGTCCCATTTCTGCCTTTCCTTTCTTTTGCCTTAGTTTTCTCTTAAACTATTGAAGTTGTTACTAAAAAAATGGAACTAACTCGGGATTAAAGTTTTGCAGAAGACAAGATGGATGATTCTTATCATAATGAATAGCTCGTTTGCTACAGAATTTCGGTACTCTTATCCTTGTGATTTGAACATATGCGGAGTTTCAGTGGTAGAGTAGAAGGTTGGCGCAGAGTTTCCTTACATGACATGATAACTTATAGAGGAAAACGAGAGAATGAGTGCTTTGTGTAACTTTTGAAACATCACATAAAATGATTATTTGTTCACATTTAACCTGTATAATTAACACATTCAATTGTTCTTTCAAGGGAACCATATGATCCTATCTTATTTCTTGTGAGGACAAAAATAAATTAATATAAAACAAATACATATCTTGCTAGTTTATGTTATTGTTATTGTTCTGGACATTCTTTTTATGATGGAAATAATATTGATGTTGATATTCCTATGAAGGGGGTTTGATGATTCAAGAGTTACCGTTGATTGTATATTTTGGATGAAGCCTAGCTACTGATGTTTGTTTGTTTGAGATTTATTTGAGTTTTGAAAATTATGAATAGCGATAATTGATGTATGCAGTGGTTTGACTGTTAGATTAGATTCATGTGTAGGAGGTGTAAGTTGATGTGTCTAAGAGAATTTTAATTGATATAAGAAAAGTGATTAAATAGGAGAGAAATATCATTAATTGAGAAGAGAGATTTTATAGAAGTTGGGTGAAGTCAACATAAAACATCATTACCCACCTCTTACATTGTATGTTGGTTGTTGATGGGGATCAATCAGAACCGACACACAGATCGACGGATGTCGATTGAGTTGTCGGTGGGGGACCGACTAGAAGTGACACTCAGATCGAAGGACCGATAAATGTCGGTCGGGTTGTCGATGGGGACTAACTAGAACTGACACTCAGACTGATGTATGTCGGTTGAGGACCGACTGGAACCGATATTCCAATTGACGATCCAAAGAATTAAATGTCAAAGTCAAAGTCAAGGATATTTTTATTCAATAAAATGTCATTTTGGAATTTTTAGTTGGTATTTTTAATCAAAGTTAAATTATTGTTGGTAAAAATTTCCACTTAATCAAATTAAGGTAATTTTGTCTATTAACTCATAAAATAATTTTGATCATTATACCTCGAATGATGTATTTATAAAATATAATTAAAAGTAGGGTTATTCTAGGTGCGCCGTGAAAAAGTATGTAAATTCTAATTTTTTCATTATTACAATGCTGGTTTCAAAAACCAAAACAAATAAAAATATATTTCATCCGTCCGCTTCTAAAATATCCATTTTACCATTTTTGACGTCCGCTTCAAATATATCAATTTTCCCTATTTAGTAAAAAAATATACAATATGGACCACCACTTTTCTGTAATACAACTACCCACTTTATATATAATAATAATATTCCTTAATTCATGTTCATTAATTCACGTGCAAAAAGAAAATGGATACTTTAGAACCGGACGGATGGAGTATTAAAATTATACAAAATCCCTAATAGCAAGGAACTAGGTTTCCCAAACACTAGAAAAATAATAGAGCACTCATTCCACACATCATTTTATTTTAATATCCTTGTAACACAAGTTTACACGTTTGGGCTATGAGAAAAGGCCGCACACTTTAGTTTGCTAGATCTATCCAAATAAGACAGCCTTATCCTAATAACTGAAAATAAAATAAAAATGAATAAAATAAAGAGTGTATATTGGATGCACGTGATGCAAGGGTGCACCGGAGTGCACCATATGTGTATAACTTTTTATTCTATTTTGTATATATGTTATTTTATGTATGACTTTTTATTCAATAGTGTATATATGTTTTTTAATAATTGTATATTTTTTTACACTCAATTTTTCATTAAAAAATCTAACAATTAAATTGTATACATTTTTTCTCTTAATTGTATGTATTTATGTTTATATTTGTATATATGAGTGCACCATATCTTAGGATGCACCCCGGGTGTACACTATAATCATCAAATCAAATCAAATAATAATAATGATAATAATAATTTAAAAAAAAAAACGAATAAAATAACAAGAAGATGCCAAACCGGTTTGACCAATCCAACGAACTAGGGCACACCTTGTGAACCGGGAGTATAAGTACGTGACAAGTACGCAGCAAAGAGGGTCAGGGCCTAACGTAGAAACGAAGCCGGAGAAGAGGGCTTTCCCATTCGTGGAGCATATCGTCATCTTATCCTTCCATATACGCACACATATACACACACTTCTCCTCTCAGGTACGAGTACGTACATACGCATGTAATTCATCTTTCTGTTATTCTGATTTTCTTCGTTTATTCGTTAATTGCGGAACGTTTGCTGTTTAATTTTCACCTCCAAAACCCTAGCTCCCGTTTCGGACTCTTCTGATTGATTATTTGGTGGTTAGGGTAATTCGTTCTGTTTGTTGTTGATTATTTTGTGTTAATCTGTTTTGTTTTTATTTCTTTCCGTGAAGAGCATGGATCGGTACCAGAAGGTGGAGAAGCCAAGAGTGGAGACGCCAATTGATGAGAATGAAATTCGGATTACGAGCCAAGGCAGGATGCGGAGCTACATCACTTACGCCATGACTCTGCTTCAGGTGTATTGTGTATTTTTTGTTTGTATATTTGGTTGTGTGTATTGATTTGAGGGACTGTATTTATTAAGTGATGTGTTTTGCAGCATGGTAGCTGTTTTGATTGATTGTAACGGTAGATTATAGTGTAGAAATTATGGCTGTTTTGGATATATTTATAGATAAATTGTTCATAATTAGCAAGGACAAGGTGATATTTGGATTGCTGTTATATTTCTGCTGTGTTGATTGTTCTGTGTTTATTTAGCTGGAATTTCATATAATATTCATTTTCCTGCATTTATGTTGGAGGTCAAAATGCTGATTGGCTTACAAAGATAAGCAGCGCAAATTTATGATGCTTGTGAAAATTGAAACAAGTGCTAATTACGGTTGTGCATGTTTGTCCTTGAACTTACCTTGCAATCAGATTGTATTGAATGTTAATTCATAATAATCAATTAACAATCATTTGCAACAAATATTGCTGTTAATTTATCTTATGACTACTTCACTTTAAGCAAGTTATTGATATTTTTAGCATCTATAAAGATGCATATCTTTATGGTCGCGTTGTCATGCTCAAGAATAAATCAAATATTTCTACTCAACTAATCCAAGTATATAGTAGAAGTTGCTCAGCAGGAGACTGTTGCCACTCTTAAATTCATGTCATACAATTTATACTTGTTTGCGAACCTTTCTATTCATCCCAAATGTGACTGCATGAATGTGTTTTTTGAACCAGCACTTTCTTTGAGATATCTAATGTACTATGCGATAATTATTGTAGGAAAAAGGGTCGGATGAAATAGTATTCAAGGCAATGGGGAGAGCCATCAATAAAACTGTAACAATTGTGGAGTTAATCAAGGTTTCCTTTATACTATTTTTTTCCATTTTTCAACTGTTGGTTTTGTATTCTGATAGCTATGGTATATATTCTTAATTCAGAGGAGAATTGTTGGTCTTCACCAAATCACAGCAATCCAATCCACTGATATAACAGACACATGGGAACCCCTTGAGGAGGGCCTCCAAACGTAAGATCAACTCAAACATTATGCAAATAATAGATTTATGGATTTCTGTTTTGACATTCTTAAGTGCAACTTTATGACTGGTGTTTATAACGACACTTGCTATTTTTACAGTCTGGAAACCACAAGGAAAGTGTCTATGGTCACTATTACTCTCTCGAAAAATGAGTTGGATAAGACAAATATTGGGTGAGCTACAGATTATTTTTTACTTTGGGTGAACTTAAGTCTTGTTAATTTTGAAAAGAGTTGCTCCATATTTCTTTTACTGTGAAAATGCAATTTTGCTGTTACAGAATTATGCATATCGAAATTGTGAAGTCTTTGTTATTCTATTTTAAATTTGTGAACTCTTATTTTACTTCCATTCTATTCATGGGAGTGGGATCACTCATGTTCTATTGTGTACAACAGGTATCAACCTCCCATCCCAGCTGATCAAGTGAAAGTGTCAACTGAACTTGACTATGATGGAGGTGGTGTGATATGCTCCCATTCTTTTATTATCACTTCTTGCGACACTGGAAAGCATATATTTTACCATTTTCTTATTTTGCAGAGGGATCACCTCTTGCCCGAGGAAGAGGCAGATTTGGTAGGGGGAGGGGGAGACCTCGAGGTCCACCTGGTATTATTTCAACTGATTTACATATTGATCCTGTCAGATTAAATAAATATCAAGGCTCTAAATTTATTTTTGGCTGCATTTTGAGGTATTTCTGCTGTATTTGATTTCAGGTAATGGTTTTGCATCCACAGAGAATGAGGATGGAGGCTTTGATAGAAATCGGGGGTATGCCAGGGGCAGGGGACGAGGTAGAGGTCGCAATTTCCGTGGTCGTGGGAGGGGAGGATACTATGGTGGTCAGTTCGATAATCAGAATGATGCTGGAGGCTACAATCAAGAAGCACCTCGAGGTACTGCTAATTCTTTTTTGGATTAACATTTGAATTTATGGGCATCTAGTTTTGGTCATTTGGGTAAACACTACACTTCTGACTCGGGAAGGTCAATTCTTTCCTATAACTTTAGGTTCCCCACTTCCTTTGCTCCTCTTCTAAAGCCTAATGGTGCCGTTGACCTGTGTTCCGTGAAGTATTCATTTATATCAGTCTCTCTCTATAGTATTTCAAGTCTTTTTTTCCTGAAGGAAAAGTGGACATCTTTTTTGTTTATTTGAAATTCTGTAACCTGGGTTTTGAGTTGCTCTGAAGAAAATTCAGAAAAAAAAAATAAACTGTGAAAGTTAGACATTGTATATTTTCTGTTTGCTGTATTCTCTTTGTATTTAGATATAATGGGCAACTCCTGTGACTGACTCAGCATGCTGATTGTAGCTGTTTCCTGATATTCTGTGCGGAATCATGTTTGGTTTGCTCTGTGTGCTTCTCTTCACCCTTCCTGATGGCTTGATGCTTCTGGGAACTTAAAATTTTTGCCTACTGTCATTAGGGATAGTTTCAAAATTTGTCCGTATGGCCTCAGAGCATTACATACTTCCGTATGAGTTTTGTATTTTCCACACAAACACCTCTTAATTGGTTCAATTTGTAAGGAAGCAATATATATATTTTCATTTTTCTTTTGTATTTGGGTTAAACCTATAGTATAGTTTTTACTTAATCTGATGAATTGGGTCTGTGCAGGTCGTGGCCGTGGGAGAGTACCCCATGGCAGGGGACGTGGGTTCAGATCCAATGGCCCAACAAACGCTTCTGGCTGAGCCAGGGAGACAAGAAATTAATCGAAGGATGCCTGCTCCATTTCCAAGTATTTGCTCTTCAAATATTTTGCTAGAATTAACCCACCGTAGGATGTTACTTGTAATCAAATCATTGTAGACTAACTCGCCGTGCCGCTTGCTTGTGAGTGGTGAGCCTTTTTGTTTGTGTTCGAGTTATTCATCATTATCCCTTCAATTCCCATAGCTTGCTAGTTGCTTTAGTAATCAAGTGTTACTTGATTGGCGAGCAGCACATTCTTTAATTTGTATTGTTCTCATAAAGCTTGATTTATATTTCATAAAACTGATTGTCTAATCATTTCTCTACCTTGATTTTTAATTTGTTTTTGAGTTGATCCAGGCTGGTGATGGAATCCTGAGATTGCACTTGCGTTATTCTCTCTTTTCTTTCTTTCAATTTCTAGGCGTATCAGATAACGTTACAGTTCTGTTTGCTTTGGGCTTGTAAGATTTTTACTTTGTCAAAACTTTGTTCGATTTGATCCACTTTGAGACTCTTTTAATCTTTCATGTAATACAACATATCATACTTGTTAGGGGTGACAATTTGTATTATAGGGTTGTGTTTCGAGTTGACATGATAGTGACACAATACGATAAGAGCAAATCTGAAAATGACACAATAAGGACTTGTTCCGAGACAACGTTAACACGAAAAAAAATTGTGACATGGTACGACAACACCACCATAAGAAAAAAAAAGTATTAATTAAAGAAAATTTATATTTTTGGAACAAACAAATAAAACTAATCGAACTATCAACTAGTAAAATTTTCTTTTGAGCTGCAACGAGAGTTAAGAAAGTAGTTCATTAATTTTCACATGAAGATGAAGAAGAGTGTGAAGTTGGACAAGTTAGAAGCTTTTACGAGCTACACCAGTCCAGACTTGTATGGTCTTCCTAGAAACAACGTCCTATTCTTTCTCATGGGGTGAGATTGTTCCCATATTTGCTGGCGAAACACTTGAGTGGCTACCATCTGATCTTGCTTAAAAACACATCACTTCGTGTCCATGTATAGACTTATGTTGAAAATCTTACTCCACTCGTCCAGCGATTTATGCACGTACAAAGGAAAGTGTGCACAAATTCGCGGGAAATGGAATTGCGTTTGAGTGCAAACCATGTGTCTGATCAAAAAGGACATCAAATACATAATGAGGGATGAATATTTCTACTGTGAATGGCCCAAAAACTGAACACCAGAATGTAGCCATGGATCAAGCTTATTGATCCATGGCCAATCAAGAACGACCCCATAATTGGCGCCCCAATCTAAACGGTCAACATAAGATGTTCCAAGAATGTAGCATGTCCAGCTGAAAGAACCAATCACAGATGAAAACATCGAAACTTCCACAAAAATGAAATCTAGTACTCGTTAAATTTTCTTTTAACCAGTATGATTGTGGCTTTGGTGAAGATCATGAAGGAGTGAATATGAATATATGATAGAGTGAAAGATAATCTCCATGGAAGCACTTATGTATGCCGTAGAAAAGGGGCTCTGAAAAGGGGCTATGAAACTATCACATGTAGAGATAGAGCATCATAAATCCCCTATTCCACTTTTCATGATATTTCATAATATAAAAAAAATTATACCTTACATATGATCAATAAACCCTTAGACATGCAGCGATATTCTAGGAAATTATAATGACACGAGTCAATCAATTAAAGAGTGGAATACAAACACAAACTAAAATAGGTGATCTCATGTCCAATTATTAATCCTTAAATCGTTCAAGTGAGGGAACCTAGGCAGGTTACAAAATTAAAGAACGGGTTTTCAACTCACAAATGCTAATGACAAAGACTTCATATTATGTAACTCAGACACATTGCACGGACCATCCACGATCGATCCCAATGGCCCCAACAACATTGTAAAATTCCCCACATGCATCCTGGATTGTGGTTCTTTAGGGTCAATTGGCTGGATTCAAATTGGGCACTCTTTTACAAAGGGATAATTTCATATTTAATTCCATAAGAATTGTTATATGCCAAAAATGTTCCAAAACTGAGAGATTTAGTCCCATAGGAATTTTTCATGAAAATTTGTTAATAGTTTACAAAATATTCTGAACTATTAACAAGACTAAAATGGACTAAGTCTATTTTGAAAGACATAAAATTTTATAAATTTGGTAATTTATAATAATATAAATTAATTTGGGATGAAATTTTTTGAAAATTATGATTATAATATTCTTATGGGACAAAAACCGCTAGCTATGAGACCAGTGTATTCTTACGGGTCTATAGCTGAACTGCAGGAATTCTTGTGGGAACAAATGTGATATTTTCCCCTTCTACAAATCCCCTTAAATTTGAATTAATATGCAATCGAAATAAAAATTGAAAATTTTCGAGTAATTAACCCTAAATAAAATAAAAGAATTACTACTATTTTCTAAAGAGTAAATTTCGTGTGAACCTAATTCATATCGTATTATTACAAAATTTTTCTTTAATACATAAAAAATTACTTTTTAGAAAAATGAATTATTAATTTTTTAAATAAAAAATAGGAGTATTATTCTTCAACATTCTGTCCAACAAAAATATAAAAACTCACAAATCACAATTTGAAGAGTAATATTTTTCATTAGAAAGAGTAATAGTTTACATCTATTTTTTTTTTTTGGAGTGGCTATTAGCACCCCAAAATTGTTAGATGAACCTCAATTACTAAATGTACCCCAGTAAAATTAAAATTTACATATTTAAATTACTCAAAGCATCCCACACAAAGACAACTTTACCATACCAATTAATCACAAAAAAAAGAAATCCAGGTCATTGATGTCGCGTATACGACAAAACGCCAAAAGATCCCGCTCGACGGAGATATCCCTCCATTCCCGGCGAGTGGCTAGCTCTGGTTTTTTCCAATAATCATATTTTCTTCTCCGGTAAATCCATAAAGGAGAAGGAGAAGATAGTTTCGGAGGGCGGTGATACCTCATATTTCAACATCAATCAATCTGTGATTCTAACACCAATGTTCCCAATCTCAATATTTAGTTGCATGATTTTTTTCAAGAGGTTTCTGAGAGCTTTCAAATGGACCAATCACAAGCATCTTACAAGTTCGACAAAAGTTCTGAACAAACTGAAGCAGAACTATTCTTTTCCGAGCCAAACGGTTCAAGCTCTAATGATCTCAAGGGTGTAGGAAGCAAATAGTGAGAAAAAGATACCCAATTGTTCGATCAGAATGAAATTCATCTGGGGAGACGATTGCCTGAAAGTCAACCCGGAAAGATGACTGTCGAAAGACGGGAAGAAGTTCGAAATGAATGATCAATATAGGTTCGTGGCGTTCAATGCAGGGCCGAGGATATGTTTAGGGAAAGATCTGGCTTACTTGTAGATGAAGTCGATAGCGGCCACCGCCTAGTGGTGGCGCCGAGGCACAAGGTTGATCAGAAGATGTCGTTGATGTTGTTCTTGAAGGATGGCCTCAATGTAAAAGTGTGTTGATTGGTCGTATATAGTCGGGATGACCAATTAAAGAATTTATCGAACCACAGGGAGGAAGGTACTAGAGTTTAAACGATCTCAAGTTTATCGTGATTTTATAAGGACGACGGAATGGGAGGAGGATAAGTGTGCAAATGAACGCACTTAAACTAATGCAAGAAATAAGGTAAAAACACAGATAAATGATGGGTTCCAAATGATGCAAGGATGAGATTAGCCACAATCATGGCATAGATAATAAAGTAATCATGTAATTAATTATAATCTATCATGGACATAGCATATGAGCGATCACTAATTACACCTAAACTCTCTCTTTCGAGATGGATAGGATGTAAACCCTCAACAAGGCTCCCAAAAGCACATAGGATCGAGATCAAAATGAACACCTCCCAATAGATACTAATTACTCTACGAGTTCCCTAATTTAGGTACTAAATCATAGGTAATATTCCCTTTTAAGGTACTATGAATTCACTAATGGCTTGGTTCCCCTCACCTAATCAATCAATCTCTCGATTAAGCTAATCAAATGTTCTATCAAAGGGTTCTAAATCTAGATGGATATCTCTATCTCATTCTAAATTAATGCATATGAGGTGTATGATGAAATGATTTAATTAACTATTCTAAACACACAATTGATTTCTCAATCTAATCACATGCATGTCCATTACAATTAATCACACATATCATCATATACATCAAGCAATCAACAATCAACATTCAATGATAGAAATACACAAAGCTTATTCAAGATTAAAATCAAATTGCATAAAAACTAAATTATCCAACACCAATCATGGAGCTAATCTCACAAAGGAGATTAGCCTATCATAGTCTTAGAGAAAACAACATAGATAATTGAATCTACAAATTCCATGATCAAACTATAAAGAAGTTCACAAAAATTAAAATTAGATTCCCCCTTTGAAGTCCTTCAATGGAGATCTCCTTCTTCTTCTTCTTGCAATCTTTACTCTCTCTTGCTTCCTTGATCACTTGGATGGTGGATTTGATCGAGGGGATCAAGTGTGGATGGATGGATGAAGAATGGATGAAGATGATGGTGTAAAATGGAGGAAATGGTGTGTGATCTAAGTGTAGGAGTGAAACCCTTCGAAAATTCTGATCAAATATTGAAGTATTAGGTATTTATACCCCTTGGGAAGCTTCTAGAAGGGTTCTGATATGTTTCTGATTCTGCAGCAACACAACTCGTGTGCTGCAACACGCTTCGAGTTGTGTCAGGATTTCTGGGTCAACGCGAACTTACGACGGCACACGAGTCGTGTGACGCAACACGGCTAAGGGATGGTCGTGTTGTGCGATCTGATGTCGTCGCACGGCCATCTCTTATAGGCCCGTTTGCAGTACACGGCTCGTGTAGCATGACACGACTTGTGTACTTGAAACGTCTGGCCGTGTTCTTGCTGCCCTGTTTTCTACTTCCTTCTTTTATCTCCCTTCCATATTTTCACTCCGATTTCACCTGTTTTACATACGATTAAGTTCATTCACACTCAATTCCATAAAAACACATAATTTCACCAAATAGCACATAAATACGGATAAAAATATTAAAAAACACACATAAAAAGATACTAAAATCTAGGAAAAAATATCACTCATACCCCCAAACTTAAAGTGTTGTTCGTCCTCGAATAATGAAAATGATAAACCAAGAGGAGTGATTTTTACCTAGAAAAAGACTAAATGAACACAAGTAATAACACATCAATAGCAATAAGAATTTTAAACTATGTTAAGGCATCCTACAACATTAGATTCATGACATGCTAAAAATATTAATAAGTTCAATCAAAAGAGAATAAAGTGTAATATAGTCCCTTTTTAGTCAAAGCCTCATATAGATTATCAATTTCACTCAACACTCTTTCAAGTAAGGTAACAACACTCATCAATCGATTGGCTCGACTCGCTATAAGCTTGCTCGTGGACTACATTCACAAATCACCAAAATTTCAATTAATGATCAAAAAGGCCTTTAATTAGGATGTAATGATAAGCTCTTTGGTAGGGTAGGAAGAATATGAATATTAGTGACTAATCAAGTGTAAGTAATCAAAGAGGTAGCTACTTTCTTCCATTCCTTAATATTTTCTTTCTTCCTTTCTTTTCTTAATTGATCATAAGCACTATCAATCAAATTTCCTTGAATTGAGCTTCTTTCAATGCATGTTTCCTTCTTCAAAATTTTAAATTCTTGAACATATTGTTGTTGATTTGCTCATTTTCTTATTTTATGGTTGCATGTCCATTCTTTTTTTTTTTCCTTTTCATCATTTTTCTTACTTGTTTACCATTTTCTTTTTCTTATTTTCTTTCTCATCAAACATTTATAGCTACCATCTCCTCAATCACTCACACCAACGGGTAAATATATAAGACTCACGTGGGTAATTAAGGCTTGTAATGTGCTTATATCACAATAAATAGGCTTGAAGGCTCAAAGTGGTTGACTAGGGATGATGTTCATGGTAGAAAAATATATGGCAATGACTATAATAACAAAGATGACCTTAGATCATTTCACTAATCTCCACTAATCGGGCTCGTTCTTTTAGTCCTTGAGCAAGTTCTAGCTTATCAAATGCAATCAATCCACTCATGAAAAAATACCATGTATGCACGGTTGAGGCTCAAATTCTCACAAGCTTATACATTGGACCTTAAGGAAATTATTACACCACATTCATCTCGAAATTGAACAAGTTAAATAAAACACGTCACAATTCGAAAGTATAGAGATTCTTAATCATAACTTGCTATCACTTACTATCACAACATGTCATCACTCATATTCAAAAATGACTCACAATATCCAAAAATAAACCACCAAATCAACCCTAAACAATAATAAGAAAACACACAAAACACAAAATAAGGACTCAACAAATAAGAAACTAAACAAAAGCACATAACATGGAAAAACAACAAAACCATCCATCAATAGAAATTTAAGCAAACATTCATATCATTCATGACAATTAAGGTCACAAACATCCCAACCTTGATTGAAAAGTAAACTTCCCAAAAACATCACACATGAAGTAGCATTCTAATCACATCAATCCAAATCATATCAAATTATATTAAACACATAGAAGTAGTAGGGTGTAGAATGAACTCACTCAATAAGCATTTGGTAGTAGAAGTTGTTAGCTCCGAGCTCAATTCGTGCCTCAAATACCCTTCATACATGCTCAACAAAGCCATTAGCTCAACAATTTCATTGAAAATATGGATCATTATGCACCTCAACACAACCAATCGGACCAAAATCCATCCCAAACTCATGAGAAAATTTTTAAAACTATCCAAAAAATACGAAAAATATATGCCTTCAAAATAAACTATGTCATACCACGCCATATCCCCCCAAACTTAAATTGAAACAAGAGTTTCGAGTTAAGTTTGCAGAAAGAGGTGTGACGTACCTACACACTTCAAATCAAGCACCCTTCGCATCTTTAACACGCATCTTCTTCACGAGCACAATCAACCTACATACAAAAAAATTACAAGAAACAACATCAAATACATCATCCTTATTGAAAGCATTAAATAAAGTAATAAAAGATAATGATGGGTTGCCTCCCATCTAGCACTAAGTTTAACGTCTTCAAGCCGGACGATAGTCTTTAACTCATGGTGGTCTTAAATAGTCCTTAGGCACTATCATAGGTTTCTTCTTGAAGTAGTGCCTTGTGCCCTCACACTCAAGCACAAGAACGTTTTCTTTCTTGTTGAATAATTTAAGTAATTATTCTCCGAAGGCGTTCTTCAAAAGGAATGACCTTTTCCACTTGTTTCACTTTTTCCATGGGGCTTTATATGCATTATGAACTTCAATCACATCCCCCGATAAGAATTCGGGCATTGACAAGTGTTGGTGCCCTCTTGCAACCTTTTTCTATAATAACCAAATAAATTTTTATCAATAAAATCATGGAAGTTCTTAAAAGAATTTGAAATTTCAATAGAATGAGAAGGTTTTGGCTTGTGGGGAGTAGCATCCATGATCTTAGTTTTCAGAGGCTTCTTTTCTTCCATAAGGGCATGAATCTCTTCTTGGTTTCGAATCTTGACTTTCTCTACCATCTCTCCAACACCAATCATGGAGCTAATCTCACAAAGGAGATTAGTCTATCATAGTCTTAGAGAAAACAACATAGACAATTGAATCTACAAATTCCATGATCAAAGTATAAAGAAGTTCACAAAAATTAAAATTAGATTCCCCCTTTAAAGTCCTTCAATGGAGATCTCATTCTTCTTCTTGCAATCTTCACTCTCCCTTACTTCCTTGATCAATTGGATGATGGATTTGATGGAGGGGATCAACTGTGAATGGATGGATGAAGAATGGATGAATAGGATGGTGTAAAATAGAGGAAATGGTGTGTGATCTAGGTGTAGGAGTGAAACCCTTCGAAAATTCTGATCAAATATTGAAGTATTGTGTATTTATACCCCTTGGGAAGCTTCTAGAAAGCTTCTGATATGTTTCTGATTCTACAGCAACACGACTCGTGTGCTGCAACACATCTCGAGTCGTGTCAGGTTTTCTAGGTCAACGCGAACTTACAACGACACACGAGTCGTGTTCCGCAATACGGACAATCCCAACACGGCCAAGGGATTGTCGTGTTGTGCGTTCTGATGTCATCGCACGACCATCTCTTCTATGTCCGTTTGCAGTACATGGCTCGTGTAGCACGACATGACTCGTGTACTTGAAATGGCTGGCCGTGTTATTGCTGCCCTATTTTCTTCTTCCTTCTTTCGTCTCCCTTCCCCATTTTCGCTCCGATTTCACCTGTTTTACATACAATTAAGTTTATTCACACTCAATTCCATAAAAACACATAACTCCACCAAATAGCACATAAATATGGATAAAAATATACGAAAACACACATAAAAGATACTAAAATATAGGTGAAAATATCACCCATCATGTGCCCTAGGGATTTAATTTAATTTAATTTAATTATTTATAAAAGGATATTTATGTCTTCTCACATAATCATATTTTAATTATATAAATTATTAGGGTTTGTTTAATAATTTTGGGGGTGCAAATAGCTACTCCCATTTTTTTTTCATGTATTACTAACAAGTAATCTGTAAATCAAGTTACAAGAGTAATATTATTCATTTAATTAAAAGAATAATATATAGTTTATCTATCTTAAGAGAGTATATATATATATTGAGTTGATATTAGGTGCGCTCAAGTGCAAGGGTGCACTCATATATGCATAACTTTTTATTCTATTATGTATACATGTTATTCTATTTTGTATACGTGTTTCTTAATAATTGTATACTTTTTTCACACTAAGTTTTTCATTAAAAAAACTAGCATCCATATGTGTATAACTTTTTATTCAATAGTGTATACATATTTTTTAATAATTGTATACACCCTCCGTCTCTCCCAAAGGGTTATTTTTTACTTTTTGCACGTGGATTAATGAGTATATATTATTATTATTGTGTAGTTGGTAGTTGTATTAGTGGGAGTGTGAGCTACATATTTTAATTGTATTAGTGGGTATGTATGGGTCTCACGTATGTAGAAAGGAAATGTGACTCTTTGGGTGGGACGCCCAAAATGAAAATAAGTGACCCTTTGGGTGGGACGGAGGGAGTATTTTTTTACACTCAATTTTCTCATTAAAAAAATAATAATTAAATTGTATACATTTTTGTTCATAATTGTATATATTTTTATTTATATTTGTATACTCCCTCCATCCCGTCCTAATGGTTATGTTTGCTTTTTGCGCGTGAATTAATGAATATAGTATTTTAATGTGTATTGAGGTGAGAGAAATAATATTTTAATGTAAAATGGATATGTGTATTAGTGTGATGCGTGGGCTCATAGAGAGAGAAGTATTAATTTGTGTGGGTCTCATATGCTAAAAAGAGAAATGTAACCATTAGGATGAGACGCCCAAAAAAGAAATATATAACCATTAGGATGGGACGGAGGGAGTATATTTTTGAAAGTGGTTGCACCCTATCTTAGGGTGCACCCGGGTGCACAGTATAATTAGCCTTTTTTTTATTAAAGAGTAATCAATAAATTGGGCTGTACATAGGGATGTAAACGAATCAAGTCATTCGCGAACTATTCGAGTTTTGATTCGATAAAATATTCATTCGAGCTCATTCTTTAACGTTAACAGTCAAACCAAACTCAATATTTGGGCTCGAATAGTTTATCAAACCAAACCCAAGCTTAATGGTATTCAGCTTGAAAGCTTGCGGACATATTCGTTAACTGCTTGTTAATGGCTCGCGAACGCGTTCGTAAATTTTATTATTATATTTAAGTAGTACTCCCTCCATCCCGAACTTATGTTCGCCGACACTGTAGATACGAAGTTTAAGAAAAGTTGCCTTTTGACCAATTTTATTGACTTTTTAAGGGTATTGTGGTATTTTTAGGTAATAAATAAATTATAAAGTATGTTATGTGTGTCAGGTGAGGGTGGTATGTTTGAAATTAAGATAACTTTTGAGGTTGTTGGTTAATGTGAAATTTCATTTTTTGGGTGGTGAATATAAGCGTGGGGAGGACGAAAACTGAAAGTATGAATATAAGTGTGGGACGGAGGGAGTATATATCATCATTTATTTATTATTATTTAATAATTAAATATTTATATTAAAAACACAAATATGATAATAGTTTAAGTGATTATTTAAATATTTAAACGTTTCTTTTTAATTTTTATTATTATCTTTTGTTGATTTGTTTATTAACATTTATGAAAAACATTAAGTATTCATCAACAAAATATATTTTTAATATCTACGAAAAAAATATTTATATGTTTATGGACAAGCATTCATAAAAAGTTATCTAATGTATTCGTGAACACGTTCGTGAGCCTTATCAAACAATCTCAGTTCGAGTTTGAGTTCGATATTTTTTTTCTCGACGAGTTTGAGCTTGGGCTCAAATTTGATTATTCCTTAACATACGATACTCAAACTTAGCAGTGTTCGATTCGATTACATGTACAATATGTAAAGCTAATTCATTTTTTCTAAACGAGTATAAATATTTATTATAATAGTAGAAGTTAACAGCTATAATTATAATTGGAGAAGGAGTATGAATATTCGTGAGACAGCTTTAAACAATTATTTGCTTGAAATAGTATATCCTTGTGAAAAAAACAAATGCACATCCTGTGCAAAGGGAATATAATTATTGTAATCGATGCGGGTGTACTGTTAGTTAAGATAGCAAGTTGAAAAAAAAGACGTGGTGTTTATGATCTAGCAGAAATGGATTTAAAGTGGAAGAACACTGCCCTTCTTGTGATTGATATCCAGGTATTATTTTCATAGAGATCACATGATCTACATTTTTGTGTTCTTTATGTGTATATAATATACATATAAAATATTGCAGAAATATTTCATTTTGTGTAGTAGTCCGGTGCATCTGAAAGGCGGCGCAGCCATTGTTCCGAATGTTATTAAGGCCGTGGAAGTTAATTCATGTTATTTGGGTACCCTTTTGGTTTCTCTGCATTTAGTTATTACTCATTCTTGATTGTGACTAGACAAAATTAAGTATTTTTAGGGTTTATTGGAATTTCTCATAGATATTATCACAATTAGTCTTGGAAGTATGGCAGCTGTAGTCATTTTTCAGTTATAATTTTCAATTTTGGTCTTTTTTTTTCAATTTTAGTCATTTTTGTTCAAACGATACTCTCTTGTGGGACGGATATTTTGTGAGACAAGTCGACCCATTATTAAAGTATGCTTAGTATATAGATAAAATATGCTAATTTTTAGTTAAAGTATGTCAATAATAAATAATATTATAACACTTTAAAATCATACTTTAATTCATCATTCATCATAATTTAGAAAACATACTTTAA
Source organism: Pogostemon cablin (assembly GCA_023678885.1). Lineage (NCBI taxonomy): Eukaryota > Viridiplantae > Streptophyta > Magnoliopsida > Lamiales > Lamiaceae > Pogostemon > Pogostemon cablin. The sequence continues at coordinate 22,306,846 of CM042989.1, read as the reverse complement.
CACCCATTAAACATACTTTATCTATATAATTGACATACTTTAACACGTCTCACAAGAGACTTTGTCTTTGTATTCAAATTTAATCATTTATGTTAAAAAATGTCCAAAATTGGTCTTAAAATGTTTAAAATTTGAACCAAAAGTAGACAAAAAATGACAAAATTTTGTAAAAAGAATCAAAATTAGGGCTAAAATTGGACAAGAAAGGACCAAGTTAGAATATTGATGATCAAATATGTTGTCTTTGAGTGTTTGATCTTGAGGAATCATATTATTGAATTATGATGCATGCAGACCACCCTTAATGGTGTATATGTTGAGTTGCTTTTGCAAGATCGAAGTAAAAAGTAGTTTTCCTTTATAGTTTCTGATGCTAGATTTATGTTATGGCTTTGCAATTTCTGTTTCACATAGAAGAATGACTTGCATTGTGAATAGTTGAGGAAATGGAACTTCTTTTTCCTTTGAAACTTTGAGTAGTCATAAAAATGGAAGTACGTAATGATACACACTCATAGGTTGTTCGTGAGAATGACCCTTTGGGCAGAGACGTGGAACTATTTCGTAGGCATTTATGCTCCGACAATCAACCTAAACCAGCTTCAAAAGGTAGTGTGGGTGCGGAGTTGGTTGACCGGCTAGTGATGAAAGATGATGACTATAAGCTAGTGAAGACTAGATTTAGTATCCTTATTCGTATCTTCAGGGTGCTGGAATTAATAACTTAGTAATCACTGGTAATATATATCATTTACCTTATTGTGAATCTTAAGATACTGATAGAGATGATGATGAGAGCTGTTTAATGTTTTTAGGTGTTCAAACACCAAACTGTGTTCGATGCAGTTTCATTGGATTATTGTGAAGTTACTCTAATAGTAGACGCGACTGCTACTGCTACGCCTGACGTGCACACCGGTAATAGCCCGGAAACTACTTATTGGATTATTTATGGTATTCTACTGAGTATGATTTCACTCTCTTTTTGTGAAGATAGACCTGCATGCATATGTGTTTGTGTGTGGCAGGAGCATGTGTGTGTGTGTTGCAGTTGGGAAAACAAGTGCTACATATGGAGATTGTTTATTGGTCGATCAAATGATTAGAGGATCGCGTACATTGGCCGTTAGATCAGCCTTGGAACTGAAGGATCAGTTGGTTAGCATGGCAGCTGGATGATACCAGAAGCATTGATAGAAGCTTCCAAACTGTTAGAAGATCAGTTAGTTGTAACTGATTCAGTTGAGCATGCATTTGATTGTATGAAAGGGAATCAAGGTGCTGATTTCACGTTCATATAAATGAAAGAGCTGGAAGTCAGTTCATCATCTTCATCACACCATCTTCACGCATCAGTTTAGGGTTAAGCATCAAGAATTAAGGTTTGTGAGTGTGCTTGTAAGCTTGCAACCTTCATCATTGTTTAGTAAATTCTTTTCTTAGGAAAGTGGATGTAGGCTTACGCCGAACCACTATATATCTTCGTGTTGATCTCTTTCATTTCATTCCTCGTTCATCAATCGATTCTTGAGTGAAACGTGAGTGATCAAATGTCTAAGTGAGTGCAAGCTCTTGAGTATTCTTCATCAAGTGTTTGTTTAAGTTCATAAGAAGTGGTGCCGTCTGTGGGAAGAAGAAAGAGCAGCCACAAGCAATAAGATCAGAAGGGAAGAATCATGGTTACAACCAAGTTTGATGTGGAGAAGTTTTCAGAGAAAGTTGATTTCAGTTTGTGGAGGATGAAGATTGAGGACATACTGATCCAACAAGGGCTGGCTGATGCAATCAAACTGCTACCAGCAGACCTAGCAGCTGCTGTGGATACAGTTGCATTAGCTGCAGATCAAGATCAACAATCAAAGGCTAGAAGTGAAATCATTTTATGCTTAGGTGATAAAGCTTTAAAGGAAGTTTCAAAGAAAGCATCTGCAAGGGATATGTGGAAGAAGCTTGTTGATCTTTACATGGTGAAGACATTGGCAAACCGGCTGTACACCAAGCAGAAGCTCTACTCCTTCAAAGTATCAGTAGATAAGTCCATTCTAAGCCAACTAGATGAGTTCAATAAGATTATTGATGATTTAGAGAACATTGATGTAGCACTGTCAAGTTAAGATAAGGCTGTCATATTGATGTCAGCTCTTTCTAAATTCTTTGAAGGGTTGAGAGACACATTGTTATATGGAAATGTTGAATCAATCTCCCTGGAGCAAGTAATTCTAGCAATCAAAGCAAAGGTGCTCCATAAGACATTAGATAATGCAGTTGCTGGAGAAGGCCTTGTTGCCAACAAATAGAATAAATGGAACAAGAATGATAAGAAGGCTGGTGCTGATAAGAAGAAATATGAAAGAAGTAATCAAGGTACATCAACAGATGAAGAAAACAATAACTGCTTCCACTGCAACAAGCCTGGTCATTTCAAGAAGTAATGTCATAAGTGGAAAACATTGGTGGCCAGGAAGATTGCTGAAAAAGGTGAAAATCAAAGAATCCATGCCAATCAGGTGACTGAAAATAGAGGTAACAAGGATCAAGACTACATTGAAGCTTTGGTTGTTGTTTTTGGTCAAGTGTCAGATTAGTGGGTGTTAGATTCAGGTTGCACTTTTCATATGACATCAGTTAAGGATTGGTTTACTGATTTAAAACCATATCATGAGGGATCAGTCTTGCTAGGCAATGATCAAGCCATCAAGATTGAGGGTATTAGCTCTGTTAAATTCAGAATGTTTGATGGATCCATTAAGTTGCTCACAAATGTGAGGTATGTACCAGGATTGAGAAGGAATCTGATATCATTAGGAATGTTAGACACCTTGGGATGTGAGTATCATGTAAATAAAGGTATACTCACTATCATAAAGGATAAGTCAGTTGTAATGAAAGGTGTTAAGAGCTCTGATCTTTATTTTCTTGAAGGATCAGTTGTTTTTGGGCAGTTGAACACTTCTCAAGATCAAGAAGATGTTCATTTGTGGCATGGAAGACTAGCTCATGTAAGTGAGAGAGGGTTACAAGCGCTAGCAAGACAGAAGCTACTAGATATAAGTTCAACCTGTAAGATGGATCAATGTGAAGATTGTATTCTAAGCAAGGCAAAGAGATTGAAATTTGGTTCAGGAGAACATACTTCATCAGAGAAGCTTCAGTATGTTCATACAGATCTATGGGGACCATCAAGAAATCCAACTATTGGAGGAGGAAGATATTTTATATCCTTCATAGATGACTACTCTAGGAAGCTATGGGTTAAGATCCTTAAAACAAAGGATCAAGCATTCACTGCATTTAAGGAATGGTTTGCTGAGGTGGAGAATCAAACAGGAAAGAAGTTTAAATGTTTGAGATTAGAAAATGGGCTTGAGTTTGTTTCAGAAGAGTTCAATGCCTTCTGCAGAAAAAAGGGAATTAAGAGGCACAAGACTACACCTGGAACTCCACAACAAAATGGTGTTGCAGAAAGGATGAATCAGACATTGGTAGAAAGAGTAAGGTGTATGCTAAGTAGTGGAGGATTTATAAAAGGGTTTTGGGATGAACTTGTGACTACATCAGCCTATCTGATCAACCTATGTCCATCAGCAGTTTTAAAATTCAAACCACCTGAAGAAGTGTGGTCTGGAAAGGCACCTAGTTACAGCCATTTGAGAGTAATAGGGTGTCAGGCTTACTCCCATGTGAGGCAAGATAAGTTGGAACCAAGAGCAGTCTAATGTGTAATAGTTGGATACCCTAAAGAAGTAAAAGGATACAGACTGTGGTGTTATGAAGCTAACAAGTTTATTGTTAGCAGAGATGTCACATTCAGTGAAAAGAAGATGCCATTAGTTGAAAGAAATTCTGTAGTATCTATTACTACAGACTTTGATGAGCCTCAGGTGGAGCAAGCTAGGAAGGAAGTACAGCAATGTAATGAAGAGTATAACAGTGCTGATCAGAATAAGGAAGATAGGTCTCCTAGCTCATCCAGCTCAAGGTATGATTTAAGTTCCTATCAACTTGTAAGGGATAGGTTAAGAAGACAAATTAAAGCTCCAGTAAGATACATGGAAGCTGATATAGTATCATATGTACTGTATGTTGCATCTGATATAGAAAATTATGAGCCAAGAACATATGATGAAGCTATATCAGGAAATGACAATAATAAGTGGATAGTTGCTATGGAAGAAGAGCTGCTATCATTACATAAGAACAAGACTTGGCAGATTGTTGACAGACCAAAGAATAAGAAGTTAGTAAGCTGTAAATGGATCTACAAGAAGAGCCTGTTACAAGCAAAGAAGGAGGTGTTAGGTACAAGGCAAGGCTTGTAGCAAGAGGTTTCTCACAGAAAGAAGGTGTTGATTATAATGAGATATTCTCACCTGTTGTTATACATTGTTCTATCAGAATTCTGCTGGCATTAGTGACTCAGTTTGATCTTGAGTTACATCAGATGGATGTCACTACTGTATTCTTGCATGGTAATCTAGAAGAGGATATCTACATGAAGATTCCTGATGGTGTAAGTGTTGAAGGGGCTGAGAATATGGCTTGTTTACTGTTGAAATCTTTGTATGGTCTGAAACAAAGTCCAAGTCAGTGGCATTTGAAGTTTGATGATTATATTACATCAAATGGATTCAGCAGGAGCCTACATGACAGTTGTGTTTATGTTAGGTTCAAGGAAGGGTGCTATACATACTTACTTTTGTATGTAGATGATATCCTTATAGCTTGTAAGGATCAAGCTGGTATAGATGAAGTAAAGGGGATACTTAAGCATGAGTTTGATATGAAGGATCTAGGAGAAGCAAAGGTGATTCTTGGTATGCAGATTGAGAGAAATAGTTTAGCTGGTGAGCTAAAGTTGTTCCAAGAATCATACTTAGACAAAGTGTTGAAGAGATACAATATGAATCTCTGCAAAACAGTGACTACACCAGCAAAGCAAGGAGTGAGTCTGTCATTACTCCAAGCTCCTCAGATAGATCAAGAGAAGGTTGAAATGAGAAATATTCCCTATGCTAGTGCTGTTGGCAGTTTAATGTATGCAATGGTATGTTGCAGGCCAGACTTAGCTTATGTGATGAGCATGATTAGTAGGTTTATGAGTAATCCAGGTCTGCTACATTGGAGTTCAGTGAAGTGGGCTCTCAGGTATGTGAAAGGAACCATCACAGCAGGCTTGAAGTTTCAGAAAATGGCAACATGGGATAAAGCAGTAGTTGGATATGTTGATGCTGATTGTGCAGCAAATCTTGATACTAGAAAGTCACTTACTGGTTACATATTCAATCTATTTGGTACTGCAGTAAGCTGGAAAGCAACTCATCAACATATAGTGGCTCTATCAACTACAGAGGCAGAATTTGTTGCACTCACAGAAGCAATCAAAAAGGGGGTGTGGTTGATAGGTATACTGAGTGAGTTTGGGATTGAGCAAGGTTCAGTTGAAGTGCATTGTGATAATCAGAGTGCAGTGCATCTCTCCAAGCATCAAGGGTATCATGAAAGGACCAAGCACATTGATGTAAGGTTATATTTCATAAGAGACATGATAGACAAGGGGGTAGTAAGTGTCAAGAAGATCAAAACTACTGAGAATCCAGCAGACATGTTCACAAAAGCTTTATTAGTTCATATGTATGAGCTATGTAAGCAGCTTATTCAGCTGAATTAAGTAAGAAAAGGAAGGTGGTTGCAGCCTTTAATAGCAGCAAGGTGGAGAAGATAAAGCTAACATGATGATGCAAGGTCTAAGTTGGAGATTTGTGAAGATAGACCTGCATGCATATGTGTTTGTGTATGGCAGGAGCATATGTGTGTGTGTTGCAGTTGGGAAAATAAGTGCTACACATGGAGATTGTTTATTGGTCGATCAAATGATTAGAGGATCGCGTGTATTGGCCGTTAGATCAGTCTTGGAACTGAAGGATCAGTTGGTTAGCATGGCAGCTGGATGATACCAGAAGCATTGGATAGAAGCTTCCAAACGGTTAGAAGATCAGTTAGTTGTAACTGATTCAGTTGAGCATGCATTTGATTGGATGAAAGGGAATCAAGGTGCTGATTTTACGTTCATATAAATGGAAGAGCTGGAAGTCAGTTCATCATCTTCATCACACAATCTTCACGCATCAGTTTAGGGTTAAGCATCAAGAATTATGGTTTGTGAGTATGCTTGTAAGCTTGTAACCTTCTTCATTGTTTAGTGAATTCTTCTCTTAGGAAAGTGGATGTAGGCTTACTCCGAACCACTATATATCTTCGTGTTGATCTCTTTCATTTTATTCCTCGTTTATCAATCGATTTGTGAGTGAAACGTGAGTGATCAAACGTCTAAGTGAGTGCAAGCGCTTGAGTGTTCTTCATCAAGTGTTTGTTTAAGTTCATAAGACTTTTGTATAGTTTGTGTTTGACTCACTAAAATGTGTTCTTCTTTCATTCCAGCTAATGTTGTTGACATGTCAAATATCGGAGTGGCGACACCAACTCTGGAAGAATGGTGTAAATCTGAAAACTGATGCATTTCTCTTCTGTTGTCATCTTCAAACAAAGGTCATCCATCAATCCTCCATTATGATTCTTATTTTTATAATAATTTTGGAACTATAGATATTTTCTAAGTGGTAATGTATCGGCGTGATCCAAGCTTCTATTTATTCCGCTGTTTCAGACAATTAAATTGATTTATCAGTAGGGTGTGTGTGAGATAAATAAATGACCAAACACATATTTATTCTGGAAACTTGATATGCGATAATACAAGTATTCTTACATACAAGTCATACCACTACAACAGCTAAAACACTCTATATAGTTGCATTCGACAATATCGGTGGTTTCAACTTCACCATGATCATTATTCCATTGTTGTGATATGATTCAGGCTGATTTAGAAATTTTATTTTATTTTTTGGGTACGTCTTGTAATTATAAAGTTATTATTTAATATTTAAAATCGTACGATAAATAAAATAATATTAAAAAATTATACTCCATCCATCTCGAAACTATTGACATATTTTTTGGGCATAGAAATTAAGGAGTATAATATTTTAATGTGCAGTTGGTTGAAGATATAACATTTAAATGTGTAGTGAGTGGATGCATTAGTGGTGTGTGTGGGAGCCCACATTGTAAATAATAATTAATTAAATAATATTATTTATATTCCACATATGATTTGTGGATAGTGAGAGACAGGAGTTAAAATTGGTTACTTAACTCCCATCTTTTGGGAATAAAAGACACGGCACAAGACAATTGTCTTAGGAGTTGAAACGCGTTACAGAACGCAGAACGCTGAAACTTTCATGAGCGAGGCAGAACGCTGAATACATTTCTCTCTTGTTTTATCTTCCAATTTCACAATACGAAATCTAGTTCTTCATATTCCAGATTATTACCATATCATGGAATACAATCAACAATCCCGTGTTATATGATTTGATCTAGATATCACAGTTCTATCGTGAGTACCAATCGGTTCGTAGAGTCAGTTCGTACGTGTTCTTCTACTGTAACGAAAACTCTACAGAGAAAGGTATAATTTCTCCCTATGTGTGAACGTGAGTTTTCCAATGATTGGTACTCCGTGTTTTTTTTATCTCTGAAATTATGGGTTTAAAGTTTTTCTGCCTTTATGATTTAAATGCCCTTGCATGATTCATGTTTGGTGTTATATGATAATTGTATTATGTGACATTTATGGGTCATAAATGTGATTTTGAGGCAGATTACTTTGTTTCCAGTGAATATGTGTATTGACGTTGTGATTCACCATGAATACTTGAGGGTGTAGTTTTTCATCATTTTTTTCATGCATGAAAAAGTATGTTTTGCTTATACCACTGGATAGGGCTCATCGAGAGGAGTCTGTCAGTATTTTTTGTGCAATTTTTGGCCTTCTAAAACTCTAGTTATGATTTTTTGAAAATTTTCCCGATTGGGCCAAATCTGTCAAGTTTCAGAAAATTTGGGGGTCATTTTTTTGAAAATTAGAGAAAGTTCAGGGACCTTTCTGTAAAATATATCACTGCATCTAAATTGGGTCAGATCAGGTCAAACAAGGAAGGGTCAGCCGGGACCGCAGTCCACCGGGGAGCAGGCGGACGGAGGTGGCGCGTGAAGGTCATGCGCCGACAGAAGGTGGCTCTGGCAGTGGTACGTGAAGCCCACGCACCGGTGGCCGGCAATTTTGGCGGTGGTGCGTGGAGTTCAGCACCGACAAACACCTTCTCCGGCAGTGGCACATATAGTACAGCGCCAGACAGCAACCTTCCAGTAGCCAGTGCATGACGGCACGTGAGGGCACGTTCGAGCACGTGCTGGTTCATGGAGGCGCGTGCAAGTGCGTGCCGGCAATGGGATGCGTATGACGGTGTTAGAAGGCACGTGGCGGCGCGTGACATTGTTTTCCGGCGATTGTCTGACGTATTCTGACGTGTTTCGACACGTGGAGTCCAATGGTGATGTTTTTAAGAGTGTTTGACTTCATCTTAAGTGTGTATTTGTAATTTTTTTCATTTTGTGACATATTTGTTGAATACGAACCTATGGGGTGGATATTTGGTTGCATTTTTGTTAATTATGAACCTTAATATGTCATTTAATTCTACATTCATGGTGTTAAGTGATGTTAGAATTGTTCAAACTCCTGTAGCCTATGAAAGTGGGAGCCAAAGTGAGTTGAACTAATTCACTTGTGAATATGCCTATTGCATCTTGGAAAGTTGTTTCCATATGCATTATATAGAGAGAAAATTCTTGAGATATAGTTTGACTAACACTGGTGTGTTTGATATTTGGTTGCTCATTTTTTCTCGGAGGCATGACAGGACAGGGAACAATTACAGAGGAAGATATTAGGACTAAGGATGAAGTCCTACATGAATTCTTGAATTATAAAATGAAGCCTGCACAACATAAGAAACCACGCATTGGTTTTGCTTGAACTCTACAACCAAATAATGCGGTTGATTTATAGCAAAATGATTCCAAGTGATATGTTTTTTTCAAGTTAATAGTCTCCAGACCTGGGCGAACATTTTCCTCCCCACCTACAAAAGGATTTTTGGCCTATGTGGGAGACTTATGAAGTGAAACCTAATGGTCATGAAATTATGTATAATTTGGTCAATGCTTCTATAGCAGAAGATAGGACAAAGGCACTAAGATCGGCCTGCTTAAGGATGAGAAGGATTCGACGTTTTGACTTCTTGAGATTGAGTGGTCGAGAGAAGCGTCGGATAAAGAATCCTCATATAGATCCTCTAGGGCAAGTTATCTGTAGTGTGGGGACTATAGAATTTGATTAGGAACGTTATTTGAAATCTAGTGATAAATTAGGAGATACAATCAGTATTTATCGCTAGTTTATTTCCATTGTATTTCTAATTGGAAACTCAGGGAGTTCATTAAAATTTTATGTTCATGACTTGTCAAACTTGGTGGTTTTGCTATTGTGAATAGTTGTTTAAGTTCTGTTTATAAGTGGCTGTTCAATATTATTTTGTTAATTATTTAAACATTGTGATTTTATGTTTTGAAATAAGAATCTGGTATTATGATACTTGATGAGATTTATGATTAGTAGTCTCCGAGCTATTTTTCGAGATTAAATCTTGTGTTATTTATTGAGATGTCTCTGTTTGGCTTAACGTAAAATTTAGATAAAATATTATTAACATACTGAATCACTTTAATCTCTATTAAAGAAAATAGCATCAAAATCTACTATCGCTGAGTTAAACAAAGGTGAAAAACTCATTGGTGATAATTATGACACAAGGCATCATAAAATTTGATATGTATTGTATAAATAAGATGCATTGGATGCTATAAGCCAAGTAATAGCTGATCTAGGTGTGGATATTGGAAACCAAGGGAGGCGTGACCAAGAAGCGTACCAGGCATGGAAAAGAAAAATTTCACTGCACGAGGTGTTCTTGTAAGCTCAGTAATCAATACGATGATTCATGAATCCCACCGCACATGATATCTGGGTGTATCTGCATAAGAAGTATGGTGATACATCGGTTACAAGGTTTAGGCAGTTGACTATTAAGTTCTATACTTACAAAAGAAATCTGATCATAACATTAGACTACATCACAGGGAGATGTCTAATATGATTATCGAACTTAAGATTGCTGGTCATGTACTCTTTGATGAACAACAAATCCAAGCCCTGACCCGCTCTTTACCTGATCATTGGGAACATCTCAAAGTCAACTTGACTCATAATGAAAGCATCAAAACTCTCAATGATGCTGCACGTCATGTTGAGCGGGAAGATGAGAGGCTCGGAGCCTCAAAAACCTTCTTCTGGGGCCTTCTATGCCAGTTCTACTTCTAAGGGAGTTTCGGGCTTCTAAAGGAAAAGAAATTGGAAGAAGGGAAATAAGGGAAGACGATCTGATGGTGGTGGTGGTAAGCCTGACAATAATCCGACTAAAATTGATAAACGGAAAAAAAGGAAAAGAAGCGCGATAAAAAGGATAAGAAGGATAAAAGCAAGATTCCATGTTACAATTTTAGTAAGCTTGGTCATTATGCTCTTGAATGCCCTGAGCCTAGGAGGGACAAGGTAGATTTATCTTATTCTGTTTTGTGAAAAAAATTAATGTCTCGAGAGATATATTGCTGTTTGATTTTTATCCATTGTGGATTATAAACTTAGGAACAACGAACCATGTAACGAGAGACAGAGGAGTTTTTGTAGATTTTCACCGTGTTTCTAAGGGGACTAGGTGGATATATGTAGAAAATAATGCACGAGTCAAAGTCAAAGGACTTGTGACTTGCAAATTAAACCTTGACGATAGTCGGGACTTTATCCTACATAATGTTCTACATGCTCCGGAGAATAACGCGAAACTTAATTCTGTTTCAGTTCTACTTAATTTGGGTTATGATGTATTATTCACTACAGGCACTATGGCAATAAGCATTAATGATACTTGTTATACATCTGGACATATAACTGATGGCTTTATGATTTTAAATTATAATAGAATGACGTTAGTTATTATGATGATTATTCATATTCGCTAAAGGCTCGTTCTTCTAGTAATGCAAATTTGAATGATGACTTTTGGTATGCTAGATTAGGTCATGTTAGGCAAGATAGGATGAATATACTTGTGAAAGAAGGATTGTTAAATCTTTCGTCTAAAGTTGAATTATCCAAATGCGAACATTATATTGCTGGCAAAATGACTAGAATACCTTTTGGTAAAGCTATTGTGTCTTAATCTCCATTAGAAGTAATTCATTTTGATATATGTGGTTCTGTAAATGTGAGAGCACGACATGGAGCTCACTATTTCATTACATTCATTGATGATTATTCACGTTTTAGATATGTCTATTTGATATCTTATAACTCTGAAGCATTTGATTGTTTTAGACAATACTTAAGTGAAGTTGAAAATCAAAAGACAAATATATCAAAGTTTTACGAACTGATAGAGGACGTGAATATCTATGAGAATAATTCAAGGAATAGGACTTTGTTGGAGATAATTAACTGTTCCTTATACAACTCAACAAAATGTCGTTGCTGAAAGAAGGAATAGGACTTTGTTGGAGATGGTTAGATCCATGATGGCACAAGATAATCTACTGATCTTTTTTGGGGAGATGCATTACTTACGAAAACTTATATGCTTAATCGCGTGTCTTCTAAGTCATTTGCTTCGACTCTATATGAAATTTGGACGGGTAGAAAACCTAACTAGAGTAACCTTAGAGCTTGGGGATCAGTAGCTTACATACATGATTCATAGAGTCAGTATAAAAGTTGAGTCCTAGAGCCAAAAAGTGTATCTTTATAAGATACTGCGAACATTCTAAAGGTTACGTGTTCATAGGAGATCAGGATGGGAGCTCAACTGAGATAGAATCACGTAATGCTCATTTTCTAGAAACTGAATTTTCTAGTAGTGGGGGCATCAGGGATGCTGAATCTATTTTTGAGGTAGTAGAAAACCAATACCTACAAGATCCAAGTGAGAGTAGTTTAGCTGATGGTATGGATCTTGATAGATGTTTGCCGATTGAGGATCAGATGATTCCCAATGAGAGCATTTTGTCTATCAAGAAGACCATCAACAACTATCTCGGAAAAGTTCTAGGAAACATTTGCCCTAAAGTCATTATGATATTGAAGGACATGTCTTCTTTATTTCACCAGAAAATGGAGATGTTTCCCCTGTTGATGAGAAAGAGCCCAGAAATGTTAGAGAAGCTTTGACTTATCCAACAAAGGAGAAATAGATGAAAGAGATGAAAGAGGAGATGGAGTCTATGAAGTCAAATCAAGTCTGAGAACTTGTAGATCTTCTGAAGGGACGAAAAGCAATTGGAAATAAATAGATTCTCAAAATCAAGAGAAAGGCTCAATAGAGAGGTATAAAACTCGTCTGGTGGAAAAAGTTTATAATCAATAAGAGGGTATTGACTATGAAGAAACTTTTTCACCTATGGTGAGGTTTGCCTCGATTCGTCTAATGTTGGCTATAGTGGCTAGTATGGATTTAGAGTTACACCAAATGGATGTTAAGACTTCATTTCTCAATGGAAAATTGGAAGAAGAAATCCACATGCAACAGCCTGTAGGATTTATTCTTCGAGGTCAAGAGGATAAAGTTTGTAGATTGAAGAAGTCGATCTACGGACTCAAACAACCTATAGAAAGTGGTATTTAAGATTTCACACTACGATCATCTCATATAACTTCGTTATCATAAACGAAGACCATTGTGGTTACGTTAAATCGATCCAATGGTTTTTTGTGACATACTACTAGCGGGTAATAGCAAAGAGTATCTTGAAACCATAAAAAGATGGTTATCTTCAAATTTCGAGATGAAAGATATGGGTGAAGCAGAGTACATACTTGGTGTAAATATCCATATGGATCGTTCAAGAAATTATGGGGTTTGTCTCAAGAGACTTACATCAAAAAACTTTTAGAACAATTCAAGATGGACACCTGCAAATCTATAGATACTCCCATTGTGAAAGATGAATCATTGAGTCAAAAAATGTGTCCCAAGACTCAAGATGAAAAGAATAAAATGGCCAGAGTACCATATACCAATGTGATTGACTGCAGACTATTCTCTCTGTTATCAACGGAATAACAATACACTGAATGGGTATACAGATGCAGACTTGAGTGGTAATTTAGATAAACATAAATCAACTTCTGGTTATGTCTTCTTGCTCAATAATGGAGCAATCTCATGGTGTAGCAAGAAACAGATATGAATAGCACTATCCACTATAGAAGCTGAGTTTGCGGCATGTGCGCCTGCAGTTCAAGAGGCTATTTGGTTGAGAAGATTCATGAAATATTTGGAGGTCTCAAACACTCCAGTGGGAGCTATTTTTATTAATTGTGATAATCAAGCTGCTATTGCTTACACAAAAGATCTCAAATATCATGAAAAAAACCAAACACATTGACACGAAATTTAACTTTATTAGAAATATTGTAGACAAGAAGAAAGTGATTCTTAGTTATATTTCTACTCATTTGATGTTAGTATATCCTTTTACCAAACCAATTCCTAGAGATGTATACATAATACATGTAAAGGGATTGGGTTTGTAAAGGATTTAAAACGATGTATTGAATATATTTGTGTATGTTAATGGAATAGTCAATGGCTTAATTATATATATGTTTTATAAATTATATGTGATGATTTATTATAATAGTATGTCAGCAATTTATGATTGGTTCTCTCATATTAGTAATCACATCTGGCAAGTGAGAGCTAGAGATGGGATTACGATAATCAATGTAATCGGGATAGATTTCGCCACAAATCTGATCAAACTTGTTGTAAAGCTTAATCGACGGAGATCCTATACGTTGGAGGGAGGATATCCGAGTTAAGTGTATGGAACACACTTGAACTATGATTTACACAATGTCTTAATTAAATAAAATACAGCATATGCTTTCTTGGAAGAAAGTTAAAGACATTGTGACATGTATTTTAGGAAAACGACATGTGCTAAGTTGACCCCAACATGATTGAGAAAATTAACCCTATTTTCTCAAAAGTATGAGTCCTTATCTATTGGTTACCCTTATGACTTTCTACTATATTCTAAGTCATCACTTTGGTGTTGCTACTTTAGCATGTTATTAAATTAGTTATGGTTAATAACGGCAATGCGGTGCATGTCTAGGAAAGCAGCTACAGTGGGAGACTGTAGATACTTAGTGAGATGGGAAGAACATCTTAATTTAATATATACTATATATTGTGATTCATTAATTAGTCAATCAAGCAGAGTCTTGATTATGAATACATAGTTTTTGAAAACAGGTTGAATATGCTCTGATAAGTTCAGGGATTAAAAGGAGATATGTCAACGTATGTTAAATGTTCAAGAATTTTGGGGTATAGCGAGCTTGTTGAGTTTCTTTGATAAACTAGTAGAGTTGATATATATCTCTAACAAGTGTATAACGATTAAAACTTATATCTCGTGGATCACACGATATATTAATCTGTACGAGAATATGATTCACGAAGAAAATGAGTCAGACGACTTTTGACTTTATATGTGAGTGGGAGATGTAAATAATAATTAATTAAATAATATTATTTATATTCCATATATGATTTGTGGATAAGTGAGAGACATGAGTTAATTAAAGAATTATGTTTACCATTTGCACGGAGATTAATAAATATAATATTTTAATGTTGGTGGGTGTGGGGTTTTAGGGTTTAAGGGTTTGAGGTATATTAGGGTTTATGGTTAATGTTGGAGGGTAATAGTGTCCAAAAAGTGTATATTTAATATAATTAATAATTTCAAAACAAAAGTGTCAATTTTTATTTTGTACTTTAAAATTTGTATAAAAAAAAAGTACCTTATAATTAATTAGAATAAATTAAGCCGCTAGAACCGCAAACTAAAGTTGGCCATTAATGATTTTTTCATACTTTATACTCCCTCCGTCCCAAGAATACATTCGCGTATTCTTGGGCACGGAGTTTAAGAAAAGTAACTTTTTGGTGGTGTGATGTAAGAAAGAGAAGGGATATTTTGGGTAATTGAGTAGAATAAAGTGTATGATATAGTTGACTTTGACTAAATTGTGTGTAAAAAGAAGGTGGCATTTTTGTAATATTGTAGTATTGTAAGGTTATTGATATTGTGTATTGTTTCCATTTTTAGGGGGCGAATGTATTCTTGGGACGGACCAAAATGGAAAGGGCGAATGTATTCTTGGGACGGAGGGAGTAATAGAATTTTAATAAATTATTTTATTAATTATTAAAATTTATATTTTTTTTATTTTTTATTTTATAAAAAATCATAATGAAGTATTACATTGTACAACAACACTTATTATATAAATTGAGTTGAAGGAGTAAACCATGTGATCCCCTTCTAATCTTATATATCATATGTAATGCTATGGCGTTTAAATTAATGGGGGTCTACAGAATTTATAAAGTTTTATGATGTAAATTCGGTATACTAGAAACTAACTCTACTTTAAATTATAAATGTTATCACTTTATATTTATTTTATAAATTGTTTATAAAATAATTTATTTGACTAATTTTTACTTAGATATATTTTTATTTTTTTTAATTGTTATTAACTTTTTATTCGGAAGAGTGAGTAAAATGGTATAAGTTTGCATCACTTTTGAAGAACCATTAAACTTGACAACATCCCATCACCACGACAACAGTTGTGTCCCATCACCTATCAATATTGAAAGCTCTGCTGGAAAAATAGGCTATTTTGTCGAACATTTGTCCAGGCATTAGTCCACAACATAAAATGTATATTAATTTTTTTTTTAAAAATTATACAGGTGATGAAATTGATTATATAACCTTAGTGCTACATTTTGGTGGTAAATTAATTCGTTCTCCTAATACAGATTATTCAGGGGATGAAAGAATGATTATTGACTAGGTGAGGTCTGATTCGTTGTTCATTGATTTCTGTGCACTAAAAAATGTACTCTAATTTATGAATTGATCAATTGTAGCGTGCGATCAAGTAAAATATCAAATCCACAAAATAACGTATTAAGAATTCTATTATTACAAAACTAAATAAGATGAGTGATTTTTCAATGATTTTTGAAATATTAAAAATACTAATAATGTAGCAAAATAAATTAATAAAATAAATATGCAAGTGGAAAATAGTATGAGTGTTTTAGAAGAGAAGACAAAATATTTTTAAAAAATCCAGTTTAAACTGGTCAAATTAAATCACTAGACAATTAGTTAAAATCACCGTAGAAACTAAAAATGCTATCACTTAAATTTGATAAGCATCAAGTGAGGTCAATACTACTTAACAGATAAATATGATTCAAACCCTTTAATGCAGAGATATAAGTTACAATCCCTTTTAAGGTACCAACTATGCTTATATTTTCTCCTAACAAGTATTTATATTCTAACTTGCAGAATTTTAGAATTAAACCCCAATTTCCTATATAATTATCTAAGAAATGTAATTCAGAGATAAATTAAATGTTCAATATTGACGATTCTAATTAATACAGGTTTTATGGTTAAATCACTTTAATTTACTCATAACAAGATTACAAATATGATTCTCTGTTAATAATATCAACAATCATAAACATGCATAGGACAATGACATAAATATGAATGGAGACAAATTAACAGAAGAAATATATAAGTTTAAAAATCAAAACATCAATAAAGGAATAAACATTATGCAGAAATTGTTAACCTAATGTAGATCATCCATTCAACATTATTCAAATATTCAAAATCCTAAAACTATCAATTTATCAATCCCTTTAAATTATTTAGATAAATTTGAATATTACATGTAAGAAATACATTCTTATAAGACAGATATATGTGAGATGGACTATAAGACGGGTTAGAATATAATTGTTGACTTGTTATATAAATAAAATATGTTTATTGACAGTTAAACTATGTTTAAAGTGAATCATACTATAACACTTTAAAAACAAACTTTAATTTATTATTAATCATATTTAAAAAAAACATAGTATAACTACGAGTTAATATATTTTATCTTATAACAATCATACTTTATCAACAGGTCGATCCGTCTCATATAATTACTGTATACTTTGTATATACTATGTAATTATGTTTCGTACACCTAAATATACATCACACTAGTTATACCACCATGTATTTATAATTTTTTAACAATGTTTATATAAAGTCATATGAGAAATCATTTTACTATTATTATTATTATTATTATTATTATTATTTTTATACAAAAATTAATTATCATCCTTCATTTAAATTTTTATATTTTCGTTTATCTTATATATTATTTATAAATAATATAATTGTATAATATTAAATAGTATATTATACTTTCTATTAAAAATATTACTCCCTTTATCCCGTAATACCTTTCATATTTACTGTTCCATGTTGTTAAAAAAATTATTTTTTACTTTTTAAACTCACTTTTACAGGGGCAAATTTGTCCATGCAGTTGGGTACAAGTTTTGGATTAAATTTATCATTAAAATTAATCCAAACCCTAATCTAATGAAAAAAATCCCAAAAATATTAAAAATTTCTTATATTCCAAAAAAAGAAAAATTGTAACTTATAAAAAATTATAAAAATTTACACAAAAATTACAGAAATACACAAAAATTACATAAATTTGCTACACTTCTATTAGATATTATAGAAATTTGTTACATTTCAATTAAAATTATAATTACAGAACATGAATTACAAAAATTAGAAAGAAAAAAGGAAAAAAAAGAAAAAAATATTACAGATTTTTTCTCCATTACATAAGTTAGAGAAATCATGTCTTCCTTGTTCATAAATATTTGAAAATACAGACTGTATAGTGAAATCATGTTTATATTACAAAAGTTTGAAAATATGAGCTCTAGATAAAATGTTAGGAGAAATAATCATACAAAATTAAACCCTCAGATTCTAAATTCATCATTGAGATTTGTTTCCCTCCTAAGATATCTTAAGAATTATGTCTTCCTTCTAAAATTGTCATTTTCTGTATTTTTCCTCCAATATCATCACAATAAATATAGTGGGGCAGAGTATCAAATATTAATTCACTTATTTTAACATTTAATGGCAACTTCAAATCCGAACCTCTTTCCACACACAAAAATTTGATTGGGCAGTTTCTTTTAAGGCATAGTAGCCATGGAAATATTAACTTTGGGAAAGCAATGGAGGCAGCACAGATTTTTGGAGTTACTAGAAGAACAATATTCAACATTTGGGCAGATGCAAAAAGGCAGATTGAAGCAGGCAAGTCAGTCAACTTCATTTCCGATAAAAATGAGTTTCAAAGGCCAAAAGAGTTAAACTAGACCCTAAGCAAATGAAGGAATTAGCTTTTGAAAATAGAGGTACAATAAGAGGAATTGCAGAGCAGTTAAAGGCGAGCAAATCCACAATGGGTAGGTGGATAATAAAAGGAGAAATCAAAGCTCATACAAGCTCAATCAAGCCTAAGCTAATTCTGGAGAACATGCTTCAAAGGCTCAATTATTGTTTGCATCAGATTCATCATGATAGGAATGCTGACAGACTGATGTTTGATGAAATTTACAATGTGGTGCATATTGATGAAAATGGTTTTACATGACAAGTGTGAAGGAGCGGTATTACATCATACCATGGGAGAAATAGCCACACAGAACATGCAAGTCAAAGAAATTCATAACCAAAATAATGTTCATGTGTGCCATTTCTAGGCCTATATTTAGAAGTGAGGGGCAGACATTTTTGATTGTAAAATACGCATCTTTCCTTTCTCAAAGATTGAGCCAGCAAGAAGAAGTCAAAGAATAGGGTAATGGGGACAATGGTTATTAAACCATTTGACACCGTCAACAAAGAAGTGATAAGAGATTATATAATCAATCAGGTAAAACCATGACCTTCTATTTAAGATTATTTAACAGTTTCAAACATATTTTAGGTATATATGCTTTAGTTTTTCCAAAAGATTACTTTTATATGCATATTTACATAAGTTGACAGATAATTCCAGCCATAAAGGCTAAATGACGACCAAATATGAGTAAAGATAAAATTATACAATAGGATAATGCAAAATCACACATACTTGATAGTGATCTTGAATTTGGAATGTCTATAAGATCTGATGGATTCAACATCAGACTTTTTAATCAGCCTCTGAGCTCTCCGTATACCAATATTAATGACTTAGGGTGGTTTAGGGCTCTACATTCAGTACAATTTGAAACATCAATATACAATGTGAATGAACTGATCAAGAATATAAGGGTCTCTTATGAAAACCAAACATCAGCTACACCAACAATGTGTTTCTTAGCCTACAATCATGCCTAATTGAAATAATGAAGGTAGAAGGGGGTAACAATTATAAACTGTCACACATGAAAAAAGCTAAGATGATAAGAGAGGGAACTTTGCCAATCAATCTTGAGAATGAGGCAGAATTAGTAATGCGATGCATAATGAAGCTATTAGCATAGGAGTCCACTTACAAGCTGGTTTATGACATTGCAGAGCTTGTGCAGTGTTTAAGTGTTTGATCATCGAGAATGGATGATGTGTTTTTATTGTTTATGCTCTAAGAATGGCCTTTTTGTTGTTTACCACATAAACAATGGACTGTATAATGTCTTTTTGATGTTTATGTGTTGTTTAAACTGTAAACAAACATCCTATAATAGTGGTAAGACATTTTTGTTGTTTACAGCATAAACAATGGACTGTATGATTTCTTTGTGTGTTGTTTAAGCTGTAAACAAACATCCTTTAGTAATGGTGTAAGCAAATAAAATTCATGGTCCAATCAAATGGCGACACGTGGATTTTCATGATTAAAATATCAATTTTAATTTATTATATTTTATTTTGGGGATTTAATAAATTAATTCCTAAAATAGATTAATAAATAATTATAATTAATTTAAACCCAATAAATTAAAAAGGGGTTTAAATTAAGTAAAGCTTGCCTCTCAAGTCAAATAAAGCCTGGAAGGTTCCAGAATCAGGTCAAATCAAGCAATGACTAATCAAACAGTGTTATATATGGAAAGGCCCAAGCCCGCAAAATCAGGTCAAATATGCCATTGACCAATCAGATTGTGAGTTATTTATGGGGCATACTCTGCCTTTACCTATATAAGGAGCCCTCCTCCATTCATTCCACACACACATTCAAAGACCTGAAGACACAAACGCTCTAAAGAGATCAAGAACACGAGTAGTGCTCCCTTAAGATCTTCAAACATCTTCAAGTCAAGAACGGTAAGTGATTCGGGATTAAGGTGCGGAGCCCCCCAAATCAAGCGTTCTTCATAAACTAAGTTCTTCGGTGTTCTTCATGCCAAGAACGATATATGACCCGGGATTAAGGTGCTAAGCCCCCCAGATCGAGTATTCTTTGAATTAAGTACGTTTAATCCAAACAAAGGCTCAACGCCTCTGGATTAATGTTATAAAATCCTAAATTTGAGTTCGGACAAGTTTCAACTGAAGATCCGACTCAACATACACAGTAAACGTGGTCAATGAGGTCAACACAACAAGTCAAGTCAAAGTCCAAATTGGTTCGAGAGAAGAATCAGAGAATATATAGAGATTGTTTTCTTAATTATCAAGTTTAATCCCTTGGATTATTATTGTAATTCTCTTGTGTTTATTTTATTATAAATACAAAAATTTGTTGTTATAAATTTTGTTGGCATGCCTGGTTGTTTGCCTATTTTTATAGCACTCACGAGCAAGAATACTCGATCGTTGTAGTAGTATATCCCAAGAAAAATTATCAATCCAATAAATAGTTATTTTCGGACTAGCAAATACGTGAGCTCATGTTCATGTCGTTTTTGTAAAGATGATCGGGGGGTTTTGAGATTGGTTAACAATTAAAGCAAGGAGCAAGTAAATAAGATAGCAAATAAGATAAATGACAAGTAAAGAAAATGGGTGCTAAAGTTCAAGTATGGAAAAACATGGGATTAGAAACATCCAAGCACACTCGATTCATATTATCATGCAAACGGAATTCAACTCAATTGATGTAGACTAAGGGTGATCACGATTGTATCCTAAGCTCCCTTTCGGGTTACAAAGGTTGTTGATCCATTTTAGACTCCCAAAAGCACTTAAGATCAAAGCCCAACATTAACCCCTTCCATCTAGGTACTAGTTAGATTAAACTCTCCCTTTTTGTGTACTAAGGCCAACGAATGGATTGGTTCCCCTCATTGAATTCAAATATCCTTTCGGTCAAACCCAAACTCAATGTCTATCCATGCCTTCCTAATACTATAGAGGGTCGTTTCCGTCTCACTCCAAGCAATACACACATGAACATCATAATAGCACTTAATTACCACAAATAATCCATTGATCAACAATCCATTAAACCAATAAACATTCATGAATAACAAACCATGCTATCACAATATCAAAGCAATTAAATCCCATGAATAGAAATCAACATCAATTAAATTAAAAACCAATTTAATCCACATGATAATATAAATCTAATATGCTCTTCATATTCCTAATCCCACTAGAGGGATTAGCCTAACATGATAAAAGTAATAAAACAAATAAATGATTCATTACAAATACCCATAGTGTTAGATCTAAAGAAATACAAAATGAATGGATTCTTCCCTATCAATTTCTTGAAGAGAATCTTCTATTCTTCTTGATCTCCACCTCTAGCTCTTGATTTGAAGCCTTTAGCACCAAAAATGGAAGATATGATGGGTGGATGAAGATGGATGAAGATGGATGAAGATGATGGTGGAAAATGGAAGAAATGGTGTGTGATGTGTGTGTAGAGGATATGATTTCGGATCTCCTCTGAAAAATGTTGAAATGGGGTTTATTTATACCCCATGTGGGCCTTCTAGAAGATTCTGATTTTTTAGCAGGAATTACACCTACACGGCTCGAGCTCTGCACACGGCCACAGGGGTGGCCGTGTTGTGTAATCTGGTGTCCGCACACGGCTTCTAGGACAGGGCCGTGCGCGGTACACGGCCCGTGTTCTGTGCTCGACCCGTGCTCTGCGCTCGGCCACAGGGGTGGCCGAGTTGGTGTTTCTGGCGACATCACACGGCCTCATGCACAGGCCCGTGTGCGGAACTCGAGGCGTGTTCAAGACACGACCCGTGTTCCTGCACACGGCCGGCCGTGTTGTGCAGCTTCTTCTCCTCTTTCACTATTTCGGCTCGTTCTTCCTCGTTTCAACTCCGAATTGAGATCCGTTTTTTCCTACATCTTCCTTATCATGTTTATCATCAAATCTTAAGTTTAAGCTCATTCACACACATTTCAATAAAAACACAAAACACAATCAAATAACACATAAAATACGGATAAAATAATACGAAAACACATATAAAAAGACACTAAAATCTAGGTGAAAATAGCTCTAATCACTGGTGGGACCGTCTCTACCTCTCATCTCTTCTCTCTACAAGCTCGAAGATATAAAATAACTCCTGTCAAGATTAATATAGGAAGGACTACTGCTTCTAAGCTCTCAGAGTCATTAAATGAATATGTTGTTGTTACGAGGAGCATGTTAGAGAAAGCTCATTTGGAAGCCTCATCTGGATCCAACCCTTCGGTTGAGGAGGCTTCGAGAAAACTACCTATGAAAGAGAATAGTGATGAAGATTCTGCATCTTCAAGCTCTTCATCTAACTCAGTTGCAGCTCCAGTAATGATGGCAGACGCCTCCACTATTGAAGAACATTTAGCAAGTATGATGAAAGCTATCGAAGGGCTCACAAAACACATAGAAGCTTAAGATTCAAAGATCTCCCAAATGATGGAAAAAAGAGACATTGCGAAGACTAGCAGTGTAAACAGAAAATGAGTCATGGACGATAGTGAAGTGGAAGAGATCTCAAGGCTCCAGACTATTGAAAAGGAGCAAACTCAAGGAACATTGCCACTTTCAGCTGATGGAATGCTCCAAGTCGATCAACTGAAGGATATTATACTTGGAACAATAAAAGAAAGGTTTGAAGAGAATTCCAAGTACACCGTCACTTACGTCAAGCCATTCACGAAAAGAGTGGACAACTTGAAGTTGCCAGATGGCTACCAACCTCCCAAGTTCCAACAATTTGATGGCAAGGGAAACCCAAGGCAGCACATAGCACACTTTATTGAGACTTGCCATGACGAGTGCGTGTATGTATTTTAGTCTCCTTCTACTCCATTTCCTTTACTAACTTTTTCTTCTTTTCTTATGCAGTAAGCGAGTCGTGTACCTTGGAGAGTTTGTCGCCCGAGTTTTAAGATGCCTTTTGCTGTATTCGTGACCTTCCTGAGGAGGATCGTCATTACCAGTCCATTCTCACTTGTATCAATCTTTTCACTGCCGGCTTCACCTCTTTGGCCATAACCATGGCAGGTAATTTTTCTATTGTTGCATCCTTTATTTCAATTTCCTGATGTTTTTGTGATGGTGTTCTTCATACTCCTAGATCTGCTTCTCCTTCACTTTTCTCAGGGGAAGAGAAACGTCTGTTGCTAGATATCGAAAGTATTGCTACTCTTCCTTCCATCTGCAGGCAGATGCCCCTTAGCAAGGGAAAGGAAAAGGTCTCTCATGCCTCCTCCAAAAAGATTTTTGAAGCCCCCCTTATTGTACAGCCCCTCAAAGCTGTTAGAATCCATGATTCTTCTAATCCTGGGAAAGCCTCTGGTGTTTCGGAGTTTTGAAAAGAGCCCCTAAAGCCCTAAAGTCTAATAAGGGTAGTTTGAAGGCCGTTATTGCTAAGTCCGTTGCCTCTAAAAGGAAGTATAGTTTGCAGGATAAAAGTTCCAATGAGGATACCCATGATAGGACTGCTCTTGTTGGTCGTCTTTTGAAGAAGATTCGAGATGACGGTGCCGGCAGTGTGGGTGTTAGCTCTTCTGGTGTTCCTGACTCCATTCCTCTGGATACTCTGGAAATTTGTGATATCAGCTCTTCTCCTTCTCTCGATGCCCCTGCCAAATCTACAATTAGCGCTTCTGACTTTCCGAGAAATTTGGTGATCTTGATGAAGCTGGTAAGACCTTTATCCGTACTCAAGAGCCTCTGTTTGATTTAAATGCTCCTACTTGCTTGGCCCATGTTGCTGCTTTTCCCTTTAAGAGTTGTACCAAGGAGCTCCTTACTCATGTTGAGAAAATGTCCCCTGGGCATCTCTTCAAAGTGCTGCTAGCTATCTGGGTCGGCGAGCAATTCATGTCGCTAATGCCATGCATCATCTCTTTGAATTGTAGAGGCGTGAGTCCCACTTGCAGGATGAGGTTACCCTGCTCCTCAGCAAAATAAAAGATCATGATTGGAAAGCCCTCGAAGAGAGTATGACCGAGGCTCAAGTCCGAGGAGAATTGAGGGTTGAGCAGGACAAGAAGGTAGAGCTTGAGGCAGTTTCCAGGCCCTATGTGCTCGGTATGATAGTTTACTAACCAGTTCTGAGTAAGAGAAGAGTGCCTTGTTGTTAGAAAATAAGGTACTTTCCGATAGGATTGCTGCCATAGAGATCGATCATCAAGAGGAGGTTAAGGTTTTAAATGATCAGTCTGATGTAAAGCTATCTCAACTCCAGAATAGCCTTCATGCCTTTCAGATATCTTCTGATAAGTATGCCGAGGAGTTACTCCAAGAGAGAAAGGATTCCGAGGCCTTGCTCAACCAAAAGATTAAAGAGGCCGAAGAAGTGGCTGTCGAAGCTCGATGCGAGCGAGACGAGGCTATAGCCAAACTAGATTAGGTTAAGGATGCACTTCTGTTATTTCTATAGGACAATTCTTACTATAGGGATGTTATTCTTCCTAAAGCCAAGATTTATTGCATCTGCTCTTCCTCGGCAGCCATGGCGAAGGCTTCCTCTGAAAAGCCTTATCCCGCCTGTTTGGACAATATGCATGATATCCTTCATCAACCCCTCCTTTAGGAGAAGATGCCTCCGGGTGAATCTTTGAAAAAACATCTTGATCTGGGGTTACTTGGCGAATATTCTGATTTCATTATCGATACCGAACTTCCCGAGGAGGATTCTCATGAGATATTAGAAGTGGATTCGGATGAGGCCTTTGCTGATGGCATTCTAGATCTTGCCACTACTGATTCTAGGGCTGAGGATCCTCCTGTGGAACTTCCTATTGAATTCGTGGCGGTGCCGATTCTGAGGCTTTTGGATCTGGTGCTAAAGGCAAATCCGATAAAGTTGCTACTGCTACTATTTCAGAACTTCAGCCCTCCGAGACTGTTATAATTCCTATAGCTTTTCCCTCTTTGGATGTTGTTCCCTCTTCTAGTAATATCGAAACGGCCGATATCTCATCGGATCCGATGGCTTTGAAGCACCTCTTGCCTCTTCCGAGGATGCACTGCCCGAAGGTGGTAATCCAAAGTCTACGGGTGTCACTGGTTCTGAAGTTCTCCCAACTACTAAGTGAACCTTTTCCGAGACCACAGTTCCGAGCAGGATGTACTCATTTATTTGAGTTTCTTACGAATATTCCTTGTATTTTCCTTTTTTCTTCAAATATGTATAACTCCTCTTCGAATTTCAAATAATGTATAATCCTCTGACCGCATGGAGTGTTTAATTTTATGTTGACTGACCTTTTGGGGGTATTCTGGTAATTTTGCTTTGCTTTTGAGTATAACCGCTGTTTTCTGTAGTGGTGTGGCACGCTCTTATCAAATGCCACGTGGATTAATCTGTGCCCTTTCTTTCCCTCGGAAGTTGTAAAGTCTTGTACTCCCAGCCGTTCAATCTTTGTCTTTTTTGGTTCATCATGTCCCTTCATAACATGGGGTGTATTCTTTTCCATCAGAAACCTTTCGATTTCTTTTTTCAAAATTCAAACCTTTCGCTTGATTTCGTGCTTTTTTCCCTTAACTCCCTTCCATATTTTTTGGCCTTCTCTGAGATTTTGTTTATCCTGTCCTTTTGTTAAACCCTAGTTTTCGTGTTTATTTCCATTGATGTCTAGTGAAGGTACTCCTCCTCGTACTGATGTTCAAGAGGTTAACACCTCCGATTCTACACTTGAGCGGCCTACGCGGCTTGGTGTTCGCAACTCTAATTGTCTCCGGACGCTGCCCCGACCAAATTTGAGGGAGTTATCCACTTCTTCTTCTTTCGGTGATGGTTTACCCTCTATTTTCCCGTCTGACAGGTAGGGTGTTCCTGATGTGCCCGCTGTTACCGCCGGTGGTGTCTCATTTTTCCTTGACGAAGAATTGTTGGCTTTTGGATCATTTGGTTCAACGTGATCGTTAGGAATTCAAGTAAACGGTTACAGCGGAAGCAAAATAAACATTTACCTTTCTTCTGGGTTGATGTAGAGGATGATCTACAGTAGAGAACCACCTCTTGATCTTCTGCTGTATGACCCAAGTCGAATCCTGATGTTGTGTGGGCAACAATCTGCAGGATTCTCTCAATCTGTTTCTCTCTCTCACTCACGTCAAAAATGATGCAGGAAAATTAGGGCAACTAGAAACTGAGATGACTTATTTATATGGGCTACAGCAGGGACCAGGAGGAGAAATTGGATTGGGCCTCAATTGGATTTAATTAACCAAGCTTAGCACAAAGCTTTTAATTAAACCCAATAATAATAATATAGTCCACTAAAATATTGTTACTGCATTACCCATCCAATCCCAATATAATGTTTTGGGCTCATTCTTATTATGAGCCCGAAAGTCTCCCCATGTTTAAGATATACAATGCCCATTAATTAATTAAGTTACTGACAACTCAAATTAATTAATATCTCATCCGAGAGTAGTACCACTCAATCTTTTAATCATGCCGGAATTAATCCACTTGCAAGATTTACATGATAAACCTTATGAGCTCCTCAAGGGGACATCATCAACCAATGACGGACATGGATTCCTTCTACAATCAACAGCACACCATAGAGACAATACTATTTCCCAACTCACCTAGTTTGTTGATTTAATACATGTAAATCTCACCCATTGATGAATCAAAGAAATATATACTACCTTACGTGTCGAGGTTATTGTATAGGGATTAAGAGCACGAATATCCATAATAACTGAGATCAAGTTCTCCTATATAGACAGTACAAGTCGAATGATCTCTAGCGGTCCTACTCAATACACACTACGTGCACTAATGTGATTCTATAGTCAAGGCAAACTAATACCAAATCACACTACAACCATCCCGATAGATAGTCCCTGTCTATCTCGGTTGTGAGTATCTATTTATACTTTATAAGGAAACCGATAATATGATCTTCCGCGTGTTGTCGCACAACATATTATCTACAGTATAAAGTAAATGGATTTTTGCACAAACATATAAATAAACAATTTATAATATGCAAAACATTTGATCATATGATTCTCATTTCAAATAATATTGTTAAAACATTGTCCAATAAAAAAGCAAGGCTTTTAGTATACAAATCTAACAAGAATATGGTGCTCTCTTGCCTCCGAACCCTCTGGATTACCTTTCAGTATGTCGGAATGTTGGTGATATGGAAACTGCCCTTCGTGGGATGGCCCAACGGCTTGAGTGGGTGCCAATCTCTCGCTTTCTCCCGAATATCTGGAGGAGCTCCAAAAGTTATACGGTAACCCAAATGTGGCTTTTGTTTCTCCTACTGACAATGTTCCTATTTTTAAACCTTCTTTAGAGTGTACTGCGTCCTATTATTCCCTCTTCCTGGCCGGTTTGCGCCTCCCTGTTCCGTCTGTTATTGGTTTGCTGTTGCAACGGCGGAACATGGCTATTGGGCAACTGTTGCCCTCTTCCTGGTTGCGTTTGATATCTATCATGTCCCTGTTCCATGTGCTGGGTCATACTATCCGAGATCCCTTCGAGCTGGAATTTCTTTTTTCATACGGTGCCTCTGGTCGCGCCGGTGGGTTCTATCACTTGCTCCCTCGCGACAATCATCACTTTATTAGTGCCTCCGACATCATTGTAGAAGTTGGGAGCATGCCTGGTTTTGGCTGAGAGGCAATTACCGCCTCCGTGTGAATGGTGTTACAGTGTCTTTCCCTTACCGATTCCTTTCGCTGGACAAGTGTACGTCTCTTATCTTCCTTTCGGACCTCGGATTATTTCAGAGGAATCCTAACACTCTTTTGGTATCTTGTGTAGGTCCTTTCCATTGTCAGCTCACGCAACTGAGTGAAGGCTTCCGCCATGTCTATAAGATCTTGTCCTTGAGTAGCGACTCCTATCGTGCTTCTCATTTCCTTAGTGAGCCTGTCCTTATTTTCGCTGGGTTGTCGACCCTAGGCCGCCGTGCCACTGTTGGTATCTCCTTTCTTTACTCTCCTGTGATTTCATTTTGTTTATCGGGATGTCTAGTTCTGTGTTTTAATACTCCCTCTTTCAGCTTCTAAGGTATCCATTTTATTATTTCTGGCGTCCGCTTCAAAGGTATCTATTTTCCCTTTGAAGGAGGTCAAACGACAAAGTAGACGACAGCAGTTGGATGACAGCATAGACGACGGAAGGTCGACAGAAATTTAATTTGCTATTTCCGTGAGAATTCATATCCACATGATTCGTAAGCGTCAACTGCAAAAATAACTCAATTAAATTTAGGGAGTTAACCATTCCTATGATTAAGGAGGATTTGACTAACATAATAATTTTAATTATTAATAATATTTTTAATTATTATTTAATTAAGAGATAAATACATCTCTGACTTGAGAATAAATACAGATCTAATCTTTTCCATGTTCCATCTCACATCTGAATATCTTGTAAGAGACTTTGTCATAGAGGTAATCAAAATTTACTGAATTAATAAGTGATTAGTTTTAATTTTCTAATTTTTCTTAGAAATATTATTAATGAATACTCCTATTTTACCAAAATTCAAATAATTTATTTTCATATAACTCTATAAATATTGGATTTGCAATTTATTTTTAAACAAAGATTTCTATGAAATTATCTCATGGAATGTTTGTTATAATACAGATAAAAAATGATAACATTTCAATAGAAAAGTAAGCATTTAATTAATAAAAAGTAATAATAATGCAGTGAACTATTAAATTATAATTTATAATATAAATAAAAAGTGATAGAACTTTAAAAAAATATAATAACACTTTTAATAAAAAGGTGATAATTACGATAGTATGAAATACTTGGCATTTTTAAGCTTATACTCCATGTCTAGCTAATTAATTGTAAGAAAGATAAATACTTGGCTTTTTTATTTGTTCGGTTGAACAAACAGAAGGAAATGAAAATATTTGTAAACTTTTTCTACAGTCGAATATATATAAAAGAATTAGATGCTGTAACCCTATACCATAAAATAACCAAAAGATTTCGTCCAACTTATCTAACTTAACATCGCAGAAAAGAGTTCGATGGATAATCCTGATAGATTTTGATATATTATTCGGTTCATGTAGAGAACGATGTACTGAGGCGTGATACACTTACATTTGATAAAGAATCGATGTAAGGATACGTTTTATGTACAAAATTTGCCTTGGGACAATCTCACTTGAGGCAGTAATTTTGTTGTTTAAAATACTTATCACATCATATTCAAGATATTATCACTTTTATTAATGATATTATAATTTTTATATGGAGTATAAATTATTTATAAAATAATTTAGGGCACCACTATTACTTTTTAGGGCAAGTTTTGCATGAGACCGTCTTATGTGAGATCATTTTTACATTTTTTAAATTAGTTATCACTTTCGTTATAAAATGTTATCTATTTCGCTATAAGACATTATCACTTTTCATTTATACTATAAAATGTTCATGAAATAGTATTATCACTTTTTATTAATTGAGTATCACTTTTATCATTTTTTATCCATCTCATGTAACTTAAATGAGACGGTGCTACACAAGTCTTTGCCTACTATTTATTAAAATATCACTTTTTATTGAAATATAATCATTTCTTATCCGTCTTTGCATAATCTTCTCGTAATACGGTAACACACAAGTCTTTGTCATATTTTATTTCTCAATTTAAATACTAATCTTTATTGTATATATATAAAAGCAGCAATTGTCCCACTTTTTTTCCTGCCTCTGCAACGTGCCCTTAATAAGGTATGGAATACCCTTAATAAATTAATAATATTGCATTTAATGAATTAGTCAATCTTACCATATTATTATACAAAATATTGAATTGATTGAAAAGATTTGTGAATTCACTTATTTTTCATGTGTCCTTTCTAACATTATTGGAAATCCCAAAAATTCTTAACGCCTTCTCTCTCTTCTCTAATTAGGGTAGTTTATTCCACCCTGTTCTACCTTCTTCTTCCTTCGTCTCTCATCTGCTGTTTTATCTCAGAAAATTTCTTCGTCTTCCTGTCACCTGCTTCGTTCTCTAAATCTCTCATCATGGTTGTTGATTGCTACACTTAGTCTTTGTCCTTCATTTTCAACTTTTTTTTGTGTGAATCTGTATTTTTTGGTGAAAGATCGGCACTACAGCGAACGGACGATGGGTGACACCAGTTCTGGCGAGTTTTTTGGATTTGTAACGGCGAAGGGCGGCGCGGCTTCGGCAACGGGAAAAATATTTGCAGCAACGTTTTCCCGACAAAGGACGTGCGACACGATTCGAAAGAGATAGCGGTCGGGAGCAGCACTTCAACCAACTCCAGCGGCAATAGGCGACAACAATTTTGTTCTGAACTCGCAAAATTAAGATAGAGTAACATTGAGTTTTTTTTTTTTTTGATTTCTCATCTATAACAGACATTTTTTTTATTTCATTTTGACATTAAATTCTAAAAATAACTTTATTTCAAACCTATCTTATATACTGTACATGCAGGACTCTCGATGGAACCAAGGCAACGATACAATGCAGATGAGAAGATGAAAAACAAAAGGGAGAATTTCTTTTTTATACATAATTTTAAGTTGAAAATTAATACAGAGAATTTGTTAAAAAGTTATCAAATCTACCAAATTTATATTTTCTTGACTCTATTGTCCTTGGATAAACTCTTATACCCTCCAACTCCTAAAATCCTCCTCCACCACCAAGCTATTGCCGGCCGCCGGACTGTCGCTGCCGCCACTCCTCCACTGGAGACCCCGCCAGACTGCCGCTGCCGCCTGACGTCCGCCGGTGACCGGAGCCGCCCCTATCATTGCCGGAGAAGTTGCCGGAGATGTTGCTGCCGCCGCCACTATCGCCGAATATTCGCCGAGCCGCCGCCGCCAAAGAGTCGCCGGAGCCGCCGCTGCATGGTGGTGGAGGTAGGGTAGATTGGGGTGTGTGTGGGATGGATAGAGTGGGTGGGGTGTGTAGGGGGTATACCACCCCAAGTAAAATTGATAAAAAAAACAAATAGGGGTATTGTTGTCCAAAAAAGTGTAAATGGTAAAATTTAATAGTTACATAATAAAATTGTTGGTATTAAAAGTCTACATTTCAAAATGGGTATTTTTCACTATTAGCACAAAAGATAATGGTGGGCAGAGATTGCCTGTTTGCCTTCAGGACAGTTTCCATCAATGGAAACACAACCTATACTTTGCAGACATCTATATATTTCCCATGTTGGATGCTACTGTACAGTTGGCAAAGTTAAGAAGTTGGATGTATGCTTTTAATACGCAGTTAAGAGAGATAATTCCTAAAATAGGTAAAGCCTAAGAGATTGATTCCCACTACATAAAAAGACTTAATACAACTGATAGTGCAGGACTGAAGGTTTCAAAACACAGAAGCAACCATGAAATATAGCACTTAATCCATTTTGATTGAATGCAAATTCCTAGAATCAAAGATCATTCCTTGCATGCCAATTGGAATAGATTGAGAAATCAAAGCAGATGTTATATCTTCAAGTGCATGACAACTTCAAGAATAGCACATCAAAGAATCATATCCAATGGTTGAATTAAAGAAAAGAAAACTTAAAAGTGCATGACAACTTCAAGAATAGCACATCAATGAATCATATCCAATGTACCGATCCTTCCTTTTGCTCTTCCTTCGGTTTGCCTACACCGCTGGCTGTATAGGAGGACTTGTGGCACAATGATTTCCAATACTTGAAGAGGAGTCGAAGTGAATGTCGATAATTCACCAGGTCTTGGACGCGCCTTCACGAGTATGAGCAATGTGATGAAGAATCGGTTAGAAGAGATACAATGATCTATACAGATGTGTGCTAAAGCTTTTAATTTTTCAGGTATCTACGTAACATTTTACTGCTGTTGTGAAGATAAAGTTTTATGCATCTAAATTTTTATTTCTTTTTTATAAATTTAAACCATTTAAGTCATCTGTCATTTTTGCAGTTCCCTTATACTTAAGTTTATGATATTATTTGTTTTTTTTTATAGCTTTGCATCTTAACTTGCCCGACAAACAGAGTTCAATCTAAAGAGGCCCTCTTCTTATCTCAACGACCTCCTTCTATTGGGATTCTTGGTAAGTCGCCTATTCTTCCAAACTTCAGTTTTTATAAAATTTCAGTGTCATTTTAAATTACTGTCGCTTTCTCTTTTTAATATCTCACTAATGTAGATGGATTAAAGCAATAAAGCCTTTGAACATAATGTATTCTAACTGTACATGTATTCATATCTATACTTCTTCCAAATATTTTTGTAATCATATCTAAACCGGTTTAATGTGTGGCACGTTTGTGTTTTTATTTTCTTCTTAGCGTGCTTTTGGGATTGAGTTGTGAGTGAGTTTTTAATTAATATTGTGGCTGCAATGTATTGTTTTATTGATGAGATATTTGTGCAGTTGATAGAATTTTTGTGTTTGGTTCTTTCTTTCCTATATCAATGTTTGCTATTGACACTCAAAATTGTTCATGTTTTAGTGTGAGTTTTTGAATTAGTTGCATTCTCTCTCTCATCAAATCTTTCATTCAGGTAATCTTTCTTTTAACTTGGTTGCACTCTTTAACTTCATAGGAGAAATACATTGTGTACTTTGTTTTTAATTGGTCTGATCCGCCAACTTTCCTCTTCCTGAATTTGAATAACCTAAATAATTTATTTTTGAAAAGGAATACAGCTGTAGACAAATCCATATTCAGCCTATCACAGAAAAATTCAGGGAACTAACCTTTTAACAGGTCTGATTCTTTATACAGTTAACTTTTTTCCTTTCCGCTCCATGCCCCACATTATTTGGATCTTCATTTCTGACTCACTTATTATTTATACTCAAAGACATGCTCAATATTCAAGCTGCTAATTGTGGGATGTGCTGAATTGGACAGATCTTTTAGCATTCCATATCACGAAATGAGCAAAAAATAGACTTCGGTGGTTTACTATGTTTAGCATTATGTTAGATAAGAATTTCATGACAAGTATGGTCTCACATCATATTGGTTACGATTTTCATGATGTGGGACTGACTTTTAAAAAATATGATAGATGTAGATATTGAGGAAGTAAATGCTTTTTGTATGGTTTTTAAAAGGATGTCTTAACTTCTACCTATGTGGAGTTGCTGGAACCTTCTATGAAATTGAAACACTATTTGCACTCTTAAAATGAAAATTTCTTTTGGTATTCAGTAAGTGAGTGTAGCTTTACATAATGGGTAGTTTATGAGAAGGATATATATTCTCCATCCTACTTACTCCCACCCTCAGCCATTCCAACCAGAGAGTGAATGACTAAAACCTAACCATGTTACCTTAATATCACTTATAATGTGAGAAGCAAGGAAGATGAAATTGGCTGAATAGTCGATTTGAGATTAAAAAAACTCATTGATTTATAATTGATTTGAAGTGTGGAGTTTTTCTGAAAATTATATAACAAATTTAGCTGTCATTTAATTTAATTTTGTTATATTTTTTTCCTTTTTTTATTGAATCAATGTGTCTTTCTCAATTTATATTTTTGTTTTTTTTTCTTTCTCTCTCTCTCTTTTTACTTTGCTTAATGAGTTTATGTTTGTGGTAGCTTAATAAGCCTTGAGTTGCAGGATTGTTTGTCCTTCAAGGCTCAACCTATGTGAAATAGTCACTCCATAAATGAGCTAACAATTTCTAATTTATACGGGCTGAGGTTTGTAGTGGAGGTGATGTAATGGTTTTGGAGTTCATGGTGGCTGCAGTGGCGTGCCTAGTGGTTGAGGCAGCTGTTTCTCGGGTGGTTATTGTTACTTAAATTCGAGGTATCTTTTGCAACTTAAAAATTTTCATTTCCATAATGTTCAATTTACTATTTCTTAAAGTTCTGGTGGATGTGAATGTCTGCGAATGGAAATGAATTTATGAGGTTCAAATTGTTGGGTGTTCATTTAGTATGAAAGAGGTGGTTAAAGCTTCTCGCTGGAAAATTTTTCTACTCTCTTGTGAAGTGTCATGGTATGGTAGAAGAATGGCTATATGTGACTAAAATAGATGGTGATACGCGAATATAATGGCATGCATTCGATCCCACCTACCAAATGTGTCACCCTCTTCCACCTATTTCAGTGGAGTATAGTGGAGCTCTTGGATTTGGGTGCACCGTCCTCAGTTGGTTGTCACTTGTACTTATTTGGTGGTAAAGATCCCCTGAAGTGATTTATGAGACGAGTTATCTTTTACAGTGCTCGGACAAATAAATGGCACAGGTCACCAGACATACATTATAGACGATATTTCTTTAAGTCATTTGTCATTAACAACTGTCTATATGTCGTTGGTAGAGAACGTAAAGGGATTCAAAGAACATTGTGTGGGGTTAGTTGTATTAATAGGGTATATGGGTCCAATATTTTAGTTGTATTAATGTATTAGTAATGTGTGTGGGTCTCATATGTTTAAAAAGGAAAATGAGACACTTTATGTTAGACACGCAAAATGGAAAAATGAAATCCTTACAGACGGATTGAGAGAGTACATATCATAACCTTAAAGTTCCAAATAACAGATCAAGTTTGTATAACTCTAAAATTTTAAATAAAGTACAAAGTGTTGTGATAATATAATCCCGTGCAATGCACGGGTAAAAAATCCTTAATTTTTTTTAATATATATAGTAATGCAATGCAACAAAATTTTTTTAATTTAAAAAAAATACAAATATAATTGTAATAACGTCTTTTCGTGCAAATTATAATACGTACATTATATTTTTTAAAAAAATCTCCCTGTGCAACACACGGGTTCAGTAGCTAGTTTTTAAGTAAAATGGCAAAGGTGTTCAACATGAGGTATATATATTACTCCCTACATCTTATAAAAATGTTCACGATTACGTAGATATGAAGTCTAAGAAAGTTACTTTTTCATTTTTTTTAGAGTAGTTTAATATTTTTAGATAATAAATTAATTATAAAGTAAGTTATGTGAATTGTAAAGTTATGATAATTTTGAAATTAAAGTGTTTTATGGAATTGTTGAATTGTGTTTTTTTTTTTATTTATTTGAGGTTGAACTGTGAGATGTAAGCTTTAATGCATCATATTGAAGTGTTGGGAGAAGGTGGTCAGAATGCAGCAGTGCATGGTGCAACCGGTGCATGGTGAGTAGGGCAGTTTCAGCTGATATTTTGGAGGGTTGGATGGATCAATTATGGTCAGTTATCTGCGTGGATTTGTAGCTTGACACACAAGCTTTGAGATGGTGTCAGTTACAACAACTTAACAGGCTGTATACAATCTGATTGGGTGCCTCAAAGATCAGCCAGCACATAGTCCTATAACTTTCATGTAGTATGAGTGTGTATAAATAAGCTCGTCTATCTTGCTTATTGAGATATACTTTCTTTCAGATTAAAACTGATCAATAAAGAAGCTCTATACTCTACAGTGGACGTAGGTCTTTCGATCGAACCACTTAAATCCGCGTATCTTTTATTCATTGAATCATACACTACACAATCATCTTTTATGAGTACTTCTTCTTCTATCTCCACAACTTAGAGTGTTGGGATCTTCGTTCCTGACAATTGGCGCCGTCTGTGGGAACACCATAGACCAATTGAAGGGAAACGCAGATCAATCAAGAAAGGAAGGAGAAGCAGGAAGGTGATTGAAGACAGGAAACATCATGGCAGTCACCAAGTTCCATATCGAGCGGTTTACTAAGAAATCAAATTTCGGGCTGTGGAAAATCAAGATGAGATCCATCTTGGTACAGCAAGGTCTCGGTGCAGCTATCAAAGAAACTCCGACCAATGAAGCTGTAGAGGTGGATGCTCAAGCTGCAGCAGCTGAAGTGGAGCTTCAAGAAAAGGCTCTAAGTGCTATCTTTTTATGTCTTGGTGATAAAGTACTCAGAGAGGTTCAAAAGGAAACAACTACCATTGGAGTATGGAACAAGCTGGAATCCTTGTTCATGGCAAAATCGAATGCAAACCGGTTACATTTGAGGCAAAAACTTCATGCCTTTAAGATGAATGATGAAAGGCCCTTGATGGATCAAGCTGATGAGTTCTGCAAGATTACAGATGAGCTTGAGAATGTGGACTTCAAGCTAACGAGTGAAGATAAGGCAGTCATGTTGTTATCAGCATTGCCAAGATCTCATAGGCACTTCAAGGATTCACTACTCTATGGGGGAAAAGGCACCATTCAATTAGAAGATGTTCTATCGGCTATTAGGTCCAAAGATTTAGAAATGGAGGCTGACAACATTACAAATTCAGGTGGAGAAGGGTTGTTTGCAAAGGGAGGCCGAAATCAGAACAAGAAGTTCAATAAAGGGAGAGGTGCTGATCACAAGAAAAGGAATTCGAGTTCAAAGAAGCAAGATGATGAAGATAGTGATTTGCAGGAAGAATCTGAGGTTAGGAGATGTTACTACTGTCATGAGCCTGGTCATTTAAAGTGAAATTGTTCAAAGTTGAAGGCTGTGAAGGCTAGGAGGTCTGAAAATGCAAGAGGGGGTCAGAATAATCAAGCAAATCAAGTTGTGGATAGGCATGTAGATGTTGATTTTGATTTTGTGGAGGTCTTGTCTGTTGCAGCATCTAGGAACTCATCTAATTGGATTCTTGATTCTGGATGCACCTATCATATGACACATATGAAGGATTGGCTTGTAGATTTCAAACAGATGGAAGTTGGCTCTGTCTTTCTAGGTAATAATCAAGTTTGCAGCATTAAAGGTATAGGGTCTGTCATGTTCAGGTTGCTTGATGGTTCTGTCAAGTTGCTGTCAAATGTGAGGTATGTTCCTCAGCTAAGAAGGAATCTAATTTCTCTTGGAATGTTGGACGCTCTCGATTATGAATTTCAATCTCGATGTGGAGTTCTTACGGTCTTTAAGGAGGGGAGATTAGTACTTCAAGGTGTTAAGAAGAATGTCTTGTATGTTTTGGATGGTTAGCAAATAAATCCAGGTAATAATGTTACTAAATATGCTGGTAAGATACAATTATGGCGTCAAAAAGCTGCACAAACAAGTGCAAGAGGGTCTTCAAAACGAGCAAAGCAAAGTATACTTGATTGTGGTGATGTCTCGAAGCATAAGGTGTGTGAAAGTTCTATTGAACATGAACAAGCTAATCAGGTCCAAGTTAGAGCGTTTGGATCAGGTAGAAAGCTCACTGAAGTGTCTGCTATATCTGGGATGGAGACTAATGAGCTCAAAGGATTTCAAAGGCTGGTGGGCTACAACAAGAAGGATTATGCATCCCGAGAAATAAAGGATAGGAAGCATACTTCGGTTGATGATGAAGTAACACTTGAGGTGGAGTTTTATCTGTTGGATTGTTTACTAAAAGTCTAGCTTTAGTATGAACAATGTCATAACAATATTTGAAATGAGAATCATTGATCAAATGATTGCATCTTATAATTTATTTATATGCATGATGCAATAGTCCACTTACTTTATACTGTAGATAATATGTTGTGCGACAACACGCGGAAGATCATATTATCGGTTTCCTTATAAAGTATAAACAGATGCTCACAACTGAGATAGACGGGGACTCTCTATCGGTATGATTGTAGTGTGGTTTGGTATTAGCTTGTCTTGGCTATAGAATCACATTAGTGCACTTATGTGTATTGAGTAGGACCGCCTGAGATCGTTTGACTTATACTGACTTATAGAAGAACTTGATCTCTGTTATTATGGAAGTTCGTGCTCTTAATCCCTATACAATAACCTCGACACGTAGGGCAGTATGTATTTATTTGATTCATCAATGGGTGAGATTTATAAGTATTAAATCAACAAACTCGGTGAGTTGGGAAGTAGTGCTGTATCTATGGTGTGCTGTTGATTGTAGAAGGAATCCATGTCCGTCTAGGTTGATGATGTCCCCTTGAGGAGCTCATAAGGTTTATCATGTAAATCTTGCAAGTGGATTAATTTCCGGCATGATAATAAGGTTGAGTGGTACTACTCTCGGATGAGATATTAATTAATTTGAGTTGTCAGTAACTTAATTAATTAATGGACATTGTATATCTTAAACATGGGGAGACCATTGGGCTTATAATAAGAAGGAGCCCAGAACATAATTTTGGGATTGGACGGGTAGTGCAGTAATAATATTTTAGTGGACTATATTATTATTATTGGATTTAATTAAAAGCTTTGGGCTAAGCTTGGTTAATTAAATTCAATTGAGGCCCAGCCCAATTTCTCCTCCTGGTCCCTGCTGTAGCCCAACTATATAAGTCATCTCAGCTCCTGTTAACCCTAAGTCAGTGCCTCATTTGACAGTTAGAAAGAACAGGAGCAGATTGAGAGAATCCTGCGGATTGTTGCCCACACAACAGCAGGATTCGACTTGGGACATAAAGCAGAAGATTGAGAGGTGGTTCACTGCTGTTCATCCTCTACATCAATCCAGAAGTACAGTAAACACGTTTAATCGCTTCCGCTATTTTTGTTTACCTATTATTCCTAACGAATCACGTTGAACCGCACGATCCAATTGCCAACAATTGCTATCAGAGCGTTGGTTACGTGGTGAAACGTGATTAGTTAGGCTTGTGGTTTTGTGATTATTTGATTATGTGATTTAATCAGGAGATAGTCACTTGTTTTGATTAGGATTTGAATAATTTTATTAGTTGTGATAATCCTATGATTATGATCGTTGCCACAAACCATGTGATAAGGGTTTGTATATGTCTATATTTTCCATCCTATGTGCTTTGAATATCTTTCTGGAAGTACATTGATACCACCTACACACATCCTGGATTCCTATTTGCTATTGATCGCACTGCTCCCCTCTTCTGTTCTTGACGGCTGGAACGATCGACCAAGATCGGTGCCCGACCTCTACCCAGAATCGCGTGTGGGTCCCAGAGGCTGCACAGAAGTACGATAGCAATGAAGAATAAGTTAGACTGCTCCCTTTTCTGTTCTCATCGGCCGTGAAGAAAGGCAGGCCAGCGATCGGCAGCCTTGGCGATGATCTGGACGGCATCTGATGGAGCAGCCTTCCGAGCACGTCATCTGCCACCGAGCGTGATTTCAGGACACTTTGGATGAGTTCTTTGTCAGCGAGCGGCTGGAGAGGTTGAATGCAGGCGTGCCTTCGCCGGTGTCTTCCTGGCGGCTGCGCGGCGGAGGACTGTGGCAGATCGGCGATCTGGGTGGATCGGATCCCTGTTTGATCAGATTTGTGCAGTTCCAAGCGGGTGTTGTCTGGTCTTCGACGATCGATGCCGCTCGAGGCTTACTGTCGGGCGAAGCGGTGATGGCAGTGGGCGGCGGAGACTGTCAGTGGCGTGGATTCTCCTGGCGGCGCTGCGTATGGAAGGCCGCGGCGGCTGGGCTCTGGTTGCGGTGTGTGTTACGGCTGGTGAATGATCGGCGCCGATGGAAGCTTCACCGTCGATTTCATGTTGCCGCTGGCTGGTGAAGGAGAACGTGGCTAACGATGCAGCTCCGGCGGGCTTTTCTCGCGATGGCTGGCGGATGGTCTCAGGCGGCTGGCGGCGCGTTCCAGGCGGCTGGCGGCGAGACTCCGTTGGGCTGAGCCGCTGAGGCACGTCGCGCCGGTAATGGCTAGCGATGTGTTTGCGGCAAGCGAGTAGGTGCGGCTGATGCTGATGGTTGTCATCGGGCACACTGAATCGTCGCTGGATGGTGGGCTGCGGCAGCAGCGACGTCAATCTTCGTCGGTCATTTGCTGGCAGTGTGTGCAACAACGGCGGCTGTTTGAACATGGCTAGGGTTGGATTAAGTGTGGGCTTAAAGGGCTTATATTCCTGGACAGTTTTATTGGCATGAATGAGCCCATTTTGTTTTTTTTTATTGGGCTGAGTGAATGAGCCGTGATAAATGGGCTTAATTATTATTTTTTTTAATAGGCTGCTCATTATGTGCTTATTTGTTTATCTTGGGCCCAATATTTAAATGAGCTTATGGGCTGCTGGGCCAATATTAATTGCTGGTTTTAATTAATTGTGGATAATGGGTCAAGCATGATAAATTAATTAATTATATTAATGGACTAATTTTGTGCTAGTGGGCTTGGTGGACTTAATTTAATTTTGGGCTAAGATTATGGGCCATGGATAATGGGCTTGATTAATTATTTAATCTGCTGCTCATTTTGTGCTAATTTGTTGCTCTTGAGGCCCAAATTAATTGATCCACTATTTATACAATTAATTATGTTATATAACTGATTAATTGATTTTATTGTCAATTATTGTTGTATATGTGTAAGGCATGTTCTATGTGATTTATTTATTTAAATTGCTGTTAATAGAAGCATGTCTTAGTTGTATATTTTATTCTGGAATATTATATGCATGTTAAAAACCCTCGATAATTAAATAACTAAGTGGGAGAGGGGATTGGTAATTAATTCCCGCGGCCTCCATTATTGGTTTGTAAGTGATGTGAGTAAACTTGCGCGTTGGCAATAGAGCCTTCCTCCCTAACGGATGAGTTTATTCACGGATCACTGGTACAAACTTCTTTAAATAATTATTGTTTGTAATGTGATGCATATGGACTTGCGCGTTGGCTATAGTGCCTTCCTCCCTAACGGATGAGCTTATATGTGGCTCACTAGTACAAACTTATATAATTGATGGTTGTAGAAAGTTATCTGAGTGCGTGTGTACTTCTCCAACAGTAAGGCACATAAGTTTGGGCAGCGGACTTGGGATCAAATAATGGTGTACACTTAGATGTGAATAATTAGTATCCTCCCCAACGGAGTCACTGCTATTATTTACATGGCTAAAGAGGAACCGACTATTAATTATTTTGTCATAAAGTTAGGTTGACAAATAAAATTAATGGGTAAAACCTTCTCTTGTAAATGTTCGGGTTTGTAAACGTCCACCCTAACGTGGCTTGCAGACTCACGGTGCTTGAGATGTCGGTGAATTTTAATTTTATATTGTTTTGAGAGAATCAATATAAAAGGATAAAATTCGAAGATTTGATCGGAATATTTATTTGTGATTCTCTGAATTTCGAATGGTTTTATTTCACTAATTATTAACTAAAAGACATTATATTTACTCGTCCATATTAAATGATTAGAAAAGAATCTTGATTTTAAAAATTACTGCTTAAGAAAATACATGTGTATTCTCACAAAGGACGTCTCATGATGCCTATTAAAGTCTCTAGTGAAGAGATGAGAGGTTCATAGAAATATGATGGTCTCATGTAACTCTTCGGATACTTGAGTAAATTAAAAGGCAGAAGATCATGGTTGAATTGATGAATGAATTGGAAAAGCTTGGAATAGAAATTGAAAGGGAAACCTAAATCAATTTATTCTTCACAATTTGCCTGGATGTTTTGAGCAAGTTCTACCTGAAATACGAGAGGTTGTATATGGTGGTAAACTTCTAACAAAACATGTGGCAAAAGAAAGCCAATTTTCATCATGATGTGAACAAATTTAATATCTTATTTACTAATGGTTTAAACATGATTAGTGATGGCATCTGCTGATACGAAGTATGTAGATACTGGAATCACTAAATGTTTGTCACTGAGTACGGATAAGATTATTAATAACATGGGTAAAACAACAAAGGTAGTGGCTATTGCAGTGGGAGTTGTTTATTTATCTCATGATAAAGAATAAACGATTGATTATGAGAAATTGTCTTTACGTACGTTTCATAGAAAGAATTTGA
The DNA here is from genome assembly GCA_023678885.1 of Pogostemon cablin. Classification (NCBI taxonomy): domain Eukaryota; kingdom Viridiplantae; phylum Streptophyta; class Magnoliopsida; order Lamiales; family Lamiaceae; genus Pogostemon; species Pogostemon cablin. The sequence goes on along the minus strand of CM042989.1, from coordinate 22,264,726 downwards.
TTTCGGCTTCTATGCATTAACGGATGGATACTTCATTTCATTTAAATGACATGGTCATAGTGATGAGGAATAGGGCTATAATCTGTTATAGTACGTTGGTGGATAATTTGTATACTCTTGAATCATGTACATCCCACAGATGCAACAAATAGTAATTAATAATGCATCTTCTAATATTAGTAAGAGACACAAACCTTCGGTGATGAACTAAACATACATTTGGCGTCTAAGACTAGTTCATTTTACTTGAGTAGGATTCAAAAGTTGATAGCCGATGGACTGTAAGGTTTATCTGAAGTGGAAACTATCAAACTTGCGAGTCTTGCTTGAAAGTAAAAATAATTAACTGCCTTTTCAAGACTGTGGGGTGTAGAGCCAAATATATATATGTTAAAATTATTTCATTCTGATTCAAGCGAACCTAATATTATCCAGGCGAGAGGTGGTTATGAATATTCCAAGATTATTCTAGATACCAATATATTTATTTGATGCACTGTGTGTCTAAGTTCTTTGATTAATTCAAGAATTGTAAGGCTGGTACAGTGAAGCGTCATGGAAAATATATTAAGTCATTATGATTTAATCGTGATGGCAAATACCTCTTGGGATAGTTAGGAGCTATTAATCAGAAGTTGAGATTAAATCTCAAGTGGACTACACCGGGCATGCCCCAGCTGAATGGTGTGGTGGATAGAAGGAATAAGGCTCTTATGGTTATGATTAGATGGATGATGAATTATTTGGAATAATTAAATTCATTTTATGGATATGCCCTAGATACAGTAATTAGTGAAACATTTGTCTGTATATGGGATATCCTAGAAAAATGGAGGGTGATTTATTTAGTCCAAAAGATCGAAGAGTGATTGTCAACACAAACACTGGATTTTTTTTGAAAAGGACTATGTAATAAATCACAAGCCCATGTATAAATTGTTCTAAAGGAAGTGAGAGGAAAACACAAAGTGTAAGTACCAAGTGTACAAGAGAATATACCACAAGGTAAACTGCAACGCGTGTCACGTCTGATACACAATTACATGTAGTGCCTTGTCGTAGTGGGAGGGTTGTATGACAACCCATAAATATATATTTTGGGAGAGTCGTGAGACTTGATTCCTAGTCAACATGGTATTGTCCCACGGATACGACGTAGCACTACAAGATTAAAATGTGGAATCTTAGTAAGTTGCAATGTATGTTGAAATAGAATCTACGGATTCTAAATTAAGTCTGGGAACTTGAAGGACCACTAAAATGGTGTAAAAGCCATTGCAAGTGGTCATAGGAAATAAAAGAGGATCATACGGTAAGGTGAAAACCCTTGGAAGCAAAGCTTGTTGCGAAAAGGTGTACTCAGAAAGAAATGGTTCGATTATGAGGACACATGTTCGCTGGTAGCTATGCTTATGTTGATCCGTATTCTTTTATTGCTGCTATGAGGAACAACAAATAGATGTCAAAGACAGCTTTCCTGATTGGAAGTCTTGAGGAAAACATCTATGCGAAGCAACCAGAGTGATTCATTGCAAAGTATTAATAGCATTTTTGATAGTAAGCTTAAAAGTGTCCAGCGATGGACTAAAGCAAGCTTTAAGATAGTGAAGCATCTGTTTTGATTAGGTAATCCAGTGGCATGGATTTAAATCAATGAGCGGATGAGTCTTGTGTGTTGTAAAGAGTGACAGAAACGTGGTGGTGTTTCTTGTACTATACGTAGATAGTATCTTGCTCATTGGAGACAATGAAAGAGTATTATCAGGCGTATGGGTACAGTTAATAAAGCGGTAGAGATGAAGGACTTAAGAAAGGCAAAATATATCCTTTTGATCACGGTAATACGGATCACAGAAAGACATTATGCTTATCTCAAGTTTCATAAATGATATAGTCCATAATCATTTAACATGTAAATTTATCTAAGTGAATGTGTCTTTGAGACACAAGAAGAAGATAAAGAGGATGAAAGCGGTTCCTTATGCTCCGGCGAATAAGGAAGCTTAATCTAAGGAATGCTATGAACGATGTTGGATATCTGTTTTGCTGGATGCATCAACAGTGGGTATCAACGTAACCCAGAACAAGAATGATGAACTGTGGCAAGACATATATAAAGTGCCTGAGAAGGACTGGAAATTATATGTGGACTTACTGGACAGATTCACTGCTTCTTGCGGATTACGTAGATTCGGATTTTTTAGTCAGATTGGACGGTAGTAAATTCACCTCAAAGGTTATGTGTTTAATCTTAGGAAGTAGAGTCATAATGTGGAGGAGTGTTATATAGAAATATATTTCAGACTCCGGACTCCATCATGGAAAGATGATGAATTGGAGCCTATGAGGCAGCCAAAGTATCTATATGACTCTAGAAACTTCATGATGGACTTTGAAGTGTTTCTAAGTTTGCCCAAGGTAATCACAATTTACATTGATGATATTGGTGCAGTTGCAAACTTGAAAAAAACACAAGTCTATAAGGCAATTAAACACATGGAGCGCGAGTACCACCTGTTACGAGAAATCGTATGATGAGGGAAAGGTTGTTGTCGCCTAGATTGCATCGGATGATGACCTAGTAATCCATTTACAAGGACCTTAAGGCGAGAGCTTTTAATGGTAGTGTAGTGGGAGTAGGAATCAGATGTATGGCAGAAGACATGACAGCATAGTCTTTTAGTATAAGTGGGAGATTGTTGGATTGTATACTAAAAGTCTAGCTTTAGTATGAACAATGTCATAACAATATTTGAAATGAGAATCATTGATCAAATGATTGCATCTTATAATTTATTTATATGCATGATGCAATAGTACACTTACTTTATACTGTAGATAATATGTTGTGCGACAACACGCGGAAGATCATATTATCGATTTCCTTATAAAGTATAAACAGATGCTCACAACTGAGATAGACGGGGACTCTCTATCGGTATAGTTGTAGTGTGGTTTGGTATTAGCTTGTCTTGGCTATAGAATCACATTAGTGCACTTATGTGTATTGAGTAGGACCGCCTGAGATCGTTCGACTTATACTGACTTATAGAAGAACTTGATCTCTGTTATTATGGAAGTTCGTGCTCTTAATCCCTATACAATAACCTCGACATGTAGGGCATTATGTATTTCTTTGATTCATCAATGGGTGAGATTTATAAGTATTAAATCAACAAACTCGGTGAGTTGGGAAGTAGTGCTGTATCTATGGTGTGCTGTTGATTGTAGAAGGAATCCATGTCCGTCTAGGTTGATGATGTCCCCTTGAGGAGCTCATAAGGTTTATCATGTAAATCTTGCAAGTGGATTAATTTCCGGCATGATAATAAGGTTGAGTGGTACTACTCTCGGATGAGATATTAATTAATTTGAGTTGTCAGTAACTTAATTAATTAATGGACATTGTATATCTTAAACATGGGGAGACCATTGGGCTTATAATAAGAAGGAGCCCAGAACATAATTTTGGGATTGGACGGGTAGTGCAGTAATAATATTTTAGTGGACTATATTATTATTATTGGATTTAATTAAAAGCTTTGGGCTAAGCTTGGTTAATTAAATTCAATTGAGGCCCAGCCCAATTTCTCCTCCTGGTCCCTGCTGTAGCCCAACTATATAAGTCATCTCAGCTCCTGTTAACCCTAAGTCAGTGCCTCATTTGACAGTTAGAAAGAACAGGAGCAGATTGAGAGAATCCTGCGGATTGTTGCCCACACAACATCAGGATTCGACTTGGGACATACAACAGAAGATTGAGAGGTGGTTCACTGCTGTTCATCCTCTACATCAATCCAGAAGTACGGTAAACACGTTTAATCGCTTCCGCTATTTTTGTTTACCTATTATTCCTAACGAATCACGTTGAACCGCACGATCCAATTGCCAATATTATCATGCTCAGAGTTGTGGAGAAGCCATCAAATCGAAGGATAGTGGTCAAGATAGAACAAGCAGATTCAATTTTAAGAGTTTGATCAATTACATTGCTAAGTTTCTACCTAGTTCAATGCATGAGCTATATAGAAATCTTGGTGTGTTCTAAATCATGTCAATAGGTTGCTGTTCCCTTAAGAACAATGGTAAGATTGCTGGTCCTTAAATCAGAAAATGGAGTTTTGCTATACTCGTTAAAGAATAGTGTTGAGGGTGCTGCACTCATTAAAAGCAGTGGAGTAGAGGTGAGGTTTGATAGTTTTCAAATAAGATTTAGGTGGAGGTTTGTGAGTGTAAACCTCTATGCACATGGTTAATTGTGTTTGGAATGTTTACAAAGAAGTTTCTAGCTGATGTTTCATGACATGGAAGTCAATTGTAACTGAATGGAACTGATCTGGAAGTTTGCTGATGGATTCTAAAACCCACCGGTGTGGTTTAAGAGGAATAAAAACACACAGCAAAATAATAATCATCTTCATCAGTTAGCTTACAGTTCTTGGTTATGTGTGTTGCATTAAGTTTAAGGTGGAGATTGTGAGATGTAAACCTTAATGCATCACATTGAAGTGTTAGGAGAAGGTGGTCAGAATGCAGTAGTGCATGGTGCAACCGGTGCATGGTGTGTAGGGCAGTTTCAGCTGATATTTTGGAGGATTGGATGGATCAGTTATGGTCATTATCTGCGTGGATTTGTAGCTTGACACACATGCTTTGAGATGGTGTCAGTTACAACAACTTAACAGGCTGTATACAATCTGATTGGGTGCCTCAAAGATCAGCCAGCACATAGTCCTATAACTTCCATGTAGTATGAGTGTGTATAAATAAGCTCATCTATCTTGCTTATTGAGATGTACTTTCCTTCAGATTAAAACTGATCAATAAAGAAGCTCTATACTCTATAGTGGATGTAGGTCTTTCGATCGAACCACTTAAATCCGCGTCTCTTTCATTCGTTGAATCACACACTATATAATCATCTTTTATGAGTACTTCTTCTTCTATCTTCATAACTTAGAGTGTTGGGATTTTCGTTTCTGACAATTGGCGCCGTCTGTGGGAACGCCAGAGACCAAGAGAAGGGAAACGCAGATCAATCAAGATAGGAAACATCATGGCGGTCACCAAGTTCAATATCGAGCAATTTACTGAGAAATCAAATTTCGGGCTGTGGAAAATCAAAATGAGATCCATCTTGGTACAGCAAGGTCTCGGTGCAGCCATCAAAGAAACTCCGGCCAATGAAGCTGCAGAGGTGGATGCTCAAGCTGCAGCGGCTGAAGTGGAGCTTCAAGAAAAGGCTCTAAGTGCTATCTTTCTATGTCTTGGTGATAAAGTACTCAGAGAGGTTCAAAAGAAAACAACTGCCATTGGAGTATGGAACAAGCTGGAATCCTTGTTCATGGCAAAATCGAATGCAAACAGGTTACATTTGAGACAAAGACTTCATGCCTTTAAGATGAATGATGAAAGGCCCTTGATGGATCAAGCTGATGAGTTCTGCAAGATTACAGATGAGCTTGAGAATGTGGACTTCAAGCTGACGAGTGAAGATAAGGCAGTCATGTTGTTATCAGCATTGCCAAGATCTCATAGGCACTTCAAGGATTCACTACTCTATGGGGGAAAAGGCACCATTCAATTAGAAGATGTTCTATCAGCTCTTAGGTCCAAAGATTTAGAAATGGAGGATGACAACATTACAAATTCAGGTGGAGAAGGGTTGTTTGCAAAGGGAGGCTGAAATCAGAACATGAAGTTCAATAAAGGGAGAGGTGCTGATCACAAGAAAAGAAATTCGAGTTCAAAGAAGCAAGATGATGAAGATAGTGATTCGCAGGAAGAATCTAAGGTTAGGAGATGTTACTACTGTCATGAGCCTGGTCATTTAAAGAGAAATTGTTCAAAGTTGAAGGCTGTGAAGGCTAGGAGGTCTGAAAATGCAAGAGGGGGTTAGAATAATCAAGCAAATCAAGTTGTGGATAGGCATGTAGATGTTGATTTTGATTTTGTGGAGGTCTTGTCTGTTGCAGCATCTAGGAACTCATCTAATTGGATTCTTGATTCTGAATGCACCTATCATATGACACATATGAAGGATTGGCTTGTAGATTTCAAACAGATGGAAGGTGGCTCTGTCTTTCTAGGTAATAATCAAGTTTGCAGCATTAAAGGTATAGGGTCTGTCATGTTCAAGTTGCCTGATGGTTCTGTCAAGTTGCTGTCAAATGTGAGGTATGTTCCTCAACTAAGAAGGAATCTAATGTATAGTTGGTAGTTGTATTAGTGTTGTATGTGAGACATTGTAGATATATTAATTATTTCGTGTGGATCCAATATACCAAAAAGTGAAATGTAACAATAATTTGGAGATGCCCTATAATTAGTAAAAATGTAACAATATTCACACGATAAAGAGAGTATATAATACGAGAGAGAATTCGAAATCATCCCATACAAATTTACTTTATTCAAAATAGTCTCAACAACAGTATATTTTTTCAAACTAGTTCCGTAATAATCCCTTTTTACTTACTACATAAAAAAAATAAAAAAATCCAATTTTGCAAATTCTATGAAACTGAATCACGGGAGTGAATCGATGCTTATAAAGTTTATGAGATGAAATTAATGAAAACTTTACTCCCTCGCTCCTGCGTTAAGGTTTACGTTTTCCATTTTGGATTGTCTCAAGTTAAGATTTACATTTATTTTTTTGTCATGTTGGACCAATACAAAATAATTAATTATTATATATAAAGCCTACACACAATACTAATACAACTACCCACTTTATATTAAATATTATTTCTCTCACATCACTACACATTAAAATATTATATCTCTTAATCTCCGTACAAAAAGCATACATCAATGTTAACGTGGGACGGTGGGAGTATATCTCAAATGTTACATTTTACTAATTAGGAGTCCCATAATATATTTCTCTTTCTAGTAACTGGAACTCACACAAAACAATTAATATACAGAGCAATCTTGTATGAGACCGTCTCATGATGAGATCATTTTACGTTTTCGTAATAAGTTATTACTTTTTATTAAAGAATTATGATCACTTTTCTTTTAAAACGTTATCACTTTTCATTTATACTTTAAATTATTCATAAAATAATTCACAGTACCATTATCACTTTTTCACATGAAAATTATTATTTTTCAAAATAAAAATTAATATGGTATACTTTCTTAGTCTCGAAGAACTTTTCAAAATTTTTTATACTCTCATAACATCCTTCGTCCTAAAAAACTCATTTACCCATATTACAAAAAATTATTAAAATTTCATACTCCCTCCGTCCCGTAAAAGTTTACGTTTTCTTTTTGTACATAAATTAAGAGATATAATATTTTAATGTATAGTGAGGTGGGAGAAATACTCCCTCCAACCAATCCAATTAAGGTAATTGATTGCTTTTTACGCGTATATTAAGGATTATTATTATTATATATGTAGTGAAAAGTTGTATTAGAGGGAAGTTGTGGACCATGTGATGTACTTTTTTTTACTAAAAATGGAATATGGATACTTTTGAATTGGACGCTCAAAATGGTAAAATTGATATCGTTGAACTGGCAGGAAGAAGTAATATTTATTATGAAGTGAGTAGTTGTATAAGTGTTGTAAGTGACCCTACATGGAATAATTAATTGTTTTGTGTAGGCCCAACTTGATATAAAAGAAAATATAAATCTTAACCTGAGACAAATCAAAATAGAAAATGTAAACGTTAACGTGAGACGGGAGAGTATTTGTTACCCTCACTTAACACACATACTTTTAAAAATACTAAAACACCCTCTCAAGTCTACAAAATTGGTAAAAAAAAAAATTAAGAACATGGAACAATAAAGGTGAAGGGTTTTTCGGAACAGAGAAGGTATCGTATAGACCCGTAATTATTTTCTGTAGGGTCTACCTATTTCCCATTGCATATAGAAGTATTTCTCATTGGAGAGGTATGAAACAAGTAGCTTAAGATAATGACAATAATGCAATATTCCCTTGTAATTTAAGGCAATATTTTTCTTGGAAAACAATTCTTTATCTTAAATTTTCTTCAATTATTCACCGTTTTAGAATAGGTCATGGTATTGTATAGGTAATACTTGACTTGACCTGTTCAACTTTATCCACCAAACAGTCACCTTTTTAGCATAATTTTAGTTGAAGTCATTCATGGGTAGGGTCACTTGAATTCTCCTCAATTGGCCGGGTGGGTAGTTGTACTAAACCCCTACTGCCTGAAATTACTATTTTACCCACGGGGGGTCATTCTTCTAAATATACGAGCCATGATCTAGTGAAGTGGTTACCAACCAACAATTTAATTACACTAATTATTGTATCGAATTAATTAACAAATCCACACACTCCGAAAGATGGCACCAACTATTACCAAAAAGGGTATTATTTCAAGATTAAGCAAAATGCAGTAAGTAGTACTGATGTCTGTTTTTTTAATATGAAGAATCTTGAAACAGAACTCAAACTAAGCAGCTCAACAAACATGACAAGTACAGTAATGACCCCTTCCTCCACCCACCCACCCACCCCCACTACCCCTACAAATAGTGTTTGGACCTCTTTGAACCCATCATTGAATCAAGGGAATTGAAGAAGAATCATTAAGTTGTACATACTAAGAATTGATGGAGACCATCTTTGTAATTTCGTTGATGATCACTATCTTGATCATTTGTTCATCTGTTTTGATGTCTGCAAATGCACTTAGTGTGGATTACTATCATGAGTCATGCCCGGGAGTCGAGACGTTGATCGCGAAAGCCGTACACAAGGGCATGATCAATGACAGAACAGTTCCAGCTGCTTTGCTCAGGATGCACTTTCATGATTGTTTCATTAGGGTAAGTTAATAAGAAGATGCATGCATGCATGCATGTATTCTAACCCTAGTTTTTATTTGAATGATTTTCTTAGAGAAGTAAGTAAGTGTGTGTAATTGTTGTATGTATTTGAATTGAAGGGTTGTGATGGGTCTATGCTTCTGAATTCCAATGGGAAGATTAAAGCTGAGAAAGATGGCCCTCCAAATATTTCATTACATGCATTCTATGTCATTGACAATGCAAAGAAGGAAGTGGAGAAGAAGTGCCCTGGTGTGGTCTCTTGTGCTGACATCTTAGCCCTTGCTGCAAGAGATGCCGTTGCGCTCGTAAGTCCTCGACTATTTTGTTTTATAAGTACGCGCCATGTGTGCATTGTTGTGACAATCTTCCTTTCCACTAATTCGATTTACAAGTCGGGACAAATGTGTCCGAGTTGTAATAGAAAAGGTGGGTCGGAAGATTTGAAACATGCACATGTGGCGCATACTGAGGTTGAATTATTTGATTTCGGTTTTTGGAATTTGAATTTGGATTTTAAAAAAAATCAATACATATAACCTATGATATGCATTTATCTTATTAGTTATTAATAGAATACCATTTCTTATTTCACATTTATTTAACCTCCTTAAACAAACATTCCCTAGAATGAAATCTATGATCAATGTTTAACTTCATGGATTGGTGTGGATGTTGATAATAGTCAGGGGGTCCCACTTGGGAAGTGCCCAAAGGGAGGAAAGATGGAAGAATTTCCAAGGCCAATGACTCATTACAACTACCTTTTCCCACATTCAATATATCTCAGCTACAACAAAGCTTCTCCCAAAGAGGACTCTCTATTCATGATTTAGTGGCACTCTCAGGTACAAATTAAATCCATGGCAAACACTTGTGTGAACTCGATTACAGTAGACTAACCCATGATATCTATACATTAACCATTGGTGCATGCAGGAGGGCACACACTAGGGTTCTCTCACTGCTCTTCATTCCAGAACAGAATCCACAACTTCAACAACAAAACGGACGTTGATCCGTCATTGAACCCGTGGTTCGCGGCCAGCCTAAGGCAGGTGTGCCCAGTGCACAATAAGGTGAAGAATGCTGGAGCCAACTTGGACTCTACACCAACAGTGTTTGACAATTTGTACTACAAATTGCTTCTTCAAGGGAAGAGCATCTTCTCATCTGATCAGGCACTGATCTCCACTTCAAGAACTAAGGAGTTGGCCCAAAAGTTTGCATCCTCTCAAGAGGAGTTTTTTGAGGCATTTGTGAAGTCTATGATCAAGATGAGCACCATTTCTGGTGGTGGAACTGAGATTAGATTGGATTGTAGAGTTGTTAATTAATTAATCATCTGGGTTTTAATTTTATTAATTAATTAAATATATGTATGCATGTTGTGTGGTGGGTGGGGGGATTCTATTTCATTGTTTTATCTGAGTGTAGAAGTTGATTGGAATCGATCTAGTCTTGTCGTTGTTTGGTATTCTATTTCATCACTACGTATATATTGAGGTTTATTTAATATGTAGTGAAAAAATTGAATAAATATGAGACTTAAAAATTTGTTTGGTCACTATAGTTATTGGAAACTTTAAATTCCATCAGCCCCAAAAAGATATTTGAGTTAAATTAGTATAGTAATTTTGATATTTTGTTTGTTTATGCCCAATTTTTGTCCGAAGTTGATTTATCCAAGAAAAGCATCACGTGTTGATCACATGATGTGTCAATTTGGAAAAAAACGGCAAGATTCAGATAGGTGTCGATCCAAATAAAACTGCAGCAATCAAATTGCCACATCATAATATGTTTTAATTAAAAAAATATGAAAATAATGACTCAACATGACACATCATCTTTAACATAGTTAATAATTTAATATACATAACATTCAAAAACAAAAACCCTAAACCCACAAAACCAACCAAACCAACCCTTTCTCTCTCTATAAATTTGCTCTGACTTCTCTCTAACTCCCCCCTCCTATGTTTTATTTTTCCGGCGAGCTTGATGATGGCCAGGTTGCTGGCTACCTCCGTGTAGTCATCGTCGAGTTGGACGCTGTTGTTTTTTCCATGAAGCTAAGGAGTGCAGCTTTGACCTCCTCATCCAAATCTAGCAGAAAGTTTAATAATGGGAAGAGGTCCAAGAAACCAAAGGTTAGTATCAAGGGTGCTTCTCGTGCTAACCCTTTATCACCCTCATGTCTGGAGTGCTCTTTGAATACACAACTGTCTATCCTTGATCTGCCCCTGGATGAAGTTATTTCGGAAGTGCCTCGGGATGAAGTTGCTTCGGATGTTCAGGCTTTAGAGCCTCTGGAAAATAACACCGTTGAAGTTACAAGGAATGGAGTTCGATCAGTGGATGTTAAGGGCGTTCGAGAAGCACAAGATAACTTACTGGAGTTGAATATTGATATTCAAAATCTTCATTCTGGTTCTACAGATCTGGTGGAAGATAGATTGGCCAATAATTTATTTTTGAATTTGTATCTTCTCTCTGCCTTGGAAGAAGTGAAAAATAAGGCAATAGTCTCTGATCCAGCTAGCTCTTTTTCCCAACCACCCCTCCTAGATGAAGTAGAGGTTGACACGTACCCTCCTTTATCTAATAATTCAAACTTTCTTCCCATTTCTCCTATCTGTTCCCCTGACCCTATAGAAAGTTCTGTCTGTCCTTTTTCTTTTAAGGACATGTTAGTGGGGCCCAGACCTTCTCCTTCCTTCCCCCAAAATACACTTTCACTCCCCCCAGTTAGTCTCTCTCCTATCCCCTCCCTTCCGGCTATGTCTTCGCCGGATTCTAACATTGTAGTCCTCACTCCGTCCAACCCTTCTCACCCCTCTAGTCGACCTTCCATTCCTCCTTCTACTCCTCCTCCTCCTTCTGATCCTACTTCTTCATCCAATCCTCATCTCCCAGCTGCTTCAACATCTCATCCTCATACAGCTCCAACATCTCATCCTCTGCTTCTTCACCACTCGATTCCAGCCCCCCCTCTCCCCTTCTCTCTTCAGTTGCCATCGTCGCACCTCCTTCCAACAATCAAACCATCTCTAAACAAACTCCAACCCAATCTCCCTCCCATCCTCCTATTCACCCAGAAAACCTCAATCGGCCCTCTACTGTTCATAATAGACAACCTCAAGCTAATCACTATCTCAAATTTATTCCCCCTCTCGAGCCTGGAATTGTTCAGATTTCGGACCAATTGCTTGATGATCCTTCGGATGAATGGAACTTCACTCTGATCGGTTGCTTTGCGGGGAGATACCCCGGCTTCCAAGCTGTTAAGGAGATTGTTAGTAAGTGGTGTGATAGGAAATATTCTTCCTTGATTATGATACACGAAGATCACCAGTACATATATACAAGATTACAAGCGTAATTAACGGAACTAAAAATAATTACAATATGTACAAGATATGCTAAATATCTTTTCTATATTTGTCTACACCCCCCCGCAAGCAAAGCGTGGGATTCGTGAGCACGCGAAGCTTGGACCTGAAGAACTCAAGTTGTGGACGAGCCAAGCTTTTCGTGAAGACATCGGCAAGCTGAAGATCAGAAGGCACGAACCGAGTTTGAAGCTTGCCATTTTCGACCAACTCCCGAATGAAATGACAGTCAATGTCAATATGTTTTGCACGCTTGTGAGAAATAGGATTCTGGGATAAAAAGAGCGCACTCGTGTTATCACTTAGAAGAACAGACGGCGATCTAGGAAGAGAATGGAGATCACGAAGAAGATTCGAGACCCAAACTAATTCCGAAGCAGCGCTAGCCATAGCACGATATTCTGACTCGCAGCTTGAGCGAGAAACTGTAGGCTGTTTCTTCGCACTCCAAGAGACTAGATTCGGACCAAGAAAAATAGAGTAACCGTAAGTGGAACGGCGTGTATCAATACACCTAGCCCAATCAGCATCTGAATAGCCAACCAAAGTACTCTCACCGGGCGAAAAAAGGAGACCGTGAGAAATGGTCCCTTTAACATACCGAAGTATGCGCTTGACCGCATGAAAATGGTCCACCGTGGGGTTTTGTTGGAACTGACTTACAGTATTAACAGAGTAAGCAATATCCGGCTGAGTGATGGTTAAATACTGAAGTGCTCCAACAAGAGACCGGTAGAGAGTATGATCAGAGAAGGGTTCACCAGCAGCAGTGAAGGAAGCACCAGGAGCCAAATGAGTAGCAACGGGCTTCGAATCAAGTAACTCTGCTCGAACCAGAATATCACGAGCATATTTGGACTGGCTGAGGAAGAGGCCAGAAGATGGATATGTGACTTCTAGGCCTAGGAAATAACCAAGCTTACCAAGGTCCTTAATGGAGAATTCCTTGCGGATGCGAGAGATGAGCAGGCAAACAGTATCATTACTATTCCCCGTTAAGACTATGTCGTCTACATAAACAAGTAGATACATAATAGTGGAACCCTGTTTGAGCACAAAGAGGGAAGTATCGGCACTGCTGCAGGCGAAGCCCAACTGAAGAAGGAGAGAACGAAGACGTTGGTACCAAGCCAACGGAGCCTGCGAAGGCCATACAGGGCCTTTTTAAGCCTACAAACGTGGGCAGGATGAGTAGCATCAACATAACCCGGGGGCTGTTCCATATAAACAGGCTGGGTTAAAGAACCATTCAAAAAGGCATTCTTAACGTCAAGCTGATGCAAGGGCCAAGAACGCATAACAGCAAGAGATAAGATGATACGAACAGTAGATGCTTTGACAACCGGACTGAAAGTATGAGTGAAGTCAAACCCAGGAAGTTGGCTAAAACCTTGCTCAACCAGACGCGCTTTGTATCTGTCAATACTGCCATCAGCGAGAAACTTAATGCGATAAACCCACTTGGAGCCAACGACATTAGCATCAGATGGCCGAGGAACGAGTTCCCAGGTAGAGTTCGAATGAAGAGCATCCATCTCTTCATTCATGGCAGAAACCCAAAGAGGAGATTTCAAAGCAGACTTTATGCCTTTGGGTTCCAAGACAGCTGTGAGAGCAGAATACAGCGAATTTGCCTGCAATAAAGCAACGTTAGCAGGATAACGTGGCTTAAATATACCGTGCTGGGCTCGAGTGCGCATATTATGAGTGCGTTGAAACACGGGCGGAGCAGGTGGCGGTGGCGGTATATGTAAGGCAGGCGGCGGACTTGGTGGAGGCAAGTAGACCATAACCGGAGTAGGGTCCATTTTCGGTGCCGGCGAAGCTCGAACACCCTCGTCGATGCAAAACCGACAAAACGAAGAGGCCGCTCGGCCAGAGGCTCTCGTTATACGAGCGGGTGCTGAGTTGTGTGGAGAATGCAACGGTAGTAAATCCCGAAATTCAGACACATCGACGGGCCGTGGTGAATACTTTGAAGCGTATGGAAAACTGAGTTCATCAAATACAGCATGACGACTAATGTAGACACGAGAGGTAGAAGTATCAAGACATCTATAGCCCTTGTGCTGCGTGCTGTAGCCGAGAAAAACACAAGCTGAACTTCTCGGAGCAAATTTATTTGGGACGTAGTCCCTGAGACACGGATATACACAGTAACCAAAAACATGAAAAACATCATAAGCTGGCAGACGTCCATAGACGAGCTCATAGGGCGACTTCTGACCCAACAAAGGAGATGGGAGTCGATTAATAGTGAAGACAGCACAACTGAAGGCCTCCACCCAAAAATGCATAGGAACGGATGAGTGAAACAATAGTGATAAGCCTGTTTCAGTGATGTGGTGGTGCTTACGCTCAGCACGACCATTTTGAGCCGGTGTATATGGACAAGACATGATATGGTGAATCCCACAATTAGAGAAATGGGATTGTAAACGATGATTAGTGAACTCAGTTCCTCCGTCGCTCTGAAATTGCTTAATCTTAGCAGAAAATTGGTTTTCCACAAACGACTGAAAGCAAACAAAAATATCAAAGAATTCTGACTTGGCTTTCAGTGGATAAAACCAAGTGAACCTGCTGTAATCATCAATGAAAATAGCATAGTAACGAAAGCCAGATTCAGATACAACGGGTGAGGGACCCCACAGATCACAATCCACCAAATCAAGCAATTTTGCAGCACGATGATAATTATTATTAAAAGGTAAGCGCTTGCTCTTCGCCAATTGACAAGAGCTACACAAAGTTGGAGAAGGCAATAATGAAGTAACAGAAACAACTCCAAGTTTATTCAACAGAGAAACAACTGAATGTGAAACATGACCAAGTCTATTGTGCCACAAATCAAATAAAGCATGCAGTCTTTTATTTCGTGTAACAGTAGTAAGAGCAGCAGTAGGTGAATCAAGAACATAAAGTCCACCTTCAAGCTTTCTTGTGGCAAGCAGCTGGCCTGTGTCTTTGTTCTGAATAAGAAACCGAGAATGATCAAACAAGACACGCACAGGATAATCATTGGTCAATTTACTAATGGATAACAAATTTTTAGTGAGCCCCGGGACAACAAGAACATCCTGCAATGTTAAATCACTAGTAATAGATAAAGACCCAGTATGAGATATCGATAGAGTGGCACCATTACCGACTTGGACAGAATCAGATCCTGAATAAGGTGAGGCAGAGTCAAGATGATCAATATCTGACGTCATATGAGTTGATGCACCTGTATCTAGGAACCAATCTGAAGCATCAGAGGAGATGGAGCAACCTGCCGAGAAGGCTTCGGCAAGGTTGGCGGTCGATGCCTGATGGGAAGACCGATCAAAATCCCAATCAAAATGGCGTGGACAATCGAAGGCTCGATGATCCGATTCTTGACAGCACAGTTGACAATACAAGGAGCGATTACTGAAGTTACGGGGGCCGCGTCCACGTCCACGGCCCCGATTTCTGCCGCGATCACGAAAAAACGAAGAGGGCCTGCTACCGCTGCCCCGGCCATGCTGCTGTTGCTGAACAGCGTTGAAAGCGGGCTGGACAACAGGCGTGTCTTCCACGGTTTTGTGAAACATCTCATGGCTTTGAGCACGGGCCAACAGCGTTTGAAAATCCAGCAACGAATTCTGGGCCAATTGCGCGGCAGTGAAGTTGGAAAAAGAAGAACCGAGGCCCCTCAAAAACCAATGGGATTTGTCGGATTCATCAATGGACCTCCCAATGGCGGCAAGTTGATCACAGATTGATTTGTAATGGCGACCATACTGAGCGACGGACTGCGAACCACGTTTCGCGGAGAGAAGATCATCTTTGAGGCTTAATTCACGAGCCTTGGAGCCGTGACGATAAGCTGATTCGAGGGCTTGCCAAACATCCATAGTGGACTTGCAACCGATGACAACAGACATCGACTCCTCCGTCAAAGTGGAAACAAGAAAGAGTTTAAGGGTTTGATCACGAGCGTACCACGAAGTGTACGCCGGGTTGTTAACCGTCGCACCAGTATCAGTGGTGATGGATGCCGAAGGAGTCGGGCTAGAACCATCAACGAGAGTCATAAAGTTTTGACTTGTAAGGAGGGGATGAATCTGAGCATGCCACAACAAATAATTTGAAGAGGTGAGTTTAATGGTGATCATGTGTATCATGGTGGAAAGAGGAAGGGTAGGGGTTTCTGGTGCAGCAGCAGCCATGGCAGAACAAGAAGAATGATGCGGCGCAAGGGTTTAGGCTGTGAAGGCTGATACCATGTGATAGGAAATATTCTTCCTTGATTATGATACACGAAGATCACCAGTACATATATACAAGATTACAAGCGTAATTAACGGAACTAAAAATAATTACAATATGTACAAGATATGCTAAATATCTTTTCTATATTTGTCTACAAGTGGGGAGTTGAAGATCGAGTTTTCAGCCACGACAGTGGGTGGCTTCTTTTCAAACTCAACAGCGAAGAAGATCTCCAACATGTTCTTCTTAACGGCCCTTATGAGGGTAATTTTGTTTACCTTATGTTGAGAAGAATGCCTAAAGACTTTCAATTTGATGAGAATGGATTCTCCATTGTTCCCGTCTGGGTTCGTCTCCCCTCTCTCCCTTTGAAATATTGGGCTCCAGAAAGATTAAGCCTCGTCGCGTCGGCAATTGGTGAGCCTGTAATGATGGATAACTATACCACTCATCAGGAATGGGTGTTATATGCACGTGTTCTGATTCATGTGGATGCTTCCAAAATTCTTCCTGCCGAAATCTGGATCAAGAATAAATTCGGAGGCTTCAAGCAGCGTGTTCTTTATGAGTTCACTCCAAAATTCTGCAATGCGTGTAACTTCTTGGGCCATCATGCGATGGAGTGTCGGCGTGGAGAAATACAGAACCAGGTAGGTAATCTCCGTGAAGACGATAGACCCTTCCAATTTGGTAAGAGAAAAAGAAACAAAAACAAAGGGAAGCGGCCTTCTCTTCCGAACCCTAAGCCCAACTCCAACTCCATTCTGGGGCCCATGCCTATTAATCCAAGTAAGCCCATTTAATTTTCTGAGCCCAAATGCCCTGTTTCTTTTAATCCTACTCATTCCAGCCCATCTAATGATTTTAATACCAAAAAGCCCAATTCTCCCCCTATCCGCTCCCAGCCCTTCTCATCCAATCCGAATCCACCTTCTAATTCTAAGCCCATTTCCTCCAACTCTAAAACCCATTCTGACCCCCTCACCTCTCCTGAACCCCTTTCCCCCCACCTGATTAATTACAGGAAGCAGGAGGCTCAACCTCCCTCTTCCATCAATGACTCTTCTAAACATTGTAGAAAATTCAAAGGAACTTGGGTTCCGACCAACAGTGGTGAGTCCTCAGATTCAACAGGAAGAAACTTTAAGCACAAAAAATCCATTCCAGCGGATCTTCTGGACAAAGATAGGAGTGATGATAATTTTGAAGATTATGGTGATTGGATTAGCAAAGTGATTGCAGAGGAGGGCATTCCTTCTTCTGAATATTCCTCATGACTCTTCTTGTATGGAATGTGCGTGGGATGGGGCGCACACCAACCCACAACGCACTCAAAAAGCTAGTGCGTGATCATGATGTGTCTTTTGCGGGATTAGTGGAAACTAAGTTGAATTTTCAGAATGTAAAAAATATAGTCAGCAAAGTGTTTCCAAGTTGGAACTATATCCATAACTTTGAACTTTGTAATGGCGGTAGAATTGTGGTGGTTTGGAACCCTAGACTTTTAGCGATGGATAATTTTATTCTTAGTGATCAGTCCATTTCCATGAATGCTAGATGCCTTACTACCTTGAAAGAGTTCACTGTCTCCATCATTTATGCCCATAACCATTATGTTGTTCGTAGAAACTTGTGGGCTCATTTAATTTACCTCTTTCACTCCAATTCGCTACCCTGGATCATAGGAGGAGATATTAACTGTGTAAGGTTTGAGGGTGAAAGAAGCGGCTCTGTTCAGAATATGGAAACTCGGGAGATGCAAGAAACTTGTGCTATTTTGGGAGTGGAAGATACCCATTCTACAGGATGTTTCTATACTTGGTCAAATGGAGGAACATGTTTAAAAATAGACAGAGTGATGACTTGCAAGATCTGGAGGAGTATGGGTTGGGATCTTCACACTACCTTTCTTCCGCAGGGCACTCACTCTGATCACTGCCCCTCCATCACTTCCTTTCTTAATCCCAACCCACACTATATAAGACCTTTCAGATTTTGTAATTTCTGGACTAACCATGACAATTTTATTGCTCTTGTTTCTTCTTATTGGCAGGTACATCTAGCAGGAACAAAGCAATTCGTCCTTTGCCAGAAATTGAAAACTCTAAAAAAATCTCTGAAGGAGTTGCACAGGCAAAACTACTTCCATATTTCTGAAAGAGTTGCTAGAGGGAAAGAACGTCTACACCATCTCCAGACTCTTTTTATGTAGGACTTGAATAATCATGACCTGCATCATGATATTAGAGAAGAGCTCATCAAACAAAAGCATTTGGAGGATTGTGAGTCTAACTTTCTTATGCAGGTTCTTAAACACAAGCACATCAAGAACCAGGATAGAGCTACTAAGTACTTCTACTCTCTTATTCGTAGCAACGGAGCAAAGCATGTCATTCATTCTCTGCATACTGATAGTGGCCCCACTTCTTCATACCAGGAATTGATTGATACATTTCTCTCTTACTATCAATCAATACTTGGTGAGGAGGCCTCGACTTCTCACTCAGTGGAGCAGGATGTATTAGATAGAGGTCCGAAACTCTCTTCTGAAGATGCTCTTTTCCTTGTAGCACCAGTAGAAGAGACAGAGATCAAGGAAGCATTATGATCAATCAACAAAAATAAATCTCCTAGTCCTGATGGCTACACCTCAGCTTTCTTTCAGAGTGCATGGAATGTAGTTGGTGGAGATGTAGTGGCAGCGGTGAAGGAATTCTTCCGTAAAAGTAAAATGCTCAAACAGTTGAACGCCACCTTTGTCTCTTTGATTCCCAAAAAGACACATGAGCCGAGAGTACAAGATTTTAGACCTATTTCGTGTTGCAACACTGTGTACAAAATCATCTCTAAAATCTTGGCTGCACGACTCAGAACTTGCCTTCCTTCTTTAATAAATCAATCCAGTTTGGATTTATTAAAGGAAGGAAAATGAGAGACTGTGTGATGATGGCTGAGGAGATCTTCAGGGGTTATGGTCGGAGAGTAGGGACTATCTCCCCTAGGATGGCAGTCAAAGTAGACATTTCCAAAGCTTATGACTCTGTTAGCTGGAAATATCTCTTTGAACTGCTTACGGGATTAGGTTTTCCCTCTACTTTTCGTTCTTGGATTGAGCAGTGTGTTACTACTACATCATATTCCCTACTCATCAATGGCAAACCGGAGGGTTTTTTCAAAGGCAAGAGGGGTCTGCGACAAGGTGATCCGATTTCTTCACTCCTCTTTGTTATTTGCATGGAGTATTTTAGTAGACTGATGAGTACAGCAGTAGATCTACGTGACTACAGATTCCATTCTAGAATTTGTAAACGTGTAGATGTTTCACACTTGATATTTGCGGATGATCTTTTGATTGTGGGTTATGGAGATGTGGCCACTGCTAGGTGTTTTGACAGGATTTTAAAAGGGTTTTTTGAAGTTTCTGGGTTAATAGCGAATCCTCAGAAATCTACTCTCATTACCTCGGGAGTTTCCTCTCGAGCCCGACGTCGTATTGCTCAGATCCTTCCTTTCAACACAGGTACCATTCCTTTCAAATACTTGGGCATCCCTATTTGTAGCAAGAGAATAGGAGTGGAGGATTTTACACCCCTTCTGAATGACATTAACAATATGATACATAGTTGGTCTTCTAAACTTTTGTCATTCACGGGACGTTTGGAACTAATTACTTCTGGGATATATGGAATTCTCTCCTTTTGGTGTGGCATTGTTAAAATTCCAGCTGTAGTGGTCAGAAAGGTGGAGACTATCATACGCAGGTTCTTGTGGAGAACGAAGGTGAGTCCGGTGAGTTGGAGCGACATCCTCCAACCTAAGAATGCAGGGGGGTTAGGATTGAGGGACATCACCACATGGAATAAGGCGCTCTTGACTTCAGCACTGTGGGATGTACACAAGGAGGCTTCATCCCTTTGGGTGAAATGGATTCATTCTGTTTACCTTTCATCTGCCTCATGGACAGTGACCTCTCCCGGTAATAATTCTACATACTTATGGAGAGTGCTCATTGCCATTAGGAATACCATTGGGAGTGAATCGGAAGGGAATGAAGGAATAATTGATATCATGGAAAAGTGTTGTGACCGTGGAGTTTTCAAAGCCAGCCGTTTGTATGACCATCTGAGGAGCAGATACACAGCAGATTCTAATTTTATCTACAAACAGATCTGACACAAATGGATTATGAGGAAATACAGTTTCAGACTTTGGCTGGTGCATAGAGAAAGAGTTGCTACAAAGGATAGGGTGTGGTGCATAGGAGATGACAAACGATGTGGTTTTTGCTTTGATCAGGAGACCACATCGCACCTCTTCTTCCATTGCCCTTACACCACACATATATGGGATCAGGTCAAAGGATGGATCGGATGGCGAAGAAGAAGGCTATTATCAGTTACAGATGCCTTCAGAAAGATACACCAGGATACGAGAACCAACAAAAAAGCAAGAAAGCTCCTTTTCATCACCTTTGCTACCACGATCTACCACATATGGATGGAAAGGAACGCTCTTCAACATGGCACAAGGATGATGTCTCCGAACTACATTGCAGATAGAATTAGCATTCAGATAGCATCCTTGTATATGAATTCATGATGTATTTATTATTCACCTCAAGCACCTTGCTTGAGTAGGTTGGATAGGAAGGTTTGTCTTTGTATTCGCATCGTACGTAAGTACTCGATGTAACCGTTTCCAGTGAAATAACATTTACCAATTTCACTAACATTCAAAAAATAAATAAAAAAAAAGTTGAAATATGAAACTGAAAACCAAAAGTTAATACAACAAATTAAAGAGGGAAATCCTAGTTCTAAATTGTAACGGGCATGAGAATCAAAATTGAAATAAAATATAAAAATCAAAACTGCGTTTACCCAAATTCGAGGGTTATTCTTTCTAAACTCTTCACAGATTCATGAGGATAGTTGAACCAAATTGAACTTAGTACCTAATATCGAAGTTTAGATAATGTCTTATTACCTTCTAAGGGAACTCATAGAGTTAATATTAGTACTTAATTGGAGGGGTGAGCTTTGGAAACAATTTTAGGAGCCCATTAGAGACTCTTGTAAGGTCTACATCATACTCATCTCGTGACAGAACTATTTAGGGGATATAGTGATTGTGTCTGTTACCCAAAGCATAGCTCAAGTGGCAGAGAAGAGCGTAGAAAGACCTTCCTAATGAGTTGATAGCTGCAAGGTGGGAGTTTGAATATTGCATTCGGCATGGATAACATATTAAAAAAAAGAAATCTTTTAGCTTTAACTAGTATTTACCCCGTGTGATGGACGGAGAGAGAAGGATTTTATTCATTACTCTTTTGTTTAAATTTTAAATTTATATTTACTTTTGAATGAATATAAATAAACATAACTATTTTTCCCTTATATTTTAGATAATGCAGTCTTTTAAAAAATCAGTGAAATATGTTATGTGTTAAATGAGACGTGCAATTTTAAAGTTGAAGTGTATTGTGGAAATTACTGGTTAAACGATACTTTATTTTATGAGGGTAAAAAGTTAAGTTGAGATGAACAAAAACAAAAAAGTGGATACCTGAATTTGAGACAGAAAGAGTATAAAATAATATTTAAAATATATGAATATGGAAAAAATATGATTTAAATAAAAAGTAAAATGATTTTCATTTAATATTTTTTTAAAATTATTAATTTGATATAATGTGTGTTAAAATATTATTTAAATGAAAAAGTTAGAAAATTTTTAATTTTCATCCAACTTAATATCAACCATTTTCATATTCCAAACAGATGCTTAGTTATAATTTTATATCTTTCAACCTTTCGTATAGGCTTATCAACAGATAAACAAATAAATCGCTATAATGCTTAGTAACTTTTCTGGTTCTAGTTAGATAATAAAAAAATAGTCATGATCTAGCTTCAACCAACCGGAAACAACTTAATAACTTAAAATTAAAAGAGAGTATTTATGAAAAATCACAACTATCATGAGAAAGATCTTATATAGCACTGAGATCACATATCTGATAAACAGTCATAATATTAAAAAAAAAGAGATGAATGAGGTAAATATATTTCTGGAGAAGCAGGATCTTTTCTAGAAGAATAAAAAGCAAATGGAAATTACGTGCTCTTAAAACTAATATAAAGTTAAGAAAATTGGAAATACAATCGATCGGTTAATAATAAATACAATAATATATAGCAAGAGTAGAATCCATGCTTAGGAAAGTTTCATATATATCCTTGTCGGAGAGAGACTTATAATGAAATAATCCACCCTCTCCAACCTCAACTTTCTCGCCCACATCAATCTCTCCCGCTTCTCCACTCCTTCCGCCGCCTACGACCATCTATCCGCTGCCACTTCCCTCTCAGTTCAAACTCTCGACTTATCCAGCAACCTCTTCAATGCCTCCATTCACCCATCCTTTCTTCATCACGCCCCCAGCCTCAACATCTTCAACCTTAGCAACAACTACATTCATCTTTCATTTTCTAAAATGAATATTCTAGGCTTAGGATTAAAAAAACCAGGATTGTGCCTTAAGAAAGGGGGCCTACTTATTCGAGCGAGGGCGGCTGAGTATGCATTTTGATGGTACAACTTTAGCTATACATTTCTTTTCCATTTTATTTCTTAGTAAAAATATAATAACAATTGAATTCAAGCCATAACACAATCAACATTACTAAACTCACTCAATCCTCTGTACTCAATGCTGCATATACAATCACAAAATTCGAAAAAAATAATCACAAACCTAAATGAGAAAATACAACCACAACACAGTGATTAAAACATATGAAGGAATGAATATATCAAGGAAAATATAAGCAGCGGAGGAGTCCATCGAGAAGCTGTCGCATTACACAGACACCGAATCTAGAACTTCAAAATCATCAATTTAACAATATATATCACACATACATAAAAACTTGCAACACACCTTCTTTTTTATTAAATGAGAAACAACCTGCGGAGTCCCTCCAATTATTCCACAGAAGTCTTCCTCCAATGCCGGTGATCCATTCTCTACCTCTACCATCATCATCTCACCGCCCATCGATTATAAGCCTTCTTAATTAAAAAAATTCAAATCCCTCAAAAAGTTGAACAACTTCTAGTAGAATGTTGTGTTCTCTTACACTATCCATCTGAAAGACTTACTTTTAAATTGAAAGAAAATGTGTAAATGGTGATTGTTGCAAAAAAAAAATGATTTGATTCTATCTAAATTGCCCACACATTTAAATTACAGGAGTTACTAAGCTGACTCAGGTTCGCACATGACCCATGTGAATTCTGACCATTGGATAAAAAATAAATAGTAAATTATTCCAAGGCTACCTATTAAACATGTTTTCTCGCTGCAAAGAAGGAGAGAGAAGAGTGAGTTTTTCCATAAATCTAACATTTATGTATGAGCTGTTGTGGATGATTGCTCTTCACAACAATAATGTCCAATTCTCCCACATTCTGTTGGATTTGTCAAATATAAAATAGAGAATTATTATTCTTGTCCCACATCGGATGAGAGATCAGAAGAGAGGATTCTTAATTGCTATTTAAGGAGGCCTTTAGTTCTGATGTTAGATGCACCAAAAAGACTATAATCTTTATACGTGATTCTTTTGTTCCTTTCTTGTATTCTCTATTTGAGAGTTGGGAGAAAAGTTGAGAATTAGTTAAAAATTTATAATAGTGTGGTAGTTTTGGGGTCGGGAGAGAAAAGCTTCTGTGTGATTGTAATATTTTTCATATAGTAAGTATTTTTTTAGGTCCGTGGTTTTTTCCGGTTTGGTGTTTCCACATAAATTTCTTGTGTTGTTCTTATTCTTTTCCTTTCTCGTTAATATTTTGTCTTTTTCCCTTTAAGAATGAATGACTTTTCCCAACAAGTGGTATCAGAGCTAGGCCCCAGACTTAATCGACATGAATGGTAGAATGTTCGGACCTCAAACTGTATGGTCTAGCTACGGGACTTTGTTTGAGGCGGAAATGTTGGTTGGGTGTCAACCAAAGTCCCACATCGATTAGAAATGGGGATTGCGGTGGGTTTATAAGTGAGGGATGAACTCTCCCTAGCATGAGGCCATTTGGTTATGAGCCCAGTGAGCGAAACAGTGGGGGCCAGTGGACAACCCAAAGCGGACAATACCATGCTATTAGATTGAGTGGGCCCAGCTCCCTGGGCGGATAACCCAACACATCCATCTCCACGTTGCAGTCATGTCCACAAATCACTAGCATACTATCCATCTCCGTACTGCAGTCCTGTCCACGAATCACTAGCATACTATTCATCTCCGCACAAAGGGTAAACATTGGTATGTTATTCATCTTCGCACCCTAAGTTTGCAGGGTTAATTCATCTCTGCAAGGTGTCAATCTCCGCAGGCTCAGTTGCCACCACCAAATTTCAAAGTTTATTACTTTCCTTAAGGTCACTCCGAACACTTTAATAGAGTCTAAATTTCGGTGACTTCTCGTATATTCTGCAGGGTGTCGTACTTTGTTGATATGGAAAACGATGAAATCTACACCAAGATTCGGCTACCTATGAGAGAGAAAGAGCGTGATGATGAGGAGGAGGGTGGATTAATGGGATTTGATAAGATTCATGAGGATAAATCAACTTCAATAATCTCACCGGCGACATTTCTTCCGACCTCTCTCGCCTCCGCCATCTGGAGGAGATCAACGTTGGAGTTAACATATTCGAAGGAGAATTACCGACATGGTTTGGCGCCTTATCTCAACTCCAACGTCTGATTCTCTCCAACAATTCCTTCTCCAACAATTCCTTCTCCGACAGAATTCTTCTATCTCTGTTCAATATTTCGTCAAGGCTACAGATTTTGAAAATTGCTTTCAATAATCTACGCAGAAGTATTCTGGAGAAAATTGGGGATGTTTCTTCCATCGAAGTGTTCTATTTGATGGGTAATGGGCTGACAGGGAGTATACCAAAGGGGATCTTCAATATTTCTTCAATGGCAGTAATCAGGTTCACATTTAATATAATTTCAAATAGACTCCCAATTGAAGTATGTTATAATACTCCGAAGCTCAGAATTATTAAGCTCTTATTCAACCAACTTTCCGGCGAAGACGTTAACTCAATCCAACTATCTTTGTTGGATTACTCACTCCGCTGAACCGTCGATTGTCCATGGTGTGACTTGGAAGTTCTGACACTATTGAGATATATTTAAATATTATTGACATAGGAATTAGATTAAAATTTCATATATTGTTTCCTTAATTGTCTTGCATAATTTTAGGAAGGAATTAATTAGATTAGATTTGCAGCTTTAATTAGCTGATTTCTGATCTTTTAAAGATCAATTTTTCGTGTATATATGTAAGAGAAAAAGTATACCAATGATATACAATTTTTCATGGCAATTCATTATATCCATATCATTGTTTTCTACATGGTATCAAAGCCACTGGATTGAGTGGGCCTGGCTCTCCGCTGGGCCGATAAGCCTAACAATGCTATCAGAGCCACGCGGCTAAGATAAACGATCTACGATAATAGCTAAAACCTCATCTACACCCTCACAATGGTAAACAATAGCATCGATATTTGGTAAAACTCAATTCTCTACTTATGGTTTACACGGTGAATTTTCTAATATTTCTTAGATTATTAATACCGCCGCTTCCAATCATGTAACGGGAGATGAATCATGTTTGATTGATGTTCGTGATATTACTATGTGTCCCGTTGGACTTCCAAATGGCCAAACTATAACAACCACTAAAATTGGAAGTGTGAGACTCTTGGAAGGATTTTATCTCACAAATGTTCTTTATGTACCTAAATTGCATTGCAATTTAATTTCTGTTACACAACTCATTGATGACATTGGGTGTTTTGTACAATTTTTCTCATATATATGCATTATACAGAACATTCATACGAGGAAAATGATTGAAACGGTAAACGGAGAAATGAACTTTACTACTTTCGGCAATCGTCTACAATGAAAGCTATCTCAGTGGAATATTTTTCATCATCATTAGATCTTTGGCATCAACGTCTTGGACATCCTTCAGAGAAAGTAGTTATGTCATTACCTTTTTTGCATAATTCTAGAGATAAGTTTAATAAAGCATGTGATGTGTGCCCCGTGCTAAATAATGTTGTGATTCTTTTCCTTTAAGTGATCATAAGGCTTGCAGAATTTTTTAATTGATTCACTTCGATTTATGGGAACATTATAATATGGTTTTTTCATGTGGGGCTCGGTATTTTTTTACTATTGTGGATGATTTCTCTCGAGTAGTATGGGTTTATTTATTAATTGATAAATTGGAGGTGTTTAAAATATTATGTCATTAATTTTTCGCCATGGTTGAAAGATAATTTGATCGAAAGGTTAAAATTGTTCGTAGTTATCACTCCGACTGAATTTAATTGTTTAAAAGAGTATTTTCTCTCAAATGGTATCGTATTTCAAACATCTTATCTGGGGACTCTTCAACAAAATGGCGGAGTTGAACGTAAACCGTCATATTTTAATAGTGGCAAGGGCTTTTCATTTTTAAGGCCATCTTCCTCTTTCATTTTGAGGTGAATGCGTGTTGACAGCTTCACATTTGATCAATCCAACACCCTCGAGTGTTTTTCAGAATAAAACTCCATATGAAATCTTATTCAATACTCTGCCATCTTCTGATGAATTGCGAGTATTTGGTTATTTATATTATGCTCATAATCAACAGGCTAAGAATGACAAATTCGCAAGTCGGAGTCGAAAATGTGTCTTTGTTGGGTATCCATTTGGTAAGAAAGGCTGGTGACTTTTGATCTTAAAAACAAAAGCTTCTTTATTTCTTGGGATGTTAAATTCTTAGAAAGTAAATTTCCTTTTGCCGAGATTGTTTCTCTTCCTATTCAGCTTACGGATAATTTTGGCAGCATGAATTTGGGTGAAGATGATTTTGAATTTCATATTTTTGGGAATATTGAATCATTATCCAATGAACGTGAATCCCCACTATATATCACCATCTAAAGCCCAACAACTACCCCTTTAGAGTTTGCTCAAAGTTTACATTATATAGTTAATGAATCAACATACAGTGGAGATCATACTGAACATAGTCAAATTATGTCTATACCAACACGAGAGACATCATATCAGATTGCTCCAGAATCTGGCAATGAAACTTATATGAGTCGTGGATTTCGTGAGAAAGTTCCTCTACTCGGCTACGTGACTATGTTACTAATACTGTTGTCTCAAAAAGTTCATCTACTCTCTCTCAAAGTTTACTTGCGCCACTCGTTTCCTCAGGTACTCTCTTTCTTATAACACATTATATTAATTATGTAAAATTTTCTACTAGACATAAAAAATTTCTTGCTACTGTCATGGCCGATTGTGAACCAAAATCATTTAAAGAGGATGTGGTAGATGAAGGATAGCATCATGCTATGCAAATAGAAATCCGTGCTTTAGAGGATAATGGTACTTGGACTATGGAGAAATTACCTCCTATAAACGTTCTCTTGGTTGTCAATGGGTTTATAAAATCAAGTATAACTCTGATGGCAGTATTGAACGACTTAAAACTTGTTTTTGGTAATCATCAAATAGCTGGGATTGATTATAATGAGACGTTTGCACCTGTTGCAAAGATGATCACAATTCGTGCTTTCTTAGCCATTGCAGCATCTAAAAATTGAGAGTTGTATCTAATGGACGTGCATAATGAATTTTTTCACGGGAATCTCAACGAAGAAGTCTATATGAAACCCCCTCCTGGGTTTAGATCTTCTCAATCTGATATGGTATTTTATCTTCGTAAGTCTTTGTATGGCTTGAAACAGGCTCTGAGGTGGTTTACCAAACTTGTTATTGCTTTGAAAGAGTATGATTTTCTGCAATCTTATTATGATTATTCTCTATTTACTTATACCACAAATGATATTCAAATTAATATTTTTGTGTATGTTTTGATGATTTAATTATCTCTGGGAATAATTCTACTACTTTGAAAACCTTCAAGGATTATTTGAGCACATGTTTTCATATGAAAGATCTCAAAATTCTTAAATATTTTCTTGGTATTGAGGTGGCATGAAGTCCAGATTGTATATTTCTTTGTCAACGCAAGTATTCTCTTGACATTATTTTTGAGACTGGTCTTCTGGGTTCTAAGCATGCATCATTTCCTATTGAGAAAAACAATCGACTTGCTCAAGCTTCAGGGGATCCTTTGTCTGATCCAGAACCCTACCGTTGTTTGGTTGGTCGTTTGATCTCCTTAGCAGTCATCTGTCTCGACTTGGCATACTTGGTCCACACTTTGTCACAATTTTTACAAGAACTAAGGCCTGATTATTGGAAAGCCACTTTACGTGTAGTTTGCTATTTGAAGAGTTCTCCAAGACAAGAAATTTTGCTTCGAGCTGATAGTTCTCTCTCTTTGATAGGTTGGTGTGACTCTGATTGGGCAGCTTGTCCTCTTACTCATTATTCTGTCACTGGTTATATTGTGTTTCTTGGTCATTCTTCTATTTCTTGGAAAACCAAAAAATAACACAATGTAGCACATTTTTCGGCAGAGGCTGAAACCACTCTATTGCTTCTCTTACTTGTGAATTGAAATGGTTGAAGTGTTTTCTTCTTAGCTTGGGGATTAAACATCCTACTGCTATTGGGCTATATTGTGATAGCCAGTCGGCTTTACATATTGCTAAGAATGCTGTCTTTTATGAACGAACAAAGCATATTGAAGCAGATTGTCACTTTGTTCGTGATGCTATCAAGGACGAAACTATTCTTCCTTCTTATGTTCCTACAATAGTTCAACTTGCAAACATATTTATCAATACTTTGGGAACACGTCAAGTTCAATTCATACTTTCCAAGTTGGGCATTTTAACCCTCATGCTCCAACTTGAGGGAGGCTATTGAGATATATTTAGATATTATTGAAATAGGAATTAGATTAAAATTTCATATATTGTTTCCTTTATTGCCTTGCATAATTTTAGGAAGGAATTAATTAGATTAGATTTGCAGCTTTAATTTAGTGATTTCTGATTTTTAAAGATCAACTCTTCGTGTATATATGTAAGAGAAATAATATACCAATGATATACAGTTTTCATGGCAATTCATTATATCTATATAATTATTTTCTACAGACACATATTCCCAAAATTTGATAGCTTGCATATGAATTCGCATCTCGCAATTGATTGATAGAGAGCGGTGTGGACATAGGAAGTTGCAACTTGTATAATGGCAGGCTACACACTCAACCCCAGACTACTGATATGATAAATCTCTGCCAATATAATCATCGATATTGGAAAGTTAAAATAAAATAAAATCTGTATTAAAATTTCTTTTACTTATTTATTTTAAAATTTAAAATTTTAATTTGAGATGGATTATTCATTAATAACTCAATTAAATATTTTTAAAGAGCTTTATTTAATTGTTATTAAATTAAAAAATTAATTATAAAAGAAAATTAATAACATCATATATATTTTAAGGGAGTATGCTACAACAGAAACTTTTCTTTATTAGTGCGCCCCCAAAGTGACGTGTAATTTTCTCAATTTTTTTATTTTTTAATATCTTTTTAATTATTTTCTTTATTTGTTTTTAATTAACTTTCTTATTTAATATTTTATTTTTTAAATGATGTATTTCTTATTTTTAATAATGATTATAATGATTAAATTTTCAATGTTTTATTTATTTATTTTAGTATCATTCATTAATTACTAAATCTTTTAATGCAATAAAATTATTAGTATAAAATTAAATCATATATATATATATATATATATATATATATATATATATATATATATATATATATATATTAAGTATCTTTTTTATATACTAAACGAGGGTTTTAGTTATCCTACATGTCATTCTAAGAGTGAATTAAGGCTAATGTGTCAAATTCTCATAATTTTTAATTTTTAATCCTATTAATCCTATTTAATTTATGTTCTCAGTGCCTTTTTTGAAATTTACAAACAATTGAAGAATTTTTAAGCAATTAAAAAACTGTTGCTTCTTCCCTAATTTTATCCCCTGTCAGAATGTTTGAGAATGCTAAGAACACCTCCAATGGGAGGTAGAAGAGGATGAGGTAGACATTCTTTGTACCTAATATGAGGTATTCTACCATTGAGTGTGGGAGGTACAAAAGAAAGAGGGCTCTTCAGGTACAACTGTCTGTACCTGTATGAAAAGCAATTTTGTGCATGAAAAGTGTTAAAGTGGTGGGCCCTTCTTTATTTTTTTTACTTAAAATAAAAGATAATGTGTAATGTGTATATCTCAAACAAAAAATTTCAGTAGCCGTTATTGTTTTAACAAAAATTTTAGTAGCCCTTATTGTTTTTTTTATTTTTCTAATGGTAATATATGTCTATATTAATTTTTTTCTTTTTTTCTATATATACTCTTCTATGAATATGCATATAAGTTTTCAATTTTTTTATCTTCTTCAAACAACACAACTCTCACAAATTTTTCTTATAAAAAATTCCTCAATGGATGATAATTCCTGGATGAATTGGTTTAATTCTAATATGAATGACAATTCATCATTGCAAAATCAAAATTTTCATCCTATGAATCCAAATTTTTGGCCTCAAAAATTTTCTATGTATCCAAACCTTCAAATGAATCCAATGAGTGCCCTCGAGCTCCCTACTTCATGTATCCTCCTGAATATTGTCAAATTCCATTCATGTCACCCCCTTCCTTTAGAATTCCATGTCCGAATTCAACCAGAAAGTCTTCACACTCATCAAGAATTGCTAGCGGAGAAGGAAGGAGCAGTGATAAAGGGTGCGAGACGTTGTCTTCTGAGCAAGATTCTCCTTTTCCTTCATATTCGTCTCCATCGGGAATTAACAAAAAATAAATCTTGAAGTGGATATAAAAATTTTGATGTTGAAGCAAATATTTCACTGCTTACAAAAACAGCAAGTGGTTCAAGGTAATCCGCTGCAGAAAATGAGCTTATTGCACAATGTTGGGTGAGTGTGAGTGAAGATCCCATCACCGACAATTCACAAAAGCCAGATTAAATGTGGATACAGATCACAGAAGAATACAACAAAAATCGACCCTCAGACACTCCGTCTAGATATTGTGAAGTTTTGAAAATACAATACTACACAATTCAAAGAGAAGTCAATACATTTGATATGGGCTGTACACCAATCCAATGGAGGCCTAGAAAAGTGGTTATAGTGATGCTGATATAATAGTGGAGGTGCTGAAATTGTGGTCAAATACTCACAATAACAAAGCTTTCAACCACCTTGGGATGTGGAATATTCTATGCTTGAGTCTCAAGTAGCGTAATCAATATGATCGTGATTACCACGAAAAGAAAAAGATCAAAATTTTCTCTACATGGGCATATACATCATGATTGAATAATGAAGATGATACTGAAGATCGTATTTATCCAATCGGGCAAAAGGCGGCAAAAAGAAAGGCCAAAGGAAAATCTAAGAATGAGTATGAAGAGGCAAAAGATATCATTAATCAAAACATGGAGGAATATAAAACCATTGCAAATAAAAAACTATAAGAGATGATGTTGTGCAGGTGCCCAGCGGGTGTAAGTGTGTTTACGTTAGTGATGTTGTTCTAATTGTGGCAACACTTTACACAACACTGACTCTAATCAGAATAATAAACTTGAATACGAGATTGTAAGTTTGTACAGCAGAAGACTTAACACATGGATTTTCTCAATCTTTCTACAAACATGAAAATAAGTTTGTAGTGTCCTCATGGCAAAAATATCACTAACTTGGAAAAATTTTAACAAAATCAGATTCTAAGATATGGAAACATTTCTTCCACTCTTCGAATATAAACACAGATATAAATCCTAAACAAGTTCTCAAATGACAAAACCTAGATTGTTATATCTAAGTCCTACTTTAAGTATTCACTTCTAGGGGTGTCAACGGGCTGGGTCTGAGGCGGGTAGTTAACTGTCCGAAACTGACCCGTTCTTAAAAGGCCCACCCCAGATCCGCACGGGTACTATATTATATGCCCGTACCCAGACCCATATGGGCTGGGTCTGCTCTGGCCCGCCCTTTTTTTTAGTCATCAACCACATAAATTTTAATTTGACATGTACTCACATACAAAAAATATCCATATATTTAAATAAATAAAGTATAAGAATATTAAATATAATTATAATTTAATATATTTATATACGCCCTCCATTCCACTAAAAGAGTCCCTATTTACCATTTTGGGTTTCCCACCCAAAGAGTCTCATTTTATTTTTTTACACAAATGAGACCCATACATACCTACTAATACAATTAAAATATGGGGCCCGCACTCCCACTAATATAACTAGCCACTACACATAAAATAATAATACTCCTTAATCCACGTGCAAAAAGCAAAAACAACCCTTTGCATAGGACGAAAGGATTATATATAACATATAAGTAAATAATTAATATATATAAAATATAAAATAATATACACAACTAATAATTGAATATAATATAATTATGTGTATAAAAAATTATATATGTTTTTGTATTATGTACGGGTCTGGGGCAGGTCGTGGCGGGACGGGTCTAAGCTAATACCCAGACCCATCCCATATATTTATGGGTCTGGTCTGGGTCGCCCTGTTTCTCATACGGGCTAGGTCTGGACCACACCAAAACTTGCGGGGCTGGGCGGGTACCCGCGGGCCGGATACCCATTGATATCCGTATGCAATTTCACTACCTGTGAACAGTACACACAAAACGTATGAGATAATACCATACACATGATGTAGAACGAGATGTTACAACATCAGTAAAAACACTACACGAGGAACGTAGAGAATAAACTATAAGTCCGACAACTCTCTATGTAGGAGCTCTCCAAGTTTTTTCGCACACTAGGAATGAAGTCTGACAGCTTTTATTTATAGACGTGAATTATGCTGCAGCCTTCTTCAAATGAGTGGTCCATTAGAAGATATAAAAACCATCAATGATCAGCAAATAACTAACACACTACATCGGGTAGTTATTTTCAACTTCTAGAATCTTCTGGACTTTTAAAACTTTCCAAATTGCTCTTCAGGCTTGTGGGTTACTTTCTACACGATCTTCATTCAACAGCCACAATCCTAAAAGTAAAATCATGCACAACACCACACGAACAACATTAACATGTTAGTGGCTAAAATAATAACTGACGGAGGATCGGTGTGATTCCAGATGTGACGACACTGGTCTCAACACTTCATATCAACAATCTCCCCCAATCACATATATCCGCAGTCACATAACTTAATGCAAAGTGTTAAATGACCACCTCATCTAAAAATTTAAGCTGATAGAGAGTTTAATAATTTAATACTTAATCAGGTTGCATAACACGCCCCCTCACATGCAGGCGGGGAATTTTTGCCTCAAGCTTAGCATGTGAAATTTTCTCATAAATGGGTGGCGGTGAGGTTTGAATCCTGGACCTTTGTTAACCATGGGCTCTGATACCATGTTAAATGACCACCTCATCTAAAAGCTTAAACTGATAGAGAAGAGTACCATTTAATATTTAACCAATACACTCTAACACGCCCCCTCACATGCAGGCGGAAAATTTTTGACTCAAACCTTGCATGTGGAACTTTTTCATAAATGGATGTCGGTGAGGTTCGAACCCTTGACCTCTGTTAACCATGGGCTCTGATACCATGTTATAGACCACCTTATCTAAAAGCTTAAGCTTTTAGAGAGTTTAATCATTTAATACTTAATCAGGTTGCATAACACGCCCCCTCACATGCAAGTGGGGAATTTTTGCCTCAAGCCTAGCATGTGAAATTTTCTCATAAATGGGTGGCAATGAGGTTTGAACCCTGAACCTTTATTAACCATGGGCTCTGATACCATATTAAATGACCACCTCATCTAAAAGGTTAAGCTGATAGAGAGGAGTACCATTTAATATTTAACCAATACACTCTAACACAAAGAAACAAGGCAAAACAAGATATCCATATAATACATCAAATGTTAGTTCGACAGTTGTGCAAAATAACTAAGAATTTCAGAGCATTATCACCAAAAGAGGTAATAAAGTAATCTACATATTCAACCAATAAGATCAGAGCTTAGTTCAGAGATAGAAGTAGGTAAAACTAAAGCTACCTAGAATTCAACAAAATAAGAAACCTAGTTTCAATAAGTTCAGAGCAATAAAACAAACAAACTAAAATAAGTATCCAACAATCCAACAGGAAATAAGAAAAATATCAGTTTAACAATTCATCATCAAATAGTCAGAGGGTTAGAGCAGCAATAGTAACAGACTTTCATTCTTTATCAAAGCATCAAGCATATCAAGCTTTCTTCTACTAGTCTGATGTTCTCCCCCTAAGTTGTAGCATCATCAGCAACATTAGCACCAACACCTCTAGCACCATCAGCATTTTCTTCTTCTAGTTCTCCAGTTATGTCTTCGATCACAACTCCCCCTGAGCTTGAGCTTTCAACAGAAGTATTTTGGGCAGCATCATGCACCTCTCCCCCTGTGGGTGTGGATAGTAAACCAGTCCAGAACTGAGCTCTTTGTTCTAGCCAGTCAGCTTGCCTATTCAAAGCAGAGGCTTGGAGTCTGAGATGAGACACTTGATGTGCAAGGGCAGTAGCTTGCTCTTCAATGTACCTGCAATGCACATTAAAAGAAACTACCTCTCCAGATTGAGTAGGAGCATCTGTGCGTACAATGATGTTGCCAGCATCAAGAGCAACATTTTCAGTTTCAAGTTTATGAGTAGGAGCAAGAGTAGGGTTCACATAGGCTAAATCAACAATGCGGTTACCTTCAAGTAAAGGTTTAGCAATACCTAACACCAGAGCACTTGTAGACAGAAAATCACCCTTACCCTTTTTGGCACCTTGATCCGACAACAAGTGACGGATCAATGCAGGGTATGGTAATTTACCAACTTTAAAAATATTCCCACCATAACTTATCACATTTTTATAAATCACCTCTCCAAGGTTAAATGGTAGGTTCTTCCCTATCTTATAAATCAGTACGGCATGCTCAGTAGTAACTCTAGTAATGTTTGAGGTTGGCAACCAATTGCAGACACAAAACTTGTGTAGGACAGCATGTAAACTAGTAAGACTTGGACTGAACAACTTCTTAGGCTAACTAGTAATCAGACTGCCAGTAATCACAGAAATAATCTTATCCATATCATCATCACTTTCAGCATGTACAGTCCCCAACAATGAATTTATCTTTTCAGGAGAAAAATCATAAATCTTACTCCTAAAATAAATCTTTCCAAACTTAGGACTTATACTCTTAATCATGCTTGAATTAGTATTTGCATAAAACTCACAAATCCAATTGCTGTAGAAAGTACTAGAATACCTAAGAGATTTAAGCAAAGTTCATTCTTCAAAGAATTGTGTGAGATTATGTGCGAAAATGTCTGCATCTTTCATTTTCCTTTCATGAATGACATCTTTCTTGGAAAATTTCTTGTATCTGGCCTTACCATCATCAAAGTATTAACGATCAGTTCCAAATTTCTCAAGATCATAGTCAAATTCATCATCATCTTCATCAACATCAGGATCAGCATCATTAGCCAGTTCATCATCATCATCAGCATGATCTTCTGGAGTAGCATCATCATCGGGAGTAAGAGCATCCTCATCAGATTCATCATAGGTAGCACCTTTCTAAGAATCCTCGGGTGCATCCTCTTCATCATTAGATGATGGATCAGGATTAGATTCAGAGGGATCTGCATCCGCATTAGCAGGTATTGCCTTATCAGTGGCAACATCAACAAAAATATCATCAATTAGCCGGTCTAGATCATCTTCAGCTTCTTCATCAGGTGTTGCAACAGGGGTGGCAACATCAGAGACAACTTTCTAGTCTCTTCTCTTTTTCTTTAGGGTTTTGTAGGATTCAGCCATTGTGGGGTTCTCTCCAGGAACATCCACATACATCTGAGTAGAGTCATCATCAGAATCAGATAGGAAAATGAAAGATTTCCCTTTGGCAGTACTGGGAACATCCAGTGAAGCAACAGTTGACCCTTCTTTCGGACATGGATAGACTAGCGCATGGGTGGATCCTTGTGCTTAGGAGTGTTGAATTGTATACTAAAAGTCTAGCTTTTTGTATGAACAATGCTTTGAAAATATTTGAAATAAGAATCATGTGATCAAATGTTTGCAATAATATTGTTGCAAAAGTCTATTTACTTTATACTGTAGGTAATATGGTGTGCAGCGACATACGGAAAATTATATTATCGGCTCCTTATAAAGTATAAATAGATGTTCACAACCAAGATAGACGGGGACTATCTATCGGTATGGTTGTAGTGTGATTTGAAATTAGTCTGTCTTGACTATGAAATTGCACTAGTGCACTTATTGTATTGAATAGGACCGCCGTTAAGATCGTTCGGTTTATAATGACTATATAATAGAACTTGATCTCAGTTATTATGGAAGTTCGTACTCTTAATCCCTATACAATAACCTCGACACGTAAGCCAGTATTTATTTTCTTGATTCATCAATAGGTGAGATTTAATTATTAAATCAAATATGCTCGGTGAATTAGAAGATGGTACTGCCTTTATGGTGTGTTGTTGATTGTAGAAGGAATCCGTGTTCTAATGGAATTGGTTGATGATGTCCCCTTGAGGAGTTCATAATGATTATCATGTAAACCCTGCAGGTGGATTTATTCCGGCATGATAATAAGGTTGAGTGGTGCTACTCTCGGTAAATATATTAATTAATGGAATTGTCAGTAGCTTAATTAATTAATGGGTATTGAATCTTAAACACGGGGAGACTAATGGGCTCATAATAAGAAGGAGCCCATAAACATAACGACTCATAGATCACTCAAATCGGAGATCAGATGAGGAAGTTATGGCCGAAACCGTGAGGCCGCGTACGCTGCCGGCGAGAATCCTTCTCCTTCGACATACCCTGGTGAAAGGTAATACGTTTCTATGATTTCTTGCTTCCACTGACTTAGAAACACATGAAATCCTAACGGTTCATGTTAACCAAAAGATCCAAGCACCAACAATTGGTATCAGAGCATAGGTTCTATAGCTAAATGTGACACGTTGGGTTAGGGTGAATTATGTGATATTAGGTTTGGGATTTAGAACTTGGTTGTTTTTGGAAACTCTAAATTGTACACGGCACAAATTATACACCATCGATAGTATCTATTTACGATGGGGTTGCTGCACCGGTGGGGATCGTTGAGCGGCATTAGCACGGCTGGAAAGTTGACGATGAAAAGGTCGCGACTGTACCGTTGTTACGAATCTGTTGAACCACGGCGATATGGAGTGGTGATAGGCCGGGCCTGGTCGACAGTAGGAATTGTGATCTCAGGCAGCAGCAAAAGATGGTGGCCGCTGAAACATGGCTGGATGGCGTGATTTCCTGATGGTCAACTATCGTGCGATGGCGGCGTGGTAATTGCAGGCTGAAGGCGGTGACGATACGCTCCGATAGA
Organism: Pogostemon cablin; assembly: GCA_023678885.1. Taxonomy (NCBI): domain Eukaryota; kingdom Viridiplantae; phylum Streptophyta; class Magnoliopsida; order Lamiales; family Lamiaceae; genus Pogostemon; species Pogostemon cablin. Next base: position 22,226,697 of record CM042989.1, on the reverse strand, counting down.
ACTCGGCCCATGTCGTGGTTGATGAGTGATATTTTCACCTAGATTTTAGTATCTTTTTATGTGTATTTTTTTATTATTTTATTCATATTTGTGTACTATTTGGTTGTGTTTTGTCTTTTTATGAAAATGTGTGAGAATGAGCTTAAACGTATGAAAACAGGTGAAAATGGAGCAAAAATGGAGACGGGAGTTGAAACGGTGAAGAAAATCAAAAAATGGTCAACAGGATGTAAAAACACGATCGTGTTTTTATGTCATGACCATGTTTTCTTGCAGAGTGAAGAAATATACAGAGAGCTGAAATTTTGCAAGAAAACATTGGCATATGCAAGAAAACACGCTCATGTTTTCTTACACTTGGGTGAAAAATCGTGTTCCAGGCTGAAAAATTACAATTTGCATAAAAACATGGGCAGATGCAAGAAAATACGACCGTGTTTTCTTGCAATAGTGGCAAAATTAAAGTGCGATTTCCAGATTTTCTAAGGAGGTATAAATTCCCCTAATTTCAACATTTGCACAAGTTTATCAAGGGTTTTCACTGTTTCACACACCTCACACACTATTTCCTCCATTTCACACCATCATCTTCATCCATTCTTCATCCATATCATCTACCTTCATCCCACCATCCATTTGAGGAAAAGAAGCAAGGAAGAGAGGAGAATTACAAGGGGAAGAAGAAGATCACCATTGGAGGCATCCAAGGGAGTTTTCATCCAACTTTTGTATTGAAACCTTATTGTTCATCATGTTTTGTAAGGATCTTAATATCTATGTTGATTTCTTTTTGAATATGGTAGGCTAGTCTCCCTTGTGAGATTAACAACATGAGAGTTGTTGGATAATTTTTGGATTTGTGTATATAAATTCATATGTTGATTGAGTAAATAGATTTTCTATCATTGATATTTGAGATCTTGAGGTTTATGATGGTTTGTGTGTTTAGTTGTTCTAAATATATGATTAGATTGAGAAATCAATTTTATGCTTAGGATAATTGAGTGAATCATTTCATCAAACACTTCATGTGCATTATAAATTGTAAAGAGATTGAGAAATCCTCTAGAATTTAGAACCCTTTGATAGAACATGTGATTGGTTTGATCGAGAGGTTGATTAATTGTGTGATGGGACTCTCATTTCAAGCTTAGTACCTAGTTGGAATTGTTTGAGTGAGAACCAATCCATTGAGCTAATTGAGACTATATCATATCCATCTCGAGAGGGAGTTTAGGTGAATTTAGTGTTGGCCCTTAATCATTGCACATGACCATATGAATTTGATGCATAATTCCTAGAATTACCACTTCTTGATTGTTGTTAATCTTACTTTTAATCAATTTAGAAAACCACTTTTCATCCATCCATCTTTTTTTTTATCATTGCTTGTTCGCTTGCTTTGATTACTTCTATTTACTCGTTGAACAACCACTCTATTGATGATTCGTCTCTATAAAATTACAAGAAACGTGAGATCGCTTAAGCACTAGTACCTACCTCCCTGTGGTTCGATAAATTATTTTAATTGGTCATCCCTACTACAAAATGGTTAATCAAATGGCGCCGTTGCCTGGAGGCAACGGTTGCTAGTAGCTTGAAGAAGAATTGTTTTGAGTAATCTTAATAGAGATATTTCTTATTTGTTTATTTATATTTTCTTTTGAAAATCTTGTTCTAACTTTTCTTATTTTGAAGGTGTATGCAAACAAGGTCAAAAGGGAAACAAGTTGAACCTATTGATCTAGAGATTGAACACACTTTTGAAGAAGGAGAAAGGAGAGAAAAACCAAAAATAGTGATCTAATGGAAAATTTTCAAGGTTATAATCGTGTGGATATAGAGCATGATGGGGAAGGAGGACAACATGTGAACATGCAAGAAAACACACCTCAATTTAATGCCAACCCTCCTCAACATGCCTATCAAAATCATGGAGCATTCAACAATCAAGCTTTGCTTCAACAAATGGTGCAATAAGCTCTAATTCAACAAGGATTTCCACAAGCTTATGCTCCTCCTCAACAAGCGTATGTGCCACCACCACAACCTCCGGTGCAACATGGAATTCATAATGATCAAAGGGTGATCCGGGATTTTTTTATGCCAAGGGCAATACCACAAATGATGGGACCACCAATCAATGCCAACAACTTTGAATTTAAAGCGGGCTTGACTTCTATGGTGAGAGAGCAACAATTTAATGGAACCCGAATGAAGATCCTAATACTCATCTAGCTCAATTCATTGAGATTGCCAACACTGTGAAGATGAATGGGGGTGAGCGAAGATTGTATCAAGATGAGATTGTTTCCGTTTTCATTGAGGGATCATGCTCGAAAATGGCTATCTACCATTACTCCCGGTACGTGCAACACATGGGATGAACTTGCACAAATATTCTTGAACAATTATTTTCTGCCTTCTAAGACGCTTCAAATGAGGAGCTTGATTACTGAATTCAAGCAAATGCCTCAAGAGAGTTTTTATGAAGCGTGGGAAAGGTTTAAGGATATGATTCGCAAGTGTCCACAACATAGTTTCCCGGAGAATCAACAAGTTTGGTTTTTCTATCAAGGATTAGTAAATGGTCAAATAGTGCTTGTTGATGCTTCAGCAGGTGGATTCACACTTGGAGTGACTCCAAAAAGGGCGATACGAATTTTTGATGAGATTGCTACAAATGTATATCAATGGCCATCGGAGAGGGTAAGTGGATGCTATGGTTTTGAGAATTTTGATCAAGGGCAACTGTTTAATGTAAAGAGTTTGAATGTTGAGCCAAGTGTGCCAAGTGTTGAAATGATAGCGTCAGAAGTTTTGAGGCAAATGAGTTTGAATCAGGGCATGAATAATCAAAGGGCAAATATGGTTGAAGGGCTACAAGTTGAGCAAGGTGTGCTTCCTCCGAATAGTGTGAGTGGAGAACAGTGGGCTATGTCAATGCCACGAGTGAAAGATGTGCAATACATGCAAGGAAGAAACTACCAAGGGAATTACCAAAATAATTTCCAAGTAATTTCAACAAAAATCAAGAAAACTACCCATCGAGACAAGGAGGCTTCACAAATCGAGGTGGAGGAAGTTCCTACCCTCAACAAAGGAGAAATGAAAACTTTTCTTACTCCAATCCGAGCAATGCGGTTGCGTATCCTCCGGGATATCAATCGGGGGCCAAAGCACCAAACAATGAAGGGAAATCATCGATTGATGAGCTACTTGAACAATTGATAGCATCAAACAAAGCTCGAGATGTAGCTTTGAAAAAGGCAGAAGAAGCAAATGAAAAGAGGCTAAAAGCTTTGGAGTATAATGTGGGACAAATTGCAAGCTCTTTGAGTGCTCAACAAAAAGGAAATTTTCTGGCCACACCTGAGGTTAATCTGAAAGCTCAATATTTGTTTCTTGATACGGATGAGGAATGAAAGATTGAAGAAGGGTTGGTGAAAAGTAATGTTGTTGGAGAAATGGAGGAAGTACGTAAGAAAGAAGAGACGGGGCCTAAATGGATATCTAAGTGGAAAAGGGTGCAAGAGAAAAAGAAAGTTGAGGAGAATATCTAAAAAGAGGAGTACAAACGTGACTATTGGGGTATTCTGATCACTCCATTCCCTATTCCCTATCCACAATGTTTGTAAAAGAGGAGAAGAAAAAGGAGTTTGAAGAGCATGTGAAGAATCTTAAGAAAGAGTATAAGGAGAAAAAGAAAGAAGAGCTACCCGAAGCGAGTGAGTCAGTGCATAAGGAGAGACCTACAAAGGCTGGTGATCCGGGGAAGTTTATCATTCCTTGTGATTTTGAAGGGAAAGACACTCTTGATGCATTGTGTGACTTGGGGGCGAGCATCAATGTGATGTCTCATGCTACTTTCAAGGACCTTGAAATTGGAGAGATCAAGCCTACTACTATCCATCTTGAAGTTGTAAATGGAGAGTTTGTGAAGCCACTAGGGATTGTGGAAGACGTTGAGGTGAAAGTGAAGGGGTAGCCTTTCCGGTTGATTTCATGGTTTTGGAAGTAAAGGCAGACCCTCACATTCCACTTATTTTGGGAAGGCCAATTCTAGCAACGGGAAGAGCGAAAATTGATGTTGGAAGAGAAAAGTTGTCTTTGAGCTCGAAAGTAAAGAGTATTACATTCTTATGTACAAAGACAAAGGGGTCAAGTCTCATTTGAAGCCTCCGGATGATCTAATGGATCATGATTCTATTCTCTTTGATAATTTAAATTTATTTCTTCATGATTATATGAAAATGTCAAATTCTAACTTGTCTTGTGATGTTGATAGGAAGAACGTATTGGAGCTCGATTGGAAAATAGCCAAAAAAGAAAAAAAGGAATCCACTTGAAGCTCTTCTCGATGATGATTTGATGCTCTAAGCAAGAATGGTAAAGTGGAGCTTGTGGATAAAAGAAGGCTAAACAAATGTTTAAATTGAGGATGCAAGGAAAAAGCGTGGCGGACCACCATTTGGTCCAATGATCATGAAATTTCATCCGGCTTGAAGACGTTAAACATAGCACTAAATGGGAGGCAACACATTCTTTTTATCTTTTGATGCTTGTTTTGTTGTCTGGTCTTGTAGGTGGATTATGCTTGTGATAAAATGCATAGTGAAGAAAAGAGAAGTGATTCATGGATTCGAGTAGGCATGTCGCATCACTTGTTGCAAATTTATTTCTCGACTCTTGTCTCGAGTTAAGTTTTGGGTGTTGGATTGTATACTAAAAGTCTAGCTTTAGTATGAACAATTTTATAACAATATTTGAAATGAGAATCATATGATCAAATGATTGCATCTTATAATTTATTTTATATGCATAATGCAATAGTCCATTTACTTTATACTGTAGATAATATGTTGTGCGACAACACGCGGAAGATCATATTATCAGTTTCCTTATAAAGTATAAACAGATGCTCATAACCGAGATAGACGGGGACTCTCTATCGGTATGGTTGTAGTGTGATTTGGTATTAGTTTGTCTTGACTATAAAATCACATTAGTATTCTTTGTGCATATTGAGTAGGATCGCCTGAGATCGTTCATCTTATACTGACTATATAGTATAACTTTATCTCTTTTATTATGGAAGTTCGTGCTCTTAATCCCTATACAATAACCTCGACACGTAGGGCAGTATGTATTTCTTTGATTCATCAATGGGTGAGATTTATAAGTATTAAATCAACAAACTCGGTGAGTTGGGAAATAGTGTTGTATCTATGGTGTGCTGTTGATTGTAGAAGGAATCCATGCCCAACATAGGTTGATGATGTCCCCTTGAGGAGCTCATAAGGTTTATCATGTAAATCTTGCAAGTGGATTAATTTCCGGCATGATAAAAAGGTTGAGTGGTACTACTCTCGGATGAGATATTAATTAATTTGAGTTGTCAGTTACTTATTTAATTAATGGGCATTGTATATCTTAAACATGGGGAGACTTCGGGCTCATAATAAGAAGGAGCCCAAAACGTAATTTTGGGTTGGAGTGGTAGTGCAGTAATAATAATTTAGTGGACTTTATTATTATTATTGGATTAAATATAAGCTTTGGGCTAAGCTTGGATATTTAATCCAATGGAGGCCCAACTCCAATTCTCCTCCTGATCCCTGCTGTAGCCCAGTATATAAGTGAACTCAGCCTCTTGGAACCCTAAGATATTCCTACGCCTCTTTTGACGTGAGAAGGGAAAGAAGCAGATTGAGAGATCCTGCAGACTGTTGCCCACACAACAGCAGGATCACACTTGGGACATACAGTAGAAGATCAGAGGTAGTTCTCTGCAGCGATTCATCCTCTACATCAACCTAGAAGTACGGTAAATTTTTTTTAATTGCTTCCGCTGATTGTTTGCCTGATATCCTAACGATTACGTTTGAACCACAAGATCCAATTGCCAACAATTGGTATCAGAGCATGGTTTCTTGGTGAAACGTGATTTGTAAGGATGTTTTTGTGATTATTTGATTAATTGTTTTAATCAGGATTAATCGCATGATTATTGATGAACTGTATGAATGTGTTTATGTGATTGAAGTTTTATCTTTGTAATCGCATATTACTTTGTGATCTGTGGTTGTGTATCTCAATGATTGCATACACTGTTCACCCTTTTTTTGGACTTTCATACACACTTAAGTAAGTCAGTCAGCCTTCTATACACTTCATCACATCACACAAAAACACCCTCGATGGGTGTACATCCGGCGGCGCGTGCACATTGGAGGTGAAGACGGGGTCAGTTAGGCGCAGACTGTTGACGGCTGGTGGCTTCGGTCGGACCATATTTGTCACGATGGCGCTGCACAGGCGAGAGGCATCGACTGGTATGACTGACGGTGGCGAGTGGTGATTTGATAGCGATGCAGCGGCGATGACTCCATGGCGAGACGTGTCTGGACGACGCTTCAGCGTAACCTAGAGTCTTACCAACTATCGGCAGCAGCGGTGAGTGCAGTAGTGGTCGGCATCAGCACTGTCGGCGACAGCCACGAAGCGTGCTTCTGGATTTTCGTCGCACGACTGCAAGGCGGCGGTGATGAATCCGGGCAGATCGTATCTCGGTAGGCTGACGGCGCTCATGCCGAGAGCAGCGGCCCCGAATCACGACGGATTCGAAGCAGGCGGGCGGCGGCTGAGGGAGCAGCGTTTCAGGCGGATTGTCAGAGATGTGCGCCAGAGACAACTCACTGGACATGAACTAGTGCAATTTTGGGCAGCGACCGTGATTACTACCGGCTGGCAGCTACACGGCGGCGATCTGATATGCGTGGATCTGGTGGATGGTGATAGTTGGGCGGCGGAATCGAGGCGGCGGCGCTGAAGGGATGCACAGCGGCTGGTGGTGCAATGGTGATTCTTCACGGTTGGGAGCTGCTCGGTGGTGGGCTAACAGCGAGATTCCGGTGGACTGTTGGCGGCACCGCCGGCGGCAGCGGTGCCTGGTTGCATCGGTGATCCCTGGAGGATGAAGAGGAGGCGGGCGGCTACTGTTGTTAGGGCAACAACATTGAATTTGGGCTGCCCTTGGGCCTTGTTTCCAATTTTGATTTGGGTTGCTGGGCCGTTTAGGGCAACAATGATTATTCCTAATGTTGGGCCCAATTCAGTAATAAATAATAGGCTGCTCATTTTTTAATTTGGTTTTGGGCTGTTGGGCCTAAATTTTATTAAAATGGAAATGGGCTGCTGGGCAATATTTACTGCTGGATTTTATTAATTGTGGGGTTGATGTTGGGCTAGGTTAAATATTGGGCTAGACCTTAATGCATAAATTGGCAGGGTAAATGGGCTTAATTATTTTATTAATGGGCTGCTCATTTTATGCTAATGATGTTTGGGTCAGCTGGGCCTATTTAATTGATCCAACATATTATGCAATTAATTATAATATATAATTGATTTAATTGTTTTAACTTGACAATTAATTGTTATATATGAAAGGCATGTTCTATGTGATTAAATTGCTGTTAATAGAAGCATGTCTAGGTTGTATATTTTATTCCTGAATATTATATGCATGTTAAAAACCCTCGGTATTAAATAACTAAGTGGGAGAGGGGATTGGTAATAAATTCCCGCGGCCTCCTGATAGGGGTTTTCTCAACACATAAATTAATCCTCAAGTATAAGGATATCAATTGTAGTCGCGAAGATGACCAAGTTACAATATCGAACCCACGGGATGGTTAAATATCAATTTCGTTATATTCTAGTATACTTTAGACTATGTTTGGTAATTGTATAGGTTTAAGGAATAATAACTTCTAATCGAAATAGCAAAAAGAAATAGTAAGAGTAGAGAAAAGTGAGTTGTAATCAATAAGAATAGTAGGTAGTTCGTCGGGTCATCCAGTTTCACTAGCAATTCATATTTTCATGTGATGGTATCCGACTCTGCCCTGTGGTTTGTGGACGCATCACTAGACCATGCAAGTTTACTCTATAGACACAAGTAAATATGCGCTTGACACGTGTGAATAACCTCGGAGCAAGAGATATACTTCACCCCCCTTTCTAGGTACTATCATAATCAATTATCTTCTACGTCTAGAATCTAACCCGATTTGATCTCCCTTTTTAGGTACTATAAAGTTATACTCTTCATCCTATTCATCAACCCAAATTTAATTCAATTCATGAATATTCATATAAGACAGTTCTAATAAGACTTCGGAATTCCTTCACTTAGAATTATAACAATAAACCCTGCTCAGTAGTGAACGCACTCAACCAATAACCATGTTATGTATTCAAACTCTACACAACGATCATTGATGCACAAAACGACTATGAGTATGGATTAAATATGCAATATTATATAAAACAAACCACAGGTAGTGTTGTACGGAGTTTTACACACGAAATATGAATTACATCATGAAACTTTCATAACCCTAGAACTACCAAGGCGGTTCTAGCCCATGATTGATCTAGGAACAATCATGGTTAGATTGATCATTCTTACTTGAACCTTCAGCGAACTTCTGTCACAGCCCTCCGGATGGATCACCACCTCTACTCTTGTCTCTCTTATGATTGATGATCAAAAGCTCTCTTCATTCTCTGTATTGAGCCTCCTTTTATACTTGTAATCACGTCTCTAGGGCTTGGAATGGGCTTTCTAAGTGATCTCACGTGTTTCGGCCTCGAAAATCCGGATAAGGTAAGTTCTCGCACGCAGGTTCGACCTCGTCAAACAGGTCGAACAAACGGCCATAGGTCGAACAATAGGTCGAACCCCGCTACTGAAAGAATTCTGCACTGGTTCGACCTCTTGAACAAGTCGAACAACTTAGGCCTTGGTCGAACCCCAGGTCGAACCTCATCACTGGACAACTCCCGCTCCCGATTCGACCAATTGGCAAGTTGAACTCAAACGTCGTGGTTGAATCCTCTTTTCCGCGAACTGGTTCGACCATGGTTCGACCTGATGGATAGGTCGAACCACTTGAGTCGTGGTCGAATCCTCTTCTGTCAGCTCGGCAATGCTGGTTCGACCTGCTGGAGAGGTCGAACCCTCCTCCAACCAGGTCGAACCCCCCTATTTCTTGGGCGGTTCCATGACTTCGACTCCGTCTCTTCGATTCTTGGCACTTTCACTCCGTTTTTGCTAAGAAAACACTCAAATAGCTCCACTAACACCTGATTCATGCTAATTCACAATATATATAGGTTTTCCACCTATTTCCACATCAAAACTCTCCAAAACTAGCACAAAACATAATGCCAAACTTGTGAATTTACACACTCATCAAACCCCCAAACTTGCATGTTGCTCGTCCCGAGGCAACCAATTTAAACCACAGGAGTCGTGTATAATTCAACAAGATCAAGTACAACACATATTACACATGCCACTTCATTGAATCAAACAATAATTACTTGCATCATATATTTCACTCATGTAAAATCAATCCAATCACACACCATTCGGAGTACTAAGTAATCTCGCTGACAAGATAAATCTTTACTCTCTTTCGCTCACGTGCGTGAGGCACTATAGGCTAGTATAAACACTCATATCAATTCATACTCACGCGTAACCATAAGCTTGGCAAAGGTCTCAAAAATCAACTCACATCAAATTAGTACTAGGATCACAAAGGACTTGTTTCTAGGTTGTAATGTTGGCTCTTTGGAAAGGGTAGGAAAATTTGGACATAGTGACTTAAGACACTAGTAGAGAGTTACCTTGGAGGTTCTTGATTTCTCATTCGGCTTCATATTCTCCTCCAATTCTTCTCTTGCACTTGCAATTTTAAATTTTCCTTCTCTTCCTTGCATCAACATCATTCTTCTTTTGATTGCTCGGGTACCAGTTGTAGGCACTACCCTGCTCGAACATCATTCGGCTGCTTCTTAAAATTTCAATCCCCATGTATAAGCAATTTGGGGTACCAGTTTCAGGCACTACCCTTAACAAGATTTAACCATGTACTTTCCTTACTAAACCTCATTCCATCTTCCTTTTCTTCTCGCACACTTATTCACCTTACTCTCTCTACCAATGAATAGGGTATTTTCAAAGCTCAAATAAGGTAATTAAGGCTCTTTTATTTGGCTTGCCAAAGAAAAAGCTTTTAAAAGGCTCAAACAGGGCTACCAAAGGTTTATAAAATCATTAGGAAAGATAAAATTTGGCCAAGTGACTCAATTAATCAAAAATGGCCTAAGATCATGTCCTAATATTTCATCAATTGTAAGTTTCACACAAGACTCCAAGCCAAGTTCTAGAATACGTTCATACGAATGATTCTCTCAAAAATAAACTATCATGATCAATCATGATAAAGGCTCAAATCCTCACATAGGTAATCAATTTCTAATACTCCTCATAGCACATAATCAAGATCAATTTCTCATGAATTCCATATACTTAACAAATTATACATGCTGTTCCCAATGAAAATAAACACGTAAACACATGAATGCACATAATCAACAACCCATATACAAATCAATGATACAAGATCAACTATATCAAGTACATGCCACTCACACATGAATCACACCCCAATCTGTAGGAATAAAAAGAAGAATGGGAGATAAGATGAATCAGAGAAGCCAAAAGAAAACCTAAAACTACTCCCTAGGAGCATCATCATCCTCATCATCATCTTTGTCATCCTCATCCATCCTATTCTCCACAGCTCGGCACAGACTGGTAATGTGCCTATCCATCATATCCACTCGACTACTCACTCTACCAACACGCTCATCCAAGGCAGAGTACCTCTCATTCAGCGTGGCGTAGTTGGTGTTAGCGAGCACGAGCTGCTTGTTTGTCTCTTGCTGTGCAGCTACTACCGCGACCAGCTGCTCATGAATCAAGCGAAGCTACTCCCAGGTACCTGGAACTGCTCGCCGCTGCTGCGGTACCGGAGCATGCTGAGGCACATCATGCTGCTCTTCTTCCAAAATCTCCATCTCCGGCTGCTCATCTACCTGATCCTTCTCTTCAGGCTGCTGTGGCTGAGGTGGACAGAACTTTCCTTGATCAATGATCTGCTGTAACTCAGCCATCCTCCCCTCAGCACACATCTGCGCTACCGCTCTCCAATCACCACCCGACTTCACTGCCACGGATAAGGCGGTATGTCCTAGAGAATTCATCAACTTATTCCTTGCTTCCCGAATAGTTGTCAAGTTGCTCACGTCGAAGGGGAACATAAATTCGAAAGGCTTGAGACCCCTCGTGAAAAACCAATCTCCATCTCTAAAATAGGCAAATCCTCCCTTCATGCACGTGCTCATCATCAAATCGGGTTCTCCTTCTATTAGTGTAAAGCCGGTGAGATCCAAGTTGTAATGCTCAGCCACGATCGTCAATAACCCTCCAATATTCACCTTTTGAAATCCAATGGTCTTGAATCGATGCAGCTGCGCAATGAAATAAGCTCCAACATTGAACTTCACCCCGTTCAGCATACACCAAAGGGCGTAAAGCTCTCCTCTAGGTACAACACTCCCCTCCGAGCGGGCGAATAACGTGTTGCTCAGGATGCGTTCTATGAACCTCAAGACTGGGTTCTTTATTGCGGAAGCACGAGCCTGTCTGATTTTATAATCTCGAATCTCCCCGGTGATCTCCCTCCAAAACCGATTTGCACCGAATGCAGCATTTTTTAATCGAGGGATCTCCAAAGGCGTCTCAAACAACTCATTGAAATCCTCAGACGTCCATTTCCTACTCACTCCACCAAGCTGAAACGTACACTGATATGGGTACCCAAGCGGGTCCTTCTCCATCTCAAACGAGCAAACTACTTCCGCTGTAACATGGAAGAACGTCGGCCTCTTCAACTCCATGAATCTTCGAATCCCTACTTGATCGAACATCCAAAATATGTCATCCCCTATTTTCATTATCCTCATCGCTTCATCATCTTGGTATCGAGTGCGAGCTATCTTGTCTGAAACTTCTTCCCACTTCTCTTTAATCTCATCCCAATCTTGCATATGAATCTTAAAATTTTTGGGTAAACGATCTTGCAGCCTCAGTTTCCTTGTCACTTTGTCCAAATTCGAAGGCCTGTCATGCCTCTTCTTCGATCTTTCCTCCTCTGCCTTTCCCTTACCTTTACTTGATCCTTGTCCCTTTCCTTTTGACTTGCCCATGGTGAATAATCGATCAGCAACACACAACAACCTAAAATCGCGATTTCAGCCCTAATTTGCGACGAAACATGCCCAAATCCGCGACTAACTCGTAAATTCAAGGTGTAATGTTGTGTAATCGGTGTACAATCAAGTGTAATCGAAGAATTTATGTAATGGTGTAGAGGTTCGAAGAGGGTTCGAGGTTTGGTGTTTCGAAAAAGTGATCGAACCCTCCAAAAAGTCAAACTTAAATTGCGTACCTGGCTTGGTTCGACCTCAGGTTCGACCTCCTGAATAGGTCGAACAATGGATGACGAGGTCGAACCTACCTTCTGGATAAATGCTCTTCTCAGTTCGACCTGGGGTTCGACTTGCTGATCAGGTCGAACAATCCTTGAATTGGTCGAACCCATTTTCTGGAAAACAGAGTGCTTTGAACTGACTGGTTCGACCTCAGGTTCGACCTCCTGAACAGGTCGAACAAGTATGGCTTAGGTCGAACCACCTCTCTGGACTACTTTCGACTCTGGTTCGACTTCCTCTGCTTTTGTTCGACCTCCGGCACTGGTCGAACCACTCCTGGTGTTGGTCGAACCATCCTTCTGACCTTCAAAACTGAGTGTTCTTCATTCACTACACACTTCAAGCTTCAACACAACTCATTAGGTACAATCTAGAGCATAACTTCAGAAATTATTCCACAAAACATCATTCATGAGTAACTCCGTAAAAGAAAACACAACCAAAAACCACTGAACATTAGGCAAGTTGTAAAAAAATCGTCACATCAAAATCGATTAAAAATTCAATATGGCCGCAAAAACCAACTCCCCTAACAAACAATACAAAGAAAAGATTATACTCTTGGTGCTTCAATGAGGTAATAACATCACACCCCCCCAAACTTAGTAAAAACGTAAGTCGAAACTAAGTTTGAAAAGAGATGTAATTGCCGATTAGTAAGCACCTTAAATATAAAAATTTCTTACTCACACAAAAGAAATAAAGCAATAAAACGGAAGAGTAAGCTCTCAACAAGCGCTCATATTTAACGTCGGAGAGTCATGACGGTACCAAATCAGATCAAGGTATCATCAAAAATGACACACGCATCATCTGGCGACTTATAATGCTTCAACCGATGCCCGTTCGCCGCGATAACGTCTCCATCTTTGTCAATAAGCTCAAAACTCCCCCCTCCTAAGGCTCGATGAATCATGAACGCTCCCATCCACTTAGACTTCAACTTGCCTGCAAAAAGCTTCAATCGAGAGTTAAAAAGTAGTACCTCGTCTTCTTGCTTGAACTCCTTGTATGAGATCTTAGAATCATGCCACCTCTTCATTCTTTCCTTATAAATCTCTGAATTCTTGTAAGCACGGCTCCTAAATTCATCCAATTGATTCATGTGAGTTATCCTCAACTCCTTCACATCCTTGAGGGTCAAGTTCAAGTGTCGCAAAGCCCAAAACGCTTTGTGTTGAATCTCTACAGGTAAGTGGCACGGCTTCCCATAGACAATTTGATACAGTGACATATCTAACACCGTCTTGTAAGCGGTTCGGAACCCCCATAACACATCATCGAGCTTCATAGCCCAATCCTTTCTATTAGTTCCTATCACTTTCTCCAGAATTTGTTTGACTTGACGGTTGGAGACCTCTGCTTGCCCATTCGCTTGCAGATGATAGGGTGTAGTAACCCTATGCTTAACACCATAATCCTTAAGCACCTTCTCAAGAAATTTATTGACGAAGTGGAAACCTCCATCACTATCTAGTGCTCTAGGAACTCCATAACGGGCAAAAATATGCTTCTTCAAGAAAGATAGAACAATTTTCGAGTCATTTACACGAGTATGAATTGCTTCCACTCACTTTGAAACATAATCCACAGCAAGAAGAATGTAGAGAAACCCATTCGACGGGGGAAAAGGCCCCATAAAATCGATCCCCCATACATCAAATATCTCCACAACTATGCTAGGCTGCAGTGGCATCTCATCTCTCCTACCTATATTTCCCATGCGCTGACATCTATCGCAAGACGCCACATAGCTCTCACAATCTCTAAACAATGTAGGCCAATAAAGAGCGGATTGAAGTACCTTAGCTGCAGTCTTTTGCGCTCCGAAATGCCCCCCATTTGGTTGTGCATGGCAGAACTCAAGCACACTCTCCATTTCCATCTCGGGTACACATCTTCGGGCAATAGAATCTGTACATATCTTGTAAATAAACGGATCATACCATATAAATGTCTCAACTTCCCTCCTAAATTTTGCGAGTTGATATCGGTTGAGATCCCTTGGAATTTCTCCAATGACAATGTAATTAACATAATCCGTGTACCATGGATCCATACCTTGCGCTGCGACCACGCATGCTCGCTCAGTCCCTTCAACAGCCACAGCCATGATCTTCTCATCAGGGAACATCTCTTCAATATACTCAAAAGAATTATCACAATGCTCCCTAGTCTCCAACCTTGACAAGTGATCTGCCAACACATTTTCTGTTCCTTTCTTATCCCGAATCTCCATGTCAAACTCCTGAAGTAGTAGAATCCACCTTATAATTCTAGGCTTCGTCTCCTTCTTCTCCATCAAATATCGAATCGCTGAATGATCCGTATACACAATCGTCTTCATGCCAACCAAGTACTGACGAAACTTATCGAATGCATACACAACAGCCAAAAACTCCTTTTCAATCACTGTGTAATTCTTCTGTGCCGCATCGAAAGTCTTACTCGCGTAGTAAATGGTGCAGAACTTCTTCTCCCTTAGCTGCCCGAGCACCACACCCAGTGCTACATCACTTGCATCACACATAAGTACAAACGGTTGAGTCAAGTCCGGTGTGATCAAGATGGGGACAGAAATTAGCGTCTCCTTCAAAACTTGAAAAGCTGTTAGACACTCATCATTAAACACAAAAGGAATATCCTTTTCAAGTAAATGAGATAAGGGCTTAGAGTATTTTGAGAAGTCTTTTATGAATCTCCTGTAAAAACCGGCATGTCCAAGGAAGGAACGCACTCCTCTTTCATTGGTCGGTGGTGGAAGCTTCTCAATTGCCACCACTTTAGCACGATCTACTTGCAATCCCTTGGCGGAAACATGATGCCCAAGAACAATCCCATCCTTCACCATGAAGTGGCACTTCTCCCAATTCAAGACAAGATTAGTTTCTTGACACCTCTTCAAAACAATAGCAAGGTTAGACAAACAAATATCAAAAGAAGATCCAAAAACTGAAAAATCATCCATGAATACTTCCATGATCTTTTCTATCAAACCATCAAAAATTGTCATCATGCATCTCTGAAAAGTAGCAGGCGCATTACAGAATCCAAACGGCATCTTCCTAAAAGCAAAGGTCCCATAGGGGCAAGTAAAAGTGGTCTTTTCTTGATCCTCGGGAGCAATCATGATTTGGTTGTACCCCGAGTATCCATCCAAGAAACAATAAAACTCATACCCTGCAAGACGATCTAACATTTGATCCATAAAAGGAAGAGGAAAATGGTCCTTACACGTGTTCTCATTTAATTTCCTGTAATCCACACATGTACGCCATCCCGTAGGAATCCTCGTGGCTATATCTTCTCCATCCTCAGCTTTCACTACAGTCATGCCCCCCTTTTTAGCAACTACATGCAATGGACTCACATGGGGACTATCACTAATAGGATATATAATTCCAGCATCCAACCACGTAAGGATTTGCTTTCTTATCACCTCCTGAATTGCGGGATTCACCCTACGCTAATTTTGAACACTCGCCTTGGCTTCATCCAACAACCTAATCCGATGCATACAATACGAAGGACTAATACCTTTCAATTCATCAAGTGACCACCCTATTGCAGACTTGTACTTCCTTAAGACATCTAATAACTCCTCAAGTTGATCATCATTAAGGGAAGAAGATACAATTACCTGATATTTTTCATTATCACCAAGAAAAGCATACTTCAAGTGTTCCGGCAATGGTTTCAACTCCTCTTTCCTTTCTTCCACTGGAGCGCTTTCGTTATCCAAAGGCAAGTACCTCCTGGTCCATTTGACTTCTTCCACCTTAGTTCTTTCCAATTCAAACCTGTCATCACCCAAAGCAAGTAAGTTTTCAAGAAATTCAATACATACCTCGTTAGAAAGTCCGTCAAACTCCGTAGTGGGATAAGTAAGAGACTCCATCAAACATGTCTCAAGAGGATCCTTCGACAAGATCAGAGACATATCCTCCTTCACAATCTCCTCCACCACGTCAATACTATAACACTGGGACTCCATTGGCATCTTCATTGCTTTGTCCAAGTTGAAAAGTACTTCTTCTTTGTCCATTCGCAGCTTAAGTTCTCCCTTTCGAACATCTATCATAGCTCCAGCCGTAGCAAGGAATGGCCTCCCCAAGATTAAAGGAACATTATCCTTGTCATCATCCATTTCTAGTACAAGGAAATCCACAGGAAAGACTAGCTTCTCCACCTTTACAAGAACATCTTCAACAATACCTTTCGGAAATGTCATTGATCTATCTGCCAATTGGAGAGCCACAGTCGGCGGGGTCAACTCCCCCAAACCAAGCTTCTGAAAAATGGACAACGGCATCAAATTGATGCTTGCCCCTAGATCGCATAAAGCTCGCCGTGCTGGCCCTTTCCCGATCTCACATAGAATCATAAAGCTCCCTGGATCTTTCATCTTTGGTGGCAACTTCTTTTGAATAATTGAGCTACAGTTCTCAGATAAGTTTACCGTTTCAACTCCGGTTAAGCTTCGCTTCTTCATCAATATGTCTTTAAGGAATCGAGAATAATATGGCATCTCCATGATTGCCTCTGAAAAAGGGATGTTCAAGCTTATTTTGTTCATTATCTCTGAAAACTTCTTGAACTTCTCTTCCAATCCCTTCTTTACTAGCTTGTAGGGAAACGGTGGAGGTATCTTTGTTTTGGGAATCCCCCATTCATCACGATCAACCTTCTCTGCTTTCTCCTTTTCGGCTCTTAATCGCTTAGCTCTTTCCCATTTTTTCTCAGCTATTATATCTGTATTTTGCTCATTCCATACCACTGGAGTTGCATCGACATCAAAAGGAACTTCAGGTGCATCAATAAAAACATCTTGGTGAGGTTCGACCATGGTTCGACTAGTTTGTGAGATCGAACAAGGGTTGAATTGGTCGAACCTCTCTCCTGGAAGACTGATCTCATTCTGCTCTTGAGGTTCGACTTGGGTTCGACCAACATTAGAGGTCGAACAATTACCCCCGAGGTCGAACCGCTTCACTGTATAATTTCTATCCTCCGGTTCGACCTGGGTTCGACCTGATGGGTTGGTCGAATAATTACGATCGTGGTCGAACCATTCCTGCGACAAAACAGAGTGCTCTTGCTGATGAGGTTCGACCATGGTTCGACCTGTTGGGTTGGTTGAACAATTACGATCGTGGTCGAACCGTTCCACTGTATAGTTTCTATCCTTCGGTTCGACCTGGGTTCGACCTGATAGGTTGGTCGAACAATTACGATCGTGGTCGAACCGTTCCTGCGACAAAACAGAGTGCTCTTGCTGATGAGGTTCGACCATGGTTTGACCTGTATGCCAGGTCAAACCCTCTGAGTATTGGTCGAACCAAGGCTTAGATGATTCCGACTTTGATTCCGACCTCATTGGTCCATCGTACTGTGTTCCCGACCTCAGTGTGATGGCGTTACACGACTTCGGATTCTCAATACTCTGAGATGGAAACTTCCCTTTGCCTACAGATTGAGTCAATGTGTTCACATTCTCTGCAATTGTACCCATCAACAATGTGAGATCTTTCACTTGAGTGGACAAATCTCTGTGGTGATCATCAATCTTTTTCTCAAGTTTGGCCTCAAGGCGGTTCACTCTTTCATCATTCTTTACCATGTACCTGTTCACAGTATCCTCAAAACCAGGCTTCCCTTCTTCTACCTTTTCTCCCGGATCAACACCCATCGGAAGTTGCACTGCATTGTTCGTATTGCTCCATGAAAATTCGGGCCTCCTTGGTTGCTGCTGATAACTACCAGAGGAACCACGATTGTAAAGTTTCCTCGATAGTTCCCTTGGTAATTCTGGTTTCCTTGATTTGGGTACCTCGTTCCTTGAATACTTTGACCCATGGCATAATTTGCTTCCTCCAATTCTTCTTGGATGGTTCCATTATTCATCATCTCTTGCTGCATGATTGGCACTCGTTGAGATATCTCGCTGATCTGCTTCTGTTGAGACTCAAGTAGCTTGTTGATATTGGACAAGCTCGAAATGATCTCATCCTCTCTCTTTGTTTTCACCATTACTTGTTCAACCTGAGCTACTTTTCCAAGAACATACGTACCTCTAACTCTATCAGTAGGCCAATCCCTCGAATTCATCGATATGTCTTCAAACAATCTCTCGGCCTCAACGGATGACTTTGTAAGCAATGCTCCATTAGAAGAAGCATCAAGTAGCACTCTTGGTTCACAGTCCAATCCATTATAGAATATACTGATATATTGGGCTTTAGATAACCCATGTTGAGGACACTTCCTGAGCATGTCCTTGAATCTATCCCACGCTTCATGAAATTTCTCACCTCCACTGATAGCAAATTGGTTAATATCTTGCTTCATCTTAAACACCTTCGAAGGTGGCATATACCTTTCCAAGAACCTTAACTTCAATTGCTCCCACGTGGTGCACTCAGCTGCGTTAATAGTATCGTACCAATCCCTCGCCTTTTCAGTAAGCGAGAATTTGAACAAAAGGATCTTCCTAGCATCTTCATGTTCTCCTACGTCTTTTTGAGTACTTGCATAACCCAAGAACTTGTTCAGATGCTGCTGCGGATCTTCGAAAGACCCTTCTGAAAAAGAGTTTCTTTCGATCATGCTAATAAGAGCGGGATGAAGATCGAAAGCTGTGTTAGTTTCCCTTGCTCCTAAAAGCTCATAATTTCCAGCCCCATTATTTCTGAAAACCTCTCGGATGGCTAGATTATCCGGATTTGCTGCCATGTTGACTGTTTCTACTTCCAAATTAACTTCAGTTGTAGCCTCAATCGTCTGTGAAATCTGCTCGTCAACCTTGGCTCCAAAATTCAGAGCTTCAGTTGGGTCAATTGTCTTTGCCTTGCTCTTATTCTTCTTCTTCTTTCTTGATGATGCTCCAATCTCAGGATTATACGGTTCAAGATTACCTTTCTTTGATCTTGTGAGCATACACCTAAAACGAATAAGAAAGAAAACAACAAAACAAGGTAAATAGTCCTAATAAACTAGAAATAATACAAAAAAGATATTTTACGCCATCCCCGGCAACGGCGCCAAGAACTTGATAGGGGTTTTCTCAACACACAAATTAATCCTCAAGTATAAGGATATCAATTGTAGTCGCGAAGATGACCAAGTTACAATATCGAACCCACGGGACGGTTAAATATCAATTTCGTTATATTCTAGTATACTTTAGACTATGTTTGGTAATTGTATAGGTTTAAGGAATAATAACTTCTAATCGAAATAGCAAAAAGAATTAGTAAGAGTAGAGAAAAGTGAGTTGTGATCAATAAGAATAGTAGGTAGTTCGTCGGGTCATCCAGTTTCACTAGCAATTCATATTTTCATGTGATGGTGTCCGACTCTGCCCTGTGGTTTGTGGACGCATCACTAGACCATGCAAGTTTACTCTATAGACACAAGTAAATATGCGCTTGACACGTGTGAATAACCTCGGAGCAAGAGATATACTTCACCCCCCTTTCTAGGTACTATCATAATCAATTATCTTCTACGTCTAGAATCTAACCCGATTTGATCTCCCTTTTTAGGTACTATAAAGTTATACTCTTCATCCTATTCATCAACCCGAATTTAATTCAATTCATGAATATTCATATAAGACGGTTCTAATAAGACTTCAGAATCTCTTCACTTAGAATTATAACAATAAACCCTGCTCAGTAGTGAATGCACTCAACCAATAACCATGTTATGTATTCAGACTCTACACAACGATCATTGATTCACAAAACGACTATGAGTATGGATTAAATATGCAATCTTATATAAAACAAACCACAGGTAGTGTTGTATGGAGTTTTACACACGAAATATGAATTACATCATGAAACTTTCATAACCCTAGAACTACCAAGGCGGTTCTAGCCCATGATTGATCTAGGAACAATCATGGTTAGATTGATCATTCTTACCTGAACCTTCAGCGAACTTCTGTCACAGCCCTCCGGATGGATCACCACCTCTACTCTTGTCTCTCTTATGATTGATGATCAAAAGCTCTCTTCATTCTCTGTATGAGCCTCCTTTTATACTTGTAATCACGTCTCTAGGGCTTGGAATGGGCTTTCTAAGTGATCTCACGCGTTTCGACCTCGAAAATCCGGATAAGGTAAGTTCTCGCACGCAGGTTCGACCTCGTCAAACAGGTCAAACAAACGGCCACAGGTCGAACAAAAGGTCGAACCCCGCTACTGGAAGAATTCTGCACTGGTTCGACCTCTTGAACAGGTCGAACAACTTAGGCCTTGGTCGAACCCCAGGTCGAACCTCATCACTGGACAACTCCCGCTCCAGATTCGACCAACTGGCAAGTCGAACTCAAACGTCGTGGTCGAATCCTCTTTTCCGCGAATTGGTTCGACCATGGTTTGACCTGATGGACAGGTCGAACCACTTGAGTTGTGGTCGAATCCTCTTCTGTCAGCTCGGCAATGCTGGTTCGACCTGCTGGAGAGGTCGAACCCTCCTCCAACCAGGTCGAACCCCCTATTTCTTGGGCGGTTCGCATGACTTCGACTCCGTCTCTTCGATTCTTGGCACTTTCACTCCGTTTTTGCTAAGAAAACACGCAAATAGCTCCACTAACACCTGATTCATGCTAATTCACATTATATATAGGTTTTCCACCTATTTCCACATCAAAACTCTCCAAAACTAGCACAAAACATAATGCCAAACTTGTGAATTTACACACTCATTACCTCCATTATTGGTTTGTTAGCAATGTGAATAGACTTGCGCGTCGGCATTAGAGCCTTCCTCCCCATCGGATGAGTTTATTCATGGATTGCTGGAACAGACTTCATTAAATAATTACGTTTGTAATGTGATGTATATGAACTTGCGCGTTAGCATAGACCTTCCTCCCTATCGGATGAGTTTATATGCGGTTCATTGGTACAAACTTGTAATTGATGACTATAGGAAGTTATCCGAGCGCGTGTGTACTTCTCTATCTGTAAGGCACATAAGCTTGGGCCGCGGACTTGGGGTCAAATAATGGTGTACACTTAGATGTAAATAATAAGTATCCTCCCCATCGGAGTCACTGCTTTTATTTGCATGGCCAAAGAGGAACCGACTATTAATTATTTTGTCATAAAGTTAGGTTGACAAATGAAATTAATGGGTAAAACCTTCTCTTGTAAATGTTCGGTTTGTAAACGTCCACACTATCGTGGCTTGCAGACTCACGGTGCTTGAGATGTCGGTGAATTTATATTTTATATTGTTTTGAGGGAATCAATATAAATGGATAAATTCGAAGATTTGATCGGTATATTAATTTGTGATTCTCTTAAATTCAAATGGTTTTATCTCACTTATTGTTTACTGAAAGTAATTATATTTACTGGTCCAAAAATTAGATGATTAGAAAAGAATCTTGATTTTACTGCTTAAGAAAATACAAGTGTGTTCTCACAAAGGACGTCTCATGATGCCTTTTAAAGTCTCTAGTGAAGAGATGAGAGGTTCATAGAAATATGATGATCTCATGTAACTCTTCGGATACTTGAGTAGTTTAAAAGGTGATAGGTCAAGATAGAATTTGATGAATGAATTGGAAAATTATGGAATAGAAGTTGAAGGGGAAACCTAAGTCAATTTTATTCTCCATAATTGCGTAGATGTTTTGAGTAAGTTCTACCTGAATTACAAGAGGATGTAAATGGTGGGAAACTTCTGACAAAACATGTGGCAAAGGAAAGCCATTTTCATCATGATGTGAACAAGTTTAATATCTTATTCACTAGTTGTTTAAACATGATTAGTGATGGCATCTATTGACACGAAGTGTGTAGATAATCACTAAATATTTATCACTAAGTGAGGATAAGATCGTTATGACATGGGTAAAACTACAAAGGTAGTGGTTATTGCAGTGGGAGTTGTTTATTTATCTGATGATAACAATAAACGATTGATTATGAGAAATTGTCTTTACGTACATTTCATAGAAAGAATTTGATTTCAGTTTCTATGCATTAACAGATGGATACTTCATTTCATTTAAATGACATGGTCATAATGATGAGGAATGGGGCTATAATCTGTTATAGTGCGTTGGTGGATAATGTGTATACTCTTGAATCATGTACATCCCACAGATGCAACAAATAGTAATTAGTAATACATCTTCTAATATAATTAAGAGAAAGGAACCTTCAAAGATGAACTAAATATACATTTGGCGTCTAAGATTAGTTTATTTTACTTGAGTAGGATTCAAAAGTTGATAGCCGATAGACCGTAAGGTTTATCTGAAGTGGAAACTATCAGAATTGCGAGTCTTGCTTGGAAGTAAAAATGATTAACTGATTTTTCAAGGCTGTGGGGTGTAGAGCCAAAGATATATATGTTGGAATTAGTTCATTCTAATTCAAGAAAACCTAATATTATCCAGGCGAGAGATGGTTATGAATATTCGAAGATTATTCTAGATACCAATATATTTATTTGATGCACTGCATGTCTAAGTTCTTTGATTAATTCAAAAATTACAAGGCTGGTACAGTGAAGCGTCATGGAAAATATATTGTCATTACGATTTAATCATGATGGCGAAGACCTCTTGAGATAGTTAGGAGCTATTGATCAGAAGTTGAGATTAAATCTCAAATTGACTACACCAGGCATTCCCCATCTGAATGGTGTAGTGGATAGAAGGATTAAGTCTCTTATGATAATGATTAGATAGATAAAGAATTACTTGGAATAATTAAATTCATTTTATGGATATGCCCTAGATACAGTAATTCGTGAAACGTTTGTCTGTATATGGGATATCCTAGAAAAATGGATGGTGATTTATTTAGTCCAAAAAGATCGAAGGGTAATTGTTAACACAATAACTAGATTTTTGGAAAAGGACTATTTAATAAGTCACTAACCCATGTATAAGTTGTTCTAATAGGAAGTGAGAGGAAAACACTAAGTAAAAGTACCAAGTGTACAAGAGGATATACCACAAGGTAAACTGCAACGCGTGTCACGTCTGATACACAATTACATGTAGTGCCTTATCGTAGTGGGAGGGTTGTTTGACAACCCATAAATATATATTTTGGGAGAGTCGTGAGACTTGATCCCTAGTGAACATGGTATTGTCCCATGGATACGACGTAGCACTACAAGATTAAAATGCAGAATCTTAGTAAGTTGCAATGAATGTTGAAATAGAATCTACGGATTCTAAATTAAGTCTGGGAACTTGAATGACCACTAAATGGTATAAAAGACATTGCAAGTGGTCAAGGGAAATAAAAGAGGATCATACGGAAAGGTGAAAATCTTGGAAGCAAAGCTTGTTGCGAAAAGATGTACTCAGAAAGAAATGGTTCGATTATGAGGAAACATGTTCGCTGGTAGCTATGCTTATGTTGATCCGGATTCTTTTATTTATTGCTGCTCATATTGAATTATGAGGAACAACAAATAGATGTCAAGATAGCTTTCCTGATTGGAAGTCTTGAGGAAAACATCTATGTGAAGCAACCAGAGTGATTCATTGCAAAGGGCTAATAGCATTGTGAAAGAAAGCTTAAAAGTGTCCAGAGATGGGCTAAAAGCAAGCTTTGAGAAAGTGAAGCATCTGTTTTGATTAGGTAATCCAGTGGCATGGATTTAAACTAATGAGCAGATGAGTCTTGTATGTTGTAAAGAGTGACGGAAACGTGGTGGTGTTTCTTGTACTATACGTAGATAGTATCTTGCTCATTGGAGACAATGAAAGAGTATTATCGGACGTATGGGTACGGTTAATAAAGCGGTAGAAATGAAGGACTTAAGAAAGGCAAAATATATCCTTTTGATCACGGTAATACAGATCACAAGAAAGGATGTTATGCTTATCTCAAGTTTCATAAAATGATACAGTCCATACTCATTTAGCATGTGAATTTATCTAAGTGAATGTGTCTTTGAGACACAAAAAGAAGATAAAGAAGATAAAAGTGGTTCCTTATGCTTTGGCGAATAAGGAAGCTTAATCTAAGGAATGCTATGCACGAAAATGGATAACTGTATTGCCAATGGCATAGACAGTTGGTATCAAACGTAACCCGGAACAAGAATGATGAACTTTAGTAAGACATATATAAAGTGCCTGAGAAGGACTGGAAATTATATGTGGACTTACTAAACAGATTCACTGCTTCTTGTGGATTACGTAGATTTGGATTTTTTAGTCAGATTGGACGGCAATAAATTCACCTCAAAGGTTATATGTTTAATTTTAGGAAGTAGAGTCATAATGTGGAGGAGTGTTATATAGAAATATATTTCAGACTCCGGACTCCATCATGGAAAGATGATAAATTGGAGCCTATGAGGCTGCCAAAGTATCTATATGACTCTAGAGACTTCATGATGGACTTTGAAGTGTTTCTAAGTTTGTCTAAGGTTATCACAATTTACATTGATGATATTGGTGCAGTTGCAAACTTGAAGGAATCACGAGTCCATATGGCAATTAAACACATGGAGCGCGAGTACCACCTGTTACGAGAAATCGTATGATGAGGGGAAGGTTGTTGTCGCCTAGATTGCATCGGATGATGACCTAGTAAATCCATTTACAAGGACCTTAAGGCGAGAGTTTTTAATGGTCGTGTAGTTGGAGTAGGAATCAGATGTATGGCAGAAGACATGACAGCATAGTCTTTTAGTATAAGTGGGAGATTGTTGGGTTGTATACTAAAAGTCTAGCTTTAGTATGAACAATTTTATAACAATATTTGAAATGAGAATCATATGATCAAATGATTGCATCTTATAATTTATTTTATATGCATAATGAAATAGTCAATTTACTTTATACTGTAGATAATATGGTATGCGACAACACGCGGAAGATCATATTATCGGTTTCCTTATAAAGTATAAACAGATGCTCACAACTGAGATAGACGGGGACTCTCTATGGGTATGGTTGTAGTGTGATTTGGTATTAGTTTGTCTTAACTATAAAATCACATTAGTATGCTTTGTGCATATTGAGTAGGATCGCCTGAGATCGTT
Organism: Pogostemon cablin; assembly: GCA_023678885.1. Lineage (NCBI taxonomy): Eukaryota > Viridiplantae > Streptophyta > Magnoliopsida > Lamiales > Lamiaceae > Pogostemon > Pogostemon cablin. Next base: position 22,201,248 of record CM042989.1, on the reverse strand, counting down.
CGTCTTATACTGACTATATAGTAGAACTTGATCTCTGTTATTATGGAAGTTCGTGCTCTTAATCCCTATACAATAACCTCGACACGTAGGGCAGTATGTATTTCTTTGATTCATCAATGGATGAGATTTATAAGTATTAAATCAACAAACTCGGTGAGTTGGGAAATAGTGCTGTATCTATGGTGTGCTGTTGATTGTAGAAGGAATCCATGTCCGACATAGGTTGATGATGTCCCCTTGAGGAGCTCATAAGGTTTATCATGTAAATCTTGCAAGTGGATTAATTTCCGACATGATAAAAAGGTTGAGTGGTACTACTCTCGGATGAGATATTAATTAATTTGAGTTGTCAGTAACTTAATTAATTAATGGACATTGTATATCTTAAACATGGGGAGACTTCGGGCTCATAATAAGAAGGAGCCCAAAACGTAATTTTGGGTTGGAGTGGGTAGTGCAGTAATAATAATTTAGTGGACTTTATTATTATTATTGGATTAAATATAAGCTTTGGACTAAGCTTGGATATTTAATCCAATGGAGGCCCAACTCCAATTCTCCTCCTGATCCCTGCTGTAGCCCAGTATATAAGTGAACTTAGCCTCTTGAAACCCTGAGATATTCCTACGCCTCTTTTGACGTGAGAAGGGAAAGAAGCAGATTGAGAGATCCTGCAGACTGTTGCCCACATAACAGCAGGATCACACTTGGGACATACAGTAGAAGATCAGAGGTAGTTCTCTGCAGCGATTCATCCTCTACATCAACCCAGAAGTACGGTAAATATTTTTTAATTGATTCCGCTGATTGTTTGCCTGATATCCTAACGATTACGTTTGAACCACAAGATCCAATTGCCAACATGGGGGGCTAGTGAGTGGTGGACACTGCTCAATTTGTTGGATGCGTTTACTTCTCCACAAGAAGATCATCAATGGAAACTACAAGGGTAAGTCCCACCACTTTTCGCAAACTTAAGTCTCAACTTGTTTCGATTTAAGTTTGGGGGGAGAGTGTGTGGTGTGACTTACCACTTGAGTATGATTTCTGTAAAATTGACTCAATTTAAAAAATTTTCTCATGAGTTTTGGTTGGATTTTGGTCCGGTTGGTGGTGTTGAAGTGCATGTTAATACTTTTAGTACAATTGTTGAGCTAATGGTGTTTGATGAGTCTTTGAGCATAAATGAAAGATATTGGAAGCACGAATGGAGTTTGGAGCTAACAACTTCCACTACAAATGCCTATTGAGGGAGTTCACTCTATACTCTACCACTTCTAGGTCTTGACATGAATTTATGTTGATTTGGATTGATGTGATTAGCATGTTGCTTCATGTGTTTTGTTTTTGGGAGGTTTCCTTTTCAATCAAGATGGGGATGTTGTGAGTTTAATTGTCATGGATGATATGATTGTGTGCTTCATTGTCTATTGATGGATGAATTTTTGTTATTTTTGCATGTTTTGTATTTTTGGTTGTTTCTTGTTTGTCGAGTCTTTTCTTATGTGCTTTGTATGTATTTTTATTCTTGTTTAGGGATTGTTTTGGTGGTTTGTTTTTGGAATGTCATGAGTCATTTTTGAATGTGAGCGGTGATATGTTGTGATAGTAAGTGATGACAAGTTATGATTAAGAATCTCTACACTTTCGAATTGTGACATGTTTTACTTAACTTGTTCAATTTTGAGACGAATATGGTGTAATAAGTTCCTTAAGGTCCAATGCATAAAATTGTGAGTAGTTGAGCCTCAACCATGCATACATGGTATTTCTTTTCATGAGTGGATCGATTGCGCTTGATAAGTTAGAACTTACTCAAGAACTATAGGAACGAGCCCAATTAGTGGAGGTTATTGATATGATCTAAGGCCATCCTTGTAATTTATAGTCATTGCCATATATTTTCATACCATGAACATCATCCCTAGTCAACCACTTTGAGACTTTAAGTCTTTTTCTTGTGAATTTAGCACATTACAAGCCTTGATTAACCCCACCCACTTAAAGCCTTATATATATACCCTTTGTGTGGGTGATTGAGGAGATGGTAGCTAGAAAGGTTTGATGAGAAAGCAAAACGAAGAAAGGAAATGATAAACAAGTAAGAAAAATGATGAAAAGAGCAAAAACAAGTATGAACATGCAACCTCAAAACAAGAAAATGAGCAAAGCAATAATAATATGCTCAAGTACTTAAAAAATCGAAGAAGGAAGCATGCATTGAAAGAAGTTCAATCCAAGGAAAGTTGATGATTAGTGCTTGTGAACATTAAAGACAAGAAAGAAAGAAAGAAGAGTGGAGAAGTTGAAGAAATTGGCCATGTCTTTGATTACATACACTTGTTTAGTCACTATTACCATATTCTTCCTATCCTACCAAAGAGCCTATCATTACATACTTAATGAAAGACCATTTTGATCATTGATTGAAACTTTGGCGGTTTGTGAATATAGTCTATGAGCAAACTTATAGCAAGCCGAGCCAATCGGTCGATGAGTGTTGATTTATCCTACTTTATAGAGTGCTGAGTGAAATTAATATCCGATGTGAGGCTTGGACTAAAAGGGACTATATTACACTTTATTCTCTTTTGATTGAACTTATTAATTTATCATGTCATGAATCTAATGTTGTAGGATGACTTAACATAATTTGTGGCTCTTATTGCTTTTGTTGTGTTATCACTTATGTTCGTTTAGTCCTTTACTAGGTGAAAATCACTCCTCTTGGTTTATCATTTTCATTGTTCGGGGACGAACACACTTTAAGTTTGGGGGTGTGATGAGTGATATTTTCTCCAAGATTTTAGTGCCTTTTTATGTGTTTTCATATTATTTTATCCGTATTTGTGTACTATTTGGTTGTATTTTGTGTTTTTATGGAAATGTATGAGAATGAACTTAAACATATGAAAAATAGGTAAAAACGGAACAAAAATAGAGACGGGAGCTGAAACGGTGAAGAAAATCAAAAAATGGTCAACAGGATGTAAAAACACAGTCGTGTTTTTATGCCATGATCGTGTTTTCTTGCAGAGTGAAGAAATATACAGAGAGCTGAAACTTTGCAAGAAAACACTGGCATATGCAGGAAAACACGCCCGTGTTTTCTTTCACTTGGGTGAAAAATCGCGTTTCGAGCTGAAAAATTGCAATTTGCATAAAAACACGGGCAGATGCAAGAAAACACGACCGTGTTTTCTTGCAATAGTGGCAAAATTAAAGTGCGATTTCCAGATTTTCCAAGAGGGTGTAAATACCCCCAATTTCAACATTTGCTCAAGTTTATCAAGGGTTTTAACTGTTTCACACACCTCACACACCATTTTCTCCATTTCACACCATCATCTTCATCCATATCATCTACCTTCATCCCACCATTAAAATTATCATTCATTTGAGGAAAAGAAGCAAAGAAGAGAGAAGAATTACAAGGGGAAGAAGAAGAACAGCATTGGAGGCATCCAAGGGAGTTTTCATCCAACTTTTGTATTGAAACCTTATTGTTCATCATATTTTTTAAGGATCTTAATGTCTATGTTGATTTTCTTTTGAATATGGTAGGCTAATCTCCCTAGTGAGATTAGCAACATGAAAGTTGTTGGATAATTTTTGGATTTGTGTATTTAAATTCATATGTTGATTCGGTAAATGGATTTTCTATCATTGATATTTGAGATCTTGAGGTTTATGATGGTTTGTGTGTTTAGTTGTTCTAAATATGTGATTAGATTTAGAAATCAATTATATGCTTAGGATAATTTAGTGAATCATTTCATCAAACACTTCATGTGCATTATAAATTGTAAAGAGATTGAGAAATCCTTTAGAATTTAGAACCCTTTGATAGAACATGTGATTGGTTTGATCGAGAGGTTGATTAATTATTTGACGGGACTCTCATTTCAAGCTTAGTACCTAGTTGGAATTATTTGAGTGAGAACCAATCCGTTGAGCTAATTAAGACTATATCCTATCCATCTCGAGAGGGAGTTTAAGTGAACTTAGTGTTGGCCCTTAATCATTGCCCATGACCATATGAATTTGATGCATAATTTCTAGAATTACCACTTCTTGATTGTTGTTAATCTCACTTTTATTCAATTTGGAAAACCACTTTTAATCCATCCATCCTATTTTTTTATTATTGCTTGTTTTCTTGCTTTGATTACTTCTATTTACTCGTTGAACAACCAGTCTATTGATGATTCGTCTCTATAAAATTACAAGAAACGTGAGATCGCTTAAGCACTAGTACCTATCTCCTTATGGTTCGATAAATTATTGTAATTAATCATCCCTACTACAAAATGGTTAATCAGTGGTCCGCTGGTGATGATGGCGACGTTGGAAAAGTGGTGGTGCTGCATCCGCTCAATAGCAACAAAGGACTTGCTGCTTCTCGCGGATAGGGATGGCGGAGTGATGAGTGTATAAATTCATTAGTTTCGAGCCCAGATTCATGTACTTATGGAATGATAAATGGTTGTAATCGATGTGAATCAGTATACATGGTGAAAAGTCACGAGTCAGGTGTCTGCAAGGCTATTTGAGTTGATTTTCGAAGGAAAACGAGCTGGAAGTGATCGGATTCGGAAAGAGGAAGAAGCAGTGCTTGATAAGTGTGTAAATTCACTAGTTTCGAGCCCAGATTCGTGTACTTATGGTATGATAAATGGTTGTAATCGATATGAATCAGTATACATGGTGGAAAGTCACGAGTCAGGAAAGATAAAGAAGCAGCCATGCGATTCGACCAAGCAGGGGTCAGATTCGACCAAGAAAGAGGGAGTTCGACCAGCACTGTTGTCGAACTGAGTGTGGAAAAGTGCTGTTTGACCACGATAGACGAGTTCGACCAAACCACTTGGTCAACTCGAAGCATAAATAGAAGCAGTACCGGTTCGACCAGGAAGTATCCAGTTTGACCAGGACTCTGGTTGAATCCGGGATCTGAGGCCGAGTTACAGACGAGTTTGACCTGGAGTTCGACCTGCCTGGACGAGTTCGACCAACCTGTTTGGTCGAACTGATGTACGAACACTTACCAAATTCGTATTTTTACACCTTCAGTACGTGTGTTCGCTCAAAAAGCCCATCCAAGGCCCGTAAAGAGAGTTTACAAGTATAAAAGAAGAGCTTGCGCAGGAGAAAAGAGGAGCATTCATCGAGAATTCATCATTCATCCATCACCAACCCTACCACCATCCGAAGGAGTCGTGAGGAGAGGTTCATCTGGCAAGTCAAATAAGATCATACCAACTAGCCATGATTGCTCTTAGATCACTCATGGGCTAGAATCGCTCCGGCAGTTCTAGGGTTATGAAAGTTTTATGAGTTAATTGAATTTCCATGTGTAAACTCCATACAACACTACTTGTGGTTTATTCTATATAAGATTGTGCCTTTTTAATTCATACTCACGGTCATTTTGTGCATCTTTAACTGTTATGTAGAGTCTGAATACTTCTCTTAGTTATTGATTGAGTGCGTTCACCGCTGAGCAGGATTACATGTTATAATTCTAAGTGAAGGGATTCTGAAGTCTTATTAGAACTGTCTTATATAGATACTTGTTAATTGAATCATATTCGGGTTAATAAGTAGGATAAAGAGTATAACTTTATAGTACCTAAAAAGGAAAATCAAATCGGGTTAGAGAACTAAGTGCACGGAAATAATTGATTATGATAGTACCTAGAAAGGGGGTGAAGTATACTTCTTGCTCCGAGGATATTCACATGTGTCATACATTTGCTTACTTGTGTCTATAGAGTACGCTTGCATGGTTTAGTGATGCGCCCATATTCCACAAGGCAGAGTCGGACATCAACACATTGAAAGAAAATTAATAAGTAAAACTGGATGACCTGAAGAACTACTTAATTACTTACTTGATCACAACCGAAATTTCTCTATTGCTTGCTTATTTACCTTGCCATTTTAATTATATGTTATATAGTTTCATAACCAAACCAAATCCAATTGCCAGCATAATCTTAGTTAATTAGAACATAATTTAATTGATAATCATCGGTCCTTTGGGTTCTATAATCACTTGGTTGCCTATCAAAACTACAATTGATATCCTTATACTTGAGGATTAATTTTATTTGTTAAGAAAACGCTCATCATGTTCTTGGCGCTGTTGCCGGGGACGGCATACATTATTAGTTCATTATTTCTAGTTAAATTGAGATTATTATTCTTGTTTTTTATTTCTAACACTTATTTTTCTTAGGTGTATGCTCATAAGATCAAAGAAAGGTAAATTAGAGCCATATAATCCAGAGATTGGAACATCGTCAAGGAAGAAAAAGAAGAAGAAGAGTAAGAACAAGAACGTAGACCCAACTGAGGCTCTTAATTTAGGAGTTGAAGTTGACGTGCTGAATCCGTAAATGATTGAAGCTACAACCGAAATTAATTAGGATGTAGAAGCAATCAACATGGCAGTGGACCCGAACACACTTGCCGTCCGAGAAGTTTTTAAGAACAACAGAACTGGCAATGCTGGGTTGTTAAGAGCAAGTGGGACTGGAGTTGATTTTGATCAACACCCTGCTCTTATCACCATGATTGAAAGGAGTCCCTTGATTGAAATGAGTCCCTTCTCTGGGAGAACATTTGTAGATCCTCAGCAACATCTAAATAAGTTCCTTGGGTATGCAAGCACACAAAAAGATGCAGGAGCTCATGAGGATGCGAGGAAGATCATATTGTTTAAGTTCTCGCTGAATGAAAAAGCGAGAGATTGGTATGATAATCTTGATGCTGCTTAATGTGATACATGGGAGAAGTTGAAAGTGACATTCTTTGAGCGATACATGCCACCTTCAAAGGTGTTCAAGATGAAACAAGAAATCAATCAATTTTCTATCCATGGCAATGAGAAGTTTCATGAAGCTTGGGACAAATTCAAGGACATGCTTTGGAAGTGTCCTCAGCATGGGCTATCTAAAGCTCAATATATTAGTATTTTCTATAATGGGTTGGATTGCGATTCTCGTGTTTTACTAGATGCTTCTTCTAATAGAGAATTGCTGACGAAGTCACCCAATGAGGCCGATAAGCTTTTTGAAGATATTTTGATGAATTCAAGAGATTGTCCGACTGATAGAGTGAGAGGCACTTATATCCTTGGTAAAGTAGCACAGATTGAACATACTATGGTGAAGTCAGGAAGAGAAGATGAGATCGTCTCTAGTCTGACTAACATTAGCAAGTTACTAGAGTCTCAGCAAAAGCAGATCACAGATTTATCTCAGAGAGTACCAATGATGCAGCAGGATGGTGGCTATAAAGGAGCTAGCCAAGAGGAGATCGAGGAGGAAAATTACGCCATGGGTCAAAGTATTCAAGGAACTAGGTACCCAAATCAAGGAAACAGGAACTATCAAGGGAACTACAACAATCGTGATCCCCCGGGTGGTTATCAAAAATCAAGGAGGCTGGAGTTTTCATGGAGCAATCCGAATAATAAGTTGCAGCCTCCTATTGGTGTTGATCCGGGAGCTAAGGTGGAAGAAGGGAAGCCTGGCTTTGAAGATACTGTGAACAGGTACATGGCGAGGAATGATGCAAGAGTAGACTGTCTTGAGGCCAAGTTAGAGAAGAAGATTGATGATCATCATAAGGATTTGTCTACACAAGTAAAGGACCTTACGTTGTCGATGGGGGAGATAGCTGGAAATGTGAACAAATTGACTCAAACTATTGAGAAGGGGAAGCTTCCGTCTCAAAGTATTGAAAATCCAAAGTCTTGTCACGCTATTACACTGAGGTCTGGAACGCAATATGAGGGACCCATGAAGCTGGAATCAAATTCTAAAGCATTAGGAGCCCGATTCGACCCCGATTCGACCTGCTATCCAGGTCGAACTAAACAGGGAAGGTCGAACAGGGCACCTGGGCGACATCCTGAGGAGTCAGAAGGTCAGTTCGACCAAAAATAGGTGGGTTCGACCAAAGCCTCTGGTCTAACTGAGGTCGAACGCCACTGTCCAGAGCGCTCTGTTTCGTCTGAAGCCCGATTCGACCACGATCACTTAGATTCAACCAGCACACTTGGCCAAACCCTGGTTGAACTGACCTGTAAGGGGGAGAACGAATTTTCAGGTATTCAATTCGACCATTATTCGTCGAGTTCGACCACCTATCCAGGTCGAACTCAGGTCGAACTCTCCTGTTCGGCGCTGTTTTCTACGTTGAATGCTCCACGTGATGTTGATGCGATTTCAGTACCTTCCAAAGAGCATAATACAGAGATTATAGCAGAAAAGAAGTGGAAAAGAGCTAAGAGATTGAGAGCCAAAAAAGATAAGGCGAAGAAGGCTGAACATGATGAATAGGGGATTCCCAAAACTAAGATACCTCCGCCCTTTCCTCTCAAGCTAGTTAAGAAGGGATTGGAGGAAAAGTTCAAGAAGTTTTCAGAAATCATAAACAAAATAAGCTTGAACATTTCTTTCTCTGAAGCAATATTGGAATGCCTTATTATGCCCGCTTTCTGAAGGATATTCTTTTGAAGAAGAGAAGCTTGAACGGAATTGAAATGGTGAATTTGTCTGAGAACTGTAGCTCTATCATTTAGAGGTAGCTGCCAGCTAAGTTATAGGATCCGGAAAGCTTCACAATCTTATGTGAAATTGGAAAGGGGCCGGCACGTCGAGCCTTGTGTGATCTTGGGGCAAGCATCAACTTGATGCCGTTGTCCACTTTTCAAAGGCTTGGTTTAGGGAAATTAACTCCCACAACAATTGCTCTACAATTAGCGGATAGGTCTATGACTTTTCTAAATGGTGTGATTGAAGACGTTCTTGTCAAAGTCGAGAAGCTAGTCTTTCCTGTGGATTTTCTTGTACTGGAGATGGAAGATGACAAGGATAATGTCCCTCTTATCATAGAGAGACCTTTCCTTGCTAGTGTGGGAGCCATGATAGATGTTCAGAAGGGTGAGTTGCGGCTAAAGATGGATAAAGAAGAGGTCCTATTTAACCTTGATAAAGCAATAAAGATGCCAATGGAGATGCAATGTCACAGTATTGATGTAGTGGAGGAGATTGTGAAGGAAGACATGTCCTTGATTCTGTCGAAGGATCCTCTTGAGACATATTTGGCGGAGTCTCTTACTTTTCCCACTACTGAACTAGATGAACTCTCCAATGAGGTATGTATTGAATTTCTTGAAAACTTGCTTGCTTTGGGTGATGACAGGTATGAGTCAATAAGGACCAAAATTGAAGAGGTCAAGTGGACTAGGAAGTAGTTGCCATTGGATAGAGAGAGTGCACCTCAAGAAAAGAAGAAAGAGGAGTTGAAACCGCTACCGGAGCACTTGAAGTATGCCTACCTAGGTGACAATAAAAAATATCCGGTAATTTTATCTTCTTTCTTGATGATGATCAACTTGAAGAATAGTTAGATGTGCTTAGAAAGTATAAATCTGCGATTGGTTGGTCTCTTGATGATTTAAAGGGGATTAGTCTTTCCTATTGCATGCATAGAATAAGATTGTTAGATGAGGCCAAGAGTAGCATTCAGAATTAGGAGAGGGTGAATTCCGCTATTCAAGAAGTGATTAGGAAGCAAATCTTAACGTCGCTTGATGCAAGAATTATTTATCCTATTAGTGATAGTCCTCATGTGAGTCCATTGCATGTTGTTGCTAAAAAGGGGGAGCATGACTATAGTGAAAGCCGAAGATGGTGAGACTTTAGCCATTAGGATTCCTACGGGATGGTGTGTGTGTACGAATTACAGGAAACTGAATAAAAATACATGCAAAGACCACTCTTCAAATGCTTGATCATCTAGTAGGGTATGAGTATTATTGTTTCTTGGATGGGTACTCGGGTTATAACCAAATCATGATTGCACCCGAGGATCAAGAAAAGACTACTTTCACTTGCCTATATATAACTTTTGCCTTTAGAAAGATGCCTTTTGGATTATGTAATGCGTCTGCTACATTTCAGCATTGCATGATGGACATATTTGATGGGTTGATAGAAAAGATCATGTAGGTGTTTATGGATGATTTTTCTGTGTTTGGTTCCACTTTTGATATTTGTTTATCTAACCTTGCTATTGTTTTGAAGAGATGTCAAGAAACTAATCTTGTCTTGAATTGGGAGAAGTGCCACTTCATGGTAAGAGATGGGATTGTTCTTAGCCATCATATTTCGGCCAAGGGATTGCAGGTGGATAGAGCAAAGGTGGTGGCGATCGAGAAGCTTCCACCGCCTACTAATGAAAAGAGAGTGCGGTCCTTCCTTGGACACGCCGGTTTTTATAGAAGATTCATTAAAGACTTCTCGAAATACTCCAAGCCCTTATCTCATTTACTTGAAAAGGATGTTCCTTTTATTTTTGATGAAGAATGTCTAACAACTTTTCAGGTTTTGAAAGAAGCGCTTATTACTGCACCTATCTTGATCACACCGGATTGGACTCAGTCGCTTGTACACATGTGTGATGCAAGTGATTTAGCACTTGGAGTGGTGCTTGGGCAGTTGAGGGAAAAGAAGTTCTGCGCCATTTACTATACAAGTAAGACTTTTGATGATGCACAAAAGAACTACACGGTGACTAAAAATGAGTTTTTAGCTGTGGTGTATGCATTCAATAAGTTTCGACAGTATTTGGTTGGCATGAAGACTATAGTGCACACGGATCGCTCTGCGATTCGGTACTTGATGGAGAAGAAGGAAACAAAGCCATGCATCATTAGATAGATTCTTCTTCTACAAGAATTCGATATGGAGATCCGAGATAAGAAAGGTACGAAAAATGTTTGGTGGATCACCTATCAAGGTTGGAGACAAGGGAGCACTGTGATGATTCTTTCGATTACATAGAAGAAATGTTCCCTGATGAGAAGATCATGGCGGTGTTTGTTGAAGGGGCTGAAAAAGCATGTGTTGTGGCTGCCCAAGGGATGGATCCATGGTATGCGAATTATGTAAATTACATTGCCGTAAGTGAAATTTCGAGAGATCTCAACCGATATCAACTTGCAAAATTCAAGAGGGATGTTGAGACATTTATATGGTATGATCCGTTTGTCAACAAGATATGTACGGATTCCATAATCCGTAGGTGTGTGCCCGAGATGGAGATGAATAGCGTTCTTGATTTTTGCCATGCACAACCTAACGGGGGGCACTTCGGAGCTCAAAAGGCGGCAGCAAAGGTACTTCAATCTGCTATTTATTGGCCTACCTTGTTTAAAGATTGTGAAACCTATGTGGCGACATGCAATAGATATCAAAGGATGGGGAACATAAGTAGGAGGGATGAGATGCCACTTCAGCCGAGCATTGTTGTTGAGATTTTCGATGTATGGGGATCGATTTTATGGGGCCTTTTACCCCATCTAATGGATTTCTCTACATCCTTTTAGCAGTGGATTATGTTTCTAAATGGGTGGAAGTCATTCCCACTCGTGTGAATGATTCAAGAACTGTGTTATTTTTCTTAAATAAAGATATCTTTGCCCGCTATGGAGTTCCTAGAGTACTAGTGAGTGATGGAGGGTCTCACTTCATCAATAAGCTTCTTGAAAAGGTGCTTAAGGCTTATGGGGTCAAGCATAGGGTTACTACACCCTATCACCCTCAAGCGAATGGGCAAGCTGAAGTCTCCAACCGACAAGTGAAGCAGATTTTAGAGAAGGTAGTATGAACCAATCGGAAGGATTGGGCTATGAAGCTTGATGATGTTTTGTGGGGGTTCCGGACTGCTTATAAGACGGTGTTGGATATGTCACTGTATCAAATCGTCTATGAGAAGCCGTGCCACTTATCCGTAGAGGTTCAGCACAAAGCTTTTTGGGCATTGATGAGTTTGAACTTGTATTTAAAGGATCAAAAGGAGTTGAGGATAACTCATATTAATCAATTGGATGAGTACAGAAATCAAGCTTACAAGAATTCAGAGATCTACAAGGAGAGGATGAAGAAATTGCATGATTCAAAGATCTCATACAAGGAGTTCAAGCAAGGTGATGAAGTATTACTTTTTAACTCTCGTTTGAAGATTTTCGCAGAAAAATTGAAATTAAAGTGAACGGGGCCGTTCATTATCCATAGAGCCTACAGAGGGGAGAGTTTTGAACTTATGGACAAAGATGGGGACATTATCGTAGCGAATGGGCATTGTTTGAAGCATTACAAGTCGCCGGATGATGCTTGTGTCATCTTTGAGGATACCTTGCACTAGAGTGGTACAGTTGTGACTCCCTGACCTTAAACATGAGCACCTGTTGGGGGCTTTCCCTCCTGTTTTATTGCTTTATTATTTCTTTTGTGTGAGTAAGAAATTTTTATATTTGACGTACTTAATTATTGGCAATTACATCTCTTTGCAAACTTAGTTTACACTATAGTTTCTATTAAGTTTGGGGGTGTGATGTACTTACCTCATTGAAGCACTGAGAGTATAATCTTTTCTTTATGACGTTTATTAGGGGTGTGATGTACTTACCTCATTGAAGCACTGAGAGTATAATCTTTTCTTTGTGATGTTTGTTAGGGGAGTTGATTTTTTACAGTATATCAAATCTCTTACCGGTTGCGGTGTGTTGATTTTTTGCAATTTGCCTAATGTTTTGTGGTGTCTGGTGTTGTTTTTGAGTGTCATATATGGAGTTACTCATGGATGTCAAATTTAAGGTTGATTCTCGAGTTAATTTTGATCTATTTTGGTACCTAATGTTCATTTTTGAGCTTAAAGTGTGCAGGGGATGAAGAAAATTCAAGTTTGGTGCATCAGAAGATCAGTTTAACCAGTCATGCAGGTCGAACGTGGAAGCCCTGGTCAAACTGGAGATAAGAGAGTTCATTACAGGTCGATTCGGACAAGCAGAGGAGAATTTGACCAGAGGTTCGACCAAGAAGGAAGTCAAACTGGAGATCAGAGAGTTTTACAAGCGGATTCGACCTAAATGTGATCGGTTCGACCAAATGGTTTGGTCGAATTGAGGTCAAATTGTGAACCTGAAAGTTCTAAACAGGCGAGTTCGACCATAACTATAGAGTTCGACCAAAGCACTTGGTCGAACGATGGTCGAATCGCGATTATGGGTAGTCTAGAAAGGGAGTTTGACCACAGATTCGACCATGACAATCCGATTCAACCATGAGGTTAGGTCGAATCTAGGCCAGGTAAGTCTATTTTAAACCCATTTTTCACCCATTCGATCACGATTGCACACCACCTTCACCCGAATTCCTCCCGAATCGGAAATCCTCTCCTCCAATCTTTGATTACACGTGATTTCGCTCTAATTAAACCACATCACACACTTTTTTCACTCAATTCATCACATTTTTGGAACAATCTAGTTGCAAAACTAGGGTTTGACGTGATTTTTGGAGGATTATCACTCTTGTTCATTCTTTAGCCATGGCCGGTTCAAAAGGTACATTTTCTCAACTCTATTACCCTAGGATTGAAGTTCTAGTTGTCGATTGCAAGTGGGTAAGTTGATTGAACGAGTTTTCATAGAAATTCATGGTGTATTTTGAAGTTAGTGTGCGCAAATTCATGTGAACACTCGATGGGGTTGTTTTGATTGTTCAATTATTGACAAACCTTGATGTTTATGTGAATTTGGGAGTAATTGAGGAGTGCGAGATGAAGCATGTTGAATTGTGAGTAGAGTGTTTGGGTTTGAGTAGTTTTCATGTTGGATTGCTTGAACTTGAGTAGTAATGCATGCTTGTGTTAGTTGAATCCCTTGTTGATCTTATTTACGATTGGAATTAGGTTGAATAAGCATGTGGATTGAATTGTTGGATCATGAGAATGGAACATGTTGTTTGGTTTGATTATGCATTGAAAAACTTGAAGTCTTGAGTAGAGTTAAATGCATTAGCTTGGTTTTTCTTTCTTGGTTGTTGGTATTGAAGTATTGTTTTCAGAAAAAGAAAAGGAAGCCAATGTTCGTTCTAAGAAAAGGCAAGATAGACCATCTCGTGAAGATGCAGTGACAAAGAAGCTAAGGCTTCAAGAGCAATTGCCTTTGAATTTCAAGATTCGGATGAATGAATGGGATGAGATCAAGGAGAAATGGGGAGAAGTGTTAGATAAGATTGCTCGAACGAGGTATCAAGATGATAGAGCGATGATTACTATGCACATTTGAGATGATATCCTGTGGATGCTTGATCAAGTTGGTATTCGTCACTTCATGGAGTTGAAAAAACATACTTATTTTCATGTGACTGTGTAAGTATTATGTTCGTTTACTGTGAAGAAGGGGTCGAGCAATCTTCCGTATGAGTGTTTGTTCCAGCTCGGAGGTGAGCATAGGACATGGTCAGCAGAGGATTTGAACATCTTGTTTCAGACTCCTAGGGGGATTTCAAGGAATGAGAATGGATTCTTCAATGCTAACAGATTCTGGAGAGATATTTCTGGTGAGGATGTGGATTACAAGACTAGCAGTGCTCATGCTTCGTTGATTCAGAATCCAGTGATCCTGTATATGGATAGAATATTGAGCAATACTTTGTTCGCCTTTTCTGAGGGAAGTTGTGTGGCGAGGGGAGAGTTATATGTCCTCTGGTGTATGCTCAATGGAGTGAGGTTCAATATAGGATCATACCTCATTTATCAGCTAAACAGGTTCAGGTGCTCTCCATTTCAGAGAGTGAATATAGGAGGGTTTCTTACTTCGGTAGCTGAGTACTATCATATGGACTTCACCGGCATTTCACCCATCCTGGAGGATTCCGACTTGGTGATGAGTACATGTGTGAAGGGTGGATTCGCCCATCTGAGGGATGGAGATTAGTTCTTCTCGAGGGGATCGAAGCCCTTTACTTTCATGTTTCCTTTTGATTGGGGTATGTTGATTACTACTCGAAATGAGGGGAACATGTTGATGAACACATTAGGACATATTGCTCTCTCCATCACTTGCTTGACAAAGGGTGATTGGAGGACTGTAGCTCAGATGTATGCTGAGGGGATGATGAAGGAGCTTCAGAGGATTGTAGATGAGGGGCGTTTTCAGCCACATCCGCAGCAGCAGCAGCAGGAGCTTGGAGAGGATCAGGTGGATCTGGAGATGGGAGATCCACAGCCACACTAGATGCCACCACGACCCATTCCAGTGGTGCTACAATAGTTGTGGGCTGGTCCTGATGCTTACTATCAAGAGCAATTTTGGTTGATTCATGAGCAGTTCGCCATGCTGAATGCGAACCAGCAGGAGACAAATAGGCAGCTAGTCGTGGCGAATGCGAACTACACAGCACTGGATGGGAAGTACAACACACTGCAGAATAACTATGTGGATATGGATAAGAGATTGGAGAGGTTGTATGCCCATGAGCACGAGTTGGATTTGAAGTTAAACAGTCTTCATAGAGATTTGGATCGATTGCACGCGGAGATGGGTGATGGAGATGATTAAGAGGGTACGAGCGATGATGATGCTCCAGAGGAGTAGTGTGCACTAGGTTTTTGTTCTTTGTCTGTTTCATCTCATCTCCCTTCTCTTTTTCTCTTTACAGGATTGGTATTTTTGGTGTGAGTGGCATGTACGTATATTGAACTGATTGGATGCTAGATTGAGAGGTGATGTTGATACTTGAGGGTGGTTACACTTGTATGGATTATCTGGCTATAAGGGTTCTTGGTTTAGTATGATGCATTCGTATTTTATATGTGTTAATTTTGTTGATTAGAAGCATGTATGCTTGATAAGTATGTGAATTTATTGTGAAATTGATCTTGATTATTTACTTTAAGGGGTACTTAGGAATCTATTTACCCATGTAAGGATTTGAGCCAGTTAAATCATGCTAGTTCATGATAATTTATTCTTGAGGGAATCGTTTGTATGATCGTATTCTAGATCTTGGCTTGGCGTCTTGTATGAGACTTATGATTGAGGAATTACTGGGACATGATCTTAGGCCATTATTGTGTAATCAAGTCACTTAGTCAAAATTTTACCTTACTTGTTAATATATGTATCATTGTAAGCCCTTTTGAGCCTTAAAAAGTTTTTTCTTTGGTAAGCCTTGATAAAAAGCCTTATTAAACCTTTACTTGAGCCTTGTTGAATATCCTTTTCATTAGTAGAGAGTTGAGGTGTGTAAGTGCTTGAAAGAATGAAAAAGGTGGAAGCTTGGTTGAGAATTATGAAAAAGAAAGAAGTATGGTTAAATCTTGTTTAAGGGTAGTGCCTGATATTGGTACCCTGACTGCTTAGAAGGGTAGTGCCCGAAATTGGTACCCTTGTTCATTGAAGAAAGATGATGTTGATGCTAAGAGAAAGAAGGAAAATCAATCTATGAAGTTTATGAGAAGAAGATGGAGAAATAGACGAAGCTATATGATGAAAAGCAAAACTCCAAGGTAATTCTCTACTAGTAAATTAGTCATTTTACCTAAATTCTCCTACCTTTACCAAAGAGTCAACATTACAACCCAAAAGCAAGTCCTTTGTGATCCTAGTAAGGAATTGATTATAAGTTGAGTTTTGAGACCCTTGCTAAGATTATGGTTACACGGAAGTATGGATTGAATATGAGAGAAAACAATAACCTGTTAAAGTGTACATCTTTTACACTTGAGAGTGAGAGTAAATATTTACCTTGTGAGCTAGATGATTTTGTACTCCGAAAGGTATTGTAATTGAGTGATGTTTTGCATGAATGATGCATATGATGCTAGTAATACTTGTGTTCGATTGATGAATTGCATGTGTGAATATGAATTGTATTGGTAGTTGGTCAATTTTACACTACTCTTTGGTTTTGATTTCGTTGCATCGGGAAGAGCAACATGTAAGTTTGGGGGTTTGATGAGTGTGTAAATTCACTAGTTTCGAGCCTGGATTCGTGTACTTATGGTATGATAAATGGTTGTAATCAATGTGAATCAGTATACATGGTGGAAACTCACGAGCCAGGTGTCTACAAGGCTATTTGAGTTGATTTTCAAAGGAAAACGAGTTGGAAGTGATTGGATTCGGAAAGAGAAAAAAGCAGCCATGCAATTCGACCAAGCAGGGGTCAGATTCGACCAAGAAGGAGGAAGTTCGACCAGCACTGCTGGTCGAACTCAGTGCGAAAAATGCTGTTCGACCACGACAGGCGAGTTTGACCAAACCACTTGGTCGAACCGTGGTCGAACTCGAAGCATAAACAGAAGCAGTACCAGTTCGACCAGGACTCTGGTCGAATCCGGGATCTGAGGCCGAGTTACAGGCGAGTTTGACCTGGAGTTCGACCTGCCTGGGCGAGTTCGACCAACCAGTTTGGTCGAACTGATGTACGGAGACTTAGTGTGTGTGTTCGCTCAAAAAGCCCATTCAAGGCCCGTAAGGAGAGTTTACAAGTATAAAGAAGAGCTTTCGCAGGAGAAAAGAGGAGCATTCATCAAGAATTCATCATCCATCCATCACCAACCCTACCATCATCCGAAGGAGTCATGAGGAGAGATTCATCTTGCAAGTCAAGTAAAATCATACCAACAAGCCATGATTGCTCCTAGATCAATCATGGGCTAGAACTGCTTCGGTAGTTCTAGGGTTATGAAAGTTTTAAGAGTTAATTGAATTTCCATGTGTAAACTCCGTACAACACTACTTGTGATTTATTCTATATAAGATTGTGTCTTTTTAATTCATACTCATGGTCGTTTTGTGCATCTTTAACTGTTATATAGAGTCTGAATACATCTCTTGGTTACTGATTGAGTGCGCTCACCGCTGATCAGGATTACATATTATAATTCTAAGTGAAGGGATTTCGAAGTCTTATTAGAACTATCTAATATAGATACTTGTTAATTGAATCATATTCGGGTTAATAAATAGGATAAAGAGTATAACTTTATAGTACCTAAAAAGGGAGATCAAATCGGGTTAGAGTACTAAGTGCACGGGAAATAATTGATTATGATAGTACCTAGAAAGGGGGTGAAATATACTTCTTGCTCCGAGGATATTCAGACGTGTCATATGATTACTTACTTGTGTCTATAGAGTACGCTTGTATGGTTTAGTGATGCGTCTATATTCCTCAAGGCAGAGTCGGATATCAACACATGGAAAGGAAATTAATAAGTAAAACTGAATGACCTGAAGAACTACTTAATTACTTACTTGATCACAACCGAAATTTCTCTATTGCTTGCTTATTTACCTTGCCATTTTAATTATATGTTATTTAGTTTTGTAACCAAACCAAATCCAATTGCCAGCATAATCTTAGTTAATTGGAACATAATTAAATTGATAATCATCCGTCCTTTGGGTTCGATAATCACTTGGTTGCCTATCAAAACTACAATTGATATCCTTATACTTGAGGATTAATTTTGTGTGTTGAGAAAATACTCATCACGGAGCTTCTCGGCAGGGACACGGGTCTGAGTTCGATTCCGATCGAGTCCTATATAATTGCCATAAGAGTCAGATGCTTTCCCTGTCGAGTCTGCTGCTAATTCATGGCGGGTTCCATGAGTCTCCGAGCGAGTCATCTTGGCTGGTGGCTGGGAATTTCATTGGCAGGAAACATGACCAGTAGCCGCTGCTGGCATGTTGCCGGCAGCGGACGGCACGTGTTTTTTTGGTGAAAGACGTGAAGTTGATGAGTGGCATATGTCACAAGACAGGTGGGAGATGGCAATTCCGCGTGCCTGGGTGGCTTTGATAGGGGCTGGTGCATGTTTCAGGTGAGTCGACGTGAGTTTCGAGCGGGTCAGATTTTTTTCCAGGCGAACGGCGGTCTTTCGACCGGGTCTAACTTCTTTTCTGGTTGAGTCGCCGGGCAGTAAGACTGCTGCTGATGGCAATCGGTGTGGCTCGGCATAGCATTGACCTGCAAGGTGAGCGGTGTCATTGAAGGGCTAGCCAATGAGCCACTTACATCAGCAAACGGTGGCTAGAGCGAACGGCGAATGGAGCTTCCCATGAAGTCACGAGGAACGATGCCCACTGAACTTAACGGGGCCAGCAGCCACTTGCTATAAGCTTGCTGGACATGGTCTGGAGCATGGGCTGGTCAAAACCAGTCACGCCGCTGACCTGACCAGGGGTCGTCAAGGTTTTCCGATGATCAGGACTATACCGGCAGGTAGTGAGGCGGCTGGAGCTATGCCAGAAAAAGGAGCAGGCCGATGGCTATTAATGGTGTGCCGGGGGCGTATGGATACGACTGGAAGCTACTTTCGGTATTTTATCCGGCAGTGGACGTGTCGTGGGCTTCTCGATGGCTGATCAATGGTGTCCCAGCGTATAGGCAGAAAAGGTGCTAGTGTATGCTGGACATGTGAGATGGTGTGCGATCCGTGGTCATTGCCGGTAGTGTATTTTTTTCCGACGACTAGCTAGGATTGAGCGTGGGCATGGCTGCAGTGTATCGTGTGTGGGTTGTTTTCTTGGAGCCCAAGATGTTCCAACTTGTTGTCCAAGCCACATGCCTACTTGTTGACCAAGTCAACCCTTTTATTTTGCAATATTTTTTTATTTCCTTATGTATAATTGATATAATTATTTTATTTGCCAATTATTGTTATATATTTGAAGTATGTGTTAATTGATTTACTGTCTTATTTGCCGTAATAATAGCATGTTTATTTTCATAATTATATCTGTTATATTGTATGTATGCAAAAATTCTCTTGTTAAATAACTAAGTGGGAGAGGGATTGGTCATGATCCTGCGGCCTCCATTGTTGATTTATTAAGTGATGCAAGTAAGCTTATGAGTCGGTTTTAGTGCCTTCCTCCCCAACGGATGAGTTTTATTTGCGGATCACTGGAATAAATTTCATGAAATAATTATTATTTGTAATGTGATGAAAGTAAGCTTATGAATCGGTTATAGTGCCTTCCTCCCCAATGGATGAGTTTTATTTGCGGATCACTGGTAAAAATTAATAATTGATGGTTAAAGAAAATTATTTGAGGGCGTGTGGACTTCTCCAACTGTAAGACACACAAACTTGGTATATACTTAGGTGCAATTAATATGTATCCTCCCCAACGGAGACACTGCTATTAAATTGCATGGCTAAAGGACGACTGGCTATTAATCATTGAGTCATAAGGTTAATTATGACGTATGAAATTAATGGGTAAAATCTTCTCTTACGAATGTTCAGGTTTGTATACGTCCACACTAACGTGGCATGCAAATTCACGGTGCTTGAGATGTCGGTGAATTTATTTCATATTATTTATTAGAGAATCAATATAAATTTTAAATTCGAAGAGTTTGATCATCATATTTATTTACTTGATTCTCTGAATTTTCAAATAGTTTATTTCACTTATTGTTAACTGAAAGAAATAATATTTACTTGTCCTAAATAAATGATTAGAAAAGAATCTTGATTTTAATTCTTACTGCTTAGGAAAATTAAAATGTGTTCTCACTAAGAATGCCTTCTGATGCCTATTTAAGTCTTTAGTGAAGAGGTGAGAGGTTCATAGAAATATGATGGTCTCGTTATACTCTTCGGATACTTGAGTAAGTTAGAAAGGCAAGAGGTCATGGTAAACTAGATGAATGAATTGGAAATACTTAGAATAGAAATTGAAGGAAAAACCTAGCTCAATTTATTTTTCAAAGTTTGCCTAAATGTTTTGAGCAAGTTTCTCCTGAATTACAATAAGTTGTATATGGTGGGAAATTTCTGACAAAATGTGTGGCGAAGGAAAACCAATTTCACCAAGAGATGAACAAGGATAGTATCTTATTCACTAGTTGTTGAAGTGTGATTAGTGATGGCGTTTACTGACACGTTGTGTGAAATCACTAGCCTGCAACTAAGTGATGATTATATTATTGAGTACATGGGTTAGCTACGAAAGTAGTGGCTATTGCAGTGGGAGTTGTTTATCAATCTTATGATAGGAATAAATGTTTGATTTTGAGGAATTATCTTTACCTACGGTTTTCATAGAAAGAATTTGATTTTGATTTCTATGTTTTACGGATGGATACTCTATTTCAATTAAATAACATAGTCATTAAAATGAAAGAAAGGAGCTATAATCTGTTATGGTATGTTAGTGATAATTTGTACACTCTTAAATCATCTTTATCCCACCAATGCAATAAATAGTAATTAATAACACATCTTCTAATTTTAGTAAGAGAAAGGAACCTTCGAAGATGAACTAAACATACTTTTGGAATCTAAGACTAGATCATTTTACTTAAGTACGATTCGAAAGTTGATAGCTGATGAACTGTAAGGTTTATTGGAAATGGAAACTATCTGACTTTCGAGTTTTACTTAGAAGTGAATATGATTAATTATTTTTTCAAGACAAAGGGGTATAGAGCCATGAAAAGATATGTTGGAAATGGTTTATTCTGATTTATGCGGTCCTAAGATTATCCTGTCGAGAGGTGGTTATGAATGTTCGTCATTTTGTTTGACGATTATTTTAGAAACAAGATATATTTATTTGATGCATTGCAAGTCTGAGTACTATGATTAAATTCATGGAGTACATGACCGATGCGGTGAAGAGTCATGGAAATATATCAAGTCATTATGATTTAATCGTGATGACGAGCACCTCGTAGGATAGTTTAGGAACTGTTAATCAGAGAATGAGATTGAATCTCAAGTTGTCTACACCGGGCAAATCCCAGCTGAATGTTTTGGTGGATAGAAGGAATAAGACTCTTATGAAAATGATTAGATAGATGATGAGTTATTACATTCATTTTGGGAAATTCTGGAAAAATGAAGGGTGTTTATTTAATAGTCCAAAAGATCTAAGGGTGATTGTTCACACGAACACTAGATTTTTGAAAAGGACAATGTAATTACAAATTCATGTATAGATTGTTCTAAAATGTGTAAGAAGGAAAACACAAATTTTATTACCAAGACTACAAGAGGATATACCACTAGTAAAACTGCATCGCGTGTCATGTCTGATACACAATTGCATGTAGTGTCTTCTCATAGTAGGAGTGTTGTTTTACAACCTGAAAGATTTATGTTTTGGGAGAGTCGTAAGACTTGGTCCCTAGTAAACATGAAATCAGCCCATGGATATGACGATGCACTATAAGATCGAAATGTGGAATCTTAGTAAGTTGCAATGAATTTTGAAATAAAATTTATGGATTCAAAATCATCTCTGGGAGCTTGTAGAACCACTAAATGGTGTAAAAGTCATTGGATATATGACTTTACAATATTAAAAGAGGATCGATCATATCATGTCGATCTGGATTCTTTTATTTATTGATGCTCATATTAATTATGAGGTAAATCAAATAGATGTTAGGCCAGCTTTCCTGATTGGAAGTCTTGAGGAAAATATCTATGTGTAGCAACCAGAGTGATTCATTGTAAAGGGCTAAGAGCATTTTGAGTGTAAGCTTAAAAGTGTCCATCGATGGACTAAAGCAAGCTTCAAGATCGTGAAACATTCGTTTTGATTAGGAAATCTAGTAATATAGATTTAATCAATGCTTGGAAGGGTCTTGTGTATTAAAAGGAGTGACGGAAACGTGGTAGTATTTCTTGTATGTACGTAGATCGTATCTGGCTCATTGGAGACAATGAAAAAGTATCGTTGGGAGTATGAGTATGATTGATAAAGCGGTATGAAATGAAGGACTTGAGAAAAGCAAAATACATTCTTGCGATCTTGGTAATAAAGATCACAAGATAGGATGTTGTGCTTATCTCAAACTTCATAAATTGATACAGTCCTCACTTATTTTAGCATATGACTTTATCTGAGGATTTGTGTCTTAAGACATAATAGAAGATATAATAGGTAAGGGTGGTTCCCTATGCTTCGGCAATAAGGAAGCTTAACCTATGGAATGTTATGTATGAGATTGGATATCTGTATTGCCAATGGCATAGTCAGTGGGTATCAAGGTAACCCGGAACAAGTATATTGAATTATGGAAAGACATATTTGAAGTACCTGAAGAGGACTAGAAATTATATGTAAGCTTACAGGAATAATTCATTACTTCTTGGCAGTTACTTAGATTCGAGTTTTTCATTACCTCAAGGTTATGTGTTTAATGGAAGTAGTTCTATAGTATGGAGGAGTGTCATATAGAAATATATTTTGGACTCCACCATAGAAAGAGGATAATATTTGAGCCTTGTGGCAGCCAAAGTATCTATATGGTTCTAGAAACTTCGTAATGGACTTAGATGTGATTTTGAGTTTGTCCAAGGTTATCACAATTTATTGTGATAATAATAGTGCAGTAGCAACCTTGAATGAATCACGAGTCCATAAAGAGATTAAACACATTGATAGCTAGTACTAACTGATACGAGAAATCGTATGATGAGGGTGATGAGTATTTTCTCAACACACAAAATTATCCCAAGTATGAAGGATATCAATTGTAGTCTCGATAGGTGACCAAGTGATTATCGAACCCAAGGGATGAATTATTATCAATTTAATTATATTCTAATTAACTAAGACTATGTTGGCAAATTGGTTTTGA
This sequence comes from Pogostemon cablin, assembly GCA_023678885.1. NCBI lineage: Eukaryota > Viridiplantae > Streptophyta > Magnoliopsida > Lamiales > Lamiaceae > Pogostemon > Pogostemon cablin. The sequence continues at coordinate 22,177,768 of CM042989.1, read as the reverse complement.
ATAGTCACGAAACTAAATAACATATAATTTAAATAGAAAATTAAATAACAAGCAATAGAGAAAATACGATTATGATCAAGTAAGAAATTAGGTAGTTCGTCGGGTCATCCAATTTTACTTATTAATTTTCTTTTCATGTGTTGATGTCCGACTCTGCCTTGTGGTCTATGGACGCAGCACTAAACCATTCAAGTTCACTCTATAGACACAAGCAAACAAACGTATGACACGTGTGAATATCCTCGGAGCAAGAGATATAATTCACCCCCTTTCTAGGTACTATCAGTATCAATTATTTCCCGTGCACTTAGTACTCTAACCCGATATGATCTCCCTTTATAGGTACTATGAAGTTATACTCATTATCCTACTTATTAACCCGAATAAGATTCAATTAACAAGTATTCATATAAAATAGTTCTAATAAGACTTTGGAATCCCTTCACTTAGAATTATAACATGTAATCCTGCTCAGCAGTGAACGCACTCAATCAATAACCAAGATATGTATTCAGACTATACATAACAGTTAATGATACACAAAACGACTGTGAGTATGAATTAAAAAAGGCACAATTTTATATAAAATAAATCACAAGTAGTATTATACGGAGTTTACACATGGAAATTCAATTAACTCATAAAACTTTTATAACCCTAGAACTACCGGAGCGGCTCTAGCCCATGATTGATCTAGGAACAATCATGGTTACTTGGCATGATCTTACTTGACTCGCCAGACGAACATCTCTTCACGACTCCTTTGTATGATGGTAGGGTTTCGGTGGTAGATGGATGATGAATGATGTCGTGCTCCTGCGAAAACTCTTCTTTTATACATGTAAACTCTCCTTACGGGCCTTGGATGGGCTTCTTGAGCGAACACACGCATTGAAGGTGTAAAAATATGGATATGGTAAGTTTCTATGCATCAATTCGACCAATAGGCCAGGTCGAATCGCTATCAGCTGGTCAAACTCCTAGTCGAATCGACCTGTAATTTGGTTGTGGGTCCCGAATTTGACTAGAATCCTGGTCGAATCCCATACTCTCTGGTCGAACTGCAGGTGCATCTCTTTAGGCTTCTGGTTCGACCATGGTTCGATCAAATGGCTTGGTCGAACAGCAACGTCGTGGTCGAACAGCACTCTCGATGCTTTTTCGCAATCAGTTCGACCACAGTTGTTGGTTGAACTATCTCCTTTTTAGTCGAATCCCACGCCTGCTTGGTCGAATTCTCCTCTAAATCTCCCTTTTTCCAGTTCCGATCACTTCCAATTCGTTTTCCTTCAAAAATCAAATCAAATAGCCTTTAAGATACCTGATTCGTGACTTTCCACCACATATACGAATTCACATTGAATTACAACCATCTAACATACCATTATTACATGAATCTGGGCTCGAAACATGTGAATTTACACACTCATCAGAGGGGAAGGTTGTTGTCGCCTAGATTGCATCGGATGATAACCTAGTGATCCTTTTACAAGGACCTTAAGGCGAAAGCTTTTAATGGTCAAGTAGTGGGAGTGGTAATCAGATGTATGACAACATATATGGCAGCATAGTCTTTTAGTATAAGTGGGAGATTGTTAGATTATATACTAAAAGTCTAGGTTTTTGTATGAACAATGCTTTGACAATATTTGAAATGAGAATCATATGATCAAATGTTTGCAATAATATTGTTGCAAAAGTCCACTTACTTTATACTGTAGATAATGTGGTGTGCGGCGATACACGGATGATCATATTATCGGCTCCTTATAAAGTATAAACAGATTTCACAATCGAGATAGACAGGGACTATCTATCGGTATGGATGTAGTGTGATTTGTCATTAGTCTGTCTTGACTATGAAATTGCAGTAGTACACTTAGTGTATTGAATAGGACCGCCGTTGATACCATTCGATTTATACTGACTATATAATAGAACTTGATCTCTGTTATTATGGAAGTTCATACTCTTAATCCCTATACAATAACCTCGACACGTAAGCAAGTATTTATTTTCTTGATTCATCAATGGGTGAGATTTAATTATTAAATCAATATGCTCGGTGAGTTAGGAGATGGTGTTGTCTCTATGGTGTGCTGTTGATTGTAGAAGGAATCCGTGTCCTGATGGAATTGGTTGATGATGTCTCCTTGAGGAGCTCATAATGATTATCGTATAAAACCTACAGGTAGATTTATTCTGGCATGATAATAAGGTTGAGTGGTGCTACTCTCGGTAAATATATTAATTAATGGAGTTGTCAGTAACTCAATTAATTAATGGATATTGAATCTCAAACACGGGGAGACTAACGGGCTCATAATAAGAAGGAGCCCATAAATGTAATTTGGGATTAGGGTGGCAGTGCAATAATATTTCTTTAGTAGAATGATTTACTATTATTGGGCTTAAGTATAAGTTTTGGGCTAAACTTTGATGCTTAAGCCCAATGGGAGGCCCAAACCTTAATTTCTCCTCCTGCTCCCTATTGTAGCCTATATAATAGCCAATCTCAGCAGTCTGGATATTGATTCACATGCCCAAACACGTGAGAGAGAGATAGACTGCTGAATGAGATCGTCTCATAGATCGTTGCCCACACAACATTGACAAGTGGCTTAGGAATACAACAGAAGACCGAAAGATCGTTTGTTATTTCTGTCTGTCAAATTCCAAATTTTTTATAAAATTGTGAGAACATCAGAACTGAGCATGTGATACACTGACGGAAATTCGCGGAAAAGAAGATCGTTTTGGCGCGTAGATCACTCAAATCGGAGTTCAGATGTGGAAGTTATGGCCGAAACCGTGAGGCCGCGTAGGCTTCCGGCAATAATCCTTCTTCTTCGACATACCCTGGTGAGAGATAATATGTTTCTATTATTTCTTGCATCAGCTAACTTAAAAATACATGGAACCCTAACGGTTCACGTTAAATAAAAGATCCAAGCACCAACAAGGAGTAGTCTTCTTATACACCTTTGACATAATCGGAACATGTGGTGATGATGAAGGAGAAGACACATGCTGATTCGACTCAGTATTGATAGGAGAAGCAATGGGTGATGATGTGAATGGTACTTGAACAAGGTCAGATGGTTCAAATGTTTCAGAGGTTTGATTCTCGACGGGTATATCAGAAGAAGAAGTAGGATTTTGAGTGAGAATATCAGATGATGGAGCGAGAATATCAGATTGGACATCAGTAGGAGGAGGTTCAAGCATTGGGACTTTGATTCGAGGCACAATAATTCTGAAACAGCGACCTGAGCACTTATTACTCTAACCCGATATGATCTCCCTTTATAGGTACTATGAAGTTATACTCATTATCCTACTTATTAACCCGAATAAGATTCAATTAACAAGTATTCATATAAGATAGTTCTAATAAGACTTTGGAATCCCTTCACTTAGAATTATAACATTTAATCCTGCTCAGCAGTGAACGCACTCAATCAATAACCAAGATATGTATTCATACTCTACATAACAGTTAATGATGCACAAAATGACTGTGAGTATAAATTTAAAAAAGCACAATCTTATATAAAATAAACCACAAGTAGTGTTGTACGAAGTTTACACATGGAGATTCAATTAACTCATAAAACTTTCATAACCCTAAAACTACCGGAGTGGCTCTAGCCCATGATTGATCTAGGAACAATCATGGTTAATTAGTATGATCTTACTTGACTCGCCAGACGAACCTCTCTTCACGACTCCTTGAGATTATGGTAGGGCTTCGGTGGTGGATGGATGGTGAGTGATGTGTGTCTTCTGCGAAAGCTCTTCTTTTATACTTGTAAACTCTCCTTACGGGCCTTGGATGGACTTCTTGAGCGAACACATGCATTAAAGGTGTAAAAATACAAATATGGTAGGTTTCTGCACCTCAGTACGACCAATAGACCAGGCCGAATCACTCTAAGCTGGTCGAACTCCGGGTCGAATTGACCTATAAATTGGTTGCGGGTCCTGGATTCGACCAGAATCCTAGTCGAATCACATACTCCCTGGTCAAACTGTAGCGGCTTCCCTTTAGGCTTCTGGATCGACCACGGTTCAACAAAACGGCTTGGTTGAATGGCAATGTCATTGTCGAACAGCACTCCAGGCACTTCCTCTCCATCGGTTCGACCATAGGTGTTGGTCAAACCGTCTCCTTCATGGTCGAACCACGCACCTGCCTGGTCGAATCGCACCACTGTATCTTCCTTTTTCTGGATCCGATCACTTCTAACTCGTTTTCCTTCGAAATCAATTCAAATAGCCTTAAAGACACCTGATTCGTGACTTTCCACCATATATATCGATTCATATCAAATTACAACCATCTAACATGCCTTTATTACATGAATATGGACAAGAAACATGTGAATTTACACACTCATCAAACCCCCAAACTTACATGTTGCTTGTCCCGAGGTAACGAAATCAAAAACCATAGAGTAGTGTAAAATTCACTCAGCTACCACATTCAATACAATTCATATTCACACATGCAATTTCATCAATTGAAAACAAGTATCATCGGCATCATACATATCATTAATGCAAAACATCACTCAATTATAATAAACTTTGGAGTACAAAGTCATCTAGCTCACAGGATAAGTATTTACTCTCACTCTCTAGTATAAAAGATATACACTTAAATAAACGCTCATGTTCAATTCATACTTCCGCGTAACCATAAGCTTGGCAAGGGTCTCAAAAATCAACTTACAATTAACTCATTACTAGGATCACAAAGGACTTGCTTTTGGGTTGTAATGTTGGCTCTTTGGTAAAGGTAGGAAGATTTAGGTAAAGTGACTAATTCACTAGTAGAGAATTACCTTGGAGTTTTGCTTTTCATCATTCAACTTAATCTTTGCCTCCATCTTCTTCTCATAATCTTCATGGTTTGAATTCTCCTTTTTTTTCCTTAGCATCAACATCATCTTTCTTCAATGAGCAAGGGTACCAATTTTGGGTTGGCACTACCCTTCTAAGCAATCGCGGTACCGGTTTCAGGCACTATCCCTAAATAGGATTTAACCATACTTTTTCCGTTTTCATGTTTCTCAACTAATCTTCTACCTTCTTCATTCTTGCTAGTACTTATTCACCTCAACTCTCTACTAATGAATACGGTATTCAACAAGGCTCAAGTAACGGTTAAGTAAGGCTTTTCTATCAAGGTTTGCTAAAGAAAAAGCTTTTTAAGGCTCAAAAGAGCTTCCAATGATACATATATTATAAGGTAAGATAAAATTTTGGCTAAGTGACTCAAACAAACAATAATGGCCTAAGATCATATCCTAGCAACTCATTAATCATAAGTCTCACACAAGACTCCAAGCCAAGTTCTAGAATACAGTCATATGAATAATTCTCTCAAGAATAAACTATCATGAACGAGCATGATTCAAATGGCTCAAACTCTCACATGGTAAATAGAATCATAAGTACTCCTCATATCATATAATCAAGATAAATTTCACAATGAACTCCACATACTTATCAAGTTGAACATGTTTCTCATCAATAAAAATTAACACATGTAAAATATGAATGCAACATACTAATGCCAAGAGCCCACATACCATGACAATCCAAACAAGTATCCCTAACCAATTCCACCCTCAAGTATCAATCATCACATCTCAATCTAACATCAAATCATACTTCCAAAATACGTACATGCCACTCACACCACAAATACCCATCCTATAAAGAGAAAAAAAGAAGGGAGATGAGATGAAACAGACAAAGAACAAAAACCTGATGCAACCTACTCCTCCGGAGCATCATCATTGCTCGCATCCTCTTCGTCATCACCATCACTCATCTCCGAGCGCAATCGATCCAAATCTCTATGAAGACTATTAAGCTTCATATCCAACTCACGCTCATCGACATGCATTTTCCCTAATCTCCTATCCATCTCCACATAATTTTCTGTGGTATGTTGTACCTCATATCTAGTGTTGCATAGTTTGCGTTTGCCAATGCCAGCTGCCTATTTGTCTCCTGCTGGTTCGCATTCAGTATGGCAAAATGCTCATGAATCAATCGAAACTGCTCCTGATAATAAGCATCAGAACCAGCCCACTGTTGCTGTGGCACTGCTGGAATGGGACGTGGTGGCATCTCGTACGGCTGCAGAACTTCCATCTTTGGATCCACCTGATCCGCTCCACGCTCCTGCTGCTGCTATGGCTATGGCCGAGGCTGTGGTTGAAACTGCCCTTTGTCTACAATCCTCTGAGGCTCCACATTCATCCCCTCAGTGTACATCTGAGCTATAGTCCTCCAATCATCTTTTGTCAAGCAAGTGATGGAAAGAGCATCATGCGCCAATGTGTTCATCAACTTGTTACCCTCAGTCCGGATAGTAGTCAGCTCACTCACATCAAACGAAAACATGAAAGTGAAGGGCTTAGATCCCCTCGTATAGAACCAATCTCCATCGCGAAGATGAGCAAATCCACCCTTCACACATGTACTCAAAACTAAGTCTGGATCCTCAAAGATGGGTGAAATACCAGCAAAATCCATATGATAATATTCAGCCACAGAAGTAAGCAAACCTCCTATATTAACTCTCTGAAACGGAGAGCTCCTGAACCTGTATAGCTGATGAATAATATGATCCCACATTGAACCTCACTTCATTGAGCATACACCAGAGGGCATACAACTCTCCCCTCAAAACATAACTTCCTTCGAATGGGCAAACAATGTGTTGCTCAACACTCGATCCATATATCGGAATAGAGGATTCTGAATCAATGAAGCACGAGCACTACTAGACTTAAAATCCATATCCTCTCTAGAAATCTCTCTCCAGAAGTTATTGGCATTAAAAAATCCATTCTCGTTCCTCGAGATCCCTATCGGATTCTGAAATAGCGCGTTAAACTCCACAGCCGACCATGTCCTCATCTCACCTCCAAGATGGAATGTACACTCATATGGGAGATGGCTTGAACCTTTCTTAACAGTCATCGAACACAATACCTCAGTAGTCATATGGAAGTACATCGGCTACTTCAATTCCACGAAGCGACGAATCCCCACTTGATCAAATATCCACATTATATCATCTCTGATGCGCATTGTAACCATCGCCCATCATCCTGATACCTCGTTCAAGCAATCTTATCCAACATATCACCCCATTTGTCCTTTATCTCTTTCTAATCATTCATCCGAATCTTGAAATTCATAGGCAACCTCTTCTGAAGCCTTAACTTCTTTGTCACTGTATCTTCACGAGACGGCCTATCTTGCCTCTTTTTGGAACGAACCTCGGCTTCTTTTCCTTTTCCTGAAATCAATACTTCAATACTAATAAACAAGAAAAGCAAACCAAACTTATTCATAATCAACTAGCATTCAACTCTACTCAAGACTTCAAGTTTCTCTATGCATAGTCACTCCAAACAAGCATATTCCTCACTCATAATTCAATACTTCAATTCTCTTGCTTACTTCATTCCATTCCAACATCAATTATGCAATAAGAACAATCAACGATGCTATTAACCACAAGCATGCATTAACAATTCATGTAATTTACTCAAAATCCAACATGCTTCATCTCACACTACTCAAATTACTCATAACTTCATGTAAACATCAAGGTTTGACAATAATTTATCACTCAAAATCGAACCCATCAATTGTTCATATGAAATTGTACATAAAATTCAAATTACACCATGAATTCCTATATAGATTAGTTCAATCAACTTACCCACTTGTAATCAAACAATTAGAACTTCAATCCTAGGGTAATAGAGTCGAGAAAACGTACCTTTTGAATCGGCCATGGCTTAAGATGAACAACTGTGAAAACTTTTCAAATTCGCTTCAAAACCTTGCAACTAGATTGTTCCAAAATCACAACAAATTAAGTGAAAAGAGTATGGAATGTGGTTTAATCGGAGTGAAATTGAGTGCAATTGAAGATTAGAAGGAAGGGTTTTTGATTCGGGAAGAATTTGAGTAAAGGTGGTGTGCAAAGTGATCGAATGGGGGTGAAAAACACATTTAAAAACTGACTTACCTGGTACGATTTGACCTACTAGAGTGGTCGAATGGAATTATCTTGGTCGAACCATATTTCTAGAGGCTCTCAGCGTCTCAGTTCGACCACAGTTCGATCAAATGACTTGGTCGAACCACAATATCATGGTCGAACTCACCTGTTCAAACTTTTAGGTTTGCAATTCGACCTTGGTTAAACTTACTATTTGGTCAAACCAAACCCATCTTGGTCGAATCGACCTGTACAAAATTCTCTGATCTCCATTTTGACCTTCATCTTGGTCGAAGCCTTGGTTGAACCAACCCCTGTGTGGTCGATTCGACCTGTAACGAAGTCTCTGATCCACAGTTCGACTTGAGCTCCATAGTTCGACCTGCACCTTTGGTCAAATCGAACACCTGATGCTCCAAAGTCAAATTTTCTTCATCCCCTGCACACTTCAAGCTCAAAAACGAACATTAGGTACCAAAATAGAGCAAAACTCCGCCTTGTAAGCTCGATGCCCATTCGCCGTGATAATATCTCCGCCTTTGTCCATAATCTCAAAACTCCCCCCTCCGCAGGTGCTATGGATAATGAACGGTCCCGTCCACTTCGATTTCAATTTCCCTGTGAAGAGCTTCAAATTTGAATCAAAAAGTAATACCTCATCACCTTGCTTGAACTCCTTATAAGAGATCTTCGAATCATGTCATTTCTTCATTCTCTCATTGTAGATCTCTGAGTTCTTGTAAGCTCGATTTCTGAACTCATCCAATTGATTAATATGAGTCATCCTCAACTCCTTTTGATCCTTTAAAGACAAGTTCAAACTCCTCAATGCCCAAAAAGCTTTGTGCTGAATCTCTACGGGTAAGTGGCACGGCTTCCCATAGACAATTTGATACGGTGACATATCCAACACCGTCTTATAAGCAGTCCGGAACCCCACAAAATATCATCGAGCTTCATAGCCCAATCCTTCCTATTGGTTCTGACTACCTTTTCCAAAATTTGTTTCATGTCGGTTAGAGACTTCAGCTTGCCCATATGCTTGAGGGTGGTAGGGTGTAATAACCCTATGCTTAACTCCATAATCCTTAAGTACTTTTTCGAGAAGTTTATTGACAAAGTGAGTACCCCATCACTTACTAGTGCTCTAGGAACTCCATATCGGGCAAAGATATGTTTCTTTAAGAAAGATAACACAGTTCTTGAATCATTCACGTTAGTGGGAATGGCTTCCACCCACTTAGAAACATAATCCACTACTAAAAGGATGTAGAGAAATCCATTAGATAGGGGGAAAAGACCCCATAAAATCGATCCCCCATACATCGAAGATCTCAACAACCATGTTTGGCTAAAGTGGCATCTCATGTCTCCTACTTATATTCCCCATCCTTTGACATTTATTGCATGTCGCCATATAGGTTTCATAATCTTTAAACAGAGTAGACCAATAAAGAGCAGATTGAAGTACCTTTGATGCCGTCTTTTGAGCTCCGAAGTACCCCCTATTAGGTTGTGTATGGAAAAAATCAAGAACGCTCTCTATCTTCATCTCGGGCACACACCTACGGATGATGGAATCCGTACATATCTTGTAGATAAACAGATCATACCATATAAATGTCTCAACATCCCTCTTGAATTTCACAAGTTGATATTGGTTGAGATCTCTCGGAATTTCTCCTACGGCAATGTAATTCACATAATCCGCATCCATGGATCCATCCCTTGAGCAGCTACCCCACATGCTCTTTCCGCTCCTTCAACAAACACTGTCATTATCTTCTCATCAGGGAACATCTCTTCTACGTAATCGAAAGAATCATTACAATGCTCCCTTGTCTCCAACCTTGATAGGTGATCCGCTAAAATATTCTCCGTACCCTTCTTATCTCGGATCTCCATATCAAATTCCTGCAGAAGAAGGACCATCTAATGATCCTTGGCTTCGTTTCCTTCTTCTCCATCAAGTATCGGATTGCAGAATGACCCGTATACACTATCATCTTCATGCCCGCCAAATACTGTCGAAACTTATTGAATGCATACACCACAGCTAGAGACACCTTTTTAGTCACCGTGTAGTTCTTTAGTGCAGCATCAAAAATTTTACTTGCATAGTAAATGGTGCAGAACTTCTTTTCCCTCAACTGCCCAAGCACCACTCCAAGTGCTAAGTCACTTGCATTATACATAAGTACAAATGGCTGAGTCTAATCTGGTGTGATCAAGATATGTGCAGTAATAAGTGCCTCTTTCAAAATCTGAAAAGTTATTAGACATTCTTCATAAAAAAAATAAAAGGAACATCCTTTTCAAGTAAATGAGATGAGAGCTTGGAGTATTTCGAGAAGTCTTTTATGAATCTTCCATAAAAACCGGCGTGTCCAAGGAATGACCGCACTCCCTTTTCATTAGTAAGTGGAGGAAGCTTCTCAATTGCCACCACCTTTGCTCTATCTACCTGCAATCCCTTGGCCGAAATATGATGGCCAAGAACAATCCCATCTCTCACCATGAAGTGACACTTCTTCCAATTTAAGACAAGATTAGTTTCTTGGCATCTCTTCAAAACAGTAGCAAAGGAGGAACCAAAAACTAGAAAAATCATCCATAAACACCTCCATGATTTTTTTACCAAACCATCAAATATGGCCATCATGCAATACTGAAATGTAGCTGGCGTATTACATAATCCAAAAGGCATCTTCCCAAACGTAAATGTTCCATAAGGGCAAGTAAAAGTAGTCTTTTCTTGATCCTCGGGTGTAATCATGATTTGATTATAACCCGAGTACCCATCCAAGAAACAATAAAACTCATACCCTGCAAGACGATCAAGCATTAGATCCATGATAGGAAGGGGAAAATGGTCTTTGCATGTATTTTCATTCAGTTTCCTGTAATCCGTACACACACGCCATCCTGTAGGAATCCTAGTGGCTAATGTCTCTCCATCCTCGACTTTCACAATAGTCATGCCCCCCTTCTTAGCTACTACATGCAATGGACTCACATGTGGACTATCACTAATGGGATATATAATTCCTGTATCTAACCATTTTAGGATTTGCTTCCTAATCACTTCTTGAATAACGGGATTTACCCTCCGCTGATTCTGAATACTACTCTTGGCCTCATCTAACAATCTTATTCTATGCATGCAATATAATGGACTAAAATCTTTTAAATCATCAAGAGACCAACCAATCGCAGACATATACTTTCTAAGCACATCTAACAATTCCTCAAGTTGATCATCATCCAGGGAAGAAGATATAATTACCGGATATTTTTTATTGCCACCTAGGTAGGCATACTTCAAGTGCTCCGGTAGCGGTTTCAACTCTTCTTTCTTCTCTTCTTGAGGTGCGCTCTCTCTATCCAATGGTAGGTACTTCCTAGTCCACTTTTCCTCTTCAAACTTTGTCCTCTCCGATTTATACTTATCATCACCTAAAGCAAGCAAGTTTTCAAGAAATTCAATGCATACCAAGTTGGAGAGTTCATCTAGCACTGTAGTGGGAAAAGTAAGAGACTTTGCCAAGCATGTCTCAAGAGGATCCTTCAAAATGATCAAAGGCATGTCTTCCTTCACGATCTCCTCCACCACATCAATACTGTGACATTGCATCTCCATTGGCATCTTCATTGCTTTGTCAAGGTTAAATAAGACCTCTTTTTTATCCATCCGTAGCCGTAACTCACCCTTCTGCACATCTATCATCGCTCCCGCAGTAGCAAGGAAAGGTCTCCCTAAGATAAGAGGGACATTATCCTTGTCATCTTCCATCTCAAGCACAAGAAAATCCATAGGAAAGACAAGCTTATCTACTTTTTACAAGAACATCTTCAATAACACCCTTCGAAAAAGTCATAGACCTATCCGCTAGTTGTAGAGCAACTGTTGTGGGAGTTAACTTCCCCAAATCAAGCCTTTCAAAAATAGACAAAGGCATCTAATTGATGCTTTCCCCAAGATTACACAAGGCTCTACGTGCCGGCCCCTTTCTAATCTCACAAAAGATTGTGAAGCTTCCCGGATTCTTTAACTTAGCTAGCAGCTTTCCCCTGGATGATTGAGCTGTAATTCTTAGACAAATTCACTATTTCAATTCCATTCAAGCTTCTCTTCTTCAAAAGTATATCCTTCAGAAAATGGGCATAATACGGAATCTCCAATATCTCTTCAGAGAAAGGAATGTTCAAGCTTATTTTGTTTATGATACCTGAAAACTTCTTGAACTTCTCTTTCAATCCTTTCTTGACTAGCTTGTAAGGAAACGGCGGAGGTATCTTTATTTTGGGAATCCCTCATTCATCACGTTCAACCTTCTCTGCCTTATCCTTTTTGGCTCTCAATCTCTTGACTCTTTCCTACTTCTTTTCCGTTGTAATCTCTGTATTCTACTCTTTGGAAGGTACTGGAGTAGTATCAACATCATGTGGAGCATTCAATGTGGAAAACGGTGCAGAACGGTATGGTTCGACCTGGGTTCGACTAGGGTTGTTAGTCGAACTGGGTGAATAATGGTCGAACTGGGCACCTGAAAGTTTGTTCTCCCCCTTACTGGCCGGTTTGACCATGGTTCGACCAATAGGGTTGGTCGAACCATAGTGATCGTGGTCGAATCGGGCTTCAGATAAAATAGAGTGTTCTGGATAGTGTGGTTCGACCTGAGTTAGACCAGAGCTTTTGGTCGAACTGACCTGTTCTTGGTTGAATTGATCTTCTGCAACTTCCAAATGTCGTCCAGGTGCCTGGTTCGACCTTACCTGTGTAGTTCGACCATCTGTATTGGTCGAATTGGGGTCGAATTGGGCTTCTGTCATTTTAGATTTTGATTCCGGCCTCATTAGTCCCTCGTACTGCGTTCCAGACTTCAATGTAATGGCGTGACAAGACTTTGGATTCTCAACACTTTGAGATGGAAACTTTCCCTTCTCAATAGTTTGAGTCAATTTATACACATTTCCTGTCATCTCCCCCATCAACAATGTAAGGTCCTTAACTTGCTTAGACAAATCCTCATGATTGGCATCAATCTTCTTTTCTAATTTGAACTCAAGACGATCTACTCTTGTATCATTTCTCGCCATATACCTATTCACCGTATCCTCGAAACCCAGCTTCCCTTCTTCCACCTTAGCTCCCGAATCAATACCGATAGGAGGTTGGACTGCATTATTCGGATTGCTCCATGAAAACTCTGGCCTCCTTGGTTGTTGGTAATTACCTGGGGGACCACGATTGTTGTAATTCCCCTGATAATTCTGGTTTCCTTGAATTTGGTACCTAGTTCCTTGAATACTTTGACCCATGGCATAGTTTGCTTCCTCCAATTCCTCTTGGTTAGCTCCTTCATAGCCATCATCCTGCTGCATCATTGGTACTCTCTGAGATATATCCGTAATTTGCTTTTGCTAAGACCTAAGTAACTTATTGATATTAGACAAGCTAGAGACAATCTCATCATCTCTTCCCGACATCACCATAGTATGCTCAAAATGTGCTACTTTATCAAGGACATAAGTGCCTCTTACTCTATCAGTTGGCTAATCTCTTGAATTCATTAAAATATTCTCAAAAAGCTTCTCGGCCTCAATGGGTGACTTCGTAAGCAATGCTCCATTAGATGAAGCATCAAGTAATACACGAGAATCGCAGTCCAACCCATTATAGAAAATACTGATATATTGATCTTTAGATAGCCCATGTTGTGGACACTTTCGAAGCACGTCCTTGAATCTGTCCCAAGCTTCATGAAACTTCTCATTACCATGGATAGAAAATTGATTGATTTCTTGCTTCATCTTGAACACCTTCGAAGGTTGCATGTATCGCTCCAAGAATTTCACTTTTAACTTCTCCCATGTATCACATTCAGCAGCATTAAGATTTTCATACCAATCTCTCGCTTTTTCATTCAGCGAAAACTTAAACAAGATGACCTTCCTCGCATCCTCATGAGCTCCTGTATCTTTTTATGTATTCGCATACCCAAGGAACTTATTTAGATGTTGTTGAGGATCTTCAAAGGTTTCCCCAAAGAAGGGACTCCTTTCAATCATGGTGATAAGAGCAGGGTGTAGATCAAAATCGGCTCCGGCCCCTCTTACTCCTAACAGCTCCGCATTGCTTCCTCCGTTATTCTAAAAGACTTCACGGATGGCAAGTGTATCAGGATTCGCTGTCATGTTGACTGCTTCTGCTTCCAAGTTAACTTCGGTTGCAGCTTCAATCGTTTGCGAATTCAACACGTCAACTTCAACTCTTAAATTAAGAGCCTCAGTTGGGTCTACGTTTCTTGTTCTTGTTCTTCTTCTTCTTTTTCATCCTCGGCGATGCTCCAATCTCCAGATTATAAGGCTCTAATTCACCTGTCTTTGATCTAGTGAGCATACATCTAAGAAAAATAAGTGTTAGAAATTAAAAACAAGAATAATATAATCTCAATTAAACTAGAAATAATAAACTAATAATCTATGCCATCCCCGGCAACGACGCCAAGAACTTGATGAGTATTTTCTCAACACACAAAATATTCCCCAAGTATCAAGGATATCAATTGTAATTTCGATAGGCGATCAAGTGATTATCAAACCCAATGGACGGATTATTAACAATTTAATTATATTCTAATTAACTAAGACTATGTTGGCAAATTGGTTTGGTATAGTTACGAACTAAATAACAAATAACTTAAATAGCAAATTAAATAATCAAGCAATAGAGAAAATATGACTGTGATCAAGTAAGAAATTAGGTAGTTCTTCGGGTCATCGAGTTTTACTTATTAATTTCCTTTTCATGTGTTGTTGTCCGACTCTGCCTTGTAATCTATGGACGCATCACTAAACCATGCTAGTTTACTCTATAGACACAAGCAAATAAGCGTATGTCACGTGTGAATACCCTTGGAACAAGAGATATAATTCACCCCCCTTTCTAGGTACTATCAGTATCAATTATTTCCCGTGCATTTAGTACTCTAACCCGATATTATCTCCCTTTTTTGGTACTATAAAGTTATACTCTTTATCCTACTTATTAACCCGAATAATATTCAATTAACAAGTATTTATATAAGATAGTTCTAATAAGTCTTCAGATTCCTTCACTTAGAATTATAACATGTAATCCTGCTCAGTAGTGAACGCACTCAATCAATAACCAAGATATGTATTCAGACTCTACATAATAGTTAATGATGCATGATGAGAGTGAAAATAAGCGTGTTTTAATATCCAATTTAACACCTTTTTTATTGATATTGTAGTCTTATATGAGCACAAGTGTCTTATATTCGATATATATGAGAATTATGTGCACTTGAGGTGTTTTGTTGTGTTTTAGGTGGAAAAATGATGAAAAGTGCAAAGTTGGAGAAAAGGTGCAATTTGTGCAAGAATACTGAAAACGCACATCCAACTTTCATAATTATTCTATATTGTTTTGGAGATCTAAACTGTTGGTGTGATATATTTTTGGAAATCCACTGAAGAGAGGGTCGTTTTAGCGTAAAGAACACTATCATTGAAGTCCGAACGAGGAAGTTATGAGGAAAGTGGTGACGCCGCGCGAGCTGTGCCGAACAGAATTGCAGTGCTACTTTCCATGGCCTGTTACATATTCAATTCTTGGAGTTTTTATGATTTCTTTATATTGATAGAAATCCAAGGAAGAGAGAATCGCGGGAGCGTAAAAATCACTCAATTCGGAAGTCGGATGTGAAATTTATACGCGAAACGGAGAGACTGCGCAAATCGATTCGACCTTCTTGAGGTCGAACCGAGGTCGAACCCAATGGAAAAAATGCTGGTTCGACCACGACATGCATGGTTCGACCTGTTGGCTGGTCAAACCATGTACCTGGGACGTCCAGAAGGGTGATTCGACCATGGTTCGACCTCCCCTGTTTGGTTCGGCCTGTTTGGGAGGTCGAACCGCGCTTCGAGAACTTACCAAATCCGTATTTTCGAGGCCTAAACGCGTGTGATCACTTGAAAAGCCCATTCCAAGCCTAGGAGACGTGATTACAAGTATAAAAGGAGGTCTATACAGCTCCAAAAAGAAGAGGAACACAACACAATATAAGAGAGGAGAAGAGAGGCCACAACATACAAGGGGGGATTACCCCCCAACCATCATCCTTTTCTCCATCCATCCATCACTTTAAGATTCGTTTGTAGAATCAAGGGGAGAACTAAGTGGAGAATTCAAGAGCGAGAAGGACGCGATGACGCCACATCTAGGGTTTATTCGTTTCCTAATTTATCTTGTATTTTCTGGACATCCGGGTAAGATCTATCCAACACCCATGTGTGTTTCCTACAACACCATGGGCTAGAGCCTTTTTGGTAGAACTAGAGTTGTGAAGGTTTTATCTAGTTAATTGAACTTCCATGTGTATACTCCGTACAACACTACTTGTGGTTTATTTTATATAAGATTGTGCTTTTTTAATCCATACTCATAGTCGTTTTGTGCATCAATAATCGTTGTGTAGAGTCTGAATACATAACATGGTTATTGGTTGAGTGCGTTCACTGTTGAGCAGGGTTTTAAGTTATAATTCTAAGTGAAGGGATTCCGAAGTCTTATTAGAACTCTCTTATATGAATATTTATTAATTGAATTGAATTCGGGTTAATAAGTAGGATAAAGATGATAATTTTATAGTACCTATAAAGGGAGATCATATCGGGTTAGAGTACCAATCCTAAGGGAAAATAATTGATACTGATAGTACCTAGAAAGGGGTGAAATTATATCTCTTGCTCTGAGGTTATTCACACGTGTTACATGCATGTTTACTTGTGTCTATAGAGTAGATATGCATGGTTTAGTGATGCGTCCATATTCCACAAGGCAGAGTCGGACATCGACACATGGAAGGGAAGTTAATGAGTAAAACTGGATTATCCTAGAGCTACCTATTCTCCTACTTGATCCACTTTCGTATTCTTCGAGTGGTACTTTATTTTATTTGTTATTTTAATTATTTGTTTAGTAGTTGTTAATTAAATCCATCAAATCTTATTGCCTTGTCTTAATTAATTTAGATAATAATTAAATTAATAATACGCCGTCCCTTGGGTTTGATATTCACTTGGTCACCTTTCGAGACTACAATTGATATCCTTCATACTTGGGGATTAATTGTGTGTTGAGAAAACGCTCATCAAGTTCTTGGCGCCGTTGCCATGGACGGCTATTATTATTGATTTTATTATTTCTAGTTGATTAAGATTTTTTTTTCTTTTTCTTTTATTTGTGATTATTTATTTCTATCTAACCTTTAATTTTTCTGAGGTACTTGTGCACTAGGAAAAGGAAAGGAAGGAAAGAAAGGAATAACACACTGTGCTGAACATGGCCGGAGCAAGGCAGAATCCGGATAATGTTTCCATTCGTGAAATTTTCAAGAACTTTGAGAATGTCAAGATGGGGATGATAGGAGCAAGGGGGGAAGATGATGATTTTGAGATACATTCCGCTCTTATTAACAAGGTAGAGAAGAATCTCTTTTCTGGAAGTTGTTTTGAAGATCCATATCAGCTTCTCCGAAGATTTCTTGGTTATGCAAACACTCAAAAGGGCAGTGGAGTGAATGATAATGCTAGGCGGATCGCCTTATTCAAGTTCTCTTTAATTAATAAGGCGGAAGCTTGGTATGAGACCCTTGATCCAGCCGATTGTAATACATGGGACCAACTGCAGCAGAAGTTCTTGGAGAGATACATGCCACCCTCAAGGATCTTAAGAATGAAGCAAGAGATCACTCGATTTGTTATGAATCAGGGTAAGAAATTTTATGAGGCGTGGGACAGGTTTAAAGACATGCTCAGGAGGTGTCCACAGCATGGAATGCCGAAGGCTGAATACATAAGCATCTTCTACTATGGATTGGATTGTGAGTCGCGTAATTTTATTGATGCATCATCAGGAGGAGCGCTGTTATCAAAGACAGCACTTGAAGGAGAAAAGTTATTTGAAGACATCTCTATGAATTTACGTGACTGGCCAATAGAGAGAGATAGAGGATCATATGTACTTGGCGAGGTAGCGCAGGTTGAATATCAAGTGAAGCCGAATAGGGATGATGAGATCGTCTCTAGTCTAGTTAACATCAACAAGCTACTAGAGTTCCAGCAGAGGCAGATTACAGAGTTGACACAAAGGGGGCCTAATATGAAACAGCAAGAAGGAAAGAGTGATGAAGATACCTTCAATCGATACATGGCTGAGAACGATGCAAGGATTGACCACATCGAAGCTAGAATGAATGTTGATCATGCAGATTTATCTAAGCAGTTGAAGGACCTTACCTTGATGATGGGGCAGATGACCGCGGATGTGAATCAATTGACACAAACATTGGAGAATAATGCCATCACATTGAGGTCTGGAACACAGTACGACGGACCGATAAGGCCGCAATCAAAAACGGACATATCCAGGCAGCGATTCGACCAACTAGCCTCTGGTTCGACCTGGCCTACAGGTCGAACCATGGTCGAACCATACCATGTGGAGCACTCTATTTTTCCAAATTATCGGTTCGACCAAAGCAAGGGTGGTTCGACCTGTTCTGAAGGTCGAACCCACGTCGAACCTCAATGTCCGGAGCACCCTATTTTGTCGCAACAACAGTTCGACCACGACGAACATGGTTCAACCAAACCATCTGGTTGAACATTGGTCAAACTAGGAGGCAGAAATAATACAGTAAACCGGTTCGACCTGAGGAAAAGTGGTTCGACCTGTCCTGAAGGTCGAACCCAGGTCAAACCACGACTTCAAAGTGAGAACAGCCTTCCAGATGATCGGTTCGACCACGACGTACCTGGTTCGACTAGCACCCCTGGTCGAACCAAGGTCGAACCCTGCCAAATTACACCATTTTTCTCGCTGAATGCTTTACATGATTTTAATGCTACTCCCTTACCATCCCAAGGACAGAATACTGAGCTTACAATGGAGAAGAAGTGGGAAAGACCAAGTAGGTTGAGAGCCGAGAAGCTTAGACTGCAAATGGATAATGTAGATGTGGTTTTCTCTCTTGATCATGCAATGAAGATGTCCATGGAGACTCAATCGTGCAAGAGCATTGATATGATTTCTAACTTATTTAATCTTGATTTTTCTAAGACAGGTGATTCTGAATTTAAGTGGAAGGTTGACAAGGAGGAGTCTAGAAAGCCATGGGAGGAAGGAAATTTCAATGATCATATTTTTGTGACCAAGAAAGGTGAGGTGTTGAGTGTAGACAAGAAGAGGAAAAGAAAGTTTTTGAAGGTGAGGATGCGAGAAGACCGTCCTCTACCGTCGTGACTCTATGACGTTAAACATGAGCGCCTGTTTGGGGCTTTCCCTTCGGTTTTATTGCTTTATTTCTTTTGTATGAGTAAGAAATTTTTATATTTAAGGTGTTTATTATTCGGCAATTACATCTTTGTAAACTTAATTTCAACTTACGTTTTTACTAAGTTTGGGGGGTGTGATGTACTTACCTTATTGAAGCACCAAGAATATAATCTTTTCTTTGTAATGTTTGCTAGGGGAGTTGATTTTTTGCGGTATGTTGAAACTTTAATCGATTTTGATGTGTCAATTTTTTGCAATTTGCCTAGTGTTCAGTGGTGTTTCTAGTGTGTGGAGTCGATTACATAGTCAATTAATTCTTTCTTATAGTTCTCCTATTTTATTATTGATGAATCATGTGATGATGAGTTTGTTTGAGCTTTGATGATAGAAAAAGGTAAAAGAGTGACAAGACGAGTTCTACATTGAGGCTTTGACTCGAGGAGCTCGTGCGTACGTTGAAGAAAAATCAGGTGCTCTCGTTTCCTTTTTCTAATTTTTATATGTGCTTTTAATTCATAGAGTGGAAGGATTGAGTTTATGGTGGTGATCCATGTGAGCTTATATTGTTAAAATTATCTTTGAAATTCATATGCTCTTGAAATTGATGAAGGAAGTGTACTTGAGTTATATTGTGGTATGAAGTTCTATGTGTACTTGTGGGATATTGCTTACCATGAAAAGTACTCTGTTAATTGTTAAAAACCCATGTGAGATTTTGTGCCTCGTTGATCATGATACATAATCACATGATATTTCTTTTCTGGTGAGTATCGTTCTTGTGTGTATTCTAGAACTTGCCTCTTGTCTTTCTTGAAACTACATGTGTGTTAGATGATGGGAGATGATTTTAGGTCATCCTTGAATTTATGAGTCACTTAGCCAAATAATTTCCTACCAAATAATTATATATCCGTAGTTAACCCCGTTGAGCCTAAAAATCTTATTTCTTTGGCAACCTACGAAGATAGCCACTTTGATATCCTATTTGAGCCTTAAATTCCTATATTTAGTGGAGAATTAAATGCTGTCAAAGTGTGTTAATGGTGCTTGATAACAATCTGGGAAGGAATGAAATTGGTATTGAAATTAATAGTGATGGATTATGATAATGCATCTAAGGAGAAGCATGGAGTAGTGCTTAAATCTAGTACTCCATGGAATCAAAAACCCTAGGGTAGTGCTTAAATCTAGTACCCTATGGAGGATGCGTGAGGTAGTGCCCAAAATTGGTACCTCGAGAGAAAAAGGATGTGTTTGAAGAAAAGAAAAAGTATGTTGAGCTTGAAGGAAAGGAGAGAAAAGAAAATTAGAAGAGCATGAAGCTGGATAGCCTTGAAGTGTAAGAATCTGCAGTACAAAAGATCTTCGGTTTTAATTCTCTACTAATTGAATCACTTTATCCATATGTTTCATACCCTTATCAAAGAGCCAACATTACATCCAAAAAAAAGTCCTTTTTGATCCCATTGTCGAATCATAATTTTAGTGGTAGAAAGTTTGAGACGTTTGGCAAGCTTATGGTTACGCATGCACTTGAATTGAATCTGAGCGTAAACACCTTAACCCATAAGTGTACATCTTTTACACTTGAGTGCGAGTGATATATACTTTCCGTGAGAACATGTCAGTGGAGCATTTGAATTGGTGGTGATTGTCTTAACTTGTATGCTTTGAATTGATTATTACATATAATGAGAGTTGCATGACCTAAGTTGAGGACAATTGTATTTTGAATGGGTATTGGTCATAGTCCTTGTTTCCCCGCTAATTTTCTTACTCTTTCTCTTTATCTTTATTTTGTTGCCTCGGGACGACCAACGGGTAAGTTTGGGGGATTGATGAGAGTGAAAATAAGCGTGTTTTAATATCCAATTTAACACCTTTTTGATTGATATTGTAGTCTTATATGAACACAAGTGTCTTATATTCGATATATGTGAGAATTATGTGCACTTGAGGTGTTTTGTTGTGTTTTAGGTGGAAAAAGGTTGAAAAGTGCAAAGTTGGAGAAAAGGTGCAATTTGTGCAAGAATGCTGAAAATGCACATCCAATTTTCATAATTATTCTGTATTGTTGTGGAGCTCGAAACTGTTGGTGTGATATATGATTGGAAATCCACTGAAGAGAGGGTCGTTTTGGCATAAAGAACACCATCATTGAAGTCCGAACGAGGAATTTATGAGCAAAGTGGTGACGCCGCGCGAGCTGTGCCAAACAGAATTGCAGTGCTACTTTCCATGGCCTGTTACAATTCAATTCTTAGAGTTTTTGTGATTTCTTTATATGAATAGAAATCCAAGGAAGAGAGGATCGCGTGAGTATAAAAATCACTCAATTTGGAGGTCGGATGTGAAAGTTATACGCGAAACGAAGAGACTGTGTAAATCGGTTCGACCTTCTTGAGGTCGAACCGAGGTCGAACCCAACGGAAAAAATGCTAGTTCGACCACGACATGCATGGTTCGACCTGTTGGCTGGTCGAACCATGTACCTAGGACGTCCAGAAGGGTGGTTCGACCATGGTTCTGTTGGATTGTATACTAAAAGTCTAGCTTTAGTATGAACAATGTCATAACAATATTTGAAATGAAAATCATTGATCAAATGATTGCATCTTATAATTTATTTTATATGGATGATGCAATAGTCCAAATACTTTATACTGCAGATAATATGTTGTGCGACAACACGCGGAAGATCATATTATCGGTTTCCTTATAAAGTATAAACAGATGCTCACAACTGAGATAGACGGGGACTCTCTATCGGTATGGTTGTAGTGTGGTTTGGTATTAGCTTGTCTTGGCTATAGAATCACATTAGTGCACTTGTGTGTATTGAGCAGGACCGCCGGAGATCGTTCGACTTATACTGACTTATAGAAGAACTTGATCTCTGTTATTATGGAAGTTCGTGCTCTTAATCCCTATACAATAACCTCGACACGTAGGGCAGTATGTATTTCTTTGATTCATCAATGGGTGAGATTTATAAGTATTAAATCAACAAACTCGGTGAGTTGGGAAGTAGTGCTGTATCTATGGTGTGCTGTTGATTGTAGAAGGAATCCATGTCCGACATAGGTTGATGATGTCCCCTTGAGGAGCTCATAAGGTTTATCATGTAAATCTTGCAAGTGGATTAATTTCCGGCATGATAATAAGGTTGAGTGGTACTACTCTCGGATAAGATATTAATTAATTTGAGTTGTCAGTAACTTAATTAATTAATGGGCATTGTATATCTTAAACATGGGGAGACTGTCGGGCTTATAATAAGAAGGAGCCTAGAACATAATTTTGGGATTGGACGGGTAGTGCAGTAATAATATTTTAGTGGACTATATTATTATTATTGGATTTAATTAAAAGCTTTGGGCTAAGCTTGGTTAATTAAGTTTAATTGAGGCCCAGCCCAATTTCTCCTCCTGGTCCCTGCTGTAGCCCAATATATAAGTGAACTCAGCTTCTTGGAACCCTCAGATTATTCCTGCACCTCTTTTGGTGAGAGAAGGGAAGAGAAGCAGATTGAGAGATCCTGCAGACTGTTGCCCACACAACAGCAGGATCACACTTGGGACATACAGCAGAAGATCGAGAGGTGGTTCTCTGCAACGATCAACCTCTACACCAACCCAGAAGTACGGTAAACAGTTTAATTGCTTCCGCTGTTTTTTGTTTATCTTTTATCCTAACGATCACGTTTGAACCACACGATCCAATTGCCAACAATTGGTATCAGAGCGTTAGTTTCGTGGTGAAACGTGATCAGTAAGGTTTGTGATTATATGATTATTTGTAATGATCTGGATATAATTGCTTGTTGTTGTATGTTCTCGTGTTTCAATTATCATCGAAAGTTTAAGGCATGGTGAAAGAGATTGCATATGTGTGAATTATACATTATTCCTATGTGCTTTAGTCGATGAAATTGTGTGTGATTATTGTAATTGTACACCCTGTACACACACGGATGAACTATCCTCGATGGTTTTTTTGCTTGCTGGACACTATTCCCACACGACTGTTGACCACGGGGTCAAAAAGAAGCGATGGCGTTGGAGAAGTCAGGTTCACGGACTGGCGGCGAACTGGGCGGTGGCGGCCTCGGACGGATCGCGACGGCGCATAGTGTCTGGATCGTCGTGTGTAGGGAGCGGCGGGGTGTGAGTGATGGACGGAAGGATAGCAATTGTTGTTTAGGCAATTACGATAGGAACTGAACGGTGAACAGGACGGCGAACCTGCCATTTTTGTCTCGGGCGGATCGACTGGTGTTTTCAGTCCAGTCTGAAGGCACTTCCGGGCAGTTCATGGCCGTTTCCGATCAGGTACTGGCAGCCCGTGGCGGAATCAAAGGAAGGCGGGCGGCGGCGGACGTGGGCAGTGGCGTTCCAGGCGAGTCCCCTGACAATTCTGGGCGAATCATTCGTCAGCCAAGGCGGGACTGATGCCTCCTCCGTTCGTGTCTCCGGCAATGGCGCAGCAGCAGCGGCGGAAGCGCTGACAGCTCGATTCTGGCGGAGGTTGCGGACGCGATTGCAGCTGTGCTATTTGCGATGGGGAAGACTCGAAGAAGTCGACGACTCCAGCAATCTGGCGGGTCATTATCGGATGGCTGGTGGCGCGACACCGACGCGCCGATGGCAAGACCGCCGAGAGCCGCGGCGCCGTGTGATAGTTTGCTGTATGGTTTCTGTCTCATCGTTGCGGCTGGTAGAAATAGGGCAACACCATTGCTAATGGGTTGTACTGCTAGGCATGATATTGGGATGCCCCCCTTTAGGCCCAATTTTAATTGGTGTTGGGCTGGCTGTTGGGCCAATACAGTAATTAAATAAATGGCTGCTCAATTTTTAATTTTGTTTTGGGCTGTTGGGCCCAAATTTTATTAAAATGGAAATGGGCTGCTGGGCTATTATTTTATTGCTGGTTTTTAATTAATTTTGGATAATGGGCCAAGCATGATAATTAATTAATTATATTAATGGACTAATTTTGTGCTAGTGGGCTTAGTGGAATTAATTTAGTTTTGGGCTAAGATTATGGGCCATAGATAATGAGTATGATTAATTAATTAATCTGCTGCTCATTTTGTGCTTATTTGTTGTTCTTCAGGCCCAAATTAATTGATCCACTATTTATACAATTAATTATGTTATATAACTGATTAATTGATTTAATTGTCAATTATTGTTGTATATGTGAAAGGCATGTTCTATGTGATTTATTTATTTAAATTTCTGTTAATAGAAGCATGTCTAAGTTGTATATTTTATTCTGGAATATTATATGCATGTTAAAAACCCTCGGTGTTTAAATAACTAAGTGGGAGAGGGGATTGGTAATTAATTCCCGCGGCCTCCATTATTGGTTTGTAAGTGATGTGAGTAAACTTGCGCGTCGGCATTAGAGCCTTCCTCCCTAACGGATGAGTTTATTCACGGATCACTAGTACAAACTTCTTTAAATAATTATTGTTTGTAATGTGATGCATATGGACTTGCGCGT
This sequence comes from Pogostemon cablin, assembly GCA_023678885.1. Classification (NCBI taxonomy): domain Eukaryota; kingdom Viridiplantae; phylum Streptophyta; class Magnoliopsida; order Lamiales; family Lamiaceae; genus Pogostemon; species Pogostemon cablin. The sequence goes on along the minus strand of CM042989.1, from coordinate 22,152,848 downwards.
TGGCTATAGTGCCTTCCTCCCTAACGGATGAGCTTATATGCGGTTCACTAGTACAAACTTATATAATTGATGGTTGTAGAAAGTTATCTGAGCGCGTGTGTACTTCTCTAACAGTAAGGCACATAAGCTTGGGCAGTGGACTTGGGATCAAATAATGGTGTACACTTAGATGTAAATAATTAGTATCCTCCCCAACGGAGTCACTGCTATTATTTACATGGCTAAAAAGGAACCGACTATTAATTATTTTGTCATAAAGTTAGGTTGACAAATGAAATTAATGGGTAAAACCTTCTCTTGTAAATGTTCGGGTATGTAAACGTCCACCCTAACGTGGCTTGCAGACTCACGGTGCTTGAGATGTCGGTGAATTTTATTTTTATATTGTTTTGAGGGAATCAATATAAAAGAATAAAATTCGAAGATTTGATCGGAAAATTTATTTGTGATTCTCTGAATTTTGAATGGTTTTATTTCACTAATTGTTAACTAAAAGACATTTTATTTACTTGTCCAAATTAGATGATTAGAAAAGAATCTTGGCTTTGAAAATTACTGCTTAAGAAAATACATGTGTATTCTCACAAAAGACGTCTCATGATGCCTATTAAAGTCTCTAGTGAAGAGATGAGAGGTTCATAGAAATATGATGATCTCATGTAACTCTTCGGATACTTGAGTAAATTAAAAGGCAGAAGATCATGGACGAATTGATGAATGAATTGGAAAAGCTTGGAATAGAAATTGAAAGGGAAACCTAAATCAATTTATTCTTCACAATTTGCCTGGATATTTTGAGCAAGTTCTACCTGAAATACGAAAGGTTGTATATGGTGGAAAACTTCTAACAAAACATGTGGCAAAAGAAAGCCAATTTTCATCATGATCTGAACAAGGTTAATATCTTATTTACTAATGGTTTAAACATGATTAGTGATGGCATCTACTGACACGAAGTATGTAGATACTGGAATCACTAAATGTTTATCACTGAGTAAGGATAAGATTGTTAATAACATGGGTAAAACTACAAAGGTAGTGGCTATTGCAGTGGGAGTTGTTTATTTATCTCATGATAAGAATAAACGATTGATTATGAGAAATTGTCTTTACGTACGTTTCATAGAAAGAATTTAATTTCGGTTTCTATGCATTAACAGATGGATACTTCATTTCATTTAAATGACAAGGTCATAGTAATGAGGAATGAGGCTATAATCCGTTAAAGTATGTTGGTGGATAAAAAGTATACTCTTGAATCATGTACATCCCACAGATGCAATAAATAGTAATTAAATAATGCATCTTCTAATATTAAGAGAAATGAACCTTCGGAAATGAACTAAACATACATTTGGCGTCTATGACTAATTCATTTTACTTAAGTAGGATTCAAAAGTTGATAGCCGATAGATCGTAAGGTTTATCTGAAGTGGAAACTATCGGACTTGCGAGTCTTGCTTGGAAGTAAAAATGATTAACTGCCTTTTCAAGGCTGTGGGGTGTAGAGCCAAAGATATATATGTTGGAATTAGTTCATTCTGATTCAAGCAAACCTAACAATATCCAAGCGAGAGGTGGTTATGAATATTCAAAGATTATTCTGGGAACCGATATATTTATTTGATGCACTGCATGTCTAAGTTCTTGGATTAATTCAAGATTTGTAAGGCTGGTACAGTGAGCGTCATGGAAAATATATCATGTCATTACGATTCAATCGTGATGATGAAGACCTTTTAGGATAGTTAGGAACTAATAATCAGAAGTTGAGATTAAATCTCAAGTTGACTACACCGAGCATGCCCCAGCTGAATGGTGTGATGGAAAGAAGGAATAAGCCTCTTATGGTTATGATTAGATAGATGATGAATTATTTGGAATAATTAAATTCATTTTATGGATATGCCCTAGATACAGTAATTCGTGAAACGTTTGTCTGTATATGGGATATTCTAGAAAAATGGATAGTGATTTATTTAGTCCAAAAGATCGAAGGGTAATTGTTAACACAATAACCAGTTTTTGGAAAAGGACTATATAATAAATCACAAGCCCATGTATAAGTTGTTCTAAAGGAAGTGAGAGGAAAACACTAAGTATAAGTACCAAGTGTACAAGAGGATATACCACAAGGTAAACTGCAACGCGTGTCACTTCTGATACACAATTACATGTAGTGCCTTGTCGTAGTGGGAGGGTTGTGTGACAACTCATAAATATATGTTTGGGAGAGTCGTGAGACTTGATCCCTAGTGAACATGGTATTATCCCACGGATACGACATAGCACTACAAGATTAAAATGCGGAATCTTAGTAAGTTGCAATATATGTTGAAATAGAATCTACGGATTCTATATTAAGTCTGGGAACTTGTATGACCACTAAATGATGTAAAAGCCATTGCAAGTGGTCAAGGGAAATAAAAGAGGATCATACGGAAAGGTGAAAATCTTGGAAGCAAAGCTTGTTGCGAAAAGATGTACTCAGAAAAAAATGGTTCGATTATGAGCAAACATGTTCGCTGGTAGCTATGCTTATGTTGATCCAGATTCTTTTATTTATTGCTGCTCATATTAAATTATGAGGGACAACAAATAGATGTCAAGACAGCTTTCCTGATTGGAAGTCTTGAGGAAAACATCTATGTGAAGCAACCAGAGTAATTCATTGCAAAGTACTAATAGCATTTTGATAGTAAGCTTAAAAGTGTCCAGCGATGGACTAAAGCAAGCTTTAAGATCGTGAAGCATCTGTTTTGATTAGATAATCCAGTGGCATGGATTTAAATCAATTAGCGGATGAGTCTTGTGTGTTGTAAAGAGTGACGGAAACGTAGTGGTGTTTCTTGCACTATACGTATATAGTATCTTGCTCATTGGAGACAATGAAAGAGTATTATCGGGCGTATAGGTACGATTAATAAAGCGGTAGTGATGAAGGACTTAAGAAAGGCAAAATACATCCTTTTGATCACGGTAATACGGATCACAAGAAAGGATGTTATGCTTATCTCAAGTTTCATAAAATGATACAGTCCATACTCGTTTAGCATGTAAATTTATCTAAGTGAATGTGTCTTTGAAACACAAGAAGAAGATATAGTAGATGAAAGTGGTTCCTTATGCTTCGGCGAATAAGGAAGCTTAATCTAAAGAATGCTATGAACGAAGTTGGATATCTGTGTTGCTGAACGCATGAACAGAAGGTATCAACATAACCCGGAACAAGAATGATGAACTGTAGTAAGACATATATAAAGTGCCTGAGAAGGACTGGAAATTATATGTGGATTTACTAAACAGATTCACTGCTTCTTGTGGATTACGTAGATTCGGATTTTTTAGTCAGATTGGACGGCAGTAAATTCTCCTCAAAGGTTATGTATTTAATCTTAGGAAGTAGAGTCATAATGTGGAGGAGTGTTATATAGAAATATATTTCAGACTCCGGACTCCATCATGGAAAGATGATGAATTGGAGCCTATGAGGCAGCCAAAGTATCTATATGACTCTAGAGACTTCATGATGGACTTTGAAGTGTTTCTAAGTTTGCCCAAGGTAATCACAATTTACATTGATGATATTGGTGCAGTTGCAAACTTGAAGAAATCACAAGTCCATAAGGCAATTAAACACATGGAGCGCGAGTACCACCTGTTACGAGAAATCGTATGATGAGGCGAAGGTTGTTGTCGCCTAGATTGCATCGGATGATGACCTAGTAAACCATTTACAAGGACCTTAAGGCGAGAGCTTTTAATGATCGTGTAAGTGGGAGTACGAATCAGATGTATGGCAAAAGACATGACAGCATAGTCTTTTAGTATAAGTGGGAGATTGTTGGATTGTATACTAAAAGTCTAGCTTTAGTATGAACAATGTCATAACAATATTTGAAATGAGAATCATTGATCAAATGATTGCATCTTATAATTTATTTTATATGGATGATGCAATAGTCCAAATACTTTATACTGTAGATAATATGTTGTGCGACAACACGCGGAAGATCATATTATCGGTTTCCTTATAAAGTATAAACAGATGCTCACAACTGAGATAAACGGGGACTCTCTATCGGTATGGTTGTAGTGTGGTTTGGTATTAGCTTGTCTTGGCTATAGAATCACATTAGTGCACTTGTGTGTATTGAGCAGGACCGCCGGAGATCGTTCGACTTATACTGACTTATAGAAGAACTTGATCTCTGTTATTATGGAAGTTCATGCTCTTAATCCCTATACAATAACCTCGACACGTAGGGCAGTATGTATTTCTTTGATTCATCAATGGGTGAGATTTATAAGTATTAAATCAACAAACTCGGTGAGTTGGGAAGTAGTGTTGTATCTATGGTGTGCTGTTGATTGTAGAAGGAATCCATGTCCGACATAGGTTGATGATGTCCCCTTGAGGAGCTCATAAGGTTTATCATGTAAATCTTGCAAGTGGATTAATTTCCGGCATGATAATAAGGTTGAGTGGTACTACTCTCGGATAAGATATTAATTAATTTGAGTTGTCAGTAACTTAATTAATTAATGGGCATTGTATATCTTAAACATGGGGAGACTGTCGGGCTTATAATAAGAAGGAGCCCAGAACATAATTTTGGGATTGGACGGGTAGTGCAGTAATAATATTTTAGTGGACTATATTATTATTATTGGATTTAATTAAAAGATTTGGGCTAAGCTTGGTTAATTAAGTTCAATTGAGGCCCAGCCCAATTTCTCCTCCTGGTCCCTGCTGTAGCCCAATATATAAGTGAACTCAGCTTCCTGGAACCCTCAGATTATTCCTGCGCCTCTTTTGGTGAGAGAAGGGAAGAGAAGCAGATTGAGAGATCCTGCAGACTGTTGCCCACACAACAGCAGGATCACACTTGGGACATACAGCAGAAGATCGAGAGGTGGTTCTCTGCAACGATCAACCTCTACACCAACCCAGAAGTACGGTAAACAGTTTAATTGCTTCCGCTGTTTTTTATTTATCTTTTATCCTAACTATCACGTTTGAACCACACGATCCAATTGCCAACAGGTTCGACCTCCCCTGTTTGGTTCGACCTGTTTGGGAGGTCGAACCGCGCTTCGGGAACTTACCAAATCCGTATTTTCGAGGCCTAAACGCGTGTGATCACTTGAAAAGCCCATTCCAAGCCTAGGAGACGTGATTACAAGTATAAAAGGAGGTCTATACAGCCCCAAAAAGAAGAGGAACACAACACAATACAAAAGAGGAGAAGAGAGGCCACAACATACAAGGGGGATCACCCCCCAACCATCATCCTTTTCTCCATCCATCCATCACTTTGAAGATTCGTTTGTGGAATCAAGGGGAGAATTAAGAGGAGAATTCAAGAGTGAGAAGGACGCGATGACGCCACATCTAGGGTTTATTCGTTTCCTAATTTATCTTGTATTTTCCGGACATCCGGGTAAGATCTATCCAACACCCATGTGTGTTTCCTACAACACCATGGGCTAGAGCTTTTTGGTAGAACTGGGGTTGTGAAAGTTTTATCTAGTTAATTGAACTTCGATGTGTATACTCCGTACAACACTACTTGTGGTTTATTTTATATAAGATTGTACCTTTTTAATCCATACTCATAGTCGTTTTGTGCATCAATAATCGTTGTGTAGAGTCTGAATACATAACATGGTTATTGGTTGAGTGCGTTCATTGTTGAGCAGGGTTTTAAGTTATAATTCTAAGTGAAGTGATTCCGAAGTCTTATTAGAACTATCTTATATGAATACTTATTAATTGAATTGAATTCGAGTTAATAAGTAGGATAAAGAGGATAATTTTATAGTACCTATAAAGGGAGATCATATCAGGTTAGAGTACCAATCGTAGGGGAAAATAATTGATACTGATAGTACCTAGAAAGGGGGTGAAATTATATCTCTTGCTCCGAGGTTATTCACACGTGTTACACGCATGTTTACTTGTGTCTATAGAGTAGATATGCATGGTTTAGTGATGCATCCATATTCCACAAGGCAGAGTCGGACATCGACAAATGGAAGGGAAGTTAATGAGTAAAACTGGATTTTCCTAGAGCTACCTATTCTCCTACTTGATCCACTTTCGTATTCTTCGAGTGATACTTTATTTTATTTATTATTTTAATTATTTGTTTAGTAGTTGTTAATTAAATCCATCAAACCTTATTGCCTTGTCTTAATTAATTTAGATAATAATTAAATTAATAATACGCCGTCCTTTGGGTTCGATATTCACTTGGTCACCTTTCGAGACTACAATTGATATCCTTCATACTTGGGGATTAATTGTGTGTTGAGAAAACGCTCATCAATGCACAAAATACTGTGAGTATGAATTTAAAAAAGTACAATCTTATATAAAATAAACCACAAGTAGTGTTGTACGGAGTTTACACATGGAAATTCAATTAACTCATAAAACTTACATAACCCTAGAACTACCAAAGTGGCTCTAGCCCATAATTGATCTAGGAACAATCATGGTTAATTGGTATAATCTTACTTGACTCACCAGATGAACCTCTCTTCACGACTCCTTTTGATGATGGTAGGGTTTCGGTGGTGGATGGATGATGAGTGATTTGTGTCTCCTGCGAAAGATCTTCTTTTATACTTGTAAACTCTCCTTACGGGCCTTGGATGGGTTTCTTGAGCGAACACACGCATTAAAGGTGTAAAAATACAAATATGGTAAATTTCTGCGCCTCAATTCGACCAATAGGCCAGGTCGAATCACTCTAAGCTGGTCGAACTCCAGGTCGAATCGACCAGTAAATTGGTTGCGGGTCCCGGATTCAACCAGAATCCTAGTCGAATCACATACTCCTTGGTCGAACTGTAGCTACTTCCCTTCAGGCTTCTGGTTCGACCATGGTTCGACCAAATAGCTTGGTCGAGCGACAATATCGTGGTCAAACGGCACTCCAGGCACTTACTCTCCATCGGTTCAACCACAGGTGCTGGTCGAACCATCTCCTTCATGGTCGAACCATGCCCCTGCCTGGTCGAATCGCAGCTCTGAATCTCCCTTTTTTTGGATCCGATCACTTCTAACTCGTTTTCCTTCGAAAATCAACTCAAATAGCCTTAAAGACACCTAATTTATGACTTTCCACCATATATATTGATTCATATCGAATTACAACCATCTAACACACATTTATTACACGAATCCGGGCTCGAAACACGTGAATTTACACACTTATCAGCCTACATAATTAAATTACATCTAAAAGGCTCACTTTTCAAGTTCCATCAGAGTACATTACATGTATTACTTTTGAAGAGTGGCCCACATGTCATTTATGAGTTAAAGATGGATTAAAGATCTAGCCCACATATCAGGAATTGATATTGTGTCTGACGATTCAACATTAAAATAATAGTGATATATGTTAACCAAATATATTTTTCTGACGATTGAACATACTTGAAAAAAATAAAATAAATATTAAATAAGTGAACCAGACATATCTATCCGACTTTATACATGGACAAATATTTTATGAATTTTTTATTAAATTGAGAATTGCGTCAACTGGACATAGCACATAGATATAAATTAACATCTTAAAATGGGTAGCACCGGACATACAATAATTAAATTAAAGACTAAAAATTATTTCCACTAGACATAGCACATTTATATAAATTGACACCTTGAAATGGGTAGCACCGAACATACAACAATTAAATAAAAATTTGAGAATTGTTTCCTCCGGATATAGCACATGTTAATAAATTAACATCTGAAAATTGGCATGTTAAATTCTTTGTGCTAGACATAGCACATCATGACCTATGATGTTGCTCCAAATACAATGTCATCAACATAAATTTGAGCAATAAAAAAGCCATCAGATTAATGCTTAATGAACAGAGTTCTACCAGCCTCACCTCTAATGAACCCAAACTGAAGTAAAAAATCAATTAGTCTACCATACTATGCTCTAGGAGTATCAACGGCGACGGAGGGAGTATCATTTTATATTAATATGTTATCGACAGAAATAAGTTATACCAATTTAAAGGGCTATATAGATGCAGGCGGTCCAGGCTCTTTTGATATAATTAACTGAATTGCACAATTAGGCCCGTTCCAAAGGATAATCCAACTTTTAAATAAATATAATTATAATTTATTTTTTTTCTATTACATGTCCCCATCTCACAAGATACACAGTGACACACAATATTCTTTTCTTTTTTTTCATGTCACATGCACATCAATAGGACATTAAATTAAAAAAATATTAGGATAATTGCAATGGCCTAATTTTTAATGTTGTATATATCTGTAGTAACCACCCCCAACTAAATTTATGACGTGCTTTTAATGTAGGCTTGGTTTATGGGTGGAGCTGCTTGATACTTGTGTTTTCTTGCACTATCAATCTGAAAAATTTTACTTTTAAATTGAAAGAAAGTGTAAATGACGATTGTTGCCAAAATTTGATTTTATTTAATCGCCCACATATTTAAATTACATCTAAAAGGCTCACTTTTCAAGTTCCATCAGAGTACATTACATGTATTAATTTTGAAGAGTAGCCCACATGTGATTTATGAGTTAAAGATGGATTAAAGATTTGGCCCACATGTCAGGAATTGATATTGTGTCTGACGATTCAATATTAAAATATAATGATATATGTTAACCAGACATATTTGTCTGACGATTGAACATACTTGAAATAATAAAATAACTATTAATATGTTAACCGGACATATCTACCCAACTTTATACATGGAAAAATATTTTATAAAAATTTTAATTAATTGAGAATTGCGTCAACCAGACATAGCACATATATATAAATTAACACCTTAAAATAGGTAGCACCGAACATACAACAATTAAATTAAACACTAAGAATTATTTTCACTAGACATAGCACATTTATATAAATGACACCTTGAAATGGGTAGCACCGAACATACAACAATTAAATAAAATTTGAGAATTGTTTCCTCCGGATATAGCACATGTTAATAAATTGGCATCTGAAAATTGGCATGTTAAATTCTTTGTGCTAGACGTACCTCAAATTAATAAAAAATTGAAAGTAATTTCCACTAGAAAACGTGCATTTTAATGAAAAAATGAAAAAAAATTTCAGACATAGTGCATTTTAAATGAGGAATTCCACTGAAAAATTTAAACATCACTAGACATATTCCAGTTAAGCTCAGATATTAAAAAATCTCGACCGAATAAAATTTTGACCAAATTATTAAAATAAAGATACCAGAAATTAATTTAATCTTGAGCACAATATTAAACCATGTATCCACCGGACAATCACTTCATTTATGAAGTGCAAACATAGTTAATGAACTCTCTTACCTGTTACACCAACCCATGTCCCATAAACATTTACTAACCCAACAATATCAAGTTTTATACCAAGAATTGAGAATCATACCAGCCATATACTACCATTTTGTTAGAAGAAAATGTAGAACAATCAGCCCCATGATCCCCACCATTGTTGGGCAATCTCTGATAAGTTAGATCAACAGTACACGTTCCCATTTTAATTTTTTGTTGGCTTAAATTTGTAGGGCTTTACGGATGAAGTTGCGTATTGTTTAAGATTTGGGGTTTTAAGGATCTCGTTATGGTTTTATGGTTATTTATATATTTGATGATATAGGCTTTATAAGGGTAGAGTAGCAAAGGTTTAGTCAAGTATTGTTACAAATATAAGATGAATTTTTGAGTAAGAATTGTAAGAGTGTAATCATGTCCGGCTGAAAATGTGAGAGGGCGAGGAGTTAAAAAGGAGTTTAGTAATATCCAAAGAAGAAGGTGCAATACCTTCTGGTCTCTATACTACCTATATGGAAATGAACAGTCTTGAAGTTTCATTTTGAATTTACATTAAAAGAAAATAAAATATTAAGGTCTAGTGTCAAATAAAGTAGACTATACATCAATGTAATAGTGGTTAAGATAAGCCATTGGCATCCTTTTGGCAGAATATTAGATCATGTGAAAATGCGCTTGATCAATTGAAAATGCAGTAGATTTTTCTATTTTCTGTAATTAAGTGGAGTAATTAACAACCTAATAAATGAAAGATTCAGCAAAAAAAATTTCAAAAAAGCAAACCCCTTGGATCCACTTGAAGCCACCAGATTTTCTCACGTCACTCCTCATGAAATTATCACTCTCACAAATCATCCTCAAAATCACTAGCATTAGCCTGATGGCCAGATCCGCCACGTGGTGAACATATCCGGCATGTTGGTAACTCTAACTCCCTTCTCTTTGCACTTGATCAAATTAACCTTATCTAATCTGCTAAAACTCGAAATAATTTTCAATTTCAGCAGAGCATCAGTCAGCTCAATATCAGCCCTCGCGGTGATTTTCTAGTGAACCTGCACTGTTTCGTTATGTAGCAGATGATGATGGGTGGTATGATTACAGAAATTATACTTGACACCTGTATAGAGGCAAAAAATAGGGTACACTATTACACTGAGTAGAAGAGTACGAAATATTAGACTATATAAATAACAATAGAGAATTCACTTGTAATTATATACTTGTTTTTAGATCTGAAAGGAAAATTAATAAACGTTAGGACATGAAAATCCGGCGTCTAATTAATAATTTATCTAAATCCAGACAGTTGCTAAAATAGGTTGTATGGCGGTTTTCGTACAGTTAATGTAATTTTTATTAATTATTAATATGTGTCTAATGAGGTAATAGTGTTTGATGTGTAACTATTAATTTATATTACAAATGTCTGACTTTCTCATGTCGTAGATGTGTAATTATTATAATTATTTTCATTGCCCGGTGACCTATAAACTGTTAGTTGTGTAATATCTATTTATGACACTGTTTTCTCAATCAAATGGAAAATTTCGTTTGCTCAAAAGTCTCGAGACTCCTTAATTATATAATAATGTGATAAAAATCTATAAACCCTAATGCACTCCTAAAATACTGCTACTCACTAATACCAAAAAGGAAAGAAATTAAACCCTAAGGACCTAAATAAAAACATAACTAAAATAAATAAGCTCAACCCATGAATAATGGGTTCAAGCTCTAAACATAAATCTAATTAAAATAGATAAGGTCAGCCCATAGATAGTGGACCTAAGCCCGATCCCGTCGACGGTAAACATTAATTTTGCTTCATATCAATTCCATCGTTCTTCGAAATAACCTTATCCTCAATGTTACAGTCAGGCAACCACTATAGAGCAAACATGAAACCCCCGCCCCTCCATAAAAAGATCATCTTACTCTTCCATTAGCTCTTTCCCCATTACCTCGCAATACTCATACTATTGGAGGTCCAACTCCTCGTCCTCCTTAGGCAATAACACCCTCAATTGTTTGAATGGGCAGTCATGCCCAGGTGTAAAGAGTTTCTTACACCTAAAGCATAGGCTTTTCGCTCTCAAGTCCTCCAAGACTCTCGGTGGAAGCTGAGTAAATCTAGAATTGGTAGTAGAGTGCCCGGACAGCCGTCACCTTGCAATACTCGCATTGTTGGAGGTCCAACTCATCGTCCTCCTCAACTAACAACACTCTCAATTGTTTGAACAGGTAGTCATGACTAGGTGTAAAGGTTTCTTACACCTAAGGCACAGTCCTTTCACTCTGAAGTCCTCCAAGACTCTTGATGGAAGCCAAGTAAATCTAAAACGGGTAGTAGACTGCCCAGACAACCTTAATTTCATCACGGACATCCCTGAATTTGTCCTCGGGAGGTTCATAGCTGGCTTAAAGAAACTACCGATTGATCCCTGCGCACTGCCATGGTCTAAAGGCTTAAAAGAATTACCAACGAACTCTTTTTGGTTATCACTGACTGCTAAACCAAAATTTTTTGTAACCGATTGAGAAAAATTGATCACTTGTTGCAAGGGGTTTCTATCACTTCATAATGTTTATCCTTCATCTTGCATAGAAAGATTATCCTGAACATCCCTAACTAGTTCTCCTGGTTGCTTGACTCTTGACAAACGTTCGAACATGCTGCCCTAATCTGTGTGTCGAAATGGGCCACTAGCGCCTGTGTGAACTCTCCCTATGATATTTCAAGCTTCCTCGCCTTCATCTATGCCAACCCGTGCAAGGCAAACCCGTCCATGTCAACTCCAGTTGCTGCCACCTTCCTTTGTGGTGGGGGTACTGTTCACTATTTCCGTACACTAAAATTGTATCCTCAAGTGTAAAGAATCAATTGTAGTTCAGCGTGTGATCAAATAAAATATCGAACGCAGAGGATAGCAAACTATTAATTTCACTACTATTAAATTAATCAAGATAAGTAACCAATTCCAATTTTCGAGAATAATCTATTAAACTAATAATTGCAAAAAATTAAATAAGAATTAAAATGAACATATTCAAGTGGAAATAACACGAGTGTTTCAAGAGAGAAGACAAGATAGCTCTAGGAAATCCAGTTTAAATTTGTCAAATTAAATCACTAGACAATCAGTTAGAATTCCTGCAGATTTTATGAAAGCATTAACTTAAATATGCTAAGTCTCTTTTTCAAGTAAACTTCACACATAAATTTGGTTTAACCCCTCAGATGCAGAAGAATAATTCTTACTCCCTTTATAGGTACTTCATGCCACATTCCATCAAAAGTTAGAGCATTAGACTTTCCTTTATAAATACTTAAGAAATAAATTTCGATTCCCACTTAATAATCTAAGAAACCAAATCCTATAGACGATAATTAAAGATATTTTAAATGTCTAATATTAATTATTCTAATGAATAAAGGTTATATGATTAAATCTCCTCTACTTTTAACAGATAAACAAATATTATTTCCCATGACACAAGCAACAATCATAAACATGCATGAGACAATGATATATATATGAATGTGGACAAATCATAAAAGAAGAAAATATAAGTTTGAGTCAAAGCATTAATAAAGGAATAAATATAATGCAGAAATCCATAACCTAGTTAGCTAGTTCATCAATTCAAAATATCACAATACCCCTAAAAAGTCAATAAAGTTGGTCAAAAAATAACTTTTCATAAACTTCTTATCTACAGTGCCGGTGAACATAAGTCCGGGACGGAGGAAAGTAATTGATAATAAATATGGAAAGTATTATTATTAGAATACAAAATGTAGAATTAGAATTGTAATAAATTATTATCATTCTTAAATGTTCAATTAATGAGCTAAATAATCAAAAAACAATTCTTTCAAAAAAATCCCTTAAAACTTCATCCAAAATAAATAATGGTCCCTAAATTAATCAATTTAGGTAACGTTATTGGCGTTAAAAAGTTAAAAGTGGTTTTCTTTTACTATTATATATTAATATTAATTTAATGGAATTGCAATTCATATAAAGTACCAAAAGACATTTAAACTTTTTTAAATACATATGAAGAGGTTTCCATTATTTTAAATATATTGAAAACTTCAATCAACATAACGTTAATTTTAAAGGACATAGCATTTTGATAAATTGTAATTCACAAAATTGAAGGCTATCCTTTGACTATTAATACTATTTAAATTTAAATTGTCATTACATAAAATTGAAGGCTTAAAAGTTATCCTTGTAACTACAAATCTTATACCAATCTATAATTCTAAGAAGTTTTTCTATAATATTACAACTTTAAAACAAAAATCACATGAGTAGCATAGAGGGGAGAGAGATAAAAAAAAATCAAAGAAATACCACTCCCGCTAGATCTGATGAGATCAACACTTCTGAAAGTGTAGAAAGCTTCAATGTCAATTTACAAGTCACACTTCTTCATCACCTCTAGCTCACATAACTCCATCAATGGAATCAAAGCTACAAAACAAACACAAACTTCAGAAAATATGAAAAATAAAATACATAACTCAATTAATAGAAGAAGAAAAATGTGAAAGAAAGAGCATATTCTTTTTAACTAGGAAGATTGAAAAAATCATCTTGTAAAGCTCACAAATCATTTCTTCGAACACATTGACTTCCCCTAAAAGCTGATCCCTCACAATTGCGCTCAAATGCGTGCAGTTGTGGGACAAAATCACACAACAAAACAACAAATAGGAAGAAGAAATACACTACCATTTACTAATATTAAGATCGTAAAATATTAAAATCTTTTACAATCACATCTTTATGATTAATAATTCCGCATAACCCTTTTCTCCCCAAATAAAGCCAATAAAACCCCTCCAACAAACGTAGAACATACACATTATATGTTTTTATTTATTTTAATTTTTAATGAAAAAGAAAAAATATTATTATTCTTTACCAGCTGGGGTGGTGACCGGAAAAGAGTGTCGTTCAATACGCCAACGGACTTGTCCAGAGATAGACTACAAGTTGAGATCAACATGGCCGTATGGTAAACACAGCCCTATATTTTAAATTCCAATCGAGTTTTGAATAGTGACTTATTGTCCAGATTTGTGAAAGATGTAGGAGAGAAATAGGAATAGAAACATATGTAGAAATTAAAAACATGGAGGAGAGAAAGAAAGAGAAACTCACATATATAATCTATTCGCAGAAAAATCTCCATGGCTTTAGGGCATTGGTGGCGAGTCTTCGAGAAGATAGTATCGGCGGTTTCAAAGTAGGAGAGAGAAACACGTGTTTAATATGGAGGAAAGAAAGAGAGATGGAGAAATTGAATTTCGATTGTGAGATTGTGAAAGGAATGTTTCACTTTATCAATCAAAAAGTAAAATAAAGAAAAAATTTAAATTAGAAAATAAAAATAATAATAATAATAATAATAATCTAAATATAGAAAGTGCTCAAAAGACTCCCACCATGACATCTCACCGAGAAGACATAGAAGCATGTCAACTCATCCAAAAAAAACTATCATATAGATGTCTTTAGATATTAATTCAAATATACTTAACTCAAAAGTCATTACTCAACGTTAAGAAGTTTACTCGAAACTTAAAAATTACTTAATTTTAACTTGAAATGATAACTTTTAAAATTAGGATTTCAAAATTTGAGTTAAGCAATGAGTAAATGTTTTAAGTTAAAAACATTTTTAGTCAATAAACCTTCGATTTAATGTTTCAAAATATAATTTCGAGTAATGGATTGCGAGTCAAACCAAAATATGTGAGAAAAAATTTTGAGTTAAGTACTTTGATGATAGTGAAAATTCATGTATTTTTTTATCCGATTTGATACTTCTTTGAGTGTGTAATTGCTATTATTTGCACAAATCTTATAACTTTGAGAATGATTATTAACTAAAAGGTGCTTGAGAGGTATTGTGTTCAGGGGCGGATCCAGGAAATTAATTTTAACTCGAAATGATAACATTTAAAATTAGGATTTCAAAATTTGAGTTAAGCAATGAGTTAATGTTTTAAGTTAAAAACATTTTCAGTCAATAGACCTTCGAGTTAATGTTTCGAAATATAATTTCAAGTAATGGATTGCGAGTCAAACCAAAATATGTGAGACAAAATTTTGAGTTAAGTGCTTTGATGATAGTGAAAATTCATGTATTTTTTTATCCGATTTGATACCTCTTTGAGTGTGTAATTGCTATTATTTGCACAAATCTTATAACTTTGAGAATGATTATTAACTAAAAGGTGCTTGAGAGGTATTGTGTTTAGGGGCATGATGAGTATGTAAATTCACTAGTTTCGAGCCCGGATTCGTGTGTTTATGGTGTAATAAATGGTTGTAATTCGATGTGAATCGGTATACATAGTGGAAAGTCATGAATCAGGTGTCTACAAGGCTATTTGAGCTAATTTTCGATGGAAACGAGTTGGAAGTGATCGAATCCAGAAAGAGGAAGAAACAGGTGTGCGATTCAACACACAGGGGTCGGATTCGACCAAGAAGGATAGAGTTCGACCAGTACTTCTGGTCGAACTAAGAGCGGAAAAGTGCCATTCGACCATGACAAGGAAGTTTGAACAAATCACTTGGTCGAACCGTGGTCGAACTAAAAGCCTAAATAGAAGCAGTGTCGGTTCGACCAGGAAGTATTCAGTTCGACCAATACTCTGGTCAAATTCAGAATCAGAGGCCAAGTTACAGATGGATTCGACCTGGGATTCGACCTGTAGGGAATAGTTCGACCAACTTATTTGGTCGAATTGATGTCCGAAAACTTATCAAATTTGTATTTTTACACCTTCAGTGCATGTGTTCGCTCAAAAAGCCCATCCAAGGACCGTAAGGAGAGTTTACAAGTATAAACGAAGAGCTTTCATAGGAGAATAAGGAGAGCATTCATCATCCATCCTTCACCAAGACCTACCACTATCCGAAGGAGTCATGAAAAAAGATTCGTCTGGCGAGTCAAGTAAGATCATACCAACTAGCCATGATTGTTCCTAGATCAATCATGGGCTAAAACCGCTGCGGTAGTTCTAGGGTTATGAAATTTTTATGAGTTAATTGAATTTCCATGTGTAAACTCCGTACAACACTACTTGTCGTTTATTCTATATAAGATTGTGCCTTTTTAATTCATACTCACGGTCGTTTTGTGCATCTTTAACTGTTATGTAAAGTCTGAATACATCTCTTGGTTATTGATTGAGTGCGTTCACCGCTGAGCAGGATTGCATGTTATAATTCTAAGTGAAGGGATTCCGAAGTCTTATTAGAACTATTTTATATAGATACTTGTTAATTGAATTTTATTCGGGTTAATATGTAGGATAAAGAGTATAACTCTATAGTACCTAAAAAGGGAGATCAAATCGGGTTAGAGTACTAAGTGCATGGGAAATAATTGATTATGATAGTACTAGAAAGGGGGGTGAAGTATATCTCTTGCTCCGAGGATATTCGCACGTGTCATATGCTTGCTTACTTGTGTCTATGGAGTACGCTTGCATGGTTTAGTGATGCATCCATAAACCACAAGGCAGAGCCTGACATCAACACATAGAAAGAAAATTAATAAGTAAAACTGAATTACCTGATGAACTACTCTATTAATTACTTGATCACAATCGAAATTTATCTTTTGCTTGTTATTTATCTTGCTATTTCAATTATAGGTTATTTAATTTCATAATCAAACCAAATCCAATTTACCAACATAATCTTAGTTGATTAGAATATAATAAAATTGATAATAATCTGTTCCTTAGGTTCGATAATCACTTGATCGCCTATCGAGACTACAATTGATATCCTTATACTTGAGGATTAATTTGTGTGTTGAGAAAACACTCATCAAGTTCTTGGCGCCGTTGCCGGGGATGGCATTAATTATCCATTGATTATTTCTTATTTAATTGAGATTATTATTCTTGTTTTTTATTTCTAATACTTATTTTTCTTAGGTGTATGCTCACAAGATCAAAGAAAGGTGAATTAGAGCCATATAATCCATAGATCGGAGCATCGTCAAGGAAGAAAAAGAAGAAGAATAAGAACAAGAAAGTTGACCCAACTAAAGCTCTTGATTTAGGAGTTGAAGTTGACGTGCTAAATCTGCAAATGATTGAAGCTGCAACCGAAGTTAATTTGGACGTAGAAGCAATCAACATGGCGGCAGATCCTGATACACTTTCCATCCGAGAAGCCTTTAAGAACAATGGAACAAGCAATGCAGGGTTGTTAGGAGCAAGAGGAACTGGAGCTGATTTTGATTTACACCCTACTCTTATTACCATGATTGAAAGGAGTCCCTTCTCTGGGGTTACATTCGAAGATCCTCAGTAACATCTGAATAAGTTTGTTGGGTATGCAAGCACACAAAAAGATGTAGGAGCTCATGAGGATGCGAGGAAGATTATACTATTTAAGTTCTCGCTTAATGAAAAAGCGAGAGATTGGTACGATAATCTTGATGCTGCTGAATGTGATACATGGGAGAAGTTGAAAGTGAAATTCTTGGAGCGATACATGCCACCTTCAAAGGTGTTCAAGATGAAGCAAGAAATCAATCAATTTTCTATCCATGGCAATGAGAAGTTTCATGAAGCTTGAGACAGGTTCAAGGACATGCTTCGGAAGTGTCCTTAGTATGGGCTATCTAAAGCTCAATATATCAGTATTTTCTACAATGGGTTGGACTGCGATTTTCGTGTTTTACTTGATGCTTCTTCTAATGGAGCATTGCTGACGAAGTCACCCAATGAGGCTGAAAGGCTTTTTGAAGATATTTTGATAAATTCTAGAGATTGGCCGACTGATAGATTGAGAGGCACTTATGTCCTTGGTAAAGTAGCACAGGTTGAGCATACTATGGTGAAGTCAGGAAGAGATGATGAGATCGTCTCTAGCTTGACTAACATTAGCAAGCTACTAGAGTCTCAGCAAAAGCAGATCACATATTTAACTCAGGGACTACCAATAATGCAGCAGGATGGTGGCTATGAAGGAGCTAGCTAAGAGGAGAATGAGGAGGAAAATTACCCCATGGGTCAAAGTTCAAGGAACTAAGTACCCAAATCAAGGAAACCAGAACTATCAAGGGAACTACAACAATCGTGATCCCCCGGGTGGTTATCAACAACCAAGGAGGCTAGAGTTTTCATGGAGCAATCCGAATAATGCGATGCAGCCTCCTATCAGTGTTGATCCGGGAGCTAAAGTAGAAGAAGGGAAGCCTGGCTTTGAGGATACTGTGAACAAATACATGGCGAGGAATGATGCAAGAGTAGACCGTCTTGAGGCCAAGCTAGAGAAGAAGATTGATGATCACCATAAGGATTTGTCTACATAAGTAAAGGACCTTACGTTGTTAATGGGGAAGATGGCTAGAAATGTGAACAAATTGACTCAAACTATAGAGAAAGGAAAGCTCCCGTCTCAAAGTATTGAGAATCCAAAGTCTTGTCACGCTATTATACTGAGGTCTGGAACGCAGTATGAGGGACCGATGAAACTAGAATTGAATTCTGAAGTGTCAGAAGCCCGATTCGACCCTGATTCCACCAAACATGCAGGTCTAACTGAACAAGGGAGGTCGAACATGGCACCTGGGCAACGTTCGGAGGAGTCAGAAGGTTAGTTCGACTAAAAATAGATTGATTCGACCAGAGCCTCTAGTCGAACTGAGGTCGAACTCCCCATAGATTGATTCGACCAGAGCATTCTGCCCGATTCGACCACGGTCGCTTGGATTCGACCAACCCCGTTGGTCAAACCATGGTCGAATCCGACTGTACGAGGGAGAACGAACTTTCAGGTGTTCAGTTCGACCATTACTCACCGAGTTCGACCACCTACCCAGGTGGAACTCAGGTCGAACTCTCCTGTTCTGCGCCATTTTCTGCGTTGAATGCTCCGCATGATGTTGATGCGACTTCAGTACCTTCTAAAGAGCAAAATACAGAGATTATAGCAGAAAAAAGTGGGAAAGAGTTAAGAGATTGAGAGCCGAAAAGGATAAAGCAGAGAAGGCTGAACGTGATGAATGGGGGATTACCAAAACAAAGATACCTCCGTCCTTTCCTCTCAAGCTAGTTAAGAAGGGATTGGAAGAGAAGTTCAAGAAGTTTTCACTAATCATAAATAAAATAAGCTTGAACATTCCTTTCTCTGAAGCAATATTGGAGATGTCGTATTATGCCCGCTTTCTGAAGGATATTCTTTTGAGGAAGAGAAGCTTGAACGGAATTGAGATGGTGAATTTATCAGAGAACTGCAGCTCGATCATTCAGAGGAAGCTGCTAGCTAAGCTTAAGGATCTGGGAAGCTTTACAATTTTATGTGAAATTGGAAAGGGGTCGGAACGTCTAGCCTTGTATGATCTTGGGGCAAGCATCAACTTGATGTTGTTGTCTACTTTTCAAAGTCTTTGTTTGGGAGAGTTAACCCCCATGACAGTTTCTCTACAACTAGTGGATAGGTAGACTTTTTCGAAGGGAGTGATCAAAGATGTTCTTGTCAAAGTAGAGAAGTTAGTCTTTCCTGTGGATTTTCTGGTGCTGGAGATGGAAGATGAAAAGGATAATGTCTCTCTTATTTTAGGGAGACCTTTCCTTGCTACTGCGGGAGCCATGATAGATGTGCAGAAGGGTGAGTTGTGGCTAAGGATGGATAAAAAAGTGGTCCTATTTAACCTTGACAAAGCAATGAAGATGCCAATGGAGATGCAATGTCACAGTATTGATATAGCAGAGGAGATTGTGAAGGAAGACATGTCTTTGATTCTGTCGAAGGATCCTTTAGAGACATGTTTGGCGGAGTCTCTTACTTTTCCCACTACTGAGCTTGATGAACTCTCCAATGAGGTATGTATTGAATTTTTTGAAAACTTACTTGCTTTGGGTGATGACAGGTATGAGTCGACAAGGACCAACATTGAAGAGGTCAAGTGGACTATGAAGTACTTGCCATTGGATCGAGAGAGTGCACCTCAAGAAGAGAAGAAAGAGAAGTTGAAACCGTTACTGGAACACTTGAAGTATGCCTACCTAGGTGACAATGAAAAATTTCCGATAATTGTATCTTATTTCCTTGATGATGATCAACTTGGGGAATTATTAGATGTGCTTAGAAAGTATAAATATGCGATTGGTTGGTCTCTTGATGATTTAAAGGGGATTAGTCCTTCCTATTGCATGCATAGAATAAGATTGTTAGATGAGGCCAAGAGTAGCATTCAGAATTAGCGGATGGTGAATCCCGCTATTCAAGAAGTGATTAGGAAGCAAATCCTAACGTGGCTAGATGCAGGAATTATTTATCCTATTAGTGATAGTCCCCATGTGAGTCTATTTCACGTTGTTGCTAAAAAGAGGGGCATGACTATAGTGAAAGCCGAAGATGGTGAGACTTTATCCACTAGAATTCCTACGGGATGGCGTGTGTGCATGGATTACAGGAAACTGAATGAAAATATATGCAAAGACCATTTTTCCCTTCTTTTCATGGATCAAATGCTTGATGGTCTTGCAGGGTATGAGTATTATTGTTTCTTGAATGGGTACTCGGGTTATAATCAAATCATGATTGCACTCGAGGATCAAGAAAAGACTACTTTTACTTGCACTTATGGAACTTTTGCCTTTAGAAAGATGCCTTTTGGATTATGTAATGCACCTGCTACATTTCAGCGTTGCATGATGGCCATATTTGATGGGTTGATAGAAAAGATCATGGAGGTGTTTATGGATGATTCCTCTGTATTTGGTTCCTCTTTTGATATTTGTTTATCTAACCTTGTTACTGTTTTGAAGAGATGCCAAGAAACTAATCTTGTCTTGAATTGGGAGAAGTTCCACTTCATGGTAAGAGATGGGATTATTCTTGGCCATCATATTTCGGCCAAGGGATTGCAGGTGGATAGAGCAAAGATGGTGACAATCGAGAAGCTTCCACCGCCTACTAATGAAAGGGGAGTGCGGTCTTTCCTTGGACATGCCAGTTTTTATAGAAGATTCATAAAAGACTTCTCAAAATACTCCAAGCCCTTATCTCATTTACTTGAAAATGATGTTTCTTTTGTTTTTGATAAAGAATGTCTAACAACTTTTCAGGTTTTGAAGGAGACGCTTATTACTGCACACATCTTGATCACACTGGATTGGACTCAGCCGTTTGTACTTATGTGTGATGCAAGTGATTTAGCACTTGGAGTGGTGCTTGGGCAGTTGAGGGAAAAGAAGTTCTGCGCCATTTACTATGCGAGTAAGACTTTTGATGCTACACAAAAGAACTACATGGTGACTGTAAAGGGGTTTCTAGCTGTGGTGTATGCATTCAAAAAGTTTCGACAGTATTTGGTTGGCATGAAGATGATAGTGTACACGGATCATTCTGCGATCCGGTACTTGATGGAGAAAAAGGAAACAAAGTCAAGGATCATTAGATGGATTCTTCTTCTGCAAGAATTTGATAAAAAGATCCAAGATAAGAAGGAACCGAGAATGTTTTGGCGGATCACCTATCAAGGTTGGAGATAAGGGAGCACTGTGATGATTCTTTCGATTACATTGAAGAGATGTTCCCTGATGAGAAGATAATGTCAGTGCTTGTTGAATGAGCTGAAAGAGCATGTGTTATGGTTGCGCAAGGGATGGATCCATGGTATGCGGATTATGTGAATTATATTTCCGTAGGTGAAATTCCTAAAGATCTCAACCGATATCAACTTGCGAAATTCAAGAGGGATGTTGAGACATTTATATGGTATGATCCATTTATCTATAAGATATGTACGGATTCCATTATCCGTAGGTGTGTGCCTGAGACGAAGATGGAGAGTGTACTTGATTTTTGTCATGCATAACCTAACGGGGGGCACTTCGGTTCTCAAAAGACTATAGCGAAAGTACTTCAATCTGCTCTTTATTAGCCGGCCTTGTTTAAAGATTGTGAAACTTATGTGGCGACATGCGATAGATGTCAAATGATGGGGAACATAAGTCGACAAGAGGAGATGCCACTTCAGCCAAGAATTGTTGTTGAGATCTTTGATGTATGGGGGATCGATTTTATGGGGCCTTTTCCCCCATCTAATGGATTTCTTTACATCCTTTTAGCAGTGTATTATGTTTCTAAGTGGGTGGAAGCCATTCCCACTCGCGTGAATGATTCAAGGACTATTTTATCTTTCTTGAAGAAACATATATTTGCCCGCTATGGAGTTCCTAGAGCACTAGTGAGTGGTGGAGGGTCTCACTTCGTCAATAAGCTTCTTGAAAAGGTGCTTAAGGATTATGGAGTCAAGCATAGGGTCACTACACCCTATCACCCTCAAGCGAATGGGCAAGCTGAAGTCTCCAACTGACAAGTGAAGCAAATTTTAGAGAAGGTAGTTGGAACCAATAGGAAGGATTGGGCTATGAAGCTTGATGATGTTTTATGGGGGTTCCAGACTATTTACAAGACGGTGTTAGATATGTCACCGTATCAAATTGTCTATGAAAAGCCGTGCCACTTACCCGTAGAGATTCAGAAAAAAGCTTTTTGAGCTTTGAGGAGTTTGAACTTGTCTAAGAAGGATCAAAAGGAATTGAGGTTGACTCATATTAATCAATTGGATGAGTTCAGGAATTGAGCTTACAAGAACTCGGAGATTTATAAGGAGAGAATGAAGAAATGGCATGATTCAAATATCTCATACAAGGAATTCAAGCAAGGTGATGAGGTATTACTTTTTAACTCTCGTTTGAAACTTTTTGCAGGAAAATTGAAATCAAAGTGGACGGGGTCGTTTATTATCCATAGAGCTTGTGGAGGGGGGAGTTTTGAGCTTATGGACAAAGATGGGGACATTATCGCGGCGAATGGGCATCGATTGAAGCATTACAAATTGTGGATGATGATTGCATCGTCTTTGAGGATACCTTGTACTAGATTGGTACCGTTGTACCTCTCCGACGTTAAACATGAGCGCCTGTTGGGGGCTTTCCCTCCCTTTTTTTGCTTTATTATTTCTTTTGTGTGGGTAAGACATTTTTATATTCGATGTGCTTAATTATTGGCAATTACATCTCTTTGCAAACTTAGTTTCACTATAGTTTCTACTAAGTTTGGGGGAGGGGTGTGATGTACTTACCTCATTGAAGCGCTGAGAGTATAATCTTTTCTTTGTAATGTTTGTTAGGGAAGTTGATTTTTTGCGCATATCAAAACTTTTATCGATTGCGGTGTGTCAATTTTTTGCAATTTACTTAATGTTTTGTGGTGTTTGGTTTTTTTTCGAGTATTATATGTGGAGTTACTCAGGGATGTCAAGTTTAAGATTGATTCTCGAGCTAGTTTTGATCTATTTTGGTACCTAATGTTCGTTTTTGAGCTTAAAGTGTGCAGGGGATGAAGAAAATTTGAGTTTGGAGCATCAGGAGGTGAGTTCGATCAGACATGCAGATCGAACGCGCGAGCCCTGGTCGAACTGAAGATCAAAGAGTTTGTTACAGGTCGATTCAACCAAGCAGAGGAGAGTTTGACTAGGGGTTTGACCAAAGATGGAAGTTGAACTGGCAATCAGAGAGTTGTATAGACGGGTTAGACCAAAACATGATCAATTCGACCAAGCGGCTTGATCGTATCGAGGTCGAATAGTGAACCTGAAAGTTTGAACAGTCGAGTTCGACCACGACTAAAGAGTTCGACCAAAGCACTTGGTCGAACGGTGTTCGAATCTCGATAATGGATTGCCCAGTAAGGAAGTTCGACCATGGATTCGACCACGTCAATCCAATTTGACCACTCGAATTAGTCGAATCAAGCCTAGGTAAGTTGATTTTAACCCCGATTTTCATATTCATTTGAGCACTTCACACACCACCTCCACCCGAATTCTGTCCGAATCGAAAACCCTGCATTCCAAACTCCAAAATTAATTTGATTGCTTGTTGATCTTATTGCTTGGAATGAGGATGAATAAGCATGTGGATTGAATTGTTGGATCATTAGAATGGAACATGCTTGTTTGATTCGACTATGCACTGAAAAACTTGAAGTCTTAAGTAGAGTTAAATACATTAGTTTGGTTTTCCTTCCTTGGTTGTTGGTATTGAAGTATTGTTTTCAGGAAAAGGAAAGGAAGCTAAGGCTCGATTTAAGAAGAGGCAAGATAGACCATCTCGGGAAGATGCAGTGACAAAGAAGCTAAGGTTTCAAGAGCGATTGCCTTTGAATTTCAAGATTTGGATGAATGATTGGGATGAGATCAAGGAGAAATGGATAGATGTGTCAGATAAGATTACTCGAATGAGGTATCAAGATGATGGAGCGATGATTACCATGCATATTAGAGACGATATCCTGTGGATGTTTGATTAAGTTGGCATTCGTTACTTCATGGAGTTGAAAAAGCCTACTTATTTCCATGTGACTGCAGAAGTATTTTGTTCGATTACTATGAGGAAAGGCTCGAGCAACCTTCCGTATGAGTGTTCGTTCCAACTAGGAGGGGAGATGAGAACGTTGTCGGCTGAGGAGTTGAATGCGTTGTTTCAGACTCCTTGGGGGATTTTGAGGGCTGAGAATGGGTACTTCAATGCTAACAGATTCTGGAGAGAGATTTCTGGTGAGGATGTGTATTATAAGACTAGCAGTGCTCGTGCCTCATTGATTCAGAATCCAGTGCTTCGATACATGGATCGTGTGTTGAGCAACACACTGTTTGCTCGGTCTGAGGGAAGTTGTGTGTCGAGGGGAGAGTTATGTGTTGTATGCTTAATGGAGTGAGGTTCAATATGGGATCATATCTCATTTATCGGCTGAACAGGTTCAGGTGCTCTCCGTTTCAGAGAGTGAACATAGGAGGGTTGCTTACCTCAATAGCTGAGCACTATCATATGGATTTCACCGGCATTTCACCTATTCATGAGGATCCAGATTTAGTGATGAGCACGTGTGTGAAGGAAGGATTCGCCCATCTGAGGGATAGAGATTGGTTCCTTACTAGGGGATCAAAGCCCTTCACTTTCATGTTTCCTTATGATTTAGGTGTGTTGACTACTATCAGGAATGAGGGAAACATGTTGATGAACACACTCGGGCACACTGCTCTTTCCATCACTTATTTGATAAAGGGTGATTGGAGGACTGTCGCTCAGATGTATGCTTAGGGGATGATTGAGGAGCTGCAGAGGATTGTAGACGAGGGGCGTTTTAAGCCACATCCACAGTAGCAGCAGCAGCAGAAGCTTGGAGAGAATCAGCTGGATCTGGAGATGGGAGATCCACAGCCGCATGAGAGGCCACCACGACCCATTCCAATGGTGCCACAGCAGCAGTGGACTGGCCCGGATGCTTATTTGCAGGAGAAGTTTAGATTGATTCATGAGCAGTTCGCTACACTGAATGCAAACTAGCAGGAGATGAATAGGCAGTTGGAGTTGGCGAATGCAAACTATGCAGCACTGGATGGGAAGTACCACACACTGCAGAATAACTATGTGGAGATGGATAGGAGATTGGAGAGGATGTATGCTCATGAGCTCGAGTTGGATAGAAAGCTAAACAGTCTTTTAGAGATGTGGATCGATTGCGCTTGGGGATGAATGGTGATAACGAAGAGGGTACGAGTGATGATGATGATGCTCCGGAGGAGTAAAATGCACCAGGTTTTTGTCTTCGTCTATTTTGTCTCATCTTCCTTCTCTTTTTCTCTTTACAGGATTGGTGTTTGTGGTGTGAGTGGCATGTATGTATTGATATATTTGGATGTTAGATGGAGAGGTGATGATTGATACTTGAGGGTAGTTATACTTGAATGAATTGTATTGCTATAAGAGGTCTTGGTATGATACATTCGTATGTTACATGTGTTAATTTTTACTGATTAGAAGCATGTATGCTTGATAAGTATGTGAATTTATTGTGAAATTGATCTTGGTTATTTACTTTGAGGAGTACTTAGGAATCTATTTACCCATGTGAGAATTTGAGCCATTTAAATCATGCTAGTTCATGATAGTTTATTCTTGAGAGAATCGTTCGTATGACCGTATTCTAGAACTTTGCTTGGCGTCTTGTGTGAAACTTATGATTGAGGAATTTCTAGGACATGATCTTAGGCCATTATTGTGTAATCAAGTCACTTAGCCAAAATTTTACCTTACCTGTGAATATATGTATCATTGTAAGCCCTTTTGAGCCGTAAAAAACTTTTTCTTTGGCATGCCTTGATAAAAAGCCATATTAAACCTTTACTTGAGCCTTGTTGAATATCATATTCATTAGTAGAGAGTTGAGGTGCATAAGAGCTTGAAAGAATGAAAAGGTAGAAGCTTGGTTGAGAATTATGAAGAAGAAAGAAGTATGGTTAAATCTTATTTAGGGATAGTGCCTGAAACTAGTACCCCGACTGCTTAGAAGGGTAGTGCCCAAAATTGATACCCTTGCTCATTGAAGAAAGATGATGTTGATGCTTGGATAAAGAAGGAGAATCAAATTATGAAGTTTATGAGAAGAAGATAGAGAAACAAATGAAGATATATGACGAAAAGTAAAACTCCAAGGTAATTCTCTACTAGTGAATTAGTCACTTTACCTAAATTCTCCTACCTTTACCAAAGAGCCAACATTACAATCCAAAAGCAAGTCCTTTGTGATCATAGTAAGTATTTGATTATAAGTTGAGTTTTGAGCCCTTGCCAAGCTTATGGTTACGCGGAAGTAAGGATTGAATATGAGCGTAAACACTAACCTGTTAGAGTGTACATCTTTTACACTTAAGAGTGAGAGTAAATATTTATCTTGTGAGCTAGATGATTTTGTACTCCGAAAGGTATTGTAATCGAGTGATGTTTTGCATGAATAATGCATATGATGCTAGTAATACTTGTGTACGATTGATGAATTGCATGTGTGAGTATGAATTGTATTGTAGTTGGTGAATTTTACACTACTCCTTGGTTTTGATTTCGTTGCCTCGGGACGAGCAACATGTAAGTTTAGGGGTTTGATGAGTATGTAAATTCACTAGTTTCGAACCAATTCGTGAGTTTATGGTGTAATAAATGGTTGTAATTTGATGTGAATCGGCATACATAGTGGAAAGTCACGAATCAGGTGTCTACAAGGCTATTTGAGCTGATTTTCGATGAAAACGAGTTGGAAGTGATCGGATCCAGAAAGAGAAAAAAATAGATGTGTGATTCGACCACGCAGGGGTTGGATTCGACCAAGAAGGAGAGAGTTCGACCAGCACTTCTGGTCAAACTGAGAGTAAAAAAATGTCGTTCGACCATGACAAGAGAGTTCGACCAAACCACTTGGTCGAACCGTGGTCGAACTAAAAGCCTAAACAGAAGCAGTACCAATTTGACCAGGAAGTATTCGGTTCGACCAACACTCTGGTTGAATTCGGAATCAGAGGCCAAGTTACAGACGGATTCGACCTGGGATTCGACCTGCAGGGAAAAGTTCGACCAACTTGTTTAGTTGAATTGATGTCCGAAAACTTACCAAATTCATATTTTTACACCTTCAGTGCATGTGTTCGCTCAAAAAACCCATCCAAGGCCCGTAAGAAGAGTTTACAAGTATAAAAGAAGAGCTTTCACATGAGAATAAGGAGAGCATTCATCATCCATCCTTCACCAAGCCCTACCACCATCAGAAAGAGTCGTAAGGAGAGGTTCGTCTGGCGATTCAAGTAAGATCATACCAACTAGCCATGATTGTTCCTAGATCAATCATGGGCTAGAACTGCTCCTGTAGTTCTAGGATTATGAAACTTTTATGAGTTAATTGAATTTCCATGTGTAAACTCCGTACAACACTACTTGTGATTTATTTTATATAAGATTGTACCTTTTTAATTCATACTCACGGTCATTTTGTGCATCTTTAACTGTTATGTAAAGTCTAAATGCATCTCTTGGTTATTGATTGAGTGCGTTCACCGCTGAGCAGGATTGCATGTTATAATTCTAAGTGAAGGGATTCCGAAGACATATTAGAACTATTTTATATAGATACATGTTAATTGAATCGTATTCGGGTTAATAAGTAGGATAAAGAGTATAACTTTATAGTACCTAAAAAGGGAGATCAGATCGGGTTAGAGTACTAAGTGCATGGGAAATAATTGATTATGATAGTACCTAAAAAGGGGGTGGAGTATATCTCTTGCTCCGAGGATATTCACACATGTCATACCCTTGCTTAGTTATGTCTATAGAGTATGCTTGCATGGTTTAGTGATGCGTCCATAAACCACAAGGCAGAGTCGGACATCAAAATATGGAAAGGAAATTAATAAGTAAAACTGGATTAACTGATGAACTACTCTATTAATGACTTGATCACAACCAAAATTTCTCTTTTGCTTGTTATTTATCTTGCTATTTCATAATCAAACCAAATACAATTTACCGACATAATCTTAGTTGATTAGAATATAATTGAATTGATAATATTCTGTCCCTTGGGTTCGATAATCACTTGGTCGCCTATCGAGACTACAATTGATTTCCTTATACTTGAGGATTAATTTGTGTGTTGAGAAAACGCTCATCAGGGTGAATCCAGGAAATTAATTTTGGGGGTACGGTATATAATTTTAAAAATATTATTTAATATTCAAAATTATTCAATAAATAAATCAAAATTTAAAAATTATAATTACTGTTGACAACCTCGATTTTTTTATTTATTTTTTATAAAAATCAATTTAAGACATTATTATCAAAAATTTAAGAAAAATAGCAGTGAATTGAGTGTAAATTTATATTGAAATGAATAGTTTAAGGGTGTAAGAGAGTAAAAAAATGTGAATGATTTTGTGATATATGAATATTAATATATTATGTATATTATGTAGGTGAAGCAATAAAGCAAGGTTTAAAATAAAAAATATATAGGTTTAAAACACAAAAAAAATAATAAAGTAAGGTTTAAAATAAAAAATAAAGGATAAAAAGTGTAAATATTAGGAGAAACATAAAATAAAATAATTAAAAAAACAAAAAAAAGGTCACGGTGAATCAAACACATGACCTACTATTGAGAAATAAGCCACTAATCCACTAATCTAACGGGAATCTTTGGTAACTATTCCGATATATATATATATATATATATATATATATATATATATATATATATATATATATATATATATATATATATATATGTGTATATATATATATGTATATATATATATATGTATATATATATATAGCGGGAGCCTTTATATTTCATTCCGGGGTATAGTTGTACTCCCTTGTACCACACTAAGTCCACCCCTGATTGTGTTGTGTTTTGATAGAAAAAAGGATTTTAAAAAATGCAAAATTGGAATGAAGGGTGAACTTGTGCAACATGCAAGAAACAGACGATCACTTTCCATTAATTTTGTGTGTTCGTATGGAAGTTCAAATTGGTCTTGTAATATATTTTTGGAACATCATGGAAGAGAGAATCTTGGGGATTAATTTTGCGTGCAAAGAAAACACGCATCAAGTTTTTTGCGCCGTTGTTGGGAACAGCAGTTATTATTGATTTTATTATTTCTACTTTGATTAAGACTTTTACTTGCGATTATTTATTTCTATCTAACCTTAAATTTTTCTGAGGTACTTGTGCACTAGAAAAAGGAAAGGAATGAAAGGAATGAATAACACATTGAGCTGAACATGGCTGGAATAGGGCAAAATCTGGATAATGTTGCCATACGTGAAATTTTCATGAACAATGGGATTGGCAACATAGGGTTGATAGGAGCAAGGGGGAAGATGATGATTTTGAGATACACCCCGCTTGTATC
This sequence comes from Pogostemon cablin, assembly GCA_023678885.1. Lineage (NCBI taxonomy): Eukaryota > Viridiplantae > Streptophyta > Magnoliopsida > Lamiales > Lamiaceae > Pogostemon > Pogostemon cablin. The sequence continues at coordinate 22,122,676 of CM042989.1, read as the reverse complement.
AACATGGTGGAGAAGAATCCCTTTTCTAGGAGTTCTTTTGAAGATCCATATCAGCATCTCAAAAGATTCCTTGGTTATGCAAATACTCAGAAGGGTGCTGGAGTTCATGACAATGCTAGGCGGATCGCCCTATTCAAATTCTCTTTGATTGATAGGGTAGAAGAATGGTATGAGACTCAGCTTGATGCCACAGATTGTACTACATGGGACCAACTGTAGCAAAAGTTCTTAGAGAGATATGTGCCACTCTCAAGGATCTTCAGAATGAAGCAAGACATCACCCAATTTGTTATGAATTAGGGTGAAAAATTTTATAAGGCATGGGACAGGTTTAAAGACATGCCCAGGCGGTGCCTACAACATGTGATGTCTAAGGCTCAGTACATAAGCATCTTCTACTATAGATTGGATTATGAGTCGCGTGTTATTAGTAATGCATCATCAGGTGGAGCGCTGCTATCTAAAATAGCAATAAAAGCATAAAAGTTGTTTGAAGACATCTCTATGAATTCACGTGACTGGCCTACGGAAAGAGTAAGAGGATTATATGTACTAGGTAAGGTAGCACAGGTTGAACATCAAGTGGTGAAGCCGGACAGAACTGATGAGATAGTTTCTAATCTAACTGACAACAACAAGCTCAAGAATTCCAGTAGAAGCAGATTATAGAATTGGCACAAAGGGGGCCTAGTATGCTGCAGCAAGAAGTGAAGGCTATTATTGAAGATATCTTCAATCGATACATAGCTAAAAATAATGCAAGAGTGGATACACTTGAGGCTACTATGAATTCTACCCATGCAGATTTGTCTAAGCAGTTGAATAACCTAACTTTGTTGATGGGGCAGATGGCCAGGAACGTGATCCAATTGATGCAAATCTTGGAGAAAGAAATGTTCCCGTTTTAAGGCATAACGAATCCGAAAGAGTACAAAGCCATCACATTGAGGTCAGGAACATGGTACGAAGGTCCAATGATGCTAGCGGGAGAAAATGGAGATGGAGTGTCCCCACTCAACCACTGATCAACCAAACCATTTAGTCGAGCAGCGGTCAAGCAACATGTTTCGGAGCCAAAAAATCACATAAGTGAAATAGGTCCCTTGCTCGACCAAACACAAGTTGCTCGACCAGACCACTCTGGTCAAGTAGTGGTCGAGCAACCACTTTCTAGACTGAATAATGCTATTCCATTTGCAGGTCCCTTTCTCGACCAAAATAAAGTATTTGAAGGTGAGGATGTGAGAAGACTGTCCTCTGATCCAATAATTCAAAAAGGCTGCATACCGTCGTGACTCTCTGACGTTAAACATGAGCGCCTGTTAGGGGCTTGTCCCTTCTATTTTATTACTTTATTATTTCTTTCATGTGAGTGAGGATTTATTATATTTGAGGTGCTCACGCTTAGGCAATTACATCTCCTTACAAACTTAGTTTCGACTTACGTTTTTACTAAGTTAGGGGGTGTGATGTACTTACCTTATCTTATGAGCACCGAGGGTATAATTTTTTATTTCGTTGATTATTTGTTTGTCAGGGGTTGATTTTATGTGGCATATTAATACTTTAATCGGTGTTGGTATGTCAATTTTTTGTAACATACCTAATGTTTTGTATGTCATCTTTGTGTGTCCCCTAGTGTTCAGTGGTCGAGTTTTTTTATTTTTTTAATTTTTTTTCAATTTTCTGGTATCTCTTATATTATTACTAATGAATCTTGTGATGATGAGGTGTGATTGAGCATTGATGATAAAAAAAGATAGAAGAGTGGCAAGACGAGTTCTACACTGAGGCTTTGACCTGTTCGAGTTGAACAACTTGAGGAGCTCGTGAATATTTTGAAGGAGAAAAAAATCAGGTACCCTCGTTTCCTTATTCTAATTTTTATGTGCTTTTAATTTATGGGAGTAGAATAATTGAGTTCTTTGAGATCTTGGTTTTGGTGATACACATGAGCTTATATTTTTTAAATTGTACCTGAAATTCATATATTTTGGAATTGATGAATGAAGTGTACTTGAGTTATATTCTGATATAAAGTTCTATGTGTACTTGTGGGATATTACTTACCATGTAAAGTGCTCTATTACTTGTTAAAAATTCATGTGAGATTTTGAGTCTTGTTGATCATGTACATATTCACATGATATTTATTGTATCGTTCTTATATGTGTATTATAAAACTTGCCTCTTGTCTTACTTGAAACTACATGTGTGTTAGACGATGGGAGATGATATAAGGTCATCCTTGAATTTATGAGTCACTTAGCCAAATAATTCCCTACCAAATGATGTTTATCCGTAGTTAGCCCCGTTGAGTCTGAAAACCTCATTCTTTGGCAGCATATGAGAAATAACCACTTTGAGCATCTGAATTTTTTTAGCCTTGATTGTCCTTCTAGAAGAGAATTAATGGCTTTTCAAAGTGTGTTGATGGAGTTTGATAGCAGTTTGGGAAGGAATGAAATTGGTGTTGAAGCAGTGAATAAGCTTGAAAATGCATCTCTGGAAAATCATGGAGTAGTGCTTAAATCTAGTACTCCATGAAAGAAAACACCCTAGGGTAGTGCTTAAATCTAGTACCCTATGGAGGATGCGAGAGATAGTGCACAAAACTAGTACCTCAAGAGAGAGAAAAAAAAAGAAAATAAAAGAATGAATGAATGTTGTGCTTGAAAAAAGTGAAAGAGTTAAGGAGGATGTATGCTTAATTGAAGTGAGTAAGAAGAATGAAAGATCATGATAGGCACGCTTGATTGATTAGAAGTTTTGAATCACTTATCCATATATTTTCTACCTTAACTAAAGAGCCGACATTACATCCAAAAGAAAAGTCTATTTTGATCCCATTGTCGAATCATACTTTTAGTAATTGAGAGTTTGAGACTTTTAGCCAGCTTATGGCTACGCATGCACTTAAATTGAATTTGAGCATAAACACCTTAACCCATAAGTTTATATTTTTACTACGAGTGACATATACTTCCCGTGAGAGCATGTCAATTGAGCATTTTAATTGGTGGTAATTGTCTTATCTTGTATACTATGAATGAATTATTACATGTAATGAGAGTTGCATGACCTAAGTTGAAAAAAATTATATTTTGAATGGAGTATGAGTCGTAGTTCTTGTTTTCCCTCTAATTTTCTTACTCTCTATCTCTCTCTTTATTTTTATTTTGTTGCCTCGGAACGAGCAAATGGTAAGTTTGGGAGTTTGTTGAGAGTAAAAATCAGATTGTTTTAGTGTTCAATTTAACACCTTTTTATTGGAATTATTTTTATATATTAGCACAACTGTCTTCTATTCAATATATGTGAGAAAAATGTGCATTTGAGGTGTTTTCTGTGTTTTAGGTAAAAAAAGGATCAAAAGTGCAAAGTTGGAGAAAAGGAGAAACTTATGTAAGAATGCTGAAAAATACACGTCCAACTTGTGTAATTTTTTTGTATTTGTGTGGAAGTCCAAACTGGAAATGTGATATACCATTGAAAAGCCACAGAAAAGAGGGTCGTTTGGGCGTAAGAATCTCTTAAATCAGAGTTTGGATGTGGAAGTTATGGACGAAACGATGAGACTACATAAAGTTGCTCGACCTCTTCCTCGACCAGAGTGGTGTTGCTCGACCAGGAGTAGTTTGGTCGAGTAAGGACACGGATTTTCAGATTCGTCGAGTTTACACTTTTAGTGCGTGTATGAGCGTATTTTCCATGAAAAAACCCAATAGAGGTTCATAAGGAGAGTTTACAAGTATAAAAAGGGATGTCGTTTACATCTAAAAAAAGCTACATTCATCCTACACTACCCCACAAGGGGAGATCACCCCTCATTCCATCATCCACATCTATCCCTTCTTCCATCCATCACTGTAAAGAATCGTTTATTAAATCAAGAGGAGAACCAAGAGGAGGATTCAAGATGGAGAAGGACGCGACGATGCCACATCTAGGGTTTTTATCGTTTTCTAATTTATCTTGTATTTTCCAGATATATGGGTAAGATCTATCCAACCCCATGATTGTTCTTCGCAACATCATAGGCTAGAACCATTTTGGTAGTCTAGGATTTTGAAGATTTTATGAATTAATTAAACTCTCTTGTGTGTCCTCCGACAACACTACTTGTGGATTTATTTTATATATGATTGTGCCTTTTTAATCCATATTCACGGTTGTTTTGTGCATCTTCAACTGTTATATAGAGTCTGAATATATATCTTGGTTGTTGATTGAGCGCATTTACTGCTGAATAGGGTTTATTTTTATGATTCTAAGTGAGGGAACTCCAAAACTTTATTAGAATTGTCATATATGAATGTTTATTAATTGAATTGAATTCGAGTTAGTAAGCAGGATAAAGAGGATAATTTTATAGTCTTTATAAAGGAAGACATATCGAGTTAGTTACCAGACGTGGAAAATAATTTATACTGATAGTAGCTAGAAATGGGGGTGAAATTATATCTCTTGCTCCAAGGTTATTCACACGTGTTACACGCATATTTACTTGTGTCTATAGAGTAGATTTGCATGGCTTTGTGATGCGTCCATAGTCCACAATGCAGATTCGGACAGTACACTTGAGAGAGAAATTAATGAGTGAAACTGAATTTTCCTAGAGCTACCTATTCTCTATTCTTGAGTCACTTTCGAGGGAATTAATGAGTGAAATTGGATTATCCTAGAGCTATATATTCTCCATTCTTGAGTCACTTTCGAATTCTTCTAAGTGCTTTATTTTAATTGTTATTTAATATTTTTGTTAGTAGATTAATAATTTGATACCTCAATTTTATTATCACTTGTCTTAATTAATTTAGTTAATAATTTAATTGATAATACGGCAACCTTTGGGTTCCATATTTAACTTGGTCGTTTGTCTAAACCTTTGTGTTAGATTTAAAATTTTAATTATTGTAATGTCTCACTTAATGAATAAGAAAATACCACAACCCCAAATATTGCATCTTGCGTCTGCCATTGCCTACTTGCATTCATGTAACATGATCAACTCCTATGTATATATTATATGAGACCTCATGGCTTATTATCTTGTGTTTTCTTTAGGAAAATGCCAATGTTTGCCCACTTTTGAATGACCTCCATCTAATTTGTCCTACCTTTTAAATTACATCTAAATTGTCCACTATTTGGATGCATTCCATGAATGCCCTTAGGGTGGACCCACATGAGTAAGAGGTACTGTACTTGTTGGAGGACACAATACTTGTGTCAGTGGAATATCTTCCTTTATTACACAAATAAGAATAAAATTAAATGAGAATCAAACAGGTGGTCCTATACGGACCACCTATTTTTTAAGTAATTTGGATACACAACTTAAATTTATGGTCGGCATATATTAAAATATTTATTATATTAATTAAATAAAATATTACATGAATTATTGCGAACACAACTGAAATTTAATTAAGTAAAAATATTAAATAAATATTGCGGACATGGTCTAATTACCAACGGAATTAAATAAAATATTTAATAAAAGAAATAAATCAGTAAAAATAAGTTAATAACTAAAATTAATTCAAGTAAAAATAAGTTTGTTTGAACCAACAAACATGGCCTCATTTAATCCCTATTTTAAGGCACTGTACACACCAACCAAATAAATACACACACAGTCCATTTATGATTTTTACACATTTAACTCTCTCACCTATCCCCACCAACCAAATAAATATCTACACCAACTACAAACAAGAATTATCAGTCGAACACAGTAGTTCAAACTTCATTTATCCTGAAAATCCTTCCTAATATTTTTTGAACGGTCCCCCTCTATTTACCCACCATCTTTGTCGAAGCTTCGATTTAGTCAGAGCAATAGGTATGGATCCTCACACACTATTCATATTGTATTTTATAAGTGGGTTTTCACTGTTCTTCCATGTTTGTGGGGTATGTTTGGGTTTTAGGATTTTTAGGGTTTACTATGTTGGGAATACAGTTATTTTTTCCATTTAATATGGATGTCCACCGATCTTTTTGACTTAAAATTGCATGTCCTCCAACTTTGTTGTTTTAAAATGGCATGTCCACTGAATACATTGCTCAAAACACACATGTCCGCCAAGTTTTATGTTTAAAAGTTGGATGTCCGGCGAATACATTGCGCAATACATGCATGTACGATGTCAAACCTGCCTAAATATGCATGTCCACCGAGAATTATGCATGTCCGCCAATGAATTGAGCATGTCGCCCATGAAAAATGCTTATCTGCGGATGAATTATGTACGTTCGATTTTAAATATGGTTGTCCGGCCGATAAAATATGCTTGTCCACCGAGAATAATGTATGTCCATCTATTAATTAAGCATGTTCGCCTAAAAAAGGCATGTCCGCCTATTATACATGTTCATTTATGCTTGTCCGCCGATGAAATTGGTTTGGATTGGCATACCCGCCGCTAATTTAAGCATTAAGAAGTGTGTCCGCCAAAGAAAATGGTCAATTATGCATGTAATATGCATGTTCGTCAAAGAAAATTGTCAATTTATGCACGAATACCACTAAAAATACAGCCACTCTAAGCTTGTCCGCCGATTATGTAGGGTCAATTATGCTTGTCCACCGATGAAATTGGTTTGGATTCGCATGTCCGACCCTAATAAAATTAAGTTTTTATTGAATTATGCATGTCCGCCGCTAATTTAAGCATATATTTCAAGCATTACATACAATCTTTATATGTATCAATCTTACAATGATTTTAAATAATTAAGGTAGGTATAAAAAATGTTGGTGCTATGTTAATTTAAGTTTTTTTTATATACAATATGTATCAGTTAACTATTAAGTTAATGGGATAGCAAAAATTAATTTGTTCTTGAGTTATGATAATTATTTTTTTAAGAATATATAATTATTTAAATATAAATTTTTATAAACATGTCTATCATAAAAATACATTAATTAATATAACCCATGTCAATATATCTATTTAACAATTAATTGTCCTTTGTTGAAAGGTTTTGGCTTGGAAATAAGAAATTATTTTTTTGGGTGGGGCGGGTGGTGGCAAGGTTTAGAGTATGCAGGTGGCCAATGCACGAGCTTAGTTTTAAATTTAGATGAGTTAAAGTTTGATTTGAAATATGTTATGCACACACTTATAGAAGTTAACGAACAGCAGCAGCAAACAACCTTCCGATCTTCTGCTATATTTTCAAGTCAAATCTCGACGTCATGTGGGCAACGATCTTCGAGATCTTCTCAATCTACTGTTCCCTCACCCTTCTCACAATGTTAGGAGTGTTCAATTAATTAGTTAGGATTTCCGGACAGTTGAGATGACTTATATATGGGCTACAGCAGGGACCAGGAGGAGAAATTATAGTTGGGCCTCCATTGGGCTTAAGTATCCAAGTTTAGCCCAAAGCTTATACTTAATTCCAATAATAATAATATATACCACTAAAATATTATTACTGCACTACTGTTCTAATCCCATAATTACGTTATGGGCTCTTTCTTTTTATGAGCCCGTTAGTCTCCCCATGTTTAAGACATACAATGCCCAATAATTAATTAAGTTAATGTCAACTCCATTAATTAATATTGTTGGGTTGTATACTAAAAGTCTAGCTTTAGTATGAACAATTTTATAACAATATTTGTAATGAGAATCATATGATCAAATGATTGCATCTTATAATTTATTTTATATGTATAATGCAATAGTCCATTTACTTTATACTGTAAATAATATGTTGTGCGACAACACGCGAAAGATCATATTATCGGTTTCCTTATAAAGTATAAACAGATGCTCACAACCGAGATAGACGGGGACTCTCTATCGGTATGGTTGTAGTGTGATTTGGTATTAGTTTGTCTTGACTATAAAATCACATTAGTATGCTTTGTGCATATTGAGTAGGATCGCCTGAGATCGTTCGTCTTATACTGACTATATAGTAGAACTTGATCTCTGTTATTATGGAAGTTCGTGCTCTTAATCCCTATACAATAACCTCGACACGTAGGGCAGTATGTATTTCTTTGATTCATCAATGGGTGAGATTTATAAGTATTAAATCAACAAACTCGGTGAGTTGGAAAATAGTGTTGTATCTATGGTGTGTTGTTGATTGTAGAAGGAATCCATGTCCGACATAGGTTGATGATGTCCCCTTGAGGAGCTCATAAGGTTTATCATGTAAATTCTGCAAGTGGATTAATTTCCAGCATGATAATAAGGTTGAGTGGTACTACTCTCGGATAAGATATTAATTAATTTAAGTTGTCAGTAACTTAATTAATTAATGGGTATTGTATATCTTAAACATGGGGAGACTTCGGGCTCATAATAAGAAGGAGCCCAAAACGTAATTTTGGATTGGAGTGGGTAGTGCAGTAATAATAATTTAGTGGACTTTATTATTATTATTGGATTAAATATAAGCTTTGGGCTAAGCTTGGATATTTAATCCAATGGAGGCCCAACTCCAATTCTCCTCCTGATCCCTGCTGTAGCCCAGTATATAAGTGAACTCGGCCTCTTGGAACCCTAAGATTTTTCCTGCGCCTCTTTTGACGTGAGAAGGGAAATAAGCAGATTGAGAGATCCTGCAGACTGTTGCCCACACAACAGCAGGATCACACTTGGGACATACAGTAGAAGATCAGAGGTAGTTCTCTGCAGTGATTCATCCTCTACATCAACCCAGAAGTACGGTAAACCTATTTTAATTGCTTCCGCTGATTGTTTGCCTGAAATCCTAATGATCACGTTTGAACCACACGATCCAATTTCCAACAATTGGTATCAGAGCCTGGTTTCTTGGTGAAACGTGATTAGTAAGGATAAGTTTTTGTGATTATTTGATTAATTATTTTAATCTGGCTTTAATCACATGTTAATTGAGCCATTCGTGTGTTCCTTATCGAGAATCAGGCTGTGTGTTTGAGTTTTGATATGTGTCCTTAATTCATGTGAATGGTGTGGTTATTGTTAACTGTATACACTGTACACACATATTACATACACCAAGAAGTTTGTCTATTGTCCACTTCACACACGCACACCCTGCTCGATGGGTGTACATCCCGGTGGCGCATGGACATCTGACGAGGTGGCGGCGTCTGACCGGCGCCGACAATTGATGATTTGTGGCTTCAGCCGGACCAGATCTGTCACGGTGGCGCTGAAAAGGCGTGAGGCTTCGATTGATGGTGGCGAGTGGTGATTTGAAATTGATGCGGCGACGACTTCACGGCGAGGAGAGTCTGGGCGACGCGTCGGAGTGACATGGAGACTCACTGACTGTCTGCGGCAGCGGTGAGGACAGTGGTCGGTGTAGCATTATTTTGGGCAGCGGCGGAGCGCATTTTTGGACTGCCATCGCTCGGCTGGATGGCGACGGCGATGAATCTGGGCGGTTCAAATCTCGGTGGGCTGATGGCGCTTTTGCCGAGATCAGCGGCACCGAATCTTGGCCGATTCTGAGCAGGCAGGCGGACAGGCGGCGGCGGACTGAGTGAACAACGTTCCGGGCAGATTGTCAGAGATGAGCGTTGGAGACGACTCAATGAACACGATCCGCTGCAATTGTGCAGCGATTGTGACTCTTATCGGCTGGGAGCTGCACGGCGGGGAGTAGATCGGAGTGGACCTGGCAGCGTCTAATGGCTGCGCATCTGTGTGCATGGTCGCGGCGGCAGTGGCGCCTGGCTACTGGGCGTTGCGCGCAATGTGGACTGTTGGCACCATTCCGGTTGGCTAAAGCAAAAGGACGGATCGTGACGACGCGGAGTGGCGGCGAACCCTCGAACGGAGCAGGTGCGGCTGATCCCAGTTGATTGCGCCGGCAGTGTGCTGCAGTCGCGCCGCTGTTCGACTTGCAGGCTTGGTTTTCAGAGGCTGTCGATTGGCGGAGTGTGCGTCGCTGGCATTCATGGCGGCCGGTAAGGATGGTCACCAGCTTGATTTCGATGGCGATGTCGTGGCAGATGGGCGCTGCTGGGAGATCATGCACGGCCGGCGAACGAGGGCGCCGGCAGCAGTTCATTGGCGGTGTTTGATCGGCTGGCATGGACGGATGAAGGCGGTTGTTGTTAGGGCAACAGCATTGTATTTGGGTTGCCCCTGGGCCTTATTCCTTTTTAATTTAGTTTTGGGCTGTTGGGCCCAATTTTAATTAAGATGCTAATGGGCTGCTGGGCTTATTATTAATTGCTGGATATATGGGCTTGGTGGATTTATTTATTTTTGGGCTGAGTATATAGGCCATGGACAATATGCTTGATTATTTATTTAGTCTGCTGCTCATTTTGTGCTTTTTTGTTGCTTTTGGGCCTATTTAATTGATCCACTATTTATTATGCAATTAATTGATATATATAATTGATTTAATTATTTTACTTGACAATTAATTATTATATATGAAAGGCATGTTCTATGTGATTTATTTATTTAAATTAATTGAAATAGAAGCATGCTAAGTTGTATATTTTATTCAGGAATATTATATGCATGATAAAAACCCTCGGTGTTAAATAACTAAGTGGGAGATGGGATTGGTAATTAATTCCCACGGCCTCCATTATTGGTTTGTAAGTGATGTGAGTAAACTTGCGCGTTGGCAATAGAGCATTCCTCCCTAACGGATGAGTTTATTCACGGATGACTGGCACAAACTTCTTTAAATAATTATTGTTTGTAATGTGATGCATATGGACTTGCGCGTTGGCTATAGTGCCTTCATCCCTAACACATGAGCTTATATGCAGTTCACTAGTACAAACTTATATAATTGATGGTTGTAGAAAGTTATCTGAGCGCGTGTGTACTTCTCCAACAGTAAGGCACATAAGCTTGGGCAGCGGACTTGGAATCAAATAATGGTGCACACTTAGATGTAAATAATTAGTATCCTCCCCAACGGAGTCACTGCTATTATTTGCATGGCTAAAGAGGAACCGACTATTAATTATTTTGTCATAAAGTTAGGTTGACAAATGAAATTAATGGGTAAAACCTTCTCTTGTAAATGTTCGGGTTTGTAAACGTCCACACTAACGTGGCTTGCAGACTCACGGTGCTGGAGATGTCGGTGAATTTTATTTTTATATTGTTTTTGAGGGAATCAATATAAAAGGATAAAATTCGAAGTTTTGATCGGTAAATTAATTTGTGATTCTCTGAATTTCAAATGGTTTTATTTCACTAGTTGTTAACTAAAAGAAATAATATTTACTTGTCCAAATTAGATGATTAGAAAAGAATCTTGTGTTTGAATTTTACTGCTTAAGAAAATACAAGTGTGTTCTCACAAAGGACGTCTCATGATGTTTTTCTAAAGTCTCTAGTGAAGAGATGAGAGGTTCATAGAAATATGATGATCTCATGTAACTCTTCAGATACTTGAGTAATTTAAAAGATGATAGGTCATGATAGAATTTGATGAATGAATTGGAAATATATGGAATAGAAGTTGAAAGGGAAACCTAAGTCAATTTTATTCTCCATAATTGTCTAGATGTTTTGAGTGAGTTCCACCTGAATTACAAGAGGATGTAAATGGTGGGAAACTTCTGACAAAACATGTGGTAAAGGAAAGCCATTTTCATCATGATGTGAACAAGTTTAATATCTTATTTACTAGTGGTTTAAACATGATTAGTGATGGCATCTACTGACACGAACTGTGTAGATACTGGAATCACTAAATGTTTATCACTAAGTAAGAATAAGATTGTTATGACATGGGTAAAACTACAAAGGTAGTGACTATTGCAGTGAGAGTTGTTTATTTATCTCATGATAAGAATAAACGATTGATTATGAGAAATTATCTTTACGTACGTTTCATAGAAAGAATTTGATTTCGGTTTCTATGCTTTATCGGATGGATACTTCATTTCATTTAAATGACATGGTCATAGTGATGAGGAATGGGGCTATAATCTGTAAAAGTACATTGGTGGATAATGTGTATACTCTTGAATCATGTACATCCCACAGATGTAACAAATAGTAATTAATAATGCATCTTCTAATATTAGTAAGAGGAAGGAACCTTTAAAGATGAACTAAACATACATTTGGCGTCTAAGATTAGTTCATTTTACTTGAGTTGGATTCAAAAGTTGATAGCCGATAGACCGTAAGGTTTATCTGAAGTGTAAACTATCAGACTTGCGAGTCTTGCTTGGAAGTAAAAATGATTAACTGCCTTTTCAAGGCTGTGGGGTGTAGAGCCAAAGATATATATGTTGGAATTAGTTCATTCTGATTCAAGCAAACCTAATATTATCCAGGAGAGATTGTTATGAATATTCGAAGATTATTCTAGATACCAATATATTTATTTGATGCACTGCATGTCTAAGTTCTTTGATTAATTTAAGAATTGCAAGGCTGGTACAGTGAAGCGTCATGGAAAATATATTAAGTCATTACGATTTAATCATGATGGCGAATACCTCTTGAGATAGTTAGGAGCTATTGATCAGAAGTTGAGATTAAATCTCAAATTGACTACACCAGGCATGCCCCAACTGAATGGTGTGGTGGATAGAAGGAATAAGGCTCTTATGGTTATGATTAGATAGATGATGAATTATTTTGAATAATTAAATTCATTTTATGGATATGCCCTAGATACAGTAATTCGTAAAACGTTTTGTCTATTTGTGGGATATCCTAGAAAAATGAAGAGTGATTTATTTTGTTCAAAAGATCGAAGGGTGATTGTCAACACAAACACTGGATTTTTTTGGAAAAGGACTATGTAATAAATCACAAACCCATGTATGAGTTGTTCTAAAGGTAGTGAGAAGAAAACACAAAGTATAAGTACCAAGTGTACAAGAGGATATACCATAAGATAAACTGCAACGCGTGTCACGTCTGATACACAATTACATGTAGTGCCTTGTCGCAGTGGGAGGGTTATTTGACAACCCGTAAGATACATATTTTGGGAAAGTCGTAAGACTTGATCCCTAGTAAATATGGTATTATCCCAGGGATACGACGTTGCACTACAAGATTAAAATGCGAAATCTTAGTAAGTTGCAATGAATGTTGAAATAAAATCTACGGATTCTAAATTAAGTCTGGGAACTTGAAAGACCACAAAATAGTGTAAAAGCCATTGGAAGTGGTCATAGGAAATAAAAGAGGATCATACGGTAAGGTGAAAACCTTGAAAGCAAAGTTTATTGCGAAAGGGTGTACTCAGAAAGAAATGGTTCGATTATGAGGAAACATGTTCGCTGATAGCTATGCTAATGTTGATCCGGATTCTTTTATTTATTGCTGCTCATATTGAATTATGAGGAACAGCAAATAGATGTCAAGACAGCTTTCCTGAATGGAAGTCTTGAGGAAAACATCTATGTGAAGCAACCAAAGTGATTCATTGCAAAGTGCTAATAGCATTTTGATAGTAAGCTTGAAAGTGTCCAGCGATGGGCTAAAAGCAAGCTTTGAGATCATGAAGCATCTATTTTGATTAGGTAATCCAGTGGCATGGATTTAAATCAATGAGCGGATGAGTCTTGTGTGTTGTAAAGAGTGACAGAAACGTGGTGGTGTTTCTTGTACTATACATAGATAGTATCTTGCTCATTGGAGACAATGAAAGAGTATTATCGGACGTATAGGTACGGTTAATAAAGCGGTAGAGATGGAGGACTTAAGAAGGGCAAAATATATCCTTTTTGATCACGGTAACACAGATTCCAAGAAAGGATGTTATGTTTATCTCAAGTTTCATAAAATGATACAGTCCATACTCGTTTAGCATGTGAATTTATCTAAGTGAATATGTCTTTGAGACACATAAAGAAGATAAAGAAGATAAAAGCGGTTCCTTATGCTTCGGCGAATAAGGAAGCTTAATCTAAGGAATGCTATGCACGAAAATGTATAACTGTATTGCCAATGGCATAGACAGTTGGTATCAAACGTAACCCAGAATAAGAATGATGAACTGTAGTAAGACATATATAAAGTGCCTGAGAAGGACTGGAAATTATATGTGGACTTACTAAACAGATTCACTGCTTCTTGTGAATTATATAGATTTGGATTTTTTAGTCATATTGGACGGCAGTAAATTCACCTCAAAGGTTATGTGTTTAATTTTAGGAAGTAGAGTCAAAATGTGGAGGAGTGCTATATAGAAATATATTTCAGACTCCGGACTCCATCATGGAAAGATGATAAATTGGAGCCTATGAGGCCTCCAAAGTATCTATATAACTCTAGAGACTTCATGATGGACTTTGAAGTGTTTCTAAATTTGCCCAAGGTTATCACAATTTACATTGATGATAATGGTGCAGTTGCAAACTTGAAGGAATCACGAGTCCATAAGGCAATTAAACACATGGAGCGTGAGTACTACCTGTTACGAGAAATCGTATGATGAGGGGAAGGTGTGTCGCCTAGATTGCATCGGATGATGACCTATTAAATCCATTTACAAGGACCTTAAGGCGAGAGTTTTTAATGGTCGTGTAGTTGGAGTAGGAATCAGATGTATGGCAGAAGACATGACAGCATAGTTTTTTAGTATAAGTGGGAGATTGTTGGGTTGTATACTAAAAGTCTAGCTTTAGTATGAACAATTTTATAACAATATTTGTAATGAGAATCATATGATCAAATGATTGCATCTTATAATTTATTTTATATGTATAATGCAATAGTCTATTTACATTATACTGTAGATAATATGTTGTACGACAACACGCGGAAGATCATATTATCGGTTTCCTTATAAAGTATAAACAGATGCTCACAACCGAGATAGACGGGGACTCTCTATCGGTATGGTTGTAGTGTGATTTGGTATTAGTTTGTCTTGACTATAAAATCACATTAGTATGCTTTGTGCATATTGAGTAGGATCGCCTGAGATCGTTCGTCTTATACTGACTATATAGTAGAACTTGATCTCTGTTATTATGGAAGTTCGTGCTCTTAATCCCTATAGAAATGGTGTACCCCACCATTAGGGGCCCCCACCGCCCCTACCCTGGGGATTGATGGAGGAGGTAAATCGCAGGATGTGCCTCAAGTGGCTTATAGGGAGGGCTCACTGTTAAACTTGTGCTTGCAAGGGGCCAAATCCATGCCAAAGGCAGGATTCGAACCCCCACCCTGCAGCAACCAAGCTCAGCTGGAAGGCCTTTCCACCCTCCCCTCTACCACTTGAGCTATGCCCTGGGGGCCTCTTAATCCCTATACAATAACCTCGACACGTAGGGCATTATGTATTTCTTTGATTCATCAATGGGTGAGATTTATAAGTATTAAATCAACAAACTCGGTGAGTTGGGAAATAGTGTTGTTTCTATGGTGTGCTGTTGATTGTAGAAGGAATCCATGTCCGACATAGGTTGATGATGTCCCCTTGAGGAGCTCATAAGGTTTATCATGTAAATCCTGCAAGTGGATTAATTTCCAGCATGATAATAAGGTTGAGTGGTACTACTCTCGGATAAGATATTAATTAATTTGAGTTGTCAGTAACTTAATTAATTAATGGGCATTGTATATCTTAAACATGGGGAGACTTCGGGCTCATAATAAGAAGGAGCCCAAAACGTAATTTTGGGTTGGAGTGGGTAGTGCAGTAATAATAATTTAGTGGACTTTATTATTATTATTGGATTAAATATAAGCTTTGGGCTAAGCTTGGATATTTAATCCAATGGAGGCCCAACTCCAATTCTCCTCCTGATCCCTGTTGTAGCCCAGTATATAAGTGAACTCAGCCTCTTGGAACCCTAAGATTTTTCCTGCGCCTCTTTTGACGTGAGAAGGGAAAGAAGCAGATTGAGAGATCTTGCAGACTTTTGCCCACACAACAGCAGGATCACACTTGGGACATACAGTAGAAGATCAGAGGTAGTTCTCTGCAGCGATTCATCCTCTACATCAACCCAGAAGTACGGTAAACTTATTTTAATTTCTTCCGCTGATTGTTTGCCTGAAATTCTAACGATCACGTTTGAACCACACGATCCAATTGCCAACAAATATCTCATCCGAGAGTAGTACCATTCAGTCTCATTATCATGCCGGAATAAATCCACCTTCAGGATTTACATGATAATCTTTATAAGCTCCTCAAGGGGACATCATCAACCTATTTCGCACACGGATTCCTTCTACAATCAACAGCACACCATAGAGACAGCATTATTTCTCAACTCATAGAGTTTATTGATTTAAATACATGTAAATCTCACCCATTGATGAATCAAAGAGATACATATTGGCTTATATGTCGAGGTTATTGTATAGGGATTAAGAGTACGGACATTCATAATAACTGAGATCAAGTTCTCCTATATAGACAGTATAAGTCGAACGATCTCAAGTGGTCATGTTCAATACAAAAAGTATACTAATGTGATTTTATAATCAAGACAAACTAATACTAAATCACACTACAACCGTCCCGATAGAGAGTTCTCGTCTATCTTGGTTGTGAGCATCTGTTTATACGTTATAAGAAAACCGATAATATGATCTTCCGCGTGTTGTCGCACAATATATTATCTACAATATAAAGTAAGTGGACTATTGCATCGTACATATAAATAAATTATAAGACGTAATCATTTGATCATATGAATCTCATTTCAAATAAATTGTTAAAACAGTGTTCATACTAAAGCTAGACTTTTAGTATACAATCCAACAGAGTCTTTGAGAGGTACTAGGAGAGGTCAAATTTGCAGCAGATACAGAGAGTCAAGACAAAATAGAGTTCAATGTTGAGCCCATGTCCCCTTGTCAAATGCTACAGACACTACTGCCCAAGTCCCTATTCCTACAGCACCGACGGTGAGGAGGTGCAGTCATTGTCATCTCCCAGGTCACACATGGGAAAACTATGGATCAACTAATTGAAAGACATAGTTGGATGAAAAACAGTATGGATTTGGTGTTTATTTTCATGTCTCAAGTATATATATCACTAGGACAAGTAAAATTTTCCCTGTTTTCAATTATAGAATGTTTTAATACACTAATTTCATATAACACCAATGAAACAGAAGTACATATGACGGTTGATGATACTAACAAAAAGTAAGGTCCTTATTCACACCCTTCCTCATATAAAGATTTTACGCAAATATATCTAGAGTTTATTTTTTCCGGTACTCCATCAGGTGTGCATCATTTCCCCATGTGTCGTCGTCTGTGAGTAGATACTCAATCTCTCTCACGCTAGCCTCACCACAACACCAACTGCCATCCTGAATGTAGCACATGTAGGCTTGTGGTCTAGCCCACTTCAGTATGGTTCTGAACTTCTGATCTAGAGTGTCTTTTATGGAACCACTTCGGTGGAGCATGACGGGAAGCAACCTTCGCAAGTGCATTCACTACAAGAAACTGCCAGAATACCGACGGATTTACCGAAAGAAAAAAATCGTCGGTAATTACCGACGGTTTACCGACGAATTACTGACGATTTATTGATTTAATGGGATTTTTTTTTAAAAAATCATCAATAAAAATTTCTGACGATTTTTACGACGGATTACCGACGGAATTAGCGACAGATTTTTTTTTCGTCGGTAAATTCGTCGGTATTTTGGAGGGAATAAATCCCGGAAGATTACCGATGGATTTATCCGTCGGTAAATATTCAGAATTTTATTTTTTTAAAAAATAATTTTAGTCTTTAATTTACCGACGGATTTATTCCGTCGGTAAATATATAAAATTTTTATTAAAAGAAAATTAATTTTAGTCATTAAATTACCGACGGATTAATCCGTCGGTAAATATATCAAATTTTATTTTTTAAAAATTAAATTAGTCTTTAATTTACCGACGAATTATCCGTCGCTAAATATATCAAATTTAATTTTAGTCATAAAATTACCGACGGAATTATTCCGTCGGTAAATATATGAACTCAAAACCCTAGATAACATTCACTTTGTCATTCTCTCCCCCCCCATATTATTCACGCCGCGCCTTGCTCCCTTGGAGGTTGGAGAAGAACCCTACCACTCCACCATGAGGTCTGTATTTTTTCTTCTCCGACGCCACCTTCCTCCTCGTCGTTGATTCGTGGGCTGTCGGAGGATAGGAGGCTGTCGACGTCTGAGCAGCGGTTGGATAGAGGGCGGTGGCGGAGGGCTGACCGGAGCCCTAGCGCTGCGGCGGTGGAGCGCGAACGGTGGCGGAACGGCGGTATCCCCCGGCGGACAAAATCGCAAAACCCCTGAACTCAGAAAATTTCAGTCACCAACGAATCAAACGCAGATCCGAGGAAGGCAGAATCGAATCGATAGCAGCTGTTTAAACGGTGATTGAAGCACAAAAATGGAGTCAGTTTTTGGATTGGTCGGGAAAGATTTCGCGATAGTGGCGGCGGACACTTCCGCGGTTCACAGCATTCTCGTACACAAAACCAACGAGGATAAAATAATGGTCCTAGATTCTCACAAACTCATGGGTGCCTCCGGCGAAACTGGCGACCGGTGATTTTTTTTTTTTTTCGAATTGCTCGGGAATGTGTTTGTTTCTGTATATTATTGTCTTTCGTTGCAGAAATTGGAATGCATCAGTAATTTCGAGATATGGCTGAAAGTTTATTCCTATTTTAGGGATTATTTGTGTTCTGGAAGTGGTTGGATTGTATTTTAGGGTTAAATTGCTGGTACATTATACAGTGTATAAGATATCTATTTACTTGCTTTTATTGTTAGATGAAATAGTATTTACTATTGTCACATACTTTAAAAGTGATAGTGATCTAACCTTTTTATGTATGATATATTAGGGCTCAGTTTACAGAGTAGATACAAAAGAATGTAGCTTTGTACCAATTTCGTAATGGCATTCCTTTGACGACAAAAGCTGCTGCAAACTTCACCTGAGGCGAGCTCGCCACAGCCTTGCGGAAGGTAATAAAATTTACAGGCTTTGCTGATGATTATTGGTTTAACTTGATTTAAACTTTAAGGATCTTTGATCCCTTCCTACATTGTGCAAATGATGAAATATTAGATTTTGTATTGTTTGATTAAAATTTAAATCTCATGACTTTATCCTGCAGATTCACTTCGCCATTTGTTCACTTGATGGAGGTTGTCTAATTTTTTCAAAGCTGATTGCTCTGGTGCAATTAAATTATGCATTTGTTTTATTTCTAAATTTTTAGTTGATAGTGAGTTAAGGTTAAGATATTCAATTTTAAATTTTCTTAACCAGAGATAGCCGGGGATTTCCATTGCCCCCAACACATAAAAAGTTTGTTAGGTGAAGAATGAAGATAGGGACGAGCAATGTGAATGTGCTAAGGCCTCGAGTCTCACAGTTTATTTCTCTTAAAAATTGGCCAGGCAAGAATTGAAAGTGAATTTGGTGCTAGCGGAGGGTTATGAGTCCTTTTTCTCTTGTGCACACACTTCACAGCTAGGCTGAACTGAATATTCTGGTGGCAATTACTTCTTTTCCATTTTTTACTTCCTATTTTTTGTTTATTAGTAAATTAAATATATGTGCAGTGTTGATTCTTTAAATATAATTACATGAGTACATTAATCTGATTCTAAGCCAAATTTGCTACATAGCATGTGAGTTCAGGTGTGCATTCTTTTCGTTAAGTTTCAAGTTTTGTGCTTGGATGTTATGAATTTAGGTTTTTTTTTCTTCTTCCAAAAAGATAGTTTGGTTACAATTTACATGTAAAATGCAGTTGCTGCAAATTTTGTTGTGTTTATTCTATATTTTAGACCCTATGACCTTCTCTTTTCCTCTTAACGCCCTCTATGGACTTAAGATCTCTCCATTTGTTGCTCTGCACTAAATTGTGTATTTCTATTGTGCGACTTTTATGAGTAGCAGGAAAGTGATGCTATGTTGAGCTTATTTTTTTACTTAATAGAAAGCATTCGAAACAAGTTAATGGAGTGCTAGAATTATTTCCCATTAGAACCACAAGTTTGAAATTTGAATCTTGTTGCTGAAAATTGACTTGTCTGCTGTGTGCATATCATTCGTATTCATCATTCATGGTAATGTGGTCCTTTACATTCAACAAATTTAAAGCTGAATGTGAAGTGGTTCCATGAATTCTGCAGATTCAAGTCCTACGTGGTTGTTTATCCAATTTGTGTTCAAAATGGCATTATTTGGTTTTTGCCAAACATGGATCTACTGTATAAGGATATATTTTCGAAGCAAAAACCTCATTATATCATAGAACTTGACTACACATATTACACCAATATGATGATATCTAGGGACATAGCATATAGGTATGAGATTTTTTATTTTTTTTTCCTACCAAACATCTCTGGGGATACACAGCTTTATTACCAATCAAAGCAATGTACTTTAAATTGGAACAGGCTTTAGTAACTAGTAGATTGTACAGTCTGTTTTATAGAGACTGCTTGATTTACTTGTTTCTTACTCTTAGGTATGTCAACACCATTTGGCGTAGTATCTCTGTACCTCATTTTTCTGTGATGAAATTATAAAGACATTATCAGTAGGTTCTTTTTAGGTTTTTAAGGTACATTAACACATCCTTTAAGGTTCACCATTTGGTATTCTTTTGTTCATTAGTTTAAATGTCAATCAAGAAAAATATTGATCTTCTTGGAAGCACTCGAGTTGGGAGTCGGAGGGTTATCCAAATTTCAGTTGGTTTCATGATCTTCTTCTCAATTTTAGATAAACATAATCATATTGCATTTACTGTCTCAGTTGATTAGAGTTAGTAATTGGTGTTGTATGACTTTTTTTTTACACTATCAGGAACAAAAATAATCAAATGCTCTCGGGGATTCGATGTGCCAATCGACTGCAAACTGATGTATATATTGATGCTGATGCCGATTTAGGAGAATTTATAATGAAGATCATTTAGTCAAATATTTTGTATCCATGATTTAGTAGAATTATTAGAATTGAATATTTTGTGGTGAATTTGGATTGTGGAAATTTTATAATTTAAATATTATATTAGATGAATAATTTATATTAAGTAATGTTTTGAAGGATTATTTAATATGAAATTTTAATTGTTTTATGGGTATTTATATTTAAAATATAATATAGTAATTTAAATTTAAATTACCGACGGAAAATTTTGTCGTCAAATTTAATTTTTTTTTAAAATATACATAATTTATCGACGGATTTTTCCGTCGCTAATTTACCGACGGAAAAATTCGTCGGTAAATTCATCGCTATAGTATCCTTTCCAACGAATTTGTATTGTTTGATTGCCGACGGATTTAAAATTCTGTCGCTAAAAAATTACCGACGCAGGTTTTCGCGACAAATTCATTTCCATCGGTAATCTGTCGGTAAGTAAGTTAGCGACGAATTTTTCACTGTTTACCGACGGAATTTTCCGTCGGTAATCAGACAGTTTCTTGTAGTGATTGTGCTCTCCTTTCTACTAGCTTCAATAGCTGAAGAATCTACCCACGTGTGAAATAGAGAATCGAATATAGCAATCTTCATAGATCTTATATGCACACAGACAGCAAAATGGTACGAATGCGCATGCACTACGAACAGCAGCTGTAGAAGGAAATCAAAAATAAGACCAGAAGGAGGTTAAAACAATAAAGATCTTGATCTTCACGAACAATTATAAATTCATGACATACTCACCCGTTCAACCTTATCCCAGTCCTTATGCCCAATTGTCCATGCAGGAGGCCTCCACATTAAAGGGGATGACATCTCTCCATTCCACCACCTATCCACAATTCCTAGCTTCTCTGTATGCAACTCGGCAAATTGGGTGGGGTCATCGCCATTTGCGTAAAATGTTCATCCCACATTGCCTTTAGCGTCGCCTGATACGAAATACGTTATAATCTAAACATTTGCAATAGGCATAAAAATTACATTTTTCAGCTAAATAAAACCCTAAATCGTATTGCATATAAAAACTTACCAAAAACTACAGGTTAGAATAGCATACGATTGCATTCGAGGATCCGAATGAACACCGACGTACTCAGGTGCTTGTGCCAGTATAGCCAAATACGCATCGATGTGCTATAAAGAAAATATTTCAACGATCATAATATATAAGTATACTAGGTAAAGAATTTTATGTTGAGAACATACCTCATCCTCCATCCAAGCTTTTGGCGTCATCATTCTCACAAAGAAATCATTCTCCATCCTACACATGGATGTAACAATTTTTAGATATGCATGTACTATGTTAAAAATAAAGAGGAATGATTATGTATTAAGGACATTTCTTACAATGCAGGCGATATCATTAACTTTTTCCACGCCTTTTTGATCTTCTCATCATCCATTGTTGTGTACGGGGGTTGGACTGTCGTCGCTTTTCTCTTCGCATGTTGTAGACGACGTTGGTGGTGCCGCTCAGCTGACACCATACTGAAACCTGTATCTGCACGAGATCCTGTACCGGGCCCTAAAGGGACTCTTTCTGAGCCACCGGGTGTTGAATAACCAATCATTGTTATGCAGTGGGTGCTCCAGGCACTCTTGTTGAGCGACCCGGTATTAGCTCCACATTTTCGACGAAGAGGCCATCTGGTGTTGCATAAGCAGTCGGTTGTTGTGTAGTTTGAGCACTTTGTTGTTCATCCCAAGTAGATGGAATACTTGGTGGGTTGAACGTAGAAGGCTCAGGCGGTGGAGCCTTGATTCCTTAAACATTTTGTATATCGCACTAGTAATTGACCTCTCATACCATGGGCTGCATCTGGGTCTGTGCTCCAATCACCTAACTAGCAATTTTTTTTAATTTCACTGCTATGCTCCTCCTGGTATTTACGAAGATCAGCGTATTGTTCATCCTGTGAGACAAACCTCTTCTCCCATCTGTCATCTCGGTCAAGCAGTTGAGTGAAAAGTGCTTCATGTTCAAAAAAAATTTGATCATGATCATCCATTCTCCGCATAATCTGATGGTACTGCTCCTGAGACAAACCCCCACTGTCTGGGTACTGATGCTGTGGCACAGACTGCTCCCACTGATGACCTGGTCTGGATTGATGCTGGTAATCATCCTGCAGAGATCGAGGGTGATTATGTAGTCTGTGATACCCTAAACCTCCTTGACTATGAAAAGGAGCCTGCTGTGATCCTTCATATCCACCAAAATATGAAAAGTGATGTGGTCCTGAAATCCACCTAAAGGAAACTGAAATGGTCCCTGATAACCACCATAAACATAAGGAGAAGAGTGGGATGGTCCTTCAAATCCACCAAAAGGAATATACGGCTGTTCAAAGCCAGGAGGATATGAACTCTCCGGCATTGCCGATAGGGGATGTGGAACTATAACATGATGGGAAGAATGGTGAGTAAAATACGGCTCATCAACACGAGTCTAGTGGACAGAGGTATCATGCATGTACGGGGGTGACTCTCGACCAGCATGAGATGGGCGCGGAGGTGAATCCACAGCTGGTATATAAGAACTGTCATCACGTTCTTCCATGTACTCATCGTCATTATCATCATCCCCTCCGATGGCATGAAAATCACGTAGTATGTTTGCTAGATTTCTCATTTGGCCCCCGAATAATGTATCATCCCCAACCTCAATATTTATCCTTCCAAAATCATTTTCCCTACCAGCGCCATCGAAAAAAATATTCACTTCAATAGGAATGTCACGCTGAGTAGGAGCGTCATTTTCTGAATCAGAACTGGAGCTCACAACCTTTTTCTTACCCTTCCCTTTTGGCTAGGGCGAATATAATTCTCACTTACAGCTAGGGCGAATGAGCATCCATATAAATTGTAGCGCTTCTGTTTACTAACACTTTGCATGTCGGTCTTCACATAGTCCATGTGGTGCAGTAAGGTGAGGTAGGTATACTTACCCCAAGGGAATGAGTTCCACTTTTTAGCATCCTCTGCCAAGAACCATACCCAGGGATCTATATAGGCTTTTGACGTATCCTGGCCTAGCAAAAAGTTGTACAGTAGTAGAATCTTGGCGGCTTTCATGGCAATATGGCCCTTATACAATTTTTTAGTGAATTTCTTCATTAATTCATCGACTAAAACCCTCCTCTTACCAAAGCTGGCAAAGAAAATGTAATCTACTAGCTCAACCTCGTCATTGGGGTCAAACTCCCTACTATCTTCAAACCCTAAACCCATAATATGCATGAACTCCATTGGTGTGAAGTATAGAAACTGATCAGACACCCTGAAATATTTGGTGTACCTATCTCCACCAGGAATCAGAACCTCCTAAGACAACAAGTGATGCAGTGCCTGAGGGGTCCCATAATCTGAATCCAAGTCCCAAAAATGACCAAAACAAGTTCTACGAAACATCGATACTATTTGATTGTCGCTTGCCCTAAGAACAGAACGTATCAAGTCCAGGATTTTTTTCGGCGGACAATACCCTTTAATTCCAACTTTATAGAATTGAAGAGCATACCATTTCCAGGTCCACTACAATGCATACCAACTCGATTTGATATAATACATGACGAAGTATATATATACAAATAATTTTATTAACATTTCAAAACAAGTTGTAGCAAATAAAAATATTTTGCAGCATTTCATGTATATGTAAAAATAATGTATTATACTTATTATATTTTTAAATTAGAATTTGCATTATATAGATTACATAATAAATTATTAGATTAATTACTAGATTAATTACTAGATAAAACATAGGTTGTACAACATATATTTTGAATGAATTTAATATAATGACACAACTACTTAATTAAATATATTTACATATGCACGGATAGGCTATTTAAGATCAATTACATAGGCAGACACGATCATTCATACAATTTACAGGCGGACACGCATCTAGATTGCTTAATTTAATGGATTTTGTTCGCGGACACAAAGTTTATGGCATCATTTATCGGCGGACAAGTCAATTATAAGCAATTTTATTGCCGGACAAGTTCAAATAATCTTAATTTAGTGGCGGACATGCATATTAAGGATGATTTCATCGGCGGATATGCCTCTACAATAAAAAGTTTTCGACGGACAAGGTGCATTACTCTCAATTAATCAGCGGACATGCATATAACAGTCGATTTCTTTGATGGACACGCCTTTACAATAAAAAAAATTTTGCGGACAATGTGCGTTGGTCTCAATTCATAGGCGAACATGCATATTACAATCGATTTCTTCTGCGGATATGCCTTTACAATAAAAAATTTTCGGCGAATAAGGTACATTGGTCTCAATTCATCAGCGGACATGCATATTACAGTCAATTTCTTCGGCGCACACGGCAATTCAAATAAAATTTTTCAGGGGACAAGGTACATTGGCCTATATTCATCGGCGGACATGCATATTAGAGTCCATTTCTTCGGCGGACACGCCAACTAAAACGAAATTTTTCGGCTGACAAGGTACATTGGCCTATATTAATCGGCGGACATGCATATTTCGACTTATCTAGTCACCGACAAAGCATATTTCAAGCAAAGTAATCGGCGGACACAACACTATTCAATCATTTCATTCAGCTGACATTCTATTTTCACTAAGGACACAATAATATGAAATATTATTATCACCAAACATATTTAAATTCGCACAAAATTTCAGACACTACAAATCGGACCCTAATTCATGAAATTATGAACATTAATATGCAAGGGAAATTTATGTTTTTG
This sequence comes from Pogostemon cablin, assembly GCA_023678885.1. NCBI lineage: Eukaryota > Viridiplantae > Streptophyta > Magnoliopsida > Lamiales > Lamiaceae > Pogostemon > Pogostemon cablin. Next base: position 22,097,025 of record CM042989.1, on the reverse strand, counting down.
AGTAAATTATAAAATGGATAACAACCAATCTAAATTACAAATGCAGATTATAAAAAAATTAATTAAACACCTAATCTCCCATGCTAAATTTGCACGACTACAAACGAGGATGAGAGGGTGCTCGACAACCTTGGCCAGTCGGACGAGGTAGACATCCGGTGACGAAAATTTGGTGGGGTGAGATGGGAGCAGCCCGTGCATGTGCGCGGAAGAAAGAGAAAGAGAGAGTAGGTGAGAGAAAATATCCCTAAAACCTTATCACTTTTGAAAATTTTAAAGGTGGGTCAAAGATTCTCACACTTTATCAATGCCACTTTTTACGGAAAAAGATAAAAATCAGGAAATTGATTTTAGTCAGTTCGAAATCACGTGTGTCAGTTGGGTGAGGGTAGTTCAAGAATATCACTATAAAACTGGGCAAATTAAATATTTTTAAAACATTAAGACAAACTTGATGTCAAACAAGTGATATAGGACATTTCAAGTGCTATCCCTTTTCTTTATCTGATATATTGTACGTTTATTTGGCAAATAAAAAAGTACCACTAGCTATTTAATTATATATGTAATAGCTAAACCATCTGAAATCTGATGAATTGAATCTCTTACACGTTAACCTGCAATGAATTTTAAATCACTCATTAATTTAATCAAACATTTCTCTTACAAGTATCCTTGTTGATCGATTTATGTCAAGGAAACACAAGCATATCTGCTTCTCTAACTCCTCCAACTCTTCCACAAACCATGAATCATCCATTTGAAATTCTCTCACTACTTTCTTCAACATCTCACTCTTCCCTTTCCCTACACAAACACCTGCCAAATATTTCCTCCTCTCCAACTCGTCTCTCAATCTCTTCACTATCTGGCTCATCGTTCCAAAATCGTTGATCATTATATACACCCCTCTTGCCGCTAAGTCCAGCTTCAAAGCGAGCCCTTCGAGCCGTTTCTCGTTGCATTTTCGCTCGGCTCGTTTTATCTTCTTCATCATTGCAGTCCACATAACTAGCCCCGGTAGGGCCACCAACCCCACCACGCAATGCATGGCTAAGATCAGCACAACAACGCCTAATGCACCACATCCCACCACTAGGAAACTAGCTACGATTCTTTTGATGGCTCTAATGATCTTCTTCCTCCTCTTCGTCTTCCTGCATCGTGATGTCAGCTGTTGAAACAGTAATGCATGTATTTGGTGCCACTCTTGGAACTTCTTCGGATTCATTGAGGAAAAGGGGTTTGTTTGGGAGGCGAACGCAGCAAGATTCTTGCATGCAATGTGGTACTCGTCGTCTGTAAGGCTTGAGTCGTCTGGTAGCCGTTTGATCAGCTTGATCACTTTCTTGATCCTACGATGATTGTTGCGTACGCGGTGGATGTTCATGAGGAGGGATTCACAGATTTTGGATGCTTCTAGACTAATTTGGAAGTAGTTAAGGAGGAGTTGATGGTGATGAGGGTTTGAAGTGTGGGAAAAGGAAGTTATCAAGGATTCTTGATGGGGATCAAGTAAGTATCCAGATAGGTGGATGCTTTGTGGAGGGAGAGGAGAAGGTGGTGATGATGGTGGCCGCGACGAGGCGGAGGCGGTGGTGGAACATGGTTCATCAAGACATGATTTTATGGTCACAAGATGGTCTTGAACTTTGTTGCTGATTTCTAAGTAAGAGTTAGTCCTAAAGGCTTGTTTGTATTCTTCATTTAAACTATGTGGCTTGCTTATCAAGCTATCCATATCTCCTTCTTTCCCAAGCTTCCCTAATTATAAAAAACAACCATGAAAATTAAGCTTTAGTAGTATTAATTATAAATTAAATAGTTTATAAATTCAAATCATGAAATCTCACATAATTATATTCACTCAATATTATAAACTTCGCACTTTTTATTTCTCCCTCTCATAATAAACTTCAAATCAACTTTATAATTAATATCAAAATACATCTCAAATTTAAAAATATCATCGCACCTCACGCACATAACATAAGTTGTAATATCTAAAATGACTGCGTTACAACCAAAAATCAATTAAATTTACAGAAAATAACTTTTTTTTAAAACTAAATGTAAGTATGCATATTAATATGAAGAGAAAAACCCTAAGTCTTAACTTTTCGAATTCATAGTTGTGTTTCTCCTTACCATGAATAACAAATAACATAAACAAGCTGAAAAAGAAAGGATTGTAACAAGAAAAAAAGACCGACAGAATCCAAAACGATAAAGAATAATTCTTGAAAGAGATTTTAAGAATATGAGTTGATTGGGATTAATTCTAACCTTGATTTGTTAAAAGGGATTTGAGGTTGGACCACATATGATTGATTCCCATTTAGTTAGGGGGGGTTGGATGTGAAAGAAGAATTAAGTAAAAGTTTTATGATGAAAGAGAGGAAGGTGTATTTATAATGGAGAAGTGATTTTGACTTGGAAGAAAGAAAGAGTAGGAAGTATACCCAAAGAAGAAAATAGTTGGCAGGTGTATTAATCACCGCCATACGTTCTACCCTTCCTTCCACGTCAAACCTATTACCTATCTGCATCTAGACTACAATCTGTTTTCGGCTAAAACTCAGCCGAGTAATGTAAACCGGATAGTAAATACTCCCCGTCCCTAACAAACCGTATCATTTGCTCTTTGCACGTCACGTAAATTAAGAAGTATTATTATTTTATGTAAAGTAGATAGGTGTATTAGAGAGATGTGATGAGTAGTGGTAAGCCAATAATGAGTCCTTTAGACTAAAAAAGGAATATTGTGCAATTTGAACGGGACACTCAATATAGAAAAATGATGCAATTTGGACGGGATTGAGGGAGTAACATTTTCAAAAGGAAAAAAATATTTAATTGATGAAATTATTAATTAGAGCTATTTATAATAGGGTAAGTCCAGTGTGATGCCGTATCACGTGGAAACTATTTTAAGCTTTTATAATTAATTATCACTTTTGCTGTAAAATGATTATTTTAAGCTTTTATAATTAATTATCACTTTTGCTATAAAATTACTATTATTTTAAGTATGAAATGTTATTCTTTTTAATTATATTATAAATTGTTCATAAAATAATTCACTGTATCATTATCATTTTTCATTGATTGAGTATCACTTTCATTATTAATGTTATCACTATTATGAAACAGAAAAGTTAGTGTAAAACTCAGTGAGATCGTCTTACGAAACAGAGTAATGTAAACCGGATAGAAAATAATACTAATACTTTTAAAAGAAATAAAATGTTTAATTGAGGAAACGTGAATTATTTAAAATGAGTTAGTATCCTGTAAATCGATTTTACATTATAAATTCTTATAAATCATATGGTCTCCCTTAACTTAAATACCCAAGCAATAAATATGGGTATATGTTTGAACCTAATTTACATAAGTGTTTGTGATTTATAATATGAATCATTCATAAAATAGATTAAAAGTTAATACTCTCTTCATCTCATTTATTTTTAATATGAATCATTTTGAGATTAAAAGTTAACTCTCTTTGTCCCATTTAAAATTGCACTTCTATTTTTGTAAAATAAAAGGAAATGTTGTAATTTTAAATGGGACGAAGGAACTAAAATATTTAATTAGACGTAATACTTCCTTTATTCCTAACTTATCTTTACACTTTACAATATTAGAGTCTAACTGCAATTCATGTGTAACACCTGAATAATCACAATAGATGAGATTCAAAATTTTATATAATTCTCACCAAAAAAATAAAATAAAATAAAATAATTAAAAATATAATAACTACCTACTACACTTTAACTTTTGCACTATTAATTTTTGATGCATCGATGGACAAGATGTTCCTTTGCACAATGTGAACCTATAATCATCCCTAAATTTATTAAGTCACCCATAAATTTTAAAAATATACTCCTTTGTCCTGTTTCAAATTTTACGTTTGCATTTTGCACGTAGATTAAGGAATGTAGTATTTTAATATGCAGTGAGGTGTGAGAAATAATTTTTTAATATAAAGTGGTAGATTAAGGAATGTAATATTTTAATATGCAGTGAAGTGTGAGAAAAATTTTTTTAATATAAAGTGAGTAGGTATATGAATATGATGTGTGGGCCATGTGAGCTCATGAAGTGAGAAATAATTAATTTATGTGGTCTCATCTATCAAAAAGAAAATGTAACGATTAAAATGGAAGCCCAAATTAATAATAGGTAAAGATTGAAATGAGAAATACGTGTAGATTTATAAAAATTAATTCTAAAAATTAAATATGACTCCAAAACCAAATTAATTTCCTCTAAATATTTACATTTGGGTGAAACCAATGCAACAGATTCCATATTAATTTTTTTTTTAATTAAATTGGTGGAATGAGAATATGGAAAGGATAATAAAATTTAAAAGCGCCAAGCGCAAGATAGTTCAGAACAAACCACGTTTTCTATTGAGGTACAAAATAGGGTTGAAGGGAAGGAAGCGAAGCAACACCGCTAAATCCACCACCGTCTGCCGTGCCTCCGCCACTCAGCCGCCGTCGCCTCCTGCTCGTGCTGTTGTCCAGGTTTTTATTTTTCCTTTTTTCAGTGAATCCTTCAATTGAATCTCGATTACGATTGCTCTTTACTTGCCTTCTTCTATTACGAAACTTATGTCCGACTCTGCACTCCTCTTGCTCTCAAAAAATGTAGAATTCAAAATATTGTGTTTGTTTTATGTTAAGATTTCATCTGATAAACTAAATCATTTTTTGGAAATTGGAATTTTTAATTTGTATGTAATCAAGCAAAAGAAGAAAAGGAAATAAGGTGAAGTATTGCTGTCAATAGTGATCAGCCGATTAACCTAATTTGTATGTTGAGGATTGTTTTGGACTTTGGATGCTCAACAAGTAAAATTCTTACTTTGCCATACTTTTTTCTCTTTTTATCATTCCCGATAGTTTGCGGCTTTTTTGTTGAAGATAAGAAGACAGCTAAATTCTGAGAATGTTTGCTTAAATATTATAAATGGTTGTTATGCAATTCTATTTCTGACTGAGTGAGCTTTTTCTGTTTTCTGAAATAATTGGAGAATTGCAAGTTTTATATGTTGAGCTGAGTTGTGGCGATAATTGAGAAGAAATGTGAATTGGTTTGACTGCGTATTGCTTGTGCTTATCGCAAGATATGTGTGTATTCTGTGTAGTTGAAGTTCTAACTTTGATTATTTGAATCTTGAAATGAAACTGTTTGAAATTAAAATGAATTTAAAAAACTCATGTACTAGACTTTTTGTGGCTTACATGAATAGGTAATTGTGTGCCTGAGACTTGAATTATAAGGCTAAATATGTATGTTTATGTTGTATGGATGTTTCAGTACTAATTCAGTATGTATTCTAGCCAAAAAGGGGTATTTCAGACTCTATATATCTAATGTCATACTGAGTACGAGATGTGAATTTGTGGCATTTTAGGGTTTCCTCTTTAAACCGTTTACGGACTCAGCCCTGAATATGAATACCTCTTGTGTCAGTCAGTGCATCCTTATGTATGTGTTGCTGTCCATTTCATTCCTTGTTTTGATGATTTGAAGGAGCATTTTAGATTTATAGGTTTTTGCTATTAAAATGGTGCTCATTGATGGCTTAAAGAATTCGTAGCTGAAAATTGAAGTGGCTTGTTTAAGTTTTTATTTTTAATAGAAAAGCAAGGAATTAGTTGTAATTTTCAATTATAATTTGATGTTAATGCTCTGAATAGGAAGATAGTTTACTTTTCAGTTTCGCATTCTTGTTATTGAATGACCCATACATTGTAATTGAAACGTTGGATTGTGCTTGCAAAGAAAAACATTATTTATGGTTTGAAAGATATGAGCATTCTCTGAAAACTCCTTTGTAGTTCTTTAAGCCCTTTCATGTCATCTCTTAAGAGTATAAGTAAATATGACCTAGGAATGGCTGGAAAAGCTGTAAAATCTGTGGCAAAAGCGGTAGGAGAGTACCAGTATCCATGGCGAGAGAAGTTGACAAAGTACAGAGATGAGCTTTCAAAAGGAGTATGGGGTTACTGGGAGCTTGGGGCTTGGAAGCCGCTTGCTATCAGCGCACGCCGTAGAGCTCGACTCCGCAAAGAAGTCCTCCTTGCAGGGGCTGATTGGGAATTTGACCCGGAAAGAAAGGAGATGAAGAACAAGAGGAAAGGGCATAAGGTTGACCGGATAGCTGCTGAAAAACGAGCAAACACTGCTGATATCATGGAAAATAAAATGCCCCAATTGTTGGATGAATATAAGAAGAAAAGGTGGGAGAGGAAGATGAAAGCAGAAGAAGATGCTGCTAAGAGAGCTTTGCATGAGTAGCTACACGACGGGCCTCTTGTTTGAAGTTTTCATTATTATTGACTTACTATGAAAGGTGTCTTGTGCATCACACTCTAATGACTTATGTGGTACCGAAGAAGCACCACCAGCTATGGTATTGTGATCAAATCTGTGTTATCTGCAGATGTCTCAACAGAGCAGATTTATTATTAGTTCATGTTAGTATTTTATTTTGAGAAGAATCAAGCCGTTGATTATAATTTGTTTTAATATATGATGCTTCGGGGAAAGCTATAATCTTTAAGGAATAACATGTATTGGTCTAGTAGCAAAACCTTGCACGGTAAAGATTGTGGCTGAATAGAGAATGTGAACAATGCAGTTATCAGCATCCAAATAGCAAAGAGGTGGTGTTTTTTTTTTTAGCAAAGTCAGAGCAGCTGGTTTGAGAGATGCATGTAACCCAAGTTCTAAACTCTAATATGAAAGTTTTTCTTTATACCAGTATTACTTTTTAAAATGATTCATCTTAAATATTACTGTTACTCTTTGCTTTGTAATAATAATAATTTTTCATATTCCTTATACAAGTTTTTTTTTTTTTTGCCTTCGATTAGTGATTTGGTGCCCATTGCAAAACTTTGAATTCCTTCACCCGTGTCGATTTCACATTAATTTTATGTAAAGTTGTATCTCAATCTATTCAAAAACTCAAAACAATACACCCTCAAATTATTAAAGTTTAAATTTCCAGAACCTAAATATCTCCTTGCAGACCCCCTTGCTAAAAATACATTAAAATTAGGAGCATCACATATGTATCAAAAACATCTCCATAGGCGCCCCTACCTCTGCAGGGGTACCGATAAGCAAAAATTTCATTTAACTTTCCAGCAAACAGGTCAAATGTAAACCATTTAGACCAGCAATTTATATGCTTAAGCCAGAATATCAAAGAAGTGATGTTATATGTATTCTCAACTTATATATCAAACCAAACAAACAGATTCTGCAATGATTTCTAGTCTAGTAAAATGATTACGAAGGTGATAGCCAAGGTGTTGATAGAAAGAGATACGAAATATAAAAGTCAAGCCATCAAAAGGGAGCCCCAATACCACAATAAGTTGAAGGAAAGAGAAACAAAATATAGAAGTCAAGTCATCAAGGGAGCCAAACACCACACAATCACTAGAACTTAATGAAGACAGTCTGCTAAATCTCATTCGAAAGCCCACTGATTCTCTCTTCGGACTTCCTCTTCCTCTTCAGGAGTGAAGTCATTCTTGATGTTGAATGTCTTCCTTATCTCCTCCGGAGTTTTCCCCTTTATCATATCAGCTACAGTCTGGCAAGTCAGATCGAGAAGACTCTTGATGTTGAGGTAGTTGGCAGCCTGAAACATAAAGAGTAGAAACTATTGAATATGTCCAAGTCCATGAAAGAGATGATAAATAACATTAGATATTTTAGATGATAAAACTCTAGCACAACTAAGCCGCCAAGCGGCAGCAGGTCAAGCATCTAACAAGGGTGCAATCTTTTAGTTACTAGGTTAAAACTAATGAATCAAATAAAAACTGTTCTCATATCTGCTTATCCTTTCATTAAGGTAGATGCAATGGATTAATGTAGATCTAAAGTCTGTCGCAATGTGTCAATCAAACATAACATACATAGAGATGGTAGGCCAGTAGCTCAATTTTTTTTTATCTCAACTTCTTCATTCTAGCTACAATTACAAATGAAATAGAGCAAAAGAGGCAACAGGAGCAGAGAAACGATTTCTTGCATATTCATCTATAACATTACCAGACACAAATGAACTCATGACATGGTACTAAATGAGAAGAATTAAGTATATCTGACACAGCAAAAAGGGCAAGCCCAACACTTACTACTGAAGCACAGTATTCTGTATATCAAATTACACATTGGGAAAAATTAGCAAAGCAGAAACATACACCATTAGCAGCAGATGTAGGTCCAGTTAAAAGCAACTAAGAGTTGGAACAGATCTGTTATGGTCTATCATAATCATACGCAGCACCAAATTAAATATTTAAGTCTATCTCCACAAGACACTCACCTTATCAATGTTGGCTTAAACCTTGTTAAAAGGAAAATTATGGTGCACACAGAAAAAGATTACCATAGGTAAGTGTGGAACAACAACATAGGCTAAGTGCTACCCATGCTATAGATATGTACAACCAGCAGCACATACATATATGATTGGACCTAAATAGGAGTATTATAGACAAGTAGGCATGACACTCTATAGAACATTACAGGGAAAAGCAAGTCATACATATGGACAACAACTTCAAAATTGCACAAGGACATGCATTAGAGGTCAAACCATTGACCATAAAGGTACCCTCTAGACAAACATTAAGAGAAATACGAAGAACAACAATATCAGAGCAGTGATGCAGAAGGAATAAGAAAATACATCCACCGGATTGAACAAACCCAACAATATTTAAACTCATGCAATATAGATCAGGGAAAACTTTAGACAGAGAAGCAGAAGGAATAGAACTTACACAGTTGTGAAAGTTGTGCTCTAGATTAACCCAAATCCCAATCCAGCAACACCAACAAATTATCCCAAAAACCCATTAATAGATAACACAACCTATTATACGATTTATCGGAACTTCCTAATTAAACTATTATATTTTTTATTTAACTTTGATAAATAAACCAACGATCACTCCAATTAGAAAGGCAAGCAACAACCATGAACAAACCCTAAAAAATAAATTGCAAACTAGCATTCGTAACAAACACATCACCGAAACAACACAAAAATTATTGAAAGCCATACCAAAATTAGGTCAAAGAGCGTGGCCTGATCGACTTTGACGAAGTCGGTGTCGAAAGCCTTGAGGTCGTCATCAGTGGTGGCGGTGGGAACAACCTTATCCTCAGCCTTGTTGGCGGTAGCCGATGCGGTGGCGTCAACGTGGCGCTTGCAGTATTCGATGACTTTGGATAGAATTTTTCCGGTGACGTTCGGAAGAGGGATAATGTTGTCGGCACAATCGTCCTCGATCATGTGTTTGATCGTTTGAGACTCGACGGCGACGGACTCATCCACCTCGAAAACCTCACCATCGGAGCTACGCAGGACTATCTTCTTGCCGGAGTTCTCCGCCGCGGAAGCCATGGACTGAATTGTAAACCGTAGGGAGTGAAAACCGAAGGGGAGGGAATTCGAGAGGATAGAGAATGTGAAAAGTGGAGATTAGGAATTTAGTCCGAGTATAAATAGGATGAATAGAGTATATCTTTTAGCCACAAGTATATACTAATATATTTTGTTTTGGATTTATTTTTATTAAGTATATACCTTTTTTAAATGAGTTAGTCTCTTGTGAGACGGGTTATTGGTGAGACGGATGTGAGACGGGTCAACCCGTCACTAAAGTATGCTTATTTGTGGTTAAAGTGCGCTTATTTGTGGTTAAAGTATGTCGATAATAAATCAAATTATAACACACTAACATCATACTTTAATATATAATCCAACATACTTTAAAAAATATACATTAACAACCATTAAACATACTTTATTTAAATAATCGATATACTTTAACACGTCTCACAAACCGTCTCATGAAAGTAGCGTCTCACAAGAGATCTTGTCATAAACTACTCTATTATTGTAGTTACAAAAATATTGATAAGATAGATTTATATTGATTTATTGCTAATATTGTAGTTACAAAAATTACTCCTTATCGTAAGATAGATTTTCCAATATTGATCTATATTGATTTTTTGCTATTATTATAAACAAAAATGTTGTGCAATATTTTTTTTATTTATAATTATAAACAAAAATATAGGTTTAGATATATATGAAAGATCATATTATATAGAAAGATTTTTCCTAGTATTTTATTTACAATAATATACGAGCACATCTGACAATTTTCATCAAAATCTTTTTATATTGATATTTACCCTTTAATAATACTTCATTCGTCCCACAAAAGAGGTGAATTTTGTCATTTTCGTCCGTCCCACCACAAAAGGTGCGTTTTCTTTTTTGGCAAATGAAGACCCCACACCACACAAGTTTTACCCCTAAAAATACAACAAATTAAAACTTATGTCATTGTATTATTAATACATTAAAACCTCATTTATATCTTAAATTATGTGATTAACATTAAAAAAATACACTAAACCCCATTTGTGTCATTTTATTAACCCAACTCACTCCACATTATCACGCACCCCACCCATACGCCCAGCAAAATAATCTTTCTGGATATCTCTTCTACTTCTCTCTCTCTCATGAACCCTAGGGTTCCTTCTCACTGTACATCGATCGCCATTTCATCTTCATCTACTACACATGAACTCTAAAGCCTCCTTCTCACTTAGCACCAATGCAAATTCTTTGTCCGATTCCATTTTTGATGAGATGGGTCTGATAAAATCGACTCCACCCTACCATTATTCGCAGTTGTAGCCTACCTTTCTTCCGGTCGACTCTCCATTGACGAATCTTGACGGATCTGCCATAGATCTTGATGGATCTATGGTGCCTGAGACCATCGACGAAATCGATGCTATGGAGATACCCGACATTAATGATGAACACATTCCTGTTCATCAGCCCTGTATTCGACCTACAAAATCGAATTTTAGGGTCCAAGCGGCGGATAAAGTGGTCATCCGGTCAGATTCAGATGGTTCGCCCATGAGTAAGGTAGTGAAAGAATTTCTCCGGATTCTTTGTCTCTCTATCGTGAAACTACCTAATTTCGGAGAGATATAATCCTATTTAACCTTTTATTTTTTGTACATGTACAGTTGGGATCTGGGGTTCATGTAAACTGAAATGATGACATGATTTGGGCTTATATGTGAATGTGTATTGACATTGTGATTACCCTGTGATGAAAGTGAATATATAAATTTGTCATGACACTGTCAATTTTTACAATGTCGAATTTGGGCTTTGATCACTACAAGAAAACAGCGAAATACTAACGGATATATTTGTTGGTAAATAAGAAAATCCATTAGTAAATAGAGATAGCAACAAATTGCCGACAAGTGTTCATGCGTTAGTATTGTGCTCCTTGCTAAATATAATGACGCAATTTCATTGTCCGTGAGCAAATTTATAAACGGAATGCCAACAATAATATCATATCGTTACTAGATTACTATCAAATTAATTGTTAGTAAAATGTTAGTAAGTTAATTATGGTTGATAAAATATCATTTCAGAATCCGTTCGCAAATAGTAACAAAATGATATTTATAAATAATTAATAATGAAGTCATGTTGTAGGTAATATTAGTAATTTAAAATAACAATTAGTAAAATGTTGTCAAGTTAATCATGGTTGGTAAAATATCATTTTAAAATCAAAATTGTAATTAATTAATAATGAAGCCATGGTGTAAGTAATATTAGTAACATATTTAATTATTAGTAATTAGTAATAAATAGGAATTTGTAAATAAATAATACCAAATTAATGCGTGGTTAATTATTAGTTACATATTGTCTTTTTGTAAGTAATTAGTAGAGATTAGTAACAAATTAAAATTAGTAAATAATTATTAACAATAATTGTATAGTTAATTGTTTGATATTGAAATTATGTTGGTATTTTTAGAAACAAAAATAAAATTATAAATAATTATTAGCTACATTTTGAAAATTATATTAGCATTTTTAGTAACAAATATGAAATTATGTTGATAATAATTATTTAATAACAAATATAAATTAATAGGTGATTTGGTGATACATATGATTCTAAACTAAAAATGGTAAATAGATTCCAAATATAACTATACAAAGTACTATACATCTTTAGGTACCAATGTGCAAAGTACTCAAAACTAACCTATCTAAAACTGTGAATTAACTAACCTCTGTAGGACTATGTATCGTTAAGTTACAATCCATCAAGATTTTCTATAAGAGAAAGAACTAACCCATCAGCTTCAAAGAATGATTAGCATAAATAGCTGGTTCGAGCTACCAAACCAGAAAAATCTTCGGATAACAATCTGCAAAACCTTACTTTGAACTCGGAGACCCACAGAGGTGAAATTTAAAGACATTATTTTCTATCATGCTGAACAAGCAACTCCTTCTTATGCCTGCATTCAGTGCAGAAAATCCCATTAAGAAATCATGACAATGTAGTATACAAGTGGCAGGTTTACAAGAGTGCAATTTAAACATTATGGTTAAAAGTAAACAAATTTCCCAGTCCTACTAAAATCAACCAAACAAGTTGACAGAAAAAAAAATCCATTCCATTCTTGTTATGATAGAAACAGGTTACTAATTATGCATTTTCATTCTAGTTCACTTCCAAGTTTCAAGGAAATAATGTATAATCAAACAATAAGGCTTTTTTAGTGTACATCTTTCCTTACAAAATACCCAAGAAACACCAAATAGTCTTTCACTGAAGTGTCATCACTCACATAATAACACAAACTATGTATAATTATAAATAACCAATCAAAATTCGAACTCAGAGCCCCAGCAACAGAACCAAGATACAGCTTGAAGAGCATAAATACCACAAGTGCGAGATAACAACAGTTCCTAGGGATCAGAATAAAAGCAATAGAAGAGCAACATCTAAAGAAAGAAATATTGTACCAAAATTTTAAATGCTTCACTAACCAAAGAATGGATATCAGCAGCAAAATTTTGAGATATTTACAAAAAAACTCCAAAAAAATTGTCAAGTCCAAAAAGTATTGAATTGTTGATGCACCTAACTTTTTGGTATACCGCATTTTCATAACAAACAATTCAAGAGAAATATAGAAAAACCTGCTATCAAACACTTAAGGAGCAATAACTTAGAAAACCTCGATTTCTTGCAATGCAGAGAGCACAAATATGAAGGCAGAACAACTTAGACATAAAAAACCTACACATATATCAAACCAAACCTAGAACCTTATTTAAATGAAAGCACATCTTCCCAACCAACAGTAAAGGATTAAAGTAAAGGCGTTATAAATGCCTGACCACCCAAAGGATGAAAACTAGTAAGGGCATTCCTGAAGAGAGCGAATACCTTCACCAATAAGGATGCGGAAAAGCGGCGGGAAGGCGAATTTCTGCAGAAGACGTGTACGGGTTATAGTTCTTGAGAAAAGTGAATTTTTTTTATGCAAATGTGTTCATAATCAGAGTGGAACAAGGTTATTTGGTAGCCATACCTACAATCATTGTCGGAGGAAGCTCGGTTTTGTGATTGCGTTATATCTGAACTGGAAAAGAAAACACACTAATGTAGGAAATGAAGAAATCGGAAATTATCTTGAATATATAATTTCTAAACCCTAATGGTAAATATGAGAATTTTGTGAGAAGATGACAGAACAAGAACAATGGATATGTTCTTCAACAATAACTTATTTATAGCAAAGAAAAACAACTCCTCAGTTATAAGAAACTAATATGCGTGTTTTCAGATTCACAAAGTAGCATGTACACAAGCATGTGTCAACAGTGTCAACACTCAACATAACTTATTGACTCAAAAGCTATCAAAGATTAAAATGCAACATAAAATTTCTGACAAAGAAACTCACATCAACCATAGGATCAGCAGCAGCTCAATCGCAGAAATTTTATAACACTTTTAGCTAATTCAATTTTAGTAGCTGCTGCTCCAGGTACTATACAACTATCCCTAGACATATCCTAGCGAAATCTTTAAATCAAGCACAATCTAATAACTTGGCACTGCAAATCAATTGATAGAAACTTTGAATATTCCAGGGAGAATAAAAGGTGCATTTGAATACGTTCACTCCATCATCAATAGCTCTTTCAAAATCATCCAATATTTTATTAGTGCTTCCGCGCAGCAGGACAGTAGAGACAGATCTTGGTTCATTTTTTACAATGATAACCTATTAAATTAGGGCAAGAAGTACTGTATCACTAATAAGCATAAGAGTAACATAATTGAGATGAAGCAATCAAGTATACAGCAAGTTTTTTACATGCTCTCTACTGAAACAGAATCAACATTTCCAAGATCATCTGGACCTGGCAGATGAAGGTTTAATTGCTCCAATAGAAATGCAGATTGTTAGGGGAGGATAAACAATGGAGGATAAACAATGTGCCCATAGTTCTAACTTCTAAATCAATCAATAGTATGGGTCACTTCCCTCAACAAACACATTGCTAGGATAGCGCAGATTCTGAGAGTAATACACACAGAATTGTGTACACAAATTAAGCATTGTGAACGATGAATTCAGAAAAACAATGATGAAAAAAAAAGAGTGCCAACTAAACAATATTGCATATATGTTAAGAAAATTTTAGAGGTAGGGACTAAAATATAAATATACCTAGTTAATATTGTCAAACTTATAATGTCAAAGAAAATTTTAGAGGTAGAGACTCACATTGTGCACGTCAAAAGTTTTGTAATCTGAAGGATCTGGTAATGTTTCCTGTTAAGATGGAAATAGGAAAGATAAATCTACAGCCACTGATCTTTACATTTTATTCCAAAACTTAAGCTAAATCTTGACTTGTAATTATAAAGTGGAAATCAAACCTGTGTGTCCTCCATCCATTCTCCTAGTTCAACCACTTTCCTAAATATCATCTCAATCAGTAAGAAAATGAAACAAAATTTATTTCATAAAAATGTTGAGTTAAGCGTAAATACTAGAGGAAATCATCCGGCTTCTGTTTTTTCTGCAGCAGTTCTTCATCAACATCACTCTCTGATAGGATCAATCAGGGGGGAGTCAATCAAGGGGTCATCCTTTCCGAGTTTACCTGCGCCGTAATGGAGCTAATCTTGAGTCTATTGTGATTGAAGGAGCAGATCTGGAGTAGAAGGAAGGGCAGATTTAGTGGAGCAAGATTGGCAATACTTATTGTTATCACTTTAATACATCTCTATAAATAAAGGATTAGAAGGGAGATGAGGGGTGTGGAATAATTATTCTTGTTGCTTTGGGCATCCATTGGCTGACGGGAGACTTCCCGATTGTTCCTTCTTTCTTACTATCATCCTAATAAAATCCTTCCCCAATTCTTTCTTAGCATCTTTACTCCACCAAATTGGTTCCTTCTTTCTTACTATCATCCTAATAAAATCCTTCCCCAATTCTTTCTTAGCATCTTTATTCCATCAAATTGGTTCGATCTGCCGGATGCCATACACCAGAATAGAAGCTCGATTTTAGGCAGAAGAATGTTGAGGCCGTGGAGAGGGTGGTCAGCACTCTTTCCACAAACGTCACCATGCTGTTTGCTAAAGTCAACATCCTTTCTGAAAAACACGACAAGCTCGATAAAATAGACAAGTTGGAAGACACGCTCAATAAAATAGACAAGTTGAAAGAGATGCTCTCTTCGCTCGTGAAGAACAAAAGAGTTGAAGAAAGTGGAGAGGATCTCCAAACTAGTAATTATGGAGAGACAAGCGCTCACACTCCGTTACAAGAATACGTCCCAGGATGAAGTAGCACCAACAATGACTTTCAACTCATGGCAAAACGAGTTGAGCTGCCAAATTTTGATGGGACCGACCCGGTGGCTTGGATCACCCATGCCGAAAGGTATTTCCGAATCCAAGGCACGCGAGAGGACTTGAAGGTGGAACTGGCCATGGTGTGTATGGAAGGGCCAACCTTACACTGGGTTAGTTGGTTGACGGAAAGATCTCCCAACATGAATTGGAACCAGTTGACATATGAATTGCTAAGGAGATATGGTGGAAACCCATTAGCGAATCCTTTTGAAGCCTTGGCAGCCACTAAGCAAACGAGAAGCGTAAATGAATTCATTGACGACTTCGCTGCTCGAATGGCTCTTGTGCCGCGAATAACGGAGACGCAAAGTCTGGGCCTCTTTCTCAACCGGTTGAAACATGAAATCCGGGTTCGCATTAGATCCAAGGACGCCGTCGATATCTTCGATACGATGAATCTGGCCAGGTTTTTTGAAGAGGAAATACAAAATATTACTGGAGAGGGTTCTAGGTCTGGAGTAGTGGGTGGGCAGTGGGCTAGTGAGCCCAACCCAAACAATGGAATAAATTCCAAATATGCCGATACTCTACACCGCAAAGTGGGGAGAATGCCCAACTTACAATCCCAAATCTCATCCACCTGGCAAGACACATGGCGAAAGCACTAAAATGATTTATTAATAGTGATCATTAACTAGTTTATGCTCTTATAACTTATTTATGCACTGTATCTACTCATGTATTAGCTAATTAATGTTATGGAAATGATTCTAAATTACTGTATTAAATCTCTCATTGCAGAAACATTTTACTTTTGATAAGGACTTATCCATAGTTAGAGATATTTGGGAGCGTCAAGCTGGACGACTTTATTCTGCCACACTTTATGAATGGAGAAAATTAGGAGAAAGACCTGTTAATTTCCCTGAGGATGTTTGGGATAGCTGGCAGCAAAAATGGGTTGCTCTTCACGCTCTGAATGGAAGAAAAACAGAAGGAGATGAAGGATTTCATGGAGAGGTTTATGAGGAATGCTGGATATTCAACTAAACCTACTAATTCAAACCCAAACAATGATGATCACGTGGAACAAAAACTTGATTAGTGAAAGTATATGTCATATGTTATTAGGCTTGTTTATTTAGCATTTATTAACTTTATAAGGTATTTCTCTATGCATCCTTTATTTGGTTGTTAGATTTTAGAAAGTTTGGATTTAAAGTTAGAATTTGTTCCAGGCTTTTATTAAATGTTCTACTAGAGTTGTCTTGCTACAATGCATTATCTTTAGCATTTATATATTACAAATGTGTTTATTATATTTTTTCTTTATCAATTTTCTACTGCAGCCTTTTGCGTGCTGCTGCATCCTTGTGTTTCCCACTCTTGGTGGAGAGTACTGTGTCATTCGTCGTGTTTGATTTTGTTTGCTAGTGATGAGTTTTGTGCAGCTGCTTATCCCTAGTTATTTTTGGTTTGGTTTTGTTTTTCCTAGCTGTACATAGGTGCTTTTTTATGAAGTTGTTTTATCCTGCTATAGGTTTGTCGTGATTGCTCGTTAGTCGCTGGTACTTTGGCCCTTGGAAATGTTATCCTGAAACATTGGAATATTTGCTTC
Organism: Pogostemon cablin; assembly: GCA_023678885.1. NCBI lineage: Eukaryota > Viridiplantae > Streptophyta > Magnoliopsida > Lamiales > Lamiaceae > Pogostemon > Pogostemon cablin. The sequence continues at coordinate 22,079,604 of CM042989.1, read as the reverse complement.
GCTATTTACAGTTGCTAGAATTATTGTATATTTTTGGTGTTTTTCTCTAGCCCGTTTTCCTGGTAGTTTTGTTGGAAAGGTGTTTTATTTTTTTATGGCACATCGAGGCGCCCATTCATCGATCAATGCCTCTCTGTTCCTAAAGTCCAGGATGTCCAGATTCAGCATCAAACCATATGGATTAAATTTTCGTTCTCAATGCGCAAATTGGGATTTTTCTTGTACGTCAGATATTCTTGCACTTACCTGAAGCTTTGGATGCACAATAAGAAAAATCCTGGAACTGATCGTTACTCAGTCCTCTCATTCTTAGATAAAGTACATAATGCAAAAGAAATGATGATAGACAGGTAACTTGCAGTCAACTCATGTTTCACTTTTATTCATTCATATGCAAATGCTTCAGGAAGGCTGATATGCATTCCGTGGAGTTGTATTCATTAGAGTTGATAATACAGTTTTCAATGACAAGTTTTATTTAAATAGTTATTCTTTACTGCTCAAATTTTCAACTATAATCCCAACTGCAGTTGTATCATTTCACATCATGCTTCTCTTAGAGTTCCTGAAATTGGCTATAAAGAACCTTGAAGCTAGTAGGAACAAATCATGTTCAACTGATCAATCATCAAGGTAGGCTTAGTTGATTTCAAAATCTTACTAAAACTTGTTATGTTTGCCTTCATTTTGTGTTGATTTGATAACTCTTGGGTATATCATTCTGGTGTTATAACTATCAGATGCTGGTGGATTTGAGTGCAGAACGGAAAATAATTTAGATGAGGCGGTCCAATCTCAATGCCTTCTTAGGAACTTCAACCATCTAATATCTTAGTGGATTTGATTCCATCTTCAATGAAATTTCACTATTAGCAGAGCTAGATGGCCTTCCAGATTACTTATCTAGTATCCTGTGTTAAAACTAAGGGAAGTAGTTGTGATCAGGCAGTTAGTAATTTGGACAAGAATTGTTCTTTTGAAGATAGCTCATTGAGTTTGTAGCCATCTCGGCGGGGACAAACATCAGAACCTTCCCAGTTATATAGAATTTAGAGCATTGTTTCCAACGATACAGTTTATTTCCATGATGTTTTGTTTGAGGATCTTGCTCAAGATAAGGATGTTGGGAAAAAAATACTTTTGAACTTCTGTTTCTTGAGACTTGAAGCTGCTGTCAAGGCTAACCTCACTGTCTCTGGTGGAGTTTCTTCTTCAGCTTCATTTGGTGGTGTTAAGGAGAATGGTCCAGCTTGCAAACACATTAATCTAGTGGAATCAACGCCTACTCACGGTCGAATAGTAAGCAAAACGACATGGCTCTCCATGCTCCATCTGCTCAAACTGGGGTTGATTCTTGACATTGTCAACAAAGATTAAAGAGTAAGAAACGTAAAGAGTCATTTGTTGATCGAGGGAAAGACAATGTCTGCAAAGATACGGTCGGTAAAACTGACAAAGCTCTAACTCAATATTACAACTAATTCAACTACATATCCTATATGATGACACAACTGCCTCCTGTTGTTTGTTTTTCTTCTGTAGGCTCGGGAAACAGTGACGATAGAGTATCTAATGCTCTGTTGTTTCCATTGGTTACCCATATGTTGTTATTTGTGGACAGGATATCTAGAATGAATCTACTGGTGCCGAAAAGCCAACTTCTGCTAAAATTCATAAGCTACATTAATAATAAAAAAATTCTCCCATTCTATTTTTCATATTTATTAATTTATATAAAATTATAAATTTATTTATAATTACTACAATGTTTATTTGGAAATGAAACTCTAATTATATATAGGGAAGGATTTGGATGAAGCCGTTTTTTTAATCCTAATCTGTGACACGGATAATTTATTAAGCCCTATTAAGTATATTTTAAATTAAATTAAAAGTGTTGAAAAAAAAGGACTTGGTAATTATTATTATTATTATTATTATTATTGTTATTATTATTATCAACGTTTTATAAGATAGTTCGGGTTCTATTATCACTTTATTATTATTAGGTATCAGTTCATATTAAAAATATTATTACTTTTTTTTATTCTACGAATTATTCATAAAATATTTTAATTAAACGATTATCACTTTATTGTGTATAACTTTTTATTTAAAATATTATCATTTCTATTATTCATGTGAATTGTTCATGAAATAATTCAATTAGACGAATTTCACTTTTCTTTGAATCACTTTTTATTAAAAACATTATCGCATTTTATTATTTTAGTAAATTATTCGTGAAATGCACTTTCTTGATTAGTTATCACTTTTTATTAAAAATGTTGTCACTTTTTTTAAAAATGTTATCACTTTTCATTAACACTATAAATTATTCATGAAATAGTTTATAACCATTACACTTTTCGTCCATTTAGTATCACATTTCATAAATTTATAATATTTGAATTAAAAAATAAATTAAATTAATTTAAGTTATTAAATTTTTTAAAAGAAAATTATAAATTAAATATAAATTAATTTTCTTTCATAATTAATTTTTCAATATTCTAATTTGAAACCACCAAATAAGGCCATTTAAAATATACTTAATGGATCAATGGATTATTCGTCTATAAATTAGGATTAGTGAGACGGTCTCACCCAAGTCTTTATGTTACATCATGTATTTCTAATTATCAATAGAAAAATATACGTTAATAAATAGCAATGGGTAATACACAAATAGCAAGGGATAATGAAATCGTTAATGTGTACCAACAAATTTTTAATTTGTAATTGCCAACTATTAAACTATTTGGTTGATAATTATCAACAAATGCAATCCATTATTAATTAACTACAAATTGAAGAATAATCAATATTTACCATCACATTTGTATTCATTACTAAATAGTAACAAAAAAAAAATTAGTTAGTAAGCTGCTAACACACTATACAATTATTGGAAAATATATGGGAATGTAAATCCATAAAAAAATGCCTATATACTACAAATACGTTATTAATTACTAACATTAAATATTTGTTGTTGATGACACTTATGGTTTCCCAACATAATTACTAACAACCTTCATCAGTCAATAATTTTTGTAAATAATTTGTTGGTAGATTGTTGTAATAAATGGCGCAAAAAAATGACGTTAAATTTACCAACAAATTTTGTCCATTAATAAATTTTCGTTGTTAATCGATTGGTGAATCCGTTGTGCAGCCTTAAATATAATTTTTATTACTAATCCGTAACTATTTTGTATGTAATTACATACAGCTATCATCCGTTAATAAAATCCGTTAATAATATGGTGTTTTCTTGTAGTGGATAATGGACTCTGCTTGTAGTATGAGTCCAATTGGTGATTAAATTGGCTGGTTACATTGGAATATCTATGTATTGTGAATTGGTGAATGCTGATGTATGCTAAATGTTGCTTAATGCTGAGAAAATATTGTTAAAATTACAAGTGGATGCTAATTGCCATGTGTTAGTGACTGTTTTTTGATAAAATTATTGTCATATGGCTATTTAGATGCCACTAAAATATTGTAAGGCTAAATGGTCATGTTGGGTGGCAGTTTTCTTAAAATTTGTTGCCACATGATTGTTTAGATACCTCATACATTCTATGATGATATTACAATCTAAGAATGAGTTCATTTGCATAAAATAATCATGTTTGGTGGTTGTTTTCTTAAAATTTGTTGCCACATGATTGTTTAGATAACTCACATACATTCTATGATAATATTACAATCTGAGAATGAGTTGAATGGCTAAAGTATTAAAGAAAGTGACAAGTTTAGAGGCTAAATGGTCATGTTTGGTTGCTGTTTTCTCAAAAATTTATTGCCACATGATTGTTTAGATACCTCACATATATTCTATGACGATATTACAATCTGTGAATGAGTTCAATTGCTAAAGTATTGAAGAAAGTGACAAGTTCAGAGGCTCAATGGTCATGTTTGGTGGCTGTTTTCTAAAAAATTTATTGCCACATGATTGTTTAGATACCTCACATACATTCTACGATGATATTACAATATAAGAATGAGTTCAATTGCCTAAAATAATCATGTCTGGTGACTGTTTTCTAAACATTGTTGTCACATGATTGTGTAGATACCTCACATACATTCTATGATGATATTACAATCTGAGAATGAGTTCAATTGCTTAAAATAATCATGTTTGGTGGCTGTTTCTTAAAATTTATTGTCACATGATTGTGTAGATACCTCACATACATTCTATGATGATATTACAATTTGAGAATGTAATCCACTGTTAAAAATTTCACTACAGTGACAAGTTATGAGCCTAAATAGTCATGTTTGGTGGCTATTTTCTTCTGAGTTTTTACCACATGATTGTTTAGATATCTCATACACATTCTGTGATGATTATACAAACTGAGAATGATTTACTCTGCTGAACATAAATATGAAATGCTGGAGTGTGAATTGAAGTGGTTATGTTTGGTGACTTGTGCCATACAAATGCCATCACATGTCCATTTACATTACACACAACAGTAAACAATGATTAGATGACAATGATAAAACTAGAATTTACTGACATGCTATATAAACTTATATATAGTTTACTGCTTAAACATAATCTGTAATCAGATTTGTTTTTTAGCTGTAAACTGATACTTTTTTCCTTTTCAAAACACAAAAATCTTGTCAAAAAGAAGGTAAAACTAAACTATAGCTAAAGTTAACACCTTCACAAAAAAGATTGCCATTTAGTGCAATTCTCAAAATAGTTCTTCAACCTGAAAAGTGCAACTTACCTGCAGTATGTTGTCTTCACAACCTGTTTCATTCTAATTCATCAATGGCTGTTATAAGATCTTCCAATCCATCTTCTTCATTTCTTGCAATCAAAGATTCAAGACTTGTAATGACCAAATCCTTCTCAATCTCCAAGTCAATAGGTAGATTCTCTACTCTCAGTAATGCATCTTTCCCCATATGAGGGGTCTTGTAATTGTTGGAACCATCACATAGTATAATTTCTCTATAGCATGATTGTAGTGTTAGAAACACTACATTGAGCTTGGTGTGTGTCAGCTCATCAAAAGATTTATGAACTGCCCCTAGCAAATCATCAATTGTTCTAGCTGCTAGGGTTGAATGCAAGGACTGTAATGCTCTAAACCATCCCAAGTTATTTATATTTGTGTCTGGACTCTTTGGGGGTTGATTTTTAATGTGAATGTTGAAACCATTAAAACTAGCAGTATGTCTGAAATTTGGGTCATTGTCATCTATATGTGGTTTAGCATTGTCTTGTTGAATGACAATATTTCTACTTGCATCAATTGGCCACTTGGACTTTATAGCTGGTATACCTTAAATAATGTCACCAATAAGAAATATAATTCTTATTCGGGAAACTTATTGAGGTTAATAACTCAATGACGAAATTATTCTGAGAGTTAGAATGAATCATACACAATTATGATAGTTTGGCAAAGTTTAGGAATACCTAATTGATGAACATACCCTTTGTGACATCTTTGTTGACTATATCTATTGCCTTGGTAACAATTGTACATGCTGTCCTATTTTTGGATGTTCTTTGAGCTGATACTTGTTCTGTGAAAGGGAAAATACCTATTTTCCCATCGAATATGCACTCTCTATTTGAATTATAAACTTGCCTACAAACTGCACAAATAAATTTAACCTTTGTGATGAAATTTTTACTCTGGCATGTTCTATATGGCTCTTCCTCATCTGGTGCCAGATTATATCTCTCGGTTGTCTTTGTAAGATTGAGCAACTTTTTATCAACACGAACTATGTGGGACATGATTTTAAATCTGATCACCTTTTCATCATGAATAACTTCCAATGCCTTGAGATTGAACTTTAATCGTGCTAGCTTGTGCTGATCTGTGAGTGCTAGCTTGATTGGATTTATGTGAGGTCTGATCAGTCCTTCCTTTACCTATCTCCCAACTATACTTTTGCTTGCCTTCATTTTGGTTGCTATCCTTCTATATGTTCCTCTTTATTGAACACTTATACTAAGAAGCTTTTCCTTATCAAAAACATTGAATTTCTTATGAGGCACCTCTGATTTTCTGTTGGATAGATGAACTGTCATACCTGATAATTTTTGTTGTTTCACTCTTGACCATATTTTGCTAACTGTATTTCTCCCCACACCAAACTTGGCTGCTGCTTCTTTTATTCTACCATGTGCAGGGGTGCCACTCGAACAGCCTTTCAGAAGAAATTGGGCTATGATGTTTAATTCATTGCTACTTAAATTTTTTGTTCTCATTATTTTAGGTTTGTCCACCAACTTTTGGAGAAGATATAATGTATTTATAATGGATATTAGGAGGGAAATGTGATTTAGATTTAGAGGGAATTAATGTATTGGTGGAAAAATTCCACTTTTGATTTAAATTTGTTGTAATTTTAATTGTACAATGCTTTAATGGTGATTTAATTTGGAGGAAATTCCCAATTTGGAGTACAGTAATGTACTGGTTTTAGAGGAAATTAGGGATTTGATATATTCTGTGATGATTTCATTGTGATATGACAGGTTACTTTAATGTTAGTATTTTTATTTATTTTGTTTCGGTGGATTAATATGAATTAGATGGGGATTAAGAGTTAGGGGTAAATGAGTCAAATAGCATTTCAAAAGTGCCAATATACATTAAATATTATATCTCTTAATCTACGTACACAAAAGTTTTGCCACTCTTGTTGTGGGACGGAGGGAGTATATAAAGATATACTCCCTCCATCCCAGTCAAAGTGTGCCATTTACTTTTTCATGTAAATTAAGGAGTATTATTATTTTATGTAAAGTGGGTAGGCGTATTAGAGAGATGTGATGGGTAGTGGTGGGTCATTGGTGGGCACTTTTTATTAAAAGATAAAAATTGTGTAATTTGAATGGGACGCCCAATATAGTAAAATAGTGTAATTTGGGTGGGAAGGAGGGAGTATATAGATAATAATCTTCACTCAAATCTTTTTTAATTATTATTATAAAGGCTAATTATACTGTGCACCCAGGTGCACCCTAAGATAGAGTGCACTCACTTTCAAAAATATATACAAATATATAAATAAAAATATATAAAATTATGAACAAAAATGTATACAATTTAATTGTTAGTTTCTTAATGAAAAATTGAGTGTAAAAAGATATACAATTATTAAAAAATATGTATACACTATTGAATAAAAAATTATACACATATGGATGCTAGTTTTTTTAATGAAAAACTTAATGTGAAAAAGTATACAATTATTAAAAACACGTATACAAAATAGAATAATATATATACAAAATAGAATAAAAAGTTATACACATATGAGTGCACACTTATACCCGAATGCATCTAATATCAACTGTATTATAAATAGGATATTTGAAAATTTTAAATACAAATAGTTAAGTTTTAATTTAAAGAGTAATACATGATAGACAAGTTCCACCAAATTCAATTTGTGGACCATTTTCGCTTGTTTCTTTTTTTCTTTTTTTTTTTTCTATTTTAGAGTATATTTTAATCTTGTGGTTTAAAATATATTTTAGGATTAATTACAAAAAATTCTCAACTTTTTCGCGAATTGTGAATTATTCCAAACTTTTTAATATTTAAAAATAAGTTCTTGACATTTTACCCGTTTTGCAAATCAAGTCACCGGCAACGGGGGGTAGAGCTATCAAAATGGGTTGGTGGGGCAGTTTATCCCACAAACCACCACAACCCACCTTTTAATGAGCTCAAGAGGGACGGGTCACTTGCAGCGCGGGCTACTGGTGGGGCGGGCCGCGGGCTTTTTTTTTCATTGTTGAGGTAATATTACCACCCAACTCTACCACCTATCCACCTACCCACCCCTCACCAACTCACCACCCCCTTTCACCCAAAAAATTTTTTTTATAAAATTTTAGATTTTAATATTTAAATAATAAAAATATTATCAACCAACCCTACTGATGCGTGTTTTCTTTGCACGCAAAATAAATCCCCAAATATTAAAGATATCAGTTACAGCTTAAGCAAGCGACCAAGTTAAATATCAAACTCAAAGGACGACGTATTATCAATTTAATTATTTACTAAATTAATTAAGACAATGCAATAAAGTTTGAGGTTTGATTATCAACTACTAACAAATAATTAAAATAACAAATAAAATAAATAATTAACTAGAAGAATACGAAAGTGTCTCAAGAATGGAGAATAGGTAGCTCGAGGGTAATTTAGTTTTACTACTTAACTTCCCTCACAAGTGCAGGCCGACTCTACCTTGTGGACTACGGACGCATCAATAACCATGCAAATATACTCTATAAACACAGGTAAATATGCGTGTAACATATGTGAATAACCTTGGAGCAAGAGATATAATTTTACCCCCCTTTCTAGGTACTATCAGTATCAATTATTTTCCCCTAAGATTGGTACTCTACCCTGATATGATAAACTTTTATAGGTACTATAAAATTATCCTCTTTATCCTACTTATTAACCTGAATTTGATTCAATTAACAAGTATTCATATATGACAGTTCTAATGAAGCTTCGGAGTCCCCTCACTTAGAATCATAACATGGAATCCTGCTCAGCAGTGAATGCACTCAATAAATAACCAATATATGTATTCAGACTCTACATAGCAGTTAATGATGCACAAAACAACTCTAAGTATGAATTAAAAATGTATAGTCTTATATAAAATAAATCCACAAGTAGTGTTGTACGGAGTATACACACGAAATTTCAATTAATTCATAAAAACCTTCAAAACCCTAGATCTACCAAAATAGTTCTAGCCCATGATGTTACGAAGAACAATCATGGATGCTGGTTAGATCTTACCATATATCTGCAAAATACAAGATAAATTAGAAAATGAATAAAACCCTAGATATGGGAGTCATCGTTTCCTTCTCCGTCTTGATACTCCTCTTAGTTCCCCTTTTGATTCCACATACGAATCTTCAAAGTGATGGATGGATGGAGGAAAGGATGTGGATGATGGTTGGGGGATCATCCCCTCTTGTGGGGTATAGGATGATTGCGTTGCGTTTTTCCAATCCAATGCCTTCTTGGTGTGATCTACATCCTCTTTTATAATTGTAAACTCTCTTCATGGACCTTAGATGGGGTTTTCCTTGGAAAACATGAAAATACATGCACTAGGGTGTAAAAATATGGATCTGCAGCTGTTTAGGCATCTGGTTCGTATTTGATTGTATACTACAAGTCTAGCTTTAGTATGAACAATGTTATAGCAATTTATTTGAAATGAGAATCATATGATCAAATGATTGCATCTTATAATTTATTTATATGCACAATGCAATAGTCCACTTACTTTATACTGTAGATAATATGTTGTGCGACAACATGCGGAAGATCATATTATCGGTTTTCTTATAAATTATAAATAAATACTCACAATCGAGATAGACGGGGACTCTCTATCTGGATGGTTGTAGTGTGGTTTGGTATTAGCTTGTCCTGGCTATAGAATCACATTAGTGCACTTTATGTGTATTGATCTGGACTGCTTGAGATCGTTCGACTTATACTGACTATATAGGAGAACTTGATCTCAGTTATTATGGATGTTTGTGCTCTTAATCCCTATACAATAACCTCGACATGTAAGGCAGTATGTATTTCTTTGATTCATCTATGGGTGAGATTTACATATAATTAAATCAACAAACTCGGTAAGTTGAGAAATAGTGTTGTCTCTATGGTGTGTTGTTGATTGTAGAAGGAATTCGTGTCCGATATAAGTTGATGATGTCCCCTTGAGGAGCTCATAAGGATTATCATGTAAACCCTGTAGGTGGATTTATTCCGGCATGATAATGAGGTTGAGTGGTACTACTCTTGGATGAGATATTAATTAATGGAGTTGTCAGTAACTTAATTAATTAATGGACATTGTATATCTTAAATATGGGGAGACTAATGGGCTCATAATAAGAATGAGCCCATAACGTAATTATGGGATTAAAACGGTAGTGCAGTAATAATATTTTAGTAGAATATATTATTTTTAATGGACTTAAGTATAAGCTTTGGGCTAAGCTTGGATACTTAAGCCCAATGGAGGCCCAACTCTAATTTCTCCTCCTGGTCCCTACTGTAGCCCATATATAAGTCATCTCAGCTGTTCTAACCCTAGAGGAGACACGCCTAACATGTGAAGAGGGTAGACAGAACAAAAGACTGAGAAGATCTCGAGGATCGTCGTCCACACGACGTCGAGATTGGACTTGAAAATACAGTAGAAGACCGAAAGGTTATTTGTTGCTGTTGTCCGCCAACTTGCATGATTTTTATAAAATCTTACAGACCTCATAATTTAATTTGTGATATACTTTTGGAAAGCCATGGAAGAGAGGATTGTTTTGGTGTATAGATCACTCAAATCCAAGATCGGATGAGAGAGTTATGCCCAAAACGGTAAGACTGCGCAGGTTGCCAGTGAGAATTCATCTTCTCCAACATACCTTGGTGAAAGGTAATATGTTTTTTATTTTCTTACTTCCGCTGACTGTTAAAAATATATGAAACCCTAACGGGTCATGTTAACCAAATGATCGAACACCAATAATTGGTATCAGAGCTTCAGTTTCGTGGTGAAGCGTGAAACGTTAGGCTAGGGTTTATGTGTTATACGTGTGATTAGATTTTAGAACTTGATTTCTTGGTGAACACCCTAACTGTACATGACACATACTTCACCACACGGTATCATGGCGATGGCAAGGGCTGGCGATGGTGACGTGGTTGATGGCTGAAGCCCTAGTGGCGCGGTGAAGGTTCGGTGGCAATATTAGAAGGCAGACAAGTCGGTCGATGGTGGCTCGACACTAGGGCTGTTTCTTGATAACACGATGGTGTGGTGGATGGGCAGACATGAGCGATGGCAGCATCACATCGCGACGGTACTGACGATAGTCATTGGCGAGATCGAGAGGCGATGGCACGATAGCCGCTAGATGCGCAAAGTTGTGCACACGGCTGACCAATGGCACACTAGTGATATCGTGTGCGACGTGAAGCACTGTGAGGGCCTGGAGGATGGCAGATGGCGTGGACAGTGAATAGTACGATGGAGCTGTGGGCTGGTGGTACCTAGTGGCTGCATGCTGATGTCGTTGTGGTAGTATGCGGGCTCTTGTTTCCAGCGGCAACTGGTGGTGCTCGCTTCGAGCCATGGCCAGCCGTGGAGCACTGGTGGAACAATAGAGTGGTGGCAGACTGCACCACGGAGAGACAGTGACATGTGAGACAAGTCTGCCAGTTATTCCGGGAGAGTCAGTAGTGTTTCCGGGTGGATCTGATGATGTTTCGAACTAGCTTGGGGCCTTTCCAGACGAGTCTTGCAATTTTTTCGGGCGAGTCTTGCTGATTTTGGGGCCGATCTTTTTCTTGTCGAGCAAGACTGCAGTTTGAGTATGACGTTCCCATCACAGCTAGTTGCTGGCATTTGACAGTGATCTGAACGCGAACCATGGTGGCACGGTGGACGCTGGTGCTTGGCGCGCCTATCGGATAGACGCACGGTGTTGGCGAGGCGTGGGATGGCTCTGACCAGGCGAGGCAGAGGCAAGGAAGATGGGCACTATAGAGTTAGGCTAGCACATGGTTGTGGAGATGCCGAGCTTTTGGCTCACGACTTCCAAGAACAGCTGTGCGTGGGCGCCCGATGGCACAAGACAGAGGTGGCGAGCGTGTGGTTGGAAGGTAGCACGATCAGTGCATCCGGGATGCACGACTCATGCATCTGGAGACACAAGGCTGGAATGTCGAAGGCACGAGTGGCGATGGTTGTCGGCATGACCACCGACAACAGGCGGCATTAGTCGTGCTGGAGTCTGGCATGACTGGCGGTGGATGATAGTGGATAGCTCGATGTGTGTGGCTATAGCATGGGGTGGCACGACTCATGCTGATGCGTGGCACGAGTCATGTCAGCATGTAGCGTGAGCCGGGTGCGTTCATTTTTCCATTTCGACTTTTAATACGGGAGCATGGGTGTTAATCGCGTCAGGTTTGCACGGTGAATGGGCAGCTAGGAGTGAGGATGTCAAGCAGGGTGCTGGAGTGGTGGAGCAGGTTGGCAGACAAGGAATTTGAGGAATTTTCTAAATGATCGAACGCCAACAATTCAACCTTTATGGCTGGTCGAACTAAAGTGTCGTGGTCGAACCGGTCTGAATCATCTTGTGCAGTCTCACCATTTTGCTTATACCTTCCACATCCGAGCTCCAATTTGAGTGATTCTTATGTTCAAACGATCCTCTATTCCTTGACTTTCTATAAATATAAAGAACTTACAGAAAATCCAACAACTGAATGAGTAAAAAGTCATGCAAAGCTGCACAGCCATTCTGTTCGGCACAGCTTGCACGATGTCACCATTTTGATCATAACTTTCTCATTTGGATTCCTATTGGGGTGTTCTTTGTGCCAAAATGACCCTCTCTTCTGTGTCTTTCCAACCATTTATGATACTTTCTATTCAGATCTCCAAACAAATACAAAAATTACACAAGTTGGACATGTATTTTCCAACATTCTAGCACAAGTTGCACATTTTCTCCAACTTTGCACTTTTGATCCTTTTTCCACCTAATTCACAATAAAACGCCTCAAACACACCTTTTTCTCATATATATAAAATATAAGACACTTGTGCTAATATATGACAATAATTTCCATCAAATAGATGTTAAATTGGATACTAAAACATGCTTACTTTCGCTCTCATCAATCCCTCAAATTTACCCGTTGCTCATCCCGAGACAACAAAATAAAATAAAGAGAGAGAGTAAGAAAATTAGTGGGGAAACAAGGACTATGACCAATACCCCCTTTAAAATACAATTGTCCTCAACTTAGGTCATGCAATTCTTATTACATGTAATAATCAATTCATAGCATACAAGATAAGACAATCACTACCAATTCAAATACTCCACTTATATGTTCTCACGGAAAGTATATATTACTCGCACTCAAGTGTAAATGATGTACACTTGTAGGTTAAGGTGTTTACGCTCAAATTCAATTCAAGTGCATGCATAACCATAAGCTCGCAAATTGTCTCAAACCCTCCACCACTATAAGTATGATTCGACAATGGGATCAACAAGGATTTTTCTTTAGGTTGTAATGTTGGCTCTTTAGTTAAGGTATGAAATATATGGATAAGTGACTCAAAACTCGGATCAATCAAGTGCGCATTCCATCATGATCTTTCATTCTTCCTCTTCACTTCAATTAAGCACAAATCCTCCTCAACTACTTCACTTCTTTTTCAAGCACAACATTCTTTCCTTCTTTTTTTTCTTTTCTCTCGAGGTACCAGTTTCGGGCACTACCTCGCGCATCCTTCATAGGGTACTAGATTTAAGCACTACCCTAGGATGTTCGATTCAATAGAATACTAGATTTAGGTACTACTCCATGATTTTCTTTAGATGCATTTTCAAGCTTCAATCACTTTTTCAACACCAATTTCATTCCTTCCCAAACTGTTATCAAACTCCATCAACACACTTTGAAAAGCCGTTAATTCTCATCATGGTAGAATCAAGGCTCAAAAAATTCAGAAGTTCAAAGTGGTTATTTCATGTAGGCTGCCAAAGAATGAGGTTTTTAGGCTCAACGGTGCTAACTAAGGATAAACATCATTTGGTAGGGAATTATTTAGCTAAGTGACTCATAAATTTAAGGATGGCCTTAGATCATCTCCCATCATCTAGCACACATATAGTTTCAAGTAAGACAAAAGGCAAGTTCTAGAATACACACACAAGAACGATACTCACCAGAAAATAAATATCATGTGATTATGTACATGAATAAGGCTCAAAATCTCACATGGGTTTTAAAAAATTAACAGAGCATTTTTCATGGTAATCAATATCCCAAAAGTACACATAAAACTTCATATCATAATATAATCAAGTACACTTTCTTCATCAATTTCAAAGCATATGAATTTCAAGCACAATTTAAAATATAAGCTTATATGTATCACCAAAACCAAGATCCCAATCCTTCTACTCCATGAATTAAAATCACACATAAAAATTAGAATAAGGAAACTAGGGCACCAGATTTTTCTTCTTCGTATGTACGAGCTTCTCGAGTTGTTCAACTCGATTAAATGAAAGCCGCAATTTACCTGTTTCTATCATCAAAGCTCAACATACCTCATCATCATAGATTCTTCAATAATAAAATAAGAAAACTATAAGAAAGACTCAATTGACTATCTAATTGACTCCACATACTAGACACACCAACACAACACACTAAACATTAGGTAAGTTGCAAAAAATCGACATACCAACACCGGTTAAAATATTAATATACCGCAAAAATTAACCTCCTAATAAACGAACAACAAACGAAAGGAAAAATTATACTCTTGGTGCTTATAAGACGAGTTAAGTACATCACACCCCCAAACTTAGTAAAAACGTAAGTCAAAACTAAGTTTGAAAAGAGATGTAATTGCCGAAATGTGAGCACTTCAAATATAATAACTCCTCACTCACACGAAAGAAATAAAGCAATAAAACGGAAGGACAAGCCCCCAAAAGGCGCTCATATTTAACGTCGGAGAGTCATGACTGATCAAACTTTGTAGATTACTGGATCAGAGGGCGATCTTCTTGCATCCTCACCTTCAAATACTTTCTTTCCCTCTTCTTGTGTACACTCAGCACCTCACCTTTCTTTGTTACAAAAATATGGTTTTTGGAATTTCCTTCCACCCATGACTGTGTAGACACTTCCTTGTCATTCTTCCACTTAAATTCAGAATCATCTGTCTTAGAAAAATCAAGATTAAACAAGTTAGAAATCACATCTATGCCCTCGCATGATTGAATCTCCATGGGCATCTTCATCGTTTGATCAAGAGAGAAAACCACATCTTCATTGTCTATCTGCAGTCTAAGCTTCTCGGCTCTCAACCTCTTTGCTTTTTCCTACTTCTTCTCAACTTTAGCTCAGTATTCTTCTATTTGGATAGTACGGGAGTAGCATCAACATCTTGTAAAGCATTCGGCACGAAAAATGGGGGTGGTTCGACCATGAGTGCTGGTCGAACTAGGTGTGTAGTGGTCGAACTGTGCCTCAAAAAGTGTGCTCTCTCCCGTACAGGCTGGTTCGACCAAAGAGTTTGGTCAAACCATGTATGTCGTGGTCCAACCGTGTATCAAAAGCTCAGCGTCTCTCGTACAGGTCGGTTCGACCATGGTTCAACCAATAAGGTTAGTCGAACCAGGGCTGAGTTGGTCGAAACTGACTTTAGAGAAAACAAAGGGTTGATCGCTATTTTCTTTTACCCTCAAGTATAAGGGATCGATAGTAGTGCGTGTGACCAAGTAAAATATCATTCCCACAGGATAGTTACAAATTTAATAAGTAATTTTATTAATGATAATTCGTTTGCAAGACAAATTCGGGGGTTTTTGAAGGAATAATTAATTGAATAATAAAAAGTAAAATTAAATAATTAAGCTAAGCAAAGAAAATAAATATGCGGAGAAAATGATTTAGAATTCAAGAATGGAGAATTGGTAATGCTCGGGCAAACAGCTTAACTATGTGACTAATTTATGTAGATCTAAATTAATTACCTGCAGACGTTTATAAGAGGATCACTAAACCTAGTTAAATCACCTTGATCGGGTTGAATCTAACACTTATAATGAGCTGCTAACCCTAGGATCAATAATAAATTAACTCTTTCTCCATCTATACGTACTTCATGCTAAATTCCATCAAAGGCTAGAGCACTAGACTTCCCTTTCTAGGTACGCAATTATTAACTCCTTTTGTCTCCTTACCAATTACTTAATAATGATGTTTTACCAAGTAATTAATATTTCAAATTGATTGTATAGCACTCTTAGGTATTATAGGTCAATCCCTTAAGACTGTCACAGGAAATAACAACTATCATGCAGAAATAAAGAATTCTATTGACTATCAATCAGTGATACCTTCATGAATAATTAAAGGAAATCAAAACTCAAAAACACAATAATATGAAGTCTCAAAATATCATCTTCAATAAGGAAATAAACATTATGCAGAATAATAAAATCCAAGTCTAGGGCAATCAAATCGCATAGTCAAAACTGTTTAAAGCCCTAACATTACCAACAAAGAAATTTAGCTCATGGATTTACAAGGACAAATCATAAAGATGTAATAAACCCTAACCATTTTTCTAAAATAACAAAGAAAAATAATTAAAGATAAAGAATCCTTTTTGGAGTACTCCGTCTCTTCAATTACAATTTCCGTTGGAATATCCGTTCCGATTGATGGTGTGAAGAAAATGAGTGAATGATGAAGTGGAGGTGAATGGCGTGAGAATCGTGTCGGGGCCTTCTGCTTTCCGTTCCCTCTCTTCTATATATGGGCGTGAGATAGCATCCTTCTATTGACTAAAAATGCAAGCCCACAATTAGTTGCCAATTTAACTTTGTCACGTTGCCAATTTTGACTATTGCATGGCCCACAAGGGCTTTGTTTTAATAGCCCAACATGAATTTGCAAGTGATGAGCCCACATGTTGGCAAATTTGCATTCCATGGAATTTGCATTCCATTGCCATGTATAGCTTTAGTAATTGAATGGGTACTCTTTCTAATGCGTGGCCCACTTACTTGCAAATTTACTTGATAGGTTGGGCCCACCAATTAATCAATATATGAAATAAAATCCAAAATCTGCTTGATATGAGTACACATGGCATGAAGGTGTTGTTTATGGCCAAAATTCGAAAAGTTTTGAAAATCCCATCGGCAGCCGCGCGACGTCACCGTTTTAATCATAACTTCTTCATCCAAAATCCGATTTAGATGATTCTTGAGCTCACACGACCCTCTCTTCAGTGGCTTTCCAACCATATATCACACGTCCAGTTTAGACTTCTACACAAACACAGAAAAATTATAGAATGTGCACGTCTGTTCACTTGCAAGTAGCACAAGTTCACCCTTCATTCCAACTTTACATTTTTTTTCTCTTTTCCTATCAAAATATAACAAAATACCTCTTAAGCACCTTTTAGTCAATAATAATTCATAGTATTAATATTTGTGCAAATAATAGCAATGAAAACACTCAAAGAGATATCCAATTGGACCTAAAAATACATGAATTTCCACTCTCATCAAATCCCCCCAAACTTAAGGTGTTATTCGTTCTCGAACAACGAAACGACAAACCAAGAGAAAATAATGAGATAGAAAGTCATGTTCTAAAGGGAAGGATCATAATATCAACTAAGCCTCCATTGATGTCATTAATCTTAACTCTATTCACATAACTTCAAGTTCAAAAAGTATCAATTCATTCAAAATATGCAAATTAAGATCATTACTTCACCAATTCAAGTGCTCAATTCACCTATGCTCACAGGATATATATAGTGTAACTCTCACGCTCATGATGTATAAAGTGTACACCTTTTGGGTTATATATATAAGTGTGTTCTCAAATTCAATTCAAGTGCATGCGTAACCATAAGCTTGCCTATTGTCTCAACTCTTCTTTTACTTGTAGCTAGCAAATCATGAATCAAAAAGGTCTTTTATTTGGTTGTAACGTATGCTCTATGGAAAAGGTAAGAATTTATGGATAAGTGAATCAAAACTCGGATCAATCATGCTGCAGTCCATCTTGATCTTACATTTTTTCTCATCACTTTCATTAAAGCACCACTCCTCATCTTCATAGGAATAACAACCATCTTCTTTTTAATTCTTTCACTTTTCAACTCCATCATTTTTTTTTTTCCTTCATTTTTTTTTGAATGGGGTACCAGTTTTAGGCACTACCCCAATGGATCCTCCATAGGGTACTAGATGTAAGCACTGCCCTAGGGTGTCTGTTTCATAAAGTACTAGATTTAAGCACTACTCCATGAATTTTATCTTTTGATCATTTCTTCATCATCCTTTTCACTTCCAAGATATTCACATTCTTCTTCTAACCTCCTCAACAATTACTCAATTGATCCAAGTAAAACAAGGAAAAATCAAATTCTGATTAAGCTCAAACGGGTTATTCAAAGAATGGATTTTTTAAGGCTCAAATGGTTGACTAAGGATTAAATGAATTCAAGTAAAGTGTATGAAAAAGATGGGCTAAAAATCAAAGATGGGCTAAAAATCAAAGATGGCCTAATATCATTTTCATAATTCACTAGACTATTCTGGAATATTCAAGGAGACTCAAGGCAAGTTCTAGAATACACGCACAAGAACGATATGCTCAAGAATAAAAATATCATGCATCAATGTATCATGATTTAAAGGCTCAAATCTCACTTTACTTTTTCCATAGAATAATCGAGCACTCTTCAAGGCTTCGCATACATCACAACAAGCACATCAAGAACTTCAAGCACTTAAGAATTAAAGCATGTTTCCCTTATCAATCATAATCAACATCTTATCAAAGGCATCATAAAAGCTCATAGATCCCTAAGAAATTCAGGTCATAAAATTTAAAGCTCATGCTCCTTACTCATAAGAATTCGAAGCTCACAGAAAAATTTAGAATAAGGAACGAAGTAACCTGATTTCAATTTTCTTTACATCTTGCAAGTTCACTTCATTACCTTTAATACCTTCTCAATCATAAAAGCTCAAACACCAAACTCATCATCACAGGAAAGATAAAAATATCGAAAAGATGAAAATCAATGATAGAGCACCAAGGGACACAAAAAAAAAAACAAAAACACACAAGACACCTGGACAGTCGCAAAAAAAATTCGAAAGATCGAATAAAATTTAAAAATTCTAAAAAAAATCGACCTCCAAGAACACAGACACTAAAACAATGCAGAGTAAACATACCTAGGTGCGGATGGAACAAGGAAAGAATATTACACCCCCCAAACTTAGATGAAAACGTGAGTTGAATCTAAGTTTAAAAAGATATTATTACCTTGTGTGTAAGTACGCACCTTGAATATAATTTACCTAGTACAAAATAAAATAAAAGCAATAAAACGGTGGGTTGCCTCCCACCAAGCTCTCTTGTTTATTGTCGTTAAGCCCGACGAAGTAATGTAAATCAAGTCAAGACATCAACAAATAGAACTTCCACTTCACCGTGATGATGATAATGCTTCAAGCGATACCCATTCACCGTGAAGAGAGCTCCATCGTTCTTTTTTAGCTCAATCATTCCACTCTTATAGACTCGACTCACCTCATAAGGACCCATCCACTTTGATTTCAACTTACTTGCAAAAAGCCTCAAACGAGAGTTAAATAAGAGAACAAAATCCCCTACTTGAAAGTTTTTGCTTCGAAGCTTTGCTTCATGCCATCTCTTGGTCCTTTCTTTGTAGATGCAGGAATTTTCATATGCCTTCTCTCTAAACTCTTCAAGCTCATTCAGCTGTAAAAGACGACTACTACCCGCTGCTTCAAGATCAAGGTTAATCTTCTTCACCGCCCAAAAGATTTATGCTGAATTTCCACAGGAAGGTCGCAAGATTTTCCATACACAAATTGGAATGGTGACATTCCCAACACAGTCTTGTACATAGTTGTGAATGCCCATAATGCATCATCAAGCTTACTAGCCCAATCTTTGCTGCTAGTACTCGCAGTTTTCTCCAAAATCTGCTTGATTTGACGATTGGATACTTCAGCTTATCCATTCGTCTGCGGATGGTAAGGCGTGGATACTCTATGTTCACTCCATAAGATTTGAGAAGATTCTCCATCAGCTTATTGAGAGAATGAGTTCCCCCATCACTAATGAGAACTCTCGGCACTCCAAAATGTGAAAATATATACTTCCTCAAGAACGCAATAACAGTCCTTGCATCATTCAATTTTGTTAGAATTGCTTCCACTCACTTTGAGACATAGTCAACAACAAGCAAGATATATAAGAATCCATTCGATGAAGAAAAATAGACCCATAAAATCTATGCCCCACACATCAAAAAGCTCCACCTCATACACATTCTTCAAGGGCATTTTATCCCTCTTAGATATGCCCCCCATCCGTTGGCATCTATCACAATTCTCTACATAGATTGTACAGTACTTAAATAAAGAAGGCCAAGTAAAACTTGATTGAAGTACTCGTGCTGCAGTCTTCTCCGCTGCAAAATGTCCCCCATTTGGTCCATCATGACACATACTCAATACGCTCTCCTACTCTTCTTCAGGAATACACTGACGTATGATGTTGTCAGGACACATCTTATAGAGAATTGGATCATCCCATATGTACTTCTTGCCATCAACAAAGAACTTCTTGTAAAGGTACTGACTCAACTTGTACGACTTCACTATACCTCCACTAGCCAAAAAGTTGACTATATCCGCATACCATGGTGCTGGAGGCTCCTTTACCATCTCCACTAACTCGAAGCTGTCTACCACAAGTATGTCTTCATCAGGAAAAACTTCCTTAATGAATTCATACTTCTCTTAACAATGATCCCTCGTCTCAAGTCTAGAGAGATGATCAGCTACCACATTCTCAATTCCCTTCTTATCCTTGATCTCAATATCAAACTCTTGAAGGAGTAAAATCCATCTGATTATTCTTGGCTTTGCATCCTTCTTCTCCATCAGATAACGGATAGCTGAGTGATCCGTGTACACCACTGTCTTCATACACACCAAATATGGGCAGAACTTGTCAAAGGCATACACCACTGCTAGGAACTCATTTTCTGTGACTGTGTAGTTCTTCTGAGCTTCGTCAAAGGTCTTGCTGGCATAATATATAAGTCTGAACCTCTTTTCCCTAATCTGTCCAAGCACAACCCCCAATGCCATTTCACTAGCATCACACATCAACACAAAAGGCTGCGTCCAATCCGGAGTGATCAGAATTGGAGCAGTTACTAAAGCCTCTTTAAGTACCTGAAATGCATGTTAACAAGTATCATCAAAGTCAAAAGGTACATCTTTCTCAAGCAGATGAGACAAGGGTGTAGAGTATTTTGAGAAATCCTTGATAAATCTGCGGTAGAACCCCGCATGACCAAGGAAATATCTAACCCCTTTCTCATTAATCGGTGGCAGAAGTTTTTCAATGGCTATCACCTTCGCTTGATCAACCTGCAGCCCTTTAGAAGACACATGATGGCCAAGTACTATACCTTCTCTTACCATGAAATGACATTTCTCCCAATTCAGAACAAGGTTAGACTCTTGGCATCTCTCCAAAACAATAGTGAGGTTAGCTAGACAAAAATCTAAAGAAGATCTAAATACAGAAAAATCATCCATGAATACCTCCATAATTCTCTCAATCAAACCCTAAAAATATACATCATGTATCTCTGAAAAGTAGTAGGAGCATTGTACAAACCAAAAGGAAGCTTCCTAAATGCAAAAGTACCATACAGGCAAGTAAAGGTAGTCTTATCCTGATCCTCCGGTACAATCATTATCTGATTGTAACAGAGTATCCATCTAAGAAATAATAAAACTCATAACCCGCAAGCCTATCAAGCATCTGATCCATGAAAGGTAAAGGAAAATGGTCTTTACGTGTGTTTTCATTTAGTTTTCTATAATCAACACAAACACGCCAACCTGTAGGTACCCTAGTAGCTAAAGTCTCTCCGTTCTCAGATTGTACTATAGTCATGACCCCCTTCTTAGATACCACATGCAATGGACTCACATAAGGGCTATCACTAATAGCATAGATAATATCATACTTTAACCACTTAAGTACCTCTTTCCTAACCACTTCTTGCATCGCAGGGTTTAAACGCCTCTGATATTGCACAAAGGTTTTCTTTTCATCTTCTAACCTGATCCTATGCATGCAAATAGATGGATTTATACCTTTCAAATCTTCCAAAGACCATCATATGGCAGACTTATGCTCCCTAAGGACTCTAAGCAGTTTATCAAGTTCAAGTTCAGTTAAGGCAGATGATACAATTACCGGATATGTTTGATTTTTCCCCAAAAAGCCATATGCTTGATGATCCGGTAAAGACTTCAATTCACCTTTTTCTTCTCTTCAGCTTCAGGTTCCTCCTTCTTCAGTGGTAAGAACCTTGGTGTCCACTTTTCTCCTTCAATTCTGGACACCTCTCTTTTATCTTCCCTACAAGCATTCAAAGCATTCAAATATCCTTTAAATTCATCATCAAAAATATTACATGAAAAATCAGATGCAAAATCAGTAGCAAGAGTAGGGAAAGAAAGACTATTGCTGATGCATGTTTCCAATTGATCCTTAGATAGAATCAATGGCAGCTTTTCCTCAATGATCTCATCAACAACATCAATCAACTTGCAGTTTGCTCTTTCAGCTGGCCGCTTCAATGCATTTTCAAGAGAAAAGACAACCTCATCATCTCCCACTCTGAGCTTCAACTTTCTATCTTCAACATCAATTAGAGCCCTAGCAGTTGCTAAGAGTGGTCTCCCCAAAATCAGAGGCACATTATTATCTTCTTCCATCTCAAGCACCAAGAAATCGACTGTGAAGATGAATTTATCCACCTTCATAAGTACATCATCTATAACTCCTCTTAGATGTGTAAGAAACCTGTCAGCTAGGTGCAATGTCATCGAAGTAGGCCTCAGCTCCCCCAAACCAAGGGTTTTGAATGTATTTAGGGGCATCAGATTGATGATAGCTCCCAAATCACACAAAGCCTTGCATGTGGCATTCTTTTCAATCTGAACAGGGATAGTGAAACTACCCGGATCCTTTAGCTTGGCTGGCAACTTCCTTTGAATGATAGCACTGCATTCTTCAGTCAGGTTCACTGTCTCCTTATCCCCAATACTATGCTTTTTCGACATGATTTCCTTAAAAACTTTGCATAGTGAGGCATCTGCTCAATTGCTTCAGCAAAAGGAATGTTGATATGGATCTTCTTGAATATCTTTACAATTTTCTGAAATTTCTCATCAAGATCCTTTTTCAACTGCCTGGTAGGAAATGAAATATGATACTTTATCTTTGGAATCCCCAAACTGTTCCTCTCAAGTTTATCCTTTTTATTTCTCTCTTTCTTAGCTCTTTCCCACTTTTTCTGTAATAATCGGATGATCAATGTCACTCTGAAAACCACTGTATCACTTTCTGAAGAACCAGAGCAACAAGCATAGAAGTAGGATCACACAACTGTGAATGAGCGAGGTCACCCGTAGGCGTGTGACTTTTCACGGTGCTATGCTTGATGCCGGGTGACCCATCGTGCGGCACATTTGGTGATGGCTCATCGACATCCAGGTGCACACGGTCATCATCATATGTGCGTCCGGACCAGTTTTGCACATATTGTTCCTCCGACATTTTTGGTCTTTCATACTGGGTGCCACTTCTCAAAGTAATAGCATGACACTCTCTCGGATTCAACTCAGTCTAAGCAGGAAATTTACCCTGCTGTTGCAACTTACCCACTGCAGCATTCAACTGACTGATAGAAAGATCTGTTTCTTTTTGTTTCCTTTCTATTTCCTTGTATCTTGCTTCAGCTTCTTTATGTCTCACTTCAGATGTTTCCTGATTTTGTGACCATCAGCTTGAGCATCAAATCCATTTTATCCTCCATTGACGATCTTCCTTCAACAGGTTTTTGAGCTGGATCAATTCCCGGAGGTGGTGCAACTGCATTGTTAGGATTAGAATAAGATAGATTTTCACTCTTCTCTGATTGTTGAAGTTTGAATTCCCTTGGTTCCAACCTTGCTGATACTGATGGTTGTTCTCTTGGTCATTCCTCCCACCAAACTGATTGTTCGGTCTGAAATTCTGTCTGTTTCTATCATCTCCTCCTTGGAACATAGCATAATAAGCCTCCTCAAATTCTTCCTCATCTCCAGCCTTTGTCACTTTCTCTCTATTCCCTTTGGTGAAGTGGTCCAACTTTTTATATAGTTCATCAATTCGATCATGGATAACTGACACTTCATGATTTACAGCTTGAATTTCTACCTTAGCCACTTTGTCAAAAGTGGCGTCTCCATCTGCTCTTTCTGCTGGCCAATCATAAGTGTTTGCAGCCAATTAGTACAACATCATTGGGGAAGGTTGTTGTACCACTCCTTGGCTTTCCCCGTAAGTGAGAATGGAAAAAGCCACATCCTGATAGCATTCTCCGGAACATTTCTGTGCTTCTGTATCCTAGCATATTCATCAAATAATTGCAGATGCTCACTAGGATTCTCCAAAGGATTTCCACTAAATTGTTGTCTCTCCACCATCCGGATCAGTCCGAAAGGCAACTCAAAACTTTCTGCAGTGATCGCAGGTCCATTCAACCCAGCATTAGTAGTGTGCTTCAATTTATACTGGTCCCGCATAGGGGTCGGGACCTGATCGTCAGCCATCTTTCTATTCTCAGTCTCCTCAGCTAAATAAACTCCGTCAAATCTCTGTGTAAGCTTTCAACCTCCTCTTCTTCTGACGGATAAAAACTATCCGAATCTGAGCTAGGGATAGGTGTAGCTGGCTGCTTCCTTTTCCTTCTGTTCTCTCTAACAAGTGCTTTAAGCTCTAGATTTAATGGCTCAATTGCTCGTCCACTCGACCTAGTGATCATACACCTGTTCTCACTCAAAAGATCAGAATTGTTTGGATCACAAATAAAATATAAAACAAGTAAAATTTAACATCCTACAAGAAAATAAATCACAATAGAATTAATTTAAATCTATAAACTATCCCCGGCAGCGACGCCAAAAACTTGATCGCTATTTTTTTTACCCTCAAGTATAAGGGATCGATAGTAGTGCATGTGACCAAGTGAAATATCGTTCCCACAGGATAGTTATAAATTTAATAAGTAATTCTATTAATGATAATTCATTTGCAAGACAAATTCGCGGGTTTTTGAAGGAATAATTAATTGACTAATAAAAAGTAAAATTAAATAATTAAACTAAGCAAAGATTATGCGGAGAAAATGATTTAGAATTCAAGAATGGAGAATTGGTAATGCTCGGGCAAACAGCTTAACTATGTGACAATTTATCTAGAATTAAATTAATTACCTGCAGACGTTTATAAGAGGATCACTAAACCTAGTTAAATCACCTTGATCGGGTTGAATCTAACTTTTATAATGAGCTGCTAACCCTAGGATCAATAAGAAATTAACTCTTTCTCCCTCTATAGGTACTTCCATCAAAGGCTAGAGCACTAGACTTCCCTTTCTAGGTACGCAATTATTAACTCCTTTTGTCTCCTAACCAATTACTTAATAATGATATTTTAACAAGTAATTAATATTCCAAATTGATTGTCTAATATTCTTAGGTATTATAGGTCAATCCCCTAAGACTGTCACAGGAAACAACAACTATCATGCAGAAATAAAGAATCATATTAACTATCAATCTGTGATACCTTCATGAATAATTAAAGGATATCAAAACTCAAAATCACAATAATATGAAGTCTCAAAATATCATCTTCAATAAGGAAATAAACATTCTGCAAAATAATAAAATCCAAGTTTAGGGCAATCAAATCATATAGTCAAAACTGTTTAAAGCCCTAACATTACCAACAAAAAAATTTAGCTCATGGATTTACAAGGGCAAATCATAAAGATGTAATAAACCCTAACCATTTTTCTAAAATAACAAAGAAAAATAATTAAAGATAAAGAACCCTTTTTGGATTACTCCATCTCTTCAATTACGATCTCCGTCGGAATCTCCATCTCCAATTGATGGTGTGAAGAAAATGAATTAATGGTGACGTGGAGGTGAATGGCGTGAGAATCGAGTCGGTGCCTTCTGCTTTCCGTTCCCTCTCTTCAATATATGGGCGTGAGATAGCAACCTTCTATTGACTAAGAATGCAATCCCACAATTAGTTGCCAATTTAACTTTGCCATGTTGCCAATTTTGACTATTGCATTGCCCCACAAGGGCTTTGTTTTAATAGCCCAGTATGAATTTGCAAGTGATGAGCCCACATGATGGCAAATTTGCATTTCATTGCCACGTATAGCTTTAGTAATTGAATTGGTACTCTTTCTAATGTGTGGCACACTTACTTGAAAATTTACTTGATAGGTTGGGCCCACCAATTAATCAGTATGAAATAAAATCCAAAATCTGCTTGATATGAGTACACATGGCATGAAGGTGTTGTTTAT
This sequence comes from Pogostemon cablin, assembly GCA_023678885.1. NCBI lineage: Eukaryota > Viridiplantae > Streptophyta > Magnoliopsida > Lamiales > Lamiaceae > Pogostemon > Pogostemon cablin. The sequence continues at coordinate 22,053,459 of CM042989.1, read as the reverse complement.
GGCCAAAATTCGAAAAGTTTCGAAAACTCATCGGCAGCCGTGTGATGTCACCGTTTTAATCATAACTTCTTCATCCAAAATTCGATTGAGATGATTCTTGCGCTCACGCGACCCTCTCTTCAGTGGCTTTCCAACCATATGCTACGATCAGTTTGGATTTCTACACAAATACAGAAAAATTATAGAATGTGCACGTCTGTTCCTTGCAAGTAGCACAAGTTCACCCTTCATTCCAATTTTATATTTTTTTCTCTTTTCCTATCAAAATACAACAAAATATTTCTTAAGCACCTTTAAGTCAATAATAATTCATAGTATAGTATTTGTACAAATAATAGTAATTAAAACACTCAAAGAGGTATCCAATTGGACCAAAAAATACATGAATTGCCACTCTCATCACGGACAGATTGATTCGACCTCGATTCGACCTTGAGTGTTGGTCGAACCAGGGTGAACTCGATCGAGTCGTCCATCTGGATGCTCTGGAGTTTGCCTAGGTGCTTGGTTCGACCTCCAGGATGTGGTTTGACCTGCTGGCTTGGTTGAACCCTGGTCAAATCGAGCTCCTGGAGCTTCAAAATTTATTTTCGGCATCATTGGTCCCTCATACTGCGTTCCAGATCTCAATGTGATGGCTATGCATTCCTTTGGGTTCGTTATACCTTGAGACGTGAATATTCCTTTCTCCAATGTTTGTGTCAATTGATTCATAATCCCGGTTATTTGTCCCATCATCAAAGTAAAGTCCTTCAACTGCTTAGATAAATCTGCATGCTTAGTATTCATAGTAGCCTCGATGCGGTCAACCTTGCATCATTCCTTGCCATGTATCGATTGAAGGTATCTTCAACACTAGCCTTCACTTCTTGCTGCTGCATATTAGGCCCTCTTTGTGTCAACTCTGTAATCTGGCTCTGCTGGAATTCTAGTTGCTTGTTGATGTTAGCTAAACTAGAGACGATCTCATCATCTCTATTTGGCTTCACCACTTGATGTTCAACCTGTGTTACCTTGCCAAGTACATATGATTCTCTTACTCTTTCTGTAGGCCAGTCACGTGAATTCATAGAGACGCCTTCAAACAACTTTTCTGCTTTGATTGCTATTTTAGATAACAACGCTCCACCTGATGATGCATCAATAAGAATTTGCGACTCACAATCCAATCCATAGTAGAAGATGCTTATGTATTGAGCTTTAGACATTCCATGCTGTGGGCACCTCCTGAGCATATCTTTAAACCCATCCCATTCCTCATGAAATTTCTCACCCTGATACATAACAAATTGGGTGTTCTCTTACTTTATTCTTAAGATCCTTGAGGGTGGCATATATCTCTCCAAGAACTTCTACTGCAGTTGGTCCCATGTAGTGCAATCCGTGGTATCAAGAGTCTCATACCAAGCTTCTACCCCATTAATCAAAGAGAACTTGAATAGGGCGATCCGCCTAGCATTATCATTAGCTCCAGCACCCTTTTGAGTGTTTGAATAACCAAAAAAACTTTTGAGATGCTGATATGGATCTTCAAAGCAACCTCTAGAAAAGGAATTATTTTCTACCATATTAAAATAAGAGCGGGATGTATCTCAAAATCATCATCTTCCCCCCTTGCTCCTATCAAACCCATGTTGACAATCCCATAGTTCGTGAAAAGTTCACATATGGCTACATTATTCGGATTCTGCCTTGCTCCGGCCATATTTAGCTCAGTGTGTTATTTATTCCTTTCATCCCTATCCTTTTCTAGTGCCCAAGTACCTTAGAAAAATTTAAGGTTAGATAGAAATAAATAATCACAAATAAAATTCTTAATCAAACTAGAACTAATAAACTAATAATAACAGCTGTCCCAGACAACGGCGCCAAAAACTTGATGTGCGTTTTCTTTGCATGTAAAATAAATCCCCAAATATTAAGGATATCAGTTGCAGCTTAAGCAAGTGACCCAGTTAAATATCGAACCCAAAAGACGGCGTATTATCAATTTAATTATTTACTAAATTAATTAAGACAATGCAATAAAGTTTGAGGTTTGATTATCAACTACTAACAAATAATTAAAATAACAAATAAATAAATAGGAAACTAGAAGAATACGAAAGTGTCTCAAGAATGAAGAATATGTAGCTCTAGGGTAATCCAGTTTTACTACTTAACTTCCCTCTCAAGTGCAGGCTGACTCTGCCTTGTGGAATACTGAAGCATCACTAAACCATGCAAATCTACTCTATAGACATAAGTAAATATGTGTGTAACACGTGTGAATAACCTTGGAGCAAGAGACATTCACCAAAAACGCTGATAGACATCAGTTTTTAACCGATGTCTATTTTACCAAGCAGCCGATGTTGAAGCCCCCGATGTCGAAAGTGGGCGCTGATAGACATCTGTTTTTAACCAATGTCTTTTCCATTGTATAGACATCGATTGCAATCTTTGACATCGGTTATCCACCAATGTCTTTCAATAAAAAGACATCGGTTAGCTCACATAAGACATCGTTTATTCACCGATGTCTTTTCTATAAAAGACATCGGATAGGTCAAAATGACATCAGTTATAAACCGATATCTTTCGCGATAAAGACATCGATGAAGACACATTACACATCGATTATTAATCGATGTCTATCCACTTATAGACATCAATATGCACCTATTTGATATCATTTTTTTACCGATGTCTTTTTCAGAAAAGACATCGATTTTGTACCAAAACATATCATTTTTCCACCGATGTCCTTCCTAGCATAGACATCGATTTCACACTATTAGACATCGATTTTTACATAATGTCTTTCATATTTTTATTTTTATTTTTATTTTTATTAATTTTATACATAAATTATATTATTTTTTTAAAATAAGATTAAATGCAATTATAATAATATAGTAACTCATATCTTATGAATTTTATACAATAATTTCAAATATTTAATTTTAAATACATTGAAAATCATCCTCTAAATTTTAAATAACAAGAATATCCTAACTAATTAAATTAAAAAAAACTTCAATTTTACATAAATAAAACCTAAATTTATAATCTAAAATCTCATGATCAAGAGATGCCTAATCTATTGTTTCCAATCTACTTTATCTTCTCTCCTTGCCATGTTATATCCTTATCTTCTAGTCGTCTTAACTGAGATATAATAAAAATTTAGCACTTAATAATATGATAAGATATTGTACTGGAAAAAATTTAATATGACTTAAATTAACATGTACTAGCTTTAGAAACTCTATTCCTTAGTTGCTGCCAGTGCCTTCTCTGATGAGGCTTGTAGCAGTAAATCCTCTGAAACAATTAGAATCTTTCATAGTGCATTAAAAGTAGCGATCCTATCCATGTCTCTGACCATTAAACAAAGAAAAACACTATAAACTCGATATTCTATCTAGTATGAAGTGCAAAGTTATGCATCACACATTAAACTTCCATGAATTTCAGAAAATATAGATGATAATATATTAATGTAACTCCAATATAATAATGATTTCTAAACGAACACTTCTCAATGAAGGAAGGATCAAAGAATCTGAGTCCTTCAAGTGAAACATTCAACTCAACAAATAAAATTTCTGATACCATACACACGTAGTTACTATACTCTCTGCAAATATGCCTAAACATGGAAAGATTCACCCATGTGCTTCACTCTCTTCTCTTAGTAAGCATATTAAACTCAACCAACCCCTAACTGTGACAATGACATTGCACCCACCAAAATATCATAATGCATGCTTCATATCATATATTAAATGTATAAATTCCACTGTAGACCTTGCTAGCATGAAACCAAATTGATTATTTATATACTGATATCTTTTCTCAATTTAGTTTTTATCACTTTGCCAAAATTTTATTCTTCTAAAATTTTCACAACTTTTTATATCTCTATTTTTATACTATAAAAGTATCAAAATACCTTTTCATCCATTAATTAGGCATTTTATTATTATTCATAGAGAAATTATTGAGTTAGAAAGGCATCTAATACCAACTTCCCAAAGGCCCTTCCATCCTTCCATTGGTATATCATTGCTGCTAGATTGACCTAACTCACCTAAAGAGTCTTCATTGTTATATATTAACTTCATTAAATATTAAAAAGGACATGTAATATCTCTTCCATCTTCTTTCGTTACCTGGTCATTTATTAAAATATTTAAATCTATACTTTTTTATGAACTTTATTTGTGTTAATTTACTTGTTCCTTAGTTCTTATCTATGCTATTTTATGTCATGTAATAAAAATTTTAATTTCCTAGTATTCTAATCAAATACTTCAAAAGCTATATTAGTATTTTACTAAATTTTCTTTTTCCCCTCAACAGTCTTGTCATGTTTAGTAATACTAATGCATCATAGGAATCCAGTTCGATATCAGTGTTCTCCTCGGCAAGAAATCATAGAAACTAAATCCAGAGGCTTTCTTGTACTTCCCTTACATAGAGGTTAAGTAAACGAGTGCCAAACAAGCAGAAGTACTACACACATAGGAGACATATCCTGAGAGACTTACCAAGATAAATAGAGATATCGAGACATTATAACAATAATACTTCTTATCCTCACTACCTAGCCATAGTTATTAAATGACAAAATGTCTCTTTCTATTCTTATCTAAAATTTCTCCTTGGGTATGATTCTTAATAGATGGAGTCAGATTAAATATTAAATAAATTAATAGACATTGAACTTCAATGGCACATTGTAATTGGTGTTTTAAAAACATCATACATAAAAAAAAAGCTATTCGTACATGATAAAGTTCACATGATACTACTATTATAAACTTAAAAATGTTCAGATAAAAAGGTAGAATAAGCAAAAACAATGGTGAAATAAATAATAAAGTATCCATATTTTAACTAGGAAGTACCATAGGCATAACTAATCCTTCATGGTGCAAGGGTCAAGCATGAAGCAGTTATATTTCAGTTTATCAAAACTTGTATTAAGTTCCAACTATCACCAACCGATACTCTGTATCGTAGAAGAAACATCATGCATGTATACTGAAATTTCAGTTTGCACCTTAATTAGACAACAAAGAGCAGCAAGCTTTTGCCACTCAAAAGGAGAAAAACTGAGTACCTTGGAAGAGACAATAACCTCTTATGAATGCGAGCTTGTTTCTCTTTGTTTAAAAAATGCAGTACCCTTCTTTGAATCAAATACGATTATTTCCACAAATCAGATCACATTTTCACAAAAAAATCAAATACTATTATTTTCAGTATCAAGGACAATACTTTACATAGCAATTCACATAAATACAATAGATTACTGAGTGACTAATATATTGTCTCCTTATACTATCCATCAAAATGCATTCATTTTTGCTAATAATAAAAATGAAAAATATCAGAATACATTGACGTATATTGACTCATAAAGAGGGATATTCCCAAACACGTGATGAAAATCATAGGACAATATTAAAAATATAAAAATACAATAAGTAAGTAATTCTTCAATGCTGGATTTCAGCACTCAAAGGATCTCCCCTTCTTTTTTGTACTCTAAAATAAGAAAAATTGTACTCTAGGAATCCTAAGTTCTCATAAAATATCATAGAAATATAAAATAACATAAGTAGAAAGAAGAAAAAACAAAGCCAATGGAACTTGGCATGAAATCAGCAGCAGATCGAAATACTGTTTTCATCACCAATCATTATCAGTCAACAGAACTGAAAATAGCCAATATCCATACAGCATATACAAAACATAGAGATTCATTCAAAATGTGGGGTACCTTGGACATAACAATTCCTCCATCAAAATAAAGAGTATGTGTATCTATTCTTTTTTAAATGTAAATAAAGAAGTACTGATCTTCTTTTTCTAACTTTCAAGTGATGAATTAGATATCTTTAACCATAACATTTTCAGTAAAATCATTTTAATTTCTACATCAATTCAGTCTCATTTCACTTGTTAAGAAAGATTTTTTCCGTCTCCAAGTATGGGTTAAGATGGAGGCATGGCTCAAGGTAATTTGAGGTACACCAATAACACCTAGCGCATTGATGATACCAATGCATACTCGTGGTACTCTTTTAATCTACAGTGAGCACGTAATATAGTAAATGAAAGTAAGAGTACTTACACTACATTGGCTGGGCAAAACGTTGTTCCTTCTCAAATTAATAATTAACAAAATTAGTCACTGCCATTGAAATCTGCTCGGACTAAAGCCAATCATAAGCTTTAAGGCTATTTGGCCAACATCTTATCTCCAATAACACTCTCTAAAGGAGCTAATGAAAGTAATAATGTTACAGAAGTTGACGGAAAACTAGAAATTCACAAGGGCTGCACCACATTCAAGGAAGAATTATAACAATTGAGCCAAAAAAAATAAAATAAAATTGTGTAGTATCATTGTGTATCCTTATGGCTAATTTGACATAAGAACTAAGACTAATTGCCTTTCCACGAAACAATGAGCCATGCTAACAACTCCCTCCGTCCGCTTCTAATGTAACCATTTTCTTTTTGCACAGTTCTAAGGTCTTTATGTGGATTAAGGAGTATTATTATTATAGATAAAGTGGGTAGTTGTATTAGAGGGAAGTGGTGGGTCATATTATATATTTTTGGGAAAATGGATTTTTTCGTCCGCTAACTTTCACTCATTTTGAAATTAGTCTATTAACTTTTTCAATTTTGAAATTAGTCCGTTAATTTTATAACAATTTTGAAATTAGTCCATTAACTTCATAAAATTCAACATTTTGGTCATTTGACCTGCTATGGCAGGTCATTTGAATATTTTCACTCCAATTAATTTATATCATATTTTTATTTAACCAATTTTATCTTACTTTTCATTTTTCACTTCCGTATACCAAACAAATAATATTAATCTCAATACTAAAGTGGAGCAAATTTAACTAAATATTGATACTTCCTCCATCCGCTCGAAAGAGGGTCTTTTTTCCATTTTGGTCGTCCGTTTCAAAGAGGGTCACTTCATTTTTTACACAGATGGGATCCACACACACCCACTAATACAATTAAAATATGGGGTCCACACTCCCACTAATACAACTACCCACTACATATTAAATAACAATACTTCTTAATCAACGTGCACAAAAGCAAAATGCCCTCTTTCAGACATGGAGTATAATATAAATTCTTAGTGGGAGCTATTTTTTTGTAAAATAGTATATATATATATATATATTACATATTTTTATTTTTATCTTTTAGAATAACCTGCTATTGACCTGTTGAAACGGACGATTTTGTTGAACTTGGTAAACATGATGGACCATTTTTAAAATTTTCAAATATAATGGACGATTTTCAAAATTTTGCAAATATAATGGACGATTTTCAAAAAGTGAAAAACTTATGAACTAAATTCAAAATTGGACAAAGTTAACGGACGAAAAAATCTATTTTCCCTATATTTTTTTACTAAATAGAGGAAATTGAGACCTTTGAAGCGGACACCAGGAATAGTGAAATGGGTACCTTTGAAGCGGACGGAGGACATAAATTAAGCACGAAACAAAAATTAATGAATCAATAAAAACTCAGAATTATTTTCATAGGAAGCAAAGAAGTAGGGGAAAAATAAAAATAAAAATAAAAATATTAAAATTAGATTTAGAGTTCCGATACATACATCGTTCAGGTCCAAGGCTGTCGTCAGAGTCTAATGAGCCTAAGCGCCCAGTCATGCGATCATTCAGGGGAGCCATCTCCGGCGCCCTCGTCCATAAGATCATACTCTCATGCTCAAAATCAATGGCTTCGACTTCAACGTGCGCTATGGTTGCCAAATCCTCGTTGTTCTAGGATTTACTCGACGGCGACTAGAGTGGAGGCTTGAGAAATTGACAAGAGCAGGCAGCGCTAGTGGTGGCGGGTGAATGCGTTGGGTGTGGGCGGTTCAAGTTCGCTGTTGGTGGCATCGATCTAGAAATGGAATTTTAGGGTTCTAAGAAGCATCATCTCTGCTAAGGTTAAGGAGAAAGAAAAACAATAAATTCTAAAGTGTGAAATTTATATATTTCAAATTTTCATAAATTTAATATTTAAAAAAGATAAAATACCTGATTTAAATAACAATTTAATTTAATAAATTAAAATTTTAAAATATCATAACCAAGATATGTATTCTATTTTAAAAAAACCGATGTCTAATAAGAGAATACACATCACAGAAAAGACATTGGTTGGTTAAAACCGATGTCTATCAGCCCATTTTATTATAGTTGCGAATAAACATCACTTAAAAGATATCGATTAGTGAAAACCGATGTCTATCAGCGCATTTTCATTGACAACCGATGTCAATCAGCATACTTTTTTGCTGATAGACATCGGTTTTGGAAAAGACATCAATTTTTATCATAAAGACATCACATTATATGAAGAAAAGATGTTAATCCAGTGATGTCTATCTGCAAATTTGGTGTAGTGAGATATAATTTCACCCCCTTTTAGGTACTATCAGTATCAATTATTTTCCCCTAGGATTGGTACTTTAACCCGATATAATCTCCCTTTATAGGTACTATAAAATTATCCTTTTTATCCTACTTATTAACCCGAATTTGATTCAATTAACAAGTATTCATATATGATAGTTCTAATGAAGTTTCAGAGTCCCTTCACTTAGAATCATAACATAGAATCCTGCTCAGTAGTGAACGAACTCAATCAATAACCAAGATATGTATTCAAACTCTACATAACAGTTAATGATGCACAAAACAATTTTGAGTATGAATTAAAAATGTATAGTCTTATATAAAAATAAACTCACAAGTAGTGTTGTACAGAGTATACACACGAAATTTCAATTAATTCATAAAAACCTTCGAAACCCTAGATCTACCAAAATAGTTCTAGCCCATGATGTTACGAAGAATAATAATGGGTGTTGAATAGATCTTACCCATATGTCTGAAAAATACAAGATAAATTAGGAAACGAATAAATTCCTAGATGTGGGAATCGTCGCGTCCTTCTCCGCCTTGATCCTCCTCTTGGTTCCCCTCTTGATTCCACAGATGAATCTTCAAAGTGATGGATGGATGGAGAAAAGGATGTGAATGATGGTTGGGGGGTGATCCCCTCTTATGGGGTGTAAGATGATTATGTTGCATTTTTCCAATCTAATGCCTTCTTGGTGTGATCTACATCCTCTTTTATACTTGTAAACTATCCTTATGGACCTTGGATTGGCTTTTTCTTGGAAAATATGAAAATACACGCACTAGGGTGTAAAAATATGGATCTGCAGTTGTTCAGGCATCTAGTTCGACCATGGTTCGACCTTCATGGTTGGTCGAACCAAAGTGTCGTGGTCGAACTGGTCTGAATCAGCTTGCGCAGTCTCACCGTTTTGCGCAGTCTCACCGTTTCGCATATCACTTCCACATCCGAGCTCTGATTTGAGTGATTCTTACTCTCACGCAATCCTCTCTTTCTTGAATTTCTATACATATAAAGAACTCACAGAAACTCAAACAATTGAATGTGTAACAAGTCACGCAAAGTGGCACAGCCGTTCTGTTCGGCACATCTTACGCAACATCACCATTTTGATCATTATTTTCTCATTTAGATTCCAATTGGGGTGTTCTTTACGCCAAAATGATCCTCTTTTCTATAACTTTCCAATCATGTATCACACTTCCTGTTCAAATCTCCACACAAACACAGAAAAATTACACAAGTTGGACGTGAGTTTTCCAGTATTCTAGCACAAGTTGCATCTTTTCTCCAACTTTGCACTTTTGATCATTTTTCCACCGAAAACACAATAAAACACCTCAAACGCACCTTTTTCTCACATATATCAAATATAAGATACTTGTGCTAATATATGACAATAATTTTCATAAAAAATATGTTAAATTGGACACTAAAACATGTTTATTTTCAATCTCATCACCTACCCCCTACCCACCCCCACCCCCACCCCCAAATTTTTTTAAAAAAATAGATTTTAATATTTAAATAATAAAAATATTATCACCCAACCCTACCCACCATCCACCCACCCCACCCACCCCACTCAACCCAAATTTTTTTAAATAAAATTTAGATTTTATTATTTATTATTATTTAAATAATAAAATTTTTAAATCTTAAATTTTTTAGATTTGGTTGGGTGGTTAGAGGGTAGGGCTGAGTAGTAATATTTTTATTATTTGAATATTAAAATCTAAAAAAAAATTAAATATTTTTTGGCGGGAAGGGGGTTGGTGTGGTTGGGTGAGTAGTGTGGTAGGGTTGAGTGATAATATTTTTATTATTTAAATATTAAAATCTAAAGTTTTATAAAATTGGGGGTGGGAGGGGTGGTGTTGGGTGGGGTGGTAGGTAGGGGATAGGGCTGGGTGAAATATTTTTATTATTTAAACATTAAAATCTAAAGTTTTATTAAATTTTTTTTTTGGGGTGGGTGTTGGGTGGGGTAGGTATGGGGGTAGCGCTGAATGGTAATATTTTTATTATTTAAATATTAAAATCTAAAGTTTTAAAAAATAAATAATTTTGGGGGGTGCGGGTGGTGTTGGGTGGGGTGATAGGTAGGGGGTATGGCTGAGTGGAATATTTTTGTTATTTAAAAATTAAAATCTAAAGTTTTATTGAATTTTGTTTTTTGGGGTGGAGGGGTGGGAGTGATGAGTGATGTTTTCACCTAAATTTTAGTATCTTTTTATGTGAGTTTTCGTATATTTTTATCCGTATTTGTATATTATTTGGTTGTATTTTGTGTTTTTATGGAAATGTGTGTGAATGAGCTTAAACCTATATTTGATGCTAGATATGATAAGGAAGACGTAGGAAAAAGCGGATCTCAATTCGGAGTTGAAACGAGGGAGAACGAGCCAAAACAGTGAAGAAATACAGGAGCCAGCACCAACACGGGCCGTATAGCCAACACGGCCCTGTAAGCGATGGCCGTGCGGCGACACCTATTCATTCAACACGGTCACCTTAAGGCCGTGTCCAGTCGCACGAGTCGTGTTGGCAGCACGAGCCGTGTCATCAACACGGCCCTGTAAGAAAAGGCCGTGCAGGAGCATCAGTTCACACGACACGACCACCTTATGGCCGTGTGGCAGAGCACGACTCGTGCTGTGTAAAATCCTGGAAAAAAAATCAGAATCCTTCTAGAAGCCTCCCAAGGGGTATAAATACCCAATACTTCAATATGTGAGAGAAGATCTGAATTCCAGCCCTTCCACACACACATCACACACAATTCTCTCCATTTTACACCATCATCTTCATCCATTCACCATCCATTAGATCTACCATCATCCCACCATTAAAACCTTTATCAAATTGAAGAAAAGAAGCAAGGAAGAGAGGAAGATTGCAAGGAAAGGAAGAAGATCACCATTGAAGCTCTTCAAGGGAGTTTTCATCCATACTTTGTAGTTAAACCTCATAGTTTCTTCATGTTTTTGAAGGATCTTAATGTCTATGTTAATTTTCTTGTTAATATGGTAGGCTAATCTCCCTTGTGAGATTAGCAACATGAGAGTTGTTGGATAAATTTTGGGGATTTGTGTATATTAATTCATATGTTGATTGGATCTATGATTTTCTACCATTGATTATTAATTGCTTAGTTGTATTGATGATTTGTGTGTTTAGTTGTTCTAGATATGTGATTAGATTGAGAAATCAATTATATGCTTAGGATAATTAAGTGAATCATTTCATCAAACACTTCATGTGCATTATAGATTGTGAAGAGATTGAGAAGTCCTTCATAGTTTAGAACCCTTTGGTAGGACATGTGATTGGTTTGATCGAGAGATTGATTAATTGTGTGAAGGGACTCTCATTTAAGCTTAGTACCTAGTTGGAATTGTTTAAGTGAGAACCAATCCGTTGAGCTATTTGATATTCATATCCTATTCATCTCGAGAGGGAGTTTAGGTGATCTTAGTGTTGGCCCTTAGTCTACAATCCATGATACATATGAATTTGATGCATAATTCCTAAAATTTCCACTACTTAATTGTTGTTAATCTTACTTTTAATCAATTTGGTAAACCACTTTCCATCATCATCTTGTTCGTTTGATCATTGCTTGCTTTGATTACTTGTCATTTATTTGTTTACAACCAATCCCATTGATGATTCGTCTCTATAAAATTACAACAAACGTGAGATCGCTTAAGCACTAGTGCCTACCTCCCTTGGGTTCGATAATTTCTTGAATTGGTCATTCTCCACTAAACTATGGCTAATCAAATGGCGCCGTTGCCGGTGAGGCAACGGTTGCTAGTAGCTTGAAGAAGGATCGTTTTGAGTAATCTTAATAGAGATATTTTTTTATTTTATTTGTTTACTTGTATTTGCTTTGTGAAACCTTGTTCTAACTTCTTTTGCTTTGAAGGTGTATGCAAACAAGATCCAAGGGGAAACAAGTAGAACCTATCGATTGGGAGATTGAGCATACGTTGAGAAGGAAAAGAAAGGAGAACAAAAATAGTGAGCGAATGGAGAATTTTCAAGGTGACAATCGTGTGGAGATAGAGCATGATGGGGAAGGAGGACACAATATGAACGTGCAAGACAACGCACATCAATTCAATGAGAATCCTCCTCAACAAGCCTATCAAAATCATGGAGCTATGAACAACCAAGCTTTTCTTCAACAAATGGTGCAACAAGTTCTAAGGCAACAAGGCTTTCAACAAGCTTATGCTCCTCCACAACAAGCTTATGTTCCACCACCTCCACCTCCGGTGCAACATGAAATGCAAAATGATCAAAGGGTGATCCGGGATTTCTTCATGCCGAGGACAATGCCACAAATGATGGGACCACCAATTCATGCCAACAACTTTGAATTTAAAATGGGCTTGATTTCATTGGTGAGAGAGCAATAATTTAGTGGAACCCCGAATGAAGATCCTAATGCTCATCTAGTCCAATTTGTGGAGATTGCCAACACCGTGAAGATGAATGGGGTGAGTGAAGATTGTATCAAGATGAGGTTGTTTCCGTTTTCGTTGAGGGATAGAGCTCGAACATGGCTCTCCACTCTTACTCCCGGTACGTGCAACACATGGGACGAACTAGCACAAATATTTTTGAACAAATACTTCCCACCTTCCAAGACGCTTCAAATGAAGAGCTTGATCACTCAATTCAAGCAAATGCCTCAAGAGAGTTTTTATGAAGCGTGGGAAAGGTTTAAGGATATGCTACGCAAGTGTCCACAACATGGTTTCCCGGAGAATCAACAAGTTGAATTTTTCTATCAAGGACTTGTGAATGGTTCAAGGACATGCTTAGGAAGTGTCCACAACATGGGCTATCTAAAGCTCAATACATCAATTTTTTCTATAACGGATTGGACTGTGATTCTCGAGTTTTACTAGATGCTTCATCGAATGGAGCATTACTTACAAAGTCATCCGTTGAGGCCAGAAAGCTCTTTGAGAATATTTCGATGAATTCAAGAGATTGGCCAACTGATTGAGTGAGAGGCACGTATACGTTTGGAAAATTAGCACAGGTTGAACACACAATGGTAAAGTGATGAATGATATTTTCACCTAAATTTTAGTATCTTTTTATGTGTGTTTTCATATATTTTTATCCGTATTTATTTGCTATTTGGTGGAGTTATGTGTTTTTATAGAATTGAATGTGAATGAACTTAATCGTAGGTAAAACAGGTGAAATCGGAGCGAAAATGAAGAAGGGAGACAGAAGAAGGAAGAAGAAAACAGGGCAGCAAGAACACGACCAGCCATTTCAAGTACACAAGCCGTGTCGTACTACATGAGCCATGTACTGCAAATGGGCCTATAAGATATGACCGTACGACGACATCAGAATGCACAACACGACCATCCCTTGGCCGTGTTGTGGCACACGACTCGTGTGTCGTCGTAAGTTTGCGCCCAGAAACCCTGACACGACTCGAGGCGTGTTGCAGCACACGACACGCCTCGAGTCGTGTAGATGTCTGATTAGTAAAAAATCAGATTTCTTCTAGAAGGCCCTCAATGAGTATAAATACCCATCCATTCAACCTTTGAAGGGAGATACACGAAATTTTAGCTGCTCACACACCTCACACACCAATCTTTTAATTTTACACCATAATCTTCATCCATTCACCATCCATTGGATCTACCTTCATCCCACCATCAAAAACTTCATCTAATTGAGGAAAAGAAGCAAGGAAGAGAGGAAGATTGCAAGGGGAAGAAGAAGATCACCATTGGAGGCATCCAAGGGAGTTTTCATCCAACTTTTGTATTGAAACCTTATTGTTCATCATGTTTTGTAAGAATCTTAATGTCTATGTTAATTTCCTTGTTAATATGGTACGCTAATCTCCATTGTGAGATTAGCAACATGAGAATTGTTGGATAATTTTAAGATTTATGTATTTAAATTCATATGTTGATTGGATCTATGATTTTCTATCATTGATTATTAATTGCTTGATTTGTATTGTTGATTTGTGTGGTTAATTGTCATGAACATGTGAATAGATTGAGAAATAAATTATATGTTTAGGATAGTTCATTGAATCATTTCATCAAACATCTCATGTGCATTATAAATATTAAAGAGATTGAGAAGTCCTTTAGGATTTAGAACCCTTTGATAGAACATTCGATTGGTTAGATCGAGAGGTCAATTAATCATGTGAGGGGAATCTTCAATTAAACTTAGTACCTAGTTGGAACTATTTGATTGAGAACTAACCTTTGAGCTATTTTGAGACTTTTGTGAGGATCTACATCCTATCCATCTCGAGAGGGAGTTTAGGTGGAATTCGTGTTGGCCCTTCGTTATTAAACCTGACACATATGAATTTGTTGCATGATACCTAGATTTTCCATACTTTAAGTATCTCTAAACTCATTCTCTATCTACTTGGCTCATTCATCCATCTTCATTCATCTATCACATTGTTTACCTTGTTATTTAATTGTTTAATTGCTATTTTTTTATTAATCCTATCCCTTTATGATCATCTCTATAAAATTATGACAAACACAAGATTGCTTAAACCCTAGTACCTTCCTCCCTGTAGTTCGATAAATTCTTTAATTAGTCATCCCAACTACAAATGGCTAATCATAAAGTCAAGTAGAGAAGATGAGATCGTCTCTAGTTTGGCTAGTATAAATACGTTACTTGAGTCTCAGCAAAAGCAGATTACTAATATAGCACAGCGAGTACCAATGATGCATCAGGATGTTTGTAATGAAGGAGCTAGCCAAGAGGAATTAGAAGAGGCGAACTATGCCATAGGTCAAAGTATTTAAGGAACGAGGTTCCAAAATCAAGGAAACTGAAATTATCAAGGGAAATACAATAATAAACATACATATATTGTTCAGCTAGCTGACGAATAATGAGGGTGGAGTGAAGAACCAGGATCAAACAATCACTTCATAAGAATAAACATACATATATTGTTCAATTATCTGATGCTTCCTTACCTAGCATCACTTGTTCATTTTATATTGCATTTTCTTCAGCTTCGACACTTCAAATTTACCGAGATTTTAAGCCACTTTGGTGAATCCTGTTGGCACAGTTGTATTAAGAATTGAAAACTACTCTTTATGGTCATTGCATGGTGTAAAAAGAAGTGAAATACTCTTCTTCACTTGATTTGGGTATTGATTCTTTCAAACACTTATTAGAATCCTAAAAAAGTATTGAAGCATGTGAGCGAAAGACAGAAGTTAATAAAAAGTATCAACAAATGATAATAGCTGATCTTTGGTAAAAATAAGTTGAAAACATTGTTGATTTACATGTCTAGTTATATAAGGATTCAACGGGAGATCTGTGTGTAGGTTAATTGGTAATATACTAACTTCATGTTTTATTTTGATAATGTTACTGTTCTACTAAAAGCAAAGAAGGGACAGTACATTAACCACTATACATTTGCACACTGTTATCTTATGTAGATGGCCTGCTCTGTTTATAGCTGTTAAATTTACTGTAAATCCTTTTGTTCTCTAGGTTGATATTGTTGCATCAAGAGACTCACTAGGCGATTTCACACTGTATGTTCCTACTACCTCTTCTAGTTGTGGAATTTTTCTCCCTTTTCACCATTATATGATTGTGTTGTGCTTACACATACACCATTGCAATCCACCATTTGTTGTATAATATTCTCTAAAATTTGTATTCATGAAAAATACTTTGCATGAGCTTAAAATATTCTTCTACTCTCATAACTTGAAAATAATGAACTACAATTATTTTAGGCGCTAAGATTTGAAATTTGCTTTAAAACTTTTAAAGTAGATCTGCAAAATACTAAAGAAAATAGGGAGTTGTGCAGCTCAATTCTCTCCCCTAAGTCGCTAGGGTAGGAAAGTAATTTATTAATATAATTTCTATTCTTCATAGCACACGACAATGAATTATGCTTCCTCTGTCCCACATTTATTTTCACCTTTTCTATTTTTGTTTGTGCCACAAATATTTTTACCTTCCTAAAATTGTAAAAAATAAACAAGACAAGTGACCTCCTCCATACACTTTATTTGCCAAAACACCATCTCCACCTAACATTATCTTTATTTATTACAAAAGAATACTCCCTAAAGTAACAACTTTCTTTATCCACGTGCAAAAAAGGGCGAAAACATTTCTGCGATGGATGCAGTATACAAGTAGAGTATGTGTACATGCATCTTTATATAGAAAACATACTTTAACAATCATTAAGCATACTTTATCTATAATAGACATACTTTAACACGTCTCACAAATCGTCTCACATATGTAATATCTCATAAGAAAGTTTGTCTATTAGTAAAGTAAAAATTTTAAGTTACATATAGAATAGTTGAGTTTTTTTTTTTTACTCCATACATCCTTAAAATAATATGTACATAGTTTGAAAAAAATGATTTTTAGTGTAATGACGTTAGAAAAAATAGCAGCTTTTTTTTTTGGTAATTTAATAAAATAATGTGTATATGGTTGAATTTGATTAAATTAATGAAGTGACAGTTATGTATAATATTTTAAGAGTTTTAAAATGATATATTTTTTCTAATTATTTTGTGTGAATGTTTTTTTAGGATGAATTAAAAAGGAAAAATGTTAAAAGTATTATTTGGACTGAGATATAGTATTATTTAAATTCTAAACTATATTATCAGTATTAAACAACATTATTTAGAAGGCAAAAGCTCTTGCGCCCCCAGGGACACGGAGGGATACTCCATGTCCCCATGTGAACACAATCATCCCCTCTATATTTTATTTAAACATATGTATTGCTAGGGGTTAAATTATAAAGGGGCACGAAAATTAAAAAGGGGCACGGATCTAAATTTGTATATCCGGATGCACAAGAGACTCGCTCTATTTAGAGAGAGTATTAAATACCATCGGTGAATGGTATCATTTACTCATTTTCACAGTGGAAGCTGCCATTGCTCATCTTCTCTTCAAAAATGGTGCACCGCCACTACCATTTCCCTTGCCGAGTTGCCGGAACTCGCCAGAATAAATCACCACTACCTTGTCGCCGCCACGCCGTCCAACCTCGCCGCTCGATTCTTTGAGTGGTAGTGCGAAGAAATTCCATCTTCAGTCTTCTTCAATTTCATCGCGATTCTTCTTCAATTCTTCTCCAATCGACAAGAGGAAAGTTTTTTTTCTTCTCCTTATCCCCTAATTGAGGCTGTCGGATTCGGGGAATTGAGGTTCGATTTCTTAATTACACTCCGGTATTTAAATTATTGTGAAAGGATTGGATGAAATGCAGCAAAATCTTTTATTATTAGAATTCTTTCATGGATGTTTGTAGTTAATATAGATAAAGTTTGTTAAATAATATTGTTATGGGTTGTAATACCTACTAAAATATATATATATATATATATATATATATATATATATATATATATATATATATATATATATATATATATATATATATATATATATATATAATAGACTTATATACTATGTATATAATAATAATAATATTAATTATGGTAATTATCCACTTGGGATGTCAGTTGATAAGAAATGATGAAGCTGATGACGTCAAGCAGATAACGACTCACTTCAACTTGGGGTAAGTTCTATGTATTTGGCAAGATTTGTGAAATCTCACTATTCACTTGGATATTTATATATATATATATATATATATATATATATATATATATATATATATATATATATGTATGTATGTATTTATTTAAGTCACGCACACACAATTCACAAACATATATATACACACTGATATTTTGAGAAATTTTCTATTCTTTGTCAAACCTTATCATGTTATATGCGAAAATGATCGTCTCGATGCGTAGATTCCATATATATAATTCTTTTGTGAAATGGATTTCGTATGAGTTAGAAAAGCTCCGTCGAAGTTTTAATCCTTTAATAGCGTATTTTGTTTCGTTGGGACATAACTTTGATATTATAGGTCATTTTGAAGCTCTCCTAACGAGGATCATAAACATATAATTAGTTTTGAGTTTGGACGTGAAATGGAGAAGATGAGAAGAGACCCACTTTGTGTGAAAATTTTGTCCCCTTTAAACTTCGTTATTTTCATGAAAAATTAGTATGCATGTGATCCTCACCTTGCGAGGACTCCATACGTGCTTTCGGATTTTCAAAAGGAGTTGTATAACTCAAGTTGGGTCATTTTGTGATAAAATTAAAGTTTAGGGTAAGTTTAAATGAGAATTTAATATAATGCAGGGACTTGATTGTAATTTTAAAAAAAAAAAAAAAAAAAATATATATATATATATAACGTAATTAAGTTTCGAAATTTGAATAGTGAGTTTCGAAATCAGACTGCACAATCAAGGTTGGGTGCGTGCGTATTGCTGTAATTATGTTTATTTATTTATTAATTTATCTTATTTTATTTTATTTTATTTATTATATATATATATATATATATTATTATTTAATTTAAAACTTTTTATATTAAATATTAAATATAATTTTTGTCACTATTATTATTTTAGGAGTAGAATCTTTATTTAATATTCATTTTTAATAAAATTAATACCATTTGTCTTCATATTTTTAATATTTTGATTTATTACTATTTTTAACTTTTAAAAGAAATATGTATCTTTTATTTAATTATTTTAAGTATAAACATTTTATTTTAACTCATTTTATTTAACGATTAAGTATTTATATTTTCTTAAGTTAATAATTAGTTTATATTAATTATACTATATTAAAAATTTAGTTTAAGTATTAGGAATTATTATGATAAGTAGAACTCAATTTAGTATATCATTGCAGACATACCTGATACCCAAGAACAAGTATAGTCAATGTACTATTCCCTGGAAAGTTTGAGGTTGGGTAACTTTCACTCTTTAACTAGTGCTACATTTTATGTCAAGATTGCTATGTTAAAATGTGATATGTGTTACTTATATGTCATGTTATGTGTCATGTGTGCTTTTTGTTCGATGATAAAATTTTCTTACTAACACTTGTATGGAGTGATGACTTGGTGCACATATACCAACTAACACAAGTTATCGTGCGACGGTTCGATACTAAAAATATTTCAAATCTACTAATTCTCATATTGAATGACGATTCGGCGCACATACACCAACTAACACAAGTTATCGGATGATGATTCGGTCTAAAATATTTTATTAAGTTATCGAACGACAATGTGCAAATTATTTAAATAAAATGGCATATGTTACATTTTATGGTATATTTGGCATGCATATTTATTTTTAACTGTGCAATCATTTAAGTTTACCCACTGAGTGTATTTTAAACGCTCACCCATTATTGATTTTCAGAACAAGGTTTAGAAGATGAAGAGGCCCCTGCAGATGTCCCAAGCCCATAGAGGACTTTATATCTTGTCTTATATTTTAGTACTTTATTAAGAATTTTATTTCAGATATATCATCTGAATGCACTTGTTTTGGATATTTCACTCTACTCGGGTGAGTAGACGCTAATATGTAATAATTTCTATACAACTTTTACTTTATTATATTATCGCTTTGGGGATTTTTATATTATTTTCGTTGTGCATTCTCAACCCCTTTATTACTATATTGGGAATTGTGTATCTAATAGCGTCCCAACCCCATAGCGTAACTCAGGGCGTTACAAGGTTGTATATAATCTTAAAATTAAAAAAAGATAAAGTTGAGTTTTAGGGGTGTGTATATAATAAAATTAATACTAGTATCTAAAAAATTAAAAGGGATGTGTATTTAACAACACTCTTCCAAATATGATTATATATATTTGAGAATGATATAATTAAAAATTTATGAAAACATTTGGGGCAGAAAGGTCATATTATGCTTATACAATACATTAATTTTACCTACCAAACTTCTTATAAAATTAATCTCATTCTTTTATTCATTTAACCAAACAAATTGTTAATACACATATTACCAACTTATCTCACCCCTCAATCCTCTTAATACTTGCCCTCATAGTACCTTTTTGTGTTATCTTACTCACCAAATAAACCAAGAGTGTAATGAGTAATTTAAGATAATAAGTGAAGTAGGGTTAATAAAGTATTTTTACATACTCTTTTTAATTATTTTGAGTGCTCTTAATCAGCCCACCAAATTGGAGTAAAGAAGGCCAACAAATTAGGCTATACAAAGGTATTATTTTTGAGCGCTCTTAACTAGCCCATCAAATTGGAATAGAGAAGGCCAACAAATTGGGTTATACAACAAATTGGGCTATACAATGGTATATATTCTCCTACACTCTTTCATTAGCATTTGGGCAAAAATTTACTAATTTATACTTACCAGTTCTAACAACTCTTGCAATATCATCAATTTGGCCTGCAAAGATTATTAATACTGCTATGAATATTTTGGTCTGTATGTGTATTAACTCTGTTTCTAAGCTTGTTAAGACCTAAGGTATGGGCTGCAGTGGGATTACTTAAGCCAGATAAAATTGTAAGTTAAGAAGAAGTTGCTGAGGGTTGTTTAAAGGATGCCATTATTGCTCTCTGGTTGAACTAGAGTGAGTACTAGAGGAGGAAAGAGAGGTTTGGTTGATAAGTTTTGGGTGAGTCATTAATGCTGCCAGGAGTTATTCTTGGCAGCATTGATGAAATTACAAGAAATGAACATAATTTCCCAGCTGCCTGCTAAATAATGAGAGTGAAGTGAAGAACCAGGATCCAACCAATCACTTTATACAAATATCTGATGCTTCCTTACCTAGCATCACTTGCTCATTTTGTATTTGTATTTTTTTTTCAGCTCCCACATTCAAATTTACCAAGATTTTAAGCCCACTTAGGTGAATCCTGTTGGCGTGGTTGTATTAAGAGTTGAAAATTACTATTTATAGTCATTGCATGTGTAAAAAGAAGTGAAAGACTCTTCTTCACTTGATTTGGTTATTGATTTCTTCCAACAATTATTAGAATCCTAAAACAGTATTAAAGCATGTGAGTGAAAGACAGAAGTTAATAAAAAGTATCAACCAATGATAATAGCTGATCATAGTTGTCTTCTAAATGTGGGGCTTCTTTTGTTTCTAAAAAAATCATTGAATTGGTAAAAAAAAAAAGTTGATAACATTATTGATTTACATGTCCAGTTATATGATGATTCAATGGGAGATCTGTGTAGATTAGGACAGAAACCTACAGTGTAGGTTAATTGGTGATATACTAACTTCATGTTTTATTTGGCTAATGTTACATTAACCACTATGCATTTGCACATTGTTATCTAATGTTGAAGGCCTGCCCTGTTTGTAGCTGTTGAATTTACTATAAATCCTTTTGTTCTCTAGGTTGATATTGTTGCATCAAGAGACTAACTAGATTTCACACTGTATGTTCCTGCTTCCTCTTCTAGTTGTGGAATTTTCCTCCATTTCACCATTATATGATTGTGTAATATTCTCTAAAATCTGTATTCATGAAAAATACTTAGCATGAGCTTATAACATTCGAAATTTGCTTTAAAACTTTAAAGGACAATTGTAGAATACAAAAGGAAAGAGGGAGTTGTGCATCTCAATTCTCTCCCCTAAGTCACTAGGGTAGGATAATAATTTATTAATATAATTGCTATTCTTCACAGCACACAATAATGAATTATGCTACCTCCGTCCCACATTTGTTTTCACATTTTCCATTTTCGTTTGTGCTACAAATGTTTTCACCCTCCTAAAATTGTAAAAATAAACAAAACAACTAACCTCCTCCATACACTTTATTTGCCAAAACACCACTTCTACCTAACATTATCTTTATTTATTACCAAAAAATACTCCCAAAAGTAACAACTTTCTTCATACACGTGCAAAAAAAAAAAAAAAAAAAATGGGCGAAAACATTTCTGGGACAAAGGGAGTAACAAGTAGAGTATGTGTACATGCATCTTTATTGTTAAGCATTGTAGATGTTGTGAGTATCACACAATAACAACCAAGATTCAACCACAACAGCTAATTTCTTGTAATAATAGAAAATGAAGTAAGAAATGAAAAAAATAACGTCAAGAGTTTTAGTGGTTTGATCGAATTGATCTTCATCCACTTGGTTGAAAAGTCTTTCTTATTGATGAACAGCATATGATTGATTTTCACGAGTGAAACAGCAAGAATACACTGAAACATTCTAAATTTGAAACTGTCAAAATGTGATCTTTGAATGATCTGATGTGGTCTTGCAAGCGTTTAAGAAATCTGTAAACATTTACAAGGCCTCTGAAAAGCTTGTAATTCAAGTTAAACATTCCAGCTTAAATCCATAGTTATTAAGGGCGCAAGGCGCACCGAGGTATATCTGTGCCTGAGGCGCGCCTCGGAATTAATGTATAATATAGCACCATTATTTATTCAACACTAAATATAACCCATTTACAACATATTTATCTAATAAAATAAGTTTAAAAGGCATATAATATAAATTTATATGAGTATGACATAAAAACTAAGCCATTTAAGCCAAAATTAAACATGCACATACGAAAATTCATAATATTTGAAATAAAATTAGTCAATCAAAGCATCAGACAAAAATCTACTAGCAAATATATTTTAATTATCATCTCTTCATCATCCAACTCCAAGTCCTCATCATCAATTTGTTTTTCCTCATTAAAATCTTTTTCTCTTCAAATCCAACATTATCTTCTTCTTCTTCATCCTCTTCATCTAATAATCTTAAAGTAGTTCTCTTTTTCTTCGTTACTTCTTTCCCTTTCCTTTTGGAACTAGTGGCAGTTGCCTCCGATGATTTCTCTCTAATTTTAAGGTTAATACTAGTTTGCTCTGGTAAGCCGGTGATGAAAGCCGGACAGACCAGCAGCAGTGGGAGGCATGGCGGATGTGGCGGAAGTTGAAGGCTTGGAGGTTGGAGCAGTTGGTATGATGTCGCGTATGTGGAGTGAAGAGTGCAACCCAAACTTCTAACTCTCAAATCCCTAATTTATATTTGGGATATTGTACCAAGGGCATCTTGATGGGTCTTAACTTAGGAGGATGACCTGGTAAACCCTAATTAAAAGTGTTATTTAATGTTACTTCAACTATCAAAAATGAAAATCAACACAAAAACATGGTCATTCTCAAGGCGCCTAAGGCGCACACGTTAAGGCACAAAAAGGCGCACAAAGGCGCGCGCCTTGAAACTTCGTGCCTTGAAAACCTATATCGAGACGCCAGGGGTATAGCCTTGGGGGAGGCGCGCCTTTAATAACTATGCTTAAATCGAACAAAAAACCTTTCATCCAGCCACCCAAATAACCACCACAAGGTGGGCCAATAACCCGATTTCGTGTGAACCAATTATGTGAGGCTTGTCTAACCAGTGGCGGATGTATGTGGGGGCAGTCCCGGGCTCAAGCCCAAGGCTGTCCCCCAAAAGCCCATTATATCATATGTAAATAATTTATAAATAATTTGTATTTTTAAGTTTAGCCAACCCCAAAAATATTTTCAGCCCACCCAAATAAAGCTAAAAAAAAATATCTTCTTTCTTCTTTGTATTTTTAAGTTTAGCCCAACCCAAAAATATTTTAAGCCCACCGAAATGAAGCTAAAAAATAAATATATCTTCTTAAATTTTATTTATATATATATATATATATATATATATTATTTTTTAATTATTATTATTATTTTTTATTTTCTTCAATAAACTTAGCCTACCCCACCGCGGTTTTCTGGATCCGGCACTATGTCTAACAAACCATTTCTGGAAACCTTGCAGAACTGATAATCTTCATACGTCACATCCAAAGCAAAAAAACAGTATCATGAATCCTTTAATCAATGCTAAGTCAGCAAGTAGTAAGGTCTTCACAACAATAGAGCTATATGTGAACAATGTGAACTCAACTCATTAAAATATAAAACTGGTATTGATTGATTTTTCTGTTTGAAAATATGATTTCTTGGTAGAGTGCTTTGTCGTAGTGTATTTCATTTATGGCTAATTATAGTGTGCACCCGGGTGCACCCTAAGATAGGGTGCACCCATATATAAATATAAACATAAACATATACAATTAAGAGCAAAATGTGTACAATTTAATTGTTAGTTTTTTTATGAGTGTAAAAAAATATACAATTATTAAAAAACATGTATATACTATTGAATAAAAAGTTATACACATATGATGCTAGTTTTTTTAATGAACAACTTAGTGTGAAAAAAGTATACAATTATTACGAAACACGTATACAAAATAGAATAACATGTATACAAAATAAAATAAAAAGTTATACAAATGTGGGTGCACCCAATATACACTCTTTATTTATATTGCTTGAGTTGTTCAATTAATTGATGCCTTGATGGAATAAGCATACTGCATATGTTAGAATTTTGTCTAGAATCAAATACCACTTTATATTGATTTATTTTTGTTATAATCATTTGTTGTAATCATTTTGATTCGTCATATATTTTACTCTTTTTTTTTTTTGCTTGGATGAGTCCTCTAACTTATTACTGCCTCTGCCCACCATAACGTTTACGCAATTCTATTTTGGGATTCCCATTATAAGGTTTACATTTTTCTTTATAATAAATGAAACCCGTATAAAATAATTAATATATCTCTATAGGGCCCACATAAAAATTAATACAACTATCTACTATATATTAAAATATTATATTTCTCATTCTACTACACATTAAAATATTATACTTCCTTAATTCCTGTGAAAAAGCAAATGTAAATTTTTTTACGGGAAGGAGGGAGTATGATTTTGAGTGCTAATTAATATGGTACCTGATTAAAGGGAGCTAGTTATATATAAAATAAAATGCGCCATCAATTCTTATTTGCTTGCCATCTTTGTCTAGAAATCATTGATAGGATCTTACTCATGGAGATGTAATAATTTCAGCAATTGCTATCATTATTTTACTCGAGTGACTTTTCTCCACTAGGATTTATGCCCTAAAATTCTTACCTTGATGTAAGAAATATCAACTATGATGTGGTAACACTAGGATTGATTCCTTCTATTCTTCAGCTGATGGATGCACAATCATTGGTGGGAAACAACAACATAGATGATGTCCGTTGGCTGTGTTCTTTAAGCGAGTCTGAACTTGTAGGTTAACTTCATACATTCAATTTTCTCAGTTTATCACTTTGAAAGACGCCCATGATATTATAATTTCATTGTCTTAATGCTTCGTCTTATGTTTTTGGGTTTTCTCCTAAGGATTTGTTGATGGGCTTGAAGAATATGCTGAACATGCGTGCAAAGAAAATTGGTCATGAAACTTTGGCAAAGAAATTCGACTTGCGAATGCTTCGATCCCTCAGTATGTTCTAATGAGTATCACATTTAGAATACTATATTTTTATCCATTCCAAATCTATTTTTTGGTATTTTTCAGGTCAACTTTTGTTTAGTTTGATATTATTCGAATAATTTGTTTTTTTATGAAAGAATTTTGTTTAATTATGTAATTCAAGCAGTGTTATTTGTTAATCCTCACATGACTTCTCATCTCGTGGCTAGTGGACAGAGTTATCTCATATAGAGATGCAACTCTCCTTTCTTCTCTCTGATAAAACCTGAATAAAGTATATATTTCTCACGCCAACATCTATGGAGTTATATGATATTATGATTATGTGTGCCTTAGCAAATATGTTTCTTGAAATAATCATTCTCCTTTTAAGCAATTGAAAATTGGTCAGCAATCTGCACTGAGAATGCTTCCTCTCTGCAACAGATCATCCAGTATACTGAAATGATAGTAGTAATTGAGGATGAAACCTTGATAGCCTTTGAAATTAGGAACTTGGGGGCATATGACCCATAAGGAATTTCTTTTGGCATTCCACAAAACCAGATTTCTTTTTCCGTTCTAAAAGGACCATCTGGTCGACTGGTCCTCTTAACTATGACGTTTGAAGCTAGCAATTTTAAGGGGAGTTGGTAGTCCAATTCTCTCCCAAGCCTTGCCGTCTTTTTTACCTTTTTTAATTTTTTTTGGCACTTATTTGGGATGATTGTTGCCGGTGCATAAACTACTTCTAATCCTGCCAACCAGGTGAGGTCTGGAACAAGGATATAGGCACTCAGTTACCTTCCTGGGATAACTTAGGATTTTGTCTAATCAACTATTGAAGCCTGAAGGCAATGCAGAAAACCAATGAAATTGAATCTTGCTTTAAAGAATGAGCACTATTGGCTGGCTATGAGAATAGTAGGATTGAGAGGGTTGTCGTTGCAAAGACAAAATACTTCTATAGTTTTGTGTCATATCTCGATGTATGATTAATTTGATCATACCAAAAAAATGAAAAGCTAGTTTTGTTATGCCCTATGATTTTGCATTTCCTGGGAATTATAACAGTATCAGTAATATGTTTGAATTTTTTGCTTCTGTGGTATGTGTGAGTAACAATTTGAAGCCGTTTTAAACATATGTTGAGAGACATCATTATGAGAAAAATACATCAATTGGAGTGGATTTCGTGAGATCCTAGAGCATGCAACTTTGATTGCTTAGATGCCTTCTGCATCATTGCCTATTATCTCAATACATCAACATATGTTGACAATTCACCCATGCCCTCAGATATCTAGTGTCTTGCAAAAATGACATAATTTTCTTAACTTTATATTAAACTTAGATGGTCATTACCTTTATGAAAACCTTCCAAACAAAATCTTTCGGAGGTGCATAAGTACATATTAGATCTTTTATTATATACGCAGAATTCCTTTTTTTAAGCAATCCTAGAATTTCTTTGTTGATTTCCTCTTCAATTACATTAAAGTGCTGCAAGCCCCTGAAAAATTGGTATTCATTGTATAGACATACCATCTGGGGTCTGATATACTAAAGGACTAAGGTAGCCTTTAGATTGTGCTTTTAGCACTCTCACCTTTTAGCTCTCTACCTCTGAAGATCCATCTTGCACATGCTTTGCAGTATATACCAAGCCTCACATTCTATTATTAATTATTCTCAATACCTTACACATTTGGCCATTTCATATTTCCTAATGCCTGAGAATGGCGTGTATACGACAAGTAAAGGCTACCTCTGAATAGATTTTTCTATGATGTGAATGTTGATATTTGTGTGGGGTTCTGTTCCCTCTGTAAGTGCAGATGTAGGTCATGTTTCAACAATCTCATTTGTAGAAGTCTTAAGCTCAACTGATGTCATGGTGTTTTAATTAGGGTTTGTGGTGTTGTAGTATTGGATGATTAAATAGTTGCATAAACACGTAACTATACATTCCCAGGTTGGGAATTGGCGTTTTTTCTTGGTGTAAATCTGTAATGGTTGATTATAATCTTATTTTTCACAGTTCTGGCTGAGAATTAGTTTTGGTAGGTAATATGCTGAGTCGCGGACTTCACCGAACAGGTATCAAATTAGGGAACATTGATTCACTGAATGTGCCTTAAGAGAATATGATTTAGTGTGTGAATCAACTGATTGAGGGAGGGAGTGACAGAGAGTTGAATTCTATTTTTCTCATCTTCGCTAAATGTGTTCCTCTGATGATAGGAACTGCAGAAGTATCTAAGGTGAGTGTTGTTACAATATGCACATTGGTTTCACATGGAAATGTGGAAGTGTATATAAGTGGGGTTCAACCCTTTGCCTTCAACAATAGTTTTGGGTTAAGTTAGGGCTCCCTAGCTTATATGCCGAACAACTGCGAATGCAAGT
This sequence comes from Pogostemon cablin, assembly GCA_023678885.1. Taxonomy (NCBI): domain Eukaryota; kingdom Viridiplantae; phylum Streptophyta; class Magnoliopsida; order Lamiales; family Lamiaceae; genus Pogostemon; species Pogostemon cablin. The sequence continues at coordinate 22,025,249 of CM042989.1, read as the reverse complement.
CCCTTGACATGATAGAGTTAAACCATAAATCTCTTACAAAAATTAAAATACAAAGTATTCCTAGCTTTTTGTGTTGGAAACTACGTTATTCCAAGAATTTAGAGAGCTGATGTATGTATCGTTTCACTCAGACCATGGAGTTTTCATGTGACAGCATTTGTATGTGCTAGATTCATTGTAGGACACTGGGTTTTTAGGATGTAACTCAAGCTTCATCACCATTGAGTGTAAAGTGTAGGTTTATGTAATGTTTTGGATGTGTAAAATGAAAAAAGTTCTTACCATAGATCATTGAGATTGATGTACTTGGCTTACAGAACATAACACTGCCTTTGTTGAGCCTTTTTAATCAATTTATGCATATTTCTGAAGATATTTATATCTAAGCTGTACACAGCATCCTGGACTAGTTAGAAGCTATTTCTGAGAGAGGAACTTCATTGGATGAAAATGAAATTCACTGGCTAATGCGATGCAGATAATTATTGCAGTTCTTTTGATGATAGTTGAACAACGTCATGCTGTGGACGTCATTGCATTAGCCGAGAAGTTCAACGATGCATGAAATATGTAAGCTATAATGTACGAGGTGTTAAGTTATATTGTGATAACGAAATAAGCAAATAGGTAATAATTTTGTGTCTTCAGAAAGGGCTGCGTTTCGATTTTTACCGAAGTATTTTTAGGAAGTTTGGAATGAAAGACGTCCATTCACAAACTTATGGGGGAATTTGAGAAATAAGTTCTACTGGAAAATCCATGTACATGATTATTTTAGGACCTTCGGCCTATATTTTTGGTTCTGTTGTAAGGATACTTTTCCATTTCTCTAGGATTGTTTCATAATATAAAAAATAACCTAAACTGTGATGCATACTCGAGTTTTTACAGCCAATGATCTCATTCCTGATTAAATCTCTCAACAATATACATAGGACACACCCTATGATCCCAGAAAGTAAGTGAATTCTCCACATTATTGAATAGCAAAACTTCAGTCTGCTAGAAAGCCTGATTCTCCAATTAAATTTTGAACAATTTTTATTGTTTTGTGCTCTATGTTGAATGGTTGGTGTTCCTCAGGGTTATTCTTATTATGTAAATACATATATTTGTTATTTAGGGGGTGTTTGTAACTGATTTCGAGTTGAGGTAGTATCACCTTTTTTTAAAAGTTGTACTCATGGGTTTTTAACTTTTTTGGAGGTAAATCACTTTTTTTTTCCCATTAATTTTATCTAATTTTGTTTTGCAGCTGTACTCTCACAGCTTTTAGGTTTAAGAAGTGATTTTTAATGTTTTTAAGCAATAGCAAATGCCCCCTTAATAGGTCTAGAAGTACTTTTCACTTCTTCTCACATGTAGGTTGACTTTGATTGTTTTTCTTGTGTGCATTGCATTTTTTTGTTATTGCTTAGTTCAACAAAAGCTGCTATTTAATTTCAGCATATTTACAGGTCTCGTCTTTATGGAACATCTGAAAGGGCAGCTAAAAGATGTACAAGTAGCTTCAGGCTTCAACTCTAATTTACTGGAAGGAAATCTGAGCAATAGTTTTTCCAGTATGACCATTGAGGATCTATGTCCATATATCTGTCCTGATCAGACAAAGAGAGTTGCAGATATGTAAGTGAAATCTTTAGCATTCCTTTGCCTGAACATTACGTTTTGTCTTCATAAACCATGTTTCTCTGATGCATTGTATGATAGCCTTCTGGAGCTCTTATCATGTCATTGATGAATATTAGGGTTATGGATGTTAAAGCTAATTATCTTTGTGGTGGTCTTTAATGTCATGGATCCCCTAATCACTCCATACAGTTTTTTTTATGCTTTCATGTGTTGAAGGTTCTGATCAGCATCAGTGACCCTCTATCATGTTCTTTTTTCTTGGTTTATTCATTTGTTTTTCTTGACTCCATTCCTTGTGGCATGAAATTCCACTTCCACCTGAATGGAGCTGCTAGTAAGAATTGATCTTTATGAAATTAGGAAGTCTTAAATTACATACTTTTATGAACTAGTCTAAGCTGAAATTGTTTGCTTGAAGAAAAAAAGGAATTAATTTCCAGCTCCTATTTAGTAGGTTTCAGTTACATCTTGTAGACCTTCACATGCTGTCAAATAAAAGGTGAAAAAGTACATTTATCTTTTTCTTTATTATCGAAAAGGAAATAGGAGCATGTTGATGATTGCTTGATGGTTATCTAGATTGAAATGAATTATTGGAAGAATTTCAAAAGAATTGTTGAACAGAATAAAGGTGTTCCAGAGAACAAAAGAGTAACAGTCAATCATGTATTGGTCCCTGCGATAGGTATCATTGGTAGTCGTAGTTGGGTTGTGTAAATGTAGAAGATTATCATAGATTATTCTTTATGAATGATGATTATCAAGACTAAACAAAATTGTGGAAAGACCTATCAATGTTTTGACTGGAAGAAATATAATTGTCAATCATGAATGAACTCTTTAAAAACCTTGGTGCTAATTCATGTCTATGGTAGACATTAGTGTAGATAATTCTCTTGGTTGCTTTCTATTCTTTAGTTGTGAACTCTTCTAGTGCAGCAAGACAATTTTGAAAAAGATCTATTGTCGTGAAGACGATACATAACATGTGAATACCTAGTTTCTAAATATGAAATGGAACAGAATTTTCTTGAAAACAAAAAACCAAAATGATCTTCAAATTTAGGTTAACATATGATGCTATGAGAAATATTGCATCTGATGGTTGTTTATATGCCTATCCTGCTTCTCCTCTTCTACTTGTGATTCTTGTAGCCATGGAATTACTAGTTCTGTACTTTTATTATCCTTGCCTTTGAAAAAGTATAGTTTTTCTACCTATATGTTTGACATTGGTTCTTTGAATGACTTTAATTTTCTATATTCTCGTCTATATTTTAGGTTTTCTCATGATGCTCCTCCCGCTCAAAAGCAGAAAACCAGCTAGAAAAGATTCAACAAGTCTTGCATCGATTACGAGCCAAATTTTGATGCACTTTTGATTTTTGTGCGCTCTCTTTAATTTCAACGTGTGGTTGCTTGGGGCTAACTGACAGGTCGCGACGTCGCATTTGCTTTGAATGCCTCCAACTCTGTGTCACTGTAATGAAAAAGAAAGAGGAACTATATAGAACATTATCTAGTTAAAATAGGAAGTTACATTATGTTGCGACTTGTGTATTCTTTTAATGTGTGTGAGGCCTTTATTTTTTTATTTTTAACCTTTTTTTTATTCTTTCTTTTTTTTTTCAAAAAGAAAAGAAAAAGAAAAAAGGAAATGAATATATTTGTAGGTGACGAAAAAATAGATATCTTAAGTATGGTGAAAAGAGTACATTTCATTTGTTCATGTATTATTTCTACTTTAGGCTATGTTTGTATTTAGTTTATAAATGCATATTTTATTTTATAATTTAAAAATATTTTTGTTTTAATCTATATATAATTTAATCTTATTACAAAACAATTATTACAAAATAATTAATATATTTTTATGGGATCATATACTATATTAATACAACTAATCCCAATATATTAAGATATAACATAATTTTTTGAGATGGGATGATAGAGTTTGTTTCTTGTGAGACGGGTTATTGATGAGACGGATGTGAGACGGGTCAACCCATCACTAAAGTATGCTTATTTGTGGTTAAAGTGTGCTTATTTGTGGTTAAAGTATGTCGATAATAAATCAAATTATAACACACTAACATCATACTTTAATACATAATCCAACATACTTTAAAAAACATACATTAACAACCATTTAACATACTTTATTTAAATAATCGACATACTTTAACACGTCTCACAAACCGTCTCATGAAGGTAGCGTCTCACAAGAAACTTTGTCGGGATGAAGTTCACACGAAATTAATACACACACACTCACTAATACAATTAAAATATGAAGTTCACACATTCATTAATACAAGTACCCATTATACATTAAATAATTATACTCCTTAATTTATGTATAAAAAGCAAATGAAATCTTTAAACCCGCTGACGGAAAAAGTATAGTAATTTTAAACATATTTTATCTGATGTGTATATTTTTCTATTAAATTTATACTCCTTCCGTCCCGCGTTAACATTGACGTTTGTTTTTTGCACAGAAATTAAGAGATATAATATTTTAATGTATATTGAGGTGAGAGAAATAATATTTAATATAAAGTGGGTAGTTGTATTAGTGTTGTGTGTGAGCCTTATATGATAATTAATTATTTTGTGTGGGCCGAACATGTTAAGAAATAAAATGTAAACTTTAATATGGGATAACTCAAATAAAAAACGTAAACCTTAATGCGGAACAGAGGGAGTAAATGATAGTATAAAATTTTGATATAATAAAGTAAAAAAAAAATTAATTTTTTTTATTGATCATTAAAATACTTCCTCCGTCCCTCATTAAGAGAGTCTTTTGCTTTTTGGCACGTGGATTAAGGAGTTTTATTATTTAATGTGTAATGGGTGGTTGTATTAGTGAGAGTGTGACCTCGACACACAACGTGGGCGTCCCCCGGCGTGCTCCAGCACCCGACGTGAATTGTATTAGTAGGTGTGTGTGGGTCCCATATATGTAAATAAGAAAAGAGGATTCTTTGGGTGAGACACTCAAAATGGATAAAAGATCCTCTTTAAAGGGGATGGAGGGAGTACATTTTATTGTATAAATATACCCCTTCCATCCACCCCAAAGTTTCCCATTTTACCATTTTGGGAGCCTACTCCAAAAGTATCTATTTCTCATTTAGAGTAAAAGGGCCCATATAACTTGTCATTCACTACTAATACAACTAGTCATTGTTCTTAATCCACGTGAAAAAGGTAAATGACCATTTTTGGAGTGAACCGAATGAGCAGAATAAATAAAAAAATAAATTTATCAATAAATTTAAAATCTATTAATTTAAAAATTCTCTTATAAATGCATAAACATCCAAATTGTAATTCAAATCAGTTCACTTAGGGGATGTTTGTTTTCGGGTTTAAAACCTCGGAGTTAGAATTTAAAATCCACACATAGGTTTTAAAAATCACCCATATATATACCTATATATATTTCCTCTCCTCAATTAATATACTTTTTCTTTTTATCTCTCATCTCTCATCTTTTTTTTGTACATACATTAATAAAAAATCACCCCTTTATATACATATATACATTATCTCTCCTCAATTAATACATTTTTTCTCTTTATCTCTCATCTCTCATTTTTTTCTACATAAATTAATACATTCTTACACATTAATTTGACATAAAATTAAAACATACCCTATCAAAAATCCAAAACAAACATAACATTACTATTCATGGTTTTCAAACTCCACAAAACTTCAAAAACAAACATCACCAAGTCGAAGGACTGCTAAATCCCTTCATCTTTAAATTCTTTGAATTTCAATGAATCAATTCAAAAAGAACCCTGAAATTTTTTATTTTAAAATATATCAAGCCTTTATTGCTAGGTGTAGTGGGTTAAAAAAATCTTATTACTATCCACCAGCACAACAAATGGATTCATGGTATGTTGCCGTAACCTAGCCTTGAAACCCATTTCAAACATATTGGATAGATCTAACTGAGTGCTTTTAGATGAAAAGAAATCCATGTAATGATCAATTAATTGATAAAAGAAATTTAAGATATCGAGATTTTCGAAAAAAATAAGGTGAAAATGCACTTTCGGTCCCATTGAAGTATCTCAGTTGCATTTTTAGTCCCGAGCCTTTTTTCTGGTCCCAAAAGTTATATTTTTGGTCCTGTTCCGTTAGATATGGATGAAAACCGTTAGCAGTTGCACTTTTAGTCCCAAAAGAGTTTTAAAACATAGTTTTTCGAAAATTTTCATCCCTAATAGACTTATATCATATCTATATTGTCAGATTTTCATCTTCTTTCTATTTTTCAAAACAGACATAGTCCATTACGACCATATCAGGCCAAAATGCTTCTATGCATTAATTAAACAATATTAATCTCATAACTAACCAACTTAAAACAGTAACAATACCTTTTTTGACCGTCAATCCACCGGGTATCTGGGAGGTTTTATAGCTATTCCTCACAGCCAACCACGTGCCCCACAATGTGATGGATCACCTCAGCACAACCCTGGTTCGTTTCTTACACCGGGTGTACATGATGCTGCTACTATTTCTCGTCGGAAAGTATGGAGATTAAAGTTGCAGAATAAAATGGATGGTTACATGCGGGCAGTAGCCCAAGATTATTTATTTATTGAATGAAAATATTTATTACACACTCATAATACTTGAAAAAGAGGAGAAGACTCCTCTAGCTACCTATGGTAGCTGAAATAGAAACACTCATACAAGAAAAGAAAGGAAACTAATACAATGTTTATTTAGAGATAAAACATAGGGGAATTGGTCGATGCCTTCTGCTTCCTTCAAACTCTTATTAATAGAGGCTTTCGGACTTGAAATCCGAATTTCAAAGCCTCTTAATTCTTTATGACGTCACTGCTTACATCATTATATTTGCATCAGCATTTACATCACCTGCATTGGATGCCAATTTTTTTTGCAGCTGGCTGGTCTTTTTACCTTAGATGCCTTCTTGTGGGCCACCCTTTCTGTCGGTCACATGCCCCTTACCTTTTCAGAAAAGTCATCTGGCTCTTACTTTTTTGAAGAGTCATTTGTCTTCCTTGGTGCCTAAAAATTCCCCCAGCTCCTGGGTATTCTGAAGAGATTTTACCCACTTCTTTCGATGTGTCTCTTTTGCTGGAGGTGGTTCAGCAATTCTTACTATTCCTATGCCCAATCTCACTCCTTTTCCAAACTCTGGTTCTATTTGGGTGGAGCAGCTTGTGCATATTTTGTTCATCCACTGCCCAAAGTGGACCATGTTACAGTATTTTCTATGAGTTTATTTGCTCACCGGTATCTTATTTTTCCAAAGAAGATCTCGTTTATCCTCGAAAGCCCTTTCAGTAAATATTGTCTACTTTCTTGTTAAGGTGTTTAACAGAAAAGACCCATTTATGGACTTGTGCTCGAGCTTGAACGGGAACTTCACCTGGATCATTGCTTGAATGCAGGCATACAAACCCCTCGCGCTTCGTGTAGAGATTTGTTCCTCAGAGTAGGTAGAAATTAAGATTATTTCCTTCTCAGAAGACTCCTTGACTTTGTTTTATGCTGAGATATTGGGTCTTCTTAGCTTGATGAAATGAAAGCCCTCGTGATTGCCTTTCTCGACTGGTTCTGGAGCTGCACTAGTAAAGTAGAGTTCCAACACATCTCCTCTAGATAATGTCTCATTGTTTTCCCATGATTTCACCACTGCTTTTCCTAGCCAATCAGGCAGTTTTGAAAGCTCTGGAAAACTCGATGCAACAGTATATATTGAGGCTAACGCCCCAAAATCACACCACTATTTTACATCGTTTGAATTTGAGCCTTCTCTTATCCAAACTCGGGGGTATTCCCCAGATATATCTACCCGGCATTTCTTCGGATGGATTTCTTGTCTGGTATTCAACTTCTCCCAGCTAGCTTGGTATTCCTGCCAATAAAAGAAATCAGATATGTTAATACCAACCTTAGCAGTGCCCGACATAGGCCTAAGGTTGATTTCTCTCTCTTTGACCCCAGATGTGCTGGGTTGACTCGTCGATTCTAGATATGACTCCAGAGCCTCGATTTTTCCTTGAATCGGTTCTTCTTTTAAAAGTTCCAATCTATGACTTGTGCTAAGGGTACTTGAATTCCTTGCTCCAGGTTTAGAGCCCCATTCTCGACTACTCTCCTTTTGTTGATTGCTATTGCTATCAATAGCCCGGAGGAGTGGCTCTCGTAATGACTCGAAAAGACTCGCATTATTGCGAATACAATCTCGTATGTGATTAGACACTTTGATCAGATCACTTTCTTGTAATTTTCCAGCACGCTTTGCATTGAGTGCTAGATTCTTGAATTCCCTTTTAAGCAACTCAAGGTTGTCCATCAGGTGCCTTGAAATAGCCAGGATGGAGTCTATTTCAGCTCCCTCCATCTCTTGTCAGGAAATCTGCTAAAACATTATCAACAGATTTAATAATGACAATATTAAAATCATAATATTGATATTCTGCTTGCCATCTTAAAAGTCTAGCCTTTTTTGGTTTAGATTCAATTTTATTTTTCAAAAAGGCTTTGATGCTCGTGTTATCAATTTTAAGGTTTCGAGAGAAGAAATAGCAATCATTTTTTGAATGCTTTCCGAACCGCAAAGAACTTATTTTCATTGATGTGACATCTCTTTGCTTCATTCTCTGCAAAGAGTCCGCTACAGTATCTGCAGGGCACTTCTCCCTCTGGTGTGGACTTAGTTAGAACCGCTGTCCATCAATAGTCACTGGCATCTGTGTAAAGTATCAGTTCGTCCTCGTCATTTCGTATAACTAACTTTGGGAGCTTCTTGCAAACCTCCTTTATCTGTTTAACCATTTCTCGGTGTGATTCCTCCCATTTGAATTCAGTATCTTTCTTTAATAGAGGACTGAACACCTTTCTATATTGTGCTAGATTGTTGATGAACATTCCAGTAAAGTTGACAACTCCTAAAAAGCTCTGGAGTTGCTTCTTATCCTTGAAATCTTTCGAAAATCCTTGAACCTTTTTCTACAATGTGAAGTTGTAGAATAATTTTGGACTTATCAATTTCGACTCCAAGAAACTCGATCTGCCTTGTTGCTATTACTGCTTTCTTTTCTGAAAGCACCAAACCTTCATTGTGATACACTTCTGAAAATACTTCTAAATGCGCCAAATGCTCTTTCATGTTCTTTGAGTCTATGAGGATGTCATCTACATAAATAAACATGAATGAGAAATAATCTTTAAAAAGATTATCCATCTTCCTTTGGTATATCTGGGGTGCGTTCGCCAAGCCCATAGGCATGACATTCCAGATATAATAGCCTTGTGGTGTGGAGAAGGCTGTGAACTTCTTCCTTTCTTCTTCCATCATAATCTGATAAAACCCTGATTTGCAATCAAACTTGGAGAATACCTTGGCATTCTTGATACAGTCGACCAAGTGTTCCCTACTTGGTATGTAGTATTGATGAGCATTTTCTCAACATATAAAATTATCCCAAGTGTGAAGGATATCAATTGTAGTTTCGATAGGCAACCAAGTGATTATCGAACTCAAGGGACAGATGATTATCAATTTAGTGATGTTCTAGTTAACTAAGACTATGTTGGCAAATTTTTTTGGAATAGATTCGAAACTAAATAACGAATAATTTAGATAGAAAATTAATAAACAAGCAATAGGAAAAATACAGTTGTGATCAAGTGAGAAATTAGGTAGTTCTTCGGGTCATTCAATTTTACTTATTAATTTTCTTTCCATGCGTTGATGTCCGACTCTACCTTGTGGTTTATTGACGCATCACTAAACCATGCACGTTCACTCTATAGACACAAGTAAACATACGTATGACACGTGTGAATCTCCTCAGAGCAAGAGATATAATTCACCCCCTTTTTAGGTGCTATCAGTATCAATTATTTCTCGTGCACTTAGTACTCTAACCCGATATGATCTCCCTTTATGGTACTATGAAGTTATACTCTTTATCCTACTTATTAACCCGAATAATATTCAATTAATAAGTATTTATATAAGATAGTTCTAATAAGACTTCGGAATCCCTTCACTTAGAATTATAACATGTAATCCTGCTCAACAGTGAATGCACTCAATCAATAAGGGATAAAAAAATTTTTTGCCCCATAAGTTTGGCCATGTACAATTTTTACCCCAAAAAAGATAACATTTGGGCATTTGTCCCACTATCTTCATAATTGCGCCAATATTGTCCCATTTTCGTTGGAATTTGATATTTTTGCCGGAATCGATCACGTGCATGTCACGTGACATCGGATTTGGTATTTCCCGGTGGAAATTTTTTTTTGCCTCGTAAGTTTGGTCATGTACACTTTTTACCTCAAAAAAGATAAGATTTGGGCATTTGTCCCAATATCTTTATAGTTGCGCTAATGTTGCCCCATTTTTCCCGAAATTTATTATTTTCACTAGAATCGATCACATGCGTGTCACGTGATTATCGGATTTGGCGTTTCCCGATGAATTTACTGACCTAGCGATACAGAGGCATCCACATCAATAACAACAATGATAATATTTTATTGAAAATTTAATTAAAAAAATACCCTCCATCAATGTACTCAATTCTCACGTGCCCTCTACGTACTTCCACCATCTTCGCAAACTCCCTCTTTTTGTCAATTAGAGGATCCCTCGTATACCCTCTTACCACCATGGGCGGCAACCATTGGATCTTCTGCTCGCACCACCCTACTGACGTCACCAAGCTCCCCATCATCATCTACTTTCACGGCGGAGGATTCGTATTCTTGAGTGCCACCACTCCATATTCTTTCACGAGCCCGTATGGTTGCTCATGTTCCTTTCCTCATCACTTTCGTCAAGTAATACCTAGCATTGGAGAGTCGTCTTCTGGAGGCGTACGACCTCATGGACGAAGTGCAGTGGGCTAAAACCTAAGCACTCGCCGGCCGTGATGCGAATCCTTCGATCGAAGAATTCATTGAATTCTCTAGGATTTTCCTAGAGAAGTTGGTAAAGGTGATGTATTGTAAACATAGGTCAATGGATCAAATCCATATAATTATAATTTAATTTTTTATTTTATAAAGTGTTACATAAACTTTTTGTTGTAACATTTATAAAGTACTACTAAAGTAAATGTAACAATTTTTTTAAGTGTTATTATATTAAGAAAAAGTGTTACATAAGACAATAGGTAACAAGGACAACAACGACACCTCTAAAAGTGTTACCTATCGTCTATAATAATACATTTAAGCCATTATATAATATTTTTTACGTGTTACGTAAAGCTATTTATGTTGTAGTGGCAACCGTATGGTTGCTCACATTCATTCCCTCACCGCTTCCGTCGAGTAATACCTAGCATTGGAGAGTCGTCTTCTGGAGGCGTACGATGACCTCATGGACGAAGTGCAGTGGGCTAAAACCTCATAACAGGGTACTATCCTTTCTTCTTATTGCATGGGCATGGGCAGTTACAGCACATCCACACAAGAAATACAAGTCATGTTTTTTTGTACCTTTTAGAAATATATCATCTCCTTTTGAGACAGTGAGAAAACCATCTATGGATTGAAAACTATATCCCATGGAGTCAAGTTTACCAAGAGAAATCAAATTCCTTCTTAAATCAGGAACATACCTCACATCATGGAGAATCTTGACTGCACCATCTGTCATTTTGAACTTGATTGATCCCATACCCTTGATATTGCATGTCTGATCATTACCTAGCAGGACAGAACCTCCATTTTGTTGCTTGAAATCAATGAGCCAGTGCTTTATTGGTGTCATGTGGAAGGTACAGCCTGAGTCCATTACCCATTCAGAGTTAACTTCTGAATTTGCAACTGTCAGGGCTTCAATGAACCCTTCACCACCTTCTTTGGCTTGTACTGTTTGATTTACTTGATCTTTTGGTTCTAGATCTTTGCCCCTATCTATTCCCTTTGCCTTGTCAGCTTTCCATTTATAACAATTTCTCATCATGTGGTCAGGCTGTTGACAGTAGTAGCATTTTCTTACTTCACCTCCCTTTGATGATTCATGATCCTTAGTTTCAGGCTTCCAGATGCTAGAATTAAACATTTTCTTCTTATTATTCTTCTTGGATTGATAGTTCTTCTTGGCAATCAATCCCTCTCCCCCAGAGCTTGCAACATTTTGGGATGACAGCTGCAATTCTCTTGATCTGAGAGCAAGCATTACACTGTCAAACTTGACAGTGGCTTGATTAGCATACAACAAGGTGTCTTTAAAACTTTGAAAGGACTTTGGAAGTGCAGTCATCAACATGAGGACTCTCTCTTCTTCTGAAATCTTGACATCAACACTTTCAAGATCATCCAAAATCTTGATGAATTCATCAACTTGACTTAGTATAGGCTTTTCATCAATAATCTTGAATGCATGAATTTTCTCTCTGATGTGCAGCCTATTAGCAAGTGTTTTCACCATGTACAGAGACTCTAATTTTTGCCAAACACCAATGGCAGTTGTTTCCCTAGCTACTTCACGCAATGCCTTATCCCCTAAACATAAAATGATGGTAGAATGGGCTCTACGAAGTACCTCATCATCCACTTGAGCTCTTGGGGGACCAGCTGCTGATGGATCCTTTATTATCTCAGTCTTGACTGGTGGAGGAGGCCTCAATGCATCAATGAGTCCTTGCTGTGTCAAGATCGCCTTCATCTTGAGCTTCCAGAGGCTGAAATCAGTTTTCTCAGATAGCTTCTCAATATCAAAACGTGTGATGTTCATCTTTTCAGCTCAGCTTCGTTTGATCTTCCCACAGACGGCGCCAATTGTTGTGATCAAGAATGAAACACACTTGGTTCCTACTTCTAATCACTCAAATAAAGAGAACACACTCAACCTCACATTTTCAGATTTGAAACAATGAACAATTGAATCAAAAATAAACTGTAAAATGAAGAAAACAAACTCAAAGGGATTATAGTGGTTTGATCATGATGATCTACGTCCACTTTCAAAGGAAATCGAGCACTCTTTGATTGATAGATGATTACACTTGATGATGAAGAAAACTACACTCTATGATCACTCTTGGATCAATCTACTGAAGCTAACCAAAGCAAGGAACTAACTAATCTTCATCACAGCAGCATTGCTGCTTTATACTCCAAGCGGGCTGTTTGCTTGATTCAGTTGCATAACTGATGCTTCCTCCCTTCCAATGAGGCTTTGACACATCAGCACTTCCCTAACAACACACCTAACAAACTAACTCCCTTAGAAGCTTCTTGGATCAGCTCCCTAATCAACACAACTGATCTCTAACCCCCTCTAACAAACCCTAATCATCCAACATGCACTCATGCAGCTGGTGTGTGAACTAATCCAATGTATAAACTTCAAGAAATACATATCCACTGCTCACATACCTCCAGGCCATTGTGATGTATTGTTTGAACGAGGTTATGATCATGTTTTACACTCCACCTTCTAACACCTACCAATAATGTAAGGGACAAATGGATTTAGATGTGAGGGCTACACTGTGAGATCGTTTTATTTATGGGATTATAACCTTTTTAGTTTTCTTCATCTCCTTTTTACTTATCATTTTCCACTAAATATTTTTTTAATGAAAATATTATAACTTTTCATTTATACTATAAATTAATCATTAAATAATTCACTTTAACGAGTGATACTTTTCATTAATCAAATATTATCTTTATTAAAATATATATATAGGGAAGAGTGATTGTTTTGACCTTTTGCAAGGAGGTGCAAACCTTTGTAGAATGACCCAAAATAAAAAGTGTGCAATTTGAAAAAGAGACGGAGTGAGTATTTAATTATAAATAATAATAAATTAATAAAATATTATATTAGTCAAGCTCTTAACGAGTTTGTTCGCGACCACTAAACTAGCCTATTCACGAGCTTTAAGAATAGAGTTGTCTAACCACTACAAACATGTTGTCAGATAGTGACATTTATATGTGACGGCTTCTAGACCATCACAATTATGACAGTTTTCCTAACGACAAATCGAATTTATGATAGCGTACGGTTGATCGTTCCGTGAGTTGGTCACCGTATACTTTTGTGATGGTCATAAAGGCTGTCACAAATTTTGTGAGAGCCAAAATCTGTCACAAAATTTTAAAAATAATTGAGGCAATATGATAATTTTCTATGACAGAATTTGTTTCGGAAAAAATTGTCACAAATATATAAATAAATAAATAAATAATTTTGTGATGGAAAATTTCGTCACAAATACATGCGGTCACAAAATCCATCAAAAAATTAAAAATAAATAAATAAATAATTTTGTGATGAAAAAAGACGGTCACAAAATAAATCCGCTACAAAGTCTGTGACAAAAGGTAAAAAATATGTGTCTATTAAAACCATTAGCTAGCCAATATGATTATCACTCTACAATCTACGCACAAAACCTTCACCTACCCATAGGGAGTACAGGGAGTTCGAATTGCTGGTTAGTCAGTCGCTAGCAAGGGTTCGAATCTGGCCTCCTTTATTTATTTTTATTTTTATTTATTTATTTTTGTGAGGGCTTTAAACTATCACAAAATCCATTACAAAATTTATGACCAACAATAGCCATCACAACGCATCGATCGCAGAAAGCCATCATAAAAATCATCAGTAGAAATGTCCGTCATAAAAACCATCACAATTATGATGGTTCGTCACAAATGATTTGTGACGACTTATTTTGCGCGGTCATTGAACCGTCAAAAACTGCTTATACAGTAGCAAAAGCCCTCATTAATATATATAGTGAATGCCCAAGCTCTGTTCATTTATAAAAAAAATGAGTCTCCTTAGTGTTCATTTAACTAATCAAACCCACATAAACGAGCTCTTATATATTGAGTCGAGCCACGAATTATTCATCGTACGCTATGATTAGTTACACCCCAAATGGAGAAATATTTTGTACCCCAGAGTATTTTTCCATATCTTCTGGATGTCTCTATAATGTTGAGAATTAAGTCATGTTTTCAATGATAAAATAAAGGCAATGTTGACTTTCCGTCTTAATCAAGAAATTAAAAAATAAAAAATAAATCCTTAAAACCTATATAAATAGAGATAGAAGTTGGCAACTAAATGATGAATTAGAGGAAACCAAGAAAATGAAAGCTGTTAGAATGAGGAGTGGCAGTTGGTTTAGTTGTATTATAATTTGGCAGTTAATGAGTTTCAGTGAGGGTAAAATAACACTACCCCCAAATGTAACAATTTCAGGAGTGTTTGCCTTCGGAGATTCTGTTGTTGATCAGGGGAACAACAACGGAATCCGTACGGTAATAAAGTGCAATTTCCCACCGTACGGAAAGGATTTCGACGGCGGACTTCCGACCGGCAGATTTGGCAACGGGAAGACACCTCCGGATATTATTGGTACACATCATGTCACCCCCTCTAAACATTAATCTCATGTTGTGCAGATTAATTCATTCCACTGGGTTTCCATGCATTTATCTATGAGCTGATAGACTAATGTTTTGAACAAATAGATATTCTTGTGTGAAATGACCCATGGTTTCTCAAAAGTATTTTATTTATGTTTTTATAGAGTTATTCTCTTGTAAATCATGTAAGCCATGTGGTCCTCTTAATTTAAATATCCCAATAATATATAGGGTATATAGAAATTGAGGGGACTATAGGATTTACATCACTAACCAATTTTACATAAGTGTTCGTGTTTTTTAAAATGGTAAAAAGTCAAAATAATTAATAACCTTATTTATTTACAAAAAATATCGTCACTACCTAACAAATATAACATATGATATCTTTTATTTGTGGGTTAATAAAAAAAATAAAATTATGAATTTTACTTTTATTGCAAATTAATCGTCACATTTGAAAAATTATAAAAAAGAACACCACCTTTAAGTATTATTGCAAAACGCACCTAATTGAAAAGAGAGGTTCTTTTTTGATAAATTTTATGCATTTTGCAACAATACCTAATGGTGATGTTCTTTTTTGTAATTTCTTTAAAGTGATGATTAATTTGCATAGGAGTAAAATTCATGATTTATTTTGCAACTAACCCTTTATTTATTACCAAATAATACAAAAATACATTAAAAAAATAACAGCTTTCTTAATATACATGCAAAAATAATATGAAAACAATAATATTATCGTTCTTCTTCGTCTCATGAAATCCATTCGGTGAGACAGCTTCAGTAAATTCTAAAATGAACTTAAATCTTTTTTGTTTGAAAACTTTGCACTAAATTATTTTGGGAAATTTTACACCAAATTAGCTTACGCTTTAACAACGTTCAATCCATGCACCTATTAGATATGATAACTTAAAAGGAAAGAAATTAAACTTTTAAAAACAAATAAAGATATGAAAAGACAAAACGATTACAACAAAGTGTCAAAGACTACATATGAAATAGTTTCACCTTATACGTGATGATAATCGTTATTCATTCGTATAAGGATAAAAGCTGTCAAATATAAATAGTATGACATTTTAAAATTCGATTACACATTAAAATTGATTCATGTAATACAACACAAAAAAAAATTAGCAACGGAATTTAGCAACAGAATTCAATCCGTTGATAATTAGCAATGGATTAACAACCAAAATGATTTTTTTTTATTAGCAATGGAATACCAACAAATTTATTCTCTATTTTACCAACGGAATTCAATCCGTTGGTAATTACCAATGGATTACGAAGGGAATTTTTATATAAATTACCAACGGAATTTTTAGCAACTGATTACCAATTGAATTGATTTTTCGTTGCTAAAAATTTACCAACCACCACTTCACCAACAGAAATTTACCAACGGATTTCGTTGCTAATCCGTTGGTAAACCAATTTACAATGGAATAGCTTTTACCAACGGAATATTCCATTGGTAAAAAAAAAAATTTTTGCAGTGAAAATTATCTGTAGTGCTATTCTAAACACAGAAATTGAGTATTGCAAAATTTAAAATGTAAAACTAAAAGTGGTGTCGCCCACTCCAGGTGCCCCGCACTCGAATCTAATAGCTTGTGAGGAGGTAAATTATGGTAATTTAACCGATCAATAAGGGTTAGACCTTTTAACCCACCACACAAGGAGCCTCTTAATTATGAGGTATGTAAAACTAAATATGAGTCAAAAACTTTATAGAGAGAAATGTAAAAGCTATACTTATTTATTCAAGAGTATAATAATTAGATAGGAAAATTAAATTTTTCGTCCATTAACTTATACTTATTTTGAAATTGGTTCATTCATTTGCTCGGTTTTAAAATCAATCCATTAAATTTACGAAATGCGACTTTTTCGTCCGTCGACGGGCTATAGAAGGTAATTCTTCCGGTAAACCTGACGTCGTTTGTTTTTCTTTTAAAAAAAAGTTATGATGCGTGGATATTAATTGGGCAATGTGAGTTAGAACTTAGAAAGGATTCACCAATTCTTAACCCTAATTTAAACCCAAGATCAAACTGTAAAAAATTCTAACACTATCACAGCCGGTTTTGAAAGTCATCCACAAACTCAGCGTCTCTAGCTGGATTTCTTCCTTCTTCAACACGAACGTCGCCCGGGCTTGTTGATCTGGAGCTTCGCCGGCAGGGGCTCTGGCGAACAAGAAAGCTCCACGATCTAGTCCCAGTACACTGAATCCAACAATCCGTTGAGATTCGTATACGGTGGTTCGATCGTAATACGGTAGAAAGTGGGGTTGTTGTCAGCGACATCATTG
Source organism: Pogostemon cablin (assembly GCA_023678885.1). NCBI lineage: Eukaryota > Viridiplantae > Streptophyta > Magnoliopsida > Lamiales > Lamiaceae > Pogostemon > Pogostemon cablin. The sequence continues at coordinate 22,007,866 of CM042989.1, read as the reverse complement.
GGCCGGGCTCTATATATCAGGCCCAGGCCTGGATGAACGACGCCACCGTGCTCGCGTCAGCAATGGCGTGATGAGCGACGAATCCGATGGATAGTCCCTTATCCGGGAATAGAGTGACTTGGAGAGCTAAAACCGAGCAAGAAATGGAGTTCTCCGACTGGGTCGCCAATGGGAGACAAGGAGAGATAGTAAAAATCGTCACAGTTTCGGGGATGATTTCCGGTGAGAAGATCGAAATCAACATTGGATTCACAAACAGTGAGGCAAACAGAATTAACAGTTTGATAACGTCAGATGGGCTTCTCTCCCGAGTTAATGGATGGATGATGTTTTCTGTCAGAAAATGGGTGAGGGTGGTGGAGAAAGAAGCTTTGAGTGCTGGAACAATGGAAAAAGGATTTGGAACAGGTGGGAAAGTCCAAGAAGAGAACATTCGCATCAGAAATTAATTAAAAAAGAAAAAAAAGAAAACTAATGCCACGTAAGAATTACGGGTGATTTACCCTCTATAGCCTGTCGATGGACTAAAATATCACGTTTCATAAATATAATGGACTGATTTCAAAACCAAATAAATAAATAGACCAATTTTATAATTTACGCAAGATAGTGGAAAAAAAATTGATTTTCTCTAATTAGATATTACTAGTAGTTTTTTATTAAAAAAAGAAAAAAAGAGGAAAGAAAAAAAAAGATAAAATAACTTTATACAGATCTGAAGATTCATTAATTCTCAAGACAGCCATCAAGTTTAATGTAAGATCTGCAAATGCAACTATAGATAGTACTCTTTGACTCTTCTACTCGTGCATGTTTTTTGCCATACACGTATAAATGATAATCTTTCCAATTCCTGATTAATCCCTATCTTTTTCATTTTTTTTATCGAGTCAACATTCTTACATTCTTTTAGAATATCAAAACAAGTTAAAAAAATATTTTTCAAAAGTTTAAGAGATGACTTGGTATAATTGACTCAATACTTTTTGGGGACACTCTCTTGTGAAACAAGTTATTTGTTAGATGAGTGTGAGATGGGTCCACCATTAATAAAATATGCTTAGTATAGATAAAATATGTTTATTTGCAATTAAAGTATGTCAATAATAAATCAAATTATAATAATACACTAAAACCATATTTTAATGCATAATTCAACATACTTTAAAAAACATACTTTAACGATTATTAAACATACTTTATCTAAATAATAGACATACTTTAACGCATCTCACGAGAGACTTTGTCCACCTTTTATTAATATATCACGTGAGAATTTAAGGATTTTTTTTCCAAGTCATTTGGGCAATTTTCTCTCAAAAGTTGGATAAAAAGTTTTTTCAAAAAAAATTGTATGGAAGGCATTGTCGTAAAATCCTCCTTGAATAAATGATCACTTCCCCAATTAATTAAGTGCAATCCCATCAGCATATTTAAGCTGCAAAGCCGCCTCCATTATAGCTGGAAATATATGCTCACCATCAACCGACTGACGTGACCCTTTCATTATTTTGAATTAATAAAATATCTTAATTTCAATTTTTCATTTCCCTTCCATTATTCCAAATTAAATTTATTTTTTTCATAAAAGAAAATCACAATTAATTAATATTCACAAAATACATTTTAATTTTAAAATTATCATCATACATAATAACTTTACAATTTATTTATAATTAAAATAAATCTAAATTGTCACGAAATAAATAAAAAAATACTTTTATATTCATGTAAATAGTAGTAGATGTAAAATTGAAATTGATAGAAAGGAGTACTTATACAATTATCCACTCCAAATGATCTAAACCCCAAAATTATACTGTACTTTCTAAATTTCGGATTAGAGTGAACTTAATATAAATACAAAGTTAAGAAATTTTATATTTCACTAACTTTATTAGCTCGTGTAGGATAATGCATTCTAAACTCTGAATAAAAAATAAGTAGTATAAGTATGTTATTTATATGAAGTGATAATAGCAAATTTGAAATTAAAATGCATATTGATGTTATAAAATTTATACCAAAACATGGTATAAATTTCTACATTTATTATAACATGTCCCCTATTTGTACCAAAACACCCCTAATTGTTGTCACTGGGCTCCAACACCCCCACCAAAAAATTGATAACATGGATGATGGACCTTAACCACTGGGCCACACCAACTTCTATTTAAAATTCGGTATCATTTTAGAATGGACCTGATTACCAACTGTATCTTAAATTTATAAACTTCTTAGGAAGTAATTAATGAGTAATTAATTTTTTTTAAAAATCATTTAATTTAATTTAATAATGTATTTAGATAGTCTACACGCATGTTCGCATGTTTTTGTTTTTAACTTTGAAAAACAGTAATAAGTTTTAAAATCTATATTTATTCGGGTTTACATTTATCCCCACATAAACCTACTAATCATATTAAACTTCAATCCATTTCATTCACTATCTTCGTTAATTAAGACCATTTTTCTCTCATTTCCTTCTATTTTTTCACATCTATTCATATTTTTTTATACATATTCACCACACTTTTTTTTTACTATGGCTAATTAAAGTGTGCACCCGAGTGCACCCTAAGATAGGGTGCGCCCATATACAAATATACACAAAAATATATACAATTATGAGCAAAAATATATACAATTTATTATTAGTTTTTTTAATGAAAAATTGAGTATAAAAAATATACAATTATTAAAAAACATGTATACACTATTAAATAAAAAGTTATACACATATGAATGCTAGTTTTTTTAATGAAAAATTTAATGTGAAAAAAGTATACAATTATTACAAAACATGTATACAAAATAGAATAAAAAATTATACACATATGGATGCATCCTTGCACCCGGGTGCACCCAATATACACTCTTTTACTGTTGATATAAAGTTAAAAGTACATCTAACCAAATTAAAAACAAAAAATGAACTATCAATATTTTTCAAAATCAATATCCTGAAAATTATAGTATCTATACTCACAAATTACAAATTAATAATATATATATATATATATATATATATATATATATATATATATATATATATATATATATATATATATATATATATATATATATATATATATATATATTATGAGCACCATTTCTGTACACTAGTTCTGGCCTTAACCAAGCATTATAGTAATTCTTCTCATAAATTTTATAAAAAAAATAGGTAATTAATAAAATAAATATTACACTAATTGAGAAAAATAAACATCATCAATGTATGTCTTCAATTTAGTGATTTTGATAATTTATTTTTTCGTCGCTCAGTTATCACATCCTAAATCTAATAATTGAGAGAGGAACATATAACCAATTGTATAGAGACACGTTTGTAAAATAATTAATTTTTGAGTTAGTCCGTTAAGGGTGAATAATAAATTATATTTGTTTTAGATTTATAATAGGATAAATTAAACTTTATATCAAATGAATGAGTCTTGCGTGCGCCAGGATATACGTCGTGCGCTTTTAAAATTTAGTACTATGAATAAGGGTACATTATTTTGTTCTAAAGGGTATACACTTTTCATTATATTTTTTATTTTTCTTTAGAAAATAGAAGGTACAAGTATACAATTTAACACAAAATTCTAAAGGCACACGAAGTGTGCTTCCATGCGCCCGGGCGCACACAAGTTTTTGTCTTGTAAAATAAAGGGTACACATCTTTATACTAAAGGGTATACAATTTAGCACAAAATTCTAAAGGCACACGAATACGGAGTATGAAAGATGAGTGAGTTAAAAGATTACATAATTTGTAGATATATATATAGGAAACGATATATAAATGTGATAATAGGAGATGATACATGAAGGTGATATAGGAAACCTGCAGTGAATTACTAAATTAATTAATCAGATTTAACTAATTATAATGATTAATTTTGCATTAGTCTGAAAATTAATTAAAAAAAAATGCAAATGCAGCTGAAGAATTAGGAGTGAAGGATGTGATACCAGCGTACTTTGACCCAAAGTTGAGCCCTCAAGATCTTCCAACTGGAGTTAGCTTTGCCTCCGGAGGGTGTGGATATGACCCTCAAACAGCTCAGCTAGTGGTCTCTCTCTCTACTCTCTCTCTCTCTCTCTCAATTTTCCAGTGGCTCATGTTGTCCTAACACATGAACTTGTGTGATGATGAAATAAGCAGTCAGTGATATCATTGTCAGACCAGCTGGAGCATTTCAAAGAGTACATAGGGAAGCTTGAAGGGGCAGTTGGGAAAGAAAACAGCAGAAAGATTTTGAGCAACAGCTTACATTTAATGGTTGCAGGGAGTGATGATCTCGCAAACACCTACTTCGCCATTGGCCTTCGTCGCTCCCAGTACGATCTTTCTTCCTATGCAGATCTCCTTGTTTCATCTGCGTCCACTTTCATACAGGTAACTCTTCATCACTTCAATGCATATACTTGCCTGCATTATACAATCTTGACTGTCACTTATGTCCTTTTTCGTTTTACGTCTTGTATCTTACAAAGTAAAAATACAATAGAAGTCCCATGTTGCTCTAATCTAACTTCACTCATATTCAAGTTTCCAAGCAAATTATGTGGCTTGAACAAAACAATATTTCCAAGCAAATTATGTGGCTTGACTGTCACTTATGTCCTTTTTCGTTTTACATGTTTTGTATCTTAACAAAGTAAAAATACAATAGAAGTCCCATGTTGCTCTAATCTAACTTCACTCATATTCAAGTTTCCAAGCAAATTATGTGGCTTGAACAAAACAATATTGTTCCTGTTTAACTAAAATTATCAATTTTTATCCGTCTCATTGAATAGGTCGTAGAAGTCCCATGTTGCTCTAATCTAACTTCACTCATTCAAGTTTCCAAGCAAATTATGCGACTTGAACTAAAGCTATTGTTCCTGTTTAACTAAAATGACTAAACGAACCACGTATCGTCTAGGTAAAATCAGAATCACTCTCTGTGAGGATTGTCCAAATGGAATTAAATTAAATTTCGAAGTTCGAATAGCAAGTTCAACAAATATCAGGGGTGACTATGATTAATCAAATCACCATGTTCAATAAATGAATACTCATGTCACCAGATTTATTTGATAATTTGCGCACAGTTTGGAAAAGTAAATTTAAATCACCTGAGACAAGTGGAGTAACATTTTATTTACATTTGAACTGTAGCAAATATACCAACTGGGGGCAAGAAGAATAGCTGTTTTTAGCATCCCACCAATTGGGTGTTTGCCATCTCAAAGAACCCTAGCTGGTGGTCCACTCAGGGGGTGTGTGGAGGAATACAATCAAGCTGCACAACTGGTTAATTCCAAGCTCTCCTCAGCTCTTGATTCACTCAACAAAGCCTTGCCTCAATCCAGAGTGATTTACATTGACATTTATAACCCTCTTCTCAATCTCATCCAACATCCTCAAGATTATGGTGAGCCTCAATCATCTCATCATTATCATATTAAAACCTAAGAATGCATTAATCAATAACCTCAAATATTTGTCCTGGCTACACGCAATGAAATACATGGTATGTGATGAAATGCATCAATGCGGTGTAGCGTCTATAGAATCGTCACACACCTGAGTTAGAACGCTATTTATAGACTTTGACCGAAGGGCTCAGTCTTGAGCAAGCTGCAATATATCATAGTTAGAATACTTCAATAATATATAGCATCAACAACATAAGTTTGATGATTGCAGGATTTGAGGTGAATGACAAAGGTTGCTGTGGCACAGGAAAAATAGAAGTAGTGGTACTGTGTAACAACTACAGTGAAACTTGTGCAGATGATAGCAAGTACATATTCTGGGATAGCTTCCACCCCACAGAAAGAGCATACAAGGTTCTCTTTGATCAAATCATTCAAAAATATATCAAGAGTCTCCTGTGAGAGTGATGGATCAATCACTTCAGAATTCTTCCTCCAACAATATCATCTGTGCAGACCAAAAAAAAAAAAAAGAAAAAGAAAGAAAAATGGTTTTGGTGTGTTATGTTGTTTATCTACACAATCAACAATTTCTTTAGAAATTACTCATTTTATCGTGTAAAAAAATTGTCTCGATGGCATACAGTTTGTCCAACATAACGAAATTGAATATTTTTTTAGTTTCCTTCTGAAATGATTCAACTGAGAAGGCAAATCTAAGATCTTAATTGAACAGAACTATAATAAAGTTTAAAATATTACAAGCTGGTATGAGATATAACATGTCAAACACTGAACAATCTAGACAGGATATACAGAGTAGGAAATGAGAACACGGCTTCCTAATAGTCAAGAAACTGAGATGTCTAAAATGACAAAGATATAACAATTCTCTGGTCATTGTAAAGTATGAGAGAAAAAAAGTTCGAAGTTTTTGCATTCCTAAATCTTGATCATAGGATCCGGATTTAACTTTTCAGAGGAGGATTCACAAATTAGATAAAGTATAGCAAAATCACATTTTCCTCGGGAATATGCATATTCCAAAGTATCAAAGAAGTATTGTGGTGCATTTTATCTGATATAAATAGCATAAATGATTCTTATCCATCAAATCATCAAGCAATACATTAGCAGCTCTAACTACAAAATTTATACGAAACTCCTGTTAGCAAGTATACCCAACCAATGACCAAACGAAATCCTTTCAACATTTAGTTGGAACATATGATCAGCGGGGCAAGTTTCATTCCATTTAAAAAATGTAAAGAGCACTCGAAAAGCGATACATTCAAATAGAGTTGATATATCATACATCCAACGCATGATTCATTGAATAGATAGCATACGCTGATCACGCTTCCTTCTGTTTTTTGAACCATGGTATCCACACAGACGTCGTTTTCTGGTACTTCTTGTATGCTTCAGTTCTGTATTCCTGTTTCAACATACGTTTCTCCACAAGTATAGTCACATAAGCTAGGCATAAGCTATTAATCAATGCACCAATAAAGCTCCACCCACAGTCCAAGTTCAAGGCAAAGATCACCAGTCCCCACCACCATAACTGCTCCCCAAAATAGTTTGGATGTCGTGAGTAGTGCCATAACCCCTCATCGAGATTTGGCACTATTTCGTGGCTGAGAAGTTTTAATTTTTTATTTCTACTAACGAAATTATGAAGCTGAGTATCAGCAAAATATGCAATGGTAACCCCAGTTAAGCACACGAGAGCAGCAACTACATCCCATATAGTGATTTGGCTATCCTTTGAGTGGACAACATAGAAAGGGAAGCATATTCCCATTAGGAAATCCTGTAGCAGCATCAGTTGCGTAGTTTAGAATTTTATTCGTTCAGGAATTTCGTCGAACACTTGAATTGCAAATATCAGAACAGAGCCAACATATATGGAGTACTGAAGTACCTGCTGAGATACATAGACGGCAAAGAAAGAAATCCACCACCAGTTATTTCCGTACTGTTTGCGTAGATCATTAAATCTCCAATCTTCTCGAGCACCCCATTGCCATTCTTCTCGGCGGAAGTAGCTGTGAGTGAGCCTTACGGACCAGACCCACGTCAAAAATATCACCAATCTCGATCTCCAAGCATTGGATTCCGCTAAAGGATGAGCAGCGAAGTAATGAACTAGTAACACAGGTATCACCGTCCAATACAAATCTATCATCTGGAATTACACACAAAACCAATAAGAATAATAAGGAAATGCAATTACAAGGAGTAGAGTCATAGGGTTGAGTACAAACCCAGTGGTTAGATTGGAGGAGACCCACAAGCCAGAAAAGAAAGTTGACATTGAGGAAGAAGAGGATATTAGCCAACAGAAGTGGGTGGTGGTAGCACCAAGCCCAAGGAGGAGAAAGAGAATCTGCTGCTTCTACGGCGGAGGACTGGCGGAGGAAGGTGAGATAGAAGAAAATGGAAGGAAGAGGAACGACAAGTGCAATAACGGCGTTGCTCAGATTATTGACATTAGGTTTGCTACTCAGCGATGCCATGGCGATTATTTCCATCAGATCTCGTAACCTATTCTTTGCCGTTATTTTGGAAAAATGTATTATCTGGGAACAATTGTATCAAAATGTTTAAGAATATTTTGTTTATCTCAATATATATATTTTTAGGGGACGTTTAGCGGTGAGGGATGATAATGGGTTTGTTTTTTATTCAAATTCTAATATTATTATAAGGGAATTGATATCATAATTGTTGATGTTGTTTGGTATAATTTAAATTCTTTAAGAATGGATACATATTTTTTTTTTTAATATATTTTTACTATTTGATGTTGTTTGGTATGATTTAAATTCTTTAAGAATGGATACATATTCTTTTTTTTTTATTTTAATATATTTTTGCTATTAATATCAGAAAAATATTATTATAATAATTTTTAATTTTAATAAAATTTTATTTCAATAAAAATATATTAATAAATAGGGATTGAGCTCTTATGGGGAGGAATGATACCTACGGTACTCAAATTAGTGGGATAAAGAAAAAAAATTGATAAAAATAAAAATATGTGTAAGATCATTCCACCACGAATATATTATAAAAATAACCAAATTAAATCAAAGAATTATATAATTCCCATCAATGTAAAATGAAAATCTCTTATAAATTTAATTTATGAATAATTTGTATAATATTAGGGAGAGTGATAGTATTAAATAAGTCTCATTAAAGTTATAAGGGTAAAATTGATATAAAAAGAGTGAGCACTTCTCCTGAATTAATAAGCTACAATCAATTATCAGAATCGTCTCCCATTTGTTAGCAGTATAGTTGGGCAGTATGTCTTGAGAATTTCTTTGTATGTTTTCTCGAGGGTTTATCAACGGCGTTTTATTGAATTATTTATTTGATTATCTCTGTTTCTTTTTTATGCTCAGTAGTTGTATTGGTTGCTAGCATTCGATACTTTGCCGGTAGAGTCAGGAGAAAAAAAGGACTCCACGAAGGATGTGTCTCGGCATTATTGGAGGCTTTGGTAGATCCAAAGATGCCACAGAAGCACTTGCTTAACGAAACTCTTTCCGGAGATATTCATAGCTTTATTGCAAAAATGTCACTTTTTCTATATGCCTATTGTTAAATGTAAACGTTGATTTGATGAAATTTTGCTACTCAACATATTAAGATAAGTTGGTAATATGTGTATTTGTTTCGTAATATGCTGGTTTCATATTATTGACATTAGTTTCATGACGATTATTTCCAACTTTTCAAATCTCGTAACCTATTCTTTTTCGAGAAATAGTGAAAAATGTTGTTTTATTGTTATTTTGGAAAAATGTATTCCGTCGGACCATTGTATCAAAATGTTTAAGAAAGTACCTTAAGGGAATTGAGAGTGAGATTCAATCTTTTGCACTTGAAACTTGTAATGAGTTGAGAACCTAATAGTCTTGGCCTAGGGATTAGGGGAGTATATGTGATTGCTTCTATTCCAATGATCATTGATATTTACCATTTGAGTTTAACAAGCCATGTTGTATCCTTTATCTTGAATGTGGTTAGTCTTGCTCTTCTTTAGATTGCCATACATCTATTTCATTTTCATTTTGGTTATTTGATACTTTGCTTGATCATCTTTAGTTGTTAATTGCTTTTATTTGCTACTTGCTTAAGTAATTGGTTGTTTAATTGCTCTTTTCAATTTTCAAAACTCAAAATTCGATCTCTCCTATAAAGTATGATTGAAAACAAACATGGATACACTCTTGATTTAAATCTCCCTTTGTTCAATATTTAAACCTGGTCACTCACTACAAATGATAAGGTACTCTTACCTTGATCAATTTCATACCAAAATTGAGTCTAAGTTCATGGCGCCATTGCCGGGGAGAGATTAAATCTTGGGAGTAATGAGTTTGTGTTTAATTAGCTTTATTAGGAGTACTTTTACATGCTTTCTTTTTATTTGCTTTTATTTTGTTTATTTTGTGATCTAATTTGGTAAATCTTGTAGGTGTATGCACACTCGTTCAAGGTTTCAATCTATTGAATCTTTGGATTTGGAGTTAGAGGCTACACTGAGAAGAAGAAGGAGAGAGTTGTTATATCCAATGGAGGAAGAAATGGATCACAGATTGGGATAAGCTAATGGCAATGGTGTTGATGAAGAGGGGAATGGACAAAATTTCCAGCATGGTACGGAAAATGCACATGATGCTCAAGTGAATCCGGAGCTTGTGCAACAAGCTAATTTTCACCAAGTGCACTTGCACAATCAACAATTGTAAGCCATTATACAGCAATTGCTAGTACAACAAGAGGTAAGAATTAATCCACAAGCTCCTCCGGTAGTGCAACAACCTCAAGCTCAAGGGCATAATGGAGTCGGCATGAATATTAGAGATTATTTTCTACCACAAGTGGGAAATTATGCTATGGATCTACCATTAAATGTCAACAATTTCGAGATCAAAACGGGATTGATTAATATAGTACAAGCAAATCAGTTTGGGGTGGTGCAATAGAAGACCCAAATGCTCACTTAGATCAGTTCACGGAGTTAGCTAACACCATCAAGATCAACAAAGTGAGTTAGGATGTCATCAAGATGAAGCTCTTTTCCTTCTCATTAAGGGATCGAGCTAAGGCTTGGTACAATACTATACCTCCAGGATCTTGCACTACATGGAGAGAGTTAGCTCAGAGGTTCTTGAACAAGTTCTTTCCACCATCAAAGATGTTGAATTTGAAGAGTTTAATTACACAGTTCAAGTAATTGCCTCTTGAAACCTTTAGTAAGGCATGGGATCTCTTTAAGGAGATGCTTCAGATGTGTCCACAGCATGGTTTCCCCCTCGATCAACAAGTAGGATTTTTCTATGTAGGATTGAATAGAGGTTCGAGGATACTTATTGATGCTTCATCGGGAGGATCTGTGTTGGGGTAAACACCGGAGAGGGCTATCGCTACTTGTGAAGAAATTGCTTTGAACTCAGGGCAGTGGCCTTTGGATCATTCTTCAGGAATGTATGAGATGGAAAGGATAACAAATATGGAGGAAGTGTGCGTGAAACAAGTGGAAGCACCAAAAGAAGATATCACTGAAAAGGCTATCTCGGAGATACTCAAGAGGATGAATGCTAATTTGCAAGTGCCTCAAAACTCAATTCCTATGCCCATCATGAGTCAATCATTTCCTAGTTCAAATGTTCAGTTGCCTACATCTCAAATGCCTCACCAAGGTATGACCTCCAACATGGGATTTCAAGAATCTTGGGGACAATACGAGATGTCACTCGAGGAAGTTGCCTTCATGCAAGGAATGAACTTCCAAGGGAATTATGGAGGAAATTTTGGACACCAAGGAGGAGGTTACCCACCTAGGCAAGGTGGATTTAGTCAAGGAAATTTCGGTGGCAACTTTCAACAACCTAAGAGGTTCGATAACTTATCATATGGAAATCAAGGCAATGCTCTTACACTTCCACCGGGGATCAATCTGGGAGTTAAGGCTCAAAATAATGAAGGGAAGTCTACAGTTGAGGATCAAATGGCAAAATGTTTGAGCTCTTGAAGCATGAAAGAGATGAGAGGAAATTAGAAAAATAAGAAAGAAGGCAAGAGAAGGAAGTTAATGATCGAAGATTTAAGGCATTAGAGATGCAAATGAGCCAAATGACAAGTGAAAAGGGGGATGTTCATCAACAAGGGAAGTTTCCATCTACTACTATCACTAATCCAAAGGAGCAATGCAAGGCCATCGAACTTCGAAGTGGAACAAGATATGATACCTCCGATGCCTAAGGAAGTGGAAGAAGTAGTATGTGAATAAGAGCCCGTGGTAGTTGAGGATGAAAAAGGGAAAGAGAAAGGAGTTGAGTTAGATAAGAATGATGAAATGATCCCTACACTTGATGAAGAGGAAGTGAAATCCCCGAAGAAGTGGGAAAAGTGTAAAGATGTAAAAAGAAAAGAGAGAGAGGAAGGCTTCGAAAGGGATGAATGGGGGATTCCTAAATTACTCGTATCAATCCCATTTCCACAAAGATGCTTGAAGAAGGGCTTAGATGAAAAATTTGCAAAGTTTATGGAAATGCTAAAGAAGATCCATATCAATATCCCTTTTTTGGATGCTCTTCTACAAATGCCCAACTATGCAAAAATTTTGAAGGATATTATGGCAAAGAAAAGGAGCTTAGGTGAGCATGAAATGGTGAATCTCACGGAGGAGTGTAGTGTCATATTACAAAAGAAGCTAACACCTAAGTTGAAAGATCCGGGTAGTTTTACTATTCCGTGTGAGATGGGGGAACATGAGAGCTACAAGGCTCTATGTGACTTGGGTGCTAGCATCAACTTGAAGCCTTTGTCAATTTTTAAGAAATTGGGCATTGGAGAAGTCAAGCCTACATCGGTCACTCTTCAATTAGCAGATAGGTCTATGACGTATCCAAAGGGAATTGTGGATGATGTCTTGGTAAAGGTTGGTAAATTTGTGTTTCCCGTTGATTTCGTGGTGTTAGACATGGACAAAGATGCAAATATTCCATTAATTCTTGGACGTCCATTTCTAGCCATGGGAAAGGCTTTGATTGATGTGGAGAAGGGGGAGTTGACACTTAGAGTTAATGAAGAAGAAGTGGTGTTTTCATTAAAAGAGGCTATGAGATATCCGAGGGGGAGCAATGAGTGTAGACGAGTAGAAGTGATGGAGGATATTGTTGAAGAGCCTCTATATTTTTTTCATTCGAAGGACCCTTTGGAATCAATAATGAGCCACTCTTACTCTCTTGATCTTTCTAATTCTCCTTGTTGCTTTAATGATGATAAAATATTTGATGATTTGCATTGTTTGAATTCATGTAGTGAACTTACATTGGAGGAAGCAAGAGAGGTGCTTGAAAAGAAGTTGGATGATGAGCCCAAAGAAGAGGAAAAAGATGAGAAAAAAGAGGAGTTAAAGCCTTTACCGGAGCATTTGAAGTATGCATACTTGAGGAAAAATGACACTTATCCGGTAATTGTATCTTCATCCTTAAATGACTTAGAATTGGAAAAATTGTTGAGGGTGTTAAGAGAGGATAAATCTTCCATTGGTTGGTCCATTAAGGATTTGAAAGGTATAAGCCCCTCTCTATGCATGTATAAGATTCATTTAATAAAAGAAGATAAGTCTTGTGTACAAAACCAATGTTGTCTTAATCCTATAATGCAAGAGGTTGTAAGAACGGAAGTGTTGAAATGGCTTGATGCGGGTATCATCTTTCTAATTAGTGATAGTCCTTATGTGAGCCCTTTGCATGTGGTAGTAAAGAAGGGTGGTATGACCATTGTGAGGTCCGATACTAATGAGATAATTGCCACGAGGACTACCACCGGTTGGAGAGTTTGTGTTGATTATAGAAAACTCAATGACAACACCTGAAAAGACCATTTTCCACTTTCATTCATTGATCAAATGATTGACAGATTAGCAGGACATAAGTATTATTGTTTTCTCGATGGTTACTCGGGGTACAATCAAATTTTGATAGCCCCAGAAGACCAAGAGAAAACAACATTTACTTGTCCCTATGGCACCTTTACATTTAGGATGATGTCATTTAGTTTGTGCAATGCTCCAGCTACGTTTCAAAGATGTATGATGGCCATTTTTGGTGGGTTGATAGAGAACATCATGGAGTTTTCATGGATGATTTTTTCGTCTATGGTTCTTCATATGATTTGTGCTTGACTAACCTATCTATTATTTTGTAGCTTTGTGAGGAGACAAACCTTGTGCTTGATTGGGAGAAATGCCATTTTATGGTCACTGATGGAATCGTGTTAGAGCACCACATTTTGGAGTATGGCTTGAGAGTAGATAGAGCAAAAGTCATAGCCATAAAACGTCTACCTCCTCCTACTAGTGAGAAGGGAGTTAGATCATTCTTAGGCCACGCAGGCTTTTATCGCCGCTTCATTAAGAATTTTTCAAAAATTGCTAAGCCACTTTGTAAGCTTCTTGAAAAGGATACTAAATTTAAATTTGATAAAGAGTGTCTTGCTTCGTTTCAGGTACTCAAGGAGGCTTTGATTTTATCCCCCATACTTGTAACTCCGGATTGGAGTATACATTTTGAGTTGCATTGTGATGCAAGTGATCAAGCTATAGGAGTGGTGCTTGGGCAAACCAAAGAGAAGAAGTTTAGAGCCATTTATTATGCCTCTAAAACTTTGAATTCTTGTCAAGTGAATTACACAACCATGAAGAAGGAATTTCTAGCGGTGGTCTATGCCTTTGAGAAGTTTCATCCCTACTTAGTTGGAACTCGAACGGTAGTATACACGGATGATGCAACCATCAAGTATCTCATTAACAAAAAGGATGCAAAGCCAAGATTGATTCGGTAGGTATTGCTTCTACAAGAGTTTGATATGGAGATTAAGGACAAGAGATGGGTTGAAAATGTGATAGCGGATCACTTATCAAGATGTGAAAGAGAAGAGGGGGATGAAGATTTGACTCCGACTGGTGATAAATTTTAAGATGAGAAGATCCTTAAGGTAGAGGTTGACCAAGTATTTGCTCTCATGGTTAGTTCATCTTCTTGGTACGCTGATTATGTGAACTATCTTTCTTGTGGCATTCGACCCACACTTCTTAATGAGTACAAGTTGAAGAAATTCTATATGGAAGTGAAGAAGTATTTGTGGGATGAGCCATTCTTGTTTAAAACTTGTATGGTTGGAGTTATCCAGAGATGTGTAGCCAATGAAGAGGTTAAGGGGATTCTAGAGTTGTGCCATTCGTCTCTTTATTGTGGGCATTTTGATCACCACAAGACGGGAGCTAAGGTTCTTCAATCGGGATTCGTGTGGCCTACCTTATTTGTAGATGTTAAGAGGTTTGTGGAAAGTTGTGATAGTGCCAACGAGTGAAAGGAATTGGAAAAACGGATGAGATGCCTATGACTTTGAATATTGAAGTGGACATTTTTTATTTATGGATCATTGACTTTATGGGACCATTTTCTTCCTCTCAAGGGTACTTATATATCTTGTTGGCCATGGACTACGTGTCCAAGTGGGTGGGGGTGATTCCCACTAAGGCGAATGATGCTTTTGTGGTTCAAAGGTTCTTGAAAATGAACATATTCTCTCGATTTGGAGTCCCACAAGCTCTAGTAAGTGATGGAGGCACACATTGTGAACAAGTTGATGGAAGGGCTTTTGAAGAAGTATGGACTCAAACACTGGATTGCCACACCTTATCATCCCCAAGCAAATAGTTTGGCAGAAGTCTCAAACTGCCAAATCAAGCTAGTGTTGGAGAAGACTATTTAATAGGGGAAGAAATGATTGGGTGGAAAAGCTCGATGATGCCTTGTAAGCATATAGAACGTCATTCAAAACTATTTTAGGTGTTTCTCCTTACCAATTGGTGTATGAAAAGGCTTGTCACCTTCCCATTGAGTTGGAGCACCGCGCTTTATGGGCAATTAAAAGGCTCAACATGGATGAGAGAGAGGCCGGATAAGAGAGGTTGCTAAAAATGGTGGAGTTAGAGGAATTTTGTGAAAAAACATATGAGAACTCCACCATTTACAAGAAAAAAGTGAAAAAGTGGCACGATGCCAAGTTGAGAGAGAAGACATTGGCTCACAGAGATAAGGTGTTAGTATTCAATTCAAGATTGAAGTTGTTTCCGGGAAAGCTCAAGTCTAAGTGGATGGCTCCATTTGAAGTGTTGGAGGTCACTGGAGGACATATATTGAAACTAAAAGGGCCCAATGATGAATTCGTGGTTAATGGGCATCGGGTTAAGCACTACCTATCTCCTTCTCAAAAGAAGATAGTGTATGTGGATACCCTTTCTTCTTAAAACTCATCATGATATCTAGTAGAGTAGGTTTTCTTTTATTTTATTTTTTATGTGTTGTTTGTATTCTTGGTGGTGTAGGTGATCATGCTTGTTGACGGAGATTAAAGAATTGGATTACGAGAAGCGCTACGTTGGATACGTCGAGGGTAAGTACCACCACTTTTTGCAAACTTAAAGTCTTCACTTGTGTTTGATTTAAGTTTGGGGGAAGAGTGTGTGGTGTGACTCACCACTTGAATGTATTTCGTAGTTTGCGGTTGCTCGTTGTGCATTTCATGCTTTCTCGTAATTTGTGGGAAATTTAAAATTTTTCTTGACGAGCATGATTATGTTTTTGGAGTGTTTTTGGTGTATATTTTGATCTATAGCTTGAGTTTTTGGGTACATTTGATCATATATGATGATATGTTGGATAAATGTTGAGAAATAGGGGAAGAAAAAAATTTCGTGATTGTGGCAGAAAAATTCGACCTCATTACGTCAAATTTTCCTTACAGTGTGTTTTGCAAATTTGGGCACATATTCACGAAAATTCTATCAAATTTTCGTGAGGGTGCTCGAATTTATCTACAGTTGACCAGCGCTTGGAAAAGTCAATAAACTCACAAAAATTCGACCCCGCAAAAAAATTCGGTCGAATTTATGTGAGTAATAGGCCAGGTAAGTGTAAGTTGGGCTGCATAAAAATTCGACCTACTGCACAATTTTTTGTTTTAATTTTTATGTCAGTAGGACAATTTTTAAAACCCGACTCCCTGTTCTTCTCCCACACTCCCCATACTTGATTTCTCTCTTCCTCAAGCACTGCACACACACATCGAGCCCTAATCTCACCAAAAATACAAAGTTGGGCTTCGATTTTCACTCCATTCCTGTCGAAGTTCATCCCTTTTGAAGAAAAAATAGTAAGTTTTTCTCCCTATTTCATACTTGTTGAAGGTTTGTTATGTATTGTGGAATATTCCTTGAGAAATTGAAAGTTTAGGGCTAGGAATTCATTAATAGGGATTCATTGTTTAAGAATGAGTGGTGAATTGTGTGAATGTTTGGGCTAAAATTTTTGTTGAATTGGAAGAAATTGAGTTAGGGCAAACTGCGAAATGCATATTGTTCTTGTCCAAATCAATAATTGATGTGATGAAATTGAGTAAGAATGTTGTTCTTTATTTACTTGAACTTTATGAGGGACACTAAGCAGAAATGGGGCTGTATATATGTGTTGTGAGTAATACTTGAAATCCATGCCCGCCATGTGTACGTAGAAATGCCTAAATGAGAAATTTTGTACATTTGGAGTTTAATACTTGAGGAATGTGATTGATAGGCTTGAGAAATATGTTATGTGATGGGTGTGTGATTACTTTCATGAATTTTGAAGTGTTTCTCATACATGGGAAGTGTCCAAATATGCTAAATTGCTGGGTATTGAGGCATGTACATGTATCAAGCTTGTGTGGAGAGTATAAGAGGCATGCTTTGAACTTGTTAAATTGTGAAAATGATGCACTTGAATTCTATGTGATGACCATTACTCCATGCTTATCAAGAATCATGAAAGTGATGCTCTTGTTTTGCTTTGAAATTGAGTGTGTTGATTGCATATGAAGCTTGAATGCCTCTTGGTTGTTTTATCTGAAAATGAATTAAGCTACTTGTATATTTTTAGGTAAGGCATCAGGATTGGGAAGGAAAGTGATGAGTGATATTTTCACCTAGATTTTAGTGTCTTTTTATACCCATTTTTATATTATTTTATCCGTATTTATGTATTATTTGGTTGTATTTTGCATTTTTATTCAGAGTTGAAACGAAGGAGAACGAGCCAAAATAAAATGTGAAAAATAGGAGCATGCACTAACACGGGCCGTGTACGGAACACGACCCTGTAAGAGGTGGTTGTGTTCCATCATCAATTCATCCAACACGACCACCATGTTCCCGTGTTACAGCACACGAGCAGTGTTGCGTAACACGACACTGTAAGTCTTGGCCGTGCAGCGATATCAATTCACCCAACACGGCCACCTTATGGCCGTGTTGCAGAGCATGACTCGTGTTGTGTAAAAAGCTGCTAAAAATTCTAGAACCTTCTAGAAGCTTCCCAAGGGGTATAAATGCCCAATAATTCAACATTTGATCAGATTTTTCGAAGGGTTTCACTCCTACACCTAGATCACACACCATTTCCTCCATTTTACACCATCATCTTCATCCATTCTTCATCCTTATCATCTATCATCATCTCACCATCAAATCCTTCATCCATTTAGCTAGAGAAGCAAGGGGGAGAGGAGAATTGCAAAGGGAAGAAGAAGATCACCATTGGGTCTATCCAAGGGAGTTTTCATCCAACTTTTGTATTGAAACCTTATTGTTTATTATGGTTTGTAAGGAGTTTAATGTCTATGTTAATTTTCTTGTGACTATGAGAGCCTAATCTCCTTTGTGAGATAAGCAATATGAATTGTATTGGATAATTTTGGGTATTTTGCAATTGAATGATTATGTTGAATGAGTTAATTGATTTTCTATCATTGATTATTAATTGCTTGATTTGTTTTGTTGATTTGTGTGTTTAGTTGTTCTAGATATGTGATTAGATTGAGAAATCAATTATATGCTTAGGATAATAAGTGAATCATTTTATCAAACACTTCATGTGCATTATGAATTGTAAAGTGATTGAGAAATCCTTTGGAATTTAGAACCCTTTGATAGGACATCCGATTAATTAGATCGAGAGGTTGATTAATCATGTGAAGGGACTCTCATTTAAGCTTAGTACCTAGTTGGAATTATTTGAGCGAGAACCAACTCATTGAGCTATGTTTAGAACCATATCTTGTGGCCGTGTGCCATCATCAATTCATCCAACACGAACACCCTGTGCCCATGTTACAGCACACGAGCCGTGTTGCAGAGCACGACTCGTGTTGTGTAAAAGGCTGTTAAAAATTCCAGAACCTTCTAGAAGCTTCCCAAGGGGTATAAATACCCAATAATTCAACATTTAATCAGATTTTTCGAAGGATTTCACTCTTACACATAGATCACACACCATTTCCTCCATTTTACACCATCATCTTTATCCATTCTTCATCCATCCATCCACACTTGATCTCCTCCATCAAATCCACTATCCAAGTGGTCAAGGAAGCAAGGGAGAGTGAAGATCACAAGAGGAAGAAGGGGATCTCCATTGAGGACCTTCAAAGGGGGAATCTAATTCTAAGTCTTGTGAAATTCTTTATAGATTTGTCATGGAATTTGTGGATCCAATTGTCTATGATTGTTTTCTCTAAAACTATGATAGGCTAATCTCCTTTTTGAGATTAACAATATGAATTATATTGGATAATTTTTGGTATTTTGCAATTGAATGATTATGTTGAATGGGTTAATTGATTTTCTATCATTGATTATTAATTGTTTGATTTGTTTTGTTGATTTGTGTGTTTAGTTATTCTAGATATGTGATTAGATTGAGAAATCAATTATATGCTTAGGATAATTAAGTGAATCATTTCATCAAACATTTCATGTGCATTATAAATTGTAAAGTGATTGACAAATCCTTTGGAATTTAGAACCCTTTGATAGGACATCCGATTGATTAGATCGAGAGGTTGATTAATCGTGTGAAGGGACTCTCATTTAAGCTTAGTACCTAGTTGGAATTTTTTGAGTGAGAACCAACTCATTGAGCTATGTTTAGAACCATATCTTATTCATTCCGAGAGGGAGTTTAGGTGATCTTAGTATTGGCCCTTAGTCTTTTACCCATGACACATATTAATTCATTGCATGATACCTAGATTTTTCATGCTTTAAGTATTGTTAGTCTCATCTCTATCTACTTGGCTCATTCATCCATCTTCCATTCATCTATCCCTTTATTTTATTGTCATTTCTTGATTATCTCCCCTTTATGTTCATCTCTATAATACTATGACAAAAATGAGAACGCTTAAACCCTAGTGCCTTCCTCCCTGTGGTTCGATAAATTATTTAATTGGTCATTTCGACTACAAAATGACCAACAAATGGCACCGTTGCCGGGGATTTTAATTCTTCTTTAGGGTTGATTTGGTGGTTTGTTTTGAGATGTTGTGAGTCATTTTTGAATGTGAAGTGATGATATATTATGGTGATATGTAATGACAAGTTATGATTAAGAATCTCTACACTTTCGAATTGTGACATGTTTTATTTAACTTGTTCAATTTTAAGATGGATGTGGTGTAATAAGTCCTTAAGGTTCGAGCATAAGCTTGTGAGCGTTTGAGCCTCAACCGTGTATACATGGTATTTTTCTTCATGAGTGGATCAATTGAGTTTTGATAAGCTAGAACTTGCTCAAGGACTATAGGAACGAGCCCAATTTGTGGAGATTAGTGAAATGATCTAAGGTCATCCTTGTCATTTATAGTCATTGCCAAATATTTTTCTACCATGAACATCATCCCTAGTCAACCACTTTGAGCCTTAAAGCTATTTTATTATAAATTTAGCACATTACAAGCCTAGATTACACACATGAGCCTTATATATTTACCCACATGATTACCCACAAGTGCCTATTAGAGGAAGAAATACAACGATTCGATGGCAAGGACGAAAGATATCCGTGGCCATTCCGATGAGTTCTCCATATTTCGTCTGGCTTGAAGACATTAAACTTAGTGCTAGATGGGAGGCAACCCATCATTATCTTTATTGCTTTATTTATTGCTTTCAATAAGGATAATGGATTTGTTTGTTTTGCAATTTTGGTTTGTAAGTTGATTGTGCTCGTGAGGAAGATGCGCATTGAAGATACGAAAAGTGCTTGATTTGAAGTGTATAGGTAAGTCACACCACTTTTTGCAAACTTAACTCAAAACTCTTGTTTCAATCCAAGGAAAGTTGATGAGTAGTGCTTGTGAACATTAAAGACAAGAAAGGAAGAAAGAAAAGTGGAGAAGTTGGAGAAATTGGCCATCTCTTTTATTACTTACACTTATTTAGTCACTATTATCCATATCTTTCCTACCCTACCAAAGAGTCTATCATGACATCCTTAATGAAAGACCTTTTTGATCACTAATGGAAACTTTGATGGTTTGTGAATGTAGTCCATGAGCAAGCTTATAGCGAGTCGAGCCAATCGATTGATGAGTGTTGTTTTACCATTTTAAAGAGTGTTGAGTGACATTTATAACCTATGCGAGTCTTGGACTAAAAAGGGACTATATTATACTTTTATTCTCTTTTGATTGAATTTGTTAATATTTTTTGCATGTCATGAATTTAATGTTGTAGGATGACTTAGCATAAATTGTAACACTTATTGCTATCGATGTGTTATTACTTATGTTCGTTTAGTCTTTTCCTAGGTGAAAATCTCACCCCTTGGTTTATCATTTTCGTTGTTTGGGGATGCACAACACTTTAAGTTTGAGGGTGTGATGAGTGATATTTTTACCTAGATTTTAGTATCTTTTTATATTCATTTTTGTATTATTTTATCTGTATTTATGTGTTATTTGGTTGTGTTTTGTATTTTTATTGAAATGTGTGTGTATTTTATCCGTGATTGTTATTGGATGCTAGATATGAAAAGGAAGATGTAGGAAAAGTGGATCTCAATTCGGAGTTCAAACGAAGGAGAACAAGCCGAAATAAAATGTGAAAAATAGGGGCATGCACCAACACGGGCCATGTACAGAACACAGCCCTGTAAGAGGTGGCCGTGTGCCATCATCTATTCATCCAACACGACCACCCTGTGCCCGTGTTACAGTACACGAGCCGTGTTGCGTAAAACGGACCTGTAAGTCTTAGCCGTGCAGCGACATCAATTCACCCAACACAGCCACCTTATGGCTGTGTTGCAGAGCACTACTTGTGTTGTGTAAAAAGCTGCTAAAAATTCCAGAACATTCTAGAAGCTTCCAAAGGGGTATAAATACCCAATAATTCAACATTTGATCAGATTTTTCGAAGGATTTCACTCCTACACCTAGATCATATACCATTTCCTCCATTTTACATCATCATCTTCATCCATTCTTCATTCATCCATCCACACTTGATCTCCTCCATCAAATTCACCATCCAAGTGGTCAAGGAAACAAGGAAGAGTGAAGATTACAAGAGGAAGAAGGAGATCTCCATTGAAGACCTTCAAAGGGGGAATCTAATTCTAAGTCTTGTGAAATTCTATATAGATTTGTCATGGAATTTGTGGATCCAATTGTCTATGATTGTTTTCTCTAAAACTATGATAGGCTAATCTTCTTTTTGAGATTAGCTCCATGATTGGTGTTGGATAATTTAGTTTTTATGCAATTTGATTTTAATCTTTGAATGGGCTTTGTGTATTTCTATCATTGAATGTTGATTGCTTGATGTATATGATGATATGTGTGATTAATTGTCATGGACATGTGATTAGATTGAGAAATCAATTGTGTGTTTAGGATAGTTCATTGAATCATTTCATTATACACCTCATGTGTATTTATTTAGAATGAGATAGAGATATACTTCTAGATTTAGAACCCTTTGCTAGAACATTTGATTAGCTTAATCGAGAGATTGGTTGATTAGGTGAGGAGAACCAAGCCATTAGTGAATTTATAGTACCTTAAAAGGGAATATTTCCTATGATTTAGTACCTAATAGGGAACTCGTAGAGTAATTAGTACCTAGTGGGAGGTGTTCGATATGGTATCGATCCTTAGTACTTTTGGGAGCCTTATTGAGGGCCTACATTCTATCCATCTCGAGAGAGAGTTTAGATGGAATTAATGATCGCTTCTATGCCATGTACATGAGAGATTAGAATAAATTGCATGATTACTTAATTATCTATGCCATGATTGTTGTTAATCTCATCCTTGCATCATTTGGAACCCATTTTCTTGCATTCATTTTATCTTATTTTCATTAGTTTAATTGTATTTGTTTGCATCTTATCCTCACATTCTGTCATCCTTATAAAATCATGATAAACTTGAGATCGCTTAAACTCTAGTATCTTCCTCCCTGTGGTTCGATAAATTCTTAAATTAGTCATCCCGACTATATTACGACCAATCAGAGAGCTAACTCGAGCAAAGTTTGACAAAATCAATGCCTATCTCTTGAGAAAGAGGTGGCATCCCTCCAATTATGGGGTCGAATTCACACAAGATGAATGGGGAGAAAATGGCAAAGATGGAAGATGCATGGCCCAAAAATAGAAAAAACAAGATGGTTAGACACGAGATGCATGGAAGTGATGGGAATCAAGAATGAAGTGCTAGGGATGATGGAAAGAGTTGGATTGGATTGGTTCGTAGAAAGATGGCCGGAGACATACAGAGGGCTCACTCTAAAATTTTTGGTAACTCTAGAAGTGACTAATTATACAAGAATTGCATTTCATAGGATAATGAGTTCCGTCTCCAGAACACTGAGTATACTTATGCCTCGAAAGACATTAATAAATTCTTTCACAGCCTGAGGAAAGAGACACTGAAGGATTGGGAGACTCGAGCCAACTTTGTGGAGCAAGATTTTTAGCATTCTATCACCCACCGAGCCTTGATAAAAGGCCATTGAGATATGACACATCTGGCTCTAGAGCAGCACAAATAAGGTACCCATCCATGCGATACATAGAAAAATTTTTAGCACACACCCTATTTGGGAGGTCAGAGGGTTCGTGTGTTGGAAAAAGAGAGTTGAATGTTCTGAGTTGCATTATAGATGGTACAACCTTAAGTGCTGGAGCGTGCTGGATGGCCACTGCTAAGAGAGTGGCCAAACACAAGAGCCCTCAGAGGATTGTGATAGGAGGATTGGTCACTATAATAGCAGAAGAGCTCGGGATAGACACAACTAATCCGAGGCACATTAGTGAAACAAATTTGGATGTAGATAGTATGAAGAAGGCTCAGGTGATAGAGAAGATAGGGAGAGATTGGGTGATTGTATTTCCTATGGGTAAGTTCTTCCCACTTCGGCCTATCAGTCTAACTACCATCTACCCTGAATGTCTAGAAGGAAATCTTGCACTCATTGGTCCTGATCATGACAAGGCTCTCCAGAAGTTCCATACAGACAATGCTCAACATCTATTGGGGAGACATGTTATGGACACAGAGATGGTTGAGGACCCTGAGTTGATCCCAGAGGACGAGAGAGCACCTCGTTCTACTTTCAAGCATGGTGAGAGTTCACAGGCAGCAGCTCTGCAAGGAGTAGGAGAAGATGATTGGAGTGAGTGGAGGACTGAGATCAGACATATATAGAGGCATCAGCATAGGACAGACTTTAGAAAGGACAACATGGAGAGGAGCATGCAAAACATGGAGGAAATGATGATTTGGATGTATAATCAAAGTAACCCTCAGGCTCCCCGTGTTTTACAGCCTTAGCCCGAGTATATCCCGCCTCAAGAGTATGAAGATGCATCTGATGAAGTAGGTGAGGACGAGAACATTGAGGTGATTGGTGAGGATGAGGACACCGAGGATATCGGTGAGGATGAAGATGGCAATGATACCGAGGAGTCCTAGGAGCTAGATTCGCTGCATGCTCGATCCTCTTACTCTCTCTCTCTCTCTCTCTCGATCTCTTACTCGTTATCTCTTTATCTATCCTTAAAATGTGATTTGATTTGACTTTGATTGGAGTGTATTCTTAAACTCTTGCTGTGGATATTTTGTAGTTTGTTTTGGTTTTGGGATTGTGGTAGACTTTGGATTCATTTGGGATAGTAATAGGATTTCTAAATCTTGGGATGTATGGATGTTTTTGTTTCTCTTTGTGTGTTTTTTTTTCTTTTCTTTATTTTTTTCTTATTTCTTGCTTTTGTAGCTTGTTTATTTTGTTTGTCATTGTGTTGTGGGGTAGATTTTCTTTCTCATTTTTTTTCTTTGGATTGGAAATATGGGTGATGATATAATGCTTTTAAATGCTTGATAGCTGATTTGATTAAATGGTTGAACTCTATGATGTTGAAACTGACGAGTGATATTTTTACCTAGATTTTAGTGTCTTTTTAGGTCCATTTTCATGTTATTTTATCCGTATTTATGTGTATCTTGGTGGTATTATGTGTTTTTATGAAATTGTGTGTGAATGAACTTAATCATATGTAAAACAGGTGAAAATGGAGCAAAACGGAGATGGAAGATGAAACAAGGAAGAGAAACAGGGCAGTAGCAACACGATCACCCATGTAAGGTGCATGAGCCGTGTTGCAGAACACGCCCCGTGTCACCAACACGGGACTGTATGGAGGAGCCGTGTAGCAGCATCAATTCATCCAACATGGCCACCAGTTGGCCGTGCGTCAGCACATGACTCGTGTGTCGTCTTGAGTAAAGTTTGATCGAGAAATCCTGACATGACTCGACTCATGCTGCAGCACACGAGTCGTGTCGGTACCAAAATATAAAACTTTTCTTACATCTTCTAGAAGGTCTCTAAGGGGTACAAATACCAATTCATTCAATATTTTGATCAGATTGAATTCGAAATTCAGCTGCCCGCACACCTCACACACATATTCCTTCATTTTACACCACATCCTTCATCACTTTCATCCATCTATTCACTCCATCATCATATCACCATAAATTCTCCATCCAAGTGAAGAGAGGAAGCAAGGAAGAAGGGAAAATTGCAAGGAAAGGAAGGAGATAACCATTGGAGCTAATCCAAAGAAGTTTTCATCCAATTTTTGTAGTAAACCTAATTGTTTATCATTAGTTGTAAGGTTTTTAGTGTCTATGTTAATGATCTTATGATTATAGTAGGCTAATATCCCTTGTGAGATTAGCAACATGAGAGTTGTTGGTTAATTTTGAGGATCTATGTATTTTAATTCATGTGTTGATTGGATTTATGATTTTCATCATTGATTGTTAATTGCTTGGTTTGTATTATTGAATTGTGTGATTTATTGTCACAAACATGTGGTTAGATTGAGAAATTAATTATATATTTAGGATAGTTCATTGAATCAATTCATCATACACCTCATGTGCATTATAAGTCTTAAAGAGATAGAGATATCCTTTAGGATTTATAACCCTTTGATAGGACATCCGATTGGTTTGATCGAGAGGTTGATTGATTGTGTGATGGGATTCTCATTTAAGTTTAGTACCTAGTTGGAATTGTTTGAGTGAGAACCAATCCATTGAGCTATTTTGGAATTCTTCTTTGGATTCACATTCTATTCATTTCGAGAGAAAGTTTAGAAGTGATTAGTGTTGGCCCTTAATCATTTATCCATGATCCACATGAATTTGATACACAATTCCTAGAGTTACCACTTCTTAATTGTTGTTAATTTCACTTTTGTTTAACTTGGAAAACTAATCACATTCATTTTAATTTCGTCTACTTGATCATTGGTTGCTCACTTGCATTGATTGATTTTAATTACTTGTTTGACAAACAAAACTTTGATGATTTATCTCTATAAAATTACAAGAAATGTGAGATCGCTTAAGAACTAGTACCTACCTCCCTGTTGTTCGATAAATTATTGAATTGGTCATCCCAACTACAAAATGGCTAATCAGAAACATGCAATGAATAACTCGTTCAAAGGAAAAATGAAAAATAGGTAATGTGCCCTTAGATCTCAAGCAAAAGCAAACAAGGTTTGAGCCTCAACCGTGTACACACATACGGTATGTAATTTCATTTGGAGTAGGTCAATCATGCTTTAGACAAACTAGAATTTGCTTGCGGACTTCCAGAATGAGCCTGATGAACGAAAACATCTAGAAATGATCTTAGGTCATTTTTGATCAAGCTAGTAGCCAAATCATATCCTACCCTACAATATTCCCTTGAAAACCACTTTGAGCCTTAAGCCTTTTCTTTGATTAAAAAGCTCACTACAAGCCTAATAAATCTCACTTTTGGCCTTATAAAAACCTTTTGTGTGGCTGATTAAAGAGTTGGTTTTGAGTGGAAAGAAGGGAAGAAAATCATAAGAGAAGGGGTAAAGAAGAAAAGAGAACAAGAAGAAAGTTAGTGAGTTGATAAAGAATGGAAGAAAGTGTTGCTCGTTGAAAAATAAGGCATGCTAATATTCTAGAAAAAGCAAGAGCTAAAGAGCCACTTCCAAGGCAATGAGAAATGAGTGGATCTACTAAAAGAATCAAAAGGCTATATGTGAATAAAAAGAAAGATGAAATTGAGGAGCTAAAATGATCACTCAAGTTTTAAAGTGAAAAAAAAGAAAGGGGAAGGAAGTTGGAGATGAAGTAAGAATGATTGAGGATCATCTCTTAGATCACCCTCACAACAATGACTCACTTTTATCCAAATTCACCCTACCCTACCAAAGAGTCATACTTTACATCCAAATAAAAGTCCTTTTGATCTTTGTGTTGACTTTTGGTGGCTTGAGAAGGGTAGTCTGTTTGCAAGCTCATGGTGAGTCGAGTATGATTGGTCGATGAGTGCATTATCCCTACATACTTCAAAGAGTGTTGAGTGTTCTTCATACTCCCGTAAGGCTTGAGATCAAAGGGTAACATTAGTTCGCTTGACTTTTGAACTTGTTAACCTTGTATGTGATTGACATTGTTCACGTTGAGCTATTTGATTAAGTAAGTTAAAGAGGATTGATTGCGGTATATTGTTACTTGTGTTTTTATGAATCTTTTTCCTAGGTGAATTCCCCTCCTAGTTTTTTGCTTTCGTTTTGTTGTTCAGGGACGAACAACGCTCTTAGTTTGGGGGGTTGATCCTCATTGAATTCACCTAGATTTTAGGTTATTTTTGTATTTATCTTCTTTGTTTTCGTATTGTATTTCGTTTCTTTTGTGTTAGAAAAGGTGGAAAATATACTTCTAACGTCAAAACATACACATAAGGTGTCACGATGGAGAAAACGAGCAAAAAACAGAGAAAATAGTGCAAAAAGAGTGAAGAATAGTAAACTGACACAAAATTCGAACAGCATCACAGAAATTCAGTCGAATTTTTGTGCAGAATTAGGGGAAAAATAGGGCAACGGAGGCTGAGCACACTGACAGAGAAATTCGACGACCAGCAGCATAAAAATTTGATCGAATTTTTATGCTGAATTGCACAAAAATTCGTCGTTGCTCACAAATATTCGGTCAAATTTTTGTGAAAATAGCCACCTGTCCAGAAAATCAGTTTTTATTCCTATTTTGGCTGCTTTTTCTCCAAGTTTGGATTGGAGAATCAACCCTAGCCTCCATTTTCGTGAAAGACACACACTCTACACCATTTCCCACACACACTACCATCTCCATCCAAATTTTACTCCATTTGTCCACCATTTTCACACTTTCACCCATCAATCTTCATGTTTTTCACTCATTCAACACATATCTAAAGGAGAGAGAGGCACTTGGAGGGAGGAGAGCATCTTGAAAGAAGATATTCAACCCAACTCAAGAAGGGAATAAATTTTGCCTTTAAGTTGTAATTTCTTTATTTTATTTACAACAATGAAGTTGTGTAAGCATTTTGAGGATGTTTTCATGATGTTTGTTATTGGCTAGACCTCTTGTGAGGCTAGTCACTTGATGGATTAGGGATCTATGGATTTGTTGAATTTTAGATGGTTTAAATGATGTGATTTTTGGAATTTCTTACATGATCTTTGATTTACTTGATTCATATTGTAATATGTGTGGTTAGATTCTCTATTTGTGATATTAGGAGGGCCAATCCAATATTATATTTAGGGTTTTGATTGAATCATGTTATTATATGAATTTTGTATGTTAGTGTGTGAAGAATGTGGTAGCATCTTTATATGCTTAGAACATTCATGTGAGAACACTTAATTGGTTTATCATATTTGATTGATTAATTGAGTGAGGAGACTAATCTTGTTATTATAGTATCTTAAGGGAATTGAGAGTGAGATTCAATCTTTTGCACTTGAAACTTGTAATGAGTTGAGAACCTAATTGCCTTGGCCTAGGGATTAGGGGAGTATATATGATTGTTTCTATTCCAATGATCATTAATATTTTCTATTTGAGTTTAACAGGCCATGTTGTATCCTTTATCTTGAATGTGGTTAGCCTTGCTCTTCTTTAGATTGTCATACATCTATTTGATTTTTATTTTGGTTATTTGATACTTTGCTTGATCATTTTTAGTTATTAATTGCTTTTATTTGCTAATAGCTTAGATAATTGGTAGTCTAATTGCTCTTTTCAATTTTCAAAACTTAAAATTCGATCACTCCTATAAAGTATGATTGAAAACAAATACGGATACACTCTTGATTTAAATCTACCTTTGTTCGATATTTAAACTTGGTCACTCACTACAAACGATAAGGTACGCTTACCTTGATCAATTTAATACCAAAATTGAGTCTAAATTCAGACCTCCATGATGTGGTTCGACCAGCTACCTTGGTCTAACCCTGTTCGAATCGAGCTCAACGTGATGGCTTTGCACTCTTTCGAGTTCATTATGCCTTGAGACGGGAATATTCCTTTTTTCAAAGTTTGTGTCAATTAATTTGCATTCTCGGCCATCTGCCCCATAATCAAAGTAAGGTCCTTCAACTGCTTAGATAAATCTGCATGATTAACATTCATAGTATCCTCGATGCGGTCAACCCTTGCATTATTCCTTGCATCGATTGAAGGTATCTTCAACACTTTTTACGTCTTGCTGCTGAATACTAGGCCCCCTTTGTGTCAACTCTGTAATCTGCTTCTGCTGGGATTCTAGTAGCTTGTTGATATTTGCTAGACTAGAGATGATCTCATCATCCGTATTCGGCTTCACCATTTGATGTTCAACTTGTGCTGCCTTGCCAAGTACATATGCTCCTCTTACTCTCTCCGTAGGCCAGTCACGTGAATTCATAGAGATGTCTTCAAATAACTTTTCTGCTTCAAGTGCTATCTTTGATAACAGCGCTCCTCTTGATGATGCATTAATAAGAATTCCCGACTCACAATCCAATCCATAGTAGAAGATGCTTATGTACTGAGCCTTAGACATTCCATGCTATGGGCACCTCCTGAGCATGTCTTTAAACCTATCCCACGTCTCATGAAATTTCTCACCCTAATTCATAACAAATTGGGTGATCTCTTGCTTCATTCTTAAGATCCTTGAAGGTGTCATGTATCTCTCCAAGAACTTCTACTGCAATTGGTCCCATGTAGTGCAATCCATGGCATGTCTCATACCAATGTTCTATCCCATCAATTAATGAAAACTTGAATAGGGTGTCCCCGCCTACCATTATCATGAGCTCCAGCACCTTTCTGAGTGTTTGCATAACCAAGAAATCTTTTGAGGTGCTGATATGGATCTTCAAAGCAATCTCCAGAAAATAGATTCATCTCTACCATGTTAATAAGAGCAGGATGTATCTCAAAATCATCTTCCCCCTTGCTCCTATCAACCCCATGTTGTCAATCCAATAGTTCGTGAAAATTTCATGTATGGCAATATTATCCAGATTCTGCCCTACTCCGGCCATGTTTAGCTTAGTGTGTTATTCCTTCTTTCCTTCCTCTTCCTTTCCTAGTGCACAAGTACCTTAGAAAAATTTAAGGTTAGATAGAAATAAATAATCACAAAAAGAAGTCTTAATCAAACTAGAAATAATAAATTAATAATAACAGCCGTCCCCGGCAACGGCGCCAAAAACTTGATGCGCGTTTTCTTTGCACGCAAAATAAATCCCCAAGTATTAAGGATATCAGTTGCAACTTAAGCAAGCGACCAAGTTAAATATCGAACCCAAAGGACGGCGTATTATTAATTTAATTATTTACTAAATTAATTAAGACGAAAGACAATAACGTTTAAGGATTGAATTATTAAACTACTAAATAATTAATTAAAATAATAAATAAAATAAATTAAACACTGGATGAATACGAAAGTGGCTCAAGAATGGAAAATAGTTAGCTCTAAGGTAATCCAGTTTTACTACTCAACTTCCCTCTCAAGTGCAGGCCGACTCTGCCTTTTGGACTATGGATGCTTCACTAAACCATACAAATCTATCCTATAGACATAAGTAAATATGCGTGTAACACGTGTGAATAACTTTGGAGCAAGTGATATAATTTCACACCCCTTTCTAGGTACTATCAGTATCAATTATTTCCTCCTAGAATTTGTAAACTAACCCGATATGATCTCCCTTTATAGGTACTATAAAATTAACCTCTTTATCCTGCTTATTAACCCGAATTCAATTCAATTAATTAACATATATATGATAGTTCTAATGAAGTTTCGGAGTCCCCTCACTTTGAATCATAACATGGAATCCTGTTCAGCGGTGAACGCACTCAATCTACAACCAAGATATATATTCAGACTCTATATACCAATTGAAGATGCACAAAACGACCGTGAATAAGGATTAAGAAAGCATAATCATATATAAAATAAATCCACAAGTAGTGTTGTACGGAGGACACACAAAAGAAGTCAATTAATTCATAAAACATTCAAAACCCTAAATCTACCAAAACGGTTACCCATGATGTTGCGTAGAATAATCATGAAGGTTGGATAGATCTTACCCATATGTCCGGAAAATATAAGATAAATTAGAAAATGAATAAACCCTAGATGTGGGCGTCGTCGCGTCCTTCTCCGTCTTGAATCCTCCTTTGGTTCTCCTCTTGATTCCACATACGAATCTTCACAGTGATGGATGGTTGGAGGAAAGAATGTGAATGATGATTGAGGGGTGATCCCCCCTTGTGGCGTGTAGGATGATTGTATTGTGATTCTCAAATCCAATAAATAATGATGTGATCTACATTCCCTTTTATACTCGTAAGCTCTCTTTATGAACCTCGGATTGGCTTTTTCTTGGAAAATAAGAAAATACACGCACAGGGAGTGAAAATCCCGTCGAAAACAGATCTACATGTCTCTGTTCGACCAAAGTGGTTCTGGTCGAATGAAAAGCCTTGGTCGAACGGCAGGTCGAACTGCATGCGCAGTTTCACGATTTCGCGCATAACTTCCACATCAAAGCTCCGATTTGAGTGATTCTTGTGCTCAAGCGATCCTCTTTTCCTTGGCTTTCTACTTATATATAGAACTTACAGAAACTCCAACATTTGTAAGTATAACATGCCATGAAAAGTGACACAGCTGTTCTGTTCAGCACAGGTTGCACCACGTAACCATTTTGATCATAACTTTCTCATTTGGACTTCGATTGAAGTGTTCCTTATGTAAAAACGATCCTCTCTTCTGTGGCTTTCCAACCATGTATCTTACTTCCAATTCAGAACTCCACACAAATATAGAAAAATTACACAAATTGAACGTGCGTTTTTCAGCTTTCTTGCACAAATTGCACCTTTTCTCTAACTTGGAACTTTTGATCCTTTTTCCACCTAAAATACAATAAAAACACCTCAAGTGTACCTTTTTCACAAATATATCGAATATAAGACACTTGTGCTAAAATATAACAACAATTCCTATAAAAAAGGTGTTAAATTGGACACTATAACACGCTTATTTTTACTCTCATCGATGAATACTTATTAATTGAATTGAATTCGGGTTAGTAAGTAGGATGAAGAGGATAATTATATAGTACCTATAAAGGGAGATCATATCGGGTTAGAGTACCTAGTGCAAGGGAAATAAATGATACTGATAGTACCTAGAAAGGGGGTGTAGTTATGTCTCTTGCTCTGAGGTTATTCACACATGTTATACGCTTATCTGCTTGTGTCTATAGAGTAGATTTGCATGATTTACTGATGCATCCATATTCCTCCTTAAAAAAATTTGCATATGTGGTATTACCAATTCATTCTTTAAAGAATTTGTATACGTGACACTAATGTTAATCTTTCCATTAATATTTTATTTTATTAATTTAACCTTTTAAATAACGTTTAATTTATTTTCTCCTATTAATAACTTATAATTAAAATTTAAAATAATTAATAATAATAATGAGTTTTAATATATTTTTACATATTTAAATGATATGGTTGGGTTATTCAATTAAAATAAAGTAATTTAATTAATTTATAAATGCAAAAGATAAAAAAGAAAGAGTGATGTTCGATAATTAATTAATTTCCTAATAATAAGTTTAATATTTTTGTGAATAATTGTAATAGAAAAATATTTTTTTTATGACACAATGCTTCATTTTTTTTCTTCTATAAATTATACAATTAAAATAAAGATATCACATATAGTAGAATTCGTATTGCAAGCGGGAGACAAAACTAATATATATATATATATATATATATATATATATATATATATATATATATATATATATATATATATATATATATATATATATATATATATATATTAAAACAACAAGTATAAGATTTTGTCATTTTAAAATTTTTAAAGTGAATATTGATATAATTGAATATTAATAATAAACTCTAATAAAATAACATTGATCTAAAATATCATGGTTAATCTTTCTCTAATTTCTTTAATTTTTAAATTTGGTTAGTAAATAACTTATTATCTTGTACAATAAATTTTGATTGGCAAAGAACTGGGTAACACCGTCTCATGAATCCTCTTATGTGAGACGAATTATACATAAATTCAATTAAATAACTTTTAAGGGTCCTGTTTGGTTATTATCAAATTAAAAAATTAATTGTAGAATAAAATTAATATACTCTAAATTAATTTAAAGAGGCTTGTTTGGTTGATATCAATTAAAAATTTTTAAAATTAATTAGGTGTTTTGTGTGTGTGTGTGTCTATATATATATATATATATATATATATATATATATATATATATATATATATATATATATATATATATATATATATATATATATTCTATGCTTTTCTTATTTAGTTTATATGTTTTTATCATTTAAAAATGTAATAATTTATAATTTATTATTCATTTAATTTATTTTTTAATTTAAATATTACAAATTAATAAAATGTGATAATATTTTTAAAAAGTAGTACCTTTATATATATATATATATATATATATATATATATATATAATGATAAAAATCAAATAAAAATGACAACTTTCTATTTGAATTATATCATGTATTATTAAAAATAATAAAAACTAGTGTGGAACCATCTCATAAAATAACTTTTATGAAAATGTAAGAAGTGATAACATTTAGAATGAAAATTGATGCCAATTGATAAAGAGTGATAACGGTGAATTATTTCATTAACAATCTATAATAATAACAGTAGTGTGAATTATTTATAGTATACATTTTAAATGAAAAATGATAACATTTTTAATAAAAAAGTTATAGTTAATTACCGAAGTGTATTTCACGAATAATTTATAAAATGAATAAAATATGATAATATTTTTAATATAAAGTGATTTTTAATCACAGAAAAGTGATACCGTATAATTGGTGTAATTCACGAAAAAATCACTGGAATAGTAAAAGTGATAGCATTTTTAATAAAAAAATTATACATAGATAAAGAAAAAGTGATAATCGTTTACTTAAACTACTTTGTAAATAATACTTAGAATAAATAAAAGTAGAATTTATTACTACCTAGTACAAAATATACATTAATATTACTAGTAGATACGATAAGGTGAAAATATTACAAATAGATACAATATATTAGTTTAAGATACCCAATATATCCCTTTATAATATAAAATATAATCTTAAATCATATACGTATAAATATTTCATTCCGTTAAATGGGTAATCACTCCCTCAACCCCTCTCTGACTACCATCATCATCATCTTCGGCCTTCGCTGACCACCATCATTATCTTTATATTGAATCATGTCTTTTGTCAAATTTTTTGGTATGCAATTTCTGGGTGTGCAGAATGAGTATGCAGATTGAGTATTCATATTGAGTATTCAGATTGTGTATGCAGATTGAGTTCAATGGGTAAAACGCATAGAGCATAATAATATACAGATTGGTTATTTAGATTGTGTATGCAGATATGTAGATTAGGTATTCAGATTGAGTTCAGTGAGTGTGCGTGCACATATTAGGAAAATGTGAACATATTAGGAAAATGGATACGAAGAATATGTATGTAAAATGGATATTCAAATTGGAAATGCAGAATGGTATTCTGGATATAACAAATGGGACTCATGTGCGACTTTTTTAATCGGATTGACTAATCCCAACCAATTTTCTATTTTTATGGAGAGATTAATGGTTAATTAATTTTTAATACAATTAAATGGGCATTTGGTGGGTTCAATTTGTAGTAGATAGCATTTTAATTTGGATATTGTACCTGCTAGTAATATAAATAGATAAATTGTACCTTTAAGTAATGGACCCTAAAAAGTAATATTATTTTTAAAATAAATTGATACCCATTAAAATAAAGTGATAACAAAATTGTTGAATTATTTAATGAACAATTAATAATAATAATAACATTAATAATAATAATAATAATAAAATATATCATATTTTTTTATTAAAACTGAAAGAAGAAAAAAGTTTAAAATGAAATAGCTAGTGTCAAGTGTTTAATCTGATATTAGCATGCGTGAAGTCATTAAAAAGGTTTTTTTTAATCAGGAAATTAAGGGCTATGCTGGGTCCACCTAGTGCACCCTGCACCCCTAAGTTAATAGTTTTAGTGTACTCCCTCCGTCCCGGGAAGTATTTCGCGTATTGGTGTGCGCGGAGTTTAAGAAAATTTTGTATTTTTATGTATAAAGTAAGAAAGAGAATATATATTTTAGTTGATTTAATGAAAAAGGTGTGTAAAGTTATTGAGAGATGTGGAAAAAGTGTGTAAAATTTTTGGGAGATGTGAAAAAGTAAGTATTATATTGGGATATGTGTAAAAAGTGAGTATTAGTATAATGTATTTTTTTACCAAATTTAGTAAAAGTAAAATGTGAAATACTTTGAGGGACGGATGAAAAAGGAAAGTATGAAATACTTTGGGGGACGGAGGGAGTAGGAGATATTGGTAATTATTTAATTTAAAAAGTTAATTACTGATTAGAATTTAAGGGTGATGATTGATTTTCTTAAAATTTAATGGATTAGATCTTACAGTACACTGGTGCACCGGGTGCACCTTAGTAAGACTCGAAAATTAATTTCATTATAAAAATTGAAGTACAAGGGGTACTTCAACCCTTACAATAATAGATATTCAATGAGAACTTTACTCAATTACAACATACCGTAGGTATAAACTCCACTCCTTAAAAGAAAGATTATCGACAAAATTTTCTTTGACAACTAACTAAAACCATACCTTTGCTTTGACTTTAGAGAATATCTTAGAAGCATCAATTTCTTTTTCTTTAAAAATAATATCGTTTCTCCCATTCCACACTACAAGAAATATGATAAATCGTGACTATAAAATTCATCATATAAAGTTAATTTTTCATCACATTATATACATGGTGACACTTTTTTATCGTCACATAAATCGTCACAATAAGTGCATGGTATTAGGCATAAGTGATTATTTTTTAATTTATCTCTAAATATCACATTTCGATGACGAAATAGGCCACTGTCATTGTATGTTATGATCTATAGCGACGCAATTTACGTCACTTTTTAAATCAAATATCATTGCAAAATATATCTTTTCGTCACTAAAAATCATGCTTAAGTGACAATTTGTATTTTTTATCACCAATTTATAGATTTTTTGTGACAATTTAATCAAGGCATTACAATCTAATTGAAGCTATGTGACACATTAAATGTCATGATTGGATTAATAACATCATCATCTTTTAACATTTTCATCACTAAAGCATTAAACTTTTGTGATAAAACTCAGTTCGTCGTATAATATTATTACGTATAATGATGATAAAATGTGTTACTAAATAATGATTTGATGACAAAATAAATATTGTTGCTAAATATTCTGTTTTTAATGATGCATTATTTACGTCATTAAATTAAATTGTAGAATGACAAACAATAATGTCACAAAAATTTTGTACATTGTGACAATTTATATCATCATTAATAATCAGACGTATAGTGATGATATTTTTGTCACAAAATTATTATAAATTGGGACATATAACTTGTCAAGAAATAATTTTGTAAGTAACGAAATTATGATGTCACAAAAATTTTGTACATAGTGACAATTTATATCATCATTAATAAATAGATGTACAGTGATGATATTCTTGTCACAATTTATTATAAATTGTGACACATAACTTGTCATGAAATAATTTTTGTAAGTAACGAAATTATTTTAATAGTCGCTTATAATTTTGTATATGATATTAATTATAAATGGAAGGCAATAAAATTTATCGTAAATAACATGAATTTAAAAAAAATTACGTAAATAGGTAAACTTAAAATCATAAATATGCTTTCATTATTAAAATAATAATAATAATAAATGACTAAATTGCACATAAAAGTCAAAATATCAACTGTCTAAAATTAAAACCATCTTAGATAACTAAATAACAAAGTTTCCACAAACATAAACCCCAAAATCAAACGGATATGAATATTAACTAAAATCTCAAAGCTCTATCCCTTTTTCTGCCAAATAAGACATAAGCTTGGTGATATATTCCCCCGTGTTGAGACAGTTGGTCCTTCAGATCAGTCACTTCTGTCTTTAGCTCAATCACTTCTTGTTGCTTTGAAGAATCGTATGATATGTTATATTTTTTTGGAACTTTTGGAGCATACCCGAGGCCTTCTATGTAACCTGAACCTGGAACTAAAACTTCAAAAACAATTTCATCCAAACTCTTCTCAATTCCTTGCTCATTATAATCTTCCTGCTTCTTCTTCATAAGTTCCTGTTTATAATTTATCATGTATAAAGGATTGATTAGTGTCAATTTCAACAAGAAAAACAACTAAATCTCATCATTAGATGTTTATACAAATGAGTTACCTAATTTTCTTTTGTCTTATTGGATTTCCAACCATTTTTTTTTAACAATGTGTACGCTCATACAACTCAATTCTATCACATGGTTTTCCTTCTTTCTCTTGCATAGACTAAAAACAAACAATAGTTAATATTTGACTTTAGAAAGTAAATAAGGTATAAAGTTCAAATGATAAATATTACACGTAACAATCATAAGATTAGCAAAATAAAATTAACATTAAGTAATAATTAATAACCAAATTGAATATTATTTAAGTTTATTGTTAATCTGCAAACCCTCCTCCTCAAAAAATAAATAAATAAATGAATAGATGAACTAATAAATTATATTCTTAATGCAATATATCTTATACACATACTGCAACACTAAAGAAAATAATAGGATAATACAACATCTACATATAACAAATGATGCTAACTCTCTAGTTTTGTAACCAAAATTCACAAGTTTTATCTCTATCGAGTCCTGAGTATATCTAAATTAGTAATAAAAAATCTACCCATTCCTTCAAAACTTGTCTACATATATACATGAACTTATATTTCAACAAATTTTCTTTGTTATTTAATCAAGTACAAAATGACACCAACTAATAAACACATCATTTTATGTAGTTAATCAATAACTAAGCCAGCTCCAAAATATGCATGTAATTAAGTATAATATTGCAAGCTCGCTATTAACTAATCAATAACTAAGTCAGCTCCATAATATGCATGTATTTAAGTAAAATATTGAAAACTCACTATTTCATGGCTTCGAACTGTAAAAGGTTTTCTCCCTGAAATATGTTTGCATTGCAACTCACTCCTATTTCTTTTATTCACCTCAGATATATGCTACAAGAACATTAATTTGTGATGTATAAATTGCACTTATATATTTTTTCTTGACATAAATAGTTTAGCGTTAATTTATTACCTTGTATTTTTCTGTTGCAAAATGTTCACACAGGTTTTTCCACTGTTCTTTGCTAGGGCAGAAATTTGGTTTGTTCTCTTTGGCCTCTTGCAAAGTTGAATATTTAAGAAAATGCAACGCTTTTGTCGACTACTATTTTTTATTCTCTCAAGCACACATTGTTTCACCCCCGGTTCGTCAACATTAACATCCACGTGCATCTGCATAAAATTTAAGCATATTTAGATTATAATAAGATTATATAATAAACAAATTGTGCCATTTGTTTGAGTCAATACCTTTAGATGATGAAATCCTGGCTCTAGTACATTGTCATCTTCCAAATCTTTCCATCTTTTTGGTACTGAAAGCACATCTCTAGTCATTACACCAATTTGACTTGCAAGCTTTGTAGATTTATATGCATTTTTAGGTCTTCCAATATATGAATCCACGTTTATCTTCAATTTTTGGCCAGATGATTCAAAGTACTTTAGAATTCCCTTACCCATCGTTTGTCCCCAACTTCTTTTCTTAGAGCCAACAACTACATGGGAAGATGAAACATTAATTACATTATATGAAAAATTCTCACATCTTCATAATACCAAAAAACTTAGAAATTAAAATTTTAGAAGTCACTGTATCAATTGCTATAAAAAAAAATTAAAACATAATAGAACCTGGTATATTAGTGTCATTTTCAGATGATGCATGTTGAGTGCCCTCAATTGATGGAATTTCAAAGTTCTCAGATGATTCCGGAGTTTGAGTTGGTGAAATTAGAGGATTTTTGTCAGCTCCAAAATTGTGATGAGTTGTATTATTTTCACGTCTGGTTGTAAATGGATTTGCAAATGACTGATCCCTTATTGAGTTCCATCGAGCTTCTTCTTGTTGAGTTGAACCAACATCGATTTCCCTAGTTGAAAGCCTCTTATTTTGTGTATTATTTTTCCTGGGATGGGTTGATGCATTGCCTTGGACCAAGATATCTCTAATACCTGAACAAGGAACAAATGTGCATTTTGGCCTCAGATTCTTTACATTTCCAGGAGCCATTTTTTATCCTGTAATATTAAATGCACTTACATAAATTATTCAGTTGTTTATTGAAAAAGATAAAATTAGACATTGATAATGCATATTTCATGTATTACATAGAAAATGCAGTTAAAGGAATGGAGGCTTAGTATGAAATGAAGGACAAAGATATTAATTATTGCTTAGACATATATTGAGAGTGCTTTGGATTTCCACTTCTATTAAAAAAGAAAGAAATAGCAAATCCCCATAAAAAATAAACATTTTCAAAGAAGATAAATGATGAGCGCAATGTGATTATATATACAATAAACATTAGGTGTATCATAACCACAAGTAAAATATTATATTGGTGGGACATAGAATTATGTGTGAAAAAGGTATATTTCGCTGAATTTTTATATTAAAAAAAAGGTGAAATCTACAATGAATTACATAAAACATATATGCACAACAGATTGAAGTACCTGAAGAAGATCCTCCTCCCTTGCAGCAATATCAACATACAATACAATATTATACATAATATGTGATTACAAAAATTCAACTAAATTAGAAAAATGGTTATAAGGGAGGGAGGTCATCCCATGTTGAAGCATCATAATATTTTGCTCAAAATTCCGGTATATATATGCACAGAAAATGGCTTATACAAGGGGATAAATCATTTTAAACTTAATAACAGTTTGATTATTTCCTCCCATGTACTACATTTTGAGTTCTTATCAGTACGAGTACCATATAAATCATATCTATTATATAATGAGAGATATTAAAAAGATTTCATAGTATTCCAAAATGTGCTCTTATAATCACCAAGAAAAAAAAATCCATTTATTTCCAACAAAATCATATCCATGAAGGTAAAGCAACATAACTAAATTAGTTGATTACGTCCAACGAAACTTCAATACAATAAAAATCAAACATAAAACACAAATTATATCTAAGTTTATCCAATACAAATACTCAATATTCGACCAAACAGAAAGATTTAAAAAGGAATTAATGATTAAAGATAACATGAATGATGAACATATAAGACATTATATCAATTTTAGAGATTGATTTTTTTTCTACATCATGTTATTTAGATTGAAACTTTTCGTGCGAAATTATCACTATCTTAATCAAATTAAACGTGCACTACCTACTACGATACAAACAAATATAAAGTCAATAATTTCGATAATGCTTTCAACAAACTCTACCAATAGAACATTACCAAGGGTAGTGCTGGCGACCAAAGAAGACAAACAAAATTGTCTGAGACACAATTTCAGCGAAGAAAAAAGAATGGTGCGAAAGAATGAATTATTGTAAACCTAAACATGTTAGATATAAATATTTACATCAGTTGAATTTTCACTTCCCGCAATTTTAAAAATTTTAACCCGCCCATAATTTTGCCTAAATTAAATTGGTACAACCTAAAATTTGTAACCCTTTCTCTAAAATATATTTTTATTTAATAATTACTTATAGAAAGTCCTACTTTCCATTCTTTTATCATCATAATTTTTAATTACATATTTTTAGCAAAAATTAAAAGGGGCAAATATGTTAATTTCAAACTTAATTCGTGATCTATTGACAAACAGGAAAATATATGGTTAATATTAAATTATAATAACAAATTTACCTTCATTTACATTTTATTGCATTGGTTTGGATGGAGGAACCAAATCTTTACAAGATAATCCTCAATTCTTGACTAGAACATCCCCAACTTTTCCTTATAACAATGATGTATTACTTCCTTGAATTGGAATGTCGAAATGCGGTGGTTTCTGAAGCCCAGTGAAATAGAGTTTTCTCCACTAGCATTAGTTTATTGAATCATGACGCAGACGGTTGTTGAGTTTCTGTTTTAACAAATGAGTAAAGGGGGCTATGTGAGAATTAATTCCAAATGGCAATGAGACACAGGTAACTAGGTGGTGTATTGTAGTATTAGATTAATTGTTTTAAATTTTAAGGAATAATTCTAATAAAATATTTATTAGTTAAATTATTATTAAAAGAAAACGAATAAATAAATTTATTAAAATAATAATAGAATTATAATGAAATAAATAAAAAATCAAGTACAAATATCTAATGTTAATAACACTTTTATTCGGTGTGTTTTATTAAAATTTAAAATAGCATAATAAATTTAGTGAGTCAATAAAAATATTTTTATTGGATTTAGTATGATGTGAGTACAAAATATTTTAGTTGAATAATATGGAGTATGTTTTTATTCGTGTGAAACCGTCAAGACAATAAAATGTGATAACTTTTTATAATGAAAAGCTATATTCTATTAATAA
Source organism: Pogostemon cablin (assembly GCA_023678885.1). NCBI lineage: Eukaryota > Viridiplantae > Streptophyta > Magnoliopsida > Lamiales > Lamiaceae > Pogostemon > Pogostemon cablin. Next base: position 21,965,932 of record CM042989.1, on the reverse strand, counting down.
AAATGGGTAATGCTATTTTATGAACAATACATAGTATAAATAAAAATTAATAATATTTTATAGCGAAAGTGATAACGTTTTATAGCGAAAGTGATAATTATTTTATAAAATGTAAAATGGTCTAACATGAGATGGTCTCACGCAAGACTTACTCATAAATATATTACTCTATTATGACAAAGTCTCTTATGAAATTGTACTCATGTGAGACATATTATATTATAATTATTATATAGTTAAATTATGTTTATTGTTAATTAAAAGAATGTCTTACTGAAGTATAATGAATGATAAATTAAAATATATTTTTTTATCACAAACCAAGGGAAACTTGCTTGTGACACGGGTATATATAAGATAGATTGTATTGCAGGTCGGCCATTTATTAATATATGATTCTTAGAAATTATGTGTAATTAATTATACCATAACACTAAAAATTATATTTTAATACATTATTCATTACATTTTAACTATAGACATACTTTATACATTATTCATTATTATATAATATAATAATAATACTTTATATGTATAATAATTACAATATTTCCTATGAGTTTCTCATGGGATGTATATACGTAATATGTGTCGATCAATTATTAAAGTATAAGTCGATACATTATTAAAATATGTTTATTAAATAGGTAAAATATAATCTTTAGTAATTAAAATATATTTATAATGAATTATATTATGATATCCTACAATTATACTTTAATACATTATTCATTATACTTAGAAAAGAAATATTTCAACTACCAATAAACATGATGTACCTATATAAAAATTATTCCTTCCGTCTCATCTCAAATGTGACACTTTCTATTTTGGGCTGTCCCACAAAAATTTGTACATTTCCATAAAAATCAAAAAGTAAAAAACAACCACACTTCCCCCATACACTTTATTTAAAAAAAACCATCTCTACCTAACATATTTTATCTTTTATTTATTACAAAAAAAATATCATTATACCCCTAAAAGTTATCACTTCCTTAATCTCCGTTCCACAATTGGGGTGCAATCTTTTGTGGGACAGAGGAAGTATACTTTAATGGGTCGCATTACTCATCATCTCACATAGGTATCTATCATGAGAGACTTTGTCTTTTGACTTAAAAGTTGAATAATTTTTTTTTTAATTTTAAATTTTAATAGTTTAAAGTTGTTATATAATGTAATTAATTTTTAACAGTTTAATTCGTCAATTAGTATAAAATTTTAATTTATTTCTTTTTAATTAAAAATTGTCTATTTATATGAATTACGTACATGCTCAATATAACTACTAATTTAATTAAAATATATATTTATCCGAAATTCATTAACACTAAACATATTTATTGTTTTATGAATGTAATGAATGTCGTACTTAATTAAAATTTATTTAAAATATCCAATTGGATCAAAATTCTATACAACAAATTTTCTTCACGCGGTCAAGAATGGATTTCTTAATAAGTTAAACTAAATCATTAAGGAAAAGTAAATACTTAAGGTTATCTTCTAATCTTCCCGCCTTATTAATGGAAAAAAAAAAAGTTGAGATTGATTTTTCCACTTGCGAGCCATATTTTCCCGCGATACGTATTTCTCCTATATTCAAGTAGTGATTTTAGGATATATCTTCTGATATTTGAAGTTGGTGCTACAGAAGCATATTTACACACATTCTGTATCGGATTCATATTAAACTGTGGCCATTGAAAATCTTCTCCTCCAAAAATATTGTACGATCCTTTTCGTTATTGGAATATCAAAACGTTCAATATTTGAAGAACTCTCTATCAGGTTAATTGTCCATTAATCATTTCCTCTATAATGTAACCCCCCACCCCACCCACCCCATTTTTTAATTCTCCATTATTATTGAAAGGCCCATTTGTGATTTTTCAACTGGATGATTATGTTGGGATAAGGCAGATCCTCATTCATTCCTAAGGAACAAACAAAGAAGAACATAAAAAGCACAACACAAGAATTTACGTGGAAAACTCCAAAGCCAGAGAAAAATCACGGACCGAGAAAATACCACTATGTGAAAAATTTTTACAATCACACAGAATTTCTCTCTCCCGACCCCAATCCCTACACCCTTACAAATCTTTGACTAATTCTCACCTTTCTTCCCATTCTCACAACCGAGAATCAAAGAAAGGAATTTTAACTAAAATCAAATACAAAGATTAAAGTGTACTTGATTGGTGCACTAAATATTGAGGCTATGGGTCTCCTTATATAGCCTAAGGAGCCCCTCTCCCTTTTCTCTCACACCCGATGTGTGATAGAAAAACACCCTCCTTTCATTTGACAAAATTCCAACAATCTCCACCTTGTCAAATAAAATAAGACTCATTGTCTTTACCGACAATCATTCTCAACCCGAGAATCCTACTTCACCATATGAGTAGACCACTTAGAATAAACCATTCTAAGAATTTTCTTCGGCACATATCGAAAACACCTGCTGATATTTATGGTGCTACTTCCAGCTCTTGGCTACCCCTGGAAGTCCATCAGCCATCGATATACATCCACCACACACCCTACATCACCTGCCAAGTCAATGTCCGTGTGCAAACTTGTGGACCAGCTAATATTATTACATCCTTTTCCATGACAACTGAACATGTCATTAAGGATCCCCAATAATATTAACTCAATATTCAGAGTTGTTGCCGCACCAGCTCCTCCTTGACCAGAAACGCCATCATTGCTCCACCGTAAGCAATTACCGTGCCATTGCTCCACCGCAATTACCGCACCATTGCTTCACCTTGAGTAAAACCCGTCTGTACCGACATGACGTCGCTGCATTTTTCCGCCGAGCTACACCAGGTTTGTCCCGAACCCTTTTCCTACTGAAAGTGTCCTTACTTGAAGCCGACTCTAACCTCCGGAATAAACGATGCTTTCCCCACTTGTCGATTGACTCCACGCCATTCTTTATCGATCTAGCGCCACCCGATACCAAGTACCACATCGCCATCTTCTCCTTTGAATCGTTGCTTCCCAACGCCACCAGTCATTATCGGAAAACCTGTTCCTTTCAAACCTCCTTGAGCCGACATCCATGGAAAACCCAATGCCGCTGTTAAGCCAACTCCACCACCAGGAGTCCCAGCAATTCACATTGCTGCAGGTCCAAAAACTCCGCCACTGCTGACCTACAAATCCTACCCCTTGCCACGCCACTGTCGCCACAGTCCGACGCACTTCACCGCAAGAAAGGAGATGCCACCGCATCCGGCTGTTCTTCTGACCCCCTTGTGCCACTAACTTTTTTCCACTTCTTTCATGCCACCCTTAGCCTAATGAATAACCCTCTTCCTCTTATAAAGTCTTTTCTGATGTGGAAGGTCAGACTTTGCTGCAACCACAGAGCATACTAAGAACTTTATAAGCACCCGAACCGGGCTCTGATACCACTTGTTGGGATAAGGCAGATCCCAATTCATTCCTAAGGGACAAACAAAGAAGAACATAAAAAGCACAACACAAGAATTTACGTGAAAAACTCCAAAACCGGGGAAAAACCACGGACCGAAAAAATACCACTATGTGAAAATTTTTTACAATCACATAGAATTTCTCTCTCCCGACCCCAATCCCTACACCCTTACAAATCTTTGACTAATTCTCACCTTTCTTCCCATTCTCACAACCGAGAATCAAAGAAAGGAATTTTAACTAGAATCAAATACAAAGATTAAAGTGTACTTGATTGGTGCACTAAATATTGAGGCTAGGGGCCTCCTTATATAGCCTAAGGAGCCCCTCTCCCTTTTCTCTCCCACCCGATGTGGGATAGAAAAACACCCTCCTTTCATTTGACAAAATTCCAACAGATTACGTATTGTAGATTCTAGAAAATTCGATGTGTTTTGATCATTGTGAATTGTAGTGCGTTTGTTGTTCGTGTACCCCTCTCCGTGCGGGGTGCCCGCCCTTTTCACGCAATCCTGCTTCTCTCGCCCCAGTTTCAAGGGGCTGGAATAGCGGCAAAGCCCTTTCTTTCTTTTCTTTCTTTTTATACCTTTAACAAACTTGATTCTTCTTCTTGGTTAAAGACCTGTTATTATTTGAAGTACATTATTCTTAGTGATTTGAGGTTGATCGTTTCTGGTAAACATTATTTGTTCTCTTGCACTTTGGAGAAATGTTTTTGTGATAAACTTTATTATGTTTGCACAATATTTAATTTTAAACTAAGGATAAAAGGGTTAAATTCATGGCGAGTCTTATTATGATAGTTGTCTACTTAGTATGTCTCGGTCCTTGAATTTTAAAATTTTCCTATTGCAAAGTAGCTAGCTAGATGAAAAGATCATAAAACAAGGTTTACGAACATGAAAGGCTTTCTAATAATGTACTAGTTGCGCCACAATTATTCTCTACTGTTTTTTTTTTAATTGCACAACTTGAGCAGAAACTCTAACTGTTTTTGGCACTTGGTTACACTTTAAAATTATCATATATAGCATACTGTAGGAATACTATTTTTTTAACTTTGAAATTCTTTCTGGGAACTAGATATGTAGTAATGCCAAATAATGTATCATCTGCACAATAAATATCCTCCAATAAAAGCAGTTTATGTTTTCAAGGTAACTGACTTGAGTTGGAATTCTGACTATTTATAGGAGTCTGCCACACTTCATTTGTAGCATTCTGTCAAACTTTTAAGGCTTTCTTAAAATGCATCATTTGAGTATAAAATATAAATATTTGTAGAAGTCTGTCAAACTTTGCGTAAATGTCAATGGTGCATTGTATTATGCTTTAATATGTTTTTCTTTCGCTCTTATATGCCATATTTCGAGCCACAAAGTTAGCCAAATTATATGTTAATTATTTTAAATTTGAAACTCATAGGTGGATTTCAAAATGGACAAGACTTGGATGCGTGATATAAAGTGGTCCAAAAGTTATCTTGATGGAGTAGAAAATTTTATGAATTTTGTTAGAACGCAAATGGGTCGTGAGTGTGAGATACGATGTCCCTGCAAAGATTGTTTGAACCTAAAAATAAGGGATCAGAACACAGTAAAAGTTCATATTATGGAGCGGGGCATAGATACAGGCTATCTTACATGGTTTTATCATGGTGAATCTATTTTGAATGAAGAGAGAGTAAGGAACGACGCCAATTCGAGGGAAGAAATGAACGATGAAGAAGACGATGGTCTTAATGAAATGTTATTTGATCTTGATGAACAATACTATCAAGAAAAGAGCGATGATATATCAACGGATGATAATGACAATACACATGATCTTCCTACATATCTAGAGGCATTCATGACAGATGCTCAAAAAGAATTATACCCTGGATGCAAAAATATTTCAAAGATGTCTTTCATTATCAAATTGCTTCATTGAAAAGTGTATAATAAGTTGAGTAATAAAGTCATTGATATGATCTTGGGTCCATTGAAGTTAGCTCTTCCGAATGGTGATACACTTCCTAGCTCTTGCTATGAAGGTAAAAAATATCTGCAGGATTTGGGGTTGGGATATGAATGCAGGCAAAAATTCGTGTGCACCCGGCGCACGAATCACATTCCGTGCGCCTTTAGAATTTTGTGTTAAATTGTATACCCTTTAGTATACAGATGTGTACCCTTTATTTTCTAAAGAAAATTATTGCATGTATCTGGGCGCATGAATAACACTCCGTGCGCCTTTAGAATTTTGTGTTAAATTGTATACCCTTTAGTATAAAAATGTGTACCCTTTATTTTCTAAAGAAAAAATATTAATAAAAAGTGTAGATCCTTTAGAACAAAATGGTGTACCTTTTATTAATTAAAGTGTACACCATTTAGACCAAAGCAATGTACCCTTACCTATAATATTAAATTTCTAAAGGCGCACGGAATGTATTCCCGTGCGCCCGGGCGCACGCAAGCCTCACTCATGAATGTATCCATGCATGTAAGTATGATTGTGCCTTATTTTGGAAAGAAAATAAAGAACTAGAGGCTTGTCCCATTTGTGGTACTTCTCGATGGAAAATCAATGATGGTATAGGGAAGAAGATACCACAAAAGGTATTGACGTATTTTCCTTTGAAACCTAGACTTCAACGTCTTTTCATGTCCTCAAAAACTTCTAAAAGGATGGTGTGGCATAAAGAAAAACGTATTGATGATGATGATTGGATTAGTCATCCAGCTGATGGTATAGCATGGAAAGAATTTAACAAGGAGTTTGATTGGTTTTATAAGGATCCTAGAAATGTTAGACTAGCCTTAGCTGCTGATGGATTTAATCCATTTGGAAACATGAGCACCACTTATAGCATGTGGCCAGTTATTTTAACCCCTATAAATCTTCCTCCTTGGGATTGCATGAAACAACCATTCCTCATGTTCTCTTTACTCATCCCATGGAAAAAGTTACCAGGGAAAGACATAGATGTGTTTTTGCAACCCTTGATTGAAGAACTAATTGAACTATGGGATAAAGATGCTGAAACCTTTGACATTTGTGATGGACAGAATTTTCAAATGCATGCTGCTGTCCTATGGACAATAAATAATTTTCCAGCATGTGGTGACTTATCTGGATGGGTTACTAAAGGATACTTAGCTTGTCCGATTTGTAACGAGTTGCCATGTTCTGAAAGACTAAGGAGCAAGTTGTGTTATATGAAACATAGGCGTTATCTATTGAAAAAACATCCATGGAGGAAAAGTAGAAAGTTTAATGGTAAAAAAGAACTCGGAGAACCACATAAAGAATTAAATGGAGACGATATACTGAGACAGTTGGAGAAAGTTCAAGGTCAAACACCAGGGAAAAAAACAAAAAGAAGAGAAAACGCTTGCCTGAGGAGTTGAACTGGAGTAGGCGTAGCATTCTCTTTAAGCTGCCATATTGGAGTCGGTTGAAGTTAAGACACAATTTAGATGTAATACATATTGAAAAGAACATTTGTGAAAGTATCTTAAATACTTTGATGGATGTAGATGGGAAAACCAAAGACACAGTTAAGGAAAGAGAGGATTTGAAAGACATGAAAATTCGTAAGGAGTTGCAAATGATTGAGAGAAATGATGGAAAACGTGTTATGCCTGCAGCATGTTACGTTATGCAAAAGAAAGAAAAACATGACTTTTGTGAGTTTTTGAGATCCATTAAATTTCCAGATTGCTATGCTTCTAATATCTCTCGTTGTGTTGATGAGAATGATCAAAAGGTATCTGGACTTAAAAGTCATGACTGCCATATACTATTACAACGGATACTTCCAGTGGTATACGTGGATCCTTAAATGAGGATGTAACCAATGCACTATCTGAGTTAGGTCACTTTTTCAACGTTTATATTGCAAGAAATTGAAGATGTCTGAATTGGAAAAAATGCAAGATGATATCTGCTTGATTTTGTGTAAACTCGAACAAATTTGTCCTCTTGCCTTTTTCGACGTGATGGTTCATTTGTGCATTCATTTACCAAGAGAAGCTATTCTTGGTAGACCGGTTCAATTTAGATGGATGTATCCAATTGAAAGATTGTATTTGATTATTTTAGTAAGTTGTACATTTTATTAACACATTTACTTATTAATGACATGTTAACTTAGTTTTGTTCAGATCTTTATGTGACTTAAAACAAAGTGTGCGCAATAAAGCTCGACCGGAAGGGTCTGTCGCAGAAGCATACATTGTCAAAGAGTGTTTAACTTTTTGCTCAATGTACTTGAAGGGCATTGAGACCAAATTTAATCATGATGATCAGAATAATGATATTAGAATTGATGATAGCATTTGCATCTTCACCCAAAATTGTCGTGACTTTCGAGCTACAAGATATGTTGAGTTATTAGAGGAAGAGTTCAATGAAATACAATGGTTTGTTTATCAAAAATGCGAAGAGGTTGAAGCATATATGGAGTAAGCTCTCAAACATATGCGTATAAATATATATTTATAAAAACTCACTACAATATTTATTATATATTAAAATTTTATTTCATTATTTTTGTAGGAGGCACAAGCAAGAGCTTCTCTTGAGAGGTTGTGAAAACAGAGATCAAGAACACAAAATATTGTTTCCCACCTGGTTTAAGAAACAAGTAATAAATCGATTTCTCAATTTGTTAATTACAATTAGAAAATATTAATATCATGAAATTGACTTTTGATGTTCTCTTTCCTAGATGTCTCAATTGTACCATGATGAACCTTTTGAAGTAAATGAGTCCCTATATTCTCTAGCGTGTGCTCCTAATAGGTGCGTAAGAAAGTACACTAGATGCATTGTGAACGGAGTGAAATTTCTTACTAAAGAGCGTGATAATCGTCTTGAGACTCAAAATAGTGGAATTATTGTAGAAGGGAACCATGGATCTGATAACATTGAATTTTATGGAGTTCTGACAGATATTATTAGGCTAGATTTTGTGAAGGATAAACACCTTACCTTATTCAAATGCGAATGGTTTGACATAGGGTCAAAAAAGAAACCAATGATAAAAAAAGAAGGAAATATAACTAGTGTTAATGTATCTGGAAAGTGGTATGAGAATGATCCATTTATACTTGCTGATCAAGCGAGACAGGTTTTCTACATTAATGATCCCAAACTAGGAGCTGATTGACGAGTAGTGCAACAATTCAACCATAGGCATATATATGATGTTGATAAAATGCACGATGAAGAAATGGATAATGAGGATCTTCCGTTGGTAGAAGATGAAGTATATCAAGAGAATGATATGAATGATTCATTTGAGTTGGAATTCGTGAAATTTCTTCATTAAGAAATAAACTCGAGGATGCGGAGAATTTGATAATTTCAAGGGAAGATTTTGGGGAAGTAAACTTAGATAATTCTGATATGGATAAGATGGATGACACTTCTACCAATGGAAGTAGTAGTGAAGATGATTTCCAGTCAAATATTGGCTTTGTCGATGAGAGTGATGATGACAACTCTGTTTTCTGAAAGGAACACATTAAATTTTATGTAAGAGAATTTGTTTAATTTTAATTTTTGATATTTTGCTTTAATTCCGATTCCCCTTCATGATTTCTACATATTGGTCTTGTAATTGTATTATGATCCGCACAAATACGAAACATTGTGTCATTAGTTGTTTTGTTATGTCTTAGCTGGTGAAGAGCTAACACCCTAATGGAGTATTTTCAATGCAGGTTGTGGTGGATCCTCATTCTACATAGATCAAGTTAATGAAATTCGTTAGAGGTAATATATTTGAAAGTGCCAGAGGTAGTCATTCTATTTTGTTTTGGTTAGGTCCTGGGATATACCAAGGTTTTGGTTTCTAAAAGATGAAAATTAAACACAACATGATACTATGCTTATGTTTTCTTGATTATTTTTTGTGAATAGCTTTAAGTTATGATGTGTTAATTAAAAAGAATTGCTTGTTTCATAGTAGATATGGAATGCAGATTTTATTTGTAAGGGATACTGGAGAAACATTGCTTAAAGACTTGGTTATAGGGCTGCGAATCTCTTGAAAACATGTTAGTGAAGAATTTGTATTTTAAACTTTTTGCAATATGAATATTAAGATTTTTATTGAGGGATGCATTGGTTTTAGTTGTGTATATATATCATAGTTGGTTTTATAGAATTAAGTGATTGATGAATGAAAAATACTTGTGATTATGCATTCAGACTTGAAAAATGGTTGCTTAAGCAGTTTGAATTAGGAAGTCGAGAAAGAGTGGTGATGGTAAAATAGCCTATGTAACAAATAATGAGGGCTAAATTATTCACTTATCTTTTACAAGGAAACTTAGATTTGAATATTAATTTGAAGGTTTATAGAATTCAATTTGCGTTTTCCTTATTTGTGTAGTATCTGAGTTTAAAGATTCTCCTATTGTGATTACCTTTTTTTAGGTATTTTTCATACAATGATTGGATTAATGAAAGATTATTATTCCTAGCTCTATTCAGCAAAACAATGATTTTTCTTAATTGCACAATTATGGTTAATTATTTTAATTTTAAAAATTATTTATTAAAGAAAAAAATTGAAGCATTTTAGATATTTAGCACAAACATAAATCTTAATGATATATTACAAATGACTTATGTGATCTACCCCCTCGGTCCTGCCATAGTAGAGTAGGCACGACTTCTTTTCGGTGCACTAGTTATGATATTGTTGCTTTTTTCAGTTGTTTGGCTATTAGTGTTGTATTTTTTTGGTTATTCTTAATCTTTCTTGCTGGTTTTGTGATTTAGGTAGTTGTTTTTACTGGTACCTTGCTGGTTTTGTGTTTTCTTCGCTGTTATACAGGTTTTGGTTCTATTTTTTCTGCTGGTAGAGCTCTATTTTGGTTCAGCTATGTTTTGCTTATTTTTCGTTTTGTTGTGTGCTATGGCATCCTTTGTTGAGCTTCTCAAGACTTGGACTTCATTGTTTATGTAGGCTGGACAGCCAAGGGCAGTTCCCTTGCACCAGCTATTTTTGCAGCAGAATTGTAGTAGGATGGAGTCACATTTAGCTTGCTATGGGCTTCAAAATGCTTCTGCTTGTTTCGTTTCCTGGAGAGCAAGAATGTCACGAGCATACTTGGATTGGCTAAGGAAGAGGCCCGATGATGGATATGTGACCTCAAGACCAAGAAAATAACCAAGCTTGCCAAGATCCTTTATGGCGAATTCCTTTCGGATGCGATCAATAAGAAAGCGAATAGCAACATCATTATTTCCCGTCAAAACAATGTCATCTACGTAGACAAGTAGATACATACAGGTGGTACCCTTCTTGAGCACGAAGAGGGACGTGTCGGCACTGCTGCAACTGAAACCCAAAATAAGTAGGAACGTCCGAAAGCGCTGGTACCAAGCCAGCGGAGCCTGGCGAAGCCCGTACAAGGCCTTTTTAAGCTTACAGACGTAGTCAGGATGAAGAGCATCAATATAACCCGGTGGCTGTTCCATGAAAACAGACTGAGTTAAATGACCATTCAAGAAAGCATTCTTGACGTCAAGTTGATGCAAGGGCCAGGAGCGCATAACTGCAAGCGATAAGATGACACGAACTGTAGATGCTTTAACAACCGGACTGAAAGTGTGAGTAAAGTCAAACCCAGGAAGTTGGCTAAAACCTTGTGCAACCAAACGAGCTTTGTATCTATCGATGCTGCCGTCAGCGAGAAATTTAATGCGATAAACCGATTTGGAGCCAACAACATTGGCATTGGACGGCCGAGGAACAAGCTCCCAGGTTGAGTTAGAACGAAGAGCATCCATTTCTTCATCCATGGCAGAGACCCAAAGGGGAGGCTTCATGGCAGATTTTATCCCTTTAGGTTCAGAGACTGCTGTGAGAGCAGAGTATAGCGAGTTTGCCTGCAATAAAGCAACGTCCGCCGGATAACGTTGAATGGGTTTAAAAATACCAGACTGGGCTCATGTGCGCATATGATGAGTTGGTTGAGCCAAACGCTGAGCAGTTGGTGCAGGCGGTATATTCAAAGCAGGCGGCGGACTAGGTGGAGGCAAAGTAGCCGGACCCGGTGCAGGGTCCGATTCCGGCGCAGGTAGAGCTCTAAGTTCCTCATCGTTGCAAAGATGATAAGGCAAAGTGGCTGAGGTCTCCGAGACTTGCGGGGTGCAAGATGGCATCGAGTGTCGAGCAACAGGAGACAGAACAGGATCTCGAAACTCAGATATGTCAAGTTCAGAAGCTGCTCTCGGTGAAGATGTTGAAGCATACGGAAAACTGAGCTCATCAAAGATAGCATGCCGGCTGATGTAGACACGAGAAGTAGAAATATCAAGACACCTGTAGCCCTTGTGCTGCGTGCTGTAGCCAAGAAAGACACATGCTGAACTTCTTGGGATTTGTAGTGTAATCCCTGAGACATGGATAAACACAACATCCAAAGACATGGAACACATCATAAGCTGGAGGGCGTCTATATACTAGTTCAAAAGGCGACTTCTGACCCAACAGAACAGATGGAAGTCTGTTGATAGTGAACACTGCACAACTGAAAGCCTCCACCCAGAAATGCATTGGAACAGATGAATGAAATAAGAGAGCCAAGCCTGTTTCAGTAATGTGGCGGTGCTCGCGCTCAACACGACCATTCTGAGCCGATGTGTAAGGACAAGACATGATATGATGAATCCCACAAGTGGAAAAATGAGATTGTAAACGATTATTAGTGAACTCAGTTCATCCGTCACTCTGAAATTGCTTTATTTTAGTAGATAGTTGGTTTTCCACAAAAGACTGAAAACGAACAAACACATCAAAGAATTCTGACTTTGCTTTAAGTGGATAAAACCAAGTAAACCGGCTGTAATCATCAATAAAGATAGCATAGTAGCGAAAACCGGACTCAGACATAACGGGAGAAGGACCCCAAAGATCACAGTGCACTAAATCAAGTAATGAAGCAGCACGTTTATCATTCATATTAAAAGGTAATCGCTTGCTTTTTGCTAATTGACAAGAGCGACATAAGGTTGGAGAAGGCAATAATGAAGTAACAGAAACAACGCCAAGTTTATTCAACTGAGAAACCACAGAATGAGAAACATGACCAAGTCTATTATGCCACAAATCAAAAGAAGCATGAAGCTTTTTATTCCTTGTAACAGCAGTAAAGGCAGCAGTGGGCGAATCAAGCACATAAAGCCCACCTTCAAGCTTTCCTGTAGCGAGCAGCTTGCTCGTGTCTTTGTTCTGAATAAGAAACCGATAATGATCAAACAAGACACGCACAGGATAATCATGAGTCAGTTTACTGATAGATAGCAGATTTTTAGTGAGCCCCGGGACAACAAAAACACCTTGCAAAGTTAAATCACTAGTGATAGATAAAGACCCAATATGAGATATGGATAGAGTCGCACCATTACCAACTTGTACAGAATCAGACCCTGAGTAGGGTGATGCAGAGTGAAGGTGATCAACATCTGACGCCATATGAGTCGAAGCACCCATGTCTAGAAACAAATCTGAGATGTCAGATGAGATAGAGTAGCCCGCCGAGAGGGCCTCAGCAAGATTAGCAGTTGAGGCCTGACGAGAAGGTCGGTCAAAGTCACGATCAAAGCGACGTGGACAATCGAAGGCCTGATGATCCGATTCTTGACGGCAGAGCTGACAATAAGAAAGCCGGTTTCCAGTGTTACGACTACGGCCACGCCCGCGGTGCTGGAAAGGCGAAGAAGAACCACCAGTATTGCTGCCTTGCCCGCGCTGATGATGGACGACGTTGAATGCCGGCTGGACGACGGAGGCCTCTTCCACGGTCTTCTAAAATAGTTCGTGGGTTTGAGCACGGACCAACAAGGTCTGGAAGTCCAGCAGTGGGTCCTGGGCCAATTGGGCAGCGGTGAAATTGGAGAAAGAAGAGCCGAGGCCCCTCAAAAACCAATGTGATTTGTCGGAGTCATCAATCGATCTCCCGATGGCAGCAAGTTGATCACAGATCGACTTGTAGTGGCGGCCGTACTCGGAGACGGACTGCGAGCCACGCTTCAAAGAGATGAGATCGTCCTTAAGGCTCAATTCTCGAGCCTTAGAGCCGTGACGATAGGCTGATTCTAGGGCTTGCCAGACGTCTCTGGCAGAGTTGCAGCCGATCACAATAGCCATGGATTCCTCTGTCAGTGTAGAGACAAGAAATAATTTCAGTGTTTGATCACGAGCGTACCATGAAGCATACGCTGGGTTAGCCACCGTCACATCCTCCTCAGTGGTAACCGTCGCCGAAGGAACGGGGCTGGAACCATCAACAAGGGTCATGAAATTCTGACTCGTGAGGAGAGGATGAATCTGAGCATGCCACAATAAATAATTTGAAGAGGTAAGTTTGATGGTGATCATGTGAATCATGGTGGAGAGAGGGAGGGTAGGAGTTGCCGGTGTGGTAGCCATGGCAGACAAGGAAGAAGACGGCAACGCAACGAAGAGGAAGATGGTAGCGCAAGGTTTCAGATCGTAAAGGCTGATACCATGTGAAGAAATATTCTTCCTTTTGTTGAATCAAGCACATAAAGATTACAGATACATATATACAAGAGATTAAGCGTAATTAACGGATCTAAATTATTTACAATAATACTAAGTATCCTGTCTATAATTATCTACATAGGCTATGTACTATACTCATTGTTTGCTCTTTCCTACTTGGAGTGCAGACTTTTTTTTTCTATTGTCAGCATGATGTCTTATTTCATTTTTTTGCTTTGTTATGCTATTTTTTTAAAGGATGCAGGCTACATATGATCAGTTGTAGTATTTTGTTGGTATATTCTGCCAAGATAAACTTATTTTTTTTCTTGTTAATGAATGGTTAAAAAGACTATAGTATAAGGAGTGGAAAGATTCAGAAAAAGTACATTGGTGGAATTCAATCACTCTATTCAAAAACGCTGATGTGTTCTGTCCACATGATGGGTCAGAGATTGAAAGTGACGTATAAACTGTTAATCACTTGACACATTTAATTACAACCCCAATGGAGTATTTAATTAATTCCCATTTCTTTAAATTCTTCCTAAAAAATAATTATTATGTATTGTGGGTTCTTTTAATTTCTAATTTCATATATTAAAGAGTGATCGATAAATTAGAGAATTTTAAGAGTAATTTTTTAATTAAAAGAGTAATAATTTATCTCTCCAAAGAGTAATATTTTATATACTAAAATTTATTTGGTAATATCATGGTTTAAGTGTGAACTCGTTTTGTCTCTATTTATTTATATATATCTTTAATATAAGGTATGTGATTTTTTTTAATTTTAAATTATACTTCTTTGGATGAATTCGTGTATTAATTTTATATTTGAATTATTTTAACTGTCAATTTTAAATTTTAATTGGTTTAGTATGGTTTTATATATTTTTTAATTTAATTTGTTTTTAGCTGATTTTATTATAATTTATTTTGATTTATACATATATTAAATTAAATTCTTTTGAATTTTTTCTTCAATTATAAAATTGATGGAGCATATTCTAAATTTTTATTAATTTATTTTATATTTTTTAAAAACAAATTAATATAAAAGTTTTTATTGGTTTATATTTTGTTTTTGTTTTGTTTTTTTATATTTTTCAATATATATATACATATTTTCGTTAAAAAAGTTTTAAAGTTTTAAAAAAATTTTGTTTCTCCTTTTATTATTTTGTCATAAAATTTTTAATTATTATTGATTAATTGAAACATGTTAAACCTATTTTTAATTTTATTTGATTA
This sequence comes from Pogostemon cablin, assembly GCA_023678885.1. Taxonomy (NCBI): domain Eukaryota; kingdom Viridiplantae; phylum Streptophyta; class Magnoliopsida; order Lamiales; family Lamiaceae; genus Pogostemon; species Pogostemon cablin. The sequence continues at coordinate 21,950,712 of CM042989.1, read as the reverse complement.
TTTTATTAATTTTATATATTATTTTAATTAATTTTGTTATAATGTTTTAGTTCTCAAATTATTTATATATATATAAAGTCATGAAAAGTCAATATTTTATTAATATTGGCAATATAATCGTGTCGTCACAAAATTCTGAAAAATTAATGACAAAAGTAGTAACGTCGTAAAAAAACTAGTGTATCACAACATTGAATATCGTCACAAAACACAGTTATTTGTCACTAAAAGAATTCCTTTCAACATTTGAGTATTAAATATTTCAACTTAAAATTTATATGACGTAATTGTTAATTTTGTCATGAAAAACTTAAATTGGTGATGAAAAAAGTTTTTATGGTGACAAAAGAAAAAGCGTCACATATTCTTAGGTTTTAGATGACGAAAATGAATTTCGTAACTTTTAAATAGAAAATGGTGACGAAAAAATGATCGTTACAAAAATTTTCATCATGTAATGTGTTATTTCCTATAGTGTCATATTGACCAAATGATTGCAGACCAAATCGATATAGAGATTTTGGAGCTTCTTGAATTTACTAGCAGGTTGTCATGTTGCAGAAGATGTCGTGCAAGATTAATATGGGGCACCATTCTCATCTTTGTCCAATTGTAGCAGTTTGACCAAATTCTATAGGCTACTTTGTAAGTGAAGAAAATATGTGAAACAATTTCTTCTTCCTCATTACACAATGTACAAAGAGTATCAGTGTTTACCCGTAGTAATCCACGTTTTGAAGACTTATTTTTGTCAGTAGTTTTTGCTTAATGACCTTCCAAACGATAGCTCGTACTCTTGTAGGAGCAAAACTCTTCCATACTTTCCTACAAGCTACGCTTTAAGTGACACCTCTTCTTCAGTTTCTTTTTCCACATCATACTTGTAGGTTAAATTCGTCCAGTCTAACCCATTTGTAGCTCGTGTCCATCTCAAATAATCTTCTTCTTCTTTAATCAAATGATACATGTTTAAACAAAACATAAGATCGTTAAGTGCAAACTTATTTCTCTCCCTTAATTCCCTTTTCCAAATAAGATTCCATCTCCACCCATCTTCCCCCCACACTCCAACATTACTCGAGATTCCTGTTATTCACTCATTCTAAATAATCTAGGAAAACTCTCTATTAACGGACCCTTTCCAACCCACCTATCTGTCCAAAAAAATATTTTATCTCCTCTACCCACTATTTTTCGTAAATCCCCTATTATACCTCTACCCTCTTTTCTCCAAAAAATTCACAAATATCTTTCCACCAATTGGAAACTCGTTTTTCTTTTCGCACTTCATTTCTATCTGATCTCCGATCTTTTCCTACCAAAAAAGGATTTTCTCCATATTTTAATTTAATGACTTTGACCCACAAACTCTCTTGATTATTTACACTCTCCAAACACATTTCCCTAGAAGTGCATGGTTAAAACTATCCAGATTTCTAATTCCCAACTCCCTTTTTTCTTATGTATAACAGACCTTACCCCACCTAACCCATGGAATTTTTTCTTTATCCTCAAAACCCCCCACAAAAACTTACGTTGCACACGGATAATCTCTCTCATCGTTTCTTTGGTATGCAGTAGAAGGATAGGCAATAAGTCAGCATTGCGGAAAGAATAGCCTGAATCAAAGTAATTCGTCCTCCAAAAGAAATATTCTTCCCTGACCATTTTTTCAAGCGACTGCGTATTCTATCAACAATATTTCCCCAAGATGTAGCCTTTCTATAATTAATACCAACATTGATTCCCAAGTAAGAAAAAGGATTTTTACTTACTTCACACCTCAAATAATTAGCCATTGACCGAACAATATCAACATCCATATTGAAATCCCCAAATTCCACATTTGTGGAAATTTACCTTCAAGCCCAAAACTAATTCGAAGTTACGAAGGATATATTTGATTGCAATGACATTTTCCATCTTTCCTAGGCATGAAAAATTGAATCATCAGCATACTGAAGGTGAGACACTTTAATCTTATCTTTGCCCAAACTGACTGCTTCAAGGATTCCATATTCCACAGCCCTTTTTATTAGTAAGCTCAATCCTTTTGCCACTATCAAGAAGAGAAAAGTAGATAATGGATCACTGATTGATCGTTAATAGTTGGGATGACCAATTAAAATAATTTATTGAACCCAAGGGAGGAATGTGTTAGAGTTTAAGCTATCTCAAGTTTATCGTAATTTTATAAGGACGATAGAAAGAGATGGATAGCTTGTAAATAAATGCAATTAAACTAATGAAAGAAAGAAGAATAAAATGAATGCGAAGATAAGTGGGTTCCAAATGATGCAAGGATGAGATTAGCAACAATCATTGCATAGATAATGAAGTATTCATGCAATTAATTCTAATCTCTCATGGACATGGCATATGAGCGATCATTAATTTCACCTAAACTCTCTCTCGAGATGGATAGGATGTAGGCCCTCAATAAGGCTCCCAAAAGCACATATGATCGAGACCAAAGTGAACACCTCCCACTAGGTATTAATTACTCTACGAGTTCCCTAATGAGTTACTAAATCATAGGCACTATTCCCTTTTAAGGTACTAGGAATTCACTAATGGTTTGGGTCCCCTCATCTAATCAACTAATCTCTCGATTAAACAAATCAAATGTTCTATCAAAGGGTTGTAAATCTAGAAGGATATCTTTATCTCATTCTAAATTAATACACATCAAGTGTATGATGAAATTATTCAATGAACTATCCTAAACACATAATTTATTTCTCAATCTAATCACATGCCCAAGACAATTAATCACACAAATCAACCATATAAATCAACCAATTAACTTCAATGATAGAAATAACATAAATGTCCAATTAAGATTAAAATCAAATTACATAAAACCTAAATTATCCAATACCAATCATTAGGGATGAGCATAAAACAGACAAAACTGAAATAACCGACCAAACCGAACTGAACTGATCAATTCGGTTAAGATTTTGAAAAATCAGTTCGGTTTCGGTTTTAGAGTTTGTAAAATCGAAAAAACCAATAACCGAACTGATATTTAATATAACACCCCAAAGCCCATATATATTATAAACATACCCTGGCCCAATATAACATCCCATGGCCCAAATTTGATTTACTTGTGTTAAACCACAAAGATAACTACCATGGCCCATTCCATTCCAAGCGTCTGCACGACGCTGTTACAATTCTAAGGGTCCACGTCTCAGTTTCCTTCTTCCTCTGCTGCTCTCGATTTTCTGTATTGTATCGCAGATATGAGAGAGATTGTGGCCAATGGTATGGAAGATATTGTGGCAAAGGGTAGTTTGAAAGATCCAGCATGAGGTTCGTTTATTTATGGAAGTGATCAGTTGAGATCTGAAAGATTTGGTTAAGAGATATTTTGGGAAGAGATTAGTTGCGAGAGATGGTAAGCAGTTCCATTATGTTTGTTTTGTCTTTTCAAATCAGAAAGATGTATCAGTGTTGTTGAGTGATAGTACGGTTCTAGGTTTGGGAATCAGGTACAAGAATGTGTATTTGGATTTAAAATCAAAGGGGCGTGTTTTTGTTGTACAAGATCTATTTGGATCATCTTTTTGTAATGGCTTCGCCCTCTGCACTGTGATTTTGAATATGCATAGTTCTTCTATTTTATTTTTATTTTTATTAATTATTGTTAAAATTACAATTGAAAAAAGGGCATTAGATTCAGCGTGAAGATGATGCTTAAAGATTTGGAAAAAATCGGTTTCATCGGTTTAAAACCAAATCGAACCGATTTGTTCAGTTCGGTTCCGTCCTTTTCTCACCTTATTCTGTTGTCGGTTCGGTGTTATTTTTTTAGAAGTTTCGGTGTTCGGTTTTGTAATTTTGATTAGGTTCGGTTCGATTTTCAACCGATGCACACCCCTACCAATCATGGAGCTATGCTCACAAAGGAGATTAGTCTATCATAGTTTCAAGCAAAACAAAATAAATTGTCATACGAAATTCTATAAATAAACCCTAAGAAAATTACAAAATAAAATAAAGTCTCCCCTTGAATTTCTTCAAATGAAGTTTCTATCTTCTCTTGCAATCTCAATCCCCTTTGCTTCCTTGATTAAATGGAGTGGATGATGAAAGAGTTTAGTTAAATGGGTGAAATTGGATGATTGGTGAATTGGGGAAAAAGGATGAATTGAAAATTGAAAGGGGGTGAAATCAGCTCTGCCCAATCTGCTCCTCACGGCTGCTGTAGGATGATCCGTGGCCGATCACACACTATTCCAATTCTAATAACCCATGGTCCCACAACCATTAGTTGGCATGTGATTCATGGACTTGGGCTACTCTTATTTTAATCAATAGTGGATTTTCATTATTAAATATAATAATGGAATGAATAACTGATAGCCACATTCCACTCCAACTTTCTAATTTTTGGGCTTGACTAATACTTGGGCCTTATGACATATAGATGGCCACCTCTTACTTCCGAATTGGGCTGGAAAATAAGTAATTGGGCTGCCAATATAGTTGTTGGTTCGCAGCTTTTGTGCTGTAAATTTTCAGCATGCGCACCTTCACCATTTTAGCTCGTATTTGCTCGTTTTAACCCCGAATCGAGCTTCATTTTTTTCCCACGGCTTCGTAACTGAATGTAGAAGCTTATTTTATAGATAAATCCTATAAATTCCACCAAAACTCCACAAAAATTAAGGAATTAAAGAAATTAATCACTAAAAGCAACTATAATTATATAAAAACAAGTTATAAATGAACAGTATTTTCAAGAAATTTCTATTCTCATCAATCACCTTGTCTTAAACCTCTCTCTAAATTAAAGTATCTCAAAGTACTTCCATTTACCAAGACTGAAGAAGAAGCCGTGGTTACACTCTCCATCACCCATTTTCTCCATTTCGGATTGAAATTGAGACCTTCCATCATTTCATCCAAGAAATCCCAGTCAACAAAGTCATACGCCTTAGTAAAATCAACCTTAAATATGATCCTCTTAAGCTTTTTCTTTTTTGCCTCATCAATCAATTCATTAAGAACAACAATCCCATCCAAGATTTGTCTACCCCTCATAAAGGCATATTGGTTTTAAAAAATAACTTCATCAAGCACACATCTGATACGGCTAGCCAATGTCTTTGCGATGATTTTATATATACCTCCGATCAAGGATATTGGTCTATAGTCATCTAAAGACAAGCTGTTTTTCTTTTTAGGAATGAGGACGATGAAAGAGGAATTTAATCCACTGACAATCTTACCTTTGTTATAGAATTCATTCATCATTTGCATCAATTCTGTTTTCATATTATCCCAATTATCTTTGAAGAAAGCAAAAGTAAACCCATCTGGTCTAGGGCTCATACTTGATTCACACGACCAGATTGCTTGTTTCACTTCATCTTCAGAAAATTAAGCCACTAGCACTTTATTTTCACAATCTGATATTATTTTCTGAAAAAATGTCACTTGGAATATGTGGCCGAATAATCTTAAGGGCCTAAAATTAATTGTTGAAATGAAGGAAAACACTCTTTTTTACCTCTTTTACTGAATTCATCCACAAATTGTTCACCATGATTCCATCTATACCCAAAACTTTAACCTTTCTGTTGATCCATCCATGGAAGAATCGTGAATTTACATCCCCATCTGTTAACCACTTCACCTTAGCCTTTTGAGCTAGGAAGTTATTCCACTAGATAAGACTTCTCAATAATTCAGCTGTAGTCTGATTTCTTTTGATAATTTCTCCATCCTCTAATACAAAAATTTCATCAATACGATCCAACTTTTCAATTTCTAACTTCTTTTCTTCTATGGAATTATTAATATTACCAAACACATCTCTATTCCATTTCTTGAGATAAACCTTGATGAGTTTTAATTTCTCCTTCAAACGAAAACCAGCCCAACATAAGATAATATGTTCATCCCATTTTTTCTTATGAACTCTTTGTAATCGGAGTGAGTTATCCAACTGTTAACAAATATGAATGGCCTTGGCCCCCAATCTTTATTAGATTTCTCAAAATACAGAGGACAATGATTTGAGAAAGTTCTTCCAAAACTTTTCAAAGTGTAATCTGGCCATCTATTAAGCAACTTTTCATTCACAAAAATCTGATCTAACTTGCTCTTCCATGAACCTTCCTTTCTGTACCAAGTGAAATTATAAAAAAAAAAAAGAATATCTCTATGATCAATAGTTGTCCCTCTATCAACTCTTTCATTCTCTGATCTTACTGCATTAAAATCCCCCAGCACACAAATATAACACTTTTGTTGTTGTTCAAGAACCGAACTGATAACCTCCCACAAAATAACTTTTTCATAGTATGAACATGGTGCATATACATTTAGGACACAAACTTCCTTTCCATCTTCTCTTAAATAACCATTAACTACTAGCACACCTTTAGTGAATCAAGAACTTACCCTGCAGAAAACTTCATTATTCCATATTGAAAGAATACCACTTGATTGTCCCTCAGCATCCATACAAGCCCAATCGTAACTTTGATTCCACCAAATTGCCCTGCAAATATTTTCACCCATAGATTCCAATTTTATCTCCTGGATACAACAAAAATCTATTTTTATTTTTTCAACATCTCCCCCACCTCTCTTGTTTTTGCTTTCTTCCCCAATTCTCTTGCATTGAAATTAAACATCTTCATTGGAAATATTTGTCCCTCATTTCCCTGTGTTCTTCTTGTTTTTCTTTGCCTTTATACGGTCTTCTCTCTCCATTTGCATAATTTGTTTTAGGGGTTTTTTCAGCAGAGGACCTGAATAATGTATTAACTATCAATTCAGGACTTAAAAGATAAATTTAATCAATTCAAGACCCGAATGATTGTAAACTATCCATCCAAGATCTAAATTTCAAATTCTTAATAACAGTGTTAAAAACTTCAAATCTCATGCTGACATGGCCTCTTCCATCCCACATAATGACAACTCATCAATTTGAAAAGAAAAAAATAGGAAGAAGAAGAAACGTCGGTAGTCATTCTTTAAAACAGTATTACTTCGATATCTCTCTAGTTCAACTCCTATTCTTTTCTAAATCATTCACAAAGTTATTTCGAGTATTTCTAAATTTTTATACGAAAGTGACAACATTAAAGCTCATTGAAATATCAGTAAAAAAAGGCTGAAGAAAGATGTCGTGCATCCAAAAACAAGATTCAATGAATTATTTCCATGATAGAAAACTAATTAATAGGTCATTGAGATTTTATCAAACAACATATGAGCAACAAAGATATTATCTCAAACGCCAACATAATAAAAACAGAGCAAATCAATCTGTGTAAAATTTTGATAAGGATGTGGAACATCTAAAAAATACATCGCAAATATTCATGTAATATTTAACCTTCTAACTTCTAAGTTATCAACTACTTTTTTAATCATTTTGTTTCGATTATCTTTTTCTTTTTTTATGTTTTATTTTCAACACTTATTTAAGCAAATCAATTAGCAAATTTCATCGTCTTCATAAAGAAGTATAAATTTTAGTAGTAATTTAAAAAATATAAGAAATTTAGATGAGAATGCTCCCTAAAAGCAACTACGACATGAATGAATTCACCTCTACCGAAGAAGAAGAGGAAAACAGGAGGAGTTGAGGTATTCTAGTTGTAGACGTATGATTTGGTTGTATTATATTTTTTGTTTAATGAGTTGGCAGCCACGTGGAGGTGAGTGGGAGATTTATGAGAGTTTTTTAACACCGTTAGGAAGGGTTAAAAATGTGAGGTTTGGATTGATAGTTTAATATCATTTAGGTTTTGAATTGATAAAATTTATCTTCTAGGTCCCGATTTGATAGTTAATATATCTTTTGGTCTTGTAATGAAGAAATTCCTTTGTTTTATCATGTCCTCATCTGAAAACTTTGTTTAGGAGACCCAACTTTTTTCCCACTTCCCATGCTTTTCTTGCCTCTGATGATATTGCTCTTTCTTCTTCTTTTGAGTTCCACCTTTTTTCTTCAAAGTTGTTGTTCTGTTTCAATAGATGTTGGTTGCCCCTTTTCCTTCTTGCAAGTTTTCTCACTGCTACTATACTTGAAGGTAATGTAGAAGAGTTTCCCATACCTGAATTGAGCATGTGATCATCTTTCAAGCTTGATGTGCTGTCAATTAATTTTGAAGAGATTTCTACATTAGTTGCGTCTTTATTTGGAATACCCCCCTTTGAGAGAGATGATGATTTCGTGCTATGTGGCTAGAACATTCTTTGTAGGAAGTCTCTAGAATGGAGCAGATATTGGGCCCAACAAAATTAGACTTTATGTTGTCATGGTTTTCTTTCTTAAATTTTCCAAGAGAATTTTTATCTTTGTTCTCATGGCCCATTATAGCACTACTCTCTTCTGGGTTGCAGGCTAATTTCGGAATTGGGCCCCAATTTTCTACATATTTGTCTTACTTCACGCGTATTCCCTAAATCGGTGAGTTTTCCTCAACAATTGTACCTACTTGATCCGCTGTATACCTTTCTCTGACCATATTTAAATTTTTTCGCGGCACATTAAATGCTTTTCTACAGTTGGGAGATGAACCGTCGTCCCTCTCATTGTTTGCCGTTTCTTTCATCAGAAAATCATCTGAATCGGACTCATCAACTTCTCCATTTAGATTCGACCACGATAAGTCTTCGTCAGCTTACCCCTGAATCACACACATCTCCAATGGATAGTTCATCATAACCTTCATCCAAATCCTCTTCTTCTTCTTTTATTCTTATGTGAAACACTTTACCATCAATGTTGACTGGAAAAGGTGTTTTAGGAATCTCTGGATACGAAGTCTTCAACAAAACTCTAGCACTTTGCAACACTCTTTTCTACTTAGTGTCATCATCTACTTTTAACATCTCCCCAAATTTTATAGCAATGAGTTTATAGAACTTTAGGTTCCAAGGCATGCATCGGGATACCATTGTTGGGCAATTGGATCGTGCGGTTCAACGTGATCCGTTAGGATTAACAGGCAAACAAAATCAGCGGAAGCAATAATGTGTTTACCGTACTTCAGGGTTGATGTAGAGTCTGAATCACTGCAGAAGAACACCTCTTGATCTTCTGCTGTATGTCCCAAGTCAACTCTGGTGTTGGGTGGTCAACAATCCCCAGAGTTCTCTCAATCTGCTTCTCTCTAACTTACGTCAAAAGAGGCGCAGGAAGTTAGGTTTCCAGAAGCTGAGATGACTATTTATATTGGGCTACAGCAGGGACCAGGAGGAGAAATTGGGCTGGGCCTCAATTGAACTTAATTAACCAAGCTTAGCCCAAAGCTTTTAATTAAATCCAATAATAATAATATAGTCCACTAAAATATTATTATTGCACTACCCGTCCAATCCCAAAATTATGTTCTGGGCTCCTTCTTATTATGAGCCCGATAGTCTCCCCATGTTTAAGATATTCAATGTCCATTAATTAATTAAGTTACTGACAACTCTAATTAATTAATATCTCGTCCGAGAGTAGTACCACTCAACCTTTTTATCATGCCGGAAATTAATCCACTTGCAAGATTTACATGATAAACCTTATGAGCTCCTCAATGGGACATCATCAACCTATGACGGACATGGATTCCTTCTACAATCAACAGCACACCATAGATACAGCACTACTTCCCAACTCACCGAGTTTGTTGATTTAATACATATAAATCTCACCCATTGATGAATCAAAGAAATACATACTGCCCTACGTGTCGAGGTTATTGTATAGGGATTAAGAGCACGAACTTCCATAATTACAGAGATCAAGTTCTTCTATAAGTCAGTATAAGTCGAACGATCTCAGGCGGTCCTGCTCAATACACACAAGTGCACTAATGTGATTCTATAGCCAAGACAAGCTAATACCAAACCACACTACAACTATACCGATAGAGAGTCCTCGTCTATCTCAGTTGTGAGCATCTGTTTATACTTTATAAGGAAACCGATAATATGATCTTCCGCGTGTTGTCGCACAACATATTATCTACAGTATAAAGTAAATGGACTATTGCATCATGCATATAAAATAAATTATAAGATGCAATCATTTGATCAATGATTCTCATTTCAAATATTGTTATGACATTGTTCATACTAAAGCTAGACTTTTAGTATACAATCCAACAATCTCCCACTTATACTAAAAGACTATGCTGTCATGTCTTCTGCCATACATCTGATTCCTACTTCCACTACACGACCATTAAAAGCTCTCGCCTTAAGGTCCTTGTAAATGGTTTACTAGGTCATCATCCGATGCAATCTAGGCGACAACAACCTTCCCCTCATCATACGATTTCTCGTAACAGGTGGTACTCGCGCTCCATGTGTTTAATTGCCTTATGGACTTGTGATTTCTTCAAGTTTGCAACTGCACCAATATCATCAATGTAAATTGTGATTACCTTGGGCAAACTTAGAAACACTTCAAAGTCCATCATGAAGTCTCTAGAGTCATATAGATACTTTGGCTGCCTCATAGGCTCCAATTTATCATCTTTCCATGATGGAGTCCGGAGTTTGAAATATATTTCTATATAACACTCCTCCACATTATGACTCTACTTCCTAAAATTAAACACATAACCTTTGAGGAGAATTTACTACAGTCCAATCTGACTAAAAAATCCGAATCTACGTAATCCACAAGAAACAGTGAATCTGCTCAGTAAGTCTACATATGATTTCCAGTCCTTCTCAGGCACTTCATATATGTCTTACTGCAGTTCATCATTCTTGTTCCGGGTTACGTTGATACCCACTGTTCTGCATACAGCAAAACAGATATCCAATTTCATTCATAGCATTCCATGAATAAACTCATCCGATGGGGAGGAAGGCTCTAATGCCGACGCGCAAGTCTATTCACATTGCTAAATGAGTATGGACTGTATCATTTTATGAAACTTGAGATAAGCATAACATCCTTTCTTGTGATCCGTATTACCGTGATCAAAAGGATATATTTTGCCTTTCTTAAGTCCTTCATCTCTACCGCTTTATTAACCATACCCATACGCCCGATAATACTCTTTCATTGTCTCCAATGAGCAAGATACTATCTACGTATAGTACAAGAAACACCACCACGTTTCCGTCACTCTTTAGAACACACAAGACTCATCCGCTCATTGATTTAAATCCATGCCACTGGATTATCTAATCAAAACAGATGCTTCACGATCTTAAAACTTGCTTTAGTCCATCGCTGGACACCTATAAGCTTACTATTAAAATGCACTTAGCCCTTTGCAATGAATTATTTTGATTGCTCCACATAGATGTTTTCCTCAAGACTTCCAATCAGGAAAGCTGTCTTGACATCTATTTGCTGTTCCTCATAATTCAATATGAGCAGCAAAATTTAAAAGAATCCGGATCAACTAAGCATAGCTACAAGCGAACAGGTTTTTTCATAATCGAACCATTTCTTTCTGAGTACACCTTTTCGCAACAAGCTTTGCTTCCAAGGTTTTCACCTTACCGTATGATCCTCTTTTATTTCATCATTCATTACAACTTACTAAGATTCCGCATTTTAATCTTGTAGTGCTAAGTCGTATCCGTGGGATAATACCATATTTACTAGGGACCAAGTCTCACGACTCTCCCAAAATATATATTTTACGAGTTGTCGAACAACCCTCTCACTACGACAAGGTACTACATGTAATTGTGTATCAGACGTGACACGCGTTGCAGTTTACCTTGTGGTATATCCTCTTGTACACTTGGTACTAATACTTTGTGTTTTCCTCTTACTACCTTTAGAACAACTTATACATGGGTTTGTGATTTATTACATAGTCCTTTTCCAAAAATCTGGTTATTGTGTTAACAATTACCCTTCGATCTTTTTGGACTAAATAAATCACTATCCATTTTTCTAGAATATCTCATATACAGACAAACGTTTCACGAATTACTGTATCTAGGGCATATCCATAAAATGAATTTAATTATTCCAAATAATTCATCATCTATCTAATCATAACCATAAGAGCCTAATACCTTCTACCCACCACACCATTCAGCTGGGGCATACCCGGTGTAGTCAACTTGAGATTTAATCTCAACTTCTGATCAATAGCTCCTAACTATCCCAAGAGGTATTCGTCATCATGATTGAATCATAATGACTTAATATATTTTCCATGACGCTTCACTGTACCAGCCTTACAATTCTTGAATTAATCAAAGAACTTAGACATGCAGCGCATCATATAAATATATTGGTTTCCAGAATAATCTTCAAATATTCATAACCACCTCTCGCCTGGATAATATTAGGTTCGCTTGAATCAGAATGAACTAATTCCAACATATATATCTTTGGCTCTACTCCCCACAGCCTTGAAAATGCAGCTAATCATTTTTACTTCCAAGTAAGACTCACAAGTCCGATAGTCTCCACTTTAGATAAACTTTTCAGTCTATCGTCTATCAACTTTTGAATCCTACTCTAGTAAAATGAACTAGTCATAGACGCCAAATGTATGTTTAGTTCATTTCCGAAGGTTCCTTTCTCTTACTTATATTAGAAGATGCATTATTTAATTACTATTTCTTGCATCTGTGGGATGAACATGATTCAAGAGTATAATTATTATCCACCAACGTACTATAACGGATTATACCCCCATTCCTCATCATTATGACCATGTCATATAAATGAAATGAAGTATCCATCCGTTAATGCATAGAAACCGAAATTAAATTCTTTTCATGAAAACGTACGTCAAGATAATTTCTCATAATCAATCATTTATTCCTATCATAAGATAGATAAATAACTCCCACTGCCATAGCCACTACCTTCGTAGTTTTACCCATGTCATAACTATCTTATCCTCACTTAGTAATAAACATTTAGTGATTCCAGTATCTACACACTTCGTGTCAGTAGATGCCATCACTAATCATGCTTAAATCATTAGTAAATAAGATATTAAACTTGTTCACATTATGATGAAAATGGCTTTCCTTTGCCACATGTTTTGTCAGAAGTCTCCCACCATATACATCCTCTAGTATTTTAGGTAGAACTTTCTCAAAACATCAAGGCTAAACATGGAGAATAAAATTGATCTAGGTTTCCCTTTCAATTTATACTCCAAGCTTTTCCAATTCATTCATCAAATTCTTTCATGATCTTGCGCCTTTTAAATTACTCAAGTATCTGAAGAGTTACATGAGTTCATCATATTTCTATGATCCTCTCATCTCTTCACTAAAGACTTTAATAGGCATCATGAGCCGTCCTTTGAGAGAACACATGTATTTTCTTAAGCAGTAAATTTCAAAATTAAGATTCTTTTCTAATCAGTTAATTTGGACAAGTAAATATAATTTCTTTTAGTTAACAATTAGTGAGACTAAAACTATTCGAAATACAGAGAATCACGATTAAATTTACTGATCAAAACTTCGAATTTTATCCTTTTATATTGTTTCCCTCAAAACAATATAAAATAAAATTCACCGACATCTCAAGCACCGTGAGTCTGCAAGCCACGTTAGTGTGGACGTTTACAAACCCGAACATTTACAAGAGAAGGTTTTACCCATTAATTTCATTTGTCAACCTAACTTTATGACAAAATAATTAATAGTCGGTTACTCTTTAGCCATGCAAATAATAGCAGTGACTCCGTTGGGGAGGATACTAATTATTTACACCTAAGTGTACACCATTATTTGATCCCAAGTCCACTGCACGAGCTTATGTGCCTTACAGTTGGAGAAGTACACACGCGCTCGGGTAGCTTCCTACAATCATCAATTATAAGTTTGTACCAGTGTACCGCACACAAACTCATCCGTTAGGGAGGAAGGCCTATGCCAACACGCAAGTTTATGTGCCACATTACAAACAATAATTATTTATGAAGTCTGTACCAGTGATCCGTGAATAAACTCATCCGTTAGGGAGGAAGGCCTATGCCAACACGCAAGTTTACTCACATCACTTACAAACCAATAATGGAGGCCGCGGGAATTTATTACCAATCCCCTCTCCCACTTAGTTATTTAATACCGAGGGTTTTAACATGCATATAATATTCCAGAATAAAATATACAATTTAGCATGCTTCTATTAACAGCAATTTAAATAAATAAATCACATAGAACATGCCTTACACATATACAACAATAATTGACAATTAAATCAATTAATCAGTTATATAACATTAATTAATTGCATAAATAGTGGATTAATTAATTCGGGCCCTAGAGCAACAAATAAGCACAAAATGAGCAGCAGATTAAATAATTAATCAAGCCCATTATCCATGGCCCATAAACTTAGCCCAAAATCAAATTAAATCCACCAAGCCCATTAGCACAATTAGTCCATTAATATAATTAATTAATTATGCTTGGTCCATTACCCACAATTAATAAAATTAATTAGTCCAGCAGCCCATTTCCATTTTAATTAAATTTTGGCCAACAGCCCAAAACCAAATTAAAATTGAGCAGCCTATTGGCCCAGCAGCCCAACACATATTTTAATTAAATTGGACCCCTAAGCCCAACAACCAAATTAAAATAAATTGAGCAAAGACCCAACAACTAATTAAATCCTTTAGAAGCCCAGCAGCCCAATACCATTAACTAAAATTGGGTCCATATCCATAGCCCAAAACATTTTAATTAAAATGGGCCCATTGGAACAAAACAGGCCCAAAACCAACTGCATCCCTAAACAACCAGCAGCCTCCCGCTCGAAGCCACCGTCGACTCCACCACAGCCCACGAGCGCCGGAAGCCGCACCGTCAGTCGTCAGAGATCCGAACTCGACAGCCGTGCCCGCCTGCCGCGCTATCGCCGACCAACAGTCACGCAAGCTAACTTTCCGGATCGGCAAAACGCGACACACCGGCGAGACGCGACGGAGTCCAACGCCGCCGCGCTGCCAGCCTCCGATGTCAAGGTCGCCGCTGGAATCCGCCCTCGACCCGCGACCAGACCATCTTTCCAGCACGCGCTTCAGGGACAGCTTCCGGATTCTACCGCCGCCTCGACTCCGTTGCTCAGCCCTCACACGCCGCAAGATCCGCGCCGATCTACTCCGATCCGACCGGGATCGGGTGGGATTCTATCAGATCCCTTCTGACTCGCCCTGAACTCCGAGCTACGTGCTCAGAACCGGCTGTCCAGATTAGTTCTGACGCCGTCGTTCCCCGCCGTGAATCGCCTGGGAGCTTTACCGCCGTCTGGGATCTGTTCCGCCACAGCCAGCCTTCATCGACCAGTCCCCACGGCTTCATCTTCAAGCCTCCATGCGCCGTCGACTAACTCCTCCTTCCAGTCGTCATGCGCCGCTGGCTTCTAGATTCCAGCCATCACACGCCGTCGGTTCTGGGTCGCCGAAGGTCTCGACTGAAACCTAGGAGAGACTCCCCCAGAATGCCTTGGACTTTTCCAGAATCTGCAGTCACTTGTGTTGCCTCGCCAAGGATGACCGATTCGTGGGTTGATTGACTTTTTCGAGTGTGTATGTATGATGCTTTCATTGTCCGATCAACAACAATAATACATAGCAGATAGGGATACAGGACAAAAGGATACTCAACCCTTTTCTTTGTCATGCGATAATAACCAGATTAAACATATAATCACTTAAGCCCTATCAAACATGCTTCAATCGACAAAAACACATAAAAAGCTCAAAAACATGGGATTAAATCCAGATTATACTATATAATCAAATAATCACAAAAAAAAAACAAACCTTACGTCTCACGTTTCACCACGAAACCAAAGCTCTGATACCAATTGTTGGGCAATTGGATCGTGCGGTTCAACGTGATCCGTTAGGATTAACAGGCAAACAAAATCAGCGGAAGCAATAATGTGTTTACTGTACTTCAGGGTTGATGTAGAGTCTGAATCACTGCAGAAGAACACCTCTTGATCTTCTGCTGTATGTCCCAAGTCAACTCTGGTGTTGGGTGGTCAACAATCCCCAGAGTTCTCTCAATCTGCTTCTCTCTAACTTACGTCAAAAGAGGCGCAGGAAGTTAGGTTTCCAGAAGCTGAGATGACTATTTATATTGGGCTACAGCAGGGACCAGGAGGAGAAATTGGGCTGGGCCTCAATTGAACTTAATTAACCAAGCTTAGCCCAAAGCTTTTAATTAAATCCAATAATAATAATATAGTCCACTAAAATATTATTATTGCACTACCCGTCCAATCCCAAAATTATGTTCTGGGCTCCTTCTTATTATGAGCCCGATAGTCTCCTCATGTTTAAGATATTCAATGTCCATTAATTAATTAAGTTACTGACAACTCTAATTAATTAATATCTCGTCCGAGAGTAGTACCACTCAACCTTTTTATCATGCCGGAAATTAATCCACTTGCAAGATTTACATGATAAACCTTATGAGCTCCTCAAGGGGACATCATCAACCTATGACGGACATGGATTCCTTCTACAATCAACAGCACACCATAGATACAGCACTACTTCCCAACTCACCGAGTTTGTTGATTTAATACATATAAATCTCACCCATTGATGAATCAAAGAAATACATACTGCCCTACGTGTCGAGGTTATTGTATAGGGATTAAGAGCACGAACTTCCATAATAACAGAGATCAAGTTCTTCTATAAGTCAGTATAAGTCGAATGATCTCAGGCGGTCCTGCTCAATACACACAAGTGCACTAATGTGATTCTATAGCCAAGACAAGCTAATACCAAACCACACTACAACCATACCGATAGAGAGTCCTCGTCTATCTCAGTTGTGAGCATCTGTTTATACTTTATAAGGAAACCGATAATATGATCTTCCGCGTGTTGTCGCACAACATATTATCTACAGTATAAAGTAAATGGACTATTGCATCATGCATATAAAATAAATTATAAGATGCAATCATTTGATCAATGATTCTCATTTCAAATATTGTTATGACATTGTTCATACTAAAGCTAGACTTTTAGTATACAATCCAACAACCATACCACCTTGTCCAAATTATTCTTTTATTGTTGACATCTCTTTCTTTCCAAGGTCTAATGAACTCAAACCATTTTGATATCCCTTCTAATTCCTCAGTTTGGACTTTTGAATGATTTGTAGAATGGAATAGAACCAGATCTCCACCCATATAGGCAGCATTCACATTCTCACTACAAGAATCTTTAATGAGCTCTCCAACTTCAATCCATGGAAAAATATCTTTTAACGGTCCCGTAAGACATTTACTCGTAAATGTCCTATGAAGCTCTTCCGACTTGTAGTATAAACCCACAAATTTTGGACAGTTTGGTAGATTATTACTTTCTGACATCTTCTCTGTTTCTTTTGCTGCTTTTGCATACGATATGTGTTCCCTTCGCGGAGATTGGTAATTTATTAGTTGTCGAGGCTTTGCTTCTTCTGCCCTAAGGACCTTCTTTGACAATCATCTTTCAAACTTTGAGATGTTGGCCCTAAGCTTGAAGGAAACGATCTATGTGTTGTTCAAATCAATGTTTCCTCCAAAGCTAACAAATCCATAGTTATAGCCTTCTCTATTTTTTATTAGGAATAAAGATATCCCTAATTTTCTCAATCTCTTTGCATTTCTTCTCCAATGCCTCAATAATACAGTCATTAGGGAAATTCCAGAAATAGAAAGTGGCAAATCTGTTGGTTACCTTGATCCAATCGTTTCTCCGTTCTGTCGCCAAATTGCCAAATCTGTTGGTTATCTTGATCCAATCATTTCTCCATTCTGCCGCCGAATTGCCGTGTCTGAGGTTTGGATTCCTAAGTTTTCTTTTTCGCCTCACAAGTTGCCACTCGGAAGAAGGGTCACTACCCAGATTCCCATCCTCACCCATTCTTTCTCTCTTTCTCTAGACAATCTCTTCATATTAAAAAAGAATTAATTAATTAATCAAGCTAAACAAACTTTTCTTTTCTTTTAATTTAATATAAAATATATTTATTTGAATTAATAGATGATTAGTAGAACAATCCCATCCAATACCTATCCATTTATGTAACAATCCTATAATATTCGGCCTAAACTAGTTAAATATATTTATCTAAACTTTATAACCGAACCAAATTGATAATTTTCTTAAAGTGATTTATCACGTGCCGCTGCGGCTATAGTGAATAATGATACAAATTAAAGCCATAAAAAAAAAAAAAATCATTCATTATCGTGAATGGTGGATGATGTTTACCTTATTTTCTCAAAATCACCCAACAATAAAAGAGTAGATAAGCTCGTCAAGTCCCCTACACCCCACCGGCCCACCCACCACCCAGCACTCGATTTCTCTTTAGAAAACCTTTCTTCAAAGTTAAACGCCTCCATTCCGCATTAAATTAATTTCCCCCACCCTACACCACCCTAAATTATATATTTACAGTTATACTTTAGATAATTCTCAACAACCACACATCGAAGTTAGGCTCTAGAATTTCAAGTCTAGAAGAAATTCTGGTGACATGTCGATTTCTGATGCAGTGGTGGGAAATTTAACGACTCTGTATCTGCTAGTGATTGCATCTATGAAGGGTTACTGTCTAGCAACAGGGCAGAGCTTCAGCGGCGGCTGTGTAATAGCTGTCTCTACGGCGGTGGTGGTTCTGATCCTGATAGCGACGCTCATGTGGGATGTTTCGCGAAAGGCGACTCGGGCGTTGTTGATCACGCGCCACCGCCATCATGAAATGTGTCGCGGAGGTATTTGCTGGCACGGCGTCGCCGTTAAATCGCCGGCATCTCAGGTCCGCTTCCGTCTCCCTCAACATCAAAACCTTTGACAAATTACAGAGGATTAGTCCTTTTAGATGTAAATATATATTAAATCTATATGATTATGTAGTGTAAATAACAAAAACTTCCAATCTAAATAAAAATATGATTCAATTTTCTTTAAGATCTTATGTAAATAGCTCATTGTAAAGGATTTTTGAGAACTTAGTTTGTCTATGTAATTTTCTGGCCATATACATATTATGAAATAAATGGCTATTGTATATAAATAAATTTCTATTTTTTTAGTGGTTGAATACATTGCTTTTGCCGGGTGCCGGGTTGTCCGGGAAGAACCTCGTCGGATTGCCCATGAATTCCTAGGAATGCCCACGCGGCTTTTGATCATTTGACATTTTCAAGGCAAAGAAACAAGAAATTTAATTTAAATTTTTGTTTTCATTTTTTTTTTTCACTAATGTTTTATTTTAGGTTATGTACCTCCAAATTTAGTTATGTTCAATACACTTTATTTTTTCAATTTATTACCTTCTATATTTCGAATAAACACAAATTTTGTTTCAAGTACTAGTATTTATTTATGACAAAGTACGATATTTATGTGAGACCATTGGTGACGTATTAAAGTATGTCTATTATGTAGATAAAATATATTTAATTATTGTTAAAGTATGTTTTATAAAGTATGATAGATAATGAATTAAAGTATAATTTTAGGATAATATAATATGATTCATTATTGACATACTTTAACTACAAATAAGCATATTTTTCCTATATGATAAGTATATTTTAATAATAGGTCAACACGTCTCACAATCGTCTTACAAAAAAATCAGTCTCACACGAGAGTCTCTCTTTATTTATTTATTGTCCGTTTGTACTTTTCAAAATATATTTTCAAATTTATATATTTTACCAATTCATACCTTTTTATTGAAAAAAGTAAAACAAGGGATGATTAGAGGAATATTGACAGTAAAGACTTCAAAATTATAAAATTAAGGGAGAATTTAAAAAATAATCAACTTTTAAGTTCAAAAATTTTATGGACAAACTAACAAATTTTCTAATAAAAAGTAAAACAAGGGATGATTAGAGGAATATTGACAGTAAAGACCGCAAAATTATAAAATTAAGGGAGAATTTAAAAAATAATCAAATTTTAAGTTCAAAAATTTTATGGACAAACTAACAAATTTTCTATTAATTTTACACCCTAGATAGTTTTGGACTCTAATGCCGCTTTTATTATATATTCATATTGGTTTTTAAGTTGGTGACATTATCGGTTGCTATGTCGATAGAGATGCCCTTATGGATATTTGGGTATTTTTTACCATTTAGACCATTTTGATAGAAGTTATAGGCTAATTATATTGTACACCCACATACAATTATAAACAAAAACATATACAATTATTAGCAAAAATGTATACAATTTAATTGTTTATTTTTATTGAAAAATTAAGTGTAAAAAATATATATAATTGTTAAAATACATGTATACACTATTGAATAAAAAGTTTTACACATATAGATATTAGTTTTTTTAATGAAAAACTTAATGTGAAAAAGTATACAATTATTACAAAAACACGTATATAAAATAGAATAACATATATACAAAATAAAATAAAAAGTTATACATATATGGGTACACCCTTGCATCCGAGTGCACCCAATATACACTCAAAGTTATATGCTGTGAAGGTAATGATTTTGACATGTTTATTTGGATATATTTTTTTTATATTGGTACTAAAAATTAAGTACAAAGCCAAAACAATTGTATGAATGGAGTTCCACACGTTTTAGTACAATAAAAATTATTCTTTATATAAATAAATTATTACTCTTTTAAATAAAAAATTATTCTTTAAATTTTGCATACTTTAATTTACCGATTATTCTTTAGTATATGAAAAGTTATTCTTTATAAATATGAAGTATTAGTCTTCAGGATAAAAATTATTATTTTTCATAGAGTAACTTTTTATATTATTAAAAAGTAATTTAAAAAAATAAGATTCATCTCGATTCTAGTACGGTGGAACCAAATTAAGTAAATGGCTAAATGGATAAGTGGTTGAGAATAACTTAATTAAGATATCGGTTGACATTTCAACATCGAAGAAATCATCTTTCAAATTTCACTCATTAAATGCAGTGAAGTGTAGTAATGTAATTAAACACACCCACCAAAAATGGAGACTAGTAAAAAGTCTGGGAAGTAAATGTTGTGACATTAAAGTGGAATGAAAAATGAAATGGAGTCAACATATCTTTCTAAATATATGAACCAAATTCACATAAATTAATTACTCCCTCATTCCCCAAAATAGATCACCTTTATTATTTCACTATATTAAGAGAAGTTAATTTTTGACCAATTTTATTAATATTTAGGTAATAAATAAAAGTACAAAATATATTATATGTGGAGAAAAGGAAATATTTTTTAGATGTTAGATTAGAATGATACTTTCTTTTGGAAGGTAAACGATGTAGTACGAAAAATGAGAAAAGAATGAATGGCCTTCAAGAACATAAGAATGTAATTTATGTGAATTTTAATAATTGTTTCCTGTCGTATTTTTTAATTTAATTTTTTTTTAGAATTTAAAAAGTCTAGAAGTATATTTATTTTTACAATTTTTAAATAAAGGGATTCACGTGAATATAGAGTTCAGAGAAGACTCTTCATAGTTATAATGGTTTGTGACACAGTGAATGATCCGAAACGAGCTATTCGAAAGCTCGATTCAACTGATAAAGCTTTATTTTTGACTATTCTAACTCGAGATCAACATCGTCTTATGTTCATTTTGTTAACAAGACTAGTTGAGCTCGACTTAGTAAAACTTGATTAAATAATATAATAGTTATTAAATTAAATATTAACTATAAAATATATTAGTTATGAAAATCTCGACTCGCTTTGCTTGATAAATTTAATTGATCTCGAATTCGCTCGAGTAATTTTGCGTCGAGACAAGCTATTTCCTACTGGTCTGCACACCGGGCTTTACTAAAATTTAATCAAGATTATTTGGCTCGATTAGTTGCATCCAACTGGGCACAGTGACCTGTGCGACCTAGTTTTATTTTGCTTCTTATAAGTTAATCTTCATTTTTAAAGTTTAATATGACTAATTTTTAGCAAATGCTTGCCTGATACGTTTAATAGATCTCATTTTGTGAAATAAATACAAATAAAAAAGATAAGGCAAATTATCATTCACATCCAAAAATTTATACACTAACGAATAAAAATATGTACACAGTAATAAATAAAAACTTACACATTTTAATAATGAATTTTTTGCTTATTGTTTAATTAAAAATTGAATATTAAAATGTTATACGGTTGTTAAAAAACACATATATTATTAATTAAAAATCAATACATAGGTGCACGGATATTGTATTACAACTAGTATAGTACCCGAATGTTACGAAGGATTGTAAAAATTTTATTTTAAACCTAAAATATTTTATTTAATAAATACCAATATATTTATATATTATAGTCAACTTTACATCTTTAATAAAAATAATACTTCCTCCGTCCCAGGCTAAGAGGGTCATTTTTCCATTTTGGTAGTCCCACCCAAAGAGTCCCCTTTCCTTTTTTACACACATAGGACTCACACACCCCCTCTAATACAATTAAATGTTGGGACCCACACTCCTACTAATACAACTATCCATTACACATTAAATAATAATACTCCTTAATCTACGTACCAAAAAGCAAATGACCCTCTTGAGGAGGGAAGGAGGGAATATAAAATAAAATTTTACGCATATTGTATGTTTTATTTTATATATTTTATGAAAAATTACTAATAGGTACACACTTTGTACCCCTAATTACTACTAGATACATTGATTTAAAATAATTACTATTACATACAAAATATTTAAATAAAATACCAAATATAACCCTAAACTCATACACTTTTAAACCACAAACCCTAACCTCCACCCACCGCCGGACCACCGCCGCCACCGGGCGGTCGCCGGACCGCCGCCAGAAACTGTCTGGCCGCCGCCGGAGCTCTGTCGGACTACCGCCAGACCACCACACTTTTTTGCTGCACACACTTTTTTTTACTGTACACACTTTGCTGCACACGAACTTTTGCTACACACAACATTTATGTGCAGCACATTGTAGGGGTAATATTGGAATATCACTATATATTTTTGTAGTTAGTAGTAATATTTTTGTATGTTTGTATCTCATAGTAATTAAGGATTTTTTTTGTACCTAGTAGTAATCCCCCTATATTTATTACATTCTTTTAATTTAAATTACTTCCTCCATCCTATTGAAACGTACGCATTTTATCATTTTTGTTTGTCACAATATAAAATGTACATTTCTCTTTTTGGAACCCATACAAAATACTCCATATCTCCATAGGGTTCATACAACAATAATACAATTGACCACTTTACATTAAAATATTATTTCCCTTACTTTTACGATATATTAAAATCTTATATCTCTAAATCTACCGGAAAAAAATAAACGCTCACGTTCCTATAGGACAAAGAGACTATTAATTGATATCCTATATGGCTAAAACTTGTGTGCCCCGAGGACACTGTGCGCCTAGATACCCTTTATATTAAATGGTATAACCTTTTAGTATAAGGGAGTGCACCCTTTATTTCCTGAAAAAAAATTAATAAAAGTGTATACTTTATCAAACAAAATAATTTACCCTTATATTAATTAATTTTAAAACAAAAATTTGCACTTTCATAGAAGGTAAATAAAATAATATAAAAAACACCCTTTACAATAAAAAACTATCATTACCTAACATATTTTTACCATTTAATTATAACAAAAATAGCATAATACTCTTAAAATTAATCACTTTTCTTAATTTTCATATCGAATAATGTGTGCAATCCTTTAAAGACGGAGGGGTCGAGGGAGTGTGTTTTTATTATATAAATAAATAGAATAAAATAACATTAAAAATGAATTCCATTATTTAAACTTATTTTTTGTCAAATTTAATGGAGTATTTATTTAATATTTTTAAGGGATCTTCATTTAAAAGGCCTAGTCAACATTAAGTCTTATTTTAAAGGTCTAAGGTCATAAAATTTTGTGTAAATGGCCTCCCTTTTAAAAAATAAGGTTTCTACTTAAATATTAATACTTTAGGGACTTTTAAGAAAATAATATAAGTTTGGGACTTTTTTGTAAAATTAAAAAATGGGGGATTTTAGTAAATTATTAATATTTTATGAATTTTTAAAAATTATCATTTATGCCCATAATGGTAACCATTTTGTTATATCGACTTCTATGTTGTTATTCAAAATTCGAGTTATTGGAGGGTCGTTTCAGTCAAAATTTCTCATATTTACCTCATTATACACCATTCGATTTATTTTTTTAGTGAATAGTCAATTTAGCATTGTCTGGCTCCATAACGGAATCATTCTGTTATAATGACTTGCACGCCGTTATTCAAAATTCGATCGATTTTAGGGGCCTTTCATTCGCTTGGATCTCCACATACAATATCAAAACATAATACTCTAATAAACTGACAAATGGATGTTGATATTCAGTTACATATGAAGTATCTCATACATGTTAAATAAACACAAGTGTATAAAGTATACAGTTTGAATGCGAAGTATTACAAATATGAAGTATCCCACTTAAATTTTTGAATGGGCTTGTAGAAATATTATGAAATCAATGCATGTATTTAATATGAGGTCCAAACGCACAACTTAATTGTCATATAGAAAATATGTGTGTTTATGCCCATAACGGAATCATTCCGTTATACCCACTTGTATGTCGTTATTCAAAATTCGAGATATCTTGGGGTCATTTCAGTTAAAATTTTTCACTTTTATCATCATTGTATGCTATTTGATTGATTTCTATAGTGAATAGTAAATTAAGCATTGTTTGACCCCATAACGGAATCATTCCGTTATAACGACTTGCACGCCGTTATTCGAAATTCGATCGATTTTAGAAGCCTTTCTTCGCTCGGATCTCCACATACAATGTCAAAACATAATATTCTAATAAATTAACAAATGAATGTTGATATTTAGTCACACATGAAGTATCTCATACATATTAAATAAACATAAGTATATAAAATATACAGTTCGGATGGAAGGATTACAAATATGAAGTATCTCACTTTAATTTTTTAATGAGCTTGTAGAAATATTTTGAAATCATGGCAAGTATTTAATATGATCGTCCAAACGCACAACTTAATTGTCATGTACAAAAATATGCATTTTATGCCCATAACGGATCATTTTGTTATACCCACTTATATGTTGTTATTCAAAATTCGAGGTATCTTGGGGTCGTCTCAATCAAAATTTCTCACTTTTACCATCATTTTATACTATTTGATTGATTTCTATAGTGAATAGTAAATTAAGCATTGTTTGAACCCATAACGGAATCATACCGTTATAACGACTTGCACACCGTTATTCAAAAATTTATCGATTTTAGGGGCCTTTCATTATCTTGAATCTCCACATACAATGTCAAAACATAATATTTTAATACACTAACAAATAGATGTTGATATTCAGTCACATATAAAGTATCTCATACATGTTAAATAAAACAAGTATATAAATTATACAGTTTGGATGCGAAACATTACAAATATGAAGTATCCTACTTGAATTTTTGAATGGGCTTGTGAAAATATTATGAAATCAAGGCAAGTGTTTAATATGAGGTCCAAATGCACAACTTAATTGTCATGTACGAAAATATGCGTGTTTATGCCATTAACGGAATCATTCCGTTATGCCCACTTGTATGTTGTTATTCAAAATTTGAGTTATCCCGGGGTCGTCTCAGTAAAAATTTCTCACATTTACCATCATTGTATGCTATTTGATTGATTTCTATAGTGAATAGTAAATTTATCATTATTTGACCCCATAATGGAATCATTCCGTTATAATAACATGCACGTCATTATTCAAAATTTGATCGATTTTAGGGGTCTTTCGTTCGCTTGGATCTCCACATACAATGTCAAAATATAATATTTGAATAAACTAACAAATGGATATTGATATTGAGTCATATATGAATTATTTCCTACATGTTATATAAACAAGTGTATAAAGTATAAATGTTTGGATGTGAAAAATTACAAATATGAAGTATCTCACTTGAATTTTCGAATGAGCTTGTAGTAATATGATGAAATCAAGGTTGATGTTTAAAATGAGGTCCAAAATCACTACTTGATTGGTATGTATAATAATATGTACATTTATGTCAATAACGGAATCACTTTCGTTATAACGACTTGCACGCCTCTATTCAAAATTCGAGTTATCCCGGAGTCATCTCGGTCAAAATTTCTTACTTTTAACTTCAATCTACACCATTTGAGTTGTTTCCAAACACCTTCAAGTCCCTAATTCCAAACAAACACAAAAACAAAAATCACAAGAACAAGAATAAGAAAAATACACAAAAATATAATAATAAAAGCAGTTTATTTAAAAGCTTAAGGTACTTATTTTCTTAGCAAGGATTTATGCATCTCATTACTTCCACCATTTTTTAGCCTAAATTTCATGCATCAATGCATCACATCTTCTCCTATAAACAACAATTTCTCTACTTATAACACAATTAAACATATAAAACATAAAAAATTCACTTAGACTTTTCATCAAACAATTGGTGTGCAGAATTTTTCAATTTTTAAGATTCATGATTCTTGCTTTCATTCAACTTCAGTCAAACAGAAATTCAATAACATGTGCAACCCAAGAGCATAGGAGAATCGGAGAGGAAGAAGAATCACAGAAGATTCGAGTGTAAAGAGAATGCAAGTACACTATCTGAGAAGAAAAGAGAATCAATCTATCTTGGGTTTGTCTTTACCAACGAATGGCTTCACCAACGATTCGAATGGGTTTGTCTTAAATTTGAAAGATTTGACTTTACTAACGAACAATTGATGTTTTGAGTCTTCAACAGCCTTCTTGATTTGGCTTCACCAACAAAATTTCTTGGGTCTTCAACCATCTTGATTTTGATAGAGTTGGCTTCACAAGAGTTGGCTTCATAGCGAAGATCGATGGATGTATGGGTGTTCACCACTCTCTAAATTTTTTAAAAATTGGATCAAATTTTAATTAAAAAAAAGTTTTATCACTCAATTGTAAATAATAATATTTTTTTCCTTTTTTTTAAATTAATACTATAATACAATTTTGGTCAAAGGCCATTTAGACAAATTTTTAGGTTGATTGACCCATTACAACTAATTTCCCTATTTTTAAATAAGAAATTATATAATATACGAAAAAAAACTCATGTACAACGATTTTTTCTAATGCATTTATTTATATAATATAATTGTGTAAAATTTTATTTATTATTCATATTTTATAAATAAAATTTTGATTATATATATTATTATCTTTAGAAAACTTTTAATACTTTTAATTTAAGATTATAATAAAAAACAAAAGTTTTTAATACATGCCTTACTTAATATTTCAAAGTAATTAATGATATATTAAATTGGATTCAACTAATAATATATTAACATTTGTGTTCTTAAAGTCAACATTTCATGAGAGAGTGTATGTTTTTTTTTTTAAATTATATAACGAAACTACTTGTCAATTATTATATATATAATAAAGATTAGCGCTTGCGAAGGCCAATTATTGCAGCTATTCTAATTATTTAGGATTTTTTTCTTTTAAAATAATTTTTTTTATTTATTGTATAGATATAATATACTGATTTATTTATTTTTTACTTTTTAAGACTCATACTTATTATATTAATTAATTTTAAAATCCCAAATTTTTTTAATTCATTAATAATAATTAATATTCTTATAATAAAAAGTGAAATATAGTAGAAGAAAAAAAATAAAAAACTATAATTTCAAAAATAAAATGTAAATCGGTTGATTAATTGAATTATCTTCATCACAAAAAAGTGATGACCATCACACTATTTCATAATTAATAAATTATTGACAAATAAAAAGTAATAATGTTTTTAATTAAAAGTAATACCTTGTCGAGGAAAAATAACAACTATAAAATTGAACAATTTCATGAACAAATTTAAGAGAAATAAAAAGTGATAATATTCTTTAAAAATTATTAATATTTAATGAAGAAAAAGTGATAATCATTTGTTGAATTATTTCAGGCATGAAAATTTTATAAAACAAATATAATGTAATAAGTTATATTTTTAATAAAAAGTACTAATAAGGAAATGTGACAACAATCTAATTAAATTATTTCATGAACAATTAATAAAACAGATATAAAAAGTGATAATCAGTAAATTATTCAAAGAATAAAATCTTTTTAGGACGAATAAAAAGTAATTACATATATATATATATATATATATATATGTATATATATATATATATATATATATATACATATATATATATATATATATATATATATATATATATATATATATATATATATATATATTAAATGACATCCTAGCAAGGAAAAGTGATAACCATCCAATTAAATAATTTCATGAAGAATTCACATACCGATAAGAAGTGATAATATTTTTAATAAAAAGTTATACCTGATCAAGAAAAATTAATAATTATCCACTAAATTATTTAAAACACGAATAATTTATAGGTTGAATAAAAAAATGATACTCCATCCATTCCACTTTATTCTACATCATTACTGTAGATATTGAGTTTAAGAAAAGTTATTTTATAACTAATTTTATTGGCTTTTGGAGGGTAATGTAGTTTTTTTAGTTAATAAATAAATTATAAAATATATAATGTTTGCTAGATGTCAGTGATAAATTTGTAATTAAGATTTACTTTTAAAGTTTGGGATTAATGTGATTTATTTTTTAGGTGGTGAAGTTTAATGTGAGACGGATGAAAACGGAGTGTATGAAATTTAAATTGAGATGGAGAAAGTAATACATTTAATAAAATTAATACTCCCTCCACAAAATTATTAGAATTGGTTAATAAAAGAAGACGGAGAGAGTAATATATTTAATAAAACTAATACTCCCTCCACAAAATTCTTAGGATTGGTTAATAAAAGAAGTGGGTCAAATATTTAATAAAACTAATACTACCCCCTCCCCCCCAAAATTCTTAGAATTGGTTAATAAAAGAAGTGGGTCAAGCCCTCATTTGACCAATTTTCTTGGAATTTTTGTTTGTTGAAAATGAAAACTAATTATATATTCGAAAACTAAGTTTTGAGTATATGAATTTAATGTATAAGTTTGCTCAAATTCAATTTCGGGTGAATGAATAATTAATATATGAAATTTATAATTTAATTATAAAAGAAAGAAGGAAGAATGAAGAGTAAAGACAAGGAGTGGTCTCACATAGGAAACATATGAAATTTTCTACACTTTATTAACTCAAGCTTTTAGATGAAGTAGTTGTTTAACATAGTATCAGAACCCATGGTTAACAAAAGTCCAGGGTTTGAACCTCACCACCAGCCATTTATGAGAAAATTGCACATGCAAGGCTTGAGGCAAAAAGTTAACCCCACCTGGATATGAGGAGGCGTGTTAGAGTAACTTGATTAAGTATTAAACGATATTAAATGATACATCTCTCTATAGGCTTAAACTTTTATATAAGGTGATTGTTTAACATTAGTCTCCTACATACATTATAGAATTAAATTAAATGTGTGGAATGCGGATCATATAGTTCTAACCAAGCCACCAATCATATATGCGCTCGCACATGGTAGTATTCAGTTTTAGTTCGAACTGAGGTCCGATCGACTCACCAGTTCGTCTCGATTTGGTTCGTTGGGTTTGGTCAGATCGATTCGTAGGCCATTAGTTCAGCCATAGTTTGAACCGCGGGTGCATTGGAGGTTAAGATGGCTTTAAAATTCAAATGAAAGAGGTGTAATTTGGAGTGTCGGATAAAATTTTAAATTAAAGGGCACGATCCTACGGCTCAGATTAAATCAAGGCATCTAATTTTAAAGAGGCACCACGACTCTTCATCTCTTATAAATGGGCCCCCAAATTCATTTGGAAAATTAATTCAAATCCTGCATACAAATATTCATTCGTTCACCGATAATTTTGGACTCGTTGTGCAATAAGTCCAAAATTCAAAATCTTTGTACCTCGGAGGCAATTGTGATAATTCGTAAGCACTTGTGTACAGAGAAATTTTATCTTAAGGAGAAAAAATATAACTTTTGACTCGACTTTACATAAATAATCCATAAACCATTTTAAATACTACCCCATATACTAACAATAATTATTCTCCGTAGATGTGTCAACTCTTCTAAAATTGAGAAACTAATATCTATTCAAGTATAATAATATCTACTCCTATTTAATAGCACTAAATCAATAAAGGAATATATTAATTTGAATTACTTTCATTTTTGTAAAATATTTATTTTTCATTTTAATAAAAAAATTAAACAATATTTATCACCTCACATTTATTATTACATTTACAAAATAATAGAGTATTACATATGTACTCCATCCGTTTATTCTAATAATTACATATTTTCTTTTTGATCGATATATTTTGAAAATAATGCCAGAAATAATTTTCAACTTTATTTATTTATTTATTATTATTTTTAAGTAAATTTGTTATCTCTCTTGATGCATACATGGTACAAATTGATTACATGCACTTATTAAATGTAGTTTATTGAAAATGTTCGGCATCACTAAAAGGAAATTTATCGAGCTCGCCCTTTTTGGCAACAAGTATTTTTAACATGGTTGCAAGATATTGAAATTCACCTTGCATTCTATGATTTAAATGAAACTATTTCAAAAGTTGAATGTGCTCTTGCCCAAAAGATTAAAATACTAATCTTTCTTCGCCATCGTTTGAACATAGATTCAAAAATGTGAATATCTAATAGAAAAAGATCCTCTAATTTTATGGCAATCCCTGAAGGATCATTTCGATCAGCAAACTTTCATAATCCTCCCTCAAGCTCGATTTGGCTGGCTGAATCTAAGATTTTAAGATTTTAAATATGTAACAGAATACAATTCTGCTTTATACCATATTGTCTCACAATTGAAACCCTGTAAGCAAAATATTACAGAAACTAAATTGATTGAAAATAATATCTTTCCACCTTCCATGCTAGCAACCTCGTACTCCAGCGGCAGTATCTAGAGTTAAAAATTCACTAAATATTTAGAGTTTATTTCTGCACCATTGGTTGTAGAAAAATACAATTAATTGTAAATAAAATATCATAATACTAAACTATTTAGTTCAAAACTTATGGCTGAAGCACATGGTATATTCCAAAAGGATTGTATTAATTATATTTGACATGGAAGGGCAGAGGAAGAGTAAGAAATAATTATAGTTGAAGAATGAATTCACATTGACCTTCTCGTATGTTGAGGACGAAGTCAAAGATTTAACCATGCACTCCAATAAAAGCAAATTTGTTATACATATCGATATGTGGTCGTATAAATAATGTACAACTTGGTTGTGAAATATCAAAATATGTAAAAAAAAATATATTTGTGAAATAAAAATGATGTAAATAATAATATTTATTTATCTGAAGCAAATAAAAATATTGACGTAGTCAATGAAGACAATTTGGGACCTAAGCTCGAAAATTATTGTGACCAAGTATGCTATATAATTTAGCTATATTCTTTTGCATAAAAATACTCCCTCCGTCGCCTTTAAAGAGGGTCTTTTTTCCATTTTAGTCGTTCCACCCAAAGAGTCCCCTTACCTTTTTACACACATAGAACACACATACATCCTCTAATACAATTCAAATATGGGACCCACCATCCCACTAATACAACTACCCACTATACATTAAATAATAATATTCTTTAATCCACATGCCAAAAAGTAAAAGACCCTCTTAATGAGGGACGGAGGGAGTATTTGTTTAACATTATTTCTTTTTTAATACATTATATTGTTGTTGTTGTGCTTATTTTGTTAATATATATATTAGATTATATTTATTAAATGATTTTGTTTAGATTATACATGTTTTGGAAGTTGATATCTAGAATTCATATGTATATTGTTGTGATATTGATATTTGAAACCCAATACTTTTAAAATATGACATAAGTAATTGAGTTATTTTGGGCAAACAGATGAGCCAGATAACTTTAAATTCTTTTAATCATGAGATATGCAATGAAACTTATGAAGTTGTGAAAATTTTTATGGTATGATATTTACACACTAATATTGAAATTATTCTCCTAGTATGTAGGGATGGCAATGGGTAGGGTAGGGTACGGGTATGGCAAAATCACATACTACCCTATATCCTACCCTCCCTACCCATACCCTATCCTATTACCCTAAAATATAGCTTCGGGTAGGGTACGAGTATGCCCATTGGGTATACGGCTAATTTGCGGGTACCCGTTTACCCACAATTTTAGTAAATTTTGTGGATAATCCGCGGGTACACGAATCAACCCTACCCGACCCGACACAACTCAAATTTTTTTAAAAAAAAATTATAATACATAAATGAATAATCTAAAATTAAATATGCAAATTAGAAAACTAAGTCAACAACAAGAACGTCTAAGTCCGTTAATAAGATAGCATTATAAATTCGTAGTTAATCAAATAAAATCGTAAAACAAACATCATAATCCAACAATTGCTTCCAAGTTCTTGGTTTAACTATGACAACTTCAAAATCTTGCATCTCCTTTTGGCCACCAAGATATCTCAACTCGCAGCAGATTCAACCTACAAATACATAGGTAGATTCAACCTACAAATACATAGGTAAATTAAAAACAGGCTTAACCTATTCAAAACATAAATCTTAAATAATACTTATATGATTACGCGAAAACTCTTCTAAAGTAATTACTTAACTTACATCTTCATTCTCATGTTCATCTTCATCACTGGAATAACTCATGACTCCTCTAGCAATACGAGATGTTTCTAAGACACAAATAATATAAATCATAAACATGTTAATTCATAAAATAAAGTATATGAAAAATAATGTATTGTGTAAAAAACAAACCGTCATGTCTTTCCCATAGCCAATCTTCAGAACACATCAATGCTTCCAATATTTCTAGAGTAAGTCTACTTTGGTGTTTGGTCACAATTCTGCCACTAGTGATAAAAGCAGCCTCTGAAGCAACTGTGGAAACAGGAATCGCAAAAATATCCCTTGCAATTTGACGCAATGTAGGATACTTAATTCCTTGCGTCTTCCACCAAACAAGTATATCAAATTCATGATGAATAGGCAATAATGCCTCCTCCAAATAACTTTCAAATTCTGATTTCTCTTATGTATCAAACAAAACCTTGGATAAATATACTTGAAAAGAGTGAATGCTTCCCAAAAGATCTAGTGATTCAATATCTAAAGCTGATTCCGATATACGAGATGATGAGGATTTGGTTTTACTAGAACTAGCATCAAAACGAGAGTTTTGAGGAGAACTCTTGCATGCCTTTTCAAGTTCATGCATCATATTTCGAACCTTTTCCTTCTCATATTTAGCCTTATCTCCATAAAATTTATCAAAAAAGAAATCAATCATCCTAAACTTGAATCTAGGATCTAGAATAACAGAAATTAAGAAAACTTTATGAATGTCTTCCCAATACTTCTTATACTTTTCAATCATCTTTTTTGCCATTGTCTTCACCTCATCACATCCAGATTCAAGCCAACTATTCATCCTAACTCTTATCTCACAAATATATGTAAAGACCTTGTTTGCAGTTGCATATTTGGTACCAGAAAACATGTAGGTCAAATTATAAAACAAACCAAGCTTTTCACAAATATCACTAGTAAGCACCCAATCAGAATCAGTAGGCAAAGTCTTATAAGCTAGATCACGTTATTTCAAATGAGGGAAAATAGTTTTATATGGTAATGCAGAAGAAAGCATGAGATAAACAGAATTCCATCTAGTCTTGACATCATGCGCAAGTTTTTTCTTACTTCGGATGTGTAGTTGGCGCGCTGTTTCTTCAAAATTTTTCACCCTTTTTGGTGTTGCTGTCCAGTAGTATACGCTATCCCGGATCCTCTCAATACTACTTCCAATTGCATCTATACCATCTTTAACAATCAAGTTTAATATGTGAGCTGCACAACACATGTGTAAAATCTCTCCACCCAATAACAATGAATCAGAGGAAAATCTATTCATCAACGATGCCAACATGGAAACAACAGAATCATTAGTGCTACAATTGTCTAATGTCAAAGTAGACAACTTACTATCTATGTTCCAATCTAACAAGCACTCAAACAAGACATCTGCAATTACTTCAGCGGTGTGTGGACATGGAACATACGCAAACCTGTCATTTGAAGTTAGAAAATTAGAAATAAAGAGTTAATATGTTTTTTTTCCAAATATAAATCACAAAGAAAAAAATACAGAAGTAGATTATTACCTTAAAATTCTACTACGTAAAGTCCACGTGCTGTCAATAAAATGTGCAGTTACAGCCATATATCCCTTCTTTTGATTGCTAGAAGTCCACATGTCAGTAGTTATTGCAATAGGACTCTCATTGCTTTCCAACAAGCTCATTACTTGACTCTTTTCATCAGCAAAAATCTTCATAATATCACTACGAAGAGTTTTTTTGTGATTGGCTTGAAGAGAGGTTGACAAGTATTCATGAATACTCTAAACCATTTATGTTCAACCATGCTAAGTGGGTACTCATGTAGAATGATCATGTATGCAAGATGAAGTCTAGCTAGTTCTGGATCAAAAGAATAAATTTTCAATTCTGTTGTCCCATCTTTGTTTTTGGTAGTAGTCAACAAACACTGTCTTATATCCTTTGTGGATCTTGAAGAACATCTTAAATAATGCTCTTTTAAGTGAGTTGTTCCATTTTTAGGAGCTGCACTTAACTTTTTTTGCAGTAGGTGCACTCAACTTTGTCGTCCTTTCCATTAATTTTCTCTTTCTTGAAATGATCCCAAACCATAGAATGCTTCCTCTTCCAAACGCCATCTGCTTCACTACCATTATTGCCATCTACTTCAGCTTCTATAGTATTAGATTGTTCAGGATTTGAGTCCATATCCATCATATTTTCAGCATGTTCCGAATTATGATGACCCGATTATTATGAAGGCACATCAGATGGAGTACTCATCTGTATATGTTACAAATTACAAAACACAACAAGTTCACAACCAAGACATGGGAGTTTTTAGAATGTAACTATGCATTCAAACAAGAATTCTACAAAAAAAACAAGTTGCAAATTCTTCTAAATAAATAATCTCTCACAGATTTATTACGAAAAATAATCTAAGGTACAATTGGATCTCCAAATAGAAATTCAGAAAAATATAGAACATATGACAACATAACAAAATAAGCACTATATCAGTATTCATCACACATCAACGAACCAATAAACCTTAAACCTTTCCCCCGAAAAAATAAAAGTAGAAACTGAGAGAGGAGAAGAGAGCATACAGCTTTATGATATATACTACACTCTCAAATTTAGAGTCTATAATTTCTATTTGAAGAGCATAAGCAAACTAATACCGAATCTTAGAAAAAGATTCTTACCTTATTTGCTTTTTTCTCCAAAAATTGAATGGAGATGTCTTGAAGATAGGCACCTCCTAAGGAGTCAAGGACTAGAGGACTGCGGGAACAACGATGGAGATTGGAGATTTTCGATTGAGGAGTCGTGCCCGTGGGCCGTGACTCGTGAGCGGCGAGAAACTAGGGTTTTGCCATTTTGGGGGTCAAAGTGAAAGAGGGCTTACAGGGGAAAAGCGAAATGGGTGGGAAAGTCGTGTGATCATTTCTTTTAATTTCATTATTTTCATAGCAATGTAAAAGGACTGGACTTGTGTCATTGAGTCAAAGTTTAGTCAATGACTTTTCTTTCTAATTCTATAAAAAATTATCATTGTTACAGTTAAATTAATAACTAATAAGACATAATGTTATTAGTAGTTATTAAATAAATAAATAAATAAATAAAATATATATATATATTCGGGTAATTTTTGGGTCGGGTACGGGTAAAAATAAGGGAACCCTTACCCTACCCTTACCCGCACAGTTCACCTTCGAGTTCGGGTACTACCCGACCCGTTACCCGATTTTACCCGATTTTTATGTGCCCACTCCGCGGGTACCCATCGGGTAACCCGACCCGATGGGTAAAATTGCCATCCCTACTAGTATGTTTTAAGAGATTCAAGGAGAAAAATTGGTCAAATTTTTTTATTGTAATGATCAAAATATTTTATTGATGTGTCTACTGAATAAATATATTCTTATTCATAGTGCACTAATACAAATGAAATAACATATGAAGAGCTCAAATATTGAATATTTGAGTTAGTCAATTGGAATGAATATCAACTGATAATATTAAAAAAATGAAACATTCAATTAGGGGTGGCAATTTGTGCTTACGCGATGGGTTTCGTGTCGACAAGATAGTGACACGACACAATAAGGGCAAATCCAAACACGACATGATAAGAATTCATTCCAACACGATACGAACACGAAAAATAACAGGTTGACACGACACGATAACAACACGATAAGAAAATTTTAAAAAAATATTAATTAAAAGTATTAATTTTTTTAAGAAAATATATTTTATAATTGTTAATAAGTATTTTTGTTATATATTTACCTAATTTTATATTTATATTGGGTTGTTAATAGGTTAATGAGTTGTTAACGGGTTAATAATGAGTCATCTGTTAATATTAATCGTACTTAACGAGTTGACACGAACCCGACAAGAACACGGCATGAAATTTTCATGTCCTTATTGGGTTGACATGATAACGACACGAACTCAATAAGACCTAACACTAATCCGCAATTATCGTATCGTGCTATCATGTATCGTGTCGGGAATTGTCACCCCTACATCCAACGTCTTATGTTCACACTCAGTGAATATTTTATTATAAAATTCCAACAATCAATATTTGGGGAACTTGGAATAAATAAATACAAATCTGGCTCATGCAAATCATAATTATAACTTCTTTATAACTAGTGCTGCTCAATCATGGCCAGAAGCCTTTAACATTTTCCATTTGCAAATTTTGAATTGTGCAATTATTATTTTATATCACCACCATAGTGTACTTCAATTGGCATTCTAATGATAATTATCAGTCAATTTCTATAAAGCCCAATATAGGGATCAATATATATTTTAGTACGCTAACTGCACATGATTTAATAAAGATCATTTTACGGCATTAGGGGGAGATTTAAATCGAATATTTATGTGAATATCAAGAAATTCTATTATTTTGCACTAGATTGACTAAACCAGAAGTTCAAAAGATTATTAGTTTGCAATAGTAAATAAATTGTTAAACTATCATGATGAAATAACAAAATCCCTTAAATTTATAATCAATGCTTCACTGGAAGTGGAGTTCCCTAGGGACATAATACTTTAAACAATTATTTATTAACGCTAGAAGAGTGAAAGATTTTATGATTTGAAAATTAAATATCAGTGGATATTAATTTTAATAATAAATATTCACTTCCAAAATTATTTGAAGAGTTTGTTTTGATAAAGAAAACTCTCTTTAATAGATTTATCCAGAAGACAAATACTCAGTAAATTCGCACGTGCATCAAAATAATCAAAATACTGGGTATGCGAAACGGCTATATCCAAATGTATTGGAAAAAGACGAGAATCTAGTTATATAAATATAGAAATCATTATAAAAGATGGGAGAAGAATATGAACTGAATAGTAAGTTGTCAACAACACATTTGCCTTTTTTATTGCTTTTACTGTCTTAAATATAAATATTAATCTGGATCCAGAACTTATATTTGATATCATAGTGCCAGAAGCACGAATATTTGGTAAGACAGAATAAAGCATTGAGATCGAACTTAACTAGCTAAATATTTATTTGAATGTTATCTGAAATGATATAAATATTTGTCCTAGAAGGACATATGAATGATAAAGTGGTGATCAGTTAAAGCTCAAATGGTTCTTATAGAGACCCAGTATATAAATGATACATACTCTCCCATTATATATTACGTTTCGTTACTTATTTTATATGACAGTTTCAATATATTTAGATATGTAGTAAATACATAACATTATATGATTTACATGAAAATTCACGAAGGACTAAATCTTGTCAATTTGGATGAGAATAAAATATCACATATATAACTATAATATTGGTCATTGCAAAACCTTGAACAGTTAATATTGATATACTACAATTTGATTTGTTATTTCTTCTTGAAGAAGAATGTAAATTGTGTGTACATGAATGATTTAAGATTTGGATGTACAGAAATTTATATAAGTTAACTCATACCAAGATGACGGATTTTTCGAAATGAAAAAAACTTGGATAAATCCAAAGAGTTGTCTCAACCTGTAGTTGAGAATATTTTAAATTTTAATACCAGTTAATTTATTTGATGATTATGTTAGATGAATTTTCAAAGTATCTATTCATTTTGTATGTCAATTGTCATTTTTATCCCTTGAAGTGGAAAACTAATATATATATATATATATATATAATGAGGATATTTTGGGCTAGAAGTCTCTCCATTCATTGCTTTTAAAGCACATGTTTTCTCATAATTGTATCAGGCCTGTTATGCACTTATGATGAACTTGCTAGCAAGATTTTATGACTCTCGGATACAGAGAAGTTATGTAAAATTATACATATCCTCAAGTATCTTGTAGATACAAAATATATTGGTTTATTTATAAGAAAACAACGTAGCATTGACATATTGATTTAAATGTTAATTAAATGATCCTCATAATATTGAAATTTCAAACTGGTGTTAGGATAAGATTGTTGATATAATAAATTTATATCCCATGGGGCATGATGAAAGATACATTTCCTAATCTTTTGTAAGACAATAAACTTTTTATTGCATAGATGAGCAATTAATATATTATAAGAGACATGACAAATTTATTTTATGTGCTCCAGAAGAGCAATGAGGTATTGCACATAGTATTTGCTCATATGAAAATCTAAATTATTTATCGTTGTTTTATTTACTCCCTAATTATATTTTAGTATGTGCTTGTAATATTGTATTATGTAAACCCAGAAGATTATCGTCTTCAGGGGAAGTAATAATTTCAAGTAAATTCTAAAATTTCGATCTTGAAGATCAGCAGTTATATTTCAAAATACCGTTCTCTTGAGGGGGAGTGATAATTTCTAAACAATCCCAAAGATTAGGCCATAAAGACCAATAGTTGTACTCTTTTTCCCTTAACTAAGTTTTTTCCAATGGGTTTTCTTAGTCTATAGTTTTTAATGAGAAAACTAAAGCAACACATGAAAATTGTAAGACCTGTACTCCTTTTCTCTTAACGAAGTTTTTTCCTAAGAGGTTTCTTAGTTGAAGGTTTTTAATGAGACAGGTAAGTTAAATATCTTGGGGCAGAAACAACTTTTAAATAACTTAAGATTGGATCCTAAAAACCAAGTTGTAATCTTTTTCTTTAATAAAGTTTTTTCCTACTAGATTTCCTTAGTTGAAAGGTTTTTAATGAGGCAGTTAATATGAAATATTAAAATGATAAGACATGTACTCTTTTTCTACGACTGATTTTTTCATGAGATTTTTAACGAGTCATGCATATGACGTCGTAATGTCGTAATGTTCAAGGGGGAGTGTTGTGAAATATTTATATAGACATTACTCCTTATATAATTAGAATAGAAAGAGAGTTTATTTACCATTGAATCCTTTCTCTTCTCTATATAAAGAGTGAGAATATTAGAATTTTTGTATACATTCATATACAACTCCGTTAATAAAAAACCTCTCTTTCTCTATCCTCTGTATTCTTCTCTCCTTCTTTGTGCTTCTCTTATCGTTCTTATCAAATACTTTATAACAGTTCCATCTTAATAGTTACATTTCTCTTCTTGGTATGTGAGACTCATGCAAAACATTTAAAATATCTCCATGTAACACACCTACAACACTAATACAACTACCCGCTATACATTAAAATATGAGTGTGATTTGAGTGGAACAAGTTTCACCAAATGAATTGGCGGAACCTGTGGTCCCCACCCTTCTTAATTAATTTCTCCTCCTTCATTAGTGTTGTTTTTATTTTAATTTTAAATTTTTTATACTTAAATGACTATTATACCTTAAACCCTAAACCTTAGGGATAAATTATACCTTAAACTAAAAGGGTAAAATTATAATTATAGCCTAAACCTTAGGGATAAATTATACCGTAAATCATAAGGGTAAAATTATAATTATACCCTAAACCCTAAACTCTAAGATTTAAATATACCATAAACCACAAGAGTGAAAATTATAATTATATCCCTAAAATTAATAAATAAATAAAAAAAGAAAAATAAACAAAATAAAAAAAGAATAAAATGAAAAAAAACATACAAACAACAATAACCGTAATAAAAGAAATTAGATGAAACAGCAAAACAAACATTGAAGGTGAAGAAAGGAAGTTGTAAAATTTGAATTTGGTGAATTAACTCCACCCAAGTCATTGCCTTAAAATATTATTACCTCAATACATATTAAAATATTATATTTCTTAATCCCCATGTAAAAAACAAAACGTAACTATTAAGACGGAATAGAGGGAGTATATTTTAAAATAATTTGATACTCGCTTCGTCCCAAATTAAATTCACCCTTTTTGATTTCATCCGTCTTTACCTTAATTGCAAATTTACTACTCTCACCCAACACATATAATATATTTTATAAATTATTTATTATCTAAAAGTACTACAATATCTTCCAAAATTATACTACCTCCGGTCACTTACAAGGTATCCATTTTACTATTCCTGGCGTCCGCTTAAAAGGTATCAATTTCCTCTATTTAGTAAAGAAAGTACACAATATGACCCACCACTTCTCTCTAATACAACTACCCATTTTACCTATAATAATAATACTCCTTAATCCACGTGCAAAAAGCAAATAAAGACCTTAGATTGTCCACGTGCAAACAGCAAACGATTACCTTGTAAGTGGCCGGAGGGAGTATCAAATTGGTTAAAAATAATTTTTTAAAACTTCATATCTATAGTTTCTATAAAGATTAAGTGAGTTGGGATAATAAGTTTAAATAGTAAAAATTTCTTACATTAAATAATTTAATTAATATTATAATTAAAAATGAAAGTTAAAAAAGGGAAGGAAAACAAGGATAGTTTGGCCATAAGTCGTAACCCATTTCTTCACTAATGCTAATTGGAAAATTTTCAATTTTAGTTCCATAAGAATAAGAGAATTCAAAAATGGTCCTTTTACTTTCAAAATTAGTCCCGTAAGAATTTTGAGTGATTTACCATCATTGACTAACGAAATTGACTAACAAATGGAATATTAAGTTTGGGGATCGGCTTGTGTGCAACCCGAGAAAATATCAATTTTGGTCCTATATCTTTTACCAAATCCAATTTTATTCCTGTAATTTTTAGTATTTTCAATTTTAGTCATT
Organism: Pogostemon cablin; assembly: GCA_023678885.1. NCBI lineage: Eukaryota > Viridiplantae > Streptophyta > Magnoliopsida > Lamiales > Lamiaceae > Pogostemon > Pogostemon cablin. The sequence goes on along the minus strand of CM042989.1, from coordinate 21,909,357 downwards.
TTAGTTTCAATTTTGATCCTGTAACTTTTAAAATGTCAATTTAGTCCTGTAAATTTCAAATTTAGTCCTATATCTTTTTGAGTTATCAAAATTAGTCCTGTATATTTTAAAATATGATATAATTTATAATAGGACTAATTTTGATAATTTAAAAATATATAGGACTAATTTTGAAACTAAGAGGGCTAAAATTAAAAATTTTAAAAATACAGGACCAAAATTGAAACTAAAAGGACAAAAATTAAAATACCAAAAGTTACTGGACTAAAATTGGATTTAGTAAAAGATACGGGACCAAAATTGATATTTTCTCTGTGCAACCCAATCAAAATCTATTCATCTCTCTTCAAACTATCATCCCACAAGGAACTTTTGTCTGCAGAAGAATTAATCTAATTCCATCGGCCTCGAAGTGCGATATTTGGATCTGCTCCAGCACCAGAAGAAATCGGGCCACGGCTGCCGGATTCTGGAAGGTCACGGGCTGGAATAAGGCAATCCGGACACGTCAATAGCTCCAAGCGAATCGCAACAAGGAAACCCCTAATTTTCAAGGCGGGCTGGGCCCCCACGGCTACAAGACCGATTGAATCATGCACGAGTACCGTCTGGACAACGACTCCAACCATCCCCATGAATCCCACGAAGACAGGTGGGTCATCTACCGGGTCTTCAAGAAAAAGAACCACACTAGATCCGGATTCCACCCCGATGTCGAATCAATTTCGGCGGGCCGTCCGGTGGGTTTATCCAACTTGAGAAGTTCTCCAGCAGCAATGGGCTCGTGTAGAGGGTTGGCATCGTTCCTGACATAAACACCATTAATGCATTCTGGGATGGTGCCGGTGACGTGGAGGTTGTGGCGTATGGGCTGCTCTGGCACCAGGGCGAAATTGCCCTTAATTTGGACACGTGGGTCGGCGATTTTTGGTAGCGAGTGCAGCAGCTCTCTGTAGGAAGTTCCACTGCGGCAACGGTGGTGGAAAGATTCATTTTTGGGAGAGCAGTTTGGAAGGGGTGTTTGAGGAAAGTGAGAACAGAGGGAGATTGTAGAGCACAATAGATTTTACTCTTGCTAGGCTTTTTCATTGAAATTATATTGGAGGTGATTCTCAAATCCATATGAGCTCGTTTGCTACACATGATTAAGGTGGTATTGATACATTTTCACCCCTTCATACCACGTTTGTTTCAGTGCATACATAATACTTAGAGCCTGAAAAAAATTCAGCCCGATATTATTAACACCCTTCCCATGATATTGAGGATCCCATCCCAGGGGGTGAGATACACAAGATTAAAATTTAATACTGAGATATTAAATATTATTTTACAATTATGCCCATCTTCAGTCCCCATCTTCATCACCCACCATCTTCATCATCATACCACTAGCCTCAATCTAATCATCATCCCAACCGACCCAACTCTGTTCATTACCAACATCTACCTCCATAAAAGATTGGCAGAGACCATAAGTGTTCTTAGGATTCCAGCGATGTGGTCTATCGTTCTGGCGTGGTTGAAGCCTTCTTAATTGTATATAATCATCAATGACATCATCATCACCATCACCAAGATTCCATCAAAGCCACTCGGAACAGCTGCCGGTTCGATCTGAGAACTTGATCTTGGTGGAAACTCCTACGGCGGTGATATTTTAACTGCTCACAGCACAGGTGGAGATTAACAATGCTGTAGAGGAACTGGCAGCGGCGGAGGCTGTGGCACTGAAGATTAAAAAAAGCATTGTTGAATTGAAATTACCTGCGATTGTAAATGGTTCGAAGGTCAATATCACGACAGTCGAAGAGATTTTGGTTCAAACTAGAGCTGAAATTGAAGGTGAGGAAGCATTCGTTGAATCGACGTTGACGTACAACATGCTGCGGAAAAGCATAATTAGGTCGCCGGAGCTTCAATTGGAATCTCTTTTTCTGGTGAGGGAGAAACCGCTCGTTTCTTCTAGTTAAAATCAAATGGTTGAATTTTATTGTCAAATGAGTGATTTTTTTTGAAAATGATGTAGAAGAAGAAGTAATTTCAGAAGAAAATTCAAGCTTTCTACTTACTTCTCAGCTTCGAGGAGGGAATTGCTTCCTTGAGAATCAATTTGAGAAGAAATCGAACAGACCCATTTGAGAAGAAATCGAATAGTGTTTGGGTTGTGGAGTATTCTTCTTTTGAAAATCTTATGAAACTTAAGCAAGATCTTGATGAAGCTCTCAAGAACTCACACACTTGATTGGTTAATCACTCACGTTTCACCCCGAATTGATTGATAAAACGAAAATGAAATGAAAATGATCAACACAAAGATGTATAGTAGTTTGGCGTAAGCCTACATCCACTTTCCTAAGAGAAGAATTCACTATGATGATGATGAAGGTTACAAAACTTACAAGCACACTTATCAAATCCTAACTCTTAATGCTTGAAACTGATATGTGAAGATGGTGTGATGAAGATGATGATCTAACTGACTGACCTTCCTTCTTCTTATATGAATGTGTATCCAAAGTTTGGATACCCTCTCAGCCAATCAGAAACAAGCACGCTGAATCAGTTATAACCAACTGATCTAACCAACAGATTGATGCTTCCAGCTGCTTCCTTCCAGTTGATTCCCTTGCCATGTCACTAATCTGATCCCTTACTTACCAACTAATCTTAATGGCTTGTTTATGCTTCTGCATGCAATCCTTCTGCACACTTAGTCGACCAATGCATGAACTCCACGTGGCATGCTTTTAATTCTCATGTAACACACACACATGCAAGTCTACCTCTTCACAAATATCCACCTTAGACCTTGCATCACCATACTAGTTTTATGTTCTCCACCTTGATGCTTAAATTAATTGCTTACACAGTTCCTATTTCAGTAGTCTTGATCTTCTTGACACTAACTACTCCTTGTCTATCATGTCCCTTATGAAATATAATCTCACATCAATATGTTTGGTTCTCTCATGATACCCCTGATGCTTGGAGAGATGCACTGCACTCTGATTGTCACAATACACCTCAACTGAATCATGCTGAACTCCAAACTCATTCAGTATACCATTCAGCCATACTCCCACTTTGATTGCTTCTGTGAGTGCAACAAATTCTGCTTCTGTAGTTGATAAGGCCACTATATGTTGATGTGTTTCCTTCCAACTTACTGCAGTACCAAACAAGTTGAATACATATCTAGTAAGTGACTTCCTAGTATCAAGATTTGCTGCATAATCAGCATTAACATATCCAATTATTGATTTATCCCATGTAGTTTTTTTCTGAAACTTTAAACCTGTTGTGATGGTTCCTTTTGTTGGATTGTATACTAAAAGTCTAGCTTTTTGTATGAACAATGTTATAACAATTAATTTAAAATGAGAATCATATGATCAAATGATTGCATCTTATAATTTATTTATATGTTCGATGCAATAGTCCACTTACTTTATACTATAGATAATATATTGTACGAAAACACGCGAAAGATCATATTATCGGTTTCCTTATAAAGTATAAACAGATGCTCACAACCAAGATAGACAGGGACTCTCTATCGGGATGGTTGTAGTGTGGTTTGGTATTAGCTTGTCTTGGCTATAGAATCACATTAGTGCACTTGTGTGTATTGAGCAGGACCGCTTGAGATCGTTCGACTTATACTGACTTATAGGAGAACTTGATCTCAGTTATTATGGAAGTTCGTGCTCTTAATCTCTATACAATAACCTTGACACTTAGGGCAGTATGTATTTCTTTGATTCATCAATGGGTGAGATTTACATGTAATTAAATCAACAAACTCGATGAGTTGAAAAGTAGTGTTGTCTCTATGGTGTGCTGTTGATTGTAGAAGGAATCCGTGTTCGTCATAGGTTGATGATGTCCCCTTGAGGAGCTCATAAGGATTATCATGTAAACCCTGCAGGTGGAATTTATTCCGGCATGATAACGAGGTTGAGTGGTACTACTCTTGGATGAGATATTAATTAATTGAGTTGTCAGTAACTTAAATTAATTAATGGACATTGTATATCTTAAACATGGGGAGACTAACGGGCTCATAATAAGAAGGAGCCCAAAACATAATTTGGAATTGGAAAGGCAGTGCAATAATAATATTTTAGTGGAATATATTATTATTATTGGACTTAAGTATAAGCTTTGGGCTAAGCTTGGATACTTAAGCCCAATGGAGGCCCAACCCAATTTCTCCTCCTGGTCCCTACTGTAGCCCATATATATAAGTCACCTCAGCTTATCTGGAACCCTAATCTAATTCATTATTCATGTGTGATGAGGGTTGAGAGCAGATTGATGAAGTCTCGTAGATCGTCGCCCACACGACGTCGAGAACGGACTTGGGACATACGGCAGAAGATCAGAAGGTAGTTTGCTGCTGCTGTCTGCCGCCTTGAGAAATTTATATAAAATCGTATAGTACTCAGAATTTGATGATCATTATACTGACGGAACTGTTGAAGAGAGGATCGTCTGAGCACAAAGATCATTCAATTCCAACATCAGACGAGGAAGTTATGGCCATTCTCGTGGGACTGCACAGTCTGCCAGTGAGAATCATCTTTCGTCAACATACCATGTGAACGGTAATCATTTCTATGATTTATTGCTTCCGCTGATATTAGAAACGTATGAATCCCTAACGGGTTACGTTAACCAAACGTTCCAAGCACCAACAATTGGTATCAGAGCTTCGGTTTCGTGGTGAAGCGTGACACGTTAGGCTAGGGTTTATGTGATTAATTTTTTGAAATTAGGATCGCATGTTTAGGGTTTGATTTTACTGCGCATACCATGAATATCCCTATGTGAAATATACCCTATATCATATCTGTTCGTCGATGGTTGTGTGTAAGAGGATTCGACGAAAACTGTTCATCAATTTCACATGGAAGGAAGAAATTGAGAGAAAATCCAGCGCAGTGATATTACAGAGGTAATAACCGGAGTTTCAACCGTCGGATCAGGCTGAATTTTGGTCAGCACGTTCGGATTTTGTAATTGTACATTCTGAACAATGAAGATTGTATTTGGAGCTTTGTGTTGTCGGGAATACGCCAAAAACAGAAGTAGTTTTTGGGCGATTCTATTCTGCGCAGTCGAGGGAATAGAGTCGTTCTAAGAAACTAACCGTTGGATCGACCTGTAATTTGGACAGCATGTTCAAACTCACTGGAGTAGATTCTGGACGGTGGAGATTGGATTTCCAGGTTCCTACAGTTGCGAACCCTGAACGACAGTTAGTGTAGTTTGATGTTGCGCGTTGGGCTGAACTTGGTTCCGTGCAAGTAGGCCCTTGGACGAGCGACAGTTCGAGCGGATTTGCATCAGGTTCGATCGATGCTGCACCAGGTTTGAGTGGATTTGCATCAGGTTTGATTGGTCTGCATTAGGTTTGATCTCGAGCGAATTTGCATCAGGTTCGATTGGTCTGCATCAGGTTCGATCAATACTGCACCAGGTTCGAGATGATTCACATCAAGTTCGATTGGTCTACATCAGGTTCGATCGATGCTGCACCAGGTTCGAGCGAATTTGCATCAGGTTCGATTGGTCTGCATCAGGTTTGATCGATGCTGAACCAGGTTCGAGCGGATTTGCATCAGGTTTGATTGGTCTGCATCAGGTTCGATCAATGCTGCACCAGGTTCGAGCGGATTCACATCAGGTTCGATTGATCTGCATCAGGTTCGATCGACTCTGCACTAGTTTCGAGTGAGTTTGCATCAAGTTCGACTGGTCTGCATCAGATTCCATGTGAGTCTTCACAATATGATCGGGCAGGGTGCCCGAGTGGTGGAGCAGGCTGCGGGGAGGTCGATCCCCGTCGCAGTTGTCCGCATTCGTGATTGGTGGCGAACAATCGAATTCGCTGTTATATAACTGTTATAATTGATTTATTAATTGATTATTGTTATATATGTATGCATGATTATCTATGATTTATTGCCTTAAATAGAAGCATGCTAGATTGCGTATTATATTTGGTATATTATATGCATGTATGTTGGAGTGTTGATCAAGTCAACTTATTTTTGGCAATTTCTTTCCTTATATATAACTGCTATAATTGTTTTATTGGTCAATTATTGTTATATATTTGGAAGTATGAGCATGCTAGGTTGCGTATATTATTTTGAATATTATATGCATGTAAAAACCCTCGGTCTTAAATAACTAAGTGGGAGAGGGGATTGATAATTAATTCCCGCGGCCTCCATTATTGGTTTGTAAGTGATGTGGGTAAACTTGCACGTTGGCAATATAGCCTTCCTCCCTAACAGATGAGTTTATTAACGGATCACTAGTACAGACTTCTTTAAATAATTATTGTTTGTAATGTGATGCATATGGACTTGCGCGTTGGCTATAGTGCCTTCCTCCCTAACGGATGAGTTTATATGCGATTCACTGGTACAAACTCATATAATTGATGGTTATAGGAAGTTATCTGAGCGCGTGTGTACTTCTCCAATAGTAAGGCATATAAGCTTGGGCAGCGGACTTGGGATCAAATAATGGTGTACACTTAGGTGTAAATAATTAGTATCCTCCCCAACGGAGTCACTGCTATTATTTGCATAGCTAAAGAGGAACCGACTATTAATTATTTTGTCATAAAGTTAGGTTGACAAATGAAATTAATGGGTAAAACCTTCTCTTGTAAATGTTCGTGTTTGTAAACGTCCACACTATCGTGGCTTGCAAACTCATGGTGCTTGAGATGTCGGTGAATTTATATTTTATATTGTTTTGAGGGAATCAATATAGATGGATAAATTCAAAGATTTGATCGGTGTATTTATTTGTGATTCTCTAAATTTCAAATAGTTTTATTTCACTTATGGTTGACTAAAAGAAATTATATTTACTTGTCCAAATTAGATGATTAGAAAAGAATCTTGGTTTTGAATTTTACTGCTTAAGAAAATACATGTGTGTTCTCACAAAGGACGTCTCATGATGTCTATTAAAGTCTCTAGTGAAGAGATGAGAGGTTCATAGAAATATGATGGTCTCATGTAACTCTTCGGATACTTGAGTAATTTAAAAGGCGGTAGGTCATGATTAAATTTGATGAATGAATTGGAACTGCATGGAATAGAAGTTGAAGAGGAAACCTAAGTCAATTTTATTCTTCATAATTGCCTAGATGTTTTGAGTAAGTTTCTCCTTAATTACAAGAGGTTGTATATGGTAGGAAACTTCTGACAAAACATGTGGTAAAAGAAATCCAATTTCATAAAAGGAGTGAATAAGGATAGAATCTTACTTGCTAGTTGTTTAAACATGATTAGTGATAGCATCTACTGACACGAAGTGTGTAGATACTGGAATCACTGAATGTTTATTACTAAGTGAGGATAAGATTATTATAGACATGGGTAAAACTACAAGAGTGGTGGCTATTGCAGTGGGAGTTGTTTATTTATCTAATGATATGAGTAGACGTTTGATTTTGTGAAATTATCTTTATGTATGTTTTCATAGAAAGAATTTAATTTCGGTTTCTATGAATTAATAGATGGATACTCCATTTCATTTAAATGACATGATCATTAGAAAGAATTTAATTTCGGTTTCTATGCATTAATAGATGGATACTCCATTTCATTTAAATGACATGGTCATTATAATGAAGGATAGAGTTGTAATCTGTTATGGTACGTTGATAGACAATTTGTATACTCTTAAATCATGTATATTCCACAGATGCAACAAATAGTAATTAATAATGCATCTTCTGATCTTAGTAAGAGAAAGTAACATTCGGAAATGAACTAAACATGCATTTGGCGTCTAAGACTACATCATTTTACTTGAGTAGGATTCAAAAGTTGATAGCAGATGTACCGTAAGGTTTATCTGAAGTGGAAACTATCGGGCTTGCGAGTCTTACTTGGAAGTAAAAATGATTAATTGTTTTTCAAGGCAATGGGGAGTAGAGCCAAAGACATATATGCTGGAATTAGTTCATTCTAATTTAAGCGATCTTAAGATTATTCGGACGAGAGGTGGTTATGAATATTCGTCAATCGATGATTATTCTAGATACCGATATAATTATTTGATGCACTGCATGTCTAAGTTCTTTGATTAATTCAAGAATTGCAAGGCTAGTACAGTGAAGCGTCATGGAAAATATATCAAGTCATTACGGATTAAACGTATGGCGAGAACCTCTTAGGATAATTAGGAGCTATTAATCAGAGGTTGAGATTAAATCTCAAATTGTTTACACCGGGCATACCCCAGCTGAATGGTGTGGCGGATAGAAGGTGTAGCACTCTTATGGAAATGATTAGATGGATGATGAATTATTTGGAATTACTAAATTCATTTTATGGGTATGCCCTAGAAACAGTAATTCGTATGAATGTTTGTCTGTTTGTGGGATATCCTAGAAAAATGAAGGGTGATTTATTTAGTCCAAAAGATCGAAGGGTGATTGTTAACACAAACACTAGATTTTTGGAAAAAGATTATGTATTAAATCATAAACCCATGTATAAATTGTTCTAAAGGAAGTGAGAGGGAAAAACACAAAGTATTAGTACCAATTATGCAAGAGGATATACCACAAGGTAAACTGCAACGCATGTCACGTCTGATACACAATTGCATGTAATGCCTTGTCGTAGTGAGAGGGATGTTCGACAACCTGTTTGATACATGTTTTGGGAGAGTCGTGAGACTTGGTCCCTAGCAAACATAAAATAGACCCACAGATACGACGAAGCACTACAAGTTAGAAATTTCAAATACTAGCAAAGTGCAATGAATATTTAAATAGAATTGATGGATTTTAAATTAGGTCTGGATGCTTGTTGGACCGCTAAATGGTGTAAAAGCCATTGGAAGCGGGCATGAAAAAATAAAAGAGGATCATAGAATAAGGTGAAAACCTTGGAAGCAAGCTTGTTGCGAAAAGGTATACTCAGAAAGAAAGGGTTCGATTATGAGAAAACCTGTTTGCCGGTAGCTATGCCTAAGTTGATCCGGACTCTTTTATTTGTTGCTACTCATATGAAATATGAGGGATAGCAAATAGATGTCGAGACAGCTTTCCTGATTGGAAGTCTTAAGGGAAACATCTATGTGAAGCAACCAGAGTGATTCATTGCAAAGAGCTAAGAGCATTGTGATAGTAAGCTTAAAAGTGTCCATTCATGGACTAAAGCAAGCTTCAAGATCATGAAACATCCGTTTTGATAAAGTAATCCAGTGACATGGATCTAATCAATGATCGGATGGGTCTTGTGTATTGAAAAGAGTGATGGAAACGTGGTGGTATTTCTTGTACTATACGTAGATAGTATCTTGCTCATTGGAGACAATGAAAGAGTATTGTCGGGCGTATGGGTATGGTTGATAAAGCGGTATGAGATGAAGGACTTAAGAAGAGCAAAAATATCCTTTTGAACACAGTAATACGGATCACAAGAAAGGATGTTATGCTTATCTCAAGTTTCATATAATGATACGATCCTTACTCGCTTAGCATGTGAATTTATCTAAGTGAATGTGTCTTGTGACACAAAAGTAGATAAAGAAGTTAAAAGCGGTTCCTTATGCTTCGGCAAATGAGGAAGCTTAATCTAAGGAATGCTATGCACGAGATTGGATATCTGTTTTGCCGATGGCATGAACAGTGGGTATCAAGGTAACCCAAAATAAGAATGTTGAACTGTGGTAAGACATATACTTATGTACCTGAAAAGGACTAGAAACTATATGTGGATTTACCGAACAAATTCACTGATTCTTATGGGTTACATAGATTCAGATTTTTCAAATCAGATAGGGACGACAGTAAATCCACCTCAAAGGTTATGCGTTTAATTTTTAGGAAGTAGAGTCATAATGTGGAGGAGTGTTATATAGAAATATATTTCAGACTCTGAATTCTATCAAGGAAAGATGATAAATTGGAGCCATGAGGCAGCCAAAGTATCTGTATGACTCTAGAAACTTCATGATGGACTTTGGTGTGATTCTAAGTTTGCCCAAGGTTATCACAATTTATATTGATGATATTGGTGCAGTTGCAAACTTGAAGGAATCACAAGTCCATAAGGAAATTAAACACATGGAGCGCGAGTACCACCTCTTACGAGAAATCGTATGATGAGGGGAAGGTTGTTGTCACCTAGATTGCATCGGATGATAACCTAGTAAATCCATTTACAAGGACCTTAAGGCGAGAGCTTTTGATGGTCGTGTAGTGGGAGTGGAAATCAGATGTATGGCAGAAGACATGACAGCATAATCTTTTAGTATAAGTGGGAGATTGTTGGATTGTATACTAAAAGTCTAGCTTTTTGTATGAACAATGTTATAACAATTAATTTGAAATGAGAATCATATGATCAAATGATTGCATCTTATAATTTATTTATATGTTCGATGCAATAGTCCACTTACTTTATACTGTAGATAATATATTGTGCGAAAACACGCGGAAGATCATATTATCGGTTTTCTTATAAAGTATAAACAGATGCTCACAACCGAGATAGACGGGGACTCTCTATCGGGATGGTTGTAGTGTGGTTTGGTATTAGCTTGTCTTGACTATAGAATCACATTAGTGCACTTGTGTGTATTGAGCAGGACCGCTTGAGATTGTTCGACTTATACTTACTTATAGGAGAACTTAATCTCAGTTATTATGGAAGTTCGTGCTCTTAATCTCTATACAATAACCTTGACACGTAGGGCAGTATGTATTTCTTTGATTCATCAATAGGTGAGATTTACATGTAATTAAATCAACAAACTCGATGAGTTAGGAAGTAGTGCTGTCTCTATGGTGTGCTATTGATTGTAGAAGGAATCTGTGTCCATCATAGGTTGATGATGTCCCCTTGAGGAGCTCATAAGGATTATCATGTAAACCCTACAGGTGAAATTTATTCTGGCATAATAATGAGGTTGAGTGGTACTACTCTTGGATGAGATATTAATTAATTGAGTTGTCAGTAACTTAAATTAATTAATGGACATTGTATATCTTAAACATGGGGAGACTAATGGGCTCATAATAAGAAGGAGCCCAAAACATAATTTTGGAATTGGAAAGATAGTGCAGTAATAATATTTTAGTGGAATATATTATTATTATTGGACTTAAGTATAAGCTTTGGGCTAAGCTTGGATACTTAAGCCCAATGGAGGCCCAACCCAATTTCTCCTCCTGGTCCCTGCTGTAGCCCATGTATATAAGTCACCTCAACTTATCTGGAACCCTAATCTAATTCATTATTCATGTGTGATGAGGGTTGAGAGCAGATTGAGGAGGTCTCGTAGATCGTCGCCCACACGACGTCGAGATCGGACTTGGGACATACGGCAGAAGATCAGAAGGTAGTTTGCTGCTGCTGTCCGCTGCCTTACGAAATTTATATAAAATCATACAGTGCTCAGAATTTGATGATCAATATACTGACGGAAAGCTATTGAAGAGAGGATCGTCTGAGCACAAAGATCATTCAATTCCAACATCAAACGGCGAAGTTATGGCCATTCTCGTGGGACTGCACAGTCTGCCAGCGAGAATCATTTTTCGTCAATATACCCTGGTGAACGGTAATCGTTTCTATGATTTATTGCTTTCGCTGATATTAAAAACATATGAATCCCTAACGGATTACGTTAACCAAATGATCCAAGCACCAACACCTTTCACATACCTGAGTGCCCACTTTACTAAATCCTAATGTAGTGAGCCTGGATTGCTCATAAATCTACTGATCATGCTCATTACATAAGCTAAATCTGGCCTGCAACATACCATTGCATACATCAAACTGCCAACAGCACTAGCATAGGGTATGTTGCTCATCTCAATTTTCTCTTGATCTGTCTGAGGAGCTTGGAGTAGTGACAGACTCACTCCTTGCTTTGCTGGTGTTGTTACTGATTTACTGAGATTCATATTGTATCTCTTCAATACTTTATCCAAGTATGATTCTTGGAACAACTTTAACTCACCAGCTGACCTATTTCTCTCAATCTGCATACCAAGAATCACCTTTTCTTCTCCTAGATCCTTCATATCAAACACCTGCTTAAGTAAAGCTTTTACTTCATCTATACCAGCTTGATCCTTAAAAGCTATAAGGATATCATCTACATACAAAAGTAAGTATGTATAACACCCTTCCTTGAACCTAACATAGACACAACTGTCATGTAAGCTCCTGCTGAATCCATTTGATGTAATGTAATCATCAAACTTCAAATATCACTGCCTTGGACTCTGCTTCAGACCATACAAGGACTTCAAGAGTAAACAAGCCTTAATGTCAGCACCTTCTACACTTACACCATCTGGAATTTTCATGTGAATGTCTTCTTTTAAGTCTCCATGCAAGAAAGCTGTAGTAACATCCATCTGATGTAACTCAAGGTCAAACTGAGTCACTAATCCCAAAAGAATTCTAATAGAACAGTGTTTAACAACAGGTGAGAATATTTCATTATAATCAACACTCTCTTTCTGTGAAAAACCTCTTGTCACAAGCCTTGCCTTATACCTAACACCTCCTTCTTTGCTTGTAACAGGCTTCTTCTTGTAAATCCATTTACAACTTACTAACTTATTGTTCTTTAGTCTTTCAACAAACTTCCAAGTCTTGTTCTTATGCAATGATAGCAGCTCTTCTTCCATAGCAACTATCCACTTGTTATTCTCATTTCCTGATATAGCTTCATCATATGTTCTTGGCTCATAATTTTCTATATCAGATGCAACATACAATGCATATGATACTATATCAGCTTCCATGTATCTTACTGGAGCGTTGATCTGTCTTCTCAACCTATCCCTGACAAGTTGATAGGAACTTAAATCATACCTTGAGCTAGATGAGCTAGGTGAGCTTACTTCCTTATTCTGATCAGCATTGTTATTTTGTTCATTATATTGATGTACTTCCTTCCTTCCTTGCTCCACCTGAGGCTCATCAGTGTATGTAATGATAGATACTACAGAATTTCCTTCAACCAATGGCATCTTCTTTTCACTGAATGTGACATCCCTGCTAACAATAAACTTGTTAGCTTTATAACACCGTAGCCTGTATCCTTTTACTTCTTTGGGGTATCCAACCATTACACATTTCACTGCTCTTGTTTCCAACTTATCTTGCTTCACATGAGAGTATACTTGATAACCTATTACTCTCAAGTGACTGTAATCAGGGGCCCTTCCAGACCACACTTCTTCAGGTGGTTTGAGTTTAAAGCTGTCGATGGACATAGATTGATCAGATAGGCTGATGTAGTCACAAGTTCACCCCAAAACCCTTTTATAAATCCTCCACTACTCAGTATACATCTTACTCTCTCTAACAATGTTTGATTCATTCTTTCTGCAACACCATTTTGTTGTGGAGTTCTAGGTGTAGTCTTGTGCCTCTTAATTCACTTTTCTCTGCAGAAGGTATTAAACTCTTCTGAAATAAACTCAAGTCCATTATCTGATCTCAAACATTTCAGCTTCTTTCCTATTTGATTCTCCACCTCAGCAAGCCATTCCTTAAATGCAGTGAATGCTTGATCCTTTGATTTTAGGATTTTCACCCAGAGCTTCCTAGAGTAATCATCTATGAAAGATATGAAATATCTTCCTCCTCCCATAGTTGGATTTCTTGATGGTCCCCATAGGTCTGTATGGACATACTGAAGCCTTTCTGATGAAGAGTGTTCTCCTGAACCAAATTTCAACCTCTTTGACTTACTTAGAATGCAGTTTCACATTGATCCAACTTCCAGGTTGAACTTATGTCTAGTAGCTTCTGTCTTGCTAGCTCTTGTAACCCCCTCTCACTTACATGAGCTAATCTACCATGCCACAGATGAACATCTTCTTGATCTTGTGAAGTGTTCAACTGGCCAGAGACAACTGATCCTTCAAGGAAGTAAAGATCAGAGCTCTTAACACCCCTCATTACTACTGACTTTTCTTTCATGATGGTGAGTACACCTTTCTTCACATAGTACTCTCATCCCAGAGAGTCTAACATTCCTAATGATATCAGGTTTCTTCTTAATCCTGGTACATATCTCACATTTGTGAGCAGCTTTATGGTACCATCAAACATTTTAAATTTGACAGAGCCAATACCCTCAATTTTGATGGCTTGATCATTGTCTAACAAGACTGATCCCTTATGGTATGGATTTAATTCAGTAAACCAATCCTTAACTGATGTCATATGGAAGGTGCAACCTGAATCTAACACCCACTGATCTGACACTTAACCAGAAACAATAACCAAAGCTTCAATGTAATCTTGATCCTTATTACCTTTATTTTCAGTTACCTGATTTGCATGGATTCTTAGATTTCCACCTTTTTCTGCAATCTTCCTAGCCACCATAGCTTTCCACTTATGACATTGCTTCTTGAAATTACCAGGTTTGTTGCAGTGGAAGCAGTTATTGTTCTCTTCATCTGCTGGTGTACCCTGATTACCCCTTTCCTGTTTCTTCTTATCAACACCAGCCTTCTTATCATTCTTGTTCCACTTGTTCTGTTTGTTGGCAACAAGTCCTTCCCCTACAACTGTATTATCTGATGTCTTATAGAGCACCTTTTCTTTGATTGCAAGAATCACTTGCTCCAGGGAGATTGATTCAACATTCCCATATAACAGTGTATCTCTCAATCCTAAAAAAGATTTAGGAAGAGCTGACATTAATATGATAGCCTTATCTTTACTTGACAGTGCTACATCAATATTTTCTAAATCATCAATGATCTTATTGAAATCATCTAGTTGACTTAGAATAGACTTATCTTCTGATACTTTGAAGGAATAGAACTTCTACTTTGTATACAGCCGATTTGCCAAGGTCTTCACCATGTAAAGATCAGCAAGCTTCTTCCACATATCCCTTGCAGATACTTCTTTTGAAACTTCCCTTAAAGCTTTGTCACCTAAGCATAGAATGATTGCACTTCTGGCCTTTGATTGTAGATCTTGATCTGTAGCTTGTGCAACTGTATCCACATCAGCTGCTTGATTTTCTGAAAGCGGTTTGATAGCATCAGCCAAACCTTGTTGGATCAATATGGCCTCCATCTTCATCCTCCACAAACTGAAATCAACTTTCTCTGAAAACTTCTCCACATCAAACTTGGTTGTAACCATGATTCTTTCCCTCTGATCTGATTACTTGTGGCTACTTCTCCTTCCCACAGACGGCGCCACTTCTTATAAAACTTAAGCAAGATCTTGATGAAGCTCTCAAGAAATCACACACTTGATTGGTTAATCACTCACGTTTCACCCCGAATTGATTGATAAAACGAAAATGAAATAAAAATGATCAACACAAAGATGTATAGTGGTTCGGCGTAAGCCTACATCCACTTTCCTAAGAGAAGAATTTACTATGATGATGATGAAGGTTACAAAACTTACAAGCACACTTATCAAACCCTAACTCTTAATGCTTGAAACTGATATGTGAAAATGGTGTGATGAAGATGATGATCTAACTGACTGACCTCCCTTTTTCTTATACGAATGTGTATCCAAAGTTTGGATACCCTCTTAGCCAATCAGAAACAAGCACGCTGAATCAGTTGTAACCAACTGATCCAACCAACAGATTGATGCTTCCAGGTGCTTCCTTCCAGTTGATTCCCTTGCCATGTCACCAATCTGATCCCTTACTTACCAACCAATCCTAATGGCTTGTTTATGCTTCTGCATGCAATCCTTCTGCACCCTTAGTCGACCAATGTATGAACTCCACGTGGCATGCTTTTAATTCTCATGCAACACACACACATGCAAGTCTACCTCTTCACAGAAAATTTCAGACTGCAACTCCATTTTGGAAGATTTAATTTTAAACCAGAAAAGAAAAAAATTATAATAAAAATTAGTAATAGTGATGAGGGCAGATAAGTAATTTTCATGTTATCCCATTCGTTAATACTCAATAACAAATATGAGATAAATAATACTTGAGTATCAACAATCTCATTTTTCCATAATATCAAATAATAATACATTTAATCACAAGTAAAACACATCTCATTATAAACAATCCCTGTTGATTAGCCATAACTTGTAGTCGGGTTGACCAATTCAAGAATTTATCGAACCACAGGGAGGTCGATGCTAGCACTTAAGCGAGATCATGTTTATCACGATTTTATAGAAACGAATCATAGATGGATGGTTGATTAAACAAGTATTTAAATGAAGACCAATGAAAGTAGACAAGCAAATATCAAATGACACGATAAAATGATGAATGAGTGGTTTTCCAAATTTAGTAGAAGTGAGATTAACAACACTAATGAAGTGGTAACTCATGGACTCATGCATCAAACTCATATGTATCAAGGGTTAAGACTAAGGGCCAACACATATACCACCTAAACTTCCTCTCGAAATGAATAGGATGTAGATCATTTGCACAATCTCAAAATAGCTCTAAGGTTGGTTCTCAATTAAACTATTCCAACTAGGTACTAAGTTCAATTAAAGAATCCCTTCATATAATTAATTGACTTCTCAATCTAACTAATCACATGTTCTATCAAAGGGTTCTAAATAATAAAGGACTTCTCAATCACTTTACAATTTATAATGCACATGAGGTGTTTGATGAAATGATTCACTTGACTATCCTAAGCACATAATTGATTTCTCAATCTAATCATATAATTAGAACAATCAAACACACAAAACATCATAGATCTCAAGATATATAAGCACCAATGATAGAAAATCAAATATCCCCATCAACATATGAATTTAATTACATAGATCCACAAATTAACCAACAACCTTCATGTTGCTAATCTCACAAGGGAGATTAGCCTACAATCTTCATAAGATCCATAACATAGACATTAGAATTCTTACAAATCATGGTAAACTAAAGGATTAACACAAAATTGGAATGAAAACTCCCTTGGAAATGGATCCAATTGAATCTCCCTTCTTCCTTTGGTGATCACCCAATCTTCCTTGCTTCTTCACTTGATTTGGATGGTGAAATGATGGTGGATTGATGAAAGGATGATGATAGATGATGAATGGATGAAGAAAAGGTGTAATATGAAGAGAATTGTGTGTGAGGTGTGTGTTGGCAGCTCAATTTCGTAGGGGTTCTCATCAAAATATTGAATGGAGAGGTATTTATACCCCCATGGGCCTTCTAGAAGGAATTTAGATTTTTCAGCACAATTAACACCTACACGGCTCGTGCGCTACTGCTCGGCCCGAGTCGTGTTTAGGGTTTCTGGTCAACGCACGTTTTAAGCAGCGCACGGCTCGTGCGCCGCACACGGTCACAGGGGTGGCCGTGTTGTGCTATCTGGCTTCCTCGCACGGCTAACGGCACTGGCCTGTGTGAGGAGCACGGCCCGTGTACGCGACACGGCCCGTGTTTGCGACACGGCCGGCCGTGTTGTGTTGTTTTTCCTTTCTTTTTCTCCCGACTCTATTTTTGTTCCGTTTTTCACCTGATTCATCATTTATAAGTTCAATCACACACAAATTCCAAGAAACACATAACACTACCAATAATGACTCAAAATACGGATAAAACAAACCGAAAATAAACATAAAAAGACACTAAAAACTAGATGAAATTAACCATAATCACACCCCCAAACTTGAAGTGTTGTTCGTCCTCGAACAATGGAAAATAAAGAACAATGAACAATTTCATCTAGAGAAACTCCCTAATGATCACAGGTCGCAGCATAAACATAGTACTAAGGACTACAACTCATGCTAAGGCATCCTATGATATTAGATTCACAACATAATAAATTAACAAGTTCAATTAGAAGAGGATCAAATATAATATAGCCCTTTTTAGTCCAATTCTCTCATAGGGTAACAATTTCACTCAACTCTCTTTAGCAAGGGTAAATCACACTCATAGATCAATTAGCTAGACTCGTTTCATACTTGCTCGTAAACTAAATTTATAGGCTTCCAAAGCTTCCATTAATGATCAAAAAGGACTTTCATTTAAGGATGTAATGTTAGGCTCTTTGGTAGGGTAAGGAAGATTTGGATAATAGTGACTAAACACGCGTAAATAATCAAAGAGGTAGCTACTTTCTTTCATTATTCCACTTTTCTTTCTTCCTCTCTTGTCTGTTGATCCTTGGTAGCACTACTCATCACTTTCCTTTGGAGATTTTTAGCTTATTTTGATTCATGCTTCATCTCTTGAATTTTTAAGTACATGAGCATATTGTTGCTTGCTCATTTTTTATTTTTGTGAGGCATGTTCATTCTTCTTTGTGCTCTTTTCATCCTTTTCTTACTTGTTCACCATTCCTCTTTTCTTTTTCAATCTTCTCAAACCTTTTTAATCCACACCTCTTTAATTACTTACACAAAAGGTATATATATAAAGCTTAAGTGGGTAATCAAGGCTTGTAATGTGCTAAATTCACAATAAAATGGCTTTAAGGCTCAACGTGGTTAACTAAGGATGATGCTTATGGGAAGGGAATATTTGGCAATGACTAAAAATACAAGGATGGCCTAAGATCATGTCATCAATTTCCACAAATTGGGCCCATTCCTCTAGTCTTTGAGCAAGTATTCGCTTATCCAACATCATTGATTCTCTCATAAAAAAATCACCCGTGGAGACACGGTGTAGGCTCAAATACTCACTAATTTGGTGATTAGACTATCGAGGACTTATTACGTTTAATCCATCTCATAATTGAACACATTAAATAGATAATGTCATAATTCCAAAATGTAGATATTCTTACTCATAAGTTGTCATCTTCATTACCAATTCACATTACTACTCATGTCAAGACTTACACATTCCCTAAACAAACCACCAAAACTCACCAAACACAAATAAAGATGAAAACAACAAGACCACGAAACAAAAAGATCAACAAACAAAAACACGGAACAAAAGACACAAAACATCCAAATCATCATCAATCTCCCAAAAGTACTACATCCCACCTTAATTGAAAATAAAAGCAAACTAAAGAAATAAACGCAACATCCCAAAACATAACAATAAAAGTATCAAATCCATCAAATGTCTAATTATTCCAAAAGCAACTAAATAAGTGGCGAGCACTAAAAGTACTCCCTCAATTATCCGGGTTCGGAGGAGGAGGAGGAGGAGCTATTGGTCCCCACGGGATATGAGCACGAGGCGTGGATGAAAATTGGAAGTTGAACATCATTGTGAGCATCTCCTCCATGTTGTTCTGATGCCTCCGGAGATTCTCTTCATAATACTCCCGCCTCCTTTGCTCTGCGTGTATTGCCCTAATTTGCTCTCCTTGCCTCAGTTTCTCCTCTCTGATTTCTCTTATCAAATCCCCATGTAGAGTTTGAGTTTGTCTGATTCCTCTAATCTCCTCATCCATGAAGTTCCATCTTGCATCAGGTATTCCTCTTTCTTGTTGTTGTGGACCTTCTTCTTCGTCAAAGATTGGATTTTCTGGGGCTTGCTCTTCAAATTCAACTGGTTGTTCTTGGTTGCCTTCTTCCTCACCTTCTTCCATGGCTACAGGTTCCGCTCTCAGCTGTTCTAGCTCTCTATTCTCCACAACCCGTATTTGCCTCAGCACTGCTTCCATCCCTTCTCTGTTGTTCCGATAAAATTCCCTCACTACTATAGAGTGTTGAGCACTTGCCATTGCGAAGTTAGCATTGGTCTATCTAGTGTAAACCGTGGTGAGCTCAGAAGCAGGTAGAGGGAATGGAGCTCCTTTTTCTTGTCTCAAACAATATGTTTGTCCTACCAATGCTAGGAACTCCATTCGCATAAGCTGTTGATAGTTGAGCCCCTCAGATGTCATTCTATCTTCTCTGCCCCTTAGGTTAATCCCGAGGCCTTCAGCTATCATTATCACAATCCCTCCAATCATCACTCCCTGGGATGCTTGCCTCTTGGCTACCCTCTCAGCATGTTGTATAAAATAGGCAGCCATGTTCACATTAAGCTCATGGTGTAAACAGTACATCAGGTACAACTATTTTTCCCCGACTGATCCTCCTTCATACCTCCCCAACACTGTGTTTGACACTATCTTCTCGAGGTATCTCATCACCGGATTTCTAATGGATGTCCCTTTCGAGGCACTGGGGATGTAATCTGGTAGTTCCGTTCCATCATTCACCAATTTGTTCCACCAGTTCTGTTGGTTGAATCCGCCTCCCGAGTAAAAATGGTTATGAAGCGGGAAGGATGGACATCCCATGTATCCATTCAATGTATCAACAAGAACTTTTGATCTCCATTGATTGTCTAGTTGGAAGGAGATGGAGATTGGATACCCATTCCTGTTCTTCTTCACTTGAAGAGTGCTCAAAAACTCCGCTGTCAAAGCTTGATAGGTGGGAGGCCTTTTATCGAAGAACTCCTCCATATTTCTCAACCTGAACATCCTTCTCAAGTCTGTCTCTATCCCCAATCCTGTCATTGTTTCAGTGTTTTGAAACCTTGTTGGTCTTATCTTCAGAAAGAGCGATTGCCACCTCAAAACGTGCTTCTCCCATCCTTTTTCAAATTCTACACCAAAATTATCCGGGTGAATTCCAGCCTCCATAAGCTTGGCATCCCAATCAGACAGCTCAGCATTGGTCTCCACAATGATGAAGTCTTCATTACGTGTTCGCCTCCTTCTTTCCGCCATCTACAAGATTCAATAATTTCAAATCAACTCCAAGTTTACACTAGAACAAACAAACTTGCTCAAACCCCATGTTCAAAACATAAGCAAAATTCACAACAACTTAAATCTTCTTACATGTATCATGCAAAATTTTTTTCTCAAACTCACTTTGGCATTTCATCAAACACTTGGTAGGCACACTTTTTCAATGCAATTTTCAACAAAATTCTACAAGAGTATATGCCCAATTACTCATTTAAGCAATATCATACCAATGTTCATGACAAATAAACATTTTAAATTAATCAATTCCATTTCATGAACTTCATCAATTAACATTCAAGAGTTTCTCCATTACACCCAATATTAACATCTAATTTCTACTCTTCTCCCTCACAATCCAATATATAAATGTGCACATTCATGTTTCACAATCATGGGTGTGTGTCAATTTTCGTACAACAATTTACACCTATGAACATTTCAATTGAAAACTAGGGTTCAAAAGGACATACCTTGGATTCGGAGTAAGAATTGAACGATTTTGTACTTGGAATTTAAAAGGAGAACCTTAAATCCAACAATCTTGCCACGCAATGGTGTTTTAGGATGAAAACGGGGTGAAAATTGGTGATTCGGAGTTGAATGGAAATTACGGACGAGTGGAGAATGAAATGGCTTTCGGCTGTTTTAATACTAACTCAGACATGACTCGCCCCGTGCGCTGCTACACGGCTCGTGTTCTGGCTCCGATATGGGGCATGCGTGGGACACGGCAACAGGTGTGGTCGAGTTCTGCTTGCTGGCATCTGCACACGGCCAACCGCACAGGCCCGTGTGCGGAACACGACCCGTGCTTGGAAACGCGACACGACCCGTGCTCTGTACTCGGCCTGAATGTGGCCAAGTTGTGTATGAAGGTTGCAGCACACGGCCAATCAACACAGGGCCGTGTGCTGTACTCGGCTCGTGTCGTGTATTCCCCTGTTCCTCAATTCAATGCTTTCCCATGCTCCCTAAACATGCTCACATCTCATTCTCATCATTAGTTCAACAATTTGCATTAAAATAGATGGATTATGACACTAAAACACCACCAAAAACACACCAAAACATACCAAACTCACGAGAAAATTTTGAAATTTAAGCACAAGATACAAGTGTATATACAAGTAATATCATACCACTCTATATCCCCCCAAACTTATTTCGAAATTAGAATTTCGATGTAAGTTTGAAAAAAGTGGTAAGATATACCATTTACCCTATGAATCACGTCTTGTAATCGTAAAACTTCTTCATCTCATGAGCACCATCCACCTGCAAGACCAAATATTAAAAAAAAAAACAAACAAACTATGTACAAACCTAAACTACAAAAGGATACGGATCTCAAGAAAAGAAGGTGTCAACATATATCAACTCCCTTTGAGAGGGAGAATGGTAATGCTTAACCCTTTGACCATTGACAATAAAAGAATTCCCATCCGATCCTTCAAGCATTAAAGATCCATCTTCTCTAACTTCAATCACCTCATATGGACTGGTCCATTTTGAACGAAGCTTTCCGGGGAATATTTTCAATCTAGAATTGAATAAAAGTACTTTATCCCCCGGTATAAACTCCCTTGCTTTGATTCTTTCATCATGCCATCTTTTAAGCTTCTCCTTGACAATTCGTGAGTTTGAATATGCTTCCTCACGAAATTCTTCAAGCTCAATCAATTGAAGACATCTTTTCTTTCCGGATTCTTTCTCCTCAAGATTCAACTTCCTCAATGCCCATAAAGCCTGTGTTCTATTTCCACCAGAAGATGACATGCTTTCCCATAGACAAGTTTATACGGAGAAAAACCAAGAGCGGTCTTGTAAGCCGTTCGATAAGCCCAAAGCGCATCATCTAGCTTAGAAGACCAATCCTTCCTATTCCCCTTGACTGTCTTCTCAAGTACAAGCTTTACTTGCCTATTTGATACTTCCGCCAAACTATTTGTTTGCGGATGATAAGGTGTTGACACCTTGTGCTTCACTCCATAGCCTATCAAAAGCTTCTCAATGATCTTGTTGATGAAATGAGTCCCTTGATCGCTAATGATCGCCTTTGGTACTCCAAACCTTACAAAAATGTTCTTCTTCAAGAAAGCCTTGACAACTAGAGCATCATTCGTTCTTGTAGGAATTGCTTCTACCCATTTAGACACATAGTCTACCGCAAGCAAAATGTAAAGAAAACCATTGGAAGGCGGAAATGGTCCCATGAAGTCCATCCCCCAAACATCAAACACTTCAACTTCAAAGATGTTCCTCATAGGCATCTCATCTCTTTGTCCAATACTTCCAATTCTTTGGCATCTATCACACCCCTTGACGTATTCTT
Source organism: Pogostemon cablin (assembly GCA_023678885.1). NCBI lineage: Eukaryota > Viridiplantae > Streptophyta > Magnoliopsida > Lamiales > Lamiaceae > Pogostemon > Pogostemon cablin. The sequence goes on along the minus strand of CM042989.1, from coordinate 21,886,303 downwards.
TGCAATCCTTGAACAATGTTGGCCAAAATAATCCCGACTGTAAGATCTTAGCTCCCGTCTTTTGAAACCCAAAGTGTCCTCCACATGGTAAACTATGGCACATTTCCATGACACTTACTTTTTCTTCCTCCGGAATACACCTCCTTATGATACCATCTGGACAATTCTTAAACAACAAAGGATCATCCCACAAATATTCTTTAACATCATGGTAGAAATTTTTTCTTTTTGACTCGGTGAGATGGTCCGGCTTGAGACCGCACGCTAAGTAGTTTACCAAATCCGCATACCACGGTCTTCCGGTCTCACACAAAGTGTACATCCGGTGAAAATCCACTTGAAGTATCTCTTCATCCGGAAACATATCATTTATGATCTATATGGTTCCTTTTTCATCAACATTCTCCAATCGTGACAAGTGGTCGGCTATGACATTTTCGACTCCCTTCTTATCACGTATCTTCATATAAAACTCCTGTAACAAAAGCACCCAACGAATTAGTCTTGGTTTAGCATATTTTTTACTCATCAAATACCTAATGGCCGCATGATCTGTGTAGACAATGGTTTTCGTGCCAACTAAGTATGGACGAAATTTTTCAAAAGCATAGACTACGGAAAGAAACTCCCCGACAACGGCGCCATTTGATTAGCCATAACTTGTAGTCGGGTTGACCAATTCAAGAATTTATCGAACCACAGGGAGGTCGATGCTAGCACTTAAGCGAGATCACATTTATCACGATTTTATAGAAACGAATCATAGATGGATGGTTGATTAAACAAGTATTTAAATGAAGACCAATGAAAGTAGACAAGCAAATATCAAATGACACGATAAAATGATGAATGAGTGGTTTTCCAAATTTAGTAGAAGTGAGATTAACAACACTAATGAAGTGGTAACTCATGGACTCATGCATCAAACTCATATGTATCAAGGGTTAAGACTAAGGGCCAACACATATACCACCTAAACTTCTTCTCGAAATGAATAGGATGTAGATCATTTGCACAATCTCAAAATAGCTCTAAGGTTGGTTCTCAATTAAACTATTCCAACTAGGTACTAAGTTCAATTAAAGAATCCCTTCATATAATTAATTGACTTCTCAATCTAACTAATCACATGTTCTATCAAAGGGTTCTAAATAATAAAGGACTTCTCAATCACTTTACAATTTATAATGCACATGAGGTGTTTGATGAAATGATTCACTTGACTATCCTAAGCACATAATTGATTTCTCAATCTAATCATATAATTAGAACAATCAAACACACAAAACATCATAGATCTCAAGATATATAAGCACCAATGATAGAAAATCAAATATCCCCATCAACATATGAATTTAATTACATAGATCCACAAATTAACCAACAACCTTCATGTTGCTAATCTCACAAGGGAGATTAGCCTACAATCTTCATAAGATCCATAACATAGACATTAGAATTCTTACAAATCATGGTAAACTAAAGGATTAACACAAAATTGGAATGAAAACTCCCTTGGAAATGGATCCAATTGAATCTCCCTTCTTCCTTTGGTGTTCACCCAATCTTCCTTGCTTCTTCACTTGATTTGGATGGTGAAATGATGGTGGATTGATGAAAGGATGATGATAGATGATGAATGGATGAAGAAAAGGTGTAATATGAAGAGAATTGTGTGTGAGGTGTGTGTTAGCATCTCAATTTCGTAGGGGTTCTCATCAAAATGTTGAATGGAGAGGTATTTATACCCCCATGGGCCTTCTAGAAGGAATTTGGATTTTTCAGCACAATTAACACCTACACGGCTCGTGCGCTGCTGCTCGGCCCGAGTCGTATTTAGGGTTTTTGGTCAACGCACGTTTTAAGCAGCGCACGACTCGTGCGCCGCACATGGTCACAGGGGTGGCCGTGTTGTGCTATCTGGCTTCCGCGCACGGCTAACGGCACAGGCCCGTGTGAAGAGCACGGCCCGTGTACGCGACACAGCCCGTGTTTGCGACACGGCCGACAGTGTTGTGTTATTTTTCCTTTCTTTTTCTCCCTACTCCATTTTTGTTCCATTTTTCACCTGATTCATCATTTATAAGTTCAATCACACACAAATTCCAAGAAACACATAACACCACCAATAATGACTCAAAATACGGATAAAACAAATCGAAAATAAACATAAAAAGACACTAAAAACTAGATGAAATTAACCATAATCACCTGTATATCACATACTCACAAGCAAATGACCCATAAGAGGATTTGGCTGATATAATTAAATCCGACCCAAGTATTTTTTTTCTGTAACCTACAAGGGTCATATTAGTTGCATATTTTCAAGTCAAAATTTTTAATTTCTTTTTTTGTTTTTTAACTTAACAGTTTTCGTCCAAAAACTAACTATTAGGACCAAAAGTGAAATATTAGAAAAAACTTATAGGTATGAAAATATTTTTGCAGGTTAATAATTCTCATAGGACTAAAGTGAAAATTTCCCAATACTAATTTGCTGCCCGCTTTTTTTCCCTTTTCTTTTTTTCTTAATTTATTGATTTGGTTAATGAATAATTTATTTTCATGGGACGAGATTTGTAAGACGATCTCACACAAGTGTACTTCTTAATTTGTAAAATATAATTATAATTACACGTGTGATTTAATTATGTTATACCAGTATAGTTCTTGTAATATTATATTCATATATATTTCATTTTTATTTTCTGAAAGTAGTTAAATTTATAAATTTCAGATCAATGTTTACAATGTACAAGTACAAAAGCTGACAAAACGTAGCTTACATCTATGGGTTAATGGTACTAAGATGCATTATACCCACAATTCAAGTAAATTCTAGTACTAAGTAGTTTCAATTTCTCTGCTGCACAACTGCAATAAGTAGTTCTACTTTCTCTGCCGCACAACTAGGTGACTGCCTCGTTCCTGGAAACATTCTTGCATTTCTCATATTCCAAATTTGATATATCCATCGAGATACAGTGCTTTGTTCTCATCGATGGACTACAGGGCTTCTTTGATCTCTTGCTCTTGCTCTGTAACTACCCTCAAGTGCTCTTGTTTAGTATTTATTGTTAAAAAAATTTTAATTACCTATATAGCCTAATGGTGGGCAATATATTATTATGTAACTATATAAGCTATTTAAATATTTCATGGACTTAATTAAGTGATCCAATTAAGGTGAAAAGTGCATAGGCTATAATAATAATGATATGGGCCAATTGAGTGAATATCCAATACTACATGACTATGTGATTATGAGTGGTCTAGTTAAGTAATATATAAAGGCTCCCTAGGTTATGGTCCCCAACCGTACATAGTTCTTCTCTTCTCCCCATCGAAAGAGATTACGACGGTCCTGAAAGAATAAAGAGGCTTAGTTGAGGAAGGCCACAAAACCATTGATATGCGAGCAAGGATGAAAATATCAATATCAGTAAAAATTTCGGTACCTCAAATTTATGGATATATCGATGGATATATCAAATACCGATATAAATATCGGTAAAATTTTAAAAAATCATGGAAACTTGAAAAAAATTAATTAATTAACTTTTCAATATATTATAACTAATTTTAATATATAATTACAATTTAAAATCTCAATAAAACTCGTAACACATGATAAGCAAACAATAACAATATATTTAAATAGTCCGGAGACATAGAATAATTACTACTCCATCCGTCAGCCTTTTACTTTTGTGAACGTTGATTAAGGAGTATTATTATTTAATGTGTAGTGGGTAATTGTATTAGTGGGAGTGTGGACCCATATTTTAGTTGTATTAGTGGGTGTGTGTGGGTTCCATGTGTGTAAAAAAGGAAATGACCCTCTTCGGAATGGACGATCAAAATGGAGTACTTATTATTTAATACATAATAACTAATATCAAAATGATGATCTATGAGGTTCAAATGTAAAACATGTTATGCTGTCAAAATCTAAACAATATTGGTACAAGCACATCGAATTAAAGAAATTATGAACATAGTTCTAAATATATCTAGAGAAATTTTGAATATAGTTTATAATTAATTAATCAAACGTATAACAATCTTACCATGAGACTGTCTCACGTGAGACCATTTTTCACTTTTTAAAATCGTTATCACATTAGCTATAAAATATTATCACTTCGCTATAAAATGTTATCACTTTTCATTTATACTATAAATTGTTCATGGAATAATGTTATCACTTCTCATTAATTTAATACTCCCTCTGTCCCCTTGATAAGTGTCTATTTTATTATTTCGGTCTGTCCCGATACAAAGTGTTCATTTTCTTTTTGGGCTGATGTGATACACACAATAATATTATTATACTTAACTTACTACACATGGGGTCTACACTCAACATTAATACAACTACCCACTCCACATTAAAATATTATTTATCTTACCTCATTACAGTTTAAAATATTATACTCATTAATCCATGTGCAAAAAGCAAACGGACACTTATCAAGGGGACAGAGGGAGTATCACTTTTTGCTATAGAAGTCATCATTTTCTGACCGTCTCACATAAGCCCTTATGTGCCGTCTAGCACAAGTATTTCCCAAAATTATTTTCTTTTTTTAAAATTATAGATAATTTTAGATATTTTCGATATATTCTCGATATTTTGTGGATATTTTATTGATATTTTCTCGATATATCTCGATATTTGGGATTGAACTGTGGTAATCGATATCGATATTTTTATCGATATTTCTCGATATTTCCTCGATATCAGAAAAAAAATATTTTTTCCCAATATCGATATCAGTACTCTAAAAAATCGGATATATCTTAGAAAATTTGGAATATATTCATCCTTGTATAAAAGAGAATATATAGGACTGATATCTTGTTCCCACAAAATTAGTAAAGTAATATAATTAATATATAGAAATTAACTTTTCTTTTTTCATTTTCAATTTAAAAAGAGAACTACGAATATTATGATCATAATAACCATCATCTTAGCTGCCATGACAACTTAATGGTTATAGAAGTGACATTTCGTATAAATGACCAAGGATCGAATCTCACACCTCCAATGTGGAAGCAACTTCACAAAATACAAAATGATGGGATCTTTGTGTGCATTGGGTAGTGATCCAGTCTCTATTGATCAGTTAAATCATCATAATTTACCTCTCCATCATTCTATCGGATCGAAATATAGAGGTACTTGGAATGGACGATACCACCTTAATGTTCCAAAAAATATTATTCTTTGTTTTCACTTTTTAAATTTGTTTCTCTAATCTGATCGATCTAAGCAGGGACAAGAATATATACTATTCATTAAAAGCGAAATAGGAAACTTAAGTCTTAAATCTGGAGTGAGGGTAATACATATATATTAATTATGGTAAGCTTGACCCGCAAATATACTAATCTTGGTGCGACCTTTTATTTTAATTAGTTTGAATTTATTGTCGGTTAACTTCTTCTTTGAGCGTGTTAAATTAAGTGTAATTAAGTTAATGAGAATATTAGTCTTATTTAATCAAAACACGAACTATTGCTCATTATTGGAATATTAACAAGAATAACGTAATTCGATATACAAACGTACACATAGCTTTTCTTTTTTTTTTTTTTTTTTTTTATTCTTCATAGGTATTGATGTAGACAAGCACTTACATGCAAGGATGAAAATATCATTATCGGTAAAAATATTGATACTTCAAATTTAGGGATATATTGATAGATATCGAATATCAATATCGATATCGGTAAAAATTTAAAAAATCACGAAAACTTGAAAAAAATAATTAATTAACTTTTCAATATATTATAACTAATTTTAATATATACTAATTTTAATATATAAATACACTTTAAAATTAATAAAACTCATAACACATGATAACCAAATCAATAACAACATATTTAAATAGTTTGGAGTCATACAATAATTATTACTTATTGTTTACATAATAATTAATATAAAAATAATCTAAAGGCTCAAATGTAAAACATATCATGCCGTCTGGATCTAAATAATATTGGCACCACCTTATCGAATTAGAGAAATTCTGAACATAATTCTGAAAGTGTATTAGAGAAGAAATTCTGAATATACTTCATAATTAATTAATCAAACGCAAAACAATCTCACCATGAGATGGTTTCACGCAAGTGTTGCTTTATTTTTTATTTTATTTTTTTAAATTAAACATAATAATAACAAAAAATGTATTTGGAATTTGGTTAGTAAAAGTAAAACAAAAAAGGGATCTTCATTTAAAAGGTCTAGTCAACATTAAATCTTATTTAAAAGGCCTAAGGTTATAAAATTTTGTGTAAATGGCCTCCTTTTAAAAAATAGGATTTTTTACTTAATTATTAATACTTTAGGGACTTTTAAGAAAATAATAAAAGTTTGGAATTTTTTTGTAAAATAAAAAATGGGGAATTTTACTAAATTATTAATATTTTATAGATTTTTGAAAAATTAGCATTTATGCCCATAACGGTAATCATTCCGTTATACCCACTTGTATGTCGTTATTCAAAATTCGAGTTATCCCAGGGTTGTCTCAGTCAAAATTTCTCACTTTCACCATCATTGTATGCTATTTGATTGATTTCTATAGAGAATAGAAAATTTAACATTATTTGACCCCATAATGAATTCATTCCGTTACAACGACTTGCACTCCGTTATTCGAAATTCGATCGATTTTAGGGGCCTTTCATTCGCTTGAATTTCCACATATAATATCAAAACATAATATTCTAATAAAATAATAAATGGATGTTGATATTCAGTCATATATGAAGTATCTCATACATGTTAAATAAAACAAATATATAAAGTATACAATTCGAATGTGAAGTAATACAAATATGAAGTATCCCACTTAAATTTTTTAATGGGCTTCTAGAAATGTTATGAAATCAAGGCATGTGTTTAATATGAGGTCCAAACGCACAACTTAATTGTCATGTACGAAAATATCCGTATTTATGCTCATAACAAAATCATTCCGTTATACCCATTATTGTATATATTTACCTTTGCCATTATTAAGTTTTGGTCATGTATATTTGATAATGTTTCACGGTTTCATGATCATGTTAGTGGTATATAATTGAAATATCATGAATTAGGTTGGTCATGTGTTATTAATTTAATGCTATTGACACTTTTTGTTTAAGGTGTTTGACGAGAAATCATTTTCACGGTTTCCAATTTCTTGTGTATATTTACCTTTGCAATGATATTTCATTATTAATTATTGCAAATCATGAATTACAGATACTAACATATTTTAAACACTATGTATACTATTGTTTCACAAATTATTTTATAGTGAATATTTAAGTTTTGATTTTAAATTGGTCGCAAATGGGAGTCATGATGGTTGTGATTACTTGCTGTGAATTCATTATTCATTACGTGAGCCTTCTGGATAATTATGCAATTATGATTGGTAGCATGTCATTCAGAGTGACTATTGAAACAAAATTATGTATATTGGTAAAATTCAATTTCGGCGTAATTCTATTAATTGGATCTGACCATATTTTATTGTAATACATGAATTTCATTATATGGCCATTTGAATTAAAATATTGAATTCAATTATTTTTCTGCCATTTGAAATTATTTGCACTGATTATGGTAATTAAGTTCATGACTACAATCACCTAATCAATTTGAAAAGGCAAAATCTCATATGCACCCGGGCGCACGGGTCTATACCCGTGCGTCCAAACCTGACACTACCTATATTATGATTCGACCCAGAATATTTAAGGAAAAATCTTTCTAATTTCATTCTCAGCCCTTTGCAAACTCTCTCTCTCTCTCCCACTCTCTAATTTCACTCTATGCTTTCTCTCTCTAAATTCCCTCTTCGCTCTCATCTATGTACTTCGCCTTCTCCTCTCCGCCGTCTTGATCAGCTGCTTCGCTTGCTATCGCGCTTCCTCCGCATACACTGTCTTCAATTTGATTAGCACGATGGAGACACAATGATATATTTGGTTACCACGATGGAGATGGCGACACTTATGAAGCAATTACTGCGAAACAGGTCAATTTGTTTTTTTTTATTTGGTAATTCTTCTTTCCCCTTTCTCATTATTATTCTCATGAGAACCTCAAAGGATTGCTAACGAAATATTATCAATTTTCGATCTGAATCGGCTATTCACTCACAATACCAATGGTGATTTCATCGCATGTGTATGTTTTGTATTATTTTGACCATTATGGATTTTTTATCCTTTACTCTGATGTTATTTGCAGCTACTTTGAGTGAATGATTTATTAATCAAATTGCTCCCTAAATCCTCTTATGAATTTTTAAATGGCGTAGTTCATTCTTAATCAATCTAGATGTTGATCCTCTGATGTTTATAGATGCTATATTTATTAGATTTTAGTTTATATTCTTTTAAGATTGATATTTTAGTAGATTGATAGTGTAGTATTACTGATTGTATATGTTGTTGTCCTTCATATTTTGAGAGACCTAACTAATAAATTAAGTAGTATTTCATCCTCTTATCATTATATATGATGTTCTTTTCATTCTTATGTTAATATAGTATATATTCATCCAGTGCAAAAGTTACTTGCTAGTTTTTCCCTACATTCACCTGAATGTTAAGATGCGACCAGTGATAAATAATTTATTTGTTTTCTATAGATTTGTGAATTTTTTTTCACGAAATCCCAACCTCATAATTGAATCGGGGCAGATCATTTATTGCAAAAGCTTAGTCAATCAAGTCAAAGGAGTCAAAACTATTGGGATAAAGAATTTCTTTAAATAAACTTCGATTTTGATTCCTGCCACATGGAAGGACTAAATGTATATGGCCAAGAATAGTGATAGAATTGCTCATATTATGAGCATGACTTGGTTGGATTAGAGTGGATGAAGCAAGATTATGAAGGTTTACATTAGGAGAATTTAGTCTACCAAGCATACCTCTAGAAGTATAATGTGACAAGACAACATTTGTAAGCCTTCCTGGACCAGCCAAACATCGAAAATCACCAAACTCGTCGAGTGGCATGGTGCAAAGAGTGTTGTTGATATGTAAAGTGTATGGAGTTGTAAAAGGTATATTGTTAATGAGTAAAGGGTATATTGTTGATGAGTAAAGAGTATCTTGTTGTCATGTAAAGGGTATGAAACATGATATTCAGTGTTATAAGTTTATTTTGTTAAGGTATAGTTGTATAGTGCAAAGTGTATATTGTTGTCATGTAAAGGGTATATTGTTGACGTGTAAAGTGTATGTATTGGAAAGGATTTATTGTTGATAAGTAAAAGGTATACTTTTGTCATGTAAAGGGTATATTGTTAACATATAAAGCGTATATTAATTGTTGACATGTAAAGTGTATGGAGTTGCAAAGGATTTATTGTTGATAAGTAAAGGGTATATTGTTGTCATGTAAAGGGTATATTGTCAACATGTAAAGTGTATGAAGTTGCAAATGGCTTATTGTTGATAAGTTAAGGGTATATTGTTGTACTGTAAAAGGGTATTAAGGAATTCAGTGAACATGTCATTCATAGTGTTTTAAGTTTATGTTGTTAAGGTATAGTGGCATGGTGCAAATGATATATTATTGTCGTGTAAAGGGTATAATATTATTTTTGAGTAAAGGGTATGGAGTAGCAAAGGGTATATTGTTGATGAGTAAAGGTTATATTATTGATGAGTAAAGGGTATGCTATATTTAAGTAAAGAGTATGGAGTTTAGTGCACATGTTGTTAATATTATTTTAAATTATGTTGTTATAGTGACATGGTCAAAGGGCATGTTGTTGTTATGTAAAGGGTATATTCTGTTCGTGTAAAGGGTATGGAGTTGCAAAGGGTATATTGTTGATTAGTACATGGTATATTGTTGTCATGAAAAGGGTATGGAGTATAGTGCACCTATTGTTGACAATGTTTTCAATTTATGTTGTTAATGTATAATAGCATGACGCAAAAAGTAAGACACTCAATACTAAAAGGTATAACATTCAATTAAATATTTTATGTGATAATACTATATACATCATTATATTCCAGATGGAGGGATAAAATTTCGTATAATAAAAGAGTAACACATCATTTAACAAAATAATAAATAACAAAAAAGAGATTTTAATTTCATTTAACTTAAGAGACACTTTGTAAAACTAAAATTTTCATCAAAATACTAATTTTATGCCATTGTTTACCGTCATATCTCTTTTACGCTGATGATATTATGTTGTTCTGCAGGGGTGATGTTCGATCTGTTGAGGGGATACATCATATTTTGAGTAGTTATGTTGAATTATCGGGGCAGGTATACAACCCTAGTAAATCAAAAGTCCTATATGGGAAATTTGTTAAACCGGCAATCAAAAGGAAGGTTAGGAATGATTTGGGACTCCAGGAGGGAGGATACCCTTTTACTTATCTTGGAGTTCCTATTTTTAAGGGAGCGACCAAGAGAGTTCTTTTCCAGCAAGCAACGGATCAAATTATTTGCAAATTTAGCAGGCGAAAGGGGAAGGCTTTGTCTATGGCTGGCAGAATTTTCATGGTCAACTCAGTGATCATCTCTTCTGCTATTCACACTATGATGATGTACAAATGCCCAATTCATCAGCTTAAGAGGATTGAGGCAGCATGTCATAATTTTATTTGGAGTGGTGATCCTTACAAGCAACTTCATTTCACTATCAGTTGGAGTAGAATTTGTTCACCAACTACTGAGGAAGGACTAGGGTACGATCCAATAGAGCTACTAATGATGCTCTTCTTATGAAGCTAGCTTGGGACATCTTGAGTGGGAATTCTGGCCTCACTTTTATTATTAACAGATGGTTACAAGGATCTTACCCGAAAGCTTCTCATGTAGCATCTTCTGTTCGCCCATGTTGTAAGGGGCATCTTTTCAAGCTTGCAGATGAGGATTTTTGGATTATTGGATCTAACTCACAAGTGAAATTTTAGCTAGGCAACTGGATTGGAATACCTATAGCTGATATCGTACAGATTCCTATAGAGTACAGGGGGGAATTATGAGGATAAAATATCAGATTTTTTCTATGAGGGAACTTGGCATTTTACAGAAGATTTCATGCTTACATTTCCTAATGTGATTGAAAAAATACTTTTTGTTAATATTTCTCCTAACTTGGTGGATTGCAGAAAATGGACACAATCTCTCATAGGCGTGGTCACTGCTAAGATAGCATATATGCACATCAGGCCCCAATTCATTGCGCCTAATTGGGGTAGCTGGATATGGGCCTCCTTTATTCCTCCTTACAGATCAGTTACACTATGGAAAGCCATAAAGGGAGTTTTGATCACATGAGATGTTCTCAATCATTGTGGATTCAACGGGCTTCAAGATGTTATTTATGCAAAGAAAATAAAGAAAGTATTGATCATATCTTCGTATCTTGTTCAGTGTCCTCGCAGGTTCTGCAATTTCTATTACGGGGATTTACTTTTGGAGATCGAGTTCACTTGGACCAGAGCTTTGTTGAATTCATTCTACAAGTAATATAGATGCAGGGGAGCAAATAAGTCACATCACTATGGAGACTGACTATAGTCACATATATATGAGCTATATGGTACTTCCACAATAATATGGTATACGGAGGATATACGGATGATTTGGAGGACATGAGAGTGAGTGCTCTGGACATTATTGCCATGATCGTAGCGCTGATAAAAGAACTTAATGGACAGAATATTGGGAGTATGTTTAACACGATGGAGGACCTATAAACTTTGCATGACTTTGGCATTGTGGGGGTGCCGCGGCGAGCACCTCGCATCACTCCAGTTCGTTGGATTTCTCCAAAGCCAGGATGGGTGAAGATTAATATAGATGGACATGTAAATGGATCCCCTGAATGCATTGCTGGGGGAGACAGATACAGGACAGCAAGGGCTTCTTCATAGGAGCATTCACGACAGGTTTTGGGATAAGATTTTCTTTTGAAGCTGAATTAGCCGCAGCGTTCCTTGCCATTGAGATAGCCTTTGATAGAGGATGGCACACTTTGTGGCTAGAGACAGACTCGACCATGGTCTTACACGTTTTGCAGGAGAAAAAACTAAACTTACCATGGTGACTTGTGGCTAAATGGCAAAGAGCACGGGACATCATTGCTCAAATTCGCTTCATGGCATCTCATATCTACCGTGAAGGGAATTCTGCAGCTGACTCAATTGCGGCCAAGGGAGGAGACTTCACTTGGATAGGAGAAGTTGGAGCTACCATGAACATTATTCTTTTCAAGGACATGAACTAGACATACTTTAGATTCAAATAAGCTTTTTCTTTATTTCATTATCATAGTCTACGTACATAGGCTATTGCCTTGAGGGCACATCATGTTATCTTATGTCCTTGTATCTTGTATATTTCTTTTCCACTTTTTAATAAAAGAACTATTGGTCAAAATACTAATTTTATGAGAATGTAATCTATTGTTAAAAGACAATTAATATTAGGCTTGCAAGCTTTGTACTTGTTTCTAACAACTTCTCCTCGAGTTTCTAATATAATTTCTCAAGCTCCTTGGATGTTTCCATCACAATGTAATGCACTATTTGATCTTTCTCTTGTCGAACAACACTGAGCTGATGCATGCATTCTTTCAACGCCAAATTTAAATTGGCTAGTCTTATATTTGCAACCATTTTATGTTGTTTAGTTTCATTCAGCACCTCTTTCAGATCACATATTTCTTCCTCTACTTTCTCCTTATCTGACAATAAAAGCACAAACCACATTATCCACTCATTCATGTTCAAATCTTAGTAGATTGAAATATGAGACACATGATAAATAATGTGTCTTTTGTTATATATAAGTCTAATAGGAAATACTAAACGTAACCTTAAAACAAGGAAAGATGAAAGAAATATAAAATATGAAACATTGTATATCAATCTTAAGATGTCATCTACTCCAAATACTTTATCTAAGAAAGATATTAAAATGAAGGCAAAGTCTTGAGAATTCACTTACTTTTCAGACATAATGTTAACTTCATTTATTAAAACACAAGTAATTGAACTACTTTTAACTCGGAACATGAGAGAGAGAGTGGGGGGGGATCACAACAAACTAGAACAATCCCACCACACATTATCAATATAATAATAAGCAAATTAACAACATTGAGATTATGCATTAACAACCAAACTTAATAAGATAAGAATCAAACATTTAGTTTTCTACCAAGTTTATGAATTTAAGAGTTATTTTTCATGAATCCTAGAGCTATTACTGATTTATGCAATGGATTTGATACTCCATATGAAAATTTAAATTGAATCCAATAGAATAAGATGGAAGAAAACAATTGACAGGGGAATAACCTCAAACCTTCATCATGATTAAGGTAGAAATTAATAAAATTGCACGTCAGACCTGTAAAAATCACAATTTAATCATAAAGAATTCTAAAATATTTTAACATTCATCTTTGACTGGGTGAAAATAGAGTACAGTCAGAAACAATCTAAATTTGTCAATGGAGAGGTAAAAGACATCACTCAGAATCTCCTATGAACATCATTCTCTTCATTGTTGTCAACTTGTGCATTTTAGACTCCGTATCGAGCGCCCTCACTGCCACCGCATTCGCCTATCGCCATCGCTAGATCAGCTTTTCTGGAGTGAGAGGAAGGATTGGAAGGTGAGAGAGAAAGGTGATAGGTGTCAAATGAAAATTAGGATTTTTTTTATTATATACCATGGGTCGGGTTTTTAATTTGGATAGGATCAGGCTTGGGCACACGAATCTAAGTCCGTGTCCTCTGGCGCACAAGAGTCTAACTCATTTGGAAAAGGACCAGCTTGGAATGCAATGGTTATTGACCATGAGAACTCCATATTACAATTAAGAATTGAGAGCATGTGGTTTTAGCTCCATCTTTATATTGGAACATTTGCCATGAACATGCAAATCTCTTAAGGCATGCGGACTGACTTTTTGGTAACTATTTTAGCTAAACATATTAATTTGCATTTTATAAATGTTTATTAATGTGATCACTGAATGACCGAGATACTTTGGCAATTATTTTTTGAAATTTGGGATTGATTTTGTATCATAAAGTGCGATAAGTATATCAATGGATGTATTTGTGTTCATTTCGTATAATGTCATTAAATTGAATTGTCGCATTTCGTGTGGTATATTCATACATTGACTAGTTCTTAATTATGAAAGTTTCTCATTCCAATTAAGAATGTTGATAGTAATTTGGCAATTAAGATATTGGGAATTAAGATTAAATTTTGTGAATTGCTTTATAAATGGCAATTGTGTAACTATGTCATTTGGGAATGATATGATGATACTCTGTCATGATTTAAATGAATATATTATTGTATTTTTTAAATTATGCCATCATGAAAGTATTCAGTTTAAGGAATTTTCTATGATGGCATCTCAATTGAGAAAACCACACAGATTGTTTTTGGGTCATATACCGCCAGCCAAATAAGAAGAACTGAAGAAGTATCACTTAGATTTCTGTGTTCTTACCTTTAAATATTTGTGTTACTTTTCAGTTAATTACTAAAGGATTAAGAATAAAATTATATCCATAAATATGACAATGGATCAACTTATGCTTGGTTGCATATTGGCAGTGTTGAATTGATTATGCATTAATCTTTTGAGAAATTCGGGCCATGTGACAACACTCCATAAATATTTACATGTAAACACCGAAGTGCATTACGTTGATTAACATAATTATAACCCACTTATGAAGTTTAGAATTGTGATAACATTAATTATCTAATTAAGTTGATATATTAATGCGATATGAATTTCTGGAATAAGATTGGCTTAATTCTCTTAGCATCAATTCGAATATACATGATTAATATGAAGAGTAATTTTCGTTTAAAGATGATGTGCTTATTAATATGGAGATATGCATATTGTAGCAATTTAGTATTATGTTCGAATTGTTTATGAGAGAATTTTTTCTTGATTGTTTTAAATTGGGATTTGGAATTCCTATTTAAATTCAATCATCTTTCATTGTTTTTTAATATTGAGAATCATGAAACATTCCTATTTGGTTGTGGAATAAAATTAAATTAACTAAATTGGGGAGATATTTTTTAGTTTCATTCAATTAAACATAAATATTTATTTTAAATATTTGTTTAATAGGTCTAGTAATTTCAATCAAGTTAATTAAAGCATCATGTTGTCATAGCAGCCTCTGTGTGTGGCGAACAACTTTATTAAAATTACATAGATGAGTGCGGAATTATTTATGCATTCTATGTTCGGCCCATAGGAAGGCACAGTTTGGTAGAATAACAGTACATATGTGATGATAAGTACTCCCTCCATCCTAGGAAAGTCTGCACCTCATTTTTGGCACGGAAATTAAGAAAGTGATAATTTTTAGGGGTATTATGGTATTTTTTGATAATAAATAAATGATAAAGTATGTTAGGTGTGTTAGGTAGGGATGATTTTTTTGTAAATAAAGTGTATGGGAAAGTGTGATTGTGTTTGATTTTTTACTTTTTTAGGAATGTGCAAACTTTGTGGGATAACCCAAAATAGAAAGTGTGTCATCTGAAATGGGAAGGAGGGAGTATGTGATAATTATCTTGAATTGTTCACATGAACATTAGTCGGTCCATAGATAGACTTTTATTTGACAGAACTTATTACCAATACTTGATTATACACCAAAATTACTCATGCAGTTAATTTTTATCCATAGACGTGGTTAATGTTGCATAATATGTCTTGTGACGGGCCCAATTAATAATGTTGTGCGAGTGTATCTTTATGTGGGTATTGATCGGCCTATAGGTAGATTAATATTTGGCGGAAATACACAAACATCTGTGGTGGTGAATGCTTGACAATTATGTGATTTTAGATGTGAGTAATAAGTTGGCCCAAAGGAAGGCTATTGCTTGACGGTTTTATTATTAGTATTTGACTATTACGCAGAGGGTGTCACTTACAACTTAATATTGTTGTCCAAGACTTGATACTATTGTTGTCCTCGATCTCTCAAGATGATTCTAAATTATTTAAATACTGAAAAATTATAAAGTTAATGCAAGTATGATATTTATTTTGGATTAATTCTCATTAAAATTAAGAAGTCTGCTAATTTTGCTTATATCAACAACATACTCATACTTGATGAGTGATCTTCAGTAATAAGGATGAGACAATTAGGTTTCTAGCAAACTTAGCCTCAATAAAGTGTAAGGGCAATAAAAGAAAACCCATTAAGAAAGCTGCTAAAGACTAAAATAAAGCATGCATAACCTTCTATCTTCTCGTGAAGGCTTGTAAAATTATCTTATAATACACCACATTATGATTACTCAGAGTGAATGGTGTAGTTAAAAGACATAATAGTACTCCACAAGATATGGTTACTAATGATAGAAATACTAAAGATAGCAGCTTATAGTCTCAATAAAGTTCCAATTAAAGTAATTGTAGGAACTCTTTGAGTTTCATATATAGTGATGTCCAACTAAGGCTAGTTCTTTGAGATCTACTAAAGGGAATTAGACTCAAATAACTACTAGCTACTTTATTGGTAAAGAATAAAGATTAAAGGTTTTATGATCCAATTAATCGGATCATATTTCAGACGGGTAATACAGTATTCTTTAAGGATGTTAATTTGGGGGAAAGAATAATATTAGTACATACCAAATACTATGTGACTTGGTGATTATGGTAGCCTAGTTAAGTAGTATATAAAGATTCCCTGGTTATGGTCCCCAATATACTAAGCCGCACATGGTCTTATCTTCTCCCCAATAGAAGAGATCACGAGGGTCCCATAAAAGAATAAAGAGGCTTAGTTAAGGAAGGCCATAAAACCATTGATCTTTGAGTTCGTGTTCCGTCTTGAGAAATTATTGAATTAGGTATGCTTCCACTTTACGGTTTAGATCTCAGTTTATCATGATGCGGTCTCAAGTTATAGGATTTATATGGATTTATTTTCTACAAGTTGTGTCAGAGTCACCCTATTTATGATTCTCTGAGATCTGTAAGAATTTTGATTAAATCCAATATTTGTATTTGAATCATTTTATAAAATCACAATTTTAATTTTGGAGTTTAAAAGTTCTTAATGAAGTTGGATTTTGATTAATTTTAAAGCCGTGGAATGGAAATTATATATGGGACATTAAAGAAATGATTCTAGATTTGTGCTGATTTTTAATCATGTGGATCAAGTGATTTACTATTTGTCTCAAATTTCGTGAAGGCATAATATTATTGAAACTTTGATAATTAAGTTCATGACATGGCTACTTATGTCATAGTTGAAGTTTTCACTAATTTGATTCATTTTAGAACATATATGTGTCTCTACTAAATAAGATCGATAATGGATTAATTCCACTAACTAATGTGTAAGGTCTTGGGCATTGATTATTTGAGTATCCTATATCCAGCATCAGAATTGGGAGTAACATGATTCCCATTGTATATTGGCTGCTAAATTAAATTTAAATGGGTTAATTGTCTTAAAAGTTTCCATTTTTACATCAATTGCAAATAAGTCCAAACCTTTGTAATTTAGTGAAAAAGTTTATCACCTTAGTAGGTGATTGCAAATTGAATCATCAGTCAGATTTTGAAAATTATTTGACTAACCAAACAATGACGTGGAAAATAAAATTTAAATAATTAATTTTTTCTATCCCTTGATATACTCTCTCTCCACGTTGTATCTCACTCTCACCGGCCAGGAATGGAGTTATGTTGCAACAGTGGAGATGAAGCGAAAGAAGAAGAAAAAAGACCAGCCATAAACCATCTTCCATTTCCAACCCATAATAAACCCATTAGCCTTGGCCCTAACCTATCATTTTCTACCATTTCAATCTCTGAAATCCTAAATTCCTGAATTCTCCGCCAAAAATCGAGGATGGCGACGATGATGAGAGACATGTGGCATTCTCGAAATGACAATTTTACATCGAAGTTGGGTTCTTATTCTGCTGTTTCCATTCAGGTACAGAAGATTGTGGATCTGACAGCGCCATTTGGTAATTGAAGGAGAATTTGGTGTGGGTTCTTTGAATTTTTGGTTGAGAAATTGAAATTTGTTACAGTTGTTCAAGTTCTTAAAATTCGTAATTGTAAGAAAAATTAAATTATGCAAATCTGCAAACGGCGGTTGTCGCAGCGTCATCTTCCAACAGCTTTGACTTGGGCGTGGTGGTTGAGTAGCTGATTTTGTTTGTTGTTGTAGTGGTGCTACGATTATAATTGGAGAGAGTCGACAACAGAGCCAGCAGCAACGAGCAGCAATCCTTGGCGATGCGACTATGAGAGTGCATGGGCCGTGGAGTAGGTGTCTCTAGTCATATAACGAGCAGCTTTCATTCCGAGAGTCGGATTTCAAAAAAAATAATTTCATCAAACGACACCATTTTTCTTTGTTGGATTGTTGATTTGGCATTAAGTTTTGACAGGTTCCTCCTGCTGCCCGATGGTTCGATTTGCCAGAACACAATAAAGATACCACTTTATTTGTCAAATCTCAAATGTTTAGACTTATTTGTAATCCAACTAAAGGTGGGGACTTTTGTAGCAATTAACCCAATTTAAATTATTTTCGTGTAGTGCTTCAACATTCATTTGTTGTTAATAGGTTTTGAGATCCTATTCATTATAGTTACATGATGATTTATAAAAATCAATGTGTATGTATGGATTGCTATCATACACCTAAAAGCATTATTCATGTTCTGACTATTTATTGGATTATTATTTTGGTAAAGAATCATTATATGATGAGCACGATTAAATTTTGATAACTTATATTACTAAATTTGTGCCATATTAATTTGGATATGCATTGTTGTAGCGTATATTCAAATTATTTGTAAAGAATATTTACTTAATTTAGATTATTCTAAATTAGAATATGGAAATCTTAAAGATATCTTTCACTTTAAAGTATGGGAAAAAGTAAAACCATCTCATATTTCTATATGATTTGTCGAATTTAATTAAATTAAAATTGGGGAGATTTTTTTTTAAATGTCGTTCAATTAAACATAATATTTTAAATATTGTTTAATTGATCTAGCAATTTTCAATCCAATTAATCAAAGCATTACGTTGTCATAGCAACCTCTGCGTGTGGAGTGCGACTTTATTGAAATTACATAGATGAGTGTGGAGTTATTTATGCGTTCTGTGTTCGTCCCATAGGTAGGTATAGTTGACAGAATAATAACACACATGATAAGTATGTGATAATTATCTTGAATTGTTCATGTGAGCATAAGTCGGTCCATAGATAAACTTTTATTTGACATAACTTATTATCAGTACTTGATTATTACACCAAGATTACCTCTGCAGTTAATTTTCGTCGATAGAGAAGGTTAATGATGCACAAGGTGTCTTGTGATGGATCCCTAATTAATAATGTTGCGAGTGTATCTTCATGCGAGTATTGATCGGCTCATAGGTAGATTAATATTTGGCCCAAAATACATAAGCACCTGTGGCGGTGAATACATGACGAGTATTTAGTTTTACATGTGAGTAATAAGTCGAACCAAAGGAAGACTATTACTTGATAGTTTTATTGTTAGTATTTGACTACTACATAGAAGGTGTCATTTACGAGTTAGTATTATTATCTAAAGACTTGATATTAATGTTGTACTCGATTCCTTGAGATGATTTTAATTATTTAGGTTGTGAAAGATTATAAAATTTAAGACTAGCATGATAATTAATTAATTCTCTGTATAATTAAAAAGTCTGCTAATTTTGTTTTAACTATATCAACAACATATTTATACATGATAAGTAAATTTCAACAATAAAGATGAGACTATTAGGTTTCTAACAAACTTTGTCTAAAGACAATATAATGGCAATAAAAGAAAACCTATTAAGAAAATTGTTAAAGACTAAACTAAAGTATAATCTTCTGTTTCCCTTAATGGCTTGTGGAATTATTTTATAAAACACTACTAATGAGATTACTTAGTGTGAATGGTGTAGTTAAAAGACAAAATATTACTCCACAACATATGATTACTAATGAGAGAAATACTAAAGATTGCAACGTATGGTCTCAATAAAGTTTCAACTAAAGTAGGTGTGAGAACTCTATGAGTTTCATATCTGGTGATGTTCAACTAAGGCTAAATCTTTGGGATCTACTAAAAAAAATTGGACTCAAATAGCTACCAGCTACTACATTTATTATGAATAAAAATAAATTTTTATGGATCCAATTAATCGAATTATATTTGAGACGGGTAACACGACATTCTTTGCAAATGTTGATTTGGGGAGAAGAAGAATATTAGAGACATTGTCTTAAAGGGGGAGACAATTAGACCCCCAATAAAGTTTTGAAGAATGTATAAATCCAAAACCTCGAAAGGAGAATGTCAATAATATTTAAATAATGGTTAATTACGTGAAAAGTTCCAACCTTTTCGTCGATTTCAAATTAGTCTAAACTTTTGGATATTTATAAATAAGTACCCGACTTTAATAAATTATTGCACCGGTCAGCTCTAATATGCCCAAATGCTGACCTGGAATTTTAAAAAATAAATTAAAAAAATCAAACTCCACGCTGGCTGGATTCCCTGATTGCTAGAAACAACGTCGTCTTTGGCCGGATCCTTCGCGACCATCTACGTCTTCAACGGAAACATGAAAACAGCGGCGGTGACTCCTTTCAGCAACCCAATCTTGTTCTCTCCGGCCTCCATCTCAACCACACACAAATCAATTGAAAATATTTATTCTACAATTTATGATTCACCATTGTTACTTATGAAAGAAGATGAAGCTGAGAGAGAGAGAGGGAATTAAGATGTGCGTGAAAGCAATAGGGTGGAGAAAAGAAGAATTGCAGTTAGAAACTCCCATCCCAACCTAGTAATCCCTCTCTAGATTCATCACAGAAGGTTGATGCTTATCTGCGTGATCTTCCAAGTTCAACAATGGCAGTGGCATTTCGCATGGTCCTAAATTTCGACAAGGAGAATGGATGTGGTGGTGTCTCGGCGAAACTAGTGGTGGCGGTGGCATAACGACGGCTTGCAGCGGTGTTCTCTGCAACGGGTAGCAGCGCATGGATGAAGATGGGTGGTTTCGATGAACGGGCAAATGTGTGACATTGACGGCGCACGATGGTGGTAGCGCAATGGGCTCCAGGTCTGGATTGGGCCAATCAGAGCCGGCTGCGCACGGTGGTGGCGGTCGACAGTGTTGAACTCCATCCTGCGGTGAGCGGCGCATCTTCTCCGGCTGGAAGCGGCTTCGACCTTCGCTGGCGGAGAGTTGTTGGGGGTTCAGGCAACGAACGATGGCACACGGTGAAGGCGTTCCGATCCACGCGGTTGCTGGTGGTGGCGGGTACATACGATTGAAGGTGCAGAGTTGCTGTTTCAGAAAAAAGAAAAAAAAGAGTTGGGTTTTTCCACGTTGGATTATCAGGGGATATAACTTCTTTTTTATTTTATTTTTTAATTTTCACAGAAGAATGGGCAGAGTCAAAATGGTCAAAATCTGACCAGTGGTTTTATTTGTAATCCCTTCTTAAAGTAGGGTACTTATTTGTAAATATTTAAAAGTTTGGACTAATTCGTATCGGCGAAAAGATTAGGACTTTTCGTGTAATTAACCCTTTAAATAATAACAAATTCAACAATCTCAAGAATTATTGTTACTAAGGAAACCACTAGAGTTGAGAGAAAAACAATTCAGATTGATTATGTAGTTTTTTTCCTAAATAATAAGGACATTATTGAATTGACAGTAGAACATTGATGAAACGATCTCAAAAGTTTAAAAATAAAAGGGAATCAATCTATGCATTCAAGTAAACTTTCCCATAAAGGAATCACAAGTATCATCATGCAGTAATTATCTCATTTTCATTTAAGACTAATGTAGATGGTAGTGTGATTCAGTAGGAGAATGTTTAAGTTAAACTAAGAGAGACAAGTGCAGTCTTAATCAGGTGCCCTAAAGTTAAACTAAATATTTAAGGAATGTAGAAATATTCTATATACTTTGACTGTTGGAAATTGTTGTATGACGAAGTCTGTAGAAGATTTAATTTGGCTTTTGTTGTTGGTATATTAAACAAATAATTAAGTAACCAAAGATAACATTCTTGCATATCAGATATTAGATTTGTTGGAGATAATAAGGAATTCTGATTCTCAGTTTGTTGGATATCAATACAATATAAGATCCACTTCAGGTTGCATCTTCTGTTGGTCGGGAGAGCTATACAAGTAGAAGTTTAAAACAAACATTCATAGCTCATTAACCATGACAACAGAATTAATAGAACACTAAGGGACATCCAATCATGAAATAAAGTTGTGAATTTTTTTCACATGAAGTTTATCGTGATAATTAATTTGCAATAAAGTAATTTAATAACAACAAGAGTTCTTAAAAGTCAAGCATATTGACATAAAATTCTTGGTTGTTAAAGAAAATATTTTGTGTGGATAAAATTTCAGTAGAGCATATTATAATAGACTCTGAATGTGAATCTGCCTACTATATATTCAACGCCATATAATTTTCATGAGCTAACTACTCATCTGGGTGTTATATGGTTTTAGAATACACTGGTTCAATGGGAGCTTATATTCATTGCTTTTTAAAATTTTAAAGACACTTTGATTTGGATAAGTCAGTTTTTTGCATAATAAAGTTGATGGCTTTGAATTCATTGTGAATTCACTTAAGTAATTTTCATTTTGTAATATTCTACATTATGAATTGATCTCACTAAAGATTAAAGTTTTACCAGTTGCAAAATAGACACGATGTTGATCACATTGCATGTAATTTCCATGGTACTCATCATATTTGATTTATGTCATTGAGTATATTAATATGGTGATTGTCGGGATTTAACAACGATTTATAATATGGTGAATTCCGCGTTAGTTCTATAATTAGTATAGATGATAGACCAAATTGTTAAGTATAGCCTGAAGAAAAAAACATAAAGTTGCGCAACTAAAGACTCTTGATATAATTGCTTTGGAAAAATATATAGTCTAAGTGGGAGATTGTTAGGAAATTTTTATTTCTAATATAATCTAATTGTGAGTAATATATTATTATACAATTATATTTGCTATTCAATTATTTTATGAGTTTAATTAAGTAATCCAATTAAGGTGAAAAGTTCATGGGCTATAATAATAATGATATGGGCTAATTGAGTAGATACTCAATACTATGTGACTAGGTGATTATGGGTGGCTTAGTTAAGTAGCATATAAAGGCTCCCTGATTATGGTCTCCGATATACTAAGCCGCACATGATTTTCTATTCTCCCCATCATCACGACGGTCCTATAAAGGAATAAAGAGGCTTAGTTGAGAAAGACTATAAAACCATAGATCTCCGAGTTCGTGTTCCACCTTGAGAAATCATTGAATCAGATATGCTTCCACTTTACGGTTTAGATCTCAATTTATCATTATAGGATCTCAAGTTATAGGATTTATAGATTTATTTCCTACAAATATTATTTCATTTAGTTCAATTTTTCAACTCTTTTAAATTACTACATTGTTGTTTTTTATTCATACTACATGTAATTAATAAATTATATATTTAAAGAAAAAAATACTCCTTCGTCCTATTTAAGTCTGCGTCTCATCCTGCACGAAAATTAAGAAAAGTGATAACTTTTAAGGGTGTAATGATATTTTTTGGTAATAAATAAATGATAAAGTGTGTTGGGTAGGGAAGATTTTTTTTTATAAATAAAGTGTATTTGGAGGTGCGATTGCGTTTGACTTTTTGTTTTTTAGGTAGTTACAAACTTTTGTAGCACAACTCAAAATGGAAAGTGTGTCATCTAAAATAAAATAAGAGAATACATTATTTATATATTTAATTAATAATTTAATTCTAAGAAAATAAAATTTAAGATCCCATGTAATAGTACGCGTGGTTCGTTAGTTATTATTATACAAAACATGGTTTTTACGAGATGTTAATCATCATATGTCTAACGTAAATTGATTTAGTTACATCAAATACTCGACTTGTTCTGAATGTCAAATATTTATTTGACAAAAGACCATGTTGAATTATCATTCTCTTTTGCACATGTTTTTTATGTTGCCCAATACTCAAATAAATTTTTTCCAATTTGTATGATGGGTTTCATTAAAATGATTGATAGTGTGTTAACACAATATGAGTTAAATTCATTTTTAGTCCCACGACTATAATAATTTTTAATTTTAATCCCAAATTAATTAACATTTTTAATTTAATCCCATTACTACTCGTTTTGGTCGATTTTGTTCTCATTTTTACCGGAAATTTAACTTTTTGCTGGAAAAGTTCATGTGAGACACACGTGTCCTTTAAATTTGGGGAATCTGGCGTGCAACTCAAACATCACATACCGAATTTAATTTTTACAGATACATTGCCAAATCAGCATTAGTTAATTAAATAAATAAATAATCATTTAACACATCAAATGCATCTTATATAGAATTATGCAGAAACAATATACAAATTCATTTATTAAATTAAAATTAAAAAAAAAATAACAACAAAATTTAAGAACCAATTTATCCCCTTTCGGCTTGGTCGACAGCTTCAGTTCCACGCTCAAATCCACCGTCTTTTTCTCATCCTCCACCGCACCCCAAATTCTTAACCAGGCATATTCCCTGAACTCGACCTCAAGTCGCCGCCAAGCACCGCGCCGCCCATCCATTGCTGACAAAATTATTGAGGGTTTCCCCAAATTATTGAGTTGTGAGTGATTAACCTCATTTTGACCATGGCGGTGGTGCCGGAGGGGACGACCATACCATTGTCAAAGTGGACGTCCGACAAGGCGACGCAATCCCATGAATGCAATAGCTGCTCAATGTTTCTTCCACCACCGCATGGAGATACAGCAGCGCCGACACATTTTCGGTTTCAGATTGTAGATTTGACTGTATCTACCATCTCCTATATAAAAAGATAATAAATTCATATTTATGTAATAATTTTTTAAGCCAAAGTAATGGAGAAAAAATGAAATAGACACATAAAACCTGATAGTATATCTTGTTTGGTTCAGTAAGGAAATAAAATTAGGGTTCTAAAATTTTGTTTGATCTTTCTTCCCTCACGGAATCTTTTGTTTTGTTTTTTATACCTTAATAAATGAAATCAATTTTTACTACTAATATTAGTATACTATTCTTGCGTAATTAATATGTATGATGTGGAAAATAATTTTATTTATTTATTTAATGCTGATGCGGCAATTTCATGGGTCAAAATTCAATTTTGTATGTCATGTTTGAGTTGTAAACCATATTCCCCCAAATTTAAAAGGCACGTGCGGCTCACATGATCTTTTCCAGTGAAAAATTAATTTCTGGTGAAAATTGGGCTAAAATCGACTATATCAAGTAGTTATGAGACTAAATTGAAAGTATTAACTAATTTGGGACTAAAATCGAAATTTGTTATAGGTGTGGGACCAAAAATGAATTTAACTCACACAGTCTATACTACTATAAAAGCAAAATGATTTACTTCAATTTTGACCATTTTGATCAATTTTGACCTAAATCTTTCCTATTTTGAAAATTCAATTTTAAATCCTGACCATTCATCGTTTTTAATAATAAATCTCAAGCATTGATTTATTTTGCTTACCATTTCGATCAATTTTGACCTAAATCTTTCCTATTTTGAAAATTCAATTTTAAATCCTGACCATTCATCATTTAATAATAAATCTCAAACATTGATTTATTTTGCTTATTTCTTAACATTTTTTTATTAAAATTTCGGTGTCATTTTACAAATATAAATGAATTTCAAGGACATTTCTGCAATTATATTAAACATTAGGAACAAAACTACCTCTCAAACCCTAATCAATCGTATTTCTCCCGTCAAAGTAGAGAGAGCTATCTCCTCTCCACAAGCACCTTCTTCAATTCTCAATCACTTATTTCTTCATTGGCCTAAAATCTTCTACAAACGCAGGACAATATCATGGTGATGGAGGCTGGAGTGGCAGATGCTACAACGGTGGAAGCAAGGGCTATAGTGGTGGTTATGGAAAAGGTGGCGACGATTACAAATGGAGGCGATGGTGGCTATGAGTGAACTGTCGCCGTTATCGTCGGGGTATGCCTCTAGCGTTTCTGCCTTTGCCATTCATTATCCATTTTGTTTGAAATAGATTTTCTTATTATTAAAATTATGATATCACATCTGATTTCATCCTCTGATATCACATATGGTGTGAATTAAGTCTTAATGGCTTTTAGTTTGAGGATGTCAATCCATTTTATGCTCTGATTTTATCCTTCTGGCGTAATTTCAATTTCGAATATGATATATATTGATTTTAATAACTATTTTTTTCTTTTTTCTTTCTATAGTTATAAGGATACACTCAAATGTATTAACTTTTAAAAATTTGGAAGGTACCATGCACCTATGATTGCTTTATTTAACATCTCCAGTTTTGAGATTATCACTTTATTTGTTATAAATACTGCTACCTATAATTTTGAGTAGTTGTGCTTACTTTGCTTCAAGATTAAAGGCTTTAGACACTACCACCATGGTTTCCGGCACCTTCTTTAGGATGGCTTCAGATTTTAGATGTTTTCATTTACAATTGTGATATAGTATATTAAGATCTAGGTACTTTCCATTTCCTTTTTATATGTTTTATACTGACCTTTGTTTGCAAGTCAAATATATGAAGTTGTGGAGTAGTTTATTGAACCAATGAGAGAAGCTAGCTATCTTGAACTCAAACCTTTACTTTTTATTGGAGGATTTGATATGAAGTTACAACTTGATGATGTGTAAAGAAGAATTCATATTGTGGTTGCTACTCCTAGGGGGGGCTAAAGGATATGTTAACAAAGAAGAAAATTAACCTTCACAACTGTAGGTATATGCCATTACCTCTAATTTCCATAGTCTATACTTTCATTTATATGTCTTATTCTTAAGGATATTTTGTTTAATGTTTCTAGTATCATTTTAAGCTAGAATTGCCAATTTATGTCTTTGTGCTGCATTTTCCATGATCCCATTCACTTCTCTCCCACTTAAATATGAGATTGCGCATAATCTTAATTGGATTTTAATATTTTTTCACTAATATGTTGCTAAAAATGATAATTATGTTGCAAGTCATTGAGCCCACTTGCTTTCGACCTCGCCCTTCCATGAGTTCATTACTTTCCAGGTGTTTTACAGCTGATATTGGTGGAGCTGTTCTAAGTTTTGCCAGCTTCTGATTACACCTTTCTATATTATTAACTAATTGTGTTTGTTGCACTACATGTAGGAGCAAGGGAATTTTATTTGATGCAATTGACCATACAAAATCACTTTCTGATCAAGATCCTTTTGGCAGCACGTTACAGAAGATTGGTTCTCAGGTCACTTCTCCAACTCTTTCTTCGTTACAACAATTCTAGATGCTATTCTGATTGCATTGCACTTTCTTACCAAGATTGCTTTTTTTTCAATTCTTTTTTAATTACTTTTTTATTAAGTAATTTTTTAGTGTAATTGTATTTCATGCGGTTATAGGAATAATGTCAGCTTTCTAGCAAAGCACTATTATAAACCCATTGATCAATGAAGATAATACGACACTAATGATAATGGTAATTTTAAGTTTCTTTAAACTAATTTAAATTTTTATTTTTCTAACATGTAATTTGAGTGATTGCTTTTGATATGGGCATTTGGCTTATAAAATGGGTTCTGAATATCTTGCTAAGCTTCTCTCTAGGGTAAAATAATACTCCCTCCGTCCCACGTATTTTTACCCACTTTCCATTTTGGGGTGTCCCACGTATTTTTACCCATTCCATTTTTGGCAAAAATGCATAATATTTTATTACCTACTTTTTACAATCCCAATAACTTTAATTACTTTTTTACACTTTATTCATCTTTCCCAATAACTTTATTCACCTTTTCTTTTTAAATTACTAATTTATCCCTACTTTCTCTTACATTATATATTAAAAAAATAAAACGTCTTAATCTCCGTGCCCGTACAAACGGGTAAAAATACCCGGGACGGAGGGAGTATAATTTTTTAAATTATATTCTGTTCTCACTGAAATTTCACTTGATCTTATACTGTGTGATAATATTCTTTCAGCCCTTGGAATCTGTAATTAAGGCCAGGATACCAAGTATCTCTTCATTGATTAATAAAAGTATTGATGAAGTTGAATCTGAGCTGGACCATCTTGGAAGATTGTTGCCATATTTGGCTTCATGTGATTAAATTAAAATTGTTGGATGTTCAATGATATTTGGAATTCCTAGAACCTAATGGTTATGATTTAAAGAATACTTGGATGTTTGTAGTTATAAATATGTATTTACTTTTTGTTCCATGATATTGTTTAAATGCTTTCATTTTTTCAGGCTATTATGTTAAAAATAGTCGATTGCTGACTTTCAAATAGGTTGGACTTGGATCTGCAGAAGCCTAGGTGCAGAGTTAATTATTATGTTCAGAAATTTACCAAAATAAAACATGAAATAGGTGCGAAATTGGTGCAAAGAATGAGAAAGAAGAGTAAGTATTACATTGCCCTTCATCTCAGGTTCCTACATTAGTTTTCTTTTTTTTACTGTAACATACTAACACTTCTGTGAAGTAATGGATCTTCAATTTTGTTGAATTCCTCTTAACATGTATATGATTTATACATGTTGTTTACATGATGTATTAATTTGAATTACTTTTCATTAGTGCTAAGACTTCGTATAATTTTGATTCCACTTGAAAGAGTCATTGTGACACTGGTGGTCTTGATTTATTATTTCTCATAAAGCTGACGCATTCTTGCTTGGGTATGACAATGATTATAGTAGATGGCCAGATTTTTCAAGCATAATAACCGGATATTAGTTGTTCATAAAGGCTACTAAGTAAAGATTATAGACCCGACAAGTAAATTATTATGCTTAATATTTAAATGAAATATGTAATTTAAATTTATATATTATTGACAATTTATTTGAATTATTTGATGCAACAAGACGTGATAAAGCTTGCTAGATCACACCTGAAGTTACTGAGGAACAAGAAAGAGGTACAAGTGAAATAATTATTTTCAAATAAATGTTTTAATATAAATTTGTATGGTCTATATGCTTTAAATCCCCCTCTCTATAGATACATGCGTGATTTATCATGTGGCTGGAAAATTCGATAGGCTCATCGCAAGCTTGATCGGTACGTCAACCAAATTGTCCACTATATAAAGAGAAACCAGTTTTATGTATGTAAGGATACTGATGAATTGTATTTTTTAGTTTGGTTCAGTAATGACATCTTACAAGTAGAAAAGATCCTCTACGTTTCCTGACGAGGCCAAACACAACCCAACAAATCCAAAAAGCACAATCAAGTATATGAGCATCATGTTGATGATAATGAAGAAGATGAGATCGAGGTTTGTAGCACAATCATATATATCCTTCATAATTCTTTTAGATAAAATAATTTTTTTCTCCTGTACAAATTTATTATGAGCTTGGCCATTCTATTTGAGTTTAGAAATTCATGTGTTGTTTTTCATAGAAATTTTTTATTTACTTTAAAATTGCTCAGTATGCTTGCATTGTTGTCCTTTTTTGGAGCAGTGTGATCTACACAACAATGTTCTATATTTTTTTCACAAATTATTTAATGTTTAAGTATAATTCTACAATTTGCACAAGTTTTCTTACGGTTGCTTTGTTTTTGTGGTTTTTGTTCTGTCAATAAGTGGTTAAGGTTGGTTATGGTTCTTTGCAATGGGTAGTTTCATTATTTCATTGACTAGATTATTTGTTTCAATCAATATATTTTTTTGTACTTCTGCTATTATGCATTTAACACAGGCAAAACGTTGTAGTTTTTTTCAATTATAGAAATGATCCTCTCATATTGTTCTTCTATCTGAAAGTTCTTTTATTCCATTTTACTTTTTGTCCCAGTTTTCAAGTTTGGATTCATATCTGAAGCAAAAATAAATAAATAAATAGGTATGTTATTAAATTTTCCTTATCTATAATATCAGTAAGTGGTTAAGGTTGGTTATGGTTCTTTGCAATGGGTAGTTTCATCATTTCATTAACTAAATTATTTGTTAATCTTTTTTTTGTACTTCTGTTATTATGCATTTACCATGGGCAAAAAGTTGTAGTTTTTTTTTTAATTATAGAAATGATCCTCTCATATTATTTTTCTATTTGAAAGTTTTTTAATTCCATTTTATTTTTTAACCCAGTTTTCAAGCTTGGATTCATATATGAAGAAAAAAAAGGTATATCATAAAATCTCACTTATCTATAACATTAATAAGTGGTTAAGGTTGGTTTTGGTTCTTTACAATTAGTAGTTTCTTTATTTCATTGACTAAATTATTTGTTTCAATCAATGTGACAGTCTTTTTTTGTACTTCTATTATTATGAATTTACCACGGGCAAAAAGTTGTAGTTTCTTTTAATTATAGAAACGATCCTCTGATTGTTCTTTTAAACTGATTTTGATTTACCTTTTCTTTTCTTATTTAATTATTTTATCTATTTATATCTGGATTCAGTGAGTCAATGACTATGTTTGTCTTTCTTTGTTGATCTCGATGGTGTATGCTGCCTCTTTTTTGTGCTCATTTGTTATGCCTCTCACATTCTTTCTGATTCCTTCAATTTTTACATTTTAATAGACTCTATATTGATTACTTGGAAGATTTGCTTCCAAAAATCATTTGTATAAATGGTTTGTTCACACAAATGTTAGAAGAGGTATTTTTTTTCATGTTAAGATTTGTTTTAACCTCTTTCCTTTTCTTTTGAGGCTTGAAGTATATATTCTTATTAAATCATTTTTATAAGTTTAGGATTTTCTGTGTTTTTGAGTATTTCATTTTCTTCGAATATTTTCTAAATTATTATGGGTTTATCGTATTCTGAGTTTCCGAATACTTAATATCCTATGGGAGAGCTTTTTCGAGGTGGGTGAGGTTACTTTAGCTCAAGTTAGCATAGAAATTGATTGAAGTGCCACCTCTACCCATATGTTTTTCTTTAGCTCAAGTTAATCCTATGAGTGCTAATTATGCACTTTAAATTTTCTCTGCCATAGCAAATTTTCAATTCTAATGTTATCAAGTTAGAGAAAGATTTTTCTTGATTTTGCAGTGCATGCCATCAATTTTTTGTTTAAAATATTCATTCTTTCCTCACCTTTCTTTTTTCAGTTGGAGTTTTTCATCTGTTTAATTTTATCTACTATTTGTTTTGGATTTTGAAAGAAACTATATTGATATTGACCCCACCCTGATAACATCCTCATGTTTGTAGAACAAGTTGTTTGAACTCGGCTTGATATTGTGTAAAGGTTCAATCTTTAAAGTTTAGTGGTTGCGCAAGGATTAAAGCGTTGAGAATCTTGAATGTTAGATCCTCTAGAGAGATTAACAAGATGACCAAGAGAGTCTAATGAAGAAGAAGGTGATGCAGAGAAGACTTCTCCTTTGCTTGATTCTGAGATGATTTCTACAAAGCGAATTGCTCTCTTTGTTGAGCCATCTTCATTTGCGCGAGTTATTCCATTTTATGATACTATCATTTTTTATTTTGATGGACATGAATTTTGTATGCTTTTTTGGGGCAACACTGTATGATTATGATTTGACTTTAATTTTTTATTTTTAATGAATTCTGAAGATGAATAGAGTGTTGCTTCAATGGTGGAGCAATGCAAAATGCTCTGATTTGCACAATTTAACCAACGTTTCACGTTATTACTTCTGATTTTTTGGTACAATATTGACAAATATTTTCTTTCTTTAATTAATTACATATATTCTTGGGATGGGCATGGATGGTTCTAAATGGATTAAGGACGTGTACGAGTACTTAAAAAAATTGCATTCCCTTGGTCCAATAATTTTTTTTTTAATTTCAATTATTTGCATCAATTGGATTCCCATAACCTTTTCCTTTCTCAACTAAGTCACTTTCAATAACCTATTCAAAGCATACTTATTGCAAAATCTTACAAATTATTTCAACTATCATTAGTCTTACAATTTCTTACATTATATATCTCAAAGAATTCGATCTCTTAATATTTTTATAATTATCGTTCTCAAATAAGAAGTTGTTTAATAAAATTTAATTATTTAATTAAATAAAACTACCACGATAAACAAAAACACTCATAGCACTAATGGTATTACAGTATTTAGTAAATTACTTACTATAAATAACAAAAATATATTATTCTAAATGCACATGTTGAGTTATTTTTAATCTCTAGAATTTCATTCTTTCTTAGGATTTAAATATTGATATAGATGAAGGAATATAAATAAATGTCTTAATACTTTTCAATACACGGGTACCTGCGAGTATTGATAAATGAGTATGGGATGAGTATGAGTACCATAATAAATTTTTTAAATGAGACGGGTATAAGTACGATAGTTATTTTTAATCAAATACGAGTATGAGTACTCCAAAATAAGCGGGTACCCTATCCGTTGGCATCCCTAATTGAAAATGATGAGTTGTTTAGAACGTATTTGAGACATATACAAATAGTTAAAAAATTAATAAAATAATATTTAGAATAGGTACAAATATATGCATTGGTGTTTGTGGATTATTATTATGTAAAATTTTATATATTTACTGTACTGTATAAGTTATATATAATGAAATATTTTATATATTTCATTAAAAAGTTGTAATTTTTTTTGTCATATTTTTTCTTTATGGATTATATTATATATATTTTAAATTAAGAATTACCCTATTAGTTTTTAGTATGTTGTACCCCAGTGATTTAGGGCACAATGTTTCTTTGGTTAGATTGGTTATCACTTTTCTTAATCAATTATTATTATTTTTTATTTATCAATTATTAATCAATTAATAAATTAATAAATAAATATTAAATAGGTATGGATACCCGTAAGTATTAATAAAGGGGTATGAGACATGTACGGGTACCATAATAAATTTTTTAAATGGGACGGGTACAAGTACAGATATTTGTATTTTTATCGGATATGGGTACCAAAAATAAGTGGGTACCTTACCCATTACTATCCCTACACGAATCAAGTACATTCCAAGTTTAAATAATAAAAAAAGATTAACAAAGTTCTTGCCCGTGCAACGCACGGTCCAAGTTTACATATCTATAAGCTAGCTGATTATTTACAGAATGATATCTTCCTCATGAAAAAATTTATCTAATGTGATAGTGAATTGGCATATTTTTCCGGATACTTGGTTGCATGCTCAAATTCTTTTCCACGCTCTTACCAACAATTGCTAAATAGAAATGAAAATAAACCATAAAAATATTATATACGATGTTCATTACATTCTTTATATATAATAGATTATTTTGTTTAATTTGTGTTTAATTTGCATCATAATTGTCATTCTAAGGAATTATCAAATGTTTCATGTCACTCTGCATAAAAATACATAGCATGTAGAGTAATTAATTATTTCGTGTAGGTTTCACTTGAAAAAAGTAAAGTTTAGGTTTATACATGACTTCACAGTAAAATATTATATTTCTTAATTTTCATGTAAAAAATAAACGTAAATATTATTGCAAGAATGATGAAATTTAAAATAAAATTTGTATGGTTAATATAAAAAATATCAAATTAAACACAAAAATAAATAATTGTTTTATAATTATTTTCTGTGCAACTCACGAGCAGGTAAATGCTGGAAGGAATTACTACATGTTATGCACGGGTGTTGAACAAAATCAATATCAAAAGTGTTCGCTACTTTAAATAGATGATTAATGATAAATCATCGAAGATTTTATTTTTTTAAATTGTAAAAAATGCTCCAAATAATAAGTTGATTTTGAAAAATGCCACTCAAGTGACTCAACACGTATCCTTGGAAAATTATCATTTTTGAAACTTTTACACTATTCATTATTAAAAAACATGTATACACTATTGAATAAAATATTATGCATATATGTGTTGCACCCATATGTGTATAATTAGGGTTTAGGGTTAGGGTTTTAATATCAATTCTTGATAGTTATAAGTTTTTTTAATTATATTGATTAAATTTTATTTGATAAAATTTATATTATATTTATATTTAATTAATAATAGTATTATTTTTATTAAAATATTAATTTAGAAAAAATATATAAATAACTACAAAATAAACGGGTATTGATTAACGGGTTTAGGATGTGTATGTGTATCATAATATATTTTTAATAGTATCATACGCAATGACCATAAATAAGAGTAAAAAACAGAGTACGAACCTAGGGATAACACTGAGACATGTATTTTCGAATACCCTAACAGGAAGGATATGTGTAGTTGTAAACTGATTTGGGACGAGTACGGATAATTGTAAAAATCCCATATATTATATAATTTATATATTATGAGATATTTTATATATTTAATTAATAGTTATAAGTTTTATTTAATCATATTTATTAAATATTTATTTAAATTAATAAAATTTATTTTATTTTTTATTTTATATTTAATTAATAATAATGTAATTTTTATTATTATATTTATTTACACAACGAAAAAAAATATACATATAAAATAAATTAATATTAAACGGGTATGGGGACCATAATAATTTTTTTAAATGGAATGGGTACGGGTTATTATTTTTTAATCGGATATAAATACGGTTATCCCAAAATAAGTGGGAATTCTATCCATTTTCATCCCTATACAAACCAAGCACGGTCCAAGTTTAGATAAAGAAAAAGTTTAACAAAATTTCTGCCCGTGCTACATACAAAAAAAGAAACATAAGTTAAATAGTTCTAAAAATATTACAACATACAAAAAAAAAGCATGGCCGGGTATAAAAAAAATACTCCTCACATTCCAAGAAAATTTTATTAACCTTATAAGAAAAATAAAATTATATATATAAAAAAATTTCAAAAATTTCTCTGTCCGCGTAACGCGCGGCCGTGTAAACGCTAGTTTAATATAGTAGTAAAAGCAATTGTGAATAAAAATTATATTAAAAAAAATCAAGAGTGAGGATTAGTGAGCATTTGAACAACTTGGTGCATATTGGGACTCATACAACTCTCATCCTCCACGCACGCTATTGCAATCTTAAACAATCTCCTCACCTCTTTCAAAGGGTATTCTATAAGCCTTGAGTCCACCACCGCCTTCAAATTTACCGGGGACGACAGCCCTGACGAGATTTTCTTGACCCACCTAACTATATCTACTCCGTCACCAAATTCTCCCACCGGCTTCATCCCTGTGATAAGCTCTAACAACACCACTCCAAAACTATAAACGTCGCTCTTTTGGTCCACTTTTAGAGTGTATGCGTATTTTGTCACGAAAATTGATTGAAAGTCATATTTTATTAAGTACAATCGAAAATAATAAAAGTTTCAAAGTATAAAACTTCTTAATATATTATATATTTTGTTAAATGATATCTGTAACTAATGCATAAAATAACTTATTTTATCATTTACTTATAAAAAAAATTACATTATCTTTAAAAGTCAATAAATTTGGTAAATATAGTCAATTAGAACGAATTGAGTTTTAATGGGTAGATCTTCCATTAGAAAAGACTACCAATATTCCTTGGTTTATCTTCATATACTACATACAAGCATAGTAGCTTTTTCTACCCTTGTTATGAAAGAAGTGGGGGGGGGGGGGGGGGGGGGGGGCGGAAATAAGAGTATGTGAATTTTCATGTAGTAATAAAAAGAGAAAATATCACATTTAATATGGTTAATAATATTTGTTATTCTTTTTTTCGCATTCTCAAAAAAAAAAATTTCAATTTTGAACATTTCTGTCCTATTTCGAGGTCTCTATGTCCAATTTTAGTATATTTCTTTTAATTTTTGAATTATATCGAGCAAAAAAATTACTAAATTTGAATATGAAGGACCAAAATTAGAAATCAAATAAAGAACGATTAAAAATGAGAATTAAAATAATAAAAACAATCAAGAATAATATTAGTATTTTGATGTAAATTAATACAGTGAAATTAAATAGAATGTGTCAATATAAATTATTATTACTCCCTTTGCTAACCTAACCATAATACAGTGAAATTAAATAGAATGTGTCAATATAAATTATTATTACTTCCTTTGCTAACCTAACCATGAACCCATGACATATTTATTATCATTAAAATCATAGACTTTCGTCATATTTTACTCTTTACTTCACTATATCTTTGTTTTATTTTATTTCAATACAAGAAGTTATTACCTACACTCATAAACAAATTCACACTTTTTATTTTTTTTCGTCCCATAAATAAATTCGCACTCTCAAATAAAGAAATACACACAAATTAATAATTCAACAACACACTTTAATTTTAAAATTGTGACCCCTTTACAACTCGCATAAGTTTCTTTATAATAGTATTTATTACTTTAAAAAATCAAACTACCCCTAATAAATTAATTTATTTATTACCTAAAAATATCAAATTACCCCTAAAAATAAAATAAAAAATTTTTTTTTTCTTAAATTTCGTATATAGGATAACTGTGAACTTCTATTGGGATGGAGCTATTACAAAATAGGGACATTTTACCCATGTAAACCCAAATAACATGTTTAATGAGAAAACACGCCTATTGTGGAAATGAAAATAAAATACTCCCTCGTCTAGTTCTAAGGTATCTATTTGTTTTTTACTTGTAAATTAAGGAGTATTATTATTATATGTAAAGTGAGTAGTTGTATTAGAGAGAAGTGGTAGACCATATTGTGTACTTTTTTACTAAATATGAGAAATTGATACCTTTAAAGGGAACGCCAAAAATAATAAAATGGATACCTTAGAAGCGAACGGAAGAAGTAAAATATTATACAGGTACTTCTAGTCCCAAAATTTTATACATGTATTTTTGTTTTTTCCATCTTAATAAAATGACACTAAATATTATAATTATATAATACTCCATATTTTAATTTAAGTTTGCTATAATTATCTAACACATGACATACCATATTCTCATCTTGAATGTTATATTACATTTCGGTTTACATCTTCTTCTGTTACACGCATTAGATAAGTGACACGTGTATAAAGAATAAAATCTCAACCATTACTCTTAGGATTTAAGCTTTCCTTTTAAGGGTACATATTTTTATTATATTATATGTGTCAATCATGTAACGGTGCACAACAATAGATCATGTAATACCGAAATATAACAGAAGATCACCTATTTCATTTCCATATTCTATCTTTTATTTCATTAATTACATTTTCACAAGTGTTGCAATCAATGTCCAAATTTCAATACGTACCCTAAAAGTTTAATTATAAATTATAGGTATAGTTTTATTATGCTATAAAATACCAATTAAACATGGAAAGTGGGACAGAAAATTCAGGCAGTAAAATTAAACTTGCATGAGTAGTATTGTAACACCTCGTAAGTTCAAACTATAATTTCTTTCGTGGTCAAATCTTTAAAGCCCACTATTTCAAACTCTTTGAAGCCATATTCAAGCCCAACCCATTCTTTTATCAACAAGGAAGCAGAAATATGAATTTTACTTACTCCCCAAGAATCATGCTGATATTTTCTTTATCCATTAAGAAGATACATGTTTCCTAATATCTATCTCCCCTATTTTAGGGAAAGTTTGTTGAAAACCCTGCTGGGAGAATATCCGCTAGGATCTTGCGATCATAAACCATAAATAATTGAGCAGTTTCATATTACGCTCGTCCTCTCTAGATATTTTTCTTTCGTACGCTGCTACAGGAGAAAAGGTAAAACACTATTCTTCTTTCTTTTCTTTTCTTTTCTTTTCTTTTCCTATTCTTCCTATGTTCATCGTAAGACTGAAACCTATTCTTTTAGTTTCTTTTCTGCTTCTTCTATAAACCCTAACCCTAATGTACTAGTCCGCAATCCTTACAAAAATTTCAGATTTGTTGTATGATAGTATTACAGCATTAAAATAGTAACGATCGATCATGTAATTATAGGTTTCGAAGGAGACTCCGATCATAACGTTAGTACGCAAGCTTAAGACTACGCAAGTGTTTAAGGTGGGGAATTTCTCATTCTTATATGTGTTTAATGATTTCATATGTGATAAATGGAATGAATTGGAAATTGATATCACACTGTGATTCTGTGATCATACTTGAACTTTATGAAATCATGTCTAGCATGGGTATATGCTGTAAAAGTGCCATACTATAGCATGGGTATGGGCTATAATAGTGACATACCATAGCATGGGTAAAGGCCGTGAAGGGGTACCTTACTCACGAATCGCGATATCGTAATACTACACGGATAAGGGCCGAAAGGTGCCTTATTTTGACATGAATAATTGTAATGTAAGTGAAATTAAATTCTCGCACATGGATTATTTGACGTATGTAAGCATGTTTAGATCTTCATTGAGTATGTGGTTGCTCACCCCGATATTTACTTTATCGCAGGTTAAGCGTGGCGAAAGCGTACGAGTGGGGGCGTGTGGGCAAGAGGAGACTTAATAAAGATTTTCAATAAATTTCAGTTTGTTGCGTACTTTCAAGTTTCTCTTATTTAAAACAGTGATGTTTAAAATTCGTAGTTTTGTGATGCAGTTTGAGTAAACGAGTCAGGCTTTAAATGTTAAAATGTGAGCCTGTTGGAATTTATTTGATGTCAATTGGTTGGAGTTATAAGCCTTTAAACTGTCGGGTCTTTACTTCTTGTTATGTGATACAGTGGAGTAGTTCCTGGAATTTGGATTGTATTTCGGTAAGGGTACGGACGAATTTTGGGGTTTCTGCCACATGTGAAGTTCATGAATTATTAAGGCAGTTTAGTGAAAGTTAGTATATTAATGCATGATTTTAACTGTCGTATACATAAGCATTTGATTTTGACTTTGCTGCTCATAATTCTTCCACTGTAAATAGTCACATGCATGCTTTAGGTAGTGGTTTGAATGGGTGATCGGCTTTTACTTGGAAGTACAAGCACAAATATCAATTTAAATAAATTCCAAGGTGAGATAGTAAATAGCAATTTGTGTAGTATAGTGGGGTGGTGATGGTGGATACGTGTCATGCATATGGGTGTTCCAACTCAATTTGTTTCCTTTCTCCTTTGCAAAACTACCTGTCTATTTATTTTAATTGAGTAGAGATATGCTTCTGCATGTTTGGTATTGTCTTCTATATTCGACAAGTCCTGCATATTTACATGACTATGTCGTGTAGATACATATTTATAGTCCTTCTTTAATGTTCTCCAATAATATCACCGCTAATTTATTAGAATAACTTTGCAGAAATTTAAAGGACCTAGTACTTACTTAACTTCCTTTCACTTTGCAATACATGCTAAAGTTGTTTGAAACTTATAGGACTAGTGTCTTATTAATTATTTCCTTCTTATTTGCATTAGTACACTTTTATTGTTTAAAATAAAATTTTGGTTCATGCCCTATTTATTATTTTATTTCAAATAATATGTAAACTTCTTTCT
Source organism: Pogostemon cablin (assembly GCA_023678885.1). NCBI lineage: Eukaryota > Viridiplantae > Streptophyta > Magnoliopsida > Lamiales > Lamiaceae > Pogostemon > Pogostemon cablin. Next base: position 21,846,695 of record CM042989.1, on the reverse strand, counting down.
ATAAAATTTGGTGTGTGACAAGTATGTTTACAAAAATAAAACAAACCTGGAGCGATGTAATCATAGGAACCAGCAATGGAAGACATACAACGCTCAGACGCACCACAATCATCCTAAAATTTAGCCAGACCAAAATCAGCTACATGAGCCTCACAATTATCATCAAGTAAAATGTTGTTGGACTTGACATCCCTATGGATGATCGAGGGCGAGCAATCGTGGTGCAAGTAGCACAACCCTTTCGCCGCGTCCATCGCAATCTTGTACTTTGACTCCCATTGCAGCTCACCACGCCTCAACATCTCCCCCAAGCTCCCCTTTGACATATACTCGTACAACACTATGTTCGCGTCCTTATTCGATATATATCCTAAGAGCTTCACCACGTTCTGGTATCTGATTCTCCCTAGTGTCCGGATTTCAGCCATGAAGTCGCCGTGATCGCCACCACTGCAGCCGCATTTACTTATTTTTTTTATGGCGATGTCTACCCCATTCGGCATTGACCCTTTGTACACGATTCCACCTCCACCTTTGCCAATAATGTTCTCGTCTTTCAAACATTCCAACACCTGTTTTTTTTTAAGGAAAAAGAAAGAAATTATATTAAAAGAATACAAACGGTGCTTAAGAAGTAGAGTTACTTACATATAATAAATTACTTCACAATTCCATGATAGAAAAAAAAAAACATATAACTAAGTATTCAATTTAAAAATTGATATCACTTTTTTTAACACATATAAAATACTTTATCATTTATTTATTATTCAAATATATCAAACTATCCAAAGGTAAGTCAAAATAATTTAATATCTGTGTAAACAGCAAACACAAAGTAGAGTACGGAAAAAGGGAGTAAAAAATAAATAAGACTAGACTCTCAAACAATATTAATACCAACATTACCTGTTCTGCCCCGAAATCCAGCTTCTGAAACGTTGTTAGCTTCCATTTTCTTGAGTTGTTTTACCTCCTCTTTCTTATCGTAATCCAGGATAAAGGCAGCAAAAATAACACCAAAATGATCGGTAAGGTTATTACAACGAGCGTTTTGTTCGTCGAGTAATGGCTATTGTGAGAGTTTTGTGATGCACAAAAGATAGTGTGATCGGGTTGACAGAGCTTCGTGTTTCCTTCTAAGAATCGACCGTCGAGATCTTTCAACAGCCCCACCGTCGGCCTTCTTCCTGAAAAATCATTGTAAGAAAGATCTATTATCGTTAAGCTTTTCTTTAGCCCAATTTCACCAGGAATTACGCCTTCAAGTTGATTTCTCGACAGATTGAGCACATTCAGATTCTGCAGCACGGAAATGATTCTCGGAATCGAACCTTCTAGAATGTTCCGACTGAGATCGACGAATGTTAAATGGGAGCAACCAGCAATGGCTGTCGGAATTTCACCTCTTAACATGTTACCACTCAAGTTGAGCGTCCACAGCTTCTTCAGATCAAAAATCCTGCTCGGAATGTCGCCGGAGAATCTGTTCATATCTAGCGACAGAATCTCAAGATTCCTAAAATTTCCGATCGATTCCGGTATTTTTCCGGCCATCCAGTTGTTCGACAGGGCAAGACTACCGATCACGTTGCCGGAATACTCCACCGGCGGCAGCTCTCCGGTGAGATAATTATCGTTAAGCTCAAGCATGTCCAACAATGGCAGCTGGAAAAATACCGCCGGAATACTGCCGGTCAAGAAATTCTTCTTCATTCGAACACGAACCAGAGATTTACAGTTACCAAATTCTTCAGGAATCGGGCCATAGAAATAATTTTCCATCAAAATCAAAGTCGCCAACCTCCCCCCAATGCACAAATCTTTTGGGACAGTTCCGGTGAGATGGTTTCCGGTGACGTCGAGCAGCACCAATCTCCGATTCCGACCGAGATTTTCCGGCAACTCAAGAGTGAAATTGTTGTGCCATGCCTGTAAAACCTCAAGATTCGGAAGATCGCCGATGGAACCAGGAAATGGGCCCTCGAATCTGTTCTTAAACAGATTAATCAGCGTTAGATTCTTCAGGTTGGGAAAGGTCTCTAACAAAGGAAATAGATAACAATATCTCTTTCCGTGTAATTAAGTGTAATTAATTCAATTAGAGAATATTTTATTCCCTCTAATTATGGGAAGTTGTTGTAAGGGAAATACCACAATTTGCCCTGGGTCTTTTTTGCCCTACCTTTTGTAATACATCTAAATTGCCCTGAAAATACATGCAATGCCATGAACACCCTCAAGGATGGTCCATCTTTTTGTATTGGGAATGAGTTGACAAGTACAGTTGCATGCAAAATAGATGTGTCAGGGAATATGTTGATTATTTAGGGGTGACACATTAATTAAAGAAGAAATAAATAAGTCTACTAAAATATAACACCTAATTCGGTGGACAAGCTGAATGAAGTGCAAAAGCCAAATTTTAAAATGCACGAAATTATTTTTAAATTCCTTAAATTGTTATATTATAATAGGCTTTTTATTAATTAACACATGCACTAGTATTTAGGTGATAAAACACATGCAACTACCTACCACTCCACTGAAACACACTTTCATTAAATGTGGTGAAAAGGTCCTGTTTTCACAATCAGTTCATTTATGTAAATTCTTGTCACATTAAACTCTCAACTATCCCCACCAACCAAATAACTTCATGATTAGCCATAGTTTAGTGGAGAATGACCAATTCAAGAAATTATCGAACCCAAGGGAGGTAGGCACTAGTGCTTAAGCGATCTCACGTTTTTTATAATTTTATAGAGACTAATCATCAAAGGGAGGTTGATCAAACAAGAAATTATATCAATCAATGCAAGTGACAAGCAATGATCAAACGAACAAGATGGATGGATGAAAGTGGTTTACCAAATTGATTAAAAGTGAGATTAACAACAATCAAGAAGTGGTAATTCTAGGAATTATGTATCAAATTCATATGTATCATGGATTGAAGACTAAGGGCCAACATTAAAATCACCTAAACTCCCTCTCGAGATGGATATGATATGAATATCAAATAGCTCAATGGATTGGTTCTCACTTAAACAATTCCAACTAGGTACTAAGCTTAAATGAGAGTCCCTTCATACAATTAATCAATCTCTCGATCAAACCAATTACATATCCTACCAAAGGGTTCTAAACTATGAAGGACTTCTCAATCTCTTCACAATCTATAATGCACATGAAGTGTTTGATGAAGTGATTCACTTAATTATCCTAAGTATATAATTGATTTCTCAATCTAATCACATATCTAGAACAACTAAACACACAAATCATCAATACAATTCAAGCAATTAATAATCAATGGTAGAAAATCATAGATCCAATCAACATATGAATTTGAATACACAAATCCCCAAAATTATCCAACAACTCTCATGTTGCTAATCTCACAAGGGAGATTAGCCTACCATATTAAGAAGGAAATGAACATAGACATTAAGATCCTTACAAAACATGATGAAACTATGAGGTTAATACAAGAAATGAATGAAAACTCCCTTGATGTCACTTCAATGGTGATTTCCTTCCTACCCTTGTTCTCTTCCTCTCTTCCTTGCTTCTTTTCTTCAATTGGATGATGATTTTGATGGTTGGATGATGGTAGATCCAAAGGATGGTGAATGAATGAAGATGATGGTGTAAAATGGAGAGAATTGTGTGTGATGTGTGTGTGGAAGGGTGGAATTTCGGATCTTCTTGTAAAATATTGACCAAAGGGGTATTTATACCCCTTGGGAAGCTTCTAGAAGGATTCTGATTTTTGACAGAATTTACACCTACACGGCTCGTGCTCTGCACACGGCCACAGGGGTGGCCGTGTTGTGCAATCTGGTGTCCGCGCATGACCAACAGCACAGGCCCTATTATACTTCTTTCGTTTTTGCCCGTTCTCCCTCGTTTCAACTCCGAATTTAGATCCGCTTTTTCCTATGCCTTCCTTATCAAGGTAGATCCAAAGGATGAAGAATGGATGAAGGTGAAGGTGAAGAATGGAGGAAATGGTGTGTGAGGTGTGTGTAGGAGTGAAACCCTCGCCCAAAACTGATCAAATGTTGAATTATTGGGTATTTATACCCCTTGGGAAGCTTCTAGAAGGATTCTGATTTTTAGCAAGAATTTACACAGCACGAGTCGTGCTCGGCAACACGGCCATAAGGTGGCCGTGTTGTGTAAACTGATGCTCTCGCACGGCCATTCTGGACAGGCCCGTGTTAGCAACACGAGTCGTGTGCTGCGACACGACTCGTGCTCCCGACACGGCCAGTCGTGTTGCTGCTGCCCTATTTTCTTCACTGTTTTAAGCTCGTTCACACACATTTCAATAAAAACACAAAATACAACCAAATAACACATAAAATACGGATAAAAATATACGAAAACACACATAAAAAGATACTAAAATCTAGGTGAAAATATCACTCATCACACCCCCAAACTTAAAGTGTTGTGTGGCCACGCACAACAAAAATGATAAACCAAGGAGAGTGATTTTCACCTAGGAAAAGACTAAACGAACATAAGTAACAACACATCAATAATAATAAGAATCACAATTTATGCTAAGTCATCCTACAACATTAGATTCATGAAATGAAGAATTAACAAGTTCAATCTAAAGAGAATGATAGTGTAATACAGTCAGTTTTTAGTCCAAGCCTCACATAGATATCAATTTCACTCAACACTCTTTAAAGTAGGGTAAAACAACACTCATCAATCGATTGGCTCGACTAGCTATAAGCTTGCTCGTGGACTACATTCACAAACCACCAAAGTTTAAATTAATGACCAAAAAGGTCTTTCATTAAGGATGTAATGATAGGCTCTTTGGTAGGGTAGGAAGAATATAGGTAAGAGTGACTAACAAGTGTAAGTAATCGAAGAGATGATCAACTTCCTCAACTTCTCCACTTTTCTTTCTTCCTTTCTCAACTTTGGTAATCACAAGCACTAATCGTCAACTTTCCTTAGATTTTGAGCTTCTTTTAATGCATGCTTCCTTCTTTGAACTTTAAGTACTTGAGCATATTATTGTTGCTTCTTTGCTCATTTTCTTGTCATGAGGTTGCATGTTCATTCTTGTTTGTGCTCTTTTCATCCTTTTTCTTGCTTGTTACCATTTTCTTTCTTTTCTTGCACAATTCTCATCAAACCTTTCTAAACCACATCTCCTTAATCACTCACACAAAAGGTATGTATGTAAGGCTCAAGTGGGTAATTAAGGCTTGTAGTGTGCTAAACTAATGCTAACTAATGGTCAGAAACTCGGCGGACAGGCTCAAATAACTCATAAAATCGGCGGACAAGCTCAAACAGGGCCAAAAATTTGGCGGACAAGCTATTTTGTACTACAAATCTTGACGGACGAGGTCACTTTACATACAATTATCGGTGGACAAGTTCAAATACACTAGAACAATCGGCGGACAAGCACATTAAAGGCACAAAAATGGCGGACAAGCTATTTTATGCATAAATAATGCAAAATAATGCTAACTAATGGTCAGAAACTCGGCGGACAGGCTCAAAAATTCATAAAATCGGTGGACAAGCTCAAACAGTGACAAAAATTGGCGGACATGCTATATTGTACTACAAATATTGACGAACAAGGTCACTTTCAATACAATTATCGGCGGACAAGTTCAACTATGCTAGAAAAAGTGGCGGACAAGCACAGTAAAGGCACAAAAACGGCGGACAAGCTATTTTAAGCAGAAATAATGGCAAAATAATACTAACTAATGGTCAGAAACTCGACGGACAGGCTAAAAAAACTCATAAAATTGGCGGACAAGCTCAAACAGGGCCAAAAAATTGGCGGACATGCTATATGGTACTACAAATATTGACGGACAACGTCACTTTACATACAATTATCGGCGGACATGTTCAACGTCATAGGTTTAAGCTCGTTCACACACATTTCAATAAAAATATAAAATACAACCAAATAACACATAAAATACGGATAAAAATATACGAAAACACACATAAAAAGATATTAAAATCTAGGTGAAAATATCACTCATCATGGAGAAGCCATGAAACACTTCTCTTTTCTTCAATATGCTTTCTTCTCACGAGCTCAATCCACCTACATGACCACAATCAACAAAAAGCATCAAAACATAAAAAGAATGGGTTGCCTCCCATTTAGCGCTAAGTTTAACGTCTTCAAGCCGGACGGAATTTTCATGCTCATTGGACCAAAGGATGGTCCATCCCACTCTCCTCGCATCCTCACTTTGAACATTAGTTTTGCCCTCTTCTTGTCAACAAGCTCAACCTCACCATTCTTGCTTACAAGCATCAAATCTTCATCAAGGAGTGATTCTAGTGGACTTCCTTTTTCTCCTTTATCGATTTTCCAATCAAGCTCCGATTCTTTCATCCTATTAATATCATAAGAAGATAAGTTAGCATTTGAAAATTTCATATAATCATGAAGAAATGAATTTAAATTGTTAAAGAAAAGAGAATCATGATCATCGAAATCATCCGGAGGCCTTGTATGATGAGGCTTGATCCCTTTATCTTTCTTGCACAAGAATGTGACATTCTCTCCATTTGAGCTCAAAGAAAGCTCTTCTCTCCCAACATCAATCTTTGCTCTTCCGGTGGCTAGAAATGGTCTTCCCAAAATGAGTGGAACTCAAGGGTACGCCTTTACTTCCAACACCATGAAATCAATCGGGAAAGCTAGCCCCTTCACTTTCACCTCCACGTCTTCAACAATCCCAAGTGGCTTCACAACTTCACCATTTACCACTTCAAGACGGATAGTCGTAGGCTTTAGCTCTCCAATTTCAAGGTCTTTAAACGTGGCATGAGACATCACATTGACACTTGCCCCCAAGTCACACAATGCATCAAGGGTGCTTTTTCCTTCAAAATCACAAGGAATTATGAACTTCCCCGGATCACCAACCTTCGTAGGTCCCCCTTTTTGCATCAACTTACTCATTTCGGGTTGCTCCTCTTTCTTTTTCTCTTCATACTTCTTCTTGAGCGACATGACATACTCCTCAAATTCCTTCCTCTTCTCCTCTTTTACAAACATTTGTGGATAGGGAATAGGGAATGGAGTGATCGGGATACCCCAATAGTCACGTTTGTACTCTTCTTCTTTGACCTTCTCCTCTACTTTCTTTTCCTCTTTTACCCTCTTCCACTTGGGTATCCATTTAGGCCCCTTCTCTTCTTTCTTACATACTTCTTCCATTTCTCCAACAACCTTGCTTTTCACCAACCCTTCTTCAACCTTTCGTTCCTCTTTCATATCAACCAACAAACATTGAGCCTTTGGATTAACTTCGGTTGTGGCCGGAAACTTTCCTTTTTGTTGAGCACTCAATGAACTTTCCATTTGTCCAACATTGTACTCCAAAGCTTTGCATCTTCTATCACTATTTTTCTCAATAGCTTTGAATCTTCTTTCATTAGCTTCATCTCTAGCTTTTTCCGATACTTCTCTAGCTTTGTTTGATGCAATCAATTGTTCAAGTAGCTCATCGGTTGATGCTCTTCCCTCATTGTTCGGTGCCTTAGCCCCCGGTTGATATCCCGGAGGATACGCAACCGCATTGCTCGGATTAGAGTAGAAAAAGTTACCATACCTTTGTTGTTGTTGTGGGTATGAGCTTCCACTACTTTGACCATTGAAACCTCCTTGCCTTGGTGGATAGTTTCCTTGACTTTGGTTGAAACTACCTTGGAAATTATTTTGGTAATTCCCTTGGTAGTTTCTTCCTTGCATGTATTGCACATCCTCCACATATGGCATTGTCATAGCCCATTGTTCCCCACTAACACCATTTGGAGGAAGCACACTTTGATACATTTGGACATCAACCATATTAACTCCTTGATTAGTCACTCCTTGTTTCAAACTCATTTGCTTCATTACCTCCGCTACTATCATTTCAATGCTTGGCGTTTGTGGCTCAATATTCACACTCTTCACACTCGAGTGTTGCCCTTGATCATAGCTCTCAAATCCGTAGCATCCACTAACCCACTCCGATGGCCATTGGTAGACATTTGTAGCAATTTCATCAAAAATCCTTATAGCTCTTTCCGGAGTCACTCCAAGTACGGATCCACACGCCGAAGCATCAACAAGCACTCTTTGACCATTTACCAAACCTTGGTAGAAAAACCCCACTTGTATATTCTCCGGGAATCCATGTTGAGGACACTTGCGTAGCATTTTCTTAAATCTTTCCCACGCTTCGTAAAAGCTTTCTTGAGGCAATTGCTTGAATTGAGTAATCAAACTTTTCATTTGAAGTGTTTTAGAAGGTGGGAAATATTTGTTCAAGAACATTTGTGCAAGTTCCTCCCAAGTGTTGCACATTCCCGGAGTAAGAGTAGATAACCATGTGCGAGCACGATCTCTCAAAGAAAACGGAAATAACCTCATTTTGATGCAATCCTCGCTCACCCCATTCATCTTCACGGTATTAGCAATCTCAATGAATTGAGCTAGATGAGCATTAGGATCTTCATTCGGAGTTCCACTAAATTGTTGCTCTCTCACCAATGAAATCAAGCCCATTTTAAATTCAAAGTTGTTGGCATGAATTGGTGGTCCCATCATTTGTGGCATTGTCCTCGGCATGAAGAAATCCCGGATCACCCTTTGATCATTTTGCATTCCATGTTGCACCGGAGGTGGTGGTGGTGGTGGTGGTACATATGTTTGTTGCGGAGGAGCATAAGCTTGTTGAAAGTCTTGTTGCCTTAGAACTTGTTGCACCATTTGTTGAAGCAAAGCTTGGTTGTTCATAGCTCCATGATTTTGATAGGCTTGTTGAGGAAGATTTGCATTGAATTGAGGTGCGTTGTCATGCACGTTCATATTGTGTCCTCCTTTCCCGTCATGCTCTATCTCTACATGATTATCCTCTTGAAAGTTCTCCATTCTCTCACTATTTTTGTTCTCCATTCTTCTCCTTCTCAACGTATGCTCAATCTCCCAATCGATAGGTTCTACTTGTTTTCCCTTGGATCTTGTTTGCATACACCTCCAAAGCAAAAGAAGTTAGAACAAGGTTTCACAAAGCAAATACAAGTAAACAAATAAAATAAAAAAATGTCTCTATTAAGATTACTCAAAATGATCCTTCGTCAAACTACTAGCAACCGTTACCTCCCCGGCAACGGCGCCATTTGATTAGCCATAGTTTAGTGGAGAATGACCAATTCAAGAAATTATCGAACCCAAGGGAGGTAGGCACTAGTGCTTAAGCGATCTCACGTTTCTTATAATTTTATAGAGACTAATCATCAAAGGGAGGTTGATCAAACAAGAAATTAAATCAATCAATGCAAGTGACAAGCAATGATCAAACGAACAAGATGGATGGATGAAAAGTGGTTCACCAAATTGATTAAAAGTGAGATTAACAACAATCAAGAAGTGGTAATTCTAGGAATTATGTATCAAATTCATATGTATCATGGATTGAAGACTAAGGGTGATTAGCCATAATATAGTGGGCATGACCAATTAAAGAATTTATCGAACTACAGGGAGGAAGGTACTAAGGTCTAAGCGATATCGTGTTTGTCATAGTATTATAGAGATGAACGAGAAGGGAAGATAATCAATAAATGACAATAAAATAAATGGATAGATGAATGGAAGATGGATGAATGAGCCAAGTAGATAGAGATGAGACTAGCAATACTTAAAGCATGAAAAATCTAGGTATCATGCAATGAATTCATATATGTCATGGGAAAAAGCTAAGGGCCAACACTAAGATCACCTAAACTCCCTTTCGGAATGAATAGGATATTGAATGACATTCATTGGATTGGTTCTCACTCAAACAATTCCAACTAGGTACTAAGCTTGAAATGAGAGTCCCTTCACATAATCTATTGACTTCTCAATCTAATAAATGATATGTTCTATCAAAGGGTTCTAAACTATGAAGGACTTCTCAATCTCTTCACAATCTATAATGCACATGAAGTGTTTGATGAAATGATTCACTTAATTATCCTAAATATGCAATTGACTTCTCAATCTAATCACATGCTTAAAACAATTAAACACACAAATCATCATAAACCTCAAGATCTAAAGCATCAATGATAGGAAATCAATTAACCCAATCAACATAATCATTCAATTGCAAAATACCAAAAATTATCCAACACAATTCATATTGCTAATCTCACAAGGGAGATTAGCCTCTCATACCCATAAGAAAATTAACATAGACATTAAATTCCTTACAAAACATGATAAACAATAGGTTTCAATACAAAGTTTAGATGAAAACTCCCTTGGATGTCTCCAATGGTGATCTTCTTCTTCCCCTTTCAATTCACCTCTCTTCCTTGCTTCTCTACTACTTGGATGGAGGATGTGATGGTTGGATCAAGGTAGATCCAAAGGATGAAGAATGGATGAAGGTGAAGGTGAAGAATGGAGGAAAAGGTGTGTGATGTGTGTGTAGGCAGCTGGAATTCGGATCCTCTTTTATAAAATGTGAATGGAGGGGTATTTATACCCCATGAAGATCTTCTAGAAGAATTATTAAAAATATCCTGTTCTGGTGCCGACACGAGTCGTGCTGCGTCGCACGAATCGTGTCGTGTCAGGGCAAACAGCACACGATTCGTTCTGCGTCGCACGGCCAAAGGGTGGCCGTGTTGAATGTATAGACGTCGCCGCACGGCCTCCGCTTACAGGCCCATGTCTGGTACACGGGTCGTGCTCCGCAACATGGGTCGAGCTCCGCAACACGGCCAAGTGGCGGTCGTGTTGGATAAATAGATGTCGCCGCACGACCATTCTGGATAGGCCCGTGTCTGGTACACGGGCCGTGTGCTGCAACACGAGTCGTGTTGCCAGCACGGCCGGCCGTGTTCTTGCACTTTTGTTTCTTCTTCCTTGTTTGATCTCCCGTCTTCATTTTTACTCCATTTTCACCTGCTATACATATGTTTAAGATCATTCTCACACATTCCCATGAAAACACATAACACCACCAAAATACACGAAAATACGGATAAAAATATACGAAAACTCACATAAAAAGATACTAAAATCTAGGTGAAAATATCACTCATCACACCCCCAAACTTAAAGTGTTGTGCGTCCTCGCACAACGAAATGATAAACCAAGGAGAGTGATATTCACCTAGGAAAAGACTAAACGAACATAAGTAATAACACACAAATAATAATAAGAATCACAATTTATGCTAAGTCATCCTACAACATTAGATTCATGACATGAAGAATTAACAAGTTCAATATAAAGAGAATGATAGTGTAATATAGTCCTTTTTTTAAGTCCAAGCCTCACATAGGATATAAATGTCACTCAACACTCATCAATCGATTGGCTCGACTCGCTATAAGCTTGCTCGTGGACTACATTCACAAACCACCAAAGTTTAAATTAATGATCAAAAAGGTCTTTAATTGGGATGTAATGATAGGCTCTTTGGTAAGGTAGGAAGAGTATGGATAATAGTGACTAACAAGTGTAAGTAATCGAAGAGATGATCAACTTCCTCAACTTCTCCACTTTTCTTTCTTCCTTTCTCAACTTTGGTAATCACAAGCACTAATCATCAACTTTCCTTAGATTTTGAGCTTCTTTTAATGCATGCTTCCTTCTTTGAACTTTTAAGTACTTGAGCATATTGTTGTTGCTTTGCTCATTTTCTTATTTTGAGGTTGCATGTCCATTCTTTCTTGTGCTCTTTTTCATCATTTTTCTTGTTTGTGTACCATTTCCTTTTTTCTTTTTCTTCCTTATCAAACCTTTCTAGTTACCATCTCCTCAAACACCCACACAAATGGTATATATGTAAGGCTTAAGTGGGTAATCATGGCTTGTAATGTGCTTATATCACAATAAATAGGCTTTAAGGCTCAAAGTGGTTGACTAGGGATGATGTTCAAGGTAGGGAAATATATGGTAATGACTATAAATGACAAGGATGGCCTTAGATCATTTCACTAATCTCCACAAATCGGGCTCATTCCTATTGTCCTTGAGCAAGTTCTAGCTTATCAAAACTCAATCGATCCACTCATGAAGGAAAAAACCATGTATGCACGGTTGAGGCTCAAGTTCTCACAAGCTTGTGCTCGGACCTTAGGAAACTTATTACACCACATTCATCTCAAAATTGAACAAGTTAAGTAAAACATGTCACAATTCGAAAGTGTAGAGATTCTTAATCATAACTTGTCATCACTTACTACCACAACATATCACCACTCATGTTCAAAAATGACTCACAACCTCCCAAAAATAATCCACCAAACACTCCCTAAACAAGAATAAAAATGCACACGAAATATAAAATAAAGACTCAACAAACAAGAAATAACCAAAAACACATAACATGCAAGAATAAAAAAATTCACCATCATAAAACAATGAAGCACACATTCATAACATCCATAATCAATTAAGCTCACAATCATCTCAACCTTTATTGAAAAGGAAATCTTAACTTACGAAAAGTAAACATCCCAAAACATAACAAATTAAGCAGCATGCTAATCACATCAATACAAATCAAATCAAATTATGCTAAGCACATAAAAGTGGTAGGGTGTAGAATGAACTCCCTCAATAAGCATTTGATAGTGAAAGTTGTTAGCTCCGAGCTCAATTCGTGCTTCCAATACCCTTCATATATGCTCAACAAAACCATTAGCTCAACAATTTCATTAAAAATATGGACTATCATGCACTTCAACACGACCAATCATACCAAAATCAAACCAATGCTCATGAGAAAAATTCAAAATTAGCCCAAAAACACGAAAAGTATATGGCTTCAAAACAAAGTATGTCACACCATGCCATATCCCCCCAAACTTAAATTGAAACAAGAGTTTCGAGGTATGTTTGCAAAAAGTGGTGTGACTTACTTTCACACTTTAAATCAAGCACTTATCGTTTGTCCAATACGCATTCTCCTCACAAGCACAATCAACATACATACCAAAAATGCAAAACAAGCAAATCCACCATCCTTATTGAAAGCAATAAATAAAGCAATAAAAATAATGATGGGTTGCCTCCCATCTAGCGCTAAGTTTAACGTCTTCAAGCCGGACAGGATATGGAGAACTCATCGGAATGGCCACGGATATTTTTCGTCCTTGCCATCGAATTTTAAACGTTGTGCTTCTTCCTCTATTAGGCATTTATGGCAAGTGACGACCTCCGTTACATCCTTCGAGCATGGCTTCAAAAATTCGACTCTCTTGAGCTTACACTCCATTGCTCTCTCCATTCTTGAACACCACTTATTCCTCCTTACCAAATAGATCTCCAACATCTCTTCGAGTTCTCTTTTGTTTCTAAGAATATGGGAAAAATCAATGGGTAATACAAAGTCAATGTAAACAATATTATCAAGTTCAAGGCAATTTAAAGAGTTTAAAGGTTTAGAAATGCTCATTTCACTCTTCAAATTATTATCATTTGCTTCTTGACTTTGTTTCTCTTCATCAACATCATTTGTCTCAATATGCTCTTCAAATACCTCATTTGATTTTTCATCTCCCAAATTCTTTTCTTCTTCCAACTCTTCTTCAACTTTGCTCTCTTCTTCCAATTCTTCAACTTGTTGAAAATTGTTCAAAGCACTTACAATTTGGCTTACTTGATGCTCCAAGGCTTCAAACCTCTTCTCATCTGCCTCATTTCTTTTCTTCATTTCTTCAAAACTTGTTTCATTTCTTTTCTTCCATTCTTCAAAACTAGCTTCATCTCTTTTCTTGCTCTCCTTAAGGTTTGCTATCATCTTCTCAATCAAGACGTCTACAGACGATTTTTCTTCTTCGACTTGTTGAAAGTCTCCTCCCTCTTGGTTGTCACAATTCCATTCTTGAATTTGTGGATAATTCCCATGAAAACTTCCTTCATAGTTATGTTGAAAAATTCCTTGGAAATCATCCACTCCCATGAAAGAAACATCTCCTACTTGATGCGTAGGCATCCTCCACTCTTCTTGCTCCATAGGACTAGGAATCGACACACCTTGCACATTTTGAGCACCACCCAAACTTGAATTAGACAAGACTTGACCATAAGCACCTTGATTCATCATCCTTATTTGTCTTGTCACTTCCAAAGTAACTTGGGTAATTATCTCGGAGGATTCATTTTGAAGAAAACTTGATTGAAGATCTTGACCTTCATCACTTCCTTGAGCACTTCTTCTATATAATTCAAGTAAGGCGTAGTTTTGAAATGGAGGAGACGTGTTGGTGTTGGGATTTGGTGGAGAATAAGTGTATGCTTGATAAGGGTAGAATGTATTTCCATTGTAAGCTTGTTGCCATTCTCCATTTCTTCTTTGATTGTAGTATTGAGAGCTATTTTGATTCATTTGGAAGTTGTACCCATAGTTGCTCTCATTCATGTAGCCTCTTGATTGTGGAAGTGGAACCCTATAACTTTGATCCCCAAAGACATTTGTGAATTCGTTCCAACCATCCATTTAAATGCTCTTCTCACGGCTTACTACAATTCTCCTTCAAACTTACTATTTTTGGCTTTGATCCCCCTTCCTCTTCTCTCAAGGTAGTGTCAAGTACCTATCAAAACGAACAAGTGAGATCAAAAATTTTCCAAAGCAAATAATGAAAAACAATAAAAATATCTCTAGTAATACCAATCAAAACACTCCTTCGTTAAACCACTAGCAACCGTTACCTCCCCGGCAACGGCGCCATTTGATTAGCCATAATATAGTGGGCATGACCAATTAAAGAATTTATCGAACCACAGGGAGGAAGGTACTAGGGTCTAAGCGATCTCGTGTTTGTCATAGTATTATAGAGATGAACGAGAAGGGAAGATAATCAATAAATGATAATAAAATAAATAGATAGATGAATGGAAGATGGATGAATGAGCCAAGTAGATATAGATGAGACTAGCAATACTTAAAGCATGGAAAATCTAGGTATCATGCAATGAATTCATATGTGTCATGGGAAAAAAGCTAAGGGCCAACACTAAGATCACCTAAACTCCCTCTCGGAATGAATAGGATATTGAATGACATTCATTGGATTGGTTCTCACTCAAACAATTCCAACTAGGTACTAAGCTTGAAATGAGAGTCCCTTCACATAATCTATTGACTTCTCAATCTAATAAATGATATGTTCTATCAAAGGGTTCTAAACTATGAAGGACTTCTCAATCTCTTCACAATCTATAATGCACATGAAGTGTTTGATGAAATGATTCACTTAATTATCCTAAATATACAATTGACTTCTCAATCTAATCACATGCTTAAAACAATTAAACGCACAAATCATCATAAACCTCAAGATCTAAAGCATCAATGATAGAAAATCAATTAACCCAATCAACATAATCATTCAATTGCAAAATACCAAAAATTATCCAACACAATTCATATTGCTAATCTCACAAGGGAGATTAGCCTCTCATATCCATAAGAAAATTAACATAGACATTAAATTCCTTACAAAACATGATAAACAATAGGTTTCAATACAAAGTTTAGATGAAAACTCCCTTGGATGTCTCCAATGGTGATCTTCTTCTTCCCCTTTCAATTCACCTCTCTTCCTTGCTTCTCTACTACTTGGATGGAGGATGTGATGGTTGGATCAAGGTAGATCCAAAGGATGAAGAATGGATGAAGGTGAAGGTGAAGAATGGAGGAAAAGGTGTGTGATGTGTGTGTAGGCAGCTGGAATTCGGATCCTCTTTTATAAAATGTGAATGGAGGGGTATTTATACCCCATGGAGATCTTCTAAAAAAATTATAAAAAATATCCTATTCTGGTGCCTACACGAGTCGTGCTGCGTCGCACGAGTCGTATCGTGTCAGGGCAAACAACACACAATTCGTTCTACGTCGCACAGCCAAAGGGTGGCCGTGTTGAATGTATAGACGTCGCCGCACGGCCTCCGCTTACAGGCTCATGTCTGGTACACGGGTCGTGCTCCGCAACACGGGTCGAGCTCCGTAATACGGCTAAGTGGTGGTCGTGTTGGATAAATAGATGTTGCCGCACGACCATTCTGGATCGGCCCGTGTCTGGTACACGGGTCATGTGCTGCAACACGAGTTGTGTTGCCAGCACGGCCGGCTGTGTTCTTGCACTTTTGTTTCTTCTTCCTTGTTTGATCTCCCGTCTTCATTTTTACTCCATTTTCACCTGCTATACATATGTTTAAGATCATTCTCACACATTCCCATGAAAACACATAACACCACCAAAATACACGAAAATACGGATAAAAATATACGAAAACTCACATAAAAAGATACTAAAATCTAGGTGAAAATATCACTCATCAAAGGGCAAACACTAAAATCACCTAAACTCCCTCTCAAGATGGATAGGATATGAATATCAAATAGCTCAATGGATTGGTTCTCACTTAAACAATTCCAACTAGGTACTAAGCTTAAATGAGAGTCCCTTCATACAATTAATCAATCTCTCGATCAAACCAATTACATGTCCTACCAAAGGGTTCTAAACTATGAAGGACTTCTCAATCTCTTCACAATCTATAATGCACATGAAGTGTTTGATGAAATGATTCACTTAATTATCCTAAGCATATAATTGATTTCTCAATCTAATCACATATCTAGAACAACTAAACACACAAATCATCAATACAATTCAAGCAATTAATAATCAATGGTAGAAAATCATAGATCCAATCAACATATGAATTTGAATACACAAATCCCCAAAATTATCCAACAATTCTCATGTTGCTAATCTCACAAGGGAGATTAGCCTACCATATTAAGAAGGAAATGAACATAGAGATTAAGATCCTTACAAAACATGATGAAACTATGAGGTTTAATACAAGAAATGAATGGAAACTCCCTTGATGTCACTTCAATTGTGATTTCCTTCCTTCCCTTGTTCTCTTCCTCTCTTCCTTGCTTCTTTTCTTCAATTGGATGATGATTTTGATGGTTGGATGATGGTAGATCCAAAGGATGGTGAATGAATGAAGATGATGGTATAAAATGGAGAGAATTGTGTGTGATGTGTGTGTGGAAGGGTGGAATTTCCGATCTTCTTGTAAAATATTGACTAAAGGGGTATTTATACCCCTTGGGAAGCTTCTAGAAGGATTTTGATTTTTGACAGAATTTACACCTACATGGCTCGTGCTCTGCACACGGCCACAGGGGTGGCCGTGTTGTGCAATATGGTGTCCGCGCATGACCAACAGCACAGGCCCTGTTTTACTTCTTTCGTTTTTGCCCGTTCTCCCTCGTTTCAACTCCGAATTTAGATTCGCTTTTTCCTATGCCTTCCTTATCATATCTAGCATCCAATAAAAAGTGAAAATCATAGGTTTAAGCTCATTCACACACATTTCAATAAAAACACAAAACACAACCAAATAGTACATAAAATACGGATAAAATAATACGAAAACACATATAAAAAGATACTAAAATCTAGGTGAAAATATCACTCATCACTTCACCACCAACAAACATAAAAATTGGGCATAGTGGATTCAAACTTCATTCATCTGTATCCACAAATTATTGGAGCATAAAAAGGTGATCGGCTCCCGCATTTACCCACGTTTTTGTCGACGGATCCATAGTTAGAGCCAAAGGTAAGATACGAACGCTGTTTGCATTGTATTTTATTTATTGCTTTCTTTGAATGTTTTAGGGTTTTTAGGGCTTTAGGGTTTCAAAAACGCATGTCCGCTGAGTAAAATGGTTATATATATATCCATGTCCGCCAAAGAAAATGGTGAAGTATGCATGTAATATGCATAAATACCACTACATACACCCATCGTAGACTTTTCCGCTAATATGCATGGTTAATTGTGCATGTCCACCTATTATTTAAGACTTATCGTCCATATCCGCCTATTATTTGACAGTATTTCAGCTTGTCCGCCAAAAATAGTAGCCCAATTTAGCGTGTCCGCCAAAAGTAGTTGCCCAGTAGATCCTGTCCGCCGAAAATTTAGCCTGTCCGCCGAATATTGAGCCTGTCAGCCAATGTTTTCCCCATATTTGCGCATGTCCGCCGAATCTGTACCATATATGACCCTGTCCGCCTACTATTTTACCTTATATGAGCATGTCCGCCTATTTTCTCACCCTAATTTATCATGTCCGCCGATTTTTCACCCGAAATGGTCTTGTCCGCCGATTTTCTCACCCTAATTTATCATGTCCGCCGATTTTTTCACCCGTAATGGTCTTTGATTGCTAATTTCTTTCACCCTCAAGTATAAGGGATCGATTGTAGTGCGCGTGACCAAGTGAAATATCGTTCCCACAAGATAGTTATAAATTTAACAAGTAATTCTATATGATAATTCCAATGTAAGACAAATCTGGGGGTTTTTGGAAAAGATAATTAATTAACTAGTAAAAAGTAAAAGTAAATAATTAAACTAATGCAAATAAAATAAATCACGCAGAGAAAACGATTTAAGAGTTCAACAATGGAGAATTGGTAATGCTCGGGCAAACAGTTTAACTATGTGACTAATTTATCTAGACCCAAATTAATTACCTGCAGACGTTTATAAGAGGATCACTAAGCCTAGTTAAATCACCTTGATCGGGTAGGATCTAACACTTATAATGAGCTGAAAATCCTAAGATCAATATAAAATTAACTCCCTCTCCCTCTATAGGTACTTCATGCTAAATTCCAATTAAGGCTAGAGCACTAGACTTCCCTTTCTAGGTACGCGATTGTTAACCCTTTTTTTCTCCTTATTAATTACCTAATAATGATGTTTTACCAAGTAATTAATATTCCAAATTGATTGTCTAACACTCTTAGGTATTATAGGCCAATCCCCTAAAACTGTCACAGGAAACAACAATTATTATGTAGAAATAAAGAATCCTATTAACTATCAATCAGTGATACCGTCAATAATAATTAAAGGAATCAAAACTCAAAAACACAATAATATGAAGTATCAAAATATCCTCTTCAATAAGGAAATAAACATTCTGCAGAATAATCAATCCAAGTCTAGGGCAATCAAATCACATAGTCAAATCTGTTTTAGCGCCCTAACATTACCAACAAAGAAACTTAGCCCATGGAATTATGGGGGCAAATCACAAAGATGTAATAAACCCTAAGCATTGTGCTAAAATAACAAAAATAAATAATTAAAAATAAAGAACCCATTTGGAGGACTCCGTCTCTTTAATCTTTATCTCCGTCGAAATCTCCGTCTCCGATGGGTGGATGATACAAAGTGAGGGCAAGAAGAGGATGAGAGGACGTGTGGCGTGAATCGCGTTCTGGAGGCGAGAGGAAACTGATGATCCCTCTGTTCTCGATTGATTCTTCTTTTTATAACACTGAAGTCGTCTGATGGGCTAGAACATTAGAAGTAATTGGGCCCACACTTATCAATTGCATGCACTCACGGCAATTGAAATAAGATGGGCCATTCACAACAATTCTCTAACTAAAGATGGCATGGCCCACTTTATTTGCATGATTTGTAATACTCAAAATCCATTTTGACTTTTCAAATTGAGCCCCAATTAATCACATGTAATAAGCACCAAATTGGCATTACACTCATACACGTGCATGTGTCTTAATTTGGGCAAAAATTTGGTAAGTTTCGAAAATCCCGTCGGCAGCCACGCGACGTCACCGTTTTGATCACAACTTCCTCATCCGACTTCCGAATGAGGTAATTTTTGCGCTAACACATTCCTCTCTTTCGTGGCTTTCCAACCATATATCATAAGACCGATTCGGACCTCCACGTGATTACAGAATAATTATAGAAATAGTCCTCTGTTTTTACATAAATTCACTTTTCACCCCAACCTTGCATTGTTATCCATTTTCCTATCAAAACACACCAAAATACCTCTCAAGCACCATTTAGTCAATAATAATTAGAAGTAATAATATTTGTGCAAATAATAGCAATTAAAACACTCAAAGAGGTATCAAATTGGACTCGAAATACATGAATTTCCACTCTCATCAAACCCCCCAAACTTAAGGTGATGTTCGTCCTCGAACAACGAAGCGACAAACCAAGAGAAAATAATGAGATGGAAAGTCATGTTCTAAGGGAAAATCAAAACATAAACTAAGCATCCAAAAGATGTAATCAATTTCAACTTTATTCATATAACTTCAAACTCAAAAGCATCAATTCATTCAAAATATGCAAGTTAAGATAATTACTTCACCAATTTAAGTGCTCAACCCACCTATGCTCACATGATATATATTAGTATTTAACTCTCACGCTCATGGTGTATAAAGTGTACACCTATTGGGTTATATATATGCTCTCTCAGATTCAATTCAAGTGCATGCGTAACCATAAGCTTGCCTATTGTCTCAACTCTCCTTTTACTTGTAGCTAGCAAATCATGAATCAAAAAGGACTTTTTATTTGGCTGTAATGTAGGCTCTTTGGACAAGGTAGGAAATTTATGGATAAGTGACTCAAACTAGGATTAATCAAGCGGCCGTCTATCACGATCTTTCATTCTTCCTCATCACTTTCTTTTCAAGCTCACTCCTCCTTAACTCCAAATTATTCATTTCTTTCCTTCAACCACAAGAATGAAAGATTAATTTTCCTCTTTTCTTTCAGCATCAAGGGTATGTGCACTACCCCACAAATATTTTTTTTGTCTCTCACTTTATTTTTTCTTGAGGTACCAGTTTCGGGCACTACCTCTTTTCTTTCTTTTTCTCCCTTTTATTTTTCTTTTCAACTGAATAGGATTTTTATATCCTTTTTCTTCTCATTTCTTCATCATCCTTTTCAACTCCAACAAATTCACACTCTTCTTCTAACCTCTTCAACAATTACTCAATTGATCCAAGTAACACAAGGAAAAATCAAATACTGATTAAGCTCAAAGGGTTATTCAAAGAATGGGTTTTTCAAGGCTCAACGGGTTGACTAAGGATTTAATGAATTCAGGTAAAGTATAGGGAAAAAGATGGGCTAAAAATCAAAGATGGCCTAATATCATTTTCATAATCCACTATACTATTCTCGAATATTCAAGGAGACTCAAGGCAAGTTCTAGAATACACGCACAAGAATGATACGCTCAAGAAATAAAATATCATGGGTCAATGTATCATGATTTAAAGGCTCAAATCTCACTTGGCTTTTTCATAGAATGAACGAGCACTCTTCAAGGCTACGCATACATCATAACAAGCACATCAAGAACTTCAAGTACTTAAGAATTAAAGCATGTTCCCCTTATTAATCATAATCAACATCTTAGCATAGGCATGAAAAATAACAACTCAAAAATCCCCATGAAATTCAGGTCATAGAAATTAAAGCTCATGCTCCTCACTCATAAGAATTCAAAACTCACAGAAATTTTAGAATAAGGAACGAAGTAACCTAATTTCAATCTTCTTTAAATTTTGCAAGTTCACTTCATCATCATCATAGAAGAGATAAAAAAAATATCGAAGAGACGAAAATCAACGACAGAACATCATGGGACACCCAAAAATAAATAAAAAAACACAAGACACCTGGATAGTCGCAAAAAAATTTGAAAGATCGAATAAAATTTGAAAATTCTAAAAAAAATCAACTTCCAAGCACACAGACACTAAACAATGCAGAGTAAACATACCTGGGTGCGGATGGAACAAGGGAAGAACATCACACCCCCAAACTTAGATGAAAACGTCAGTTGAATCTAAGTTTAAAAGAATGTTATTACCTTAAGTGTAAGTACGCACCTTGAGTATAATTCACCTAGCACAAGATAAACAAACAAACAAAATAATAAAACGGTGGGTTACCTCCCACCAAGTGCTCTTGTTTAACGTCGAGGAGCTCGACGGAATGCAGTGTAAATCAAGTCAAGAGATCAACAAACAGAACCTCTACTTCACCGTGACGATGATAATGCTTTAAGCGATGCCCATTAACCGTGAAGAAAGCTCCATCGTTCTTCTTGAGTTCAACCATTCCACTTTTATAAACTCGACTTATCTCATAAGGACCCATCCACTTTGATTTAAGCTTACCTGCAAAAATTCTCAAACGAGAATTAAATAAGAGTATAAAATCTCCCACTTGAAAATTCTTACTTCGAAGTTTTGCATCATGCCATCTCTTGGTCCTTTCTTTATAGATGCAGGAATTTTCATACGTCTTCTCTCTAAACTCCTCAAGTTCATTTAATTGTAGAAGGCGACTACTACCCACTGCTTCAAGATCCAGGTTGATCTTCTTCACCGCCCAAAAGGATTTATGCTGAATTTCCACAGGAAGGTGGCAAGATTTTCCATACACCAATTGGAACGGTGACATGCCTAGAACAGTCTTATACGCAGTTCTGAATGCCCACAATGCATCATCAAGCTTACTAGCCCAATCCTTGCGGCTAGTACTCACAGTCTTCTCCAGAATCTACTTAATTTGACGATTGAAAACTTCAGCTTGTCCATTCGTCTGCGGATGATAGGGTGTGGATACTCTATGTTTCACTCCATAAGATTTGAGAAGATTCTCCACTAGCTTATTGATAAAATGAGTTCCCCCATCACTAATGAGAATTCTCGGCACTCCAAAACGTGAAAATATGTGCTTCCTCAAGAACGCAATGACCGTTCTTGCATCACTCAACTTGGTTGGAATTGCTTCCACCCACTTTGAGACATAATCAACAGCAAGCAAGATATATAAAAATCCATTCGATGAAGGAAATGGACCCATAAAATCTATGCCCCACACATCAAAGAGCTCCACCTCATACACATTCTTCAAGGGTATTTCATCTCTTTTTGATACGCCCCCCATCCGCTGGCATCTATCGCAATTCTCTACATAAAATCTACAGCACTTAAATAAAGAAGGCCAAGTAAAACCTGATTGAAGAACTCGTGCTGCAGTCTTCTCTGCTGCAAAGTGACCCCCATTTGGTCCATCATGGCACATACTCAAGATGCTCTCCCATTCTTCCTCAGGAATACACCGGCGTATGATGTTATCCGGACACAGCTTGTAGAGAATTGGATCATCCCAAATGTACTTTTTGACCTCAACAAAGAACTTCTTATAATGATACTCAGTCAGCTTGTAAGGCTTTATTTGACCTCCACTAGCCAAAAAGTTGGTTATATCTGCATACCATGGTGCTGGAGGCTTCTTTACCATCTCTACTAACTCGAAGCAATCAACCACAAGTATGTCTTCATCAGGAAAGACCTCCTTAATGAATTCATACTTCTCATCACAATGATTCCGCGGCTAAAGTCTAGAGAGATGATCAGCTACCACATTCTCACTCCCTTTCTTATCTTTAATCTCAATATCAAACTCTTGGAGAAGTAAGATCCATCTGATTATTCTTGGCTTTGCATCCTTCTTTTCCATCAGATAGCGGATAGCTGAGTGATCCGTATACACCACTGTCTTCATGCCCACTAGATATGGGCGGAATTTATCAAAGGCATACACCACTGCAAGAAACTCCTTCTCTGTTACTGTGTAATTCCTCTGAGCTGCATCAAAGGTCTTGCTGGCATAGTAAATAGGTCTGAATCTCTTTTCCCTAATCTGTCCAATCACAACCCCCAATGCCATGTCACTAGCATCACACATCAACACAAAAGGCTGTTTCCAATCCGGAGTGATCAGAATTGGAGCAGTTATCAAAGTCTCTTTAAGTACCTGAAAAGCATGTAAGCAAGTATCATCAAAGTCAAAAGGTACATCTTTCTCAAGTAAATGAGACAAGGGTTTAGAATATTTAGAGAAATCCATGATAAATCTGCGGTAGAAACTCGCATGACCAAGGAAAGATCTAACCCCTTTCTCATTAATCGGTGGCGAAAGTTTCTCAATGGCTACCACCTTTGCTCGATCAACCTGCAGCCCCTTAGAAGACACATGATGCCCAAGTACTATACCTTCTCTTACCATGAAATGGCATTTCTCCCAATTCAGAACAAGGTTAGACTCTTGGCATCTCTCCAAAACAACAGTAAGGTTAATAAGACAAGAATCAAAAGAAGATCCAAAAATAGAAAAATCATCCATGAATACTTCCATAATTCTTTCAATCAAACCCTCAAAAATATACATCATGCATCTCTGAAAAGTAGCAGGAGCATTGCACAAACCAAAAGGAAGCTTCCTAAATGCAAAAGTACCATATGGGCAAGTAAAGGTAGTCTTATCTTGATCCTCCTGTGCAATCATTATCTGATTGTAACCAGAGTACCCATCTAAGAAACAATAAAACTCATACCCCGCAAGCCTATCAAGCATCTGATCCACGAAAGGTAAAGGAAAATGGTCTTTGCGTATGTTTTCATTTAGTTTCCTATAATCAACACAAACACGACAACCTGTAGGTATCCTAGTAGCCAAAGTCTCTCCATTCTCAGATTGTACTATAGTCATGCCCCCCTTCTTAGATACCACATGCAACGGACTCACATAAGGGCTATCACTAATAGCATAAATAATATCAGACTTCAACCACTTAAGTACCTCTTTCCTAACCACTTTCTGCATCGCAGGATTTAAACGCCTCTGATATTGCACAGAGGTTTTCTTTTCATCTTCTAACCTGATCCTATGCATGCAAATAGATGGACTTATACCTTTTAAATCTTCCAAAGACCATCATATGGCGGACTTATACTCCCTAAGGACTCTAAGCAGTTTATCAAGTTCAAGTTCAGTTAAGGCAGATGATACAATTACCGGATATGTTTGATTTTTCCCCAAAAAGGCATATGATAGATGATCCGGTAAAGGCTTCAACTCCACCTTCTTCTTCTCTTCAGCTTCAGGTTCCTTCTTCTCCAGTGGTAAGAACAGTGGTGTCCACTTTCCTCCTTCAATTTTGAAAACCTCTCTTTTATCTTCCCTGCAAGCATTCAAAGCATTCAAATATCCTTTAAATTCATCATCAAAAATATTACCTGAATAATCAGATAAAAAATCAGTTGCAAGAGTAGGGAAAGAAAGACTGTTGTTGATGCATGTCTCCAACGGATCCGTAGACAGAATCAATGACAATTGTTCCTCAACGATCTCATCAACAACATCAATGAACTTGCAGTTTGCTTTTTCAGCTGGCCACTTCAATGCATTATCAAGAGAAAATACTACTTCATCATCTCCCACTCTGAGCCTCAACTTTCCGTCTTCAACATCAATCAGAGCTCTAGCAGTGGCTAGGAATGGTCTCCCCAAAATCAGAGGCACATTTTTATCCCCTTCCATATCAAGCACCAAGAAATCGACCGGAAAGATGAACTTATCCACCTTCACAAGTACATCATCAATAACTCCTCTAGGGTGTGTACGAGACCTATCAGCTAGCTGCAATGTCACCGAAGTAGGTCTCACCTCCCCCAAACCAAGACTTTTGAATGTATTTAGGGGCATCAGATTGATGCTCGCCCCCAAATCACACAAAGCTCTACATGTGGCGTTCTTCCCAATCTGAACAGGAATAGTAAAACTACCCGAATCTTTTAGCTTGGCTGGCAACTTCCTCTAGATGATGGCACTACATTCCTCAGTCAAGTTCACTGTTTCCTTATCCCCAATACTCTGCTTCTTGGACATGATTTCCTTAAGAAACTTTGCATAATGAGGCATCTGCTCAATTGCTTCAGCAAAAGGAATGTTGATATGGATCTTCTTGAATATCTCTACAAATTTCTGAAATTTCTCATCAAGACCCTTTTTCAGCTGCACCGTAGGAAAAGGAATGGGATACTTTGTTTTTGGTATACCCAAACTGTTTCTCTCTAATTCTTCCTTTTTATTCCTTTCTCTTTTAGCTTTTTCCCACTTCTTTTCAGTCACAACTGGATGATCAATATCACTTTGGAAACCAACTATATCAGTATGGTGAGGAACATACTCAACTGGAGCCGAATTAGGATCACACGGCATATTGCCCATCGCACGCATGACGTCGTGCGAACCACGGTACGTGGTGCACGGTTCGGGCGGCATAGCACGGTTACCATCATGTGAGAGCCTGGACGTGTCTTCAGTTCCGTGCGAGAAGTATGTTGGTGATGGTGCACGGCTGTCGTCGTGTGTCACACCCCAGCGCATGGCGTCGTGCGTCCTCGCATGGTCCTGGCCGTGCGCCAACTCTTCATGCACGACGTCGTGTGTGCTCACACGGTTTTGGCTGGGCGTCCACTCGGATGCGTGCGTGTACGCACGACTATCCCTGTTAGTTTCCCCAGACCAATTTTCTCTGTACTCTGTATCCGGCAGCCTAGGCCCTTCATACTTTTTACCACTTCTCAAAGTAATAGCATGACACTGATGCTCTCTCGGATTCAACTCAGTCTGTACAGGAAATTTTCCTTGCTGTTGCAACTTACCAACCGTAGCATTCAACTGACTGATAGCAAGATCTATTTTTTTTTTCTTCTTTTCTGCTTCTCTGTACCTTGCTTCAGCTGTTTCTTTGTTTGTGACCATCATCTTGAGCATCAAATCAAGCTTATCATCCATTGATGGTTTCCATTCGGCAGGTTTCTGAGCTGGCTCAAATCCCGGAGGTGGTGCAACTGTACTATTAGGATTAGAATAAGACAAATTTTCACTCCTTCTCTGGTTATTGAAGTTCGAATTTCCTTGGTTCCAACCCTGTTGATACTGACGATTGTTACCTTGGTCATTCCTCCCCCCAAACTGATTGTTCGGTCTGAAATTTTGTCTATTTCTATTATCTCCTCCTTGGAACATAGCATAATATGCCTCTTCAAATTCTTCCTCATCTCCAGCTTTAGTTATCTCCTCTCTGTTTCCTTTCGTGAGGCGATCCATCTTATTATTCAACTCATCGAGTCGATCATGGAGAGCTGACACTTCACTATTTTCGGCTTGTATCTCAACCTTTGCCACTTTATCAAAAGAACCCTCTTCATCTGCTCTTTCTGCTGGCCAATCATAAGTGTTTGCAGCCATCTCCTCAAATATTTATTCAGCTGCCTCTGCAGACTGCTTAAATATAGATCCACCTGCTGTCGCGTCTACCAACACTCTTGAGTCTCTTCTTAAGCCTTGATAGAAGAAGCCTAAGTAAGTATCCTTTGAAAATCCATGTTTGGGACAGCTCTTCAACAACTCTTTGAACCTCTCCCATGCCTCGTAGAAACTCTTCAAGGATCCTTGTTTGAATTGTGTAATCTTTTTCTTTATCAAGAAACTCTTGGATGGAGGAAAGTATTTATTCAGAAACCTGTCTGCCAATTGTTCCCAATTAGTACAACATCCTTGAGGAAGGTTGTTGTACCACTCCTTGGCTTTTCCCGTAAGTGAGAATGGAAAAAGCCGCATCCTGATAGCATCCTCCGGAACATTCCTGTGCTTCTGTGTTCTTGCATACTCGTCAAATAACTGCAGATGCTCACTAGGATTCTCCAAAGGTGTCCTACCAAACTGCTGCCTCTCTACCATCCGGATCAGTCCGAAAGGTAGCTCAAAATTCTCTGCGGTGATCGCAGGTCCATTCAACCCAGCATTCGTAGTGTGCTTCAGTTTGTATTGATCTCGCATAGGCGTCGGAGCTTGCTGATCATCAGCCATCTTCCTAGTCTCAGTATCTTCAACTAAATCAACTCCGTCAAATTTCTGTGAAAGCCTTTCAACTTCCTCCTCTTCTGACGAAAGAAAACTATTCGAATCCGAACTAGGAATAGGTGTAGCAGGTTGCTTTCTCTTCCTTCTGTTCTCTCTAACAAGTGCTTCAAGCTCTAGGTTTAATGGTACAATTGCTCCTCCACTAGACCTAGTGATCATACACCTGCTCTCACTCAAAAGATCAGAATTGTTTGGATCACAAATAAAATTAAAATAACGCAAGTAAAATTTAACGTCCTACAAGAAAATAAATCACAATAGAATTAAATTTAAATTTATAAACTATCCCCAGCAGCGGCGCCAAAAACTTGATTGCTAATTTCTTTTACCTTCAAGTATAAGGGATCGATTGTAGTGCGCGTAACCAAGTGAAATATCGTTCCCACAAGATAGTTATAAATTTAACAAGTAATTCTATATGATAATTCCAATGTAAGACAAATCTGGGGGTTTTTGGAAAAGATAATTAATTAACTAGTAAAAAGTAAAAGTAAATAATTAAACTAATGCAAATAAAATAAATCATGCAGAGAAAACGATTTAAGAGTTCAAGAATGGAGAATTGGTAATGCTCGGGCAAACAGTTTAACTATGTGACTAATTATCTAGACCCAAATTAATTACCTGCAGACGTTTATAAGAGGATCACTAAGCCTAGTTAAATCACCTTGATCGGGTAGGATCTAACACTTATAATGAGCTGAAAATGCTAAGATCAATAAGAAATTAACTCCTTCTCCCTCTATAGGTACTTCATGCTAAATTCCAATTAAGGCTAGAGCACTAGACTTCCCTTTCTAGGTACACGATTGTTAACCCTTTTTTTCTCCTTATTAATTACCTAATAATGATGTTTTACCAAGTAATTAATATTTCAAATTGATTGTCTAACACTCTTAGGTATTATAGGCCAATCCCCTAAAACTGTCACAGGAAACAACAATTATTATGTAGAAATAAAGAATCCTATTTGTTGGATTGTATACTAAAAGTCTAGCTTTTTGTATGAACAATATTGTAACAATTAATTTGAAATGAGAATCATATGATCAAATGATTGCATCTTATAATTTATTTATATGTTCGATGCAATAGTTCACTTACTTTATACTGTAGATAATATATTGTGCGACAACATGCGGAAGATCATATTAAAAGAGGGAAATATGATTTATAGATTTTGAAAATGATTAACTATTTTTATATAATCACTTTTCATTTATACTACAGTTCAACATCATTCTCATTTTTTATCAATTGGGTTTTACTTTTATAGTATAAAAGATTATTATTTCTTATGTGAAGCCATTCCATTAGTGTGTATTTGCCTTTTATATTTGTTTACAATATTTATAATTCGTAAATTGAGTACTTATATTATAAATATTTCTAAGTCTAAAATTAATAAATCTTCATTATATATACCTACAAGCCCTAACCATCCTTATATATTCATCTACTATCTCTTTTACCACATCGATATATTAATATTCTCTTAATTTTGATATAAAATTAAATCAATCTTACTAAAATTCAAAAAAAACATAAATTAATCTACTTAAACCCAAACATAGTCTTGAAATAAGTAAGAGACTTTTGGTTCAAATTCCAAAT
The DNA here is from genome assembly GCA_023678885.1 of Pogostemon cablin. NCBI lineage: Eukaryota > Viridiplantae > Streptophyta > Magnoliopsida > Lamiales > Lamiaceae > Pogostemon > Pogostemon cablin. The sequence continues at coordinate 21,817,386 of CM042989.1, read as the reverse complement.
GAGAATAACAATGTGAATAATTAATTAAGGTAATGGTATTGAAAATGAATTTGATTAAATAAGGCCGGGTGAGACTAATCAATGGATCAATGACATTAATTGAAGAATTTTGATTCTCATCATCTCCTACCACAAAAATGAAAATCAAATCCTTTCATTCATATCACCTTCTTACAACATCCTTTACCAAGCACTATCTATATTAACTGTACTTTTAATATCCTTTACCAAGCACTACCTATATTAACTGTACTTTTAGCTTAAATTAATAAGATAAATAAACACTTTTATAAATTAGATTAACATATTTTAGTTATGTGAACTATAGTGGTTTACTTTCATGGTTCATGATATATATATATACACACGGTAAACTGTGGTCATATTTACCTTTTTGCAAAAGCTCCTGTGACCAAGCGGACATGCCGTGTCCTCATGTGAACACAACCCTCCCTCCTCCATATTCTATTTAAATCTATGTATTGCTAGGGGTTTAAATTGCAAAGGGTCACAAAAATTGCAAAGGAACACGGTGTCCCCGGAGGTACAGATCCTCATTCGAGGTGGCAGGAATTGCAGTAGTTAATGTCATTAACCTTGATGCAACTCAAGTTTTACTCTTAATTTTATTTTCTTTCTATTTCATGATGTTGATAGTTTTGCCAGGTGGGGTTTGTATGTGTGATAACTAAATACATATTTACTAGCTATTTTTTATTCTATCTTATATTCATATTTCTTTATCAGTGTTTTCCAGAGTTATTGTGAATCTGAGTTATTTTATATTGCATCCTCATCTCTTTGTTCTTTATGCTGAAATTTTATATAATTTTTTATTACTCAATTGCACTAATCTTACTGTTATTTTTTAGATAAACAAGTTCTTTTACCTTTTTTGCACACCTAATTTTATGTGTCACCCTATTACGATATCTACGTACGTAGAATCCACACGCAAGTGTCGATGGAGGGTATTAAGTTAGAGATTTCTAATTTATATAACTAACATCACAACGTTGAACGAATGACATGTGTTACTCGTCCAGCAGATGATGCACCATGGTGTTATTGTGAGCATATTTTTGATGCGTGTTCTTAACCCGTTAATTTATGTTAGGAGTATAAAGATTATTTAGTAACAGAACAAAAAACGATCACAATCAAACATGAAACAATTATAAACAAGAGATTATCCAGTGACTGAACACCGGATTACCACCAAAGAACTATAACCGATTTTATTACTTTCCCTTAGAACAACACTCATCAACCACCGATTCTTACAAGTATAATGTCTAAAGTGAGCCTGATAACCTGCCTCTCTCATGTGAGAGAGGCTATTTATATTATCTAAAAACCCTAACCCAGAGCCATGCCTCTCTCATGTGAGAGAAGCTATTTATATTATCTAAAAACCCTAACCCAGAGCCAATCGTCTTGCGCCACTTGGATGAAGACAAGCCATTTTTAATGAAGCTGTCTGGTATGCCGACCAGCCTGAGGAGAAGTCTGGATACTACGGGTTGTTTTTACAGGGTTCCACAGAGCGCCTCTGTCCTTTGCTGGCTTCCCATTGGTAGTTAGGGTAGGATGCGCCAGTCAATTGATGTCTTCTAGTTAGGATTGCTATCCAAGATATCTCATCTGCCCGTTAGCCTTGTCTTCTAGCCTGCTGTACTTGTCAGTCTTCATGATGGTATTTGTGCTCTGTTCTTCCACTCATATTATTCATTTGCTTCTCGAACAGGTTGACTTTCGATGTTGCGATGCTCGTCCGAACCCTCAGGCAAGGGAGGGATGCCGCCGGGGTTCCCTGCCGAGGGTGTTTCAGGCTTCGGCCCCTTTAATGGGTTCCTTCTTTATTCTTTCCTCGACTGGGCCTTTAGGCTGTAGTGATCTCGTTGGGCTGCCTTGGCTGTCCTTTCAGTACCTATCCTCGGTTTGGGCCATTAGAGGGTTGGGCTTCCTTCTTCAAATATTCCAAAGGTTATTGGGCGTTGGACCTACTAAGCATGGGGATATACTACCCATAACATAACTGAATCGAAAGACAACTTTGTGAATGGAAGAATTGAATACGAAGAACTAAATAAACCTTACATTGAAATCTAGAATTACCGTAGATCAAAAATCCATCAAAATGAACACGAGCCATTGAATACGCATAATTAAAAATCCCGCAAGTTGAATAAAAAAATTGAATACATTATCAAATAAATTCCAGTATTCGAAATTCAATCTGCATAACTATTCTACAGACCCATTTTCGGTGCCGCATTGTATACTCAATTTGAATAACTCAATATGCATATACAATTTGAATACCCACAATTGGCGTATTTTGACTGTGCTGGTTTGCGATGAGGGAACGACAAACAACGGTTACTGATTGATGGGCCTATTTTTGCGACAGTCTTAGCGACAAATTTGTATTTTTTGGCAGTCGACGAGCAATCGGCGCTGAAATCTAGCAATGGCTATGGCAGCTCATGATTGGATTCAGCAGATGAGCTCGCGGTTTCGGCGACTGGAGTGCGTTAGGATTCGGTCAATGTCACAGTTAGTGGTTGATATCGTAGGACAGCGAAGTTTCGATGGGAAAACAACAGCGAAAGTTCACATTTCTAGTTGGCAGATCTGATCGGAGATCATGGCGCACCGGTTATAAGGAAGAGAAAATAATTTTTTTTATTTATATGGTGTTCAGCTGATTGCTATATAAAACATGATTATATTGCGTAAATTATGGATATTGTTACAGATTAGTTGGGAAGGTCATATTGATAATTTCATCTCAATGTTTTGTTATGTTAAATTAACTATCAATATATAAGTTGATATGATGTACACTTGGTGTACGTATACACCTATATATATATATATATAGTAATATGTTTTTTTTAATAAATGTATAACTTTTTTTTTATATTTAGTTTTACATGAATAACTATTTTTTATATTTAGTTTTATATTAAAAAAGCTAATAGAAAATACGCTAATAAAGTGTATAACTTTTTGTTTATTAATTAATGGAGTATATATTTTCATTCATTAGTATATAGATTTTTAAAGTGGGTGCACTGTGCATCTGAATGCACGAAATAATTTGTCTTAAAATATTAATACATTACATTTATTAAATAAAATATTTAATAAATTTAAAATAAAAATTTTGTAAAAATAAAAATAAAGTACTCCCTCAATCCCATTAAAATATACGCACTTCCTTTGCGTTTCAATAGGACGGAGGGAACTAAGAAACTATACATATATGCAACCCTTTCAGTCGACTATTACCTTTAAGTTGATTATCACCTTTTTAAAAAATTCTCAAATAATCTAGTATTTTATAAAAAATATTATCACTTTTTAATAATCATTTATCACTCTTTATAAAAAATTACTTTATAAAAAATTATTTTATTTTTTATTTATTTTACAAATTATTCATAAAATAATTAAATTAAACAATTATCAATTTTCATTAATTAAATATAACTTTTTATTTAAAATGTTTTATCAATTTTATAAATCTTATTAATTATACATGTAATAATTCAATTGATTAATTATTACTTTTCATTGATAGGTATCATATTTTTATTAAAAATGTTATCACTTTTTATCTTTATATTAATTATTTTGAAATAACTCAATTGAATTACATATATTACAATTTTTTTAATTAGGTATCACTTTCTATTAAAAATGTAAAAACTTTATACTAAAAATACTATCACTTTGTATTAATCCTAAGAAGTATTATGAAATAAATTAATTGTATGGTTGTCACTATTCCATAATCATGAATCACTTTTTATTTAAATTATCACTTTTATATATATATATATATATATATATATATATATATATATATATATATATATATATATATATATATATATATATATATTATTCATGAAGTAATACAATTAGATATATATCACTTTTCTTTGTTCAGAAATTAATTTATACAATAAATGTTATCACTTTTTATCTCTATGTTCAATTAAACCATAGTTGCTTTTCCTTGATTAGTATAGTTTCTTATTAAAAATGTTAGGATCACTTTCTATGTCTAAATTAAGAAATTAATTAAATGAATTATAAAATTTAAGTTATCACATTTTCATAATTAAAAAGTAAAATATTAATTTTAATTAGGCTGTTATTAATTTTTATTTAATTATATATAATTTTTTATTAAATATACTATCACTTTTTACCCATGGTACGAATTGTATATTAAATAATATAAATAAATAATTTTTACTTTTTTTAATAATTTTTTTTATTAAAAATATTACTACGTCTCATAATTTACATAAAATTTTTAACTTAGTATAATTTTTAGTAAACATATATTCCATTTAATATTTCATTAATAAATACTCATATGTTCTCTTGAAAGGTAATCATTTACTTTTAACACATGAATTAAGAATTATAATAATTTGGCGTATAGTAAATTGAGAAATATGATATTTAATATATGGTGAGTAGTTTTATTAATGTTGAGTTTGATCCCATTTAGTTTAATAATATTTTATGTGGGCTGCATTAATAAAAAAAATGAATACTTTGTAATAAGACATATAAAAATAGAAAAATAGAAATGTACGAAGGGAATAGAAAGAGTGATGACTTTACAATATTTTTTTAAAAAATAATTCTAATAATAGTAGCAATTTGACTTTGTTTGGAAAAAGAAATAAAAAAAAATAGCGGCATTAGTATAACAATGGCAGGCGATTCAGTAAATTTATGCAATTGATAATTAATTTGTCTAATGCCAGCATTAAAATAAGTAATTGCGCTGATAGGGTTGTTAAATGGATTAAATAAAAACACTCTCTTGTGAGACGGCTAATTTATGAGACGGGTGTGGGTGTGAGACAGGTCAACTCATCACTAAAGTATGCTTATTGTATAGATAAAATATGCTTATTTGTAGTTAAAATATGTCAATAATAAATTAAATTATAACACGCTAAAATCATATTTTAATGCATAATCTAACATACATTAAAAACATACTTTAACAACTATTAAACATACTTTATCTAAATAAGACACATACTTTAATACGTCTTACAAACTGTCTCACCTAATTAGCACCTAATTAGCGTATCAAAAGAGACTTTGTCTTAAATAAATTTCCTCACACGAATCTCAATTTGTAAAAAGGTGTTACACATCAAATTTTTATTTAATTAGTAGTGTATATGTATATTTTTTAATAATAGCATAATTATTTTAGAATTAATTACTAATAGGTACACACTTTGTACCTCTAATTACTACTAGATACATTGATTTAAAATAATTATTATTTAATACAAAATATTAAAGTAAAATATCAATTATAACCCTAAACTCATACACTTTTAAACCACAAACCCTAACTCTTCACCCACCGCCACCGCCGGTGGTCGGTCGCCGGAAAACTGCCACCGGTGGGCGGTCGCCGAAAAACTGCCGTCGCCGCCACTGCCGGAATTATGCCGCCACCGGAAAATCCGTACTGCCGGCAGCCGATCGCCGGAAATTTTCGTACCGCCGCCGGAGCTCCGCTGGCCGGTCACCAGACCGCCACCGGACCACCACACTTTTTTACTGCACACACTTTTTTTTACTGCACATACTTTTGTTACAGCAAATACTTTGCTACACACGAACTCTTGCTGCACACAATATTTATGTGCAGCACATTTATAGGAGTAATATTGGAATATCACTATATATTTTTGTAGTTAGTAGTAATACTTTTATATGCTTGTATCTCATAGTAATTAAGGGTTTTTTGTGTACCTAGTAGTAATCCTCCCATTTTTTTATATTATGTTTTTTTTTTATAAAAAAACTGAATGCACTAACAAAATATATACATTTTTATTCATTAATATTTATTTTTTATTAATAAATATATAAAATTTTGAAAGTAAATGCATTATCGGTGCAAGGCACAGTGGTGCACAGGATAATTAGCTTTATAAAAATACATGATTTTTTATATTAATATTTCAAATAATAATATTGTGCAAGAAGATTTTTTATATAATTATTGAAATATTAATATTGTGCAAGAAGATGAGAAAAAAATATTGAATTATTTTATTTCTCTATTTAAACAAACATATATAACATGCGACTCATTATTCATATTTTAAGTAACTATAAATAATTTTAAACACAAATTATTTTGTGCAATGCATCAACTTTCACAAACTTTTACATTTATAAATAAAAATATACTACATTAATAAATAAAAATGTATATATTTTATTAGCAAATTTTCTTTTAGTATTTTTTCATAGAAACACTACTTGTAAAAACCTAAGTGCACAGGATATGAATTCATTTTTAAATTCCTATTTAGATTATGAGTTCAACTATGGTGCATCTAAAATAAAATAAAATAAAATACACATGATATAAACTCATTTTTAAATTCCTATCTAAATTATGAGTCAACTAAGATGCACCTAAACAATCTTAATCATTAAATTAGTTTTTAAATCAATCTTTATCATAAAATAAAATAAATAAATTAATTTTTTTTAAAACAAAACTATCATACTATTATTTTAATCTATAAATTTGAGGATGTATCCGTGCATCAGATACATCCAGAACCACCCCTAAAATTATGAGTAGGTCTTGCGTAAAACCGTCTCACATGATACAATTTTTTACTTTTTAAAATAGTTATCACTTTTGCTATAAATTGTTATCACTTTCGCTATAAAATGTTATCACTTTTTATTTATACTATAAATTGTTCATAAAAGAGCATTATGACTTTTCATTAATTTACTATCACTTTCCTTCATAAAATTTATCATTTTCTAACCGTCTCACATAAGCCCTTATGTGAGACGGTCTCACACAAGTCTTTGTCTTATGATTTTAATATGAAAGCCATATTTTAAAATATCCATATTTATAAAAAAAAATCATACTATCTTTAATATACTAAAGGAGAGTGTGGTTTTGATGACGTGGCAACACAAGGTTAATTTGGAGGTGATGTGTCATTTTGTTAGAGTTTTGATTTTTTTTCTAATAAATTAAAGGAGAGTGTGGTTTTGATGACGTGGCAACACAAGGTTAATTTGGAGGCGATGTGTCATTTTCTTAGAGTTTTGACTTTTTTCTAATAAATTAGCTAGCTAAGTAGAGAGTAGATTTTCTTCTTAGACCACCAATCAAAATATTTCATGTTCTTTATTTTATTTCAAAATTTATCTAAACTTTAAATATATTTATTTTTTTAATTTCAAATTAATTTTATATAAAAATTTATATCGAATTAATCATCTTTTCATAATCTTCAATTTGACATCCATATTACTAATATAATATAATTGGAGTAATAGATTATTAAATTTATAACAATTTCTTCATGCTAATATTTTTTTAGAAGTTATTATTAAATAAAATATTTATAAAAGGATAAGAAATTGTTTATTCTATTTAATCTATTTATATCATTAAAATTTTTAAGGTTATTAAATTAAGTTTATTACACATTCCTATATAAATATTTATTGGGAAGAATAATTCTAAGTTTAATATTAATTAATTTTCATAATTTTTTATATAACTAAATATTTATATAATTTATTTTATTTAATCTGTGTTTGAATTTTATTATTTTATAATTTATCCTAAATTATACAATAATTTAAAATTATTATATACATTTATTAATTTCATCTATTATATGATATTATTTTTATATTAAATTATTTCTTAAAATTATACTTTTTTCACGTAACATTTTAAATATGATAATATAATATTTAAAAATATATATTTAAGTTGATATTATAATAATTAAAAATTATATTAAATATTTTAAAATTACTCATAAATTTATATAAATTTAATTCGTTAAAATTTTTTATCATTAGTATATATATATATATATATTTGATTTGCTTAGGTGGCTTCATATTCCATATAGAACACAAAATAGTGGCCTGCAATTCAAAAATACATAAAATATTTTACAAAAAAAACACATAAAAAATATAATATTATTTTTTGTTTATGGTATGTCTTGGATAAGTGTACAAGTATTCTATAAGAAGCTTTGTGTATTATTTTTGTGTTTTGAATAATTGTACAAATCTTCTATAAGAAGATTGTGTGTGCAAGTCTTTTATAAGAAGCTTGTGACATTCTTCTATAAGAAAGCTTGTGTGTGCAAATCTTTTATAAGGAGCTTGTGATATTTAAGTATCTCTATATGTATACTAAGTAATAATAAAAGATTTCATTACGTAAAAAAAACTAGGATGGTCGGGGTTGGCAGAGGTGGCGGATGAGGCGGATGAGCTTCTATGGCTGATGATTGATTATGAATGATGCAACTTAGAATATATGGTGTAGAAGAAGTCTGCAAGAATAAGACGAATGTCAAATTTTGAAGAATTTCTCCTGATATCTAGAGTATATGGTGCAGAAGAAGATTGCAAGAATAAGACAAAGGCTAAATTTTGAAGAATTTCTCTTGATATGCAGAGTGTTTCATGATAAGTATGATTTTTTCAATTGGTTGAATTTAATGAGATAGTCTCTTCGTCATCAAACTCATCTTCTTTAATATTTTTGCTAAATTGTCAATAAAATTGAAACTAACTAATTTATTAGAGTGTATATTAGGTGCACCCGGGTGCACCCTTGCACCCATATTTGTATAATTTTTATTCTATTTTGTATACATGTTATTATCTTTTGTATACGTGTTTTGTAATAATTGTATACTTTTTTCACACTAAGTTTTTCATTAAAAAAAATAAGCATTCATATGTGTATAACTTTTTATTCAATAGTGTATACATGTATTTTAATAATTGTACATTTTTTTACACTCAATTTTTTATTAAAAAAATTAACAATTAAATTGTATACATTTTTACTCATAATTGTATATGTTTTTGCTTATATTTGTACGTGGGTGCACACGAAGCTTCGTGTGCACCCGGGTGCACACTATATTTAGCCAATTTATTATTATCAAACTCATCTTTTAACATTTTGTTAAATTGTGAATACAATTGAAACTAACTAATTTTTTTTATTGATATTACTATTTATATTTAAGAAAATACATGTTTTCCTATATATTTTTTATAGGAAAAGGAAAGAAGAAGATAGAGGTAATTGTATATACTTGAATTCAAAATAAGTAAGAGATGGAAAGGAAGAAGGAAAATATTAAATTATAATAGGGTGAATGAAATAAGAGGTGGATCGAGAATGGATGATTTAAAGTATAAAATTATTCGAAAGTGCTCAAATATAAAATTATTCGAAATAACCTTTTTAATAGTTACATCAATTAAATATTAAATCATCAATTAAATATTACATTATCCATTGGATGTGAATTCAAAATATAAGCATTGATCATTGGAGATAAATTGTGTGCTTGAAACAGTTCATTGGTGCTCTTTTTTATTTATTTTATTGATCTTTATAATTTTAAAGATATAACTAAAGATCTATATTGTATTGGTATAAATTGAGTTAATTGGTGTTAGGCTCACATAAAAGATTTTAATTTTTGAGTGAAGTTATAATGAAGTTTGGTTAACAAAAATAAGGGAAAGGAGAAAGAAAGAAAAGAGGGATGTCATGAAAAGAGTGAAAGATGAAATTGTAAATTATTGACATATTAAAAGAAAAAATATTCTAAAAATTGATAGTTAAAGTAATATACAGAGAAAATATATGTTCTAAAAATTGATAGTTAAAGTAATATAAACACAGTAGTATGCAAAAAATGGAAGATTGTAAACAAAATTTTGAATAGCATAGAAAATAAGTAAAATATGGATATATGAATTTTAAAAAAAAAAAAATTAGCCCATCATCAAATATTTTCATGAAAATATTTCCATGAGATGAATGAGAACAAATTGGCTTCATACTTATAATAATAATAATCCATAAATGTATATTTGAAAAATAATTATTAATGGTTATATATGAAATTTTTATCATACTATATAGCATTATTAATTTTGGAAGTTTAAATATATTATAATATTTCAAAATTAAAAATTTATATTAATATATAATTTATGTAATTAGAAATTATTAATATACTGTACACAGATGGGTGTATGGGATATCATATTACTCCCCCTTCCGCTTCTAAGGTATCCATTTTACTATTTTTTGCGTCCACTTCAAAGGTATCCATTTCCCCTATTTAGTAAAAAAGTACACAATTTAGCTCACCACTTCCCTCTAATACAATTACCCATTTTACATATAATAATAATACTCTTTAATCCATATGCAAAAAACAAATTGACACCTTAATTAGAATTGAATGGAAGAAGTATAATTTTAATTAGTATTCATTTTATCATTTTGATTCGTCTCATTACAAAATTAGTAAATATCAATATTGTATGATTTGGTAGATGAGAGTATATAGTTTATGTAATTATAAATCATTAATACAGTATATACAGATGGGTGTACGGGATATCATATTATTATTTTAAATAATATTCATTTTATCGTTTTGATTCGTCTCATTACAAAGTTAGTAAGTATCAATATTGTATGTTTTGGTAGATGTAAATCACAAAAAATAATTACAACTTAATCTACTATATATGGTTCTGACACACAACTAATACAACTTATTCACTATATATAAAAATATTATTTTTTTAAACTCACTATTATCAAATTATTATATTTAAAAAATATTATAATTTTTTTTTAAATGTTACTATCACTTTTAGCTTATACTATACAGTAATTATCGGTTTTCATCAATTAAGTATCAATTTTGTTATAAAGAGTATTACTTCTTATCCATTCTATGGAAATCATTTCATAAGACGACCTTATATAAATTTTTTTGCTTTAAAAATAATATTTCAAAGATCCCGCGTATTACGCGGGTTTCGTACTAGTTTTAATCTGAAAGCTGGTCATCTAAATTTACGCGTCAATAATCTGCTCACCTCTCTTATACGTGTCCACATTTCTGCTCACTTCTCTTATACGTGTCCAACCGAAGATACTTCCCGTGTCAAATAAAGGTTGTATGTGTAAATTCACTCTAATAAACACTGCTATAACATTTTCTTTATATTCAACAAACGGTGTGGAGAGATTTCGCACAAACCTGTGTTTGTCTGAGCAATATGCTACGAGCGAACTTTGAGTTGGGCTTGTTTGAGCGATATCTTGTTTGAGCTGAGAATTGACGCCATCACCACTGTGGGAAATTTCATGTTGTGGGCGAGAGTTTCGAGCTGTGTTTGTCTGAACAATATCTTTCTCGTGTAAAGTCCAATAACATAAATATAAATGATTAATTATATTTAGATAAATTTAATTCTAATTTGGATTTGCTTGTTATTTTGTTATTTTGTTTAGCTATTTCCTAGGTGAGGCCGTGAGGGAGATACAGAAAGTCAATGATTCACACTTAAAATGGCGGATGCGGGTGTCCATCAAACATGTGGTATGTGGTAAAATAAATTTGTGAATAATTATATATATATATAAAATTGTTATAGGTATACATACATACAGTTTCAATTCGTATATTTATATATCAAATACTATATATTAAGATTTGTAATGTGTAAATTATAAATTGAGTTGATATTAGGTGAACCTGTGTAACCGGATGCACCCACATTTGTATAACTTTTTATTCTATTTTGTATACATGTGTATAACTCTTAATAATTATATATTTTTTTTACACTAAGTTTTTCATTTAAAAAAACTAGCATCCATATGTTTATAACTTTTTATTCAATAGCGTATACATATTTTTTAATAATTGTATATTTTTTTATACTCAATTTTTTCATTAAAAAAACGGAGTAATAATTAAATTCTATACATTTTTGTTCATAATTGTATAAGTTTTTATTTATATTTATATACATCTTTAAGGTGGATGCACATTATAATTAGCCTTATAAATTATATTTTAATTATATTTTTAGTGTGAAACCGTCTCATTTATGCATTATTATCACTTTTTATTAAAAAATTTATCATTTATTTCTTTTAAATATTATAATTATATATATATATATATATATATATATATATATATATATATATATATATATATATATTATAAATTATAATTTTGTATTGTGTATTACTTTTCATATAAAAGTTATTACTTCCTATCCATTTCATGGAAGCACTTTTGTGAGGCACAAGTATTTCCCTTTTATATATTTTTTACAATATTTATAATGCATAAATTATGGAGTACTTATATTTTAATTATTTCAAGTTTAGAATTAATAAATCCTCATTATATATATACTTACAAATATACACTCATCTACCACACATTATCTACTTAATCAATATTTTTTCTTGTTTTCTTTTTTATCTCCGTTTACCACATCTATTAATATTCTCTTACACATTATTTTGACATAAAAATCAAATTTGTTATACTGAAATACAAAACATACATAAATTAATCTACTTAAACCCAAAATAAATATATTCTTAAAATAACTAAGATAGTTCAAATTCAAGAATGAGAATGAGAATAATTAACGAAGGTAATAGTTTTGAAAATGAATTTGTTAAATAAAGGGTGAGACTAATCAATACATCAATGATAATGATTGAAGAATTTGATTTTCATAATCCGTATCCAAGAATGAGAATCAAATCCTTTCATTCATATCACCCTCCTACAATATCCCTTACCATGCAATACCTACATTAATTGTATTTTTAAATTAAATTAACAAGATAAAAACTTATGTAAATTGATTTCACATAGTTTTGGTTATGTGAACTACATGTAATGGTTTACTTTCGTGGTTCATCATATGCAGTAAATTGTGGTAATTTTTACCTTTATCTCATATATGAATCTTTAGAATTTGGATCCTAGTGTAAGAGGGTTGCACTTTTTTTAAAAGGGACAAAGGTGGTATGAATTGCGGCAGTAGTTAATGTTATTATTAACATTGATGCAACTCAATTAGTTTTACTCCAATCTTGTTTTCTTTCTACATGATGCTGATAGTTTTTCCAAGTGGGGTTTGTATGTGAGGTAATTAATTACATAATGACTAGCTATTGTTTTTATTTTATCATAAACTCATATATATTTCTCTATTTGTCTTTTGTAGAGTTATTGTGAATCTGAATTATTTTATATTGCATCCTCATCTCTTTGATTTTATACTGAAATTTTATATAATTTTCAACCACTCAAATATTGCACTAATTTTGCTGTCATTTTTTAGATAAACAAGTTCTTTTACCTTGTTTAGATGCCATTTTTTCATTGTTATAAGTCATAGTTTTTCTCATGTGACTAATTTTGCACATCTTATTTTCTGTGTCACCCTATTACGATATCCTACGTCGAATCCACACGCAAGTGTAGAAGGAAGTGGGGTGAATCCTTTACCTTTATCATTGGTTTTGAATTAAGTTAGAGATCTCTAATTTATATACCTAACATCACCACATTGAACGAATAACACGTGTTACTCGTCCAACGGATGATGCACTATGGTGTTATTGTGAGCATATATATAAACAATACAAATACAAATATTAGCATCTTCCATAGGTATACTTCAATATATATAAAAAAAATTTGTTTGTCTATGCAGGTACCCATTTCACTCAAGACAAAGATTGTCACTTGTTTCGAATTTTACAGGCAATGGGTATTAATAATAGTTCAATCACAATGAGATTGGAGATGTGCGAAGGATGGAGAGTAATTATTAAATTAAGTAGCACAAGATGTTTTGTAATTTTTTGGTATTACATCTAGAAGATTTCCTAGATCTTCAACAGAGATAGTGCCATATCACCTTACAGGAAATCATCTTGACAAATGGAAAGTTGTGGTGTGTCCATTGTTAAGTAAACCTTCCATTGTATCGATTCATTAATGATCAATTTTCAATACAACACTGACGATGTTAGAAGTAGAAGAGGAAGTAGAAGTGTGATCGTTTTAATGATGGAGGAGAGGAAGTTATAGCGCAACCGTTTGAATGGTGGAGGTTATAGCTAGCACGACCATTTTGGAATAAAGTAAAAGAGGATTACGGAATGATGTAGGAGAGGAAGTTGTAGCGCAATTGTTTGAATGATGGAGGTTGTAGCTAGCACGACCGTTTCGAAATGATGTAGAAGAGGAAGTTGTAGCACGACAATTTCGAATGATGTTTTCTCTCTTATTCCAGCATTATCGATGCATGCCACGTGATTTAGTCTTAGATTACGTTTGGCGTGTTATTGTAAGAGGATTTAAAATATAATGCCTATTAGGTTAGGGATGAAAATGAGTGGCCTTTGTTCAAAATATAATGCACACTGATTTAGATTTGTTCAAAATATTATTATGGTATATAATGCACATTGATTTAGGTTTGCTACCACTACTACTTATATTCTTATAATTGGTTTTAATGGAATAATCTTTGAGATGGTTTTCTATATTTTATTTCATGTTTCTTACTCCCTTCGTCTCATAGAAGTTGACACATTTTCCTTTTTGGTTTGTCCCACTAAAGTTGACACATTTTCTTTTTAATACATGGGACCCACACAAAATAATTAATCTATTCTCATGGACCCCACATATCACCTCTAATACAACTACCCACTACACATTAAATATTATTTCTCTCACTTCACTTTACATTAAATTATTATACTCCTTAATCTCCGTACCCAAAAAAATTATACCGACTTCTATGGGACGGAGGGAGTATTATTTTTGTCCTTGGTAGCAAAGACTTTTCTATTCTCATGTTTGATGTCTTTTTCTTTATCTCTGTCCTATTCTGAAGTCCAAATGAAAATAGTGAGTACCAGTTGGTTTGGTTTGGTTTTTGGAGTGCTTCTTGAGAGAATGGAAGTTGTATTATTTGGTGAGATATGAATTAATGGTTATTAAATAATATCTTTGTAATACTCATCATGAGCTAGCTTGGTTTGGTTTGGTTTGGTTTTTGGAGTGCTTCTTGACAGAATGGAAGTTGTATTATTTGGTGAGATTTGAATTAATGGTTATTAAATAATATCTTTGTAATACTCATCATGAGCTAGCTAGGTTTTTCCTGTAGGAAATAAATTAATAAATCCTAATACTTGAGACCCTATAATAATAAATTGAGATCAAACAGTAAATCGGAAGCGTATCTGATCCAATGAGTCTTCTTGGCGGAATACGAACACGAACTCGGGATCAGTGGTTTTATGACCTTCCTCAACTAAGCATCCATATTCCTTATGGGGACCATAGTAATCCCTTCCGATGGGGAGAAGGAAAGACCATGTTCGGCTTAGTATGTTGGGGACCATAACCAGGAGCCTTTATGTACTACTTGACTAGACCACCCATAATCACCTAGTCACGTAGTATTGTGTATCTACTCAATTGGCCCATATCAAAATATTATAGCCCATGGACATATCAACTTAATTGGATCACTTAATTAAGTCAATAGAATAACTGAATACCTAATACAATTGCATAATAATATATTGCCCACAATTAGATTATATTGAAAATTATAAATTTCCTAACAATCTTCCACTTGGGCTATATATTGTTTCCAAAGTAATTATATCAAGAGTTCTTAACTGCGCAACTTTATGCTATTTTATCTTTACGCTATACTTAATAATCTGGTTCATCTCATATACTAATATGGAATCACCGCGGCATTCACCACATTACAAATCGTGGTTAAACCTCGACAATAACCAATATCAATATACTCAATGACATAGATCAAATATGGTAAGTAGCATGAAAATTACATGCAATGTGATCAACATCATGTCTATTTCCAACTGGTCCAACTTGAATCTTTAGTGAGATCAATCATAATGTAAAATATTACAAAATAAAAAATTACTTAAGTGAATTCACAATGAATTCAAAGCCATCAACTTTATTTTGCGGAAAACTAAATTATCCAAAATAAAGTGTCTTGAAAACTTTTAAGAGCAATAAATTTAGACTCCCACTGAACCAATGTATTCTAAAATCATATAACACCCACATGAGTATCTAGCTCATAAAATTACAGGGTGTTGAATACATAATTGGCGGATTCGTATTTAGAGTCTATCATAATATGCTCTACTAAAAATTTTATTCATACAAAATACTTTCTTTAACAACCAAGAATTTTATGTCAATAAGCTTGACTTATAAGAACTCTTGTTGCTAATACTTTACTACGAACTAACTGTCAGAATGAACTTCATGTGACAAAACTTCGCAACTTTTTTTTAATGTTTGAATGCCCCTTAGTGTGCTACTAATTCTGTTGTCATCATGATTAATGAGCTAAAGTGTTTGCTTAATATTTCTTCATAATGTAACTCTCCCGACCAACAGAAAATATAGTCTAAAGTGGATCTTATACCGTATTGGCATCCAACAAATCTCAAAATCAGACTACTTTATATCTCCCATTAATCTGATGTCTGATGAGCAAGCATGTTATCCTTAGTTTTCTGTAATACTTTATAAAGATCCATACTAGAGTTACATAAATGTCTACTTAATATACCAACTGAGAAGCCAAATTAGATCTTGTACAGATCTCATCATACCACAATTTTCAACAATTCAAAAACATATAGAATATTTCTATATTCCTTAAATCTTTAATTTAACTTTAGGGCACATTATTGAGACTCCACTTGTCTCCTTTAGTTTAACTTAAATATTCTCCCACTAAATCACATAAACATCTACATTTATCTCAAAACTAAATGAGACAATTACCTCATGATGATACTTGTGATTCCTTTATGAAAAAACTTACTTGAATTTATAGATGGATTTTTTTTTTAGTTCTTAAACTGTTGATATTGTTTCATCAATGTTACTATCAATAAAATTTATCTTTACATCCATCTAATATGATTCAAGATCAAAATGTACTACTAATGTCACGATTATCTTAAAGGAGCCTTTCTTAGAAACTAGATAGAAAGTCTCTTAAAGCAATGCCTTTTTTTTTCTTTTTGAGTATAATTCATAACCAAGATGCAAACCTGATCATCTTGTATTGATATAAACTCATAACTTATAGCATTAACCTACTTTCGAGTTTTGGACCTTACATGGATTAATGAATATTGTTTGAATGTTCTACCATTAATTAATTCTATAGTGTCCCTTTATTTAGGAGAAAACTATTAAATCATCCGAATTGTCTATCTCCCAACTTTAGTGATTTCCTTAGTGACATTAATTTTTGAAGTTGTTGAATTTGTTATTCCTTAAATATTATTGGCATTGTCTTATCTTATTCTGGATTTTCACGTTCTTAAAACATAAGTAGAGTCGAATCGACTCCCCCTCAAAGACAATGTCTATAATATTATTCTTCCTCCCAAATCAACATCCTCAAAGAATACCGTATTATCCGTCTCAAATATTATCCGATTAATTGGATCATAAACTTTTATCTTTATTCATAACCAATAAAGCAGCTTGTATTTAATTGAGTCCAATTTTCTTTAGTAGATCCCAATGATCTAGCCTTAGTTGGACATCACCATATGTGAAACTTAAAGAGTTCTCACAACCACTTTGGTTGGAACTTTATTGAGACCATAAGCTGCAATCTTTAGTATTTCTCCAATTAGTAGCTATATGTTATGGAGTACTATTTTTGTCTTTTAACTACACCACAACACCATTCATACCAAATAATCTTAATGTGGTGTATTATAAAACAATTCCACAAGCCTTTAGGAGTAAATAAAAGGTTATACTTTAATTTTGTCTTTAACAACTTTCTTAATGGGTTTTCTTGTATTGCCCTTATACTTTATTGAGACCAAATTTTCTTGAAGTCTTCTAGTCTCATCTTAATTGTTGAAGTTTTCATCATGTATGATTTTGTTGTTGATATAGGTTAAACTTCATTAGCAGACTTCTTAATTATACAGAGAATTATTGCAAAATAGTTTATCATGCTCATATTAAACTTTATAATCTTTCAAAATTTAAATAATTTAGAATCATCTCGAGGAATCAAGCACATCATTAGTATTAAGTCCATGACAACAATACCAACTTGTAAGTAACACACTCTACGTAGTAGTCAAATACTGACAATAAAACTGTCAAGCAATAGTCTTCCTTTGAGCCGACTTATTACTCACATGTTAAATAAATAATTGTCATGTATTCACCACCACAGGTGCTTGTGTATATCGGGCCAAATATTAATGTACCTTTGGGCTGATCAATACCCGCATGAATATACACTCGCACAACATTATTAATTGGGGACCCATCACAAGACACCTTGCGCAACATTAACCTTATCTATGGACAAAAATTAACTGCAGGGGTAATCTTGGTGTAATAATCAAGTACTGATAATAAGTTCTGTCAAATAAAAGTCTATCTATGGACCGACTAATGTTCATATGAACAATTAAAAATAATTATCACATACTTATTATCACATGTGTGTTATTATTCTGTCAAACTGTGCCTACATATGGGCCGAACACAGGACACATAAATAATTCCACACTCATTTATGTAATTTCAATAAAGTCGCACTCCACACACAGAGGCTGCTATGACAACATGAGACTTTGATTGACTAGATTGAAAAATTACTAAACCAATTAAACAAATACCTAAAATAAATATTTATGTTTAATTGATGACTTTAAAAAATGTCTCCCAAAATTTAAATTTTAATTATATTCCACTAGGAAATGAGAATATTAGATGATTCATTCAAATTTAAAAATAAAGAAAGATTTATTAAACGTAATTGGTACATTATCCTAATTTAGGATAGACTAAAAGTTGGTAAATATCTTTATTTAAAACCACCAAAAGCAATTGCATTTCTTAACTGTGGTCTTGAGTATTCTTACCAAAAAAAAAAAAAAACAAATGAATATAAGGATGGTAAAAAGCTCAATAATTGCATCGCGAATGCATGTACCCAAAAACAATAAAGAATCTCAATCGTGGGACTTCATCAACCCACAAAATTTGCACTTTTAATGGATGTGCTAACAATAATAGCATAAAATAGAATTTAATTAATCAGTAAGCAGATTAATGAGCATATGGGAATGCCAACAATAATCATCAGAATCCTTAATTCATGTACCATGCTTAACCACGAAATATTGCTCAGTCATGATGTCCACGCTTCAATTCAAAAATTGAATCATTAAAAAAGCTTAGACATATTATTCTCATTTAGCGTAATGATATGATAAACATGCATCGGCATTGCTTTATTAGGAAATGGAAATGTAAGGTTCCCTTAAAATAAAGAGAAAAATTCTGAAATTGAGTCATAATACTCAAATTACAAGATAATAGCTTGTCCAATACCAATAAAATGAATTGCAAATCATATAGTACATTAGCAACACGTGTCAGACCAATTTTATAATTCAAAATAAATTGCAGTTTCAACAAATTATGAGAATAAATATGTAAAATTACTTTAGTTACCCAATTATCGATACACGTTTCCCAATAAATAAAAAATAGTGGAATTAATCCAAGTAAAGAAATTTTATTCCACCATTAGCAACACTTCATGATAATAAAGGTAATTAAATATAATATCAAATCAATAATGAAATAATGATTTGTATCAAGCACAATTTTCAAATCCCCAGAGTGTAACTTATCGAATTGATATTCCAATTTTCTTATTAATGAAAAAACTGAATCAATCAAATAAGAATTATAAAGAAACATTAAAATCCTTATTAATGCGGGCATGCATATCCGAATTCTGATATGCCGAATGATTTCTTTCAAACTCTCAATCAGAATGGGAAATATGCAGGCGCATTATTATCAATAAATGGCAAAATATGCCTCTAATGATTAAAATAATCCAACCATTGGATTCATGAATGGTTAGACACACTTAATTCTCTTGTAATATTTTTGAAGAATTCAGAATTTCGAGAAAATGCAAGATCTCAATTTCAAATCCAGATAAAATTTTATGTAAAGATTAAATACAAATATTTATATCTATACATAATTCTTTTGGATCTCAGATAATTATAGATACATAATTCTTTTGAATCTCAGAAAATTATAGATAGGGTGACTCTGATACCACTTGTAGGAAATAAATTAATAAATCCTAATACTTGAGACCCTATAATAATAAACTAAGATCAAACCGTAAAGCGGAAGCGTACCTGATCCAATGAGTCCTCTAGGCGGAACACGAACACGAACTCGGAATTAGTGGTTTTATGGTCTTCCTTAACTAAGCCTCCTTATTCCTTATGGGGACCGTAGTAATCCCTCCCGATGGGGAGAAGTGAAGATCATGTTTGGCTTAGTATATTGGGGACCATAACCAGGAGCCTTTATATACTACTCCCTCCGTCCCATAATATTTTTCTCACTTTCCTCATTTGTTTGTCCCACAAAACCTTTCACCTCCAAAAAAAGGAAACATCATTTTATCCAACAACATCAAAAGTTACTTTAATTTTAAATTTGCCACTCATTTTTCACACACATATCATTACTTTATACTTTTTTATTACCTAAAAATACTACAATACCCTCCAAAGTCAATAAAGTTGATCAAAAAGTGCAACTTTTCTTAAACAACGTGAAACAGTAAAGGTGAAAAGTTTTCCGGGATGGAGGGAGTACTTGACTAGACCACACATAATCACCTAGTCACGTAGTATTGGGTATCTACTCAATTGACCCATATCAAAATATTATAGTCATGGACTTATCAACTTAATTGGATCACTTAATTAAGTCCATAGAATAATTGAATAGCTAATACAATTGCATAATAATATATTGTTCATAATTAAATTATATTGGAAATTATAAATTTCCTAACATTTCCTTGATTAGATGAGAACCATAATTTTCAACTACTGCTGAAGAGCATGTTTTGATCATTCTCATACGACTGTTGTAGTTCTATTTCGGGCGAGCACTTTCAATTGGTATTGGTAATCATATGCATTAATTTTAACCGATTTCTCTTCAAATATGCAATGACCAATGTGATTGGATTGAGAGCTATATGCAATGGTATATATTTTTTTAATTGATCACAGTAGGTTGGGGTTGGATTATGCTATGTGATTGACACTTACAAGAAAAAAAATTCAATTGTACTTAGGTTTACTCCCTCCATCCCAGGAAATATTGCATCCCTTTCCTGGCACAGAGATTAATAAAGTGGTGACTTTTAGGGGTATTATGGTATTTTTTTAGTAATAAATAAATGATAAAGCATGTTATGTGTGTTAGATAGGGGTGATTTTTTTGTAAATAAAGTGTATGAAGAAGGATGATTGTGTTTGACTTTTTGCTTTTTTAGGAATGTGCAAACTTTTGTGGGACAACCAAAAATGGAAAGTGTGACATCTTTCCTGGGACGGAGGGAGTAAGTTTTTCTTTTTAGATTATAGTTTCTCTCTTTCTCTACTTTCATCCATATAATAGTTTGATATAAGAGATGATGTACTAAAATGGCACGAAAAATCCGAATCGAAGTGGGTTTAATTCTTTGAATTGAAATTAGACCAATTTCACATTTGATTTTTGAAGGATTGGCAGTTCTCTTTCACTCTTCAAATTAGAATTTGAGTTGATATAATGTGCACCGGGTGAACACGTGCATCCATATACATGTATAAATTTTTTAATTTTCAATAAATAGTGTGTACTAGGAGTATATTTTTTAATAATTATATAAATTTTTTTACATTCAATTTTTCATTAAAAATACTAACAAAAAATTCACAAATAAAGTATATAAATTTATATTAATTAGTGTATATATTTATATTCATAAGTGTATAAATTTTTAAAAGTGGATGCACGGTGCATCCAAATTTGCCTTAAGATTTATACAAATGGGAAAAATTTTGGTTTAGATTTAGGGTAATGATATTTTAGTCTTACTTAATTGAGTGAGTTTGGTGTGAATCAAGCTCACACGTAAAACTTATTTTTGAAAAAATTACTTTTTTGGAGTAGTATATAAAAAACACAAGCATTTGAGTAAATCGGATTTTCGGTGTAAACTCTGTGGTCCGCCCTTCTAATCCTATATACCCTATGTATTACTAGGGTGTTTAAATTAAGGGAGACCATAGTGTTTACAAGAGTTTATGATGTAAACTCGATTTATAAGAAACTAACTCTATAACAAAATTACTCTTTAAAGAGTAATAGTTCATCTCTCTAAAAAGTAAATTGTCATGTATTAAAGAGTAATCGATAAATTATGATCTATAAAATTTGAAGAGTAATTTTTCATGTACGAGGCTAAAAGTTGAAAATGTAAACCCAATTTACAAAATGTTTCATACTTAATTTAAAATGTTTCATACTTAATTTACTAACGGTGCACATGAATCCCACCTGTTTATCTACCTTATTTGTTAACGGAAAAGTAACAAAAATTCTTAAGGAATCACACGGTGTGAAAGAGGACTTATTTGAAATTATTCAATTCCTACCGAGCAAAAATGAAATTTCCCAAAAGATAAATGGCGGTGCATTTTGATTTGATTAAGTTGAAAAAATAAAGAAAAGGAGTGGCTATTCGCACCCCAAAATTATTAAATGTACTCTGAAAAATATATAAATTTAAAATTTATTAATTAATATTACAAAGATACCCTTATTTTTACACTAACAATATTCGTTGATTCCACTTTTGAACTTTCATCCTCTCTCGTCATTGCAACCTAGCCATAAATAAAATGGGTCAAAACGGTTCAATCCACCGCCGGCTCGCGAATCATTTCTCCGCCGACGTACCGAACTACACCTTGCGCCATCGTGGATCCACCACCACCTCTCCGAGAAATGTCTTCGCAACGTCCAAGCTCGAAAAATACATAGGTTCTAGAAAGATCTTGCTCAACAAGTCGCTGGATTCCATGTTTGCATTCGCCTCTAAGCTCCCCAAAACTACTGTCAACAGCTGCTTGTAACTGAAGTAAAACCTCTTCACCGCCACCTCAACCACCTACATCGCCTGAAGAAGGTGGATTTTAGCAAACTCCTCCTTCCTCCGGTACAGTCTCATGGTGGCGTCCTGTATCCAAGCCCATAGGCCCTTCGGTGGGGTCCACCTCCACTTCGAAAACCACCAGAATCTTGTGTGTCAGATCCTTGGACGATTTGGTGATCTCGATGAGTTGGCGCGATCGGAAACAGAAGAGCTCCGATCTGGAATCCGCTTTGATCATCAATTGATTCTTCTGTTGGGTTCGTTATAGCGATTCGGGTGAACGCAACGGAATTTAAAAATTTCCAAAATAATAAATCATATTTATTAAATACATAAAATGTTTCACCCCGAATGCTCGGAAACGATTATCAGATCCGGTGTTAAAATATGTTGAAAGAAATCTACCGTAAATATTATTCTTACCCTCGTAGACTTTCTTCCTGTTGATGCAAGGAGTGAGAAAATCGATTCCCGGATTGTGGCTAAACCTCCGTATTTCTCACTGAGGGATCCAAGTGTATCCCCTCTAAAGAAAATCCACCGATTGGATTAACGACATAGAATTTACACTTCGCTAGTAGTGTAAATCTGTTGGAATCAATGTTGTCCCTAATATCAACTTGTGATAATAAGAACTGGAGCGGGTTGAAGAAAAGTAATCAATTTACTGTCTCCAACAATTAAAAGAAATTAAAAAATAGAAAAACTACGGCTTTTGAAAAAAGAGAACTCAAAAGAGAAGAAGTTCTTCTCTGCATAAATCGATAAACCTCAATTTCATTAAGATAACATAATCTTAATATTTAATCTTATATTAACTAACTCATCTTATCTCTCTTTTCACGCAGGGAGTGGGAAGACCAACTCTTCACACGTTCTGTTCCGGTATTAAAGAAAACCTACGGGCTTCTTCATAAAGTCCATTGTTTATAATTGGGCTTAATAAATCCAATTTAAAACTGACCCAATTAATCAATCCAATTGATTTATTTCTTTTATCTTTATTAATCAAATTAATTCTTATTGTAATTAAATAATCAAATTATTCAACTATAATACATAGTTAACAATTTAACCATTGTACCAATTGACAAAAGTCATTCATCCAAATTAAGATGTGATCCTTTAGGTTCACTACTAACTCTAGCAGTAGGCTTACAACACTTTGTAAGTTGTAATAAAAATTATTATATTAATTAATTCAATTAATTAATTCACTTGAAATTAACTAATTAATTTCAAGAACCTACTAATCACGGTAACACCTAGAAAGATGCGTGATCATCTAGTGTTAGGTGAAATAGCGAGTAAACCTGCAAATTAATGAGTGACATATACGTACGATCCTTCTAACAATTAATCTCCCGATTGAGTCTAGAATACGATCCTTCTAATACATGTTACAATGATTCATTATGAATCTCTTATTCTTGTTGCCTTGGCCAAGGTCTTTGAATCATTAACAATGAAATACGCTGGAGATTCTCTTATCTCTTAGACAAGTGTCAGATTCTATCCTAGTCACACACAAGTCTCCATGTACATCAATATAATTCCCAACATACCCCCTTTATGATTGCTAAACAATCAGAAGATAAATCTAAGTATTACAAGATGTACACAAGACAACCGTGGTGCTTCAAGTCTAAGGACTAATCGTGTACTATCGTAGTTAGAAAATTCTCATTTCGACACATCCAATAAGAATTTCCTGAGGATCATGTTCGATAAACTCATTCTCTAATAAGTATCCACATATATGAATTTGTGTTACAACACTAATATTTATGGAATGCAATATTCCCATTCCACGAGCATTCATCATATGTACGAGTTTAATGAGTTATTCTTTGTCCCGTTTAGAAAAACTCTCGACTCAAAACAAAGTTTAAGACCAAAGCTCTCTATGTATAATTCCATGATCATCATCATATGCGTGACCATATATTTCAGCTTAAATTGATCTAGGGACTTTATCTAATAAGCAAATGTATAATTCACTATATAGATAAATTAAACAGCCTATAATAATATAATTTTCAATGAGATTGTTTATATTCATAATATAAAGAGTACAATCCAATCTAATTGGTGCGTTGGGCACACTACTATAACAATCTCCCACTTGCCCTAGCTCCAATTGCCCATATATTTAAGTCTCATCTTCTCAAGATGTTTTTAAAATACCTTTTGAGCTAAAGGCTTAGTCAGCGGTCTACCACATTTTCTACTGAAGCAACTCGATTAATAACGACATCGCCACTTTTATGATTTTTCTTATCAAGTTTTATCTTCTCAAGATATACTTGGACCTTTGATGAGATCTTGGCTCTCTTCTTATCAACAATAGATGGAATAATACCTAACCCTTGGATAAAGTTCTTGATCCAAACACCTTCCTTCGCTGCATCTGATGTAGCTATGTATTCAGTTTAAGTGGTGGATTTTTCAGTAGTTTCTTGTTTGGAACTCTTCCAACTTACTGCACCACCATTTAAAGTGAATATATAACCTGACATTGACTTAGAGTTATCCACATCGGACTGAAAACTAGAATAAGTATATCCTTTTAGTTTCAGCTCTCCAGGCCGTATATCAAAAAGATATCCTTAGTCCTTTTCAAGTACTTAAGGATCATCTTGACGACCTTCCAGTGTTCTTCACCTGGATTTGACTTATATCTGCTCGTGACACTCAGAGCTTGCGCAACATCAGGTCTTGTACACAGCATTGCATAAATTATGCTTCCAATCGCTGAATCATAAGGCACGCGAGTCATTCTTTCTCTTTCTTCAGACGTCTTAGGAGACATTGCTTTAGAAAGTGAAACCCCGTGACTCATTGGCAAGAATCCTCGTTTGAATTCTTCCATACTAAATCCTTTTAGTATCTTATCTATGCACATGGATTGGGATAGTCCGATCATCCTTTTAGATCTATCTCTATAGATCCTTATTCCTAGAATAAAGGATATTTCTCCCAACGAAGAACTGTTTAGACAACCAAATTCTTGTTGACTGCAACATCCATTTATAGTTTCCAATAAGTAGGACGTCATCAACATAGAGCATAATTAAAGTAACTGCAATCCCACTAACTTTCTTGTACACATGGTTTATTCGGATTCTTTTGAAAATCAAACAATTTGATTATTTCATTGAATCGAATGTTCAAACTCCTCGAAGTTTGTTTAAGCTTATAAATAGTCTTTGGAGTTTGCAAACTTTTTTGCTCACTCCCACTAGGTATTAAGCCTTCTTACTTCTTTGAGTCAATGTCTAACATTGTCTCTCCATATCTTCTTGGATCACTATCCTAGAGGAGTTCTTTTATCTTTGTCTCCAATAACAAAGTATACCTTCTATGTAATTTAGGCATCCTTTTGGATTTTTTAAGAAGTTGTGTATCAGATGCTCCAGAGTCTACTGGTTGTTCACTCACTGCATTTTAGAGGTTTGTTGTTTCTTAAACCTTTAAAACTTTGAGTTTCTATTTCTATCAGATAGAAATGTTATACATAAGTATTCGTCTCCTCGATCTAATCGAAGTATCTCTATACTTAAACCAGTTGGCCTTTCTACTTTGGTTTTGAATTCTTTGAACTCTTCAAAAGGATCAAATTTGTACCTTAATAGGTACACTTAACCATACCTGGAGAAGCCATCGACAAAGGTTAAGAAGTAGCAATAGTTCTCACAAGCATTAACGTTTAATGGCTCATATACATCCATAAGAATTTATTCTAATAAATGTATAGCTTGCTCCACTTGTCCAACAAATGAAGATTTGGTCCAGTTTCCTTTAAGGTAGGACTAACAGTTGGTAGTTCTTGCTTGTCCACTAGGTCAAGCAAATGTGCCAACTCGCTTATCCTCTTCTTAGAATTATGACCTAATCTTGCAGGCAATAATGTGATGGAACTATAGTTATCCAATTTTCTTTTATTTTGTTGAAGATTAAGAATGAAATCTTGGGGACTCAAGGTATATAAACCATCTATCAATATGCAAGTAGTGATTAAAGAATAACATTTAGAAATGGAACAACTTCCACATTCAAATTCAAAGCAATAACTTTCTCCTTCCAAAACTGGAATAGAGATAATGTTCTAAATAATCTCCGGAACATAAAGACAATTGTTCAAAACCAAAACTAAATTATTATTTAAAACTAGATTTATAGTTCCTACAGCTAATGCAGCAACCTTTGCTTCATTCCCCAGCTTTAGGATCATTTCTGTTCTCTTTAGCTCTCTACTTCTTGCCCATCATCTACAATTCATTGCAAATGTGTTAGGTGCAACCGGTATCTAATACCCAAGAAATATCGTTAGCAAATAAGTTAACTTCAACATAATAAATACCTGAACTATTCAGGATCATCGAGTGTTTAGTTTGATTGCAGTGGTGACACTTATCATTGGCCTGAGAATTTTTTTTTCTTATTAGCACCTCCATGTGCTTTTAGTTTGTTGGGTTTGTCGGAATTTTTTTCCTTTCCCTTCCTTTTCTTTAGCTTTACAACCTTTGATCCAAAAGTGGACCCAACAAACATGACTGGTTTATCCCTTTGAATGCTAGATTCAACCGTCTTTAGCATGTTAACAGTTTCAGTGAGACTCTTCACCGTGTAATTCATGTTATAGTTGATAACAAAATTATCATATGAAGGAGGAAGAGACTGCAGCAACAGGTCAGTGCAAAGTTCAAGTGGAATCTGAACATTCAAAGACGCAAGCCTTTCCGTTAAGGCTATCATCTTCAATCCATATTCTTGGACAGAAGATCCCTCAGCCAGCTTACTATGGAAGAGCTCTTTAGATATCTCATATCTTTGCTGCCTGCTATCTACGCCAAACAAGCTTTTAAGGCATTGAAGGATTGCATATGTAGAGGTTTCGTCCTCATTTAGCCTTTTGAGCTCATTTGACATAGATGCTAACATGTACCATCGAGCCAACTGATCATCCTCTTGATGACGTTTGTACTTCTCAAGTACTTCATTTGAAGCATTAGTAGTTGGTGCTTCTGGGAATTTGGTGTTAAGAACATATTCTAATTTTCTGATTTTAGAAAAATTCTGAAACTTCTCAGCTAATCATAAAAGTTTGGGCCAGTTAATATGTTTTGCTCAATCAAAGTAATAGCGAAAAGTATTGTCATTTCAGTAGATGAATCTATAAAATAATAGAGTAGAAAAATAAGAAAACTATGAAAATTTATATTCATTTAATATAAGGTCTTTAATATTAAATGTCTCCCACTATTTTATTCAAATTTCATAATCCCAATGAAAATTAGAAAATCATAATTTTCTAGTAGGCTTGAGGCCCAAATAGAATTCATCACACCCTAATTTTTTGAGCCCATGAAAAATTCTCTTCGGTAGTATAACATTTTACAATTGTATCACTATACAATCCTCAATTTGTTTTACCTCACCTTTCACGCATACCTCAATTTTATGAGCCCATACGTTACTTAGTATCAAACAATATCTATCAAACCTTCATGCAATTAAAACATCAAAACACCCCATGACTCATGGCCGATGCAGTGATACATTTAATTCATGAGCATTATTATGACAGATAAAGAACACAACTTTCTTCCACAAACCCACCCCACGACTCATGGCCAGTGGTTAAACATAGTAGCATCATCATATCTTTAACTTTAGATAGTAGGCATGGATTCATAGGTCATACCCAACTCATCCATATTTGTTTGAATAAAATATTTGAAAAATTTTGTGAAAGTTTCAAAAACTTAGGGATTATTTTTATTTCCAAGACCTCATCAACTTATTAAGATAAATTTTTAATGTTAACCATCAAATGAGTGCATTAAATAAATTCTAGCATGCATATATCCTATACATACATAAAGCGGTGAGATGATCAAAGCCAACCTATGCGACTCGTTTGAGCCAAAACGAGTCTATGGTCAATCTAAGGGACGATGAGAACTTTTGCATCATAATGTAAAACCCATACACTTATGGGCCTTGAGCATCTATTCTATTACATTTAATTACCCATCAACAATTGTGTCTTTTTTTGGGCTTCCTTCAAGTCCTCCAATTTACAATGAATAAAATTAAATCCTCACGGACTATTCTACTCTCATTGCATAAATTTAAAGAACTTACAAATGTAAATAAAAGAGGCTCGCAGTCCCCATAAAACCCAAATAAATTAAAATCATCACATAAAGTCCAATGCTCATTATCATCCCTAAATAAATAAATATGCAATTAACATATTAAATTTATTTATATCCATTCCCAATGAATAATTCCATAACAAAATATGAGAATAACAATTATTCTTATTTCTCATTTTAAAATAATACGAGAACTATGACTAACAATTAGTCAATATTGCAAAACTAAATTTTATAATTGACTTTAAGAATTTTGTTGGCCTTAATTAATTAAGAAATAATTTCTAGATTATTAAAACAAAATCAATTCAATGATAGCTAATTATTTTCTCTTAGAAATATTTTTCTAGAAACCCATTTCTAGAAATCTATTATTGATTCATGTAATCAATTATTTTATAGAAATTGGTTTACAAACATTTTTCTAGAAACCCATTTCTATAAATATTTTTCTAGAAACCCATTTCTAGAAACCTTTTATTGATTCATGTAATCAATTCTTTTATAGAAATTGATATATAAATCATTCCATAAAGTTGGTGGCAACCATCTAGATCAAACCAATAACCCATTTCTATAAATAGCCATCAAATATCATTGTTGATCATAAACATCTAATTCTTTTATCAAATTAAATATTAAATATTGATAACAAATTATTAATAATAATTATTATATTGGACAATGATATTTCAAAAAACAATTTCTCGTTAAACACAACGTATTACTTAAACTTCATTCCAAATGAATATTTTGAATAAAAAATATAAATAACTTTTATTTAATTTTTCATATTCACACTTGAAACCAATAGAGTCATAAACTAACATTTAGCTAATTTCATTAAAATCACCGAATATAAAAATTTTAACTGTATAATTAGTAGTTTAAGAACAATTCTCATCCTACTACAACAGTTGAAATTTTAGACTAATTAATTTCATTAATTGATTAATTAATTAAGATATGCTTTTCTGAATCAATCAGAATAAATCTTAATTATATTCACAAACTGATACGGTAATCAACCACTTCACAGTTCAAATCAACTTATTCTTCAAAACCCATTTTGAAAACACAATGATGAAATTAATGACTGTCGAGAAACTTTTTTCTCGTTGTTTCAAGCTTTTTTATTTAACCATTAAATAATACTAAAATAATTTTAGTACAGCACATATTTTAACACCATGAACCTAGGCTCTGATACCACTGTTGGGTTCGTTATAGCGATCCGGGTGAACGCAGTGGAATTTAAAAATTTTCAAAATAATAAATCATATTTATTAAATACAAAAAAGGTTTCACCCCGGATGCTCAGAAATGATTATCGGATCCGGTGTTAAAATATGTTGAAAGAAATCTACCGTAAGATTATTCTTACCCTCGTAGACTTTCTTCCAGTTGATGCAAGGAGTGAGTGAATCGATTCCCGAATTATGGCTAAACCTCCGTATTTCTCACTGAGGGATCCAAGTGTATCCCCTATAAAGAAAATCCACCGATTGGATTAACGACACAGAATTTCACTTCGCTAGTAGCGTAAATCTGTTTGAATCAATGTTGTCCCTATTATCAACTTGTGATAATAGAAACAGGAGGTAACTTAATCTTAAAATTTAATCTTGTATTAACTAACTCATCTTATCTCTCTTTTCACGCAGGGAGTGGGAAGACCAATTCTTCACACGTTCTGTTCTGGTATTAAAGAAAACCTATGGGCTTCTTCATAAAGTCCATTGTTTATAATTGGGCTTAATAAATCCAATTCAAAACTGACCCAATTAATCAATCCAATTGATTTATTTCTTTTACCTTTATTAATCAAATTAATTCTTATTGTAATTAAATAATCAAATTATTCAATTATAATACATAGTTAACAATTTAACCATTGCACCAATTGACAAAAGTCGTTCATCCAAATTAAGGTGTGATCCTTTAGGTTCACTACTAATTCTAGCAGTAGGCTTACAACACTTTGTAACTTGTAATAATAATTATTATATTAATTAATCCAATTAATTAACTCACTTGAAATTAACTAATTAATTTCAAGAACCTATTAATCACGGTAACACTTAGAAAGTAGCGTGATCGTCTAGTGTTAGGTGAAATAGCGAGTAAACCTGCAAATTAACGAGTGACATACACGTACGGTCCTTCTAACAATTAATCTCCCAATTGAGTCAAGAATATGAATGTTAGTTGAAACTCTACTAACTCAATAACTGTGTTTCTATTTCATGTTACATTGATTCATTGTGAATCTTTATTCTTGTTTCCTTGGCCAAGGTCTTTGAATCATTAACAATGAAATACACATGAGATTCTCTTGTCTCTTAGACAAGTGTCAGATTCTATCTTAGCCACACACAAGTCTCCATGTATATCAATATAATACCCAACATACCCCTTTATGATTGCTAAATAATCAGAATATAAATCTAAGTATTACAAGATGTACACAAGACAACCATGGTGCTTCAAGTCTAAGGACTAATCGTATACTATCGTAATTAGAAAATTCTTATTTCGACACATCCAATAGGAATTTTCTGCGGATCATATTCGATAAACTCATTCTCTAATAAGTATCCACATATATGAATTTGTGTCACAATACTAAAATTGATGGAATGCAATATTCCCGTCCCACGAGCATTCATCATATGTACGAGTCTTTACCGAGTTATTCTTTGTCCCGTTTAGAAAACTCTCAACTTGAAACAAAATTTAAGACCAAAGCTCTCTATGTATAATTCCATGATCACCATCATATACGTGACCATATATTTCAGCTTAAATTAATCTAGGGATTTTATCTAATAAGCAAATGTATAATTTACTATATAGATAAATTAAAAAACCTATAATAATATAATTTTCAATGAGATTGTTTATATTCATAATATAAAGAGTACAATCCAATCTAATTAGTACGTTGGGCACACTACTCTAACATCTTCAGGCATAGGAAATCATTGGGATCCATTAACAAATGCAGATATTTGATTCGATTGATAATCATCCATACTTTCTTGAGAATCTAGATGTCGCTCGCAGCTTTCTCGTTCGTCGCCAAAAAAATCGTTAATGTGATGGCTCAAATTACTATCATCTATACTATTGTAAAGCTGCCTGTAACCATTACGATCCTACCATTTCTGTATTTGAGCTCTGATAATATTTGATATTCAAGAGTCAGATATTTGAAAACGTGAAGACCCAGTTTCAGATCTAAAAATGTGATAAAAACAAACAAATCATTGTTTATGGAGTAGTATTGGAGAGAAAATCTTACTCAATTCACAATGGTCCAATAAAATTAAGCATAAAACCGAATAAAATTGTGAAGTTTTAAATTTGGGAACAAATATTACTGTCATAAGAGAGAGAGGATGATAGATTCAATCGGGTTCTGAGAGAGAGTGAGGTGGATGTTTTAATAGGTTATTACCGTATACATTTGTATAAGGGTACAATTGTCATAATAATAAAGAAATTCAAAATTTAAACATTATCAAGGTGTAT
Organism: Pogostemon cablin; assembly: GCA_023678885.1. Lineage (NCBI taxonomy): Eukaryota > Viridiplantae > Streptophyta > Magnoliopsida > Lamiales > Lamiaceae > Pogostemon > Pogostemon cablin. The sequence goes on along the minus strand of CM042989.1, from coordinate 21,784,645 downwards.
TTAGCAATTTCAGGGGTGCGAATATCCATCCCCTAAAGAAAATGAGTGAGTCTTTTGTGTGCCCGGGTACACAGATTTATATCCGTGCCCCTTTACAATTTCTATGCCCCTTTTACAATTTAAACTCCCTAGCAATACATATGTTTAAATAGAATAGGAATGGAAAGGGTTGTGTTCACATGGGGATACGGACCATGTCCCCATGTCCCCGGGGTGCAGGAGCTTTTGCCAAAGAAAATAGTGTTTCTTTTGCTAACTAAAATTAAAATAAAAAAATCAAGTATGTGGATGCAGTTAAACATAGAACGTGCACTTTTTTTTCTAAAACGATAATTTTATATATAAATAAACTCAGAGATAAAAATTACAACGTGGCTAACTAGCCAATGAGCACCATTAATAACGAGTCGACTGCATCCTACCATTCCTCGAGGGAAATAGAAAAATCCCACCATATTTAAGGGGACAACTCACACAAAAATACTAAAATACCTCACAATGAGGACTAAATACTCCTACAAGAGGAGACTGCGTACACTCCCGAAGGGAGACTGAGACACAAAGAAAAAAAAGAACATCAAGAGTCACTAAAAATCTGCGTAATTCCAACTGTTGCAAAATGCAACCTCTAAGAAGACAGATCCAAAGAGAGTCCGATGAAATACAGAAGGAGAAAAAGGAAAACAAAAACGAAACTAAAACTAAAGCATGAGCCTCCTCTCTTGCACGCACCACCATCGAACCATCATCGCCTCGTCACCTGCATTATGTCGCCACCATCACCCAACCTTCACCACATCCACCTTGACACTAAAAGAAACCCAGATCTGACCCGATCTACAAGTATTGAAAAGAAAACCACAAGAAACGGGAAAGTTGGGCAAGAGGAGAAAGGTAAAAACAAATCAAAGAATGAGAGTGTAGGGTCTCCATCGATGAGTGGCGGCAGAAGCAGAATGGAGGGATATGATAGGATTGGGTGGGGAAGAGAGGGGGAAGAGAGGAAGAAGTGCGTCGGCGGCTAGGGCAAAGTAAGCGAAGAGAGAAGAAATTTTTGGGGGAGGGAAAATGTAACATAAACCCTGTACTCGTATAGTCTATTTAAGTTTTTAAATCATAAATTTAGATTTTTTAAACTTCTGATGAGCAAATGACACCCAATTTTATGCACTTTAGGTATAGGTAAAAGTAATTAATTTTAAATATTTGTGGTTTATTAAAGATAAATAATTTTCAGAAAAGGAGGGAGTATATCAATTTTTTCATTATTAAAGTATTAGTACTGTATTTCTATTTAAAATATTTATACAATTTTATAATTGCTTTACGAACTATTTACAAAATAATTTTATCAGACTATTATAATTTTTATTGATCTCATATCACTCTTTGTTAAAAAAAACTTTTTAATTTGAAATAATTTTATTGGTAGATTATTACTTTTTCATGATTATACTTCATTTAAGATTAGAAATTATATCACTTTTAATTTGTCTATGTACGGTTCATAAAATAATTTCATTACATTATTATCACTTTTTATTCATCAAGTATAATTTTTTATTAAAAATATTTTTATATTTTTTTCAATTCTATAAATTGTTTATAAGATAATTTTTGATTAAATGAATATCAGTTTTCCTTGATCAACAATATTTTTATTAAAAATATTATATTTTTTTTATCAATTCTACGAATTATCCAGGACATAGTTTAACGGGATGATCATCACTTTTCCTTAGATTACTTTTTTTTAATATATAACTTTTTATCTATATTACGAGTTATTTATAAAATAACTTTATTGGATGAGTATCATTTTTATTAAAAATATTACTATAAAAAAGTTAAAATTAAATTTAAAATAAAAGTGTTTAGAAGCGAAAAAATAATGAGATACTCTCTTGAGAGACGGATATATATATATATATATATATATATATATATATATATATATATATATATATATATATATATATATATATATATATATATATATATATATATATATATATATATATATATAAGATGGATTGTGAGACCGTAGATCCATTGTTAAAGTATAGTTCTACGTTATATAGGGAAATTATGCTTATTAATTGTTAAAGTATGTTTGTAGTTAATTTATAACACTATATTTTACATACTTTAATTCATTATTCATACTATAAAAAAATATACTTTAATTATAAATTAACATACTTTATTTATATAATAAACAATCTTTAACAACGAGTCGATTCATCTCATATAATTATTGTTTCACAAAATAAAAAATCAAAATGTGAAGTTTAAATTAAAAAGATAAAGTAAAATAAAAAGAGTTTTATCGATCCTGAATAATGGATAAACTGGGTGAAATAAACAACTGAAAGAGTTGCATATATGTATAGTTTCTTAGTACTTTATTTATCTACTAGTATAGTATTCGTGTGAGGTAACAAAATTTTTATTTAAATTTATTAAATATTTTATTTAATAAATGTAATGTATTAATATTTTAAGACAACTTATTTCGTGCATACGGATGCACGGGCACTCACTTTAAAAATCTATATATTAATGAATGAAAATGTATACATACATTAATTAATAAACAAAAAGTTATACACTTTATTAGTAAATTTTCTGTTAACTTTTTTTAATGTATACATATATTTTTTAATAGTTGTATACTCTCTCCGTCCCCCAAAGTATTTCATACTTTCCTTTTTTATTCGTCACTCAAAGTATTTCACACTTCACTTTTACTAAAATTGATAAAAAATAAATTATTATAATATTCACTTTTTATACACATCTCAATATATTACTCACTTTTTCACATCTTCCAACAACTTTACATACTTTTTTTATTAAATTAACTAAAATATATATTCTCTCTCTTACTTTATACATTAAAAAATAAAATTTTCTTAATCTCCACTCACACCAATACGTGAAATACTTTACTGGACGGAGAGAGTAGTCTTTTTACGTTCAAATTTTTATCAAAAAATTAATTACAGAAAATTCGCTAACAAAATATATATTCCCTCCAGTGTTAAGATTTACGTTTTCATTTTGGGTTGTCTCAACTTAATGTTTACATTTTTTTTGTCATGTTGGGCCACACAAAATAATTAATTATTTCATATAGGGCCCACACACAATACTAATACGACTACCCACTTTACATTAAATATTATTTCTCTCACCCCACTATACATTAAAATATTATATCTCTTAATCTCGATGTAAAAATAAACGTCAACGTTAACGTGGGATGGAGAGAGTATATTTTTATTTATTGGTGTAGTATGTTTTATTTATAATTGTAAAAGTGAAGCATAGTGCACCAGATAATTTGCCAAAAATAAATTACTAATTTTTATTTTCTCAAAACTCCAAATTTACAATAGCAATGAATTTCGTTAAATAAATAAAGGCACTTTGATTTAGCAAATTGGATCACATATTCCACAATAGCATTTCATCTCCTATTCCACAAATTAAATGCTTGTCACGTATCATAATCAATGCTCAAATTTCAACACATGCCATTTGTAGGGTATAGACTTTTTATATTGTGAAATACCAATGAAACGCCTAGAATAGAAAATTCAACTTGCTTTTTCTAGGATGGATTATGAATTCTAGATATTTCGTGAGACGAATCCTCTTCATTCATTTTTAAAAAATAATAATGATAATGAATTAAGCCTCAGTTTTTTTAACATGCTAATGAAAAAAATAAAGGTTCAAGTTAATTAACATTTTTACTGTTATTCTTTTGGGGTAAATGCAGAATTGGTCCCGTTGAAGAAGGTCACTTGCAGAAATGGTCTCGTAGCTTGCAATTTTGGTCCCGTTGAAGCTTTTCTTAAAAAATTCCGTTAAATTAACAAATATTCTGGTCTGTTAGCGGGATCAAAAATATAAATTTGCAATACTGACCTCAAATTATACAAAATTAGTCCCAAGACAAAATTTATATTATACCTAACTTCTGCCAGATTTATCTCTACTTTCCGCGTTTTCAAAATGGTATCAGAGCCCTAGGTTTATGTATTTATGAATGAAAAATTTATTATAAACTTATATCACTTAACGAGAGGAGAGTTTCAAAGATATATTGATCTGAACGAAAGTTTGACATCCAAGAGTAACAGGACTATTAGCCCTATTCAAAGCTGGAGCAACAAGGATTTCTGGCCTATTGGATATGATGAAACAAGTAGCTCTATACAACAATATTATAATGTGTTGTATAGACAATATGCAGAAAAAGAATACGAGTACGCCGAGCAATTCTGGGATAGTCTCGATCAAAAGTGGAAACTGGCGGATGCCCGTGCTAATCACACCAAAGAGAAACATCTTGAGGAAGGCCGCTAGATGGAGATAAGATACTCAAAAGAAGTATCAAGACATATAGTGAAACTCCGAAGTTTCACCGAGATACATGGATGTTTCCCCAAACACGAACAATAGAGAAAATGACCAAACCAAGGTCCAAGAGAGATCTGCAAGCCCTATCACTTTTCATGGTGGTCAAGATGACGGAGTGGAAAGAGATCGAAGCAGATAACTTTAAGATGAACCAAGATCTTAGAGAGTTACAGAACACGGTGAAATTCTTTGAAGAATATTGCCAAAACATGTCCAAGACAATATTTGAGATTAGCCTCAAGATGGATAAGGTGGAGACGTTGCAGAACAAACAACTAGACCACATCAAGAAGCTGATAAAGCAAGTAGAGTTCATAGAAACCATGGTGACGGGTAGAAGGCCAGGAGGAAGGTTACCACTAAACTTCGGAATAGAACTCCTTTTACACTAAAAGGGAAAGACGACGGAGGTCTCAAGGCCAAAGACGAAGAGTGAGAAGATGATCGTTATCCTTTGAGGAGAATCCACATCCCCGGATGGAAAGAGTGAATCTTGAAGATCTACAAGAACTTGATGAGAGTTTCTCAACACACAAAATTATCCCCAAGTATGAAGGATATTGATTGTAGTTTCGATAGGCGACCAAGTGATTATCGAACCCAAGGAATGAATTATTATCAACTTAATTATATTCTAATTAACTAAGACTATGTTGGCAAATTTGGTTTGAAAAAGTTGCGAAACTAAATAGCAAATAATTTAAATAGCAAATTAAATAAACAAGCAATAGAGAAAATACGGTGGTGATCAAGTAAGAAATTAGGTAGTTATTCGGTTCATCCTGTTTTACTTATTAATTTCCTTTCCATGTGTTATTGTCCGACTCTACCTTGTGGTTTATGGACGCATCACTAAACCATGCAAGTTCACCCTATAGACACAAGTAAACATGCGTATGACACGTGTGAATATCCTCGAAGCAATAGATATAATTCACCCCCCTTTCTAGGTACTATCAGTATCAATTATTTCCCGTGCACTTAGTATTCTAACCCAATATGATCTCCTTTTATAGGTACTATGACGTTATACTCTTTATCGTACTTATTAACCCGAAAAAGATTCAATTAACAAGTATCTATATAAGATAGTTCTAATAAGACTTTGGAATCCCTTCACTTAAAATTATAACATATAATCCTGCTCAGCAGTGAACGCAAAATCAATAACCAAACCGTGCCTGGTCGAGCAAGACCTTCAACTCGAGCAATGGTCGAGCACGTTCACTATAAGATTTTGCACATTCCATTCGACTTTACTCATCTGCTCGACTACGATGATTCTGGTCGAGCAACATCTCAAAGTTGAGCAAGCTCTCTGGACGAATCTGCGTATTCTGCTCGACTTGGCCACCTTGTTCAACCAAAGTGATGCTGGTCGAATATGGTCTTGAGGTCGAACGGCCTTCAAAAACTGCTTTAAAAACTGTGTCTTCCAATTCTGAGCTTTTAAGACCTGTTTTCCTGTACAAATATGCTCAAAAAGCCCTTGTACCCTCTGATTTGCGCCTTGTTCATAAACATACAAATTCATCTTAATAAAAGACTCAATCGTACTCAATTTCCACACACATCAGAGCCCAAAATATGTGAATTTAAACTTTTATCGAACCTCCAAATTTATATGTTGCTCGTCCCGAGGCAACAAAAATTAAAACAAATTCAGAGAGTGTAATCACGAGATCAAGCACAACCTATCCTAACACATGTAATTATATCAACTCAAAATATGCAATCCATCATACCTTTCATTCACGCAGAAACATCAATCAATCACAATACTTCTACGAGCACTAAGTCATCTAGCTCATGGGAAAGTGTTTACTCTCTTTCTCAAGTGTAAAAGATGTACACTTTATGGTTAGTATCGACACTCAATTTCAATTCATATACTCGCGTGACCATAAGATTGACAAGGTCTCAAAAATCCATCTATAACTATTTCAATACTAGGATCACAAAGGACTTGCATTTAGGATGTAACGTTGGCTCTTTGGTAAAGGTAGGAGAATTTAGATATGTAATTAAATTACTAGTAAAGAAGTATCTTGGAGAATTGCTTTTCAACAACTTCCTTTTTCTCTCCTTCGTCCTTCTTATGATCACCTCAATATACGCACTCCCATATTTACTTGGATCGACATCTCTTCTTCGCAGTAGAATACTAATTTCGGTGTTATTCAAGTATAAGGGTATCAGTTTCGGGCACTACCCTTTCTAGCATTAGGGATACCGATTTCAGGCATTATTCCTTGCAAGATTTAACCACTTGTCTCTTGATTATTATTACATCAAATTCCTCCTTCCTATTTCTCCTCAAAGCTTCATATAACATTCATTTACCTCCACTCTTTACTAGTAATAGATGTTCAAGGCTCAAAAGGTAATTATCTATTTATCAAAGGATTGCTAAAGAAAAAGTTTAAAGGATCAAAAGGGCTTCTAATGATAATCATATAATAAGGTAGGATAAATTTGGCTAAGTGACTTAATCAACAACAATGGCCTAAGATCATTTCCTAGTATCTATCAATTATAGATTTCAAACAAGACTCCAAGTCAAGTTCTAGAATACGAGTATACGAACGACTCTCAAGAATAAACTATCATACTTATAACACGATCAAAAAGCTCAAATCCTCATATGGATAATAGAATCCTAAGCACTCTTCAAAGCATGCACTCAATATCAATTTCCTATGAACTAAAAGTAAAAATAGAACATGGTAGTCATCAACAAATCAACATGCATCAAAATAAGGCACATGCATAACATGTACAATCCTTATCACTAAACAATCTAAAGTAAATCCATGTAAATAATCTTCCAACAATCAATCAATCATCATCAATATCAAATACATGCCACCCACACATGAATCAAACACTACACCCACAGCAATCAAGTATCCACCTATAAAGTGTAAAAGAGAATGGGGATGAGAAGAATCATAAAAAGATAAAGACCTGGCAACTCTACTCCTCCGGAGTATCATCATCCTCATCATCCTCATCTCCACTCATCTCTTCACACCATTGATCATACACTCTATGGAGATCACTGATATTCCTATCCATCAAGCGCCCATGGTCATACATTTGCCTCAACCGACCATCCATGGCATCATAACGCGCATTGAGTGCGACATAGTTCGTATTCGCAAGTGCCAACTATCTATTTGTTTCTTGTTGGTTCGCATTCAGCGTGGCGAAATGCTCATACATCAATCGGAACTGCTCTGGATAAAACAGATCCTGGGCTACCTAAAATCCTATTGCTGCTGCGGCTGGGCGGTGGCTCAAAAAATTCCTGCTCCTGTGGCTGCTGAGGAGGAATACCCATCTCCGGATATACAAGCTGGAGGCGACTGCGGCTCTTCCTCTTCAAAGTCAGCCGGATATCCTATCAGATCCATGTCCTCATCTAGGACGATCCCATACGCCCGCATATTGATGAGTGATATTTTCATCTAGATTTTAATATCTTTTTAGGTCAATTTTCATGTTATTTTATCCATATTTATATGTATTTTGGTGGTGTTATGTGTTTTTATGAAATTGTGTGTGAATGAACTTAATCATATATAAAACAGGTGAAAATGGAGCAAAAACGAAGATGGAAGATAAAACAAGGAAGAAGAAATAGGGCAGCAGCAACACGACCGCCCGTGTAGGGTGCACGAGCCGTGTTGCAGCATACGCCCCGTGTCACCAACACGGGTATGTAAGGAGGAGCCATGTAGCAGCATCAATTCATTCAACACAGCCACCCATTGCACGTGCGTCAGCATACGACTCGTGTGCCATCTTGAGTGAAGTTTGACCGAGAAATTCGGTAAGAAATTAGTAAAGAAATTCATTCAACATAAGTAAGAAATTAGGTAGTTCTTCGGTTCATCTAGTTTTACTTATTAATTTTCTTTCCATGTGTTATTGTCCAACTCTACCTTGTGGTTTATGGACGCATCACTAAACCATGCAGGTTCACCCTATAGACACCAGTAAACATGCGTATGACACGTGTGAATATTTTCGGAGCAACAGATATAATTCACCCCCTTTCTAGGTACTATCAGTATCAATTATTTCCCATGCACTTAGTACTCTAACCCGATATGATCTTCCTTTATAGGTACTATAACTTTATACTCTTTATCCTACCTATTAACCCGAATAAGATTCAATTAACAAGTATCTATATAAGATAGTTCTAATAAGACTTTGGAATCATTTCACTTAGAATTATAACATGTAATCCTGCTCAGCAGTGAACGCACTCAATCAATAACCAAGATATGTATTAAGACTCTACATAACAGTTAATGATGCATAAAACGACTATGAGTATGAATTAAAAAGGCACAATCTTATATAAAATAAACCACAAGTAGTGTTGTACGGTGTTTACACATGAAAATTCAATTAACTCATAAAACTTTCATAACCCTAGAACTACCGGAGTGGCTCTAGCCTATGATTGATCTAGGAATAATCATGGTTGATTGGTATGATCTTACTTGACGCGCCAGACGAACCTCTCTTCACGACTCCTTCGGAAGATGGTAGGGTTTCGGTGGTGGATGGATGATGAATGATGTGTCTCCTCTTTCTCCTGCGAAAGCTCTTATTTTATACTCAAAGAACCTCCTTATGGGTTTAGGATGGGCTTTTTCTTGAAGCACACGTCAAATTTGGTAAAAGAAATTCAAAATTTCCAAAAATAGAAGCAGCGAGAATCTGTTCGACCAAACCTTGCCTGGTCGAGCAAGGCCTTCAACTTGAGCAATGATCGAGCACGCTCACTGTAAGATTTTGCACATTTCGTTTCACTTCACTCATCTGCTCGACCACGATGATTCTGGTCGAGCAACATCTCCAAGTCGAGCAAGCTCTCTAGATGAATCTGCGTATTCTACTCAACTTGGCCACCTTGTTCGACCAAAGTGATGCTGGTCGAACATGGTCTTGAGGTCAAACGGCCTTCAAAAATCACCTTAAAAATTGTGTCTTCCAATTCCGAGCTTTTAAGACATGTTTTCCTGTACAAATATGCTCAAAAAGCCCTTGTACCCTCTGATTCGCGCCTTGTTCATAAACAAACTGATTTGTCTTAATAAAAGACTCAATCGTACTCAATTCTCACATAAATTAGAGCCCAAAATACGTGAATTTATACTCTCATCAAACCCCCAAATTTACATGTTGCTCGTCCCGAGACAACGAAAATCAAAACAAATCCAGAGAGTGTAATCACGAGATCAAGCACAACCTATTGATTAGCCATAATATAGTGGAGAATGACCAATTAAAGAAATTATCGAACCACAGGGAGGAAGGTACTAGGGTCTAAGCGATCTCGTGTTTGTCATAGTATTATAGAGATGAACGAGAAGGGGAGATAATCAAGAAATGACAATAAAATAAATGGATAGATGAATGGGAGATGGATGAATGAGCCAAGTAGATAGAGATGAGATTAAGAATACTTAAAGCATGAAAAATCTAGGTATCATGCAATGAATTCATATGTGTCATGGGAAAAAGGCTAAGGGCCAACACCAAGATCACCTAAACTCCCTCTCGGAATGAATAGGATATGGAATGACATTCATTGGATTGGTTCTCACTCAAACAATTCCAACTAGGTACTAAGCTTGAAATGAGAGTCCCTTCACATAATCTATTGACTTCTCAATCTAATAAATGATATGTTCTATCAAAGGGTTCTAAACTATGAAGGACTTCTCAATCTCTTCACAATCTATAATGCACATGAAGTGTTTGATGAAATGATTCACTTAATTATCCTAAATATGCAATTGACTTCTCAATCTAATCACATGCTTAAAACAATTAAACACACAAATCATCATAAACCTCAAGATCTAAAGCATCAATGATAGAAAATCAATTAACCCAATCAACATAATCATTCAATTGCAAAATACCAAAAATTATCCAACACAATTCATATTGCTAATCTCACAAGGGAGATTAGCCTCTCATATCCATAAGAAAATTAACATAGACATTAAATTCCTTACAAAACATGATAAACAATAGGTTTCAATACAAAGTGTAGATGAAAACTCCCTTGGATGTCTCCAATGGTGATCTTCTTCTTTCCCTTGCAATTCACCTCTCTTCCTTGCTTCTCTAACTACTTGGATGAAGGATTTGATGGTTGGATGAAGGTAGATCCAAAGGATGAAGAATGGATGAAGGTGAAGGTGAAAAATGGAGGAAAAGGTGTGTGAGGTGTGTGTTTGGTGTAGATCTGATCCCCCTGATATTTACACTCCAAAATGGGTGTTTTTACCCCTTGGACCCTTCTAGAACACATTCTAATCATAAAAATGACTTTGGGCCGAGCATGGGTCGAATTCGGGTCAAGTTCGGGTCGGTGCAGCGCAGTCTCACCGTTTCGCGCATAACTTCCACATCCGATCTCCAATTTGAGTAATTCTTGCGCTCACGCGATCCTCTTTTCATTGGCTTTCTATCCATATAAAGATCTGACAAAATATCCAACATTTGAAGGTGTAACAAGTCATACAAAGTAGCACAACCATGCTGAGTAGAAACAGCCTGCGCGACGTCACCATTTTAATCATAACTTTCTCGTTTGGGCTCGGATTGAAGTGTTTCTTATACCAAAACGATCCTCTTTTATGTGGCTTTCCAATCATATATCACACTTCTTGTTTTGAGCTCCACAAAAGTACAGAAAAAGTTACACAAGTTGGACGTGCGTTTTTCAGCATTTTGCTTAATTTGACTCATTTTCCCTCGTTTCAACTCCGAATTAAGCTTCGTTTTTTCCCAAATTTTCCTTCTCGCGTCTAGAATCCATTTTTACCTGGAAATCATACATTTAAGCTTATTCTCACACATTTCCATAAAAACATAAAACACAACCAAATAGAACATAAAATACGGATAAAATAATACGAAAACACATATAAAAAGACACTAAAATCTAGGTGAAAATGTCACTCATCACACCCCCAAACTTAAGGTGTTGTGCGTCCCCGAAAAACGAAAATGATAAACCAAGGGGAGAGATTTTTACCTAGGAAAAGACTAAACGAACATAAGTAATAACACATCGATAGCAATAAGAATTACAATTTATGCTAAGTCATCCTACATCATTAAACTCATGACATGAAAAATTAACAAGTTCAATCTAAAGAGAATAAAAGTGTAATATAGTCCCTTTTTAGTCCAAGTCTCACATAGGTTATAAATGTCACTCAACACTCTTTAAAGTAGGGTAAATCATCACTCATTAACCGATTGGCTCGACTCGCCATAAGCTTGCTCGTGGACTACATTCACAAACCACTAAAGTTTCAATTAGTGATCAAAAAGGTCTTTAATTCGGATGTAATGATAGGCTCTTTGGTAAGGTAGGAAGAATATAGGTAATAGTGACTAAACAAGTGTAAGTAATCGAAGAGATGATCAACTTCCTCAACTTCTCCACTTTTCTTTCTTCCTTTCTTGTCTTTGGTACTCACAAGCTCTACTCATCAACTTTCCTTGGATTTCGTGAGCTTCTTATGATTCATGCTTCCTTCTTTGGATTTTTAAGTACTTGAGCATATTATTGTTGCTTTGCTCATATTTCTTGTTTTGAGGTTGCATGTTCATTATTGTTGGTACTCTTTTCATCCTTTTTCTTGCTTGTTACCATTTCCTTTCCTTTCTTTTTTTGTTATCTCATCAAACCTTACTAGCTACCATCTCCTCAATCACCCACACAAAGGATATATATGTAAGGCTTAAGTGGGTAATCATGGCTTGTAATGTGCTAAATTCACAATAAAAAGGCTTAAAGGCTCAAAATGGTTAACTAGGGATGATGTACATGGTAGGAAAATATATGGCAATGACTATGAATAACAAGGATGGCCTAAGATCATTTCACTAATCTCCACAAATCGGGCTCGTTCTTATAGTCCTTGAGCAAGTTCTAGCTTATCAAACACAACCAATCCACTCATGAATAAAAACCATGTATGCACGGTTGAGGCTCAAATTCTCACAAGCTTATGCATTGGACCTTAAGAAACTTATTACACCACATTCATCTCAAAATTGAACAAGTTAAGTAAAACATGTCATAATTCGAAAGTGTAGAGATTCTTAATCATAACTTGTCATCACTTACTACCACAACATATCACCACTTATGTTCAAAAATGACTCACGACATCCCAAAAACAATCCACCAAACACTCCCTAAACAAGAATAAAAATACACACGAAACATAAAATAAAGACTCAACAAACAAGAAATAACCAAAAACACATAACATGCAAGAATAAAAATCACCATCATAAAACAATGAAGCACACATTCATAACATCCATAATCAATTAAGCTCACAATCATCCCAACCTTTATTGAAAAGGAAACCTCCCAAAAACATAACAAATGAAGTAGCATGCAAATCCATCAATCCAAATCAAAATATGTCAAGCAACTAGAAGTGATAATGTGTAGAGTACTCCCTCAATAGGCATTTGGTAAAGAAAACGTTAGCTCCAAGCTCCATTCGTGCTTCCAATACCTTTCATTCATGCTCAAACACTCAACAAACACCATTAGTTCAATAACTTCATTATAAATATGGGCTATCATGCACTTCAACACAACCAATCATACCAAAATCCAACCAAACTCATGAGAAAATTTTTAAAATTAGCCCAAAAATATGAAAAGTATATGCTTTCAAAACAAAGTACGTCACACCAAATCATATCCCCCCAAACTTAGATTGAAACAAGAGTTTCGAATTAAGTTTGCAAAAAGTGGTGTGACGAACTTACACACTTCAAATCAAGCACTTATCGTTTGTCCAATACGCATTCTCCTCACAAGCACAATCAACATACATACCAAAAATGCAAAACGAGCAAATCCACCATCCTTATTGAAAGCAATAAATAAAGCAATAAAAATAATGATGGGTTGCCTCCCATCTAGCACTAAGTTTAACGTCTTCAAGCCGGACGGGATATGGAGAACTCATCGGAATGACCACGGATATCTTTCGTCCTTGCCATTGAATTTTAACCGTTGTGCTTCTTCCTCTATTAGGTATTTGTGTCAAGTGACGACCTCAGTTGCATCCTTCGAGTATGGCTTCAAAAATTCGACTCTCTTGAGCTTACACTCCATTGCCCTCTCCATTCTTGAACACCACTTATTCCTCCTTACCAAATAGATCTCCAACATCTCTTCGAGTTCTCTTTTGTTTCTAAGGATATGAGAAAAATCAATGGGTAAAACAAAATCAATATAAACAATATTATCAAGTTCAAAGCAACTTAAAGAGTTTAAAGGTTTAGAAATGCTCATTTCACTCTTCAAGTCATCATCATTTGCTTCTTGACTTTGTTCCTTCTCTTCAACATCATTTGCCTCAATCGGCTCTTCAAACACCTCATTTGATTCTTCATCCCCCAGATTCTCTTCTTTCTCCAACTCTTCTTCGACTTTGCTCACCTCTTCCAATTCTTCAACTTGTTGAAAATTGTTCAAAGCACTTACAATTTGGCTTACTTGATGCTCCAAGGCCTTGAATCGTCTTTCATTATTTTCCTCAATAGCCTTGAATTTTCTTTCAATAACTTCATCTTGAGTTTTGTTAGATTCAATCAACTTCTCAATCAATACTTCTAAAGATGATTTTTCTTCTTCGACTTGTTGAAAGTCTCCTCCCTCTTGGTTGTCACAATTCCATCCTTGAATTGGTGGATAATTCCCATGAAATTTTCCTTCATAGTTATGTTGAAAATTTCCTTGGAAATCATCCACTCCCATGAAAGAAACATCTCCTACTTGATGCGTAGGCATCCTCCATTCTTCTTGCTCCATAGGACTAGGAATCGACACACCTTGCACATTTTGAGCACCCCCCAAACTTGAATTAGACAAGACTTGACCATAAGCACCTTGATTCATCATCCTTATTTGTCTTGTCACTTCCAAAGTAACTTGGGTAATTATCTCGGAGGATTCATTTTGAAGAAAACTTGATTGAGGATCTTGACCTTCATCACTTCCTTGAGCACTTCTTCTATATAATTCAAGTAAGCCGTAGTTTTGAAACGGAGGAGAAGTGTTGGTGTTGGGATTTGGTGGAGAATAAGTGTATGCTTGATACGGATAGAATGTATTTGCATTGTAAGCTTGTTGCCATTCTCCAATTTTTCCTTGATTGTAGTATTGAGAGCTATCTTGATTCATTTGGAAGTTGTACCCATAGTTGCTCTCATTCATATAGCCTCTTGATTGTGGAGGTGGAACCCTTGCAAATTGATCCCCAAAGATATTTGTGAATTGGTTCCAACCATCCATTTAAATGCTCTTCTCAAGGCTTACTACAATTCTTCTCAAACTTGCTATTTTTGGCTTTGATCCCCCTTCCTCTTCTCTCAAGGTAATGTCAAGTACCTATCAAAATGAAAAAATGAGATCAAAAATTTTCCAAAACAAATAATAAAAAGCAATAAAAATATCTCTAGTAATACCAATCAAAACACTCCTTCGTTAAACCACTAGCAACCGTTACCTCCCCGGCAACGGCGCCATTTGATTAGCCATAATATAGTGGAGAATGACCAATTAAAGAAATTATCGAACCACAGGGAGGAAGGTACTAGGGTCTAAGCGATCTCGTGTTTGTCATAGTATTATAGAGATGAACGAGAAGGGGAGATAATCAAGAAATGACAATAAAATAAATGGATAGATGAATGGGAGATGGATGAATGAGCCAAGTAGATAGAGATGAGATTAACAATACTTAAAGCATGAAAAATCTAGGTATCATGCAATGAATTCATATGTGTCATGGGAAAAAGGCTAAGGGCCAACACCAAGATCACCTAAACTCCCTCTCGGAATGAATAGGATATGGAATGACATTCATTGGATTGGTTCTCACTCAAACAATTCCAACTAGGTACTAAGCTTGAAATGAGAGTCCCTTCACATAATCTATTGACTTCTCAATCTAATAAATGATATGTTCTATCAAAGGGTTCTAAACTATGAAGGACTTCTCAATCTCTTCACAATCTATAATGCACACGAAGTGTTTGATGAAATGATTCACTTAATTATCCTAAATATGCAATTGACTTCTCAATCTAATCACATGCTTAAAACAATTAAACACACAAATCATCATAAACCTCAAGATCTAAAGCATCAATGATAGAAAATCAATTAACCCAATCAACATAATCATTCAATTGCAAAATACCAAAAATTATCCAACACAATTCATATTGCTAATCTCACAAGGGAGATTAGCCTCTCATATCCATAAGAAAATTAACATAGACATTAAATTCCTTACAAAACATGATAAACAATAGGTTTCAATACAAAGTGTAGATGAAAACTCCCTTGGATGTCTCCAATGGTGATCTTCTTCTTTCCCTTACAATTCACCTCTCTTCCTTGCTTCTCTAACTACTTGGATGAAGGATTTGATGGTTGGATGAAGGTAGATCCAAAGGATGAAGAATGGATGAAGGTGAAGGTGAAAAATGGAGGAAAATGTGTGTGAGGTGTGTGTTTGGTGTAGATCTGATCCCCCTGATATTTACACTCCAAAATGGGTGTTTTTACCCCTTGGACCCTTCTAGAACACATTCTAATCATAAAAATGACTTTGGGCCGAGCATGGGTCGAATTTGGGTCAAGTTCGGGTCGGTGCAGCGCAGTCTCACCGTTTCGCGCATAACTTCCACATCCGATCTCCAATTTGAGTAATTCTTGCGCTCACGCGATCCTCTTTTCATTGGCTTTCTATCCATATAAATATCTGACAAAATATCCAACATTTGAAGGTGTAACAAGTCATACAAAGTAGCACAACCATGCTGAGTAGAAACAGCCTGCGCGACGTCACCATTTTAATCATAACTTTCTCGTTTGGGCTCGGATTGAAGTGTTTCTTATACCAAAACGATCCTCTTTTATGTGGCTTTCCAATCATATATCACACTTCTTGTTTTGAGCTCCACAAGAGTACATAAAAAGTTACACAAGTTGGACGTGCGTTTTTCAGCATTTTGCTTAATTTGACTCATTTTCCCTAGTTTCAACTCCGAATTAAGCTTCGTTTTTTCCCAAATTTTCCTTCTCGCGTCTAGAATCCATTTTTACCTGGAAATCATACATTTAAGCTTATTCTCACACATTTCCATAAAAACACAAAACACAACCAAATAGAACATAAAATACGGATAAAATAATACGAAAACACATATAAAAAGATACTAAAATCTAGGTGAAAATATCACTCATCACCTATCCTGACACATGTAATTATATCAACTCAAAACATGCAATCCATCATACCTTTCATTCACGCAGAAACATCAATCAATCACAATACTTCTACGAGCGCTAAGTCATCTAGCTCATGGAAAAGTGTTTACTCTCTTTCTCAAGTGTAAAAGATGTATACTTTATGGTTTGTATCGACACTCAATTTCAATTCATATACTCGCATGACCATAAGCATGACAAGGGTCTCAAAAATCCATCTATAACTATTTCAATACTAGGATCACAAAGGACTTGCATTAAGGATGTAACGTTGGCTCTTTGGTAAAGGTAGGAGAATTTAGATAAGTAACTAAATTACTAGTACAGAAGTACCTTGGAGAATTGCTTTTCAACAGCTTCCTTCTTCTCTCCTTCGTCCTTCTTATGATCATCTCAATACACGCTCTCCCATCTTTACTTGGATCGACATCTCTTCTTCGTAGTAGAATACCAATTTCAATGTTATTCAAGTATAAGAGTACCAGTTTCGGGCACTACCCTTTCTAGCATTAGGGATACCAATTTCAGGCACTATCCCTTGCAAGATTTAACCACTTATCTCTTGATTCTTATTATACCAAATCCTTCCTTTCTATTTCTCTTCAAAATTTCATATAGCATTCATTTACCTCCACTCTTTACTAGTAATAGATGTTCAAGGCTCAAAAGGTAAACATCTATTTATCAAAGGCTTGCCAAAGAAAAAGTTTAAAGGCTCAAAAGGGCTTCCAATAATAATCATATAATAAGGTAGGATAAATTTGGCTAAGTGACTTAATCAACAACAATGGCCTAAGATCATTTCCTAGTATCTATCAATTATAGACTCCAAGCAAGACTCCAAGTCAAGTTCTAGAATACGAGTGTACGAACGACTCTCAAGAATAAACTATTATGCTTATAGCACGATCAAAAAGCTCAAATCCTTATATGGGTAATAGAATCCTAAGCACTCTTCAAAGCAAGCACTCAATATCAATTTCCTATGAACTAAAAGTAAAAATAGAACATGCTAGTCATAAACAAATCAACATGCATCAAAATAAGGCACATGCATAACATGAACAATCCTCATCACTAAACAATCTAAAGTAAATCCATGTAAACAATCTTCCAACAATCAATCAATCATCATCAATATCAAATACATGCTAACCACACATGAATTAAATACTACACCCACAGCAATTAAGTATCCACCTATAAAGTGTAAAAGAGAATGGGGATGAGAAGAATCATAAAAAGATAAAAGACCTGGCAACTCTACTCCTCCGGAGCATCATCATCATCATCTCCACTCATCTCTTCACACCATTGATCAAACGCTCTATGGAGATCACTGATGTTTCTATCCATCAAGCGCTCATGGTCATACATTTGCCTCAACCGATCATCCATGGCATCATAACGCACATTGAGTGCGGCATAGTTCGTATTTGTAAGCACCAACTGTCTATTTGTTTCTTGCTGGTTCGCATTCAGTGTGGCAAAATGCTCATGCATCAACCAAAACTGCTCCGGATAAAACTGATCATGGGCTACCCAAAATCCTGTTGCTGCTGCGGCTGTGGCGATGGCTCGAAAAATTTCTGCTCCTGTGGCTGCTGAGGAGGAATACCCATCTTCGGATATACAAAGCTGGCGGCGGCTGCGGCTCTACCTCTTCAAAGTCAGCCGGATCTCCTATCAGAACCATGTCCTTATCTAGGACGATCCCATGCGCCAGCATGTTGATGAGTGATATTTTCACCTAAATTTTAGTGTCTTTTTAGGTCAATTTTTATGTTATTTTATCCGTATTTATGTGTATTTTGATGGTGTTATGTGTTTTTATGAAATTGTGTGTGAATGAACTTAATCATGTGTAAAACAGGTGAAAATGGAGCAAAAATGGAGATGAAAGATGAAACAAGGAAGCAGAAATAGGGCAGCAGCAACACGACCGCCCGTGTAGGTGCACGAGCTGTGTTGCAGCACATGCCCTGTGTCACCAACATGGGTATGTAATGAGGAGCCGTGTAGCAGCATCAATTCATTCAACACAGTCACCCATTGGACGTGCTCAGCACACAACTCGTGTACCATCTTGAGTAAAGTTTGACCAAGAAATCCTGACACGACTCGACTCGTGCTGCAGCACACGAGTCGTGTCGATGCCAAAATAGAAAACTTTTCATACATTTTCTAGAAGGTCTCCAAGGGGTATAAATAGGGGTGGCAATTCGTGCTAACGGGTTGGGTTTCGTGTCGACACGATAGTGACACGACACGATAAGGGCAAACCCAAACACGACACGATAAGAATTCATTCCAACACGACACGAACACGAAAAATAACGGGTTGACACGACACGACACGATAACAACACGATAAGAAAATAAAAAATAAAAAATACTAATAAAAATAAATAAAAAAATTTAAGTAAATATATTTTAAAATTATTTATAAGTATTTTTATCATATATTTATCTAATTTTATATTTATATTGGGTTGTTAACAGGTTAATGGGTTGTTAATGGGTTAATGGGTAACCTGTTAATATTAATCGTGTTTAACGGGTTGACACGAACCCAACACGAACACGACACGAAATTTTCGTGTCCTTATTGGGTTGACACGATAACAACACGAACCCAATAAGGCCAAACACTAACCCGCAATTATCGTGTCGTGCTCGTGTCGTGCTATCGTGTCGTGTCCGGAATTGCCACCCCTAGGTATAAATACCAATTCATTCAATATTTTGATCAGATTGGATCCGAAATTCAGCTGCCCACTGATTAACCATAGTTTAGTGGGTAATGACCAATTCAAGAAATTATCGAACCCAAGGGAGGTAGGCACTAGTGCTTAAGCAATCTCACGTTTGTTGTAATTTTATAGAGACGAATCATCAATGGGATTGGTTGCAAACAATTAAATGACAAGTGATCAAAGCAAGTAATTATCAATCAACAAGATGGATGATGGAAAGTGGTTTACCAAATTGATTAAAAGTGAGATTAACAACAATTAAGAAGTGGAAATTCTAGGAATTATGTATCAAATTCATATGTATCATGGATTGAAGACTAAGGGCCAACACTAAGATCACCTAAACTCCCTCTCGAGATGGATAGGATATGAATATCAAATAGCTCAATGGATTGGTTCTCACTTAAACAATTCCAACTAGGTACTAAGCTTAAATGAGAGTCCCTTCACACAATTAATCAATCTCTCGATCAAACCAATCACATGTCCTACCAAAGGGTTCTAAACTATGAAGGACTTCTCAATCTCTTCACAATCTATAATGCAAATGAAGTGTTTGATGAAATGATTCACTTAATTATCCTAAGCATATAATTGATTTCTCAATCTAATCACATATCTAGAACAACTAAACACACAAATCATCAATACAATTCAAGCAATTAATAATCAATGGTAGAAAATCATATATCCAATCAACATATGAATTAAAATACACAAATCCCCAAAATTATCCAACAACTATCATGTTGCTAATCTCACAAGGGAGATTAGCCTACCATATTAAGAAGGAAATAAACATAGACATTAATATCCTTACAAAACTTGATGAAACTATGAGGTTTAATACAAGAAATGAATGGAAACTCCCTTGATGTCACTTCAATGGCGATTTCCTTCCTTCCCTTGTTATCTTCCTCTCTTCCTTGCTTCTTTTCTTCAATTGGATGATGATTTTGATGGTAGAATGATTGTAGATCTAATGGATGGTGAATGGATGAAGATGAAGGTGAAAAATGGAGGAAATGGTGTGTGATGTGTGTGTGGAAGGGTGGAATTTTGGATCTTTCTCACATATTGAAGTATTGGGTATTTATACCCCTTGGGAAGCTTCTAGAAGGATTCCGATTTTTTTTTAGGATTTTACACAGCACGAGTCGTGCTCTGTCACACGGCCATAAGGTGGCCGTGTCGTGTAAACTGATGCTCCCGCACGGCCTTTTCTTACAGGGCCGTGTTGATGACACGGCTCGTGCTGCCAATACGACTCGTGCGACTGGACACGGCCTTAATGTGCCCGTGTTGAATGAATAGGTGTCACCGCACGGCCATCGCTTACAGGGCCGTGTTGGCTACACGGCCCGTGTTGGTGCTGGCTCCTGTATTTCTTCACTGTTTTGGCTCGTTCTCCCTCGTTTCAACTCCGAATTGAGATCCGCTTTTTCCTACATCTTCCTTATCATATCTAGCATCAAATAAAAAGTAAAAATTATAGGTTTAAGCTCATTCACACACATTTCCATGAAAACACAAAATACAACCAAATAACACATAAAATACGGATAAAAATATACGAAAACACACATAAAAAGATACTAAAATCTAGGTGAAAATATCACTCATCACCCACACACCTCACACACCAATTCCTTCATTTTTCACCACATCCTTCATCACTTTCATCCATCTATTCACTCAATCATCATCTCACCACAAATTCTCCATCCAAGTGAAGAGAAGAAGCAAGGAAGAATGAAAAATTGCAAGGAAAGGAAGGAGATAACCATTTGAGCCAATTCAAGGGAGTTTTCATCCAATTTTTATAGTAAACCTAATTGTTTATCATGATTTGTAAGGTTTTTAATGTCTATGTTAATAATCTTATGATTATGGTAGGCTAATCTCCCTTGTGAGATTAACAACATGAGAGTTGTTGGTTAATTTTGGGGATCTATGTATTTTAATTCATGTGTTGATTGAATTTATGATTTTCTATCATTGATTGATAATTGCTTGATTTATATTGTTGAATTGTGTGATTTATTGTCATAGACATGTGGTTAGATTGAGAAATCAATTATATATTTGGGATAGTTCATTGAATCAATTCATCATACACCTCATGTGCATTATAAGTCTTAAAGAGATAGAGATATCCTTTAGGATTTAAAACCCTTTGATAAGACATCCGATTGGTTTGATCGAGAGGTTGATTGATTGTGTGAAGGGACTCTCATTTAAACTTAGTACCTAGTTGGAATTGTTTGAGTGAGAACCAATACATTGAGCTATTTTGAAATTCTTATTTGGATTCACATTCTATTCATTTTGTGAGAAAGTTTAAAAGAATCTAGTGTTGGCCCTTAATCATATATCCATGAAACACATGCATTTGATATATAATTCCTAGAATTACCACTTCTTGATTGTTGTTGATCTCACTTTTATTCAATTTGGTAAACCACTTTCCATTTATTCATCTTGTTTGTTGATCTTTGTTAACTTGTTTAGTTTATTAAATCCAATTTACTAATTTCACAACCAAACTGTGATGATTCGTCTCTATAAAATTATAAGAAATGTGAGATCGCTTAAGCACTAGTGCCTACCTCCCTGTGGTTCGATATATTCTTGAATTGGTCAACCCGACTATAAGTTATGGCTAATCACATATCAACAAGGATTCTCCAATCTCCTCTTCCCAAGCACGTCTCTGAGATCACCGTGTGCTCTGTGGTATTCATCAATAAATTGTTGTTGATCCTAACGATAGTGAGATCAACAATCGCCAGTGGAAATCTGAACGTACTAGGATTATTTCCTCGGATGAACATCCAAGTATCATCTAGCTGCTCAATCAGCCCCATCCTCATGCATGACGTCAAGATCAAGTCTGGATCCCCTCGGATAGGCCTGTGCCTGCTCAGATCGACTGTATAGTACTCAGCTATCAAGTTGATGAGTCCTCCGATGTTCACACGCTGAAATCCATGGGTCTGAACTTGTGAAGCTCATTGAAAAAGTACTCCGCTACATTGAAGCAAACTCCATGAAGCATGCACCACAAAACATAAAGCTCCCCCCTCAGAATACAGCTTCTTTCGGACCTAGCAAACAGCGTGTTGCTCAAAATTCTGTCCATGTAAGTGATCACGGGTTGCGAATGAAGGCAACCTTGAAAGTATTCGAATTATATCGCTCTCGCCTTCCCATAATAGCTCTCCAAAACTCATCCAGATTGAAGTCATCATGCTCCACATCTGTCTCATTCTCACAGCCAATCAATTCATTAAACTCTCGGGCCCACATCATCTGCTCTTGCCTGCCAATCTGCATCCGAATATCATAAGGAAGGTATCGGTCTCCATGCTCAATCCTTAACGTGCATAAGACTTCCGCAGTTATATGAAAATAGGTCTCTCTCTTTATCTCCATGAACTAAGTAATGCCTACTTGATCGAATATCCAACGAATATTGTTGATGATGTTCATATCCCTCATTGCATGATCATCCTGATACCGTGTCCTCGTGATCTTTTGCGCTATTGCAGACCACAACTCCTTCTTCTCCTCCTAATTTTGAATTTTTATACCATAATCGGATGGCCTCCTCTTCTCCATCCTCATTTTCTTGACTATCTCTCCAAGCGAAGGTGACCTAGGTCTCTTCCTCTTAGATGAAGAAGCAATCTCTTTTCCTACAAGAACAATATTTCAATACATACCAAAAGAGATAGATATACTCATCCTAAACTAGAATGAATCCTACTCAAGACTTCAAATTCATGTGCTTCAATCAACTCAATCTCAAGTGTTCATTCAATCATAATTTGCACTATACATCCACACTTTCAATCAAGAATAATCACTACTCCACATAAACATGCTTTTTTCATCACATAAACTTCAACTAAAATACTAGCATGTTCATCTTCCACCTTCAATTGCACCACAACAACACTTTGATTCAATGAGCCCATATATCTAAATCAAAATTAATCTCAAGCCCATACTAAACACACCTTCAATTTCACACAAATTCCACAATTCATCGTAAATCAAACCGTGAAAATTCAAGTGCAATTTCAAATAAGAACTTCAACGATTCAACAATCAAATCCAATAAAAAGTAGCATGAATCCACTCACCCATTCTTCACTAAGCATTATCACTTCAATTCAAGAGTAGAAAGTAAGGAGAAACCATACCTTTGTTGGACATTATGTGCATGTGGTGTAGACGATGAAATCCCCCAAAATTCATGCGAAAAGCCCCAAATCGGACTTGAAAATCCTCGAATTTGGATGTGAAAGTGTGTGGAATGGAGAATTAGGGTGTAGAAAAGAGTTTGGGAAGAAGAAATTATGGTTTGGGGTTGGTGCTCGAGAAAGGGTGATGGGTGTATGTCGAACGGAATGAAAACTGACCTTTTAAAACTGTTTCCAGAGCCCGTTCAACTTCAGCTCGACTTACGTTTTGAAATTGAGCAAGGGTTTTAAATCGAGCAACCCAATCTGCCCTTTAAATTGGCATCGTTCGATCTCCGTTCGACCAAAATATGTTGGTCGAGTAAGTACTTGAAGTAGAGCAAACTGCCTAGTCACGCTCCTTGTTCTCCTCTGTTCCATTCGACCTTTGTTCGACTTTACCTTTCTGGTCGAGCAACCATTGCTTGGTCGAACAAACTCTTTGTAAGTTTTTGCATATTTTGTTTGACCTCCTTTCGAGTTCCCAATTTAGTCGAACAACCTCAACTTAGTCGAGCAGAGCTACTGTAAGGTTTGTGCATTTTGCTCGACCTCTGCTAGACTTTGTCTCCTTGGTCGAGCAACAGCGTATTGGTCGAACAACAACCCGGCATCTTGAAAATTCGTACTCTTCTCATTTCTCCCTGCAACAATTAAACTATAGGACAACATCAAGTATCAAGATAGCAATTTCTAAGCTCGAGAACCAATTATATACCATATAAAATCAAGTGTAACTCCGCAATGACACTTAAAAACTCTACACCACTAAACACTAGGAAAATTGCAAAAAATCGATACATCAAAACCGGTTAAAGTTTTAATATACCGCAAAAAATCAACTCCCCTAGCAAACGTTACAAAGAAAAGATTATACTCTCCGTGCTATGATGAGGTAAGTACATCATCACACCCCCAAACTTAGTAGAAACTATAGTGAAGACTAGTTTGCAAAGAGATGTAATTTTTGATTAATACGCATGTCGAATATAAAAATTTCTTACTCACACCAATGAAAATAAAGCAGTAAAACGGGAGGAAAGGCCCCAACAGGCGCTCTTGTTTAACATTGGAGAGTCACGGCGGTACCAATCTAGTACAAGGTATCTTCAAAGATGTTGCAAGCATCATCCGGCGACTTGTAATGTTTCAATCGATGCCCATTCACCGCAATAATGTCCCCATCTTTGTCCATAAGCTCAAAAGTCCCCCATCCACAGGCTCTATGGATAATGAACGGCCCCGTCCACTTCGATTTCAATTTTCCTGAGCTTCAAATGAGAGTTAAAAAGTAATACCTCATCACCTTGCTTGAACTTCTTGTAAGAGATCTTCGAATCATGCCATTTCTTCATTCTTTCCTTAAAGATCTCTAAATTCTTGTAAGAATGATTTCTGAACTCATCCAATTGATTAATATGAGTCATTCTCAACTCCTTTTTATCCTTAAGAGACAAGTTCAAACTCCTCAATGCCCAAAAAGCTCTGCGCTGAATCTCTACGGGTAAGTGGTACGGTTTTCCATAGACAATTTGATACGGTGACATATCCAACACCGTCTTATAAGCAGTCCGAAACCCCCACAAAATAACATCGAGCTTCATAGCCCAATCCTTCCTATTGGTTCTGACTACTTTCTTCAAAATTTGTTTCACTTGACGGTTGTAGACTTCAACTAGCCCATTCGCTTGAGGGTGATAGGGTTACTTGATACGGTGACATATCCAACACCATCTTATAAGTAGTCCGAAACCCCCATAAAATAACATCGAGCTTCATAGCCCAATCCTTCCTATTGGTTCTGACTACTTTCTTCAAAATTTGTTTCACTTGACGGTTGGAGACTTCAACTAGCCCATTTGCTTGAGGGTGATAGGGTGAAGTAACCCTATGCTTGACTCCATAATCCTTGAGAACCTTTTCAAGAAGCTTATTGACAAAGTGAGTACCTCCGTCGCTGATTAGTGCTCTAGGAACTCCATAGCGAGCAAAGATATGTTTCTTTAAGAAAGACAACACAGTCCTTGAATCATTCACGCGAGTAGGAATGACTTCCACACACTTAGAAATATAATCTAATGCTAAAAGGATGTAGAGAAATCCATTAGATGGGGGGAAAAGGCTCCATAAAATCGATCCCCCATACATCGAAGATCTCAACAACAATGCTCGGCTAAAGTGGCATCTCATCTCTCCTACTTATGTTCCCCATCCTTTGATATCTATCGCATGTCGCCACATAGGTCTCACAACATTTAAACAATGTAGGCCAATAAAGAGCAGATTGAAGTACCTTTGCTGTCGTATTTGGTCAAGCAACTTATCCGATCGCGAGCTCTGTTCCTTCAAGTATTGCTCGACCACCTTTCGACCAAGCTGGTCTGGTCGAACGGAACTGTCTTGGTGGAGCTACTTGGTAGATCGAGAAATCCCATTCTCCAGGTATTGTTCGACCTCCGTTCGACCAAGATGGTATGGTCGAACGGCATGGTGTTGGTCGAACGATGAGTCTAAAAATAGATTGCACTAATTCTGTTTATCCAGAGTCTGCTCAACTTCTGTTCGACCAGCTGTCTGGTCGGACAACTGTAGTTTTGTCGAACAACTCCCATGCTTCCTTCTTTTTCACTCGTCAGTATCATCGGACCTTCATATTGCGTTCCCTACCTCAATGTGATGGCATAGCAAGACTTTGGATTCTCAATACTTTGAGATGAGAACTTCTCCTTCTGAATAGTTTGAGTCAATTTGTTCACGTTTTCGGCCATCTCCCCTATAAACAACGTAAGGTTTTTCACTTGTTTAGACAAATCCTCATGATTAACATCAATATTTTTCTTTAACTTGGCCTCAAGACTATCCACTCTTGCATAGTTCCTCGCCATGTACCTGTTCACCGTATCTTCGAAACCCAGCTTTCCTTCTTCAACCTTAGCTCCTAGATCAACACCAATAGGAAGTTGCACCGCATTATTCGGATTACTCCATGAAAATCTCGGCCTTCTTGGTTGTTGGTAATTACCCGGGGGACCACGATTATTGTAATTTCCCTGATAATTCTAGTTTCCTTAATTTGGGTACCTAGTTCATTGAATACTTTTGACCCATGGCATAGTTTGCCTCCTCGATCTCCTCTTGGCTAGCTCCTTCATAGCCACCATCCTGCTGCATCATTGGTACTCTCTGAGATAAATCCGTGATATGCTTCTGCTGAGACTCTAGTAGCTTGCTAATATTAGCCAAGCTAGAGATGATCTCATCATCTCTTCCCGACTTCACCATAGTATGCTCAACCTGTGCTACTTTACCAAGGACATAAGTGCCTCTAACTCTATTAGTTGGCCAATCTCTTGAATTCATTAAATATCCTCAAAAAGTTTCTCGGCCTCAATAGGTGACTTTGTAAGCAATGCTCCATTGAAAGAATCATCAAGTAACACACAAGAATCGCAATCCAAACAATTGTAGAATATGATGATATATTGAGCTTTAGATAGTCCATGTTGTGGACATTTACGAAGCATGTCCTTGAATCTGTCCTAAGCTTCATGAAACTTCTCGTTACCATGGATAACAAATTGATTGATTTCTTACTTCATCTTGAATACATTTGAAGGTAGCATGTAACGCTCTATGAATTTCACTTTCAATTTCTCTCATGTATCACATTCAACAGCATCGAGATTATCGTACCAATCTCTTGCCTTTTCATTCAGCGAGAACTTAAACAAAATTATCTTCTTCACATCCTCATGAGCTCCTGCATCTTTTTGTGTACTTGCATATCCAAGGAACTTATTTAGATGTTGTTGAGGATTTTCAAAGGTTCCCCAGAGAAGGGACTCCTTTCAATCATGGTGATAAGAGCAGGGTGTAAATCGAAATCGGCTTCCGTCCCTCTTGCTTCTAACAACCCCACATTGCCTCCTCCGTTGTTCTTAAAGACTTCACAGATGGCAAGTGTATCCAGATTCGTTGCCTGTTGACTACCTCTACTTCTAAATTAACTTTGGTTGCAGCTTTAATCATTTGCGAATTCAGCACGTCAACTTCAACTCCTAAATCAAGAGCCTCAGTTGGGTCTACGTTCTTGTTCTTATTCTTCTTCTTCTTCTTCTTCTTCTTTTTCTTCCTCGACGATGCACCAATCTCTAGATTATAAGGCTCTAATTTACCTGTCTTCGATCTAGTGAGCATACACCTAAGAAAATAAAGTGTTAGAAATCAAGGACAAGAATTATATAATCTCAATTAGAATAGAAATAATAAATTAATAATCTATGCCGTCCCTAGCAACGGCGTCAAGAACTTGATGAGCATTTTCTCAACACACAAAATTATCCTCAAGTATGAAGGATATCAATTGTAGTTTCGATAGGCGACCAAGTGATTATAAACCCAAGAGACGGATTATTATCAACTTAATTATATTCTAATTAATTAAGACTATGTTGGCAAATTTGGTTTGGAAAAGTTGCGAAATTAAATAGCAAATTAAATAAACAAGCAATAGAGAAAATGCGGTGGTGATCAAGTAAGAAATTAGGTATTTCTTCGGTTCATCCAGTTTTACTTATTAATTTTCTTTCCATGTGTTATTGTCTGACTCTGCCTTGTGGTTTATGGACGCATCACTAAACCATGCAAATTCACCCCATAGACACAAGTAAACATGCGTTTGACACGTGTGAATATTCTCGGAGCAAGAGATATAATTCACCCCCCCTTTCTAGGTACTATCAGTATCAATTATTTCCCGTGCACTTAGTACTCTAACCCGATATGATCTTCCTTTATAGGTACTATGATGTTATACTCTTTATCCTAATTATTAACCCGAATAAGATTCAATTTACAAGTATCTATATAAGATAGTTCTAATAAGACTTTGAAATCCCTTCACTTAGAATTATAACATGTAATCCTGCTCAGCAGTGAACACACTCAATCAATAACTAAGATATATATTCAGATTCTACATAATAGTTAATAATGCACAAAACGACTGTGAGTATGAATTAAAAAGGCACATTCTTATATAAAATAAACCACAAGTAGTGTTGTACGGAGTTTACACATGGAAATTCAATTAGCTCATAAAAATTTCATAACCCTAGAACTACCGGAGTGGTTCTAGCCTATGATTGATCTAGGAACAATCATGGTTGATTGGTATGATCTTACTTGATGCGCCAGACGTACCTCTCTTCAAGACTCCTTCGGATGATGGTAGGGTTTCGGTGGTGGATGGATGATGAATGATGTGTCTCCTCTTTCTCCTGCGAAAGCTCTTCTTTTATACTCAAAGAACCTCCTTATGGGCTTAGGATGGACTTTTGCTTGAAGCACACATCAAATTTGGTAAAAGAAATCTAGAATTTCCAAAAATAGAAGCAGCGAGAATCCGTTTGACCAAACCTTGCCTGGTCGAGCAATGGTCGAGCAAGCTCACTGTAAGTTTTTGCACATTTTGTTTGACTTCACTCATCTGCTCGACCATGATGATTCTAGTCGAGCAACATCTCCATGTCGAGAAAGCTCTCTAGACGAATCTGCATATTCTGCTCAACTTGGCCACCTTGTTCGACCAAAGTGATGCTCGTCGAACAAGGTCATTCTGGTTGAATAAGGTCTTGAGGTCGAATAGCCTTCGAAAACTGCCTCAAAAATTGTGTCTTCTAATTCTGAGCCTTTAAGACCTATTTTCCTATACAAATATGCTAAAAAAGCCCTTGTACCCTCTGATTCGTGCCTTGTTCATAAATAAACCGATTTGTCTTAATAAAAGACTCAGTCGTACTCTATTCCCACACAAATCAGAGCCCAAAATATGTGAATTTACACTCTCATCATCTATATGAGTCCTTCTAAGGACTATCAATTATATATCTAAAGATGAATGTTGGAGAAACTTCAAACTCTCAACAGCAGTCTCAGGCTCCTCATGATATGAGCCAAAATGTAGGAACTTCGGGAACACATCGAGTCCATGAAGCAAGACAAGAAGAGACATCCTATAACCAAGGAAATTTCAAGTTGAAGGCGATAGAAATATCAACAGAAGAAAGCTGAGTTTGAGGATCTAATCTGCACAACACCCCATATGGTTGGTCTCACCTTGAACCAATAAATCCATACGGATTGATCTTAAACCTCAACACTCTAGACTTCAAGAATAGAGAGACCTTGATCGATGAGTGGACAAATGCAATAAAGATTGCAGAAGGTGCACTGGAGCTGGACAAAGAAGGGTTCATAAGATTCCTAACTATGAGCCTGGAACGATTAGTAAAATGTGCCTGGGAGGTACTCTCAGACGAAGTCAAGAAAGAGGCCATGGAAGGAGAAGACCTAGGCAATATTATCAATCGCATGGCCAAGATCTTCAAGATCCACTTCATCGGAGTAGGTTACTTCGAAGGAAAAGAAGAAGAAAAGAAGAAGAAGTATAGGAATGCCCTATATAGCCTAGAACTACTTGACATCTGTCATGTAGACGAGTACATCAAACTCTTCACAAAGTATAGATGGAAATCGAAGATCAAGGAAGATGAAGCATTCCACCTGTTCTTTGGCAAGATACTAAGCCCATGCATAGAAATGTTGATCAAAGAATATGAACCATGCAAGCTGGATTCAATAGCAAGGAGGATGTCTTTTCTCAAAGCCAAGATTGTGGAGTGGTGTCATCAAGCATCGCTACACAAGAACTACAAGAGATTAAGGAGAACCAACAAGACAGCCCCCTTATGTTGCGAATGCAATGATCTCCCAACTATCATTGGAAGAAACCCAGGAAAGCAGAAAAGGATGAAGAAACACCATCCTTATAGCCAAATGAGCGGAGGATGGAGGTCCAGAAGACCAAGATCCTTCTGGTCTAAACAGAAGGCCCGGATCTTTAAATCAGGGCAGAGATCTGGACCATCAAGGTGGAGTTCAAGAAGTCAATCATCATTCTCAAGATCGAACTAGAGGAGTACAGGAAGAACTCCCACAAGAAAGACATTCCGAAGGGCGGCCACACGAGTCAATGAAAGATTCAAGGATTATACACGTGTGGAGAAAGAGGGCATATCTCACCTGATTACCTAGAAAACCAGCAGCGGGGAGTACGACAGTTCGAGACAACTCCAGAAATGGAGGAAGTCGTTTACTTCCAAGATCTAGTATAGGTATATCAATTTGAAGATATACCCTCAGACGAGAGTATTTATGAAGAAGAGTTCTTCAGAAGATAAGTCGGAGTGAAGAAGAAAACTTCAGACAAGAGATGCAAGAGGACATGTCTGGATTCTTTTCCTAGACATTCATTTCTCATAAGACTCTCATGAGAATCATGAAGGAGGAACCAAGGCTTGATCTATACGAAGGGTTCACCATAGGATGATTAGAACGGTTCCACAACTTCAAAAGGAGAAAGCGCAACATCATATATAAGGTGACCAAAGGTGAGATTGCCATCCCAATGGAGCTCACGAGTAATGTGATGGAAATGCAACTAGTCCCTATTGATGAGATCAAGAAGGAACTTAATAAACTCCAGAGAGAAGTTGCCAAGACCATGTCTTGGATCCATATCGGAGCTATACGAATCCTTATCAAATCAACATTCAAAGAAGGTATCGATACACCAATTGATATTGCAATCTTTGATAAGAGGATCAAGAATATAACAGAGGCATACTTGGAAGGAATCTTAGGAAACCTGTACGCAGGCAATGTAGCATCCTACATCTATCCAAGGATTGCCTATAATCTGGCAGATAAAGATTTCAGTAGAGTACTCACCCTTCATCAAGATTTCAAGAACAAAGATTTGATGAAAGAAGGGAACCGGCCGTACTCTATCACCTACAATATCTCATATGCTCTCTTTAACACTCATCATTTGGATCTATTCCAAATGAAAGAGTATATTGAGATGCCAGAAGTATTCAAAAGAGTTTCATGCGTAACTAGGTCAGAAATAATAGAATTATTGCCAATTCACGACATGGATTTGAGAATCAGAGATAATACGGTCTGGAATAAGAAAGATAGCCTCAGATTCGAGCAGAGAAGGATTTCTTTCCAAGAAGATAGAATGATCAGTGAAAGATGGGGAAAGAAACCAATCGTGGGGGTAATCCAAGAACCAGAAAAGTTCACAATAAAAGGTGAACTAAAATGCCCAGAAGGATAGAAAGGAGTCGAAGTAATATTCGATATCACTAAAAAGGAAAACTCTATCCCTTTTGATGTCTTTTATTATCTTCAACGACCAACAACTGGGATATACCAAGGACAGCTCAAGCTTGGTGATCTTGAGCTAATAATCGAGGGAGTTGCAGGAAGATTCCCAGAACAACTAGTGCTGAGATTGGAGTTTCTTGAGGATCACAAACCTTGGGAACGATTACAAGATGAAATGGAATTTACAGTCAAAGGGAATATATATAAAGTTTACTAGAAAGAGCCTTTTACAAGCTCTGATCTACCCATGACCACTAGTCCATTCTCGATATATATCACCATTGGGATGATATATAAAGAGCACCGTGCGGAATATTTTGCAGGATACATTGATTCAGGAGCCGGTATCTACACAATAAAAAAAATGAGTCTTTCCTAAAAACTCAGGTGAAGAATTTCCAAGGTACTAGGAAAAGATTTCTCACAAAGGGTGCTAATCCCTAAAAGAGAAATCAAGCAAGCGGAGATCATGATCGGAGGAGCGGATCGTACCCCATGGTACAAGGTAAAGACTCAGCCGATATATTTTCATAATACCGGAGTGGATATTCTGTTAGGAAACAATTTCCTGCAGACATTCAAGCATTTTACCCAAGAAAACGCAACAAGGAGGCTTATTTTCACAACCCTTTATGAACATAAGATCATCGCACCAAGACTGCGTAATGCATTTAAAAAAAATACCAATCAAATTTCGCAGCAAGCGTGGTGATGACAAAGGAAAACTTAGCTATCCAAAGATGAATGATCGAAGGAAATATTACAAAGCAGTCCTTAAAATGAGAACCAAGGCTAGAGGAGTATGGAAGATGGAGAACCTAAAGGAAATATAATCCACTTTCTCAAAGCAAGCTTGGGGGAAAACCTACAGAGAGACGTCACAATCGAAGGACAAACATCTTTGGAGGACGTTAAAAAGAAAATACAGAGGAACTTCAACGAGGATCTTCTAGCCTGGTGGGAAAAAAAATAAGCTCAAAGCCTCGCTCAAAGTAAAAGAAGGAAAGGAGCATGAGTTCATGAGATACAAGCCTATCCTAATGAACCAAGAGGATCGTAAGGATATGCAGCAAATACTTAAGGAACATCTGGACCTTAAGTTAATATCACCAGGGGTTTCTCCATACAGCAGTCCAGGATTTCTAGTCAGAAATCATGGAGAAGTCAAGCGTGGAAGCCGAGACTTGTAATCAACTACAAAGGGATCAACAATATCTTGGAGTTCAATGGATACTTGATGAGAGTGTAAATTCACATATTTTTGGGCTCTGATTTGTGTGGGAATTGAGCACGATTGAGTCTTTTATTGAGATGAATTGGTATGTTTATGGAAAAGGTACGAATCAGAGGGTACAAGGGCTTTTAGAGCATATTTGTACAGGAAAACAAGTCTTAAAGGCTCAGAATTGGAAGACAATTTTTGAGGCAATTTTGAAGGCCGTTCGACTTAAGGACCGTGTTCGACCATCGTTACTTAGGTCGAACAAGGTGGCTAAGTCGAGCAGAATATACAGCAACGTACATGAAGCTTGCTCGACTTGGAGATGTTGCTCGACCAGAATCATCTTGGTCGAGCAGATAAGGAAAGGTCAAACAAAATGTGCAAAACTTACAGTGAGCTTGCTCGACCATCGCTCGAGTTGAAGGCCTTGCTCGAGCAGTCAAGGCATGGTCGAACGAATTCTCGCTGCTGCTATTTTTGGAAATTCTGGATTTCTTTTACCAAATTTGACGTGTGCTTCAAGCAAAAGCCCATCCTAAGCCCATAAGGAGGTTCCATGAGTATAAAAGAAGAGCTTTCGTAGGAAAAAAGGACGACACACATCATTCATCATCCATCCACCACCGAAACCCTACCATCACTCAAGGAGTCATGAAGAGAGGTTCGTCTAGCGAGTCAATTAAGATCATACCAATCAACCATGATTGCTCTTAGATCAATCATGGGCTAGAGCCACTCTGATAGTTCTAGGATTATGAAAGTTTCACGAGTTAATTGAATTTCCATGTGTAAACTCCGTACAACACTACTTGTAGTTTATTTTATATAAGATTGGCTTTTTAAATTCATACTCACAGTCATTTTGTGCATCATTAACTGTTATGTAGAGTTTGAATACATATCTTGGTTATTGATTGAGTGCGTTCACTGCTGAGCAGGA
The DNA here is from genome assembly GCA_023678885.1 of Pogostemon cablin. Classification (NCBI taxonomy): domain Eukaryota; kingdom Viridiplantae; phylum Streptophyta; class Magnoliopsida; order Lamiales; family Lamiaceae; genus Pogostemon; species Pogostemon cablin. The sequence goes on along the minus strand of CM042989.1, from coordinate 21,750,456 downwards.
TTACATGTTATAATTCTAAGTGAAGGGATTCTGAAGTCTTATTAGAACTATCTTATATTAATACTTGTTAATTGAATATTATTCGGGTTAATAAGTAGGATAATGAGTATAACTTCATTGTACTTATAAAGGGAGATCATATCGGGTTAGAGTACTAAGTGCACGGAAAATAATTGATACTGATAGTACCTAGAAAGGGGGGTGAATTATATCTCTTGCTCCTAGGATATTCACACGATGGGGTGAATTATATCTCTTGCTCCGAGAATATTCACACATGTCATACGTATGTTTACTTGTGCCTATAGCGTGAACGTGTATGGTTTAGTGATGCGTCCATAAACCACAAGGCAGAGTCGGACATCAACTCATGGAAAGGAAATTAATAAGTATAACTGGATGACCCGAAGAACAATCTAATTTCTTACTTGATCACAACTGTATTTTTCCTATTGCTTGTTTATTTAATTTTCTATCTAAATTATTCGTTATTTAGTTTCGTATCTATTCCAAGCAAATTTTCCAACATAGTCTTAGTTAACTAGAACATCACTAAATTGATAATCATTCATCCCTTGGGTTCGATAATCACTTGGTTGCCTATCGAAACTACAATTGATATCTTTCATACTTGGGGATAATTTTGTGTGTTGAGAAAATACTCATCAAGTTCTTGGGGACGTTACCGGGAACGATATAGATTATTAGTTTATAATTTCTAGTTTAATTGAGATTATATTATTCTTGTCTTTGATTTTTAACACTTATTCTTCTTAGGTGTATGCTCACTAGATCGAAGACAGGTGAATTAGAGCCTTATAATCAGGAGATTAGAGCATCGTCGAGGAAGAAAAAGAAGAAGAAGAACAAGAAAGAGAACGTTGACCCAACTGAATCCCTTGATTTAGGAGTTGAAGTTGACGTGCTGAATTCGCAAACGATTGAAGTTGCAACCGAAGTTAATTTGGAAGTAGAGGCAATCAACATGGCAGCGAATCCTGATACACTTGCCATCCGTGAAGTCTTTAAGAACAACGGAGGAGACAATGTGGAGTTGTTAGGAGCAAGAGGGACCGGAGCCGATTTTGATTTACACCTTGCTTTTATCACCATGATTGAAAGGAGTCCCTTCTCTAGGGAACCTTTGTAGATCCTCAGCAACATCTAAATAAGTTCATTGGGTATGCAAGTACACAAAAAGATGCAGGAGCTCACGAGGATGCGAGGAAGATAATTTTGTTTAAGTTCTCGCTAAATAACAAAGCGAGAGATTGGTACGATAATCTTAATGCTGCTGAATGTGATACATGGGAGAAGTTGAAAGTGAAATTCTTGGAGTGATACATGCCACCTTCAAAGGTGTTCAAGATGAAGCAAGAAATCAATCAATTTGCTATCCATGGTAATGAGAAGTTCCATAAAGATTGGGACAGATTCAAGGACATGCTTCGAAAGTGTCCACAACATAGGCTATCTAAAGCTCAATATATCAATATTTTCTACAATGGATTGGATTGCGATCCTTGTGTGTTACTTGATGCTTCATCTAATGGAGCATTGCTTACAAAGTCACCCATTGAGGCCGAGAAGTTTTTCGAGGATATTTTGATGAATTCAAGAGATTGGTCGACTGATAGAGTGAGAGGCACTTATGTCCTTCGTAAAGTAGCACAGGTCGAGCATACTATGGTGAAGTCGGGAAGAGATGATGAGATCATCTCTAGCTTGGCTAATATCAACAAGTTACTTGAGTCTCAGCAAAAGCAGATCACGGATATATCGCAGAGGGTACCAATGATGCAGCAGGATGGTGGCTACGAAGGAGCTAGCCAAGAGGAGATCGAGGAGGAGAGCTATGCCATGGGTCAAAATATTCAAGGAACTAAGTACCCAAATCAAGGAAACTGGAATTATCAGGGAAATTACAACAATCGTGGTCCCCTGAGTAATTATGAACAACCAAAGAGGCTGGAATTTTCATGGAGTAATCCGAATAATGCGGTGCAACCTCCTATCGGTGTTGATCCAGGAGCTAAGGTGGAAGAAGGGAAGCCATGTTTCAAGGATACGATGAACAGGTACATGGCGAGAAACGATGCAAGAGTAGATCGTCTAGAGGCTAAGTTAGAAAAGAAGATTGATGCTAATCATGAGGATTTGTCTAAACAAGTGAAAGACCTTAAGTTGTTGATGGGGGAGATGACCGGAAATGTAAATAAATTAACTCAAGCTATTGAGAAAGTAAGTTCCCATCTCAAAGTATTGAGAATCCAAAGTCTTGCTATGCCATCACATTGAGGTCAGGAACACAGTACGAAGATCTGATGATGCAGGTGAGTGAGAACGAAGGCAGCAAGAGAGTTGCTCGACCAAACTTCAATTGTTCGACCAGACCTGCTGGTCGAACAGAGGTCGAGCAAACTCCGGAGAAATAGAATTATGACACTTTATTTTCATATTCGCTGTTCGACCAACACAGTCCATTCGACTAGACCTTAGTGGTTGAATGGAGGTCAAACAACACCTGGAGAATGGGATTTTCTTGATTTGCAAAGTTGTTTGACCAAGACAGTGCCGTTCGACCAGAACATCTTGGTTGAACAGTGGTCGAGCAACACTTGAAGGAACAGAGCACGCGATCGGATAAGTTGCTCGACCAACCCCAATCTGTTCGACCATACCAGCTAGGTCGAGCGGTGTAGTGTAGAGCCCGATTCTATCCAGAATGCTACACCCATTGATCAGAACAGTATGGTACCATCTAAAGAACATAACATTGAGGTTACAGTAGAAAAGAAGTGGGAAAGAGCCAAGAGATTGAGAGTCAAAAAGGATAAAGCGGAGAATATTGAACGTGATGAATGGGGAATTCCCAAAACAAAGATACCTCCACCGTTTCCTTTCAAGCTTGTCTAAAAGGGATTGGAAGAAAAGTTCAAGAGGTTTTCAGACATCATAAACAAGATAGTTTGAACATTCATTTCTCTGAAGTGATTTTGGAGATGCCGTATTATGCCTATTTTTTTGAAAGATATACTTTTGAAGAAGAGAAAATTGAACGAAATTGAAACAATGAATTTATCGGAGAATTGCATCTCGATCATTTAGAGGAAGCCGCTAGCTAAGTTAAAGGATCCGGGAAACTTTACTATCTTATGTGAAAATGGAAAGGGACCGGCACGACGAGCCTTGTGCAATCTTGGGGCAAGCATCAATTTGATGCCTTTGTCCATCTTTAAAAGTCTTAGTTTGGGGGAGTTCACTCCCACATCGGTTGCTCTACAGTTAGCGCATAAGTCTATGATCTTTCCGAAGGGTGTTATTGGAGATGTTCTTATCAAAGTAGAGAAGCTTATCTTTCCTGTAGATTTTCTTGTGCTTGAGATGGAAGATGACAAGGATAATATCCCTCTTATCTTAGAGAGACCTTTCCTTACTACTGCAGGAGCTATGATAGATGTGCAGAAGGGTGAGTTACAGCTGCGGATGGATAAAGAAGAGGTCTTATTTAACCTTGACAAAGAAATGAAGATGCCCATAGAGATAAAATGTCATAGTATAGACGTGGTAGAGGAGATCATGAAGGAAGATATGTCCTTGATCCTCTCAAAGGATCCTCTTAAGACATGCTTGGCGTAGTCTCTTACTTTTCCTACTACGGAGCTAGATGAACTCTCCAATGAGGTATGTATTGAATTTCTTGAAAACTTGCTTGCTTTGGGTGATGACAGGTATGAGTCGAAAAGGATCAAGATTGAAGAAGTGAATTGGACTAGGAAGTACTTACCATTTGATAGAGAGAGCGCACCTCAAGAAGAGAAGAAAGAGGAGTTGAAACCGTTACCAGAGCACTTGAAGTATGCTATCTAGGTGACAATGGAAAATATCTGGTAATTGTATCTTCTTCCCTTGATGATGATCAACTTGAGGAATTGTTAGATGTGCTTAGGATGTATAAGTCTGCGATTGGTTGGTCTCTTGATGATTTAAAAAGTATTAGTCATTCATATTGCATGCATAGAATAAGATTGTTAGATGAGGCCAAGAGTAGTATACAGAATCAGCAGAGGGTGAACCCCGCTATTCAAGAAGTGATTAGGAAGAAAATCCTAACGTGGCTAGATGCTGGGATTATATATCCCATTAGTGATAGTCCCCATGTGAGTCCATTGCATATTGTAGCTAAGAAGGGGGGCATGACTATTGTGAAAGCCGAGGATATTCACACGTGTCATACGTATGTTTACCTGTGTCTATAGAGTGAACGTGCATGGTTAGTGATGTGTCTATAAACCACAAGGCAGAGTCGGACATCAACACATGGAAAGGAAATTAATAAGTAAAACTGGATGGCCCGAAGAACTGGATGGAGAGACATTAGACACTAGAATTCCTACGGGATGGCGTGTATGTACGAATTATAGGAAATTGAATGAAAATACATGCAAAGACCATTTTCTCCTTCCTTTTATGGATCAAATGCTCGATCGTCTTGCAGGGTATGAGTTTTATTATTTCTTGGATGGGTACTCGGGTTATAATCAGATTATGATTGCACCAAAGGATTAAGAAAAGACTACTTTTACTTACCCTTATGGGACATTTGCCTTTAGAAAGATGCCTTTTGGATTATGTAATGCGCCTGCTACATTTCAGCATTGCATGATGGCCATATTTGATGGGTTGATAGAAAAGATCATGGAGGTGTTTATGAATGATTTTTCTGTGTTTAGTTCCTCTTTTGATATTTGTTTATCTAACCTTGCTACTGTTTTGAAGAGATGCCAAGATACAAATCTTGTCTTGAATTGGGAGAAGTGCCATTTCATGGTAAGAGATGGGATTGTTCTTGGCCATCATATCTCAGCCAAGGGATTGCAGGTGGATAGAGCAAAGGTGGTGGCAATTGAGAAGCTTCCACCAACTACTAATAAAAAGGGAGTGCGGTCTTTCCTTGGACACGCCAGTTTTTATAAAAAATTCATAAAAGACTTCTCAAAATACTCCAAGCCCTTATCTCATTTACTTGAAAAGGATGTTCTTTTTACTTGTGATGAAAAATGTCTAACAGCTTTTCAGGTTTTGAAAGAGGCGATTATTACTGTACCTATCTTGATCACGCCAGATTGGACTCAGCCGTTTGTATTTATGTGTGATGCAAGTGACTTAGTACTTGGAGTGGTGCTTGGGCAGTTGAGGGAAAAGAAGTTTTGTGCCATTTACTATGCGAGTAAGACTTTTGATGCTGCACAAAAGAACTACACGGTGACTGAAAAGGAGTTTTTGGATGTGGTGTATGCGTTCAATAAGTTTCGACAGTATTTGGTTGGCATGAAGACTATAGTGTACACGGGGCACTCTGCGATCCGATACTTGATGGAGAAGAAGAAAACGAAGCCAAGGATCATTAGATGGATCTTTCTTCTGCAGGAGTTCGATATGGAGATGCGAGATAAGAAGGGTACGGAAAATATTTTGGCGGATCACCTATCGAGGTTGGAGATAATGGAGCACTGTGATGATTCTTTTGATTACATAGAAGAGATGTTCTCTGATGAGAAGATCATGGTGGTGTTCATTGAAGGAGCAGAAAGAGCATGTGTGGTGGCTGCCCAAGGGATGGATCCATGGTATGCGGATTATGTGAATTACATTGCCGTAGGAAAAATTCCGAGAGATATCAACAGATATCAACTTACTAAATTCAAGAGGGATGTTGAGACTTTTATATGGTATGATCCGTTCATCTACAAGATATGTATGGATTCTATCATCCGTAGGTGTATGCCCGAGATGGAGATGAAGAGTGTTCTTAATTTTTACCATGCACAACCTCACGAGGGGCACTTCAGAGCTAAAAAAACTGCAGCAAATGTACTTCAATCTACTCTTTATTGGCCTACTTTGTTTAAAGATTGTGAGACCTATGTGGAAATATGCGATAGATGTCAAAGGATGGGGAACATAAGTTGGAGAGATGAGATGCCACTTCAGCCGAGCATTGTTGTTGAGATCTTCGATGTATGGGGGATCGATTTTATGGGGCCTTTTCCCCCCATCTAATGGATTTCTCTACATCCTTTTAGCAATGGATTATATTTTTAAGTGGGTGGAAGCCATTCCCACTCACGTGAATGATTCAAAGACTCTATTGTCTTTCTTAAAGAAACATATCTTTGCCCGCTATGGAGTTCCTAGAGCACTAGTAAGCGATGGAGGTACTCACTTTGTCAAAAAACTTTTGAAAAGGTGCTTAAGGATTATGGAGTCAAGCATAGGGTTACTACACTCTATCACCCTTAACCGAATGGGCAGGCTGAAGTCTCCAACCGACAAGTAAAGTAAGTTTTGGAAAAGATAGTCGGAACCAATAGGAAGAATGGATTATGAAGCTCGATGATGTTTTGTGGGGATTCCGGACTGCTTATAAGATGGTGTTGGATATGTCACCATCCCAAATTGTCTATGGGAAGCCGTGCCATTTACCCGTAGAGATTCAGCACAAAGCTTTTTGGGAATTGAGGAGTTTGAAATTACCTTTAAAGGATCAAAAGGAGTTGAGGATGACTAATATCAATCAAGTGAACGAGTTCAGAAATCGACCTTATAAGAATTTGGAGATCTATAAGGAGAGAATGAAGAAATGACATGATTCAAAGATCTCTTATAAGGAGTTGAAGCAAGGTGATGAGGTATTACTTTTTAACTCTCGTTTGAAGCTCTTCGCAGAAAAATTGAAATCAAAGTGGACGGGGTCATTCATTATCCATAGAGCCTGTGGAAGGGAGAGTTTTGAGCTTATGGATAAAGATGGGGACATTATCGCGGCGAATGGGCATCATTTGAAGCATTACAAATCGCCGGATGATGCTTGCATCGTCTTTGAAGATACCTTGCACTAGGTCGTGACTCTCCGATGATAAACAAGAGCACCTGTTGGGGGCTTTTTCTTCAATTTTATTGCTTTATTTTCATTGGTGTGAGTAAGAAATTTTTATATTCGACGTGCGTATTATTCAAATATTACTCTTTGAAAACTTAGTTTTCATTACTGTTTCTACTAAGTTTGGGGGGGTGTGATGTACTTACCTCATCATAGGGGTGTGATGTACTTACCTCATCATAGCACGGAGAGTATAATCTTTTCTTTGTAACGTTTGCTAGGGGAGTTGATTTTTTACAGTATATTAAAACTTTAACCGGTTTTAATGTATTGATTTTTACAATTTGCCTAGTGTTTAGTGGTGTTTTTATTTTTAAGTGTTGTTGCGGAGTTACACTTGATTTTATATGGTTTAAAAGTAGTTCTCGAGCTTAGAAATTGCTATCTTGATACTTGATATTGTCCTATAGTTTAATTGTTGCAGGGAAATGCAAGAGGAATACAAATTTTCAAGAAGTCTGGTTGTTGTTCGTCCAATACACTGTTGTTCGATCGAGGAAAAGAAGTCGAGCAAAGGTCGAGCGAAATGCATAAAACTTATAGTAGCTCTACTCAACTAAGTGGGGGTTGTTCGACCAGGAAGGCCAACTCGAGCTCTGGTTGAGAAAAATGTAAAATCTATCCAGAAGGGTTGTTCGAGTTGGACCTTGTTGCTCGACCTAGTTGTTCTGGTCGAGCAAAGGTCAAACAAAATATGCAAAACTTATAGAGAATTTGTTCAACCAAGCAATAGTTGCTCGATCAAAAATTAAAAGTCGAGCTGAAGTCGAACAGGATAGAGAAGAACAGGGTCGCGATTTCGTATATTGTTTGACTTCTATACCTTGTTCGACCACTAAAACACAAGTCGAACCGAAGTCGAGCTAGGCCAATTTCAAAGGAAAATCTGGGTAGCTCGATTTAAAATCCTTGTTCGATTTCTAAACTCAAGTTAAGCAGACGTCGAACTGGGTCCGGAATCAGTTTTAAAAAGGTAAAATTTTATTCCGTTCGATATACACCCGTCACCCTCTCTCGAGCACCAATTCCAAACCATAAGTTCTTCTTCCCAAACTCTTTCCTACACTTTAATCCTCCATTCCACATACTTCCACATCCAAATTCGAGGGTATTCAAGTCTGATTTTGGGCTTTTCACTTGAATTTTGGGGTTTTCATCATCGACACTACACGCACACAATGTCCAACAAAGGTATGATTTCTCCTTACTTTCTACTCTTGAATAGTAGTGATAATGCTTAGTGAAGAATGGGTGAGTGGATTCATGCTAGTTTTGGTTGGAGTTGATCGTTGAATTGTTGAAGTTCTTATTTGAAATTGTACTTGAATTTTCATGGTTCGATTTACGTTGAATTGAGGAATTTTTATGAAATTGATGGTGTGTTTAGAATGGGCTTGAAGTTAATTTTGATTTATATATATGGGCTCATTGAATTGAAGTGTAGTTGTGGTGCAATTAAAGGTGGAAGATGAACATGCTAGTATTTTGGTTGAAGTTTATGTGATGTAGAAAGCATGTTTGTGTGGAGTTTCTATTATTCTTGATTGAAAGTGTTGATAAATGTTGCAATTATGATTGAATGAACATTTGAGGTTGAGTTGTTTGAAGCACATGAATTTGAAGTCTTGAGTAAGATTCATGCTAGTCTAGGATGAGTATATCTACCTCTTTGGTATGTATTGAAGTATTGTTCTTGTAGGAAAATGGATTGCTTCTTCCTCCAGGAGGAAGGGACCTAGGTCGCCTTCCTTGGGTGAGATAGTCAAGAAGATGTGGATGGAGAAGAGGAGGCCGTCCGATTATGGAATTAGAATTCCAAATTAGGAGGAGATGAAGGATCTGTGGGCTGCAATAGCATAAAAGATCACGAGGACGCGGTATCAGGATGATCATACGATGGTAGAGATGAACATTATCAATGATATTTGTTGGATGTTCAATTAGGTGGGCATTACTCTGTTCATGGATATGAAGAAAGAGACATATTTTCACATAACTGCGGAGGTCTTATGCACATTAAGGATTGAGCGTGGAGACCGATACCTTTCTTATTGTATTCGGATGCAGATTGGCGGGCAAGAACAGATGATGTGGTCCCGAGATTTAATGAATTGATTGGCTGTGAGAATGAAGTTGATGTGGAGCATGAAGTTTTTAAGCCGGATGAGTTTTGGAGAGCTATTACGGGAAGGCTAGAGCGATATAATTCGAATACATCCAAGGTTGCCTTCATTTGTAATCCCATGATTGCTTACATGGATAGAATTTTGAACAATATGTTGTTTGCTAGATCCGAAGAAAGCTGTATTCTAAGGGGAAAGCTTTATGTTTTATGGTGCATGCTTCATGGAGTTCGCTTCAATGTAGCGGAGTATTTTTTCAATCAGCTTCATAAGTTCACGACTCATGGATTTCAGTGTGTGAACATCGGAGAAATCATCACCTTGATAGCTGAGTACTATAGAGTCGATTTGAGCAGGCAAAGGCCTATCCGAGGGGATTCAGATTTGATTTTGATGTCATGTGTGAGGATGGGGCTGATTGAGCGACTAGATGATACTTGGATGTTCATCCGAGGAAAGAATCCTAGTACGTTCAGATTTCCGTTGGCGATTATTGATCTCACTACCATTGAGGTCAATAATAATTTATTGATGAATACCACGGAGCATAAGGTGATCTCGGAGACTTGCTTGGGAAGAGGAGATTAGAGACTCCTTGCTGATATATTGCTCATGGGATCATCTTAGTTGAGGACATGGTCCTGATAGGAGATCTGGCTGACTTTGTAGAGGAAGAGTTGCAACCACCACCAGCTTTTGATTATCCGGGGATAGATATGCCCCCGGTGCAACCTCAGCAGCCACATGAGCATGAGTTTTTTGAGCTACCACCACAGCCACAGTCGAATTATTGGGTAGCCCAGGATTAGTTTTATCGGGAGCAGTTTCGGTTGATGCATGAGCATTTCACCACACTCAATGTGAACCAACAAGAAACGAATAGACAGCTGACGCTTGCGAATACTAACTATGCGGCACTCAACGCGCGCTATGATGACATGGATGGTCGGTTGAGGCAAATGTATGATCATGGGCACATGATGGTTAAGAATATCAGTGATATCCATAGAGCGTTTGATCGATGGCTTACAGAGATGAGTGGAGATGAGGATGATGATGCTCCGGAGGAGTAGAGTGCCAGGTCTTTTATCTTTTCTGATTCATCTCATCCCCGTTCTCTTTTACACTTTACAGTTGGAGACTTGATTGTTGTGGGTATAGTGTGTGATTCATGTGTGGGTGGCATGTATTTGTTATTGATGTTATTCTTGGGTGATTGATTGTTAGAAGATGTTTACCTAGATTTGTTTTGGATTGTTTAGTGATGAGGATTCTTCATGTTATGCATGTGCCATATTTTGATGTATGTTGATTTGTTGATGACGAGCATGTTCTATTTTTACTTGTAATTCATAGAAAATTGATATTGATTGCATGCTTTGAAGAGTGCTTAGGATTCTATTACCCATGTGAGGATTTGAGCCTTTTAATTGTGCTATAAGCACGATAGTTTATTCTTGATAGTCGATTGTATACTCGTATTCTAGAACTTGACTTGGAGTCTTGTTTGAAGTCTATAATTGATATACGCTAGGAAATGATCTTAGGCCATTATCGTTGATTAAGTCACTTAGCCAAATTTATCCTACCTTTTTATATGATTATCATTGGAAGCCCTTTTGAGCCTTTAAGCTTTTTCTTTGGCAAGCCTTTGATAAACAGCCGTTTACCTTTTAAGCCTTGAACACCGATTACTAGTAAGGAGTAGAGGTAAATAAATATGAAGTTTTGAAGAAAAATAGGAAGGAGGGATTTGGTGTAATAAGAATCAAGAGACACGAGGTTAAATCATGCAAGGGATAGTACCTGAAACAAGTATCCCTAATGCTAGAAAGGGTAGTGCTCGAAACTGGTACCTTTATACTTGAAGAATACCGAAATTGGTATTCTACTGCGAAGAAAAGATGTTGATATAAGTGAAGATGGAGAAAGCGTGTATTGAAGTGTTCATAAGAAGGACGAATGAGAAAAGAAGGAAGATGTTGAAGAGAAAATCTCCAAGGTACTTCTTTACTAGTAATTCAGTTACTTTTCTATATTCTCCTACCTTGACCAAAGAGCCAACAATACAACCTAAATGCAAGTCATTTGTGATCCTAGTATTGAAATAGTTATGGATAGATTTTTGAGACCCTTGTTAAGCTTATGGTTACGCGAGTATATGAATTGAAATTGAGTATCGATACCAACCCATGAAGTGTACATCTTTTACATTTAAGAGAGAGAGTAAACACTTACCCGTGAGCTAGATGACTTAGCACTCGTAGAAGTATTGTGATTGATTTATGTTTTTGCATGAATGAAAGGTATGATGGATTGCATATTTTAAATTGATATAATTATATGTGTTAGGATAGGTTGTGCTTGATCTCGTGATTACACTCTCTGGATTTGTTTTGATTTTCATTGCCTCGGGGCGAGCAACATGTAAGTTTGGGGGTTTGATGAGAGTATAAATTCACGTATTTTTGGGCTCTAATTTGTGTGGGAATTGAGCATGATTGAGTTTTTCATTGAGATGAATTGGTATGTTTATGGAAAAGGCACGAATCAGAGGGTACAAGGGTTTTTTGAGCATATTTGTATAGGAAAACAGGTCTTAAAGGCTTGGAATTGGAAGATACAATTTTGAGGCAATTTTCGAAGGCCGTTCGACTTCAGGATCGTGTTCGACCATCATCACTTAGATCGAACAAGGTGGCCAAGTCAAGGAGAATATGCAGCAACGTACAGGGAGCTTGCTCGATTTGAAGATGTTGCTCGACCAGAATCATCTTGGTCGAGCAGATGAGGAAAGGTCGAACAAAATGTGCAAAACTTACAGTGAGCTTGCTTGACCATTGCTCGAGTTGAAGTCCTTGTTCGACCAGTGAAGGAGTGGTTGAACGGATTCTCGCTGCTGCTATTTTTTAGAAATTCCGGACTTCTTTTACTAAATTTGACGTGTTCTTCAAGAAAAAGCTCATCCTAAGCCTATAAGGTGGTTCCATGAGTATAAAAGAAGAGCTTTCGCAGGAGAAAAGGGACGACACACATCATTCATCATCCATCCACCACCGAAACCCTACCATCACTCAAGGAGTCGTGAAGAGAGGTTCGTCTGGCGAGTCAAGTAAGATCATACCAATCAACCATGATTGCTCTTAGATCAATCATGGGCTAGAGCTGCTCCGGTAGTTCTAGGATTATGTAAGTTTCATGAGTTAATTGAATTTTCATGTGTAAACTCCGTACAACGCTACTTGTGGTTTATTTTATATAAAATTGCACTTTTTAAATTCATACTTACAGTCGTTTTGTGCATCATTAACTGTTATGTAGAGTCTGAATGCATATCTTGGTTATTGATTGGGGATAAAAAAAAATTTTGCCCCATAAGTTTGGCCATGTATAATTTTTGCCCCAAAAAAGATAACATTTGGGAATTTGTCCCACTATCTTCATAATTACGCCAATGTTGACCCGTTTTCGCCGGAATTTAACATTTTTGTTGAAATCGATCACGTGCATGTCATGTGATCATCGAATTTGGCATTTTCCGATGGGAAATTTTTTTTGCCCTGTAAGTTTGGCCATGTACAATTTTTGCCCCAAAAAAGATAAAATTTGGGCATTTGTCCCAATATCTTTATAATTGTGCCAATGTTGCCCCATTTTTCCTAAAATTTGATATTTTTACTAGAATCGATCACGTCCATGTCGTGATCATCGGATTTGGCATTTTTCGATGAATTTTCTAACCTAGTGACACAGTGGCATCCACATTAACAATAATAATATTTTATTAGTAATTTAATTTTAAAAAATACCCTCAATATCGATGAACTCAATTCTCACGTGCCCTCCATGTACTCCACCATCTACGCAAACTCACTCTTCTTGTCAATCAGGAATACTGTGTACTCTCTTACCGCCATGGGCGGCAACTGTCGGATCTTCTCCTCTAAGGGCCTACCACCAATGAACGGATCACAATATACATGGCCTCGATCTATACCCTCTAAAAGTTCAAGCAACCACATGATATTGGAGCCATGCTGAGGAGGATGTGGTCTTTGGCATTCTTTTAGCTCCGATTCAGTCCTTCGCACCCCACTGAACAATGAATGGTTCATTATCAGTCTCGCGATTCTAATTGTGATCTGGAGATCAATATCAAGTGCACACATCCCCACGTGGTAGACAATGTTTCCTGCAACGCTGCTTTCTATTAAGAAAATCCTAGAGAATTCAATGAATTCTTCGATCGAAGGATAGGACACATCAGTGAGAGGGGGTTGCAAGAATTGATAAAACAAGACCTATTATCTGGAGAAACATCAGTTAATTTGAAGCTATGTGAACACTGTGTCATGGGAAAGTCAAAGAGGCTCAAGTTTGGTGCTGGTGAACATACATCTCTATCAATACTTGATTATGTCCACTCAGACTTGTGGGGGCCTTCCAAGAATCCAACAAAAGGAGGTGGAAAATACTTCATCTCATTCATAGATGATCACTCAAGGAAAGCATGGGTATATATTCTAAAATCCAAGGATGAAGCTTTTGGAAAATTTAAAGAATGGCTTGCAGAAGTTGAAAACACCACTGGAAAGACACTGAAATGCTTCAGGACTGATAATGGTTTAGAGTATCTCTCAGAAGAGTTCAACAAGTTCTGTAGAGAAAAGGGAATCAAGAGACATAGGACTGTTCCATCAACTCCACAACAAAATGGAGTTGCAGAAAGGCTAAATCAAACTCTGCTAGAGAGGGTGAGATGTATGATGAGTGCAGGTGGATTCCAAAAGAGCTTCTGGGGGGAACTTGTAACAACAGCTGCATACTTAATCAACAGGTGTCCCTCTACACCCTTGAAGTTCAAGACACCTGAAGAAGTATGGAAAGGAAAGCCAGCTGACTACAGCAAATTAAAAGTCATTGGATGTCTTGCCTATGCACATATAAAGCAAGATAAATTAGATCCAAGGGCTTTGAGATGTGTGATGGTAGGGTATCCATCAGGAATAAAAGGTTACAAGTTATGGAGTTTAGATGATCATAAATTCCTAGTAAGCAGAGATGTCAAGTTTGATGAGTCAAGGATGCCTTTTCTAGAGCAATTTGAGCATGATACAACAGTTGCTAAGAGAACTGACTCTGAGGTGGAGCCTGTAGAAACTTCAGAAGGAAATCAAGATGTATCAGGACACAGGAATGATCTAGGAACTTACCATCTTGCAAGAGATAGACAAAGGAGAGAGATTCACCCACCATCAAGATATGTACAGGCTGATCATGTATCATATGCCCTGTACACAGCCACTGAGATTGAATCAAGTGAACCAAAGAGCTACAAGGAAGCTACAACAAGCACTGATAATGATCAGTGGATTACTGCCATTAATGAAGAGCTTCTGTCACTTGAGAGGAATGAAACATGGGAGATTGTTAACAAACCTCAAAGACAGAAGTTAGTGGGATGCAAATGGATTTTCAAAAGGAAGCTATCTGCAGTTCCAAATGGAAAGGTAAGGTATAAAGCTAGACTTGTAGCCAAAGGGTTCTCACAGAAAGAAGGGGTGGATTATAATGAAATCTTCTCACCTGTTGTCAAACATTGCTCCATAAGGATTATACTCTCATTAGTTACTCAGTATGATCTTGAGTTACATCAAATGGATGTGACAACTGTTGGATTGTATACTAAAAGTCTAGCTTTTTGTATGAACAATATTATAACAATTAATTTGAAATGAGAATCATATGATCAAATGATTGCATCTTATAATTTATTTATATGTTCGATGCAATAGTCCACTTACTTTATATTGTAGATAATATGTTGTGCGACAACACGCGGAAGATCATATTATCGGTTTCCTTATAAAGTATAAACAGATGCTCACAACTGAGATAGACGGGGACTCTCTATCGGGATGGTTGTAGTGTGGTTTGGTATTAGCTTGTCTTGGCTATAGAATCACATTAGTGCACTTGTGTGTATTGAGCAGGACCGCTTGAGATCGTTCGACTTATACTGACTTATAGGAGAACTTGATCTCAGTTATTATGGAAGTTCGTGCTCTTAATCCCTATACAATAACCTCGACACGTAGGGCAGTATGTATTTCTTTGATTCATCAATGGGTGAGATTTACATGTAATTAAATCAACAAACTCGATGAGTTGGGAAGTAGTGCTGTCTCTATGGTGTGTTGTTGATTGTAGAAGGAATCCGTGTCCGTCATAGGTTGATGATGTCCCCTTGAGGAGCTCATAAGGATTATCATGTAAACCCTGCAGGTGGAATTTATTCCGGCATGATAATGAGGTTGAGTGGTACTACTCTTGGATGAGATATTAATTAATTGAGTTGTCAGTAACTTAAATTAATTAATGGACATTGTATATCTTAAACATGGGGAGACTAACGGGCTCATAATAAGAAGGAGTCCAAAACGTAATTTTGGGATTGGTATGTTAGTGCAGTAATAATATTTTAGTGGAATATATTATTATTATTGGACTTAAGTATAAGCTTTGGGCTAAGCTTGGATACTTAAGCCCAATGGAGGCCCAACCCAATTTCTCCTCCTGGTCCCTGCTGTAGCCCATGTATATAAGTCACCTCAGCTTATCTGGAACCCTAATCTAATTCATTATTCACGTGTGATGAGGGTTGAGAGCAGATTGAGTAGGTCTCGTAGATCGTCGCCCACACGACGTCGAGATCGGACTTGGGACATACAGCAGAAGACCGGAAGGTCGTTTGCTGCTGCAGTTTGTCATGTTCCAAAATTCATATAAAATCGTACAGTTCTTCGATTTTGATGTATTATATACTGATGGAAAGCCTTCGAAGAGAGGATCGTCTGAATACAAAGATCACTCAATTCCGACATCAGAAGAGGAACTTATGGCTATTCTCGTGGGACTGCGCAGACTGCCAGCGAGAATTCAACCTCTACATCAACCCTTGGTGAAAGGTAATGCGTTTCATGTTTACTTGCTTCCGCTGCTTGTTAGAAATTCATGGAACCCTAACGGATCACGTTAACCAAACGATCGAATGCCAACAATTGGTATCAAAGCTTCGGTTTCGTGGTGAAGCGTGACACGTTAGGATAGGGTTTATGTGATTAATTTTTCGGAATTAGGATCACATGTTTAGGGTTTTGGTTTTATTGCGCAAACCATGAATATCCCTATGTAATATATACCCTATATCATATCTATTCGTCCATGGTTGTGTGTGAGAGGATTCGACGAAAACTGTTCGTCAATTTCACATGCAAGGAAGAAAGAGAGGGCAAAAATAGAATCACGCTTTTGAGAGAAAATCCAGCGTAGTGATATTGCAGAGGCAATAACCAGAGTTTCAACGGTCGGATTGAGCTGTAATTTGGTCAACACGTTCAGACCTTGTGGATATACATTCCGAACGGTGGAGATCAAATTTGGAGCCTTTTCTTGCTGAGAGTACGCTGAAAACAGAAGCAGATATTTGGGCGATTCTGTTTTGCGCAGTCGAGGGAAAAGTGCCGTTTCTGACAAACTAATCGTTGGATCGAGCTGTAATTTGGTCAACACGTTCAGACCTTGTGGATGTACATTCTGAACGGTGGAGATCGAATTTGGAGCCTTTTCTTGCTGGGAGTACGCTGAAAACAGAAGCAGATATTTGGGCGATTATGTTTTGCGCAGTCAAGAGAAAAGAGCCGTTTCTCACAAAATAACCGTTGGATCGATCTGTAATTTGGACAAAATGTTCAAGACTTACAGTAGTAGATTCTGGACGGTGAAGATTGGATTCTAAGGTTCTTTCAGTTTCGAACTACGAACGACAGTTGGTGTAGTTTGGTGTTGCGCGTTGGGCTGAACTTGGTTCCATGCAAGTAGGCCCTTGCACGAGCGACAGTCCGGGCGAGGGGCACTCGTCAAGGCACTTGGGGCGCTCCCTGACATAATTGACGGTGGGATATGACGATGGACGTCTTGGGGCACAAGCAATCCTGCTTGTTGCGTAAGGCATCGATTCCACAGTAGGAGTGTCGGACAAGACATTAAAATTTAGAGGCGTTTTTATTCCTAATATATATAACTGTCATAATTGATTTAATTGTCTATTATTGTTATATATATATATGGATGCCTGATCTCTATGATTTATTGTCTTATATAGAAGCATGCTAGATTGCGTATTATATTTGGTATATTATATGCATGTATTGCTAGAGTGTTGGATAAGACATCCAATTTTAGGAAAACTAATTCCTAATATATAACTGCCATAATAGATTGTATATTATTGTTATATATGGATGTCGAATTAATTCCTAATATATGACTGCTATAATTGATTTAATAATCTATTATTGTCATAT
Organism: Pogostemon cablin; assembly: GCA_023678885.1. Taxonomy (NCBI): domain Eukaryota; kingdom Viridiplantae; phylum Streptophyta; class Magnoliopsida; order Lamiales; family Lamiaceae; genus Pogostemon; species Pogostemon cablin. The sequence continues at coordinate 21,733,024 of CM042989.1, read as the reverse complement.
ATAGATGTCGAATTAATTCCTAATATATAACTGCAATAATTGATTGTCTATTATTGTTATATATGGATGTTGAATTGATTCCTAATATATAACTGACATAACTGATTTAATTATCTATTATTGTTATATATGGTTGCTCGTCGATATCGATGATTTTGATAATCTAGACGATATGACGATCGATATCGATAGTTTTGGAATGTTGATAATCTTGATGTTTTTCGAATATTTGATAATCTAGTCGATATCGATGATTTTGATAATCTGGACGATATCGACGGTCGATATCGATGGTTTCGAAAATTGGACAATCTGGAAATTTCAAAAATTTGATAGTCTGGAAGTCTTTGCTGATATTCGTGCCTGGTGGCGAACAATCGAATTCGCTGATATATAACTGTTAATGATTGATTTAATTATTGATTATTGTTATATATGTATGCATGACTCTCTGTGATTTACTGCCTTATGTGCCGTAATAGAAGCATGCTAGCGTTGCGTATTTTATTCTGAATATCATATGCATGTAAAAACCCTCGGTGTTAAATTACTAAGTGGGAGAGGGGATTGGTAAATATTCCCGCGGCCTCCATTATTGGTTTGTAAGTGATGTGAGTAAACTTGCGTGTTGGCAATAGGCCTTCCTCCCTAACGGATGAGTTTATTCACGGATCACTGGTACAGACTTCATTACATAATTATTGTTTGTAATGTGGTACATGAACTTGCGTGTTGGCAATAGGCCTTCCTCCCTAACGGATGAGTTTATGTGGGGCTCACGGGTACAAACTTATAATTGATGATTGTAGGAAGCTATCCGAGCGCGTGTGTACTTCTCCAACTGTAAGGCACACAAGCTCGCGCAGTGGACTTGGGATCAAATAATGGTGTACACTTAGGTGTAAATAATTAGTATCCTCCCCAACGGAGTCACTGCTATTATTTGCATGGCTAAAGAGGAACCGACTATTAATTATTTTGTCATAAAGTTAGGTTGACAAATGAAATTAATGGGTAAAACCTTCTCTTGTAAATGTTTGGGTTTGTAAACGTCCACACTAACGTGGCTTGCAGACTCACGGTGCTTGAGATGTCGGTGAATTTTATTTTTATATAGTTTTGAGGGAATCAATATAAAAGGATAAAATTCGAAGATTTGATCGGTAAATTAATTTATGATTCTCTAAATTTCAAATAGTTTTATTTCACTTATGGTTGACTAAAAGAAAATAATTTCCTGGTCCAAAATTAGATGATTAGAAAAGAATCTTGGTTTTGAATTTTACTGCTTAAGAAAATACATGTGTGTTCTCACAATGGACGTCTCATGATGCCTATTAAAGTCTCTAGTGAAGAGATGAGAGGTTCATAGAAATATGATGGTCTCATGTAACTCTTCGGATACTTGAGTAAGTTAAAAGGCAGAAGATCATGATTTAATTTGATGAATGAATTGGGAAAGCATGGAGTATAAATTGAAGGGAAACCTAGATCAATTTAATTCTTTGTGAATTGCCTAGATGTTTTTGAGTAAGTTCCACCTGAATTACAATAGGATGTATATGGTGGAAAACTTCTGGCAAAACATGTGGCAAAGGAAAGCCATTTTCATCATAATGTGAACAAGTTTTATATCTTATTCACTAGTTGTTTAAAACATGATTAGTGATGGCATTTACTGACACGAAGTGTGTAGATACTGGAATCACTAAATGTTTATTACTAAGTGAGGATAAGATTGTTATGACATGGGTAAAACTACAAGAGTAGTGGCTATTGCAGTGGGAGTTGTTTATTTATCTTACGATATGAATAAACGTTTGATTTTATGAAATTGTCTTTACATACATTTTCATAGAAAGAATTTGATTTCGGTTTCTATGCATTAATAGATGGATACTCCATTTCATTTAAATGACATGGTCATTAAAATGAATGATAGAGTTGTAATCTGTTATGGTACGTTGGTGAACAATTTGTACACTCTTAAATCATGTTTATTCCCTGGATGCGACAAATAGTAATTAATAATGAGTCTTCTAATCTAGTAAGAGAAAGGTACCTTCGGAAATGAATTTCCCACCTTAATAGTGTGACGAATAGAAGGAATAGCACTCTTATGGTAGTGATTAGATAGATGATGAATTATTTGGAATTACTAAATTCATTTTATGGATATGCCCTAGGAACAGTAATTCGTAAGAATGTTTATCTGTTTGTGGGATATCCTAGAAAAATGAAGGATGATTTATTTAGTCCACAAGATCGAAGAGTGATTGTCAACATAAACACTAGATTTTTGGAAAAGGACTATGTAATAAATCAAATACCCATGTATAAGTTGTTCTAAAGGAAGTGAGAGGAAAACACGAAGTATTAGTACCAAGTGTACAAGAGGATATACCACAAGGTAAACTGCGACGCGTGTCATATCTGATATACAATTGCGTGTAGTGTCTTCTCGTAGTGGGAAGGTTGTTCTAACACCTGATAGATATATGTTTTGGGAGAGTCGTGAGGCTTGGTCCCTAGTAAACATGGAGTTAACCCACGGATACGACGAAGCACTACAAGTTAGAAATGCCTAAATCTTAACAAATTGCAATAAATGTTGAAATAGAATCAATAGATTCTAAATAAGATCTGGATAATTGTAGAACCACGGATGGTGTGAAAACCATTGGAAGTGGTCATACAAAATAAAAGAGGATCATACGGTAAGGTGAAAACCTTATAAGTAAAGCTTGTTGGGAAAAGGTATACTCAGAAAGAAAGGGTTCGATTATGAGAAAACCTGTTCGCCAGTAGCTATGCTTATATTGATCCGGACTCTTTTATCTGTTGCTACTCATATGAAATATGAGGGATAGCAAATAGATGTCGAGACAGCTTTCCTGATTGGAAGTCTTAAGGGAAACATCTATGTGAAGCAACCAGAGTGATTCATTGCAAAGAGCTAAGAGCATTGTGATAGTGAGCTTAAAAGTGTCCATTAATGGACTAAAACAAGCTTCAAGATCATGAAACATCCGTTTTGATGAGGTAATCCAGTGACATGGATCTAATCAATGATCGGATGGGTCTTGTGTATTGAAAAGAGTGATGGAAACGTGGTGGTATTACTTGTACTATACATAGATATTATCTTGCTCATTGGAGACAATGAAAGAGTATTATCGGGCGTATGGGGTATAGTTAATAAAGCGGTATAAGATGAAGGACTTAAGAGGAGCAAAAATATCCTTTTGATCACGGTAATACGGATCACAAGAAAGGATGTTATGCTTATCTCAAGCTTCATGAAATGATACAATCCTTACTCGTTTTAGCATGTGACTTTATCTAAGGAAATGTGTCTTGAGACACAAAAGGAAGATAAAGGAGATGAAAGCAGTTCCTTATGCTTCGATAAATGAGGAAGCCTAATCTAAGGAATGCTATACATGAGTATGGATATCTGTTTTGCTAAATGCATGAACAGTGGGTATCAACGTAACCTGGAACAAGAATGATGAGCTGTGGTAAGACATATATGAAGTGCCTGAGAAGGACTGGAAATTATATGTAAGCTTACTGGACAGATTCACTGCTTCTTGTGGATTACGTAGATTCAGATTTTTTAGTCAGATTGGACGGCAGTAAATCCACCTCAAGGTTATGTGTTTAATTTTAGGAAGTTGAGTCATAATGTGGAGGAGTGTTATATAGAAATGTATTTCAGACTTCGGACTCCATATGGAAAGATGATAAATTGGAGCCTATGAGGCAACCAATGTATCTGTATGACTCTAGAAACTTCATGATGGACTTTGATGTGATTCTAAGTTTGCCCAAGGTTATCACAATTTATATTGATGATATTGGTGCAGTTGCAAACTTGAAGGAATCACAAGTCCATAAGGCAATTAAACACATGGAGCGCAAGTACCACCTGTTACGAGAAATCGTATGATGAGGGGAAGGTTGTTGTTGCCTAGATTGCATCGGATGATGACCTAGTAAATTCATTTACAAGGACATTCAGGCGAGAGCTTTTAATGGTCGTGTAGTGGGAGTGGGAATCAGATGTATGGCAGAAGACATGACAACATAGTCTTTTAGTATAAGTGGGAGATTGTTGGATTGTATACTAAAAGTCTAGCTTTTTGTATGAACAATATTATAACAATTAATTTGAAATGAGAATCATATGATCAAATGATTGCATCTTATAATTTATTTATATGTTCGATGCAATAGTCCACTTACTTTATATTGTAGATAATATGTTGTGCGACAACACGCGGAAGATCATATTATCGGTTTCCTTATAAAGTATAAACAGATGCTCACAACTGAGATAGACGGGGACTCTCTATCGGGATGGTTGTAGTGTGGTTTGGTATTAGCTTGTCTTGGCTATAGAATCACATTAGTGCACTTGTGTGTATTGAGCAGGACCGCTTGAGATCGTTCGACTTATACTGACTTATAGGAGAACTTGATCTCAGTTATTATGGAAGTTCGTGCTCTTAATCCCTATACAATAACCTCGACACGTAGGGCAGTATGTATTTCTTTGATTCATCAATGGGTGAGATTTACATGTAATTGAATCAACAAACTCGATGAGTTGGGAAGTAGTGCTGTCTCTATGGTGTGCTGTTGATTGTAGAAGGAATCCGTGTCCGTCATAGGTTGATGATGTCCCCTTGAGGAGCTCATAAGGATTATCATGTAAACCCTGCAGGTGGAATTTATTCCGGCATGATAATGAGGTTGAGTGGTACTACTCTTGGATGAGATATTAATTAATTGAGTTGTCAGTAACTTAAATTAATTAATGGACATTGTATATCTTAAACATGGGGAGACTAACGGGCTCATAATAAGAAGGAGTCCAAAACGTAATTTTGGGATTGGTATGTTAGTGCAGTAATAATATTTTAGTGGAATATATTATTATTATTGGACTTAAGTATAAGCTTTGGGCTAAGCTTGGATACTTAAGCCCAATGGAGGCCCAACCCAATTTCTCCTCCTGGTCCCTGCTGTAGCCCATGTATATAAGTCACCTCAACTTATCTGGAACCCTAATCTAATTCATTATTCACGTGTGATGAGGGTTGAGAGCAGATTGAGTAGGTCTCGTAGATCGTCGCCCACACGACGTCGAGATCGGACTTGGGACATACAGCAGAAGACCGGAAGGTCGTTTGCTGCTGCAGTTCGTCATGTTCCAAAATTCATATAAAATCGTACAGTTCTTCGATTTTAATGTATTATATACTGATGGAAAGCCTTCGAAGAGAGGATCGTCTGAATACAAAGATCACTCAATTCCGACATCAGAAGAGGAACTTATGGCTATTCTCGTGGGACTGCGCAGACTGCCAGCGAGAATTCAACCTCTACATCAACCCTTGGTGAAAGGTAATGCGTTTTATGTTTACTTGCTTCCGCTGCTTGTTAGAAATTCATGGAACCCTAACGGATCACGTTAACCAAACGATCGAATGCCAACAACAACAGCTTTTCTACATGGTGAATTGGAAGAGAAAATTTACATGACTGTACCAGAGGGAGTAAGTGTTCAGAATCACAGTTCTAAAGCTTGTTTGCTTAAGAAATCTCTCTATGGTCTTAAACAAAGTCCTAGACAATGGTACTTGAGGTTTGATCAATACATTGTAGGCTGTGGATTTGCAAGGAGCTCATATGACAGCTGTGTGTATTATTTACAAGAAAAGGATCAATACACCCATCTGCTGCTCTATGTAGATGATATGTTGATAGCCAGTCACTCCATGATTGGTATTCAGAGAGTCAAAGACATGCTGGAATCAGAGTTTGACATGAAAGACCTAGGGGAAGCAAAAATGATTCTTGGTATGTCTATCAACAGAAACAGGAGCAAGGGAAGTTTGATGCTTAATCAGGAGTCTTACCTATGTAGAGTGTTGAAGAGGTACAATATGTATGAAAGTAAATCAGTTTCAACACCATTTAAACAAGGTTTGAAACTGTCTCTGCAGCAAGAACCATCATCTACATCAGAATCAACAGAAATGGATAAAATCCCCTATGCTAGTGCAGTGGGCAGCCTCATGTACTGTATGGTGTGTTGCAGGCCAGATATGGCCTATGTTATGAGTGTCTTAAGCAGATTTATGGGACATCCAGGAAGACCACATTGGGAAGCTGTAAAGTGGGCTATGAAATATGTGAAAGGATCATCCTACAGAGGTTTGATGTTTCAAAAGGGACAGCAAATCAGTGGAATGTTAAGTGGATATGTTGATGCAGATTATGCAGCAAACTTAGACACAAGAAAATCTTTAACTGGCTATGTTTTCACTCTTTTTGGAACAGCTATAAGCTGGAAAGCAAGCCATCAATCAGTTGTTGCTCTATCCACAACTGAGGCTGAATTTGTTGCCTTAACTGAAGCCATCAAGGAAGGAATGTGGATCTCTGGAATGTTGAAAGAGCTTGGGATAATACAGGATGTTGTGGAAGTATTCTGTGACAATCAAAGTGCAATTCATCTAGCCAAACATCAGGGCTATCATGAGAGGACTAAGCACATTGATGTCAAACTATACTTTGTAAGAGATTTAGTAGAGAATGGAGTTGTAAAGGTACACAAGATTGACACATCTGTCAATCCAGCAGACTGTCTAACCAAAGCCTTGCCTAGTTCAATGTTTGAACTAAGCTTGAGCTTAGTTGGAATGTATCTTCAGTGATCTTGAAGGAAGCTGCTAATGAAGTAGCAACAAAGGGAATTGAGCAGAAATTTGTTGAAAGGTATGATACTTGTTTTAAGGTGGAGAATTGTTAGAAGGTGGAGTGTAAAACATGATCATAACCTCGTTCAAACAATACATCACAATGGCCTGGAGGTATGTGAGCAGTGGATATGTATTTCTTGAAGTTTATACATTGGATTAGTTCACACACTAGCTGCATGAGTGCATGTTGGATGATTAGGGTTTGTTAGAGGGGGTTAGAGATCAGTTGTGTTGATTAGGGAGCTGATCCAAGAAGCTTCTAAGGGAGTTAGTTTGTTAGGTGTGTTGTTAGGGAAGTGCTGATGTGTCAAAGCCTCATTGGAAGGGAGGAAGCATCAGTTATGCAACTGAATCAAGCAAACAGCCCGCTTGGAGTATAAAGCAGCAATGCTGCTGTGATGAAGATTAGTTAGTTCCTTGCTTCGGTTAGCTTCAGTAGATTGATCCAATAGTGATCATAGAGTGTAGTTTTCTTCATCATCAAGTGTAATCATCTATCAATCAAAGAGTGCTCGATTTCCTTTGAAAGTGGACGTAGATCATCATGATCGAACCACTATAATCCCTTTGAGTTTGTTTTCTTCATTTTACAGTTTATTTTTGATTCAATTGTTCATTGTTTCAAATCTGAAAATGTGAGGTTGAGTGTGTTCTCTTTATTTGAGTGATTAGAAGTAGGAACCAAGTGTGTTTCATTCTTGATCACAACAGTAGGGTTGGCTCAGATTGATATTAATCATTATTTACAAAATGGTAGCACTATACGTAAATCAGTTCGGTGAGCTGCCTTTTTCCCCATTTATTTATTCGTTGAAGAAAGGCAGTGACCAAGTAAATAATTGAATATTTGGGTGATATTAAAAATTTTTTTAATGATAATTAAAACATATAGCTAGATGATATATGTGTACGCGTGTTTATTTCTGGAATATGTCCGTTTTTCTGTATTGAATAAGGAGAATCAGTTGGGTAAACTACCACAGAGATACAGCTTAATCCTCCACTTGTCCTATTTTATGCTACAATATTTGAATAATAATTAATCAATCTGGAATTAAGATAAATAAGCATGTGATGCATTTAGATATATATAACTAGTACGTCCCGTGTACAATTGTAAAAATTATATTACTCTCTCAGTTTCATGATTAATTCAATGTTTTTTTTTGTTTTTCCGTTTCATAGTAGATTATACAATTAAAAAATAAAATATGGCTCCTTCTGTCCCATTTAGGTTAGTACCCCCAACTTAACACGGAGATTAAGAAAAATGATAACTTTTAGAGATATAATGATATTTTTAGTAATAAAATAAATAAATGATAAAGTGTATAAAGTAGAAATTTTTTTTTTTAAATAAAGTGTGTGGGAAGGATGATTATGTTTGATTTTTACTTTTTTAAGTAGATGCAAATTTTTATATAACAACTAAAGATAGAAAGTATGTCATCTTTTAGGGTATGAGTATATTAATTCAATAACTTCAAAATTCATCTTAATTTAAAAAAAATATTACTCACTCAACATACATAAAATATTTTACACTTTACATTTATTACATAAAAATACTACACTACTTCTAAAAAGTAAATAAAATTAACTATAAAACAATTTTCATCAAACTGCGTATCTACAGTATAAATAAAGTCTGAAACGGAGAGTATATTGTGTTAATTAACACAAGTATGAATTAAAATTTAAAATCATAAGATTAACACAAGTATGAATTAAAATTTAAAATCATAAGACAATTAACTAAAAAATTCTTATACTTCATCATTGGAGAGTATATTGTGTCAATTAACACAAGTATGAATTAAAATTTAAAATCATAAGACAATTAACTAAAAAATTCTAAAACTTCATCCATCTCATTGAAACATATTAATTTTATCATTTTACTCTATTCCACGAAATATTTATTTTCTTCTCGGTAATATGAGTCCACATCCAATAACAAAATTTCAAAAGGTTATTCAAAATTGCACAATATATCATTATTTTAAATTTAAAGGTGGGTATAAAAGGGTAAAATAACATTCAAAACTTACCAACAACAAATTGAGTATGCTTCTTAATTAAAAATGAAAAGCAAATCAATACATTATGAGTGAGGCTTGTGTGCGTCCGGGCGCACGGGAATACATTTCGTGCGCCTTTAGAATTCCGTATTATAGGTAAGGATATATTGCTTTGGTTTAAAGGGTATACACTTTAATTAATAAAAGTACATCATTTTGTTCTAAAGGGTATACACTTTATTAATATTTTTTTGTTTTTCTTCAGAAAATAAAGGGTACACATATTTATACTAAAGGATATACAATTTAACACAAAATTTCAAAGGCGCGCGGAATATGTTCCCGTACGCCCGGGCACACACAAATTTTTGCCATGGTACACATTATTATACTAAATGGTACACAATTTAATACAAAATTCTAAAGGCGCACGGAATGTGCCCGTGCGCCTGGGGGCACACAAGTTTTTGACATACATTATAAGAGAATTAAGGGAGTATAATGTACTTAAAAATATTAAATAAAAGAATTTATCATGCAAAATGTAATTCAACTTATTAAACTATTTTGCTTTTAATGTAAGGAAAACCACTACCAATTTTTTTTGACAAAGTCTCTGAGACGATAATTATTTGAAATGGGTTGTAAAATAGGTTGACCCGTTGTTAAAGTATGTTTATTAAATAGATAAAATATGTTAATTAATAGTTAAAGTATTATATTTTTTAAGTATGATGAATAATGAATTAAATTATATTTTAAAAAAATTATAGTATAATTCATTACAAACATACTTTAACTATTAATATTTAATAAACATACTTGTATAACAAGTACTCCCTCAGTCCCGGTCAAACAACATCATTTGTTTTTGCACGTAGATTAAGAAATATTATTATTTTATGTAAAGTGGGTATGTGTATTAGAGAGATATGATAGGTAATGGTGGGCCATTGGTGGACCCTTTTACTAAAAGAAGAAAATGGTACAATTTGGACGAGACGCCCAATATAGTGAAATTGTGCTATTTGGGCGAGACGGAGGGAGTATACTTTAACAACGGATCGATCAGTCTCATTATCCGTCTTACAAGAGAGTTCTTATTTTATTGTAAATTAATCCCTACCTTTAAGAAATTGAAAAAAAAATAATAATAATACCACCTTTATGCATTGTTGCAAAAATCAAATAATTTTAATAAAAACCTTCCTTTAATCCCCACCCCACCTTTGAAAAAAATATCAAACATTATGCGCGTTTTTGCAATAATGCTTAAAAGTGAAGGTTTTATTTATTTATTTATTTTTTACAATTTATCAAAAGTAAAAATTAATTTGCAATAAAAATAAAATTCGTAATTTTTCTTGCAATTAACCCAATTATTTTTAAATATATTTATTTATTTGTTGGGACTAACAAATAAAACAAAAATCAAGACGAATAAAGTATTATTTTTTTTTATACTAAAGATTGTTCATGAAATTATTCACTTAATCGGTTATTACTTTTCACCAATTAGGTTTCATTTTTTATTAAAATGTCATCACTCCTAATTCGTCTCACGAAACTCATTCTTAAGGATGTTTGCCAAAGGTGATAAGTACTGAACCCTAATCTGTCAAACAAAGAACTATATTCTTGAAACCTAATTCATTTCTTAAGGATGTTTGCCAAAGGTGATAAGTACTGAACCCTAAGCTGTCAAACAAAGAACTATATTCTTGAAACCTCACTAAAAGTAAGGCAGGAAGAAACAATTTAATCTGAGGAAAACATTCATATTTTCAGTAATCTTGCTAAATACGGACTCCGGAAGATTTTCCAACAGAAATTTCCATCCGATCATACCAATCACCAATGTCTGTGTGCACCATCATGTCTCTACCCGATTTCAGGTGGCGAATGGGTCTCAAGACGCCAAACACAGCAAGGTCAGCTAGGTTGGGACTTAATTCACCTGGATACCAAGGAGAAAAAGTTATCATACATAACACAGAAATTAATGATGCTAATAATTTACATTGTTGGAGCAACAAATAATCAAATGAGTTTATACCTAGAAAATCACGACCCTCTAGACCATCTACCCATGTCTGGCAAGCTTCATACAAAGCAGCGCGCTCATCAGTGATGTTGTGTCTTTTCTTTAATTTCTTCGAAACAAAATACATTGCAGCAGCTCCACCATATTTTGCTATTATTCTCTCTGTGAAGCTGAAGTTACCTGCAATATTAATGCAAACAAAGTTAATAATAACAAGAAGTAATCAAGCAGGATCCAGGACATGGATATTTTATGTCATGCAAATTGGTCAAGAAAAAGGGAGAATATATAATGTAATCTTGTGATCTGAAAGAACAAGTGGAATTATGAAATAAGCAAATTTATTACCGTATCCAAACTCAATCACTCAAAAATAATCAAATGTCATTGACACTAAAAGATTATTACCATGAGTAGTGATGTAATCAAATGACTCGAGGGCCTCCGATGTGCTTCTGTAAATATTAGGTGATAATACATGCACCAAGTGATTATCCACCCAACTGCAAAGCAATATGTGAGATATTCCTCAAAATTAGAGCTATCATCGTTTAAAATAAATGGAAGTAGTTCAAATCTATTGAAGCTCACGACAGTTGATTTCTCAGCTTCACATGGCAGTCTCAAGCATATGAAACTCGAATCGCACCATTGAGCGTGGGAAGCTTTGAGAAATGCATTGTCTCGAGTCTTCCGGGTGGAAGTAGAAGTGTCCTTTAATGTTTAAATTATTTAAATATTTCTTGATTTACGCTTGCAAAAAAGGCAGCAAAAATAAAGGCATGTTTGATTTGGGTCCAAATTGGATTTTGAAAATAGATTTTCAAAACTTGTGGATTTTGAAATCATGATTAATATAGTGTGTTCATTTTAAAAAATTTGGTAGGTTACTATTTTACTTTATACAACATTAAAGTGAAAGCGGGTGGTGACATGAGTGACAGGACGGTGACCCTCATTACAGGGCGGTGAAATGCTCAAGAATGCATTATTATTATATTATTACTCCTGTTTAATAAGAGGTGGGGAGAATAAAGCATTAACTGAAAAGATAAAATAGACGTAGGATTGGAGAGTTGGGAATAAGTAGGGTTTACGTGAAGTATTGTTATGAAAATGCAAATGAATTAAGTATTTAAATCGGTTTCAAAATATCAGATGAGTATAAGTCAAGAATTTGGAAAATCCAAAACGGATTTTTAAAACCAAAATCAAACATGTATAGGTTAAGGTCAAGATGATAACGAAGAAACACGTACTCAAGCCATTTCTTCTCTTCGTTGTCTTCCTCATCAGAATCAGCGCAAAGATGAGAATTAATCTTTTCCATCAACTTATTTATTATATCTACATAGAGAAGGCAATAAGGGAGATATGGTCTTTCAGATCAGCTTATCCTTTTACAGAGAAAAGAATGATATTAATACTGGTGTTTACGTGAGTGTAAATTCTATACCTGATGATCCAATCATCTGCTCACCGTCAACCATCAGTATTGGCACTTTCTTGTAACTGGACCACTTGATTTCCTTTTTGCTGATAGGGTTGACCTCCACAATTTTGTACGGTAAATCATAATAATCCAGGAATGCTAAAGATATACACGATTAGTTACAATGTCAGTGAATGCTACCCTGATTGCCAGTTTTAAAGTTAACACAATGGAAGCAAAGAATAAGCAGAAAGGTAGGATTTAGAACCTCAGTTACTGTGCATAGCACCGGCTGTTCAGTGCTTACAACAGAAATAACTAAAGTCATAAACTTAAAAGTCTAAAACTGCAAAGCAGAAAAGGATACTACTGGCACTAAGCAAAATATTTCATACAACGTGCCTCATTAACTAAAGAATGAGAGTTGAGACGATAAAAAAATTTACTATTCTAGCAACTTGGGTTAAAATTATTTTGCAAAGGCTAGAACGTAAAGTAGCTGCTACCGGAGCCATTGAGCAGTCAATTTGCTACTAGGCCCCCACCCTGTGGGCCAAGAGTGTAACAAACGCTATCAGAGACAAATCTGCTCCCGGAACTGAGTGCTACATGCAGGAGTCCCCTCTCGAACCCAATGGACTAAGTTCAACGCATGGGAACCACCTTCAGAATACTATTCCAGGGGAGACAATGATCTATAGAAGAAAATGGCTAATGGAAGGAATGAAAAGAAGAGATCACATCTCCATTACAAAGGATTTGTTATATCCAACACCAACTCAACAGTGAAACTTGAAAGGATTTTAAGGGTTATACAATTATGGTGTTTTCAAGAGCCTTTGGAAATTTAAAATCTCTGTCTCTACTTCTGAAAAGCAGATTGGAGTATTTTTAAATAAATTATTTTCTTAGAAGAATCACCTAAAATTTAAAAGCTGGAAAAAGGCCAGCTGTTAGAAGAGTATGTTTCTACTCTAATATTGTAAAGATATAAAATATTCTACAAAACACTCCTCTAGTTCACACATATTTTACAAATACTTCCCATTTTTACCTTTATTCACCTTTTGGTACAATTGCCTAATAAACCATTAATTCAAAAGCATAATCTTTCGTAAACTCCCAATGAATCTTCAAGCAACTTTGGCTGAAAATTCTACAGGCAAAAATCCATGCAACCAGTTGTACCTATACCCTGGTGGTTTATATTCCATTTTATCCCTAGAGTTTAATTTGTACCATTAGGGTATAGTATAATCCTAGAGTAGAGCATAATAATGCTTTTACTCTTATAGTTCATATAATATTTTACCTTTGTAATTCATGAACTATTTTATCCCTAGGTTTAGTAATTACATTTAGGGTTTAGCAAAAATTTGTAGGGCATAATTGTCTTTTCAACCCATAATTGAAGATAGCGTACGTACAACTGGTTGTACACAGAGCAACCTTGATTTTACAAGGTAAAGATAATGCAAAATAGTGGCTAGCATACCCATTCTGCGGTTGTTTCACTGTTGGCCACTACCATGACGGTCTGGGAATTAAATTCAGAATACCAACAATTGTAAAGATTTCTTCTTATTTCTTAATTCCATAAATTGTACTACAAATAACCTTCACTTAAAGATCTATAAGTAAGAGAGTACTTGAACCTAGTTATCATATTAAAGATTAATTCATTGTATGTGCTTGTCTTTCACAAAAAAAGATATCACTATTTACCATTATTTAAACTGTTTAATGAATCTACTTTCAAATTGAGACTGTCAGAAACGTCATGTGATATCAAACAAAAAATAGTTGAAGCAAATATTGTAGTTAATCTTGCTTAATAATTCACTAAGACAATGGAATTGTATAAAATAACAGGTCCTCTCAAGCTTCCGTTATCTAGCCATTCAGATGACTGAAAGAAAAAAAAAAAGCACACACAAACACTATATAACCAGTATCAAATCATTGTATCACTTTTTATATTATGCTAAAGTGTTCCTTAAATAAATGGATGAGACAAGTCTAGAACTTATTAACAACTAACATGTATCTATTATATCAACAAGAGTAAAAAATCCAGACAGTGGAATAAATGATGAAACATCGAAGCGAAATAGAGGAATAAAAGCTACAAATGGTAAGTAACATAATGGCGTTCACTACTCATAAGTACTAAACACATAGACTTCTAATTCTTCTAATTCACCTATGATTTATAATAAATCAAAGGGAGATTTATTACCACTAACCAATAAGCAATGATGACCATACAATGATTTATGCTCAGTTCAAACAAGCTTTACTCAAAATAGACAATATTCAACTACGAAATCAAGATTAATAGCCACTGCAATGAAAATTAGGCCTTCTCACACCAAACTTTTATAATTAATTTAAGTAAAAGTTAAAAAAAAAATGAAAATTCTGCACACATAATTCCAAATCTGTTCTTCTCTAAATCAAATTCAGCGCCTATCGAAATAATATTCCAAATACATTAACTGAATGCAATTCCAACTCTACGGAATGTTGGAATCAAATATGATAAATAAAGAAAAAGAAATCACAATATGCTGAAGAAATACCTTTGGTCTTGTTGCAGAAAGGGCAGGCTTCGTACTGATACAGAACAATGTCCATTGGTGGGGCTTTCTTACGTATGGACTCTATTTTATCTAATTCTGCCATAGCCTCTTCGACGGGCGCCGAAAACCATAGAATGTACTCTTTTGCAGCACCGCCTAATGGAAACCAGGGAGATCTTTTTTTCTTGCTCTTAGTAAGAGTAGACTCGATGAGGCTTTGGCATAGGTAACCCCGAGTTCCGGCAACCGAAGGAGCATCAGCGACGCCGCGAAGAATGGAGGGGAATCCGGTTACCTTTCTCATCTGAGAAAACATCTTCCTAGAAATTGAACTGGAAATTGTGGAGAATCGAATCCAGAAAGTTGAATTGTTTGGTTGGAGTTTGGAGGGTTTTAGAAGCCGAGTATACAGCCTATGGAGCGAAGCTGTTGGTTTTTATCTTTTCATATACACCAAAAATTAAGCCGCTTTCCTATATTTTCGTTATATCGAGGATGAAATAAAAATATTATGAAGTCATTCTAGGCAATAGTACTCCCACTTAATAATGTTTTCCCGATTTTCTATTTTATCAATTAAAAAATTAGTAAATTATCAATTTAAAG
Organism: Pogostemon cablin; assembly: GCA_023678885.1. Lineage (NCBI taxonomy): Eukaryota > Viridiplantae > Streptophyta > Magnoliopsida > Lamiales > Lamiaceae > Pogostemon > Pogostemon cablin. The sequence goes on along the minus strand of CM042989.1, from coordinate 21,717,566 downwards.
TCGAATTTTTTTCTTTTAATTCGGGACCTAAAATATGTATTATTATTAATTTGGGGCCTAAATTTATCAAATATTATTTCATATTTTATTAATTTAGGGCTTAAATTCAAGTCTCTAATTGATAGTTATACATATTTTAGGTCGTCCCGAATTGATTGAAAAAATAATTTAAGCCCAAATTAATAGTTTATATATTTTTCAGGCTTTGAACTGATAAAATTTCTAAAAAATTCAAAGAATTCTGTGGACCGTCTCGTGGAATGTTAACACGGATAAAAGTTGATAATTCTCCCTACTTCACGAATAATTTTTAAATTTATAATATAAAAAAATTTATATAATATTTTTAATAAAAAATAAAAATTAATTATAAAAATTTAAAATGATCACACGGTATCTCACACAGATATGGCCTAAAATATGAATATATACATACATCCAAATGTAGATAAGTATTTTATATGTGCAAACACTTATATGAATTTGTAATTTGATTTATCAATTATTCTTAATATTACTTAAAAAAAATTACTATCAAATAAAAAATTACTTTTTAAAAAAAATTAATTATTACTCTTATTAATTCTTTTATACATGAAAATTTTAGAGGGAAGAATTATTGCTTTTATGAACAAAAATATTATTCCTCAAAATTTTGCACCATTTAACTATTAATTTTTTGTACATGAAAGGTTCACTTTAAAAAAATAAAAATATTACTCTTTAAATACAGATTTGTTGGGACTTTCATATTTTTGTTGAACAGAATTTAAATTTTAATATTTTTTTTAGAATAATAATAATTATTCTCTCTAGTAATTAATTACACCATACTCGGTCATTTATATGATGCATTTCTTGAGATTTTTTAGGGGTAGAATCATGTAAAATGAGATAAATTAAAATCGATTTCGTGTGAAATATGATTACAATTTGTTATGTATAGCGATTGCAATTGTGGATGGTACTTAGTAATACGATTTAAAAAAAATAGTTCCATGTAATAGTCTGTCCCAAAAATCAAAACAATAAATCTCTAATATATTTTATCTATAAAGATATCTAATTTTACCTAATACTCGTATAACATATTTTCTCATTAAAAGCTAGTTTTATAAATAAAAATAAAAATAAACGATGATCCTTCCACTTGTTAATTTAATATTTTAAGAGCATTCATATTGGTATGTACTTTTTTCAGTTTAAACTAAAAAGTAATTGAACTATGAAGTTAAGTTTAAAATTACAATCCACCCCTACCTTCCTGTTTCATAACATTTATTGGGAAGTAACTTCAAAAAAAATAGTGAATATGTGAATTTAATTTAAAGAATTGTCAATTCATAACGTTTATTGGGAAGCGCTTTGAAAAGATAATGAACCCCATAAATGGCGAATTTAAATTGCAGAATAAATATGAATGTGAATTTAAATTAAAGAATAGATATGAGTATAAGTTGATGATTTTAATACGCTTAAATTTAATTTGAAGAGTAGATATGAATGTGGATTTAAATTAAAGAATAGATACGAGTATTAGTTGATGATTTTAATTGCTAAGCGTATTAAAATGAGTGGAATAGAGGGGATGATTGAATTCATCCACTAGTTCTAGCTTACATCATCTTCGGCAATAACATCGGTTATACATAGAAATACATTTTCATGCATCATTCAAAAACATTCTTTAACCACCCAAGACAGATCTGGCAACTGTTTGCTAACAACTCTTTTATATAATAAAACAAAATTACAGAAATAAATAACATACATTGCCATTGGGCGGGAAAATATTCAGCATACTATTAATATCCTCAAAAGTGGTCAAACACTCCCTCCATATCTCACAAGAGCTCAATAAGGAACTACAAAAGGCAATGCAAAAGCATCAACTTCACGCAAGTATTGCGCACGAGGCCACAATCCTGAGGTTCTAGAGCACACCATGTTATCACCTCCGCATCTCCACCTTTTCTCTTCTTGCACGTCTCGATTCCTCCTCTCATAAGGAAATAGCCAGTCCAAATCAACAACTGTACACAGGCTTGTATTCTGAACCTCTGGTGGAAACCAGTTCTCCATTAGATCTTTATATCGTAATTCTACTCCGCGCATGGGGTTCACTACAGCTTTAGAATTTGATCTGCTTCCTGTTTTTCCTTGAGCAACAACCTCAATCTGCCCAGAAGTCGAACAAATATCTTCCCTGCTGTTCATAAGATTGAAGCCTTGTGCAATGTTGCAGGGCTTTGGCACATCTTTCAGACCAGTATAACCTTTAAATTGTTCTGGAAAGTCACTTTGCTTTAGTGAGGGTAATCTTTTCAGGATAGCTTTACCTGTTCCACAACCATGATGTATGTAAGAAACGTGCGAAAGCTAATGTGGGGTTGAGGTGGTCTACACCTACACCTATGCAAGCCTCCGGCTCGTATGAATATATATATGTCTAATTGTGCGCTAGTGATTGATTGATCCATGAAACATTACTACGAATCAAAGATAACCAATTGAATATGCCAAGCACAGTATTCTAGAAGAACTCATAAAGGGCACTTACAATGACCAAGACTACCGTCTTTAGTTGATGAATCTCTCTTCCTCTTGTTGCTGCTCTGTGTGCTGTCATATGATGAGCTGGGAGCGTGTGTATCATCAGGGAGTCCATGCTCCTCGGTGAGACTGCTAGGTTCAAGTTTCTCACTTTCGGTTTCTCTTCTCTTCTCGGAAGACTCGTATTTGGGATCAAAGCAATTTGTTTCCTTCACAATATCAGACTTGACTGAATTTGGATATGTCTTGTCTCTTTTCTTTTCCCTTCTCTCTCTCCCCTCCTTTCTTCTCTCTTTCTTCTCCCTTCTCTTCTCCTCCTTCCTCTGTTTTTCCTTTTGGAGCTTTAGAGCACCAAATTTAAAGTTTCAGAATGAGGGGAGAACAGGAGGAGCAAATATGTCCCAGGATATGAACACACCTCAACTAGTTACTTCAATTTTCATCAAAGCATTGACCCAAAATAACTCAATATTTATACCTAGTACAGTTAAACTTTCATATTAAATCTAAAAAATTCAAGAAACTTATTATCACTGTTTTTAAATAACTTTCTTTAATTAATCAACCTTTTCAAAATGATCAAACCATCGCAAGGCCCTTTCTTATACACATACGCTTGATTAAATACAGAAGCAGAGCATATAACTATCATCCAACAGACACTACCATAACAAATTCGACTCGACTAAAGTGTGATTACTCTACATAAATAAGACAAGATCCTCTTATATAGTTAAAATGCAAGCGCCAAATTAGATCAAGTGACTAATCATGTATATGATCATTAGTTTCCACCTTAGCTTTAACCATTCAAAACCACAGAACACACTCAAATATTTCCTCAATAACAAATAAAAAGATTTTATTTTGAGGAAACATGTATTTACTCTATAAATAAATGAATGAAAATGTTGTTGTATGCATAAATAATATCCTCATCTATTCCCCAAACATGTAACAACATAACCCTATGCACCAAAACTAATATTATTCTCAACTAAAGATCAATAAAGGTTCTTATTATATATCCCTGACTCTGTAAAAGTTTTTCTTTATGAATTATGCACACTAACCATGTCTTCATCTAAAAAGTCCATCTATCACCACAAATCAACCTAAACATGCCCCCCCATAACACAAGTTCTATAAGATCCTCAATTAAAAAAAAAAAAAAAAACTTTAATAATTCAATTGAAGCTTCTTATCCATAAGTCCACTTATTGGGCCAAAAGTGTTGCTGCCATATTATGCAGAAACTATGCCTATCATATCTAAATTCCAGTCATCTCTGAGATCAGACTTCAGCATAAAAATAATTTTTTTTTTTAAATCTTAAACGTTTCATGACCTTCTCTATAACCAAAGACCTCAATATAATGTAGCATATTTACTTTGCAAAACAATACTGAGAATGCCAAACAACTATCCAGCATTATATCATGATTCATGGGACAGGATTGACTACAAACTCCAACATGGCCAGCAAGCTTTGATACAAAATTTTTAGGTAGTAATGAAATATTCAGGAGTGATTGTTTAGTCTAGTGAACATGAAATCTTGGTGACGCCATCTATATCACCCATGTGTTAGTGCACGCACAATCCAACTTCAAAATCAAATAACGACTCTTCTAAGTCCTACCCCCAACTTCAAGTACTTGTATTACTTAAATATCTTGACGAGTAACGTTCAAGAAACGAAAAAAGACCCGTTTACTGTTTTTTCTTTGGACATTAACATGTCCAGATCATGCAATAATTAAACCCTAAACATCTATCTAAGCAATTACATAGAGGAACTCAAGCCCATGCATAAATCAATCAAGGTTCGCCGTTCAACAAACCTTAATCGATTCAATCAAGGCCTCCTCCCTTGCAATGCTCAGTTTATACCCCGGTGGAGGGAAGGGGAAGCACCGAGACATTTCCTTCAAGATCGAATCGAAGATCTCTCGAAAAAGAAAGAGAATATAATCTCGGATTAAGTTTTGGACTTAATTGGAAAAAATCAGGCTGATTTAATGATCAGGATGATTGCGCATTCGTTGGGAACCCTAGATTTCAATTTGTATGAAGGAAACTCGCTGAGGTTGAGAATGGGAGTATATATAAGCGGAATCGAGTCCTCAACTTCTACACCACTCTTGGTTTTACACATGGGCCTTCAACGGGCCTTTGGAAACGGTTATCTGGCCCAATAACTTGGTTTTACACATGGGCCTTCAACGGTCCTTTGGAAACGGTTATCCGGCCCAATAACAGTTTTACACATGAGCCTTCAACGGTCCTTTGGAAACGGCTATCCGGCCCAATAACAGTTTTACACATGGGTCTTCAACGGGCCTTTGGAAACGGCTATCCGGCCCAATAACAGTTTTACACATGGGCCTTCAACGGTCCTTTGGAAACGGTTATCCGGCCCAATAACATGGACAAAGCGTAACTCTTTTACATGGTGTAATAATTGACGACACATGTTTATTCTAGCATGTCAACGGCAAAAGGTTCATACTAGACCCTATACTCGTGTGAAAAGATCAAGTACACCTTCCATTGCTGTTCATAATAATTTGAATAATTTTACTATCTAACTAGACTTTAAAAATAAATTAGTCCCGGATACAGGAAGTATTTTCCCTCCACGAATGGATTCTAATTTTATTTTTTTTAATAAATCCTAACTATTGACAATCTCCATTATGTAATGAAAATTTTCACGAATAAATGGAAATTTTATCTTGTCACTTTATGGCAATAACATTTTTACTTGTGGTTTCATCTAAGAAGGATTTATATAAACCTATTATCCAAATATTCTCTTGAGTTTTTTTTTTCTATCTTTCAAGCGTGCTAATCAAGTCTTGTTCCGAGATAAGAGTTTTTCTAACTGGGACAAAAAACAACTCAGTACTCACACATATGATCAATGCTCGAGGGACGAGGATATTGAATTCCATCAATATTAGTATTGTGACACAAAATCATATATGTGAATACTTATTTGAGAATAAGTTTATCGAACATGATTCGTAGGAAATTCTTATTGGATATATGTCATTATTATAGTACATGATTAGCCCTTAGAATTGAAGCATCATTGTAGTCTTGTGTACATCTTGTAATACTTAGATTTATCTTCTAATTGTTTAGCAATCATAAAGGAGGTATATTGGGTATTATATTGATGTACATGGAGACTTTTGTGTGGCTAAGATAGAATCTAATACTTGTTTAAGACAAGAGAATCTCCTGTGTATTTCATTGTTAATGATTCAAAGACCTTGATCAAGACATTGAGAATAAAGATTCACAATTAATCATTTTAACATGAAATACAAACACAGTTATTGAGTTAGTTGAGTTTCGACTAATATTCCTACTCTACACTCAGTTGAGAGATTATTTCTTAGAAGGACCGTACGTGTATATCGCTTGTCAATTTGCAGGTTTACTCGCTATTTTACCTAACACTAGATGATCACGCTATTCCTAGACGTTACCGTGATTAGTAGGTTATAGAAATTAATTAATTAATTTCAAGTGAATTAATTAATTGAATTAATTATTATTTATAAGTTACAAGTGTTATAAGCCTTCTGCTAGAGTTAGTAATAAACCTAAAGGATCACACCTTTAGTTGTATAAACGATTATTTATCAATTGGTACATCAAATAAATTATGATTAGACATATGTCATAATTGAATAATTAAGATATAAATAAATAAATAAATATTAATATAATAAATTTAAAAAATTAACAAATATTTACAAACTCGATTCTAATATAATGATTGAACTTAAAGAATTTAACCTTTCAATTCTCTAAATGAATTAATTTTTCAACCTCTTAATATTCATTAGAGGTAAATCGATTTATGAATCGATACTTTAGAGATAGATCTTAAAGAATACTTGAATCATTTCTTAAGAGGTAAATCAATTCAAGAATATTTGAATCGACCATCTTCCTCTTGAAGAATTAATTCTTAAGAGGTAAATCGATTAAAAAATATTTGAATCGATCATTTTTCTTTTAAAGAATACTTGAATCGATGTTTTAGAAGTAGATCAAATTCTATTTGATTCGCTCTATCAAAATAAATTTTTATACTTTCATAAATTAATTCTCTATAAAAACTTGAAGAAAACTCCTATTCTTTTGGAGAATGAATGTGTATATTTAGAATGAATATCCAGAAAGTCTTATTTATATAGGTGGAGTGAGAGGAAATATAATATGGAACTAGTAATTCTCCCGTGCAAAGCACGAATAAATTTTATTATTCTTTTTGTTTCAATTTCAAGGTACTTATTTTGGTGTATATATATATATATAATTATTTTTTTAACTTATTTTTGGGATAGATTAGGATTTAAGATAATAAATAAATTGTAAAATATATTATAGGGAGATATGATAATTTTAAAATAAAGATATATTATAAAATTACGTAATTTATAAGTGACTTTATAATTTAAGTGGGTGTAAACTTGAAATTAAAAAATAATACTTTCTCCACTTAATACAAAGATATATGTTTTGATATTATGTTTTGTCACACTTTAAGTTATACATTTTATCTTTTAGAAGGGAAGTCATATACACAAAATTCAATATCTTTAAGAGTTTTTTTTTTAGAGTTTATATAAGGTTTGAAAACTAATGGAATGAATAGTAATGTATGTGTATTATTTATTTATTTATATATTTATTTATTTGTAATGTTTTAACTTTGTGTATGTAACTTATAAGAAAAGAATGATAGATAAAGAGTAGTCCATTGATTGAGGGTACATGGTTGCATGAAAAGTGTGTATTAAAGGGTAATAAAGTTTATAGATATATAAAGGATGATTTTTAAAATTTAGATGTGATTTTGAAAACATAAAATCTAATTTCAAAATCGAAAATGAATATATTGTCTAAAAGCTTTACTAATATTTCAAAATTGACCATCAATTTAAATTAAAATTAAGAACAAAAAGTGAAAAATATAATTAAAATCTATACATTTATTTATTAAATTAACATCTCTTAATATATATTAAAAAATGTGTACATTTTTTAGTGTCGAAGTGAGTTTCATTTTGACAAAGACTTTCATAGTAGATTTTTGCATGAAATTCTCAAATGCATTGTCTAAAAGTTCTATTAATATTTCAAATTTGTTATCAATTTAAATTGAAATGAGCGGCAAAAAAATTAAAAGTACAATTAAAATCTACACACTATCTATTAAATTAGCATATCTCTTAATATATTATAAGAAAAAAAAATGCTTTTCATATGGTCTATGTGAGTATTATTTTAATTTAATTGAGACTTTATACTATGATATTCTTAAATGCTTCAATTTTACTCTTACTGTCTAAATTTTATTATTATAATTTAATATAAATTTTTACTGTATGTAATTAAATTTTAAAAAATATTTAAAAATACTTTTAATAAAAAATATTATAAAATATAATAAAATAAATTTATAATACTATACTAACGTTTTAACCCATGCGATGCATGGGAAGACGTTATGCCAATCTTCCCGTGTACTTATTTGTAATTTATAAAAAGTTTAAAAGAATGAGTTTTTGTTTTTGGGAATTATATTAGAATTATTTAATTGCATTTAAGGTAAGATATTGTAAGTGCAATCCAATATATTATTTTTGGTTTAATTTTTAATGTATTAAGACTAATATGATGAATCCCTTATTAATATAATATAATACATGTATATGAAAGATGTTTAGGTCTACAATAATAAAATTTGAAATTGAAATTTTTTATATTACGAAAAATGAAAGTGATGATCTTAAAAAAGGATTGGTTAGTCAATTCAAAGTCGAAGCTTTAATATAATATTGATATAATTTTTATAAAAATTAATAGGTTAAATATAAATATTTACAAATAATATAATTAACACATAATATAATTCTGTGCTTAACAAAGAAATTAAATCAACAAAACTTTAAAAACATAACTAATTAAACTTCCATAAAAATAAAAAATAATTTTTTATAAAATATAACAACTCCCATTGATTAAATTATAAAAGTAATTCTTGCATTACCCCAAATTTATTATCTGACATAGAGATGTCATTAGTAAAAAAACATCCAAAATTATCATAGAAATAAGGCTTGCATTACACCAAATTAAGAAAGCACCTGTTAATCAAATTCAATTTCATAATAAAAGAAGAAATTTAAGGAATTTACAGCATGATAGGTAATTAGATTCTAATTTATTTGACCAAACATCATAAATTGCCAAAACTATTGCAATAAAATGAATGAACTGAAATCCTTCAAATAATGGGATGAATACAAACTTAAAAGTTGTAGAAAAATCAAGCATGGCTTTTCTACCAAGTATAATGCCATGCAGAAACAACAAAGCCTCACCAGCTTTTTCATAGACACTAACAGCTCTACAGATTCTTGAAATCTGCAATCGAATCGCCTATTAATTTGGTGCCAAGTGAGGATCACTCCATCTCACAGAAAGAATTCCATTCAAGATGAAACTGGTGAATCGTGTAGTGGTGTTGGTCATATTATCGCAACAGACTGATTTCGCTGCTTGAAACCATGTTTACTGTGATCCTATGAATACATTTTGCTTTCACTTCAGCAAATTATATTGGTCACACTATTTTAATCATCCACACCCATTTTTGCATTGTATGAGTTAACCAATCACCAACTCCGCCTATAACCACCTAACCTCCACCAGCATCAACTCTTCCTCTTCCAAGCTATCCATCTAAACTCCAACTTATAATCTACCAAGTCCATCTCTAGTTTATAATACACCACAAAAAATGACCCTCTTCTAAACTCATAGAAGAAGCATAGACACGCTCGCAGTCCCAAATTTAAACATCAATATCACTATTAAGATATTAGTTGATTGAAAAGATGATGTAGAAAATAAAATCTTTGAAAAATTTCACTTTAGAAATATTGGTTGCATGCTAACATATATTGTTGAGTGTAAAAAAATTCAGTATGTTGCAAATTTGTAACATATCGTGTCATGGGTTATGGTGCTTGAGAGACTATTATTTCAAAACTATATTGGTGTAACAACAAATTTTGTGTTTATAATGAAATAAACACAAAATGATGTACAAAGTTAATCCAGACGAATTTAATTAAAAAGAAATGTAAACGGGTTACAATCTCAATCAATCCTCTGATTCTTCTCTCGAACCAATTTGGCTTTGACTTTGACTTATTGACTTGTGTTGATTTTGATTTTGACTTTGACTGTGTTGAGTCGGATCTTCGGTTGAAGCTTGTCCAAGCTCGATTTTAAAGATTTATAATGTTAATCCAGATGCATCAAGCCTTTGTTTGGATTAAACATCATTTTTTATGCTTGAAACTGTTCTTCGCTTGAAGTTTGAAGCTTTGAAGATCGCTTGAGCTGTTCTTCGTTTGAGCTTGAAGGTTTGAAGATCGCTTGAGCTGTTCTTCATTTGAGCTTGAAGATTTGAAGATTGCTTGAAGATCTTCAACTTGTTCTTCGCTTGAAGCTTGAAGATTTGAAGATTGCTTGAGTTGTTCTTCACTTGAAGCTTGAAGATCTTGAGGGAGAGTTGCTCGTATTCTCGATCTCTTCGGGAGCATCATTGTCTTCGAGTGCTTGAATGTATCCCCCAAAATGAATGGAGAAGAGCCCTTTATATAGGTGTAGGATGAGGTGTTTTGACCTAATTTAGTGGGCTTGGGCCTCCAACTTGATTGGGCCGCAATCAGGCCTATTTTACTTGGGCCTAATTTAATTTGTATGGGCTTGTTTTGACTTAAGTCAGGCCTCGTTTAATTTGGGCTTATTTGACTTGGGTCAAGCCTTATTTAATTTGGGCTTGTTTAATTTGTTAGGCTCAAATTAATTATCAATTATCTATTAATTTATTTTAGGAATTAATTTATTAAATCCCCAAATAAATAATAAATTAAAATTGATATTTTAATCATGAACATCCACATGTCGCCATTTGATTGGACTGTGAATTTTATTTGTCTACAAATGCCCCTTTGCGATTTATTCACGGACGTCGTGTCTTATTGTGAAGGAATCGCAAAAGTCTTTAATTTTGAAATTTGCTTCAACACTTACAATGCAAGTTTTCGGGTAAAGAAATTTATTAGGCCCAAAATTTTTTTTTCAAGTTTTTCTAGGCCCAATTTACATAAAATTTATTAATGGCCCAATTATAACCATTCTGAATTTCACAGGAATGAACAACATTGAGCCCTTTCTTGATAAACAAGATTTCTTTACAAACAAGTTTCCTTGATGAACAAGATTTCTTCACAAACAAGATTTCTTGATGAACAAGATCTCTTCACATTCATCCCTATATAATATAGATCCATGGCCTCTCTTTTTTTTTTCTCACTGATACACTGCAAGCTTCCTCAATTCTTGGCTTCCTTTATTTTCTTAACTACTGTAAACTTCAATTCTTGTTTCTCCTTTCTTAAATGACTGCAAATTTCATCTTTTAACTCTATTTTTTTATTATGTTTTTTTTCAGAAATTTACCATAACCCAAGCACAAAGGAGAGAAGTACATTCTGTATCATCATTGTATTCTTTCTTTTATTGTGTAAAAGAAAACACAGCAATATTGACATCATGTTTGAATCCTTATCCTGCATGTTTTCTTTACTTTTTTTGTCTTTCCTCTTCAATATGCATCTGAACTTTGGTAAAAGAATGACGAGAATATACTTGTTAGTAGTATGAACAAAACCACCGACGATGAAACGGGCAGTCGAGACTAGCGTTGCGCATTCCTGGCGACTAGGAATTTTATTCCGGTCGGAGATCGCGATGAGTTCGATGTTTGCCCCGAATATCAAGCATAAGTTTCCAGCGTGGTGAAGTTATCTCTCCAGTCGCGTTGGTGGTTGTCGGGTATTGGAAACGGGAGGTGACGCCGTGCGTCGATCCTTTATGTTTTTCACAGCGACACCCCGCAATGGCAATGGATTTTCTGGTGGGCTATCTCTCTGATTGCAGTGGTGGTTGTCGGGTATTGGAAACTAGAGGCGACGCCGTGCGTCAGTCCTTCGAGCTTTCCACAGCGACACCCCACAATGGCGATGGCGTTTCCGATGGCGGATCTGACCGGACTAGGTTTGGAAACAGATCTGACCGGGCGGACATATGAGATTTTAGCCATGGCTGTTGGTGGCGGCTGGCGGCGATTTATTGTCGACGGGCAGATAGTGCGTGGTGGCTCGTTCGAACGGTGGCTGAGATTTTTATCGAGCAGCAGTGAAGATGGATTTCCACCAGTTTCTCTTGTGAGAGAGAAAGGAGTATTCTATTTTCAAACTTTCCAATATCAACACGTGATTAGGAATCTTTGGGAGGAAAGAGAAAAAGGTTGATTGATGATTTGATTTGATGGCACAGTATACTCACATTTAAAAAAAACTCTATATTTTCTTTATATTTGGAAAGAGAAGATTTGACTTGGAGAGATAATAATAATTCACGTGTTTCTCTTGGGAATGGGTTAATTCCTTATTCAATTTTGACCTTCTTTTTTTTGGAATTTAATTGACTAAATCAGTTTATTATTTGGGCTTCAAAGTTTGATCCATTCAACTTTGATGAATTTGGGCTTGCAACAATATTCTTTCATGAATTTGGGCCATGTTATTTTGATTATCAAAATCCAAGCCCCTTTTTTATTTCACTTTATGCATTTCATAAAATACTACAATTTGGGCTTCAAAAAGGCTTAGCTTAAATTTAATTCATGTACTTGGGCTTAATTTATCAAACCGAACATGAATTAATTTAATTGCTCCCTTTAATATTTTGCATTTCATTCCTTATCATGGTTTAATTTATAGTTTTGAACTTAATAATTAATTGATCTCATAAATTTTTTGGGATCTTTTAATTAATTAAATTCATAAACTTTAAATTATTTGCATGCCCTCCTTCTGGTCTTCTAACATTCCCTCACTTGTTTTGCAGCTTATTCGCTCTTCGACATGGTTTTCTTCAGTAATGCTATGGGACAGTCTGGTTCAAACTACTTAATAATCCTTGATGATGAGCGTCAACCTTTGAATAAAGAAACTCGTCTTTTAGTCGAGAAATCTCTGCTAGGGAATCATCAGTAGATCTCTTTAATCTTAAGAACAACTTCTACCTAGAATATTGGTCTCATGAGCTTACTTTGGGGAAGAATAATATAACTTGGACTTTGAAGGGAGCTGATATTGAGCCAAACCCCAGTTTAGAACCCTTACCATCTTTGGGACGACGTATCCTGAAAGGGAAAGGTAAAGTAGCTTGGGAAAAGCCGATCAAGTTTCTTGGAGAATCTCACTATATTAAAGGGTATTAGGAATGGGCTGAGGATGTGCTAAGCCGATGCTGATCTCTTCTTCGAAACATCAAGCTTTACGATGTTGTCTTTGCATCTCTCTTTACTTATGATTGCAGTTGCGAAATTATCAAAGCTTTCTGCGAGGCCTGGTGTCCTTCTACCAATAATTTACTCACCAAACATGGAGAAATGTCAATTTCTTTGTGGGATTTATATAACTTGATGGGGCTGCCTTTAGCTGGTTACTTGTATTATGAAGCTGTGCCGAGCTTAGCAGAACTGTTTTCCACAAGTAATGAATTATGTATCCCACGCAGCTGTAGGCATTTACTTGGCACTTATCACTTGCTTTGCAAGAATGCTAATAGGAAAGGTGTAACGATTGATCAGTGGGTGGATTTTTGGTCTAAAAAGACTGTAACACACCTTGCGTCTCCTAAGCGTGTCGAAAAAAAGTAAACTATCGGCCTAAAAAGATTTATAATCTAACTGGCATTATCCCGAGTCATCATTCATGGACAACTGCTGAGATAGATCAATTCAAAAGAATGGGAATTGCACAAGTAAATCAAGAAGAGACCTATCTAGCCGCTCATTTAGCATGTTGGCTTTGTACCTTTGTACTTCTAGGTAATGAAGTAAGCTTGATACGCCTGAGTACTTTTAAAGTGGCGAGTTTAATGGTTGCCGGAAAAAAGGTGAGCCTTGCAATTCCAGTATTGATGAGCATCTATCGTGGTTTGAACAAATCTCAAATTCATCAAGTCCATCTGAAGTTAAATCCACATTCCCTGTTCACTTTGTTCATGCTTGGTTAGCTCATTATTTCAAGACTCATTTTCCAATTGGTAGTAAATTATCTCATCCTCGAATGGTAGCTTACTCTGGCGAGCAAGGTGCAAAATATTTTGATCATGATGATGCTCGCAAACGAATTCAAATGACTGATACTGCCTCGTGGACTTGTAATATTTTTTCAAAAGATACAGCCATTTATTATGTGGACGATGGGAATAATGATTAGAATAGTTGGGCCCATCTCGTAGCTATTCGTACCAGTTATCTTACCTTGCGGCAAGGTGGTCATTATATGATGGAGCCATATTCTCCTCATAGATTTGCTCGGCAATTTGGCTTCCTGCAAGATGTTCCTAACATGCTTAGAACAAATCTTCACAATGCTTCTTTGGAAGAAGGGTTTAATCATTGGTGGCATTCTACCGCATGTAATTCTAAATCCGAAGCTTATTTTTCATGTGCAGCGTCAGCTCCTAAAAATTACTCCACGTCTGAATATAAGGAGTGGTGGAAGCAAGTCCAGGGCACTTACTTATCTGATCATATCAAAGACCTGATTACCCTAGCATCAGCCCCTCTAGAGGAAGAAGTAGATATCATAAATGACTTTGACGGAAACAACCAAGAGGTTCAAGATACTTCTCCAGTGCATGATGTAGTTTTACAACCTACAGTGCACAAAAGGAAGAAAAGTTTTCCTCGGTCTACAGAAAGAGGTAGCGCCTCTATTGAGCCCCATTGGAAGAGGAAGAAATCTGTTGTTCACACTGAGAAAAAAACAATGAGGTTTCTTTTATTCTCTCTCTCCTCTTTCTCTTTCTTTATTTTCCCCTTTTACGAAATTTTCTTTATTATTGTAGGCTGCGCTGATGATTTCTGGTTCTAAGGCTGCTGAAGGAAAGGAATTAGCTGTTGCTGCTACTTCAAAAGATTTGGCAGATGAGCTTGCCCCCTTTTTCTTATCCTATTTTCCATTATACTTCCTTTTTTTTTCATTATCACATTTCTTTTCTTATCAGATCTTAGGTATCTCTTCAAGTTTTGATGGCTATGATGATTCTGATGAGAGTGATGACTCTACTGAAAGTGATGCATCTACCACAGGGGTGAATTCTCCTTCAAAGACATGCCCAGTGATATCAGAATTTATATCTAAGAAGATTACTCATGATCTTAAAGGGATGTTTGCTCGGAGTGCATGGAAGAAAATTTAAACGGACTCCTCTCGAGTTTTTATCAACTCTAAGACAAGAAATATTTGCCTTGATAAAGGAAGTGAATTTTCTTAGAATTGACTATTCTCCTTTAGAGGAGGCCCTGGATCATTTATTTGACAAGGCTGATGCTTATACTGCGGCAAAATTGAAGTCTGATGAAGCGGCATCCACGGGAGATTTTGCAAAATGCTTGGCCGAGGTCAAAGGTCATCTTCAGAATTGTAAGGACAATCATACGATAGAGACAAACAAACTAAGGACCACCTGGGTAGAGTTGGAGTTGATAGGAAAAGAAATGGCTAATCTGCAGAGTGGAGAGAAGGCTTTGTCTGAAGCAGCTAATCGTCTCCAACAAACTCTCTGTCGTTCTAAGAAGGAAGTTGAGCTCATAGAAGAGGATATCCTTGCAGTTGACAAAGCGGCCGTCTGAAAAGAATCATCATCTGAAGATGAGAAGGCAGCTCTAAAGTCTGTTCTACAAAGCATCCTCTCTGATAACTTTCTCGCTTAGTATAAGACTGCTTTTCTTTAGTTTGCTCCTTTATTTATTTATTTGCTTTCCCCTTTTATGTTTTTGAATATTTAATGACATTATTAATGAAGTCTATTCTCTTCCTTACTTCTCTTTTATTGTTACTTTACATCTTTAATTTGCTTTCTTGTCTCTCATATTTGCTTTCTTGTCTCTCATATTTACTTCTTGCCTTCATGCTCCAATTTTATTGCTTGCTTCACAAACTTAATATGAATAAACCAAAACATGAATGAACTTAACATAATGCCAAGCTGCCTATGTACCTCTTTGCAGAGGATCAAGTCATAATGTAGTTCAAAGAGACCTGTTTTAGTTTGAATGGGGGGTGTCATACACAGTTTATTCTCATGCGGGCCAGGAGTGACTATTCTTTAACCACTTTAGACAAAGTAGGGTATTTAATGCTTTAACCACTTAAAATACCTGAGTGGGGTGAATTAATAGTTTAACCATGTATAATTACCTTTGGTGGGTGTCGTACACAGTTTATACTCATGTGGACCAGGAGTTCGTCGTACACAGTTTATACTCATGCGGACCAGGAGTAACATGCAGTTTAGGCTTGTGCGTCAAGGAGCGTTATGCATGCATTTTCTTTACGCGTAGTAGCGTTTCAAGAATTTTCCATTTATGGGGCTAATGTTCACACCATCTTCCGAGATCAACTTGTAGGCGCCATTTGTATAGACTTCTTTTACAACATGAGGGCCATCCCATTTTTGTAAAAATTTATTTCCAACACGATGAGTGACCACAATAGGTCTTCTCACAGCAAGCACCAAGTCACCAGTTTGAAAAGAACGTATTTTCACTTTCTTGTTGAATGTTTTGGAAAGGCGAGATTGATAACACTCAAGTCTTTGTTGTGCTTCCAACCTCTTTTCATCTATTGCTTCCAACTCTTGAAGACGCAACTTTGCATTTTTCTCTTCAGTTAAGCCTTCTTGTATGGTCATCCTCAAAGATGGGATTTGCTTTTCAAGATGTACAACAGCTTCAACACCATACACAAAAGAATACGGAGTTGCTTGAGAAGGTGTTCTATAAGTGGTACGATACGCCCATAAAGCTTCATTTATTCTTTCATGACAATCTCTTTTTGACTTGGAGACCACTTTCTTCAGCAAACTGCATAAGGTTTTATTGAAGGCTTCAGAAGACCATTGGCAGTTGCGTTGTACATTGATGACTTCTTTTGCTTGAAGTCGAACTTCTCACACAACTTATCAATCCAGCTGTTGCTGAACGACTTTCCATTGTCAGTGATGATGTAGCGAGGAATACCATATCTATAAATGATGTTGATCCGAATGAAATCAGCAACATTTTCTTTCTTCACTTCCCTCAGAGGCACAACTTCGGCCCACTTGGAAAAGTAATCGGTGGCAGCAAGAATGTAGAGATGACCACCATAAGATTTTGTGAGAGGCCCCATCACATCTAAACCCCAAGCATCAAAAGGCCATGAAGCGACTGTCGAATGCAAAGGCTCCGGAGGTTGATGAATCAAATTTCCATGGAATTGGAAAACTTGACATCTTTGTGTGTAATCCATGCAATCTTTCACCATCGTTGGCTAGTAATAGCCCATTCTTTTAATTCTGAAATGTAGTTTTGGCCCAGATTGATGAGCACCGCATATTTCGAAATGAGCTTCTTCCATTGCTTGAGTAGCTTCTTCATTACTTAGTCATCTCAAGAAAACTCCCTCAAATGATCTTCTATAAAGTGTACCCTTGAAGTAAATGAATCGAGGTGCTCGAAGTTGAATATCAACCCTTTGGCATGGATCGTTTAGCAATTTATCATACTTCAGATAATCCACGAGTGGCTGGTGCCAATCTTCTTTTTCAATTTCAAAAACTTCCACCACATGATTTTCATCTTCTTCATAATCATCTTCTTCGAAGATTGGTGGTACCACCCAACTTTTACACACTGGTATCTAAATTTGTGCATCTGGCGTAGCTATAGCTGATGTTAACTTAGCAAGGGCATCGGCTTGCTTATTCTCCCTTCTAGACAGATGCTTGAGGTCAACATCACCAAGCCAACCTATCAGCTTTTGAGCATACTGGTGGTATGGGAGCAACTCAGGATTCTTTACTTCATACACTCCGAGTAGTTGATTTATCACAAGTAGTGAATCACCATACACCCTAAGGTGTAATTGCTTTATATCGACAGCCATCTCCAAACCAAGTATGACTGCTTGATACTCAGCCATATTGTTAGAGAAATTTTTCGTTAAGGAAAATGAGAAGGGTAGAACTTCACCACTGGACGTTACAAACACAACTCCAGCGTCGGCTCCTTCTCTATGAGATGCTTTATCAAAATACATCTTCCATGGAGAAGCTACCTCTACAAAAAAAATATCTTCATCGGATAGTTCATTGGATAGTTCCCACTCAGCAGGCATTGGATGATCAACTAGAAAATCTGCCAATACTTGACCTTTTACAGCCTTTTGAGGGACATACACGATCTCAAACTGTTGAAGTTGGAGATACCATCTTGCAAGTTGATCTGAGTACCTGCTTTGACATGACAAACTTTAGTGGGTTGACTTTCGAAACTAGCCGAACTGTGTGAGCTTGGAAGTAATGTTTCAACTTCTGAATCGCGAAGATAAGAGCTAAGCAGATTTTCTCAATAAGTGAATATTTCAACTCGTTTGGAGTTATGGTTCTACTCAGATAGTAGAGAGCAGTTTCTTTGCCATCATTATTCTCTTGTGCAAGCAAAGCTCCCACAGAACGCTTTTGAGCAGCTAGATAGAGAATCAATGGACGTCCAGGTATTGGAGCACCCAACACTGGTGCCTTCATCAAGTATTCTTTAATGCTATTGAAAGCATTATTGCAAGATTCATCCCATTCGAATATGTTGCCTTTCTTCATGAGATGACTAAATGGTTGGCATCGACCAGCCAAGTTTGATATGAATCTTCTCAAGTATGCTAACTTTCCTTGCAGACTTTTGAGTTCATGTATATTCCGAGGCACATGCATCTTCATGATTGCATCAATCTTTGCTTTCTCAATCTTGATTCCTCGACGGCGAACAATAAATCCAAGAAATTTTCCAGATATAACTCTAAATGCACACTTGAGTGGATTCATTTTGAGTTGATGCTCTCTTAACCGTTCAAACACTCGTCTTAGATCATGGAGATAATTTTTCTTTTCCTTTGATTTAACCACAATATCATCAATATAGCATTCGACGGTCTTATGAAGCATGTCATCAAATATCTTTTGCATGGCTCGTTGATAAGTGGCTCCAGCATTCTTCAAGCCAAATGGCATGACATTGTAGCAATATATTCCTTTCGAAGTGCGAAAGACTGTCTTCTCTTGATCCTCAGGAGCCAAACTAATTTGATTGTAGCCAGATGACCCATCCATGAATGACATGGCTTCATGCCCTGTTGTTGCATCAATTATGAGTTCAGCAATTGGCAGTGGAAAATCATCTTTTGGACATGCCAAGTTCAGATCACGGAAGTCAACACATACTCTGAGTTGACCATTTGTCTTCCTAACCGGCACGATATTAGAAATCCATGTAGGATACTTAACTTCTCTTATCTTGTCTGCTTCAAGAAGCTTATTTACCTCATTCTCAATCAATGGAATTAATTCTGGTCAAAATTGACACTGCATTTGTTTAACTCGTCGAGTTCTCTTTTTAATGGAAAGGTGGTGTACTGCGATTTTTGGATCTAAACCCGGCATTTCTTTATGTGACCATGCAAAGACTTCTCTGAATTCTCGCAATAGGCTGATATATTTTTCTTCTTCCTCAATATTTAGCAGAGCACTTGCGTAGGTAGGACATGGATCATTTTCATCACCTAAGTTGATTTTTTTCAACTCATCAACAGTGGCTTTCACACCTTCTTCAAATTGTGGAGGGGCATCTTTAGCATCTACCTCCTCCATTTGAGGATCTTCAAGAGCAGTGATATGATTGTTGGAAGCTACACTTTCCCTATCATTTTCACTATCTTCTTTAGTAAAGATGATTGTCTACATCTTAGCTTTCAGCATTCTTCCACATGAAACAGTCAAGATATTTTGCCGCTTCATACGAGAGGGAATCCAACTTTGGAGTTTTTGAAAGTTAGTAGACTTGAGATTATTTTCCTTCCTACACCTGTTCTTCTCAAATGGTCCAAGCCTTTCAAAGATAGACCCCAGTCTTTCGAAGATAGAGATTTTCTTGATTTTTCTATCGTCTTAATTAAACGTATCTTCCGTGGTTGAAGCTTCTCCCTCGGTGATATAATTTATACTTGCTCTTCTAATTGCAATGCGGACTGGCTTTTGAGGAACATATCTCAAACCTAGCTTAGCATTCTTGACAATGTGGCCACTATTTTTCAATATTTTTTGGGTGGTGTTAAGCCCATGTTCTGGTTGGTTGATGGTCTCTTGATGTGACCTGCTCATCATTGATTTTTCTTTTGGTTCGTATCAAGCCTTCATGAGGAGTTTGAAAGCCTGTGGACTATATGCCTTGGCTATTTCTGCTTCAAAAACTTCACCGTGTTCGGTCTTTGCTCCTTCAACAGGACGCGTAAATCCTTTGAGTAGTGGAGTAGAAGGTTTATTTGCATCAATTTTTGTTAAAGGCAACGTCAACTCTTCCGAGATTTCAAGCTTTTCTTTGTTCTTCTTGAGAGTGGAAGATGATGTTCTACCTTCATCTTTTATTTGTTTACTGCTTCCATCCTCTTGTGTTGGGGCCTCTTCATGTTTCACTTCTTTTGTATTTTTGAAAAAGTATTTAGCATCTGCAAAGTAAGATTCAGCTTCTGTAAACGGCTTGTCATCATCGAATACCCTTTTCACATTATTTCCTTTACTATATTTGAAGCATTGGTGTAATGTAGAAGGGATCACATCATTCTCATGCAACCATGGGCATCCTAAAAGTATGTTGTACGAAGTTTTTGCATCAATGACATGGAAGAGCACTGTTGATTTCATTTCATCAATTAGCAAATCAAGAACTATTGTGCCGAGAGTTCTTTGCCCTTCGTGGTTGAACCCTTGAATCATTAATCGGCTATGATTAAGTTCATCCACCGGTATTTCTAACTTCTTCAACATCCTTAGGGACAGAATGTTCACTGCTGAGCCTCCATCAACAAGTATGCAATTTACTCGCAGCCCCTAAGTATACCCGGTTACAAATAGAGGTCGATTGTGAGGTTGTGAACCTAACAACATATCTTCCTCTGTGAAGGTTACCTTTATGGAGTAGATTTTTATATTTAGCTTCAATTGGTTCACCTTCGCTATCCTTTTCATTCACCACATAACATGAGTTTTCATCATGACTTTCTTTCGTAGAATTGAAATTTATGGCTGCTTCATCTTCCAACATAATTTTCCCTTCCTTTGCCAGTTGCATGATCTTTTCTTTAAAGGTAAAACAATCATGAATAAGATGACCTACCAATCTATGATATTTGTAATATTTTGGGTCATTAGTTCGACTGGCTTCCTCTGGGCGTTTCATCTCAGGGAGTTCGATGAGTTTATCTTTAATCAGATCATCAAATATGCCAGAAACATCGAAGTTCAAGAATGGATACTCATTTTTTTGCATTTCTTTCAGAGTTAATCTTATTTTCCCTCACTCTTGGTTAACTTGTTTCCCTTTATCTTTCTTATCATCTCCATTCTTTCGAACCTTGACAGTAGTGGCGTTTGTGGCCATTGATTCTTTGTTGGAGTTTTTTGCATAAGGCTTGCCCCCTATCTTAGGTTCTGGTCTATCTTTGGACTTGTAGGAGTCCGACACTGGTGAATGTTTGATTCCACAGCCATGCTCAATTCTATGTCATGAGCTCTCGTAGCCAACTCCTCAAAAGTCTTCAGCCGAATTCCTTGGAGTATGTAAAGTATATCCATTCCATCCCTTGAATGCACATTTCGATGGCAGACTCTTCAGATAATCGGTCCTTGCAGTTTAAACTCAAATTTCTCCATCGATTGATATAATAAATCACAGGCTCTTCCTTTAATTGACGAGTGCTAGTTAACTCAGTCATGCTAACGTTTCTCCTCGTACTATAGAAATGGTTAAGAAACTCATGCTCCATTTGTCCCCAACTATCAATGGATTCGGCTTCCAAGTCGATATACCAATCAAAGGCATTTCCTTTAAGAGAGGACGAACTACCTCACCATATGATCCTCGTAAATACCAGCATCATTGCATGTCTCAATGAAGTGTGCTATGTGCTGCCTCGGGTTTTCCTTACCATCAAATTGTTGGAACTTGGAAGGCTGATAGCCAGTTGGCAACTTTAAGTTGTCCACTATTTTTATGAATGGCTTGACATAAGTGAAGGTAGACTTGGAAGTCTCTTCGAACCTTTCTTTTATTGTTCCAAGTATGATGTCCTTCAATTGATCAACTTAGAGCATTCCATCGGCCGAAAGTTGCAATCCCCCTTCAGTTTTCTCTTTTTCAATAGGCTGGCATCTTGTGAACTCTTCCCCCTCACTATCATCCACAACTACTTTTCCATTTGTACGGCTAGTCTTCCCGATGTCCCTTCCTTCCATTAGTTTGGAAACCTTTGAATCTTGAGCTTCTATGTGTTTTGTGAGCCCTTCAGTAGCTTTCATCATGCTCGCTAGCTGTTCCTCAACGATCGTAGCATTTGTTGTCATCACTGGAGCTATAATTGAGCCAGATGATGAGCTCGAAGATGAATGAGGGCGTGAGCAGATGGAATCTTCATCACTGTCTCCTTCAATGTACAATTGTTTTCTCGAAGCTTCTTCAACCGAAGGATTGGATCCAGGTGAGGCTTCCGACTGAGCTTTCTTTGACATACTCCTCATAACAACAACAACATATTCCTTCAATGAATCAGATAGGTTGGAGGGAGCAATCCTTACCACTGTGCTCTTGACAGGAGACATTTTTACCACTGTGAAAAAAGATGAGAGGTAGAGATTGTCCCACTAGGCGTGCCAAAATTTGTAACAATAAATTTTGTATTTATAATGAAATAAACACAAAATGAAGTACAAAGTTAATCCAGACGGATTTAATTAAAAAGAAATGTAAACGGGTTATAATCTCAATCAATCCTCTGATTCTTCTCTCGAACCAATTTGGCTTTGACTTTGACTTATTGACTTGTGTTGATTTTGACTGACTTTGTTGAGTCGGATCTTCGGTTAAAGCTTGTCTGAGCTCGATTTTGAAGATTTATAACATTAATCCAGAGGCATCAAGCCTTTCTTTGGCTTAAACATCATTTTTAATGCTTGAAGCTGTTCTTAGCTTGAAGCTTGAAGCTTTGAAGATCGCTTGAGCTGTTCTTCGTTTGAGCTTGAAGGTTTGAAGATCGCTTGAGCTGTTCTTCGTTTGAGCTTGAAGATTTGAAGATTGCTTGAAGATCTTCAACTTGTTCTTCGCTTAACGCTTGAAGGTTTGAAGATCGCTTGAGCTGTTATTCACTTGAAGCTTGAAGCTCTTGAGAGAGCGTTGCTTGTATTCTCGATCTCTTCAGGAGCGTCGTTGTCTTCGGGTGCTTGAATGTGTCCCCAAAATGAATGGAGGAGAGCCTTTTATATAGGTGTATGATGAGGTGTTTTGACCTAATTTAGCGGGCTTAGGCCTCCAACTTGATTGGGCCGCAATCAGACCTATTTTACTTGGGCCTGATTTAATTTGTGTGGGCTTGTTTTGACTTAAGTCAGGCCTCGTTGAATTTGGGCTTATTTGACTTGGGTCTCGTTTAATTTGTTAGGCTCAAATTAATTATCAATTATCTATTAATTTATTTTAGGAATTAATTTATTAAATCCCCAAATAAATAATAAATTAAAATTGATATTTTAATCATGAACATCCACATGTCGCCATTTGATTGGACTGTAAATTTTATTTGCCTACAATTGGACATGAGTTTGTTCTGCTAAAATTCAGTACTATTTTTTGAATATGAGTTGGAGAAAGCATGAGTACAAATTTATCTATCTACAGTACAATATGATTTATATATCTTATAAACAAACAAACATATTTATCTATACTATAGCAAAGAGAATACTTTTCATAACTACATTATACAGAATGACAGTACTGTAGTGAGGTCTTACGATGAAATCAAACTTTAGGATCAATTCACACGTTTAATTATTGCAATCTGCGAGATACTCCCAACATATAAGAGCATAAAAAAGGCTGACATTTCTCCACTCGCAATAGCACATAGCATAAAAATGAGTAGCGATCTACCTATAAATTTTTAGAGAGTGTTTTTCAGATACTAAAGTGTTATCAATATTCATTTAGATCGGAAAAAAAATCCACAAAGAGGACCACTTTTTATGTCCATGTTCAGCCAACAAATTCAAAATTTACAACCAATTCATTAAACACAGAGGAATGATACAATTAATCAATATTCCACAGCTATAAATACACAATTAAAATATGTTCTGAATGTGAAATATGTACATCAAGATAGATATAAAATGAGCTATAGGAAGACATAGATGAATACTGTAAATAATGAGTGGGACACTGGAGAGTAAAAGTGTGGAAAGAAATGTAGGAATTAATTTAATTAATTAATTAAATTGATTGAATTTAATTGGTTAGCAAGATTTGATTGTTAAATTAATCACCAGTTAAATGATTATAGTGGGTGAGTGTAATTTGACTCATTTAATGGAGAGGTTATGTGAGGCGTAATGGGAATTAATACGAAATTATTGTTCCACGTAGGAGAAAAATCCTCAAAAATCAGATTACAAATCTTTTCATAAATGATGATTGGAGTAGGTTCTGAATCTGATCGCAATAACCCTCCATAATTGCCGATTAGAGGAAATCACACAATCAGCAATCAAATCGTCATAATTGCTGATTAGAGAAAATCATGCAATCAACAATTAATATGTCACAATCACCATTATGGCTGAGTGGAATGGTGCACCTATAAATAGGGTCATTCACCATTCATTCAAACACACCACAATCAACAAGCATTTGCATCACAAAGCATTTGCATCTTAGTTAACATCCAGTTCTCCATCTTCTTTCGTTCGTCGGAGTTCCAGCAATTGCAGTGCTGCCTCACCGGAAAGGAAAATCCATTTTACCTTTGGGGAAGATCTGCCAAGACCGAAGCATTACGGGGGCGTGTTTTTTCTTGCGGGAAGAGGTTCTACCTTAACTCGACTTCTACACGCTGTTCTCTTGAAGATTCTATAAAAAGGTGTAAGAAGATCCTCGCTTCTTCTCCTTTAATTTCATTTGTAATCTTGTTAATACTATATTTAGTACATTCTCCCTTCTATATTTCTATCTATAATATTATAAAGTGATTGGTTGGTAAACATCTAAACCAACAATCGTAAGAAGAAACAACTAGCCTCTGCACCCATCAATCACCATTATAACTGATATGGATATTGATGGAGCATCGATCCCAAAAGTGGGTGAAACCTCTAACATCAATAGGGACTCTATTGGGACTGATTCCCAAAGAATAACTATGAATCCTGTTGGGTCTGAATCCCAAAGGATGTATCCTCCAATGGGATGCTCAGACCATTCGTGGCTCCGGCTTCAGTGGAGAAGCCCGAAAAGTTCACGGGTGTTGACTTCAAGAGGTGGCAGCAAAAGATGTTGTTCTACCTCACCACGCTGAATCCGGTGAACTTCTTAAAGGAGTCTGCACCAGTGGTGGATGAGAATGAGTCTGATACGCAAAAGCATATAGCTCTTGAGCAGTGGACCTCCACTTCTTAAAGAACTATATCCTCAGTGGACTTAGTGATGCACTGTACAACATGTATCTAAACACGAAGACATCCAAAGAGTTGTGGGAATCTTTGGAGAAGAAGTATAAGGCGGAAGATGCCGGTACGAAGAAGTATGTGATAGCCAAGTACTTGGAGTTCATGATGGTTGACTCTAAATCTATGGTTGATCAAGTGCAACAGTTCCAACTAATTGTGCACGAAATCCTCTCCGAGGGGATGTTGCTTCCAGAAGCATTCATTGTCGGCTTTGTGATTGAGAATCTACCTACATTATGGAAGGACTTCAAATGTTATCTTAAACACAAGCGAAAGGAGATGTCTCTAGATGACTTAATTGTCAAACAGAGAATCGAAGAGGACAACAGGAAGATGGATGGGAAGTTTGGCCAATCCTCAATGGAGGCAAAGGCAAACTTAACTGAACATCGTGCGGGACCCTCCAAAAAGAGGAAGATGTCCGACGATAAGGGCAAGAAGCCAGTGCAAAAGCCCAAGTTCAGTGGGGATTGCTACAATTGTGGCAAGCCCAACCACAAGGCCAAAGATTGTCATCAGCCTAAGAAGAACAAAGGCAAGAACCACAATGCTAATGTGGTTGAACGGCCTCTAACTGATGAGACTTGGCTGTTGTGGTCTTTTAAGCCAATTTGGTGGCAAATCCAAAGGAGTGGTTCGTGGACACTGGCGCCACCTGCCACGTCTGCTCGGAGAAAAGTGCCTTATCCACTTATGCGCCCGTTGAAGGGAGAAAGCTGCACATGGGGAATCAAGCCTCATCTGATGTAGCCGGTGTTAGAAGCGTGACTCTGAAGCTCACCTCCAGGAAAAGACTGAAGCTGAAGGATGTGCTGCATGTCCCAGACATCCGCAAGAAACTGATCTCAGGCTCCCTACTAGTTAGTCATCAGTTCAAGTTTGTATTTGAGTCTGATAAACTAGTGCTTAGCAAGTTTGTCCAATTCTTGGGCCGTGGTTATCTTGATAATGGGCTTTTTAAGCTCAATGCTATGGTTGTAAGCCGTGAAAGTAAGAAAGCTATGAATAAAAATGCTTCTACTTCTGCTTATATCATTGAGTGCTCCTCAATATGGCATTTAAGATTGGGACATGTAAATCTTAAATCGATTAAAAGATTAAATAATCTTGATTTGCTTAAAGTAGCAAATGTTGAGACTTCAAGTAAATGTGAAGTGTGTGTAGAAACAAAAATGACAAAACAACCATTTCCAATAACGGAAAGGAGCACTAAACCTCTAGAGTTAATCCACACTGATATGTGTGATTTAAAGTTTGTGCAAACTAGAGGGGGGAAAAAGTATTTCATTACTTTTATTGATGACTGCACAAGGTTTTGCTATGTATATCTCTTGAGGAATAAAGATGAAGCTTTAGAAGCATTCAGAATCTACAAGAATGAAGTTGAAAATCAACTTAATACTCGGATTAAAATAATTTGAAGTGATAGAAGTGGCGAATACGTAGCACCGTTTGAACAAATATGTGCCGAATCCAGTATCATACATCAAACAACGGCTCCTTATTCACCTCAATCAAATGGGATTGCTGAACTCAAGAATAGAACTCTAAAGGAAATGATGAACGCAATGTTAATCAGTTCAAGGTTGCCTCAGAACTTATGGGGAGAAGCTATCCTATCAGCTAACCACATTCTGAATAAGATTCTACACAAATCTAAGGATCAAACTCCTTATAAAATGTGAAAGGGACGCAAATAGTCATACAAATACCTCAAAGTGTGGGGGTGTTTGGCCAAGGTTGAAGTGCCACTACCTAAATAGAATTGGACCTAAAATGGTTGATTGCATATTTGTTGGGTATTCACTTAACAGTAGTGCCTACAGATTTCTGATTCACAAATCAGAGATACCTGGCATGACTGAAGGCACTATGATAGAGTCAAGGAATGCAATATTCTTTGAAAACATATTTCCTAGTAAAGGAAATGAACAAGTAAGTTCTAGTAAAAGATCACTTGAAGATAGTACTACGGTTCAGTCTACCCAAAAAAGTGTAGAACCAAGACGTAATAAAAAAGCTAGAGTAGAAAAGGACTTTGGTCAAGATTTCTTTACCTATGTGGTTGAAGATGAGCCCAAATTTGTAACTGAAGCTCTATCTTGTCAAGATGCACCATTCTGGAAAAAAGCCATAAACAGTGAAACTGACTCCATCATGCAAAACCATACGTGGGAATTGGTAGATTTACCAAAAAGTTGTAAGACTTTAGGATGCAAGTGGATCCTAAAAAGAAAGTATAAAGCTGATGGGTCAATAGATAAGTATAAAGCCAGGTTGGTGGCTAAAGGCTTCAGACAAAAGGAAGGGTATGATTTCTTTTATACCTACTCACCTGTGACACGAATTACATCTATTCGTGTACTTATATTGATTGCTGCATTGCACAATCTAGAGATCCATCAAATGGATGTGAAGACAGCCTTCTTAAATGGTGAGTTGGAAGAAGAAATATACATGGACCAACCAGAAGGCTTTATAGCGCCTAGAAATGAGAAAAAGGTGTGCAAACTCGTGCGATCGTTGTATGGACTTAAACAAGCTCTAAAACAATGGCATGTGAAGTTTGACAATACAATGATGCCAAATGATTTTCGAATCAACGAGTGTGACAAGTGCGTGTATGTGAAAACTACACCAAATGGATTTGTCATTGTGTGCCTCTATATAGATGATATGCTTATTATGAGAAGCAATCATGACATAATCGTTGACACTAAAAGGATGTTGAGTCGAAATTTTAACATGAAGGACATGGGTATAGCGGATGTGATACTTGGAATTAAAATCCAAAAGACATCTGATGGAATTGCATTGTCACAATCTCATTACGTTGAGAAAGTGTTGAAGAAGTTCAATGCATTCGATGATCCACCGGCTAAGACACCATGGATCCAAATGTGCACCTTAGCAAAAACAAAGGTGAACCAGTAGCTCAATCTGAGTATGCAAGGATTATAGGAAGTATAATGTACATAACAAATTGTACATGTCCTGACATAGCGTGTTCAGTTAATAAATTGAGTAGATACACGAGTAACCCAAGCAATGAGCACTGGAAAGTATTGAGAAGAGTGTTGAGATACTTGAAATACACTCTTGATGTGGGGCTACATTATTCTAAGTATCCAGCAGTACTTGAAGGGTACAGTGATGCAAACTGGATATCTGACACAAAAGACTCGTTCTCCATAAGCGGATACGTATTCACTATTGGAGGTGGAACATTGTCTTGGAGGTTTACAAAACAGACCTGTATAGCTCATTCCACAATGGAATCTGAGTTCATAGCTTTAAACAAAGGTGGGGAAGAAGCTGAACGACTTAGAAACTTTCTAGAGGACATTCCATGTTGGAACAAACCAGTCCCTACGGTGGTGGTACATTGTGACAGTTAAGCCAAAATTGGAAGAACTCTTAGTGATATGTACAATGGAAGTCTAATGAGTGTAGATATCCGCGGTCTTTTCATAATTTCATAATTTAGCTGTCTTAATGAGATAATTTATTGTATTTAATTATAACTTTTTATTAGAGATGCTATCACTTTTTTTACTCCCTCCGTCCACTGTCAATCTATCTATTTTATCATTTTGAGACGTCCACTCTTAATATATCAATTTCCCTTTTTAGACACAAGGGACCCACCCACACACTAATACAATTAAGAGTGAGGCTCTTGTGCCCCCGGGGACACACCGTGTCTCCATATGAACACGGTGCGTCCTCGGAGCACAGGAGTTTTTGCCTACAATTAAAATATGAGACCCACACATCCCACTAATACAACTACTCACTACAAATAAAATAATAATACTCTTTAATCTACGCGCAAAAAGCAAAAGAATATATTGATATTGGACGAATGGAGTATAATATTATCATTTTATATTCATACATGATAAATTAGTTATGTAGAAGTATATATTAGTCATGAAATGCATATATTAGTCATGAAATATTTTATTGAACTATTATCACATTCATTAAAATATTATTATTTCCTATATATCTCACAAAAATAATTTTATAAGTCGATGTCACACAAGTCTTTGCACATAATTTATATTCAGCAACCCAAATTAAAATTGCTATATTGCGTCAAATCAAGAAAAAAGCGTATGAACTCACCCTACACCAAACTAATTCTAATAATTATGTTTGGAAATTTATTAGCAAACAATTGTGAAATCACTAAAGAGTGAGGTTTGCGTGCACCCGGGGCACACCGTGCATAGAATTTAATATTATGGGTAAAAGTATATTATTTTGTTATAAAGAATATACACTCTAATTAGTAAGGGTACACTATTTTATTCTAAAGGATATACCCTTTTTATTAATATTTTTTATTTTTTTTTCAGAAAATAAAGGGTACAAATATTTTTACTAAAGGATGTACAATGTAACATAAAATTCTAAGTGTGCCCTGTGCGCGGGTGCACACAAGTTTTTGCCATCACTAAATACAAATAATTCTCAATCGAACTCACCCATCCAAATTAATTAAAATCCAAATATTCCGGAAAAAAACTTCAAGAAACAAATATGAAAAGATACTGCTCACAAAAATTAATGTTATTACGAAAAATAAAAATTTGCGTATCCTGCTTAAGCCCTAATTCTAATGGGAGAGGAGTTTCTTGGCAACCCTTAAATTATATGCTGGGCTCCGGCCCAAATAGTAGGCCCAATTATTAAATATTTCTAACCCAAAAATAGTTGGAAGCCCAAAAAGAAATGATCCTTTCTCATTAAACGAAGCCCTAAAGTTTACGTTCTCCTTCACTTCAATTCGGCAGACAGAGTAAGAGCGACTTGGCAGTGTTCTCTTATCTACCGGCGACCAAAATGGTCAGTTAATCTCTGCTTTCTTATGTATCTGTTTGGATAATTAATCGCTTTTCGTGTTTACAAACAATTAAGGATTGTTATGGTTGATTGAATTGCTTCTGAACCTACATTTTTTTTGCTTTCATCATTAAATTTGATTGCTTTTTTGGATCCTCTTGGTATGCGTATACCTCTCCATCGGAAATTTATAATTTGTTTATGGTGCTGTTCTGTTGCAACAATGTGATTCGAATTTTCTGTAGCGGCAGCTCAAAATCCGAAAGCTTTATATTCTTTGAATCTTTAAAGAGTAACAGTTCTTTGGTTTGTTTGGTTGTGCTTTCTTTTTTCAATTTAAATTCCTTTTTTTAAGGTGATAATATTAGGCTCCGTAAATGGGATGCTTTCTAGTATAATAGACAACTTAATATCATAATATTTTCATGACTGAACTTAATAGACAACTTAATTTAGATTTTTTAATGTTCTGCAGTTAAAATCATCCTGGTAGAAATCTTCTGCAATTTTGAGCATTTAAATAATTAAATAAATAAAAGTATTAGACTCATAAAAAGAAATAGAACAGCACTGTCATATGTTCTGTCCTTGATGCTCTATCTACATTTCATTAGCACGTTCTACCCAAAGTGTACATATCATTTTGTGCTTCTTATACGTGTTAATTATTTATAAAAAAAATAAAAACAAAACAATACAACAGTAAATATTCTCTCTATGGATATAGTAACATACTCTCATTTTTCTCTTATGGGTGTGTAGTATAAATTCCAGAAGTCTTTTCTAATCATCTATATATCTTCTTTTTTTGTGGCTGTGAGAAAAAGTATTAGTCATGATACCTATTAGATAGTACCATTTAATTTAGAAGAAACACAATAATATAAAAGCTTCATAAACTTATACTCCACAAACATATTAATATTAAAAGGTGAAGGTGTGTGTTTGATTACCATGCATTTTAGCATAGTTATTAAGGGCGCAAGGCGCACCAAGGCGCAACCAGGCATATCTGTGCCTGAGGCGCGCCTCGGTATTAATGTATAATATAACACCATTATTTATTCTACACTAAATATAACCCATATACAACATATTTACCCATTAAAATAAGTTTAAAAGGCATATAATATAACAATTTATAAGAGTATGACATATGAACTAAGCCATTTAAGCCAAAATTAAACATGCACATACGAAAATTCATAATATTTGAAATAAAATAAGTCAATCAAAGCATCACACAAAAATCTAGCAGCAAATATATTTTAATTATCATCTCTTCATAATCAAACTCCAAGTCATCATCAATTTGTTCTTCCTCATTAAAATCTTTTTCTCTTCAAATCCAACATTATCTTCTTCTTCATCCTCTTCATCTAATAATCTTAAAGTAGTTCCCTTTTCCTTCGTTACTTCTTTCCCTTTCTTTTTGGAACTAGTGGCAGTTTCCCCCGATGATTTCCCTCTAATTTTAAGGTTAATACTAGTTTGCTTCGGCAAGCAGGTGATGGAAACCAGATAGACCGGCAGCGGTCGGAGGCGCGGCGGACGGGGCGGCAGTTGAAGGCTTGGAGGCTGGAGCAGTTGATATGTGTATGTCGCGTAGGTGGAATGAAGAGTAAACCCTAACTTCTAACTCTCAAATCCCTTATTTAATATTTGGGATATTGTACCAAGGGCATCTTGATGGGTCTTAACTTAGGAGGATGAACTGGTAAACCCTAATTAAAAGTGCTATTTAGTGTTACTTCAACTATCAAAGATGAAAATCAACACAAAAACATGGTCATTCTCAAGGCGCGCCCAAGGCGCACACGTTGAGGCGCACAAAGGCACGCGCCTTGAAACTTCGTGCCTTGAAAACCTATATTGAGGCGCCAGGGGTATAGCCTTGGGGGAGGCGCGCCTTTAATAACTATGCATTTTAGATTCGTTCAGTTGTCAGAATGGACACATCCTCAGAAATCCAAAACTGGAGTTTAGAAGGAAATTGTTCATTTAAAACATCCACAACACATCACTTTCTGTTGGTTGTAGTTCTGTGAATTTGATTATTTACTGAAATTTCAAGTCCTTTACAGAGCATAGCTTTCCCTCAAACAGTGTTTGGCTAATTCCCTAAAAAAAATAAAGAATCTCATAGATTCAAGTGATTGTAATTCTTGGGAAATATGCATGCATAACCTTCATTTAATGAAATACACATTCCATGGTTCCATTGACTCTTCTATTGCCATATGTTGGATCTCATGATGAACAACTTCATCTCCCATAGTGGAAGAATTTATATCCATAACTAACCCAAAGACTAAGAGCGGTGCCATTGCTGTAATTTTGATATTTGTATCCTGTATGTAAGAAAAATCAGCTATTAATTTCGGTAATCTATATTAATGAATACTAAGATGGCAATAATAAACAATATAAGGTATAACTGGTACACTACCTGCTGGTGAGTAAAAAAAGGGTTGTGTGTGTCCATTATTTATAAGTTTGAGGGTGAAGTTGAAACGCCTCATAAATCAAATTTGGAATTTAAAAATTTCCACCAAGCCTATTTAATAGGCGTGATAGGGTTTAGACTGCTTTTGAGCAACCAAATAAAGGCATTCGTGGGTTTTGTGTAGCCGAAGTTAATAATAATAATGTAGCTCTTTAATTGGATTTCCAAACAACTTTTGCATGCTAAACTCATATAGATGCGTATATGATACTTGCCCAATGGTATGAGGTGTTGCTGTTAACGCTTGGCTTTTATCCTGATAATTAAAGCTTATTTCTATATTTAGTAAGAAATTTTAGCGGGAAAAACTTTCACATATATATAGATTTTTAAACAAAGAAAAGGGTGTTCGGTGGTGGAATACATTAAATAATAGGATAACTATATTTATTTATTATTTATTATTATTTTTAAATAAAAAAATTATTAGTAATTTGTCCACAACATTTCTCTCTCCTATTTTCTAAATTTTCTGTTTACTTTGTGCCACTCTTTTCTTTCCTTATCTCGCTGCAATGGCAATTTAGGTTTTTTTTTTGTCAAAAAAACGTATCTCTTTTCTTTCCATTCCTTC
The DNA here is from genome assembly GCA_023678885.1 of Pogostemon cablin. Classification (NCBI taxonomy): domain Eukaryota; kingdom Viridiplantae; phylum Streptophyta; class Magnoliopsida; order Lamiales; family Lamiaceae; genus Pogostemon; species Pogostemon cablin. The sequence continues at coordinate 21,684,312 of CM042989.1, read as the reverse complement.
TGAATGCTAGCATCTCTTCTATTCTCCTATCTTTTCTTAGATTTTTGGGGAACTGTTGTTTTTGCAACGACCTCTTTTTTCTGGACCTGTAGATTTGATATGGATCTATCATCACTTGTGTAGATATTTGAGGTTTGAACTTCTACTTCTGGAATTAAGATTACATCTGATGGGGAGTAAGTGATAGACTCAGGTAATTACTAAAGTTGATGTACTTTCTAATAATTCTTGATTTATGTAGAATGTTTTAGTTGGCTTATATAACAATTTTTATTTGTATCTTCTTGCTTATGACTATACCATGTTTTAAGGAACTGACTTAGAAATGAGTTATCATGTCTGCTATCTAATTGCCAATATTGTTTTCAATGGCAATGATTTATCTCTAAAAAAATTGGAACTCTAAACCATATTTTTAAGACTGTATCATAATGTCATTCAAGCTACTTCTATTTTTTTTCCCTCCGGATATGTTGTTTGATGTGGAGCATTTGTATCACTAACAGACTATGCCTGTGATTATAATCGATGAAGAAGAAAATTGAAGAGATTAAGCAACAATATCTAGTTTTTCATGGAAAAAATCATCTAATTTTAATTTGTTTCCTATTTTTAGTCAAAGCAAGATTTGATATGAATATTTGTGAGGTTATTATCTTTTTCTAGAAGTAAATCAGTACATGAGGAGTCTATGTTTTTACATGAGATTATTCATCTAAGTTGAATTGTGTTACTTCCTTGGAACATGCATCAGATAAGAATGTAGAAGATAGAGTTCGAAATGAGTTGCTTATTATTCTTAATAAAAGTAATTCTATTCCTACTACTTGTTACCTTGTAATAAAGTTGCTTTATGGATACTCATTGTACACTACTTTTTGGTTTCATGAACTTCCTCCAACATGCTAAGCTTCACTCGAGCTCACATGGCAAGCTCTCTAATGCTTTGAATGTAGGTATCTTTTGTGCATCACTGCTGTTGAGTACACTTTTTCGGTTGATGTACATTAAATGATTATTTTTCTCAAGAGGTATAACTATCATAATCATTGACTTATCAAAAACTATCTATGAGGTTTGCTTTTATTGTTGCATGCATTCTCTTTTCCTGAAAAAAAATAAATGTTCGCAAATCTGAGAAAATGTGTATAAATAAGTGTTTACAAATCTGTGAAATCATGTGTAGTGCATATCTCCTCATCATGAAAAAACGTTAAAACGTCAGTATAGCGAATAATAGGGCCATCCTATCACCTACTTCATTTGAAAACTACCGCGGTGAATTAATAGATGACAGTAGTATTTATATATTTATTTTTTAATGTTACTTAGTAGGAAATGATTCGTCTCACATAATAGGATCCGTGAGATCGTCTCACACAAAACTTATCCTTTAGTTATTGACCTGGAGTTTACACAAAAATGCGGTACAAAAAATATTACTTCATCCGTCCCGGGTATTTTCACTCATTTATACGGGCACGGAGATTAAGACGTGTTTTTTTTAATATATAATGTAAGAAAAAGTAAGGATTAATTAGTAATATAAAAAGAAAAAGTAAATAAGTTGTTGGGAATGATGAATAAAGTGTAAAAAAGTAATTAAAGTTGTTGGGATTGTAAAAAGTAATTAATAAAATATTATATATTTTTACCATTAATGGAATGAGTAAAAATACGTAGGACAGCCCAAAATGAAAAGTAGGTAAAAATACATTGGGGGGGGAGTACAAAAAATGACACATGAAATCGTATTTTACTGAAGAGGACCAAAGGGCGAAGCATAAGAAAATGTCAAAGTTCTTTTTTTCTATAAAAAGTACACTTTAAAGGAGGCGTTGATGGGCCAAATCTAAACGGGCCAGATCCAAATGGGCTCCCAGTCCCTATGCGGGTTGGGCTACCTACCAGTAATGAGTGAATGCGTTTCCCAACTTACATTCCACGTTTCATCGCTAGAATCACGACTCCCGCATCGAAACCCTACACATTCTAGGCATTCCGACGACGGCGAAACCGACGTTTCTGGCATAGAACGACGGCGAAAACCGGCATTTCCGGCATAGAAGTATACGTAAGCTTTCTCTCTTTTTTCAATTTTTTGAGATTGTTTTAATAATGTCTCCAAAGAGTGCAAAGAGAATCGATTCCTGTAATTTGCACGTGAAATTTTGAAATTACTTTGTGAATAGTTGTAATAAATTTAGTTATCAGATAATCAGATTTCTCATATTCTGTTGATGTTGATTACTAAATGGTGCAAGAGGTGAATCTGTGTTTTTAGTCAAAGCAAGATTTGATATGAATATTTGTGAGGTTTTTATCTTTTTCTAGAAGTAAATCAGTTCATGAGGAGTCTATGTTTTTACATGAGATTATTCATCTAACTTGAATTGTGTTACTTCCATGGAACATGCATCAGATAAGAATGTAGAAGTAGAGTTCAAAATGAGTTGCTTATTATTTCTAGGGACCTGGGATATAGTGCCCACTGTCAAAAAGCCAACTAAAAAAAATGTCCGGATCAGAAGAAAGAGAGCAAAAATGCCCACTTTTGATGTAGTTTGACTTAAAAAATCCTTTAACCTATTTTTTTCTTGACTCTCGTACAGTCAGTAAAAGTCCGAGTAATTTAAATATTAAAAAAAATTAAAAGACCGAGTAGTTCACAAGAAAGAGAAAAGACCAGTTGTAATAAGGAATGAGAATGAAGACCGAGTAGTCTAAAAAAAGGGAAAATGAAAGACTAAGTAGTTCCCATAAAGAAAGAGGAGAGACCGAGTGGTTGGAATGAGAAATAAGAATGAAAGACCGAGTAGTTCTCATAATGAAAGAGGAGAGACCGAGTGGTTTGAATGAGAAATAAGAATGAAAGACCGAGTAGTTCCCATAATGAAAGAGGAGAGACCGAGTAGTTGGAATGAGAAATAAGAATGAAAGACCGAGTAGTTCTCATAATGAAAGAGGAGAGACCGAGTGGTTGGAATTAGAAATAAGAATGAAAGACCGAGTAGTTCCCATAATGAAAGAGGAGAGACCGAGTGGTTGGAATGAGAAATGAGAATGAAAGACCGAGTAGTTCCCATTAAGAAAGATGAGAGACCGAGTAGTTAAAAATGATAAATGAGAATTGAACTATTTATCCAAAAGACACCGTTTTAATATTTATAAATTTAAATTAATTAATGATGATATTTTATCAACAAATATGCATAAGATTTTGTATGGAAAAATTACTAATAGGTACACACTTTGTACTCCTAATTACTACTAGATACATTGATTTAAAATAATTACTATCACACACAAAATATTTAAGTAAAATACCAAATATAATCCTAAACTCATACACTTTTAAACCACAAACCCTAACCCCCACTTACCGCCGCCTGACCGCCGGCGGCCTATCGCCGGAAACCGCCGCCGCCGCCACTGCTGCCGGAAAACTGACCCCGCCGGAGCTCCGTCGGCCGGCCGCCGGAGCACTGTCGGACTGCCGCCGCCGCCGGAGCTCTGCCGGACCACCATACTTTTTTACTGCACATATTTTTTTTACTGCACACGAATTTTTGCTGCACACAACATTTATGTGCAGCACATTGTAGGGGTAATATTGGAATATCACTATATATTTTTGTAGTTAATAGTAATATTTTTGTATGTTTGTATCTCATAGTAATTAAGTGTGTTTTTTTGTACCTAGTAATAATCCTCCCATTTTGTATTTATTTTGGTTCAATAAATAAAGTTATAGGTTTTTAAAATTCAATCATATAATTTTAAAATCATCCAATATATACGTATAAATTATCAACCCACTCATTTAACATAAGTATATTTAATTTTTTTAAAAAAATTATCTGTTATTTTTTCTATAAAAAAATTATATTCACGTGTCAAAAACTTTTTAATGTATTTAATATATTATCTCTTATGAAATTTGTCAATATATTTAAATATATTTATCTCTTAAATATACTTTATCTCTTAAGAAATTTGTCAATATATTTAATATATTATCTTCTAAGAAATTTATCAATATATTTAATATATTTAATGAAAGACCGAGTAGTTAGTTCACAGAAAAAGGGAAAACGAGTGGTTTAAAATGAGAAATGAGAGTTGAAAGACCGAGTATTTTTTAAGTATTTTTTAAAAAAGGAAAGACTGAGCAGTTGAAAATAAGAAATGAAAAAGGAAAGAAAAGAAAAGAGGAAAGACTAGTAGTTGAAAATGAGAATTGAAATTCCAACATTGAAAATTCGAGTAGTTCACAGAAAAGAGTAAAGACCGAGTGGTTTACAGAAAATAATTAACAAATATGAAAGACCGAGTACTTTAATAATTTTTAAAAAAGACGATTAGTTAAATAATCAACAATAAATTACAAAAAAATATCTAAAGACCGAGTAGTTTAAGATAAAAATATTGAGAGTTACTGTCCGAGTGCAAAATGTCAGAATGTGTATGTGTCCCGATCCCAAAAATTATTGTTAGGAATTTTAAAAGGCTGACACGTAGTAGGGATATATTGGTAAAATCATTTCAGAAGTGAACATTTCTGCTTATATTTAGTCAAAGTAGGTATTTTTGCAAATGTGAAAACCCATTTGGGTATCATACCACATTTCTCTTATTTCTAAAAGTAATTCTATTCCTAGAACTTGTGTTACCTTGTACTAATAAAGTTGCTTTCTTTTTTACTTTCTTTTTTTTTTTAAGTTTTTTAAAAAATATGATTAAATTGTCGTAGATTAATTTAATATAATATTTTAATGATAGAAAATGAAATGAGGTTGATTTGTTAATTTTAGTCGAGGCCCAAATATTAAATTTTTTGGCTGAGATAGTCCATGAAATATGAATAATTTTCTTTGGCCCAATTCCTATTTCAACCCTATTCTCCCTTCTCTTCTATTCCTCCGCCCTTTTCTTCATTCAGCCTCCAAAACGCCATCTTTCATCTTTTGATTACTGGTGTTGAAAGAAATAAGAAAAAAACAGAAACGTAAATTAATTTATCTCATCATATTAATTTATTTGGAGAAGCAACTCCAAAGAGAATATTGCAAATCATGGGTGGGTGTTAGAGTACTCAAGAGCCATCTCCAAGTTAGTACGTACAACTTCATCTCTACCTTCATCATATCCCTACAACAATACATCTACTATTAACAAATAATACTGTTATACTTAATTCTAGCTCTATTTTTTTTATTAATTACTAATATGCTGTTGTTTTACTTTTCGTAAAATGGTTTGCATTTAAGCCCCCTTTTAATGTAGACATGATTGCCTCAGGTCTACCCCAGGGCATAGCTCGGTAGAGGGGAGGGTGGAAAGGCCTTCCAGCTGAGCTTGGTTGCTGCAGGGTGGGGGTTCGAATCCTGCCTTTGGCATGGATTTGGCCCCTTGCAAGCACAAGTTTAACAGTGAGCCCTCCCTATTAGGGCTGGGGAAATATACCGAAATTTTGGTATACCGCCCTTATCATAACGAAAAATACCGATTTTACCGAAATTTTAGGTATGCCGAAATTTTTGGTAAGGTATGATACCGTATTGAAAATTTTGGTATGATAAAGGTATATAAATAATCAATACCGCGGTATTTTGGTATATGCCGAAATACCGTAAAATATTCAATTTTTGAGTTATATGATACGATATTACCATATTAGATGATGCATACAATTATAATTATTATTTATGTATTATAATTTTTAATTAAATTATATATATACACTATTTTATTAAAGATTAAATCTAAAGTCCTACTGTATATTTCTTCATAATTATAAATTATTGATAAAGATCATTGATTTACATGATATTAGTACTTATTTTTTAATTAAGTAATTCTATGTATATGAATATATTTTTGTGTAGATCTCTTAGGTACTATTTATTTAATGACAAACACTTTGTAAAACGGGTTTAGATATATTAATTATGTAAACTCGGTTACTGTTTAGTACATAAAAAATTACTCTTTAGCACATAAATTGTTACTTTTTAAATTAAAAAATTACTCTTCAAATTCTTGTAAATCTCGATGTATGGATTACTTTAAGTACATGAAAAATTACTTTTTAGAGATACGAATTATTACTCTATTGTGTAAAAATTATTACTCTTCAAAGAGTTATTTTTTATATATTAAAGAGTAATATTAAAAAATAAGGCTTACCTGTAAACCCGGTTTTCATGAGACTTACTCTTATTTAATTTGGTCGTTTGTAGATTGTCGTATATTTTTGAATTTATTATTTATTAGAGTATGTTTTATAGCTATCTTTCACTTTTCTAGTACATGATTTTTATAAGATTTATTGAATTTTAGATGTATAACGGTATAGCAAACTATGTAATAGGATGATATATACCGATATTTTAGGTATGGTATGGCATACCGAAATATTGGTAAGCAGAAGGTATACTATTTTCTTATACCGAAATATTGGTATACCGAACTAAGGTATACCGAAAGTTTAGGTAAGGTAACGATATGATTTTTTAAATACCGAAAATTTCGGTACGGTATATGGTATGACCAAAAATCTTCGGTATGCCATACCGCCCACCCCTACTCCCTATAAGCGCACATCCTGCGATTTACCTCCTCCACCAATCCCCAGAGCAGGGGCGGTGGGGGCCCCTAATGGTGGGGTACACCATTTTTTTTTCATGATTGCCTCAGGTAATTGCTAAAGTTGATGTACTTTCTAATAATTCTTGATTTAATATAGAATATTTAGTTGGCTTATAGAACAATTTTTATTTGTATCTGCTTGCTTATGACTATACCATGTTTTAAGGAACTGACTTAGAAATGAGTTATCATGTCTGCTATGGCCAATATCGATTTCAATAGCAATGATTCATCTCTAAAAAAATTGGAACTCTAAACCATATTTTTAAGACCTGTATCATATTTAAAGGCTAAAAGTATGGTAGTGGGGTGGTTATTCTATTTTAATTTATAATTATTTAAATTAATTAATGGGAGGGATTAGATTAGAGTTTAATCTAATGGCTGAAATCATCTAGGTGCACAGTTTAATTTAATGGCTGAAATCATCCAGGTGCACCGCAGTCGAACTCCATATTTTAATGTTATTCAATCTACTTCTTCTTTTTTTTTCCATATGCTGTGAGATGTGGAGCATTTATATCACTAACAGACCTATACCGGTGATTACAATCGATGAAGAAGAAAATTGAAGAGATGAAGCAACAATATCTTGTTTTTTAATGAAAAAATCATCTAATCTTAATTTGTTTCCTATTTTTAGTCAAAGCAAGATTTAATATGAATATTTGTGAGGTTATTATCTTTTTCTAGAAGTAAACAGTTCACAAGGAGTCTATGTTTTTACATGAGATTATTCATCTAACTTGAATTTTGTTACTTCCTTGCAGGGGCGGATACAGGGGGGTACGGCTGTACCCCAAAATCCCCCCAACCCCCCTACCCCCACCCCCACCCCACCCCCAATTTCTTTTTAAAATTTTTTATATATATATTTATATATATAAATAGTTATATATTAATTAATTTGTATCCCAAATTATTTAATTAATATAAATTTATAAACAATTTATCATAATTTTTAATAAATTTACACTATAAACTCATAATAATAATGTCTTACATTGCTTTTTACAAATAAAAAGTAGATGGTGTCAACAATAATTATAATTTTAGGGTGTTATTTAATTATTATACGATTTTGAATATCAAATATTCCCTCCATCCCTCTAATTACTTCACACTTTTTTTATCCGCTTCAGCACAAATATACTTTCCTAAAAATGGTAGAAATACATCTCAATAATATCCATTTTTTACACATATTTCAATAACTTTATACATATTTTCATTAAATTATCTAAAATACTCATTTTTTACACACGTCTAAGCAACTTTAAATATAAAAATTAATTTTTCTTAATTTATGCATACAAAAAACACATGTTACTTACGGAGGGAGTAATATTTTTATAATTACGTCGTACCCCCGAAAAAAATTTCCTGGATCCGCCCCTGCTTCCTTGGAACATGCATCGGATAAGAATGTAGAAGATAAAGTTCAAAATGAGTTGCTTATTAATCTTAATAAAAGTAATTCTATTCCTAGTACTTGTTACCTTGTAATGAAGTTGCTTTATGGATACTCATGTATACTACTTTCTGGTTTCATGCTAAGCTTCACTCAATCTCACATGGCAAGCTCTCTAATGCTTTGAATGTAGGTAGCTTTTGTGCATCACTGCTGTTGAGTACACTTCTTCGGTTGAGGTACATTAAATGATTATTTTTCTTAAGAGGTATAACTATCATAATCATTGACTTATCAAAAACTATCTATGAGGTTTACTTTTATTGTTGCATGCATTCTCATTTCCTGAAAAAAAATAAATGTTCGCAAATCTGAGAAAATGTGTATAAATAAGTGTTTACAAATCTGCGAAAACATGTGTAGTGCATATCTCCTCATCATGAAACACACATTCCATAGTTACGTTGAATCTTCTATTGGAATATGTAGGAACATGATATGCACAAATCTAATGTAACTTCATTGCCCTTTCATCCTTCGAAGAATTGATATCCTTCACCAGCTTGAAGATTGGTGTGCCATTGCTGTGTTCTTTATATGTTATAACTGTTAATATAAAATGAACTGTAATAAAATAATGATAATAATTAACATAGAAGTTTAAAGATGCAAACAAATGAAGTGATTGGCTACCTACAATGTGCATGAAGACAGGATTTAGAAAAATAAGGTGACTAGTGAAAGTGTTTAGAATAGGCTCTATTTATAAACTGTTCTAACTGTCCACATGATCTGTTTAGCAGAAACTCTTCAGGTACTCTTTAAACAATTTAAAATTCGAATTATTACAGTAGTTGGATACAATGTAAATGGTAATAATCTAGGCATGGGCTTGATAGGCTAGTGGGGATAATCCGCACAGCTGTAAAATAAAAAAGTGAATGGAAAAAAATAGTTGAAAATTCATTTAACAGATGCATGCAACTTGACTTGAATAATGATATAGAATAGAGGCCTGTGCTTGACAGACCAATGGAGCAAGCTGAAAAAAAAAAAAAAGTGAACAAGTAAAATAAATTTTGAAAATGCATGAACAGTCGCACAATTTGAATCAAATGAGATAAGCTGAACAAAATTTTTAAAATCTTTTCAAAACAATTAAAAAATTATCAAATTCAATTGAAAATCCATTAATATAAATTCATACATTTAAACATGAATTCATCAAACACAACCTATGATATTAAAAAGTGCGTGCATGGCAATTGGGCCATTCTAAAAAAAAAAGCTGTTGATGGGTCTATTAATTGGGTTAGGCCACTTATAAGTTATAAGCCCGTTTATGTATTATTCCTTTAAACCACTTTATCCCATCTCCCTCTTTGCTAAACCCTAGCCTTAAATCTTCTTCTTTCAGATAAAATTTCCCACCAATCCACTGAAATTCTTGCACAAAATCACAATTATGACGGATTATAGTCATCAACGTGACTTCATGTTTTGCGACATGTGCGGGACAATGCTGTCATTTGACACGCCAAAGTATGCTCGATGCCCATTGTGCAAATCTCAGAAGCTTATCAAAGGTGATTTTTAATTGATAAATTTGAATTTTTGTATTGTTTGTTTAAGGATCCTTTTAGGTATTTAACATTTGGAATCAGCCGATGATTCTGAAGTTGATTTCTATTTCTATTTTATTTTATTTCTATAATATGAATGGGAGGGAAGTTCACATTTGCATCATTGCATGTTAGCTCTAGCTTTGAGGGATGAGATTGCTGAAAATTCTCGTGTCTGTGGGTGAATTAGGCACTCTTATTTAATGTTTGTTCAATTTAAAAACAAATAATCGATGAAATTATTTTGTATAGAAATATTTTCCAATTTCTTGATGTGCTGCCTCTGCTTTATAGCTCATGTTTAATCATGATTCGCATTCTATGAATGTTTAATTTATTTATTTTTTATTTGGTTTTCATTCATGGAGCTTGAGATTGCAATATTTTTGGTTGATTTGATGATTCTTTGTGCTGTTATTTTCTCAGAGATCTCTGGAAAAGTGATTCGCTATACAATCAATGCTGAGGTATGATGCTGTCCATTTTATGGGTTTGTTCTTTTATTCTATTGTAAAAAGTTCTCACTTAGATGCACACTGGAAAGTATTGATCACTTTCAGTACTGTTGATCATGCATAAACGGCTGTATTATGCCATAATCGCTAATTTAAATAATACTCCCTCCATCTCATTTCAACGTTTACGTTTGTCATTTGCCCGAAGATTAAGGAATATAGTGTTTAATGTAAAGTGGGTTGAGAGTATAATATTTTAATGTAAAGTGTGTGGTTGTATTAGTGTAGTGTGTGGGTCTCATTGAGATATATTAATTGTTTTGTGTGAGACTCATTTACCAAAAAGGAAATGTAAAGATTGAAATGGGACATCCAAATATATAAACATTGAATTAAGACGGAGGGAGTACTTTGTTTATTTTCATTAGCATGAGAAGAGAAAATGGGAAAAAAGAATGTTGTATGATGATGGCTTACATCTCATACGAATCTTTGAAATTGGGTTATGTATTTCGACAGCTCAGACTCAGACGCACTTGTGATTTTCCATAGTTGTTGAATAAAGAACACATGTTTTCATTGTTAAAGAAAGAAGAAATTAATACAAAAACATGTGTTGAATTTCTAAAACCAGCCCTTTTGCATTGCATTTCAATTACTACAGCATTGATCAGCCTTGTGAGTATGGCTTCTGAGCTTCTCTTGTCTATTGAGTAGTTTTAGGATTGGAAGAGAGATACAAGTTTGAGGAAAATCACTGAAATCCAGAAATTGTTTGTTAGGATTGTCAAACCTTTTTATATACCTAAACTGTTTTTTTTTTTTTTCTTCTTTCAATACAATAATATGATTGACTGATTCTAAAATCTGACCATATATAAGCTTGGAAGTAATATAAACATCAAGGGGGTATCTTTGAGTGTTAATGGTCATCCTTGTACATTCCTGTTTATTCCATTACATTTGCTTAATGTTTCGTACCTAAGAAATATTGAACTTGCATGTTTTGCAGGATATGAGAAGGGAGGTAGGAGTTTCTTCACTTGATGACGTTGAAGAAGAGAGGGAGCTAAAACAAATGGTTAGAATAATGTTTAAATTCCTTCTTTTTTGAGTCCTTTTTCTATTTTCATTTCTAAAAACAATAGTAGATGGTCTTTCATATGGTGTTGTGTATTATCAAACAGGATTACAATGCAAAATGCAGAGCATGCCAGCACTTGGGCATGGCTTACGTTGCTAGACAGGTAGAACCATGATTTTTTTTAACACAAAACATGTTGACATTTCTGTTGTTAGCAGCCATATTTGCATCTAACAAGCTTTGTTCATCTCTTTTAAAAACTTCAGATTAGATCAGCTGATGAAGGACAGACGATATTCTATACGTGCCCCGTTTGCGCGCATAAACAGACTGAAAACTCATAGAAATATGTTGCATTTACTTAATTTACCTAGATTAAAGAAATTGTATCGTTTTCCACATGATAATTTTTTTTTTTTTTTTTTTTTTTTTTTTTTTTTTTTTTTGATACCGAGGTTCCGGGCTTACGCCCGACTAGTCCTCGAGGAAACAGTCCCGGCCCCTCAGAACTGCCTCCAAGTAAATCGCGGTAACCACACAATGGATCACAGGTTCCTAATATCTTTAACTACTGCGCACAAGGAGTCGATCCCCAAGTGATTGCTCCATGCTGGTGATTGCTCCATGCTGGCCCTTCCCCTAGCTCAGCCGCAGGTTCCCACCGAGCCGCAGGTTCCCACTGAGTTTCAGTCTCCCACACTGCCGCTTGTAGCCCTCAATATTAATTGTTCCACCATTGCGCTCCGGGGGGCTTGAACCCCTGACCTTTCAATCAGGGGCACCTCAATGTTGACCCCTCAACCACTGGGCCAACATATCATTTCTTTGTTGGATGTAGGTCCTGTTGTACAAGAATTAGAAGCATGAAATACCTTTAAATTGGTTATGTCCCAAATATTGTAATTGCAATATTTTTGTAATTTCTATGATAAAACTATTTTTTCTCTCAAATATAATGTTACTAATTTTGGACACAATTGTAATTTGAAATTTGAAATTTACTGAAAATACTGCTTCGTTTATAATAGTTCATCTGGATGTCAACTTGAACTAGAAACACGAAACTAAAACGAAAGATCTGGCTAGTTGTATGTTTCAAATTATTCGTATCATTTTTAAGTACTAGTTTTCATTTATTAAGGTACATATACGGTAAAATGAACTAACATTATAAATACATATAATTTGTAATTTTATATATACTCTTAAAAGCAACATAACTATTAATATGATCAAACTAACGGATAGGAACACTACTGCCAGTACATATATGCAAATTAATTCCATACCAACTCATTCTAAAACAATGGCGGGGTAATCAACCAGGCCAGTGTGGCAATTACTGAAAATTAATTTAGCTGTGTTTGAATTGAGTCTTTCAAATTCAATATATTCGAAAATGAGTGTATTTTAAAGTGTGTGAATTTTATGTTTGGATGATTTATGGTCCTTTCATAAATCTAGAATTTAACAATTATTTTTTTATTTTATTTATGATAAATAAAAGATAATAAACTTTTATTATATTAAATATTAAAATCTAAAATTATATATACTCAATTCGTCCCATGCAAAGGATTGTTTTTGTTTTTTACAAATGGATTAAGGAATATTATTATTTAATGTGTAGTAAATAGTTGTATTAGTGAGTGTGTGAGCTCTATATTTTAATTATATTAGTGGGCGTTTGTGGGTCCCATGTGTGTGGAAAAAGGAAAGGGGACTTTGGGTGGAACCCCAAAATGAAAAAAAAGACCCTTTGAAGGAGACGGAGGGAGTATATATATATATATATATATATATATATATATATATATATATATATATATATATATTTTTTTTTTTTTTTTTTTTTTTTGAGTGGGGTTTGGGGTGGGGGGAGGAGGAAGAGCTCAGACCCAGCTTGTCATGGGCTGGCTCAGGCCCAGCCCGTGAGTAACGTGGACTAATTGAACCGAATTTCATGTGTTATTATGAACCCCAAGTGGGCTAAAATTTTTAAAAAAAGCCAAGCCCAGCCTAGCCAACGAAAAGCCCAGCCCAACCCAACCCACGACCTATGTTTGCCCGATTGATCTATTTTTATATAAAATATAAGAAACATATATTTAATAATGATAAAATTCTATATACTTGATGTGAAAATTTAAGATTTTGTAATTATAAAACAAATTACTTTGCAAAATATTAAATTGATATCTTTCTCTATATTACATTATTATACCAAAATTTCATTAAAAAAATTGAATATATTTAATTAATACTCCCTCCGTTCCATTTAAAGAGGGTATTTTTTCATTTTGGGCGTCCCACCCAAAGGGTTCCCTTTCCTATTTTACACACATGGGACCCACACACCTCCTCTAATACAATTAAAATATGGGACCCGCACTCCACTAATACAACTGCCCACTACATATTAAATAATAATACTCCTTAATCTATATGAAAAAAGCAAAAGGGTCTTTTTTTAAGGGACAGAGGGAGCAATTATTTTTCATAATAATTATATTGATGAATGTAGCAATATCATAATGTATATTATCCTATTATTGTTAATATTATTTTTATAATCTAAACATTTAATAAATTAGAATTAAAATGATTTTCATTAACATAATTCATTGGCCCACCAATTCAGTCCATGTAGTGGCCCGTGCAGCTCGGTCTAGTCCACGACCAACTTGTTACATATAATTCATGTGACGAGTTGGACCCATGATTTCTAAAAAACCCCGGCTCAGCCCGTTACAAGGTAAGCCCAGCCCCCTAAATACATGGATTTACATGGGTCTGGGCTGGACTGGCCCGGCCTAGCCCATCCCATTTGACAACTCTAGAAGAGGATGAGATTGAGGAGATGAGGAGATACGGATAAGGGGTACTGCGGTTTTTATGTGGGAGTGGGTGGGTGGGTTGGGTGTTATGAGTTAAAATTTAAAAAATAAAAAATAAAAAAATATTTTTAATTAATTAATTATATATATATATATTTTATATATTAATATATCTATTACACAATGAAGGATTTTAAATGACAAGTTTTAAAAATCCATATAAAAAAACATCAAAATCAAATCAATGATTTGAAATACATAATTGAAACGTGAAGGATTTGAGGGATGGACCTCCTCAAATCCTCCCATCCAAACACAACATTAAGTACATTCACTGGAAACGAAGAAGTCGCCGGAGATTGCTAGTGTCTCCGGTATCTTCTCCGGCAGCCACCGCATTGCAGCTGAGCTTCGGCCTCAAAGAAAACGTGGGCAACGGCAAGCTACTCGGTGGAGGCGAGATTGTGGGCATTAAAAAACCTGGAAACACTAAATTGTGATCCCCTACTGATAGTGATCGGATAGGACTTGGACCAGCTGATGAAACAGTAGCAGCACTACTGTCTGAAAATCTCTTAGGAGTACATTTCTTGTCTCCTTTATAGGAGATCATCTTATTGTGAGACATGGTTGGTTTCTTGACTGTAAAAGAGTGGTGTCTTGTAGTTCCACTGCCATTTCTGTAAGAATGGCCGACGGTGGTGGAGCTGCGGCGGAGATGGGAGGTTGGGAGAGGGAGGAGAGGTGGCTGCTGAGTGTAGGGAGGGAGAGAGAATGGTGGAGCTTTTAAAAGCCCTACTGTGTTAGGGTTATGATGATCTGCTGGTAATAAAAACTGGTAGGGTTTGTGGGGTTTAATGTAGTTTTTGTAATGGGGTCTGTAGGAAGAGAGTGATTGATCTACTACTCCATGCAAATTCAACCCATCCGCTTCCATCATCCTATCTTTAATTCCTTTTATTTTTTAATCACTAATATTTCAAGATTGCATCTAATTCTAGCACATCTTCAAGAACCCTTAAAAGATATAAATATCAATCAAAAGAAACTACGAGAAATCATTCAAGAGTAAGAATCACACACACACACACATAGTATTATTTAGTTCCCTTGTGCTAGGGAGTAGTTTCTTGAAGATAACTAAGATGAGGTTTAAATAGGAGAATAGTAGACATCATTTGACTTCAATTTCAGTATTCTTTCTCTTGTTGTTGTAATAAATTAATATAAATTGATTTGTATTTTAACGTAGAGCCTTTAAAATAAATAAATAGTGATAGATTTTCCTGGTGAATTACCGACAATAGTAGGCGGTGGTGTGCTGATGTAGGATGGGTAAGGTAAGGTAGAAAGATATTTAAAACGGTGTCGTGGGGCGGCGACCGCCACTGAGATGGAGACCACTGGATTCTGCTATTTTTAGAAATATCTTCTCTTACCATTGATGCTCTCCTCAAATGGGTCTTTTGAAAATTACACCCGATTAATTCTAGCCATACACGTGTCAGATTTGCCCTTTAAATTGCTTGCTATTTTCAACCTACATCTTTTTTTTTTCGTAGTCTACCACCATCCTTGTCATATTTTGCTTTTCGTGAATACGAAGAAAAAAATTAAAATTTTAATTTATTTTTTTTAAAAGTAATTTGATTTGATAATTTTTGATGATACCATCTTTTTAACGAATAGATTAAAAGAGTATGTTAATATTTAATGAAGAGACATTTAAATTGTATTTTTATTTATTTTTACTTAATTTTAGTTTGAGTTGATGAAAAATTGTGTAATAGTATTAATATACTCCGTTCCTAAAAAAAATCACCAGATACGGAGTTTAAGAAAAGTTTTTTTAATTAATTTTATTGACTTTTGAAAAATTATTTAATATTTTTAGGTAATAAATAAATTATAAAATATGTTATGTGTGATAAGTGGAGTAGTAAATTTATAATTAAAATGTACATTTAAAATTGAGGATTGATGTAATATATTTTTTTTATAGTGAAGTTTACTGTGAAATAAAAAAAATGAAAAGTGTGAAATAATTTGAAGTGAGAAAGTAAAAGTTTTAAAGCTATTAGATTTTCTTGTACGAGGCACATTAAAAAACAAGTATACATGGGCGAACCGAAATAATAAAACATATACTCACTTCGTCCCACCGAAAGATCCATATTTTATTATATTGGGTGTCCTACTCAAAGGTACTCATTTACATTATTAGTAAAAGAGTTCTATATATGACCCACTTCTCACTACTAATACAACTATCCACCACAATTATACTCTTTAATTCACGTACAAAAAGTAAATGGGGACCTTTACCCGGAATAGAAGGAATACTACTTTTTTGTTGTATTGAAATGCACATGGCATATACAACTCAAAGTGGTAAGTGGTAGAGGGAGTGTGGAAAGACTTTCTAACTGAATTGGTAAATGCGGAGTATAGATTTGGCCCCTTGGCCCAGTGACGGTTCCAGAAATTTTGTGGGGGGGGGGGGGGGGGGGGCAAAAATGCGTTCATATTTTTTTTCTATTTTATGTTACTAAAGTAAGTTAAGTAACGTGTACACATGAGAAAAAATATTAGAATTCCCCTTAGTTCAACTAATATATAATATGTAAAACAATAAGAAGAAAGAAATATAATTAATTTAAGGCAAAGACTTGTGTGAGACCGTCTCACGTAAGGGCTTACGTGAGACGGTCAGAAAGTGATAATTTTTGTATTGAAAAGTGATACTAAATTAATCAAAAGTGATAATGTTATTTTATGAACAATTTATAGTATAAAGGAAAAGTGATAACATTTTATAATGAAAGTGATAATATTTTATAGCGAAAGTGATAACTATTTTAAAAAGTGTAAAATGGTCTCACGTGAGACGGCCTCACGCAAGATCTATCCTTAATTTAATAAAAAATATATAAAAATAAATTAGAAATATATGATAAAAAAATAGAAATATATAGTACTCCTCAATCTATCAATTTAACTATTTTGGGACGTTCACTCTTAATCTATCAATTTTCACTTTTATACACATGGGACTCACCCACCCACTAATACAATTAAAATATGAGACATACACACCCCGATTGGGGATGGACGGAGGGAGTATAAAATAAAAATGATTAAAGAAAACAAGACAAACTTTAGAGAATGTTAAAGAAAAAATTAAAAGATAAGAAATGTATCTATCAATTTTTACTTTTAGACATGGGACTCACTCACTTACTAATACAATTAAAATATGAAACTTATACACCCCAGTTGAGGATGGATGGAGGGAGTATAAAATAAATATTAAAGAAAACAAGACAAACTTTAGAGAATATTAAAGGAAAAATTAAAAGATAAGAGATGTTAAGAATATTAGACAGAATTTTAAAAATTATTAAAGGAAAAAATAAGAAACCTCTCGGTAGTTGAATAAACACGTGTTACATTTCAGCTAGGATAAATTATATATATATATATATATATATATATATATATATATATATATATATTAATTATTAGTAAAAGTTTTGAGGGCCCAGTGCCCCCTGCAGCAGCGTAGCTCCTTCCTTGCCTGGCCCTTGTAGGTTTCATGGTGGTGGTTCAAATCGTGCATTTGACATGTATTTTGTTCCGTACATTTTACAATTTATCTTTTCCATTAATCTCAGAATATGAGTGGTGGGGCCCCTAAAAAATAGAATAAATAAAATTATGCATAAAGTAAATTCCGTGAATTGAAAAGAAATTAGAAAATCTTACGATTTACCTCCTCCATCAAGCCCCATATCAAGAGTAGTTGGGCTTAAAAAATAAATAAAACTATGTATAAAGTAAATTCCGTGAATTGAAAAGAAATACTCTCTCCGTCCCACGTATTTTTACCCACTTTTTATTTTTGGGTGTCCCACGTATTTTTACCCATTCCATTTTTGGCAAAAATACATAATATTTTATTACCTACTTTTTACAATCCCAACAACTTTAATTACTTTTTTATACTTTATTCATCATTCCCAATAACTTTATTCACTTTTTCTTTTTAAATTACTAATTTATCCCTAATTTCTCTTACATTATATATTAAAAAAATAAAACGTCTTAATCTCCGTGCCCGTACAAATGGGTAAAAATACCCGGAACGGAGGGAGTAAGAAATTTAAAATTAAAGTGTTTGAGAAGTTATTATAATATTAAAATAAATAAGAAATAAGGTTAATAAATAGTAGGTACAAAACGTATTTAGATATATTACTAAATGATACATTGGTTTTAGAAAATTACTCACAAATAGAAAATTTTATTTTGTTTTACCCATAATACAGTACCCATCTTAACATTAATGTGCATCGTCTAGAGAAAATACAAAAAAAAACGTGATTAAGTATTTATATGAATATAATCGGTGTGCATTCATGTGAGATAAATAAATTCTGGAGAGATAAACACAGAATAAACTATTAATTTGTCATTGAAGAGTATACACGTGTGCATTCTTGCATGTTCAAACAACACGCCATTAAACTATAATCAATCTTAATTTTATTTTTTTTAGAATGAACGAAATATCACAATTAATCAACAATTGTGTCAATTTATATTAAACGGTTTAATAATATTCTCAATATATTACTGTTGAAATTAGTTAAATTTAATTCGAAAAATTGTTTCAATTATAAATCACAAGAAGGAAACGTCATTTAACTTTCACTGTACTGTATATTGGTGTGCAACTCGCAGAGAGAATTAGAAGAACGGACATTCCAAAAAGAAAAATAAAGTAATGAGCATTCCGATGAGAGAAATAGATGAATATGTTGTTCTTGAATTCTCTCCTTAAATCACGATTGAAGATCACACACTAATGTACATTTTCATCTCTTGTGGCTGAACAAATGTCAAGTGTTTCTGACTTTATTTTTTTTTCCAAAGATGGCTGAACATTGATGTACATTATAAAATATGAAATGTACACTAGAGTACATGAATGTATACTAAATACAAAATAGTAATAATCAACCATTTTTACTCTCTTTTTTCTTCATAAATCTGCATTGCACATCGGCGTACTTGATAAGGAATTCATGAACATTCACTGCCGTCAA
This sequence comes from Pogostemon cablin, assembly GCA_023678885.1. Classification (NCBI taxonomy): domain Eukaryota; kingdom Viridiplantae; phylum Streptophyta; class Magnoliopsida; order Lamiales; family Lamiaceae; genus Pogostemon; species Pogostemon cablin. Next base: position 21,665,144 of record CM042989.1, on the reverse strand, counting down.
AGCTCACCACCCTTCTTTATCTTTCTTGGATTGCGAATCTCATTATTGTTCGAATAAACAGTACACCAATGTTCAATAACTTCTTTAATATATAGATCTAGTTGCTTCGACATAAAAAACAGAAAGAATACTACCAATTTCACTTCGACGAGTGTTGATCCAAAGCAGCGAAGACTCTGATTCCGCAAAACGGTGAGTGTCTTTTGATCGGACGTGCATGCACCAAACGGGTTTTGAATCGTGTGTACGTGTCCAAATTGTTGAGAGAATTAAGGAGAAATTTTAAAATAATTGTAACATGGCTTTAAAATACATTTTGCACGTTAGTTTAATATGAGTAGTTTGAGTAATATAAATTATAATTTTGTATTCAGAAGTAATTATTTAATGTCAATGTATTGTGTATTAATTCACCTATAAATAGTCGTATTTATTAGTAATATAAACCTAAAAAGAATATATAAAGTAAAATTTATGAATTGAAATACTCGCGCACGGGTTTCATTAGATTTTTTTAAAAATATATTTAAGTGTGAACGAGACGACAAAAAATAAAATGTTTAAATTTATAAATGAACAGAACTAATAAATAAATGGGAGAGACTTGGGTGAGACCGTCTCACGGATCCCTTTATGTGAGAGGGATCACCCATTTACCCATTAATTATATTTTTAAGGGCCCTGTTTGGTTGTAGTCAAATTATAAATTGAAAATTTAATTATAAAAGTAAATTAATTAGGTCTTTTATATATATATTTTTTGTATATATATAATGTTATTTTTTAAATTATATTTTTATTATTAAAATTTTTATTAATAATTTTTTTTATTTAATTTAATTTTTATTTAAATATTATAAATTTATAAAATGTGATACTCAATTGATGAAAAGTGATAACAGAGCTGTGAAATTACATGAACAATTTATAATATGAATGAAAAGTGATAACATTTTAAACGAAAAGTGATAACACCTTTTATTAAAAGTGATAACTAGTTATCAAAGTGTATTTTACAAATAATTTATAGAATGGATAAAAAATGATAATATTTTTAATAAAAAGTGATTCATAATCTAAGAAAAGTGATATTCGTATAATTAAATTATTTCACGAAATACAATTCACTGGAATAATAAAAGTGATAGTATATTTTTTTTAAAGTGATACATTATAAATAAAAAAAGTGATGACTATTTAGTTAAATTATTTATGAACTATTCGTATAATGGATAAAAAGTGATAATATTTTTAGTATAAAGTGATACCTAAATAAAATAATCGAATTATCTAAAAATAATTACTAATAGTATTACTATTATTTAATAATTAATTAATAATAATAAATAATATTTTTTATTTAAAAGCTAAAAATAATTGTATTGAAATAGTAGTTGCAAGGTGATCACAGCAGCCAATTTCGCTAAATGTCGGTAATTTTAAAGAATGAAACAAACACGGCCCTTGTTTTTTTATTTTTATTTTATATTATTAGGTAATATAGGATCCGTCTAATATAAGAAGATCCGTGAAACGGTCTCACCCAATACATACCTTAAATAAATTAAGTAGTATAAACTAACTTATTCAAGTTTCAGTGGGAGTATATGTTTTACAATAAAAGTGTATTAATAAATTATTGTACTCCATCAATCCTATAAAATGCTTCATATATATTTGATATTTCATGTTGTTTAATTAGAAAAATTTTTTAGAGTAATTTAATATTTTAAAGTAACAAATAAATTAAATAAAATTGGGCGAGACAGGAAAAACAAATAAGAAATGCAGTATCTCGATTCATGAAAAAGAAATGGTAGGGATTTGTATAAATATTATGCACTAGAATTCTTAGACTATACGATTGGGTGGATAGCGAGGATAGATGGAAAATAAAAAAATAAATTAAGGGATTTTAGGAATATTTTGCACAACATAGGGATATAAATGCTATGTAGTTAAAAGCAATATTTTCTTATGCTACTGGGTGGTGCATCTTAAGATACGGTACATTCACTTTCATAAATATATACAATTATGAATAAAAATGTATACAATTTGTTTGTTAGTTTTCTAGTGAATAAAAAATTATACACATATAGATGTTAGTTTTTTTAATGAAAAATTGAGTGTGAAAAAAATAAAATTATTAAGAAATATGTATACAAAATAGAATAATATGTATACAAAATAGAATAAAAGTTACATATATGGTAGGGGTGGGCGGTATGGTATACCACAAATTTGTTATACCGTATATCATACCTAAAATATCGGTATTAGAAAATTCTAATGTATCGTTTAAAAACATCATAAATTTACATAAAAAACAATAAAATTCTAATAATCCACCATATACCACAGTAAAATTGATTAGAACAAAAATGTACATAATTCAACATTACAAACAATATGAGAAACAAATACAATTCAAATTTAATAACATTGATAAAATATATTAATTTAAAAGTCTAATCAAAGTGCATGTGTGTATTTGAGAACCTATAAAACCTAAACTACTAAGTTATTGGTTAATAAATAATACATACTCTTACATTAAAATTTTAAATAATATAAATACAATTATATCCTAAATTTATAACTATAAATCTTATATGTATTCATGAAACGAATGTGTTCTAAAATTACCCTAAATTTAATAATTTTGCAATATTTAAAAAATTAGAGATTTTATTATTAAAGTTATATACATGTATATAGTATACACCCTCCGTCCCGATCAAAGCGTGTCATTTACTTTTTGCACGTAAATTAAAGAGTATTATTATTTTATGTAAAGTGGGTAGGTGTATTAGAGAGATGTAATGGGTAGTGGTGGGACATTGGTGGACCCTTTTTACTAAAAGAGTAAAATTGTACAATTTGGACGGGACACTCAATATAGTAAAATTGTGCTATTTGAGCGGGACTGAGGGAGTATATTTAAATAAATTAATTTAAAATCATTATATATAAGTAAGAATTATCAAAGAAAATAGTGTATACATATATATATGTGTGTATATATTTCGGTATATACCAAAATACCGCTATTTTACAAATTTGCGTACCTTTATCGTACCAAAATATTCAATACGGCATCATAAGATTCGGTATACCAAAAATTTCTATAAATTTGATATTTTTCGATATGGTAAGTGCGGTATACCGAAATTTTGGTATTTTTCCCCAGCCCTACATATGGGTGCACTGAATATCAACTCCTTTTCTTTTATGATTGTATCCCACAAAAATAACGAGGTACTCAATCCGTACCAAATTAAACTTCACAATTTTTTTTTCGTCCGTCTCATATTAAGATTTGTCATCCAAAAAGAAATACCACATCAATCATCACCCCTAAAAGTACATATTAGTTACTTCCTCCGTTCCACCGAGAGGTCCCTATTTTACTATATTGAGTGTCCCATATGTCTTATTTTTCTATTTTAGTAAAATGAACCCACATATGACCCACCATTCACTACTAATACAACTACTCACTACACATAAAATAATAATATTTTTTAATCTACGTGCAAAAAGCAACCGGGACGGAGGGAGTACAAATTTATCACTCCCACCTAACACACATAATATTCTTTATCATTTATTTATTACCTAACAATATTACATTACCCTTCAAAAATTATTAAAATTGATAAAAAACATTTTTTAAATTCGTATTTGCTGTAACGATGAAGTTTATCATGGTACGGAGCAAATATATTTTATGAGTACTAGAAGTGACCCAAAAAAGTTTCATAGATGAAATGTTTCCATAAAATAATTTGTCGATCCATTTAGGATGTGAAAAAGTATACTATAAACAAACAAATAAGAAAATGTGAATAAATGTGACAAGAGGAGTACCATACACCCAACCCACCCCAAGTTGAGGCGCTTGAATAGTTAAAAGAATGGCGTTATGCATGGATCCAACTTCAACGCCTTATGCTTTCTTCTATTCTCCCATAAACACCACTCTCTCTCATTTCTTCACACACACACTCTCTCTTCCTTAACTTCCCATGTGCCAATCTACCAACTCTGTTCTTTCACACATTGATCACCTAATTATATCTTTATTAAGAAAGATCATGTTGATGTAATTCAACAGTATTTAATTAGTCTGCCTAATTTGGATCTTGAATTTGAGTCCCTTTCTTTCATAAATAAAGATTGGTAATCTGGTTATCTTGGGAATGTGAAGATTAGGATCTTACACATATTTTCATGGAATATATACCGATCGAAATTAAGGTTAAAGATGGGCATTATAAGCACAATTATGGGTATTTTTGGTTTTGGGATGGGGTTTTCAGCTGGGATTATGATAGGATACTTTCTTTTCATCTATTGCCAACCTACTGAAGTCAAGGTAAAAATTTCTTTTTCTTATTTTTGTAATTAATGATCTGATGTTACTACTAATGTTCACATTTGATTAGTTGTTTCATGCATGTTTCAGCATTGTTAATTACTCCAACAACCTTTTCAATTACAATATTAATATGAATCAATCTACATATTTTTCATGGATGATGCATACATGTAACTAAAGCCATGCATATATAGTTTCTTGCATTTATTGTAATAGAGAAAAAAAAAAAAGAATACATGATTCATTAAGCTGGTCATTCTCTTTACAGGATCCTGAAGTTCGTCCACTCGTCGATCAAACTTTTGAATATCTCGAAAAATTGATTCCGGAGATACCACTTTGGATTAAAAATCCAGACATTGATCGAGTGAGTTTCGTTCTACGTTTCTTGAAAGAGAAAAACACACACACGTACATGCAATTTTTACATCTTAGCAAGATCATACTCTATTTTGGAACTTAATTATATATTTTTATGCAGATTGACTGGTTAAACAAATTCATAGAACGTATGTGGCCTTATTTGGACAAGGTATATTAATTTTATACTCTCTCCGTAACAAGCTTCGCTTTTACTATTCCACGTTGTTTAAGAAAAAAATTGACCAACTTTATCAACTTTTAGAGGTATTTTAGTATTTTTAGTAATAAATAAAGGAAAAGTAATGTTATGAGTGTGAAAAGAGTGACAAATTTAAAATTAAAGTAACTTTTGACGTTATTGGATAAATTTTTGTTTCCTTTTTAGGGGGTGAACGTATTGTTGGACGGAAAATGAAGAAAATGTGAAACCTTTTGTGGGATAGAGGGAGCATAAGCATGGTTCCTAATTTATATCAATCATTTGTCACATTGCATTTATCATATGTTGATTTACAGTCTTGTCTTCAGGCTATATGCAAGACAGTGAAGAGCATTGCAGAGCCTATTATAGCTGAGCAAATCCCAAAATACAAAATTGACTCTGTATCATTTGAAGAACTAACTTTGGGTACCCTTCCTCCTACATTTCAAGGTTTGGCTACTGACTTTAGACTTGCAGTGTGATGTGATCATCTTATGTAGTGTATTCGATCGAGCAAGATTCTTATACGCGTATCCATACAGGAATGAAAGTATACAACACAGAGGAAAAGGAACTTATGATGGAACTAGGGTTGAAGTGGGCAGGTACCCCCAACATCCTTGTTGCTGTCAAGGCATTCGGGCTAAGAGCCACTGCGCAGGTATCATCTCATCAAGCCTTGTATGTGGAATTTTTTGATAAATAGGTGATCGTGAGGTTCGACTCCTAGACCTTGGCTCTGATACCATGTTAAATGACCATCTCATCTAAAAGTTTAAGCTGGTAGAGAGGAGTATCAACTCTAACACACACCTTATCCCTTTCAACTACTCCTAAACATCCCATGACTCTTTTGGAGTACTTAGGTTCTTGATGTTCAAGTGTTTGCCTACCCGCGTATCACCTTGAAGCCTCTCGTCCCGAGCTTCCCTTGCTTCGCGAACATACATGTTTCTCTAATGGAGAAGGTAAACCTTTGTGACATATTTAACAATTAACTTCATATAGTACATGTTTGAATATTAGCTGTAATTATTTGTTGTATCATTTGGGTAGCCTCATGTGGACTTTGGTGTAAAGCTTCTAGGTGCTGATGCTATGGCCATACCGGGTGTTTACAGAATTGCACAGGTGTAGTTTAATGTTTGCTCTTCTATCTAATCAAGATTTCATTTATGTGATTTTGTTTATCATCAGATTTCATATGCTCTTTTAGGAACTCATAAAAGATCAAGTTGCTGACATGTATTTATGGCCCAAAAGACTTGAAGTTCAAATAATGGATCCAATGCAGTAAGTTGTAATTGTTCATTTCCAGTTTTATCATTACATATCAATATATATCAACATAATGGTATTCCTTGTGCTCTGGAATTCATTCAAAAGTAATTACTCTGTATTGTATGTCATAAAACCAGTTTCGTCACACCGGATCTTCTGTTATATTTATGTGTTACATCCTTATTATACAAGTTAGATGAATGATAATTGATACGTATGAGCAATTGGGATTACCTATTCTATTTTACTATTCCATCTAATATTTCATTTGCCAATCATGCGACATACTGACATGTGTCACAATCCTTCCCTAAATTACAGTTAGATGTGCTAGGGGTTTTAATTTTTTTTTTTTTTTGAACCATCCAGCTGAAATTTCCTATTCCAAGAGGTGATCCATCTGTGTATGGTTTAGATGATCGAACACATCTTTTTATTCCTTTTAGGAAAATTTGAAAATATTTACATGTGAATCATGTGAACCCTTTTGGATTGAAATTGAGAATTAATCTGCTGTGGTACCCAAGTAAATGAAAAGAAAAATCTTACATTTACCGTTAAGTTTAAGCTTTTGTTTAAGGATTAAGATTTTCCCAATTTCGTAAACGTCACCCATCCAATAATTTATAGCACTATACATATTGATATAGTGGGCATAAGATTATGAACCAAATTTCATGAGATCGATTCTAATAATATGTATATGCTTTGGCAATAAAAGAGCGATGCAGAGACCTGTTGGGGTTCTAAACGTGAAAGTAGTGAGAGCAATGAAGTTGAAGAAGAAAGATCTTCTGGGTTCTTCAGACCCTTACGTCGTACTAGAATTCTTGGACGACAAACTCTCTTCCAAGCAGACAACCGTCAAAAAGAACAACCTCAACCCCGAATGGAACGAAGAGTTCACCATCCCCGTCAAGAATCCTCTAACCCAAGATTTGATTCTCACTCTCTATGATTGGGAGCAGGTATATATATATATATATGCATGCTACCCAAATGTCGAATATTTACGTAATTTAACAAAATTATACCAATTTTTAGTATATAAAAAATTACTCTACTAAGGAATTATTCTTCTTAATGAATGATATTGCTCCTTATCAAATTTTGATACATTTCTATGTATTGAGATAATAAAAGAGTAATATTTTTCATTCAGATTTCAGAAGAATATTCTTCGTTATTTTGAAGAGTAATTTTTCTTGTACTATACCGTTCAAACAAGACAAGTTTCTCTTATGATAAATTTATGTTTAGATGGGATCCCATGATAAGATGGGGATGAATGTGATTCACTTAAAAGAGCTGACACCAGATGAACCAAAAGTGATGACACTAGATGTTTTAAAAAACTTGAATCTGGATGATGCTCAGAACAAAAAGTCTCGGGGGCAGCTTGAGGTCGAGGTCATGTACAAAGCTTTCGACGAGGATGAGATGCCGATCAATTTTGAGGGCACCGGAGAAGTACAGAAGGCGCCGGAGGGGACTCCTGAAGGTGGCGGCGTGCTCGTCGTCATAATTCATGAAGCTCAAGATCTGGAAGGAAAGCATCATTCTAATCCATCTGCTCGTTTACACTTCAGAGGGGAGCAAAGAAAAACTAAGGTATACTACAACTCTTACACAAAAATTCTTCTAAATTCTATACACATGCAGTCAGTGACGGACCCAGGATTTACGGTCAGGGGGCCCAAATTTACTACAGGGAACAATTGCGTGAGATCGTTCTTACATTTTCTTAGATAGTTATCACTTTTTATATAAGACATTAATAATTTTTATTAAAATTATTATTACCTTTTATTTATAGTACAAATTGTTCATGAAATCATACATTGAACTATTATCACTTATCTTTTTTATTAAAATGTTATCAATTTGTTATCCATTTTATAGAATTAGAGAACAAGAGAGAGAGAAAAAATATAAAGAAATATAAAAGAGTAAGAAGAAAATAAAAAAAATTATAAATATAAATATAAGAAACATAAAATAAACTATAAAGAAAAAATAATTATAAGTAAAGGAAATAATAAACTAAAGAAAAAAAGAAAATAGCCTTGTTATTGCAAGGGATTGAACACGGGACATCCAAACTCATTGTGGAGGCGCAAGCCACTTGGCTATTAACAAAATTAGAGATTTATACTATATATATAGTAAATATTTTGGAATTCTTAGGGGGGTCCAGTGCCCCCTGTCCCTACACTAGGTCCGTCCCTGTATGCAGTAATTGTCAAAATTAACTAATCCATTTTATGAAAGAGTTTCCTCATATTTTCAAAGATAGAATAAAATAAATGTCCTAAAGCAAAGCTAATCTCGGGTAAAACCGTCTCATGATAAGTTTACGTGAGACGATAAATGATAAATAATAATAGTGTAGTAGAATATTTCAGGAATAATAATAAAAAGTAAAAATTGATAATATAATTGATAACTATATAAAAGCATAAAAACGAGAGTGAGAGAAAGTGTCACAATTAGGGAAAAAATGAGTTGACAGATGTATCATGAAAGGAGAATGGAATGAGAATGTGAGATAAGATTAGAGAGAAGGGTGAACAATGTGATAGTTAAAAAAAAAAAAAAGGAAAATGCTGGGAAAGACCCAATTTTAAACGGACTGAAAAACACGGCCCTAACCCATTTTTTTTTAAATAAATTAATTGGGCCGGCCCTACGGCCTTGGATATTTTAACAACTCTATGTACTCGATTAGAAAAGTTTCATTAATTCCAAGGAAATTTGGGTTGAAATCGTGTAATTTAAAGGTGTTTTGTGAAATTAAAATTTTGAAGCTATTCTAAATCATTTGCAATAAACTAATTAAGTAAAAGATATATTGTAGACTAATTAAATACTCCCTTCGTATGTAAAAGATAGCACCTCTCCTTTACATTTTAAAAAATGAGAGATGCAAATTGAAATAAGGACTAGTTTTTAACACAAATGAAATTTGAGGATATTTGAAACTTTTTGGTTCCATAACATATTTTATTGTAAAGTCTCAACTTTTCATTCTCTTAGAAATGTGATGTTAGGTTCCAAGTTAATTAAACCACATTATTATAAACTCTAATTCCTTTATTTATGTACTAACTACAGAGGTTGAAAAAAACGAGAGATCCACGATGGGAAGAGGAGTTCCAATTTGTGTTGGAGGAGCCACCAACCAACGACAGAATTCATGTTGAAGTAACCACTTCTTCCAAGAAAATTGGTCTTCGACACCCTAAGGTACAACTTTCATTGTTTTTTATTTTAATAATATAATATATCTAATACTCACTCTATCTAAATAAGCTTTTCATATTTGTTTGTTTCATTATACATTTTTAATCTTTCAAAATAGTAAAAGTTTTAAAAGATCTATCAATCCATAATATTTCTAAGGTATAATATCAAAATTCGTTCACTTATTTTAATTTTAGCCTTTTTTATTTGAAATGTTTAATTTTAGTCATTTTTTATTTGATTTTGAATTTTTTTAATCTAAATTTAATCATTTTTATCAATCTAATTTTTTAATCCAAATTTAGTCATTTGTGTTAGAATTAATTTGTCCAATTTAGACCTAAAAAGAGGGGGGGGGGGGGGGGGGGGGGGAGGGGATGACTAGGGAGGGATGACTAAATTTGAAAAAAAAAAGACTAAAATGGATAAAATAGGACAATAAAGGAGAATTGCAAATGAAAAATGATTAAAATTAACATAGGTAATACTTAATTTATGAATTTTGATATTTTCTCAATTTAAAAAAATGTTAATCATCTAACATAAACTTCATCATTTACTACTAAAAAAAATACCCTGCAATTTTATTCTTAAATATCAATAAAATTGATTTAAAAAAAAACAGTCCGTGTATACAGTAAAGGTGAAGAATTTTCAGATACCAATTAAAGGAGTAATATTTTCATGCTATTTGATTTGATTGAAAGTGATATTGATAAATGATGAGATAGAGTGATGAAGTAGGTAATCTCTTTGTTTATAGGAGTCTCTTGGTTACGTGGACATATACCTAGCAGACGTGGTGAGCAACAAGCGGATGAACGAGAGGTACCACCTTATCGACTCTAGGAATGGTCGGATTCAGATCGAGTTACAATGGAGAACTGCTTCTTAGCAATGTCCAATCTTTTTGTTGTGTGTAAAATGGGTGTACTGTGTTTGGTAGAACGGTTTCTCAAATTGTTCTTCTCTCAAGGTGGAGAAAATACATTTTTAAAAAGGTAAAAAGGTACACATCTTAAATCAATGGCATTTCATTAAGGAGTGAATAAAGCATCTTTCTAAATTTATCTTCCCATAATTTTGTTATTGACAACTGCCCTCCCGTCTCAGAGTTTTTTTTGTTTTGCATGTGGATTAAGAAATATTATTATTTAGGGTTAATTTCTAAAAAATTCACCACCTTCTTGAAGATTTTCAAATCTATCACAAATTTTTATTTTTGTCAATTCAATACACAATCTATTTAATAGTTTCAATTCTATCACGACCTTTTATCTTTATCAATTTAATACACGATCTATTTTATATTTTCAATTCTATCACAACTTTTATTTTTCAAATTAATACACCACTTATTTCATATTTTCAATTGAATAATACTATTATTATTATATTATTAAAATTTTTTTAAAAATTAAAACAGGATATGTCGAATAAATAATTTATTTTTTTCCTTGATATTATAGTAAATTTATAGTTGTTATTATATTAAATTTATAGTTGTAATTAACTTGTGAAAGAAAATTATTTTAATAAATAGACCTTATGTTATGTAAAATTATGTATTACTGTAATGAATAATTTTTTTTTTACTTTTTTATTATTATGTTCGACTTTATTACTATTATTATAGGAAATTTAAAATTGTTACAAACTATTATATAAATAAAATTATTTATTGAAAATAAGGATTTTATAAAAAATGAAATTAGTAATTAATTTGAGCTTAAAAAATAAAAAAAAAGTTTTAATCCCATTATTTAATAAATTCACAGTTTTAATATAATAATAATAATAATAATAATAATAATAATAATATTGAATTGAAAATATAAAATAAGTAGTGTATCAAGTTGCAAAAAATAAAAGTTGTGATAGAATTGAAAATATAAAATAGATGATGCATTAAATTGACAAAAATAAAAGATTGTGATAGAATTGAAACTATTAAATAGATCTGTATTAAATTGACAAAAATAAAAAGTCGTGATAGATTTGAAAACTCCCAATAAGGTGGTGACTTTTTTTAGAAATTAACCCTATTATTTAATGTATAGTGAATAGTTGTATTAGTAGGAGTGAGACCCATATTTTAATTTTATTAGTGGATGTGTGTGAATCTCATGTATATAAAAAAGGAAATAGACATCTTTGGGTGGGACACCCAAAATAAAAAAATTGGACTCTTTGGATGAGACGGAGAGAGTATTCTCTAGTTCAAATAAGATCACATATCCATTTATTTCATTTATTTGTTTTATCCCCTATTCCATTTATTATATACTCCCTTCGTTTTATAGGTATGTTCACCGTTACTATAGATTAGTAATTTAAGAAAAGTTGCTTTTTGATAATTTTTATTAACTTTTCAGGGTATTGTGGTATTTTTAGGTAATAAATAAATTATAAAGTATCTTGTATGTATTAAGTGAAAATGATATTTTTAAAATTAAGATAACTTTTGAGGTTGTTGATTGATGAGTGTGTAAATTCACAAGTTTGGCATCATGTTTTGTGCTAGTTTTGGAGAGTTTTGAGGTGAAAATAGGTGGAAAACCTATATATATTGTGAATTAGCATGAATCAGGTGTTAGTGGAGCTATTTAAGTGGTTTTCATAGCAAAATCGGAGTAGAAGTGCCAAGAATCGAAGAGACGAAGTCGAGACCATACGAACCGCCAAGGAGAGAGGTGGGTTCGACCTGTTGGAGGAGGGTTCGACCTCTCCAGCAGGTCGAACCAGCAATGCAAAGCGGCAGAAGAGGGTTCGACCACGACTCGAGGGGTTCGACCTGTCTATCAGGTCGAACCATGGTCGAACCAGTTCGCGAGAAAGTTGATTTGATCACGACGTTGGGGGTTTGACCTGACAGTTTGTCGAATCGAGAGTAAAAATTGTCCAGTAGCATGGTTCGACCTGTGGTTCGACCAAGACAAAAGTGGTTCGACCTGTTCAAGAAGTCGAACCAAGTGCAGAATACTTCCAGTAGGTGGGTTCGACCTGTGGTTCGACCTGCGGCCAGTAGTTCGACCTGTTTGCTGAGGTCGAACCATCGTGCGGAAACTTACCTTATCTGGATTTTCGAGGCCAAAACGCGTGTGATCACTTGAAAAGCCCATTCCAAGCCCTAGAGACGTGATTACAAGTATAAAAGGAGGCTCATGCAGACACAAAAACACAATATACAACAACACAATACAAGAGAGTTTTAGAGAGCGTAAGAACGTGAAGCGCAAGAGGAGATTAGGAGGAGCTGTGACAAAGGTTCCGCTGGAGATTCATGTAAGATAGGTCCATCTAACCATGATTGTTCCTAGATCAATCATGGGCTAGAGCCACTTCGGTAGTTCTAGGGTTATGAAGGTTTCATGAGTTGATTTGTATTTCGTGTGTATACTCCGTACAACACTACTTGTGATTTATTTTATATAAGATTGTGCATTTTTAATCCATACTCATAGTTGTTTTGTGTATCAATAATCGTTGTGTAGAGTCTGAATGCATAAAATGGTTATTGATTGAGTGCGTTCACTAATGAGCAGGGTTTATTGTTATAATTCTAAGTGAAGGGATTCCGAGGTTTTATTAGAACCGTCTTATATGAATGTTTGTTAATTGAATTGAATTCGAGTTAACAAGTAGGATTAAGAGTATAACTTTATAGTACCTAAAAAGGGAGATTAAATCGGGTTAGAGTACTAAGTGCACGGGAAATAATTGATTATGATAGTACCTAGAAAGGGAGGTAAAGTATACGTCTTGCTCTGAGGATACTCACACGTGTCAAAAGCTTATCTATTTGTGTCTATAGAATAGATTTGCATGGTCTAGCGATGCGTCCATATTCCACAAGGTAGAGTCGGACATCGACATACGAAAGTATGAATTAACGAATGAAACTGGATGGCCTGACGAACTACCTAACATCTTATTTGATCACAACAAATCTTCTCTTGTTCTTGTTATTTATTTGCTATTTTAATTGTTACTTAGTTTACAAACCAACAATTACAATTCTCAACATAGTCATAATTGCTAGAAAATAACTAAAGTAATATTTATCCGTCCCGTGGATTCGATATTTAACTTGGTCACCTTCGAAACTACAATTGATATCCTTCATACTTGGGGATTAAAATTGTGTGTTGAGAAAATACCCATCAAGTTTTTGGCGCCATTGCCGGGGACGGCTTAAAATATCTTTTTGTTATTTCTAGTTTATTAGGGCTATTTATCTTGTTTTGCTGTTTTAATTCTAGTTCTTTTTAGGTGTATGCTCACGAGATCAAAGAAAGGTGAACTTGAACCCTATAATCCTGAGATCGGAGCATCTTCAAGAAAGAAGAAGAAGAAGAAGAGCAAGGCAAAGACTATTGATCCAACTGAAGCTCTGAATTTTGAAGTTGAAGTTGACGAGCAGATTTTGCAGACGATTGAAGCTACAACTGAAGTTAATTCGGGAGTAGAGACAGTCAACATGGCAGTAAATCCGGATAATCTAGCCATCCGGGAGGTTTTCAGAAATAATGGGGCTGGAAATTCTGGGCTTTTAGGAGCGAGGAGAACTAATGCAGCTTTCGATCTTCATCCCGCTCTTATTAGCATGATAGAAAGGAACTCCTTTTCAGGAGGGCCTTTCGAGGATCTGCAGCAGCATCTGAACAAGTTCTTGGGCTATGCAAGTACTCAAAAAAACGCAGGAGAACATGAAGATGCTAGGAAGATCCTCTTGTTCAAATTCTCGCTTACTGAAAAGGCGAGAGATTGGTACGACACTATCAACGCAGCTGGGTGTACCACTTGGGAGCAACTGCAGTTAAAGTTCTTGGAGAGGTACATGCCACCTTCAAAGGTGTTTAAGATGAAGCAAGACATTAACCAATTTGCTATCGGTGGAGGTGAGAAATTTCATGAAGCATGGGATAGATTCAAGGACATCCTTAGGAAGTGTCCTCAACATGGGCTATCTAAAGCTTAATATATCAGTATATTCTACAATGGATTGGATTGTGATTCACGAGTGTTATTGGATGCTTCTTCTAATGGAGCTTTGCTTACAAAGTCATCCGTAGAGGCCGAGAAGTTGTTTGAAGATATTTCGATGAATTCGAGGGATTGGCCAACTGATATTGTTAGAGGTACTTATGTCCTTGGGAAGATAGCTCAGGTTGAACAAGAAATGGTGAAAACAAGTAGAGAAGATGAGATCGTCTCTAGCTTGTCCAATATCAACAAGCTACTTGAATCCCAACAGAAGCAGCGAATTATCTCAGTGCGTACCGATCAAGCAGCAGAAGTTGAAGAATGATGGACCAATCCAAGAGGAGTTGGAAGAGGCACACTATGCCATGGGTCAAAGTATTCAAGGGACTAGGTATCCAGATCAAGAAAACCGGAACTACCAAGGGAATTATCGAGGAAACTTTAATAATCGTGGTCCCTCGGGTGGTTATCAACAGCCTAGGAGGTCGGAGTTCTCATGGAGCAATTCGAATAATGCGATTCAACCTCCGATAGGTGTTGATCCGGGTGCTAAGGTGGAAGAAGGAAAATCGGGTTTTGAGGATACTGTGAACAGGTATATGGCCAAGAATGATGAAAGAATGAACCACCTTGAGGCCAAACTTGAAAAGAAAATCGATACAAACCATGAGGTTATATCTAAACAGGTGAAGGACCTTACATTGCTGATGGGGGAGATGGCAGGAAGTGTTAACAAGCTAATTCAAACTCTTGAAAAGGGGAAGTTCCCATCTCAAAGTATTGAGAATCCAAGGTCCTGCAACGCCATCACATTGAGGTTGGGAACGCAGTACGAGGGACATATGAGCCCGGAATCAAATTTAGACATGTCTAGGGTAAGATTCGACTATGGTTCGACCAACATTAAAGGTCGAACCATACAGGGGAAGTCGAACCAACGCACTGGACACGATCAGGAAGAATCGCAGAATCGGTTCGACCAAAATGAAAATGGTTCGACCAGGCATACAGGTCGAACCATGGTCGAACCTGATAATTCGGAGTACTCTATTTTTCCAGAACACCGGTTCGACCAAATCAATAATGGTTCGACCTATCCAACAGGTCAAACCCAGGTCGAACCGCACAACTTGGAGCACTCTATTTTGTCGCAGCAACGGTTCGACCACGACGGACATGGTTCGACCTATCAAACAGGTCGAACCTTGGTCGAACCGGAGGGCGGAAGGAGTACAGTAGGTCGGTTCGACCTAGGTGGCCGTGGTTCGACCTACTCAACAGGTCGAACCCAGGTCGAACCTCAAATTCAAAAAGAGAGCAGTTGTCCAGAAGAGCGATTTGACCATTACGTGCCTGGTTTGACCTGTTCCACAGGTCAAACCCTGGTCGAACCCATCCAGAAGTGGCCTGTTGCTACTCCGAACACTCTTGATGATGTTGATGCTACTCCAGTGGTTCGGAATGAGCAAAGTACAGAGATAATAGTTGAGAAAAAGTGGGAGAGAGCCAAGCGATTGAGAGCCAAAAAGGAGAAAGTGGAAAAGGTTGATCGTGATGAATGGGGGATTCCCAAAACAAAGATACCTCCGCCATTTCTTTACAAGCTTGTGAAGAAGGGATTGGAAGAGAAGTTCAAGAAGTTTTCAGAGATAATGAACAAGATAAGCTTGAGCATTCCTTTCTCAGAGGCAATCATGGAGATGCCGTACTATGCCCGATTTCTTAAAGACATATTGTTGAAGAAGCGGAGCTTAACCAGAATTGAAATGGTGAATTTATCTGAGAATTGCAGCTCAATCATTCAAAGGAAGCTACCGCAAAAGATGAAGGATCCGGGGAGCTTCACTATTCTATGTGAGATCGAAAAGGGGCCGGCACTGTGAGCTTTGTGCGATCTAGGGGCAAACATCAATTTGATACCGTTGTCCATCTTTCAGAGGCTTGGTTTGGGGGAGTTGACCCCTACAACAGTGGTTCTCCAATTGGCGGACAGGTCGATGACGTTTCCAAAAGGTATAATTGAAGACGTTCTCGTCAAAGTGGAGAAGCTAGTCTTTCCTGTGGACTTTCTGGTACTAGAGATGGATGATGACAAGGATAATATCCCTTTAATCTTGGGGAGACCTTTCCTTGCTACTGCTGGAGCTATGATTGATGTTCAAAAAGGAGAGCTTAGATTGCGGATGGACAAAGAAGAAGTTCTTTTCAACTTGGACAAAGCAATGAAGATGCCCATGGAGTCTAAGTGTTATAGTATTGACGTGGTGGAGGAGATTGTGAAGGAAGATATGTCTCTGATCCTGTCAAAGGATCCTCTTGAGACATGTTTGATGGAGTCTCTTACTTATCACACTACGGAGCTTGACGGACTCTCCAACGAGGTATGTATTGAATATCTTGAGAACTTACTTGCTTTGGGTGATGCTAGGTATGCTTAGAGAAAGCTAAGGCTGAAGAAGCGAAAGGGTCTAGGAAGTACTTGCCGTTGGAGAGAGAGAGCACTCCGATGGAAGAAAAGAAAGAGGAGCTAAAATCATTACCAGAACACTTGACGTATGCTTATCTTGGTGACTATAAAAAAGATCCATCAGGTGATTCGGAATTCAAGAGGAAGATTGACCCGGAGGAGTCTACACGGCCATGGGATGAAGGGAATTCTAATGATCATATTTTTGTGAGCGAGAAAGGTACCGTGCTGACTGTAGACAAAGGAGGAGAAGATGATGCCTACTTGAAGCCTCCTAACTTACCACCGGATACCAACAAATTTGAAAGTCCTTGCTCTCGTTCTTATCCTGACTTTGATCTTGATGGAGATAGAAGTTATTCCAAAATTGAGTGGAAGATTGACAGGAATGAGAAGAGAAAATTTGAGAAAGGAGATTCTACTGATCGTATGGTGCATAAGAATGGTAAGGTAGTAAGTGTGGATGATAAGAGGGGGAGAAAGTATTGGAAGGTGAGGATGCGACATGATCATCCTCTGATCAAGTAGTCTTCTAAGTGGTATTCCGTTGTGACTCTCCGACGTTAAACATGAGCGCCTGTTGGGGGCTTTCCCTCCTGTTTTATTATTTTATTTCATTCGTGTGTGTAAGAAATTTTTATATTTGAAGTGCTTACTTTTTGGCAATTATATCTCTTTGCAAACTTAGTTTCGACTGTAGTTTCTACTAAGTTTGGGGGGGGTGTGATGCACTTACCTCAATAAGCACCGATAGTATAATCTTTTCTTTGTGACGTTTGTTAGGGGAGTTCATTTTTTGCGGTATATTTAAAACTTTAACCGGTTTGTATGTGTCAATTTTTTTGTAACTTGCCTAATGTTCCGTGATGTTTTGTGGTTTCGTATTTTGAGTGATTGCGGAGTTACTCATAATTGATAAGTTTTTAAAGAACCAATTCTTGATGAAGCTGTGCTCTAGTTGGTACTTAATGATTCGTTTTGAAGTTTGAAGTGTGTAGGGATTGAAGAACACGCGTTTTGGAGCTTCCAGGGGGTAGGTTCGACCAGTGCCAGGATGTCGAACCCAACAGTGAAAGTCGAACCGTGGTGCAAAAGTTGTCCAGAGAGGTGTCATGCAAGATGGTTCGACCAGATCAACAGGTCGAACCAAGGTCGAACCAGTGATAGCAGAATTCTAGAAGTGCGGTTCGACCACGACGTTCTTGGTTCGACCTGTTCAGCAAGTCGAACCGAGATTGAACTGGTGACATGAAACTTACAGAAGGGTGGTTCGAATTAGGCCGATATGGTTCGACCTGGTCAGCAGGTCGAACCCAAGCCGAACCAAAGGAGAAGGTGTTCAGAATATTGATTCGACCACGATGAAGTTGATTCGACCTCTTCCTAAGGTCGAATCAAGGTCGAACCAAGCCAGGAAAGTGTGTTTTTAATTCCGTCCTTCTATGATGCATGAGTTGGGCTGTAGAGATACTTGTATGGTTGATTCGGTTTATGGGCTATTGATTTTGTGCATTCATGTGTTCACATGTTTATGTTCATTAAAGAGAGCATGTATAATTTGATAAGTATGTAGAGTTCTTGTGGAATTGATCTTAATTATGTGCTATGAGGAGTACTTAGGATTCTATTTACCTATGTGAGGATTTGAGCCTTGATAATCATGCTTGATCATGATTGTTTTATTCTTGAGAGGATCATTCATATGAACGTATTCTAAAACTTGGCTTGGAGTCTTGTGTGAGACTTATGATTGATAAATTGCTAGGACATGATCTTAGACCATTATTTTGTGATTAAGCTACTTAGCCAAATTTTGTCCTTCCTAATGATTTTATTAACTTTTGGATGCCCCGTTGAGCCGTTAAAAAACCTTTTCTTTGGTAGCCGAAGTAAATAACCTTATAAACTTTTACTTGAGCCTTGATTAACCTATTCATTGGTAGAGAGAGTTGAGGTGAGTAAGCGTTGCAAGAAGAAAAAGGAAGATAGAATATGGTTGGATGAAAAAAATATGGTTAAATCTTGTTTAGGGGTAGTGCCTGAAACTGGTAACCCGATTGCTTATAACATGAGGCCTTAAGCTTAAGAGCAGCTGATTAATAAAGAGAAGATGTGTAGTGCCTAAAATCGGTACCCGAATTGCCTAAAGAGATGATGTTGATGCACAGAAAAGAAGGAAAATCCATGAGAAGAAGAAGAGAAGTTGGAGGAGATATTGCAGCAAGAAGAAGAAATCGAGAACCTCCAAGGTAACTCTCTACTAGTGTCTTGAGTCACTTTACCTAAATTTTCCTACCTTTTTCCAAAGAGCCAATATTACAACCCAAAAACAAGTCCTTTGTGATCTTAGTGAAGAGTTGATTATAAGTTGATTTTTGAGACCTTTGCCAAGCTTATAGTTACACGTGAATATGGATTGATATGAGTGTTTATATTAGCCTATATAGTGCCTCACGCACTTGAGTGAAAGAGAATAAATACTTATCTTGTGAGCTAGATTACTTAGTACTCCGAATGGTATGTGATTGGATTGGTTTTGCACGAGTGATATATATGAAGCAATTAATACTTGTTTGATTTAATGAAGTTGCATGTGTGATATGTGTTGTACTTGATCTTGGTGAATTATACACGACTCTTGTGGTTTGATTTGGTTTTATCGGGACGAGCAACATGTAAGTTTGGGAGTTTGATGAGTGTGTAAATTCACAAGTTTGGCATCATGTTTTGTGCTAGTTTTGGAGAGTTTTGAGGTGGAAATAGGTGGAAAATCTATATATATTGTGAATTAGCATGAATCAGGTGTTAGTGGAGCTATTTAAGTGGTTTTCATAGTAAAATCGGAGTAGAAGTGCCAAGAATCGAAGAGACGAAGTCGAGACCATACGAACCGCCAAGGAGAGAGGTGGGTTCGACCTGTTGGAGGAGGGTTCGACCTCTCCAGCAGGTCGAACCAGCAATGCAAAGCGGCAGAAGAGGGGTTCGACCACGACTCGAGGGGTTCGACCTGTCTATCAGGTCGAACCATGGTCGAACCAGTTAGCGAGAAAGTTGATTCGATCATAATGTTGGGGGTTCGACCTGATGGTTGGTCGAATCGAGAGCAGAAATTATCCAGTAGAATGGTTTGACCTGTGGTTCGACCAAGACAAGAGTGGTTTGACCTGTTCAAGAAGTCGAACCAAGTGCAGAATACTTCCAGTAGGTGAGTTCGACCTGTGGTTCGACCTGCGGCCAGTGGTTCGACCTGTTTGCTGAGGTCGAACCATCATGCGGAAACTTACCTTATCTGAATTTTCGAGGCCAAAACGCGTGTGATCACTTGAAAAGCCCATTTCAAGCCCTAGAGACGTGATTACAAGTATAAAAGGAGGCTCATGCAGACACAAAAACACAATATACAACAACACAATACAAGAGAGTTTTAGAGAGCGTAAGAACGTGAAGCGCAAGAGGAGATTAGGAGGAGCTGTGACAAAGGTTCCACTGGACATTCAAGTAAGATTGGTCCATCTAACCTTGATTGTTCCTAGATCAATCATGGGCTAGAGCCACTTCGGTAGTTCTAGGGTTATGAAGGTTTCATGAGTTGATTTGTATTTCGTGCGTATACTCCGTACAACACTACTTGTGGTTTATTTTATATAAGATTGTGCGTTTTTAATCCATACTCATAGTTGTTTTGTGCATCAATAATCGTTGTGTAGAGTTTGAATGCATAACATGATTATTGATTGAGTGCGTTCACTAATGAGCAGGGTTTATTGTTATAATTCTAAGTGAAGAGATTCCTAGGTTTTATTAGAACCGTCTTATATGAATGTTTGTTAATTGAATTGAATTCGAGTTAACAAGTAGGATTAAGAGTATAACTTTATAGTACCTAAAAACGGAGATCAAATCGGGTTAGAGTACTAAGTGCACGGGAAATAATTGATTATGATAGTACCTAGAAAGGGAGGTTAAGTATACGTCTTGCTCTGAGAATACTCACACGTGTCAAAAGCTTATCTATTTGTGTCTATAGAATATATTTGCATGGTCTAGCGATGCGTCAATATTCCACAAGGCAGAGTCGGACATCGACACACGAAAGTATGAATTAACGAATGAAACTGGATGGCCTGACGAACTACCTAACATCTTATTTGATCACAACAACTCTTCTCTTGTTCTTGTTATTTATTTGCTATTTTAATTGTTACTTAGTTTACAAACCAACAATTACAATTCTCAACATAGTCATAATTGCTAGAAAATAACTAAAGTAATATTTATCCGTCCCGTGGATTCGATATTTAACTTGGTCACCTTCGAAACTACAATTGATATCCTTCATACTTGGGGATTAAAATTGTGTGTTGAAAAAATACCCATCATTGATTAATGTGAAGTTTTTTTTAGAATAAAAATAAGTGTGGGACTGACATAAATAGAAAATGTGAAAGTAAAAATAGGAGATTACTTATCTTAATCTCATTTTAATACTCCCTCCGTACACCGGAAATGTATACATTTTGCTATTTTGGGCGACCGTTCTAAAGATATACATTTTCCTTTTTAAACACATGGGACCATACACATCACTAATACATTTAATATATGGGTCACACACACCTCACTAATACAACTACCTACTATACATTAAATAATACTTCTTAATCCACGTGTAAAAAGTAAATGTATACCTATTGGGCGGACGGATGGAGTATATTAAAAGTGTGAAGGATATTAAAAACTTTTTTTTCCAATTATATTCCTACCTATTTTTTTTAATTACACATCTTTTCCCTTTCATCTATTAATGACATATAATATTTAATAACTTAATTTATATTTATTATATTAAATAAATAATGACTCTTCAATATGACTACATTATTTGAAGGGCCAATATCAAAATTAGTGTTGTAAGTATGACCAATTTCAACTTTAGTCCTTTTTATTTTGCAATTCTCAATTTTGATCATATTTTGATCATTTTTGTCCAATTTTGGTCCTTTTTTCAAACTTTAATCATTTTTAGTCCACTTTTGGTCCAAAATTTATACATATAGGACCAATTTTGGACATTTCTACAAATAAAGGATTAAATTTGGACAAAAAATATGATTAATTTGATAAAAGCACTAAATGTGGACTAAAAGGACTAATATTGGACAAAAATGACTAAAATTGGACAAAAAATGACCAAAATCAAGAATTATAAATGATAAAGGACTAAAGTTAGAATCGATCATACTTGCAGGACTAATTTTGATATTTACCCTTATTTGAACTATATATAATTATGATATAATATACATCACCTCTATACATCAACAATTAAATAAGTTATTTAATAATTAATATGAAGAGACATATCAAATATTATAAAATGTGATGGATTTATGTTAACCATGGAGACATCGAATGTCATTGAATGAATATTTCTACATTTCTTAAATCTTTAGTTTAAATTTAGGGCACCTTATTGAGACTTCACTTGTCTCCCTTAGTTTAACTTAAACCTTCTCCCACTGAATCACATAATCATCTACACTTATCTCAAATCTAAATGAGTCAATTACTTCATGATGATGATTATGATTCCTTTATGGAAAAACTTGCTTGAATGTATAGATGAATTTCCTTGTAATTCTTAAAGTTTTAGATCATATCATCAATGTTGCCATCAAGGAACTTTGTCTTTACATCCATCAATTGCAATTCAAAATCATAGTGTGTTAGTAATGCAACAATTATCCTAAAAGAGACTTTCTTAGACCGGATAGAAAGTCCCTTAGAAAAATACCTTCTTTTCATTTTGAGTATAATCCTTTATCAAGATGCAACCATGATCATCTTGATGAGTGATATTTTCACCTAAATTTTAGTGTCTTTTTATATGTGTTTTCGTATTATTTTATCCGTATTTGTGTTCTATTTAGTTGTGTTTTGTATTTTTATGGAAATATGTGTGAATGAGCTTAAATATATGATTTTCAGGTAAAAAAGAGATTCTAGGCGCAACAAGAAAGACGTAGGAAAAAGCGGATCTCAATTCGGAGTTGAAACGAGGGAGAATGAGTCAAATTAAGCAAAATACTGAAAAATGCTCGTCCAACTTGTGTAATTTTTATGCACTCTTGTGGAGCTCAAAACAAGAAGTATAATATGTGGTTGAAAAGCCACAGAAAAGAGGATCGTTTTGGTATAAGAAACACTATAATTAGAGCCCAGACGAGAAAGTTATGATTAAAATGGTGACGTCGCGCAAGTGGTCCTATTCAGCACGATTGTAATATTTTGCATGACTTGTTACACTTTCAAATGTTGGAAGTTTTGTCAAATCATTATATGGATAGAAAGCCAATGAAAAGAGAATCGCGTGAGCACAAGAATTACTCAAATTAGAGATCGGATGTGGAAGTTATGCGCGAAACGGTGAGACTGCGCGGCCAACAGCTACACGGGGCGTGTACCGAACTCGGCCCTGTAACAGTTGGCGAGTTCGGACATCTGAAACGCCTACACGGCAACCCCTGTGGCCGTGTACCGTACAAGGGCCGTGTAGGTGCTTTTTCTGTAAAAAAAAATCAGAATTCTTCTAGAAGCTTTCCAAGGGGTATAAATACCCAATACTTCAATATTTGAGCAGATTTTTCGAAGGGTTTCACTCCTACACACACCTCACACACCATTTCTTCCATTTTACACCTTCATCTTCATCCATTCTTCATCCACCCATCTACACTTGATCCCCTCCATCAAATTCACCATCCAAGTGATCAAGGAAGCAAGGGAGAGTGAGATCACAAGAAGAAGAAGGAGATCTCCATTGAAGCACTTCAAAGGGGGAATCTAATTCTAATTTTTGTGCATTTCTTTATAGATTGATCATGGTTTGTAAGGATTTTAATGTCTATGTTGAATTTCTTGTAACTATGAGAGGCTAATCTCCTTTGTGAGATTAGCTCCATGATTGGTGTTGGATAATTTAGTTTTTATGCAAATTGATTTTAATCTTGAATGGGCTTTATGTTATTTCTATCATTGATTGTTGATTGCTTGATATATATAATGATTTGTGTGATTAATTGTCATGGGCATGTGATTAGATTGAGAAATCAATTATGTGTTTAGGATAGTTCATTGAATCATTTCATCATACACTTCATGTGCATTAATTTAGAATGAGATAGAGATATCCTTCTAGATTTAGAACCCTTTGATAGAACATTTGATTAGCTTAATCGAGAGATTGGTTGATTAGGTGAGGAGAACCAAGCCATTAGTAAATTCATAGTACCTTAAAAGGAAATATTGCCAATGATTTAGTACCTAATTAGGGAACTCATAGAGTGATTAGTACCTAGTGGGAGGTGTTTGCTATGATCTCGATCCTATGTGCTTTTGGGAGCCTTGTTGAGGGCCTACATCCTATCCATCTCGAGAGAGAGTTTAGGTGGAATTAGTGATCGCTTCTATACCTTGTCCATGAGAGATTAGAATTAATTGCATGATTACTTAATTATCTATGCCATGATTGTTGTTAATCTCATCCTTGCATCATTTGGAACCCTTTTATATTTGCATTCATTTTATCTTTATTTCTTTCATTAGTGTAATTGCGTTTATTTGCATCATATCCTCTCTTCCGTCGTCCTTATAAAATCACAATAAACTTGAGATCGCTTAAACTCTAGTACCTTCTTCCCTATAGTTCGATAATTTCTTTAATTGGTCATGCCCACTATATTACGACTAATCAAATGGAGCCGTTGCCGGGGAGGTAACGCTTGCTAGTAGTTTGACGAAGGATTGTTTAGAGTGGTCTTAATAAGGACATTTTTTTTTTGCATCTTATATTTGCTTTGGAAAATTTTGTTCTAATTTTTCTTTCTTTTATAGGTGCATACCTTGAGAAGGAAGAAGAAGGAGAGCAACCCTAAAAATATGAGCTACATGGATATTCTTCGAGATATGGTGAATAAAAGTGTTCATTCCGCTATGAATACACAAGGAAATTTTCAAAGATTTCAAATGCCAAATGGTGAACCTAATTTGCAACCGGATTACGGAGTACAAGATATGCAATTCCAACAACAAGGTTATGAGAATTTTGGAGTTCCTCATCAAATGCATCATCAAGTATACCCTCAAGGTGTGGAAGATGGTTTTCAAGGAAATTTTTCTAGAAATCAAGATGGAAATCAACCACAACTATGGGGAGATTTTCAAGACTCCAACACCTCTTATTCCGCCCAACTTGACTATAGAGAGAAGCTTAGAGATGAGTTGATCGAAAAGATTATGGAGCGCATGGAGAAGGATAGTGAGTCTAATCAAGCGTGGATTGATAGAATCGGAAACTTGTGTGAAATGATGATGAATACAATGGTAGCATTCAATGTTAAGTTGGATTCATTGGAGCACCAAGTAACTCAAATAGTGTCCACCGTGGAGAAACTTCAAGAAGAGAACAACAAGCCTTCTACCTCCGGAACGAATCTATGCATGGCCATTAAAGATCAAAAAGAGGATAATTTGGGGGTTGATGAGGTTATAAAGGAAAGAAGAGAAAGGATGCCTAAGTGGGTGAAAGCTAAAGAGTTGAAAGAAGAGTTGAAGGGGGAATTCGATAGATTTGTCGAGTCTCTTGAAGAGATGGTAGAGAAAGTCAAGATTCAAAATAAAAAAGAGATTCATGCCATTATGGAAGAAAAGAAACCTCCGGAAACTAAGATCATGGATTTTACTCCCCACAAGCCAAAACCTTCTCATTCTATTGAAATTTCAAATTCTCTTAAGAACTTCCATGAATTCATTGATAAAAATTTGTTTGGTGATTGTAGGAAAAAGGTTGCAAGAGGGCACCAACACTTGTCAATGCCCGAATTCTTACTGGGGGATGTGGTTGAAGTTCAAAATGCATATAAAGCCCCATGAAAAAAGTGGAACAAGTGGAAAGGGCCATTCCTTGTGAAGAACGCCTTCGGAGAACAATTACTTGAGTTATTTAACAAGAAAGGAAACGTTCTTGTGGTTGAACGTGAGAGCACAAGGCACTACTTCAAGAAGAAACCTATGATAGTGCCTAAGGACTATTCAAGACCACCATGAGCTAAAGACTATCGTCCGGCTTGAAGACGTTAAACTTAGCGCTAGATGGGAGGCAACCCATCATTATCTTTATTGCTTTATTTAATGCTTTCAATAAGGATTGTGGATTTGTTATTTCTTGCATTTTTGGCATGTAGGTTGATTGTGCTTGTGAGGAATACGCGTATTGAAGACACGAAGAGTGCTTGATTTGAAGTGTGATAGTAAGTCACACCACTTTTTGCAAACTTACCTCTAAACTCTTATTTCAATTTAAGTTTGGGGGGATATGGTGTGGTGTGGAGTACTTTGTTTTGAAAGCATATACTTTTCGTAGTTTTGGGCTAATTTTAAAAATTTTCTCATGAGTTTGGTTGGATTTTGGTATGATTGGTTGTGTTGAAGTGCATGTGAGTCCATATTTTTAATGAAATTGTTAAGCTAATGGTGTTTGTTGAGTTTTTGAGTATAAATGAAGGGTATTGGAAGCACGAATGGAGCTTGGAGCTAACGCTTTCCTTACCAAATGCCTATTGAGGGAGTACTCTACACCTTAGCACTTCTAATTGATGTTGATTTGGATTGATGGATTAGCATGCTACTTTATGTGTTATGTTTTTGGGATTTCCTTTTCAATTAAGGTTGGGATTATTGTGAGCTAAATTGTCATGGATGATATAGAATGTGTGTTTTATTGTTAATGATGGTGATTTTTAGTCTTTCATGTTATGTGTTTTTGTTTTGTTTCTTGTTTGTTAAGTCTTTATTTTATGTTTTGTGTGTTTTCTTATTCTTGTTTAGGGTTGATTTGGTGGTTTGTTTAGGGAGGTTGTGAGTCATTTTTGAATATGAGTGATGACATGTTGTTGTGATAAGTGATGACAAGTTATGATTAAGAATCTCTACACTTTCGAATTGTGACATGTTTTACTTAACTTGTTCAATTTGGAGATGGATGTGGTGTAATAAGTTCCTTAAGGTTCGAGCATAAGCTTGTGAGAATTTGAGCCTCAACCGTGCATACATGGTATTTTTCTTCATGAGTGGATTGGTTGTGTTTGATAAGTTAGAACTTGCTCAAGGACTATAGGAACGAGCCCGATTAGTGGAGATTAGTGAAATGATCTAAGGCCATCTTTGTTATTCATAGTCAGTGCTATATATTTTCCTACCATGTACATCATCCCTAGTTAACCATTTTGAGCCTTTAAGCCATTTTATTGTGAATTTAGCACACTACAAGCCTTAATTACCCACTTGAGCCTTACATACATACCTTTTGTGTGAGTGATTGAGGAGATGGTAACTAGAAAGGTTTGATTGAAGAACAAAAGAAAGAAAGGAAATGGTAACAAGCAAGAAAAAGGATGAAAAGAGCAACAATAAGAAGGCACATGCAACCTCAAAGTTAGAAAAGGAGCAAATCAACATCAAAATGCTTAAGTAAATAAAATTCAAAGATAGGAAGCATGCATCAAAAGAAGTTCAATCCAAGGAAAGTTAATGAATAGTGCTTGAGATTGTAAAGATAAGAAAGGAAGAAAGAAAAGTGGAGAAGTTGAGAAAGTTGATCATCTCTTCGATTACTTATACTTGTTTAGTCACTATTATCCACATTCTTCCTACCTTACCAAAGAGCCTATCATTACATCCCAATTAAAGACCTTTTTGATCATTAATTTAAACTTTGGTGGTTTGTGAATGTAGTCCACGAGCAAGCTTATAGCGAGTCGAGCTAATCGGTTAATGAGTGATGATTTACCCTACTTTAAAGAGTGTTGAGTGACATTTATAACCTATGTGAGACTTGGACTAAAAAGAGACTATATTACACTTTTATTCTCTTTAGATTGAACTTGTTAAGTTTTCATGTCATGAGTTTAATGATGTAGGATGACTTAGCATAAATTGTAATTCTTATTGCTATCGATATGTTACTACTTATGTTCGTTTAGTCTTTTCCTAGGTGAAAATCTCTCCCCTTGGTTTATCATTTTCATTGTTCGGGGACGCACAACACTTTAAGTTTGGGGGTGTGATGAGTGATATTTTCACCTAAATTTTAGTGTCTTTTTATATGTGTTTTCGTATTATTTTATCCGTATTTGTGTTCTATTTAGTTGTGTTTTGTGTTTTTATGGAAATATGTATGAATGAGTTTAAATGTATGATTTCCAGGTAAAAAAGAGATTCTAGGCGCAACAAGAAAGACGTAGGAAAAAGCGGATCTCAATTCGGAGTTGAAACGAGGGAGAATGAGTGAAATTAAGCAAAATGCTGAAAAACGCACGTCCAACTTGTGTAATTTTTCTGTACTCTTGTGGAGCTCAAAACATGAAGTGTAATATATGATTGAAAAGCCACAGAAAAGAGGATCGTTTTGGTATAAAAAACACTACAATGGGAGTCCAGACGAGAAAGTTATGATTAAAATGGTGACGTCGCGCAAGTGGTCCTATTCAGCACGGTTATGATATTTTGCATGACTTGTTACACCTTCAAATGTTGGAAGTTTTGTTAAATCAGTATATGGATAGAAATCCAATGAAAAGAGGATCGCGTGAGCGCAAGAATTACTCAAATTGGAGATCGGATGTGGAAGTTATGCGCGAAATGGTGAGACTGCGCGGCCAGCAGCTACACGGGGCGTGTACCGAACTCGGCCCTGTAACAGTTGGGCGAGTTCGGACACCTGAAACGCCTACACGGCCACCCCTGTGGCCGTGTACCGTACACGGGCCGTGTAGGTTCTTTTTCTGCAAAAAAAATCAGAATTCTTCTAGAAGCTTCCCAAGGAGTATAAATACCCAATACTTCAATATTTGAGCAGATTTTTCGAAGGGTTTCACTCCTACACATACCTCACACACCATTTCTTCCATTTTACACCTTCATCTTCATCCATTCTTCATCCACCCATCTACACTTGATCCCCTCCATCAAATTCACCATCCAAGTGATCAAGGAAGCAAGGGAGAGTGAGATCACAAGAAGAAGAAGGAGATCTCCATTGAAGCACTTCAAAGGGGGAATCTAATTCTAATTTTTGTGCATTTCTTTATAGATTGATCATGGTTTGTAAGGATTTTAATGTCTATGTTGAATTTCTTGTAACTATGAGAGGCTAATCTCCTTTGTGAGATTAGCTCCATGATTGGTGTTGGATAATTTAGTTTTTATGCAAATTGATTTTAATCTTGAATGGGCTTTGTGTTATTTCTATCATTGATTGTTGATTGCTTGATGTATATGATGATTTGTGTGATTAATTGTCATGGACATGTGATTAGATTGAGAAATCAATTATGTGTTTAGGATAGTTCATTGAATCATTTCATCATACACTTCATGTGCATTAATTTAGAATGAGATAGAGATATCCTTCTAGATTTAGAATCCTTTGATAGAACATTTAATTAGCTTAATCGAGAGATTGGTTGATTAGGTGAGGAGAACCAAGCCATTAGTAAATTCATAGTACCTTAAAAGGAAATATTGCCTATGATTTAGTGCCTAATTAGGGAACTCATAGAGTGATTAGTACCTAGTGGGAGGTGTTTGCTATGGTCTCGATCCTATGTGCTTTTGGGAGCCTTGTTGAGGGCCTACATCCTATCCATCTCGAGAGAGAGTTTAGGTGGAATTAGTGATCGCTTCTATACCTTGTCCATGAGAGATTAGAATTAATTGCATGATTACTTAATTATCTATGCCATGATTGTTATTAATCTCATCCTTGCATCATTTGGAACCCTTTTATCTTTGCATTCATTTTATCTTTATTTCTTTCATTAGTGTAATTGCGTTTATTTGCATCATATCCTCTCTTCCGTCGTCCTTATAAAATCACGATAAACTTGAGATCGCTTAAACTCTAGTACCTTCCTCCCTGTGGTTCGATAATTTCTTTAATTGGTCATGCCCACTATATTACTACCAATCACATCTCGTATTGATTTAAACTCATAAATTATAGCATTAACCCTCTTTCGAGTATTTGGACCTTGCATGGCTTGATGAACATTGTTGGAATGTTCTACCATTAATTCTGTAATGTCCTCTTATTTAGGAAAAAACTACATAATCATCCAAATTATCTTTCTCCCAACTCTAGTAATTTCCTTAGTGATATTATTTCTTGAGATTATTGAGTTTGTATTCCTTAAATATAATTGACAATGTCCTAACAATGTACTGTATTTACACATTCTTAAAAGCATAAGTAGGGGTCGAACCGACTCCCCCTTAGGGACAATGTCTATAATATCACTCTCCCCCCAAACTCAACATCTTCAGTCTCAAATATGATCCGATTAATTGGATCAAGAACTTTTATCTTTTTCGTAATTAATAAAGTAGCTGATAACTATTTGTGTCCAATTTTCTTTAGTAGATCACAATGATCTAGCCTTAGCTGGACATCACCATGTGAAACTCAAAGAGTTGTCACAACTACTTTAGTTAAAATTTTATTGAGACCATACGCTGCAATCTTTAGTATTTCTTTCATTACTAACCATATGTTGTGGAGTTCAACCATGTCTTTTAACTACACCAT
The DNA here is from genome assembly GCA_023678885.1 of Pogostemon cablin. NCBI lineage: Eukaryota > Viridiplantae > Streptophyta > Magnoliopsida > Lamiales > Lamiaceae > Pogostemon > Pogostemon cablin. The sequence goes on along the minus strand of CM042989.1, from coordinate 21,634,576 downwards.
TCACACTTAAGCAATTTTAATATGGTATATTATAAGACAGTTCCACAAGCCTTTAAGAGAAACAAAATATTATATTTTAATTTCGTCTTTAGCAGCTTTCTTTATGAGTATTTTTTTATTGCCCTTATACTTTATTGAGATCAAATTTTCTTGAAATCTTCTAATCTCATCTTTATTGTTGAAGTTCTCATCATGTATGATTTTGTTGTTGATATAGGTTAAACTTAGTTAGTAGACTTCTTAATTGTTCAGAGAATTATTGTAAAATAATTTATCATGCTCGCATTAAACTTTATAATCTTTCAAATTTTAAATAGTTTAGAATCATCTTGAGGAATCGAGCACATAATGAGTATCAAGTCCAATGACAACAATACTAACTTATAAGTAACACCCTCTACATAGTAGTCAAATACTGACAATAAAATTGTCAAGCAATAGCCTTCCTTTGGGCCGACTTATTACTCACATGTTAAACAAATAATTATCACGTATTCACCACCACAAGTGCTTGTGTATTTCATGCCAAATATTAATCTACTTTTGGGCCGATCATTACCCGCATGAAGATACACTTGCACAATATTATTAATTGGAGACCCATCACAAGACACTTTATGCAACATTAACCTCGTCTATGAACAAAAAATTAATTGCAGGGGTAATCTTGGTGTAATAATCAAGTACTGATAATAAGTTTTGTCAAACAAAAGTCTATCTTTGGACCGACTGATGTTCACACGAACAATTAAAAATAATTATCACGTACTTATTATCACATGTGCGTTATTATTCTGTCAAATTGTGCCTACCTATGGGCCGAACACAGAACGCATAAATAATTACACACTTATTTATATAATTTCAATAAAGTCGCACTCCACACACAAAGGCTGCTATGGCAACACGAGGCTTTGATTGACTACATTGAAAAATTACTAGACCAGTTAAATAAATACTTAAAATAAATATTTATGTTTAATTGACGACATTAAAAAAAAATATCTCTCCAAATTTAAATTTAATTAAATTCCATTACGAAATGAGAATAATAGATGATTCACCCAAATTAAAAAAAATAGAAAGATCTCTCAACTTAATTAAGGATTCTATATCCTAATTTAGAACAAATTAAATTAATCAATATTCTTTATACAATTTAAAAGCGCCGTATATAAGCTGATCTTATAGCATGAGTATCAATTAGTTTTCTTAATGCACAATGGGGTATTAATCAAGCTTCTAAGCTACGGCAATGCCCAATTATAAATTAATCAATAAATCCAAAAGCATAATGTACTGAAATTACTAAATACAACAATCTTTAAATTAATGTGTACAGTACTTGATTCGCTGTATATATAATATAATCAATTTGAATTCATACTAAATGCACTTATATCATGAAATTCTTAATAAACTGGCGCACCAATTTGGCATATTAATAATCACCCCACCCCAAAATTTAAATTGTGATTCTTTGGCATATTAATAATCACCCCAAAATCTAAATTGTGATGTCATGTAAGAGGATGCTGTAATTAAATCAAATTCATTCCATAACTGAATAATATATCACACCATAACATTAAAATCAATAATTCATATTAATTGATATAATTTGCAGTTTTGTTTTGCAGCAAAGCCTCATTAATCCATACAAAACAATTAACAAAAATGGTTTTCGTAATTTAATAATTTACCATGCATGGAATGTCATGATGATTCAATTATAACCCAAATTTAAAAATAATATAACCAAATGAGCATCTCTAACATGTATACATGCATCCTTCAATTCCACTATTGAGTGACCCAATCAGTTCGCAATTTATGTATATGCCCCAAAATTTCACTATAACAATTCAAAACAATCTTTATAGATTTTAAACAATTATGTCCCAGTGAACATGAATCATACTTTACGCACCGCACATATCCATAATTAAAGGCACTATCTAATATAATGGCCTACACCATTAATACTCAAAATACCCCAAATGCTGTATCAATAATCATGGCACTGAATCTATTAACCAAGGGCAGCATTATAAGCACAAATATGACTACAAACAGTTATCGATTTACCAGATTGATTGCGCACCACATCATAAGAATCGCATTCAATTATTAATTATTTAAATAGATTAGATGAATATACTGGAGAATTTCTTCATTAACATGCGAATAATATCAATCTCAGTTGACGAATTTACATTCATATGTACATAAGTAGACTGCATTTGTAATTCACTCACACACATAATTAAAATACATAAATATGGGTTTGGGTATCCCTATGATCCGTGTCCATCTCTCATCACATAAACCGAAAATTGTGGTTATATTAATATTAGCAACTAGGCCACCATAAGAATTTGATAAAATTAAAATCCTTTAATCTCATCAAATTGCACATGCTCAATTATCATTATCAAATTACCATACAATAAAATGGCTTGCGCATATTTACTGAATCACTTGATGCCATTAATTAATTATTAAAACAATTATGAGTTCTAAATGTCACAGAAATAATTCTATCATCTAGATCCTCAAACGGTGACGCTCAAGTGCATTTTCGAAAGTTATTCGAAATTCCGATTAGTGAAAGATCTCAATTACTAAAATCACAATTCTTTCGGATCTCAGAGAATCATACATAGGGTGACTCTGATACCACTTGTAAGAAAATAATTCATATATGCCTTATACCCTATTATAATAAACGAGATTTAATTGTAAAGTGGAAGCATACCTTGGATCTATTCGGAATACGAACTCTTTGATCTAGTTGTTTTATGACCTTCCTCAACTAAGCCTCCTTATTCCTTTATGGAACCGTCGTAATCCCTTCCGATGGGAAAAGGGAAGACCATGTGCGGCTTAGTGTATTGGCACTATAACCTGTGAGCCTTTATATACTACTCTCTTCATCCCATTTCAATGTTTACATATTTCTATTTTGGGCGTCCCATTTCAATGTTTACATTTTCTTTTTTGAATATGGGACCCACCTAAAACAATTAATATATCACCATGGTCCCCACATCCAACACTAATACACCTACCCACTTTACATTAAATATTATATATTTTCACCCACTATTTATTAAAATACTATACTCCTTAATCAACGTGCAAAAAGAAAACGTAAACATTGAAACGGGATAGAGTGAGTATACAATTGGGTCACTCATAATCACCCAGTCATGTAATATTAAGTATCTATTCAATTGGCCCATATCAAAATATTATAGTACATGGACTTATCAACTTAATTGGATCACTTAATTAAGTTCATAAAATTATTGAATAACTAATATAATTGTGTAATAATATATTGCCCACAATATAACAATTATATTAGAGTGGAAATTAAAAATTTCCTTACACATTCATACTCCCCCCCCCCCCCCCCCCCCCCCCCCCCCCAGTTATTAGATGTAATTCTAGGCCCGACTTGTCTAGTGATCTCCAAATCCATTGTGTGAATTTCTTTTAAGAATGGAGCAATTATAATGCATTGTATTCGCCGCACTCCTATGAATTATTATGAACCAACTTGATTTTTTCCTAGTTATATTTTTTAATTAAAGTGTATTTTAAGATGGTGAGGTTAAGTGACATTTATATTTTAAATAAATATAAATAGAGAATGGACGAATAATGAAATAATGAACATGCGTACGTATATGAACTTATTGAACAAAGAAAGTACTTCTTCCATCCCCATTATCTTGCGCCATTTCTATATAATAATGCTAGATGGAGAGAGTAACACACTTCTTTCGTTCTTTGATAAAGTATTCAATGAGTAATATGTAAAATATAGACAGAATCTATATCATAAAAGAAAAATATCAACCCTAAAGAAAAATGTTAAAATTTAATTATCAACGTATATGTCACTTCTCTAATACACATGTAATAAAAGATGTATCACCTAAATGTAAGGACTCTCTTCTTCAAGTATTCATTTTTCATTTTTAGAAAAAATGTCTCACAAATGCCCACCACATGCTACTAAGATAATTTTCCTGATTTTATATAAAAAATATACTCTTTCACACACGTGAAAAAACAAGATAAATAAACAAATAAGAATAAAAAATAAAAAAATGAAGAGGTTATTTATCTATGGACGGATGAAATCTAATGAGTTTTAAATTACAAAATAAAATTCGATTATAAAGGTAAAACAATTTCACCCTTATCATAAATTGTGTAAAATTAGTTTAAGAATCTAAAGAGTACAACCATGCTGCATATGAATCAGCTGCATTTGTTCCAACTTTATTACAAAAGACAAAGAAGAATTATGAATTCATAAAGAATTGCCATCACCAGTTGTTGGAAGACCATCCATGGTTCCACTCTTCACACCACCCATATCCTTCACACACTCACAGGTCACACCATTGACAAAAGCATCCGTTGACTTTTAACTCAAGTCCAAGATAGAGTCGGAGAGGGGGACATGTGTCCTTTTGCATAAAGACACGGATACCCTTTGGCCCGGACTCGTTTAGTGTGACGCACAAAATGTCGCGTTCCGCAACCCGATCTGTAAGGCTGAGACGACACCGTTGAGCTGCCACGTCAGCACGATGATCTGACAACGCATTGAACAGGTCGCGAGATACAATATCTAGAGCCTATATTTGGACAGCGGCCATAAATTAAGGAATTCATTACGTTATTTGAGTATTACCATTCCATCATTCTATACTTTTTTCTTACTAATAATATTACATGAAAAAATGGGTCTATCTGTTCATTAATTTTCAAACTAAAGAAAATCTCAATTCCATACTTCAATCAAACATTAACTTGAATTCTCCTTCGACTTTTCATATTTTATTGATATTCTATAACATAATTAAATTATACCCTATAATTTATCATTAAACCCTTGGAGTATGTATTGAATTTTGGACATTAATTGTGACACATGGAAAGAATTTAATTAAATTTTGGACATTAATTGTGACACATGGAAAGAATTTAATGTATGAAATCGTAGATGAAACATGAGAGTGAAATACATCACCTAAAAAACTATTTTACACAGTTAAGATTTATGTTTTTTATTTTGGTTTGGTTAAGATTTACATTTCATTTTTTTCTAAGTTGAGTCTACACAAAACAATTAATTATTCCATGTAGGGCCCACACACAATACTAATACAACTACCCACTTTACACTAAAATATTATTTCTATCACCTCACTACATGTGGCAGGATGGAGAAATCCAATCTCTTACCCATACGGTTTACTAGTTGACTAAGGACATACTCCCTCCGTCCCGGCGTAAGAGTCCCTTTTGTTTTTTTTGCACTTAGATTAAGGGGTATTATTATTTAATGTATAGTGGGTAGTTGTATTAGTGAGAGTGTGAGCTCCATATTTTAATTGTATTAGAGGGGGTATGGGTCCCATGTGTGTAAAAAATGAAAGGGGACCCTTTGGGACGATCAAAATGGAAAAAAGACTCTCTTTGAATGGGACAGAGGGAGCATTTTCCTGATCTCTTCTACGTGTCAATCATCCAACGAAGTGATACAAGAGATGTTATAACACTCGCAGAAAATCTAGACCCATATTGCTTAATCTCCATAAAAAATGCAAACGTCAAATTTAAACACAAATACTTGTGTAAATCGGATTCACGGTGTAAACTTAATTTATAAGAAATTAACTCATGTTTGAAACGGGACTTACGGAGGGAGTACATTTCAATTGTAGAATTGGTAATGTAGGAGATGTTAGGTGAAAATTACATTACGAATTAACATAATTGAATAAAACTGTATTGAGCAAATATGATTTTTTATTTTAATCCACATTTCATATGAATCTAAAATTATAAAACTCAAATTTCATTTCAACTGTTCTTATCCAAATTAAATTCGCTTATACAAAATGACAAATTTTAGAAGTATCAAACAATTTTGTAGTTGGCACAACTTGTGCTGTGCATTCATCTAAAGAAACCAAAAGCTTACATCAAATTTCCACTGATATCGAAAAACATGAGAGGAAAATATTTTAGTATTACTACTTTCAGCATCTTCATCTTTTATCCAACGCTGCATCTCCATGCATACTCAGATCTTGATATTCTATTGTCTATTAAATCATCCATCATCGGGCCTTCGGGTTCGGGCCTCCACGACTGGGTTTCTCCGCCGTCACACTCGCCGGCCACCAACTGCTCATTCTCCGGCGTCACGTGCGACGGCGAAGCCCGTGTCACCGCCCTCAAAGTCACCGGCGCAGCACTCTTCCGCCGGAGATTGGCCTTCTGAATCTCATCATCAATATCACACTCACCGCCGATAATCTCACCGGCCCTTTACCGAAGGAGTTATCCAGACTTACATCATTGAAGTATTTGAATCTTAGCTTCAATGGATTCACCGGAGAATTTCCAGACGAGCTCGTGGTGAAACTCACTGAGCTCGAAGTTGTCGATGTATACAATAATAACTTTGTCGGGAAACTTCCGGTGGGGTTTGTTAAGTTGAGGAAGTTGAGGTTTCTGAAACTCGCCAGGAATTACTTCTCTGGCGAAATTCCGGCGATTTATTCCGAGTTCCGGAGCCTGACGCACTTGGCGTTGCAGGGGAATAGCCTGGCAGGGAATATTCCGGCGAGTTTGTCTGAGATTCCGAATCTTCAAGAGCTTTATCTTGGGTATTACAACATTTATGAAGGAGGTATACCCCCTGAATTCGGTTCCATGTCTTCCCTACAATTGCTTGATCTGGTAATGTGCAATCTCACCGGTGAAATTCCAGCGACCACCTCGGGAACTTGAAGCATCTTCACAGTTTATTTCTTCAGGTGAACAATCTTTCCGGCCAAATTCTGGCTGAGCTTTCCGGAACTCGAGACCTTAAACAATTTATATAGTACTCTCTCCATCCTAAATTCAACTTCACCATGTAGATACGAAGTTTAAGAAAAATCGCTTCTTCACTTAATTTTGAGGGATAGTGTAATATTTTTGACTAATAAATAATAGTAAAGCACACCGGATCTTCTACGCAATTTCTGTGCATCATCTTCTGTGCCACACGTTAAGTAATTGACACGTAAGATGGGGAAATAAATCCAACCATTGCCCTAAGGTTTAAGGATTAGGGTATAATTTCTCTCTTCTACGTGTCGTCCATCCAACGGTGTGACACAGAAGATGATGTACCAAATGACACAGAGAATCCGAGCCGATTATAAATGTGGTTATAAATTTAAAATTAAAAGTATGTTAAAAGAATATTTATTTTTTTTCTATTTATGAAAGTATGAAGTTGATTTGGAAAAGATAAAAATGGAAAGCATGAAGTTTAAATTGGGTAAGCGAGAGTATATAAATAAAAATTTACATTTTATAGCAAATTGATAACTATTTGTTTATTTCTTCAGGTGAACAATCTTTCCGGCGAAATTCCAACTGAGCTTTCCGGCATGGTGAGCTTGAAGTCATTGGATTTGTCGGTTAACAATCTCACCGCAGTTATACGGGAGACTGTAGAGAATGGAGGCAAAGGATTGAATCACCGTGAATAATGGTGATCGAGACAGCTGTATATATAAGGTGTGAATACAACGTGATTACAACAACTTTCCATAATTAGAGGGAATAAAATATTCTCTAATTGAACTAATTACACCTAATTACACGGAAAGAGATATTGTTATCTATTTCCTTTGTTACCCTCCTCAAGCGAAGCGTAGGATGAACATTAACGCAGAGCTTGGATCGGAGAAATTCAAATGCCGGACGAGGAAGACTTTTGGTGAAGATATCTGCTAGCTGAAGATTAGAGGGTATGAAGCGAGTTGCAAGCTTTCCGGAAGAAACCAGCTCCCTGACAAAATTATAGTCTAAGTCAATATGCTTAGCTCGTTTATGAGCTACAGGATTCTGACTGAGAAAAATTACACTTTTGTTGTCACAAAGTAGCTCTGGGCCAGAGGTGGACATGCATCGGAGCTCCTGAAGGAGATTAGAAAGCCACACAATTTTAGCAGCTGTGTTGGCCATAGCACGGTACTCAGATTCACAACTGGAACGAGCCATGGTTGGTTGCTTCTTGGCGCTCTAAGAGATAAGATTTCCACTAATAAAAATAGAGTAGCCATACGTGGAACGACGCGTCTCAATGCAACGGGCCCAGTCAGCATCAGAGTAACCTATAATAGATAAATCCGGACGCCGGGTGAAAGATAAACCAAAGTGAATTGTTCCATTGACATACCGAAGAATACGTTTTAAAGTTTCAAAGTGAGTGTCAGTGGGAGACTGAATGAACTGGCTCACAAGATTCACAGAATATGAAAGATCTAGCCGAGTAATAGTTAGATACTGAAGAGCCCCAACGAGAGATCGATATAGTGTTGGGTCATGAAAAGAAGAACCACTGCTCACAAGAATTTCTCCTGCAGGTAAAGGTGTGGCAACTGGTTTAGATTCCAAGAACCCAGCATGCTCAAGAATGTCATGAGCATATTTAGCTTGTCCAATAAAAACCCCATCAGAAGTATAAGAGACTTCAAGGCCAAGAAAGTAACTGAGACGACCGAGATCCTTGATGGCGAACTCCTTGCTAGTTCGAGTTATGAAGTCCTCAACTAGCAATGCATCATCACCTGTGATAATGATATCATCCACATATAGTAATAAAAATATAGCAGATTTACCCTTATGAAAATAGAACAAAGAAGTATCCGCACGACTCTGAGAGAATCCCAGACTGAGAAGATAACTGCTAAATCTTTGAAACCAGGTAAGAGGTGCCTGACGAAGTCCATAAAGAGCTTTCTTGAGCCGACAAACATGATTTGGAAAATGAGGATCAACAAACCCAGGCGGCTGAGCCATGAAGACCGGTTTATCAAGAACACCATTAAGAAAGGCGTTCTTGACATCAAGCTGATGTAATGACCATCCTCGTTGAACAGCAAGTGCCAGAACAACTCGGACAGTAGCAGCTCTCACAACTGGGCTGAAGGTATGATGAAAATCCGCACCTGGAATCTGAGTGAACCCCTGAGCCACCAGACGAGCTTTGTGGCGTTCAATAGAACCATCTGCACGAAATTTGGTCCTGAAAACCCATTTTGAACCAACAATGTTTGTGCCAGCGGGAAAAGGGACAAGAACCCACGTATTGTTGGTTCGGAGAGCATCTATTTCTTCTTGCATAGTGGATAACCAAACGGGAGATTTAGATGCCGATTTGAACCCTCAAGGCTTAGGGCAAGCTGTTAGAGCGGATAGCAGAGCAGTTGAAGATAAATCAACTGGGTAGCGAGGCTTGAAGATACCCGCCTTTGATCGAGTAACCATAGGATGCGATACAAGAGGAGGGGCAGGTAATATTGTATTGTCAGCAAGAAGAGCAGGTTGTTCCCTAGCATTGTCAGCAGGAGGAACACATTCATCATCACTAAGAAATGTAGATGAGAGTCTCGGTGAAGGCTTTGGAGCTGAAGCCGGAGGACTGGGTGATGAATGTTGCACAGGAGCACCATCAAGAAAATTAATAATTTCCAAATTTATGGGTGAAGAAGATGACGATTTATGAGAAAAAGGGAACAGAGATTCATCAAATTGAGCATGTCTTGTAATAAAAATCCGAGAAGATTCCACATCCAGACAGCGAAAACCCTTATAAGAACTGCTGTACCCTAAGAAGATACATGGGGTGCTCCGAGGAGAAAGCTTATTGGCTGCATAGTCGCATAAGTATGGAAAAACACGACATCCAAAGGGCCGAAAAAGAGCATAGTTAGGAGTGAAACCAAACAGAACCTCAAACAGTGACTTATTTTGTAGAATAGATGAAGGAAGCCTGTTAATGAGGTAAACAGCTGTAGAGAAAGCATCAAACCAGAAGGAAGTCGGGGCGTGCGAATGAAACATCATAGATAGACCCATTTTAGAGATATGGTGATGTTTACGCTCCGCACGACCATTCTGCTGAGGAGTATAAGGACAAGATAGGCGGTGATGAATCCCATGTGTGGACCTGAAAGTGCGAACTCTATTATTAACAAATTCAGTTCCTCCATCACTCTGAAAAGTTTTGATAGTGCTGGAAAACTAGTTACAGACAAACTTATGAAAGTTTACCAATTTGACAAAGAAATCAGATTTAGAGTGTAATGGATAGATCCAAGTGAATCTCGAGAAATCGTCAACAAACACCACATAGTATTTGTAAACTTCCAACGTAGAAATTGGTGCAGGCCCCTACAAGTCACAGTGAATTAATTCAAGAACACTAGAAGCACGTTTATCATTCAAAGTAAAAGGTAATCGTTTACACTTTGCCAATTGGCAAGAGGAACAGATGGATGGGTCTGGTAATAAAGAAGAAACAGATAAGTGACCCAATTTAGTTAAGAGAGAATTGACATCAAACGGGACATGCCCCAGGCGTAAATGCCATAAAGAAAAGCTAACAGATAAAGATTTTTGATGAAGAGCTGCAACTAAGACTGGTATACCATGATCAAGCAGATACAACCCATTGTCACATCCGCTTTGAGCTAGGACCCTCTTTGTCTGACAATTCTGTATTTCAAAGAACTTGTCAGAGAAGACAACATCAATAGGGTAATCAGAGGTCAGTTTGCTGATGGATAGCAAATTTTTAGTAATATGTGGTACCACAAGTACGTCCAAAAATTTTAAATCATTGTTTAGTTTGGATGAGCCAATGTGTGAAATAGATAATGAAGTGCCATTACTGACAACAACTGAACCATTACCAGAATATAGAGCAGACGTTTCAAGAGAAGACTGTTGATTCGTCATATGAGCGGAGGCTCCAGAATCAAGATACCAATCTGAAGGAGGTGGAGTAATTTGACATGATGCCTTGAAAGCTTCGGCTAGGTGAGCAGCAGGGGCAGTGTTATGACGATAGAAAAATTGAGGACACTTATCTGCGTAGTGATCCCTGCGGCAGATTTGACACTGCGGTGTAAAAGGCCGGCGACCATAGCCTACACTTGGGCGATTAGAGTGACTGCCCGATGCTTGGTTGCCGTGGCCAGAGCCGCCATTGAAACGCCCTTGCTGGCGACCACTAGAAGAATGGTGGCGGGTGCTGCTGGAACCCCCGCCATGATGCGGATCATGATCTTGCCCACGATCGTGACTGGCGGAGAAGACTGCAGTGGGAGGAGGCGTGCCATCCATAGCACGAAGCATGGATTCAAATTGCTTTGGTTGATGCAGCAAATCACGGAAGCTAGGAATAGGGGGTGAGAGCGAGACGAGTATCCGCGAAGGAGGTGAACTGCATTCCTAACCCATGCAAAAACCAATGAGCCTTGTCGGAGCTATCCACCGGCCTGTCAATAGCGGATAGCTGGTCACAGAGGGCTTTAAACTTACGCCCATAATCCTCCACAGATTGATCTCCCTTTCGAAAAGAGAGAAGATCCCCACGTAATTGATGCGTGCGCGAGGCAGATGAATCAGAGAAGGCCGCCTGTAGGGTTTTCCAGGCGATTGTGGCTGAGGTGCAATCAATAACTTCAGACATGGCCTCCACTGAGAGAGAAGTCCAAATAACAGAGAGAAGTTTCCTATCTTTTACACGCCAAGAAAGGAATGCTGGATTAGGAGATGTGACGCCGTCCGCAGAAGTGATAGTGGCTTCAGGGGCAGCTGTGGAGCCATCGAGGAAACCCTCAAGATCATAACACTCAGCCATGTGAAGGATCTGACGATGCCAGACAAGGTAGGTGGAAGAATCAAGCTTAACAGGAACCATGTTAATCATGGTGTTGACAGGAAGAGGATCAAGGATCGGGTTAGCCATGTTGTGCAGAGAAAAGAGAAGAGAAGAAACAGGGAGAGAGAGGATTGATAGGATGAAGAAAGCGGAGAGGGGAGGAAGCGGATCGGATCAGAAAGCTGATACCATGTAGAATGACCACCTCATCTAAAAGCTTAAGCTGTTAGAGAGGATAATCGTTTAATACTTATCCCCCTCATATGCAGGAGGAGAATTTTTGCCTCAAGCCTTGCATGTGCAATTTTTCTCATAAATGGGTGGCGGTGATGTTCGAACCCTTGACCTCTGTTAACCATGGACTCTGATACCATGTGGAGAATGGAGGTAAAGGATTGAATCACCGTGAATAATGGTGATCGAGAGAGCTGTATATATAAGGTGTGTATACAACATGATTACAACAAGGGACATCACTTTTAATGCACTATATGACCCATGCAACATCTTTTTTGCCCTATCCTTTTTAAAACATCTAATTTGCCATGTTTTTGGTGTATATTCCTAATTTACCCCCCTGACACATGTCATATCTTTCTCTTTTTTTAAAATCTCGTGATTACTGCCCAGCAGTTAAAAGTACCGCTTTTAATGGCATTGAAATTGGGGAGAGAATCTTTGACCCCTTTATCTCAAAATTTTTGTTATTTACTCCCTGTATCTCTCTCTCTTTTTTCATCGGCATTCATCCCTCCCATACTCTCCCTCTCTCTCTCTCTCTTTCAAACTCTCAATTATTCTATCGAACACAGCGCTCCGTCCGGGCCTCCCGCGTGTCGTTCAATCCATCGTCATCTCCACGTCGAAAATTAGCAGTAGCAAATATGGATAACTAGGTATTCCGTCTTTAGGATTTTAGGGTTTTGCATAATTGCGATTTAGAGTTTGAATTTGGTAACTGTTCTTGTCCCCCGAGGAAGTAGAGTCTGCACTGTATGAATTTGCCGTGTCTATTTGAGTATAATTGGAAATTTGATTGTAATTTGTAGTATAATTGAACTTGTCGGCATATTTTTCTAATATTTTTAGCTTGTCCGCCAATTTTTTTAGCTAGTTGAACATGTCCGCCGATAATTGTATGTAAAGTGACGTTGTCCGTCAATATTTGTAGTACCATATAGCATGTCCGCCAATTTTTTGGCCCTGTTTGAGCTTGTCCACCGATTTTATGAGTTTTTTTAGCCTGTCCGCCGAGTTTTTGACCATTAGTTAGCATTATTTTGCCATTATTTCTGCTTAAAATAGCTTGTCCGCCGTTTTTGTGCCTTTACTGTGCTTGTCCGCCGCTTTTTCTAGCGTAGTTGAACTTGTCCGCCGATAATTGTATTGAAAGTGACCTTGTTCGTCAATATTTGTAGTACAATATAGCATGTCCGCCAATTTTTTGTCACTGTTTGAGCTTATCCACCGATTTTATGAGTTTTTTGAGCCTGTCCGCCGAGTTTCTGACCATTAGTTAGCATTATTTTGCCATTATTTCTGCATAAAATAGCTTGTCCGCCATTTTTGTGCCTTTAATGTGCTTGTCCGCCGATTGTTCTAGTGTATTTGAACTTGTCCGCCGATAATTGTATGTAAAGTGACCTCGTCCGTCAAGATTTGTAGTACAAAATACCTTGTTCGCCAATATTTTGGCCCTGTTTGAGCTTGTCCGCCGATTTTATGAGTTATTTGAGCCTGTCCGCCGAGTTTCTGACCATTAGTTAGCATTATTTTGCCATTATTTCTGCATAAAATAGCTTGTCCTCCATTTTTGTGCCTTTAATGTGCTTGTCCGCCGATTTTTCTAGTGTATTTGAACTTGTCCGCCGATAATTATATGTAAAGTGACCTCGTCCGTCAATATTTGTAGTACAAAATAGCTTGTCCGCCAATTTTTTGGCCCTGTTTGAGCTTGTCCGCCGATTTTATGAGTTTTTTGAGCCTGCCCGCCGAGTTTCTGACCATTAGTTAGCATTATTTTGGCATTATTTCTGCATAAAATAGCATGTCTGCCGTTTTCGTGCCTTTAATGTGCTTGTCCGCCGATTTTTCTAGCGTAGTTGAACTTGTCCGCTGATAATTGTATGTAAATTGACCTCGTCCATCAATATTTATACTACAAAATAGCTTGTCCGCCATTTTTGTGCCTTTACTGTGCTTGTACGCCAATGTTTTTATGTATAAAATGTAGACACGTCTTATATCTAATCGAGTTGGCATGCACTGTAGTGGAGCTGGAAACGCCGTGGACTTCAAACTCGAAAAGTCGGGATTAAAGGTTATTGTAGGCCTTCCAAAGCTCTTAATTGCATACGCGAGGTGCTTACAAAGAGTGGCGATCAAACAGTGCAGAGGTTCAGAAGATCTTGTTTCGGGCATTTCTGGGATTTAGATTCAGATTACGGGTCTCCTAAAGCTTTATTTCAGCTGATGGCTCAGGAGGTTGTAATCCCTGGTTCAGATATGTACTCCTAGTACTTCAGGGTGTCTGATACAATTCTTAGCTTCACACCCATGGAGTTTATGCGTGTTATGGGACTAGGGTTTGAGGACCGTGGGGATATTGACCCGAATGATTCATATCTGCCACCTGCACACAGTTTGTTTGCTACGTTTCGTTCGAAGAGGGTCCTGGTTGATGAACTTATGCGAAGATTCAGTGAAAACAAATATAAGGGCCACAATGCGGTGAAAGCAGCCAATATTCTACTGCTGTACTACTTTTTGCTAGGCCGGGATATGTCAAAAGCATACAAAGAGCCCTGGGTATGGTACTTAGCTGAAAATGATGACCTGTGGAACTCTTTCCCATGGGGTAAGTACACATACCTAACCCTACTGCACCATATGGACTCTGTAAAAACTACGGTGCAAGAGTTAGGCAAACAGCAGCGCATCAACTTTTATGGATGCTCATTTGCCCTAGCAGTAAGTGATACTGATTTTATTTCACCAATTTTATTCTTATACTAAATGCATTTAAAAAGATATATGTTGACATGAAATTACTTTGATGTTTGGTCACAGGCTTGGGCCTCTGAGCGCATCGCAGGTTTTGCAGCAATGTTGACCGATGGTCAGCCCGAGCCGGATGTCAGACCTCTGTGTCTTCGCTGGATATATACTGCTGCTAAAAAAATTGACGACACTCAGTTTTTAGACAGGTTTGTCACTTTTATGTGTACGCGATTAAGCTTTTGATTATCTAAGTTGGATGCATTTGGAGGCATTTTTTGTCACCTGAGTATATGTGTTTATGTTTTATTATTTTACTTTCAGGACCCAAGAGTGGTTGATTTACCTGCCATCCTCCCTGAGGAGTCCCGCCGATCATACTTCAGGGGAATACATTCTGATTGGAGTTTTGGTTTTCAAGTGACCTTTAGGGTCTTTGGGGATCCAAAGCAAAAAGGGAAGGCTAAGGGTAAGAAACAGGTGCAGCGCTCTAATTCAGATTCCGAAGATGAAATACGTGGTCAGGGTGCCATTCCGGTTGCTGATACATCATTTTGGGGGCAACAAAGAACAGCAGCACCGGAGGACTTACTACGTGATTTTTATGCCGTCGGAGGGGACGAAGACGATGATGACGATGATGAGGTAATAGGTGATCATGATGACAGATCTTACATACCATCTGAGGATTCGCCCCCGCGGCCATCTCAGTCTGGCCCCCATAATGCTGTAGTACCACACCCGGTAATAGCCATTCCGGAGAGATCATATCCTCCTGTGTTTGGAAAACCATACTTCCCTTCAGCTGGATTTCAGCCACCAACGTACTCTACTTCTTTTGGTGGATATCAGGGACCACATCAGTTTAACTTCGGTGGATTTCAGGTCCCACATCAATCATATCCGTATGGTGGAAGTGAAGGGTCACAGCAGGGTCAGTACAGTGGGTATGGAGGATCTGTCTATAGCCAAGTAGGGCTAGGGTTTCACGGATCACCTGGTAGCCCTCCATCTACCCACAATGATTTCCATCCTCAATCCAGGTCAAGTCCACAGTGGGATCATTCTGTGCCTCATCAGCAGAGAGAATACAGTGGGGGTCTGTCTCAAGAACATTACGATTGAATAATGAGGAGAATGGATGATCATGATCAAAAATATTTCGAACATTAAGCCCTTCTCACTCAGCTGCTGGATCGAGACGACAGAATGGAGAAGAGATTTGAGAAACTGGATGCAGAGCTCGCTGATATCCGCAGGAGACAGGAGAAGGGACGCGGTGAATTTAAAAGGGTTGCTGGATGGTTGATTGGATCACAGACCCGTGTGCACCGTAGCCACGAGAGGTCAATTCTTGGTAACATATATAAAATGTTTAAGGATGGATTCAAGGGTCCACCACCTGAGCCATCTACATACGAAGTACCAAGTGTTCCAGATACCTTTGAAGAACAACGGAGTGCACAGACTACACCCCCACCTAGTAGTTATGCAATACCAGGGGGTCTATTTGCCGGAGATGTAGAATTGGTACCAGGTGACTCAACAAGATTCCCTGAGGCATCCGGACCATACAGACAGGCTAGTTATTCTACTCCCGGAGTGTCAACTCTTGTAGGGCCTAGTTATTCTACTCCCGGAGACACTGGGTTCAGTATGGTGTCAGCTGAAAAGCACTTCCAACGTCGTCCGTAACGTCCAAAGAGAAAAGCGACTGCAGTCCAATCCCCATACACAACTGTGGATGACGTCAAGGTCAACAGAGCATGGGAAAAGTTCATGCTATCCCCTGTAACGTAAGAAATGTCCTTACATGTGTTCTTCTTTTATGGTTTCGTTGTTTATTATGTAAAGATTTTAACATACATGTGCAGGATCGATGTCGACATAGGGTTCCAGGTGAGGAATGATTTCTTCGTGAGAATGATGACCCCCAAAGTCTGGCTGGATGATGAGGTTTGTAAATACAGTTTAAATATATTTAGACACTAATCCCATATATCTCATCGTTGAAATATTTTTTCCCAGCACATTAGTGTCTGGGTTCAAAAGACATACATGTGGAGGTCCGAACTTGATTACCCTCCATACTCCACCTAGGCCACTAGAATGCATCTCAAACATACAACCCTGCTCCACTTGGTACTTGCAGGCGACGTTGAGTCTGTAGGTGTCAGATTTCTTGACACGTGCCTCAACTTGATTCCGCAAGTTGTACATACCCAACGCATACTGGCAATCACCTTTATTATCGAAGACACTTTTTTCATGAATCTCCACTGATGTATCAATGTTGTTGTCTTCAACTTCATTGTCCACATTACACTGTTCCAAGAAACCTACAATGATGGATTAGTTATTATTCAATTGGTATTAGAATACAATAAGGTGCAGTAAATTACCAGGTACTATATTCAACACATACCTGGAATGCTCCATGGATGGCTGCAAGACCTACCTGTGTCTTGACTAGGACGTACCGGTGTGGACATCTGCATGTATGTGGTAACGGGTTCCAGGAAACTCATTCCTCCTTTGGCTCTGATGTAGGAACAAAACCTTTCGAACAGAGCAGTTTCAGGATCCTCATCTTCAGCATTGAGTTGATCAGCATCGCGCTCCTCATCTTGCGAAGCATCAGCACCCTCAAAATCTTCACGATGTGGACCCTCAAATGAATCATACCCATGGCCTTGCGATCCATCGGACCCATAGTCTTGAGAACCAGCAAAACCATCAAACCCATCACCCTCTGAACCCTCAAACCTAGCAGAGGAGCACATCTCATCTCCATTCTCCACCTCTTCTTCGTCCTGCTGTTCGCTAGCATACTCAATGTTTAAATCAATATTTGTCGTACGACTCGACACGCCCACACCTATACTCGTGCTCGGTCCGGCCAAATCTACGGGACAATGAATATTGACAGATGGAATTTGTGACCGAAGCAAGTCGGTCCAATAATTGCTCCCCACTGGCGCAGCACTAGTGCAACCATTATCAACTGATTGCTGTGGTATGGCCTTAACTGTGACAAACAGCATCGGCTCATCAACCTACTGATACAACCCCCTTATATCCATATCATCCTTCACCTTATGTTTTGTTATACAACCACCGATGTCCACAAGTGTGTGTATAACATACTCCCTCCGTCCCAAATTCAAGTTCACATTTACTGTAGATACGGAGTTTAAGAAAAATCACTTTTTGACTTACTTTTGAGGGTAGTATGGTATTTTTGGATAATAAATAAATGATAAAGTATATTATGTGTGTTAAAAATGTGATGGCAAATTTGAAATTAAAGTATGTTAGAGGGATATTAGTTTGTTGCTTTTTCCTTTTATGGAAGTGTGAAGTTGAATTTGGGACGGACCAAAACGGAAAGTGTGAAGTTGAAGTTGGGACGGAGGGAGTATTTGAAATGATTCAAATCGGCGCAAACTAAACTGTGCACATGCCCAAGAATAAAATCCAACGTCAGCTGATCTGAATTTAAAACTAAGCTCGTCTGTTGGCCACGTACATACTCTAAACCTTGCCACCAGCCGCCCCACCATATACAAAAATTTCTCATTTCAAATCCAACGCCTAAACCTTTCAACGAAATGATAGTTAATTGTTATACTGACATAGAATTCATTAAAAATGATACGCCAATTTAGTAGTTACACACAAATTAAGCATTAAATTATCAAGCACACATGAAAGTTAAACATTAAGTCGTACGTACGCGGACAAGCTCAATTAAGGTCCTAAATCGACGAACAGGTCTATTATAATCGGAGGACATCATATAATATGCTTAAAAAATGGCCAAACATGCTCAATAATGCATTAAAAATCGGCGGACATGTTCAAAAACCAGTAATATTTCGGCGGATATGCTCAATTAGGGTCAAATAATCAGTTCACATGCCCAATTACGGTGGAAAAATTGATGGACATAAACTATTAAGCCCAAATAATCGGCGGATATGCTCAATTAGGGTGAAAATATCGGCGGACATGCTCACTTAGGAAGGAAAAATTGGCGGACAAGACTGATGAGGGTGGAAATTCATGTATTTTCGAGTCCAATTTGATACCTCTTTGAGTGTTTTAATTGCTATTATTTGCACAAATATTATTACTTCTAATTATTATTGACTAAATGGTGCATGAGAGGTATTTTGGTGTGTTTTGATAGGAAAATGGATAACAATGCAAGGTTAGGGTGAAAGGTAAATTTGTGTAAAAACAGAGGATCATTTCTATAATTATTCTGTAATCACGTGGAGGTCCAAATCGGTCTTGTGATATATGGTTGGAAAGCCACGAAAGAGAGGAACGCGTGAGCGCAAAAATCACCTCATTCGGAAGTCGGATGAGGAAGTTGTGATCAAAACGGTGACGTCGCGTGGCTGCCGACGGGATTTTCGAAACTTACCAAATTTTTGCCCAAATTAAGACTCATGCACGTGTATGAGTATAATGCCAATTTGGTGCTCATTACATGTGATTAATTGGGGCTCAATTTGAAAAGTCAAAATGGATTTTGAGTATTACAAGTTGATGAGAATGAAAATTAGTGTGTTTTAATGTCCAATTGAACACCTATTTAATTGATATTTATAATAAATTAGCACAAATGCCTTATATTTTATATATGTGAGAAAAATATGCATTTAAGGTGTTTTATTTTGTTTTAGATGGAAAAAGGATAAAAAATGCAAGATTGGACAAAAGGTGCAATTTGTGCAAAGATGCTGAAAAACGCACGTCCAACTTTTGGAATTTTTCTGTGTTGTTATGGAGATCAAAACTGGTAGTGTGATACATGGTTGGAAAGCCACTGAAAATAGGATCGTTTTGGCATAAAGAACATCCCAATCGAGTTCCAAACGAAGAAGTTATAAGCAAAACGATGATGACGCGCGCGAGGTGCCGAGCAGGATTGCTGGCCACATTCCATAGCTTATTGCACACTCAATTCTTGGTGTCTATGAATGATCTTTATATGGATTGAAAGCCAAGAGAGAGAAGATCGCATGAGCGCAAGAATTATTGAATTTGGAACTCGGATGAAGAAGTTATACACGGTCGAATGGCCTGGTTTTGCTGAGAAACGTGCAGATTCGACATGCCATTCGACGTGTGATGCTTCATTCGACTTGTTCACGTGCAAACCAGCCTGGAAACAATGATGCAAGTGAGTGTAGTGCACACATGGGCTAAAGTGAAGATAATACACTATTCACATGGATCACATGAAGCAACAAACACACCAATGGAAAGAAGACAAAGAAAGACAGCACAATAAGCTGCAAAGACAGCACAATGAGCTGCAAATCCAACACCAAACGAAGAGGAGCACATGGACAACAAAGAACAAAGAGAAGTGGACACATGTGATGTAACATGGACAGCCATGGAGGCATGTGATGTTGTTCCCCTTCCACAACTATAAATAGGGGCTGCAAGGCATCCCAATTTCCATTCAATCCACACCACAAGACACACAACACACACAAGAAAGAGAGGAGGAGTGAGCTGCAAGTGCAGCTTGCTGCACTTGCAGCAGCAGCAGAAACAAGGTGTGGCTCAAATCAAGCATGATCGAGTTGCGCATGGAGTGAAGATCATCGCCAATAATTTACGGTTTTGCTATTTTAATTTTATTTTCATTTTGAACATGTGTGGCTAGTTTCTTTTCTCTAGTTTAGGATTTTGTGAACCTCCCGTTGATAGTTTTATTAATTATTAAGGGTTTTATATTGAATTTTTTGTCCAAGTTTATTCTATTACATGCTTTGATGTTCTTAATGATTGTTTGATAATTAATTTAGCTTGATCACCTATTTGATTATTTTACAACCGAACGTTATTCTATGATCTACAATCCGTAATTGTTGTAAGGATTGGATTAAGTAACAAATAGAGGTTGTTCCCTCTAGGTGTAATGGGATCTAGGTTGTGTGATTCCTAGCCGGTTTTCATAGCCTAGTAATTCTATGTTTAGAGTTTTCATGCATCTATGAGTTCGAATCCATAGGGTCACTTGTAGATAGTTCAATCTAGTGGTCGTACCCTAGTTGATGAACGTATGAACATTCGGGTTGATTGGTTGTACCGTTTTCCTAGGGATTTGAGTTTTACATTAGACTAGATATTTAATTCTGGTAATTAATTAAATTATTAAACGGGAGGGGATCAATATCCTAAACTAGGCTTTTACCTTTTGTTATTATCTAAGCTTCTTTCAATTTTTGTTAATTAAATTTTAAATTAATTTATTACTTTTGTTATTTTGTTATTGTCACTTCAACAAACCCCCCCCCCCCCCCATTTATTTTATTGCTTAAAACACTTTAGTTTAATTAAAACTCATTTTACTCTCTTGGGAAACGACCCTACTTACCATTATACTAAGTATTTTAGTAAGTCGGAATTATAAAATATTTTGAGAGCATGACGACGGCTCATCAAATGGCGCCGCTGCCGGGGAGTAAAATTGAATTTTGTTAAATTTTTGTGTTTTTGTAACCTTTCTGAGTTTCTAGTTTAATCACTTTATCCTCCTTTCAAGATAATTTTAATGGATCCATATCATGGTTATTATGGTCCTAATGTTCAGCCATGTCAAATGTGTGCAACCACCCTCCATTCCACTCTTAATTGCCCAATTTTGATTGAAAGATTAGAAGCGTTACAGAAAAATTTGCAGCGGCATTGGAGTGATCCTTATGCCAACCACACTTACAATCAAAGGTGGCATAACCCTCGTGCTTCCTGGCATGATGACTACCTATACAATCAACCTTATGAACATCAAAGTCATGGCTATTATGAGCAAAGACTACAATCCTTCAATAATAGTGAAAACTATTATGTGCATGATGGGTATTATGATGACGTACAAAATTCGAAGGCTTCATTGGAATCCATGATAAAACAGATGGAAATTAATAATTTGATATTTCAACAAAAAGTGAGTCTTTGGAATTTTGAGCTCCAATGTAGCCAATTACATAACAAGGTTGAATGTATGATTCCACAACAAAGTAGTAATCATGAGGAATGTATTGAGGAATTCATCTATGATGAAAATTTGAAGATGGAAATTGAAATTGAAGAAGATGAAGAAGAAGAAAATTCTGCAGATTCGGTGAAGGAAACTAACACTGAAACCTTCAGTGTCAGTTCTGTTGAAAATGAAAACGAGGTAAAGCTACCCGAATCAATATCTATTAATTCTGATTCATTTTCATCTTCACACAGGTTGCCAAAGGATGTTGATCCTCAAGAAAAGGAGACATTTGAAGTGTTTCGCATTGATGAGATTAAAGATTCTTTTCTTGAAGCGATCAAACAATTGTCCATGGAGCGTTGTATAAAAAGACTGACCAAGAACCATATAATGTTGAAGGGAGAGAACATTTCTCACAAACCAATAAGATCATTATATTGGTTTGAGCATTTTACTCCTATTACGTGAAAGGGAAGTGAAAGTCGAGCCAACGACAATAAAAAAAGGCGCTGATTGGGAGGCAACCCAATTTTATCATTTTATTTTATTTTCAATAAATTGTTTGATTGTTCGTTCTTTATTTTCTGTTTTGTTTTGCAGCCGTGATACTTGTTGCTTGGGTTGATCATGGTTAAATCTCTATCCAAGACTAAACCAGGTGTACTCTACCCAATTACATGTTTAGTCTTTCTTATACTGTGCTTTGCTTGGGGACAAGCAAACATTTAGGTGTGGGGATGTTAGAGGGATTTTATATGATAATTGGGGTAGAGAAGTGATGTGTTGTATTTCCATGCCTTACTCTTGTTGTCCTCTTAATTTTTATGTTGATGAGGAGTTGGAAATTGAGAGTTAAAAAAATCTTTTGAGGTGATGAGTGTGATGCATGATTGAGGGGGTAACAGTGACATAAGGAGCTTTTGAAACTTGATAATCTTTTCAAGATTTTTGTGATTATAGTGGCTCAAATTTTTTCGAATTTCATGGCAATTTTACCCAATTTTTGGTGAGCTTTTGAGCCTTTACGAGCTATCATCTATAAGCTCTATTAAAATTTCTTTCTTGAGTGCATTGAATTTGAATTGCACATTCTAGAACTTGCTATTTTGAATGCATTTCAAGATCTTATGATTGGTTGTGTGTGATAAAATGATAAGGGCACTTAGGTTTAACCCTCTTGGCTTATATTGTCCCACCTGATTATGAAAAACTTTAGGGAAGCCACGTTGAGCCTAAACCTTTTCTTTGAATTATAAGCACATATATGAACCCTGAATTCCCATTTCTTTCTTTAACTCTTCCGTTTGAACCCTTCATTACTTTGCAATGTGTGAATCTTGTTAAAATATCTTGTTGTTGAATCAAGAATGAAGGGGAATTTGAAGATAGAAAGATGAGCTGTTGAAAATGTTTGTCATTGATAAATATCTAACAAACAGCTATATATAAAAAAAAAATGTAACACCTGAAATTCCAAAATCTTGAAAAGGACCAGGTGTGGGGATATTTGAGGGAAAATAAGAGTTATATTGTGAAAAGGAAATGTGGAAATTATGGAAGTTTTGATTTGAGAAGATCACATGTTGTAAAGTGGTGTCTTTAGCCATTTTTAACTTTTTTTTTACCTTACCAAGTCCTAAAGCCCCATTATAACCCATTCAAAGACCCTTTGCTTATTGCACATAATCCATCTAGAAATGGGTGGAGATTTGATTTGGGAGCAAGCATATGGTAATGACTATTCTTTTCAATTTTTGAGTGATCTTGCTACCTACATCAAACATTTGAGTTGATGAGTGAATCTTTGTGAGGCTATGGATTTAAAAAAAAAATTGATGCCATGAAAATAGCAAACTTTGAGCAAAGAGTCATTTGTCATATTAGCTCCGAATGATCATTGGTTACTTGTCTTTTGAGGTGTATGACTTTCATTTACCTTGTTAGATATAACTTAATTTTCTCTTCTCTGACATCTTTGATTTCAATTCGCTTGAGGACAAGCAAAGTTTAGGTGTGGGGATATTTGATGAGAATGAAAATTAGTGTGTTTTAATGTCCAATTGAACATCTATTTAATTGATATTTGTAATAAATTAGCACAAATGCCTTATATTTTATATATGTGAGAAAAATGTGCATTTAAGGTGTTTTATTGTGTTTTAGGTGGAAAAAGGATAAAAAATGCAAGATTGGACAAAAGGTGCAATTTGTGCAAAGATGCTGAAAAACGCACGTCCAACTTTTGGAAATTTTCTGTATTGTTATGGAGATCAAAACTGGTGGTGTGACACATGGTTGGAAAGCCACTGAAAATAGGATCGTTTTGGCATAAAGAACATCCCAATCGAGTTCCAAACGAAGAAGTTATAAGCAAAACGATGACGACGCGCGCGAGGTGCCGAGCAGGATTGCTGGCCACTTTCCATAGCTTATTGCACACTCAATTCTTGGTGTCTATGAATGATCTTTATATGGATTGAAAGACAAGAGAGAGAAGATCGTATGAGCGCAAGAATTATTGAATTTGGAACTCGGATGAAGAAGTTATACACGGTCGAATGGCCTGGTTTTGCTGAGAAACGTGCAGATTCGACATGCCATTCGACGTGTGATGCTTCATTCGACTTGTTCACGTGCAAACCAGCCTGGAAACAATGATGCAAGTGAGTGTAGTGCACACATGGGCTAAAGTGAAGATAATACACCATTCACATGGATCACATGAAGCAACAAACACACCAATGGAAAGAAGACAAAGAAAGACAGCACAATAAGCTGCAAAGACAGCACAATGAGCTGCAAATCCAACACCAAACGAAGAGGAGCACATGGACAACAAAGAACAAAGAGAAGTGGACACATGTGATGTAACATGGACAGCAATGGAGGCATGTGATGTTGTTCCCCTTCCACAACTATAAATAGGGGCTGCAAGGCATCCCAATTTCCATTCAATCCACACCACAAGACACACAACACACACAAGAAAGAGAGGAGGAGTGAGCTACAAGTGCAGCTTGCTGCACTTGCAGCAGCAGCAGCAACAAGGTGTGGCTCAAATCAAGCATGATCGAGCTGCGCATGGAGTGAAGATCATCGCCAATAATTTACGGTTTTGCTATTTTAATTTTATTTTCATTTTGAACATGTGTGGCTAGTTTCTTTTCTCTAGTTTAGGATTTTGTGAACCTCCCGTTGATAGTTTTATTAATTATTAAGGGTTTTATATTGAATCTTTTGTCCAAGTTTATTCTATTACATGCTTTGATGTTCTTAATGATTGTTTGATAATTAATTTAGCTTGATCACCTATTTGATTATTTTACAACCGAACGTTATTCTATGATCTACAATCCGTAATTGTTGTAAGGATTGGATTAAGTAACAAATAGAGGTTGTTCCCTCTAGGTGTAATGGGATCTAGGTTGTATGATTCCTAGCCGGTTTTCATAGCCTAGTAATTCTATGTTTAGAGTTTTCATGCATTTATGAGTTCGAATCCATAGGGTCACTTGTAGATAGTTCAATCTAGTGGTCGTACCCTAGTTGATGAACGTAAGAACATTCGGGTTGATTGGTCGTACCGTCTTCCTAGGGATTTGAGTTTGTACATTAGACTAGATATTTAATTCTGGTAATTAATTAAATTATTAAACGGGAGGGGATCAATATCCTAAACTAGGCTTTTACCTTTTGTTATTATCTAAGCTTCTTTCAATTTTTGTTAATTAAATTTTAAATTAATTTATTACTTTTGTTATTTTGTTATTGTCACTTCAACAAACCCCCCCCCCATTTATTTTATTGCTTAAAACACTTTAGTTTAATTAAAATTCATTTTACTCTCTTGGGAAACGACCCTACTTACCATTATACTAAGTATTTTAGTAAGTCGGAATTATAAAATATTTTGAGAGCATGACGACGGCTCATCACAAGTCATGCAAATGAAGTGGGCCATGCCATCTTTAGTTAGAGAATTGTTGTGAATGGCCCATCTTATTTCAATTGCCGTGAGTGCATGCAATTGATAAGTGTGGGCCCAATTACTTCTAATGTTCTAGGCCCATCAGACGACTTCAGTGTTATAAAAAGAAGAATCAACCGAGAACAGAGGGATCATCAGTTTCCTATCGCCTCCAGAACGCGATTCACGCCACACGCCCTCTCATCCTCTTCTTGCCCTCACTTTGTATCATCCACCCATCGGAGACGGAGATTTCGACGGAGATAAAGATTAAAGAGACGGAGTCCTCCAAAAGGGTTCTTTATTTTTAATTATTTATTTTTGTTATTTTAGCACAATGCTTAGGGTTTATTACATCTTTGTGATTTGCCCCCATAATTCCATGGGCTAAGTTTCTTTGTTGGTAATGTTAGGGCGCTAAAACAGATTTGACTATGTGATTTGATTGCCCTAGACTTGGATTGATTATTCTACAGAATGTTTATTTCTTTATTGAAGAGGATATTTTGATACTTCATATTATTGTGTTTTTGAGTTTTGATTCCTTTAATTATTATTGACGGTATCACTGATTGATAGTTAATAGTGTTGGCGCTTGGATCGTTTGGTTAACATGACCCGTTAGAATATCATGCGTTTCTAACACAGTGGAAGCAATAAATCATAGAAACGATTACCGTTCACCAGGGTATGTTGATGAAGATTAATTCTCGCAGGCAGCCTGCGCAGTCCCACGAGAATGGCCATAACTTCCTCGTCTGATATCGGAATTGAGTGATCTTTGTGTTCAGACGATCCTCTCTTCGACGGCTTCTGATCTTCTGCTGTATGTCTCAAGTCCGATCTCGACATCGTGTGGGCGACGATCTACGAGACCTCCTCAATCTGCTCTCAACCCTCATCACACGTGAATAATCAATTAGATTAGAGTCCAGATAAGATGAGGTGACTTATATACATGGGCTACAGCAGGGACCAGGAGGAGAAATTGGGTTGGGCCTCCATTGGACTTAAGTATCCAAGCTTAGCCCAAAGCTTATACTTAAGTCCAATAATAATAATATATTCCACTAAAATATTATTATTGCACTACCGTACCAATCCCAAAATTACGTTTTGGGCTCCTTCTTATTATGAGTCCATTAGTCTCCCCATGTTTAAGATATACAATGTCCATTAATTAATTAAGTTACTGACAACCCAATTAATTAATATCTCATCCAAGAGTAGTACCACTCAACCTCATTATCATGCCGTAATAAATTTCACCAGCAGGGTTTATATGATAATTCTTATGAGCTCCTCAAGGGGACATCATCAACCTATGACGGACACGGATTCCTTCTACAATCAACAGCACACCATAGAGAGAGCACTACTTCCCAACTCATCGAGTTTGTTGATTTAATTACATGTAAATCTCACCCATTGATGAATCAAATAAATACATACTGCCCTACGTGTCGAGGTTATTGTATAGGGATTAAGAGCACGAACTTTCATAATAACTGAGATCAAGTTCTCCTATAAGTCAGTATAAGTCGAACGATCTCAAGCGGTCCTGCTCAATACACATAAGTGCACTAATGTGATTCTATAGCCAAGACAAGCTAATACCAAACCACACTACAACCATCCCGATAGAGAGTCCCCGTCTATCTCGGTTGTGAGCATCAGTTTATACTTTATAAGGAAACCGATAATATGATCTTCCGCGTGTTGTCGCACAACATATTATCTACAGTATAAAGTAAATGAACTATTGCATCGAACATATAAATAAATTATAAGATGCAATCATTTGATCATATGATTCTCATTTCAAATTAATTGTTACAATATTGTTCATACAAAAAAGCTAGACTTTTAGTATACAATCCAACAATCTCCCACTTATACTAAAAGACTATGCTTTCATGTCTTCTGTCATACATCTGATTTTCACTCCCACTACACGACCATCAAAAGCTCTCGCCTTAAGGTCCTTGTAAATGGATTTACTAGGTCATCATCCGATGCAATCTAGGCAACAACAACCTTCCCCTCATCATACGATTTCTCGTAATAGGTGGTACTTGCACTCCATGTGTTTAATTGCCTTATGGGCTCGTGATTCCTTCAAGTTTGCAACTGCACCAATATCATCAATATAAATTGTGATATCCTTGGGCAAACTTAGAAACACTTCGAAGTCCATCTTGAAGTTTCTAGAGTCATACAGATACTTTGGCTGCCTCATAGGCTCCAATTTATCATCTTTCCATGATGGAGTGCGGAGTCTGAAATATATTTCTATATAATACTCCTCCACATTATGACTCAACTTCCTAAAATTAAACGCATAACCTTTGAGGTAGATTTACTGTCGTCCCTATCTGATTTGAAAAATCTGAATCTATGTAACCCATAAGAATCAGTGAATCTGTTCGGTAAGCCCACATATAGTTTCTAGTCCTTTTCAGGTACATAAGTATATGTCTTACCACAGTTCATCATTCTTATTCTGGGTTACGTTGATACCCACTGTTCATGCCATTGGCAAAACAGATATCCAATCTCGTGCATAGCATTCCTTGGATTAAGCTTCCTCATTTGCCGAAGCATAAGGAACCGCTTTCATCTTCTTTATCTACTTTTGTGTCACAAGACACATTCACTTAGATAAATTCACATGCTAAACGAGTAAGGATCGTATCATTATATGAACTTGAGATAAGCATAACATCCTTTCTTGTGATCCGTATTACCGTGATCATAAGGATATTTTTGCTCTTCTTAAGTCCTTCATCTCATACCGCTTTATCAACCATACCCATACGCCCGACAATACTCTTTCATTGTCTCCAATGAGCAAGATACTATCTGCGTAAAGTACAAGAAATACCACCACATTTTCATCACTCTTTTCAATACACAAGACCCATCCGATCATTGATTAGATCCATGTCACTGGATTACCTCATCAAAACGGATGTTTCATGATCTTGAAGCTTGCTTTAGTCCATGAATGAACACTTTTAAGCTTATTATCACAATGCTCTTAGCTTTTTGCAATGAATCACTCTGGTTGCTTCACATAGATGTTTCCCTTAAGACTTCCAATCAGGAAAGCTGTCTCGACATCTATTTGCTATTCCTCATATTTCATATGAGTAGCAACAAATAAAAGAGTCCGGATCAACTTAGGTATAGCTACCGGCGAACAGGTTTTCTCATAATCGAACCCTTTCTTTCTGAGTACACCTTTTCGCAACAAGCTTGCTTCCAAGGTTTTCACCTTATTCTATGATCCTCTTTTATTCTTGAATGCCCGCTTCCAATGGCTTTTATGCCATTTAGCGGTTCAACAAGCATCCAGACCTAATTTAAAATCCATCGATTCTATTTTAATATTCATTGCACTTACTAAGATTCCGCATTTTAATTTTGTAGTGCAACGTCGTATCCCTGGGATAATACCATGTTTACTAGGGATCAAGTCTTACGACTTTCCTAAAACATGTATCTCACGGGTTGTCGAATAATCTTCCCACTGCGACAAGGCACTACATGTAATTGTGTATCAGACGTGACACGCATTGCAGTTTACCTTGTGGTATATCCTCTTGTACACTTGGTACTTATACTTTGTGTTTTCTTCTCACTACCTTTAGAACAACTCATACATGGGTTTGTGATTTATTACATAGTCCATTTCCAAAAATTTAGTGTTTGTGTTAACAATCACCCTTCGATATTTTAGACTAAATAAATCACCTTCATTTTTATAGCATATCCCACAAACAGACAAACATTCAAATGAATTACTGTTTCTAGGGCTTATCCATAAAATGAATTAAGTAATTCCAAATAATTCATCATCTATCTAATCATTACCATAAGAGTCTTATTCCTTCTATCCACCACACCATTCAGCTGGGGCATGCCCGGTGTAGACCACTTGAGATTTAATCTCAACCTCTGATTAATAGTTCCTAATTATCCTAAGAGGTACTCGTAATGACGATTAAATCGTCATTATTTGATATATTTTTCATGATGCTTTACTGTACTAACCTTGTAATTCTTGAATAAATCAAAGAATTTAGACATGCAGTGCATCAAATAAATATATCGGTATCTAGAATAATCTCCGATTATTCATAACCACCTCTCGCCTAGATAATATTAGGCCCGCTTGAATCAGAATGAACCAATTCCAACATATATATCTTTGGCTCTACACCCCTTTACCTTGAAAAGGTAATTAATCATTTTTACTTCCAAGTAAGTCTCGCAAGTCCGATAGTTTCCACTTCAGATAAACCTTACGGTCCATCTGCTATCAACTTTTGAGTCCTACTCAGGTAAAATGATCTAGTCTTAGACGCCAAATGCATGTTTAGTTCATCTCCGAAGGTTACTTTCTCTTACTAAGATCAGAAGATGCATTATTAATTACTATTTGTTGCATCTGTGGAATATACATGATTTAAGAGTTTACAAATTGTCCATCAACGTACCATAACAGATTACAACTCTATCCTTCATTATAATGACCATGTCATTTAAATGAAATGGAGTATCCATCTATTAATGCATAGAAACCGAAATCAAATTCTTTCTATGAAAACGTAAGTAAAGACAATTTTACA
This sequence comes from Pogostemon cablin, assembly GCA_023678885.1. Lineage (NCBI taxonomy): Eukaryota > Viridiplantae > Streptophyta > Magnoliopsida > Lamiales > Lamiaceae > Pogostemon > Pogostemon cablin. The sequence continues at coordinate 21,604,205 of CM042989.1, read as the reverse complement.
AAATCAAACGTTTATTCATATCGTAAGATAAATAAACAACTCCCACTGCAATAGCCACTAGTCTTGTAGTTTTACCCATGTCATAACAATCTTATCCTCACTTAGTAATGAACATTCAGTGATTCCAGTATCTACACACTTCGTGTCAGTAGATGCCATCACTAATCATGTTTAAACAACTAGTAAGTAAGATTCTATCCTTGTTCACTCCTTTTATAAAATTGAATTTCCTTTAACACATGTTTTGTCAGAAGTTTTCCACTATATACAACCTCTTGTAATTCATGAGAAACTTACTCAAAACATCTAGGCAATTATGAAGAATAAAATTGACTTAGGTTTCCCCTTCAACTTCTATTCCATGTATTTCCAATTCATTCATCAAATTCAATCATGACCTACCGCCTTTTAAATTACTCAAGTATCCGAAGAGTTACATGAGACCATCATATTTCTATGAACCTCTCATCTCTTCACTAGAGACTTTAATAGGCATCATGAGACGTCCTTTGTGAGAACACACATGTATTTTCTTAAGCAGTAAAATTCAAAACCAAGATTCTTTTCTAATCATCTAATTTGGACAAGTAAATATAATTTCTTTTAGTTAATAATAAGTGAGATAAAACCATTTGAAAATCAGAGAATCACAAATAAATATACCGATCAAAACTTCGAATTTTATCCTTTTATATTGATTCCCTCAAAACAATATAAAGATAAAATTCACCGAGATCTCAAGCACCGTGAGTCTGCAAGCCACGATAGTGTGGACGTTTACAAACCCGAACATTTACAAGAGAAGGTTTTACCCATTAATTTCATTTGTCAACCTAACTTTATGATAAAATAATTAATAGTCGGTTCCTCTTTAGCCATGCAAATAAAAGCAGTGACTCCGATGGGGAGGATACTTATTATTTACACCTAAGTGTACACCATTATTTGACTCCAAGTCCGTGGCCCAAGCTTATGTGCCTTACAGATGGAGAAGTACACACGCGCTCGGATAACTTCCTACAGTCATCAATTATAAGTCTGTACAGTGATCCGCACATGAACTCATCCGATAGGAAGGAAGGTCTATGCCAACGCGCAAGTTCATATGCATCACATTACAAACATAATTATTTAAAGAAGTCTGTCCCAGCGATCCATGAATAAACTCATCCGATTGGGAGGAAGGCTCTAATGCCGACGCACAAGTTTATTCACATTGCTAACAAACCAATAATGGAGGCCGCGGGAATTTTTATCAATCCCCTCTCCCACTTAGTTATGCAACACCGAGGGTTTTTACATGCATATAATATTTAAAAATAAAATACGCAACCTATCATGCTCATACTTCCAAATATATAACAATAATTGACCAATAAAACAATTATAGCAGTTATATATAAGGAAATAAATTGCCAAAAATAAGTTGACTTGATCAACACTCCAACATACATGCATATAATATACCAAATATAATACGCAATCTAGCATGCTTCTATTTAAGGCAATAAATCATAGAGAATCATGCATACATATATAACAATAATCAATTAATAAATCAATTATAACAGTTATATAACAGCGAATTTGATTGTCCGCCACCAATCACGAATGCGGACAACTGCGATGGGGATCGACCTCCCCGCAGCTTGCTCTACCACTCTGGCATCCTGCCCGATCATATTGTGAAGACTCACGTGGAACCTGATGTAGACTAGTCGAACTTGATGCAAACCCGCTCGAACCTGGTGCAGAGTCGATCAAACCTGATGTAGACCAATCGAACCTGATGTGAATCCGCTCGAACCTGGTGCAGCATTGATCGAACCTGATGCAAATCCGCTCGAACCTGGTGCAGCATCGATCGAACCTGATGCAGACCAATCGAACCTGATGCAAATCCGTTCGAACCTGGTGCAGCATCGATCGAACTTGATGCAGACCAATCGAACCTGATGCAAATCCATTCAAACCTGGTGCAGCATCGATCGAACCTGATGCAGACCAATCGAACCTGATGCAAATCTGCTCGAACCTGGTGCAGCATCGATCGAACCTGATGCAGACCAATCGAACCTGATGCAAATCCGCTCAAACCTGGTGTAGCATCGATCGAACCTGATGCAGACCAATCGAACCTGATAAAAATCTGCTCGAACCTGGTGCAGCATCGATCGAACCTGATGCAAATCCGCTCGTCCAAGGGCCTACTTGCACGGAACCAAGTTCAGCCCAACGCGCAACATCAAACTACACCAACTGTCGTTCAGGGTTCGCAATATTAGGAAACTGGAAATCCAATCTCCACTGTCCAGAATCTACGACTGTGAGTTTTGAACATGCTGTCCAAATTACAGGTCGATCCAACGGTTAGATTGTGAGAAACAACTCTTTTCCCTCGACTGCGCAGAACAGAATCGCCCAAAAAACTGCTTCTGTTTTAGGCGTATTCCTGACAATGCAAAGCTCCAAATACAATCTTCACCGTTCAGAATGTACATCCACAAAATCCAAATGTGCTGACCAAAATTCAGCCTGATCCGACGGTTGAAACTCTGGTTATTGCCTCTGCAATATCACTGCACTGGATTTTCTCTCAATTTCTTCATTCCATGTGAAATTTACGAACAGTTTTCGTCGAATCCTCTCACACACAACCATCAACGAACAGATATGATATAGGGTATATTTCACATAGGGATATTCATGGTTTGCGCAGTAAAACCAAAACCCTAAACATGCGATCCTAATTTCGAAAATTAATCACATAAACCCTAGCCTAACGTGTCACGCTTCACCACGAAACCGAAGCTCTGATACCAATTGTTGGCGCTTGGATCGTTTGGTTAACATGACCCGTTAGAATATCATGCGTTTCTAACACAGTGGAAGTAATAAATCATAGAAACGATTACCGTTCACCAGGGTATGTTGATGAAGATTAATTCTCGCAGGCAGCCTGCGCAGTCCCACGAGAATAGCCATAACTTCCTCGTCTGATATCGGAATTGAGTGATCTTTGCATTCAGACGATCCTCTTTTCGACGACTTCTGATCTTCTGCTGTATGTCCCAAGTCCAATCTCGACGTCGTGTGGGCGACGATCTACGAGACCTCCTCAATCTGCTCTCAACCCTCATCACACGTGAATAATCAATTAGATTAGAGTTCCAGATAAGATGAGGTGACTTATATACATGGGCTACAGCAGAGACCAGGAGGAGAAATTGGGTTGGGCCTCCATTGGGCTTAAGTATCCAAGCTTATCCCAAAGCTTATACTTAAGTCCAATAATAATAATATATTCCACTAAAATATTATTATTGCACTACCGTACCAATCCCAAAATTACGTTTTGGGCTCCTTCTTATTATGAGTCCATTAGTCTCCCCATGTTTAAGATATACAATCTCCATTAATTAATTAAGTTACTGACAACCCAATTAATTAATATCTCATCCAAGAGTAGTACCACTCGACCTCATTATCATGCCGGAATAAATTCCACCTGCAGGGTTTACATGATAATCCTTATGAGCTCCTCAAGGGGATATCATCAACCTATGACGGACACGGATTCCTTCTACAATCAACGACACACCATAGAGACAACACTACTTTCCAACTCATCGAGTTTGTTGATTTAATTACATGTAAATCTCACCCATTGATGAATCAAAGAAATACATACTGCCCTACGTGTCGAGGTTATTGTATAGGGATTAAGAGCACGAACTTCCATAATAACTGAGATCAAGTTCTCCTATAAGTCAGTATAAGTCGAACGATCTCAAGCGGTCCTGCTTAATACACATAAGTTCACTAATGTGATTCTATAGCCAAGACAAGCTAATACCATACCACACTACAACCATCCCGATAGAGAGTCCCCGTCTATCTCGGTTGTGAGCATCAGTTTATACTTTATAAGGTTATTTTAGAAAGATGTATTCCCTCGGACCAATTGTATCAAAATGTTTAAGAAAAGTTGTTTAAGAAAAGTTTTTTTTTTTCATCAAATTTGTTACTTTTGAGGACTTTTGAGGGTATTTTAATATTTTTAGATAATACTATAAAAAAATATAATGTAGTGATATGTGTGTGGAAAATGAGTGGTAAATTTGAAATTAAAATAACTTTTGAAGTGGTTGGAATAATGTTTTATGAGGGGTGGGGTGGGATGGACGAATAAGAAAAGTGTGAACGGTGGTGTGGAACGGAGAGAGTATATTTGTATCACATAAAGCTTAATTTTTACTTAAAAATCGAAGTACTACTATTAAATCGAAAATATTATTATAGACTTACTTAATAGTTTGATACGATATTTTTAAAAGAAGAAAATATGATTTATATATTTTGAAAATGATTAAATAGTTTTTTAATTCCTATCAAATATATATATGTATACATACATATTTTAAAATATCCATATTTATAAAATTAAATCCTACTAATTTATCCATATATAATTACAATGCAAAATGGATCTATAAAGTGTTGTATGTGTTAATTCTCTCCAATAAACACCGACTAAAGACATTTTCTTTATATGTATTAGGAGAATTCGCTCAAAGATGGCATTCCTTATGGTTAGAAATAGATTCGGTTATGGTTCAGCATGTTTTGCAGGTGGAAAAGCCGAGTCTTCCATGGAGGCTTATGGCTAAATGGCAGAGAGCAAGAGATATCATTCTTCAAACTTGGTTCATGGTCACGCATATCTACCATGAAGGAAATTCCGTAGCAGACTCAATTGCAGCAACGGGAGGTGAATTCGCTTGGATAGGGAAGGCTGGAGCAGCAATGAACACCATTCTCTTCAAGGATATGAATCAGACATATTATAGATTTAAATAGTTTTGAGCTTTCTTTCCTTAGTCGATGTATGTAGTCTATTTGCCTTGTGGACTCTTCATGTCATCTTTTGTTCTTGTATTTTGTAACCTTTTTCTTTTCCTCTCTTTAATAAAGTAACTATTGGACAAATATACTCAAATAGCATCAGTAGCATCTGATTCGTGGATTTTCCATAAACATCACGATTCGTCTTGATAATAGACCAAATCATACTCAATTTTCACACAAATCTGAACTTAAAATATGTGAATTATCACTCTCATCAAACCCCCAAACTTACATGTTGCTCGTCCTGAGGCAACGAAATCAAAACAAGGCAAGAGTGTGCAATCATGAGATCATTATAACAAGCACAGCCTATTCCAACACATGCAATTATATTAATTCAAAATATGCATTCATCCATCATACCTTTCATCCATACAAAAATATCAATCAACCACAATACTTGTACAAGTGAAAAATCATCTAGCTCACTAGGTAAGTGTTTACTCTCGCGCTTAAGTGTAAAAGATGTACACTTTAAAAGGGTTAGTATATACGCTCAAAATCAATTCATACATTCGCGTAACCATAAGCTTTGCAGATGTCTCAAAAATCAATTCATAATTTTTTCAACACTAGGATCATAAAGGACTTGTTCTTTAGGTTGTAATGTTGTCTCTTTGGTAAATGTAGGAGAATATAGATAAGGTGACTAACTTCACTAGTAGAGAATTACCTTGGAGAGTTCCTTTTCATCAAACAGCATTAATATTTCTTCTCATTCATCATTCTCATGATCTTTTCAATACTTTTTTTCCGACTTCACTTGGAATCAACATATTTCTTCTTCTCCAAAGTACAAGGGTACCAATTTCTGACACTACCATTTTAAACAATGGAGGTACCGGTTTCAGGCACTACCCCTTCACAAGATTTAACCATATTTTTATTTTCATCAATACACAAACTTTCCTTCCTTTTTTCTTCATATACGAGCTTGCAATTTATTCACCTCAACTCTCTACTAGTAAATAGGATATTTCAAAGCTTAAGTATAGGTAAATAAAGGCTTTTTATTATAGGCTTGCCAAATAAAAAGTTTTAAAGGCTCAACGGGCTTCCAATGATATAAACTACAAGGTAGGACAAAATTTGGCTAAGTGGCTCAGTTTAAACAATAACAGCCTAAGACCATTTCCTAATATTTATCAATCATAAACTTCAAACAAGACTCCAAGCCAAGTTCTAGAATGCGAACATATGAATGATACTCACAAGAATAAACTATCATGCTTCGATATAGCATGATCAATAAGCTCAAATTCTCACATGGGTAATAGATTCCTAAGCACTCTTCAAAGCATGCAATCAACATCAACCTCTACATAAACTACAAGTAATAACGATACATGCATATCATTAATAAAATCAACATGCATAAAAAGCAAGTGCACATGCACAATCGAGAAGTATCATCATCACTAACATGATCAAACATCAACAAATGTATCCATCCTCAACATCATCAATCTCAAGTACAAACCACTCACACATGAATCTCAAGCAAATACTCAACCACCCACACAATCACTCAACCTGTAAAGTGAAAAAGAGAATGGAGGTGAGAAGAAATGGATAAAGATAAAACTTGGTGCCACTACTCCTCCGGAGCTTCATCATCTCTCGCTTCATTGCGCCAATCATCAAAATTCCTCTGCAAGGTATCGATCTTCCTGTCCAAAACTTCATAATTCTCATTCAGATCTCCCAACATAGCATCATATCGGAGGTTGAGAGCAGCGTAATTCTTGTTCGCCAATGCCAACTGTCGATTCATCTCTTGCTGGTTCGCATTCATAGTGGCGAAGTGCTCGTTCAACAATCTGAACTACTCCCAATAATAGTGATCCTGGGACTTCCAGAAATCCTGTTGCTACTGTGGTGGTGGCTCATAGTACTGATACTAATGTGGCTATGGATGTGGCCACCTATCTGCATCCATAATCCACAAGGAAGGTAGTGATCTCCACGATCAACTCTCATAGTACACAACACCTCGGCTGTGATGTGGAAATAAGTCTTCCTCTTCAACTCCATAAATCGAGTGATCCCTACTTGGTTGAACATCCAATGAATATCGTTGATGATATTCATCTCCACCATTGCTTGATCATCCTTATAATGAGTCCTCGTTATCTTATCAGAAATAGCCCACCACAATTCTTTCTTCTCCTCCCAATCATCAATCTTTATGCTATAATCGGAAGGCCTTCTCTTATCCATCTTCAACTTCTTTGCAATTTCACCCTTTCTTAGGAGGATTCTCCTTTCTCTTAGAAGGTGTATGATGAGCGTTTTCTGAACACACAAAATAATCCCCAAATATGAAGGATATCAATTGTAGTTTTGATAGGCGACCAAGTGATTATCGAACCCAAGGGATGGATTATTATCAATTTAATTATATTCTAATTAACTAAGACTATGTTGGCAAATTGGTTTGGAATAGTTACGAAATTAAATAACGAATAACTTAAGTAGCAAATTAAATAAACAAGCTATAGAGAAATTACGATTGTGATCAAGTAAGAAATTAGGTAGTTCTTCGGGTCATCCAGTTTTACTTATTAATTTTTTTTCCATATGTTGATGTTCGACTCTGCCTTGTAGTCTATGAACGCATCACTAAACCATGCTAGTTCACTCTATAGACACAAGCAAACAAGCCTATGACATGTGTGAATATCCTCGGAGCAAGAGATATAATTCACCCCCTTTTCTAGGTATTATCAGTATCAATTATTTCCCGTGTACTTAGTACTCTAACCTGATATGATCTCCCTTTTTAGGTACTATGATGTTATACTCTTTATCCTATTTATTAACCCAAATAATATTCAACAAGTATTTATATAAGATAGTTCTAATAAGATTTCGGAATCCCTTCACTTAGAATTATAACATGTAATCCTGCTCAGCAGTGAACGCACTCAATCAATAACAAATATGTATTCTGACTCTACATAACAGTTTATGATGCATAAAACGACTATGAGAATGAATTAAAAAAGCACAATCTTATATAAAATAAACCACAAGTAGTGTTGTACAGAGTTTACACATGAAAATTCAATTAACTCATAAAACTTTCATAACCCTAGATCTATCGGAGTGGCTCTAGCCCATGATTGATCTAGGAACAATCATGGTTAATTGGTATGATCTTACTTGACGTGCCAGACGAACCTCTTTTCTCAACTCCTTCAGATGATGGTAGGGTTTCAGTGGTGGATGGATGATGAATGATATCGTGTCTCTGCAAAAGCTCTTCTTTTATACTTGCACACTTTTCTTACGGGGCCTTGGATGGGCTTCTTGAGCAAACACACGCATTAAAGGTGTAAAAATATGGATATGGTAAGTTTTTGTGCATCAGTTCGACCAACAGGCCAGGTCGAATCATCCTCCACTGGTCAAACTCCAGGTCGAATCGACCTGTAAGTTGGTTGTGGGTCCTGGATTTGACCAGTATCCTGGTCGAACTGCGTACCCTTTGGTCAAACTGCAGGTGCGTCTCTTTAGGCTTTTGGTTCGACCACGATTCGACCAAACAACTTGATCAAAAGAAATATCATGGTCGAACGGCACTCCCGGTGCTTCTTCTTAATCGGTTCGACCACAGGTGCTGGTCGAAATATTTTCTTCGTGGTTGAACGGCGCGCTTGCTTGGTCGAATCGCACCTCTAAACTTTTTTTCCAGATTCCAGATCCGATCACTTCTAACTCGTTTTCCTTCGAAAATCAACTCAAATAGCCTTCAAGATACCTAATTCGTGACTTTTCACTACATATATCGATTCATATCGAATTACAACCATCTAACACACCATTACTACATGAATCCAGGCTCAAAACACGTGAATTTACACACTCATCAGTGTAGCAATTCCTTTACCTACAAAGATTATACTTCAATAAATAATAAAGGAGATAAAGCAAGTATACCCAACCTAGGACTAATTAAAGCATGAATTCTACTCAAGACTTCAAATTTGTTTGCAGTAATCACTTCATGAATCAATTCCCAAAATTTCAAGTGTACACTTTAAACATAACACATGTATACTCAACACTTTCAAACAAGAGGGAATAAAAAGTCCTAAGTTTCAACTTCCACGTTCAAATGCTTCTCAAATTCCAAAATTCAACAAAAATTCCAAGCTTGCCCAACTTCCACTCAATTGTTCAAAAATGTCACTTCAAAACAACGAGCCCATACATGCATTTTGAAATTAAACTCAAGCCCGTAAGATTAGCATCATCAATTTTATAAAATTCCATCAATCTAACGTAAATTGAACTCATGCAAATTCATGTAAAATTTCAACAAAAACACTAAGATTCAACTTCAATTCCAACTAAAAACATGTTTAATCAACTTACCCAATATTCACTAAGTATATACTACTCCAATTCAAGGGTAAAAGAAATACAAACACATACCTTTATCTCCGGACATGGTGTGTGTATGACGCTTCGCTAAAAATCCCCAAAATTTAGTGGAATAGTCCAGAATCGGACTTGAATCCTCCAAATCTTGGGTGTGGAAGTGTGTCTAGAGGAAGAATTAAGTGTAGGATGAGTTTAGAATGAATTTCTTACAAATCAGAACGAGAGCTTCGAGGAAGGGTGATGAAATTTGGTCGAACAGATGCAGAAACTGCCTTAAATCACGACATTCAGACCCAGTTCGAGTCGAGGGGATGGTTGAACTAGGGCTCCCAAGTCGAACAAGATGTCTGTACTCTGAAATGTTTGTAGTTCGAACGCCATTCGACCAACCAGTCTTGGTCGAACCATGTCTCTGTAAACTAAAACGTCATCCATGTTCTCCCTTATTACATTTGACCACCGTTCGACCAAGAAATGTTGGTCGAACCGAATGGGTTTGGTCGAATCGGCCCTCTGTAAACTGATAAACTCCCAGGCATGCCGTTCGACCGTAGTTTGACCATAGCATGTTGGTCGAACCATGAAAGTCTGGTCGAATGAACTTCCGGAAGTTCATATTTTTCATGCTTCTCTTCGTTTCCTGCAAAACTCAAACTCTAAAACAACATCAAGCATCATATTAAGCCAAAACAAAGCTAGAGAACCACTCTTAGACTATATAAAAATCATGTATATTACTCTGCTCACACTATAAAATAAATAAAACACAACTGAACACTAGTCAAATTGTAAAAAAATCAACACATCAAAATCGGTTAAAGTATTAATATCCCGCAAAAAATCAACTTCGCTAGCAAACGTTACAAAGAAAAGATTATACTCTTGGTGCTACAATGAGGTAAGTACATCACACCCCCCAAACTTAGTAGAAACTATAGTCGAAACTAAGTTTACAAAGAGATGTAATTGCCGATTAGTAAGCATCTTAAATATAAAAATTTCTTACTCACACGAAATAAATAAAGTAATTAAATAGGAGGGTCAGCCCCCAGCAGACCCTCTTGTTTAACGTAGGAGAGTCACGACGGTACCAACTCAATGTAAGATATATTCAAAGACGACACAGACATCATTCAGCGACCTATAGTGCTTCAATCGATGCCTATTCGCCTCTATGATGTCCCCGTCTTTGTCCATGATCTCAAAACTCCCCCCTTCGCAGCTCTATAGATAATGAACGATCATATCCACTTCGATTTCAATTTTTCTGCAAAGAGCTTCAAATGAGAGTTAAAAGTAATACCTCATCTTCTTACTTGAACTCTTTATAAGTAATCTTCGAGTCATGCCACTTCTTCATTCTCTTCTTATAGATCACCGAGTTCTTAAAAGTTTGACTTCTAAACTAATCCAATTGATTGATATGAGTCAACCTTAAGTCCTTGACCTCCTTTATGGATAAGTTCAAACTTATTACAGCCCAGAGAGACTTATGTTGAATCTCTACGGGTAAGTGGCACGGCTTCTCATAGACAATTTGATAAGGTGACATGTCTAGCACAGTCTTAGATGCGGTTCGGAACCCCCATAAGACATCATCGAGCTTCATAGCACAATCCTTCCTATTGGTTCCAACCATCTTCTCTAGGATTTGCTTCACTTTCCGGTTAGAGACTTCTACTTGCCCATTCACTTGAGGATGATAGGGTGTAGTAACCCTATGCTTAACACCATATTCTTTGAGAACTCTTTCAATAAGCTTGTTGACGAAGTGGGAACCTCCATCACTTACAAGTGCTCTAGGAACTCCACAGCAGGCGAAAATATGCCTCTTCATTAATGACAAGACTGTCTTTGAATCATTCAGGCGAGTTGGAATCGCTTCCACCCACTTAGAAACATAATCAATAATAAGAAGGATGTATAGAAATCTATTAGATAGGGGAAACGGCCCCATAAAATCAATTTCCCATTCATCAAAGATCTCTACAACAATGCTTGGCTGAAGTGGCATCTCATCCCTTTTACTTATATTTCCAATCCTTCGACATCTATCGCATGCCGCCACATAGGATTCACAATCTTTAAACAAGGAAGGCCAATATAAATAGGATTGTAGTACCTTGGCTGCAATCAATTAAGCTCCAAAATGCCCCCAGTTAGGTTGTGCATGGTAAAAATCAAGAACACTCTCCATCTCCATCTCGGGCATACACCTACGTACGAAAGAATTTGTATAAATCTTTTAGATGAACGGATCATACCATATAAAAGTCTCAACATCCCACTTAAACTTTGCAAATTGAAATCTATTAAGATCGTTAGGAATTTCACCTATGGCAATGTAATTGACATAATCCGCATACCACGATTCCATTCCTTGGGCAGCCACTACACAAGCTCTCTCCGCTCCTTCAATAAATACTGTCATAATCTTCTCATCTGGGAACATCTCTTCAATGTATTCAAAAGAGTCATCACAATGTTCTCTTATCTCTAACCTTGATAGGTGATCCGCCAAAATATTCTCCGTACCCTTCTTATCCCAGATCTCCATATCAAACTCTTGTAGAAGAAGGATCCATCGAATAATCCTGGGCTTTGCTTCCTTCTTCTCCATCAAGTACCGGATCGCAGAATGTTCAGTGTACACTATAGTTTTCATGCCAACCAAATACTGTCGAATCTTGTTGAATGCATACACAATAACTAAAACTCCTTTTCAGTGACAGTGTAGTTCTTTTGTGCTGCATCAAAAGTTTTGCTCGCATAGTAGATAGCACAGAACGTGTTTTCCTTCAGCTGCCCGAGCACCACTCCAAGTGCTAGATCACTGACATTACACATAAGTACAAATGGTTGACTCCAATCCAGTGTGATCAAGATAGGTGTAGTAATAAGTACCTCTTTCAAAACCTGAAAAGCTGTTAGACATTCTTCATCAAAAACAAAAGGAACATCTTTTTCAAGTAAATGAGATAGGGCTTGGAGTATTTCGAGAAGTCTTTGATAAATCTTCTATAGAATTCGGCGTGTCCAAGGAAGGACCACACTCCTTTCTCATTCGTAGGTGGTGGAAGCTTCTCAATGGCCACCACCTTTGCTCGATCAACCTGCAATCCCTTTGCCAAAATATGATGCCCAAGAACAATCCCATCTCTCACCATGAAGTGGCACTTTTCCCAACTCAAAACAAGATTAGTTTCTTGATATCTCTTCAAAGCAGTTGATAAGTTAGACAAATAAATATCAAAGGAGGAACCAAAAATAGAAAAATAATCCATAAACACCTCCATGATCTTCTCTATCAAACCATCAATTATGGCCATCATGCAGCGCTGAAATGTAGCAGGTGCATTACATAACCCAAAAGTCATCTTTCTAAAAGCAAAAGTTCCATAAGGGCAAGTAAAAGTAGTCTTTTCTTGATCCTCGGGAGCAATCATGATTTGATTATAACCCGAGTACCCATCCAAGAAATAATAAAACTCATACCCAGCTAGACGATCTAACATTTGATCCATGAAAGGAAGAGAAAAATGGTCTTTGCATGTATTTTCATTCAGTTTCTTGTAATCCTTAAACACACGCCATCCCGTAGGAATCCTAGTGGCTAATGTCTCTCCATCATCGGCTTTCACAATAGTCATACCCCCCTTCTTAGCTACTACATGCAATGGACTCACATGGGGACTATCACTAATTGGATAAATAATTCCTGCATCTAACCACGTTAGGATTTGCTTCCTAATCACTTCTTGAATCGCGGGATTAACCCTCCTTGATTCTGAATACATCCCTTATCTTCATCTAACAACCTTATCTTATGCATGCCATATGATGGACTAATACCCTTAAGATCGTCAAGATTCCAACCAATAGCAACCTTATACTTTCTAAGAACATCTAATAACTCTTCAAGTTGATCATCAGTAAGGGAAGAAGATACAATTACCAGATAAGTATCATTGTCGCCTAGATAGGCGTACTTCAAGTGCTCCGGTAGTGGTTTCAACTCCTCCTTTTCTTCCTTTGGTGTGCTTTCTCTATCCAATGGGAGGTATTGCCTAGTCCACTTAATTTCTTCAAGCTCGGTTCTTTTGTATTCATACCTGTCATCACCCAAAGTAAGTAAATTTTCAAGAAAGTCAATACATACCTCATTAGAGAGCTCATCTAACTCCGTGGTGGGAAAAGTAAGAGACTCAGCCAAGCATGTCTCCAAAGGATTCTTCGATAGGATCAAGGACATATCTTCCTTCACAATCTCCTCCACCACATCAATGTTGTGACATTGCGTCTCTACTGGCATCTTCATTGTTTTATCAAGGTTAAACAGAACCTCTTCTTTATCTATTCTCAATCTAAGCTCCCCTTTTTGGACATCAATCATAGCTCCAGCGGTGGTAAGGAATGGTCTTCCCAAGATGAGAGGAACATTATTTTTGTCATCTTCCATCTATAGCATAAGAAAATCCACAGGAAAGACAAGCTTCTCCACTTTCACAAGTACATCTTCAATCACACCCTTCGGAAAAATCATAGACCTATCCGCCAACTGTAGAGCCACTGTTGTGGGAGTGAGCTCTCCCAAAACTTAGCTTCTTGAATATAGATAAAGGAATCAAATTGATGCTTGCACCAAGATCACACAAAGCTTTTCATGCCGGCCCCCTTCCAATTTTACATAAAATAGTGAAGCTTCCCGGATCTTTCAACTTAAATGACAGCTTTCTCTAAATGATCGAGCTGCAGTTCTCTGATAGATTCATTATCTCTACTCCGTTCAAGCTCCTCTTCTTCAATATGATATCTTTAAGAAATCGGGCATAGTATGGCATCTCAATGATAGCTTTGGAAAAAGGGATATTCAAGCTTATCTTGTTCATTATATCCTGAAATCTCTTGAACTTATCTTCCAATCCCTTCTTCACTATCATGAAAGGAAACGGAGGAGGTATCTTTGTCTTAGGAATTCCCTATTCGTCACGTTGAATCTCCTTTGCCTTATCATTCCCGACTCTCAATCTCTTGGCTCTTTCTCATTTCTTCTTTACTATAAGTTCAGTATTCTACTCTTGTGATGGTACTGGAGTATTCTGAATAACAGGTGTAGCATTCGGTCAAAATGGTCTGGTCGAACTGGATGTCTGAAAATGGAATCAATCTATCCAGTTCAGAGGTTACTGGTTTGACCATAGTTCGACCAGAGAGGACTAGTCAAACTGGAAGGTTTTTTCGAACTGAGGCTCTGTAAATTGAACTTAATTTTTCAACTCAATAGGTGCCGGTTCGACCATCGTTCTACCAGAGAGGTCTTGTCGAACTGGAATGTGTTGGTCGAACGGCGAGCCAGAAAGCAGAGCATCATTTCTCTATTTTTTTGAAGGTGGTTCGACCAGAGTTCGATAATAAGTCTAGTCGAACTGAGTTAGTCTGGTCAAACTGCGGCCCTGCTTTCTTTATTTTTGTCCACCGACTTTATTGAACCTTCGTACTGCTTGCCGAACCTCAACGTGATGGCATGACAAGATTTAAGATTCGTAATACTTTTAGATGGGAGCTTACCCTTCTCTATAATTTGTGCCAACTTGTTCACATTCTCTGCCATCTCCCCCATCAACAAAGTAAGGTCTTTCATCTGCTTAGATAACTACTCATGATTCGAATCTATTTTTATCTCAATACGATCTACCCTTGCATCATTCCTAGCCACATAACGGTTCACAGTATCCTCAAAACCAGGTTTCTCTTCTTCCATCTTATCACCAGGATTAACACCATTAGGAGGTTGCATCTCCCCATTTGGATTAATCCATGAAAATTTCGGCCTCCTAGGTTGTTGATAGTTACCCGGGGGATCATGATTGTTGTAGTTCCCTTGGTAATTCATGTTTCCTTGATTGTTTAGATACCTCGTTCCTTGAATATTTTGTCCCATAGCATAGTTTGCTTCTTCTAAATCTTCTTGGATCGGTCTTTCTTCACCGTCATCCTACTCCATCATCATTGGTACTTTCTATGACAAATCAGTAATCTGCTTTTGCTGGGATTCAAGCAGCTTGTTGATATTTGTCAAGCTCGAGATGATCTCATCTTCTCTACTCGACTTTACCATCGTATGTTCAACCTGTGCTACTTTACCAAGGACATAAGTACTTTTCACTCTATCAGTTGGCCAATCTCTTTTTATCGAAATATCCTCAAAGAGCTTTTTGGAATGGATGTCTTAGCAAGTAGTGCTCCATTCGATGAAGCATCGAGCAGAACACGAGAATCACAATCCAACCCATTGTAAAAGATACTGATATACTGAGCTTTTGACAACCCATGATGTGGACACCTTCTAAGCATGTCCTTGAATCTATCTCATGTTTCATGAAATTTCTCATTACCACTAATAGCAAATTGATTAATTTCTTGTTTCATCTTAAACACCTTTGAAGGGGCATGTATCGCACCAAGAACTTCACTTTCAATTGCTCCCATGTAGTACATTCAGCAGCACTAAGAGTATCGTACCAATCTCTCGCTCTTTTAGTAAGCGAGAACTTAAATAAAATGATCCTCCTAACATCTTCATGAGTTCCTACATCTTTTTGTGTACTTGCATAACCAAGGAACTTATTAAGATGTTGTTGAGGATCCTCGAAAGTTCCCCCAGAGAAGGAGTTCCTTTCTATTATGCTGATAAGAGTGGGATGAAGATCAAAATCGGCATCAGCTCCACGCGCTCCTAGCAGCCCCACGTTGTCCCCTCCATTATTCTTAAAGATTTCACGGATGACAACATTGTCCGGATTTGGCCTATCTAGACCAGCCATATTGACTGCTTCTGCTTCCGATTTGTCTCCAATTGCAGCTTCAATCATTTCCGAGTTTGACACTTCAACTTCAACTCCTAGATTAAGAGCTTCGGTTGCTTCCATGTTCTTGTTCTTGTTCTTCTTTGCCTTCTTCTTCCTCAACGATGCTCCAATGTTCGGATTAAAAGGCACTAATGTTCCTGCCTTAGATCTAGTGTGCATACTCCTAAGAAAAATATAGCGTTAGAATCTAAAGACAAGTATGGAATAGTTTTAAATAAAATAGCAATAATAAATTTAATAAGGACAATCGTTCCCGGCAACGGCGACAGAAACTTGATGGGAATTTTCTCAACACACAATTAATCCTCAAGTATGAAGGATACGATTGTAGCTTATATAAGCGACCAAGTTATATTATCAAACTCAAAGGACAGTTGGTTATCAATTTATTATTATCTAAATTAAGAGAAACTATTGTTGGCAATTTAAGTGGTGAATAGTTATAAATCTAATAAACGAATAATAAAATAGTAAATAAAATAGAGACTGTAGAGATAAACGAGAGTTGCTTATGTGAGAAAATAGGTAGCTCTTCGGGCCATTCAGTTTCACTAATTAATCTCCCTTCCATGTGTCAATGTCCGACTCTGCCTTGTGGAATATGGACGCATCACTAAACCATGCAAATCTACTCTATAGACATAAGCAGATAAGCGTGTAACACATGTGAATTACCTCGGAGCAAGAGATATAACTACATCCCCTTTCTAGGTACTATCAGTATCAATTATTTTCTGTGCACTAAGTACTCTAACCAATTATGATCTCCCTTTATAGATACTATATAATTGTCCTCTTCATCCTACTTATTAACCCGAATTCAATTCAATTAATAAGTATTCATATAAGATAGTTCTAAAGAAGTTTTGGAGTCTCCTCACTTAGAATCATAACATGTAATCCTGCTCAGCAGTGAATGCACTCAATCAATAACCAAGATATGTATTCAGACTCTACATAATAGTTAATGATGCACAAAACGACTCTGAGTATGAATTAATAAAGCATAGTCTTATATAAAATAAATCCACAAGTAGTGTTGTACGGAGTATACACATAAAAGTTCAATTAACTAGATAAAAACCTTCATAACCTTAGAACTACCAAAATAGTTCTAGCCCACGACGCTTCGAAGAACGTTCATGTGTTTGGATAGATCTTACCCATAGTCTTAAAAATTACAAGAAAGATTAAGTTGCGAAGTAAACCCTAGATGTGGGCGCCGTCGCTTCTCGCTCCGTCTTGAATCTTCACTTGGTTCTCACTTGATTCACTGCACGAATCTCTCTCTATAGCTCCTGCGATGGAGTTAGGGTTTGGATGTGGTGTAGGATAGATGTGGAATCTAATTCTCTTTTTGATGTGATCAGCACCCCTTTTTATACTTGTAACTTCCTCTCATGGACCTTTACTGGGATTTCTCGTAGAAAACATGCACATGCACGCACTGTAGGTAGAAATCCCGACGTTTCAATGCTGATGTATCTCCGTTTGACCAGACTTGGCTTGGTCGAATGGGACCTTCATGATCGAACGGCATGTTTGTTTGCTAAAACTCGTCTTCACGTTCGCTATTTGACTTGATCTTTGTGATTCGACCAGGCTTCATTGGTTGAACGGAACCTCCTTGGTCGAACGATCACTCTGTAAGTTGAAACGCTCCTGTTCGACTTCACTCCTTAGTTCGACCATCCTGAGCGTGGTCGAATAGCCTTCCTTAGGTCGAACTGCACCTCGAAAAATGTGTTTTCTAATTCCAAGCACTTCTAACCTATTTTACTGTACAAATATGCTCAAATAGCCTCAGTAGCATCTAATTCGTGGATTTTCCATAAACATCCCAATTCGTCTTGATAATAGACCAAATCATACTCAATTTCCACACAAATCTGAACTTAAAATATGTGAATTATCACTCTCATCAGCCATCTATAAAATTAATTTTTTTTATAAAATATTAATTAAAAGATTAAGATTATTAATAATTATAGGTGAGGCTAAGTATAAAAAAATTAAGAACTTACTTAAAATAAAGCATTAATTACAAGATTAAAGTGAGTGCGCCACATACATAAATTTTTCGAAGTACGAACGTGGCGAGTGGCGGCGCCACATACACAAATCCAAAAATTTATTTTTAGCAAGCACTTGTTGTGATTACCCAAAATTTTACATTTTGTTATTTCAGTATTTATATGTTAATAAATTATAAATTATGAATGTTTTCATTTTTGTTAATTGTTATCATAAATCATTTTTATATTATCCATTTAAATTTTAAATTCTGATTTTATATTATCCCTCATTTTTAGCCTTTTTCAAACGTCCTCCACGATTTTCTCTAACGATGATCCCTATAATTATATTTATATATATATATATATATATATATATATATATATATTCTAATTTCTTTTATTAATCACTTCGGCATTCAAACTAAATATTTCATATTTATCACCGTTTCACTTCATCAGTTTCAAAGTCCTTCTGCATAATTTTGCATAAGGTGGGGAATCTTAACTTATCTATTGATTATAAATGTCGTGTGTCTGTTGATGAGTCATTGCATAGTCCCACAGTTATTTGTACTTTGTCGAGTACTGTCACTTATCTCATTTGTACTTTGTCGAGTACTATTATTTATCTCATTTATACTTTGCTGAGTACTGTCACTTATATGTTTATGGATACTGTCATTTATCTCATGGCAAGAATTCATATTTATATGTGTTGATTTGTTGATGTTGATGCATTGATATTTATTTTAGACATATTTGTTCCCCACTGAGCCTGTGGTTTTGCCCACTCCTTTCTTTCAGTTTATTCTTTTCAGATTAGAGAAGCTAATAGGTTTGGCCAGTGGATTCAGAGTGCTCATCCTTATTTGTCATGAAATCTTATTTAAACGTATTTTAGATATTATGCCTACTTTATTCTTAGACTCTTATGCTTATTTTGCTATTCACGTTGTTACGTTATATATTAAATTTACTTTTATTAAAACAGTATAATGTTTGCGTGATATTATTAAAATATTTTCATCTTTATTTCTTATGTAACTATTATTTACTAGTATGAAACTTGCGTACTACGCGGGATCATTTAATTGTTATTCTTATTTTTTTATAATTAAATAATCTGTATCATATAATGATGCAACAATAATTAGGGAGACTTTTTGTTGATTTTTTATATATTTTCTTTTATCCACATAAAGAATTTGCAACAAATTAAAACATTTGATTTTTGATGATGTGACATATAAATAAATCATGTAAACAGTTAATATATACTTTCTCCGTCTCGCGTTAACGTTTACGTTTTCTATTTTGGGTTGTTCCAAGTTAAGGTTTACGTTTCTTTTTTTGTCAAGTTGGGCCCACACAAAACAATTAATTATTCCATGTAGGACCCACACACAACACTAATACAACTACCCACTTTATATTAAATATTATTTCTCTCACCTCAGTACACATTAAAATATTATATCTCTTAATCTCCGAGTAGATCTTAAAGAATACATGAATTTATTCTTAAGAGGTAATACTTGAATTGATTTTTTCTCTTGAAGAATCGATTTTTAAGATATAAATAGATTTAAGAAAATTTGAATCGATCATCTTCCTCTTGAATAATCGATTCTTAAGAGGTAAATCGATTCAATAATACTTGAATCAGTTCTTTTCCTCTTGAAGAATACTTAAATCAATTTTTTAGAGGTAGATCGAATCTCTACTTGATTTTGCTCTATCGAAATAAATTTTTATACTTTCATAAATTAATTCTCTAGAGGAACATGAAGAAAGCTCATATTTCTCTTGGAAAATCGAATGTGTGTTAATTTAGAATAAATAACCAAAAAATTTTATTTATAGGTGGAGATGAGAGAGAATATATATGAAATATTCTTTTTTTCCTTTATATATATGATTTAATTTTATATTAATTTTTTTTATTTATTGCATTAAAAGATTTAGTAATTAATCAATGATATACAAATAAATAAAATATTAAAAATTAAATTATTATTAAAAATAAGAAACACATTATTTAAAATAGAAAATATTAAATAAGAAAATTAATGAAAAGTAAATAAGAAAAATATTAAAAAAATTATTAAAAAACCAAAAAAATTACATGTCACTTTAGAGCGCTCTGGAGACGATACGTCAGCAAGAAAAGTTTCTACTGTAATATACTTAAGATATATATATATATATATATATATATATATATATATATATATATATATATATATATATTTATTTATTTATTTATTTATTTTATTATTATGAAAAATAATGTCAAACATTTTATAATTAACTAAAATAAAATTATTAAAATATTTTAAATAGTTGCTATATATTTTTAAAAAATTACATAATATTATAAATAATATTTAATTGGAGTATAACTTTTTACTCACGATTATGGTTTAGTATTTCTTAATTAACTATAAAATAACAATTCTACTTTCATTAATTGTTATTTTTAAGAAACTAATCTAAATATATATATATATATATATATATATATATATATATATATATATATATATATATATATATATATATATATATATATAATGTAAATAATATTAATTTATATATAATATTATTTTAAATATTCATAAATTTGTAATGAATTTAGGGAGGATTACTACTAGGTACAAAAAAAACCCTTAATTACTATGAGATACAAACATATAAAAATATTACTATTAACTACAAAAATATATAGTGATATTCCAATATTACCCCTACAATGTGCTGCACATAAATGTTGTGTGCAGCAAAAATTCGTGTGCACCAAAGTGTGTGCAGTAACAAAAGTGTGTGCAGTAAAAAAAAGTGTGTGCAGCAAAAAAATATGGTGGTCCGGCGGTGGTCCGGCAGAGCTCCGGTGGCGGCGACAGCGATCCGGCAGTGCTCCGGCGATCGACCGGCGGAGCTCCTACGATGTGTGTACCTATTAGTAATTTTTCCTATTATTATTATTATTATTATTATTATTATTTATTTAAATATTAATTATAAGTTATTAATAGGAAAGATTAAATAAAACATTAGTTAAAATTTTGAATTACTTTAAATAAAATATTAGTAGCAAGATTTTCATGAAAAAATCACGTATACAAATTATTTGTAGGAATAAACGTAGTGACGCTACGAAAATTTTCAAGAACGAATGTGATGATGCCACATATATATAAAAAAATTAAAATATTTTTTAAATATATAAGAAATAATTAGTAATAAATTAGAAAATTTTAATTAAAATAACCTAAACACTGTTATTAGATTAAATTAATTTATCATGAAAATTTTATTTAAAATAAAATATAATTGTATTATTATAAAATATTAATTATTTTAAATATTACATTACTTATAATAAAATATTAATTGCATTATTAAGATTCCTAATAGGTGGAATTAAATAAAATTATATTTAAAATATTAAATTACTTAAAATAAAATATTAATTGCAGGATTAACGTGAGAGCATCACATACACAAAAATTTTTCAAGAAAGAACATGGCGACGCCACATACACAAATTTTATATTACTTAAAATAAATATTAATTGCATTATTAAGATTATTAATAGGACGAATTAAATAAAATTATATTTAAAATATTAAATTACATAAAATAAAAAATTAATTGCAGGATTAACGTAGGAGTGTCACATACACAATTTTTTTTCAAGAATGAACGTGGCGACACCACATACACAAATTATTTTATACAACAACGTGGCGTCGACACATACACAATTCAAAGATTTTATTTTTGGCAAGTACTTGTAAATTAATAGTATTAATAATGATAATATATATCTTAATATAATTATACAAATCTCAATATTTAAATTAATTAGAATAATTAATAATTGTTGAAAAATATTGATAAGAAATTTTAAATAAATTACAATAATCATTATATGCATATAATACAGAAAACAATTTTAAAAATTGATGAAAAATGATGTTAATTAATAAAATATAAAACAATATTACGTTGATATAGAATGATACACAAGATTTACTCAAATTATATATTAGAAAAATACAACATTCATAAATATTTAAATATTTTTACAGGATTAATTAAAATAATATACAATAAAAACGACACATATATATCATATCCTAGTAAGTTTGAAGTGATGGAAGCAAGAATAAAAGCATAGGAAGAGAGATATCGAAGATTTTGGAGGGAGAGTTTAATTTGGAGGCAAAGATGAAAAATACATTCAAGCAATGTACAAGCTGCTATCCAACCCACTTTAACTTTGATAACACAAGTCTCTTATAATATATTATATATTTAAAATTTATAAAAATTAATAAAGATACGTTTGTATAAATATAATATATATGTAATGTAACTTCATGATTTTAACTTAAGATAATTAATTAGAGTTCAACGCGCGGAGTGTATAGCCAAACGTGATCCTTTATAATAATTTTTTTTTACAAGAAATAAACTTATATTAAGATTGCTGGAAGGCAGCCAACACTAATTGACAAATAAAGTTAGGAGGGTTATCCCAACTAAACTCAGAGATACATTGTGCTTTGCATAACAAGCAATAGAGTGTGCAACAATATTTTTCGAATGAGGCTGCCAAAAAATACCCTGTGGCAAGGATAACTGACGATGCATCACCAATGAGAGAAAAATTAGTGCAATCAATAAAAATAGCCAGAGTGATAGCCTCTCTAAGTCCCAAAAATTCAGCAATAACTGGACAAGTAATTGTTGGCGTTTGATCGTTTAGTTAATATGAAGCGTTAGGGTTCCATACGTTTCTAACAGTCAGCGGAAGTAAAACAATAAGAAACGTATTACCTTTCACCAAGGTATGTTGGTAAAGATGAATTCTCGTCGGTAGCCTGCATAGCCTCACTGTTTTGGTCATAACTCTCTCGTCCGATTAGAGTGATCTATGCACCAAAACGATCCAATATTCAGTGGCTTTCCAACGGTATATCGCATGTTCAGTTCTAAGTTCTGTACGATTTTAGAAAAATTATATAAATTGACAGACGTCAGCAGCAAACAACCTTCCGGTATTCTGCTGTATTCCCAAGTCCAATCTCGACATCGTGTGGGCGACGATCTTCGAGATAATCTCAATCTACTATTTTCTCATCCTTCTCACAGTGTTAGGCATGATTAATCAGTTGATTAGGGTTTCCGAACAGTTGAGATAACTTATATATGGGCTACAGCAGGGACCAGGAGGAGAAATTAGAGTTGAGCCTCCATTGGGCTTAAGTGCTTAGCCCAAAGCTTATACTTAAGTCCAATAATAATAATATATACCACTAAAATATTATTACTGCACTACCGTTCTAATCCCATAATTACGTTATGGGCTCCTTCTTATTATGAGCCTGTTAGTCGCCTCATATTTAAAATATACAATGTCCATTAATTAATTAAGTTACTGACAACTCTATTAATTAATATCTCATTCGAGAGTAGTACCACTCAACCTCATTATCATGCCCAAATAAATCCACCTGCAGGGTTTACATGATAATCCTTATGAGCTCCTCAAGGGGACATCATCAACCTATTTCGGATACGGATTCCTTCTTCAATCAACAGCACACTATAGAGACAACACTATTTCTCAACTAACTGAATTTGTTGATTTAATTATATGTAAATATCACCCATTGATGAATCAAAGAATACATGCTGCCTTACATGTTGAGGTTATTGTATAGGGATTAAGAGCACGAACATCCATAATAACTGATATCAAGCTCTCCTATATAATCAGTATAAGTCAAACGTTCTCAAGCGGTCCCACTCAATACATACAAGTGCACTAATGTGATTCTATAGTCAAGACAAACTAATACCAAATCACACTACAACCCCGATAGAGAGTCCCTGTCTATCTCAGTTGTGAGCATCTGTTTATACTTTATATGGAAACTGATAATATGATCTTCCGAGTGTTGTCGCATAACATATTATCTACAGTATAAAGTAAGTGAACTATTGCATCGTACATATAAATAAATTATAAGACACAATCATTTGATCATATGATTCTCATTTCAAATAAATTGTTACAACATTGTTTATACAAAAAGCTAGACTTTTAGTATACAATCCAACAATCTCCCACTTATACTAAAAGACTATGCTATCATGTCTTTTGTCATACATCTGATTCCCACTCCCTCTACACGATCATTAAAAGCTCTCACCTTAAGGTCCTTGTAAATGAATTTACTAGGTCATGAATCGAAGCAATCTTGGCGACAACAACCTTCCCCTCATCATACGATTTTTAGTAACAGGTGGTACTCGCGCTCCATGTGTTTAATTGTCTTATGTGCTCATGATTCCTTCAAGTTTGCAACTGCATCATTATTATCACAATAAATTGTGATAACCTTGGGCAAACTTTCAAACACTTTGAAGTCCATCATGAAGTTTCTAGAGTCATACAGATACTTTGGTTGCCTCAGAGACTCCAATTTATCATCTTTCCATGGTGAAGTCCAAAATATATTTCTATATGACACTCCTCCACATTATGACTCTACTTCCTAAAATTAAACACATAACCTTTGAGGTGGATTTACTGTCGTCCCTATCTGATTTAAAAAATCTGAATCTATTCAACCCATAAGAAGCAATGAATCTGTTCGATAAGTCCACATATAATTTCTGGTCCTTTTTAGGTACATAAGTATATGTTTTACCACAGTTCATTATTCTTGTTTCGGGTTATCTTGATACTCACTGACCATACCTTTGGCAAAACAGATATGTGATCTCGTGCATAACATTCCTTAGATTAAGCTTTCTTAATCGCCAAAGCATAAGGAATCATTTTCATCTCCTTTATCTTCTCTTGTATCAAGACACATTTCCTTAGATAAAGTCACATGGTAAAACAAGTAAGGATCGTAACATTTCATAAAGCTTGAGACAAGCATAACATCCTTTCTTGTGATCTGTATTATCGTGATCAAAAGGATATATTTTACTTTTCTTAAGTCCTTCATTTCATACTGCTTTATCAACCATACTCATATGCCTGAAAATACTCTTTCATTATCTACAAGGAGCAATATATCATCTACGTATAGTACAAGAAATATCACCATATTTCTGTCACTCTTTTCAATACACAAGACAAATCTGCGCATTGAATTAATCCATATATCTGAATTTCCTCATCAAAATGGATGTTTCATGATCTTGAAGCTTGCTTTAGTCCATCAATGGACAATTTTAAGCTTACACACAAAATGCTCTTAACCCTTTACAATGAATTTTTCTGGTTGTTTCACATTGATATTTATTTCAAGACTTCCAATCAGGAAAGTTGTCTTGACATCTATTTATTATTCCTCATATTTCATATGAGTAGCAAAAGATAAAAGAGTCCGGATCGACATAGACATAGCTACCGGTGAATAGGTTTTCTCATATTCGAACCCTTTCTTTCTGAGTATACCTTTTCGCAACAAGCGTTGCTTCCAAGGTTTTCACCTTACCATATGATCCTCTTTTATTTCGCATGACCACTTTCAATGGCTTTTATACCATTTAGTGGTACTATAGGCTCCCAGATTTGATTTAGAATCCATAGATCCTATTTCAACATTCATTGCAACTTACTAAGATTCTGCATTTGGATCTTGTAGTGCAACATCGTATTCGTGGGTCAATTCCATGTTTACTAGGGACCAAGTCTCACGACTCTCCCTAAACATAAATGTATTCGATTGTAGAACAACCCTCCCACTACGATAAAGCACTACACAAAATTGTGTATCAGATATGACACGCGATGCAGTTTACTTGTGGTAAACTTATACATAAGTTTGTGATTTATTATATAGTCCTCTTCCAAAAATCTAGTGTTTGTGTTAACAATCACCCTTCGATCTTTTGGACTAAATAAATCAACCCTCATTTTTCTAGGATATCCAACAAACAGACAAACATTCATATGAATTAATGTTTCTAGGGCATATCCATAAAATGAATTTAATAATTCCAAATAATTCATCATCTATCTAATCATTTCCATAAGAGTATTTCTCTTATTAGGATTAGAAGATGCGTTATTAATTACTACTTGTTGCATCCGTGGAATAAAAAAGATTTAAGAGTGTACAAATTGTCACCAACATACCATAATAGATTATAGCTCCATTCTTCATTACTATGACCATGTCATTTAAATGAAATGGGGTATCCATCCGTAAATGCATAGAAAACAAAATGAAATTCTTTCTATGAAAATGTACGTAAAGATAATTTCTCAAAATCAAACGTTTATTCATATCATAAGAAAATTAAACAACTCCCACTGTAACAACCACTACTTTCGTAGTATTACCCATGTACATAACAATCTCATCATCACTTAATTGCAGACATGTAGTGATTCCGGTATTTACACATGACGTGTCAGTAGATGTCATCCCTAATCATGCTTTAACAACTAGTGAATGAGATACTAACCTTGTTCACATCTTGATGAAATTTGATTTCCGTTGCCACATATTTTGTTAGAGATTCCCCACCATATACAACCTCTGTATTTCTCGAAAAACTTGCTCAAAACATCCAGGCAATTTATGAAGAATAAAATTGACCTAGGTTTCCCCTTCAATTTCTACTCCATGTATTTCCAATTCATTCATCAAGTCAACCATGACCTCTTGCCTTTTAACCTCGCTCAAGTATCCGAAGAGTTGCATGAGACCATCATATTTCTATGAACCTCTCACCTCTCCACTAGAGACTTTAATTAATAGGCATCATAGAACATCTTTAGGGAGAACACATATTTATATTTTCTTAAACAATAAGAATTAAAACTAAGATTCTTTTCTAATCATCTAATTTTGGACCAGTAATATGTTTCTTTTAGTAAACAATAAGTGAGATAAAATCATTTGAAAATTCAGAGAAACATAATACACCGATCAAATCTTTGAATTTATCCATTTATATTGATTCCCTCAAAATAATATAAAAATAAAATTCACCGATATTTCAAGCACCGTGAGTCTGCATGTCACGATAGTGTGGACGTATACAAATCCAAATATTTACAAGAGAAGGTTTTACCCATTAATTTCATTTGTCAACCTAACCTCATGACAAAATAATTAATAGTCGGTTCCTTTTTAGCCATGCAAATAACAGCAGTGACTCCGATGGGGAGGATACTTATTATTTACACCTAAGTGTATACCATTATTTGATACCAAGTCCACGACTCAAGCTTGTGTGCCTTACAGATGGAGAAGTGCACACGTGCTCGGATAACTTTCTACAATCATCAATTATAAGTTTGTACAGTGATCCGCAAATAAACTCATCCGATGGGGAGGAAGGTCTATGCCAACATACAAGTTCTTGTGCATCACATTACAAATAATTATTTAATGAAGTCTGTACCATTGATCCGTGAATAAAATCATCTGATGGGGAGGAAAGTCTATGCCAACACGCAAGTTTACTCACATCACTTACAAACAATAATGGAGGCCACGGGAATTATTTACTAATCCCCTCTCCTACTTAATTATTTAACATCGAGGGTTTTTACATGCATATAATATTCAAGAATAAAATAGCAATCCTAGCATGCTCCTATTTTACCAATTACGGCAGTAAATCACAGAGAATCATGCAAACATATATAACAATAATTAGATAATTAAATCAAATTATGAACAGTTATATATCAGGGAATTCGATTGTTCGCCACCAAGCACGAATATCGGCAAAGACCTCCAGATTATCAAAATTTTTAAAATATCCAAATTATCAAATTTTCGAAGCCATCGATAATGATCATCGATATTATCCAAATTATTAAAATCATCAATATCGACTAGATTATTAGATTTTCAAAATTTTCCAAATTATAAAATTTTCGAAACTATCGATATCGACAGTGATATCGTCCAAATTATTAAAATCATCGATATCGACATGCAACCATATATAACAATAATTGACAATTAAATCAATTATGTCAGTTATATATTAGGAATTAATTCGACGTCCATATATAACAATAATAAACAATCTATTATGGCAGTTATATATTAGGAATTAATTTCCCAAAAATGGGATGTCTTGTCTAACACTCCAGCGATGCATTATATAATATACCAAATAAAATATGCAACCTAGCATGCTTCTATTTAATGCAGTAAATCAAATAGAACATGCATATACATATATAATAATAAACAATAATTAAATTAATTTATACAGTTATATATCACGAACTAAAATGCAAAAAATGTGTTCGGTTGCCCGATGGAATGCATCTCCACGAGTCCTCCAACTTGCGCTGTTCCATGAGGTCAGTCACATGATAGCATCTGCGCACTGCGCCCACCATGCGCCATGTCTTCCACGCACTGCGCCCGCTGTGTGTCATGCATTCCGCGCGCTGTGCCCGCCGCGCGCCATGCCTTCTGCTGCCATGCATTCCGCGCGCTGCACTCGCCGCGCACCAAGCATTCTGCGCGCTGCGCCCGCCGCGCGCCAACCCTTCCTTCACATGGCAGGTAACGTGTGTTGTCTTTCTGCAAACGAGCGTATCACTGCGCGCACCCGTGCTCGCATGTCTGCCCTCCATGTGCCCACCTGTTATCGTGCAACCAGTCATGCCCGGCGGATATCATGCGCCAACTGCTCGGTAGCTGCACGATCCGTGTGTGCCAAAAGCAATCCACCCACTAGCAACCGCGTACTATATCTCAACACCGAGCGCCCATCTACCCGAAATCGTGCATGCCATACTATAATCACCCGATGCTCCCTCGCTCATCTCCGTGTGTCTGGCGTCCGCCAGCAGTTTGCCATCGTGTGACCAGTACACCTCAATCACACAACATATCGTACGACTCCACACTCGGCAAAAGCTCCTCCAAGCGTTATAATTCACGAATGAGTTTTGTGAATTCCATCACCATTGACGAACAGATACAGGGTTTACATGGATAAAGCAATTATATCAAATCCTTATTCTCATGCGATTCTAATTCATAATTAAATCACATAATCACATAAACTCTAGCCTAACGTGTCACGCTTCACCATGAAAGCGAAGCTCTGATACCAATTATGGGTGTTCGATCATTTGGTTAATGTGAACTGTTAGGGTTCTATACGTTTCTAACAGTCAGTGGAAGTATGAAAACAAGAAATGTATTACCTTTCACTAGGGTATGTTGGAGAAGATGAATTCTTGCCGGTAGCCTGTGCAGCCTCACTGTTTTGGTCATAACTGTCTCGTCTGATCTTCGATTGGAGTGATCTATGTGCTAAAATGATCCACTCTTTAGTGGCTTTCCAAGGTATATCACAAGTTTAGTTTTGAGTTCTATATGATTTTAGAAAAATCATACAAGTTGATAGACAGCAGCAGCAAACAACCTTCTGGTATTCTGCTGTATTCCCAAGTCCAATCTCGATGTCGTGTGAGCGATGATTTTTGAGATCTTCTCAATCTGCTGTTCCCTCACCCTTTTCGCAGTGTTACACGTGATTAATTAGTTGATTAAGGTTTCTGAATAGGTGAGCTGACTTATATATGGGCTACAGCAGGAACCAGGAGGAGAAATTAGAGTTGGGCCTCCATTGGGCTTAAGTATCCAAGCTTAGCCCAAAGCTTATACTTAAATCCAATAATAATAATATATACCACTAAAACATTATTACTGCACTACCGTTCTAATCCCATAATTATGTTATGGGCTCCTTCTTATTATAAGTCCGTTAGTCTCCCCATGTTTAAGATATACAATGCCCATTAATTAATTAAGTTACTGACAACTCCATTAATTAATATCTCATCCGAGAGTAGTACCACTCAGCCTCATTATCATACCAAAATAAATCCACCTTCAGTTTTTATATGATAGTCCTTATGAGCTCTTCAAGGGGACATCATCAATCTATTTTGGATATGGATTCCTTCTACAATCAATAGCATACCATAGAGACAACACTATTTACCAACTCACCGAGTTTGTTGATTTAATTACATGTAAATCTCACTCATTGATGAATCAAAGAAATACATACTGCCTTATGTGTCAAGATTATTGTATAGGGATTAAGAGCATGAACATCCTTAATAACTGAGATCAAATTCTCCTACATAATCAGTATAAGTCGAACATTCTCAAACGGTCCAACTCAATACACACAAGTTCACTAATGTGATTCTATAGTCAAGGCAAACTACTACCAAATCACACTACAACCATCCTAATAGAGAGTCCCCGACTATCTCGGTTGTGAGCATTTGGTTATACTTTATAAGTAAACCGATAATATGATCTTCCACGTGTTGTCGCATAACATATTATCTACAGTATAAAGTAAGTGGACTATTGCATCGTACATATAAATAAATTATAAGACGCAATCATTTGATCATATGATTCTTATTTCAAATAAATTATTATAACATTGTTCATACAAAAAGCTAGACTTTTAATATACAATCCAACGGTAATATCTTGAAAGACTTTTGGCGAAAGCACGAACAAAATCTCCATTTTCTCCCACACTAATCCATTATAATAATTAGTATCATGGAATAACTTTTATTCAATGATAGTTGAAAATATATTGATAAGAAATTTAAAATAATTTACAATAATCATATATGCATATATATACTAATATAAAGAAATTTTAAAAAAAATAATGAAAATGATATTAATTAATAAAATATTAAAACAATATTATGTTGATATAGAATGATACACAAGATTTACTCATATTATATATTAAAAAAAGAGTTAGTCTCTTGTGTCCCAGGTGCACAAAATATGTAAGGGTGCACCATTTTTTTCCAAAGGGTATACATTTTAATTCATAAGGGTACAATATTTTATTCTAAAGGGTTATACACTTTTCATTAATATTTTCTATATTTTTTTAAAAAATATAGGTACACGTCTTTATACTAAAGGTTATACAATTTAATACTAAAGGGTATGGGTACACGGTGTGCCCTTGGGGACACACAAGTTTTTGCCTTAAAAAAATATAATATTCATAAATATTTAAATATTTTTACGAATTAATAAAAATAATATACAATAAAAATATTTTTAGTTTAACATATTTTAATAAGGGAAACGAAACAAAAGATTTTTTTAAGCTTAAGCCACACATTTCTATTTTAATTCATCACAAGAATACATGAACATGAACACTCTAAATATTAAACGTTACATAATATCAATAATCTTATAGTACTATAATATTATAAAAATATCACCTTCTATTTACACATAATCTAAGTCAAAGTAAGCTATATCATACACTTTATTTTTTACATCATTCAATAAAAAGTTACTTTTCTTAAATTGCGTACCACCTAATATGTAGATAGGGTTGTAAATGAATCAAATAATTCGAATTTGATTCGGTATTCGAATTTGAATATCAGTATTCGAATTTGAATAATTATTTTAGTTCGAATAATATTTGAATCGAATATGATTTGTAAGATTTTGAATCGAATATGATTTGTAAGAATTCGATTCGAATATTCGCGAATATATTCGAATAATAATATATAATATACATTAATTATATTTAATATATATATATATATATATATTCAAATTCAAAATATTCAAATACATACTCCCTTTGTCCCACGTTAAGATTTATGTTTTTCATTTTGTTTTGCCCCGAGTTAAGGATTACATTTCCTTTTTTATCATGTTGGGCCCACACAAAATAATTAATTATTTCATATATGGCTCACATACAACACTAATACAATTATGCACTTTACATTAAATATTATTTCACTTATCTCACTACACATTAAAATATTATATCTCTTAATCTATGTGTAAAAAACAAACGTAAACGTAAACATTAACGTGCGAGGGAGGGTGTAATACCCTATAAATTCTATTGTGATTATATGAATAGGTATTTATTATATTAAATTTTAAAATTTAGATAAGAGATATGGATATATTATTATTTATTTATATTGTTATTATATTTTGGAAAGTAGTCAAACACGTTTTCTTTTATCCATCTAATCTAAATTACTTTCTACACGATCTCGAAGGCAGTTGCACTGCATCTCATCATTTCTGCAGTTTTCCAAAGTTCCTCCATTTCAGTTTTATCCAATAGTTCTCATTCCACATTCTCATAATTTCATATTGCAGTTTATTCATTGCAGTTTTCAAATATATTCCATATTGTAATTCTTAGTTTATTTCTCACTTTTCCAAAGAAAAATATATAGTTCTGCATATTCTTAAACTTTTCTTCTCCAATATTCTTTCTCTTCCACACAATATACATAAAATTCTATTGGATATTATTTTTCGCTTACTCATCCAATATGATATAAATTGATTCTTTTCATGGGTTATGTGGGTAAGACATCTTTTGCAGTTTTTCTCACTTGTCAGATCACATATATTTAGTGATATTATATTTATTGAATAATATTTGTGATTTAGGCTTTCTGTGAGTGAAGACGGAGATTTATTTTAAACTCTACTTTTGTTGGATCGAAGGTGGGGTTTACATTGTTACATTTAATTTTATGTGATGAATTTGATGTTTTGCGATGTGTATGACATGAAATGATATGAAAATTTACTATAATTTGTGATATGTAATAAATATTACAGTGCATTAAAAATGTTTTCACAAGGACGATAGTCCTATATGGGGTAAACCTCACCGTGCATAGACTCTAGTGGCCAATGGCATGATATAAGTTAAAAGTTATATGAATGTCAAATATTCAAAATATTGTACTATTGTGTGAATATTCAAGTGAATTACATGATATTTAATTGTGATATATGTTTCTTCACTGATCGGTTAGTGCTCACCCCTTTCACATGTGATTACAGGTTGACTGGAGAAGCGTGGTGATGGTGTGGTGGCACTATTTTGAAATGTTATTAATATAGGAAAAACTAAGTATTTTAAGATGTCTAAATTATGTGTTTGTGAGAACGGATGTCATGAATTTTTGAAGCATATTATCGTATCGTATATGCGTACATTTTAGAAAATCTTATGTATTTGAACGTATTTATTATGACATGACATTTATTAACATGATATGTATAGGATATTATATATTCTTTACTGATGTTCAATATTTGTATGATCTTATTTGATACGTAATAGAAAAACTTGAGAATTCTTATTTATTAGTGTGTACGACAAATGATACGACAAACAATAAGTGAAGGGATTAAATATTTATTGAAGATTTTGAAGAGGAGGAACTCGACTGATGTGGCCAAACGTGGAGGATTCCTAAAGAAAATAAATAATGGATGTCTTCATTTAGTTTTTTATTTTAAATTATTTACATATATTAAGAATACAATATTATCTGTTATTATTAATGGAGAAACCATTTATTTCTACGTTTAAAATAAGATATATATATATATATAATTAATTTTGTATTATTATTTTAATAATAGATGGAAAGACGTGAAAACACAAACCAAGCACCCGTAGATTTTAATGAACGTACGCGGAACTGGTGACCTTAATCTGTGCATAACAACCGGATTAATAAGTTTCACAAAATCGTATCACTTAGGATGCTCAAGTGGTGGAACAATTCCACAAATACTGACCTTCGGTTTTAACGGTCGAGAGGGACCCCGCTTATGTTGAGGAGTGGATCGAAGCACTCGAAAGTATATTCAATCTCATAAGGTACACCGATGGTCAAAAGGTGATATGTGTTATATTTCAGTGAAGGAAGATGCAAGAATTTGGTGGAACGGATACTGGCGGATGAGAACTACTGAGGAGCATGCCAATCTAACATGGAAAGTATTCAAGGAAGCAGTGATGGAAAAATACTTGTAACGCCCTAAATTCTTTTTAAATAGGATATTCTCATGCATTTTCAAATAAATAGATGGTTAAATAAATGATAAAATAGATATAGTTGCCCTAGAACATGGGTGTCACTGAATGTAGCATATTAGCGGAAGTCGTAATGAAATGTTCCAGGACAAGAGTTACCATATCCAGAAAATTATTTTACAAAACATGTAAATATTGCGAAGATGTAAAATCCACTTAAGTTACGCTTCTTCACCTT
Organism: Pogostemon cablin; assembly: GCA_023678885.1. Classification (NCBI taxonomy): domain Eukaryota; kingdom Viridiplantae; phylum Streptophyta; class Magnoliopsida; order Lamiales; family Lamiaceae; genus Pogostemon; species Pogostemon cablin. Next base: position 21,569,873 of record CM042989.1, on the reverse strand, counting down.
CTAGAGAATCTTAAATTCAAAATAAAAGGGTGAGTGTCTAAAGTACAATCAGTAGAAGAATATCAATGATTGCATTTGCTAATATATATAAGTAAGAAAAATATATAATAATGTAACATGGCAGTCGATAAAATATGTGTTAGTGATGGCTCAAAGTCCGCCAATATGTCAATTAGCCCCGGCTCCGGTTGCGTCGGCAATATATCAATTAGTATCGAACTGTAAATGTGGAAATATTTTTCAATGATATATACATGTTCATTACGTACACAAATTGCTAAACATGAAATGTAATAATACTTGGTGAAGAGTAGAAGTTACCCCTATCTTTTAGTGAAGAAAAATTATTTCTGATAATTGATATTTTGGATTCCTGAAAGAATATGCTAAAAAATTAAATATTTAACAAAACTAAATTTATGATTTTCTTAAAATGATAGTTTATTAACTTAAATTATTATTATTATTTATTTAAATTTAAATTAAATAAGAATTGAATGTCAACCTAGAAATCAATTATGAACAAAAATAAGAGTCAGATGCATGAGGATTTTGGAAAATATAGCTTTATAAGGTTTACCTAATAAATGAACAAAATTTTCATTTAAAATAAACTGTAACTATGTGTATGTACGTGCATGTTGTGATCAAAATATAATAACTTTATTATATTTGTACTTTTGTCCTTATTATTTATCACATTCTCATTTTATCATCCATAAACTTTAGACTTATTGCAAATTGTCCCAACTAGGCTTATATAACTCCTATTGAAAATTCAAAAATATCGTAGGGTTCCTAATGAGACGAGGGTTACAACTATACTAATTATGTATCAAAATATTGTAGAAAAATGGGACACACTTATAACACTTTGTAAGCTTATACCTGCTTCATTTTATGTCCAAACTCAAAACTAATTATATGATTGTGATCCTCATGTGGAGTACTTCAAAATGGTATATAATGCAAGGTACTATGTTCACCGAGATAAAAGTTGATATAAAAAATCAAAACTTTAATGGAGAATATCTAACAATTAAGACACCGAAACAACCAACGATTTTAATATTTAGCATCTACGCTACGAGACGAGCATTTTAAGATATAACACTATAAGGTTTTATCTCTATTGACAGAATGTCGGAACAAATGGGTTTATTAATAACTATTTTATTTTACGTCCAAATCTAAAATAAATTATACTATGTTGATCAATGCAATGAGAGCTTCAAAATGGTATATAATGAATGACCTAACTCTTACCGAAACAAAAGAGGCCATTAATGCATAACTTAATTCGGAATGATATATCTAAATAATGGGGGTATCGATTCTATAAACAGTTTTGATGTATGGAGTTTATGCGACGAGAGGATCATTTTGATATATAATGTGATAGGAATCGGTAACTATATGGCAAACTTACCTTCTATCTAGCAACCTCTCCTCCTTCTTCTTTATGGTGTCTGCTCCTTCCTTCTTCTTTAATGGTGCATAGTGTGTGTATAGTGTATGCGCAGGTTGTGTGTGGTTTCAAGGAATGGTGCAGGTAGTTCTTTTTATAGGTGAATTTTGTAGTAGGATTATAAGCTAATCACTACTGCCTATATGTATAGGTTCCTTACGTGCGACTGCATAAGTTCTCCTAACAAAGTGTGCTATCCCTGTCCTGCCAGTTTTAATTGAGGAGGTAATCTCCATGTTGTTCTCTTTTTGTCAATAAGTTACCGTGCGCCTCATCTATAAAATTATAATGTACGTTTAATATATTTATTATTACAATATGTATATATAAATGTATATATTATTATAATCATTTTTATTATTATTATATAAATACGTATTGTTATTACAGAGGCATAAATATATTTTATTATTATGAAAGTAAATATATAATGCTTAGTATTTAAAGTAATTTTTATCTAAATGTAAAATTTACGAGAATATAGATGAAAAAATATTGGGTGTTACAATACTACCCACCATCATATTGTGCTCACATAGAGTCGAAGTTTTTCAATATGAAGCAAGGAGACATGACAGTTGCGGAGTATGAGAGAAAGTTCAGCCAAATATGTCATTATGCCCCACACTTTGTTGACACTGAGGCAAAGAAGGCGCTGAAGTTTCAAAATGGTCTTTATCCTAGCATCCGTAATCTGATATTAGGACAAGGCATTGTGACTTTTTTAGAGGCATTTGAGAGGGCTAAAGATGTGGCTGCAAAGTTGGAGATGGATGTTAAACCACAACGTGTAGAAACTTTTAAAAAACAAAAGTGGGAGGATCCAAACCAAGATACTAATGAAGACTTCAACAAACAAAGTGGAACTACTAAACCAGGACCGAAAGACTATATTGAAAAACCAACTCATGCGAAGTGTGGAAAGAAACATTTCAGAGAATGTTTAATGGGTCAACACCGTTGTTTCAGATGCAAGGAATCGGGTCATACTGCTCTGGAGTGCCTAAGATCAAAAGTGATGGGTGACAAGAACAAACGAACTCGAGGTACGTAATAATATTTCGAGGACGAAATATATTTTTAAGGGGGTAGAATGTAATACCCCGTAAATTCTATTGTGATTATATGAATAGGTATTTATTATTTTAAATTTTAAATTTTAGATAAGAGATATGGTTATACTATTATTTATTTATTTAATTAATTATTGTTATTGTATTTCGAAAAGTAGTCAAACGCATTTTTTTTATCCTTCTAATCTAAATTACTTTCTACATGATCTCGGAGGAAGTTGAACCGCCTCCCATCATTTCTCTCCATGCGTCATGCTTTTTACAGTTTTCTCAAGTTTCGTAGGTTCTTTCTGCAATTTTCCCAAGTTCCTCCAATTCAGTTTTATCCAATAGTTCTCATTTCACATTCTCAGAATTTTATATTGCAGCTTATTCATTGCAGTTTTGCGATCTATTCCATATTGTAATTCTTAGTTTATTTCTCATTTTTCCAAAGAAAAACATATAGTTCTGCATATTCTTATTCTTTTTCTCTCCAATATTCTTTCCCTTCCACACAAAATACGTAAAATTCTATTGGATATTATTCTTTGCTTACTTATCCGATATGATATAAATTGATTCTTTTCATGGGTTATGTGGGTAAGACATTTTTGTAGTTTTTCTCCATTGTCAGATTACATATATTTAGTGATATTATATTGATTGAATAATATTTATGATTTAGGCTTTCTGTGAGTAAAAACGGAGATTTATTCTAAACTTTGCTTTTGTTGGATCAAAGGTGGGGTTTACATTGTTACATTTAAATTTTATGTGATGAATTTTTGATGTTCTGCGATGTGTATGACATGAAACGACATGAAAATTTACTATGTTCTGTGATATGTAATAAATGTTAAAGTGCATTAAATATGTTTTCGCGGGACGACGGTCCTATATGGGGTACACCTCACCGTGCATATACTCTAGTTGGCCATTGGCATGATATAAGTTAAAAGTTACATGAATATCAAATATTGAAAAGATTGTACTATTGTATGAATATTCAAGTGAATTACATGATATTTAATTATGATATATGTTTCTTCACTAAGCGTTGTAGTGCTCACCCCTTTCACATGTGATTACAGGTTGACTGGAGAAGCGTGGTAGTGGTATGGTGGCACTATTGTGAAATATTATTAATCTAGGAAAAACTAAGTATTTTAAAAATTTTAAATTATGTGTTTGTGATAACGGATGTCATGAATTTCTGAAGCATATTATCCTATCGTATATGCATACATTTTAGGAAATCTTATGTATTTAAATGTGTTTTCCTCAAATTTGCTGAGTTGTTGTTAACAGGAATATAGATATTGAAATATTAATATTTTATGAAATTAAGTATATTATGAAACTGTTAATTGTTGATTCTCCGCCCTTTAAGTTAAATGTTTATGAAAATGAAAATTTTGGGTTGTTACAGTTGGTATCAGAGCAGGTCGACGTTTCTGTAGATCTGCATAAAAAAAACTTTTACTTGATATTTTATAAAAATAATATTCTTTGAGAAAAAATTATATATATATATATATATATATATATATATATATATATATATATATATATATATATATATATATATATATATATATATATATATATATAGTCTGAATTATAAACTTGACAAATTTTGTTAAAAAAAATACTTGGTAAAATATAAATATTTTATTTATAAATTATGGGTATTTTATTGTTAAAAAATGGATAATTATTAATTATGATTTGATTTGGAAAGTATTTGTTACCCACCCACTAGCCACGGAACTCCAAAAAAGGAATAGTTTATTTGTTATGACATGACATTTATTAATATAATTTGTGCAGGATATTGTATATTCTTTCCTGATTTCAATATTTGTATGATCTCATTTGATACGTAATAGGAAAACTTAATAATTCTTATTTATTAGTGCGTACGACAAACGATATATGAAGGGATTAAATAATTGAAGATTTTGAAGAGGAGGAACTCAGCTGATGTGGCAAAGCGTGGAGGATTCCTAAAGAAAATAGATAATGGATATCTTCGATTAGTTTTTTATTTTAAATTATTTTCATGGATTTACATATATTAAGAATACAACATTATCTCCTATTATTAATGGAGAAACCATTCATTTCTACGTTTAAAAAAAGATATATGTACATATATGATAGGCGTTTTCTCAACACACAATTAATCCCCAAGTATGAAGGATATCAATTGTAGTTTCGAAGGTGACCAAGTTATATATCGAATTCACGGGACGGATAAATATCAATTTAATTACGTTCTAGTAGATTATGACTATTTTGAATTAAACAGTTGGTTTATAAATTAAGTAACAATTTGAATAGCTAATAAATAACAAGAGCAAGTAAATAATAGTTGTGATCAATTAAGATGATAGGTAGTTCGTCAGGCCATCCAGTTTTCTTTGTTAATTCGTACTTTCGTGTGTCGATGTCCGACTCTGCCTTGTGGTTTATGGACGCATCACTAGACCATGCGAATCTATTCTATAGACACAAATAGATAAGCTTTTGACACGTGTGAGTATCCTCAGAGCAAGACGTATACTCCACCTCCCTTTCTAGGTATTATCATAATCAATTATTTCCCATGCACTTAGTACTCTAACCCGATTTGATCTCCCTTTTTTGGTACTATAAAGTCATACTCTTTATCCTACTTGTCAACCCGAATTCAATTCAATTAACAAACATTCATATAAGACAGTTCTAATAAGACTTCGGAATCCCTTCACTTAGAATTATAACAATAAACCCTGCTTAACAGTGAACGCACTCAATCAATAACCATGTCATGCATTCAGACTCTATACAACGATTATTGATGCACAAAATAACTATGAGTATGGATTAAAAACGTGTAATCTTATATAAAATAAACCACAAGTAGTGTTGTACGGAGTATACACACGAAATACAAATTAACTCATGAAACCTTCATAACCCTAGAACTACCGAAGTGGCTCTAGCCCATGATTGATCTAAGAACTCTTCACTAGGATCACAAAGGACTTGTTTTTGGGTTGTAATGTTGGTTCTTTGGAAAAAGGCAGGAAAATTTGGACTTAGTGACTTAAGACACTAGTAGAAAGTTACCTTGGAAGTTCTCGATTTCTTCTTCTTACAGCAAGTTCTCCTCCAATGTCGTCTCTTGAACTTGTAAAATTCCTGAATTTCCTTCTTTTCATGGCATCAACATCATCTTCTTAAACAATTCGGGTACCGATTTTAGGCACTACCCTTCTCGTATATATAGGTCATCAGCTGCTAAGCTACATGCAATACGTATAAACAATCGGGGTACCAGTTTCGGGCACTACCCCTAAACAAGATTTGACAATATTCTTTTCATCCAACCATGTTCTATCCTCTTTTTCTTCTTGCAACACTTACTCACCTCCACTCTCTCTACCAATGAATAGGTTAATAAAAGCTCAAGTAAAGGTTTATAAGGTTATTTACTTCGGCTACCTAAGAAAAGGCTTTTAACGGCTCAACAGGGCATCCAAAGATAAATAAGATCATTAGGAAGGATAAATTTGGCTAAGTAGCTTAATCACAAAATAATGGCCTAAGATCATGTCCTAACAATTTATCAATCATAAGTCTCACACAAGACTCCAAGCCAAGTTCTAGAATACGTTCATATGAATGATCCTCTCAAGAATAAAATAATCATGATCAAGAATGATTAAAAAGCTCAAATCCTCACATAGGTAATCCTAGTACTCCTCATAGCACATAATTAAGATCAATTCCACAAGAACTCAATATACTTATCAACTAAACATGCTTTTCATCAATAGAAATTAACACATGAACATATGAATGCACAAAAATCAATAAGCTTATACCCAATCAATCATATAAGATATCACTTATACATTCCACTCACGCATGAATCACACCCATCCTAAAGATAAAATGAAAAAAAATAATGGAATCAAGATGAATCGGAGAAAACTAAAGAAAACCTGAAAAACTACTCCTCCGGAGCATCATCACCCTCATAATCATCATCCTCATCATCAAGCCTCCGCTCCACAATCCGGTGTAGATCACCGATGTGCCTATCTAAATAATCAACTCGATCACCCAACCTACCAACTTTCTCATTCAATGCCGTATACTTCTCATTCAGCATAGCATAGTTGGCGTTGGCGAGTGCGAGCTGCCGGTTTGTCTCCTGCTGGCTAGCAACAATTGCGACCAGCTGCTCCTGAATAAGGTGGAGCTGCTCCCGTGTATCAGTCGGGACAGCCCGCTGCTGGCGCGGTGCTGGCTAATGCTGAGGTGCGTTGGGCTGCTCCTCTTCCGGAATCTCCATCTCTGGTTGCTCATCTTTCCGATGCTCGACCTCGGGCTGCTGTGGCCACTGAAGTGGCTGGTGCGGTGGCAGATGGTACTCTCCCTGTTCCACAATTTGCTGTAGCTCCTCCAACCTACCTTCGGCACACAACCTAGCCACGGCTCTCCAATCCCCATTGGTCTTCACAGTCACGGACAGAGCAGTGTGTCCTAGGGAGTTCATCAACAAGTTCCTCACCTCCCGGACAGTGGTCATGTTGCTCATGTCAAAGAGAAACATAAAGTCGAATGGCTTTGGTCCTCTCGTGAAGAACCAATCACCATCTCTAAAGTGTGCGAATCCTCCCTTTACACATGTGAGCATCACCAAGTCGGGCTCTCCTCTAATAGGTGTAATACCGGTGAAGTCCATATTGTAGTGCTCAGCTACAATCGTCAGTAACCCTCCAATGTTCACCTTCTGAAATCCAATGGTCCTGAATCGATACAGCTGCGCGATGAAATATGTTCCCACATTGAACTTCACCCCATTCATCATACAACATAGGGCATAAAGCTCTCCTCTAGATACACAGCCACCCTCCGAACGAGCAAATAGTGTATTTTCGAGCACTCGATCCATATATTTCAACACGGGATTCTTGATCGAGGTCGCACGAGCCTGCCTAATCTTATAGTCTCTGATCTCCCCAGTTATCTCCCTCCAAACCTATTAGCGTTGAAGTGTCCATTCTCCACTCGAGAAATCTCTAGAGGCGTCTGAAAATGCTGATTAAAATCCTCAGCCGTCCATCTCCTTCGGACTCCTCCTAACTGAAATGAGCACTGATACGAGTAGCCAAGTGGGTCATTTTCCATCTCAAATGAGCAAACTACCTCCACTGTAACGTGGAAGTAAGTCGGCTTCTTCAACTTCATAAATCTGCGGATCCCCACTCGATCGAACAACATCGTCATATCTTCCCTAATGCTCATAAGTATCATGGCCTCATCATCTTGGTATCTTGTCCGAGCTATCTTATCTGAGACTTCTTCCCACTTTTCTTTAATCTCGTTCCAATTTTGCATTTGAATTTTAAAGTTTTCGGGTAAACGCTCTTGTATCCTTAGTTTTCTCGTCACTGTGTCCACATTCGAAGGCCTGTCTTGCCTCTTCTTCGATCTTGCTTCATCCACCTTGCCCTTCCCTTTATTCGATCCTTGTCCCTTTCCTGAAAACAACTATTTCAACACAACCAACAAGACAAGAATACAAGTATATGACTAGCATATCCTATACTCTACTCAAGACTTCAAGCATCCATGCTTAATCAACTCAACTATCATCTCAACACCACTTGCTCATCCATCATGCTCAAAACATCATCAACCACACTCTCTTCAATCTTCAAATTATCAGCAACAAGCATGCATCAACCAATTCAAGCTATTCAACATAAATTTCAACAATTGAACTTCATGAACAACTCAAACTATCAACAATTCTAACCTAGTTAACATGCTCATTCCTCTAGATGCATCATATCCTTGATCAATCCACATAAAAAGTCAAGTTCTATCCATAATCAAGCAATCTCAAACCAATAAACATGAATTCATATGGATCAACTCAAAAATATCAATTATCACCATGAATTTCAACCAAAATCAATATCAATCAACTTACCCACAACAAATTTCTTGCAATAAACTTCAATCCTAAGGTAATTGAGTTGAAAGAATGTACCTTTCGTCTTGCCCATGTTAAAAATCGATAATTTGCACACAACACTCAAAAACGCGACTGAATCCCTAATTCGCGACAAAAATTGCCCAAATCCGCGCCCAATTCAAGAATTAAGAGTGTAATATTGTGTAATCGGTGCAAAATCAAGTGTAACTGACGAATTTGTGCAAGGGTGTTACGGTTCGGGGAAGGTTCGAGGTTTGGTGAATAAAAATATGATCGAACCCTTCTAAAAACTCAACTTAAAATGCTTACCTGACGGGGTTCGACCTCGGATTCGACCTGTAGAACAGGTCGAACCTCGAGTGACGAGGTCGAACCTACCTTCTGGACAATTTCTCCTCGTGGTTCGACCTGGGTTCGACCTTCTAAACAGGTCGAACCATTGCTGTCGTGGTCGAACCTATCACCTGAAAAACAGAGTGCTCTGAACGGACTGGTTCGACCTCAGGTTCGACCTTCTGATCAGGTCGAACCATAACGGCTCAGGTCGAACCACTCTACTATAAGATTTAAGTCCCGGGTTCGACCTGTTAAACAGGTCGAACCTAGAATGATCAGGTCGAACCTCCTCACTGGATGATTTTCTTCGTCGGTTCGACTTTCTCTGCTTGGTTCGACCTCCTGGCACTGGTCGAACCTCTCACGGCTTTGGTCGAACCACCCTTTTAAGCTTCAAAACTGAGTGTTCTTCAATCCCTATACACTTCAAACTTCAATACGAATCATTAGGTACCAACTAGAGCACAACTTCATCCAAAATTTGTTCCACAAAATATCATTCATGAGTAACTCCATAAAAGAAAACACAACCAAAACCCACTAACATTAGGCAAGTTGTAAAAAATCGTCATATCAAAATCGATTAAAATTTTAATATGGCGCAAAAACCAACTCCCCTAACAAACATCATAAAGAAAAGATTATACTATCGGTGCTTATCAAGGTAAGTACATCACACCCCCCCAAACTTAGTAAAAACAATATTTGAAACTAAGTTTGCAAAGAGATGTAATTGCCGATAAGTAAGCACTTCAAACATAAAAATTTCTTACTCACACAAATGGAATAAAGCATTAAAATAGGAGGGAAAGCCCCCAACAGGCGCTCATGTTTAACGTCGAAGAGTCACGATGGTACCAAATCAGATCAAGGTATTCACAAAGATGACACCAACATCATCCGGCGACCTATAATGCTTCAAGCGATGTCCATTCGCCGTAAAAATGTCTTCATCCTTGTCAATAAGCTCAAAACTCCCCCCTCCTAAGACTCGATGAATCATGATCGGTCCCGTCCACTTCGATTTTAACTTGCCTGCAAAAAGCTTTAAACGAGAGTTAAAAAGTAATACCTCATCTCCTTGCTTGAACTCCTTGTACGAGATCTTCGAATCATGCCACCTCTTAATCCTCTCCTTATAGATCTCTGAATTCTTGTACGCACGACTCCGAAACTCATCCAAAAGATTGATGTGAGCAATCCTCAACTCCTTCACATCTTTGAGAGTCAAGTTCAAGCTACGCAAAGCCCAAAATGCTTTGTGTTGAGTTTCTACAGACAAGTGGCACGGCTTCCCATAGACAATATGATACGGTGACATATCTAACACCGTCTTGTACGCGGTTCGGAACCCCCACACGACATCATCGAGCTTCAAGGCCCAATCCTTTCTATTGGTTCCGACCACCTTCTCCAAAATCTGTTTGACTTGACGGTTAGAGACCTCCGCTTGCCCATTCGCTTGAGGATGATAGGGTGTAGTGACCCTATGCTTAACACCATACCCTTTAAGCACCTTCTCAAGAAATTTATTTACGAAATGCGTACCTCCATCACTAACAAGTGCTCTAGGGACTCCAAAACGGGCAAAGATATGCTTCTTCAAGAAAGATATAACAGTTTTCGAGTCATTCAAGCGAGTAGGAATTGCTTCCACCCACTTAGAAACATAATCAACCGCAAGTAGAATGTAGAGAAATCCATTCGATGGGGGAAAAGGCCCCATAAAATCGATACCCCACACATCAAAAATCTCGACCACTATGCTTGGCTGAAGCGACATCTCGTCTCTCCTACCGATGTTCCCCATACGTTGACATCTATCGCAAGACGCCACATAGGTCTCACAATTCTTGAACAAGATAGGCCAATAAAGAGCGGACTGAAGTACCTTGGCTGCTGTCTTGTAAGCGCCGAAGTGTCCCCCGTTAGGTTGTGCAAGGCAAAACTTGAGAACACTCTCCATCTCTATCTCGGGCACACACCTACGGATGATAGAATCCGTGTAAATCTTGTACACAAACGGATCATACCATATGAAAGTCTCAACACCCCTTTTGAATTTAGCAAGTTGATATCGGTTGAGATCCCTTGGAATTTCTCCCACAGCAATATAATTCACATAATCCGCATACCATGGATCAACTCCCTGCGCAGCAACCACACACGCTCGCTCAGCCCCTTCAACAAACACGGCCATGATCTTTTCATCCGGGAACATTTCCTCAATATACTCGAAAGAATTATCGCAATGTTCCTTAGTCTCCAACCTCGAAAGATGATCCGCAAGCACATTATCAGAACCTTTCTTATCCCGAATCTCCATGTCAAACTCTTGAAGTAGAAGAATCCACCTTATGATCCTAGACTTCGTCTCCTTCTTTTCCATCAAATACCGAATCGCAGAATGATCCGTGTACACTATAGTCTTCATGCCAACCAAATACTGACAAAACTTATCGAATGCATACACAACAGCCATAAACTCCTTTTCAGTCACTGTGTAATTCTTTTGTGCCGCATCGAAAGTCTTACTTGCGTAGTAAATGGCGCAGAACTTCTTTTCCTTCAGCTGCCCAAGCACCACCCCAAGTGCGACATCACTTGCATCACACATTAGTACAAACGGTTGAGTCCAATCTTGTATGATCAAGATAGGTGCAGTGATAAGCGCCTCCTTTAAAACTTGAAAAGCTGTTAGACATTCATCATCAAACACAAAAGGAACATCTTTTTCAAGTAAGTGAGATAAGGGCTTAGAGTATTTTGAGAAGTCTTTTATGAATCTTCTTTAAAAACTGGCGTGTCCAAGGAAAGACCGCACTCCTCTTTCATTGGTCGGTGGTGGAAGCTTCTCAATCGCCACCACTTTAGCACGATCTACCTGCAATCCTTTGGCAGAAACATGATGCCCAAGAACTATCCCATCCTTCACCATGAAGTGGCACTTCTCCCAATTCAAGACAAAATTATTCACTTGGCATCTCTTCAAAACAGTAGCTAGGTTTGATAAACAAATATCAAAGGAGGAACCAAAAACAGAAAAATCATCCATGAACACCTCCATGATCTTCTCTATCAACCCATCGAATATTGCCATCATGCATCTCTGAAAAGTAGCAGGCGCATTACATAACTCAAATGGCATTTTCCGAAAAGCAAAGGTCCCGTAGGGGCAAGTAAAAGTAGTATTTTCTTGATCCTCGGGGGCAATCATAATTTGGTTGTACCCCGAGTACCCATCCAAGAAACAATTAAACTCATACCCTGCAAGACGATCTAACATTTTATCCATGAAAGGAAGAGGAAAATGATCCTTACACGTGTTCTCATTCAACTTCCTATAATCAACACATGTACGCCATCCAGTAGGAATCCTTGTGGCTATCGCTTCTCCATCCTCAGCTTTTACTACAGTCATACCCCTCTTTTTAGCAACTACAAGCAATGGACTCACATGGGTGTTGGATTGTATACTAAAAGTCTAGCTTTTTGTATGAACAATGTTATAACAATTAATTTGAAATGAGAATCATATGATCAAATGATTGCATCTTATAATTTATTTATATGTTCGATGCAATAGTCCACTTACTTTATACTGTAGATAATATGTTGTGCGACAACACGCGGAAGATCATATTATCGGTTTTCTTATAAAGTATAAACAGATACTCACAACCGAGATAGACGGGGACTCTCTATCGGGATGGTTGTAGTGTGGTTTGGTATTAGCTTGTCTTGGCTATAGAATCACACTAGTGCACTTGTGTGTATTGAGCAGGACCGCTTGAGATCATTTGACTTATACTGACTTATAGGAGAACTTGATCTCAGTTATTATGAAAGTTCGTGCTCTTAATCCCTATACAATAACCTCGACAATTAGGGCAGTATGTATTTCTTTGATTCATCAATGTGTGAGATTTACATGTAATTAAATCAACAAACTCGATGAGTTGGGAAATAGCACTGTCTCTATGGTGTGCTGTTGATTGTAGAAGGAATCCGTGTCCGTCATAGGTTGATGATGTCCCCTTGAGGAGCTCATAAGGATTATCATGTAAACCCTGCAGGTGGAATTTATTCCGACATGATAATGAGGTTGAGTGGTACTACTCTTGGATGAGATATTAATTAATTGAGTTGTCAGTAACTTAAATTAATTAATGGACATTGTATATCTTAAACATGGGGAGAATAACGGGCTCATAATAAGAAGGAGCCCAAAACGTAATTTTGGGATTGGTACGGTAGTGCAATAATAATATTTTAGTGGAATATATTATTATTATTGGACTTAAGTATAAGCTTTGGGCTAAGCTTGGATACTTAAGCCCAATGGAGGCCCAACCCAATTTCTCCTCCTGGTCCCTGCTGTAGCCCATGTATATAAGTCACCTCAACTTATCTGGAACCCTAATCTAACTGATTATTCACGTGTGATGAGGGTTGAGAGCAGATTGAGGAGGTCTCGTAGATCGTCGCCCACACGACGTCGAGATCGGACTTGGGACATACGGCAGGAGATCAGAAGGTAGTTTGCTGCTGCTGTCCACCACCTTGCGAAATTGATATAAAATAGTAAAGTAATCAAAATTTGATGATCAATATACTGATTGAAAGCCGTTGAAGAGAAGATCGTCTAACCATAAAGATCATTCAATTCCAACATCAGACGAGGAAGTTATGGCCATTCTCGTGGGACTGCGCAGGCTGCCTGCGAGAATCAATCTTCATCAACATACCTTGGTGAACGGTAATCGTTTCTATGATTTATTGCTTCCGCTGTGATAGAAACGCATGGTATCCTAACAGGTCATGTTAACCAAACGATCGAGTGCCAACAATTGATATCAGAGCTTCGGTTTCGTGGTGAAGCGTGACACGTTAGGCTAGGGTTTATGTGATTAATTTTTCGAAATTAGGATCGCATGTTTAGGGTTTTTGGTTTTACTGCGCAAACCATAAATATCCCTATGTGAAATATACCCTATATCATATCTGTTCATCGTTGATGGTTGTGTGTGAGAGGATTCGACGAAAACTGTTCGTCAATTTCACATGGAAGGAATAAATTGAGAGAAAATTCAGCGCAGTGATATTGCAGAGGCAATAACCGGAGTTTCAACTGTCGGATCAGGCTGAATTTTGGTCAGCATGTTCGGATTTTGTGGATGTACATTCTGAACGGTGAGATCGTATTTGTAGCTTTGTGTTGTCGGGAATACGCCAAAATAGAAGCAGTTTTTGGGCGATTCTGTTCTGCGCAGTCAAGAGAATAGAGCCGTCTCTCAGAAACTAACTGTTGGATCGACCTATAATTTGGACATCATGTTCAAAACTCACAGGAGTAGATTCTGGACGGTGGAGATTGGATTCCCAGGTTCCTACAGTTGCGAACCCTGAATGACAGTTGGTGTAGTTTGATGTTGCGCGTTGGGCTGAACTTGGTTCCGTGCAAGTAGGCCCTTGGACGAGCGACAGTTCGAGCGGATTTGCATCAGGTTCGATTGATGCTACACCAGGTTCGAGCGGATTTGCATCAGGTTCGATTGGTCTGCATCAGGTTCAATTGATGCTGAACAAGGTTCGAGCAGATTTGCATTAGGTTCGATTGGTCTACACCAGGTTTGAGTGGATTCACATCCGGTTCGATTGGTCTACATCAGGTTCAATCGATGTTGAACCAGGTTCGAGCGGATTTGCATCAGGTTCGATTGGTCTGCATCAGGTTCAATCGATGTTGAACCAGGTTTGAGCGGATTTGCATCAGGTTCGATTGGTCTGCATCAGGTTCAATCGATGCTGGACCAGGTTCGAGAGGATTTGCATCAGGTTCGATTGGTCTGCATCAGGTTCAATCGATGTTGAACTAGGTTTGAGTGGATTTGCATTAGGTTCGATTGGTCTGCATCAGGTTCGATCGATGCTGCTCCAGGTTCGAGCGGATTTGCATCAGATTCGATTGGTCTGCATCAGGTTCGATCGATGCTGCACCAGGTTCGAGCAGATTTGCATCAGGTTCGATTGGTCTACACCAGGTTCAAGCGGATTCACATCAGGTTCGATTGATCTGCATCAAGTTTGATCGACACTGCACCAGGTTCGAGTGGGTTTGCATCAAGTTCGACTGGTCTGCATCAGGTTCCGCGTGAGTCTTCACAATATGATCGGGCAGGGTGCCAGAGTGGTGGAGCAGGCTGCGGGGAGGTCGATCCCCATCGCAGTTGTCCGCATTCGTGATTGATGGCGAACAATCGAATTCGCTGTTATATAACTGTTATAATTGATTTATTAATTGATTATTGTTATATACGTATGCATGATTCTCTATGATTTATTGCCTTAAATAGAAGCATGCTAGATTGCGTATTATATTTGGTATATTATATGCATGTATGTTGGAGTGTTGATCAAGTCAACTTATTTTTGGCAATTTATATCCTTATATATAACTGCTATAATTGTTTTATTTGTCAATTATTGTTATATATTTGGAAGTATGAGCATGCTAGGTTGCGTATATTATTCTAAATATTATATGCATGTAAAAATCCTAGGTTTTAAATAACTAAGTGGGAGAGGGGATTGGTAATTAATTCCCGCGGCCTCCATAATTGGTTTGTTAGCAATGTGAATAAACTTGCGTGTCGGCATTAGAGCCTTCCTCCCCATCGAATGAGTTTATTCATGGATATTGCTGGAACATGCTTCTTTATAATTATTATTTGTAATGTGATGCACATGAACTTGCGTGTTAGCATAGACCTTCCTCCCCATCGGATGAGTTTATTTGCGGATCACTGTACAAACTTATTCTGCGATGTGTATGACATGAAACGACATGAAAATTTACTATGTTCTGTGATATGTAATAAATGTTAAAGTGCATTAAATACGTTTTCGCGGGACGACGGTCCTATATGGGGTACACCTCACCGTGCACATACTCTAGTTGGCCATTGGCATGATATAAGTTAAAAGTTACATGAATATCAAATATTGAAAAGATTGTACTATTGTATGAATATTCAAGTGAATTACATGATATTTAATTATGATATATGTTTCTTCACTAAGCGTTGTAGTGCTCACCCCTTTCACATTTGATTACAGGTTGACTGGAGAAGCGTGGTAGTGGTATGGTGGCACTATTGTGAAATATTATTAATCTAGGAAAAACTAAGTATTTTAAAATTTTTAAATTATGTGTTTGTGATAACGGATGTCATGAATTTCTGAAGCATATTATCGTATCGTATATGCATACATTTTAGGAAATCTTATGTATTTAAATGTGTTTTCCTCAAATTTGCTGAGTTGTTGTTAACAGGAATATAGATATTGAAATATTAATATTTTATGAAATTAAGTATATTATGAAACTGTTAATTGTTGATTCTCCGCCCTTTAAGTTAAATGTTTATGAAAATGAAAATTTTGGGTTGTTACAGTTGGTATCAGAGCAGGTCGACGTTTCTGTAGATCTGCATAAAAAAAACTTTTACTTGATATTTTATAAAAATAATATTCTTTGAGAAAAAATTATATATATATATATATATATATATATATATATATATATATATAGTCTGAATTATAAACTTGACAAATTTTGTTAAAAAAAATACTTGGTAAAATATAAATATTTTATTTATAAATTATGGGTATTTTAAAAAATGGATAATTATTAATTATGATTTGATTTGGAAAGTATTTGTTACCCACCCACTAGCCACGGGACTCCAAGAAAGGAATAGTTTATTTGTTATGACATGACATTTATTAATATAATATGTGCAGGATATTATATATTCTTTCCTGATTTCAATATTTGTATGATCTCATTTGATACGTAATAGGAAAACTTAATAATTCTTATTTATTAGTGCGTACGACAAACGATATATGAAGGGATTAAATAATTGAAGATTTTGAAGAGGAGGAACTCAGCTGATGTGGCAAAGCGTGGAGGATTCCTAAAGAAAATAGATAATGGATATCTTCGATTAGTTTTTTATTTTAAATTATTTTCATGGATTTACATATATTAAGAATACAACATTATCTCCTATTATTAATGGAGAAACCATTCATTTGTACGTTTAAAAAAAGATATATGTACATATATGATAGGCGTTTTCTCAACACACAATTAATCCCCAAGTATGAAGGATATCAATTGTAGTTTCGAAGGTGACCAAGTTATATATCGAATTCACGGGACGGATAAATATCAATTTAATTACGTTCTAGTAGATTATGACTATTTTGAATTAAACAGTTGGTTTAAAAATTAAGTAACAATTTGAATAGCTAATAAATAACAAGAGCAAGTAAATAATAGTTGTGATCAATTAAGATGATAGGTAGTTCGTCAGGCCATCCAGTTTTCTTTGTTAATTCGTACTTTCGTGTGTCGATGTCCGACTCTGCCTTGTAGTTTATGGACGCATCACTAGACCATGCGAATCTATTCTATAGACACAAATAGATAAGCTTTTGACACGTGTGAGTATCCTCAGAGCAAGACGTATACTCCACCTCCCTTTCTAGGTATTATCATAATCAATTATTTCCCGTGCACTTAGTACTCTAACCCGATTTGATCTCCCTTTTTAGGTACTATAAAGTCATACTCTTTATCCTACTTGTCAACCCGAATTCAATTCAATTAACAAACATTCATATAAGACAGTTCTAATAAGACTTCGGAATCCCTTCACTTAGAATTATAACAATAAACCCTGCTGAACAGTGAACGCACTCAATCAATAACCATGTCATGCATTCAGACTCTATACAACGATTATTGATGTACAAAATAACTATGAGTATGGATTAAAAACGTGTAATCTTATATAAAATAAACCATAAGTAGTGTTGTACCGAGTATACATACGAAATACAAATTAACTCATGAAACCTTCATAACCCTAGAACTACCGAAGTGGCTCTAGCCCATGATTGATCTAAGAAGAATCATGGTTAGATGGACCAATCTTACTTGAATCTCCAGCTGAATCCCTTTCACAGCCCTCCGGATGGATCACTAATCTATTTTCTTCACTCCTCTCTTGTATCACGATGTCTCTCTCCCTGTTCTCGACTGCATGAGCCTTCTTATATACTTGTAATCACGTCTCTAGGGCTTGGAATGGGCTTTTCAAGTAATCTCACGCATTTTGGCCTCAAAAATCTGGATAAGGTAAGTTTCTGCGTTTTGGTTTGACCTCGTCAACAGGTCGAACCACTGGCCAACAAGTCGAACCCCAGGTCGAACCCTGTTACTGGACACATTCTGCGTTTGGTTCGACCTCTTGCACAGGTCGAACCACTCAGGTCTTGGTCGAACCCCAGGTCGAACCACGCTACTGGATAATTTTCGCTCCTGGTTCGACCAACTGTCAGGTCGAACCCCCAACGTCGTGGTCGAACCCATCTTCTCGCGAACTGGTTCGACCATGGTTCGACCTGATGAACAGGTCGAACCCCTGGAGTCGTGGTCGAACCCATCTTCTGCTGTTCCGCAATGCTGGTTCGACCTGTAGGAGAGGTCGAACCCTCCTCCATTAGGTCGAACCCTACTCTTTTCTTGGCGGTTCGCGTGGTCTCGACTTTGTCTCTTCGATTCTTGGCACTTCCACTCCGTTTTCGCTATGAAAACCACTTAAATAGCTCCACTAACACCTGATTCATGCTAATTCACAATATATATAGGTTTTCCACCTATTTCCACCTCAAAACTCTCCAAAACTAGCACAAAACATGGTGCTAAACTTGTGAATTTACACACTCATCAAACCCCCAAACTTACATGTTGCTCGTCCCGAGGCAACCAAATCAAACCACAAGAGTCGTGTATAATTCACCAAGATCAAGTACAACACATATCACACATGCAACTTCATTCAATCAAACAAGTATTAATTGCTTCATATATATCACTCATGCAAAATTAATCCAATCACACACCATTCGGAGTACTAAGTAATTTAGCTCACAAGATAAATATTTATTCTCTTTCACTCAAGTGCGTGAGGCACTATATAGGTTAATATAAACACTCATATCAATCCATATTCACGCGTAACCATAAGCTTGGCAAATGTCTCAAAAATCAACTTATAATCGACTCTTCACTAGGATCACAAAGGACTTGTTTTTGGGTTGCAATGTTGGCTCTTTGAAAAAAGGCAGGAAAATTTGGACTTAGTGACTTAAGACACTAGTAGAAAGTTACCTTGGAAGTTCTCGATTTCTTCTTCTTACAGCAAGTTCTCCTCCAATGTCGTCTCTTGAACTTGTAAAATTCCTGAATTTCCTTCTTTTCATGGCATCAACATCATCTTCTTAAACAATTCGGGTACCGGTTTTAGGCACTACCCATCTCGTATATATAGGTCATCAGCTGCTAAGCTACATGCAACACGTATAAACAATCGGGGTACCAGTTTCGGGCACTACCCCTAAACAAGATTTGACCATATTCTTTTCATCCAACCATGTTCTATCCTCCTTTTCTTCTTGCAACACTTACTCACCTCCACTCTCTCTACCAATGAATAGGTTAATAAAAGCTCAAGTAAAGGTTTATAAGGTTATTTACTTCGGCTACCGAAGAAAAGGCTTTTAACGGCTCAACAGGGCATCCAAAGATAAATAAGATCATTAGGAAGGATAAATTTGGCTAAGTAGCTTAATCACAAAATAATGGCCTAAGATCATGTCCTAGCAATTTATCAATCATAAGTCTCACACAAGACTCCAAGCCAAGTTCTAGAATACGTTCATATGAATGATCCTCTCAAGAATAAAATAATCATGATCAAGAATGATTAAAAAGCTCAAATCCTCACATAGGTAATCCTAGTACTCCTCATAGCACATAATTAAGATCAATTCCACAAGAACTCAATATACTTATCAACTAAACATGCTTTTCATCAATAGAAATTAACACATGAACATATGAATGCACAAAAATCAATAAGCTTATACCCAATCAATCATATAAGATATCACTTATACATTCCACTCACGCATGAATCACACCCATCCTAAAGATAAAATGAAAAAAAATAATGGAATCAAGATGAATCGGAGAAAACTAAAGAAAACCTGAAAAACTACTCCTCCGGAGCATCATCACCCTCATAATCATCATCCTCATCATCAAGCCTCCGCTCCACAATCCGGTGTAGATCACCGATGTGCCTATCTAAATAATCAACTCGATCACCCAACCTACCAACTTTCTCATTCAATGCCGTATACTTCTCATTCAGCATAGCATAGTTGGCGTTGGCGAGTGCGAGCTGCCGGTTTGTCTCCTGCTGGCTAGCAACAATTGCGACCAGCTGCTCCTGAATAAGGTGGAGCTGCTCCCGTGTATCAGTCGGGACAACCCGCTGCTGACGCGGTGCTGGATAATGCTGAGGTGCGTTGGGCTGCTCCTCTTCCGGAATCTCCATCTCTGGTTGCTCATCTTTCCGATGCTCGACCTCGGGCTGCTGTGGCCACTGAAGTGGCTGGTGCGGTGGCAGATGGTACTCTCCCTGTTTCACAATTTGCTGTAGCTACTCCAACCTACCTTCGGCACACAACCTAGCCACGGCTCTCCAATCCCCATTGGTCTTCACAGTCACGGATAGAGCAGTGTGTCCTAGGGAGTTCATCAACAAGTTCCTCACCTCCTGGACAGTGGTCATGTTGCTCATGTCAAAGGGAAACATAATGTCGAATGGCTTTGGTCCTCTCGTGAAGAACCAATCACCATCTCTAAAGTGTGCGAATCCTCCCTTTACACATGTGAGCATCACCAAGTCGGGCTCTCCTCTAACAGATGTAATGCCGGTGAAGTCCATATTGTAGTGCTCAGCTACAATCGTCAGTAACCCTCCAATGTTCACCTTCTGAAATCCAATGGTCCTGAATCGATACAGCTGCGCGATGAAATATGTTCCCACATTGAACTTCACCCCATTCATCATACACCATAGGGCATAAAGCTCTCCTCTAGATACACAGCCACCCTCCGAACGAGCAAATAGTGTATTTCCGAGCACTCGATCCATATATTTCAACACGGGATTCTTGATCGAGGTCGCACGAGACTGCCTAATCTTATAGTCTCTGATCTCCCCAGTTATCTCCCTCCAAAACCTATTAGCGTTGAAGTGTCCATTCTCCACTCGAGAAATCTCTAGAGGCGTCTGAAAATGCTGATTAAAATCCTCAGCCGTCCATCTCCTTTGGACTCCTCCTAACTGAAATGAGCACTGATACGGGTAGCCAAGTGGGTCATTTTCCATCTCAAATGAGCAAACTACCTCCGCTGTAACGTGGAAGTAAGTCGGCTTCTTCAACTTCATAAATCTGTGGATCCCCACTCGATCGAACAACATCGTCATATCTTCCCTAATGCTCATAAGTATCATGGCCTCATCATCTTGGTATCTTGTCCGAGCTATCTTATCTGAGGCTTCTTCCCACTTTTCTTTAATCTCGTCCCAGTTTTGCATTTGAATTTTAAAGTTTTTGGGTAAACGCTCTTGTATCCTTAGTTTTCTCGTCACTGTGTCCACATTCGAAGGCCTGTCTTGCCTCTTCTTCGATCTTGCTTCATCCACCTTGCCCTTCCCTTTATTCGATCCTTGTCCCTTTCCTGAAAACAACTATTTCAACACAACCAACAAGACAAGAATACAAGTATATGACTAGCATATCCTATACTCTACTCAAGACTTCAAGCATCCATGCTTAATCAACTCAACTATCATCTCAACACCACTCGCTCATCCATTATGGTCAAAACATCATCAACCACACTCTCTTCAATCTTCAAATTATCAGTAACAAGCATGCATCAACCAATTCAAGCTATTCAACATAAATTTCAACAATTGAACTTCATGAACAACTCAAACTATCAACAATTCTAACCTAGTTAACATGCTCATTCCTCTAGATGCATCATATCCTTGATCAATCCACATAAAAATTCAAGTTCTATCCATAATCAAGCAATCTCAAACCAATAAACATGAATTCATATGGATCAACTCAAAAATATCAATTATCACCATGAATTTCAACCAAAATCAATATCAATCAACTTACCCACAACAAATTTCTTGCAATAAACTTCAATCCTAAGGTAATTGAGTTGAAAGAACGTACCTTTCATCTTGCCCATGGTTAAAAATCGATAATTTGCACACAACACTCAAAAACACGACTGAAGCCCTAATTCGCGACAAAAATTGCCCAAATCCGTGCCCAATTAAAGAATTAAGAGTGTAATGTTGTGTAATCGGTGCAAAATCAAGTGTAACTGACGAATTTGTGCAAGGGTATTACGGTTCGAGGAAGGTTCGAGGTTTGGTGAATAAAAATATGATCGAACCCTTCTAAAAACTCAACTTAAAATGCTTACCTGACGGGGTTCGACCTCGGGTTCGACCTGTAGAACAGGTCGAACCTCGAGTGACGAGGTCGAACCTACCTTCTGGACAATTTCTCCTCGTGGTTCGACCTGGGTTCGACCTTCTAAACAGGTCGAATCATTGTTGTCGTGGTCGAACCTATCACCTGAAAAACAGAGTGCTCTGAACGGACTGGTTCGACCTCAGGTTCGACCTTCTGATCAGGTCGAACCATAACGGCTCAGGTCAAACCACTCTACTATAAGATTTAAGTCCCGGGTTCGACCTGTTAAACAGGTCGAACCTAGAATGATCAGGTCGAACCTCCTCACTGGATGATTTTCTTCGTCGGTTCGACTTCCTCTGCTTGGTTCAACCTCCTGGCACTGGTCGAACCTCTCATGACTTTGGTCGAACCACCATTTTAAGCTTCAAAACTGAGTGTTCTTCAATCCCTATACACTTCAAACTTCAATACGAATCATTAGGTACCAACTAGAGCACAACTTCATCCAAAATTTGTTCCACAAAATATCATTCATGAGTAACTCTATAAAAGAAAACACAACCAAAACCCACTAACATTAGGCAAGTTGTAAAAAATCGTCATATCAAAATCGATTAAAATTTTAATATGGCGCAAAAACCAACTCCCCTAACAAACATCACGAAGAAAAGATTATACTATCGGTGCTTATCAAGGTAAGTACATCACACCCCCCCAAACTTAGTAAAAACAATATTTGAAACTAAGTTTGCAAAGAGATGTAATTGCCGATAAGTAAGCACTTCAAACATAAAATTTTCTTACTCACACAAATGGAATAAAACATTAAAATAGGAGGGAAAGCCCCCAACAGGCGCTCATGTTTAACGTCGAAGAGTCACGACGGTACCAAATCAGATCAAGGTATCTACAAAGATGACACCAACATCATCCGGCGACCTATAATGCTTCAAGCGATGTCCATTCGCCGTAAAAATGTCTTCATCCTTGTCAATAAGCTCAAAACTCCCCCCTCCTAAGACTCGATGAATCATGATCGGTCCCATCCACTTCGATTTCAACTTGCCTGCAAAAAGCTTTAAACGAGAGTTAAAAAGTAATAGCTCATCTCCTTGCTTGAACTCCTTGTACGAGATCTTCGAATCATGCCACCTCTTAATCCTCTCCTTATAGATCTCTGAATTCTTGTACGCACGACTCCGAAACTCATCCAAAAGATTGATGTGAGCAATCCTCAAATCCTTCACATCTTTGAGAGTCAAGTTCAAGCTACGCAAAGCCCAAAACGCTTTGTGTTGAGTTTCTACAGGTAAGTGGCACGGCTTCCCATAGACAATCTGATACGGTGACATATCTAACACCGTCTTGTACGCGGTTCGGAACCCCCACACGACATCATCGAGCTTCAAGGCCCAATCCTTTCTATTGGTTCCGACCACCTTCTCCAAAATCTGTTTGACTTGACGGTTAGAGACCTCCGCTTGCCCATTCACTTGAGGATGATAGGGTGTAGTGACCCTATGCTTAACACCATACCCTTTAAGCACCTTCTCAAGAAATTTATTTACGAAATGCGTACCTCCATCACTAACAAGTGCTCTAGGGACTCCAAAACGGGCAAAGATATGCTTTTTCAAGAAAGATATAACAGTTTTCAAGTCATTCAAGCGAGTAGGAATTGCTTCTACCCACTTAGAAACATAATCCACCGCAAGTAGAATGTAGAGAAATACATTCGATGGGGGAAAAGGCCCCATAAAATTGATACCCCAAACATCAAAAATCTCGACCACTATGCTTGGCTGAAGCGGCATCTCATCTCTCCTACCGGTGTTCCCCATACGTTGACATCTATCGCAAGACGCCACATAGGTCTCACAATCCTTGAACAAGATAGGCCAATAAAGAGCGGACTGAAGTACCTTAGCTGCTGTTTTGTAAGCGCCGAAGTGTCCCCCGTTAGGTTGTGTATGGCAAAACTCGAGAACACTCTCCATCTCTATCTCGGGCACACACCTACGGATGATAGAATCCGTGTAAATCTTGTACACAAACGGATCATACCATATGAAAGTCTCAACATCCCTTTTGAATTTAGCAAGTTGATATCGGTTGAGATCCCTTGGAATTTCTCCCACAGCAATATAATTTACATAATCCGCATACCATGGATCAACTCCCTGCGCAGCAACCACACACGCTCGCTCAGCCCCTTCAACAAACACGGCCATGATCTTTTCATCTGGGAGCATTTCCTCAATATACTCGAAAGAATTATCGCAATGTTCCTTAGTCTCCAACCTCGAAAGATGATCCGCAAGCACATTATCAGAACCTTTCTTATCCCGAATCTCCATGTCAAACTCTTGAAGTAGAAGAATCCACCTTATGATCCTAGGCTTCGTCTCCTTCTTTTCCATCAAGTACCGAATCGCAGAATGATCCGTGTACACTATAGTCTTCATGCCAACCAAATACTGACGAAACTTATCGAATGCATACACAACAGCCAAAAACTCCTTTTCAGTCACCGTGTAATTCTTTTGTGCCGCATCTAAAGTCTTACTTGCGTAGTAAATGGCGCAGAACTTCTTTTCCTTCAGCTGCCCAAGCACCACCCCAAGTGCTACATCACTTGCATCACACATTAGTACAAACGGTTGAGTCCAATCTGGTGTGATCAAGATAGGTGCAGTGATAAGCGCCTCCTTTAAAACTTGAAAAGCTGTTAGACATTCATCATCAAACACAAAAGGAACATCTTTTTCAAGTAAGTGAGATAAGGGCTTAGAGTATTTTGAGAAGTCTTTTATGAATCTTCTTTAAAAACTGGCGTGTCCAAGGAAAGACCGCACTCCTCTTTCATTGGTCGATGGTGGAAGCTTCTCAATCGCCACCACTTTAGCACGATCTACCTGCAACCCTTTGGCAGAAACATGATGCCCAAGAACTATCCCATCCTTCACCATGAAGTGGCACTTCTCCCAATTCAAGACAAGATTAGTCACTTGGCATCTCTTCAAAACAGTAGCTAGGTTAGATAAACAAATATCAAAGGAGGAACCAAAAACAGAAAAATCATCCATGAACACCTCCATAATCTTCTCTATCAACCCATCGAATATTGCCATCATGCATCTCTGAAAAGTAGCAGGCGCATTACATAACCCAAATGGCATTTTCCGAAAAGCAAAGGTCCCGTAGGGGCAAGTAAAAGTGGTATTTTCTTGATCCTCGGGGGCAATCATAATTTGGTTGTACCCCGAGTACCCATCCAAGAAACAATTAAACTCATACCCTGCAAGACGATCTAACATTTTATCCATGAAAGGAAGAGGAAAATGATCCTTACACGTGTTCTCATTCAACTTCCTATAATCAACACATGTACGCCATCCAGTAGGAATCCTTGTGGCTATCGCTTCTCCATCCTCAGCTTTTACTACAGTCATACCCCTCTTTTTAGCAACTACAAGCAATGGACTCACATGGGTGTTGGATTGTATACTAAAAGTCTAGCTTTTTGTATGAACAATGTTATAACAATTAATTTGAAATGAGAATCATATGATCAAATGATTGCATCTTATAATTTATTTATATGTTCGATGCAATAGTCCACTTACTTTATACTGTAGATAATATGTTGTGCGACAACACGCGGAAGATCATATTATCGGTTTTCTTATAAAGTATAAACAGATACTCACAACCGAGATAGACGGGGACTCTCTATCGGGATGGTTGTAGTGTGGTTTGGTATTAGCTTGTCTTGGCTATAGAATCACACTAGTGCACTTGTGTGTATTGAGCAGGACCGCTTGAGATCGTTTGACTTATACTGACTTATAGGAGAACTTGATCTCAGTTATTATGGAAGTTCGTGCTCTTAATCCCTATACAATAACCTCGACACGTAGGGCAGTATGTATTTCTTTGATTCATCAATGGGTGAGATTTACATGTAATTAAATCAACAAACTCGATGAGTTGGGAAATAGTAATGTCTCTATGGTGTGCTGTTGATTGTAGAAGGAATCCGTGTCTGTCATAGGTTGATGATGTCCCCTTGAGGAGCTCATAAGGATTATCATGTAAACCCTGCAGGTGGAATTTATTCCGACATGATAATGAGGTTGAGTGGTACTACTCTTGGACGAGATATTAATTAATTGAGTTGTCAGTAACTTAAATTAATTAATGGACATTGTATATCTTAAACATAGGGAGAATAACGGGCTCATAATAAGAAGGAGCCCAAAACGTAAATTTGGAATTGGTACGGTAGTGCAATAATAATATTTTAGTGGAATATATTATTATTATTGGACTTAAGTATAAGCTTTGGGCTAAGCTTGGATACTTAAGCCCAATGGAGGCCCAACCCAATTTCTCCTCCTGGTCCCTGTTGTAGCCCATGTATATAAGTCACCTCAACTTATCAGGAACCCTAATCTAACTGATTATTCACATGTGATGAGGGTTGAGAGCAGATTGAGGAGGTCTCGTAGATCGTCGCCCACACGACGTCGAGATCGGACTTGGGACATACGGCAGAAGATCAGAAGGTAGTTTGCTGCTGCTGTCCGCCACCTTGCGAAATTGATATAAAATAGTAAAGTGCTCAGAATTTGATGATCAATATACTGATGGAAAGCCGTTGAAGAGAAGATCGTCTAACTATAAAGATCATTCAATTCCAACATCATACGAGGAAGTTATGGCCATTCTCGTGGGACTGCACAGGCTGCCTGCGAGAATCAATCTTCATCAACATACCTTGGTGAACGGTAATCGTTTCTATGATTTATTGCTTCCGCTGTGATAGAAACGCATGGTATCCTAACAGGTCATGTTAACCAAATGATCGAGTACCAACAATTGGTATCAGAGCTTCGGTTTCGTGGTGAAGCGTGACACGTTAGGCTAGGGTTTATGTGATTAATTTTTCGAAATTAGGATCGCATGTTTAGGGTTTTTGGTTTTACTGCGCAAACCATGAATATCCCTATGTGAAATATACCCTATATCATATCTGTTCGTCGTTGATGGTTGTGTGTGAGAGGATTCGACGAAAACTGTTCGTCAATTTCACATGGAAGGAATAAATTGAGAGAAAATCCAGCGCAGTGATATTGCAGATGCAATAACCGGAGTTTCAACCGTCGGATCAGGCTGAATTTTGTTCAGCATGTTCGGATTTTGTGGATGTACATTCTGAATGGTGAGATCGTATTTGTAGCTTTGTGTTGTCGGGAATACGCCAAAATAGAAGCAGTTTTTGGGCGATTCTGTTCTGCGCAGTCAAGAGAATAGAGCCGTCTCTCAGAAACTAACCGTTGGATCGACCTGTAATTTGGACATCATGTTCAAAACTCACAGGAGTAGATTCTGGACGGTGGAGATTGGATTCTCAGGTTCTTATAGTTGCGAACCCTGAATAATAGTTGGTGTAGTTTGATGTTGCGCGTTGGGCTGAACTTGGTTCCGTGCAAGTAGGCCCTTGGACGAGCGATAGTTCGAGCGGATTTGCATCAGGTTCGATTGATGCTACACCAGGTTCGGGCGGATTTGCATCAGGTTCGATTGGTCTGCATCAGGTTCAATCGATGCTGAACCAGGTTCGAGCAGATTTGTATTAGGTTCGATTGGTCTACACCAGGTTTGAGCGGATTCACATCAGGTTCGATTGGTCTGCATCAGGTTCAATCGATGCTGAACCAGGTTCAAGCAGATTTGCATCAGGTTCGATTGGTATGCATCAGGTTCAATCGATGCTGAACCAGGTTTGAGCGGATTTGCATCAGGTTCGATTGGTCTGCATCAGGTTCAATCGATGCTGGACCAGGTTCGAGAGGATTTGCATCAGGTTCGATTGGTCTGCATCAGGTTCAATCGATGTTGAACCAGGTTTGAGTGGATTTGCATCAGGTTCGATTGGTCTGCATCAGGTTCGATCGATGATGCACCAGGTTCGAGTGGATTTGCATCAGATTCGATTGGTATGCATCAGGTTCGATCGATGCTGCACCAGGTTCGAGCAGATTTGCATCAGGTTCGATTGGTCTAAACCAGGTTCAAGCAGATTCACATCAAGTTCGATTGATCTGCATCAAGTTTGATCGACACTGCACCAGGTTCGAGTGGGTTTGCATCAAGTTCGACTGGTCTGCATCAGGTTCCGCGTGAGTCTTCACAATATGATCGGGCAGGGTGCCAGAGTGGTGGAGCAGGCTGCGGGGAGGTCGATCCCCATCGCAGTTGTCCGCATTCGTGATTGATGGCGAACAATCGAATTCGCTATTATATAACTGTTATAATTGATTTATTAATTGATTATTGTTATATACGTATGCATAATTCTCTATGATTTATTGCCTTAAATAGAAGCATGCTAGATTGCGTATTATATTTGGTATATTATATGCATGTATGTTGGAGTGTTGATCAAGTCAACTTATTTTTGGCAATTTATTTCCTAATATATAACTGCTATAATTGTTTTATTGGTCAATTATTGTTATATATTTGGAAGTATGAGCATGCTAGGTTGCGTATATTATTCTAAATATTATATGCATGTAAAAACCCTTGGTTTTAAATAACTAAGTGGGAGAGGGGATTGGTAATTAATTCCCGCGGCCTCCATAATTGGTTTGTTAGCAATGTGAATAAACTTGCGTGTCGGCATTAGAGCCTTCCTCCCCATCGAATGAGTTTATTCATGGATATTGCTGGAACATGCTTCTTTATAATTATTATTTGTAATGTGATGCACATGAATTTGCGTGTTGGCATAGACCTTCCTCCCCATCGGATGAGTTTATTTGCGGATCACTGTACAAACTTATTCTGCGATGTGTATGACATGAAACGACATGAAAATTTACTATGTTCTGTGATATGTAATAAAAGTTAAAGTGCATTAAATACGTTTTCGCGGGACGACGGTCCTATATGGGGTACACCTCACCGTGCATATACTCTAGTTGGCCATTGGCATGATATAAGTTAAAAGTTACATGAATATCAAATATTGAAAAGATTGTACTGTTGTATGAAAATTCAAGTGAATTACATGATATTTAATTATGATATATGTTTCTTCACTAAGCGTTGTAGTGCTCACCCCTTTCACATGTGATTACAGGTTGACTGGAGAAGCGTGGTAGTGGTATGGTGGCACTATTGTGAAATATTATTAATCTAGGAAAAACTAAGTATTTTAAAATTTTTAAATTATGTGTTTGTGATAACGGATGTCATGAATTTCTGAAGCATATTATCGTATCGTATATGCATACATTTTAGAAAATCTTATGTATTTAAATGTGTTTTCCTCAAATTTGCTGAGTTGTTGTTAACAGGAATATAGATATTGAAATATTAATATTTTATGAAATTAAGTATATTATGAAACTGTTAATTGTTGATTCTCCGCCCTTTAAGTTAAATGTTTATGAAAATGAAAATTTTGGGTTGTTACAGTTGGTATCAGAGCAGGTCGACGTTTCTGTAGATCTGCATAAAAAAAACTTTTACTTGATATTTTATAAAAATAATATTCTTTGAGAAAAAATTATATATATATATATATATATATATATATATATATATATATATATATATATATATACTTGGAAAAATATAAATATTTTATTTATAAATTATGGGTATTTTATTGTTAAAAAATGGATAATTATTAATTATGATTTGATTTGGAAAGTATTTGTTACCCACCCACTAGCCACGGAACTCCAAGAAAGGAATAGTTTATTTGTTATGACATGACATTTATTAATATAATATGTGCAGGATATTGTATATTCTTTCCTGATTTCAATATTTGTATGATCTCATTTGATACATAATAGGAAAACTTAATAATTCTTATTTATTAGTGCGTACGACAAACGATATATGAAGGGATTAAATAATTGAAGATTTTGAAGAGGAGGAACTCAGCTGATGTGGCAAAGCGTGGAGGATTCCTAAAGAAAATAGATAATGGATATCTTCGATTAGTTTTTTATTTTAAATTATTTTCATGGATTTACATATATTAAGAATACAACATTATCTCCTATTATTAATGGAGAAACCATTCATTTCTACGTTTAAAAAAAGATATATGTACATATATGATAGGCGTTTTCTCAACACACAATTAATCCCCAAGTATGAAGGATATCAATTGTAGTTTCGAAGGTGACCAAGTTATATATCGAATTCACAGGACGGATAAATATCAATTTAATTACGTTCTAGTAGATTATGACTATTTTGAATTAAACAGTTGGTTTATAAATTAAGTAACAATTTGAATAGCTAATAAATAACAAGAGCAAGTAAATAATAGTTGTGATCAATTAAGATGATAGGTAGTTCGTGGGCCATCCAGTTTTTTTTGTTAATTCGTACTTTCGTGTGTCGATGTCCGACTCTGCCTTGTGGTTTATGGACGCATCACTAGACCATGCGAATCTATTCTATAGACACAAATAGATAAGCTTTTGACACGTGTGAGTATCCTCAGAGCAAGACGTATACTCCACCTCCCTTTCTAGGTATTATCATAATCAATTATTTCCCGTGCACTTAGTACTCTAACCCGATTTGATCTCCCTTTTTAGGTACTATAAAGTCATACTCTTTATCCTACTTGTCAACCCGAATTCAATTCAATTAACAAACATTCATATAAGACAGTTCTAATAAGACTTCGGAATCCCTTCACTTAGAATTATAACAATAAACCCTGCTCAACAGTGAACGCACTCAATCAATAACCATGTCATGCATTCAGACTCTATACAACGATTATTGAAGCACAAAATAACTATGAGTATGGATTAAAAACGTGTAATCTTATATAAAATAAATCACAAGTAGTGTTGTACGGAGTATACACACGAAAAACAAATTAACTCATGAAACCTTCATAACCCTAGAACTACCGAAGTGGCTCTAGCCCATTATTGATCTAAGAAGAATCATGGTTAGATGGACCAATCTTACTTGAATCTCCAGCTGAATCTCTTTCACAGCCCTCTAGATGGATCACTAATCTCTTTTCTTCACTCCTCTCTTGTATCACGATGTCTCTCTCCCTGTTCTCGACTGCATGAGCCTTCTTATATACTTGTAATCACGTCTCTAGGGCTTGGAATGGGCTTTTCAAGTGATCTCACGCATTTTGGCCTCAAAAATCCGAATAAGGTAAGTTTCCGCGTTTTGGTTCGACCTCGTCAACAGGTCGAACCACTGGCCAACAAGTCGAACCCCAGGTCGAACCCTGTTACTGGACACATTCTATGTTTGGTTCGACCTCTTGCACAGGTCGAACCACTCAGGTCTTGGTCGAACCCCAGGTCGAACCACGCTACAGGACAATTTTCGCTCCTGGTTCGACCAACTGTCAGGTCGAACCCCCAACGTCGTGGTCGAACCCATCTTCTCGCGAACTGGTTCGACCATGGTTCGACCTGATAAACAGGTCGAACCCCTGGAGTCGTGGTCGAACCCATCTTCTGCTGTTCCGCAATGCTGGTTCGACCTGTAGGAGAGGTCGAACCCTCCTCCATTAGGTCGAACCCTACTCTTTTCTTGGCGGTTCGCGTGGTCTCGACTTCGTCTCTTCGATTCTTGGCACTTCCACTCCGTTTTCGCTATGAAAACCACTTAAATAGCTCCACTAACACCTTATTCATGCTAATTTACAATATATATAGGTTTTCCACCTATTTCCACCTCAAAACTCTCCAAAACTAGCACAAAACATGGTGCTAAACTTGTGAATTTACACACTCATCAAACCCCCAAACTTACATGTTGCTCGTCCCGAGGCAACCAAATCAAATCACAGGAGTCGTGTATAATTCACCAAGATCAAGTACAACACATATCACACATGCAACTTCATTCAATCAAACAAGTATTAATTGCTTCATATATATCACTCATGCAAAATTAATCCAATCACACACCATTCGGAGTACTAAGTAATTTAGCTCACAAGATAAGTATTTATTCTCTTTCACTCAAGTGCGTGAGGCACTATATAGGTTAATATAAACACTCATATCAATCCATATTCACGCGTAACCATAAGCTTGGCAAATGTCTCAAAAATCAACTTATAATTGACTCTTCACTAGGATCACAAAGGACTTGTTTTTGGGTTGTAATGTTGGCTCTTTGGGAAAAAGGCAGGAAAATTTGGACTTAGTGACTTAAGACACTAGTAGAAAGTTACCTTGAAAGTTCTCGATTTCTTCTTCTTACAGCAAGTTCTCCTCCAATGTCGTCTCTTGAACTTGTAAAATTCCTGAATTTCCTTCTTTTCATGGCATCAACATCATCTTCTTAAATAATTCGGGTACCGGTTTTAGGCACTACCCTTCTCGTATATATAGGTCATCAGCTGCTAAGCTACATGCAACACGTATAAACAATCGGGGTACCAGTTTCGGGCACTACCCCTAAACAAGATTTGACCATATTCTTTTCATCCAACCATGTTCTATCCTCCTTTTCTTCTTGCAACACTTACTCACCTCCACTCTCTCTACCAATGAATAAGTTAATAAAAGCTCAAGTAAAGGTTTATAAGGTTATTTACTTCGGCTACCGAAGAAAAGGCTTTTAACGGCTCAACAGGGCATCCAAAGATAAATAAGATCATTAGGAAGGATAAATTTGGCTAAGTAGCTTAATCACAAAATAATGGTCTAAGATCATGTCCTAGCAATTTATCAATCATAAGTCTCACACAAGACTCCAAGCCAAGTTCTAGAATACGTTCATATGAATGATCCTCTCAAGAATAAAATAATCATGAACAAGAATAATTAAAAAGCTCAAATCCTCACATAGGTAATCCTAGTACTCCTCATAGCACATAATTAAGATCAATTCCATAAGAACTCAATATACTTATCAACTAAACATGCTTTTCATCAATAGAAATTAACACATGAACATATGAATGCACAAAAATCAATAAGCTTATACCCAATCAATCATACAAGATATCACTTATACATTCCACTCACGCATGAATCACACCCCATCTTAAAGATAAAATGAAAAAAAATAATGGAATCAAGATGAATCGGAGAAAACTAAAGAAAACCTGAAAAACTACTCCTCCGGAGCATCATCACCCTCATAATCATCATCCTCATCATCAAGCCTCCGCTCCACAATCCGGTGTAGATCACCGATGTGCCTATCTAAATAATCAACTCGATCACCCAACCTACTAACTTTCTCATTCAATGCCGTATACTTCTCATTCAGCATAGCATAGTTGGCGTTGGCGAGTGCGAGCTGCCGGTTTGTCTCCTGCTGGCTAGCAACAATTGCGACCAGCTGCTCCTGAATAAGGTGGATCTGCTCCCGTGTATCAGTCGGGACAGCCCGCTGCTGACGCGGTGCTGGCTCATGCTGAGGTGCGTTGGGCTGCTCCTCTTTCGAAATCTCCATCTCTGGTTGCTCATCTTTCCGATGCTCGACCTCGGGCTGCTGTGGCCACTGAAGTGGCTGGTGCGGTGGCAGATGGTACTCTCCCTGTTCCACAATTTGTTGTAGCTCCTCCAACCTACCTTCGGCACACAACCTAGCCACGGCTCTCCAATCCCCATTGGTCTTCACAGTCACGGACAGAGCAGTGTGTCCTAGGGAGTTCATCAACAAGTTCCTCACCTCCCGGACAGTGGCCATGTTGCTCATGTCAAAGGGAAACATAAAGTCGAATGGCTTTGGTCCTCTCGTGAAGAACTAATCACCATCTCTAAAGTGTGCGAATCCTCCCTTTACACATGTGAGCATCACCAAGTCGGGCTCTCCTCTAACAGGTGTAATGCCGGTGAAGTCCATATTGTAGTGCTCAGCTACAATCGTCAGTAACCCTCCAATGTTCACCTTCTGAAATCCAATGGTCCTGAATCGATACAGCTGCGCGATGAAATATGTTCCCACATTGAACTTTACCCCATTCATCATACACCATAGGCATAAAGCTCTCCTCTAGATACACAGCCACCCTCCGAACGAGCAAATAGTGTATTTTCGAGCACTCGATCCATATATTTCAATACGGGATTCTTGATCGAGGTCGCACGAGCCTGCCTAATCTTATAGTCTCTGATCTCCCCAGTTATCTCCCTCCAAAACCTATTAGCGTTGAAGTGTCCATTCTCCACTCGAAAAATCTCTAGAGGCGTCTGAAAATGCTGATTAAAATCCTCAGCCTTCCATCTCCTTCGGACTCCTCCTGACTGAAATGAGCACTGATACGGGTAGCCAAGTGGGTCA
This sequence comes from Pogostemon cablin, assembly GCA_023678885.1. Lineage (NCBI taxonomy): Eukaryota > Viridiplantae > Streptophyta > Magnoliopsida > Lamiales > Lamiaceae > Pogostemon > Pogostemon cablin. The sequence goes on along the minus strand of CM042989.1, from coordinate 21,535,261 downwards.
TTTTCCATCTCAAATGAGCAAACTACCTCCGCTGTAACGTGGAAGTAAGTCGGCTTCTTCAACTTCATAAATCTGCGGATCCCCACTCGATCGAACAACATCGTCATATCTTCCCTAATGCTCATAAGTATCATGGTCTCATCATCTTGGTATCTTGTCCGAGCTATCTTATCTGAGGCTTCTTCCCACTTTTCTTTAATCTCGTCCCAGTTTTGCATTTGAATTTTAAAGTTTTTGGGTAAACGCTCTTGTATCCTTAGTTTTCTCGTCACTGTGTCCACATTCAAAGGCCTGTCTTGCCTCTTCTTCGATCTTGCTTCATCCACCTTGCCCTTCCCTTTATTCGATCCTTGTCCCTTTCCTGAAAACAACTATTTCAACACAACCAACAAGACAAGAATACAAGTATATGACTAGCATATCCTATACTCTACTCAAGACTTCAAGCATCCATGCTTAATCAACTCAACTATCATCTCAACACCACTTGCTCATCCATCATGCTCAAAACATCATCAACCACACTCTCTTCAATCTTCAAATTATCAGCAACAAGCATGCATCAACCAATTCAAGCTATTCAACATAAATTTCAACAATTGAACTTCATGAACAACTCAAACTATCAACAATTCTAACCTAGTTAACATGCTCATTTCTCTAGATGCATCATATCCTTGATCAATCCACATAAAAACTCAAGTTCTATCCATAATCAAGCAATCTCAAACCAATAAACATGAATTCATATGGATCAACTCAAAAATATCAATTATCACCATGAATTTCAACCAAAATCAATATCAATCAACTTACCCACAACAAATTTCTTGCAATAAACTTCAATCCTAAGGTAATTGAGTTGAAAGAACGTACCTTTCGTCTTGCCCATGGTTAAAAATCGATAATTTGCACACAACACTCAAAAACGCGACTGAAGCCCTAATTCGCGACAAAAATCGCCCAAACCCGCGCCCAATTCAAGAATTAAGAGTGTAATGTTGTGTAATCGGTGCAAAATCAAGTGTAACTGACGAATTTGTGCAAGGGTGTTACGGTTCGAGGAAGGTTCGAGGTTTGGTGAATAAAAATATGATCGAACCCTTCTAAAAACTCAACTTAAAATGCTTACCTGACGGGGTTCGACCTCGGGTTCGACCGGTAGAATAGGTCGAACCTCGAGTGACGAGGTCGAACCTACCTTCTGGACAATTTCTCCTCGTGGTTCGACCTGGGTTCGACCTTCTAAACAGGTCGAACCATTGCTGTCGTGGTCGAACCTATCACCTGAAAAACAGAGTGCTCTGAACGGACTGGTTCGACCTCAGGTTCGACCTTCTGATCAGGTCAAACCATAACGGCTCAGGTCGAACCACTCTACTATAAGATTTAAGTCCCGGGTTCGACCTGTTAAAAAGGTCGAACCTAGAATGATCAGGTCGAACCTCCTCACTGGATAATTTTCTTCGTCGGTTCGACTTCCTCTGCTTGGTTCGACCTCCTGGCACTGGTCGAACCTCTCACGGCTTTGGTCGAACCACCCTTTTAAGCTTCAAAACTGAGTGTTCTTCAATCCCTATACACTTCAAACTTCAATATGAATCATTAGGTACCAACTAGAGCACAACTTCATCCAAAATTTGTTCCACAAAATATCATTCATGAGTAACTCCATAAAAGAAAACACAACCAAAACCCACTAACATTAGGCAAGTTGTAAAAAATTGTCATATCAAAATCGATTAAAATTTTAATATGGCGCAAAAACCAACTCCCCTAACAAACATCACAAAGAAAAGATTATACTATCGGTGCTTATCAAGGTAAGTACATCACACCCCCCCAAACTTAGTAAAAACAATATTTGAAACTAAGTTTGCAAAGAGATGTAATTGCCAATAAGTAAGCACTTCAAACATAAAAATTTCTTACTCACACAAATGGAATAAAGCATTAAAATAGGAGGGAAAGCCCCCAACAGGCGCTCATGTTTAACGTCGAAGAGTCACGACGGTACCAAATCAGATCAAGGTATCCACAAAGATGACACCAACATCATCCGGCGACCTATAATGCTTCAAGCGATGTGTATTCGCCGTAAAAATATCTTCATCCTTGTCAATAAGCTCAAAACTCCCCCCTCCTAAGACTCGATGAATCATGATCGGTCCCGTCCACTTCGATTTCAACTTGCCTGCAAAAAGCTTTAAACGAGAGTTAAAAAGTAATACCTCATCTCCTTGCTTGAACTCCTTGTACGAGATCTTCGAATCATGCCACCTCTTAATCCTCTCCTTATAGATCTCTGAATTCTTGTACGCACGACTCCGAAACTCATCCAAAAGATTGATGTGAGAAATCCTCAACTCCTTCACATCTTTGAGAGTCAAGTTCAAGCTACGCAAAGCCCAAAACGCTTTGTGTTGAGTTTCTACAGGTAAGTGGCACGGCTTTCCATAGACAATCTGATACGGTGACATATCTAACACCGTCTTGTACACGGTTTGGAACCCCCACACGACATCATCGAGCTTCAAGGCCCAATCCTTTCTATTGGTTCCGACCACCTTCTCCAAAATCTGTTTGACTTGATGGTTAGAGACCTCCGCTTGCCCATTCGCTTGAGGATGATAGGGTGTAGTGACCCTATGCTTAACACCATACCCTTTAAGCACCTTCTCAAGAAATTTATTTACGAAATGCGTACCTCCATCACTAACAAGTGCTCTAGGGACTCCAAAACGGGCAAAGATATGATTCTTCAAGAAAGATATAACAGTTTTCGAGTCATTCAAGCGAGTAGGAATTGCTTCCACCCACTTAGAAACATAATCCACCACAAGTAGAATGTAGAGAAATCCATTCGATGGGGGAAAAGGCCCCATAAAATTGATACCCCACACATCAAAAATCTCGACCACTATGCTTGGCTGAAGCGGCATCTCGTCTCTCCTACCGATGTTCCCCATACGTTGACATCTATCGCAAGACGCCACATAGGTCTCACAATCCTTGAACAAGATAGGCCAATAAAGAGCGGACTGAAGTACCTTGGCTGCTGTCTTGTAAGCGCCGAAGTGTCCCCCATTAGGTTGTGCATGGCAAAACTCGAGAACACTCTCCATCTCTATCTCGGGCACACACCTACGGATGATAGAATCCGTGTAAATCTTGTACACAAACGGATCATACCATATGAAAGTCTCAACATTCCTTTTGAATTTAGCAAGTTGATATCGGTTGAGATCCCTTGGAATTTCTCCCACAGCAATATAATTCACATAATCCGCATACCATGGATCAACTCCCTGCGCAGCAACCACACACGCTCGCTCAGCCCCTTCAACAAACACGGCCATGATCTTTTCATCCGGGAACATTTCCTCAATATACTCGAAAGAATTATCGCAATGTTCCTTAGTCTCCAACCTCGAAAGATGATCCGCAAGCACATTATCAGAACCTTTCTTATCCCGAATCTCCATGTCAAACTCTTGAAGTAGAAGAATCCACCTTATGATCCTAGGCTTCGTCTCCTTCTTTTCAATCAAGTACCGAATCGCAGAATGATCCGTGTACACTATAGTCTTCATGCCAACCAAATACTGAAGAAACTTATCAAATGCATACACAACAGCCAAAAACTCCTTTTCAGTCACCGTGTAATTCTTTTGTGCCGCATCGAAAGTCTTACTTGCGTAGTAAATGGCGCAGAACTTCTTTTCCTTCAGCTGCCCAAGCACCACCCCAAGTGCTACATCACTTGCATCACACATTAGTACAAACGGTTGAGTCCAATCTGGTGTGATCAAGATAGGTGCAGTGATAAGCGCCTCCTTTAAAACTTGAAAAGCTGTTAGACATTCATCATCAAACACAAAATGAACATCTTTTTCAAGTAAGTAAGATAAGGGCTTAGAGTATTTTGAGAAGTCTTTTATGAATCTTCTTTAAAAACTGGCGTGTCCAAGGAAAGACCGCACTCCTCTTTCATTGGTCGGTGGTGGAAGCTTCTCAATCGCCACCACTTTAGCACGATCTACCTGCAACCCTTTGGCAGAAACATGATGCCCAAGAACTATCCCATCCTTCACCATGAAGTGGCACTTCTCCCAATTCAAGACAAGATTAGTCACTTGGCATCTCTTCAAAATAGTAGCTAGGTTAGATAAACAAATATCAAAGGAGGAACCAAAAACAGAAAAATCATCCATGAACACCTCCATGATCTTCTCTATCAACCCATCGAATATTTTCATCATGCATCTCTGAAAAGTAGCAGACGCATTACATAACCCAAATAGCATTTTCCAAAAAGCAAAGGTCCCGTAGGGGCAAGTAAAAGTGGTATTTTCTTGATCCTCGGGGGCAATCATAATTTGGTTGTACCCCGAGTACCCATCCAAGAAACAATTAAACTCATACCCTGCAAGACGATCTAACATTTTATCCATGAAAGGAAGAGGAAAATGATCATTACACGTGTTCTCATTCAACTTCCTATAATCAACACATGTACGCCATCCAGTAGGAATCCTTGTGGCTATCGCTTCTCCATCCTCAGCTTTTACTACAGTCATACCCCTCTTTTTAGCAACTACAAGCAATGGACTCACATGGGTGTTGGATTGTATACTAAAAGTCTAGCTTTTTGTATGAACAATGTTATAACAATTAATTTGAAATGAGAATCATATGATCAAATGATTGCATCTTATAATTTATTTATATGTTCGATGCAATAGTCCACTTACTTTATACTGTAGATAATATGTTGTGCGACAACACGCGAAAGATCATATTATCGGTTTTCTTATAAAGTATAAACAGATACTCACAACCGAGATAGACGGGGACTCTCTATCGGGATGGTTGTAGTGTGGTTTGGTATTAGCTTGTCTTGGCTATAGAATCACACTAGTGCACTTGTGTGTATTGAGCATGACCGCTTGAGATCGTTTGACTTATACTGACTTATAGGAGAACTTGATCTCAGTTATTATGGAAGTTCGTGCTCTTAATCTCTATACAATAACCTCGACAGGTAGGGCAGTATGTATTTCTTTGATTCATCAATGGGTGAGATTTACATGTAATTAAATCAACAAACTCGATGAGTTGGGAAATAGTGCTGTCTCTATGGTGTGCTGTTGATTGTAGAAGGAATCCGTGTCCGTCATAGGTTGATGATGTCCCCTTGAGGAGCTCATAAGGATTATCATGTAAACCCTGCAGGTGGAATTTATTCCGACATGATAATGAGGTTGAGTTGTACTACTCTTGGATGAGATATTAATTAATTGAGTTGTCAGTAACTTAAATTAATTAATGGACATTGTATATCTTAAACATGGGGAGAATAACGGGCTCATAATAAGAAGGAGCCCAAAACGTAATTTTGGGATTGGTACGGTAGTGCAATAATAATATTTTAGTGGAATATATTATTATTATTGGACTTAAGTATAAGCTTTGGGCTAAGCTTGGATACTTAAGCCCAATGGAGGCCCAACCCAATTTCTCCTCCTGGTCCCTGCTGTAGCCCATGTATATAAGTCACCTCAACTTATCTGGAACCCTAATCTAACTGATTATTCACGTGTGATGAGGGTTGAGAGCAGATTGAGGAGGTCTCGTAGATCGTCGCCCACACGATGTTGAGATCGGACTTGGGACATACGGCAGAAGATCAGAAGGTAGTTTGTTGCTGCTGTCCACCACCTTGCGAAATTGATATAAAATAGTAAATTACTCAGAATTTGATGATCAATATACTGATGGAAAGCCGTTGAAAAGAAGATCGTCTAACCATAAAGATTATTCAATTCCAACATCAGACGAGGAAGTTATGGCCATTCTCGTGGGACTGCGCAGGCTGCCTGCGAGAATCAATCTTCATCAACATACCTTGGTGAACGGTAATCGTTTCTATGATTTATTGCTTCCACTGTGATAAAAACGCATGGTATCCTAACAGGTCATATTAACCAAATGATCGAGTGCCAGCAATTGGTATCATAGCTTCGGTTTCATGGTGAAGCGTGACACGTTAGGCTAGGGTTTATGTGATTAATATTTCGAAATTAGGATCGCATGTTTAGGGTTTTTGGTTTTACTGCGCAAACCATGAATATCCCTATGTGAAATATACCCTATATCATATCTGTTCGTCGTTGATGGTTGTGTGTGAGAGGATTCGACGAAAACTGTTCGTCAATTTCACATGGAAGGAATAAATTGAGAGAAAATCCAGCGCAGTGATATTGCAGAGGCAATAACGGGAGTTTCAACCGTCGGATCAGGCTAAATTTTGGTCAGCATATTCGGATTTTATGGATGTATATTATGAACGGTGAGATCGTATTTGTAGCTTTGTGTTGTCGGGAATATGCCAAAATAGAAGCAGTTTTTGGGCGATTCTGTTCTGCGCAGTCAAGAGAATAGAGCCGTCTCTCAGAAACAACCGTTGGATCGACCTGTAATTTGGACATTATGTTCAAAACTCACAGGAGTAGATTCTGGACTGTGGAGATTGGATTCCCAGGTTCCTACAGTTGCGAACCCTGAATGACAGTTGGTGTAGTTTGATGTTGCGCGTTGGGCTGAACTTGGTTCCGTGCAAGTAGGCCCTTGGACGAGCGACAGTTCGAGCGGATTTGCATCAGGTTCGATTGATGCTACACCAGGTTCGAGCGGATTTGCATCAGGTTCGATTGGTCTGCATCAGGTTCAATCGATGCTGAACCAGGTTCGAGCAGATTTGCATTAGGTTCGATTGGTCTACACCAGGTTTGAGCGGATTCACATCAGGTTCGATTGGTCTGCATCAGGTTCAATCGATGCTGAACCAGGTTTGAGCTGATTTGCATCAGGTTCGATTGGTCTGCATCAGGTTCAATCGATGCTGAACCAGGTTTGAGCGGATTTGCATCTGGTTCGATTGGTCTGCATCAGGTTCAATCGATGCTGAACCAGGTTCAAGAGGATTTGCATCAGGTTCGATTGGTCTGCATCAGGTTCAATCGATGTTGAACCAGGTTTGAATGGATTTATATCAGGTTCGATTGGTCTGCATCAGGTTCGATCGATGCTGCACCAGGTTTGAGCGAATTTGCATCAGATTCGATTGGTCTGCATCAGGTTCGATCGATGCTGCACCAGGTTCGAGCAGATTTGCATCAGGTTCGATTGGTCTACACCAGGTTCAAGCGGATTCACATCAGGTTCGATTGATCTGCATCAAGTTTGATCGACACTGCACCAGGTTCGAGTGGGTTTGCATCAAGTTCGACTGGTCTGCATCAGGTTCTGCGTGAGTCTTCACAATATGATCGGGTAGGGTGCCAGAGTGGTGGAGCAGGCTACGGGGAGGTCGATCCCCATCGCAGTTGTCCGCATTCGTGATTGATGGCGAACAATCGAATTCGTTGTTATATAGCTGTTATAATTGATTTATTAATTGATTATTGTTATATACGTATGCATGATTCTCTATGATTTATTGCCTTAAATAGAAGCATGCTAGATTGCGTATTATATTTGGTATATTATATGCATGTATGTTGGAGTGTTGATCAAGTCAACTTATTTTTGGCAATTTATTTCCTTATATATAACTACTATAATTGTTTTATTGGTCAATTATTGTTATATATTTGGAAGTATGAGCATGCTAGGTTGCGTATATTGTTCTAAATATTATATGCATGTAAAAACCCTTGGTTTTAAATAACTAAGTGGGAGAGGGGATTAGTAATTAATTCCCGCGGCCTCCATAATTGGTTTGTTAGCAATGTGAATAAACTTGCATGTCGGCATTAGAGCCTTCCTCCCCATCGAATGAGTTTATTCATGGATATTGCTGGAACATGCTTCTTTATAATTATTATTTGTAATGTGATGCACATGAACTTGCGTGTTGGCATAGACCTTCCTCCCCATCGGATGAGTTTATTTGCGGATCACTGTACAAACTTATAATTGATGACTGTAGGAAGTTATTCGAGTGCATGTGTACTTCTCCATCTGTAAGGCACATAAGCTTGGGCCGCGGACTTGGGGTCAAATAATGGTGTACACTTAGATGTAAATAATAAGTATTCTCCCCATCGGAGTCACTGCTTTTATTTGCATGGCTAAAGAGGAACCGACTTTTAATTATTTTGTCATGAGGTTAGGTTGACAAATGAAATTAATGGATAAAACCTTCTCTTGTAATTGTTCGGGTTTGTAAACGTCCACACTATCGTGGCTTGCAAACTCACGGTGCTTGAGATGTCAGTGAATTTATATTTTATATTGTTTGAGGGAATCAATATAAATGGATAAATTCGAAGATTTGATCGGTGTATTTATTTATGATTCTCTGAATTTTAAATAGTTTTATTTCACTTATGGTTGACTAAAAGAAATTATATTTACTTGTCCAAATTAGATGATTAGAAAAGAATCTTGGTTTTGAATTTTACTGCTTAAGAAAATACATGTGTGTTCTCACAAAGGACGTCTCATGATGCCTATTAAAGTCTCTAGTGAAGAGATGAGAGGTTCATAGAAATATGATGGTCTCATGTAACTCTTCGGATACTTGAGTAATTTAAAAGGCGGTAGGTCATGATTAAATTTGATGAATGAATTGGAACTGCATGGAATAGAAGTTGAAGGGGAAACCTAAGTCAATTTTATTCTTCATAATTGCCTAGATGTTTTGAGTAAGTTTCTCCTGAATTACAAGAGGTTGTATATGGTGGGAAACTTCTGACAAAACATATGGTAAAGGAAATCCAATTTCATAAAAGGAGTGAACAAGGATAGAATCTTACTTGCTAGTTGTTTAAACATGATTAGTGATGGCATCTACTGACACGAAGTGTGTAGATACTGGAATCACTGAATGTTCATTACTAAGTGAGGACAAGATTGTTATGACATGGGTAAAACTACAAGACTAGTGGCTATTGCAGTGGGAGTTGTTTATTTATCTTACGATATGAATAAACGTTTGATTTTGTGAAATTGTCTTTACGTACATTTTCATAGAAAGAATTTGATTTCGGTTTCTATGCATTAATAGATGGATACTCCATTTCATTTAAATGACATGGTCATTATAATGAAGGATAGAGTTGTAATCTATTATGGTACGTTGATGGACAATTTGTATACTCTTAATCATGTATATTCCACAGATGCAACAAATAGTAATTAATAATGCATCTTCTGATCTTAGTAAGAGACAGTAACCTTCGGAGATGAACTAAACATGCATTTGGCATCTAAGACTAGATCATTTTACTTGAGTAGGACTCAAAAGTTGATAGCAGATGGACCGTAAGGTTTATCTGAAGTGGAAACTATCGGAATTGCGAGTCTTACTTGGAAGTAAAAATGATTAATTACCTTTTCAAGGTAAAGGAGTGTAGAGCCAAAGATATATATGTTGGAATTGGTTCATTCTGATTCAAGTGGGCCTAATATTATCTATGCGAGAGGTGGTTATGAATAATCGAAGATTATTCTAGATACCGATATATTTATTTGATGCATTGCATGTCTAAGTTCTTTGATTTATTCAAGAATTACAAGGTTGGTACAGTAAAGCATCATGGAAAATATATCAAGTAATGACGATTTAATCGTCATTACGAGTACCTCTTAGGATAATTAAGAGCTATTAATCAGAGATTGAGATTAAATCTCAAGTGGTCTACACCGGGCATGCCCCAGCTGAATGGTGTGGTGGATAGAAGGAACAAGACTCTTATGGTAATGATTAGATAGATGATGAATTATTTGGAATTACTTAATTCATTTTATGGATAAACCCTAGAAACAGTAATTCATTTGAATGTTTGTCTGTTTGTGGGATATGCTATAAAAATGAAGGTGATTTATTTAGTCTAAAAGATCGAAGGGTGATTGTTAACACAAAAACTAGATTTTTGGAAAGAGACTATGTATTAAATCATAAACCCATGTATAAATTGTTCTAAAGGAAGTGAGAGGGAAAAACACAAAGTATAAGTACCAAGTGTACAAGAGAATATACCACAAGGTAAACTGCAACGCGTGTCACGTCTGATACATAATTGCGTGTAGTGCCTTGTCGTAGTGGGAGGGTTCTTCGACTACCTGTAAGATACATATTTTGGGAAAGTCGTGAGACTTGGTCCCTAGCAAACATGAAATGGACCCACGGATACGACGAAGCACTACAAGTTAGAAATGCCAAATCTTAGCAAAGTGCAATGAATATTAAAATAGAATCGATGGATTTTAAATTAGGTCTGGATGCTTGTTGAACCGCTAAATGGCGTAAAAGCCATTGGAAGCGGGCATGCAAGAATAAAAGAGGATCATAGAATAAGGTGAAAACCTTGGAAGCAAGCTTGTTGCGAAAAGGTATACTCAGAAAGAAAGGGTTCGATTATGAGAAAATTTGTTCGCCGGTAGCTATGCCTAAGTTGATCTGAACTCTTTTATTTGTTGCTACTCATATGAAATATGAGGGATAGCAAATAGATGTCGAGATATCTTTCCTGATTGGAAGTCTTAAGGGAAACATCTATGTGAAGCAACTAGAGTGATTCATTGCAAAAAGCTAAGAGCATTGTGATAGTAAGCTTAAAAGTGTCCATTCATGGACTAAAGCAAGCTTCAAGATCATGAAACATCCATTTTGATGAGGTAATCCAGTGACATGGATCTAATCAATGATCGGATGGGTCTTATGTATTGAAAAGAGTGATTGAAACGTGGTGGTATTTCTTGTACTATATGTAGATAGTATCTTGCTCATTGGAGACAATGAAAGAGTATTGTCGGGCATATGGGTATGGTTGATAAAGTGGTATGAGATGAAGGACTTAAGAAGAGCAAAAATATCCTTTTGATCACGGTAATACGGATCAAAAAAAAGGATGTTATGCTTATCTCAAGTTTCATATAATGATACGATCCTTACTCGTTTAGCAGTGAATTTATCTAAGTGAATGTGTCTTGTGACACAAAAGTAGATAAAGAAGATGAAAGCGGTTCCTTATGCTTCGGCAAATGAGGAAGCTTAATCTAAGAAATGCTATGCACGAGATTGGATATCTGTTTTGCCGATGGCATGAACAGTGGTATCAAGGTAACCCAAAATAAGAATGTTGAACTGTGGTAAGAAATATACTTATGTACCTGAAAAGAACTAGAAACTATATGTGGGCTTACCGAACATATTCACTGATTCTTATGGGTTACAAAGATTCAGATTTTTCAAATCAGATAGGGACGGCATTAAATCCACTCAAAGGTTATGCATTTAATTTTAGGAAGTAGAGTCATAATATGGAGGAGTGTTATATAGAAATATATTTCGGACTCCAGACTCCATCATGGAAAGATGATAAATTGGAGCCTATATGGCAGCCAAAGTATCTATATGACTCTAGAAACTTCATGATGGACTTTGAAGTATTTCTAAGTTTTCCCAAGATTATCACAATTTAAATTAATGATATTGGTGCAGTTGCAAACTTAAAGGAATCACGAGTCCATAAGACAATTAAACACATGGAGAGCGAGTACCACCTATTATGAGAAATCGTATGATGAGGGGAAGATTGTTGTCACCTAGATTGCATCGGATGATAACCTAGTAAATCCATTTACAAGGACCTTAAGGCGAGAGCTTTTGATGGTCGTGTAGTGGGAGTGGAAATCAGATGCATGGCAGAAGACATGACAGCATAGTCTTTTAGTATAAGTGGGAGATTGTTGGATTGTATACTAAAAGTCTAGCTTTTTGTATGAACAATGTTATAACAATTAATTTGAAATGAGAATCATATGATTAAATGATTGCATCTTATAATTTATTTATATGTTCGATGCAATAGTCCACTTACTTTATACTGTAGATAATATGTTGTGCGAAAACACGCGGAAGATCATATTATCGGTTTTCTTATAAAGTATAAACAGATGCTCACAACCGAGATAGACGGGGACTCTTTATCGGGATGGTTGTAGTGTGGTTTGGTATTAGCTTGTCTTGGCTATAGAATCACACTAGTGCACTTGTGTGTATTGAGCAGGACCGCTTGAGATCGTTTGACTTATATTGACTTATAAGAGAACTTGATCTCAGTTATTATAGAAGTTCGTGCTCTTAATCCCTATACAATAATCTCGACATGTAGGGCAGTATGTATTTCTTTGATTCATCAATGGGTGAGATTTACATGTAATTAAATCAACAAACTCGATGAGTTGGGAAATAGTGATGTCTCTATGGTGTGCTGTTGATTGTAGAAGGAATTCGTGTCCGTCATAGGTTGATGATGTCCCCTTGAGGAGCTCATAAGGATTATCATGTAAACCCTGCAGGTGAAATTTATTCCGACATGATAATGAGGTTGAGTGGTACTACTCTTGGATAAGATATTAATTAATTGAGTTGTCAGTAACTTAAATTAATTAATGGACATTGTATATCTTAAATATGGGGAGACTAACGGGCTCATAATAAGAAGGAGCCCAAAATGTAATTTTGGGATTGGTACGGTAGTGCAATAATAATATTTTAGTGGAATATATTATTATTATTGGACTTAAGTATAAGCTTTGGGCTAAGCTTGGATACTTAAGCCCAATGGAGGCCCAACCCAATTTCTCCTCCTGGTCCCTGCTGTAGCCCATGTATATAAGTCACCTCAACTTATCTGGAACCCTAATCTAACTGATTATTCACGTGTGATGAGGGTTGAGAGCAGATTGAGGAGGTCTCATAGATCGTCGCCCACACGACGTCGAGATCGGACTTGGGACATACGGCAGAAGATCAGAAGGTAGTTTGCTGCTGCTGTCCGCCACTTTGCGAAATTGATATAAAATCGTAAAATGCTCAGAATTTGATGATCAATATACTGATGGAAAGCCGTTGAAGAAAGGATCGTCTGACCATAAAGATTATTTAATTCCGATATCAGACGAGGAAGTTTTGGCCATTCTCGTGGGACTGCGCAGGCTGCCTGCGAGAATCAATCTTCATCAACATACCTTGGTGAACGGTAATCGTTTCTATGATTTATTGCTTTCGTTGTGATAGAAACGCATGGTATCCTAACAGGTCACGTTAACCAAATGATCGAGTGCGAACAATGGGGACTATCACTAATAGGATATATAATTCTGGCATCCAACCACGTATGGATTTGCTTCCTAATTACCTCTTGAATTGCGGGATTAACCCTCCGCTGATTCTGAATACTTGCCTTCGCCTCATCTAACAATCTTATCCTATGCATACAATATGAAGGACTACTTCCTTTCAAATCCTCAAGAGACCAACCTATCGCATATTTGTACTTCCTAAGAATATTCAATAACTCCTCAAGTTGATCATCATCAAGAGAAGAAGATACAATTACCGGATATTTTTCATTGTCGCCAAGAAAGGCGTACTTCAAGTGTTCCGGCAAAGGTTTCAACTCCTCTTTCCTCACTTCCATCGGAGAGCTCTCGTTATCCAACGGTAAGTACTTCCTAGTCCACTTGACTTCTTCCACCTTAGCTCTTTTCGATTCAAACATGTCATCACCCAAAGCAAGTAAGTTTTCAAGAAATTCAATACATACCTCGTTTGAGAGTCCGTCAAGCTCCGTAGTGGGATAAGTAAGAGACTCCATCAAACATGTTTCGAGAGGATCCTTTGACAAGATCATAGACATATCCTCTTTCACAATCTCCTCCACCACTTCAATAATATAACACTGCGACTCCATGGGCATCTTCATTGCTTTGTCCAAGTTGAAAAAAACTTCTTCTTTATCCATCCGCAATCTAAGCTCTCCTTTCTGAACATCAATCATAGCTCCAGCAGTCGCAAAGAAATGTCTCCCCAAGATTAAAGGGATATTATCCTTGTCTTCTTCCATCTCTAGCACAAGAAAGTCCACAGGAAAGACTAGCTTTTCCACTTTGATGAGGACGTCTTCGATTATACCCTTAGGAAAAGTCATCGACCTGTCCGCCAATTAGAGTACCACTGTGGTAGGAGTAAGCTCCCCCAAACCAAGCCTCTGAAATATGGACAAAGGCATCAAATTGATGCTTGCCCCTAGATCACACAAAGCTCGCCGTGTCGGCCCCTTTCCGATTTCACATAGAATAGTGAAGCTCCCTAGATCCTTCATCTTTTGCGGCAGCTTCTTTTGGATGATTGAGCTGCAATTCTCAAATAAATTCACCGTTTCAATTCCGGTTAAGCTCCGCTTCTTTAACAATATGTCCTTAAGAAATCGGGCATAGTACGGCATCTCCATGATTGCCTCTGAGAAAGGAATGCTCAAGCTTATTTTGTTCATTATCTCTGAAAACTTCTTGAACTTCTCTTCCAATCCTTTCTTCACAAGCTTGTAATTAAACGGCGGAGGTATCTTTGTTTTGGGAATCCCCCATTCATCACGATCAACCTTTTCTGCTTTCTCCTTTTCGGCTCTCAAATGCTTGGCTCTCTCCCACTTTTTCTCAACCATTATCTCAGTACTTTGTTCATTCCGAACCACTGGAGTAGAATCAACATCATCGAGAGTGTTCGGAGTGGCAAAAGGCATTTTCTGGTGGGGTTCGACTAGGGTTCGACCTGTGGAATAGGTCGAACCATGTACGTACTGGTTGCACCTTGCTTTTGGACAATGGCTCTCTTTTTGAATTTGAGATTCGACCTGGGTTCGACCTGTGGGACAGGTCGAACCATGGGTACCTAGGTCGAACCGACCTACTGTACTTCTTCCACCATCAAGTTCGACCTGTTTGAAAGGTAGAACCATTACTGTCGTGGTCGAACCGTTGCTGTGACAAAACAGAGTGCTCCAAGTGGTGTGGTTCAACCTGGGTTCGACCTGTTGGATAGATCGAACCAAGGTTGGTTTGGTCGAACCGGTGTTCTGGAAAAACAGAGTGCTCCGAGTTGTTGGGTTCGACCAAGGTTCGACCTGTAGGCCAAGTTGAACCATTTGCAGTTTGGTCGAACCTATGCTGCAATCTCTCCTGATCGTGTCCAGTGTATTGGTTCGACCTCCCCTGCATGGTTCGACCTTCAGTGGTGGTCGAACCAGGGTTGAACCTGGCCCTAGACATATCCAAATTTGATTCCGGCCTCATAGGTCTCTCGTATTGCGTACCCGACCTCAATGTGATGGCATTGCAGGACCTTGGATTCTCAATATTTTGAGACGGGAACTTCTCTTTCTCAAGAGTTTGAGTAAGCTTGTTAACATTCCCTGTCATCTCCCCCATCAGCAATGTAAGGTCTTTCACCTGCTTAGATATAACCTCATGGTTTGCATCTATTTTCTTTTCAAGTTTGGCCTCAAGGCGGTTCACTCTTTCATCATTCTTGGTCATATACCTGTTCACAGTATCCTCAAGACCCGGTTTCCCTTCTTCCACCTTAGCACCCGGATCAACACCCTTCGGAGGTTGAATCGCATTATTCGGATTGCTCCACGAGAATTCTGGCCTCCTAAGCTGTTGATAACCACCCGGGGGACCACGATTATTAAAGTTTCCTCAATAGTTCCCTTGGTAATTCCGATTTCCTTGGTCTGGATACCTAGTCCCTTTAATACTCTGACCCATGGCATAGTGTGCCTCTTCCAACTCCTCTTGGATTGGTCCCTCATTCTTTAACTCCTGCTGCATGATTGGTACGCGCTGAGATAATTCGCTGATTTGCTTCTGTTGGGATTCAAGTAGCTTGTTGATATTGGACAAGCTAGAGACGATCTCATCCTCTCTACTTGTTTTAACCATTGCTTGTTCAACCTTAGCTACCTTACCAAAGACATAAGTACCTCTAACTCGATCAGTTGGCCAATCCCTCGAATTCATCGAAATATCTTCAAACAACTTCTCGGCCTCTACGGATGACTTTGTAAGCAATGCTCCATTAAAAGAAACATCCAATAACACTCGTGAATCACAGTCCAATCCATTGTAGAATATACTGATATATTGAGCTTTAGATAGCCCATGTTGAGGACACTTCCTAAGCATGTCCTTGAATCTATCCCATGCTTCGTGAAATTTTTCTCCTCCACTCATAGCGAATTGGTTAATATCTTGCTTCATTTTAAACACCTTTGAAGGTGGCATGTACCTCTCCAAGAACCTTAACTTCAGTTGCTCCCAAGTGGTGCACTCAGCTGCGTTGATAGTGTCGTACCAATCTCTCGCTTTTTTAGTAAGCGAGAATTTGAACAAGAGGATCTTCCTAGCATCTTCATGTTCTCCTGCATCTTTTTGAGTACTTGCGCAGCCCAAGAACTTATTCAGATGCTGCTGCGGATCCTCGAAAGACCCTCCTGAAAAGGAGTTCCTTTCTATCATGCTAATAAGAACGGGATGAAGATTGAATGCTGAATTAGTTCCCCTTGCTCCTAGAAGCCAAAAATTTCCAGCCCCATTGTTTCTGAATACCTCTCGGATGACTAGATTATCCGGATTCGCTGCCATGTTGACTGTCTCTACTCCCGAATTAACTTCAGTTGTAGCTTCAATCATTTGCGAAATCAGCTCGTCAACTTCAACTCCAAAATTCAGAGCTTCAGTTGGATCAATATTCTTTGCCTTGCTCTTCTTCTTCTTCTTCTTTCTTGACGACGCTCCGATTTCAGGATTATAGGGTTCAAGTTCACCTTTCTTTGATCTCGTGAGCATACACCTAAAAAGAACTAGAATTAAAACAGCAAAACAAGTTAAATAGCCCTAACAAACTAGAAATAACAAAAATATATTTTAAGCCGTCCCCGGCAACGGCGCCAAAAACTTGATAGGCATTTTCTCAACACACAATTAATCCCCAAGTATGAAGGATATCAATTGTAGTTTCGAAGGTGACCAAGTTAAATATCGAATCCACGGGACGGATAAATATCAATTTAATTACGTTCTAGTAGATTATGACTATTTTGAATTAAACAGTTGGTTTATAAATTAAGTAACAATTTGAATAGCTAATAAATAACAAGAATGAGTAAATAATAGTTGTGATCAATTAAGATGATAGGTAGTTCGTCAGGCCATCTAGTTTCCTTTGTTAATTCGTACTTTCGTGTGACGATGTCCGACTCTGCCTTGTGGTTTATGGACGCATCACTAGACCATGCGAATCTATTCTATAGACACAAATAGATACGCTTTTGACACGTGTGAGTATCCTCAGAGCAAGACGTATACTCCACCTCCCTTTCTAGGTACTATCATAATCAATTATTTCCCGTGCACTTAGTACTCTAACCCGATTTGATCTCCATTTTTAGGTACTATAAAGTCATACTCTTTATCCTACTTATCAACCCAAATTCAATTCAATTAACAAACATTCATATAAGACAAATCTAATAAGACTTCGGAATCCCTTCACTTAGAATTATAACAATAAACCCTGCTCAACAGTGAACGCACTCAATCAATAACCATGTTATGCATTCAGACTCTACACAATGATTAATGATGCACAAAACAACTATGAGTATGGATTAAAAAACACAATCTTATATAAAATAAACCACAAGTAGTGTTGTACGGAGTATGCACACGAAATACAAATTAACTCATGAAACCTTCATAACCCTAGAACTACCGAAGTGGCTCTAGCCCATGCTTGATCTAAGAACAATCATGGTTAGATGGACCAATCTTACTTGAATCTCCAGCTGAATCTCTGTCACAGCCCTCCGGATGGATCACTAATCTCTTTTCTTCACTCCTCTCTTGTATCACGATGTCTCTCTCCCTGTTCTCGACTGCATGAGCCTTCTTTTATACTTGTAATCACGTCTCTAGGGCTTGGAATGGGTTTTTCAAGTGATCTCACGCGTTTTGGCCTCGAAAATCCGGATAAGGTAAGTTTCCGCGTTTTGGTTTGACCTCGTCAACAGGTCGAACCACTGGCCAACAAGTCCAGGTCGAACCCTGTTACTGGACACATTCTGCGTTTGGTTCGACCTCTTGCACAGGTCGAACCACTCAGGTCTTGGTCGAACCCCAGGTCGAACCATGCTACTGGACAATTTCCGCTCCTAGTTCGACCAACTGTCAGGTCGAACCCCCAACGTCGTGGTCGAATCCATCTTCTCGCGAACTGGTTCGAGCATGGTTCGACCTGATGAACAAGTCAAACCCTGGAGTCGTGGTCGAACCCATCTTCTGCTATTCCGCAATGCTGGTTCGACCTGTAGGAGAGGTCGAACCCTCCTCCGTTAGGTCGAACCCTACTCTTTCCTTGGCGGTTCGCGTGGTCTCGACTTCATCTCTTCGATTCTTGGCACTTCCACTCTATTTTTGCTATGAAAACCACTTAAATAGCTCCACTAACACCTGATTTATACTAATTCACAATATATATAGGTTTTCCACCTATTTCCACCTCAAAACTCTCCAAAACTAGCACAAAACATGGTGCTAAACTTGTGAATTTACACACTCATCAATATACATATATTTAATTTTATATTATTATTTTAATAATAATAGATGGAAAGATGTGAAAACGTAAACCAAGCACCCGTAGATTTTGATGAACATATCTCATTGGCGGAACTGGTGAACTTACTCTATGCACAACAATCGGATCCACAAGTTCCACAGAATCGTATCACTCAGCATGCTCATGTGGTGGAACAATTCCACAAATACCGACCTTCGGTGAGGACCCGCTTATGTTGAGAAATGGATCGAAGCACTCAAAATATATTCAATCTCATAAGGTATATTGATGGTCAAAAGGTGATATGTTCTACATTTCTGTTGAAGGAAGATGCAAGAATTTAGTGGAACAGATACTAGCGGATGAGAACTACTGAAGAGCGTGCCAATCTGACATGGGAAGGATTCAAGGAAGTAGTGATGGAAAAGTACTACCCACCATCATATCATGCTCGTATGGAGTCGGAGTTTTTCAATACGAAGCAAGGAGACATGACAGATGCGGAGTATGAGAGAAAGTTCAGTCAAATGTGTCTTTTTGCCCCACACTTTGTTCACACTGAGGCAAAGAAGGCGTTGAAGTTTTGAAATGGTATTCATCCTAGCATCCGTAATCTGATATCTGGACAAGGCATTCCGACTTTTTCAGAGTTATTTGAGAGGACTGAAGATGTGGCTGCAAATTTGGAAATGGATGCTAAACCAGAACATGTGAAGACTTTTGGAAAACAAAAGTGGGAGGATCCAAATCAAGATATGAATGAAGACTTCAACAAACAAAGTGGAAGTACTGAACCAGGACCGAAAGACTATATTGAGAAACCAACTTGTGTGAAGTGTGAAAAGAAATATTTTGGAGAATGTCTAATGGGTCAACACCATTGTTTCAGATGCAAGGAATCGGGCCATAATGCTCTGGAGTGCCCAAGATCAAAAGTGATGGGTGAAAAGAACAAACGAACTCGAGGTACGTAATAATATTTTGAGGACAAAATATATTTTTAAGGGGGATAGAATGTAATGCCCATAAATTCTATCGTGATTATACGAATAGGTATTTATTATTTAAAATTTAAAATTTAGATAAGAGATATGAATATATTATTTAATTAATTATTGTTATTATGTTTTGGAAAGTAGTCAAACACGTTTTATTTTATCCGTCTAATCCAAATTACTTTCTGCACGATCTCGGAGGCAGTTGCACTGCCTCCCATCATTTCTCTCCTCGCGTCATGCTTCTATAGTTTTCTCAAGTTTCGTCGGTTCTTTCAGTAGTTTTCCCAAGTTCCTCTAATTCAGTTTTATTCAATAGTTCTCATTTCACATTCTCAAAATTTCATATTGCAGTTTATTCATTGTAGTTTTGCGATCTATTCCATATTGTAATTCTTAGTTTATTTCTCACTATTCCAAAGAAAAACATATAGTTTTGGATATTCTTGAACTTTTTTTCTCCATTCTTTCCCTTCCACACAAAATACGTAAAATTCTATTGGATATTATTCTTCGCTTACTCATCCGATATGATATAAATTGATTCTTTTCGTGGGTTATGTGAGTAAGACATCTTTTTGCAGTTTTTCTCAATTGTCAGATTACATATATTTAATGATATTATATTAATTGAATAATATTTGTGATTTAGGCTTTCTGTGAGTAAAGACGGAGATTTATTTTAAACTCTGCTTTTATTAGATCGAAGGTGGGGTTTATATTATTACATTTAAATTTTATATGATGAATTTGATGTTCTGCGATGTGTATGACATGAAACGACATGAAAATTTACTATGTTCTGTGATATGTAATAAATGTTACAGTGCATTAAATATGTTTTCGAGGGACAATGGTCCTATATGGGGTACACCTTACCGTGCATAGACTCTAGTTGGCCAACGGCACGATACAAGTTAAAAGTTACATGAATATAAAATATTGAAAAGATTGTACAGTTGTATGAATATTCAAGTGAATTACATGATATTTAATTGTGATATATGTTTCTTCACTGAGCGGTTGTAGTGCTCACCCCTTTCACATGTGATTATAGGTTGACTGGAAAAGCGTGGTGGTAGTGTGGTAGCACTGTTGTGAAATATTATTAATCTAGGAAAAACTAAGTATTTTAAAATGTCTAAATTATGTGTTTGTGAGAACGGATGTCATGAATTTTTTAAGCATATTATCGTATCGTATATGCGTACATTTTAGGAAATCTTATTTATTTGAACGTGTTTTCCTCAAATTTGCTAAGTTGTTGATAATAGAAATATAAATATTGAAATATTAATATTTTATGAAATTAAGTATATTATGAAACTGTTAATTGTTGATTCTCCGCACTTTAAGTTAAATATTTATGAAAATGAAATTTCGGGCTGTTACAGAGGGAGTATTTATATTTATACATACATACATATATATATATATATATTATAATATTTTATTGGGTTAGTTGCAAAAAAACCTAACTTTTACTTCTATTGCAAATAAATCTCAACCCTTGAAAATTTTCAAAAAATACATCGACCTTTAAGTTTCGTGCAAAACGCATCTAACGGGCAGGAGAGGATTGCCAAACGTCCGACGTGGAGTTTAACCTTTGCCACGTCAGATTTGAATTCACTGCAAGAAAAATCTCAACCTTTATTTAAATTGCGATTTAATCCCAACCTTTGAGATTTTGACAAAAAAGACCATCAGATTTTTTATTTTTTAAAATTGCACCCATTATATTTTATAGTATTTAAATTTTAAATTCTAAAAAATTATTAAATAAAATAATAAATTTATTTTAGTTTTTAAAATATTTTATGCATTGTAAAATTTTTATAATTTATAAAATCAAAGTATTCTTGAACATGTCTTAAGATTTTTTTATAATTTCATATTATATTTATTATGACAATATTTTAAGTATAGTATAGTAGAAACTTTTACTGCTGACGTGTCGTCTCCAAAGCGCTCCAACGTGATGTGTAATTTCTCAATTTTTGGATTTTTAATATTTTTTAATATTTTTCTTATTTACATTTAATTGATTTACTTATTTAATATTTTATTTTTTAAATAATGTATTTTTTATTTTTAATAATGATTAAAGTTTTAATATTTTATTTATTTATTTGGGTATCATTAATTAGTTACTAAATCTTTTAATGCAATAAATAAATTAAGTAATATCAAATTAAATCATGTATATAAAGGGAAAAAAGAATATTACATATAATATTTTCTCTCACCCCACCTATAAATAAGAATTTTTGGTTATTCACTCTAAATACACACATTCGTTTCTTCAGGGGGAATAGGAGCTTTCTTCAAGTTCCTCTAGAGAATAGATTTATAAAAGTATGAAAATTTATTTCAATAGAAATTTGATATATCTTTAAAAAATCGATTTAAGTATTCTTCAAGAGAAAGAGAACTGATTTAAGAATTCTTGAATTGTTTACCTCTTAAGAATCGATTCTTCAAGCGGAAGAGAATCGATTCAAGTATTCTTGAGTAGATTTACATCTTAAAAATTGATTTTTTAAGAGATACTTGAATATATTTATATCTTAAAATTTTATTTTTCAAGAGTAAGAGGATTGATTCAAGTATTCTTGTATTGATTTACATCTTAAGAATTGATTCTTTAAGAGGAAAAAAATCGATTCAATTATTATCTCTTAAGAATCGATTCAAGTATTCTTTAAGATTTACCTCTAAAGTATTGATTCAAGTATTCTTCAAGTGAAAGAGGATCAACGATTCAAGTACTATTGAATCGATTTACATCTAGAGAATAAGAGGTTGAAAAAATAATTCATGTATAGAAACGAAAGTTTAAGTTCTTTAAGTTAAATTATTATTTCATATATCAAATAACATTAAAATTGAGTTTGTAAATATTTGTTAATTTTTTAAATTTAGTATATTAATATTTATATATTTACATATATTTTAATTATTCAATAATGACATGACTTATAAAATTTATTTTCTTTAATAGTTCATATAATTTGAAACTAATAAAATTAAATATATAAAATAAAATTAATAAATTCATTACGAATTTATGAATATTTAAAAGAATATTATATATATATTACTTCGGGGCTTAATGGGCGTGTTGGCCAGTTTCATGTCGGTACCAGGTAAATCTCCACCTCTTCTCTATCTACGTGGCTTGAAAGTACAGACCTCTTCTCTGTGTACGTGTGTATGCACGTGGCGTGAAATCTCTTTCCCTGAAAACCCACCTCACCTCCTCCCTCTTTACCTTATATTTCTCGATCTTTTTCACTGTCAGTGATGAGTGTGTAAATTCACAAGTTTGGCACCATGTTTTGTGTTAGTTTTAGAGAGTTTTGAGCTGGAAATAGGTGGAAAACCTATACATATTGTGAATTAGCATGAATCAGGTGTTAGTGGAGCTATTTAAGTAGTTTTCATAGCAAAAACGGAGTGGAAGTGCCAAGAATTGAAGAGACGAAGTCGAGACCATGCGAACCGCCAAGGAAAGAGTAGGGTTCGACCTGATGGAGGAGGGTTCGACCTCTCCTATAGGTCGAACCAGCATTGCAAAGTTTGCAGAAGGAGGGTTCGACCACGACACTAGAGGTTCGACCTGTTCAACTAGTCGAACCATGGTCGAACCAGTTCGCGAGAAGATGGGTTCGACCACGACGTTGGGGTTCGACCTGGCAGTTAGTCGAACTAGGAGCGGAAATTGTCTAGTGGTGAGGTTCGACCTGGGGTTCGACCAAAGAGGGAGTGGTTCGACCTGTACAAGAGGTCGAACCAAGTGCAGAATGTGTCCAGTAGCAGGGTTCGACCTGTGGTTCGACCTGTGGCCAGTGGTTCGACCTGTTTGACGAGGTCGAACCAAAACGCGAAAACTTACCTTATCTGAATTTTCGAGACCAAAACACGTGGGATCACTTGAAAAGCCCATTCCAAGCCCTAGAGACGTGATTATAAGTATAAAAGGAGGCTCATGCAGTCAAGAGAAAGTAATCACGCGAGGAGCTTAAGATCGTGAATCATAAGAAGAGAGTAGGAGAGCGGTGACAGAGGTTCAGCTGGAGTTTCAAGTAAGATTGGTCCAACTAACCATGATTGTTCTTATATCAATCATGGGCTAGAGCCACTTCGGTAGTTCTAGGGTTATGAAGGTTTCATGAGTTAATTTGTATTTTATGTGTATACTCCGTACAACACTACTTGTGGTTTATTTTATACTCCCTCCGTCCCAGCTTCAACTTCACACTTTCTGTTTTGGTCCGTCCCAAATTCAACTTCACACTTCCATAAAAGGAAAAAGCAACAAACTAATATCCTTCTAACATACTTTAATTTCAAATTTACCATCACCTTTTTAACACACATAACATACTTTATCATTTATTTATTACCCAAAAATACCATACTACCCTCAAAAGTAAGTCAAAAAGTGACTTTTCTTAAACTCCGTATCTACAGTAAACGTGAACTTGAATTTGGGACGGAGGGAGTATAAGATTGCACGTTTTTAATCCATACTCATAGTTATTTTGTGCATCAATAATCGTTGTATAGAGTCTGAATGCATGACATGGTTATTGGTTGAGTGCGTTCACTAATGAGCAGGGTTTATTGTTATAATTCTAAGAGGGGGGATTACGAAGTTTTATTAGAACCGTCTTATATGAATGTTTGTTAATTGAATTGAATTCGGGTTAACAAGTAGGATTAAGAGTATAATTTTATAGTGCCTAAAAAGGGAGATCAAATCGGGTTAGAGTACTAAGTGCACGGGAAATAATTGATTATGATAGTACCTAGAAAGGGAGGTAAAGTATACATCTTGCTCTGAGGATACTCACACGTGTTAAAAGCTTATCTATTTGTGTCTATAGAATAGATTTGTATGGTCTAGCGATGCATCCATAAACCACAGGTAGAGTCGGACATCGACACACGAAAGTATGAATTAACGAACGAAATTGGATGGCTTGACGAACTACCTATTATCTTATTTGATCACAACTACTATTTTCTTTTTCTTGTTATTTATTTGCCATTTTAATTATTATTTAGTTTCCAAACCACAATTACAATTCTCAACATAGTCATAATTGCTAGAAAATAACTAAAGTGATATTTATCCGTCCTGTAGATTCGATATTTAACTTGGTCACCTTCGAAACTACAATTGATATCCTTCATACTTGGGGATTAAAGTTGTGTGTTGAGAAAACGCCTATCAAGTTTTTGGCACCGTTGCCGGGGACGGCTTAAAATATCTTTTTGTTATTTTTAGTTTATTAAGGCTATTTTTCTTGTTTTGTTGTTTTAATTCTAGTTCTTTTTAGGTGCATGCTCACGAGATCAAAGAATGGTGAACTTGAACCCTATAATCCTGAAATCGGAGCATCGTCAAGAAAGAAGAAGAAGAAGAAGAGCAAGGCAAAGACTATTGATCCAACTGAAGCTCTGAATTTTGGAGTTGAAATTGACGAGCAGAATTCGCAGACGATTAAAGCTACAACTGAAGTTAATTCAGGAGTGAGGACAGTCAATATGGCAGCGAATCCGGATAATCTAACCATCCGAGAGGTTTTCAGAAACAATGGGGCTGGAAATTTTGGGCTTCTAGGAGCGAGGGGAACTAATTCAGCTTTCGATCTTCATCCCGCTCTTATTAGCATGATAGAAAGGAACTCCTTTTCAGGAGGGTCTTTTGAGGATCCGCAGCAGCATCTGAACAAGTTCTTGGGCTATGCAAGTACTCAAAAAGACGCAGGAGAACATGAAGATGCTAGGAAGATCCTTTTGTTCAAATTCTCGCTTACTGAAAAGGCGAGAGATTGGTACGACACTATCAACGCAGCTGAGTGCACCACTTGGGAGCAACTGAAGTTAAGGTTCTTGGAGAGGTACATGCCACCTTCAAAGGTGTTTAAGATGAAGCAAGACATTAACCAATTTGTTATGGGTGGAGTTGAAAAATTTCATGAAGCATGGGATAGATTCAAGGACATGCTTAGGAAGTGTCCTCAACATGGGCTATCTAAAGCTCAATATATCAGTATATTCTACAATGGATTGGACTGTGATTCTCGAGTGTTATTGGATGCTTATTCTAATGGAGCATTGCTTACAAAGTCATCCATAGAGGCCGAAAAGTTGTTTGAAGATATTTCGATGGATTCGAGGGATTGGCTAACTGATAGAGTTAGAGTTATTTATGTCCTTGGTAAGGTAGCTAAGGTTGAACAAGCAATGGTGAAAACAAGTAGAGAGGATGAGATCGTCTCTAGCTTGTCCAATATCAACAAGGTACTTGAATCCCAACAGAAGCAAATCAGCGAATTATCTCAGCGCGTACCAATCATGCAGCAGGAGTTAATGAATGAGGGACCAATCCAAGAGGAGTTGGAAGAGGCACACTATGCCATGGGTCAAAGTATTCAAGGGACTAGGTATCCAGATCAAGGAAACCAGAATTACCAAGGGAACTATCGAGGAAACTTTAATAATCGTGGTCCCCCTGGTGGTTATCAACAGCCTAGGAGGCCGGAGTTCTCATGGAGCAATCCGAATAATTCGATTCAACCTCCGATGGGTGTTGATCTGGGTGCTAAGGTGGAAGAAGGGAAACCAGGTCTTGAGAATACTATGAACAGGTATATGGCCAAGAATGATGAAAGAGTTAACCGCCTTGAAGCCAAACTTGAAAAGAAAATCGATGCAAACCATGAGGTTATATCTAAGCAGGAGAAGGACCTTACGTTGCTGATGGGGGAGATGGCAGGAAGTGTTAACAAGCTTACTCAAACTCTTGAGAAGGGAAAGTTCCTGTCTCAAAGTATTGAGAATCCAAGGTCCTACAACACCATCACATTAAGGTCAGGAACGCAGTACGAGGGACCTATGAGGCCGGAATCAAATTTGGACATGTCTAGGGCGAGGTTCGACCATGGTTCGACCAATATTGAAGGTCGAACCATACAGGGAAGGTCGAACCAACTCACTGGATATGATCAGGAGAGATTGCAGCATTGGTTCGACCAAACTACAGATGGTTTGACCTGTCCCACAGGTCGAACCATGGTCAAACCCGACAACTCGGAGCACTCTGTTTTTCCAGAACACCAGTTCGACCAAATCAATCTCTGTTCGACCTATCCAACAGGTCAAACCCAGGTCGAACCGCACCACTTGGAGCACTCTGTTTTGTCACAGCAGCGGTTTGACCACGACAGTCATGGTTCGACCTATCAAACAGGTCGAACCTTGGTCGAACCGGATGGTGGAAGGAGTACAGTAGGCTGGTTTGACCTAGGTGCCCATGGTTCGACCTACTCAACAGGTCGAACCCAGGTTGAACCTCAAATTCAAAAAGAGAGCCGTTGTCCAGAAGGTAGGTTCGACCAGTACGTACAAGGTTCGACCTGTTCCACAGGTCGAACCCTGGTCGAACCCACCAGAAATTGCCTAATGCCACTCCGAACACTCTCAATGATGTTGATGCTACTCCAGTGGTTCGGAATGAGCAAAGTATAGAGATAATAGCTGAGAAAAAGTGGGAGAGAGCCAAGCGATTGAGAGCCGAAAAGGAGAAAGCGGAGAAGGTTGATCGTGATGAATGGGGGATTCCCAAAACAAAGATACCTCCGCCGTTTCCTTACAAGCTTGTGAAGAAGGGATTGGAAGAGAAGTTCAAGAAGTTTTCAGAGATAATGAACAAAATAAGCTTGAGCATTCCTTTCTCAGAGGCAATCATGGAGATGCCGTACTATGCCCGATTTCTAAAGGACATATTGTTGAAGAAGCGGAGCTTAACCAGAATTGAAACGGTGAATTTATCTGAGAATTGTAGCTCAATCACCCAAAGGAAGCTGCCACAAAAGATGAAGAATTCGGGAAGTTTCACTATTCTATGTGAGATCGGAAAGGGGCCGGCACGGCGAGCTTTGTGCGATCTAGGGGCAAGCATCAATTTGATGCCTTTATCCATCTTTCAGAGGCTTGGTTTGGGGGAGTTGACCCCTACAACAGTGGTTCTCCAATTGGCGGACAGGTCGATGACGTTTCCAAAAGGTATAATTGAAGACGTTCTCGTCAAATTAGAGAAGCTAGTCTTTCCTGTGGACTTTCTTGTGCTAGAGATGGAAGAAGACAAGGATAATATCCCTTTAATCTTGGGGAGACCTTTTCTTGCTACTGCTAGAGCTATGATTGATGTTCAGAAAGGAGAGCTTAGATTGCGGATGGACAAAGAAGAAGTTCTTTTCAACTTGGACAAAGCAATGAAGATGCACATGGAGTCGCAGTGTTATAGTATTGACGTGGTGGAGGAGATTGTGAAGGAGGATATGTCTCTGATCCTATCAAAGGATCCTCTTGAGACATGTTTGATGGTGTCTCTTACTTATCCCACTATGGAGCTGACGGACTCTCCAACGAGGTATGTATTGACTTTCTTGAAAACTTACTTCTTTAGGTGATGATAGGTTTGAATCGGGAAGAACTAAGGTGGAAGAAGTCAAGTGGACTAGGAAGTACTTGCCTTTGGATAACGAGAGCCCTCCGATGGAAGTGAGGAATAAGGAGTTGAAACTTTTGCCGGAACACTTGAAGTACGCTTTTCTTGGCGACAATAAAAAATATCCGGTAATTGTATCTTCTTCTCTTAATGATGATCAACTTGAGGAGTTATTGAACATTCTTAGGAAGTATAAATCTGCAATTGGTTGGTCTCTTGAGGATTTGAAAGGAATTAGTCCTTCGTATTGTATGCATAGGATAAGATTGTTAGATGAGGCAAAGGCAAGTGTTCAGAATCAGCGGAGGGTTAATCCCGCGATTCAAGAGGTAATTAGAAAGCAAATCCTTACGTGGTTGGATGCTGGAATCATATATCCTATTAGTGATAGTCCCCATGTGAGTCCATTGCATGTAGTTGCTAAAAAGGGGGGTATGACTGTAGTAAAAGCTGAGGATGGAGAAGCGATAGCCACAAAGATTCCTACGGGTTGGCGTACATGTGTAGATTATAGGAAGTTGAATGAGAACACGTGTAAGGATCATTTTCCTCTTCCTTTCATGGATCAAATGTTAGATCGTCTTGCAGGGTATGAGTTTTATTGTTTCTTGGATGGATACTCGGGGTAAACCAAATTATGATTGCCCCCGAGGATTAAGAAAAGACCACTTTTACTTGCCCCTACGGGACCTTTGCTTTTCAAAAAATGCCATTTGGGTTATGTAATGCGCCTGCTACTTTTCAGAGATGCATAATGGCAATATTCGATGGTTTGATAGAGAAGATCATGGAGGTGTTCATGGATGATTTTTCTATTTTTGGTTCCTCCTTTGATATTTGTTTGTCTAACCTAGCTACTGTTTTGAAGAGATGCCAAGTGACTAATCTTGTTTTGAATTGGGAGAAGTGCCACTTCATAGTAAAGGATGGGATTGTTCTTGGGCATCATGTCTCAGCTAAAGGGTTGCAGGTAGATCGTGCTAAAGTGGTGGCGATTGAGAAGCTTCCACCACCGACCAATGAAAGAGGAGTGCGGTCCTTCCTTGGACATGCCGGTTTTTACAGAAGATTCATAAAAGACTTCTCAAAATACTCTAAGCCCTTATCTCGCTTACTTGAAAAGGATGTTCCTTTTGAGTTTGATGATGATTGTGTAACATCTTTTCAAGTTTTGAAGAAGGCGCTTATTTAGGCATCTATCTTGATCACATCGGATTGGACTCAACCGTTTGTACTAATGTGTGATGCAAGTGATGTAGCACTTGGAGTGGTGCTTGGACAGCTGAAGGAGAAGAAGTTTTGCGCCATTTACTATGCAAGTAAGACTTTCGATACGGCATAAAAGAATTACACGGTAACTGAAAAGGAGTTCTTGGCGGTTGTGTACGCATTCGACAAGTTTCGTCAGTATTTAGTTGGCATGAAGACTATTGTATACACAGATCATTCAGTGATTCGGTACTTGATGGAAAAGAAAGAGACGAAGCCTAGGATAATAAGGTGGATTCTTTTACTTCAAGAGTTTGACATGGTGATCCGGGATAAGAAAGGTTCTGATAATGTGTTGGCGGATCATCTTTCGAGGTTGGAGACTAGGGAACATTGTGATAATTATTTCGAGTATATTGAGGAAATGTTTCCAGATGAAAAGATCATGGTCGTGTTTGTTAAAGGGGCTGAGCGAGCGTGTGTGGTTGTTGCGCAGGGAGTTAATCCATGGTATGTGGATTATGTTAATTATATTGCTGTGGGAGAAATTCCAAGGGATCTCAACCGATATCAACTTGCTAAATTCAAAATGGATGTTGAGACTTTTATATGGTATGACCCGTTTGTGTACAAAATTTGCACGGATTCTATCATCCGTAGGTGTGTGCCCGAGATGGAGATGGAGAGTGTTCTCGAGTTTTGCCATGCAAAATCTAATGGGGGGCACTTCGGCGCGCAAAAGACAGCAGCCAAAGTACTTCAGTCCGCTCTTTATTGGCCTACGTTGTTCAAGGACTGTGAGACCTATGTGGCGTCTTGCGATAGGTGTCAACGCATGGGGAACATCGGTAGGAGAGACGAGATGCCGCTTCAGCCAAGCATAGTGGTCGAGATTTTTGATGTGTGAGGTATCGATTTTATGGGGCCTTTTCCCCCATCTAATGGATTTTTCTACATTCTACTTGCGGTGGATTATGTTTCTAAGTGGGTGGAAGTGATTCCTACTCGCTTGAATGATTCGAAAACTATTATATCTTTCTTGAAGAAGCATATTTTTGCCCGTTTTGGAGTCCTTAGAGCACTTGTTAGTGATGGAGGTACGCATTTCGTAAATAAATTTCTAGAGAAGGTGCTTAAAGGGTATGGTGTTAAGCATAGGGTTACTACACCCTATCATCCTCAAGCGAATGGGAAAGCGGAGGTCTCTAACCGTCAAGTCAAATAGATTTTGGAGAAGGTGGTCGGAACCAATAGAAAGGATTGGGCTTTGAAGCTCGATGATGTCGTGTGGGGGTTTCGGACCGCGTACAAGATGGTGTTAGACATGTCACCATATCAGATTGTCTATGGGAAGACGTGCCACTTACCCGTAGAGATTCAACACAAAGCGTTTTGGGCTTTGCGAAGCTTGAACTTGACTCTCAAGGATGTGAAGAAGTTGAGGATTACTCACATCAATCTTTTGGATGAGTTTCGGAGTCGTGCGTACAAGAATTTAGAGATCTATAAGGACAGGATTAAGAGGTGGCATGATTCGAAGATCTCGTACAAGGAGTTCAAGCAAGGAGATGAGGTATTACTTTTTGCAGTCAAGTTGAAGTCAAAGTGGATAGGACCGTTCATGATTCATCGAGCCTTAGGAGGGAGAGTTTTGAGCTCATTGATAAGGATGGAGACATTTTTGCGGCGAATGGACATCACTTGAAGCATTACAAGTCACCGGATGATGTTTGTGTCATCTTTGTGGATACCTTGATCTGATTTGGTATCGTCGTGACTCTCCAACGTTAAACATGAGCGCCTGTTGGGGGCTTTCCCTCCTGTTTTATTGTTATTTTATTCGTGTGAGTAAGAAATTTTTATATTTGAAGTGCTTACGTATCGGCAATTACATCTCTTTGCAAACTTAGTTTCACCTATGGTTTCTACTAAGTTTGGGGGGGTGTGATGTACTTACCTCAATAAGCACCGATAGTATAATCTTTTCTTTGTGATGTTTGTTAGGGGAGTTGGTTTTTGCGCCATATTTAAAATTTTAATCGATTTTGATGTGATGATTTTTTACAACTTGCCTAATGTTTAGTGGGTTTTGGTTGTGTTTTCTTTTACGGAGTTACTCATGAATGATATTTTGTGGAACAATTTTTGATGAAGTTGTGCTCTAGTTGGTACCCAATGATTCGTATTGAAGTTTGAAGTGTATAGGGATTGAAGAACACTCAGTTTGGAAGCTTAAAAGGGTAGGTTCGACCAGTGCCAGGAGGTCGAACCAAGCCGAGGAAGTCGAACCGACGCAGAAAATCATCCAGTGAGGTGGTTCGACCTGATCATTCCTGGTTCGGCCTGTCTAACAGGTCGAACCAAGGTCGAACCCGGTGACTTAAAATTTACAGTATGGTGGTTTGACCTGAGCCGTTATGGTTCGACCTGATCAGAAGGTCGAACCTGAGATCGAACCAGTCCGTTCAGAGCACTCTGTTTTTCAGGTGATAGGTTCGACCAAAATAAGAGTGGTTCGACCTGTCAAACAGGTCGAACCCAGGTCGAACCACGAGGAGCAGTTGTCCAGAAGGTAGGTTCGACCTCGTCACAAGATTGGTTCGACCTGTTCAGAAGGTCAAACCTAGGTCGAACCAAAAGGTAAGTTTGTCCAGAAGGTAGGTTCGACCTCGTCGCTCGAGGTTCGACCTGTTCCGCAGGTCGAACACGAGGTCGAACCCAGTCAGGTACGCATTTTAAATTGGATTTTTAGAAGGGTTAGATCATTCTTTTTGTTCACCAAACCTCGAACCCTCCCCGAACCTTAACACCCTTGCACAAATTCGTCAATTACACTTGATTTTGCACCGATTACACAACATTACACTCTTAATTCTTGAATTGGGCGCGGATTTGGGCGATTTTTGTCGCGAATTAGGGCTTCAGTCACGCATTTTGAGTGTTGTGTGCCAATTGTCGATTGTTAACCATGGACAAGACTAAAGGTACGTTTTTTTCAACTCAATTACCTTAGGATTGAAGTTTATTGCAAGAAATGTGTTGTGGGTAAGTTGATTAATGATGATTTTGGTTGAAATTCATGGTGATAATGGATATTGTTGAGTTGATTCATATGAATTCATGTTTATTAGTTTGAGATTGCTTGATTATGGATAGAACTTGAATTTTATGTGGATTGATCAAGGATATGATGCATCTAGATGAATGAGCATGTTAGTTAGATTTGAATTGTTGATAATTGGAGTTGTTCATGAAGTTCAATTGTTGAAATTCTTGTTGAATAGCTTGAATTAGTTGATGCATGCTTGTTGTTTATGATTTGAAGATTAAAGGTAGTGTGATTGAAGATGTTTTGAGCATGTTAATTAAGCAAGTGATGTTGAGATGATAGTTGGGTTGATTAAGCATGGATGCTTGAAGTCTTGAGTAGAGTATAGGATATGCTAGTCATATACTTGTGTTCTTGTCTTGTTGGTTTTATTGAAGTAGATGTTTTCAGGAAAGGGACAAGGATCAAGTAAAGGGAAAGGTAAGGCGGATGAAGTTGTTTGCCTAATTTTGTAGCACTCACGAGCAAGAATACTCGATCGTTGTAGTAGTATATCTCAAGAAAAATTATCAATCCACAAAGGAGTTATGTTCGGACTAGCAAAATACGTGAGCTCATGTTCATGTCGTTTTTGTAAAGATGATCGGGGGTTTTGAGATTGATTTACCACTTAAGCAAGTAGCAAGTAAATAAAAATAGCAAATAAGAGAAATTACAAGTGAAGATGAATAACAAGTAAAGAAAATGGGTGCTAAAGTTCAAGTGTGAAAAACATGGGATTAGAAACATCCAAGCACACTCGATTCATATTATCATGCAAAAGGAATTCAACTCAATTGATGTAGACTAAGGGTGATCACGATTGTATCCTAAGCTCCCTTTTGGGTTACAAAGGTTGTTGATCCATTTTAGACTCCCAAAAGCACTTAAGATCAAAGCCCAACATTAACCCCTTCCATCTAGGTACTAGTTAGATTAAACTCTCTCTTTTTGTGTACTAAGGCCAACGAATGGATTGGTTCCCCTCATTGAATTCAAATATCCTTTCGGTCAAACCCAAACTCAATGTCTATTCATGCCTTCCTAATACTATAGATGGTCGTTTCCGTCTCACTCCAAGCAATACATACATGAACATCATGATAGCATTTTATTACCACAAATAATCCATTGATCAACAATCCATTAAACCAATAAACATTCATGAATAACAAACCATGCCATCACAACATCAAGACAATTAAACTCCATGAATAGAAATCAACATCAATTAAACCAAAAACCAATTTAATCCACATGGTAATATAAATCTAATATGCTCTTCATGTTCCTAATCCCACTAGAGGGATTAGCCTATCATGATAAAAGTAACAAAACAAATAAATGATTCATTACAAATATCCATAGTCTAAATCCAAAAGAAAATCAAGAGAGATGTAAATCTTCCCCAACAATTTCTTGTAGGAGATCTTCAATACTCATGGATCTTCTTCTCTAGCTATTGATTTCTTGAGATCTCTCACACCCAATGGAAGGGATGAAGTTTTGATGGAGAATTAATGGAAATGATGAAGATGGATCAAGATGGATGAAGGTGGATGAAGATGATGGTGGAAAATGGAAGAAATGGTGTGTGATGTGTGTGTAGAGGATGGGAATTTCGGATCTCCTCCCAATTATTGAATAAAGGGGTATTTATACCCCTATGGTGGCTTCGAGAAGAATCTGGAAATTTTAGCAGGAACGTACACGGCACGAGTCATGCTCTGCAACACGGCCACGAGTTGGCCGTGTTGTGTCTTCTGATGCTGCAGCACGGCCTCTCCTTACAGGATCGTGTTACGCAACACGGCTCGTGTGCTGCAACACGAGTCGTGTGTCTGGACACGGCCTTAAGTTGCCCGTGTTGAATAACTAGGTGTCGCCGCACGGCTTTCTCTTACAGGATCGTGTTGGCTACACGGCCCGTGTTGGTGCTGGCTCCTGTATTTCTTCACTGTTTTGGCTCGTTCTCCCTCGTTTCAACTCCGAATTGAGATCCGTTTTTTCCTACATCTTCCTTATCATGTTTAGCATCCAATAAAAAGTGAAAATCTTAAGTTTAAGCTCATTCACACACATTTCAATAAAAACACAAAACACAACCAAAACATATAAAATACGGATAAAATAATACGAAAACACATATAAAAAGACACTAAAATGTAGGTGAAAATAGCTCTAATCAACCCCAAACTTAAGGTGTTGCTCGTCCCCGAGCAACGAAAATGACAAATCAAAAGGAGAAATTTTCACCTAGAAAAGACTAAACGAATATAAGCAATAACACATCGTTAGCAATAATAACAACAAACTATGCTAAGTCATCCTACAACATTAAAATCATGACATGAGAAATTAACAAGTTCAATCAAAAGAGAATAAAGTGTAATATAGTTCCTTTTAAGTCCAAGCCTCACAATGGATATTGATGTCTCTCAACACTCTTTTGAAATAGGGTAAATCACACTCATTAATCGATTGGCTCGACTCGCTATAAGCTTGCTCGCGGACTATATTCACAAATCACCAAAGTTTCAATCAATGATCAAAAAGGTCTTTAATTAGGATGTAATGATAGGCTCTTTGGTAGGGTAGGAAGTATATGGATAAGAGTGACTCAACAAGTGTAAGTAATCAAAGAGATGGCCAATTTCCTCAACTTCTCCACTTTTCTTTCTTCCTTTCTTATCTTTACAATCTAAAGCACTATTCATTTACTTTCCTTGGATTGAGCTTCTTTTGATGCATGCTTCCTATCTTTGAATTTTGTTTACTTGAGCATTTTGATGTTGTTTTACTCTTTCTCTTGCTTTGAGGTTGCATGTCCATTTCTTACTTTTGCTCTTTTTATCCTTTTTCTTGCTTGTTTACCATTCCCTTTTCTTCTTTTGCTAATCAATCAATCCTTTCTATGTACCATCTCCTCAATCACCCACACAAAGGTATATATAAGCTTGAATGGGTAATTAAGGCTTGTAATGTGCTAAATTCACAAGAAATATGCTTATAGGCTCAAAATAGTTAACTAAGGATGATGTTCATGGTAGGGAACATATATGGCAATGACTATAATAACAAGGATGGCCTTAGATCATTTCACCAATCTCCACTAATCGGGCTCGTTCCTATAGTCCTTGAGCAAGTTCTAACTTATCAAAGACAACCGATCCACTCATGAAGAAATACCATGTATGCATGGTTGAGGCTCAAATGCTCACAAGCTTGTGCTCGAACCTTAAGGAACTTATTACACCGCACGGCCTTCTCTTACAGGATCGTGTTGGCTACACGGCCCGTGTTGGTGCTGGCTCCTGTATTTCTTCACTGTTTTGGCTCGTTCTCCCTCGTTTCAACTCCGAATTGAGATCCGCTTTTTCCTACATCTTCCTTATCATGTTTAGCATCCAATAAAAAGTGAAAATCTTAAGTTTAAGCTCATTCACACACATTTCAATAAAAACACAAAATACAACCAAAACATATAAAATACGGATAAAATAATACGAAAACACATATAAAAAGACACTAAAATGTAGGTGAAAATAGCTCTAATCAGCAAGATCGAAGAAGAGGAATGATAGGCCTTCGAATGTGGACACACTGACCAGGAAGCTGGGGCTACAAGATCGTCTACCCGAGAACTTCAAAATTCATATGCAAAACTGGGATGAGATTAAAGAAAAGTGGGAAGAAGTCTCGGACAAGATAGCTCGTACTCGATACCAAGATGATGAGGCGATGAGGATAATGAGAATTGGGAATGATATTTTCTGGATGTTCGATCAAGTGGGTATCCAGAGGTTTATGGAGTTAAAGAGGCCGACGTATTTCCATGTTACAGCAGAAGTGGTATGCTCCTTCGAGATGGTGAAGGACCCGCTTGGGTACCCGTATCAGTGTACGTTTCAGCTTGGTGGAGTGAGTAGGAGATGGACGTCGGAGGATTTTAATGAGCTGTTTGAGACACCTTTGGAGATCTCTCATTTGGAGAATGGTTCGTTCAACGCTAATAGGTTTTGGAGAGAGATTACAGGGGAGATTGGAGATTATAAGATTAGGCAGGCTCGAGCTTCCTCGATTAAGAATCTAGTTTTGAGGTACATGGATCGTGTCTTGAGCAACACGTTGTTCGCCCGCTCGGAGGGAAGTGTTGTGTCTAGAGGAGAGCTTTACGCCTTGTGGTGTATGCTAAATGGGGTGCAGTTTAATGTTGGAGCTTATTTCATTGCACAGCTACATCGATTCAGGACCATTGGGTTTCAAAAGGTGAATATTGGAGGGTTACTGACGATCGTGGCTGAGCATTATAATTTGTATTTCACCGACATCACACCAGTTAGAGGAGAGCCCTATTTGGCGATGTTTACGTGCGTGAAGGGAGGATTTGCACATTTCAGAAATGGAGATTGGTTCTTCACGAGGGGACTCAAGCCCTTCGAATTCATATTTCCATTGGACGTGAGTAACTTGACAACTATTCGGGTGGCAAGAAAAAAGTTGATGGATTCTCTCGGACACAACGCCTTATCCGTGGCAGCGAGGTCGGGTGGTGATTGGAGGACGGTATCGCAGATATGTGCGGAAGGTAGGATGGCGGAGTTACAGCAGATTATGGATCAAGGAGAGTTTTGTCCACCACAGCAGCCCGAAGAAGAGGAGTATTTAGGGAGGAGCAGCAGGATGAGGAGATGCCAATGCAGCACGATGCACATCAGCATGAGCCAGCACCGCAGCAGCAGTGGACTGTCCCGAATGATACACGAGAGCAGCTCCGCCTTATTCATGAGCATCTGGTCGTGATCGTTGCTAGCCAGCAGGAGACAAACCGACAGCTCGCACTAGCCAACATCAACTATGCTACGCTGAATGAGAGGTACACGGCCTTGAATGAGAAAGTTGGTAGGATGGGTGATCGAGTTGATTACTTGGATAGACACATCGGTGATCTGCACCGGATTGTGGAGCGGAGGCTTGATGATGAGGATGATGATGCTCTGGAGGAGTAGTTTTTCAGGTTTTCTTGGTTTCCTCCGATTCATCTTGATTCCCTTATTCTTCTTTTTATCTTTATTGGTTGGGGTGTGATTCATGCGTGAGTGGAATGTATAAGTGATATCTTATATAATTGATTTGGTATAAGCTTATTGATTTTTGTGCATTCATATGTTCATGTGTTAATTTCTATTGATGAAAAGCATGTATAATTTGATAAGTATATTGAGTTCTTGTGAAATTGATCTTAATTATGTGCTATGAGGAGTACTTAGGATTCTAATTACCTATGTGAGGATTTGAGCCTTGATAATCATGTGTGATCATGATTATTTTATTCTTGAGAGGATCATTCATATGAACGTATTCTAGAACTTGGCTTGGAGTCTTGTGTGAGACTTATGATTGATAAATTGCTAGGACATGATCTTAGGCCATTATTTTGTGCTTAAGTTACTTAGCCAAATTGTATCCTTCCTAATGATTTTATTAATCTTTAGATGCCCCGTTGAGCAGTTAGAGCATTTTCTTTGGTAGCCGAAGTGAATAACCTTATAAACCTTTACTTGAGCTTTGATTAACCTATTCATTGGTAGAGAGAATTGAGGTGAGTAAGTGTGCAAGAAGAAAAAGGAAGATAGAATATGGTTGGATGAAAAGTATATGGTTAAATCTTGTTTAGGGGTAGTGCCCGAAATTGGTACCCCGATTGTTTTTATACATAGTGTGTGAAGCTTAGCAGCTGAAGGCATACATGAGAAGAAGGGTAGTGCCTGAAATCGGTACCGAAATTGTTTAAAGAGATGATGTTGATGCCATGAAAAGAAGGAAAATTTAGGAATTTTACAAGTTCAAGAGACGACATTGGAGGAGAACTTGCTGTAAGAAGAATAAATCGAGAACCTCTAAGGTAACTCTCTACTAGTGTCTTAAGTCACTTTACCTAAATTTTCCTACCTTTTTCCAAAGAGCCAACATTACAACCCGAAAACAAGTCCTTTGTGATCCTAGTGAAGAGTTGATTTTAAGTTAATTTTAGAGACCTTTGCCAAGCTTATGGTTACGCGTGAATATGGATTGATATGAGTGTTTATATTAACCTATATAGTGCCTCACGCACTTGAGTGAAAGAGAATAAATACTTATCTTGTGAGCAAAATTACTTAGTACTCTGAATGGTGTGTGATTGGATTGGTTTTGCAAGAGTGATATATATGAAGCAATTAATACTTGTTTGATTGAATGAAGTTGCATGTGTGATATAAGTTGTACTTGATCTTGGTGAATTATACACGACTCCTGTGGTTTGATTTGGTTGCCTCGGGACGAGCAACATGTAAGTTTGGGGGTTTGATGAGTGTGTAAATTCACAAGTTTGGCACCATGTTTTGTGTTAGTTTTGGAGAGTTTTGAGGTGGAAATAGGTGAAAAACCTATATATATTGTGAATTAGCATGAATCAGGTGTTAGTGGAGCTATTTAAGTGGTTTTTATAGCAAAAATGGAGTGGAAGTGCAAAGAATTGAAGAGACGAAGTCGAGACCACGCGAACCTTCAAGGAAAGAGTAGGGTTTGACCTGATGGAGGAGGGTTCGACCTCTCCTACAGGTCGAACCAGCATTGCAAAGTTTACAGAAGAAGGGTTCGACCACGACACTAGAGGTTCGACCTGTTCAACTGGTCGAACCATGGTCGAACCAGTTCGCGAGAAGATGGATTCGACCACGACGTAGGGGTTCGACCTGGTAGTTAGTCGAACCAGGAGCAGAAATTGTCCAGTGGTGAGGTTCGACCTGGGGTTCAACCAAAGAGGGAGTGGTTCGACCTGTACAAGAGGTCGAACCAAGTGCAGAATGTGTCCAGTAGCAGGGTTCGACCTGTGGTTCGACCTTTGGCCAGTGGTTCGACCTGTTTGACGAGGTCGAACCAAAATGCAAAAACTTACCTTATCCGGATTTTCGAGGCCAAAACGCGTGGGATCACTTGAAAAGCCCATTCCAAGCCCTAGAGATGTGATTACAAGTATAAAAGGAGGCTCATGTAGTCAAGAGACAGTAATCACTCGAGGAGATTAAGATCGTGAATCATAAGAAGAGAGTAGGAGAGCGGTGACAGAGGTTCAGCTGGAGTTTCAAGTAAGATTGGTCCAACTAACCATGATTGTTCTTAGATCAATCATGCGCTAGAGCCACTTTGGTAGTTCTAGGGTTATGAAGGTTTCATGAGTTAATTTGTATTTCGTGTGTATACTCCGTACAACACTACTTGTGGTTTATTTTATATAAGATTGCACATTTTTAATCCATACTCATAGTTGTTTTGTGCATCAATAATCGTTGTGTAGAGTCAGAATGCATGACATGGTTATTGGTTGAGTGCGTTCACTAATGGGCAGGATTTATTGTTATAATTCTAAGAGAAGGGATTTCGAAGTTTTATTAGAACCGTCTTATATGAATGTTTGTTAATTAAATTGAATTCGGGTTAACAAGTAGGATTAAGAGTATAATTTTATAGTACCTAAAAAGGGAGATCAAATCGGGTTAGAGTACTAAGTGCACGGGAAATAATTGATTATGATAGTACCTAGAAAGGGAGGTAAAGTATATGTCTTGCTCTGAGGATACTCACACGTGTCAAAAGCTTATCTATTTGTGTCTATAGAATAGATTTGTATGGTCTAGCGATGCGTCCATGATGAGTGTGTAAATTCACAAGTTTGGCATCATGTTTTGTGCTAGTTTTGGAGAGTTTTGAGGTGGAAATAGGTGGAAAACCTATATATATTATGAATTAGCATGAATCAGGTGTTAATGGAGCTATTAAGTGGTTTTCATAGTAAAAACGGAGTGGAAGTGCCAAGAATCGAAGAGACGAAGTCGAGACCACGCGAACCGCCAAGGAAAGAGTATCGACCAGGATGGAGGAGGTTCGATCATTCCTACAGGTCGAACCAGCATTGAAAAGTTGCGGAAGGAAGGTTCGACCACGACTCAAGGGGTTCGACCTGTTTGATCAGGTCGAACCATGGTCGAACCAGTTCGCGAGAAGAGGGGTTCGACCACGATGTTGGGGTTCGACCTGACAGTTGGTCGAACCAGGAGCGAAAATTATCCAGTAGCGTGGTTCGACCTGAGGTTCGACCTGTGAGGGAGTGGTTCGACCTGTACAAGAGGTCGAACCAATTGCAGAATGTGTCTAGTAGCAGGGTTCGACCTGGGGTTCGACCTGTTGGCCAGTGGTTCGACCTGTTGACGAGGTCGAACCAAAACGCGGAAACTTACCTTATCCGGATTTTCGAGGCCAAAACGCGTGGGATCACTTGAAAAGCCCATTCCAAGCCCTAGAGACGTGATTACAAGTATAAAAGAAGGCTCATGCAGTCAAGGATGACAAAGAAGCCCGAAGAGCTTAAGATAGTGAATCATAAGAGGAGTGAAGAGAGGAGATTGGTGATCCATCCGGAGGGTGGTGACAGAGGTGTAGCTGGAGATTCAAGTAAGATTGGTCCAACTAACCATGATTGTTCTTAGATCAATCATGGGCTAGAGCCACTTCGGTAGTTCTAGGGTTATGAAGGTTTCATGAGTTAAATTTGTATTTCGTGTGTATACTCCGTACAACACTACTTGTGGTTTAGTTTATATTAGATTGCACGTTTTTAACCATACTCATAGTTGTTTTGTGCATCAATAATCGTTGTGTAGAGTCTGAATGCATAACATGGTTATTGGTTGAGTGCATTCACTAATGAGTAGGGTTTATTGTTATAATTCTAAGTGAAGGGATTCCGAAGTCTTATTAGAACTGTCTTATATGAATATTTATTAATTGAATTGAATTCGGGTTAACAAGTAGGATAAAGAGTATAACTTTATAGTACCTAAAAAGGGAGATCAAATCAGGTTAGAGTACTAAGTGCACGGGAAATAATTGATTATGATAGTACCTAGAAATGAAGGTAAAGTATACGTCTTGCTCTGAGGATACTCACACGTATCAAAAGCTTATCTATTTGTGTCTATAGAATAGATATGTATGGTCTAGCGATGCGTCCATAAACCACAAGGCAGAGTCGGACATCGACACACGAAAGTATAAATTAACGAATGAAACTGGATGGCCTGACGAACTACCTATTATCTTATTTGATCACAACTACTATTTTCTTGTTCTTGTTATTTAATTGCTATTTCAATTATTACTTAGTTTATAAACCAACTATTTATTTCCAAAATAGTCATAATCTACTAGAACGTAATTAAATTGATATTTATCCGTCCCGTGAATTCGATATTTAACTTGGTCACCTTCGAAACTACAATTGATATCCTTCATACTTGAGGATTAATTGTGTGTTGAGAAAATGCCCATCAAATTTTTGGCGCCGTTGCCGGGGATGGCTTAAAATATCTTTTTGTTATTTCTAGTTTGTTAAGGCTATTTTTCTTATTTTGTTGTTTTAATTCTAGTTCTTTTTAGGTGCATGCTCACGAGATCAAAGAAAGGTGAACTTGAACCCTATAATCCTGAGATCGGAGCATCGTCAAGAAAGAAGAAGAAGAAGAAGAAGAGCAAGGCAAAGACTATTGATCCAACTGAAGCTCTGAATTTTGGAGTTGAAGTTGACGAGCAGATTTCACAGACGATTGAAGCTACAACTGAAGTTAATTCGGGAGTAGAGACAGTCAACATAGCAGCGAATCCGGATAATCTAGCCATCCGAGAGGTTTTCAGAAATAATGGGGCTGAAAATTTTGGGCTTCTAGGAGCAAGGGGAACTAATTCAGCGTTCGATCTTCATCCCGCTCTTATTAGCATGATAAAAAGGAACTCCTTTTCAGGAGGGTCTTTCGAGGATCCGCAGCAGCATCTGAACAAGTTCTTGGGCTATGCAAGTACTAAAAAAGACGCAGGAGAACATGAAGATGTTAGGAAGATCCTTTTGTTCAAATTCTCGCTTACTGAAAAGGCGAGAGATTGATACGACACTATCAACGCAGCTGAGTGCACCACTTGGGAGCAACTGAAGTTAAGGTTCTTGGAGAGGTATATGCCACCTTCAAAGGTGTTTAAGATGAAGCAAGACATTAACCATTCGCTATGAGTGGAGGAGAAAATTTTCATGAAGCATGGGATAGATTCAAGGACATGCTTAAGAAGTGTCCTCAACATGGGCTATCTAAAGCTCAATATATCAGTATATTCTACAATGGATTGGACTGTGATTCACGAGTTTTATTGGATGCTTATTCTAATGGAGCATTGCTTACAACGTCATCCATAGAGGCCGAGAAGTTGTTTGAAGATATTTCGATGAATTCGAGGGATTGGCCAACTGATAGAGTTAGAGGTACTTATGTCCTTAGTAAGGTAGCTAAGGTTGAACAAGCAATGGTGAAAACAAGTAGAGAGGATGAGATCGTCTCTAGCTTGTCCAATATCAACAAGCTACTTGAATCCCAACAGAAGTAAATCAGCGAATTATCTCAGCACGTGCCAATCATGCAGCAGGAGTTAAAGAATGAGGGACCAATCCAAGAGGAGTTGGAAGAGGCACACTATGCCATGGGTCAAAGTATTCAAGGGACTAGGTATCCAGAACAAGGAAACCGGAACTACCAAGGGAACTATCGAGGAAACTTTAATAATCGTGGTCCCCCGGGTGGTTATCAACAGCCTAGGAGGCTGGAGTTCTCATGGAGCAATCCGAATAATGCGATTCAACCTCCGATGGGTGTTGATCTAGGTGCTAAGGTAGAAGAAGGGAAACCGGGTCTTGAGGATACTGTGAACAGGTATATGGCCAATAATGATGAAAGAGTTAACCGCCTTGAGGCCAAACTTGAAAAGAAAATCGATGCAAACCATGAGGTTATATCTAAGCAGGTGAAGGACCTTACGTTACTAATGGGGGAGATGGCAGGAAGTGTTAACAAGCTTACTCAAACTCTTGAGAAGGGGAAGTTCCCATCTCAAAGTATTGAGAATCCAAGGTCCTGCAACGCCATCACATTAAGGTCGAGAACATAGTACGAGGGACCTATGAGGCCGGAATCAAATTTGGACATGTCTAGGGCTAGGTTCGAACATGGTTCGACCAA
Organism: Pogostemon cablin; assembly: GCA_023678885.1. NCBI lineage: Eukaryota > Viridiplantae > Streptophyta > Magnoliopsida > Lamiales > Lamiaceae > Pogostemon > Pogostemon cablin. Next base: position 21,491,868 of record CM042989.1, on the reverse strand, counting down.
CATTGAAGGTCGAACCATACAGGGGAGGTCGAACCAACACACTGGACACGATCAGGAGAGATTGTAGCATCGGTTCGACCAAACTGCAAATGGTTCGACTTGTCCCACAGGTCGAACCCGACAACTCGGAGCACTCTGTTTTTCCAGAACACCAGTTTGACCAAACCAATCTTGGTTCGACCTATCCAACAGGTCAAACCCAGGTCGAACCGCACCACTTGGAGCACTCTATTTTGTCACAGCAACGGTTCGACCACGACGGTCATGGTTCGACCTATCAAACAGGTCGAACCGGATGGCGCAAGGAGTACAGTAGGCCGGTACGACCTAGGTACCCATGGTTCGACCTGTTCTACAGGTCGAACCCAGGTCGAACCTCAAATTCAAAAAGAGAGCCGTTGTTCAGAAGCAAGGTTCGACCAGTACGTACATGGTTCGACCTGTTCCACAGGTCGAACCCTGGTCGAACCCCACCAGAAATTGCCTGTTTCCACTCCGAACACTCTCGATGATGTTGATGCTACTCCAGTGGTTCGGAATGAACAAAGTACTGAGATAATAGCTGAGAAAAAGTAGGAGAGAGCCAAGCGTTTGAGAGCTGAAAAGGAAAAAGCGGAGAAGATTGATCGTGATGAATGGGGGATTCCCAAAACAAAGATACCTCCGCCGTTTCCTTACAAGCTTGTGAAGAAGGGATTGGAAGAGAAGTTTAAGAAGTTTTCAGAGATAATGAACAAAATAAGCTTGAGCATTCCTTTCTCAGAGGCAATCATGGAGATGTCGTACTATGCCCGATTTCTAAATGACATATTGTTGAAGAAGCGGAGCTTAACCGGAATTGAAACGGTGAATTTATCTTAGAATTGCAGCTTAATCATCCAAAGGAAACTGCCGCAAAAGATGAAGGATCCGGGGAGCTTCACTATTCTATGTGAAATTGGAAAGGGGCCGGCACGGCAAGCTTTGTGCGATTTAGGGGCGAGCATCAATTTGATGCCTTTGTCCATCTTTCAGAGGCTTGGTTTGGGGGAGCTTGCTCCTACAACAGTGGTTCTCCAATTGACGGACAGGTCGAAGATGTTTCTAAAAGGTATAATTGAAGACGTTCTCGTCAAAGTGGAGAAGCTAGTCTTTCCTGTGGACTTTCTTGTGCTAGAGATGGAAGAAGATAAGGATAATATCCCTTTAATCTTGGGGAGACCTTTCCTTGCTACTGCTGGAGCTATGATTGATGTTCAGAAAGTAGAGCTTAGATTGCGGATGGACAAAGAAGAAGTTCTTTTCAACTTAGACAAAGCAATGAAGATGCCCATGGAGTCGCAGTGTCGTAGTATTGACGTGGTGGAGGAGATTGTGAAAGAGTACATGTCTCTGATCCTGTCAAAGGATCCTCTTGAGACATGTTTGATGGAATCTCTTACTTATCCTACTACGGAGCTTGACGGACTCTCCAACGAGGTATGTATTGAATTTCTTAAAAACTTACTTGCTTTGGGTGATGACAGGTTTGAATCGGAAAGAACTAAGGTGGAAGAAGTCAAGTGGACTAGAAAGTACTTGCCTTTGGATAACGAGAGCCCTCCGATGGAGGTGAGGAAAGAGGAGTTGAAACTTTTGCCGGAACAATTGAAGTACGCCTTTCTTGGCGACAATGAAAAATATCCAGTAATTGTATCTTCTTCTCTTGATGATGATCAACTTGAAGAGTTATTGAACGTTCTTAGGAAGTATAAATCTGCGATTGGTTGGTCTCTTGAGGATTTGAAAGGAATTAGTCCTTTGTATTGTATGCATAGGATAAGATTGTTAGACGAAGCAAAGGCAAGTGTTCTGAATCAGCGGAGGGGTAATCCCGTGATTCAAGAGGTAATTAGGAAGTAAATCCTTACGTGGTTGGATGCCGGAATCATATATCCTATTAGTGATAGTCCCCATGTGAGTCCATTGCATGTAGTTGCTAAAAAGGGGGGTATGACTGTAGTAAAAGCTGAGGATGGAGAAACGATAGCCACAAGGATTCCTACGGGATGGCGTACATGTGTTGATTATAGGAAGTTGAATGAGAACACGTGTAAGGATCATTTTCCTCTTCCTTTCATGGATCAAATGTTAGATCGTCTTGCAGGGTATGAGTTTTATTATTTCTTGGATGGATACTCGGGGTACAACCAAATTATGATTGCCCCCGAGAATCAAGAAAAGACCACTTTTACTTGCCCCTACGGGACCTTTGCTTTTCAAAAAATGCCATTTGGGTTATGTAATGCGCCTGCTACTTTTCAGAGATGCATGATGGCAATATTCGATGGGTTGATAGAGAAGATCATGGAGGCGTTCATGGATGATTTTTCTGTTTTTGGTTCCTCCTTTGATAGTTGTTTGTCTAACCTAGCTACTGTTTTGAAGAGATGCCAAGTGACTAATCTTGTCTTGAATTAGGAGAAGTGCCACTTCATGGTGAAGGATGGAATTGTTCTTGGGTATCATGTTTTGGCTAAAGGGTTGCAGGTAGATCGTGCTAAAGTGGTGGCGATTGAGAAGCTTCCACCACCGACCAATGAAAGAAGAGTGCGGTCCTTCCTTGGACACGCCGGTTTTTACAGGAGATTCATAAAAGACTTCTCAAAATACTCTAAGCCCTTATCTCACTTACTTGAAAAGGATGTTCCTTTTGTGTTTGATGATGAATGTTTAACAGCTTTTCAAGTTTTGAAGGAGGCGCTTATCACTGCACCTATCTTGATCACACCGGATTGGACTCAACCATTTGTACTAATGTGTGATGCAAGTGATGTAGCACTTGGAGTGGTGCTTGGGCAGCTGAAGGAAAAGAAGTTCTACGTCATTTACTACGCAAGTAAGGCATTCGATGCGGCACAAAAGAATTACACGGTGACTGAAAAGGAGTTTTTGGCTGTTGTGTACGCATTCGACAAGTTTCTTCAGTATTTGGTTGGCATGAAGACTATTGTGTACACGGATCATTCTGTGATTCGGTACTTGATGAAAAAGAAGGAGACGAAGCCTAGGATCATAAGGTGGATTCTTCTACTTCAAGAGTTTGACATGGAGATCCGGGATAAGAAAGGTTCTGATAATGTGCTAGCGGATCATCTTTCGAGGTTGGAGACTAGGGAACATTGTGATAATTCTTTTGAGTATATTGAGGAAATGTTTCCGGATGAAAAGATCATGGCCGTGTTTGTTGAAGGGGCTGAGCGAGCATGTGTGGTTGCTGTGCAGGGAGTTAATCCATGGTATGTGGATTATGTGAATTATATTACTGTGGGAGAAATTCCAAGGGATCTCAACCGATATCAACTTGCTAAATTCAAGAGAGATGTTGAGACTTTCATATGGTATGATCCGTTTATGTACAAAATTTGCACGGATTCTATCATCCATAGGTGTGTGCCCGAGATGGAGATGGAGAGTGTTCTCAAATTTTGTCATGCACAACCTAACAGGGGGCACTTCGGCGCTCTAAAGACAGCAGCCAAGGTACTTCAGTCCGCTCTTTATTGGCCTACGTTGTTCAAGGATTGTGAGACCTATGTGGCGTCTTGCGATAGATGTCAACGCATGGGGAACATCGGTAGGAGAGATGAGATGCCGCTTCAGCCAAGCATAGTGGTCGAGATTTTTTATGTGTGGGGTATCGATTTTATGGGGCCTTTTTCCCCATCTAATGGATTTCTCTACATTCTACTTGCGGTGGATTATGTTTCTAAGTGGGTGGAAGCGATTCCTACTCGCTTAAATGATTCGAAAATTGTTATATCTTTCTTGAAGAAGCATATCTTTGCCCGTTTTGGAGTCCCTAGAGCACTTGTTAGTGATGGAGGGACGCATTTCGTAAATAAATTTCTTGAGAAGGTGCTTAAAGGGTATGGTGTTAAGCATAGGGTTACTACACCCTATCATCCTCAAGCGAATGGGCAAGCGGAGGTCTCTAACCGTCAAGTCAAATAGATTTTGGAGAAAGTGATCGGAACCAATAGAAAGGATTGGGCTTTGAAGCTCGATGATGTCGTGTGGGGATTCCGGACCGCGTACAAGACGGTGTTAGATATGTCACCGTATCAGATTATCTATGGGAAGCCGTGCCACTTACTTGTAGAGATTCAACACAAAGCGTTTTGGGCTTTGCGAAGCTTGAACTTGACTCTCAAGGATGTGAAGGAATTGAGGATTACTCACATCAATCTTTTGGATGAGTTTCGGAGTCATGCGTACAAGAATTCAGAGATCTATAAGGAAAGGATTAAGAGATGGCATGATTCGAAGATCTCGTACAAGGAGTTCAAGCGAGGAGATGAGGTATTACTTTTTAACTCTTGTTTAAAGCTTTTTGCAGGCAAGTTAAAATCAAAGTGGACGGGACCGTTCATGATTCATCGAGTCTTAGGAGGGGGGAGTTTTGAGCTTATTGACAAGGATGGAGACATTTTTGCGGCGAATGGACATCGCTTGAAGCATTACAAGTCGCCGGATGATGTTTGTGTCATCTTTATGGATACCTTGATCTGATTTGGTACTGTCGTGACTCTCCGACGTTAAACACGAGCGTCTGTTGGGGGCTTTCCCTTCCGTTTTAATGCTTTATTTCATTCGTGTGAGTAAAAAAAAATTTATATTTGAAGTGCTTACTTATCGGCAATTACATCTCTTTGAAAACTTAGTTTCAACTATAGTTTCTACTAAGTTTGGGAGGGGTGTGATGTACTTACCTTGATAAGCACCGATAGTATAATCTTTTCTTTGTGATGTTTGTTAGGGGAGTTAGTTTTTGCACCATATTAAAATTTTAATCGATTTTGATGTGATGATTTTTTACAACTTGCCTAATGTTTAGTGGGTTTTGGTTGTGTTTTTTCTTTTACGGAATTATTCATGAATAATATTTTGTGGAACAAATTTTGGATGAAGTTGTGCTTTAGTTGGTACCTAATGATTCGTATTGAAGTTTGAAGTGTATAGGGATTGAAGAACACTCAGTTTGGAAGCTTAAAAAGGTGGTTCGACCAAAGCCAGGAGAGGTTCGACCAGTGCCAGGAGGTCGAACCGAGCAGAGAAAGTCGAACCGACGCAAAAAATCATCTAGTGAGGTGGTTCGACCTGATCATTCTAGGTTTGACCTATCTAACAGGTCGAACCAAGGTCGAAACCGGTGACTTAAATCTTACAGTAGGGTGGTTCGACCTGAGCCGTTATGGTTCGACCTGATCAGAAGGTCGAACCTGAGGTCGAACCAGTCCGTTCAGAGCACTCTGTTTTTCAGGTGATAGGTTCGACCACGACATTCATGGTTCGACCTGTTCAGAAGGTCGAACCCAGGTCGAACCACGAGGAGTAGTTGTCCAGAAGGTAGGTTCGACCTGTCACAAGAGTGGTTCGACCTGTTCAGAAGGTCGAACCTAGGTCGAACCCAAAAGGTAAGTTGTCCAGAAGGTAGGTTTGACCTCGTCACTCAAGGTTCGACCTATTCTGCAGGCCGAACCCGAGGTCGAACCCAGTCAGGTACGCGTTTTAAGTTGAATTTTTAGAAGGGTTCGATCATTTTTCTTGTTCACCAAACCTCGAACCTTCCCCGAACCTTAACACCCTTGCACAAATTCGTCAATTACACTTGATTTTGCACTGATTACATAACATTACACTCTTAATTCTTGAATTGGGCACGGATTTGGGCAATTTTCATCGCGAATTAGGGCTTCAGTCACGTTTTTTAGTATTGTGTGCAAATTATCGATTGTTAACCATGGGCAAGACTAAAGGAAAGGGACAAGGATCAAATGAAGGGAAAGGTAAGGTGGATGAAGCAAGATCGAAGAAGAGGCAAGACAGGCCTTCGAATGTGGACACAGTGACGAGGAAGCTGAGGTTACAAGATCATTTACCCGAAAACTTTAAAATTCAAATGCAAAACTGGGACGAGATTAAAGAAAAGTGGGAAGAAGTCTCAGACAAGATAGCTCGGACAAGATACCAAGATGATGAGGCCATGAGACTTATGAGCATTAGGGATGATATGACGATGTTATTCGATCGAGTGGGGATCCGCAGATTTATGGAGTTGAAGAAGCCGACTTACTTCCACGTTACAGCGGAGGTAGTTTGCTCATTTGAGATGGAGAAGGACCAATTTGGCTACCCGTATCAGTGCTCATTTCAGTTAGGAGGAGTCCGAAGGAGATGGACTGCTGAGGATTTTAATCAACTTTTTCAGACACCTCTAGAGATTTCTCGAGTGGAGAATGGACACTTCAATGCTAACAGGTTTTGGAGGGAGATAACTGGGGAGATCAGAGACTATAAGATTAGGCAGGCTCGTGCGACCTCGATCAAGAATCCAGTGTTGAAATATATGGATCGAGTGCTCGGAAACACACTGTTTGCTCGTTCGAAGGGTGGCTGTGTGTCTAGAGGAGAGCTTTATGCCCTATGGTGTATGATGAAGGGGGTGAAGTTCAATGTGGGAACATATTTCATCGCGCAGCTGCATCGATTCAGGACCATTGGATTTCAGAAGGTGAACATTGGAGGGTTGCTGATGATTGTAGCTGAGCACTACAACATGGACTTCACCGGTATTACACCTGTTAGAGGAGAGCCCGACTTGGTGATGCTCACATGTGTAAAGGAAGGATTTGCACACTTTAGAGATGGTGATTGGTTCTTCACGAGAGGACCAAAGCCATTCGACTTTATGTTTCCCTTTGACATGAACAACATGACCACTGTTCGGGAGGCGAGGAACTTGTTGATGAACTCCCTAGGACACACTGCTCTGTCCGTGACTGTGAAGACTAATCGGGATTGGAGAGCCGTGGCTAGGTTGTGTCTCGAAGGTAGGTTGGAGGAGCTACAGCAAATTGTGGAACAGGGAGAGTACCATTCGCCACCGCACCAGCCATTACAGTGGCCACAGCAGCCCGAGGTCGAGCATCGGGTAGATGAGCAGCCAGAGATGGAGATTCCGGAAGAGGAGCAGCACGACGCACCCCAGCATGAGCCAGCACCGCGTCAGCAGCGGGCTGTCCCGAATGATACACGGGAGCAGCTGGTCGCGATCGTTGCTAGCCAGCAGGAGACAAACCGACAGCTCGCACTCGCCAACACCAACTATGCTACGCTGAATGAGAAGTATACGGCTTTGAATGAGAAAGTTGGTAGGTTGGGTGATCGAGTTGATTACTTGGATAGACACATCGATGATCTGCACCGGATTGTGGAAAGGAGGCTTGATGATGAGGATGATGATGATGAGGGTGATGATGCTCCGGAGGAGTAGTTTTTTAGGTTTTCTTTGGTTTCCTCCGATTCATCTTGATTTCCATTATTTCTCCTTTTATCTTTAGGATGGGGTGTGATTCATGCGTGAGTGGAATGTATAAGTGATATCTTGTATGATTGATTGGGTATAAGCTTATTGATAATGTGCATTCATATGTTCATGTGTTAATTTTTATTGATGAAAAGCATGTTTAGTTGATAAGTATATTGAGTTCTTGTGGAATTGATCTTAATTATGTGCTATGAGGAGTACTAGGATTACCTATGTGAGGATTTGAGCTTTGATAATCATGCTTGATCATGATTATTTATTCTTGAGAGGATCATTCATATGAACGTATTCTAGAACTTGGCTTTGAGTCTTGTGTGAGACTTATGGTTGATAAATTACTAGGACATGATCTTAGGCCATTATTTCGTGATTAAGCTACTTAGCCAAATTTATCCTTCCTAATGATTTTATTAACCTTTGGATGCCCCGTTGAAGCCGTTAAAGCTTTTTCTTTGGTAGCCAAAGTAAATAACCTTATAAACCTTTACTTGAGCCTTGATTAACCTAATCATTGGTAGAGAGAGTAGAGGTGAGTAAATGTTGCAAGAAGAAAAGGAAGATAGAATATGGTTAAATCTTGTTTAGGGGTAGTGCCCGAAACTGGTACCCCGATTATTTTTATACATGGTGTATGAAGCTTAGCAGCTGATGGCCTATATACATGAGAAGAAGGGTAGTGCCTGAAACCGGTACCTGAATTGTTTAAAAAGATGATGTTGATGCCATGAAAAGAAGGAAAATTCAGGAATTTTACAAGTTCAAGAGACGACATTGGAGGAGAACTTGCTGTAAGAAGAAGAAATCGAGAACCTCCAAGGTAACTCTCTACTAGTGTCTTAAGTCACTAAGTCTAAATTTTCCTACCTTTTTCCAAAGAGCCAACATTACAACCCAAAAACAAGTCCTTTGTGATCCTAGTGAAGAGTTGATTATAAGTTGATTTTTGAGACCTTTGCCAAGCTTATGGTTACGCGTGAATATGGATTGATATGAGTGTTTATATTAACCTATATAGTACCTCACGCACTTGAGTGAAAGAGAATAAATACTTATCTTGTGAGCTAAATTACTTAGTACTCCGAATGGTGTGTGATTGGATTGGTTTTGCATGAGTGATATATATGAAACAATTAATACTTGTTTGATTGAATGAAGTTGCATGTGTGATATGTGTTTTACTTGATCTTGGTGAATTATATACGACTCCTGTGGTTTGATTTGGTTGCCTCGGGACGAGCAACATGTAAGTTTGGGGGTTTGATGAGTGTGTAAATTCACAAGTTTGGCATCATGTTTTGTGCTAGTTTTGGAGAGTTTTGAGGTGGAAATAGGTGGAAAACCTATATATATTGTGAATTAGCATGAATCAGGTGTTAATAGAGCTATTTAAGTGGTTTTCATAGCAAAAACGGAGTGGAAGTGCCAAGAATCGAAGAGACGAAGTCGAGACCAAGCGAACCGCCAAGGAAATAGTAGGGTTCGACCAGGATGGAGAAGGGTTCGACCGTTCCTACAGGTCGAACCAGCATTGAAAAGTTGCGGAAGGAAGGTTCGACCACGACTCAAGGAGTTCGACCTGTTTTATCAGGTCGAACCATGGTCGAACCAGTTCGCGAGAAGAGGAGTTCGACCACGACGTTGGGGTTCGACCTGACAGTTGGTCGAACCAGGAGCGGAAATTATCCAGTAGCGTGGTTCGACCTGAGGTTCGACCTGTGAGGGAGTGGTTCGACCTGTACAAGAGGTCGAACCAAGTGCAGAATGTGTCCAGTAGCGGGGTTCGACCTGGGGTTCGACCTGTTGGCCAGTGGTTCGACCTGTTGACGAGGTCGAACCAAAATGCGAAAACTTACCTTATCCGGAGTTTCGAGGCCAAAATGCGTGGGATCACTTGAAAAGCCCATTCCAAGCCCTAGAGACGTGATTACAAGTATAAAAGGAGGCTCATGCAGTCAAGGATGACAAAGAAGCACGAAGAGCTTAAGATAGTGAATCATAAGAGGAGTGAAGAGAGGAGATTGGTGATCCATCCGGAGGGTGGTGACAGAGGTGTAGCTGGAAATTCAAGTAAGATTGGTCCAACTAACCATGATTGTTCTTAGATCAATCATGGGCTAAAGCCACTTCGGTAGTTCTAGGGTTATGAAGGTTTCATGAGTTAAATTTGTATTTCGTGTGTATACTCCGTACAACACTACTTGTGATTTAGTTTATATAAGATTGCACGTTTTTAATCCATACTCATAGTTGTTTTGTGCATCAATAATCATTGTGTAGAGTCTGAATGCATAACATGGTTATTGGTTGAGTGCGTTCACTAATGAGCAGGGTTTATTGTTATAATTATAAGTGAAGGGATTCCGAAGTCTTATTAGAACTGTCTTATATGAATGTTTGTTAATTGAATTGAATTCGGGTTAACAAGTAGGATAAAGAGTATAACTTTATAGTACCTAAAAAGGGTGATCAAATCGGGTTAGAGTACTAAGTGCATGGGAAATAATTGATTATGATAGTACCTAGAAAGGGAGGTAAAGTATACGTCTTGCTCTGAGGATACTCACACGTATCAAAAGCTTATCTATTTGTGTCTATAGAATAGATTTGTATGGTCTAGCGATGCGTCCATAAACCACAAGGCAGAGTCGGACATCGACATACGAAAGTATGAATTAACGAATGAAACTGGATGGCCTGACGAACTACCTATTATCTTATTTGATCACAACTACTATTTTCTTGTTCTTGTTATTTAATTGCTATTTCAATTATTACTTAGTTTATAAACCAACTATTTATTTCCAAAATAGTCATAATCTACTAGAACGTAATTAAATTGATATTTATCCGTCCCGTGGATTCCATATTTAACTTGGTCACCTTCGAAACTACAATTGATATCCTTCATACTTGGGGATTAATTGTGTGTTGAGAAAACGCCCATCAGTCCATAAACCACAAGGTAGAGTCGGACATCGACACACGAAAGTATGAATTAACGAACGAAACTGGATGGCTTGACGAACTACCTATTATCTTATTTGATCACAACTACTATTTTCTTTTTCTTGTTATTTATTTGCCATTTTAATTATTACTTAGTTTCCAAACCATAATTACAATTCTCAACATAGTCATAATTGCTAGAAAATAACTAAAGTGATATTTATCCGTCTTGTAAATTCGATATTTAACTTGGTCACCTTCGAAACTACAATTGATATCCTTCATACTTGGGGATTAAAGTTGTGTGTTGAGAAAACGCCCATCAGTCAGCCACAGCGAGTCCGCGACTGCCCTCTTTTGTTTACTATTTTTTTCACTCCAAACACAGACGTGCAGCCCACTGTACACAGCTATTCTCTTCTTCTCCATCGTTCGAAGAATCAAATTCAGGATAAATGTGGTTTCTTAGTGCCTTTGCACGCAATTGTCCATTTCACATAGTTACACTCTTTATTCTTTTACCTCTGATGTGAGTTTCACCTCCCATCAAATTCAAGTTGACATAATTGAATGTTGTTTAGCTCATTATGTGTCTGATTTCTATGGTTCTTATTTGAGTTAGTAATTTGATTCAGAAGACCCCATACATGTCATTGAATTTGTGAGCATTGTTCAGTCCTTGATGAATTACATTGAATCTTTCAATTTTTTACCCATCTGTAAATTTTTGAATTTGTACTAACACTCACTTAATATTGTACTATGCTAAATCTGAATCCATCACACACCAATTTGTTCGTAATTAATCAAAATACCCAAACCACCTTCGAGATCAAAAGAAGTTTAAGTGATGGTCTAAGTTTATGTTTCCCTAGGGACAGTATGTTAAACCTTAAATATAATCAAGAAAACTACTGATAAAATATGTATGTATAATATCTAAGTTAGGAATAACGAGTAGATTAGGAGCTCATAAGAGATTCTCAAGTGCCTTTCCATTTGCTGAGTATTTATCTTTCTGTATATTCATACGTCTCAGACAACGCACCGAGTTAGTCCTGAGGATGCCATTTAAGTTAATATGCATTACTTATCCCAATTTCTCAACCATAGGAGTCAGGAATTATTAAAAAAAAAAAAAAATTGTTATAACATACTTGGAATTGAGATCCTCCATCCAGAATTGATACTTTAAAATCACAAATGTTTAGGATGCAAAACTCAGACTTTATAGTTCAATAAATCCCTTTAATTATGAAATTACAAGTCCATGATGAATTACTCCTCTATGAAAACTTTAATCTTCCACTTCCTCTAAAACATTATCTGGTTGTATTCATACATAACGAGATTTGCATTGATTATGAAATTTTCTATCTTGTTTTTTTTTTTCTGCAGAAGGCAAAGTTGTTTGACCAAGTTCCTTCTAAACCCACAGATATCTTGACAAGAGACGTTATAGACAACTCAAATGATAAAGGTTTTCATCATAAACTAACTTCAATCATTAATCAATATATATGTGTGTGTGTGAAGACACTTCATAAGTCATCACAAAAAATATAATGTGGGAATTGACTTAGTTGCACTTAATTTTAGGCTGATCAACATATACACTGTAATTTTGCTGATGCATTCTGTCTAATCATCAAAATTTATTCTCCCTTATGCTCAACACATAAATTCTTAGCTTTTGAGTATGCATTAGCTAATTAAACTATTTGTCATGCGCTTGATGGTCTCAAACATCTTGTAAGTCGCAGCTTGACCTGTAGTGACTGCATTTAGAGAAGGAGACATTTGGCCAAGTGCTCTGGTGAAGCATGTTAGAGTTAACACTAAAGTAGAGTTAATAAACTTCAAGAAAACTGCATAATGATATAATTATACTTGCATTACCCCTGTCATGATGGCTATTATAACATTGATGACCTTCCATCCATTATAACCTTTATCTATTTTCAGTATGACTCCATACTAAATTGAAAGTCCATATGTACAGAAGACAATGAACAGAATTACACCCATTCCAAACCCTAATGCTTGCCCTTGTTTCAGAGTAGTTGCATAAGCGATTTGAAGTTTGTCATCATATTTCTCCGTAGCTGCTTTCTCACCATTGTAGGATTGGAACTACAGGGCAAAAAATTAACCTCTTCTATAAGTTAAGTGTGATGTATTCGTGAATTGATGCAGTAATGTTGCCATTCTGATTGATCTAACTGTTTGTTCCAATTCAAGATGAAAATGAATTGGAACTACATTATGACGTTTTCCTATTGAAAAGAGATTGTTGGTTATTCTGATAGCTTGCAAAAAAAAAACATTGCAACTGAAGTTTTTTCCTTTTATTTCTTCTATCTCAAGGAGATTTAATGTGCATTATATTATTTCTAAATCGTACTGTAGTAACACTGCGATAAGATCAAGAAATGGGATTAAGAGAATGTAAGATAAAAGTTATCTGAATAATAACAAATATGGATATCTTCTTAGAATTTGACACCCGTATCTGAGTCCAAAATAGGTGTATAGTTAAATTTAGTCTGTACTTTACTTGGTCTATTAGTCTATATCTCTCATATAGTGAAGGGACATTAGAATTTCTTGATGGCAAGTTAAAGAAATAAATCTCAGTTCTTGCACTCAACCAAAATAATTATTAGACATAATATCAGATCTTGCACTAATACTACCAAAACAAGTCTAAGAAGTTGATCATGAGCCCATTTTGTCACCTTAGCCTTGCCAACTCAAAGCAAACAAAAATATTTTTGCTTCAAGAAAGGACTTGTACAGTTAGCAAAGAACACACACCGAAGCAAGTGAAGGCTAAGAAGAGGTCGTTCGAGTTCTCACCAACACTCTTGAGATGAAAAATGTAACATCAATCTATTTTACTTTTTGAACCAAAACAACCTATGACTTCTTTATTAACTCAATCTCATTGTTCTTTCCACAGATACCAATGAATAGAGAATCAATGACATTCACTTGGAAATTGTGGCTTACACGACGGACAACTTTAGCATAGCCAACCTTCAAGAACTTCTTTAGCACAATTTGAAGTTGTTCATGATTTTTTGAACAATACAGATGGTAGCTCAAGTTCTTTATCACAACTTGAAGCATCTCATGATCTTTTGAACAATAATGATTGCAAATCAACTAGAAAGATGCTAATAATCAATCAACTAGAAAGATGCTAATAATCATTTGTTCTCTCTTGAAATTTGTTGCCTTCTAAAGCTAAATCATCAGTTTCAGAAGTAAAGTTAGTATGATATTTTAAAATTGTAAAGTTTATATGATATTTAAAATTGTAAGATACCGATCCAGGGCAAGTTGATACAAATTCACAAAAGTACGGGCTAACACCTCATTGTGTGAGGTGTCGGTCACCTAGTTTTATATTAGTTTCTTAAAAATAATAATTAATAGAAATAGAACTATTATTATATAGCTAATTAAAAAATATTAAACCATAATCATGAGTAAAAAGTAATACTCTATTTAAATATTCACTCTTTCTGCTTTTAAGGTGTTCATTTTACTATTTTTAGTGTCCGGTTCAAAGGTACTCATTTCTCCTATACAGTAAAAAAGCACACATGGTCCACTATTTCCTTCTAATACAACTACCCACTTTACATATAATAATAATACTCCTTAGTCCACGTGCAAAAAACAAACGACACCTTAGAACCGGATGGAGGGAGTATTATTTATAATATTACGTATATTTAAATATATATATATATATATATATATATATATATATATATATATATATATATATATATATATATATATATATATATATATATATATATATATATATAGCAACTATTTAAAATATTTTAATAATTTTGTTTTAATTAATTATAAAATATTTGACCTTATTTTTCATAAATAATATTAAGTATAGTATAAGAAAGTCCTTTTTCGCTAACGTGATGTTCACGTCTAGTTTTACTATTCATTTATTTTTTTTATACACTTATTATGACTTATTTACTTTAATATCATTAATTGCAATTAATAAATAAATCATTAGATATAACTAAATAAATTAGTATCAAATCAAATCATGTATAGAAAATAAAAGAATAAATTGAGATTTTTTTATATATAATTGATATTTATTTTAGACAAAAAGTAAAATTAAGGATTTATTACTAAGAGTTACATACTTTGGTCATAATTGCACTTAAATACAATTAAAAAAAATAAAATACTAACAACTATATAAATATATAGCAAAGAGACAAAATTGCCACTATGTAGTTGCACATTTTTTAAGAGATATATGAGGAGTAATAAATAGTTTTCAATTGAATTATGTTATAAAATAACATTTAAAAAATATACAAGATTTTTTCAAATAATTAGAATATGTGTACATATATATTAAATTTTTGCATGATTTAGTTATACTTTACATTATCAAAAGTCAAATGTTATAATTTGTTGCAAATTCTTTAACATTGATGAAATAAATTGTCTAGCTATAAGAAGAAAAAAATCTCCTTAATTAATGTTATTACGTTATATAACACGGATTATTTAATGATAAAAAATAAGAATAATAATTAAATGATCCCGCATTGTACGCGGGTTTCATACTAGTGTGTGTGTATATATATATACGGACAAAAAATAGTATTAGTTAAGTTTTAATTTATACAAACCAAATTTTCATGTACTCCCTCTGCCCATTTCAATATTTACATATTTTTATTTTTGGCTTCTCAATTCAATCTTTATGTTTCTCTTTTGGCATATGGCCCATCTAAAACAATTAATATACTAACTATGGGACTCACATACAATAATAATACACTTTCATTTGCATTAAATATTATATCTTTAAACTCACATCTATTAAAATACAATATTTCTTAATCAACGTGAAAAAAATAAACGTAAGCATTGAAACAAACGTAATTATTGAAACGTAAGTTTTAAAAATTAAAAGAATTTAATATTTTGATGTTGAGACACTCTCTTGTGAGATGGGTTATTTGTGAGACGGGTCGACCCATCACTAAAGTATATTTATTATATAGATAAAATATGCTTATTTGCAGTTAAAGTATGTCAATAATTAATCAAATTATAACACAATAAAATCATACTTTAATGCATAATTCAAAATACTTTAGAAAACATACTTTGACAACCATTAAACATACTTTATCTAAATAATAGACATACTTTAACACGTCTCACAAATCGCCTCACATAAGTGTCGTCTCACAAGAGACTTTGTCTTAGGTGTTTTATATTTTTCACAATTTAAATATTAGAGATAATAAATTTTGCTCACATAATAAAATATAAAATTTTAAATATTTTTTTAACATATTAGCTTGTTGTAATATTTTGAATTAAAACAATGTCATATTAAAACTTTATTATATTACATAATAATTTTTGAGAATATAATTTTAATACTCCATAAAATATAAATTTTTATTAGATTGGTGAAATTAAAAAAAAATAAAAAATCAGATGGTTTTTTTTTTGCCAAAATCTCAAATGTTGAATTTATTTGCAATAGAAGTAAAGGTTGAGATTTTTTTTTACAATAAACTAAGCTGGCGTAGCAAAGGTCTACGACATATCAGACGTCGGGCAACCCTCTCCTGCCCGTTGGGTGCGTTTTGCACGAAACTTAAAGATCAAGGGTTTTTTTTGCAAATTCTCAAAGGTTGGGATTTATTTGCAATAGAAGTAAATGTTGGGGTTTTTTTGCAATTAACCATATTTTATTTTATAAATATAAATAAACATATATATTATCTAATTTATTACTATTTTAAAATAAAGAGGAAAATATATATTTTAATTTTTTTTATATACCATGTGAATTATTTAATTATATTTTTAATAATTTAATGGTAGATGTATTTAGTGAGTATTTTTTTTTCTTAAATTTATTAGGAAAAGACTTGTGTGAGATCGTCTTACATAAGCCCTTACGTGAGACGGTTAGAAAGTGATAACTTTTATAAAGAAAAATGATAATAAATTAATAAAAAATGACAGTGCTATTTCATGAACAATTAATAGTATAAATAAAAAGTGATAACATTATATAGCGAAAGTGATGACATTTTATTGCGAAAGTAATAATTATTTTAAAAAGTAAAAATGGTCTCACGTGAGATAGTCTCGCGCAAGACCTACCCAATTTATTAATAGGAAAAGAATAAAAAAATTAATTTTACGATTTCGAATCGAATCGAATTCGAATATTCAATTTCGAAGGTTCTATACTCGAATATATTCGAATAATTCGTTTATTACTTTCGTATTGAATACAAATCCAATTTTGAGTTCGATTAATAATTGAATACTAATACAAATACGAATATTCGAATATTTAATCAAATATCATTCAAATACCTTAGTATTCAATTCGATTTGATTCGTTAACAACCAAATATGTACATGTATCAATTTAAGTCAAAGTAAACTATATTATACACTTTATTTTATTTAATTACACAAAATACTCATTCTTTTTTTTTATATATTGTTACAATAAAAATTGAGTTGGTCTCTTATGTCCTAGAGACACACTGTGCCCCATATAAACACAAGAATTTAATACTAGTTTTAATATTAAATTTTTGTATTCCTATCAGGCACTGTGTCTCCGGAGAACACATGAGTTTTTGCCATAAAAATTTACTTTTCTAACTCTATATTACCAAATATGTAAATGTATTATTGAAATGGAGGGATTACGTCAATTTAAGATTGGGTTGATCCAATGCATAATCTTAAAACTGCACACTCAAATGCACTATATATCAAATCTTTTGTTAATATATATATATATATATATATATATATATATATACTCCATTCGTCCCGTAAAGTATTTCACGTATTGGTGTGCGCGGAGATTAAGAAATTTTTATTTTTTAATGTATAAATTAAGAGAGAGAATATATATCTTAGTTAATTTAATGAAAAAGGTGAGTAAAATTGTTAGAAGATGTGAAAAAGTGAGTATTATATTGGAATGTGTATAAAAAGTGAATATTATAATAATTTATTTTTTACTAATATATATATATATACTCCATTCGTCCCGTAAAGTATTTCACGTATTGGTGTGCGCGGAGAATATATATCTTAGTTAATTTAATGAAAAAGGTGAGTAAAATTGTTAGAAGATGTGAAAAAGTGAGTATTATATTGGAATGTGTATAAAAAGTGAATATTATAATAATTTATTTTTTACTAATTTTAGTAAAAGTGAAATACTTTGAGAAAATAATAAAAAAGGAAAGTGTGAAATACTTTGGGGGACGGAGAGTATATATTAGAAAAAAAAAAAGAAAAAAAAAAGTAAATGTGAAGGCTTTTCAAACATACGTGGAGTATTAATTTTCAAATATTTACATAGTGTAGACGTAAAGAAAACGAAACTTCGAGAACTTCCGCAGCTTCACCACGTCTAATAAGCTGTCACTGCCCAACGAAAATCTTCCACGTGTCATACAAAATAAAATTACCGTCAGATTATCCATCCTGGCAATCTCAAACAAATCACAACGCTCTACTTTGGTCACTCTAAAACCTGGCTGCATAAATCTCACTCCTCTCCTCAGTCACCCAGCAATCGTCGTCAGAAATAGTACCAATCACATCACAATGAGGAAAATGAGGAAGTGGACGATCCCTTCCGTTTTGTTTCTGCTGTGCCTCTTGTTTCTTCTCCCAGATCAAGGTATGTATTCGAGCTTTCGTGTGTTGGATTAACGTACATTGAACTTGAATTTAAGAATGGTTATGCTGATGGCTACGTTGTACGCAGTGATTTTCTGATGATTGGTGTTTTGATGGATGGAATGTTTATGAAATATCGTAGGTAGGAAAATACACGCAAATGCTGAAGACGATTCTGATGCGCCGGTTGATTCGCCCAAGGTGGAAGAGAAGATCGGTGCTGTTCCGCACGGATTATCTACCGATTCTGATGTTGTTAAGAGGTAATAGGTTTTGCTTTGTTTATGTGAATCTGTTCACTTCATTTGTTGCATATGTGATTTACTTTAATCGAGTTGGTGAATGTGATGTAGAGAAGCTGAATCGATGTCTAGAAGAGCACTCCGCTCGAATGCGGAAAAGTTCGAATTCCAGGCTGAGGTGTCGCGGCTTATGGATATTATCATCAACTCTCTTTATAGCAATAAGGATATCTTCTTGAGAGAGTTGATCTCCAATGCCTCAGATGTGAGATTTTGTATTTTATTCTTTGTGTATCTGACATTAAATTCTCGAATATAATGCTGGATTTTGGTGATTATGCAGGCTCTGGACAAGATTAGATTTTTGTCGCTTACGGATAAGGAAATTTTGGGAGAAGGTGACAACACCAAGCTTGACATTCAGGTTAATTTTCACTGCATTCTTATACTTACGATTTTTTAAATTTTATGTTTTTGTCTCGCACATCAAACTTAATATATGAAATTAAATTTATGAATATCCGATATGTAGTTACTGTTTGCTGAAGTTTATCATGATATTAAATTTGAGCAGTAGATTTTATATGTAGTGTTCTAGAATAATTACAAGGAGGTAAAGAGCATGTATTATAGAAAATTAATCATATTCTTGCAAGTTACTTAACTCTCGCTTAACGTACGCAGATTAAGTTGGACAAAGAAAAGAAAATACTTTCACTACGTGACAGAGGTATAGGAATGACAAAGGAAGATTTAATCAAGAACTTGGGTACCATTGCCAAATCTGGAACTTCAGGTACAGAGTTAGTGCAGTAATTGTTTAAAACTTTTTTAATTTATTTTTAATAATGAATACAATAATATCTTGTCTGTACAGCGTTTGTGGAAAAAATGCAGTCAAGTGGAGATCTTAACCTCATTGGGCAATTTGGTGTTGGATTCTACTCCGTATATCTTGTTGCTGACTATGTTGAAGTAATCAGCAAACATAATGATGATAAACAGTATGTTCTTTTTCACAACCATCCTTGTAGTTCTCTTTTTTGAATGAAATGCAATTCTGATTTGAAATCTGACACTTCCAGACATGTATGGGAGTCAAAAGCGGATGGCGCTTTTGCAATTTCGGAAGACACATGGAATGAACCACTTGGCCGGGGAACTGAAATCAGATTGCACCTTAGAGATGAAGCACAGGAGTATTTGGATGAATTCAAATTGAAGGTTGGTTTTCGCGTACATTCCTTTTACACCTTAATGTGCACAAGTAGTTGTTATCTTTTTAACTGCTTACAGCAATCATTTTGCTGGACAGCCTATAGAATTATAATTGTAGTTGCTTCTAGGATCCTTTGTTTCAATTGTCTCATTCCGGTTTTTGTATAAATAAGTTGGTTATATGTTTTCTAAGAATTGACCTTCATTTGCTTTTATTGTCTGGATAGTCTCTTAATTATGGCTGTATCTAGTGTGAGATGAGCTTTAAGTAAGCACAGTTATGTTTGTCCCATTCCAGGGTGGCAACGCATTTTTCTTACCCCACTAGTGACTTTGAAACCACCCTTTAGAACTGTTCGAAACCAAGAATATAGTGTCAGTAGGAAGTCTAGTTGAATGTGACCTAAACTGTGGAGATTGTGGTTCTAAACATTCCGTTAACAAATGACAAAGATATGGTTCCTTATGATTCCTTAATCTACAAAGAGCTAGGGGTTGGGTTTATTATACTATTACTCACCCCTTATTATTATTAATATTATTATTATTATTATTATTATTATTATTATTATTATTATTCAGACTGAATATCATTAGTTCGTTTGAAGCAATGTGAATTGACCAAAACTGGAAGGTGGAAAATGAAATCATTCAAGTATTGATTTTTGATCTAGAGCTGTCAGTTGAGATATTAGCTATAGGCTGGACCTTTATTGAGTGATTTTCTTTTGTTCTACTGTTCAGATGGACAACATTTTTATTTTCTTTCTTTCTTTTATTTTTTTACCTCCTTTTTAGGAGCTGGTGAAAAAGTATTCAGAATTTATTAATTTCCCCATATACCTTTGGGCAAGCAAAGAAGTAGATGAGGAGGTTCCTGCTGAAGAAGATGATTCCAGTGATGAGAGTGATGAGGAGGAAAAATGTATGCATGATTTACCCTCTTGCTATTGATGATACTGATTTAATTATTACTCTTAAAAGTTTACATGCATAGAGTTCCTACCTTTATCCACTATGACCTGAAACAGCTGAAAGTGAGTCTTCTGAGGAAGAAGAGGAAGAAGATGCGGAGAAAGATGAGGATGCGAAAAAACCCAAAACAAAGACAGTGAAGAAAACTACCTATGAATGGGAACTTTTGAATGATGTTAAAGCTATATGGTTACGGAATCCAAAGGAGGTGACTGATGAGGAATACACAAAATTCTATCACTCTTTGGCTAAGGTGGGTACATGTTGGACTCAAGGGCTCCATATCGTATCTTTATAGATCTGTTATTTTTTATTTTTCATTATTAACATTTTAGTCTTTGTTTAAAGGACTTTGGTGATGAGAAGCCTCTATCATGGAGTCACTTTACTGCTGAAGGTGATGTTGAATTCAAGGCTGTGCTGTTTGTACCTCCCAAGGCTCCTCATGATTTGTACGAGAGTTACTACAACACAAACAAGTCTAATTTGAAATTATATGTGAGAAGAGTTTTTATCACAGATGAGTTTGATGAACTTCTTCCCAAGTATTTGAACTTCCTAAAGGTAGCCGTCTCATCAACTTCACTTAATAGGATGCTATAATATGGGTTTAGCAACTATGTTTCTTACTATTTGACTATGCGACCAGGGTCTTGTTGATTCCGACTCATTGCCACTTAATGTATCACGAGAAATGTTGCAACAACATAGCAGCTTGAAAACGATAAAGAAGAAACTCATCCGCAAGGCCATTGATATGATTCGCAAACTTGCTGAAGAGAATCCAGATGAATCTCATGATACAGATAAGAAAGGTGTGGTATAAGAAGGGATTAATGATATTCATTTTGTGTTTATTATTTTGCCTCTCTTTATTTATTTTTATTTTTTTTTTATTTTCTTGTTTTGGTTGTGAAATTTTCTAATACTGCAGATATTGAAGAATCGAGCGACAACAATGAGAAGAAAGGCCAATATGCTAAATTTTGGAATGAGTTTGGCAAGTCAATTAAACTTGGTATCATTGAGGATGCAACAAACAGAAACCGCCTTGCTAAACTTCTTAGATTTGAGACGTAAGCATATTTTGAGGATAGGATAAATTTGATTCAGTCTTAAATGATAAGTATGTTGTTTTAAACAATTGGTCTTTTCCTGTATGCAGTAATAAATCAGATGGTAAATTGACTTCATTGGATCAATACATCTCAAGAATGAAGTCAGGACAGAAAGATATCTTTTATATCACTGGAACAAGCAAAGAACAACTCGAGAAATCTCCATTCCTCGAAAGACTAACAAAGAAAAATTTCGAGGTTAGGCTTCATCTTATCATAATCATTATTCCTAAAATTTGATTGCTACAATACTTGAGTTTATACATTATACTAAATATTGGTTTGTTCGGTGCAGGTTATCTTCTTCACTGATCCTGTAGATGAATATCTGATGCAATACCTGATGGATTTTGAAGACAAGAAATTCCAAAATGTTTCAAAAGAAGGACTCAAACTAGGGAAGGATTCAAAAAGCAAGGAACTGAAGGAGTCATTCAAAGAGTTGACCAAATGGTGGAAAGGTGCTCTTGCCAGTGAAAATGTTGATGATGTGAAGATAAGCAACCGTTTAGCAGACTCCCCATGTGTAGTGGTCACATCAAAATTCGGATGGAGTGCAAATATGGAAAGAATTATGCAGTCTCAAACTCTCTCTGATTCTAGTAAACAAGCTTACATGCGCGGCAAGAGAGTGCTTGAAATCAATCCAAGACACCCTATTATCAAGGAACTTCGGGAGAGAGTAGTAAAGGACTCTGAGGTACACAATTCTACCTAAAATTTTAATCTTTTCCGAGTGAATTTGTCTAGCTATTTAAGGTATGACAAAATGAGATGTAACTACTCATTATAGCATGGCTGTTCACATGCACGACACACAGAAATTTCGGGTATAATATGGTATGCACTTAGAGAAGGTGACTTGTGACATCTCGAGCAGAATAGTTAAAATCAACCCAGAGTAAATAGAAAGAGTATGTTTATATTTTTGTATGCCGAAAGATGGATTTTGTGCGCTTGTATTTTTTAACAGGCGGCCATCTTTCGTTTCTCTGAAAGCCTAATGTGTTGTTGAGTTTGTATTAAGTATTCATTTCCATGGGATTAAATTTTCCTGGTTTGGCTGGTACAGGATGAAAGCGTAAAGCAGACGGCTCAACTCATATATCAGACTGCCCTCATGGAGAGTGGTTTTACGCTCAACGATCCCAAGGAATTCGCATCCCGAATCTACAGCTCGGTTAAAAACAGCCTCAAAATCAGCCCCGATGCAACTGTTGAGGAGGAAGATGATGCAGAAGAAACCGAGACAGAAAGCAGTGCGAAAGAAGAATCTGCATCCACGGGTGAAGAACATTCTCACGATGAGCTGTAGGCCGAGCTTAATCTTGACACATTTGTGACTTCATAGTGAGAAAATCTTGAGATGTGTTGCTTACTCGATTAGGATTCACGGTTACGAGTGTTGAATTGTAGGTCAGTGTAGACTTTAGTGCTGGAATTTTTGCCATTGATCAATGTTTCATAGATCAGATTGGATGATTTTTGGAGCTTGTTAAGACTAAGTGCTCCAGTGAATTAAATGAGGAAGGCATAATTAGTTAAGATCATATGAAAGCAAGGAGGAAAGCTCCAGGCTCCAAAAATTATTCCTAGTCATGTTTGTCTCCGGGAATTTAATTGCATTTCAAAATGGCAAAAGCTCCTGTGTCCCGGGGACACGGAGGAATACTCCGTGTCCCCATGTGAATACAATATTTCCTTCCCCAATCTTATTTAAACATATATATTGCTAGAGGTCTAAATTGCAAAGGGGCATGGAAATTGCAAAGGCGCACGGAATGTGCTCTATACGCCCGGGTGCACAGGAGCTTCATTCATTCAAAATATATTCCACTCAATAGTTATAATGTGTATTTATGTGGGTTTCTTACTTTTGATGGGTAGAATTTATTTTTGTCCTAGTAATTGTGCTCCAACTAACCTTGCAAAATATTATATGGTCCTAAATATATATGAATCCAATTCTAACTTGACAAAGTTCAAAAGAGTTGAGGTCAATTGGTACTGCGTTTTAATTCTATCAGCAAAAAAAATCCCAATTCCACCCTCACGTTCCGTCTTGTATCATGGGAGTGTTGAAATTATGGCCAAGGTTACAAGGCTGATTCGAAGAAAAAGGCTTCGTGTCAGATTTGTACTTGGGGTAAATGCCACCCATGGCACATCTACCCTCTTGAATCCAACCGTAATCATGAATAGCTTGATACTTGCAGGGTCGTTTGCTACAAGGTATTACGGTGGTAATGGTATTGACGTAGCGAGTATTTACATTTTTTATGGTATTGTGATACACGATACGTCGATACCAACAGTTAATAATTAGGTATTATTATATACAAGTTTACCATTATATCCTTTTCCAACAACAACAACAATAATAATAATAATAATAATAATAATACAAAGAATAAGGGGTAAATATGTCATTTTACTTGTTATCTCATTTGTTAATATTTAATAATAAATCTAAAATAACTAATACATGGTTATCAAGGATATGTAGGAAGCTTGGTTTTAGTTTAGTTTATAAGAAACTAGTTGTTAATGCTTAATAATAAATCTAAAATAACTAATATCTAGTTTTGGATCTATAAGAAGGTTGGTTTTAGTTTGATTTATAAGAAATGATGAATTTGAAGTTCCATTTGGATTAATGAAGGTTTAAGGATAGAGTTGGTCTTTTGTGCTTGGGGCACACCGTGTGCCCATACATTTTAGTATTAAATGATATACTTTAATACTAAAATGTATGGGTGCATGGTGTTCCCCGGACACACAAATTTTTGCATAAATTCAAATTTTGTAACACTCCCTTATCTTCACATTTTCTGTTTTGGCAAAGCTTTGTGAGATTCTGTCTCTCGTAAGGTAAGACAGATAAAAGTGATAAGATTATTAATGAAAAGTTATACTCAATCGATAAAAATCAATAACGATGAACTATTTCATGAACAATTTATAATATAAATAAAAAGTGATAACATTTTTATAGCAAAAGTGATAATATTTTATATAGAAAGTGATAACTAATTACGAAAGCGCATATTGGTCTCAGCGTGAGACAGTCTTACACAAGACTTGCCCTTCTATTTTTGTTCATCCCACACTTATCTTCAACATTTAATAAAAAAATATTATATCACTTC
Source organism: Pogostemon cablin (assembly GCA_023678885.1). Lineage (NCBI taxonomy): Eukaryota > Viridiplantae > Streptophyta > Magnoliopsida > Lamiales > Lamiaceae > Pogostemon > Pogostemon cablin. Next base: position 21,467,126 of record CM042989.1, on the reverse strand, counting down.
ATAACCTAAAAAAATCATCTTAATTTCAAAATTCACTCATATCTAACCCACACAATTTTTGGGTTTTGTGAAATATATGAAGTTGCCTGCCAATCTTTCAGTTTTTACCTTTGAGCGGCCATTTAAAATTAAGTTTCTTTACTCAAAACAAAATTATGAAACTCACATTCATGAGTGGTTGATATTTTATACAAAGATTTTGAGTTATATTGTACATCATATCTAGAATTAATATTATAAAATTCATATAGAATGTTTCGACCTATCAAAATTCGATATACCTAAATTTTAATATAAGAAAATTGCACAAGTATATATTATTATGTTGATTATTTTGATAAATACCATAAATAATGGATTTCGATATGTTATTTTACATGTACCATTTAAAAACATCATAAATTTAAAGAAAACAATAACAAATTTTCAATAATAAACCATAAATTACAATAAAATTAATAAAAATAAACATGTACTTGATTGACTAGTCTGATAAAAAAAGAAATATAAACATTAACAAATTAAATGACAATTTAAACTTTGCTAAGGACAGAAGGAGATAAAGGAGTAACCATGAAATCAGTTTGATGTGAAACCATTGCGGGTCCCCACTCATTATTATTGTCAATTACAATTATACAATTTAAAATAAGCTTAAATTAATATTACACCACTTGGTTAAAATTTGGATAATGAAAATTATTTATAAGGGTAATAATAATATGAATGAAATTGAATGAAAGAGTGGAAGTATACATTAGGGGCTGTTTGCTTCAAATTTTTCAATCGGAATGACAATGTGTATCATGAGGAGCTCAATCACAATAGAAGTAAAAAGTAATTGAAGGTTGATGAATAATTATTGAATCAATGAAAATAATTAAAGAATTTTGATTCTCATTAAATCAAACAAACATCAAAATAGGAATCAACATACCTCTATTCCTATTAATCTCACCTGATATCCCCAACCAAGCATTCCAAAATCAATATAAGATATGTAATCTATACCCTTTCATTTTCATTAATGTTCGTTGACACCTCTGATCAAGCCTCCCAAAAGCAAAAATAAGCCAAAAAACTACGTGATAATACAAAATATAAGAAAATAAATAAATAAATAAGTTCCGTACATAATGGTCCATGACTCAATACAATGATCTCTCTCTCTAGCTCTTTTTCTTTTTCAAAATCCTGCTTTTCTTTTTTCTACTAATTTGTCATTCACTATTCTAATTGTTCAACTTCATCTTATACCTCTCACTCACACTGTTGATTCCACCGGAATATTCTATCCATATACCGGCGGCTCCGAATTCTGTCGTAACGAAATGAAGGCTGCAATGTTGAGATATCTTCTTCGAAAAACCACCGCGCCACAGGCCACCTCGGCGGCGGCGTCGTATCTGTCTACTCGCAGTCGCAGCTTCTCATCGGGGGCGGCTCCGGAACGGAAGGTGGCGATTTTAGGGGCAGCAGGTGGGATCGGGCAGCCGCTCTCTCTTCTGATGAAGTTGAATCCTCTTGTTTCCAGCCTCGCTCTCTACGATATTGCCGGCACACCCGGCGTCGCTGCCGACGTCAGCCACATTAACACCAGATCCGAGGTAGTCTATTGCGTTTTCTTCTTATTCTATCTCATGTTATCTGGACTCTGGTTCATTTATCAGTTGTTATTTCTGCTTATGTAATTAGAGAATTTCTGTGGCTCGTTTTATAGTCTAGGGTTTCGGATTCGACTTTTCAATTGTTTCTCGATGACTAGTAAAATCATAACTTTATACACCTGGTAGTCATTTGTAGGAGTTGAATTGTGCACCTATGTCTCTAGAATTGTTTTTTATGTCATGCCTTTTTCTCTACTTCATTTGCGATTGCATGATAAGAATTCTTCCTGGACATTGTTTATGCTGATAGATAGTTTGAGTCCTGAATAGGTCGAGTTGTGCTCTATGTGCACTGCAAATATATTTCTTTTGGAGTATGCAACTCTGTTTCAGTTATTCTGATGATGTGCCTTCTTCAACTGGAACGATATTTGCTTTGAATGTGCAGGTGAAGGGTTATGCAGGGGAAGAGCAGCTTAGACAGGCTTTGGAGGGTTCTGATGTAGTCATCATTCCAGCTGGTGTTCCCAGAAAGCCTGGCATGACCCGTGATGACCTCTTTGAGATTAATGCTGGCATTGTGAAATCTCTTTGTGAAGCCATAGCAAAGTATTGCCCCAATGTAGCGCGCATCCATCTTATCTTCTTTCTTTTCTTTTTTCCTTCTCATATTGATTGATTTTAGATTGTAACTTTCTGTTTCTATCAAGTGTGTAATGCAAGTAATATCATTGCAGGCTCTTGTCAATATGATTAGTAACCCAGTGAACTCGACTGTACCAATTGCTGCTGAGGTTTTCAAGAGCAGGGGAGTATATGATGAGAGGAAATTGTTTGGTGTGACCACTCTTGATGTTGTAAGGGCAAAAACATTCTATGCGGGCAAGGCCAATGTCGATGTAGCTGGTATTGTCTATAATTTAAATTCTCTCATTTTCAGAATAGTACTTGCTAGCTCAAGCATTTTTACATCTTTGGATTAGGATATGTGCTTGCTTATATTATTATTGCTGTTTCTGTCTCTTTTTCAGATGTCAATGTACCTGTTATTGGTGGTCATGCTGGAATTACCATTCTTCCCTTATTTTCACAAGTATTCATTAATGCAAAGATGGTTTTTTATTGTTTCTCAATGCATGAAATTTTCAGTATAGGCTTTAATTCTTTACTACCTTGCCTTGGGCTACACCAAAAGCAAACCTGTCTGATGATGACATAAAAGCTCTTACTAAAAGAACGCAAGATGGTGGGACAGAAGTAGTTGAAGCTAAGGCTGGAAAAGGTTCTGCTACACTTTCAATGGCGTAAGTGATGAACTTATACTTGCTGCATGTTGCTCCTTTTGCTTTTCTAGTTTCTCGAATGAGTTTTTAGTTGAGACTTTGCTGAGGTAGTCTTATGCTCACTTCTTCTTCTGAAGGAAGTTTTATTACTTTTTTCATTAATTCTACAACTTATTATTTGTTATAATGTGATATTAAGCTATTGATTTCTTGACGATTTGACAGAAAATTGTAATATGTAATTCTCAGTAGCTATTACTAAAAAAATTCTTTAATTTTAACATAATTAAACAAGGATGGTGACAATGGCCTGTGGGAGACAGGAGGCTATTATTGGAACTCCGTTGATCTATGATTTACCTTCTTGTCAAGGTAGAAATTCCTTTGACGACAATGTTAACTGTGCAGATACGCAGGAGCCTTATTTGCTGATGCCTGCCTTAAAGGACTCAATGGAGTTCCAGATGTTGTGGAATGTTCGTTTGTCCACTCCACTGTGACTGAGCTACCTTTCTTTGCATCCAAGGTGAGTTAAATAATACTATGCAAGGACTCTTTTACAATTCTCTCTACACAGACATCAGTTGGCTTGTAATGACATCCAAAGATTCAAAAAAAGAGTTTGTTGGTTGAGACACTTGTAGTTCTATTGTATAACAGGTTAGGCTTGGGAAGAATGGTGTGGAATAAGTCTTAGGGTTCGGTCCCCTCTCCGATTTTGAGCAACAAGGACTTGAAGCGCTCAAACAAGAGTTGAGAAGTTCAATCGAAAAGGGAGTGGCATGGCACACAAAATCCAACTCGAAGTCCAAAGTCTTGTCTGTCCATGAACCTATGAAGCCTACCTTTCGACCATTATCTCCTCATCTTCCCATTTACAAGCCCCAAAAGAGTTCAACACTTTCGATTTTCAACAGAATGACAGGGGTCATCTTAACCGTTTTCCCATTGAGTTATTCTCTTCTTTGCCTAAAAGTAGGACCAATCTGCTTGACGTATGAGGATGTCTACCAGCTCTTCTATTATTCGTCTAAGCTCGGTGCAATTTCTCTCGAGCTCACTGCCTTGGCCATGGCTTACCATACGTATCACGGGGTTCATCATTTGCTGCAGTTGGTTCGCGGAAAAGTGTAATAGGTGGGTATCTTTGATAAATAGGATAGTTTTTCTGTGTTACTGCTAATAATAAAGATTATTGAAACGAAATTAAAATTGTTATGTCAAATCAGGGTTGTTGATTATGTCACATACCTGGTCTAAAACAATAACAATCAGCAGCTCCGTGCAGATCAAAGTGGACGTTATTTCCATCTTTAAGCATTATAGTTGGCTTCAGTGGTACATCTTATGTGTCAATCATTGCATGTATTGTAATTATGTATTAATAACAAATGAATGGTAAAAGTACGTATAAATTAAAAACATTCTGCATTGATTAAAAAAAAAAGTTACTCCCTTGGCGTCCATTATGCTTGCACGCATTTGGTTAGGCTTAGTTTAAGAAAAGTAGGTTATTGGTGTGATATGTAAGTCTTTTGAGAAAGAGTAGATTTTGATCAAATTAAAAGTAAGAAAAGTTGATAGCATTTTTGTGATATTATTATTAAATTACGCAATACCATTAAATGAAAGGTAGGTCTCACGAGACCATTTTTCACTTTTTAAAATAGTTATCACTTTCACTATAAATCATTATCACTTTCGCTATAAAATATTATCACTTTTTATTTATACTATAAATTGTTCATGAAAGAATATTATCACTTTTCATTAATTTATTATCATTTTCCTTCATAAAAGTTATCACTTTCTGACCGTCTCATACAAGGGCTTACGTGAGACAGCCTCACACAAGTTGTTGCCTTAAATGAAATTAAATAAAAAGTACGTGACACAAACCAGAAAGATGCTGAACAAAAGGGAACAGACGACGGATCCTGTTACTCAACAGACAAGATCCAATCTAAGAAGATGATAAACCTATAAAGCAAAATACACGACACAAGACGTTGCCTTAAATGAAATTAAATGAAAAGTACGTGACACAAACCAGAAAGATGCTGAACAAAAGGGAACAGGCGAGAGATCCTGTTACTCAACAGACAAGACCCAATCAAAGAAGATGAGGCCTAAACCTATAAAGCAAAATACACAACTGGAAAAGAAACCCTATAACAAAAAGCAGGCTGGTCAAGTGACCGTAGTCCCCCCTCCCTCCGGAGGGCCTCATTAAAAATCTCTATATGGAAATATCCAGTGGGAAAAATCTATATAGAGAAAAATAGCACCTTCCAATAAAGGGAGTAAAAAAACCCACCATCTAACCTAAACCTATCCAGATCAGCCCAGGAGAGAGAGGAGTGCCAAATACGCCACATGAATCCCCTCAATAACTGTTCATCTAAGCAAACAACATCACAATCTTCACAGACAAAAGGAGTGAACTAAGTAAAAAAAGAGCATTATCAACTGAGATACCCGGCGACTTCGCCACCGGAGAGACAAGGTCCCCTTCACTCATAGTCGCACGGGTAAGGAGAATAAGTCCAAGCTTTATACTCATGATCATCATTTGATTCTAAAGTATTCAGAGTTCATTTCCGCATATAGATGGCTGAGTACAACAGGAGGAATAACATTATGCCAAACAAATTCTCCCCCAACAGATGAATTACTATCAACTGCCGTATTGCCCTCTCTATAGATATGAGACACCCTGTAATCCATAATAATGTGAGATTTTACTCTTTTGAGAGTTTATAAATATTTTGTGATGGACATAAAAGTATGCTTATACGCATGGAGTAATTTTATACATTTGCATCATCAAAATTGAGAATTGTTGTCATAAAATTGAGATAATTTCATATTTAGTTGGGTAGATATCTGATTTTAATATTTGTCTTTTACATTCAGTTAGTATTTTTCAATTTTAATAATTTTTTTTACAGTAAATAAAAAATAGATCACTGAAAATTTTAGGTATCCGACTATAATTCAATTTTTGCTATTTATCAATTTAATTTAATGGGTGCGGCTGTTTGCACACTGTATTCACTTAACATACGCCATATTATGTTAAGGAGTAAAATATTCCAAAACAATAAGACATAAATATCCTTTTAAATTAAATAATCATACATACAATGGATGATCTAGAAACCTCCTCTCAGTCACGTCAATGATCCATCTTCACTCATCACTTCGCAGCCAACAATCCAATCTTTCATAAACAATCAAAATTCACTCACCCACTTTATGACATTAGGCTTAGATTCCCCCATTATCTATAAAAACTGCAATCAAGATGAGAAGAACATTCAATTTCTGCAATTTGATTGCAAAAATGCAATCTAGATGAGAAGAAATACGCAATGTCTAGCTATCCTCGCAATCCAGAGAATCCGTTACCGGAGGATTTGCTGGCGATTTCCAAGCTTTGAAAATTCTCACCGATTCCCGTGAGACAAAGAACCGATGTAGAAGGGAATGAATCAGGAACAAGCCAATTCAGACTTTGGGAATTCTTATATCATCCCACACTCGATACTAGGACTCAATCAGATCAGGTCACGCTCTGCTCCTCTGTTGCTTGAGCAGGAGGATTTGGAGATTCATGTAAATGATGGACCCGATACAAGACTTAAGCAATCTCCGGCCACTTCTGCGGAACTAGATGGAATTGCATGTTCTTCCCATGAGTGTTGGACATGTACAAGGCATGATAGGATGATTTATTTGATAATGCAAATTCTAAGAATGGGTTGATAGAAGATAATTTGGAGATGAGGTATACTGCTTGTACATTGAGAGAGACTTGGATTGAGATGGAGACGAGTTTGATGGAACAGCAATAAAGATAAATATTTTTATTTTCTTGTTTATTTAATAATAAAATAATAATAAAAGGAGGAGGGTACAATTATTTTAATTGGGGTGTGTTTATCAATTTATATATATATATTAATAAAATATATTGAGGTATATTAAGTAATTAGGGTACATTAAGTATTTTGGGGTGGCGAATAGACATCCACTTTACTTTATCAAATTTCATTCTTTGTCATTTTACTTTATCAAATTTTGCCAATTTCAATTTAATTTTTATTTAAAGTTTCTACATTATTTAAAGTATATTGAAATGTAAAAATTGCAGAATAATTATTTATTATTTTAAAAATAAGTATTAAATATTCTAAAAATATTTAAAGATTATTAAAATTCTGAAGAGTTAAAAATTTAATTAGCCCCATAACAAAATTCAACTTTGAATTTAGTCTCGAAAAAATATTTGCATTTGTTAGTTTCGTTAGTTCTGTGATATGTTATTTTGATCTAATTTTCATTTCTATTATACTCCCTCCGTCCCGCCAAAAGGGTTGTTTTGTTTTTTTGCACATGGATTAATAAGTATTATTATTTAATATGTAGTGGGTAGTTGTATTAGTGGGAGTGTGGACCCATATTTTAATTGTATTAGAGGGGGTGTGTGGGTCTCATGTATATAAAAAATGAAAGGAGATCATTTAAGTGGGACGACCAAAATGGTAAAAAGAAACCTTTTGGAGGGACGGGGAGTATGTTATTTTTATTTAATTTTCGTTGAATCACCAAAATGTCAGATGCAACACAAGCAACACACAAGGGGTGTTTGATTGGGCGAGGGATGTTTGGTTGGGCACTTTGCACCGAGAATGGGAGCACGTGACACACAACGGGTGTTTGATTGGGTGCGGTTGTTCGGTTGGGTGCTCTGCACAGGGAATGGGAATTGAATCCCTGTTAAAATTAAAAATAAAATGTTTCACTCGTATTAGACATGCACCCCGGTTCGGAACCGGCGGTTCCGGTTCCGAACCGGCGGTTCCGGTTTCAACGGAGGGGGAACCGGAACCGAACCGGGGGATAGGGGGTTCGGTTCGTGAACCGGCGGTTCCGGTTCCGGTTCGGAACAGCCGGTTTTTCGGTTTTTTTTTTTTTTTTGCATTTTTTTGTTTCTTTATGTTATATTTATACATCATACAATATGTTATTTATCAGTTATTATGTGTAATTTATTTATTAAATAAATGAAACATGTGTAATTGAAAATGGAAATATTGAATTTGAATTAATGTAATAATAATATCATTAAAATTGAAAACATGATGTATCATGTATGCACTATGCAATATTCAATAATGCAAGTAAAAATTTCAAAGTTGATATTAAATTCATAATAATCAAACAATATTAATTAATGTGATCACATAAAAAATTTAATTATTAAAGTTTAAACCATTACAATTTACAAATGTAGAAGTGTAGAGAACACTACAAGTTTACTTCCATGTCAACTACTCTATTGTTACACTTCAAAAATTTTAAAAATACAAACTTTATAAGATAAAATACAACAACATAATAGAGGAAAAAAAAAGTAAAAAAAAAGACTTGAGCTTAAATTTAGGGTTAAACTTGAAAATTCAAGTTCAACTTAAATTTAAGTTGCCTACGTATCCTCGAAAGGAATCAAAGCCCACGTAGTTCTCTTAACTTACCTCAACTTACCTCTTTGGCTCCGTGGAGGTGAATGGTGATGGCTTTTTTTGTTTACTCTACCAATCTAACTCGCTTCCATATTCCGTAATTTCATCATCCGATCGGTCTTCTTCAATTTGATTTTGAATCCGTCTTTCCGCCTTTGACCAATCATCAAGCAAACACAAATTTTCTAAATTTGTCACACTTAAATTGGATCGTGTCGGATCCAAAGTGAGATTACCAAGACTAAATGCTTGTTCGACGGCAACCGTAGAGGCGGGAGATGCAAAAACCTCTTTTACAATCAATGATAAAATAGGGAATGACTTTGTTCTCCTTGACCACCACTTCAAAATATCAAAACTAGTTCCGCTTGTTTCAAACTCAAAAGTGTTAGTAAAATAAGAATCAAGTTCTTGAAAAGGATTAGATATCACCCGTGCACGTTTTTGAGATCTAGCATCATAAAAACTATAAAATTTTTTAAGAGCATCATATTTCCTAGAATTATCAACACTATCACTACTATCATCACCACTAGATTGATCATTATTTGTACCATTTTGTTCTTTATACTCCTTAAAATGTTCCTTTAGTAGATTATAAGTACTTGCAACTATGTCTTTAGGATTAGGAGCTTGTTGTCTAGTAGGAGAATCACAATTAGCATACAATGAATCATAGTAAAGCGTTAACAATTCTTCTAAACCATCTGTTCTAATACGTGGGTCCAACAATTTAGCAACTAAACACAAGTCCGGGATTTGAAAAAAATATTTTAACCACTTAGATTTCATGGAAAGAATAGCATTTGACAACAACGGGTGTGCTTCATTAGCACTAAAAATCATAGCAATTTTAACACAATTATCAACAACTAAATTTGAAGTAGGATAATAAACACCGGATAGTTCTTTCGTAGCATCATTAAAAATTTACAAAATATCACATAGAGTATAACATGTGTCCCATTGATTAGCAAACAAGATTTGACCACCCGCATCTTGTGAGTAAAAAGCACAAATATGATCTTTATAATCAAAAGAGTCATGCAACATTTTATACGTTGAATTCCAACGAGTTGAAACATCTAAAGGAAATTTTTTTGGGTGAATGTTCACAGATTGATAATATCTTTTCCACCTTTTAGTAATGGAAGGGTTTCTCATTATATACCATATAGCACTTTTAATAGGTTGAATGTGTGTTTTCAAAGCATTTATACCATCTTGAACACATAAATTCAATATATGACAAATACATCTAACATGAAAAAATCTACCACCAATTGAGGGTTTGCAAATATCAATAAGACTTTCTAAACTAGCCGTATTAGCACTAGCATTATCAAATGAGATTGTAAAAATCTTTGTAACTAAACCATATTCTTGCAAAATAGTACTAATTTTGTGAGCAATATTAACGGCGGTATGAGGAACATCAAATGATCTATAAGCAATTAATCTTTTTTGCAAATTCCATGAACTATCAATCCAATGACAAGTAATACCCATATAATCCGCTTTTTGCCAAAAATTGCTCCAAATATCCGAACATATAAACACTTTATGAGGTAATTGTTGCAAAATTTGTTTTAAAATCAAACCATACTCTTTAACAACTTTAGCAATACCAAGTTTACATTTATTACGATGCAAAGGTGGGGCTTGAGGATTTAAAGTGAGATTTACCCAATCTTGAAAAAAAATATTTTCGGCAAAGTTAAATGGCAAATGTTTGGTGCACATAAGTTTAAGGTATAATCTCAAATAATTAGGTTCATCAAATTTAAAAAGAGTGTTACCCGACGCCGATGAACCTTCTCCTCCGGAAGAGGCCGTGAACCCTCGTCCTATTTGTGTTTGACCGGTTGAGATGCCAATCTTGTCCGAATGCTTCGAGTTGATATGCTTGATGAACGTTCCATATCCTCCGCCATGCTTGAATTTATACTTAGTGCCACAATAGTTGCAAATAACTTTGAATTCATTCGAATTCTCAATCGCCTCCTTCTTGAAATGAATGGAAAATATATCGGAACGTAACACTTGTTGGGAACTTCGAGTCGATCCTCCGCCTCCGCTAGAGCCTCCGGCTCCGTCTCCTGTACCTGTACCCGTACCACCCGAGGTTGGTTGACTTCCACTCGCCCTTTGTTGTGATTGACCTTGAGTATTATCGTTGTCGTCGTCGGAGGGGAAATCATCTCCAAGTATCTCCCTAACATTCAAGTTGAACAAATGAGGGGAGATTTCTTCATCCGAAGGAATATTTTCAAGTTCAATATCTTCTAGAGTTGGTGGAAGTTGGCGTGGTCTGCGTGGAGGTGGTGGAGGACAATTTAAGGTGTTGGGTATGGATTTTCCTCTAGATGAAGAAGGTGAGGCACCGGATGAAGAAGAACCTCTTCTTGACATTTTTTTTAGATTGAAAAAAAGATGAATATATAAGATTTATGAACTAAAACTAAGAGACTAGAAGTAGAAGTATACTAATTAGTAGTATATGTGTGGGAAAGAATAGAAAATTATAATGAGAGAATTGAAATGAAAGTGATAATAAGAGAATTGAAATAAAAGACTACAATTTTTTTTTTTAGTTTGATATATATGAACTAAAAAAAGAAAGTTGAGACTTGAGAGTTGAGATGAGATGAGATTGAGAACTTGAGTAGTTGAGTAGAAATGTAGAATCAATCAAGAATGTGGAATATATTCAAATTGAGTATAGAAGAATAAGTAATGTAGAGAAGAGAGTGTAGGTAGTAGTAGAAGAAGTAGTAGATTGAATGTGAATGTTGTGTGCCAAAATTGATCACACTTGGAGGGTATTTATAGAGGATTGGAAGTGATCTCATCCATCCATTTCAAATTTTAAACACAAAAAAATCTTAACCCTTGAATTTAAAAAAAAAAAAAAAAATTCGGCCGGAACCGCCGGTTCACCGGAACCGCCGGTTTGAACCGGAACCGCCGGTTCCGCCGTCCATCTCAACCGTTGATCTTCAACGGTCACACGATCTCAGCCGCACGTTTGAATTTTTAAAATTAAAAAAAGCCCGCCCTTCCCGCCTGAACCGCCGGTTCGAACCGGAACCGCCGGTTCACCGCCCCAACGGTCACTTTTTTGGGCCGTCGGATCTCCAACGGACAGTCGATCTTGGCCGTTCAAAAAAAAAATAAAAAATAAATAAAAAATAGAGGAACTGCCAGTTTTAACCGTGAACCGGCGGTTCGAACCGGCGGTTCCGGTTTGTGCTCGGCTGGAACCGAAATCGAACCGTGTTCTACCAGTTTCGGTTTCTTTTTTTACGGTTCCGGAACCGCCGATTCCGGTTCCAGTTAAAACTGCCGGTTATCCGATTGGAACCGGCGGTTCCGGTTAATCGGTGCATGTCTAACTCGTATAAAAGCATTCCCAATCATTAATGACATTCATGCCCGAATAAATTTTTTTTTTAAAGGAAATCCAACCAAACAAATTGATATGCTTGCGACCTATATGATTTCGTTTGGTTTTACAAAATTATTAAACATTATCATTCTGAAATTAACATTTGAACTGTAATACGTGAGTTATAAATAAGATCAGAAAAAATATTAAAATTTAGTTACACGGCATTTATCATGAATATAAATGTCTAATTTATCAAAATTTTAGATATGTCGATTTTTCAACCAAACAAATTGATATGCTTGCGAACAATATGATTATGTCGTTTGGTTTTACAAAATTATTAAACATTAGCATTTTGAAATGAACATTTAAACAGTAATAGAAGTGAGTAATAAATAGGACCGGAAAAAATATTACTCCCTCCGTCCGCTTCTAAGGTATTTATTTTACTATTTTTGGCATTCGCTTTAAAGGTATACATTTCTCCTATTTAGTAAAAAAGTACGCAATATGGCCATCACTTCCCTCTAATACAACTACCTACTTTACATATAATAATAATATTCCTTAATCCACGTGCAAAAGACAAAGATTTGGTCTTGCATGCCCCCGGGATGCACTGTGCGCCTTTAAAATTTAGCATTATGGATAAGGGTACATTGTTTTGTTCTAAAGGTACACTTTTTGTTCTAAAGAATATACAATTTTCATTAGTATTTTTTATTTTTCTTCAAAAAATAAAAGGTACACATCTTTATACTAAAGGATATACAATTTAACACAAAATTCTAAAGGCGCACGGAGTATAAAGGGTATACAATTTAGCACAAAATTCTAAAGGCGTACGGAGCATGCCCCGTACACCCAGGTGCACACAAGTTTTTGCCAAAGACAAATGGGTACCTTTAGAAATGGACGAAGGGAGTAAAATTTAGTTACACCACATTTATCATGAAGAAAAATGTCTAATTTATCAAAATTTTAGATATATCGATTTGTTTTAAAGATATATGAGTTATAAATAAAATGGAGAAAAGTACTAAAATTTCATTACACTGCATTTATGATGCAAAAAATGTCTAATATATCAAAATTTTAGGTATATCAATTTTTTTTGTAAGATATGATATCGTAATAAAAAATTTGCTATAGTAATTTATAAATTGTCAATAAAATATTCAATTTTTTACTAATTCGATACATTATATATAGGTAAAGACTTGTGCGAGACCATCTCATGGATCTCGTACGAATCATTTTTGGTGGTTATGGGGAAGGGTTGGGAAAAAGAACCGTCGAATTTATTAAAAAAAACCTATTAAACATTAGCATTCTCAAATGAACATTTAAACTGTAATAGATGTGAGTTATAAATAGGACCATATAAAATATTAAAATTTAGTTACACCGCAATTATCATGAAGAAAAATGTCAAATTTATCAAAATTTTAAGTTTATAGATTTTTTTTTTTAAAATATGTGAGTTATAAATAAAACCTAGAAAAATACTAAAATTTCATTACACCGCATTTATCATGCGAAAAATGTCTAACTTATCAAAATTTTAGGTATATGAAGTGTGAGGGTGCGATTATGTCCGTGTGTTCTGCTCTCGGTTCTATTCTTATTTTTCCACGCTGGAACAAACGGAAGAGGGATGCTCGAATGATCAATTCTCTAATTAATTGGCAGATCCAAGGGTATGCATAGGCAAGATAGTAATCTGCAGATCTCCAAGAGTATGCATAGGCATAGGCTAGATCACGTTTCTTCTATGAGAGTTTCTTTCAGGATGTCAGGTTTCTTCTATGAGAGTTTCTTTCAGGATGCAATATTTGGTTTCTTCCATGAGAGTTTCTTCCAGGATGCAATATTTGTTTTACCCAGGCTTTTTCAGGTTGTCTTATGCTGGTACGGCATCAATGTGGAAGAAGTAATTTTGTTTTATGTTGTTGTTGTTTGTTTTTTTAAAGATATGTGAGTTATAAATAAAACCTAGAAAAATACTAAAATTTCATTACACCGCATTTAATGCGAAAAATGTATAATTTATCAATATTTTAGGTATATCGAATTTTTTTTGTAAGATATGATACCGTATTAAAAAATTTAATACGGTAATTTATAAATTGTCAATAAAATATTCTATTTTTTAATAACTCGATACATTATATATAGGTAAAGACTTATACGAAGCAGAGTAAGCTGCTTCAACTATCACATACCCATGAACCAACCTTTCTTATGCTATCTTCCTCAATTATTCAAGGAAAGCGAAAAAGAAATCTCGAATTTATTAAAAAAAAATATCTCGCAATATGATTTCTTTTGATTTTACAAAATTATTAAACATTAGCAATCTGAAATGAACATTTAAATTATAATAGACGTGAATTATAAATAGTACCGGAAAAATATTAAAATTTAGTTACAATCGCATTTATATGGAGAAAAATGTCTAATTTATCAAAATTGTAGATATATTGATTTTTTTTAAGATATGTGAGTTATAAATAAAACCGAGAAAAATACTAAAATTTCATTACACCGCATTTATCATGCGAAAAATGTCTAATTTATCAAAATTTTAAGTATATCGAATTTTTTTTTGTAAGATATGATATCGTATTAAAAATATTAATACGATAATTTATAAATTGTCAATAAAATATTCAATTTTTGCTAACTCGATACATTATATATGGACAAAAACTTATGCAAAATCATCTCACGGATCTCACTATGTGAGACGGATCCTTTTTGGCCCAATTAAGTAGACTTTCTTCTGGATGTCATCTACATTATAAGTCATGGTTTTAGAGCTAACGTCTGGATTGGCATACGAACTTGTGTATTATGTGATTGTCTTCTCCCTTCGGTTAGAGCCCTGGAGAAAGTAATCAATTTTAAAAAAAAAAAAAATTAACTTACTTCCTCCGTCCCACCCAAATGTTCTTTTTTTTTTAATTTTGGGTATCCCACCCAAAGTGTCCCATTTTTCTTTTTACACACATGCATCCACACACACCCACTAATACAATTAAAATATGATGCTCACACTACCACTAATACAACTACTCACTACACATTAAATAATAATACTCCTTAATATACGTGAAAAACAAGCTTTTGGGTGGGAGGGAGCATTTAATAAGTGTTTTTTTTTAATTATTATTATTAATTAATAATCAAATATGTTATATATCTTGTGATTTTTTTAAATGAAGCTGTTTTTTATTTCTTAATTAATTTTTTTATAAACTTATTTTGTAGTATTTTGCTAAAAGTGATTTTAAATAATAAAAGTGATAACCGTCAAATTAAACTATTTTGTGAATAATTGATAGAATAGATAAAAGGTGATTACTCTTTAATATAAAGTAATTTAAAAAAAAGTGATAATCATCAAATTAAACTATTTTGTGAATAATTGATAGAATAAATAAAAAGTGATTACGTTTTAATAGAAAGTGACGCCTAATCAATAAAAAGTGATAATTAACTAATTAA
This sequence comes from Pogostemon cablin, assembly GCA_023678885.1. Classification (NCBI taxonomy): domain Eukaryota; kingdom Viridiplantae; phylum Streptophyta; class Magnoliopsida; order Lamiales; family Lamiaceae; genus Pogostemon; species Pogostemon cablin. Next base: position 21,451,807 of record CM042989.1, on the reverse strand, counting down.
ATTATTTCATGACAATTAAAATTATGTGATAATATTTTTAATAAAAAGTTATATCTGATAAACCAAAAGCGATAATCGATCAATCAAACTATTTCATGAAGTATTAATATGACAGATAAAAAGTAATAATATTTTTATTTAAAAAGTAATATAAAATCAATGAAAAGTGATAACCAATTAATTGAAATATATTTCATGAAAAATTAATAAAATAAATAAAAAAGATAATATTATTAATAAAATGTGATATATAATCAATGAAAAGTGATATTAGTCGTATATTTCATAAAAAATTAATAGGAGAAATAAAATGATAGTATTTTTAATAAAAAATGATACATAATCAATGAAAAATAATAATCAAATAATTAAATTATTTGATGAATAATTAATAGAATGGATAAAAAATAATATTTTAATAAAAAGTGATCAATAAAAATTAATAATCATTTAATTAAATTAATTAATAAATAATATGTAGAGGAATAAAAGGTAATAATATTTTTATAACAAATAAAATAAAATATATATTATGTTTAATAATTAAAAATATTTTTTTAAATAATTATAAGAATTTTTTCAATATAGGACCTGAAAGATAGATAAACTATCAATTAGGGACCCGAAAGATTTTTGCTATCAATTCAGGACCCGAAAGATATGAAACTATTAATACAGGACCTAAAATCATAAAATTTCAGGTCCTGAGATGATAAAATGATAAAATATGTTATGTGTGTTAGGTATGGATGGTTTTTTTTGTAAATAAAGTGTATAGAGAAGGGTAATTGTGTTTGACTTTTTGCTTTTTTAGAAATGTGCAAACTTTTGTGGGACAACCTAAAATAAAAAATGTGTCATCTTTCCTGAGACGGAGGGAGTATATATTAGCGTTTACGTGTAACCTTGTAGAGATTTATGTTAAGGACATTCATGAATAATTAAGTATCTGTCTGATAAACAATATGATTTCCCTTAGTTTTACAGTTTTACAAAACTAAATATTAGTATTCTCGTAATAAATTTGAGTTGTAAATAGATATTAGTATTCTCGTAATAAATTTAAGTTGTAAATAGCGCTGGGCAAAATACTATTACCTTCGGCCACTTACAAGGTACTCGTTTCACTATTCCTGGTGTCTGTTTCAAATGTATTAATTTCATCTATTTAGTAAAGAAAGTACACAATATGACCCACCACATCCCTCTAATACAATTACCCACTTTACCTATAAAAATATGACCCACCACATCCCTCTAATACAACTATCCACTTTACCTATAAAAATAATACTCCTTAATCCACGTGCAAAAAACAAATAAAGACCTTAGAATTGTCCGCGTGCAAACAGCAAACGGTTACCTTTCAAGTGGCTGGAGGGAGTAAAATTTTGTTACGCCGAATTTAAAAATGTCTAATTTATTGAAATTTGAGATATATCGATTATTTTTTTCTTTTTATAAAATATGATATTGTATTAAATTCTGATACTGTAACAATATATAAAGGCAAAGACATGGGTGAAACCGTCTCATAGATCTCCTTATATGAGACAGATCACCAATTAACTCATTAATTATACTCCCTCCGTCCAATAATATATCCATTTTGTCATTTTGGGATGTCCACTCTTAAATTATCCATTTTCCCTTTATAGCAAAAAGTACACACATACCTACCACTCCCTACTAATATAATTACTCACTTTATATAAAATAATAATACTCTTTAATCTACGTGCAAAAATCAAACAAATATATTTATGGTGGACAGAGGGTGTATTTTTATGGGTCCCATTTGGTTATAGTCTAATTAGAAAATTGAAAATTTAATTATAAAAGTAAATTAATTAGGTCTTTATATACTCCTTCTGTCTCACGTTAAGGTTTACATAACGTTTTTCATTTTGGTTGTCCCAAGTTAAAGGATTATATTTTTTTTATCAAGTTGAGCCCACACAAAACAATTTATTATTCCATGTAGGACTCATACACAATACTAATACAACTACCCACTTTACATTAAATATTACTCCCTCTGTCCTCTTTCAAGGGCCTCTAATAAGTCGGAACCTTTGAAATCGAACGAAGGGAGTATTTCTCTCATCCCACTATACATTAAAATATTATCTCTCTTAATCTTCATGCAAAAAGCAAACGTCAACGTTAACGCGCGGGGGCGAAGGGAGTATATATTTTTGTATATATATAATGTTATTTTTTAAATTATATTTTATTATTAAAACTTTTATTAATTTAAATTTGTTATTTATTTAATTTATTTTTTTATTTAAATATTATAAATTTATAAAATGTGATATTCAATTGATGAAAAGTGATAACAGTGATGTGAATCATTACATGAACAATTTATAATATAAATGAAAAATAATAACATTTTAAACGAAAAGTGATATAATTTTTAATAAAAAGTGATAACTAATTATCAAAGTGTATCTTACAAATAATTTATAAAATGAGTAAAATGTGATAATATTTTTAATAAAAAGTGATTCATAATCTAAGAAAAGTGATATTCGTATAATTGAATTATTTCAAGAAGTACCATTCACTGGAATAATAAATAGGGGCGGATCCAGAAAAATTAGTTTGGGGGCACGACATGTAATTATAAAATATTATTTAATATACAAATCGTCCCATAAATAAATTAAAATTAAAAAAATTATAGTTATTATTGAAATTTTTGAATTTTATTTATAAAGAGCAATTTAAGACATTATTATGATGAATTTATGGCATAAATTTAGAAATAGAACAATTAATTGATTGTAAATTTATGTCACAATTAATAATTTAAAATAAAAAAATGAAAAAAAATTGAATAAACTTAAAACATGAATACTAATATATTGTGCATGAAGAGGTTTAATTAAAAAGAAAAAAGAATTAAGAAAAAATATAGTACCATAACACTAAGAGGGATATATTTTGATTTAAAAAAATAAAATACTAATTATTATATAAAAAATAAAATAATTATTATAAATACAGGAAAAAAATATGGGTGGCGCCACGAGGATCGAACTTGATCACCTTAAATCAAAAGAGAGGTTGCCAACCACTACGCTGCAGCTATATTTAAATACCATTATCACATATACGTGTACAAATTTAGTTTCAAAAATGTAATACTATTTTTTTTAAAGTGATATTCACTCCGTCCCAAAGTTGTCTTACTTTCCATTTTTATTCGTCCCAAACTAATTGTCTTATTCCAAAAAAGGAAACTTCACTTCAACCAATATCCTAAAAAGTTTATCTTAATTTCAAAAATATCACTCTCACCTAACACACATAACATACTTTATAATTTATTTATTATCTAAAAATACCACAATACCCCTAAAAAGTCAATAAAGTTAGTTAAAAAGCAACTTTTCTTAAACTCCGCGCCTAAAATAACTAAGACACCGAGTTTGAGACGGAGGGAATGTATAATAATAAACAAAAAGTGATAACTATTTAGTTAAATTATTTATGAACTATTCGTATAATAAATAAAAAGTAATAATATTTTTAGTATAAAATGATACCTGAATAAAATAAAGTGATAATAATAGAATAATCGAATTATCTAAAGAATAATACTAATAATATTATTTTAGAATGAAGTACCATTCACTGTAATAATAAAAAGTAATACTTTTTTTTTAAAAGATATATGATAAACAAAAAGTGATAACTGTTTAGTTAAATTATTTATGAACTATTCATATTAATAAATAAAAATTGATAACATTTTTAGTATAAAGTGAGACCTGAATAAAATAAAGTGATAATAATAGAATAATCGAATTATCTAAAGAATAATACTAATATTATTATTATTATTATTATTGAATACTTAATTAATATTAATAATTATTATTTATTATTATAATAATAAACAATATTTTTTATTAAAAGTGAAAATTAATTGATTTGAAATAAAAGTGATAATTTGTTCGCTGTTTGCATAAACGTCGCTAGTTATTTGCCTGAAAGGTTAGTAGCCAATTTTGTTAAGGGTTCCACCATACTTTTTTTTTTTTATTAAATACACACCCCTATCATTATATAATTAAAAAATATATTTATAAAAAATCTAAATTATCTTTTATTTATTAAATACACACCTCTAAATATAAGCTTAATTATATTTTTATATTCATTTTATAATTCTTAATTTTCTCATTCATTGTTTATATACAATGATCTTCTGAGAATCATATATACTCCATGATTAAATAAATTCGAAAATGGAGCAAATGAATACGGAGATTGAGAAAGATGTTGAGATGAAGAAAGATGAAAAATCAAGCATTACCACTTGTGAATCTTTCACTATGAGAACGACAATCAATTATTTTTATTTTTTCAGAAAAAAGAAGAAATACTAAATTGATGCTTTCAAAGAAGAAATACTAAATTGATGCTTTCACTTTTCCACGGCTTTGATTCTTTTTCATTTAAAGAAATCAAGAATTATTGGAAGACCATATTCTTTCATTCATATTCACATGATGGTTGAATTATAACAAGAAGTTGCAGAATTTTTTGAATGTATAGGACGAAAATCAGAGAGTTGAAGGTGGGGATTGAAAGGAGAAGATCCGTCGCGATAATCTACGAGTTCAATTAAGGCTTTGAACCACCACCGCTGTTGGTCGGAATCGAAGAAGAAGAAGCGAGTGGGATTCCGATCTTCGAAACTTTGGGTATATTATCAGAAATGTTCTAGTTCTCATCTGCCGGCGGCGCCAGCGCTACAGAACTGCTGGAGAACCAGATATTACAGAGCTCTCCCACCTTGGGCAAGGAATGGCCGTGGGGGGATTTGGGGATTCAAAAATCAGGGTGTAATAATACTCTTCTTCACCATCAGCAACAAACAGCGGATTTCAAACATTGACCACACTTTTAAATCCTAAATAAACTCAAATTATATATTTCAAATTCTCTCAAACTCATGAACGAGTTTATTAGGGGTTAGGAATAATAAAATTAAAAAATAAAATATAAGAAGAGGTGTGCATCTTTTGTGTATTTAATAAAGGGGCTCGTTTGTTAATTTTAGTTAATGAAATCGAAAAGAGCCCTTTCTTTTCCTTTAATTTTTATTTATTTTATGCTAATGGATATGATAGATCCATCCCAAATAAGAAAATTAATAGGACGATTCCACCCAAAAATCTAACCATATATAAATTACCAATGAAATATTCAACTTTTCACTAACTCGGTTATATACGGTACTAACATTTATGCAATTAAATACTACTCCTACTATTAATATATTAAGGTTATTTTATTAAAAATTTAAATCGTTTAAAATATTTTGTTAATGCATTTAAACTCGAATGGTAGTGTTTCACGATATTATTTGATTTGATCATTTTTAGATTTTTTTATTTTTATTATTATGAATTTGTTATTAATAGGAATTTGCTTTATACTCCCATTATCAAGCGTTAATAGATTAGAAATATAATACTCCCTCTATTAAGGACAAATGTCTTCATTTGCTTTTTGACTTTGAATTAAAGAGTATTATTATTTTATGTGTGGTAGGTAGTTGTATTAACAGTGAATAGTAGACCATATGTGGGGCTATTTTACTTTAAAAAAATTTGGAACCTTTAGAGAGGACATCCAATATAGTAAAATGGGGACCTTTCGGTGGGATGGAGGGATAACTATTTTAATAGATAGTATATTGAAAATATAATATTTAATATGTAGTGGATAATTGTATTAGTATTGTGTACGAGTACTATATGGAATAATTAATTATTTTGTATGATCCTACTTGACAAAAAGAGAAATGTAAATCTTAACCTGAGACAAACAAAATAAAAACATATAAAATTATGAATAAAAATATACTACTATACAATAATTAATAAAAGGGTAGGTTTTGGGTGAGACAGTCTCACGGATCTTCTTATGTGAAACGGATTCTATCCTATCCATTTACATCAAATTAAATTAAAAATAAATAAAAATTAAAGAAAAACAACTGCTCTGTTTGGTTTCATTAATTAAAATTAACAAGATTTGCTGCTAAAAGGCAATAGCGACCTTGTTAAGGCATATAACTAGCGACATGAAGCTAGCAAATCACGACTTTTATTTCAAATCAATTAATTTTTACTTTTAATAAAAACTATTATCTATTATCTATTATGACAAATTCTCTTGTGAGACGGTTCGTAGGACGTGTTAAAGTATATCTATTATATAGATAAAGTATATTTAATGGTGATTAAAGTATGTTTTCTAAATTATGATGGATAATGATTTAAAGTATAATTTTAGAGTGTTATAATATAATTTATTATTGTCATACTTTAACTCCAAATAAACATACTTTATATATATAATAAGCATACTTTAGTAATGGGTTGACCCGTCTCACAAAAAATTTATCTCACAAGAGAACTTCTCATCTATTATTAATATTATTAATAATATTAATTACTCAATAATAATAATATTATTAGCATTATTTTTTAGATAATTCGATTATTCTATTATTATCACTTTATTTTATTCAGGTATCACTTTAAACTATGTAACAACAAAATTTGTATTTATAAAATAATAAACACAAAATAAATTACAAAGATAATCCGATATGGATTGAACTTGAGAATTGAGTAAACAGCTTCTATTTATCCTCTGATTCCTCTCTTGAGTTGATTTCTTGACTTCTTCAACTTTCGGATGAAGCTTGTTCGAGCTCGGGGTTGACTTGAAGCTTTAAAATGTTTATCCGGAGGCGTCGAGCCTTTGTTCGGATCAAACGTTGACTTGAAGATTTGTTGTAAAGTACGACACTCAATTTGGTAGGGCGTTGACTTCACGGAGACAGATGGATGAATTTGATATGAAGAACGCCGGATCAAAGAGGCTTAGCACCTTGGTCTTTGATCGGGGGCTGTTCTTGACTTGAAGATGACTTGAACTTGATTTGAAGATCTTGAGTGTTCTTCGACTTGATCTTGATCTTGAACTTGAACTTGGTCTTGATCTTGACTTGAACTTCACTTGACCAAATCTTGATCGAACTTGATTTTCACTTGAATCTTCAGAGTTCTTCAGGTTTTCAAGATTTTTCAGAGTGAATGGAATGAGGACTGAAGGTCCTTATTTATAGGTAGAGAAAACAACCACTTGAGAGATATTTTCTCCTTCAAAAGATATGTTGGGCTTTTCTCCTTTAATTAAGCCTGCTGGACTGGATACGAACCTATTTAATTTAAATAAGCCTGCTGGATTTGATTTGCTGGGCTTGTTTGACTTGAATCAGGCCCACATGATTTATTTCTTGGGCTTATTGATTTGGGCCAGGCTCACATGATTTATTTCTTGGGTTTACTGATTTGGGTCAGGCCCCCTTGATTTGAATTGAGCCCACTTGACTTGAATTGAGCCCACTTGACTTGAATTTGGGCTCAAATAATTATATTAATTATCAATTATTTATTTATTTATTTATTTCAAGAATTAATTTATTTAAATTTCTTAATAAATAAATATTTAATCAATATTTAATATATTTTCCTTTGCATTTATTTTATTAGGCAATAAAATTTCATTGCCTACAAATGTCCCCTTGCATTTTGTTCACGGAAATTTATCATTGAGGTGGACAAATTGCAACATTTCACATCTGGGCCCTCTTTCCCCTTTTGCTTGGGCCTCCATCAACTTCTTGCCCCAAATCCTTCTTTGGGCCTTTTCAAAATTTTAATATTTAGTTGTTTTTTATTCTGGCCCATATATGAATTAATGATAAGTAGATACGTTCTTCCTCATACTTGGAGAACAAGAAATATACTGAATCAATATAACATGATAATCTCAAACTCTCAGATTACACGCTAAAACGAACCCAAAGAAATATTTGAGTAATCTTCACATACTTATCTCCAAATTTTCCAACCCCTATATAAGAAGGGTTCCTGCCCTTTGATTCTCACATCACAGCTGACTACATCATAGCAAGTTTCATTATCCCAGCTTCTTCCCTTAATTCCTTTTCTTTTTTTTTTCTTTTTTTTACAGCGCCTGATTCATCTTTTTTTTTACAGACTCTTCTCGTTGGAAGCTGCTGAGTTTGTGGTACTGTAAATACTCTCTTGTTTACTCATCTACTACTATTTCTTTATTTCTTCCTGCATGTGTTTGTTTTTTTCCTTGCTTCTCTTTTCCTTTTGCATATACTATCTCTTTACTTCTTGCTGTTTCCAATACCCTGTAACGGGAAAGCCCGGCGCGAGCTACTTAGTTATTCTTGAAGATGCACATCAACCTTTGCCACAAGGAACTCGTCTTTTACCCGGGCAATCTTTGCTAGGGAACTGTGCTTATGTCCCTCCAAGAAGCAAGAATGAATTTTTCTTGGCATGTTGGTCTCATGAATCTTCTTCAAGTAAAAATAACATAAGTTGGACCTTGAAGGGAGCTGACATTGAGCCAGAAATCAATTCAGCACCTTTACCCTCTTTGGGACGCCGCATTGCAAAAGGAAAAGTATCCTGGGGGGAACCCATCAAGTTTCTTGGAGACTTCCACTACATCAAGGGTTACTGGGAATGGACTGAAGATATTTTAAGCCGATGCGGATCCATTCTTCGAAATACAAAGCTTTATGATGCTGTCTTTGCATCCCTCTTTACCTATGATTGCAGCTGTGAAATCATGAAGGCCTTCTGTGAAGCTTGGTGTTCTTCCACCAACACTTTACTTACTAAATTCGGAGACATATCACTTTCTTTATGGGACTTATACAACTTGATGGGACTACCCATAGCGGGCTATGTGTATGATAAAATTGTGCCCTGTGCAGAAGAATTGCTTTCCACGAAGGATGGTTTACATATCCCGCGTAGCTGTAGATCTTTACTTGGCGCCTATCACGTACTTTGCAAGGGTGCTAACAGAAGAAACGTAACCATTGACCAGTGGGTAGATTTTTGGTCTAAGAAGGCTATAACATACCTTGAACCTCCTACACGTGTTGAAAGAAAGACGGCTTCTCGGCCAAAAAAAACTTATAACCCGACTGGCGCTATTTCGAGTCACCAACCCTGGACGTCTGCTGAGATAGATCAATTTAAAAAGTTGGGCATTTCTTAAACTGATCAAGAAGAGACCTATCTAGCCGCTTACTTAGCTTGCTGGCTTTGTGCGTTTGCACTTCCGGGTGGCGAGGTAGGCTTGATACGACCAAGTACCTTTAAAGTGGCAAGCTTAATGGTTGCAGGAAAAAAGTGAGTCTTGCTATTCCAGTTTTGGCAAACATTTACCATGGCTTGAATGCGATTTCAAACTCATCGAGTTTATCTAAAATTAAATCAACCTTTCCGGTTCATTTCGTTCATGCTTGGCTGGCTCACTACTTCAAAACTCATTTTTCAGTTGGAAGTAAGATAGCATATCCTCGAATGGTGACATACTCTGGAGAGCAGGGAGCAAGATACTTCGATGCTGAAGATGCTCGCAAACGAATCCACACAGCTGATAATGCCTTAAGGACTTGCAATATTTTTTCAAAAGACAAAGCGATCCACTACACGGATGATGGAAATAAGAAATGGGATAATTAGGCTCATCTGGTGGCTATCCGTACTAGCTATCTCACTTTGCGGCAGGGTAGTCATTTTGTGATGGAGCCTTACTCCCTTCACAGGTTTGCTCGTCAATTTGGCTTCCTACAAGATGTTCCTACGATGCTTAGAACCAACCTTCGGAAAGCATCTTTAGAAGAAGGATTCAACCATTGGAGACATTGCACTTCGTATAACTCTACCTCCGAAGCTTACTTTCCATGTGCAACCCCAGCTCCTAAAAACTACTCCACTACTGAATATAAGGAGTGGTGGAAGCAAGTCCACGGAACTTACTTATCTGATCATATCAAGGCTTTGACTACCCTAGTTTCAGAGCCTCTGGAGGAAGAAGTGGACATCATTAATGACCTTGATGATGATAATCAAGAAGTTCAGGATATTTCTCCGGTGCATGATGAAGTTTTACAACCTATGGTGCATAAAAGGAAGAAAAGTTCCCCTCATTCTACAGAAAGTCGTAGCGCCTCTACTGAACGCCATTGGAAGAGAAAGAAATCTGTTGTTCATACTGAAAAACAAGATAATGAGGTTTTTTCCATTTTCTCTCCTCTTTTCCTTTTTGTTACATCATTAATTTATTTTCTTGTCTTTCATATTTATTTGCTGCCTTCATGCTCCAATTTATTGTTTGCCCCACAAACTTGATGTGAATAGACCAAAGACATGACTGAACTTAGCAAAGTGCTAAGCTGCCTACGTACCTCTTCGCAGAGGATCAAGTCATTACGTAGTTCAAAGGGACATGATTTAATTTGGATGGGGGGGTGCCGTGCACAGTTTATACTCATGCGGGCCAGGAGTGACTATTCTTTAACCACTTTAGACAAAGTAGGATATTTAATGCTTTAACCACTTAAAATATCTGAGTGGGGTGAATTAATAGTTTAACCACATATAATTACCTTTGGTGGGTGTCGTGCACAGTTTATACTCATGCGGACCAGGAGTTTGTCGTACACAGTTTATACTCATGCGGACCAGGAGTAACATGCAGTTTAGGCTCGTGCGTCAAGGAGCGTCCCTTGGATTTGACTGGATTACGCATAGTAGCGTTTCAGGAATTTGCCATTTATGGGGCCGATTCCTACACCATCTTCAGATATCAACTTGTATGCACCATTTGTATACACTTCTTTCACAACATGTGGGCCATCCCACTTGGGCAAGAATTTATTTCCAACTCGGTGAGTGATGACAATAGGCCTTCTTACAGCAAGGACTAAGTCTCCGACTTAACAAGAACGTATATTTACTTTCTTGTTAAAAGTTCTGGAGAGGCGAGCTTCATAGCACTCAAGTCTCTGTTGTGCTTCTAACCTCTTCTCATCAAGTGCCTCTAATTCTTCGAGACGCAGTCGTGCATTCTCTTCTTCAGTTAAACCTTCTTGTATGTCTATTCTCAAGGATGGTATTTGCTTTTCAAGGGGCACCACAGCTTCAACCCCAAATACAAGAGAGTACGGAGTAGCTTGAGTAGGCGTTCTATAAGTAGTTCGATACGCCCATAAAGCTTCATGAATCCTTTCATGCCGTCTCGCTTTGACTTGGAGACCACCTTCTTCAACAGATTACACAGTGTTTTGTTGAAGGCTTCGGCAAGCCCATTAGCTGCTGCATTATACATAGAAGATTTTCTTTGCTTGAAGTCAAACTTCCCACAAAGCTTATCAATCAAAGAGTTACTGAATGGCCTCCCATTGTCTGTGATAATGTATCGAGGCACTCCATATCTATATATGATGTTGATGCGGATGAAATCAGCCACATTTTCTTTCTTCACTTCTCTCAAGGGTACAACTTTCGCCCACTTGGAAAAGTAATTAGTGGCAGCCAGAATATAAAGATGACCTCCGAAAGACTTCGTTAATGGCCCCACCACATCTAAGCCCCATGCATCAAATGGCCACGAAGAAACTGTTGGATGTAATGGTTCGGGAGGCTGATGAATAAAATTTGCATGAAACTGGCATGGCTGACATTTTTGTGCATAATCTATGCAATCCTTCACCATAGAAGGCCAGTAATATCCCATCCTCTTGATTCTGAAATGTAACTTGGGTCCAGACTGATGGGCGCCACATATTCCAGAATGAGCTTCCTCCATAGCTTGAAGAGCTTCTTCATCACTTAAGCATCTTAAGAGAATACCATCAAACGATCTTCTATAGAGTGTATCTTTGTAATAGAAGAATCGTGGTGCTCTACGTCGGACATCAACCTTTAGGTGTGGATCATTGGGAAGCTTATCATTCTTCAAGTAATCCACAAACGGTTGACGCCAGTCTTCTTTCTCAATATCAAAAACCTCTACGGCGCAATACTCAACTTCTTCACCATCTTCATCTTCGAAGAAGGGAGGTACCACCCAACTTTTGCAGATCGGTACTTGAAAGAGTGCTTCGGGCATTGCTATGGTTGATGCTAGCTTTGCCAAAGCATCGGCTTGCTTGTTCTTGCTCCTTAGTAAATGTTCAATCTCTACGTCTCCAAGCCAATTCATAAGCCTCTGAGCATAGTTATAATACAGAAGTAGTTCAGCTTTCTTAACCTCATATAAGCCAAGCAGCTGGTTGATTATCAACAATGAATCTCCATATACCTTAAGGTGTCGCTGCTTTACATCCACTACCATCTCCAAACCAAGTATAAGAGCTTGATATTCAGCTACATTGTTAGAGCAATTTTCAGTTAGACTGAATGAATATGGCAGAACTCCTCCATCTGAGGTTACAAATACTACTCCTGCGCCGGCTCCTTCTCTGTGGGCAGCTCCATCGAAATACATCTTCCAAGGAGGAGTGATTTCAATGGCCAATATATCTTCATCGGAAAAATCATCAGACAATTCCCATTCGGCAGGCATGGGATGATCAGCCAAGAAATCTACCAGCACTTGCCCTTTCACCGCTTTTTGAGGGACGTAGATAATTTCAAATTGCTGCAATTGGAGATACCACCTTGCGAGTCTATTAGAGAGCACCGGCTTTGACATTATGAACTTTAATGGGTTGGCCTTCGAGACCAAGTAAACAGTATGAGCTTGAAAGTAATGCCTTAACTTCTAAATCGCAAATATGAGAGCAAGACAGAGCTTCTCAATTGGTGAGTACTTTAACTCATTTGGAGTCATTGTTCTACTCAAATAGTACAACACACACTCCTTTCCTTCATCATTATTTTGTGCAAGCAAGGCTCCAATTGATTTTTCTTGAGCAGATATGTAGAGAATTAATGGACGTCCGGCTATTGGAGCAACCAACACTGGCGGCTTCATCAAATATGCTTTAATGCTGTTAAATGCATTAGTGCAAGCTTCATCCCATTCAAATGGGCTGCCTTTTTTCATAAGATGGCTAAATGGTTGGCATCGGCCGGCCAAATTTACTATGAATCTTCTTAAGTACGCCAGCTTACCTTGCAAACTCTTGAGCTCATGTATGTTTCGAGGCACCTGCATCTTCATTATCGCATCAATCTTTGCCTTGTCAATCTCAATACCACGATGTTGGACAATGAATCCAAGGAACTTACCAGAAGAGACTCCGAATGCGCAATTAAGCGGGTTCATCTTGAGTTGGAATTTTCTGAGACGCTCAAATATTTGCCTTAGATCCTTAAGATGGTCCTTTTTCTTCTTTGATTTCACTACAATGTCATCCACATAACATTCGACATTCTTATGAAGCATGTCGTCGAATATCTTTTGCATAGCTCGTTGATACGTAGCGCCAGCATTCCTCAAGCCAAACGGCATAACATTATAGCAGTATATTCCTTTAGGAGTGCGGAAGGCTGTTTTCTCTTGATCTTCCGGAGCTAGGCTAATTTGATTGTAACCAGATGATCCATCCATAAATGAAAGCACTTCATGCCCCGTCGTTGCATCAATCATAAGTTCTGTGATTGGTAGTGGAAAGTCATCTTTTGGGCATGCCAAGTTCAAGTCACGGAAGTCAACACACACTCTAAGCTGCCCATTTGTCTTCCTTACTAGCACAATGTTAGAGAGCCAAGTGGGATACTTGACTTCTCGTATCTTTCCCGTTTCAAGGAGCTTATTAACCTCAGCTTCAATCAATGGAACCAGCTCTGGTCGAAATCGACGCTGCATCTGCTTAACTGGCTTGACTCCTTCCTTTACTGCTAGATGATGAACTGCCACTTTTGGATCTAATCCGGGCATCTCCTTGAATGACCAGGCGAACACGTCTCTAAATTCTTGAAGAAGCTCAATATAACCCTTTTATTCATCAGGTGTCAACAAAGCACTTATTTAGGTTGGACGTGGGTCATTAGCATCACTTAAATTAATCTCCTTTAATTGATCAACAATAGATTTAATACCCTCCTCAAATTTTGGGGGAGCATCATCGGCATCTTCCTCTTCAGTTGAGGTTTCTTCTTGTATAGTGACATGATTTACTGCAGCAACGTCCTCCAGAAATTCTTGCCTTTGAAAATGTGGATTAGACCTAACTTGTTCATTTTCTCCCACTTTAACAATGCTCTCCACTACATAGCCACCTCTCCCCATTTCGATGATCTTACTTCGTAGATCTCTTTTTGCACTGTGTAGATTTATTTGCATGATAACGGAATGAACAATATCTGATGAGCCTACACTTTCCTGATCATCTTCTTCACTTCGGGTGAAGATTATTGTTCGCCTCTTAGCTTTCAACACTGTGTCACATGATATAGTCAGGAAATGTCGTCTTTTCATGCGAGATGGGATCCGACTACGTATCTTTGGGAAACTGGGAGTCTTAGATCTCTGGCGATTTCCAATTCCGGCTTGTTTTAGCTTTTCGAAGACTGAGATTCTTTCTGTCTTTCTATCTTTCTCATAAGACTCTTCTTCTTCAGAAAGAATTTCATCTTCAGTTATGTAATTCGCGTTTGCCCTTTTGATCGCAATGCGAACAGGATTTTGTAGAACATATCCTAGACCTATTCTAGTATATTTGGAAGTGCGACCCTTACTTTTGAACGTCTCATGAGTGTTATTGAATCCACTAGGAGTCTCATGAGATGACTCTTTTATCATAGCTCTTTCTTGCGGGTTATAACCAGCTTTCACAAGAAGTTTGTAAGCCTGTGGACTATATGATTTGGAAACTGCCGCCTCGAATACATCTCTATGCTCAGTTTTAGCTCCTTGAATTGGGCGAGTAAACCCTTTGAGTGGAGGAGGAGAGGGCTTCCCAGTGTCAACCTTAGTTAGAGGTAGTGTCAACCCTTCTACAATCTTGATCAACTGTTTACTTTCATTAGACTGTGTGGATGAAACATCATCTGCATTCTCTCTTTCTTGTTTATCATCACCCTTCTCTTGCGATGAACTTCTTTCTGGCTTGACAGCCTTGCTACTCTTCAGAAAATATCTAGCATCTGCAAAATATGACCAGCTTCTGTGAATGGCCTTTCATTGCCAAGCACCTTTTTTATGTTGCCTCCATCGCAGTATTTGAAGCATTGATGTAGCATAGAAGGAATCACTCCATTTTCGTGCAACCATGGGCGTCCCAAGAGCATGTTATATGATGTTTTAGCATCAATGACATGAAACTGAACTGTTGAGACCATCTCATCTATCATTAAGTCCAAGACCGTTGTACCAAGTGTTCTCTGGCC
The DNA here is from genome assembly GCA_023678885.1 of Pogostemon cablin. Classification (NCBI taxonomy): domain Eukaryota; kingdom Viridiplantae; phylum Streptophyta; class Magnoliopsida; order Lamiales; family Lamiaceae; genus Pogostemon; species Pogostemon cablin. The sequence goes on along the minus strand of CM042989.1, from coordinate 21,436,532 downwards.
TTCTTGATTGAACCCATGAATTGTCAATCGACTACTGCCGAGCTCGTTGGTAGGAATTCCTAACTTCTTAAGCGTGGATAGGGGCAAGATATTGACAGCTGAACCTCCATCAATCAATATTCGATTAACTCTTTGCTCTTGAGTATAACCAGTTACGAATAAAGGTCGGTTATGAGATTGTGAACGAGCAGTAAGTCTTCCTCTGTGAAGGTTATTTTTATAACATGGGTTTCACTTTCATTCCCAGATTCACCCTTAAGTAGCTGAGCTTCGCTTGCCATATGACATGAAGAATCACCGCCTGCAGAAATAGAGTTTGCAGTTGCATCTTCATCTAGAAAGATCTTCCCTTGCTCAACCAATCGCATAACTATGTCTTTAAAGACAAAGCAATCTTTAATAGAATGACCCACCAGTCTATGATACTTGCAATATTTCGGATTGTCAGTTTGTCCCGCCTCTTCTGGTTGCTTCATTTCAGGAAGCTCGATAAGTTTATCTTTGAACAGATCATCAAATATGCCTGGGACATCTGAATCAAGGAATGGGTACTTCCTTTCTTGCATCTCTTTCAAGGTCAATCTTCTTTGCCCCCTTTCTTGGGGATCATTCCTCACTTTATTATCCTTTTCGTTCTCATTCATTCGAAACTTGACAGTTGGTGCATTTGTCGCCATGGACTCCTTTTCAGAAGATTTGTTGTAGGGTTTGCCCCTTTTCCTGGGCTCTTGCTTTTCTTTATACTTGTAGGATTCGGGAATCGGTGGTTCAACCACTCCATTTATCCCCATGCTTAGCTCCATGTCATGAGCTCTTGTGGCTAAATCTTCAAAGGTTTTAGGCTTAATCCCTTGAAGTATGTAACGAAGGCTCCATTGCATTCCTGCTGTGCACATCTCAATGCCAGAAACTTCAGACAATCGATCTTTACAATTTAGGCTCAAATTTCTCTATCGATTAATGTACTCAATTACTGGCTCTTCTTTTAACTGACGAGTGTTAGTCAACTCTATCATGCTAATTGTTCTCCTAGTGCTATAGAAGCGATTAAGGAATTGATATTCCATCTGATCCCAACTGTCTATAGAATCAGCCTCCAGGTCGGTGTACCATTCAAAAGCATTTCCCTTTAGAGAACGAACAAATTGTCTCACCATATGATCTCCGTCAGTTCCAGCATCATTGCATATTTCAATGAAATGTGCTATATGTTGCCTTGGATTACCTTTTCCATCAAACTGTTGGAACTTGGGGGGTTGATAGTTCAGTGGCATCTTCAAGTTGTCAATCCTTCTAGTAAAAGGTTTAGCATACATGAATGAAGGTTTGGAGCTTTCTTCAAATTGGTCCTTTATTTTCCCAAGTATAATACTTTTTAGCTGGCTGATAGGAACCATTCCATCATGGGAAACGTTCAATTCTTCTTCGATCACCTTCTTCCCCGTCGACTGGTGTTTCGCGGAGTTATTTACTTCATTTTCAACATCTTCTTCTTGCTTTTCGTTTGCATGGCTAGTTTCAGCACCAGCCATTTTCTCCATCAGTTTGAAAATCAAAGTACTTTGTTCTTGGTTCTGTTTGGCAAGTGCAGCAACGGATTCAGTTAAGCTTGCCAACTGTTCTTCGACAGACGAAGTGTTTATTGCCATCGTCGAGGCTATGGATGAATCTGATGATGGACTTTCTTCAGATAGATGAGTTGAGCCAACAAGGTTGTCCTTCTCGTCTTTAGCATCATAAGGTATTCCTTTGGGGATAACTCCCACTAAAGAATTTATCTCCGAAGAGGCTTCAGACCGCGCTTTCCTTGACATACTTCTAGTTGTCACATTAACGTCTTCAACTTGTAATTCTGAAGACTTGAAGACAGAAGCTGATCTATTGACTTTGACTCTTAGCGGAACCATCTTACTTTGCTCGAAGAGGAGATGAGAGGTAGAAATTGTCCCACCGTGCGTGCCAAAATTTGTAACAACAAAATTTGTATTTATAAAATAATAAACACAAAATAAATTACAAAGATAATCCGATATGGATTGAACTTGAGAATTGAGTAAACAACTTCTATTTATCCTCTGATTCCTCTCTTGAGTTGATTTCTTGACTTCTTCAACTTTTGGAGCCGGATCTTCGGATGAAGCTTGTCCGAGCTCGGGGTTGACTTGAAGCTTTAAAACGTTTATCCGGAGGCGTCGAGCCTTTGTTCGGATCAAACGTTGACTTGAAGATTTATTGTGAAGTACGACACTCAATTTGGTAGGGCGTTGACTTCACGGAGATAGATGGATGAATTTGATATGAAGAACGCCGGATAAAAGAGGCTTAGCACCTTGGTCTTTGATCGGGGGTTGTTTTTAACTTGAAGATGACTTGAACTTGATTTGAAGATCTTGAGTGTTCTTCGACTTGATCTTGAACTTGAACTTGGTCTTGATCTTGACTTGAACTTCACTTAACCAAATCTTGATCGAACTTGATTTTCACTTGAATCTTCAGAGTTCTTCAGGTTTTCAAGATTTTTCAGAGTGAATGGAATGAGGACTGAAGGTCCTTATTTATAGGTAGAGAAAACAACCACTTGAGAGATATTTTCTCCTTCAAAAGATATGTTGGGCTTTTCTCCTTTAATTAAGCCTGCTGGACTGGATATGAACCTATTTAATTTAAATAAGCCTGCTGGATTTGATTTGCTGGGCTTGTTTGACTTGAATCAGGCCCACATGATTTATTTCCTGGGCTTATTGATTTGGGCCAGGCTCACATGATTTATTTCTTGGGTTTACTGATTTGGATCAGGCCCCCTTGATTTGAATTGAGCCCACTTGACTTAAATTGAGCCCACTTGACTTGAATTTGGGCTCAAATAATTATATTAATTATCAATTATTTATTTATTTATTTCAAGAATTAATTTATTTAAATTCCTTAATAAATAAATATTTAATCAATATTTAATATATTTTCCTTTGCATTTATTTTATTAGGCAATAAAATTTCATTGCCTACAAACTAAAAATGTTATTACTTTTTATTCATTATACAAATAGTTCATAAATAATTTAACTAAAAAGTTATCACTTTTTGTTTATCATGTATCACTTAAAAGTATTATCACTTTTTATTATTCTAGTGAATGGTACTTCGTGAAATAATTCAATTATACGAATATCACTTTTCTTAGATTAGGAATAACTTTTTATTAAAAATATTATCGCGTTTAATCCATTCTATAAATTATTTGTAAAATACAATTTGATAATTAGCTAACACTTTTTATTAAAGGTGTTATTACTTTTCATTTAAAATGTTATCATTTTTCATTAGTATTATAAATTGTTCATGTAATAGTTCACAGCACTGATATCACTTTTCATAAATTGAATATCACATTTTATAAATTTATAATATTTAAATAAAAATAAATTAAAAAATAACAAATTAAATTAATAAAAAATTTAATAATAAAAATATAATTTAAAAAATAACATTATATATATAAAAGACCTAATTAATTTACTTTTATAATTAAAATTTCAATTTTCTAATTTAACTATAACCAAATAGAGCCCTTAAAAATATAATTAATGGGTTAATGGGTGATCCGTCTTATATAATGGGATCCGTGAGACGGTCTCACCCAAGTCTTTGCTTTAATAAAAATGTATAAACTTTGTTAGCAAATTTTCTGTTATTTTTTTAATGAAAAACTCAATATAAAAGAATTATACAATTATTAAAAAATATATATTATACATTATTGAATAAAAATTGTATACATATAAATGCACGTGTTCATGATATCAACTTAGTTTTTAATTAACTATACCAAATTTTAGGTGTAAAATTGCATGATATCAACTCTAGTTTTTAATTAACTATACCAAATTTTAGGTGTAAAATTGCATACCAAATACTTTACATACGGCGGCATACACCATATATCGATATTTTGTTATTAATTATTAATGACGTTAGAGTTGTTAAAAAGTTTGAAAACCATAGACTCGGTTAACTTGAAAAAATAAAAAATAAAGTTAGGACTTCAATTTTGCCGATAAGCTTACGATGTACTAAAACTGGCCTGCAGGCTAACCGGTCATCCCGTATGGTTGGAGTTATTATTATTATTATTATTAGCATACGAGCTATTAAAATTGGCTTGCAGACTAATCGGGTCATCCCATATGATTGGAGTTATTATTATTATTATTATTATTATTATTATTATTATTATTATTATTATTATTATTATTATTATTATTATTATTATTATGTTAAAAACTTGTGTGAGACCGTCTCACGTAAGGTCTTATGTGAGACTGTCAGAAAGTGACAATTTTTATACAGAAAAGTGATAATAAATTAATGAAAAGTGATGATGCTATTCCATGAACAAGTTATAATATAAATAAAAAGTGATAATATTTTATAAAGAAAGCGATAACATTTTATAGTGAAAGTGATAATTATTTTAAAAAGTGAAAAATGGTCTCACGTGAGACGATTTTACGCAAGGCCTACTCTATTATTATTATTATTATTATTATTATTATTATTATTATTATTATTATCCCCACCTACACATCAATCACCCCTCCCACCCACCCACCCACCCACCCCTAATCTATGATGAGACAAAATCTCTAATTCTTAAATTTTCATCTCATTTTCATTCGAGTTCGTGTCCTGTGTCCCTGAGACACACCGTACCCATGAGAACACAAGAATTTAATATTACAAATTCTTATATTCTCATGGGGCACGGTGTGTTTTCGGGGCACACAAGTTTTTGCCTTTTTATTTTTTCTCTCCTCTAATAAATAAATAATATTCCTTCCGTTCACTTTCAATTTATCCATTTTATCATTTTAGGTACTCCACTCTTAATCTATTTATTTGCCCTTTTAGACACATGAGACCCACACACGCTAATACAATTAAAATATGAGACTCACACACCCACTAATACAACTACCCACTACACAAAAAATAATAATACTTCTTAATCTACGCGGAAAAAGTAAATAGATAGATTTGTCAATGATGTTGCTTAAAGTGAGACTTTATAAGAGAATCCATTGGATTTAAGAAAGCATGCTTGGTCTCATTCCTATTTAATTTCCCCAACTTCTTTAGCGCGGCACTCGTATGGTAAATACAGCTAGGCCGTGAACAGCCAATCACCATACACCGTACTGTAAAAATTGGATAATGGACGGAGCGAGTACTTAAATAAATATATTATAATCGATTTAATTATTCCTAATTCTATTAAATTATATATTTTAACAATGTTTTGCGTATATTTATTTAAATTCTAAAATTTTGAGTAATGTCCTAGTTAATTTTGAATATGTTATATTAATTGTAATAAATTTAAAATTATACTTCCTTCGTCCCACACCATCCTTCACACTTTCTTATTCGTTCGTTCCACATTACTCTTCACACTTTCCTAATTCGCCCGTCCCACACCACCCTTCACACTTTTCTAATTCGTCCGTCTCATAACACCCCTTCACACCCCAAAAAAAGAAACATCACTTTATCCAACCGCCTCAAAAATTACTTTAATTTCAATTTTTCGCTCCTTTTTTCACATACATATAATTACTTTATAATATTATATTACCTAAAAGTACTACAAAGATAACAAAATTAATCAAAAAGTATAACTTTCTTAAATAATGTGTTACAGTAAATGGTAAGGGTTGTCTGATATGGAGGAAATAATTTTTCTAATAACTTTTATTGTACATCCCGTGGGGTTGGCTCGTCTAATCCAAAACTTATTAGGATTAGAGTTAGGTTCAAATTTTAGCAAGCAGACCCAATTAACTCAAAACCCGTTAGGACTAGCCCTAATAAGTTAAAGCGGACATATTTAACATAGGGATGATAATTTTCCCCACCTCACCCCGCCCCGTCCCACACAAAGAACAGACCTGGGCCACCCCGCATACGGATCAGGTCGAGTATGGGTACTAACGTCGCCCCTTCTTGCCTGGTCCCGCTCCGCCCCACACTTAATATATTAATATTTTTATTTAAAATATTTACTTCCTCCATCTTCTTTTAGATTGGGTACTTTTCATTTTATGTTGTTTCACAAAAGTTTACACCGATCTAAAAAAAATCAAAACAATCACCATTTCCTATACACTTTATTTAAAAAAGAAAAAGAAAACACCAATATTTAACACATCTAACATACTTTATCATTTATTTTATTACAAAAAATACCATAATATCCTAAAAGTTATCACTTTTCTTAATATCCGTATCGAGAGAGGTGTACAATCTTAAAATGGACGGAGAGAGTATTATATTTACTCCCTCCGTCCTGTTTCAATATTTATGTTTGCTTTTTGCACGTTGATTAAAGAGTATAATATTTTAATAGATAGTGGGTGTAAAAATATAATATTTAATGTAAAGTGGGTAGGTGTATTAGTGTTGGATGATATATTAATTGTTTTAGGTGGGTCTCATATTCCAAAAAAGAAAACGTAAACATTGAAATGGGATGCGCAAAATAGAAACATAAAGATTAAAATGGGACGGAGGAATTATTAAATAATATATTTAATTAATGTATATAATATATTTTACATATATATTAGTTATTTTAAAAAAAGAAACCAACGAAATTATGTATAACTATTATAAAATGCTTTATTACAATATTATATACTCCCTCTATCTCTTAAAATTATTCACCTTTATTGTACCACATATATTAAGAAAAATTACTTTTTGATGAATTTTATTGACTTTTAGGGGTAATATAATATTTTAAGTACATTTTCCGTTTCAAATTCTTCTTCACGCAACCTATTTGCATAGATATTAAAAAAAGTCACTTTTTGACTTACTTTTGAGAAAAAATTAGGTTTTTTAGGTAATAAATAAATGATAAAATATGTTATCTGTGATAAAAATGTGATGATGAATTTGAAATTAAAGTGTGTTAGAAGGATATTTGTTAGTTTATTTTTTCTTTTATGGAAGAGTGAAGTTAAAATTGGGACAGATGGAGTAATAAATAAAGTATAAAGTATGTTATATGTGGAAAGAAGGGATAACATTTTTGTAGTTAATGTGTATTTTTTTGTTTGGAAAATTTAATTGGTTAGTAAGGATTAATTAATAAATTAATCACCAATTAAATAATAAAAAGTGAGTGAAATTAGTCTCACATGTGGAGTTGATCAAATATGGTAAATTGATGATTTTGTGTGTGAGCACAATCAAGTGATAAAATCGTGTGTGATTACAATCACTAATTAAAATAACAATCATGTCATATGAGAGTGATTTCTGGAATCTATAAATAGAGACATTCTGTACTCATTCCATATAGAAGAGAATAGAACACAACACCACATCCAAAGCATCTGCATACACAAGCACTTGCATCTTAGTACGATCCAGTACTCCATTCTCTCTTAGTTTATCGGTGTTTCTACGATAGCGGTGCTTTGTTGGAAACGAGAAGGTGTTTTACCTTTGGGGAAGATCCGCCTAGATCGGAACACTACTGGGACGTGTTTATTCTTGCTGGAAGAGTTCTACTCAACTCGACTTCACCATCATCTCTAGATGTTCAAGATCCATGATCTAAGATCCAAATTCAGATTTGTAAGAAAGATTAGTAAATCTCCTTTCTATTTTTTTATTCATTGCAATATTAATTGATTGGTGTACATTTAAACCAACAATCATAAGAAGAAACATCTAACCACTACAACCTTCAATCACCATGACTAACGCAATGAAAACTGATGGAGCTGAAACCTCCAATACTAATAATTCCCAGAGAGTTAATGAGATTTCTATTGGGACTGATTCCCAAAGTATGTATCCTCCAATGGGGTTTTCGAGACCATTCATGGCACTGGCTCTAGTGGAGAAGTCCGAGAAGTTTAGGGGTACCAACTTCAAGAGGTGACAGCAAAAAATGCTATTCTACGTCATCACGCTAAATCTGGTGAACTTCTTAAAGGAGTTTGCACTAATAGTGGATGAGAATAAGACCGATACGCAAAGACGTGTGAGTTATATATGTGGAAGGGACGTAAAACGTCATACAAGTACCTCAATGTGTGGGGGTGCTACCCGAGTATGGGGTGTGATGCTCAAAGTGTGGGGGTGTTTGGATTAAAGATGAAAAGTAGTTGTGTTTAATACACAATAAATTGATCTTGAAGAAAAGAAAGTGGATCCACTCATACGTTTGTGAAAATCAAGATCAATAAAATTGCTAGAAGGAATGGGGTTAAAACCTACAAAGTAAAGAGCTAAAATAGTGGAAATCCAACCTTGATGACTGGAGATCCCAAGAACTTGGTTCAATGAGAAAACGAAATTATAGAGGTTCAAGTTAAACTTGGTACCTACCATTTCTTAGTAGAGTAGTACTACCAAATGTGAAACTCGTATTGTGGTGAGGTTAAGTCTATGACTTTTAATGATTCGTAAGACACCTCGTGGAGGTTGAGTATAACGGGATACTCAAAATCGTGAGAACAAGGAGAATGTGAGATATTGATACATTCGCACTGTTGTCTTAGTATACGCTAAGGAGGAGTAGTTCAATGACCTTGTGTCTACTAAGCTACCAGTATACTCGATATTGTTGGACTACGGAAGGTTCAAAGTCCCAAACTATCTTTTTTTTTTGCAAAGAAAATTTATTTATTTATAGAGTACAAGGGCTACTCAAACCCAAACAAATGATGCATATCTCCTATTACAAAGTCCCAAACTACCTATCCAGATACATTAATGTTTCACGAGTACTGGATTGTGTGTCTGCATTGCATGGGCACCAAATTCCACTCATGTGGGGATTGTTGAGAAATTTAATTGGTTAGTAAGGATTAATTAATAAATTAATCACCAATTAAATAATAAAAAGTGAATGAAATTAGTCTCACATATGGGGTTGATCAAATATGGTAAATTGGTGATTTTGTGTGTGAACACAATCAGTGATAAAATTATGTTTGGTGATTTTGTGTGTGAACACAATCAGTGATAAAATTATGTGTGATCACAATCACTAATTAAAATAGCAATTCTACCATATGATAGTTGTCTCTAGAGCCTATAAATAGGATCATTCTACACACATTCTATATAGAAGAGAATATAATACAACAACACATCCAAAATCCAGTCCTCTATTCTCTCTTAGTTCGTCGGAGTTCATGCGATAGAGGTGCTGCTTCGCCGGAAACGAGAAGTTATTTTACCTTTGGGGTAGATCCGCCTAGACCGGAGCATTACCGGTGCGTGTTTCTTCTTGCGGGAATAGTTATATGGGGATGAACAATTATATGGGACGAACCAATGAATAATGAGTGAACAATCTTCAAGGACTGAGGGAAAATGAAAATAAAGTTTAATTATTTAATTTAAAATTTAAATTTAATTAGAAAAAACAATCTTCAAGGACTGAGGGAAAATGAAAATAAATTTTAATTATTTAATTTAAAATTTAAATTTAATTCATTTTATTCTAATTTAAAATTTATGTATTTGAATATATTATAATTTATAAAATCAAAATTAACAAAAAAAGAATGGGACGGGGCGGGGTGGACTGGCCCTCATAGAGGTGTGCATGGGCCTTCAATTCCTGATCCGTAGCAGGGTATGGGGCAAGGCAGTGAGGCAGGAGCGCAGGGCGAGCCTGGGTATCTAAATACACGTCCTGCCTCGCCCCTCCCCATTGCCATCCCTATAATCGACGTGTCCCATTTAATTTATTTTTTTCGATATTTTAAATATAATACTATATACCAAAATATCAATAAAATGTATACAATTTTCCTATACCAAAGTATTAGTATACCAAAAATTTAGATAATATGATTGGATGATTTTTTCAATGACAAAATTTTTTATTTAATATTTAATATAGTTCAAAAAATTTCGGTATGTCATATCGATGTATCTAAATAAAAGAAAACGATCTTCCGAAACAATAGGGGATTTGCGAGAGGATACTTTACTTGTGGATATGGTAGATGGTTCGCGTTCAAAGCTGAAATGACATTGGCCTTCGTGGTCGAGGAGTTTGCTTGGGAGAAAAGATGGCACTTGCTTTGGTTGGAAACAGATTCAATATACGTTGTACATGCTATGACAAACCCATCACCTCAGATTCCTTGGCGATTGCTCTCAACATGGCGTACAACTAAAGATATCATCTCACATATGAATTTTCATGTCTCGTATATTTATAGAGGGAAACACCACTGCTGATGCTCTCTAGCATCGGAGTAGACCCTTTATAGCATAATTTGACACCTATCTCTTTACATTCCCATATGACCTATCTCTTTACATTCCCATATGTTTAATGATAGTGTCTCTTTAAATACATATTCTTTTTATTGAATACACACTCATTAATATAAAATTTAAATTTGTATTTTTAAAATATCTAAATTACTCTTAATTCATTAAATACACACCCCTAATATAATATATATTGTTCTAATAAGCCATAAACATATTATACACATCCATTAAATGCGCAATCTGAAATTATTCATCAGGATCTTTCATTGAAAAATTGGAAATAAAAAAAGACGAAACAATGTTCCTTCATGGCAAGATTCCAAATTTCGGGTATTTTTATTGAATCGAGCTCGATGGAAACAGTTTTAATGGCAGCATTCCGTTGGACATTGGGCATTGGGAGAAGTTGATTCTCCAGAACTTGAGCAGGGGCATTGGGAGAAGCTGATTCTCCTGAACTTGAGAAGGAATTTTCTAACATGGATCATTCCATGGGAGATTTCAACTCTCCCTTCCATTTTAGAAGTCGATTTATCCAATAATTTTTTTACAGGAGCCACTCCATCAAATTTCAACAACTGCACCACTTTCAAGAAATTCAATGTCTCGAACAACCTGTTCAACGGAACAGTACCTTCCTCTAGGTTAGTCTTTTCCAGTCTCCACCTGTCTTCCTTCGCCGAACTGCCGCATGAGCCGTACAGGTCCGCGTGCAGTAGCCAAAGAAAACCTCCAGGCTGTGGTCTGGATAATGGCGACGACGTTCGGGGTCGGTCTGCTCATTCTGTTAGTGGGGACCCGATGCTTCCAGGCCACGTACGGGCGCAGATTCTTCAACATGGAGAGGGCGGCGAGGTGGTTCGAGGGCGTGTATAAACTTAAAACTAAAAAGGATAAATTTAAGTTTTTAGAGATGTATATATGATAAAATTAAGATATAAAAAATTAAAAAGGAATGTTTATTTAATAAAAGATGTATTAAATATTATCGCTTTAAATACCTTCTCCTTTCGGCCTTTGCTTTAGTTCTTTTGCCGCCTGTTGCAATTTTTCTCATCTTTTAATGCACGGTCTCCTCTCTTTTTATAACATCATCTATTTGCCAAAGAAATGGGTAACTAAACCATTTTAGAAAATATAATTTTTAATGATATAATGACTCTATACATATATAAATTTTTTGTACATATAAAGCTGTGCTCTTCAAAAAATTCTCAATTTACAATTTTTACTCAAAAGATTAAAGAATATACTTAAATAGCTTACGTCGTGACTGCAACTTTTATACTCTCCAACAGTCGTCACTTGAGTTTGTAGAAGTTAATAACCAACAAAAAAAAAAAAAAAACTAAAATATGAGCTAAACTAGAAATGATCTGGTCCGGTTAATATTGGACAAGTGCAGCCCAACAAAAAGAGAACAGGCATGCAACTCATAACAAACATGATTAATTTTTACATAAATCAAAAGGCAATTAATACTCGTGTAAAATCTCATATGACCTAATGATTTTAAAAGAAACTCTTTCTAATAGAGTTTCTTTCTGAGTCTTCATCAGCTGCACCATCTGCATTCACTTCCCCGTCGCTCTCCTGCATTTCACTCTCCGGCTGCCTCTCTGGTTGTTCCTCGTCTTCATCCGATTCTGACCAACCCCTTCTTCGTCGGTTATTCGAAGGTGCAGCCTTCACCAACAAATGTTCAAAACAAGACACTATTACTTAAGAGAGGAGGACAAAGCGTCTCCTGTGCGGGCACACAGATAGACAATGGTATGTATATACATGTACATTATATATTGAGTGAGAGAGAGACGGAGAGTTACTTCATCGTCTTCAACGTCAGAATCTTCTAAGCCAGCAGCAGCAAGAAGATCCTGGGGGGCGTCTTCTTTCTCCTCAGCATCATTTCTCTGAATATACTGCTCTCCATAGCCTAAATTATTGTCTTCGTAATCCACTTCCTCTTGATCGTCCATCTCAACTTCTGCTTCTTCTGATTCATAACGTGACTTCTTATCCCTCTTCTTCCGCTTTCCCCCTCCTCTCCTTTTCTCTTTCCCACCCTCCTCATCATCGGTCTGGGGTCTCTCTTTCCGCTTCGAAGCAGAGCTACTCTTCCATTGTTCCTGAGAAATATTAAACTTTAGCCCCGTAGACACTTTTTTACGCGTAATTTTCCCAGCTGAAAGAATAACTGCTGGTATCATATCTTCAAGACTATAATTTGATCATATGACAAAGTTCAGGGAATCAAAAGATTAAGAGATAAGTGAATTGGATAGAAAATGTTCTCAAGAAAAAACCTAAGAATACAAGCAAATTACCTTGATGCGCTCCAAATGCTTCTCTTGTTGCATAACTTGTTTCAATTCATCCTCCTGTTTGCGTTTCTCCAACTGCAGTTAAATTAAACAAAATAACATAAGCAGAAGGATCAAAGATTGTCAAGACATTAAAGTTTTCGGAGACAATCACCTGAACTTTTCTCTGTTCCTCTGCCTTTCTACGAGATTCATCAGCCAACTCCATCTGACGCATGACTTCCAATCTTTGAATATTCTGCATCTCTTCACGCTCAGCAAGCTCACAATGTACATTTGCTGCTTCAAGCAAGTGCTTGCAGTACGCCACATGAGTTTCGATTTTCTTTTCATCAAAACCATGAAACTGAAGGTTTGAAGCTGCAGATAGCAAGCTGAACATACGAACAGCATTCTTGAGCTCTGCCACAGTAACTCGAACCTGACATTATTGGGAAAAGATCCATATGAGAGAGAAAGACAGGGTAATGTTTAAATCAGACGCAATAAAAAGGGTAGTTTATGTTTGGATATCAATGAGAACAAGTATTTTTTACTTAACATAATCCCGAAATATGGCAAAGTTATAGAGGAGGCTTAGCTGTAGTTGTTATTGTAAATGATGATCTGCACTATCATGCATACGCAACACCCCCCCCCCCCTCCCCACACACAGACACACACAAAAAAAAAACAAAAGTATTGAGATGCTGACCTCATCCACAGTCCTTTTCGTCTTCTGAAGTGTTGATGCTGAAAACTTTTGTAAGGTAACTCCTGCATCAAACCTTAATGTATAATTTGATGGAGCCAAGTGGATTGCTCTAAGTAATGTCTTCTTGCAGTCTTGCCACTGTTCTGCTTCATAATGAGTACGTGCTAAGTAGAGAAGTACTTGACTGTCAGTATTATGGTAGAACTTGCGCAAACAGTTTTGATACTGCAAAGACAAGTCACAAGTACGAGTTTTCAAAGGGTGTATAACATATGTTCTTATTTTCCTCATAAACAAATGAGAAAACTATGAATTTACCATTTTCACAGCTAAAGCAAAATTGCCTTGAGCAAAGTGAACATGTGCCAGATTAATCCAAACATCTGGCATCTGAACATTAGAACCTCCACTTGCAGCCTCTTGAACCTACAGAAAATAGAGCAGAGACACTCAATACAACATTACATTTTTCCTTTTCAGATCATATAATTCATGCAGGTGCAACCAACCTGTGTAAAAAGATCCTTGGCTAGATCAAATTGACCTTTTTCCGCAAATACCATACCAGCACCATTAGCTGCATAAAGGTTAGCAGATTGCTGCAGCAGAACCTGGCAGCATGAGATTATACACCATAAGTAACTTGATATACTGAACATGTGAATTGATTATTAGAATCAAAGGCATATCACTCAAAATATTAAGGAACAATTTATACAGGAACGAATTTAATATGCAAAGCTTCATAGCATCGTACCAAACATCAACTTTTATTTTCTTTCAACTCCTTACTCCTAACATCACAAAGACACAAACAAAGGAGCCCCTGGAATCAAGGGCATACCAGTCAAGATATTGAGGAATGAGTGATTCCTAACTTTAAGGGAATGAATTTACTTCATAGTTTCATTCTAATAAACCAAACGTTAAACTTCTATCCTCTTTCCATTCCTCAATAAGCACCCCTGAATTTTATAGGCACAAAACAATGAAAAAGATACTGATAATGACATTTTCCAGGGATTAAAACAGCCAGAACAGGGTACACTATTCAGTTCGTTAGACAAAAGCCAATGGCTGTCAAGAGCACATGCAATTTAAAACCTGAAAGTTATTAGTATATGCTAAAAGTGTAAGAAAAGAAAAATGAGCAAAATATATTTATTAAGTGGGCATAAAAATTAAAGCAGACAGCAAGCTGTAAGCATACTTTTGTATACAGTTCCTTAGCCTTCTCGTAATGTGTAGCTTCCAGCTTAGGAGCTCTTTTCTCATTGCGGTTTGCTGCGAAGTAGTTCCAATTTCCCTGATTATATCAAGAAAAATGCACAATTGATGATCGATAATTGACATTTACTCATACAAGTAATGCAAGTGTAAGCTCAATGCAAAACAATGAGGAATGAAAACATGCTGAAGTTTCTAGAACTAGAGAAAGATGAAGATACATAGATTATAGATAGTTTAAAAACAGAAGGAAAAGAAAAGAGCAGACAAATGGAAATCTCCTTTATCAAAGTTGTTGAGTTGAGAAACACCAATAATAAGGGGATTCTTCCACCAAAAAACATAAATTGGATTCTTTATTTAAAATGTTTAGGAATGGACATATGAGAAGGGATTGGAAAAGGGCCGGACTAAGCTGATTGTGCAAAAATTTAGGTTTCATTAGATGTCAGATCTAGAGGAAGTTATAGCAATGAAGTCACATTGAGCTTATTTTTTTATAGATTGGCTCAATATATAATACAATAATTACCATTGAAGCATTCTGAATATGTTACATACCAGACAAACTGCAGCATAAGAATCCTTTGCATCGGTTGAGTCTTTTGCAGTCCGAAAGGTTTCTTTCGCTTTGACCCAGTCGTCATTCTTAAGTTCCAAGTCACCAAGCATTAATAAAGCATCTGGGCACTTCTCGTCCACCTTTAGCGCATCACCAATCTATGACCAGCGAATCTTTTTTAATGGAAATTGATATAACAGACGAGAACAATTATATCATTAAAAATCTGAAGAAAGCTTTCCGGAAGAGTATAACAACCAGTTCCAGGCTGATTTGAACATTGTTTCGAGCTTTTGCAATGGCAGCAAGCCTCAAATAAGCATCAGTGTAATCTGGATTCTGACAAAAAAAAATTGTTAAAAAGGAATTATGAGATCAAGAATGTACAAGCAAAATGAGTTTAAGGCACTCTAGCAACATCATGAGGACTCACCAATGCACCACAGAAGTACAAGACAAGTGATCATTTAGGTTATGCTAATCCAAAAAACATTGTTGGGATTTGGGAGAGTGCATTCCTCATCTTCAATTAACTAATTATCAAATTTTATACACTTCTAAAGCAAAGTATAATAAGTTAAAACATAAACAACGTTGTATTTTAGTCACATTCAGATTTCAATACAAAATGCATCAAATTTCGGTGAAAATTAAAATTGATGTCAGCAAAAGATCATAAATTCTTTAACAGAAAACGATACAACTCAAAGATATCATCAAGCAAAATCTAACAAATCAAATTGTACTGATTTAAAAAGCAAAATTATCAAAGTAAAAGGAGATTCAGAAGTAGTTTAAGAAAACTAGTCATTAATCATTCCAATCCCTTTCTCTTAATTACTTCAATCTGAAACATAGGACTGTGAGATTACATATCTATGTTTGTGTGTGTGAATTTATATTTTATATACATATAACACAGAACCATGCCAGGGCCCAGATATAGCAAGTTTCATTGCTCGCGCCCCATCTCACTTCCATCATAGGAAATTTGTACAAATTAAAAATAAAAATTTTACAACAGAAACTTGGAAAAGAAAAAAAATGTTAAAAAGCTGCCACGAAACAGGCTGCCCAATGCTGTCTTTTAGTTTTTCTTCAAATTTTTGCACCAAAATGTCAAAACATAATAACTTTTCATTTTCAAATCTGATACAACACATACTATAACAGCCATATTGCATATCTAAAACGAAATTCCAGATCTTAAATGTGGCTTTATGGGTGGTTTGAAGCATTTTAATATTATTGCTAAATTTGAGTATTTGTGGTGGGTAGTTGACAATATGACAATTTAACACTAAAAATATAATATATGTATAGATAAGAAATTTTAGGCATATTGAATTCATTGCATGTGCAAGGCATGGATCTATTTCTAGCCAAAGATACACACTATAAGTACATCGAGTGCCCTGCTGATTGCAAACACCAAACAGAAGTACAAAGTAATCCTTTAGAAACATTCACGTAACATCATACACATGAGGAATATCATGATTGGTGCACAACTAGTTCAGATATACAGTATTGAAACACTGAAATGCATGCTTGCCATAATACCCATAAATAATTGCATGGAAAAGAAACATTGATACCTTAAATATTATCAGGCGATATAGGATGCTCGCTGATTCAGTGTCATGCAGCTGCTCCAGCACCCTAGCTAAATTAAATAATGTTGAAACTTTATTCCATGGAAGTTCCATAGATAAGCCTTGTTCCTCAAGACGATGAAATAATTGCAAGTCCTTATATTGACGGATGACTAAGCTGTCATCAACAGGATACCGCGTGCTATTAATTAAATTAGCTATATGATTAGAACTTAGTTGCTCTCCATGAGCATTTGTCTGAGCTGAGTTTGAAATGGATCCTTTTCCCACATCAAAAAACCGGCACCATATGCCATCGCCAAGAGCCTCCCTAAAGGCCTCACCTGCAAGCTGGAAAATACAAAATTTCAACCCCATAAACCAATTAATTTACCCCATCAAAGAGTATAAAATTGCAGTAGTATTGAAGAACGTGTACTAACCTCAAATTCTCCCATTTCAAAGTGGAGCACACCAATATTGTTAAGCAGGTCAAAAGGGACTTCCTCATTCCCCCTTTTAAGCAGATTACGAGCCTGTACAAGGCTGCAGATTTCAGTAATATGCAGTTTCATGACTCTACCTAATTAATCTTCCTTCAAACTGTAGCAAGAGAATTTCATAGCATCTAGAGAACTCTTAGAACCAACATGCAATACATGATTTGTATATATTGCTGTCAATGGAAATGAAAATATAATTCCTAGCATCTTTATCTAGGGGAAGATCTTTTAAAATGTTAGAAAGTGCATTAGAAACATATCAAATATCACAAAAAATAAGCATATAAGAAGAATGACCTAGCACACAAACAGAACTAAACAAATCCCAAACCCAGGAATCCTTGAAAGCAGACTACAGTTATACACTCATACAGAAACCCTTTCCAACACCCGGACATCATCCACCCCGTATATTACTATATATACATAATATAGAGTCGGAATTTAAATATGTTGCCAATTGCTACGTCTAAATAAAACAGGAAAAACGCACAGCGTACAAGATTTTTTATAGTTGCTTGAAACTGAAAGGATAGTTCCCTAATAAACATCAGTCAAGAGTATCAATAGTTTCCACTGCTGACTGCCCACTTTATTATATCCAAACAATTGGCACTTACCATGCTATTGCAAAATCATTAGATTAGCACTGGAAAGGCCCGGAAAGTTTACTTATTTGTCTTCTACTTCTTGAAAACTATCAAAGAAAAAGGCTAATGGAACCACAGCTAGAGCCCACAAGTTTGATAGGAAGCACTATTGTTTAGTGTCATAAAGAGTCTTCAGTCTTGAGAACACAGCCCGGAAATAGATTTGTTCAGATAAGAGAATCAAGGTGACTCATTAACAATTACTAATGGATGTGGGTCCTATTACTATTGAAAGATGATTATCACCATTTGCCCCTAACTAAATAGTTAAAGAAACGATGTAATCAGCAACTTGGCAACATATTCTTTATATATTTTATTTTGACAAATTCTGATGTGAGATGAAAACTTGTGAGACAGGTCATGAGGTGGCACACAAATCCACTCTCTTACCTATTTGACACAATTACATTAATCAGCCATTTTATTTAATTAAACCCTAATAAATAAATAAATGAATAAAATAGGTTGGGACACATAAAAACCACTATCATACTTTTAAGAATATCCTAACGAAAAACACGCATGTCATACTTTAATGATAAATCAATACCATATTTTTTAAGTAGACGCTATTTCAAGAAGATCATAATGAAACTTTAAAGACAATGCAGTCACTCTTTATTGATAAAACCATTATCATACTTTAATAATTAATATTAAACATACCATATATTAAGGGGATCTTAAGAACACAATAACAAGTCACATGATAAATTACTGTCATACTTTGAAGAGAAACATATCAAACATTAAAGAGATACATACCATACTTTAACTTTTTGTTAAACACTATAATTTATACTGGTTGAGCAAGAGAGGAGATAAGAAAGAGGAGAACGGGGATAAGATTCACTTTCTGTATTTTCAGAATTCCTAAAGCATAACAACCATGAATTGAAAAGGATTATGAGTGGACATTGTCTCACGACCAATATCGTATACCTCCACCTCACAAAAAAAAGTCTCATTTTAATATTTATACCTTACAAAAGAATCAATTGAGTTATTACTTTATCTGTTATATAATCTTATTAACATGCTTTTATTAGCTATTTAAATTATAAAATATGTTTCAGAAGGAGGGGCAGATTATATTATAACCACGTGATTAGAGACACTTTTTAAGCATTTCATTGGGAGGTATTAAGTTCCTAAAAGGACCAAATGAAAAGGATAAGAAAAAAGCAGCTTATACTTGTCAGGAATAAGCCACCAAAATTAAACTTGAAACTCCGAAGAGACTTACTGTTTTAAAGGCATCTAAAGAAGCATTAGTGTCTGTCGAAATTAACAGGTCACCAAGATCCAGAAATGCCTGCAAAAGTTTATTTCAAAAATATAAGAATCACAGTCAAATATCAAATAAACGTTCTAAAAGTATATCACCTAGGAATGTTCAAGAACACTCCATATTTAAGTTGATAGTTGAAACGAAGTAATCCATATTGAAGTAAGTATTTGCTGGTTAATCCACATTATTACATTCAGTACAATTTGATCCACTAGTAAAGCAATCCTTTAAAAAAACTGTATGTCTTGTTGACCAAGCATACCACAAGTGTAGTACTTGCATAGATGCCGGATAATTTAGAGTTCATGCGAATTAGTAAAATGGAGGTGTCGCACAGAAATATATAACACACAATAGTACAACAATAACTCCAATCCACTATGCTTGAAGTCAAGAAACTATAATGTCTATGATCATGAGTTTCAAGAAAGATGCAACAATCATTTTCTGACTCTTTTTATACCAGATCATGCCTCAAATCCAGTATTCAAAAACCACAAATTGACTGTACTGAAAACCTTTTTGTGTGTTTGCAACATCGATAAGACACTTGATATGTATTACAACTACATTAATACTCTCAAGGCATTGTCACATCACCGAGTTGTTGATAATTCACCTGCTATCACTCGTGTCCAGATATCAGTAGATGGGATCAGTCTCAAATGGTAAATCACCCAACTTGATTTTCATTAAAAGAAAATTACAAGTAACCAATTTTCAACGACTATGAAATTATGGAAACTCAAGCAGAAGTATGCATACAATGGCCCAAGCATAATTCCAGCACCTCTATCAATTTTAAGTGAGATTTTAAGAATCTAAGGTTTAGACTTTAATACACCCATGAACGTGGGAAGAGTGGTAGCCTGAGAGAAAACAATTGCTCATGCAGACATTCACTAAATTGAAAAGTGGGTGAATTTGCTCTCAATTAGGTAAAATAAAGTAAATATACAATGTTTTGCTAATCAACATCGTCTCAAAGACAATAGAAATGTAGTTATAATAAGGAACTGCAGCTTCATAGACTTGGAACTACCAAAGCTTTTGAGGTATGAGTCCCCTGAGGTGCCTTCTCAATCTTAATGCTTGCTTACATGCTACATGAATCATTGGGAGTGTCTAAATGGCGTTTATTTTCTACCTAATTTTTTTCCAAAAAAGTTCTATAATCCATGCTTTTTCCAAAGTAGAACATTTTCCAAGAGACGCGTTCTCAATTCATACACCCTAAACGCTTTAAAGCCATTCAATCATTATCTTAATGTGCCATACTCAGATTTATAACATTTGATGCAATTTTTAAGATACTGACAACTCGATTGACAAAGTTTAATCTCATATCTAGAAGATGATTAAAATAAGAAAACGTTTCAATCAATTTAATTATTAATTTAGTAAACATAATTATTAACAATCAAGCAGATATTGTAAGGCTAATGACAATTCATAAGTCAAATATTATATGTTTGCACCATAGACAAGTTATTAGAACATTAATTTCCCTAAGCCCTCTATTATTAAGTATAATTCAATTTAGTTGACGACACGTCTAACTAGAACAATGACATTATTCTTCATGAAGCAGTATGAGTATCCATAGAGCCATTATTACCTGAGGATCTCGAGGATCAATTTTGGTAGCTTTCCTGTATAGTTCTTGAGCCTTCTCATTCTGATCCAGCTGAACATAAATATTTCCAAGAGCCTACTTCAAAAGAAATTAATTAGTTCTTTAACACATTGAATTCATATCAAATTTAATACTCACTTTCAATGTGTCACAATTTTCTGGTTGAACCTCAAAAACTTTCTCGAAATTGGTCAACGCACTCCGTAGATCTCCTAATTTCAGTTGGACCTGCCCTAAGCCTATTTCAATCAAGAACAAGATCAACTAAAAATGAGGGAAAAATATATTAGAAGCTAAAAGGCCAATAATATCCTTACAAAGCCAATATAACTCAGTTTCTATTTGGAATTCTCCAAGATTTTGGGTGTTCAGACCAACAAGGTGCTTCGCATAGTTCAGCTATTGCTTACTCAGAATGACATCAATTTATATCTTAAAGATCAGGTAGTACTACATTAAACGTATCATCAATCACTTTCCTCTTTCCCTTTTCCAGTTATTGCTGCTAGTAGAGTAGATCCCCAAATATAGACACTAAAAGCAAGTATTGGCAAAAGGATGCAATATACCACATACAACAAATCTTAAGAAAATTCAATATTTAGACCTCTTTATTTCTACCAAAAAATTCACTATCATATATCAAAGTACAAAATAAATCAGAATATGCACTAACATGGCAAAGTAGATTTCAGAATACAAAAGAGTAATCTACATACCATAGTAAGGTAATACAAATTCTTGTGCATTATTGCTTTCTTTGACAGATGCCATGTAATACATTCCTGCCTTTTCGTAATCACCCTGAAATCAAGCACACCATATTGAGAATGATCAGTAAAGTTGAAAATGAAATCTATAATTAACACTAAACAGATGGACAATATGATATCAAAAGTTTGCAATTTGCAGAAAAAGGAGAGTATGATATAAGCGTTCTCCAAATCTGAAGGCCAAAAAGGGTTGCGATTGAGGACAGATGACATAGAGAAGCAAGGATGAGGAAATCAACCTTGCTGTGGTAAGACCGAGCCAAATTATAGTAAGAATGTGCCTTTGTCGGGCCATGCATGGTAACAGCAAGAGCAGTTTCAGTCAACTGCTCAACAAGGAAATGTTGACCAGTGAAGAAGAAATGATTGGCAAGATAATTTAGCGACATGGCACAGTAGGGATAAATCTCAAAAGCCTTTTGCATCTTTTCCATCCCAATCCTAATACCAACAGCTGCAAGTATTTGACAAGATATGAGATGTAGTTAGATTTCCAAAAGAATATTATTTTTAAAGAAAATATTCACACAGTAAACCATATATTTAGGATATAATAACTACCATATTATTTGAAATACATAACATAGGAAAGTCTATATATTAATTCCAAAATTTTGGCAGTCTTGTGATAGAGAGATTTACTGATTTTGTGCTATTGTAATTGCTGATTATAGGGCATCACCCTCTATCACATATGTCAGTTTTTTTCCCACTAAATCCCCACCTGTGTCCTATTTCCCATTTCTTATAATTGTTGTTTCTTGTTTTACCACAAGAAATTACTCCACCGACACAAAAACTTCACTAACTCTGCTGGAAAGCACTTAGAAGCTATATCCATCACAGATGGCGCTAACACCGCCACCATAGATTCCTCCCTATAACACCACTACTGCTTACAATGCAGCCATCATCATCAACCACCAATTTTCAGTGAAACACAACCTAATTTTCTAGAGAAATTCTTTATGATTATATTTCAGAGAATTAGTTTAGGGATGATGGAGTTTTGGCATCCCTGGTCAATCCTTTGTTACGTGTACAGTGGTGGAGATGAACAAGCTCACAAATTTGAAATTAAAAAATTTCAAAAATGACTAAACATGCATAATTGGGGGCACTCTCTTGTGAGACGGTATATGTGAAATGACCAATCCATCATTAAAGTATGGTTATTATATAGGTAAAGTATGCTTATTAATAGTTAAAGTATGTTTCTAGAATCATACTTTAATACATCATTCATCATACTTGAGAAAAACATACTTTAAGTCTTTAACTACCAATAAATATACTTTACCTATATAACAATCATACTTTAACACGTCACACATCCCGTCTCACATAAGTACCGTCGCACAAGAAACTTTGTCGCATAATTGATGTTATGGAGCTTATATTAAAGGTTTTATATAGGAAAAGGGAATTTTTTTTTGTAATTTTGGCTGTCATTGTCATCATGAGCATTTAGGCCATACCCAAATATACCATTAATCATTTCAATGAAGTTATATTATATTAAAATTTGAATAGGAATATTATCTCCATAATCAATTGAAACATATGCACAACTTACAGAAAAGTTGATCAATATCACGCAACTTGTCACATTAAATAAAATCAATTTATATCACACCAAGAGAGATTTTGGTGCCAGAAGATTAACCTTCATTAGTTTGCAAATCTGAAATTCCAAGTGCAACAAGTGCCTCAACATTGTCTGGATCTAACTGCATTTAAAAAGATGTTATAGCACTAACCTTAATCAAAGCAAGTCATGAAAAATTCGCAGCTGCAAATATAATTACTTGCCTCTAGAGCACGGCGAAATGCTTGCTTTGCCTTTTCATAACGACCCAATTTATAATGGCAGAGAGCTATCCCAACTCTCACAGAGGGAGCCCAAGGATACACATATAATGCTCTCTGAAAAAAAAAATGACTACCAAGTGAGAAATATGAATAGCTCATTGAGCTGAAATATTTTTTTTTACAAAATTTCAAATAGACAAGGAACATTAGCGTACCTTATATAGATCAAGTGCATCAGAATATCGACCACGGTTGAAGTGAACACATGCCTGCATACACAGATAATGATTGCAATGTAAGAGTAAGGCTGGTATTAGTGCAATAAAGGTAACAAATGAGCATTACAACATTGCATATGCAATCATATCCATACTGACGTAAAAATGAATGATTCTTTGGGGTAGAAAAAAGGCCATCATATTTTGGTTAATGGTTAGTAAGATAGCATAAGCTACGAGGAGCTGAATTATAATGATTTTGCCTCGTAATTATATAATTTCACTTTGGGAATAATATTGTCTTGATGAAAACAGAATCACTACGTAAAAGAAAAATATTAACTACCGAAGGGTGAAAAAGGAAACAACGTTCAGTCTGGACCTCCTCTTATTCAAACAAGAAACAACCAAATTTAAAATAAAATTATAAAATATACTTCATCGTGATGGAACATCACTCAGTTCCTAATGCAGTAACAATGAACATGCCAAGAAAGTAAAGAATTAGAAGCAACACGTATATATTTTGTTATAAAACTAGTTCCCAAAATATATCTCTTAGAAACAACACAATTAAAGGGTTGGAAAGGATACTTCTCAAAAATTAGAAAAGACACAAGGCATTTACTGATAAAAGGAGTTATGCACCAAGTATATCAACTGTGGATGAACTCACACTTGGAAATCAGCTGATAGAGATACTTAAATATTCCAATTAAGGAAGGAAAACCTTGGGGATGGAATTGAAGTCGTGAGAAAGAGCCTTAAATCTAAAAGCATTGTAAACAGTGCTAGTAAATCTGGTGGTGGTCTATGTCAGCAAAACAGATAAAGTTCAGGGCTCAAATGTAATTCTTGGTGACCATAGTTGTTAAAAGCGAGAGGCGCACCTAGGTGCACGGACCCCTAGGCACGCCTAAGGCGCAAGGCGCGCCTGAGGCGCGCGCTTGAGCTACATTTTGCCCAAAACTGAATTTACAATGTATATACACAAATATATCCTACTTACAATGATATTACCTATCTAAACTAAGATAAAAATCACATAACATCACATAATGATACATAATAACTCATAATAGCATTATAACACATAAAACATACACACAAATAAAGTTCAAGTAGGCGGCAGATGGTGGAGGTAGGCGGTGGAGGTGGAGGTGAAGGCAGCCCACCTTTTTGTCTTTGTTTTGAAAGTTCAAGTACTAAAACCGTAACCCTAATCTCTATTTATATCATTTTATAAGTGGGCTGTCCATTTTTATCTTAAAAATGTGTAAACCCTTTAATAATTGAGTAGCAATTTCAAAAAACTTAAAAAAAAAAAGAAAAAAACAAGATGTTGAAGAGGCGCGCCTGCGCATCTAGGCGCAACTAAAAGGCGCACCTAGGCGCGCGCCTTTGATACATGATCCTGGAATAGCAAAAAATCAACAATCTAGGCGCAGACACCTGAGCCTGAGCGCCTGATCGCCTTAGGCGCGCCTTGGGCGCGCCTTTAACAACTATGTTGGTGACTGTCTTGCTAAGAAAATGGGTCAAAACTCAGCAAACTTGCATCTCAAAAGGATCTTGAGGTAATATATATGTAGGGTTTCATCTTGTTGATGAGGTTCATATCATTCACTTAGCAACCAGGACTTGACCATCCACTTTCAAAAGTCCTCATTACTGACTTTGGAAATTATGCAATGGACCAATGGTCACAATAATATGTAGAATTCATCACTAATCAAGAATATATGGATCATAAGTCATAAAGTTAATAACAAGAGCAACCAAGTATGATGGATGGAATTGTAGATCACGTGCCAGTCTTAACAAAACATGGATAACAAATTAAGTACCTGACCAAGAAGAGCAGGAACATTATCACGATCTCCATCTAATACAATCTTGAAAGCATTAAATGCCTGTTCAACATCTCCCTTGGCCAGTAAGAGCTGACCTACGAGCAGTTTAACCATCCAGGTATGAAGAAGTTGGAGAAGAACTGTAGTAGTAAGATGGGCCACTTGAAAAGGTGGCAGTGCTAAATTATAGGAAAGTATAGTATAACAAATGAAACAACCCTACGCTTCTATAGAACAGCCAATAAAACACTTGAACTTGGCATACATTTTCAAATACAATGATAATGCACAATCATGATCAAATAATCATTTTACTATCCACCAGTAGGGTTCTTGGGAAATCTAACCCCTTCATCCTATAAATGCATATGTCAACATCTGAATAAACTATATATAAGATTAAAATGACTGATCAAAAGAGTGAAAAATAAACAGGAATGCAGAACACACCCCAAAAATCTATACCCATTGGAATATCATTAATTTTAAAAAGGATCCTGAAACACCAATTCTAACAATGAAAGAAGTAATCAGCCATATCCCGAAGAGTCTACTATTCGACCCTTGTGTAGAATATTAAGATATAATACAATATACCACAACTTTGCCTTTCAAACCAAAATCCATATTGAATTCTTCAATATAGCACTAGAATCATACTTCAAATTGTTTTTTGTGGCCCTTGAGCTTAACGACGCTAATTGGTTTACTTAGAACATGAGACTGGGGGAAATTAAGATAACAATTTGATGCAGTGCTGACTGTGCACAGTGATCTAAAAAATTTGACCTATCTACTTACAAAAGATTAATAAATATTGAGGGTTATTAAATATTAATACATAAGACATATAAGGACAATAATTTTTCAATTAATCAGTAATTGATGAACCCACTACTATTCTACTGCTCAAACCAATGGGTCAAACACAAACTTGCACTCATTCATTTCTTTCCATAAATATTAAAATAGTCAAGTAGTTGCATTATCAATTAGTTTAATTAACTAATGGTTATTAAGAGAATAACAACTTAATAAGGAATATCTTTGCTTAATAATAACCAAATGATCGCTTAGAGGTTGACCTTTGTTGCATATTAATACAAAAGAAAAGAAAAGAAGAGTTAAATAATTTAGATCCACATCCATATTACCTTTATGAAGCCCAAAAAAAAAAAAAAAACACTAAGCACCACCTGCATGTAGAAGCAAAAAGCTATTACCTTTACCAATCCAGGTTGAAGGCTCATGCATGTCAATTCTTGATGCCTTGTTATAATACTTTGTAGCCTGTACAAAGTAGTCTTCTTTTTCTCTATGTTTTGTCTCAATCTTCCCAAGGTAGCTGTAATATGCCCCCAAAGCATTTAGAATTGTAATTCTCTCATATCTTACATCTGCATAATATTCATCAATTTCTGCAAACACACACTATGCCAGTTAAGAAATTACTACAAGAAAAAAATAATGAAAATAATTTTGATTAAAATAAATAATTCTTTGCCGAAAGGAACATCAGAGTTTCAACATCATATTAGAATTTTTACCAGGACTGGATCCTTCTTCTAATATTTGTCTAAATTGTTCGATTTTTCCTTGTTTGAAGTACTCCCTCTGCGCACAAACAATCCATTAAAATTTAAAAGGTAACAAGAATAAAATCAAATATATGTATCATCCCATATCTGTACATTTCAACAGATAAAACTTGTCCTAGAATACCGAGACCGTCCAAAAGCTTTCCTGACATGTTTGTAGCTATCATGCACACACATGGCAAAATCCAACAAAACATATGATTGAAACAATAACTGAAACATAATTTCATAAAAAATCAATAATAAATCTGAATAAGGTCAACAACATTATCTCTGCTTCCCCATTCTTTTCCACAGTAGAGTAATCTGCGTGTCCCGAAAAGTTCTAGATAATAAATATACAAATACCATTCCCCTGGTGCCCTCGTTATCAACTCTGACTGGACCACACCATCAATGTAATAGTAAAACTATTGCCAAGAGTTTCTTACATACTCACAAATAAATAACTAAATGACCTAATACTTAACATCCAAATATGTAAGCACTGACCCCTCCAAACAAGGGATCTTCCTCACTACATCGATTTTTATGAAAATATAATGCACAGGGACTAATGTTGTAATCACACTGAAATCAAAAACATTGTCAATTCCACGTACACACAGACATAAAGCTGAGGAAACACAAATTTCGACTCCAGAAATTTTCATGTAAGACACATTGAAAAGCACTGAATTTTCGAATTTAAATAAAATTGAGAAATTAGCGTACCGCGATAATAAGCCAAAGATCAAGGGGGGCTTGCTCTGCCTTGAGAATGTCCACAATGTCGGTAGCATCGCGCGGCAGCTGATCAAGCGCCACCCTCACCTCCTCTTCCGAATTCTGCACTGGTATGTACACACATGCCATCTCGAATTTTCCAAAATTACGAACCGAAATACCTGGGAACAAGAATTTAGATTCCAGTCGAACGAAAGACTAATTAAAAACTGAAATCCTTTATCCAACGATCTTAAGAAAACCTTGTGGTTAAGTGAGAGGATAAACTATTAAATTCAGAGAGTCTTGGGAGGCTAGGGTTTAAAAAGTTCGAATCTTGAAATTGGAGATATTAATGGGAAAGAACAGGAGGGGTAATGGACAGCCGGAGAGACACGGCGGTGGGGCGGGAGACGGAGGGAGAGTAGAATACAGTGAATATTTGATTCTTAATTTTATAAGATTTGCCGAGAATTAGCTCCAAGATATTTAGGCAAGCCGATGGTCTTTTTGGTGATTTGGGTGAGGAGGGAATATTCTAAAATGGGCAAAGGTCAAGTTTGACCCTTATCTTACTCTTATGGGATTAAATTGGACCTCAACTATATTTTTGTTCATCCAACCTTCATCCATTTAAATGGGATCAACTAACCCCTTCTTTTAGAAATCCATCTTACTAGCCCCCAGGGCATAGCTCAAGTGGTAGAGGGGAGGGTGGAAAGGCCTTCCAGCTGAGCTTGGTTGCTGCAGGGTGGGGGTTCGAATCCTGCCTTTGGCATGGATTTGGCCCCTTGCAAGCACAAGTTTAACAGTGAGCCCTCCCTATAAGCCACTTGAGGCACATCCTGCGATTTACCTCCTCCACCAATCCCCAGGCAGGGGCGGTGGGGGTCCCTAATGGTGGGGTACACCATTTAGAAATCCATCTTACTACTTTTAATCAAATAAACCCTCATCTAAAATGGTTTATTCATCTATGCACACCTTTTTTATTTTAATATATCAAATGTAACCATTTTTCCAAAAAAAAATAAACATAAAAGAACTTTTGTTAATTTTTTTTAAACTACCCATTTCCTAAATATTAACTAATTTTTCCTAAATTTTCTAATATAATTGAGCGCTAATATAATCGTTATTTTCTTTGTTGCTGCTCCTTTTTTTCCCCTTGAACGTTATTCCTTTCTTTAATTATTATTTTTTTCATAATTTTTTTAAACTTTTATAATTAATCTTCTTCTTTTTTTTATTCTCTAGAAACTACGTAGTATTTGAATTTTTTTAATCCTCTAGTAATCTTTTAATCCGTTTTTATGTAATGTTATTGATACAACGCGTCGAATTAAACTCTACAAATTATTTATAAAATAATTATAATTAAGTAATTATCATCTTTTTTTATGCATGTATCACTTTTTATTAAAATTATTATTATTTTTATCTATCATAAATGAAATAGTTTAATTGAATAATTATTAATTTTCTTTTATTGATATAATTTTCTTTTAAAATATTATCACTTTGGATTTTTCATGTAAAATGTTCATGAATAAAATAGTTTAATTAATAGTTATAATTTTTTCTTGATCACATATAATGTTTTATAAAAATTGTTATCATTTTTTATTTGATACAGGTATTATTCATGAAATAGTTTAATCGAACCGATATCAATTTTCCTTATCATTACATATCACTTTTATAATATTTTCTAATCTTTTCTTAATTATTTAAATTTCATAATTTTTTACTTTAAAATATATCTATTCAAAATTATTTTGTAAATATATAATATACGTTTTTGTTATTAAAAATATAATAATACATTAAATAAAATAGAATGATTAAAATTAATAATAAAAAAATTAAGAAATTCAGGAAAAATGAGGCTGGCTTAAAAATGGGTGTGACTTGTGAATTTATATGTTTATTTTGTAGAAGACAGAAGGTATGTATATGTGATATATTATTTATTATAAAAGAAAAGGTTTAATAGCTTAAAAAACAAATGAAGGGTTTAGTTGTTTCAATGGTGTAAAATAGAGGGTTTATTTGATTTTTATAAAAGGATAAGGGGTTCAACTGATCCAATCTAATAAGAATAAGGATTTAAACGAATAAAAAATAAGATTAGGGGCTTATTTGGTCCCACGAATAAGATGGAGAGTCAAATTGACCCTTTGCCCTTCTAAAATCTTTCTAAAAATATTATTTTATTCAAGAAATAATTACTGATAGGTACACACTTTGTACCCCTAATTACTACTAGATACATTGATTTAAAATAATTATTATTTAATACAAAATATTAAAGTAAAATACTAAATATACCCCTAAACCCATATACTTTTAAAACACTAACCCCAACCTCCACCCACCACCGGACCACCGCTGCCGCTGCCGGACCGCCGCCGCCGGACCACCACATTTTTTTGCTGCACACACTTTTTTTTTCCTGCACACACTTTTTTTGCTGCACACACTTTGGTGCACATGAACTTTTGCTGCACACAATATTTATGTGCAGCACATTAATAGGGGTAATATTGGAATATCACTATATATTTTTGTACCTAGTAGTAATACTTTTGTATGTTTGTATCTCATAGTAATTTAGGGTTTTTTTGTGTACCTAGTAGTAATCCTCCCTTTATTCAATTTAAATATTTTTAAATTAATTATTTATGCCTTTATTTTTAAATTACTAGTGTAAAACACGTGCTTCGCACGTTACAATTAAGTTCTATTGGTGAAACAGATGGATCTTCATGACATTTCTTTTATTGGAGACGCTGCTTCAGTCATTTTTGTTGCTCGAGATGAGATGGATTGTGATTCTTGTAGCATCCTCATTCTCGAGGACATCAAGCTCTTACTTCAAGTTCTTCCTATTACAGGCGTTTTTTGGGCAACTCGAACCCACAATTCTGTTGCACATTCTTTAGCTTCTTATGCAAAATGTAATGTGGAATCTGTTCATACTTGGTTGGACCCTCCGACCTTTCTATGTCAATCAGTGCTGGCTGAATTCCAGCGATCTTAATTGAAGTTCGTTTTTAGTTTAAAAAAAAATTAATTAAATTATAGAACTAAGAGCTTTTTTCATTAGACGTGGTTCTTGGAGAAATGTCATATATATATTGCTTAAGTCACCTTAATAGTTAGAAACTGCTTCATTGTATGCCAAAAACATTGCTAATAAATTGGTTGAAAAAAAAAAGAACAAATAGATAAGACATTATTAGCATACCACATTCTTGGTCATAATCATGTCCTTGAGAGCTTTAAGAGCTGGCTCCAAATCAGACTTCTCCCTATTTGCTCTCCCTGCTATACTGATTAATGAGGTAGGAAAAAAGTCAGAAAATATGAATACTCACTATAACTATGAAATGACAATAAACAATCAATAAAAGGATTTCATCAAAACAAAAATTGACTATTTTATCTACATTTATTTAAGAAAAATCTAAAATTATTTGACATGTTAATTAATCAGAAATACATGATTGGAATCCAACTTTCAAAATTCCAGAACACTCCCCACACCACATTAACGAATCCACCAACTCCAGGCAATTTCCACGACCTTTTAGACAATAGAAATCTGAAACAAACAATAATCATTTAGAATCAAATTAGCATGCCAAATATAATCAAACAAAACATTTTGAAATAGGTAATCAAATAATGAATTGAGATCCAAAATTAAAGCAAAAGATTCTTTTATTTTCTTACCATATTATTCTATTTGAAGAGACAAACTCCAACGCCCCATTTGGTGTCTCACTCCATTCCTCCTTTTAACACTGTCAGTGTATGTGTGTTGACGTTTCATATTTCAAATACATTCCTCCTTTTAACTCTGACGGTGTATGTGTGTGGAAGTTTTCATAGTTCAAATACTTGAACGACATTAAAATTTAAACTAGCATCATTAGGTACATGAATATAAATCAAATAGTAATAAATGTCTTAACTTATTACTGTATGAGGTTAAACATGTAAAATTAAAAAATTAATGGGGATAAATTGGGAAAAAAAGTTTCTCAATTCATTCCTAATTTTAATATATTAAGATTAATTAAATAACATATTTTTATTTATATTAACTAATTTAATTTATATTTAAATTTTAAATTTATTTTCTAAATTTAAATTTTATATAAATTTTACAAATTACATCAAAATAAATATCAACATGAAATTAAATAATAAATAAATTTATAAACAACACATGTTTTATTGATAATAATTACATAATACAACTCATACGAATAAAAGACATAAACTTTTAACTTTAAATTTTAATTCTCAGATGAATACAGTTCCCAAATATGATCAATTAATGCTTCCCGAAGTTAATAGTGAGCATCTCGATTTCTTATTTTTCTAGATCGAGCAAGAAATACCTGGAATTGAGAATCGTCATCATCCCCCATTTCAACATTTATGGCTGATAATTCTACGGTCAATAATAGGTGCATCAAGATCACGTTCATCTTCAATTATTATATTGTGCATAATTATGCACGTTGTCATTATATCTCCTAAAATTTCTTTACTCCAGAAACTGCTGGATTTGTGATGATAGCAAATCGACTTTGGAGAACTCCAAATGCACGTTCCACATATTTTCTATACGCTTCTTGTCTTTGTGCAAAAAGTTCTTTTTTTTATGGCCACATGGTTCATGAATATTTGTACTGCTGTTATAAGATTCGAGCACCTCGTCAACTCGGCTCAGCTCGACAAAGCACAAGCTCGCTCGGCTTGTGCTTGTTCGAGCTCGAGTTCAAGCCCATTAAATACTCATTAAGTTATTGAGCCGAGCTCAGCTCGGCTCGACTTGTGAAGCTCACGAGCACTCGATAATTTTAATAAATTATAAATACTATTATAATTAATATATATTTATATATAAATAAATGTAACCCTAGTCTTCTTATTAATTTCCCTATTCTAAATCTGCCTCCTCCACGGCTCCATTACATTTCAAAAATCTCTTCCATGACATTATTCTAGCGAATCCAGTGGCGGCCATAGAAGTTCATTGAAGAGTTCTTTCTTCCAATATTATGACTCCCCCAATTTTTCCTTACTCAAACCTCTCATAAATTTCAGCAATATTCCATTAGCATTTCCAAAAATTCATCATCACCAATGACGTGTTTTGCTTCAATAGTTGCCGACCTAGGCAAAAGCCTATCGCGAGCCTCCCAGATCCACATCAGCGAGTGGTCATCTGTATTGAGTCTCTCTATTTCCGTATTCTAATTTCAGTCACTCATGATGGAGTTTCTCCTCATCTATTTTTCATTTTGTTTCCTCTATTTCTATTCAGTGAAATAATTTTCAGAATTTGGTTTTCACTTTTAAATATTTCAAAATTTGGGGTTTACAGTTCTTTATTTTTCTGCACTCTGTATGAATTAATTATTATAATTTTAAAGCAAGAATAAGATGATGAATTATGTATGAGGAGAATAATGATAAATTACTGATTTTTCGAGCTCTAGTTCGAGCTCTAACGAGCTTAACTTGTTTCACTTAACGAGTCGGGCTCGAGCTTAAACATAAGATTTTTTGAGCTGAGTCGAGCTCAATTTTAAACTCATTATGGATTTCGAGCGAGCTCGAGCCGAGTTCAAAACCCCATTACTCGGGCTCACTCGACTCGTTTAGCAGCTCTGATGGTTTGCACGAGAGTTGCTCATTTGGAGTAAATACTATTAGTTAAATAGTACCTCATATCATATCTCTTTTTCTTTAATGACATAATGTGAAGGAGGTGCAATACTTTTAGCAAGATTAGAGAAAATAGAAGATGAATATAATATATTGATATCATTGTTAGATCCTGATGTAGGCAATTAAATTTTATTGCCTAATAAATGAAAATGTAAGAAAGATATATATAAATATTGATTAAATATTTATTTATTAAGAAATTTTAATAAATTAATTCCTAAAATAAATAAATAAATATATAATAAATAATTAATATAATTATTTGAGATCAACTCAAATTAAGTGGGCCTGACCCAAATCAAATAAGCCCAAATTAAATCCAACAAACCTAATTAAATTAAATAAGCCCAGAAAATAAATCCAATAGGCTTATTAAGTTAAATATGCACATATCCAGTCCAGTAGGCTTAATTAGATAGGAAAAGCCCAACATATCTTTTCATGGAGAAAAAATCTCACAAATGGCTATTTCCTCCACCTATAAATAAGGTATTCAGTCCTCATTCCATTAACTCTAAAAATCCTGAAAACCTGAAAAATTCTGAAGATCAAGTTCAAGTCAAGTGACGATCAAGATCAAGTGAAGTCAAGATCAAGTTCAAGTGAAGTTAAGATCAAGTAAAGTTCAAGATCTTCAAGTTCAAGATCTCCAAGTCAAGGTCAAGAGCTTCAAGTCATTTTCAAGTCAAGAACAGCCTCCGATCAGAGATCAGGGTACTAAGCCTCTCCGATCCGGCATTCTTCAAAACAAATTCATTATCCGTGAAGTCAACGACGTTCTACCAAATTGAACTTTCTTCGCAAAAGTCTCTCAAGTCAACGTTCGATCCAAATAATGGTTCGACGCCTCTGGAAAAATGTTATTAAAGCCCTTAAATCAGAGCTCGGACAAGCTTAATTCGAAGTTCTAGCTCCAAAAGTTGAAAAGGTCAAGAAAGTCAACTCAAGAGAGGAATCAGAGGATAAATAGAAGTTGTTTACCTAAATTCTCAAGTTCAATCCATCTCGAATTATATTTGTAATATCTTTTGTGTTTATTATTTAATAAATACAAAATTTGTTGTTACAAATTTTGGCACGCCCAGTTGGACAGTTTCTACGTCTCATCTCTTCTCTTAAAAAGTTTGAAGATATAAAATATGGCTCCTCTAAGGGTTGCAATAAGAAGGTCTCCTACCTTGAAGCCTTCCGAGCTGTAAACTGAAGAGATTCAAAGAACAACTCTGCTCAGGATTGTGGTGAAAAGGTCTTTTGCCTCAAAGTCTTCTGAGTTCCAAACTGAAAATGTTAAAGTCGTTACAAGAAGTATGTCCAAAGACTCCTTGGAGACAAACCACGTGGTGAGAATTGTTCTCAATAAGCCATCACAAGACGACAAAGATTGTGAAGATGACTCTATCTGCCAAACTCCTCAATTCACATAAAGTTTGACGTATAACTCATCCATAGCCTTAGCCATGACAACAAGCACTTCGTCGGTCGAAGAACAACTGGCAAGCTTGACTCAATCTGTTGCTATAATACCCACCTTATATATGTGTGTGTGTGTGTGTGTGTGTGTGTGTGTATATATATATATATATTATTGACTAAATAGGTTCTTGAGAGGTATT
This sequence comes from Pogostemon cablin, assembly GCA_023678885.1. Lineage (NCBI taxonomy): Eukaryota > Viridiplantae > Streptophyta > Magnoliopsida > Lamiales > Lamiaceae > Pogostemon > Pogostemon cablin. Next base: position 21,401,413 of record CM042989.1, on the reverse strand, counting down.
TTGTTGTATTTTGATAAAAAAAGGGATAAATTTAGCAAAGTTGGAATGAAGGGTGAACTTGTGCTACTTGCAAGCAAATAGACATGCACTTTTTATAATTTTTCTATATTTGTGTCGAAGTCAAAACTGGTCGTATGAGAACACGGAAGAGAGGGTCGCATGGGCATAAAGAACACTTCAATTGGATTCCAAACGAGAAAGTTATAATCAAAGTGGTAACATCGCGCAAGCTGTGCCGAACAGAATGGCTATGCCACTTTGCATGACTTGTTATACATACAAATGTTGGGTTTTCGGAGAGTTCTTTATATGGATAGAAAGCCAGGAAGAGAGAATCGCGTGGATGCAAAAATCACTCAAATACGAGGTCGAACGAAGACGTTATGATCAAAATATTGAAGCTGCGCAGCTGCCAATGGGATGTACGAAATTCACCAAGTTTTGACCCATTATGATTGTTGTTATTTGATCAAATTGACCCATGAATTATCATCCCACAAGTGAAGTCATGTGAACTTATCCCACATGTGAAGCCATGTGAAAGAATTGCTAAGCCATGTTATGACTATGGGACCATACAAACATGTTAGCCCACATGAAAATACACATGTATCACCACCTTGCCATATGCCAATATATTCTTGATTCCATCACACACATCTATAAATACCCAACTCCATTCAAGCCACACACACATATTTTGCTGCCTTTCACTCATATTCTTTCCATTAACTCTTACAATTAGTAGTAGTGTGAGGAGTGATCAATTGAGAGGTAATTCTCCACTCTTCTCTTTACATGTTTTCACACACACACACACACAAAACATACATACATATATATATATATATATATATATATATATATATATATATATATATATATATATATATATATATATATATATATATATCAATTATCATACATTCATTTTGTTGTCAAACCTTATCATGTTATATACGAAAATGATCGTCTCGATGCGTAGATTTCAAATATATAACTCTTTTGTGAAATGGATTTCGTATGAGTAAGAAAAACTCATTCAAAATTTCAATTCCTTTAATGGCATATTTTGTTTCGATGTGAGTTTTGAAGCTCTCCTCACGAGGATCACAAAGGTATAATTAGTTTTGAATTTTGACGTAAAATGAGAAAGTTGGGAAGAAACCCACTCCATGGTATATTTTTATATATTCAAAACTTCAAAATTTTGATACAAAATTGGTATTGATGTGATCTTCACCTCACGAGGATTCCAACGGTGTTTTTGGATTTTCAAACGGAGTTGTATAACTCAAGTTGGGTCATTTTGTAATAAGATTAAAGTTTATGATAAGTTTAAATGAGAATTTGATTAATTATAAGGACTTTATTGTAATTTATAAAAATATATAATAATATTAGAAATTTAGTTTTAGTAATAAAAATTACTATTGTAAGTAGAACTTAATTTAGTATACCCTTGCAGGCACACCTGAGACCAAAGGACAAGTCTAGTCACTTTACACATTTCCAATAAGTTCAAGGTGGGGGTAACTTTCACTCTTTACTGAGTGCTACATTTTATGACATGATTTCTATGTTAAGATATGATATGTGTTACTTATATGTCATGTTATGTGCCGTGTGTGCTTTTAGTTCGATGACAAATATTTTCTACTAACACTTGTACGGGGTGACGACTCGGTACACATATACCAACTAACACAAGTTACTAGCTACGTCGGTTCAGTACTAAAATGTATTTCAAAGTATGCTAACATCGTACTGGGGTGACGGCCCGGTGCGCACAGACCAACTAACACAAGTTATCGAATGACGATTCGGTCTAAAATATTTTCAATGAGTTATCGAATGACAATGTACAAAATATTTTTTATTGATTTGGCATATGTTACATTTTATGGTATATTTGTCATGCATATTTATTTTTAACTGTGCAATCATTAAAGTTAATCCACTAAGTGTATTTTAGACGTTAATATGTAATAATCTCTATGCAACTTTTACTTTATTATATTATCGCTTTGAGAAATTTATTATATTACTTCCGCTGTGCATACTCGACCCCTCTATTACTATATTGGGAACTGTATATCTAGTAGCGTCCCAATCCCATAGTGAAATTCCGGGGCGTTACAGTTGCTGTACTCATTAAACAAGGCCAAGAACAAGGTCTATTAATCCTCAAGTTAATGGAGAAGATGACTAATGCCGAAACAAGCCATGCAAATGAAAAATGAGTTGAGGATGAAGACGAGGAGGAGGACTCCACAAAGTACCATCTATCTAAAATAAAGCCAGCTGAGGAAGAGATACAAATTTTAGTTGACGAAATGCTTCCTATGAACCAACTGAAGAACATCGTACTAGAGACGATAAAACACAAGTTTAAAGCTAGCTCCAAATCTCCTGTTGCCTACAAAAAGCCATATACAAAGAGAATCGACAATTTGAAGATGTTGGTTGACTATCAGCCTCCTAAATTTCAATAATTCGATGGCAAAGGCAACCCAAGACAACACATAGCACACTTTGTCGAGACATGCAATGATGTTGGAACCTTTGATGATCACATGGTCAAACAATTTGTCTACTCACTGAAAGGAAATGCCTTTGATTGGTATATCGACTTGGAATCTAATTCCAACGATAGTTGGGGACAAATGAAAAAAGAATTTCTTAATCGCTTCTATAGCACTCAAAGGACTGTTAGTATGATCGAATTGACCAACACTTGCCAGTGGAAAGAAGAGCCAGCAATCGATTATATTAATCGATAGAGAAATCTAAGTTTAAATTGTAAAGATCAACTTTCTGAAGTCTCTGTCATCAAGAATTTGATGCGCATTTTCTTTGCACGCAAAATTAATCCTCAAGTATTAAGGATATCAGTTGCAGTTTAAGCAAGCGACCAAATGAATTATTGAACCCAAAGGACGGCGTATTATTAATTTAATTATTTACTAAATTAATTAAGACAAGTTGGCAATAAAGTTTGGGATTTAATTATTAAACTACTAAATAATTAATTTAAATAACAAATAAAATAAAAGCACTAGAAGAATACGAAAGTGGATCAAGTAGGAGAATAGGTAGCTCTAGGGAAATCCAGTTTCACTCATTAATTTCCCTTCTGTGTGTTGATGTCCGACTCTGCCTTGTGGAATATGGACGCATCACTAAACCATGCATATCTACTTTATAGACACAAGTAAACATGCGTGTAACACATGTGAATAACCTCAGAGCAAGAGATATAATTCCACCCCCCTTTCTAGGTACTATCATTATCAATTATTTCTCTGGCCAATTGGTACTCTAACCCGATATGATCTCTCTTTATAGGTACTATAAAATTATCCTCTTTATCCTACTTAATAACCCAAATTTAATTCAATTAATAAGTATTCATATATGATAGTTCTAATGAAACTTCCGAGTCCTCTCACTTAGAATCATAACATGGAATCCTGTTCAGCGGTGAATGCACTCAATCTACAACCAAGATATATATTCAGACTCTATATACTAATTGAAGATGCACAAAACGACCGTGAATACAGATTAAGAAAGCATAATCATATATAAAATAAATCCATAAGTAGTGTTGTACGGAGTTTACACACGAAAGTTTAATTAATTCGTAAAAACCTTCACAACCTTAGTTCTACCAAAAAGACTCTAGCCCATGATGTTACGAAGAACAATCATGGGTGTTGGATAGATCTTACCCGGATGTCTGGAAACTTACAAGATAAATTAGGAAACGAAGTAAACCCTAGATGTGGCGTCGTCGCGTTCTTTTCCATCTTGAATCCTCCTCTTGATTCCACAAACGAATCTTCAAAGTGATGGATGGATGGAGGAAAGAATGTGGATAATGGTTGGGGGATGATCCCCTCTTGTGAGGGTGTAGTATTATTATGGCCTCTCTCCAATTCAATCTAATCTCTATTCTCATGAATAATGATGTGATCTACATCCCTTTTATACTTGTAAGCTCTCCTTATGGACCTTGGATGGACTTTTTCTTGGAAAACACGAAAATACATGCAATGGGATGTAAAACGCGCGACACACACTGAGTGATGTAAAAACACACATAAATTTGGAAATTCTCGAAAATTCTCGCTGGAAGCTACGCGACTTCACGATTTTGAGCATAACTTCCTCTTCAAAATTCCGATTTGAGTGATTCGTGTGCACACACGATTCTCTCTCCCTTGACTTTCTATCAATATAAAGAAATCACAGAAAATCTAACATTTGAATATGTAACAAGTCATGCAAAGTGGCACAACCCTTCTGTTCGGCATAGCTTGCGCGACGTCACCACTTTGATCATAACTTTCTCGTTTGAAATCCGATTGGGGTGTTCTTTACACCAAAATGATCTTCTCTTCTGTGGCTTTCCAACCATGTATCACACTTCCAATTTAGAGCTCTACATGAACACAAAAAAATTACATAAATTGAATGTGCATTTCTCAGCATTCCTGCACAAATTGCACTTTTCCTCCAACTTGGCTCTTTTAATCCTTTTTCCACCTAAAACATAATAAAACACCTCAAGTGCACCTTTTTCTCAAATATATCGAATATAAGATACTTGTGCTAGTATATGATAATGATTCCTATAAAAAAGATGTTTAATTAGACACTAAAATACACTTATTTTCACTCTCATCACATCAACATGTTCATTCAAGGGATGTGATGGAGCCTGCGATACATCCTTCAAGGAATTCAACCAAAAACTTTTGAGATACTAGCTACAAGAGCTCATGACATGGAGTTGAGTATAACATCAAGTGACTTGAAGAGCCCTCTGTTCACGACTCTTATGAATTTGAAGACATGTCATTTGATGAACCACTCGAGGAGGAACCACAGTCAAAGAAGCCGTTGTCTATAAAGATTCAAAGAAATGAAGTTAAAGCAAGAGAAATCAATGTATCCCAAGATATGGGGCAATAAACTATCTAAAATCTCTCAAGATACACTCCTCAGACACGAGCGAAAACTGTCTATACCATACTTCTTGACAAGAGTATAAACTATCTACAAATAAAATTAAATCTCCTAGAGAAGAGACTAAACTGTCTACATGTCATGCTCCTTGATACGAGCTTAAAATGTTCACTCAAATAAAATCTCCTTGAGAAGAGACGAAACTCTCTGCATGTTATACTCCTTGATACGAGCTTAAATTATCTAACTCAAAATTAAATCTCCTTGAGAAGAGTATAAACTGTCTACAAGACTCATTGACATGAGTATAAATTGTCAGCAAATTCAAGTTCAAGACTCCTTGAGAAGAGTATAAACTGTCTACAAGACTAATTAACATGAGTATAAATTATCAGCAAATTCAAGTTCAAGACTCCTTGACACGAGTATAAATTATCAGCATATTCAACTTTAAAGCTCTTTAACACACGTGCCTAAATTGCATGTTACTCCTGGCCTGCATGAGTATAAACATGTGCACGGAAACCCCTTCAAAGTAAATCATGTCTTTTGAAATACGTTGTGACTTGATCCTCTTTAAAAACAAACGTATGCAACTTAATACTTCACTAAGTTCATTCATAATTCAAGTTACTTCCATCAAGTTTGCGAGATGTGAGCAAGCAATTAAATTTATTCATATATGAAAGTATGAATTAAATTTAATGCAAGCGATGAGAGTTGAAGCCCAACTGGACAATATCTTCAATTATTTGAGAAGCCCAAATTGATTGATGATTGGGGGCAATTTGGACCACTAGAGTAAACAATTAATCTAATAAAATTGGCGCATTTGAGAAGTTAGTGCTAGATCGGTAGAGAATTAAGATTGAAATGGGAATCATGATTGACTGACTATTTAACTAAGTCAATTCAAGAGGAATTCTTTCTCTCTCTAAAAGAGAAACACATGAACTACTTTCTCCAGAAATCGATTGGCTTCCCTTCTTGCAAAAAAGCTCCTCCTCCAAAATTGAAAGATTTAAGCTGCCATTGTTGCAACTCGACGACCACCGCGCAATCCTGCTGGTCTGGTCACCGAAATCGCGCCACCGTTGCAAGAAGCAATCACCGAAGACCCATCGCGTGCCGATTGCATCAGGACCGCTAATGACTACTATTCGAGCGCCGTCCACTGCTTAGCCCAAATGCTGATATCACGAGCTCTGCTGCTGGATTCGCTCAGTTTGTCCGTCTGCGCCCTTCACAGTAGTCGTCGATTGCTTGCTTAGCCACCGAAAATCCCCACCGGATCTACCATTGCTGCTTCCTTCATCACTTAATGTCGGATCTGACCGCCAACCACACTACTACCATTGTCGGAAAATAATGCCAGCTACCAGTTCTGCGTCGGATCTGCCAACTCTCTGCCCTTAATTTGATGTTGTCTAAGGCGCGAACCCAATGAGCAGCAACCACGGGTGGTCTCGCCGAAAACAACATTACGAGATGTTGCTGTCGAAAAATGCAAAGGTCCGACGCAGAGCGTTGCCTCCCATTTCCAACACCGACGATCGCCGCTGCTGGCATGAGTCTGAAACATTATCGCCGTCGCTACCTATCACCAAAATTGCCGCCACTGGAACTGGTCTGAAACACCGCGGGTGTGGGTCTGAAGCACCACTTTTCTCATAAGTACGGGTTTGTAACACCGCTGTTGTGCTTCCACTTCTGCATACGGGATTGTAATACTGTTGGTTCGCTTCCAGTTCTGCATAAACTCACAGTGCCAGGCTATACTTCAAGTATGACTTTACCCTATCCTTTATAAATGATATTACTGAGAAATTGAAGAGAAAATCTGAAAGAGAAAATTAAGACTGATTAGTGGATACTTTATAAACTTTGATGAAGAAAAGAAGGCCATGAACACTCTTTAAATAGTTTAGAAAATCCGCTACATGATTAGCGTGGATATGTATATAAGGGAAATATGATGAATTTTCCACAGATTTGAAGATATCTCTAGAAAATTTGAGTTATCTCATGCGAATATACATTGCGTATAAAAAGGAGGGATAGAATCGGGAGTAACTTTTCCATGATATTTAAGGAAATTTATCGAAGATTTGTGTTTACCTTTCGCAAATATTCATATTGTTCCCATATATTTCAAGAACATGAGTGAGAAGGAATAAAAGATGTGTTCAAATTTTCAAAATCAAAGCTATGGAGAATTGATGGGCCAAGGCAGAAGAAAAATACAAGATGCATGACAAGAGATATTGCAGTTTGTCCACTTCAAAAATAAATTTCAGTGAACAAAATGCAAGGGGGCATTTGTAGGCAATTAAATTTTATTTCCTAATAAATGAAAATTCAAGAAAGAAATATATTAAATATTAATTAAATATTTATTTATTAAGAAATTTAGATAAATGATATTACTGAGAAATTGAAGAGAAAATCTGAAAGAGAAAATTAAGACTGATTAGTGGATACTTCATAAACTTTGATGAAGAAAAGAAGGCCATGAACACTCTTTAAATAGTTTAGAAAATCCGCTACATGATTAGCGTGGATATGTATATAAGGGAAATATGATGAATTTTCCACAGATTTGAAGATATCTCTAGAAAATTTGAGTTATCTCATGCGAATATACATTGCGTATAAAAAGGAGGGATAGAATCGGGAGTAACTTTTCCATGATATTTAAGGAAATTTATCGAAGATTTGTGTTTACCTTTCGCAAATATTCATATTGTTCCCATATATTTCAAGAACATGAGTGAGAAGGAATAAAAGATGTGTTCAAATTTTCAAAATCCAAGCTATGGAGAATTGATGGGCCAAGGCAGAAGAAAAATACAAGATGCATGACAAGAGATATTGCAGTTTGTCCACTTCAAAAATAAATTTCAGTGAACAAAATGCAAGGGGGCATTTGTAGGCAATTAAATTTTATTTCCTAATAAATGAAAATTCAAGAAAGAAATATATTAAATATTAATTAAATATTTATTTATTAAGAAATTTAGATAAATGATATTACTGAGAAATTGAAGAGAAAATCTGAAAGAGAAAATTAAGACTGATTAGTGGATACTTCATAAACTTTGATGAAGAAAAGAAGGCCATGAACACTCTTTAAATAGTTTAGAAAATCCGCTACATGATTAGCGTGGATATGTATATAAGGGAAATATGATAAATTTTCCACAGATTTGAAGATATCTCTAGAAAATTTGAGTTATCTCATGCGAATATACATTGCGTATAAAAAGGAGGGATAGAATCGGGAGTAACTTTTCCATGATATTTAAGGAAATTTATCGAAGATTTGTGTTTACCTTTCGCAAATATTCATATTGTTCCCATATATTTCAAGAACATGAGTGAGAAGGAATAAAAGATGTGTTCAAATTTTCAAAATCAAAGCTATGGAGAATTGATGGGCCAAGGCAGAAGAAAAATACAAGATGCATGACAAGAGATATTGCAGTTTGTCCACTTCAAAAATAAATTTCAGTGAACAAAATGCAAGGGGGCATTTGTAGGCAATTAAATTTTATTTCCTAATAAATGAAAATTCAAGAAAGAAATATATTAAATATTAATTAAATATTTATTTATTAAGAAATTTAGATAAATTAATTCCTAAATAAATAAATAGATAATAAATAATTAATATAATTATTTGGGATCAATTCAAAATAAGTGGGCCTAACCCAAGTCAAATAAGCTCAAATCAAATCCAGCAGACCTAATTAAATTAAATAAGCCCAGAAAATAAATCCAGCAGACTTATTAAATTAAATAGGCACCTATCCAGTGTAACATGCTTAATTAGATAGAAAAAACTCAACATATCTTTTCAAGGAGAAAATATCTCACAAGAGGTTATTTTCTCCACCTATAAATAAGGTCTTCAATCCTCATTCCATTTACTCTGAAAATTCTGAAGACCTGAAGAGTTCTTAAGATCAAGTTCAAGTCAAGTGAAGATCAAGATCAAGTGAAGTCAAGATTAAGTTCAAGTGAAGTTAAGATCAAGATCAAGTGAAGTGAAGTTCAAGATCGAGTTCAAGATATTCAAGTTCAAGATCTGTCATGGTCAAGAGTTTCAAGTCATTTTCAAGTCAAGAACAACCTCTGATCAGAGATTAGAGTGCTAAGCCTCTCCGATCCGGCGTTCTTCAAAATAAATTCAATATCCGTGAAGTCAATGACGTTCTACCAAATTGAACGAAATTCTTCACAGAAGTCTCTCAAGTCAATGTTTGATCCAAATAAAAGTTCGACATATCCGGACAAACGTTATAAAGCCCTCAAATTAGAGCTCGGACAAGCTTCATTCAAAGATTCAGCTCCAAAAGTTGAAAAGGTCAAGAAAGTCTACTCAAGAGAGGAATAAGAGGATAAATAGAAGATGTTTACCTAAATTCTCAAGTTCAATCCATCTCAAATTATCTTTGTAATATCTTTTGTGTTTATTATTTAATAAATACAAAATTTGTTGTTACACCTGGCATAGCAAAATATGCATGTCATATCCAAAAATCATAGCCAGCAACAACTTCAACAATAACACTCGGGTGTCCACTGCGACCTGCATATTGTCTCACCCATCTGGTCGAACAATTTTTTCATTTCTAATGCATACAATCAAGGCTACGTAACATACCTGGAAAACCACGCTGCTCACCAATATACAAGAGTCTAGCAACGTCTTCTTCAATAAGAGATCTTAGGTAACGCTATCCAAATATCTTCACAATTGCACTACAGAATCTTTCACACATTCAATAGTTGTTGATTCTCCTATTTTGATATATTTATCAATTGCATCAGCTGGCACTTCATAGGCCAAAATACGAAACACATATATTTTATAAAATAGCCATCATGATCATGGACTACATTAACAATACGAATGAACAAATTTTGAGACATTTGAAATTTTTGACTAAATATTATTTCATTGAATGTCGGATTTTTAGAAAAGTAGTCATTATACAAATTTTGAGCTATAGTCTCTCAATCATGATTGACCATTTTATACCCAAAGACTGAAACACCAGCGGAAGAATGTTTCAACTTTGCATCATCATTTGCATCCAACAATTATTGTTACTCATTGCTTGCAGAAGCAATTATTGTTGACGGTTGATACTACTGTATAATGCTTCAAACTCATCATTATTAGAAGAGTCTGTTGATGAGGACTATATGTGTGAAGGGCCAGATGAATTTTGTGGGTTCATCTTGGAGAGCTTTTTGTGACAAAAGAAATAAGAGAATTGTAAATTATGAGAATATGAGAAGGTATGTGTAGGATTGATAGCAATGTACCCATTATATAATAAAAATTTTGGTGGTAGGTTTTGATCTCAACAATTAATTTTAGTTGATGGCTTTCGATCTCAACCATCCAATTTTGGTTGGTGACTTTCAATCCTGACCGTTAAGAATGGTTGGTGGCTTTCAATCATGACTATTAAGAATGGTTGGTGGCTTTCAATTCTGACTATTAAGAATGGTTTGTGACTTTCAATCTTGACCATTTAGAATGGTTGGTGGCTTTTAATCTTGACCATTAAGAATGGTTGGTGGCTTTCAATCCTGACCGTTAAGAATGGTTGATGGCTCTCAATCTCTACCATCCAATTAGTAGGTGGGTTGTGATCTCACTAAATTCATTCTATAATAGAGCTTATCATCACTTCATAACTCGTACTCTCAACATATCTTTTTTTATTTATATATATATATATATATATATATATATATATATATATAAAGTGTCAGTCCAGGTAAAATGCCCCGGTGACATCTGGTTGCCCATCGCCACCTTCTTCTCGCGTCTAGCCACGCGTCACATTAATCCTTTTTCACCTCCACCTGGCCCTTGCTCATCTTCCTCCGCTTTTACTTTCCTTCTTCTGTTTGGGTCTGTTTGCAGGTCTTTATTCTCTTTACCTTCACCTCCCTCCGCCCACAGCCACCGTCCTCCACTCCTTCACTGCCAAGAAGGATCGATGGCGGCGATACGTCGGTGCACGAAAATATGGCGGTGACGATCTCTGCGAGTGGGACACAGATCTGACTGAAGAAAGTAATTTTTGACAGGGCAACTACCCATCCCATTCCGTAAGATCCTCCAGACTCTACGCGCACGCCGTCCACACCCTTTAGCAAAGTGAAACAGTTGCATCTAATTCTTCCTCCTCTATTTCATCTTTATCGCTGGCCGTCGTAATTCGCAGTCCTTTCCCGTCTATGTCAAACTTACAACCGCCACCCGCCTCAACATGTACAATGGCTATCTCAGCCTGCAAGCCTCCCCCAGAGTCGACGCGTAAGTCAGCAACACCAGCACATAAGCCCCTTCATCGTAAATTCACATTCATTGTTCCTCATCGCCATTCGCATAAAACTCGCCTCCTTTTCCCGCCTCTGTTGCCCCGCAAACACTCCCAACTACCATTCTCACAACTCTTTACACAGGTAATGTATGGATTATGATTAATCATGTTCCTTTTTTAATTACACTTCACTTGTGGCGCGACACCCTGTGTTGTAGCTTTTCATACTTCTGTTGTTAATAATAGTAATGGCTGACATAGATCCGTCAATTTTCGCTGAACTTGCTGGTATAGTACTATAGCTCTACAACTGTATGAGAAATTGCTCCAGAGATATTTAGTAGTCATATTGCCTTTCTTGTTGTCATTTCTTCTTGCTACCTCTTTCATATCAAATGTTTTCAGTGGATTTTCTCTTTGAGAAGCAAATTTTACTTAGTCTTAGTTCAAAAAGGGTTTCTAAAATTGAAAGATACACCAACAACTTTTGTTTACAGTTGTCGTCATTGCCTCCATGAATTATGGTGTGTTTCCTATGCATTTGGACAGCTACACCTTTTCTTACCTCGGGTTAAGTTGAAAGATGCTAGATATGGTTTGGATGTAAGATGATTTCCTTAAGAATTAATGGATAATGCCAAACAATTTGATGTTTTCAAGGTAATTTTGGTATTCAAACAACAAAATTGTTAAACAACACTTACTACAGTTAAAGAGAACATGTTATTGATTACTTCTTTTGAAAGTTTTAGAGATTGATAGTCTAAGCTATATAGTATTCCAAGAATGTTTATGTTATGATATACCATCCTCCCCTGTTTGGGTTTAAAATGATTGTGGTGGTAGCAATTAGTGGTGCATTCATGAATATGAGTCTTTATTTGAAATTTCTGGGAGAGTTGTGATTATGTGGTGTTCGACTAGCTTTTATGATATGGCATGCATGATATTTTGACGCCTTAGAATGTAGTGAGATTTCATTAACATGATGTCTTAATCTGTTTGGCAAAATTAAACTTCAAAGCCTTCATAATCAGTTAATTAGAGGTCCATAACAAAAGTCTGATTCTATGTTATATCCATGACCCTGATCAATGAATGATACTAACTATTAAGAAGCAATGTTATTTCTCTTATTTCTTGAATTGATTATATGGCTTACATATTTACTTGTGCTGGAACATTCTTCTAAATTAAACTTCACTCACTTTCAGGGATCTTGAAAATAAACCAAATCACTTCTCCCTTAATACTTCAATTCAACTCTCAATCAATGCCTCTTAAACAATTTCAGAAGCCCCTTACAGGTAGCCAGGTAACCCTGTATTTCTCTCTAGCATCAAATTTCAATATCATCCACACAGTTCTTACGTCTTTCTAGCTTGTGCTTTAAAATTTCTTTCAACGTTTTTGTGCCCTTTAAGCATGTTTATACAAGTTTCTCTGGTATTTGTACATGTGAACTTTTTGAAGAAATGTTCAATGTGATTACTTGTTAAACAACACATTCTATGTTTTATTTAACAATTTTACCTGACAACTGCTTGTACCTCAATTAAAATTGTCTTCACAATTATTTCCTGATATCTGATTGAAAGATTGCATCAATTTGGTTGTTTGTGCCAGGGGTTCCACTTTTAGGTTCTGCTAATCTATTCAGCAATAATTGCAACCTTTTAGTTGTATCATGGAATTATTGGATTAATTAATTTTTTTAATTGCTGGTTAGTTTCTAATTAGTGAATAATTTGGTTGTATGCATGGGTCTTAATTAAATATTTAGAGCAAGTTGGGAAACTTAGGAAGATTATTCAAAAGTTATATTGTTCAACCTTGTGATGTTGTATAGTTTATTAATGTTGTTCTGCCATCTCTTCTTACGTACATTTGCCTATGATGAGTCTGTAAATTCACAAGTTTGGTATCATATTTTGTGCTAGTTTTGGAGAGTTTTGAGGTGGAAAAAGGTGGAAAACCTATATATATATTGTGAATTTGCATGAATCAGGTGTTAGTGGAGCTATTTAAGTGGTTTTCATAGCAAAAACGGAGTGGAAGTGCCAAGAATCAAAGAGACGAAGTCGAGACCACGTGAACCGCCAAGGAAAGAGTAGGGTTCAACCTGGTTGGAGGAGGGTTCAACCTCTCCTACAGGTCGAACCAGCATTGCGAAACAGCAGAAGAGGGGTTCGACCACGACTCAAGGGGTTCGACCTATTTGATCAGGTCGAACCATGGTCGAACCAGTTCGCGAGGAGAGGGGTTCGACCACGATGTTGGGGTTCGACCTGGCAGTTGGTCGAACCAGGAGCGGAAATTATCCAGTAGCGTGGTTCGACCTGAGGTTCGACCTGTGAGGGAGTGGTTCGACCTGTACAAGAGGTCAAACCAAGTGCATAATGTGTCCAGTAGCAGGGTTCGACCTGGGGACCTGTTGGCCAGTGGTTCGACCTGTTTGACGAGGTCGAACCAAAATGCAGAAACTTACCTTATCCGGATTTTCGAGACCAAAACGCGTGGGATCACTTGAAAAGCCCATTCCAAGCCCTAGAGACATGATTACAAGTATAAAAGGAGGCTCATGCAGTCAAGAAAGACATCCAATCACGAAAGACGACGCGAGAATCATAGAAGGAGACAAGAGAAGAGATTGGTGATCCATCCGGAGGGCTGTAACAGAGCTTCCCTGGAGGTTCAAGTAAGATCAGTCCATCTAACCATGATTGTTCCTAGATCAATCATGGGCTAGAGCCACTTCGGTAGTTCTAGGGTTATGAAGGTTTCATGAGTTAAATTTGTATTTCGTGTGTATACTCCGTACAACACTACTTGTGGTTTAGTTTATATAAGATTGCACGTTTTTAATCCATACTCATAGTTGTTTTGTGCATCAATAATCGTTGTGTAGAGTCTGAATGCATAACATGGTTATTGGTTGAGTGCGTTCACTAATGAGCAGGGTTTATTGTTATAATTCTAAGTGAAGGGATTCCGAAGTCTTATTAGAACTGTCTTATATGAATGTTTGTTAATTGAATTGAATTCGGGTTAACAAGTAGGATAAAGAGTATAACTCTATAGTACCTAAAGAGGGAAATCAAATCGGGTTAGAGTACTAAGTGCACGGGAAATAATTGATTATGATAGTACCTAGAAAGGGAGGTAAAGTATACGTCTTGCTTTGAGGATATTTACATGTGTCAAAAGCTTATCTATTTGTGTCTATAGAATAGATTTGTATGGTCTAGCGATGCGTCCATAAACCACAAGGCAGAGTCGGACATCGACAGACGAAAGTATGAATTAACGAATGAAACCGGATGGCCTGACGAATTACCTATCATCTTATTTGATCACAACTACTATTTTCTTATTCTTGTTACTTACTTGCTATTTTATTTGTTACTTAGTTTACAAACCAATAAATTACAATTCTCAACATAGTCATAATTGCTAGAACGTAACTAAAGTGATATTTATCCGTCCCGTGGATTCGATATTTAACTTGGACACCTTCGAAACTACAATTGGTATCCTTAATACTTGGGGATTAATTGTGTGTTGAGAAAACGCTCATCAAGTTTTTGGCGCCGTTGCCGGGGACGGCTTAAAATATCTTTTTGTTATTTCTAGTTTGTTAAGGCTATTTTTCTTGTTTTGTTGTTTTAATTCTAGTTCTTTTTAGGTGCATGCTCACGAGATCAAAGAAAGGTGAACTTGAACCCTATAATCCTGAAATCGGAGCATCGTCAAGAAAGAAGAAGAAGAAGAGCAAGGCAAAGACTATCGATCCAACTGAAGCTCTGAATTTTGGAGTTGAAGTTGACGAGCAGATTTCGCAGATGATTGAAGCTACAACTGAAGTTAATTCGGGAGTAAGGACAATCAACATGGCAGCGAATCCAGATAATCTAGCCATCCGAGAGGTTTTCAGAAATAATGGGGCTGGAAATTTTGGGCTTCTAGGAGCAGGGGAACTAATTCAGCATTCGATCTTCATCCCGCTCTTATTAGCATGATAGAAAGGAACTCCTCTTCAGGAGGGTCTTTCGAGGATCCGCAGCAGCATCTGAACAAGTTCTTGGGCTATGCAAGTACTCAAAAAGACGCAGGAGAACATGAAGATGCAAGGAAGATCCTTTTGTTCAAATTCTCGCTTACTGAAAAGGCAAGAGATTGGTACGACACTATCAACGCAGCTGAGTGCACCACTTGGGAGCAACTGAAGTTAAGGTTCTTGGAGAGGTATATGCCACCTTCAAAGGTGTTTAAGATGAAGCAAGACATTAACCAATTCGCTATGTGTGGAGGAGAAAAATTTCATGAAGCATGGGATAGATTCAAGGACATGCTTAGGAAGTGTCCTCAACATGGGCTATCTAAAGCTCAATATATCAGTATATTCTACAATGGATTGGACTGTGATTCACGAGTTTTATTGGATGCTTCTTCTAATGGAGCATTGCTTACAAAGTCATCCGTAGAGGCCGAGAAGTTGTTTGAAGATATTTCGATGAATTCGAGGGATTGGCCAACTGATAGAGTTAGAGGTACTTATGTCCTTGGTAAGGTAGCTAAGGTTGAACAAGCAATGGTGAAAACAAGTAGAGAGGATGAGTTCGTCTCTAGCTTGTCCAATATCAACAAGCTACTTGAATCCCAACAGAAGCAAATCAGTGAATTATCTCAGCGCGTGCCAATCATGCAGCAGGAGTTAAAGAATGAGGGACCAATCCAAGAGGAGTTGGAAGAGGCACACTATGCCATGGGTCAAAGTATTCAAGGGACTAGGTATCCAGACCAAGGAAACCAGAACTACCAAGGGAACTATCGAGGAAACTTTAATAATCGTGGTCCCCCGGGTGGTTATCAACAGCCTAGGAGGCCGGAGTTCTCATGGAGCAATCCGAATAATGCGATTCAACCTCCGATGGGTGTTGATCCGGGTGCTAAGGTGGAAGAAGGGAAACCGGGTCTTGAGGATACCGTGAACAGGTATATGGCCAAGAATGATGAAAGAGTGAACCGCCTTGAGACCAAACTTGAAAAGAAAATCGATGCAAACCATGAGGTTATATCTAAGCAGGTGAAGGACCTTACATTACTGATGGGGGAGATGGCAGGAAGTGTTAACAAGCTTACTCAAACTCTTGGGAAGGGGAAGTTCCTGTCTCAAAGTATTGAGAATCTAAGGTCCTGCAACGCCATCACATTAAGGTTAGGAACGCAGTACGAGGGACCTATGAGGCCGGAATCAAATTTAGACATGTCTAGGGCGAGGTTCAAACATGGTTCGACCTGTTGGATTGTATACTAAAAGTCTAGCTTTAGTATGAACAATGTTACAACAATATTTGAAATGAGAATCATATGATCAAATGATTGCATCTTATAATTTATTTATATGCATGATGCAATAGTCCACTTACTTTATACTGTAGATAATATGTTGTGCGACAACACGCGGAAGATCATATTATCGGTTTCCTTATAAAGTATAAACAGATGCTCACAACTGAGATAGACGGGGACTCTCTATCGGTATGGTTGTAGTGTGGTTTGGTATTAGCTTATCTTGGCTATAGAATCACATTAGTGCACTTGTGTGTATTGAGCAGGACCGCTTGAGATCGTTCTTCTTATACTGACTATATAGTAGAACTTGATCTCTGTTATTATGGAAGTTCGTGCTCTTAATCCCTATACAATAACCTCGACACGTGGGGCAGTATGTATTTCTTTGATTCATCAATGGGTGAGATTTATAAGTATTAAATCAACAAACTCGGTGAGTTGGGAAATAGTGCTGTATCTATAGTGTATTGTTGATTGTAGAAGGAATCCATGTCCGACATAGGTTGATGATGTCCCCTTGAGGAGCTCATAAGGTTTATCATGTAAATCTTGCAAGTGGATTAATTTCCGGCATGATAATAAGTTGAGTGGTACTACTCTCGGATGAGATATTAATTAATTTGAGTTGTCAGTAACTTAATTAATTAATGGACATTGTATATCTTAAACATGGGGAGACCATCGGGCTTATAATAAGAAGGAGCCCAGAACATAATTTGGGATTGGACGGGTAGTGCAGTAATAATATTTTAGTGGACTATATCATTAATATTGGATTTAATTAAAAGCTTTGGGCTAAGCTTGGTTAATTAAATTCAATTGAGGCCCAGTCCAATTTCTCCTCCTGGTCCCTGCTGTAGCCCAGTATATAAGTGAACTCAGCTTCCTGGAACCCTGATAATTCCTGCGCCTCTTTTGGTGTGAGAAGGGAAAGAAGCAGATTGAGAGAATCCTGCGGATTGTTGCCCACACAACAACAGGATTCGACTTGGGATATACAGCAGAAGATTGAGAGGTGGTTCTCTGCAACGGTTCATCCTCTACATCAACCCAGAAGTACGGTAAACAAGTTTATATTCGCTTTCGCTGATTGTTTGCCTGTTTTTCCTAACGGATCACATTGAACCACACGATCCAATTGCCAACAATTGGTATCAGAGCGAGGTTTCGTGGTGAAACGTGAACTATAAGGTTGGGGTTTATGTGATTATAAGATTAATTGATTTGATCTGGATGTAATCGCATGTTTTATGAATTATATGTATGTTTTGTCGATAATATGGCTGTGTGTTTATTGTATTGAATGCTCTGTACACACACGGATAAACCCAAACGTACGATTTGCCTACTGTACGCGACTCTCACACACACACACGGCTTGATGGGTGAGAAATAGCGACGAAGAATAAGTCAGACTGCTCCCTTTTCTGTTCTCGTCAGCCGTGAAGAAAGGCAGGCCAACGATCGGCAGCCTTGGCGATGACTGGTCGGTGTCGAAGGCTGCAGTTTCAAGACGATGGCGAGGCTTGGTACGGATGTGGCTGACGGATGAGATTGCAGGCGTGCCTTCGCCGGTGTCTTCCTGGCGGCTGCGCGACGGAAGGCGAGTGAACTGGAGTTCTGGCGCATCTAATCTGGAGGGTTCCTTGGCATTTCCGATCGCGTACTGTGGAGGGGCTGTTGTTGCTCGGTTGCTGGACGGCGGCTCTGGATTGGGCTGCGGCAGATCGTCGATCTGGGTAGTTCGGACTCCATCTTCGGGAGTATCAGAAGATAAATCGGAGTGAGCCATCTCCCTGGATGATCGGATTTGTGCAGGTCCAAGCGCGTCTGACACGGAATCCGAGCGGGTTGCTGGGACCACCGACGGCGACAGATGGAGCAGCCTCACGGCAAGGTTGGTGCAGTGTTGTTGTCCGATC
This sequence comes from Pogostemon cablin, assembly GCA_023678885.1. Taxonomy (NCBI): domain Eukaryota; kingdom Viridiplantae; phylum Streptophyta; class Magnoliopsida; order Lamiales; family Lamiaceae; genus Pogostemon; species Pogostemon cablin. The sequence continues at coordinate 21,382,815 of CM042989.1, read as the reverse complement.
GTGTTTGGTCTTCGGAGAACGGTGGCTGGCGGAGGGGATGGCTGCAGGTGCGGCAGGCTGCATGTGCGGCCGATCCCAGTCGGTCAGCGGTTGGCTGTCGGCGGCGGCTACCGGGAATATTGGGTCTGCTGGTTCTGGGCGGCGTCTGACGTTTGTGGTATTCCGGTCACGGTGCCCTGACAGCGCGTTTCCGATGGTCTCTGGGCGGCGGCGCCGGCGGCAGCGACACCTGGTTGCGCCGGTTGCTTGCGGTGTGTGATGGTTGCGGCTGTGCAGGGAAGTTGCGACTGATCAAATTAGGGCAGGGTTGCAGCTTCTTTGGGCCTTATTTCCTAATGGGCCAGGCAATATGGGATTGGCATAGGGCCCAAATTCTTATTTTAATTTAGTTTTGGGCTGGGATTGTGAGCCCAATTTTAATTAAAAGAAATTTGGGCTGCTGGGTCATTTTATTGCTTTATTTGATTAATAAAAGGCTGGCTCAATTTATTTTAATTTGGTTGTTGGGCTTAGGGGTCCAATTTAATTAAAATATGTTTTGGGCTGCTCGGCTTTGATTGCTGCATTTTTTAATTAATTGTGGGTAATGGGCCAAGCATGATTAATTAATTTTATTAATGGACTAATTTTGTGCTAGTGGGCTTGATGGACTTAATTTGATTTTGGGCTAAGATTATGGGCCATGGATAATGGGCTTGATTAATTATTTAATCTGCTGCTCATTTTGTGCTTATTTGTTGCTCTTGGGCCCAATTAATTGATCCACCATTTATACAATTAATTATGTTATATAACTGATTAATTGATTTAATTGTCAATTATTGTTGTATATGTGAAAGACATATTCTATGTGATTTATTTATTTAAATTGCTGTTAATAGAAGCATGTCTTAGTTGTATATTTTATTCTGGAATATTATATGCATGTTAAAAACCCTCGGTGTTTAAATAACTAAGTGGGAGAGGGGATTGGTAATAAATTCCCGCGACCTCCATTATTGGTTTGTTAAGCAATGTGAATAGACTTGCGCGTCGGCATTAGAGCCTTCCTCCCCATCGGATGAGTTTTATTCATGGATTGCTGGAACACACTTCATTAAATAATTACGTTTGTAATGTGATGCATATGAACTTGCGCGTTGGCATAGACCTTCCTCCCTATCGGATGAGTTTATATGCGGTTCACTGGTACAATCTTGTAATTGATAATCATAGGAAGTTATCCGAGTGCGTGTGTACTTCTCCATCTGTAAGGCACACAAACTTGGGCCGCGGACTTGGGATTAAATAATGGTGTACACTTAGGTGTAAATAATAAGTATCCTCCCCATCGGAGTCACTGCTGTTATTTGCATGGCTAAAGAGGAACCGACTATTAATTATTTTGTCATATAGTTAGGTTGACAAATGAAATTAATGGGTAAAACCTTCTCTTGTAAATGTTCGGGTTTGTAAACGTCCACACTATCGTGGCTTGCAGACTCACGGTGCTTGAGATGTCGGTGAATTTTATTTTATATTGTTTTGAGGAAATCAATATAAAAGAATAAAATTCGAAGATTTGATCGGTAAATTTATTTGTGATTCTCTGAATTTCGAATGTTATCATCTCACTATTTGTTTACTAAAAGAAATTATATTTACTTGTCCAAATTAGTTGATTAGAAAAGAATCTTGGTTTTGAAAATTACTGCTTAAGAAAATACATGTGTATTCTCACAAAGGACGTCTCATGATGCCTATTAAAGTCTCTAGTGAAGAGATGAGAGGTTCATAGAAATATGATGATCTCATGTAACTCTTCGGATACTTGAGTAAATTAAAAGGCAGAAGATCATGGTTGAATTGATGAATGAATTGGAAAAGCTTGGAATAGAAATTGAAAGGGAAACCTAAATTAATTTATTCTTCACAATTTGCCTGGATGTTTTGAGCAAGTTCTACCTGAAATACGAGAGGTTGTATATGGTGGGAAACTTCTAACAAAACATGTGGCAAAAGAAAGCCATTTTTCATCATGATGTGAACAAGTTTAATATCTTATTTACTAATGGTTTAAACATGATTAGTGATGGCATCTACTGACACGAAGTATGTAGATACTAGAATTACTAAATATTTATCACTGAGTAAGGATAAGATTGTTAATAACATGGGTAAAACTACAAAGGTAGTGGCTATTGCAGTGGGAGTTGTTTATTTATCTCATGATAAGAATAAACGATAGATTATGAGAAATTGTCTTTACGTACGTTTCATAGAAAGAATTTAATTTCGGTTTCTATGCATTAACGGATGGATACTTCATTTCATTTAAATGACATGGTCATAGTAATGAGGAATGAGGCTATAATCCGTTAAAGTACGTTGGTGGATAAAAAGTATACTCTTGAATCATGTACATCCCACAGATGCAATAAATAGTAATTAAATAATACATCTTCTAATATTAGTAAGAGAAAGGAACCTTCAGAAATGAACTAAACATACATTTGGCGTCTATGACTAATTCATTTTACTTGAGTAGGATTCAAAAGTTGATAGCCGATAGACCGTAAGGTTTATCTGAAGTGGAAACTATCGGACTTGCGAGTCTTGCTTGGAAGTAAAAATGATTAACTGCCTTTTCAAGGCTGTGGGGTGTAGAGCCAAAGATATATATGCTGGAATTAGTTCATTCTGATTCAAGTGAACATAATATTATCCAGGCGAGAGATGGTTATGAATATTCGAAGATTATTCTGGAAACCAATATATTTATATGATGCACTGCATGTCTAAGTTCTTTGATTAATTCAAGAATTGTAAGGCTGGTACAGTGAAGCGTCATGGAAAATATATTAAGTCATTACGATTTAATCATGATGGCGAATACCTCTTGGGATAGTTAGGAGCTATTGATCAGAAGTTGAGATTAAATCTCAAGTTGACTACACCGGGTATGCCCCAATCTGAATGGTGTGGTGGATAGAAGGAATAAGTCTCTTATGGTTATGATTAGATAGATGATGAATTATTTGGAATAATTAAAATTCATTTTATGGATATGCCCTAGAAACAGTAATTCGTAAAACATTTGTCTGTTTGTGGGACATCCTGAAAATATGAAGGTTGATTTATTTAGTCCAAAAGATCGAAGGGTGACTGTTAACACAAACACCAAATTTTTGGAAAAGGACTATGTAATAAATCACAAGCCCATGTATAAATTGTTCTAAAGGAAGTGAGAGGAAAACACAAAGTAAAAGTACCAAGTGTACAAGAGGATATACCACAAGGTAAACTGAAACGCGTGTCACGTCTGATACACAATTACATGTAGTGCCTTGTCGTAGTGAGAGGGTTGTATGACAACCCATAAATATATGTTTTGGGAGAGTCGTGAGACTTGATCCCTAGTGAACATGATATTATCCCACGGATATGACGTAGCACTACAAGATGAAAATGCGGAATCATAGTAAGTTGCAATGAATATTGAGATAGAATCTACGGATTCTATATTATGTCTGGGAACTTGTATGACCACTAAATGGTGTAAAAGCCATTGAAAGTGGTCATGGGAAATAAAAGAGGATCATACGGTAAGGTGAAAACCCTTGGAAGCAAAGCTTGTTACGAAAAGGTGTACTCAGAAAGAAATGGTTCGATTATGAGAAAACATGTTCGCTGGTAGCTATGATTATGTTGATCCGGATTCTTTTATCGCTGCTATGAGGAACATCAAATAGATGTCAAAGACAGCTTTCCTGATTGGAAGTCTTGAGGAAAACATCTATGCGAAGCAACCAGAGTGATTCATTGCAAAGTACTAATAGCATTTTGATAGTAAGCTTAAAATTGTCCAGCGATGGACTAAAGAAAGCTTTAAGATCGTGAAGCATCTATTTTGATTAGGTAATCCAGTGGCATGGATTTAAATCAATGAGCGGATGAGTCTTGTGTGTTGTAAAGAGTGACGGAAATGTGGTGGTGTTTCTTGTACTATACGTAGATAGTATCTTGCTCATTGGAGACAATGAAAGAGTATTATCGGGCGTATGGGTACGGTTAATAAAGCGATAGAGATGAAGGACTTAAGAAAGGCAAAATATATCCTTTTGATCACGGTAATACGGATCACAAGAAAGGATATTATGCTTATCTCAAGTTTCATAAAATGATACAGTCCATACTCGTTTAGCATGTAAATTTATCTAAGTGAATGTGTCTTTGAGACACAAGAAGAAGATAAAGAGGATGAAAGCGGTTCCTTATGCTTCGGCGAATAAGGAAGCTTAATCTAAGGAATGCTATGAACGATGTTGGATATCTGTTTTGCTGAATGCATGAACAGTGGGTATCAACGTAACCCGGAACAAGAATGATGAACTGTGGTAAGACATTTATAAAGTGCCTGAGAAGGACTGGAAATTATATGTGGACTTACTGGACAGATTCACTGCTTCTTGTGGATTACGTAGATTCGGATTTTTAGTCAAATTGGACGGTAGTAAATTCTCCTCAAAGGTTATTGATTAGCCATAATATAGTGGGCATGACCAATTAAAGAAATTATCGAACCACAGGGAGGAAGGTACTAGAGTTTAAGCGATCTCAAGTTTATCGTGATTTTATAAGGACGACGGAAAGGAGCGGATAGGAGCAAATGAATGCAGTTATGCTAAAGCAAGAAATAAGGATAAAATGAATGCAAAGATAAGATGGTTCCAAATGATGCAAGGATGAGATTAACAACAATCATGGCATAGATAATTAAGTAATCATGCAATTAATTCTAATCTCTCATGGACAAGGTATAGAAGCGATCACTAATTCCACCTAAACTCTCTCTCGAGATGGATAGGATGTAGGCCCTCAACAAGGCTCCCAAACGCACATAGGATCGAGACAATAGCAAACACCTCCCACTAGGTACTAATTACTCTATGAGTTCCCTAATTAGGTACTAAATCATAAGCAATATTCCCTTTTAAGGTACTATGAATTCACTAATTGTTTGGGTCTCCTCATTTAATCAACCAACCTCTCGATTAAGCTAATCAAATGTTTTATCAAAGGGTTCTAAATCTAGAAGGATATCTCTATCTCATTCTAAATTAATGCACATGAAGTGTATGATGAAATGATTCAATGAACTATCCTAAACACATAATTGATTTCTCAATCTAATCACATGCCCATGACAATTAATCACACAAATCATCATATACATCAAGCAATCAACAATCAATGATAGAAATAACACAAAGCCCATTCAAGATTAAAATCAATTTGCATAAAAAAACTAAATTATCCAACACCAATCATGGAGCTAATCTCACAAAGGAGATTAGCCTCTCATATCCATAAGAAAATTAACATAGACATTAAGATCCTTACAAAACATGATCAATCTATAAAGAAATGCACAAAAATTAGAATTAGATTCCCCCTTTGAAGTGCTTCAATGGAGATCTCCTTCTTCTTCTTGTGATCTCACTCTCCCTTGCTTCCTTGATCACTTGGATGGTGAATTTGATGGAGGGGATCAAGTATAGATGGGTGGATGAAGAATGGATGAAGATGATGGTGGAAAATGGAAGAAATAGTGTGTGAGGTGTGTGTGGAAGGGGTGGAAATCGGATTTTTTTTTCAATTATTGAATAAAGGGGTATTTATACCCCTTGGGAGGCTTCTAGAAGGATTCTGATTTTTTTCTGATCCCTGACACGACACGAGTCGTGTGGCGCAACACGGCCATAAGGTGCCCGTGTTGCGTGAACTGATGCTCCCGCACGGTCATCGCTTACAGGCCCGTGTTGGCTACACGGGTCGTGTGCTGCAACACGAGTCGAGCTCCGCAACACGGCCAAGTGGTGGTCGTGTTGGATGAATAGATGTTGCTACACGACCATTCTGGACAGGCCCGTGTTAGCTACACGAGTCGTGCACTGCGACACGGCTCGTGCCACCGACACGGCCAGTCGTGTTGCTGCTGCCCTGATTCCTTCACTGTTTTGGCTCGTTCTCCCTCGTTTCAACTCCAAATTGAGTTCCGCTTTTTCCTACATCTTCCTTATCCTATCTAGCATCAAATAAAAAGTGAAAATAGTAGGTTTAAGCTCATTCACACACATTTCCATGAAAACACAAAACACAACCAAATAACACATAAAATACGGATAAAAATATACGAAAACACATATAAAAAGACACTAAAATCTAGGTGAAAATATCACTCATCACACCCCCAAACTTAAAGTGTTGTGCGTCCTCGCACAACGAAAATGATAAACCATGAAGAGTGATTTTCACCTAGGAAAAGACTAAACGAACATAAGTAATAACACGTCAATAGCAATAAGAATTACAAACTATGCTAAGGCATCCTACATCAATAAAATCATAACATGAGAAATTAACAAGTTCAATCAAAAGAGAATAAAGTGTAATATAGTCCCTTTTAGTCCAAGCCTTACATAGGTTATAAATTTCACTCATCACTCTTTAAAGTAGGTAAATCAACACTCATCAATTGATTGGCTTGACTCGCTATAAGCTTGCTCGTGGACTACATTCACAAACCGCCAAAGTTTCCATTAATGATCAAAAAGGTCTTTCATTAAGGATGTAATGATAGGCTCTTTGGTAGGGTATGGAAGATATGGATAATAGTGACTAAGCAAGTGTAAGTAATCGAAGAGATGGCCAATTTCTCCAACTTCTCCACTTTTCTTTCTTCCTTTCTCAACTTTGGTAATCACAAGCACTAATCATCAACATTCCTTTGGATTGAGCTTCTTATGATGCATGCTTCCTTTCTTTGAATTTTTATTTCCTTGAGCATCTTGTTGTTGCTTTACTCATTTTTCTTGTTTTGAGGTTGCATGTTCATTCTTTTTTATGCTCTTTTTCATCCTTTTTCTTGCTTGTTTACCATTTCCTTTTTCTTTTTCTTCCTTATCAAACCTTTCTAGTTACCATCTCCTCAATCACCCACACAAATGGTATATATGTAAGGCTTAAGTGGGTAATCATGGCTTGTAATGTGCTATATTCACAATAAAAAAGCTTAAAGGCTCAAAATGGTTAACTAGGGATGATGTACATGGTAGGAAAATATATGGCAATGACTATGAATAACAAGGATGGCCTAAGATCATTTCACTAATCTCCACAAATCGGGCTCGTTCCTATAGTCCTTGAGCAAATTCTAGCTTATCAAACACAACCAATCCACTCATGAAGAAAAATACCATGTATGCACGGTTGAGGTTCAAATACTCACAAGCTTATGCATTGGACCTTAAGAAACTTATTACACCACATTCATCTCAAAATTGAACAAGTTAAATAAAACATGTCACAATTCGAAAATGTAGAGATTCTTAATCATAACTTGTCATCACTTATTACCACAATATATCACCACTCATGTTCAAAAATGACTCACAACATCTCAAAAATAATCCACCAAACACTCCCTAAACAAAAATAAAAATGCACACGAAACATAAAATAAAGACTCAACAAACAAGAAATAACCAAAAACACATAACATGCAAGAATAAAAATCACCATCATAAAACAATGAAGCACACATTCAAATCATCCATAACAATGTAAGCTCACAATCATCCCAACCTTTGATTGAAAAGAAAATCCTAATGTACGAAAATAAACATCCCAAAAACATAACACATAAAGTAGCATGCTAATCACATCAATACACATCAAAATATGTCAAGCAACTAGAAGTGATAAGGTGTAGAATACTCCCTCAATGGGCATTTGGTAAAGAAAACATTAGCTCCAAGCTCCATTCGTGCTTCCAATACCTTTCACTCATGCTCAAACACTTAACAAACACCGTTAGCTCAACAATTGCATTTAACAAATATGGACTATCATGCACTTCAACACCACCAATCATACCAAAATCAAACCAAACTCATGAGAAAAATTTTAAAATTAGCTCAAAAATACGAAAAGTATATGCTTTCAAGACAAAGTATGTCACACCACGCCATATCCCCCCAAACTTAAATTGAAACAAGAGTTTCGAGGTAAGTTTGCAAAAAGTGGTGTGACTTACTTTCACACTTCAAATCAAGCACTTATCGTTTGTCCAATACACATTCTCCTCATGAACACAATCACTCTACATGCCAAAAATGCAAACAAACAAATCCATCAACCTTATTGAAAGCATTAAATAAAGCAATAAAAGGTAATGATGGGTTGCCTCCCATCTAGCGCTAAGTTTAACGTCTTCAAGCCGGACGATAGTCTTTAGCTCATGGTGGTCTTGAATAGTCCTTAGGCACTATCATAGGTTTCTTCTTGAAGTAGTGCCTTGTGCTCTCCCGTTCAACCACTAGAACGGTTCCCTTCTTATTAAATAGCTCAAGTAATTGGTCTCCGAAGGCGTTCTTCACAAGGAATGGCCCTTTCCACTTGTTCCACTTTTTCCATGGGGCTTTATATGCATTTTGAACTTCAACCACATCCCCCGGTAAGAATTCGGGCATTGACAAGTGTTGTTGTCCTCTTGCAACCTTTTTCCTACAATCACCAAACAAAATTTTATCAATAAAATCATGAAAGTTCTTAATAGAATTTGAAATTTCAATAGAATGAGAAGGTTTAGGCTTGTGGGGAGTGAAATCCATGATCTTAGTTTCCGGAGACTTCTTTTCTTCCATAAGGGCATGAATCTCTTCTCGATTTTGATGTTTTACTTTCTCAACCATCTCTTCAAGAGACTCGACAAATTTATCGAATTCCTCCGTCAACTCTTCTTTCAACTTTGTAGCTTTCACCCACTTAGGCACCCTTTCTCTCTTTTCCTTCATAACCTCATCAACCCCCAAACTATCCTCTTTTCGATCTTTAATAGAGGAAGAAGGCTTGTTGTTCTCAATGGTGGATACAACTTGACTAACTTGGTGCTCAATGGAATCCAATCTAGCACCGAATGCTACTATTGCACTTGTCACCATGTCACACTAATTTCCGATTCGATCCATCCACATTTCATTAAACTTACTCTCCTTCTCTATGCGATCCATAACCATTTCAAACATCTTTTCTCCAAACATTGTTATGTGGTCACTTTGGGTGGAATAAGAGGTGTTGGAGTCTTGAAAATTTCCCCATAGATGTGGTTGATTTCCTTCTTGATGACTAGAAAAATTTCCTTGAAAAACATCTTCCACACCTTGAGGGTATACTTGATGACTCATTTGATGAGGAACTCCAAAATCTCCATAACCTTGTTGTAGGAATTGCATATCTTGTACTCCATAATCCGGTTGCAAATTAGGTTCACCATTTGGCATTTGAAATCTTTGAAAATTTCCTTGTGTGTTCATAACGGAATGAACACTTCTATTCACCATATCTTGAAGAGTATCCATGTAGCTCATATTTTTGGGGTTGCTCTCCTTCTTCTTCCTTCTCAAGGTATGCACCTATAAAAGAAAGAAAAATTAGAACAAAATTTTCCAAAGCAAATATAAGATGCAAAAATAAAAAAAAAATATCCTTATTAAGACCACTCTAAACAATCCTTCATCAAAATACTAGCGACCGTTACCTCCCCGGCAACGGCGCCATTTGATTAGCCATAATATAGTGGGCATGACCAATTAAAGAAATTATCGAACCACAGGGAGGAAGGTACTAGAGTTTAAGCGATCTCAAGTTTATCGTGATTTTATAAGGACGACGGAAAGGAGCGGATAGGAGCAAATGAATGCAGTTATGCTAAAGCAAGAAATAAGGATAAAATGAATGCAAAGATAAGATGGTTCCAAATGATGCAAGGATGAGATTAACAACAATCATGGCATAGATAATTAAGTAATCATGTAATTAATTCTAATATCTCATGGACAAGGTATAGAAGCGATCACTAATTCCACCTAAACTCTCTCTCGAGATGGATAGGATGTAGGCCCTCAACAAGGCTCCCAAACGCACATAGGATCGAGACAATAGCAAACACCTCCCACTAGGTACTAATTACTCTATGAGTTCCCTAATTAGGTACTAAATCATAAGCAATATTCCCTTTTAAGGTACTATGGATTCACTAATTGTTTGGGTCTCCTCATTTAATCAACCAACCTCTCGATTAAGCTAATCAAATGTTTTATCAAAGGGTTCTAAATCTAGAAGGATATCTCTATCTCATTCTAAATTAATGCACATGAAGTGTATGATGAAATGATTCAATGAACTATCCTAAACACATAATTGATTTCTCAATCTAATCACATGCCCATGACAATTAATCACACAAATCATCATATACATCAAGCAATCAACAATCAATGATAGAAATAACACAAAGCCCATTCAAGATTAAAATCAATTTGCATAAAAAAACTAAATTATCCAACACCAATCATGGAGCTAATCTCACAAAGGAGATTAGCCTCTCATATCCATAAGAAAATTAACATAGACATTAAGATCCTTACAAAACATGATCAATCTATAAAGAAATGCACAAAAATTAGAATTAGATTCCCCCTTTGAAGTGCTTCAATGGAGATCTCCTTCTTCTTCTTGTGATCTCACTCTCCCTTGCTTCCTTGATCACTTGGATGGTGAATTTGATGGAGGGGATCAAGTATAGATGGGTGGATGAAGAATGGATGAAGATGATGGTGGAAAATGGAAGAAATAGTGTGTGAGGTGTGTGTGGAAGGGGTGGAAATCGGATTTTTTTTTCAATTGTTGAATAAAGGGGTATTTATACCCCTTGGGAGGCTTCTAGAAGGATTCTGATTTTTTTCTGATCCCTGACACGACACGAGTCGTGTGACGCAACACGGCCATAAGGTGCCCGTGTTGCGTGAACTGATGCTCCCGCACGGTCATCGCTTACAGGCCCGTGTTGGCTACACGGGTCGTGTGCTGCAACACGAGTCGAGCTCCGCAACACGGCCAAGTGGTGGTCGTGTTGGATGAATAGATGTTGCTACACGACCATTCTGGACAGGCCCGTGTTAGCTACACGAGTCGTGCACTGCGACACGGCTCGTGCCACCGACACGGCCAGTCGTGTTGCTGCTGCCCTGATTCCTTCACTGTTTTGGCTCGTTCTCCCTCGTTTCAACTCCAAATTGAGTTCCGCTTTTTCCTACATCTTCCTTATCCTATCTAGCATCAAATAAAAAGTGAAAATAGTAGGTTTAAGCTCATTCACACACATTTCCATGAAAACACAAAACACAACCAAATAACACATAAAATACGGATAAAAATATACGAAAACACATATAAAAAGACACTAAAATCTAGGTGAAAATATCACTCATCAGTTATGTGTTTAATTTTAGGAAGTAGAGTCATAATATGGAGGAGTGTTATATAGAAATATATTTCAAACTCCGGACTCCATCATGGAAAGATGATAAATTGGAGCCTATGAGGCAGCCAAAGTATCTATATGACTCTAGAGACTTCATGATGGACTTTGAAGTGTTTCTAAGTTTGCCCAAGGTAATCACAATTTACATTGATGATATTGGTGCAGTTGCAAACTTGAAGGAATCACGAGTCCATAAGGCAATTAAACACATGGAGCGCGAGTACCACCTGTTACGAGAAATCGTATGATGAGGGAAAGGTTGTTGTCGCCTAGATTGCATCGGATGATGACCTAGTAAACCATTTACAAGGACCTTAAGGCGAGAGCTTTTAATGGTCGTGTAAGTGGGAGTAGGAATCAGATGTATGGCAGAATACATGACAGCATAGTCATTTAGTATAAGTGGGAGATTGTTGGATTGTATACTAAAAGTCTAGCTTTAGTATGAACAATGTTACAACAATATTTGAAATGAGAATCATATGATCAAATGATTGCATCTTATAATTTATTTATATGCATGATACAATAGTCCACTTATTTTATACTGTAGATAATATGTTGTGCGACAACACGCGGAAGATCATATTATCGGTTTCCTTATAAAGTATAAACAAATGCTCACAACTGAGATAGACGGGGACTCTCTATCGGTATGGTTGTAGTGTGGTTTGGTATTAGCTTATCTTGGCTATAGAATCACATTAGTGCACTTGTGTGTATTGATGAGGACCGCCTGAGATCGTTCTTCTTATACTGACTATATAGTAGAACTTGATCTCTGTTATTATGGAAGTTCGTGCTCTTAATCCCTATACAATAACCTCGACACGTGGGGCAGTATGTATTTCTTTGATTCATCAATGAGTGAGATTTATAAGTATTAAATCAACAAACTCGGTGAGTTGGGAAATAGTGCTGTATCTATGGTGTGCTGTTGATTGTAGAAGGAATCCATGTCCGACATAGGTTGATGATGTCCCCTTGAGGAGCTCATAAGGTTTATCATGTAAATCTTGCAAGTGGATTAATTTCCGGCATGATAATAAGGTTGAGTGGTACTACTCTCGGATGAGATATTAATTAATTTGAGTTGTCAGTAACTTAATTAATTAATGGACATTGTATATCTTAAACATGGGGAGACCATCGGGCTTATAATAAGAAGGAGCCCAGAACATAATTTGGGATTGGACGGGTAGTGCAGTAATAATATTTTAGTGGACTATATTATTATTATTGGATTTAATTAAAAGCTTTGGGCTAAGCTTGGTTAATTAAATTCAATTGAGGTCCAGTCCAATTTCTCCTCCTGGTCCCTGCTGTAGCCCAATATATAAGTGAACTCAGCTTCCTGGAACCCTGATAATTCCTGCGCCTCTTTTGGTGTGAGAAGGGAAAGAAGCAGATTGAGAGAATCCTGCGGATTGTTGCCCACACAACAGCAGGATTCGACTTGGGACATACAGCAGAAGATTGAGAGGTGGTTCTCTGCAACGGTTCATCCTCTACATCAACCCAGAAGTACGGTAAACAAGTTTATATTCGCTTCCGCTGATTGTTTGCCTATTTTCCCTAACGGATCACGTTGAACCACACGATCCAATTGCCAACACGACCAACATTGAAGGTCGAACCATACAGGGGAGGTCGAACCAACACACTGGACACGATCAGGAGAGATTGCAGCATCAGTTCGACCAAACTGTAGATGTTTGACTTGTCCCACAGGTCGAACCATGGTCGAACCCCATAACTCGGAGCACTCTATTTTTCCAGAACACCGGTTCGATCAAACCAATCTTGGTTCGACCTATCCAACAGGTCGAACCCAGGTCGAACAGCACCACTTTGAGCACTCTGTTTTATCACAGCAACGGTTCGACCACGACGGTCATGGTTCGACCTATCAAACAGGTCGAACCTTGGTCGAACCGGATGGCGGAAGGAGTATAGTAGGCCAGTTCGACCTAGGTACCCATGGTTTGACCTGTTTCACAGGTCGAACCCAGGTCAAACATCAAATTCAAAAAGAGAGCCATTGTCCAGAAGCAAGGTTCGACCAGTACATACATGGTTTGACCTGTTCCACAGGTCGAACCCTGGTTGAACCCCACCAGAAATTGCCTGTTTCCACTCCGAACACTCTCGATGATGTTGATGCTACTCCAGTGGTTGGAAATGAACAAAGTACTGAGATAATAGCTGAGAAAAAGTGGGAGAGAGCCAAGCGTTTGAGAGCCGAAAAGGAGAAAGCGGAGAAGGTTGATCGTGATGAATGAGGGATTCCCAAAATAAAGATACCTCCGCCGTTTCCTTACAAGCTTGTGAAGAAGGGATTGGAAGAGAAGTTCAAGAAGTTTTCAGAGATAATGAACAAAATAAGCTTGAGCATTCCTTTCTCAGAGGCAATCATGGAGATGCCGTACTATGCCCGATTTCTAAAGGACATATTGTTGAAGAAGCGGAGCTTAACCGGAATTAAAACGGTGAATTTATCTGAGAATTGTAGCTCAATCATCCAAAGGAAGCTGCAGCAAAAGATGAAGGATCCGGGGAGCTTCACTATTCTATGTGAAATCAGAAAGGGGCCGGCACGGCGAGCTTTGTGCGATCTAGGGGCAAGCATCAATTTGATGCCTTTGTCCATCTTTTAGAGGCTTGGTTTGGGGGAGTTGACCCCTACAACAGTGGTTCTCCAATTGGCGGACAGGTCGATGATGTTTCCAAAAGGTATAATTGAAGACGTTCTCGTCAAAGTGGAGAAGCTAGTCTTTCCTGTGGACTTTCTTGTGCTATAGATGGAAGAAGACAAAGATAATATCCCTTTAATCTTGGGGAGACCTTTCCTTGCTACTGCTGGAGCTATGATTGATGTTCAGAAAGGAGAGCTTAGATTACGGATGGAAAAAGAAGAAGTTATTTTCAACTTAGACAAAGTAATGAAGATGCCCATGGAGTCGCAATGTCATAATATTGACGTGGTGGAGGAGATTGCGAAAGAGGACATGTCTCTGATCCTGTCAAAGGATCCTCTTGAGACATGTTTGATGGAATCTCTTACTTATCCCACTACGGAGCTTGACGGACTCTCCAACGAGGTGTGTATTGACTTTTTTGGAAACTTACTTGCTTTGGGTGATGACAGGTTTGAATCGGGAAGAACTAAGGTGGAAGAAGTCAAGTGGACTAGGAAGTACTTGCCTTTGGAAAACGAGAGCCCTCCGATGGAGGTGAGGAAAGAGGAGTTGAAACTTTTGTCGGAACACTTGAAGTACGCCTTTCTTGGCGACAATGAAAAATATCCGGTAATTGTATCTTCTTCTCTTGATGATGATCAACTTGAGGAGTTATTAAACGTTCTTACGAAGTATAAATCTGCGATTGGTTGGTCTATTGAGGATTTGAAAGGAATTAGTCCTTCGTATTGTATGCATAGGATAAGATTGTTAGACGAGGCAAAGGCAAGTGTTCAGAATCAGCGGAGGGTTAATCCCGCGATTCAAGAGGTAATTAGGAAGCAAATCCTTACGTGGTTGGATGCCGGAATCATATATCCTATTAGTGATAGTCCCCATGTGAGTCCATTGCATGTAGTTGCTAAAAAGGGGGGTATGACTTTCGTGAAAGCTGAGGATGGAGAAGCGATAGCCACAAGGATTCCTACGGGATGGCGTACATGTGTTGATTATAGGAAGTTGAATGAGAACACGTGTAAGGATCATTTTTCTCTTCCTTTCATGGATCAAATATTAGATCGTCTTGCAGGGTATGAGTTTTATTGTTTCTTGGATGGATACTCGGGGTACAACCAAATTATGATTGCCCCCGAGGATCAAGAAAAGACCACTTTTACTTGCCCCTACGGGATCTTTGCTTTTCAGAAAATGCCATTTGGGTTATGTAATGCGCCTGCTACTTTTCAGAGATGCATGATGGCAATATTTGATGGGTTGATAGAGAAGATCATGGAGGTGTTCATGGATGATTTTTCTATTTTTGGTTCCTCCTTTGATATTTATTTGTCTAACCTAGCTACTGTTTTGAAGAGATGCCAAGTGACTAATCTCGTCTTGAATTGGGAGAAGTGCCACTTCATGGTGAAGGATGGGATTGTTCTTGGGCATCATGTCTCGACTAAAGGGTTGTAGGTAGATCTGCTAAAGTGGTGGCGATTGAGAAGCTTCCACCACCGACCAATGAAAGGAGTGCGGTCCTTCCTTGGACATGCCAGTTTTTACAGGAGATTTATAAAAGACTTCTCAAAATACTCTAAGCCCTTATCTCGCTTACTTGAAAAGGATGTTCCTTTTGTGTTTAATGATGATTGTCTAACAGCTTTTCAAGTTTTGAAGGAGGCGCTTATTTCTGCACCTATCTTGATCACACCGGATTGGACTCAACCGTTTATACTAATGTGTGATGCAAGTGATGTAGCACTTGGAGTGGTGCTTGGACAGCTGAAGGAAAAGAAGTTTTGCGCCATTTACTACGCAAGTAAGACTTTTGATGCGGCACAAAAGAATTACATGGTGACTGAAAAGGAGTTTTTGGCTGTTGTGTACGCATTCGATAAGTTTTGTCAGTATTTGGTTGGCATGAAGACTATTGTGTACACGGATCATTCAGCGATTCGGTGCTTGATGGAGAAGAAGGAGACGAAGCCTAGGATCATAAGGTGTATTCTTCTACTTCAAGAGTTTGACATGGAGATCCGGGATAAGAAAGGTTCTGATAATGTGCTAGCGGATCATCTTTCGAGGTTGGAGACTAGGGAACATTGCGATAATTCTTTCGAGTATATTGAGGAAATATTCCCGGATGAAAAGATCATGGCCGTGTTTGTTGAAGGGGCTGAGCGAGCGTGTGTGGTTGCTGCGCAGGGAGTTGATCCTTGGTATGCGGATTATGTTAATTATATTGCTGTGGGAGAAATTCCAAGGGATCTCAACTTGCTAAATTCAAAGGGATGTTGAGACTTTCATATGGTATGATCCATTTGTGTACAAAATTTGCAAAGATTCTATCATCCGTAGGTGTGTGCCCGAGATGGAGATGGAGAGTGTTCTCGAGTTTTGCCATGCACAACCTAACGGGGGGCACTTCGGCGCTCAAAAGACAGCAGCCAAGGTACTTCAGTCCGCTCTTTATTGGCCTACCTTGTTCAAGAATTGTGAGACCTATGTGGCGTCTTGCGATAGATGTCAACGCATGGGGAACATCGGTGGGAGAGACGAGATGCCGCTTCAGCCAAGCATAGTGGTCGAGATTTTTGATGTGTGGGGTATCGATTTTATGGGACCTTTTTCCCCATCTAATGGATGTCTCTACATTCTACTTGCGGTGGATTATGTTTCTAAGTGGGTGGAAGCGATTCCTACTCGCTTGAATGATTCGAACACTGTTATATCTTTCTTGAAGAAGCATATCTTTGCCCGTTTTGGAGTCCCTAGAGCACTTGTTAGTGATGGAGGTACGCATTTCTTAAATAAATTTCTTGAGAAGGTGCTTAAAGGGTATGGTGTTAAGCATAGGGTCACTACACCCTATCATCCTCAAGCGAATGGGCAAGCGGAGGTCTCTAACCGTCAAGTCAAACAGATTTTAGAGAAGGTGGTCGGAACCAATAGAAAGGATTGGGCTTTGAAGCTCGATGATGTCGTGTGGGGGTTCCGAACCGCGTACAAGACGGTGTTAGATATGTCACCGTATCAGATTGTCTATGGAAAGTCGTGCCACTTACCTGTAGAGATTCAACACAAAGCGTTTTGGGCTTTGCGAAGCTTGAACTTGACTCTCAAGGATGTGAAGGAGTTGAGGATTACTCACATCAATCTTTTGGATGAGTTTCGGAGTCGTGCGTACAAGAATTCAGAGATCTACAAGGAAAGGATTAAGAGGTGGCATGATTCGAAGATCTTGTACAATGAGTTCAAGCAAGGAGACGAGGTATTACTTTTTAACTCTCGTTTAAAGCTTTTTGCAGGCAAGTTGAAATCTAAGTGAACGGGACCGTTCATGATTCATCGAGTCTTAGGAGGGGGAGTTTTGAGCTGATTGACAAGGATAAAGATATTTTTGCGGCGAATGGACATCGCTTGAAGCATTACAAGTCACCGGATGATGTTTGTGTCATCTTTGTGGATACCTTGATCTGATTTGGTACCGTCGTGGCTCTCCGACGTTAAACATGAGCGCCTGTTGGGGGCTTTCCCTCCCGTTTTAATATTTTATTTCATTCGTGTGAGTAAGAAATTTTTATATTTGAAGTGCTTACTTATCGGCAATTACATCTCTTTGCAAACTTAGTTTCAACTATAGTTTCTACTAAGTTTGGGGGGTGTGATGTACTTACCTTGATAAGCACCGATAGTATAATCTTTTCTTTGTGATGTTTGTTAGGGGAGTTGGTTTTTGCGCCATATTTAAAATTTTAATCGATTTTGATGTGATGATTTTTTTACAACTTGCCTAATATTTAGTGGGTTTTGGTTGTGTTTTCTCTTACGGAGTTACTCATGAATAATATTTTGTGGAACAAATTTTGGATGAAGTTGTGCTTTAGTTGGTTCCTAATGATTCGTATTGAAGTTTGAAGTGAATAGGGATTAAGAACACTCAGTTTGGAAGCTTAAAAAGGTGGTTCGACCAAAGCCTGGAGAGGTTCGACCAGTGCCAGGAGGTCGAACCGAGCAGAGGAAGTCGAACCGACGCAGAAAATCATCCAGTGAGGTGGTTTGACCTGATCATTCTTGGTTCGATCTGTCTAACATGTCGAACCAAGGTCAAACCCGGTGACTTAAATCTTACAGTAGGGTGGTTCGACCTGAGCCGTTATGGTCGAACCAGTCCGTTCAGAGCACTCTATTTTTCAGGTGATAGGTTCAACCATGACATTCATGGTTCGACCTGTTCAGAAGGTCGAACCCAGGTCGAACCACGGGGAGTAGTTGTCCAGAAGGTAGGTTCGACCTGTCACAAGAGTGGTTCGACCTGTTCAGAAGGTCGAACCTAGGTCGAACCCAAAAGGTAAGTTTGTCCAGAAGGTAGGTTCGACCTCGTCACTCGAGGTTCGACCTGTTCCGCAGGTCGAACCCGAGGTCGAACCCAGTCAGGTACGCATTTTAAGTTGTGTTTTTAGAAGGGTTCAATCATTCTTTTTGTTCACCAAACCTCGAACCTTCCCCGAACCTTAACACCCTTGCACAAATTCATCAATTACACTTGATTTTGCACTGATTACACAATATTACACTCTTAATTCTTGAATTGGGCGCGGATTTGGGTGATTTTCGTCGTGAATTAGGGCTTCAGTCGCGTTTTTGAGTGTTGTGTGCAAATTATCGATTGTTAACCATGGGCAAGACTAAAGGTACGTTCGTTCAACTCAATTAACTTAGAATTAAAGTTTATTGCAAGAAATTTGTTGTGGGTAAGTTGATTGATGTTGATTTTGGTTGAAATTCATGGTGATAATTGATATTTTTAAGTTGATTCATATGAATTCATGTTTATTGGTTTGAGATTGCTTGATTATGGATAGAACTTGAGTTTTGTGTGGATTGATCAAGGATATGATGCATCTAGAGGAATGAGCATGGTTTGAATTGTTGATAGTTTGAGTTGTTCATGAAGTTCAATTGTTGAAATTTATGTTGAATGGCTTGAATTGGTTGATGCATGCTTGTTGTTGATGATTTTAAGATTAAAGAGAGTGTGATTGATGATGTTTTGAGCATGATGAATGAGCAAGTGGTGTTGAGATGATAGTTGGAGTTGATTAAGCATGGATGCTTGAAGTCTTGAGTAGAGTATAGGATATGCTAGTCAAATACTTGCGTTCTTGTTTTGTTGGTTGTGTTGAAATAGTTGTTTTCAGGAAAGGGACAAGGATCAAATAAAGGGAAAGATAAGGCAGAGGAAGCAAGATCAATAAGAGGCAAGACAGGCCTTCGAATGTGGACACAGTGACGAGAAAGCTGAGGTTACAAGATCGTTTACCCGAAAACTTTAAAATTCAAATGCAAAACTGGGATGAGATTAAAGAAAAGTGGGAAGAGTTCTCAGACAAGATAGCTCGGACAAGATACCAAGATGATGAGGCCATGAGACTTATGAGCATTAGGGATGATATGACGATGTTGTTCGATCGAGTGGGGATCATCAGATTTATAGAGTTGAAGAAGATGACTTACTTCCACGTTACAACGGAGGTAGTTTGCTCATTTGAGATGGATAAGGACCCACTTGGCTACCCATATCAGTGCTCATTTCAGTTAGGAGGAGTCCGAAGGAGATGGACGGCTGAGGATTTTAATCAGCTTTTTCAGACGCCTCTAGAGATTTCTCGAGTGGAGAATGGACACTTTAACGCTAATAGGTTTTGGAGGGAGATAACCGGGGAGATCAAAGACTATAAGATTAGGCAGGCTCGTGCGACCTCGATCAAGAATCCAGTGTTGAAATATATGGATCGAGTGCTCAGAAACACACTGTTTGCTCGTTCGGAGGGTGGCTGTGTGTCTAGAGGAGAGCTTTATGCCCTATGGTGTATGATGAATGGGGTGAAGTTCAATGTGGGAGCATATTTCATCGCGCAGCTGCATCGATTCAGGACCATTGGATTTTAGAAGGTGAACATTGGAAGGTTGCTGACGATTGTAGCTGAGCACTACAACATGGACTTCACCGGCATTACACCTGTTAGAGGAGAGCCCGACTTGGTGATGCTCACATGTGTAAAGGGAGGATTTGCACACTTTAGAGATGGTGATTGGTTCTTCACGAGAGGACCAAAGCCATTCGACTTTATGTTTCCCTTTGACATGACCACTGTTTGGGAGGCGAGAAACTTGTTGATGAACTCCCTAGGCCACATTGCTCTGTCCGTGACTGTGAAGACCAATGGGGATTGGAGAGCCGTGGCTAGGTTGTGTGTCGAGGTAGGTTGGAGGAGCTACAGCAAATTGTGGAACAGGGAGAGTACCATCCACCACCACACCAGCCATTACAGTGGCCACAGCAGCCCGAGGTCGAGCATCGGGTAGATGAGCAGCCAGAGATAGAGATTC
Organism: Pogostemon cablin; assembly: GCA_023678885.1. Lineage (NCBI taxonomy): Eukaryota > Viridiplantae > Streptophyta > Magnoliopsida > Lamiales > Lamiaceae > Pogostemon > Pogostemon cablin. Next base: position 21,362,379 of record CM042989.1, on the reverse strand, counting down.
TGGAAGAGGAGCAGCACGACGCACCTCAGTATGAGCCAGCACCGCGTCAACAGCGGGCTGTCCCGAATGATACACGGGAGCAGCTCTGCCTTATTCATGAGTAGCTGGTCGCGATCGTTGCTAGCCAGCAGGAGATAAACCGACAGCTCGCTCTCGCCAACGCCAACTATGCTACGCTGAATGAGAGGTATACGGCTTTGAATGAGAAAGTTGGTAGGTTGGGTGATCGAGTTGATTACTTGGATAGACACATCGGTGATCTACACCGGATTGTGGAGCGGAGGCTTGATGATGAGGATGATGATGCTCCGGAGGAGTAGTTTTTCAGGTTTTCTTTGGTTTCATCTGATTCATCTTGATTTCCATTATTTTTCCTTTTATCTTTAGGTTGGGGTGTGATTCATGCGTTAGTGGAATGTATAAGTGATATCTTATATGATTGATTGGGTATAAGCTTATTGATATTGTGCATTCATATGTTCATGTGTTAATTTCTATTGATGAAAAGCATGTTTAGTTGATAAGTATATTGAGTTCTTGTGGAATTGATCTTAATTATGTGCTATGAGGAGTACTAGGATTACCTATGTGAGGATTTGAGCTTTTTAATCATGCTTGATCATGATTATTTTATTCTTGAGAGGATCATTCATATGAACGTATTCTAGAACTTGACTTTTAGTCTTGTGTGAGACTTATGGTTGATAAATTGCTAGGACATGTTCTTAGGCCATTATTTCGTGATTAAGTTACTTAGCCAAATTTATCCTTCCTAATGATTTTATTAACCTTTGGATGCCCCGTTGAGCCGTTAAAGCTTTTTCTTTGGTAGCCGAAGTGAATAACCTTATAAGCCTTTACTTGAGCTTGATTAACCTAATCATTGGTAGAGAGAGTGGAGGTGAGTAAGTGTTGCAAGAAGAAAAGGAAGATAGAATATGGTTGGATTGAAAGAATATGGTTAAATCTTGTTTAGGGGTAGTGCCCGAAACTGGTACCCGATTGTTTATACTTGGTGTGTGAAGCTTAGCAGCTGATGGCCTATATACATGAGAAGGGTAGTGCCTAAAACCGGTACCCGAATTGTTTAAAAAGATGATGTTGATGCCATGAAAAGAAGGAAAATTCAGGAATTTTACAAGTTCAAGAGACGACATTGGAGGAGAACTTGCTGTAAGAAGAAGAAATCGAGAACCTCCAAAGTAACTCTCTACTAGTGTCTTAAGTCACTTAGTCCAAATTTTCCTACCTTTTTCCAAAGAGCCAACATTACAACCCAAAAACAAGTCCTTTGTGATCCTAGTGAAGAGTTGATTATAAGTTGATTTTTGAGACCTTTGCCAAGCTTATGGTTACGCGTGAATATGGATTGATATGAGTGTTTATATTAACCTATATAATGCCTCACGCACTTGAGTGAAAGAGAATAAATACTTATCTTGTGAGCGAAATTACTTAGTATTCCAAATGGTATGTGATTGGATTGGTTTTGCATGAGTGATATATATGAAGCAATTAATACTTGTTTGATTGAATGAAGTTGCATGTGTGATATGTGTTGTACTTGATCTTGGTGAATTATACACGACTCCTGTGGTTTGATTTGGTTGCCTTGGGACGAGCAACATGTAAGTTTGAGGGTTTGATGAGTGTGTAAATTCACAAGTTTGGCATCATGTTTTGTGCTAGTTTTGGAGAGTTTTGAGGTGAAAATAGGTGAAAAACCTATATATATTGTGAATTAGCATGAATCAGGTGTTAGTGGAGCTATTTAGTGGTTTTTATAGCAAAAATGGAGTGGAAGTGCCAAGAATCAAAGAGACGAAGTCGAGACCACGCGAACCGCCAAGGAAAGAGTAGGGTTCGACCTGGTTGGAGGAGGGTTCGACCTCTCCTACAGGTCGAACCAGCATTACGAAACAGCAGAAGAGGGGTTCGACCACGACTCAAGGGGTTCGACCTGTTTGATCAGGTTGAACCATGGTCGAACCAATTCGCGAGGAGAGGGGTTCGACCACGACGTTAGGGTTCGACCTGATAGTTTGTCGAACCAGGAGCGGAAATTATCCAGTAGCGTGGTTCGACCTGAGGTTCGACCTGTGAGGGAGTGGTTCGACCTGTACAAGAGGTCGAACCAAGTGCAGAATGTGTCCAGTAGCAGGGTTCGACCTGGGGTTCGACCTGTTGGCCAGTGGTTCGACCTGTTTGACGAGGTCGAACCAAAATGCAGAAACTTACCTTATCCGGATTTTCGAGGCCAAAACGCGTGGGATCACTTGAAAAGCCCATTCCAAGCCCTAGAGACGTGATTACAAGTATAAAAGGAGGCTCATGCAGTCAAGGAAGACGTCCAATCACGAAAGAAGACGCGAGAATCATAGAAGGAGACAAGAGAAGAGATTGGTGATCCATCCGGAGGGCTGTAACAGAGCTTCCCTGGAGGTTCAAGTAAGATCAGTCCATCTAACCATGATTGTTCCTAGATCAATCATGGGCTAGAGCCACTTCGGTAGTTCTAGGGTTATGAAGGTTTCATGAGTTAAATTTGTATTTCGTGTGTATACTCCGTACAACACTACTTATGGTTTAGTTTATATAAGATTGCACGTTTTTAATCCATACTCATAGTTGTTTTGTGCATCAATAATCATTGTGTAGAGTCTGAATGCATAACATGGTTATTGGTTGAGTGCGTTCACTAATGAGCAGGGTTTATTGTTATAATTCTAAGTGAAGGGATTCCGAAGTCTTATTAGAACTGTCTTATATGAATCTTTGTTAATTGAATTGAATTCGGGTTAACAAGTAGGATAAAGAGTATAACTCTATAGTACCTAAAAAGGGAGATCAAATCGGGTTAGAGTACTAAGTGCACGGGAAATAATTGATTATGATAGTACCTAGAAAGAGAGGTAAAGTATACGTCTTGCTCTGAGGATATTTACACGTGTCAAAAGCTTATCTATTTGTGTCTATAGAATAGATTTGTATGGTCTAGCGATGCGTCCATAAACCACAAGGCAGAGTCGGACATCGATACTCGAAAGTATGAATTAACGAATGAAACCGGATGGCCTGACGAACTACCTATCATCTTATTTGATCACAACTACTATTTTCTTGTTCTTGTTACTTGCTATTTTATTTGTTACTTAGTTTACAATCCAATAAATTACAATTCTCAACATAGTCATAATTGCTAGAACGTAACTAAAGTGATATTTATCCGTCCCGTGGATTCGATATTTAACTTGGTCACCTTCGAAACTACAATTGATATCCTTCATACTTGGGGATTAATTGTGTGTTGAGAAAACGCTCATCAGCCTACCTCTAATATTTTCCCATGAGAGTGATGGTCGTTTGTGTAGATAAAACATCTTCTAATACTTGGATACTTACAAGTTTTACATGTCTATTTAAATGGAGATCCTAAAAAAATAATTTGTAGAGACAAATGCAGTATTTTATAGGATTTCACACTAAATGCAAGATAATAGCTTACTTTTCTTCCCCCTTCCCAATTTGGTTATAATCTTTTGCAATCATCTCTCTGTTTATTCATAGGCACTCTAAATTCAGGAGTTTGTGAAAAAAAAAACAAACAAACAAATAAAAAAATTCTGAATAGTAGTATACTTTAAGTCGTAAGTAGGTCCTCTTTTTCTTTTTAATAATTGGCATGTTTTATGAGTATTTTTCCTCCTTATGTGTTTTCATGATGGGTTAGTTAGACCCCACCTTGAATTTTGCTATAGTTTGTAATTATTATCAACTCATGGTAAAGCTCTATAATACCAATAAGCTCACCATTTCAAGCAACTCTACATCGTTCTTAGTTTCATTTACATTAAAATTGAATGTTTGGATCTTCTTTTAGCAAATGAAGACTGGACTTGGACATTGCATTTAAGAGACAAAATTCTGGTTTAAATACCTGAAGTGCCATTACACATTTTAAGCACATTATGTGGTTTTTATTTGTTTTACATATTTAAGAGTTGTTGATATGTGTTCTTGGATAGTTAATTTATATCTAAGAGATGAAGATTATTGTGTAACTAAACTAAGAACGATCACAATCAAACAAGATAAAATCATAAATAAGATATCATAATTAATAGGAAACCGAATTACCACCAAAGAACTCAACCAATTTCTTATTACTCTCCTTTAGAGCAACACTCATAAAATCTTCCCCTTACAAGTGTAATGTCTAAAGTGAGTATGAGTAACCCCCGTTCTCTCCTGTAAGAAAAGCTATTTATATTATCTATAAACCCTAACCCGAAGCCAATCGCCTTGCGCCACCTGGATGAAGACAAGCCATCATTAATGAAGTTGTCTAGTAAGCCGACCAGCCTGGGGAGGAGTCTGGGTGTCACGGGTTGCCTTTGCAGGGTTTCACAGACCATTTTTGTCCTTTGCTGGCTTTCCATTGGTAGTTGGGGGGAGGATGCGCCAGTTGCTTGCTGTCCAAGGTATCCCATCTTCCCGTTAGCCTTGTCTTCTAGCCTGCTGCACTTGTCAGTCTTCATGATGGTGTTTGTGCTTTGTTCCACAACTCCTGTTATCCATCTGGTCCTCAGACGAGTTGACTTCCGATGTTGTGTTGTTCGTCCGCACCCTTAGGCAGGGGAGAGGAATGCCGCCGAGGTTCCCTGCCAAGGGTGCTTTGGACTTCTGTCCCTTTATTGGGTTCCCTCTTCGTCCTTTCCTTAGCTGGGCCTTTGGGCTAGTAGTGGTTTCTTTGGGCTGCTTTAGCTGTCCATTCAGCACTTCTTCCCGAATTGGGCCACTAAAGGCTAGGTCTCCTTCTTCAAGTGTTTAAAGGTTATTGGGCCTTGGGCCTACTAAGCATGGGGGATATAATATCCATAACAAGAGTCATTACTTATTTGCAGTGTTATTATTTTGAAGGATTTATGGAGCAGATGAACTATTACTCTAATGTATTAGAAATATTACTCTTCAAATTTTGATATGTTTTGATTTTTTATATGTATCCTTACATTAACAATAACACAAATTTCAATTAATTTCAATTAAATTATGGTTGTTAAATTATAATTCTCCTATTTCTATGTAAAATAATATTTAAAATAACAACATAATAAACAAACTCATATAATAATTCATTACCTTATAAAAAGTACTTCACATCAGCCCGAGTCACACCTCATATGAGGTGCTCTACTTACTAGTGTATGTATATGACATCTAAAACTTGTAGCATGAGTTTTACAAAAATCAAAGATTTCATCTTTGTGAGTGTTTTCTTGAAGCCTCCTAAGATCCTATTGTTGGTATAAATCAATCCTAATTTTTTTTTGGAATCGTGTTAATCAAAAGCGTGTGTCCTTGATCAAAGGCACCCACGTCTCAAAATTGGTTGCTTGTGTAAACCAAATAGAAATATCGAATCTAGTGGCGCATCTAAAAAGGATACTGTAAGTTACATATATGATATTATTCATATTATATTATATAATGTCATTGTTTTAACAATTATATAAATTCAAACTTTGTAGATGATGCGGGCAAAAGAATTATTCAAAGAAGACGTGAACTACAAAAAATGGGTTTAAGTTCGATCATGTTTGGGAGAAGATGAAGGATTATGCAAAGATAGAAACTTCCTTTTAGAATGATGCTTCCATTAATCTCTCATCTCCAGAAACCCATACTTCTGCTTCTCCTGATATTTCTTCGTTTAATCATAACTTGTCTAGTGATGGAAATGATCATACTGGTGGTTTTTCCTCGAGCCAACTACATAGAGTAAAAAATTCTAAACATAAAAAAGGCAGAGAATGAAGCTCGAAATCAAAAAATATTTGAAGAAGAAAACAAAAAAAATTCAAAAACTAATGAATGAAACAAATAAGAATCAATGAATAATGTTAGAGGTTTGCCCAAAAAAAGGACAATAAATTTATGAAGATAGATCTGGAAACGATACCCAATCCTATTCGGCGTGAATATTTTCGAATTCAACAAAATAATATTATGAAAATAATGAATCAAGAATTTAACCAGTCTATTAATCAACAATTAAAAAGACAGGGTGTATAGCAAACTGGTTTTTAGGAGATTCTCTCTTATTGTATTTGCCTATAAAAAAATCAATATTATTGAAGATGTATATATAATCTGCATTTCGTATTGTTTTGAAATAACTTCTTTTTCATTATAAAACACATGAAGATAGATCTGGAAATGATACCCGATCCTATTCGGCGTGAATATTTTCGAATTCAACAAAATAATATTATGAAAATAATGAATCAAGAATTTAACCAGTCTATTAATCAACAATTAAAAAGACAGGGTGTATAGCGAGTTGGTTTTTTAAGAGATTCTCTCTTATTGTATTTGCATATAAAAAAATCAATAATATTGAAGATGTATATATAATATGCATTTCGTATTGTTTTGAAATAACTTCTTTTTCATTATAAAAAACAACTCAATAGGAATCTATCTCATTGAATTAAATCATGGTTTTATCGTATATAAAGGATTAAGTAACACTTTAGGCAGATAGATTTGAGATAAAGAAGAAAAAAATTCTAATTGAGTTAATAAATTATTTGATAAATCCACCAAGAATGGGAGTTACAAATTTCATTAGATAGGACTATTGACACCCTTTAATTTGTTAAAGGCACTCGTAATTTTTTTTTAAAAATACAACAAAAGCATATATCCCTGTTTTTAATTCCACTAAAAATAATTTAGCGAAATACATTCTTCTCTATGTTTTAAATCCACTAAAAAACAATGTATTACAAATAAAATTACTTTAAACCACATATATAATATAGTCACACTATTGATGTGTTAAATCACAAACCTTCAAGGAAAACACGAAAAGAGAAGAAAGAGGAAAGTGAAAGGAGCAATAAAAGTAATGTAAATAAGACCCTATTTAATCTTGTGCAATTTATTCAAATTGCTTCAAATTGTTGGAGAAATGGCAATAATATTTTCTTGAAAATTTGTTTTATAAACTTTCCTACTTTGATTTGAGCTTCTCATCAACTTTTTTTTTTGCCATACTTGGATCCTAAATTTTTCAAATCTTATCAGCTTTAATCTTAGATTACAACTTAAAAAAATAAAAATAGAGAAGTATGCTATTGGGAATATTTCAAAGTCCATGGTTTTGGGGATAAGGTGGTGTGGTGAGACCGGCGAGATGATAACTTATAGGAGAATCAGACCTTTTTGCTGCTGAACAATTCATTTTGTAATTCACACAAATTGAAAGATATTGCAATTGAGAGAACTCATAATAAAATGGTGAAAAGGAAGGTACATAAGCAATTAAGTACATGCTACTTTTATTATTATCCTCCTGACCACTAAATGTGTTTGCAATGATCTCATTGTTGAGAAATTTAATATTTGAAGTCTCTTGATGGTGGAACTTCAGACGCAACCAAGAGTCTTCCATTTGTCCTCCAAAATTATGTAAGAGTAAGTATTCATATTATAAGAACCACTTTAAAGTGAAATGAATGAATTGATATAGACACATTGTTCTAATTAAATTTGTATAGATTATAATATTGATATGACAAACCTCATAAAATACAGCTTCTCCAATAATGTATAACATTTTGATGATAAGTTGTTTCAGCAACAACTTGTGAGAAATTTCATGAATATATGAAATGAAATAAAACCAAAACAAATCAAAAGCAACTAAAAAATATGATTTATGCATAAAAAATCTTTGTGCCCACTTCTTTGAGAGCCTTAAGAATGATAAAAGAAAAACAATAATAAAAACATTGCTATGTGTACATCATCTGCTTAGTAGATGGCTAATAACAAAACCATTATATGCTCATACGAATCAATTCGAGTAAGGTCTTATGGTTATTTCCCTCAAGAATACACGAACCATTTATCACGATCGACATCCGCAAAAGACTCAAACTTGTCAAGTATACCAACTTCTTCAAGAAGTTGTGAGCAAGATTTTATCCATTTTCAACAGAATACTTAGTAAGTTATTATAACTTGGATTTAACATGTATTCCAGTTTTGAATAATGTGATTTACATTACTGGAAGTCTGGAACTAACTAAATCCATATCAAAAATGAAAAATGTGATCTTTAAGCATTCATACCATGGTAAGAAGCTTTCGAAAAGTGGTCTCCTTTTACTGATCTTCAACGGATGCCATAGCAGCAGCTTCTCTTCTAAGTGTTAACATCAAATATTTATTCCCTGAAAACTTTTTTCTCGGCAGTTTTAGGCTTTAAGACACTTTCAGTGGAAGCATCTTATAACTTTCATTGCCGTCTTATAACACATGATATCCACACACAACATATTTTGTAAGTCAAAATATTTAGTTTCTTAGTCTTAATTCTAATATATAAATTGAGTAATAATAAGATAAATATTAAATAATATATTGAGTAATAATGAAGGTTTTATGAATTTTCAAATCACCTGATATGTTCTCATTTGGACTGTAGTTGCTAAACAAAGAATCAAATATTGTTTTTCAGTTTCAATATTCCTAAAAAATAATTTGAACAATGTATTAGATAACATAAACCAAAACATTTAATTGTATAGTTAACAATTTGTTATTATTATTTTGTATATGAAGGAACATATATAAAATTCGCTCAATCTCCCGTAGCATTAATGATAGGGTGGAAGAGCATATAGTGTACGTCTGTAACTCTTCTTCAAATAATTTTAAAACAAAAAGATATTGTGATCATCACAAATTTCGAATGTAAGCAATCTCTCGTTGTCCCTTATAATCATAATCCCTCATTATAACTTCAGGTATCATTTCATCAGCAAACTACAAACAAATTATATGGGACAATATCCAAGACCCGCGTTATTTAACAAATAAAAAATAAAAAATCCAAGATTAATAACCAACAATGGATTGCTAAAAAATTATATTCACCCCATCAAGACCCGAGTTAGTTATGTAATATAACTATTACATAAATTATAAATGTAGAATAAGCAATATAAAATATATACTGCATGCATACACATTTCTTTCACTTCAAAATTAGGTGATGGAAGTGGTGGAGGCACAGGCAATGGTATATCACTTTTCTGCTTCATTCCCCTATTTTGATATTCTGAATTTTTAAAGAAGATCATCATTGAATATTTTGGCAATATTAAAAATGAGCCAAGTAGGTAATTCAATAAAAGATCAGCTCAAATTTTCAAAAGAGAAAAAGACAAATATTTGAGAGACTAACATCGAGCATTGGGTTTGCAAAAAATTAGAAGCATATTAGGAAAAATAAATTAAGAAATAAATTCTAAATAAGATGAACCTCGATCACAAGAGAAAATCATAGTAATACAATAAAATGTGAATACCTTATTTTAGTGTCGTGAATCCTGAGAATTATCCTAAATCATCTTCCAGAGATCAGTGATTATCATCTAAGAGTGGATGAATATTTTGAGATCAATATTCAAGAGATAAAAATATTAGAAGAGACAGGGGGATTTGAATTCAAATATTAAAATTAATTAATCTTAAAGCTAATCAAATTAATCAATTATGTTTATATTTTTATCAATCTGAAGAGCAGTTATGAATTATAATCAACTCCTCAATCCAAATAGATTTCTAGCAAACCCAAGTTAACTTTATTTTTTATATCTGTGCCTTGACGTCAAGTGAAAATGAAGGCAGAATTCGTACGAAGAACAAATCTGACATCTCATAAAAAGACTGGTTACTTTATTTGCAACTCATAATAAAACATGCTAAATATTCAGGGAAGAAGATAATGCATGCTTCAAATAAATGGTATAAATTTGATAGTGTAAAGCTACTTAAATGTTAGTATTTTCAGAAATTTTAAATATACCTGATATACAAAGCACAACAAAGAAAAATATAACTAATGTTTATATTAATGATAGCAAAAATTTTGTTCTGGTTTTTTCTAGAGATTCGTTCGAAGGTATCAAAATTAAGAAATAATTAATAAGATGTCTCAACATCCAAAAGATATACTTATGTACCTTTTTCTGAAGATCAATACAATAGTTTCTTAAGTGATCTTGTTTTTTTATTCAATAAAAGCTTCAATCTTCTTCCAATCACAATCAAAGCTATGAAAATAACAAAATTAATTTTGTTAGCTAATGTTATATCAGATTAGAGAAAAGTGTCATGAATCCACATAAGGTCAGAGTTCATAAACTCTTCCCTAATGGAAATGCAATTGCAATTTCACTAAGAGAAAAATATTTCCACTTTAAGTACCTTCAGATTTGAGAACTATATCATCATTTTGATCCATCAATATACTAAATCCTCGCTAGATCCACCATAAAAATATTTGCTCAAATAATTCATGAAATCCAGCGTTTATTATTTGATGAGAAGTGTTCTAGTAATTGTAATTTGCTTCAACTTTAAAAATTTACAAATAAGGGAATTTGTGAATGAAAATGTGAAAATAGATAGGAAAGAAACCTGGTGATTGAGAGAGTGACATGAGTCTATGCATCTGATGGATGGGCCACTAGAAGGATTCCTTGCCACCATTTTCGACGCCATTTAGTACTGTAATTAAATCGCGACTGGTACTTAGAGATTCACAAGCCTGAAGATTTAATGCTGAAAAATAAAAAATAAGATCAGGGTTTGCTTTATGTAACACCCCATATTCTTTAATTTAGAAATATGGAAGACAATAAAAAAATTAATAAAAATTGTGTGCTGCCAAATCAGCCATGAATTAAGAAGGAGGTGACACGTTAGAGGAAGAAAACCTACGTTTAGACTAGAAAAGATATGCTTCGAAAATTTATTAGGATGAATTAATTGAATGACAATTCTTAGCTGACACGTTATCATATATGACCTAGGTATTAGTAGGTTGCACTTGTAGGTAAAATGTGACCCACCTATAAGTGTAATGATGAATGATGATTGTTTAATTTAATATGTTATTATTTTAATTCCACATTCATTCCCGTAGTGCACCTTTTTTGTATTCATTTTGCTCATCCTAAACTTTTCACCTTTCATTCTATGCATCTTTTAACCTTTCTTTAATTCCATGCATCGATCCTCTTACCTCATATTTCCACTTCATTCACCAAATTTCATTCCATGCACTGCTCCTTTTACCTTTTCATCTCTCCTCATTTCACCTTTCATTTATGTTCTTCTAACTTACATTTTATTCTCCTTCCACTCTCTTTTCTTCTATGCCACTTCATTAAGTTTAATTTTAAAACTATATTCATTTATATATATTTTTTTAAAAAAAATAAAAAAAATAAAATTGAACATGATAATAAATTTTATATTATAATATAATTTAAAATATTTTATGTAGAAATAATATTAATTAATATAAAAATATTCAGAAATTTTAAATTATGAGTATTATTAAGGGAAGGAGTCCGCAGTCTGCATAAAAGATGAGAGATTGACACTACAAGTTTGAAGTAGAGAAGAGACTGCAGTATCATATCTAGTATAGTCTAGAAATAGAAGAGAAGAAGAGTCTACCCATCATAATAGAGATTATCTTGTAGAGAAATAAATCATCACAACATAGAGAGAGGAGTAGAGAAGAGTCTACTCCATCACTACATAGAAAAAAAGAAAAAGAAAATAAAAGAAAAGAAAAGAGAAAAAGGACTAAAAAGAGATATAGTTCAAAAGATCTCTATAGAAATAAGAAAAGAGTCTACCATTGCAGAGAAATAAAATAACAAATGAGAGTTTGTAATATTATAATAACATTGATAAGCATGTTAAACAAAAAAAAAGTTACATAATATGCTTAATTATGTCATATTAGTTTTCTTTTTAAAATCTTGTATTAAATGGAGACTGTATAGAATGTAGCCGACAAAGAATGGAAGACCGTTGTCTAGGTGGAAGAAATACATGAGGAGAAGGAAGAAATACATGAGGAGAAGAAATAAGAGAGTAATGTGCACTGCTGATAAGAGAATGAGTCTGCACTGCAGTGAAAGAGAATGTGAAGACATTCACTGTAGACAAAGAAGAGAATGTGTTTGCACTGCACTCAGTGAAAGATAATGAGAATGACGTGCACTACAGAGCAAAGAAGAGAGAAGACCATCAAAGAAAATAAAAACAATAGAAAGAGGTGGAAGGAATACATGGGAAATGAAAGAAGAGAAAGAATGACACTTTAGATAATAAGATAGGACTACATGGCAATGAAAAAGAATGACGAACACTGCAGAGAAAGAAGAGACCAAAAGAGAGGCAGATGAGGAGAGTGGTGTTTGCATCGTTGTAGATAAAGAGAAGAAGAGCTTGCACTGTCGCTACACATGTGAAGAGCATGTAAGGAAAGACAAAAAGAGAAGGGGCGCTGCAAAGGATCATTGCAAATGAGAAAGTCTCTAAATTAAAAGATAAGATATAAATAACTTTATGGAAGATTTGCATAATCTCTCACTGAAAGTTGATGAAACTTTATGAAAATTGCACCAAAACCTATGATTTAGGTAACCTTTATATATTTTTTTAAATATTTTTATAATCTAATGATCTTAAATAAAAGAAAAATTATCTAAGGGTCAAATTTTGCCTAGGTCATATGTGACCCAAGATCACCTAAGTAAAAGCCTATTTATTGAATATTCCTATATGCTTCTTTTGAGATTTTAGTATCGTGAATTTTAATTTGAGAATTTTTTCAATAAAGAATTTGGAAGATAGTTTAACTATTAATTAGAGACTGAAAGTTCTTTTTAATCAATTTAGTACTTGAAAGATATTATGTTATCAATTCAAGACTTGAAATTATGAAATCATTAAAAATTATATAACATAATCATATAAATTTGTTATTTATTAGTATGTTATTTTAATTATAATAAATTATACTCCCTCTATCCCATAAATAAGTTCACACTTCACAATTACTGTAGATATGAAATTTTAGAAAAGTTATTTTATAACTTACTTTTACGGGAGAGTCTTGTGAGACTGTTTCACGAATCCTCTTATGTGATACGGGTCCTCCACTAACCTAAATTATTTATTCAAATCAGCGTATATCTTGGAAATACTTATTTAAAGCAACACATACATTGGAAATACACAGCCAAGTGTGTCGTGCCGTTTAATTAGTTGTGTTGATAATTTTTTTCGTTTTTAATAAAAAATTAATATATATTATTTTATTAAATAATTTTAAATATTTCATTGTTTATAATTAAATTCATTTTAAAAATGTTATAAATTTTTATTCGTTTTACAAATTATTTTAAAATAATACTCCAATTGAACTAATATCACTTTTCATTGGCCATTTATCTCTTTTATTAAAAATATTATCACTATTTTATAATTAAAACTCACTTTTTGTTAAAGTATTATAATATTTCTATTCGTTATATGAATTATTCATAGAAAAATTCAATTAGACTATTATCACTTTTAATTGATCAAATATCACTATTTATTAAAAATGTTATCTCCTTTTTTTATTAATCTTATTAATTGGTCATGAAATAATTTAATTGACTGATTATCACTTTTTATCGAAAGATGTATCATTTTTATTACAAAAATTATCATTTTTTATTCGTCATTCGAATTGTTCATGAAATAATTAAATTAAAAATTATCACTTTTCCATTATCGAATATCACTTTTATTAAAAATATTATCACTTTTTTATGCTTCCAGCAAATTGGTCATGAATGACTCAATTGAACATATATAATTTTTTCTTTATCATGCATTACTAAACCCTAAACCCTAACCCCCAACTCTCTTTTTCTATCGATGTGTGAGGCGATGGGGGAAGAACCCTAGTTCTTCACCATTTTTACAGATCATCTCTTCGATTAAAAGGGTAACCCTAGCCCATTCTCTAGCTCCTTTTTTATGTTGATCTAACCCTATCGATTGTGTATTTCTTTCTTGTTGTCTCTGCGATGCGATTCTCTCTCCAAACCCAAATGCTCTAAATATGTATGATTCACACCATTCTCAACCAAATCTTGATTTTGAACTTGAAATTGGCTCTATATGGTTAGGATCTGAGATGATTTAAGGGGAGTTGGGATGGAGGTTCAATCCCTGCATTTTGTTGCAAGAAGTTTGGTTTGGAGCTAGATCTGATCGGAATCACATTTGATACGGGTTTTCCCACTCTTTATTGATGGATACTGTGGTTCACGACTGCGAGTATAAAGGGGAGCTTGCCGGAACCACCTTCAATATGGTGGATCTCAACTCCCTTGTTCACGATTTTTTTGTTTTCGAATCTCTCTTGCTCAATTTTTTGGTTGAGGACTTCAATATGGGTGAGGACTTCCTGCGTATGGTACATCTCCAAGTCTAACTTATGCTATGTTATGAACTAGAATTGTTGGTATGCCCTCTGAGGCTTGTTACGTGGCTTATGTGTTCTAAATTGGCCCCGTGAGGCATTTATGTGATGTTGCATGGTTTAGGATTAGGCCCTGTGAGGCAATTATATAATGATATTGATTAGTATTCTTTTCATTTGGTCCTGTGTGGCATTTATTGGATGATAATGCTTAGTTAAGTTTTTATTTGGCCCTGTGAGGCATTTACATTTTTTTTTGAATAGGTGAATAGTGATACCCTTGATGTATACTTGTAATATAGATTATGTTGAAATTGTTATGCTGATGATAAAAGTCACTAATATTGGTCACTTAAAAAGAATGACTTATTTCCATAAAATTTTTCTTTATTTAGTTGCTTAATGGTCCATAGATTCCATTTTCTTTGATACATGAATTTCCTCTTTTCTTATTCTAGCAAGTTAAATTAGCCCTTTGATGAAGATATTTGTTAGGAGCACAGTAGATCTTCAGGTTTATGTTCGTCGGAAGAGGAGGAGGGTTGAAGTTGATGGGCTCTAGAAGTTGCTTTACTTTATATTTGTGTTAAGTTGTTTTGCTTTATATTTGTGTTATTTGTTGTTTTCTGTTTTATTTTGTTTATGGCCCATGGGCCTTAGGGTTTGAGTATTTATTTCCCTGCGGGGGAGGATCTGAGTAGAGATTATTTTGATAAAAAAGAATTCATTTCACAGTGAGCGTGCTGTTCCGGGGTTTATCTCGGGTATTCTGTGTTTGTTCTTATCAATTGGCCTCAGAGCCAGGTTTCGAGCAACCACGTACTTCCGCAACTATGGTGACCAACAAAGAATGTTTCGAAAACATTGAAGCGACGTTGGCTCAAGTTAGTGAGACACTAAGGGAAATTGTCCTGCAACGTGAGGAGGATTCCAACAGCGTTCGCAGACAAGGCAGACGGGATCGAGAAGACAGGCAAAACCCTACGCAGAATTAAGAAAGGGTACCGCATTTCCGACGCGAGCAAATTCATGAAAATCAGCAGCGTGGCGGCCATGGGAGACATTACCGTGGCAGAGAGGGCAGAGGGGGCGTTAGAGGCCAAGAAGGACGTGACAGGGAATATGTCAATCCTTTTGCAGGCAATCAATCGCGTTTTCAAGCAGACGAATCTGATCATGAGAATGACTCTGATGAAGGGCATGAGGAAGAGACTGACTCTGAATCATCAGCGATCAGCCAATATGCTGAAAGATACCAGGAGCATCGTCCAAGGGGGATGCGAAAGGACTTTCCAAAATTTGAAGGGGGAGATCCCATGAATTGGCTGGACAAGGCAGAACAATATTTTGAGATAATGAATGTTCGAACTCGAGAGTGTGTAACGATGGCATCTTACTATTTGGATGGAGAAGCTCGCCAGTGGTGGCGATGGTTTACTCAGATCAATGAGTATCGAGAGGTTGGTTGGATAGAATTCAAGGAAGGGCTGCAACTACGTTTTGGGAACTCACAGATGGAGGATGCTGATGAGGCTCTAAACAGGCTAAGACAGACGGGAAGCTTCCGTGAGTATTTGAAAGAATTTGAGAGGCTGGTTAATCGTGTTCCCCATTGGCCACCGAGAGCAATCAAGGGTGCTTTTATGGCGGGATTGAAACAAGAAATCTCCAGTGAACTCAAAATTTGGAACCCCCGTGATTTACGCGATGCTGTTGAGTTAGCAACTAGAAAAGATGAACAACTTCGCTTCTCTAAGGCCCAAAACAGCAACAATCGTAGCAGCTATGTGGGGGTATTAGGGCCACGCAATATTGGTCAACCGAGAGCGTGGGCCCAACCTGCAACCGTGACCCAACCACATCAACCTGCCATCTCAAACAATATTGGTACGGCTGAGAGTGGCTTAGGGAAGGGACGAATTCCGATGTCCAGTGAGGAAATAAAGCGGCGGAGACAAGCAGGTTTATGTTTTACGTGCAACGAAAAGTACACGTGGAATCCTGTATGCCCCAATGCCAAACTGATGTGTTTCTGGGTCGATCCAGAAGAAGCAATGAATGAAGAGGCATGATGAGCGTTTTCTCAACACACAAAATAATCCTCAAGTATAAGGATATCAATTGTAGTCTCGAAAGGTGACCAAGTGAATATCGAACCCAAGGGACGGTGTATTATCAATTTAATTATTTACTAAATTAATTAAGACAAGTGTGGCAGTATAGTTTGAGGTTTAGAATTATTAAACTAATAAACAAGTAATTAAAATAACAAATAAAATAAATATCACTTGAAGAATACGAAAGTGGATCAAGTAGGAGAATAGGTAGCTCTAGGATAATCCAGTTTCACTACTTAACTTCTCTTCCATGTGTCAATGTCCGACTCTGCCTTGTGGAATATGGACGCATCACTAAACCATGCATATCTACTCTATAGACATAAGTAAACATGCGTGTAACACGTGTGAATAACCTCGGAGCAAGAGATATAATTTCACCCCCCTTTCTAGGTACTATCAGTATCAATTATTTCCCCCTAGGATTGGTACTCTAACCCGATATGATCTCCCTTTATAGGTACTATGAAATTATCCTCTTTATCCTACTTATTAACCCGAATTCAATTCAATTAATAAGTATTCATATAAGATAGTTCTAATGAAGCTTCAGAGTCCCCTCACTTAGAATCATAACATGGAATCCTGTTCAGCGGTGAACGCACTCAATCTACAACCAAGATATATATATTCAGACTCTATATACCAATTGAAGATGCACAAAACGACCGTGAATATGGATTAAGAAAGCACAATCATATATAAAATAAATCCACAAGTAGTGTTGTACGGAGTTTACACATAGAAGATCAATTAATTCATAAAACCATCAAAACTACTAGATCTACCAAAAAGGCTCTAGCCCATGGTGTTTCGAAGAACAATCATGGGTGTTGGATAGATCTTACCCGGATGTCCGGAAAATACAAGATAAATTAGGAAACGAATAAACCCTTGATATGGCGTCTTCATGCCCTTCTCCATCTTGAATCCTCCTCTTGGTTCTCCTCTTGATTCCACAAACGAATCTTCAAAGTGATGGATGGATGGAGGAAAGGAAGTGGATGATGGATGGGGGGTGATCCCCCCTTGTGGGGTGTTGTATGGTTGTGGCCTTTCTTCTCCTCTCTTGTATTGTGTTCCTCTATTCCTTTGTGGCTTCCTAGACCTCCTTTTATACTCGTAATCATGTCTCCTAGGCTTGGAATGGGCTTTTCAAGTGATCACACGCGTTTAGGCCTCGAAAATACGGATATGGTAAGTTTCCGCATGTAGGTTCGACCTCGTCAAACAGGTCGAACCACTCCCTCTTTGGTCGAACCACTCCCTCTTTGGTCGAACCACAGGTCGAACCCTGCTACTGGATTTGCGTAGTCTCTCTGTTTCGCGTATAACTTTCACATCCAACCTCCGAATTGAGTGATTTTTGTGCTCACGCAATCTTCTCTTCCTTGGCTTTCTCTGAATATAAAGATGTCATCAAAACTCCAAGAATTGAATCTGTAACAAGCCATGGAAAGTAGCACATCAGTTCTGTTCGGCACAGCTCGCGCGGCGTCACCACTTTGCTCATAACTTTCTCGTTCGGACTCCGAATGGGATGTTCTTTATGCCAAAACGACCCTCTCTTCAGTGGCTTTCCAAAAATGTATCACACTTCCTGTTCAGAGCTACACATCAATACAGAATAATTACACAATTTCGACGTGCGTTTATCAGCATTCTTGCACAAATTGCACCTTTTCTCAAACTTGGCTCTTTTCATCCTTTTTCCACCTAAAACACAACAAAACACCTCAAGTGCACCTTTTTCTCACATATAATGAATATAAGACCATTGTGCTAATATATGACAAGAATATCAATCAAAAATGTGTTAAATTAGACACTAAAACACGCTTATTTTCACTCTCATCAAGGCACCACCTCGATTTGATGATGACCCAAATGAAGATTTCAAAGTGGAAAACCTGATTAAGCTACCTCAGATAGGGGACATCAAGTCACCTCCCAAGGAAGAATTATTGCATGTGATGAACTGAAGAGGAAATAAGAGCCTGAAATTTTATGGCACCATTGGCAATTTTCAGGTACTTATTTTGATTGATAGTTGATGAGAGTGAAAATAAGCGTGTTTTAGTGTCCAATTTAACACCTTTTTGATTGATATTCTTGTCATATATTAGCACAATGGTCTTATATTCATTATATGTGAGAATAAGGTGCACTTGAGGTGTTTTGTTGTGTTTTAGGTGGAAAAAGGATCAAAAGAGCCAAGTTTGAGAAAAGGTGCAATTTGTGCAAGAATGCTGATAAACGCACGTCGAACTTATGTAATTATTCTGTATTGATGTGGAGCTCTGAACAGGAAGTGTGATACATGATTGGAAAGCCACTGAAGAGAGGGTCGTTTTGGCGTAAAGAACATCCCATTCGGAGTCCGAACGAGGAAGTTATGAGCAAAGTGGTGACGCCGCGCGAGCTGTGCGAACAGAATTGCAGTGCTACTTTCCATGGCCTGTTACATATTCAACTCTTAGAGTTTTTGTGATTTCTTTATATGGATAGAAAGCCAAGGAAGAGAGGATCGCGTGAGCGCAAAAATCACTCAATTCGGAGGTCGGATGTGAAAGTTATACGCGAAACGGAGAGACTGCGCAAATCAGTAGCAGGGTTCGACCTGTGGTTCGACCAAAGAGCCAGTGGTTCGACCTGTTTGACGAGGTCGAACCTACATGCGGGAACTTACGTATTTTCGAGGCCAAAACGCGTGGGATCACTTGAAAAGCCCATTCCAAGCCCTAGAGACGTGATTACAAGTATAAAAGGAGGCTCATGCAGTCAAGAAAAACGTCACCAATCACCGAGGAAAGGCCACAACCATACAACACCCCACAAGGGGGGATCACCCCCCATCCATCATCCACTTCCTTTCCTCCATCCATCCATCACTTTGAAGATTCGTTTGTGGAATCAAGAGGAGAACCAAGAGGAGGATTCAAGACGGAGAAGGGCATGAAGACGCCTACATCAAGGGTTTATTCGTTTCCTAATTTATCTTGTATTTTCCGGACATCCGGGTAAGATCTATCCAACACCCATGATTGTTCTTCGAAACATCATGGGCTAGAGCCTTTTTGGTAGATTTAGGAGTTTGAAGGTTTATTCTAGTTAATTGAACTTCCATGTATACACTCCGTACAACACTACTTGTGGTTTATTTTATATATGATTGTGCTTTCTTAATCCATATTCACGGTCATTTTGTGCATCTTCAATTGGTATATAGAGTCTGAATATATATCTTGGTTGTAGATTGAGTGCGTTCACCACTGAACAGGATTCCATGTTATGATTCTAAGTGAGGGGACTCCGAAGCTTCATTAGAACTATCTTATATGAATACTTATTAATTGAATTGAATTCGGGTTAATAAGTAGGATAAAGAGGATAACTTCATAGTACCTATAAAGGGAGATCATATCGGGTTAGAGTACCAATCCTAGGGGGAAATAATTGATACTGATAGTACCTAGAGAGGGGGGTGAAATTATATCTCTTGCTCCGAGGTTATTCACACGTGTTACACGCATGTTTACTTGTGTCTATAGAGTAGATATGCATGGTTTAGTGATGCGTCCATATTCCACAAGGCAGAGTCGGACATTGACACATGGAAGGGAAGTTAATGAGTAAAACTGGATTATCCTAGAGCTACCTATTCTCCTACTTGATCCACTTTCGTATTCTTCAAGTGATATTTATTTTATTTGTTATTTTAATTACTTGTTTATTAGTTTAATAATCCTAAACCTCAAACTTAATTACCAACTTGTCTTAATTAATTTAGATAATAATTAAATTGATAATATGCTGTCCTTTGGGTTCGATATTCACTTGGTCACCTTTCGAGACTACAATTGATATCCTTATACTTGAGGATTATTTTGTGTGTTGAGAAAACGCTCATCAATAGTGGAGCTAGTTTGAATTTTATTTCAAATGATGTGGCAAGACTGTTACAATTACCTGTTAGTAGGATACCTGATCCTTTTTCAATTAGAACTGGGGGTGGCGAGATTAAGTGTTATAACAGGTTTGAAAAGGTACAAGTATCCATACAAGGCATACAGTTTGGGTTGAATTTGTATGGGATTCCATCGCCCAACGTTGATATTATTTTTGGGATACCGTGGTTTGAAAGTGTGAGTCCACTATTAATGGATTGTAATGAATTATCTTTAAATTTTTGGTGTGGGGATGAGTTGTTGCTATTGAAAGGAATTAGCTATCGATCTCCAGATGAGATCGAGCGACAGCAACTACTAAGGGAGTGGAATCAAGGGGCAGAGTTCTATCTCTTGACGTCAGATTCGATCTGTACCAACATGGAACCGGCAGACGCATTTCCGATTGCAGTACAACAGCTTTTGGATGAGTTTCCAGAGTTAATTACAGCATTAATCAGCTGCCACCAAGTAGAGAGTTTGACCATCGCATTCGTTTGGTCGATGAAGGGAAGCCAGTGAATGTTGCGCCCTATAGATATGCGCATTTTCAGAAGGATGAGATAGAAAAACAGGTTGAAGAAATGCTCGGAGCAAGATTAATTCGCTACAGTACCAGTCCGTTCTCTTCACCGGTTCTGTTGTTAAAAAAAAAGGATGACACATGGAGGTTTTGTACAGATTTTCGAGCGCTCAATGCAGTAACTATCAAGGACCGTTTTCCCATTCCTACAGTTGATGATATGTTGGATGAATTACATGGGGCTAAATATTTCTCTAAGCTTGACTTAAAGGCTGGATACCATCAGATTCGAATTCATCCTGATGACATACACAAAACAGCCTTTCGGACTCATCATGGGCACTTTGAGTATTTGATCATGCAATTTGGGTTAAGTAATGCACCTTCAATATTTCAGGCCATTATGAACCATATTTTCCGCCCACATTTGAGGCGATTTGTTCTAGTGTTTTTTGATGATATACTTGTGTTCAGTCAATCGTGAGAAGATCACATGGGTCATCTACGTATGGTCTTAACAATTTTAAAGGAGAATCAGTTTGTGATTAAGGTTCCAAAATGTTTCTTTGGAGTGACAGAAGTAGAATATTTGGGGCATTTTATTTCTTTTGAGGGAGTACGAGTGGACCCACGGAAGATAGAAAGTGTCGTGAGTTGGCCAACACCAAGAAACGTTAGCGAGTTACGTGGATTTTTGGGGCTGGCAGGTTACTATCGAAAGTTTTGTGCAAAATTTGGTGAGATAGCTCGACCACTGCATAATCTCACAAGAAAAAATGGGTTTCAATGGACTGAAGAGGCGCAAACAGCATTTGAAAAATTAAAATCAGCTATGAGTTCCACTCCAGTATTAGCACTACCTAATTTCAATGAACTTTTTGTTATCGAAACGGATGCTTCCGGCGTAGGTATAGGCGCAGTTTTAATGCAAAATGGGAGACCGATTGCCTACATGAGTAAAAGTATTGCTGTTTCAAAGTAAGCGTGGTCCGTGTATGAGAAAGAAATGCTTGCTATTTTGGAGGCAATTCGTATATGGCGACCGTACTTGATTGGTCATCGTTTTCAGATTGTGATGGACCAACGCAGCCTGAAATTTTTACTGGACTAGCGAATAACAACCCCGGAGCAACAGAAATGGATTGCTAAGTTGGTGGGGTTTGATTATGAGATAGTTTATCGACCGGGTCGAGAGAATAGCGTGGCGGATGCACTATCTCGTCGGGGGCAGACAACAGATGTACATGTCTTGGCTGTTACTGAACCAACCACGGGTATATGGGAGGAAATTGCAGCAGCAACACTGTCTACGAGGTCATGGGACCGCGGCTGCAACGAGTGCTTGACGGGTCAGAACCAGCCCCAGAATTTGGAGTTCGCAATGGTTGTTTGACACGAAAGGGGTGAGTTTGGGTACCAGAGGGTGAGCTTAGAAAGAATCTAATTTGGGATTTTCATGCGTCTGCATTTGGGGGTCATTCGGGCATTTTGCGAACTACTAAACGATTGGGAAGATTATTTGATTGGAATGGTCTTCGGAAGGATGTAGTTCATTTTATTCAGTCCTGTGACTCGTGCCAGCGTAACAAATCAGACACCCGACATCCTGCTGGGTTGTTGGCCCCACTACCTATTCCGGAACAGGTATGGGCTGATATTTCAATGGATTTTATTACGGGATTACCTCGATCTCATGGCAAGGATACTATTTTGGTGGTGGTTGACCGGTTATCAAAATATGCTCATTTTATGTCCTTGAGCCATCCTTATACTGCTAAAGGCATGGCTGAATTGTTTATGAGAAACGTGGTCCGTTTGCATGGGATTCCTAAAACTATTGTTTCCGACAGGGATCGTGTTTTTCTTAGCAAATTTTGGCAAGAGCTTTTTAAGTTGCAGGGGACTGAACTCAAGATGAGTTCGTCGTATCACCCACAAACTGATGGTCAAACAGAAGTGGTTAATCGATGCTTGGAGTAATATTTGAGGTGTATGACGGCTAATAAACCTAGAGAATGGGAAAAGCACTTGGCTTGGGCAGAATATTAGTACAACACTTCGTACCATAGTTCCATTAATATGACACCTTTTGAGGTTGTATATGGGAGGGCAGCAATTCCTATTCCTTTTCATGAACCAGGTTCTTCAGCTATCCATGAAGTGGATTTGCAGCTGCGTGATCGAAATGAGTTGTTAAAAGAGTTGAAATTTAACTTAGAAGTGGCACAAAATAGAATGCGACAGTATGCCGATGCAAAGCGGAGTCCTGAAGAGTTTGAGGTGGGTGACTGGGTTTTCTTACGCCTACAGCCATATCGACAACAATCCATTATGCAACGGATTAATCAAAAGTTGGCTGCCAAGTTTTATGGACCCTTTCAAATCTTGGAGCGCATCGGATCAGTCGCATATCGACTAAATCTACCAGCTGGCTCACGTATTCATCCAGTGTTTCATGTCTCATTACTTAAACGTAGGTTGGGGGATGCAGATGTTATTCATCCCACTTTGCCACCCATAACACCGGAAGGGACTCCAGCTGTTGTTCCGGAGCAAGTACTTGATTTTCGTTGGAGGGAAGCGGGACGTGGTGAAGTGTTGATTAAATGGGCAGCATTACCTCCGGAGGATGCGACGTGGGAAAGGGTGGAGCATATTCGGGATAAATTTCCCACTTTCAACCTTGAGGACAAGGTTCCTTCGGAAGGAGGGGTGATGTTAGGAGTACAGTAGATCTTCAGGTTTATGTTCGTCGGAAGAGGAGGAGGGTTGAAGTTGATGGGCTCTAGAAGTTGCTTTGCTTTATATTTGTGTTAAGTTGTTTTGCTTTATATTTGTGTTATTTGTTGTTTTCTGTTTTATTTTGTTTATGGCCCATGGGCCTTAGGGTTTGAGCATTTATTTCCCTGCGGGGGAGGATCTGAGTAGAGATTATTTTGATAAAAAAGAATTCATTTCACAGTGAGTGTGCTGTTCCGAGGTTTATCTCGGGTATTCAGTGTTTGTTCTTATCAATATTCTTAGGGATAAGTGTCCATTGAATTTATTGTTGGATAATGATCATGCTTGTCGAACTTGTTGTTGCTCCTGTAAATTTAAATCTTGAGTCACCATTTGGTTTTCTTGCCTATTTAGGAGACCACTGTCCTGTGATAATGTTAGTTTGAAGGTTAAGGATACTGAAACCTTTGATGAGCTTGTTCTTGTCCCTATGATTAAGTGTTCTGAGTCACTAATAAGTTTTTTTAACCTATTTAGGAGGCTATGAGTGTATTTTGATATGCTAGTAGTCACCAATAGGTTTAAGAAATCTTTTAGGAGACTTTGCTCTGTGATGAAATATTTTCTGAGAGCAAAGTGAACCAAAAATTAATATAATTAACAAGTTTGATATTGAATCATTCAGATTTTGGAATGTTTTTTGAATTTTCTGTGTAATTTCTATAATTTTTAAATTTGTGTGAATTTATTTATTTTATTTTATTTCTGATTTCTATGATTTTTTTAAATTTCTGGAATTTCTGAAATATTTTTGTGTAGGGAAAAAGGGTCACATAAACCCTGTAAATACTTATATGAATAGATCAACTAAGCCCTTAATGTTTTATTTTGTATATCCACACCCTTTTTCTTTCTAAATAAATCAGAATCACCCCTCATTTCTTATAAATTATACAAAATGACATTTATTTATCATGTTAAAAAGTAATAACTCCATTAATAAGTGGGTCATATTGCTCTTATTATCACCATCTTTTGCAATTCAACAACAGCATGTAAATCTCCATTTAAATCTTGTACATAATCTTACAGAATGCAGTGGATCGATGCTTTTTCATATATATTTCAAATAGTTGATCAAGAATTCCAAATTTTCATTTTCTTTCTGACCTAATTAAGGTCTTCTCCGCTTATACAATGGACCCAACTCCCCAAATGCACCCTATCTATTCTTCAAAATCTTGATTCAAAACTAGCCTTTTAACGGTCATGAGCAAATCTCGCAACTCAAATTATTGGTGGAATGATCAACAAGAATTGATCCTTAATGGATAGGGAAATATTACGTTGCCACACTTTGTTTCTTGTGATGGTTGTTGATTCCCTTAGGATTTTTCGTTGGTGGTATTGATGGTGAGCGGGTTTGTATGAGGGCATTAATTAGCTAATGAAAAGTATGATCCTAGAATATTGATGTATCTTCATTTTTCAATTTTTTAAAATTTAATTTTTTATTGGCTAAAATAGAGAGTTGTAATAATATTTTGTCTATAATTTGCTTATCAAGATCGCCAATTTTTTTTTTCAAAAAAAGGTCAAAATCATAGCACTCATTTTTATTTAGCATATTTGAACCCGTATGATGGAAGCTCACGTATACAATTACGGAGAAGGAATCAGGTGGAAGTGATACATATGATAAATTTAATGGCCAACTTGTTTTATTGTTAACTAATATTTTTATAATTTATAAATAAGTAAGTGAATTTGATCAATTACAAAATGAAAAGGGCTTGGATGTAACAAAAAAATAGGTTAGGGGCTTCTTTGATCCATTGAGATAAGCATAGGGGTCTAATGGAACCTTTTCCCTTTTGTGTAATTTCTAGAATTTCTAACATTTTTGTGTCATTGCTGTATTCTATAATTGTTTCAAATTTCTGTGATTTTTTTGTTTTTTTTATATCTTGTTTGTGTAATTTTTTTTTGTGAATATTCATGAATTTCTGTAAAAAAAATTATGTGATTTCTGTAATTTTTTTATTTGATTTCTGGAATTTCTATAATTATTTTAAATTTCTAAAATTTCTGAAATATTTGTGTAATTTTTAGAATTTCTATCATTTTTGTGTTATTGCTGTAATTTATGTAATTGTTTCAAAATTCTGTGGGTTTTTCTTTATATCTTGTTTGTGTGACTTTTTTATAATCTTCATGAATTTCTATAAAAAAAAAGTTTGCGTTACTTCTGTAAATTTAATTCCTAGAATTTCTTTAATTTTTTATTTTTTGAAATTTGTGTAATTTCAGCAATTTTTGTAATTTTTTTAGGGATAAGGGTCAACGGAGACCCTAATCTTATCCCAAAGGATTAATTTTGCCCCTTACCTAAATTTTTATTTATGCAAACCCTCCATCTATTTTAGTGGGATCAAACTACTCCTTTTCCAAAAAAAAAAATTAAATATCAAAAGTCATATTTTTTTTCTCCTAATTAATTTTAGATTAAAAAAGACAATAAACTCTTTAACTCAATTTGGCCGATATAATCCATCCCAGAGTCATCAATTGCGCCACCACACCCCTCCCACCTGCCCTTGCGCCACCCCCACCAGCCCTTGCCCAACAGAGAAATACCCGGTGGTGTTGGCGGGGGCAACACCGTGGCGAAATGGAGAGTATCAAGAAACTAACATGCAGCGTGACCTCAGGCCCCTTGTCAGGCGTATAGTGACGTTGGGACGGTGCTGCCCGCCACTGCTAACCCCTTGGGGTATCCTGGATAGTGATGATCGGAAGCTTGGACTTGTTCTTAGAGCCGGTGGGGTGACATTAGAGTGGCGGTTGGTTGTAGGATTTAGACAGAGATTTGGCAGGAAGCGGTGGCAGTGATCCAATTTTTAGGTTTAATCAGTTTTTAATGAAAATTAATTAGTAGAGAAGAAAAAATGCTATTTAATATTTAATTTTTCTGGAAAGTGGCCATTTGAGCCCATTAAAATAGATTGAGGGCCTGAATGGCCCACTGAAATAGATTGAGGGCCTGAATGAGCAAAAAATTAGGTGAGGGGTCAATTTGATCCGACGAAAAAAGATGAGGGTCCAATTTGACCCTTTGCCCATTTTTTTTATAATTTGTGGATATTTTTTTAATTGTTCTCAAATTTCTGAATTTTTTTAAAAAAATCTGGGATTTTTTTTTAATTTTTTTGGCAGATTAGTGTTTAGGTAACTTAAATCATAAAGTTAATCCAAATTAAATGTCCATGTCATGAATAATTTTACCCCTGAAAAGGTGAGTTGAAAAGTAAAAATAACTTTTTTTAAACAATGTGGAATGGTAAGTGTGAAGGGTATTACGGGACGGAGGGAGGAAATAAATAAATAATTATTTAATATAAAAGGATAAAAAATTATTAAACTAGAAAAAGAAGGAAAAAAAGAAAAAGGAAAAATATTTAATCAGTCTCGAACCCAAGATTGTTGGAATGATAAATAATCACCTGGGCCACTACGCCAATTGTTGACTTTAATTTTAATATGATAATTAATGCTAATTTGGATAAAAAAAATGATCCATCTCAAGATCCATAGAATGATCTCATACAAGTCTTTGCCTACTTTTAGGGGGTAATTTGGTATTTTTACGTAATAAATAAATAAATTATAAAGTAAGTAATGTGAATTGTAAAATAATAGTAATTTTGAAGTTAAAGTGTATTGTGAAATTGTTAGATTTTGTGTTATTTCCTTATTTAGGGGTGTAAACTTGTTTTATTGAACGAACAAAAATAAAAGTGTGAATTTATTTGTGGGACATTGTTTTAGAGTTTTTTTAATATTTGAAATTTTAATTTTATTATTATTTTTATTTTAATCAATTTTATGGAGTTTCATATCTTTTGAGTTCTAAACTGATAGAAAAAAATTTCAGGTTTCTAATTGATAGTTAACCTATCTTTCGGATTATGTATTGAAAACTCCATTTTAATTATATTTCAAATAAATGTCTAAGATGTCCTGTAAAAAAAAGTCTAAGATGTGTGTCGAAATATGTGTAAACGTGTATTGGTTCATGTGAGAAAAAAAATAAGAGAGGAGAGAAAGAGATAAATGATATTAATTGAAAAGAGAGAATATATAAAAAGTGAATAAGTTATAGATTAATAGTATTTGTATGTAAGGGTGTTCATGGTGTGGTTTCGCGGTTATTTCGACAAAATTTAAATTGCATTATTATAGGCAGTTTGGTTAGTCAATTAAATTTAAATTGCAGTTTATCGAGTAAAATTTATTATGCAGTTTTAGGCGGTTCTTTTCCAGTTTTGCAGTTTGATGGTTAAAAATTAACATATTACTCTCTCCGTCCCATCCATATGTCCCAATTTACATTTTGCACGTGGATTAAGAAATATTATTATTTTATGTGTATTGGGTAGTTGTATTAGTAATGAGTGGTGGACCATATGTGGGGCGCTTTTACTAAAAGAGGAAAATGGGGACCTTTGAATGAAACACCCAATATAGTAAAAATGAGGATCTTTCGATGGGATGGAGGGAGTACATAACTATTGGATTGTGTACTAAAAGTCTAGCTTTTTGTATGAACAATATTATAACAATTTATTTGAAATGAGAATCATATGATCAAATGATTGCGTCTTATAATTTGTTTATGTGTATGATGCAATAGTCCACTTACTTTATACTGTAGATAATATGTTGTGCGACAACACGCGGAAGATCATATCATTGGTTTCCTTATAAAGTATAAACAGATGCTCACAACCGAGATAGATGGTTACCCTCTATCGGGATGGTTGTAGTGTGATTTGGTATTTGTTTGTCTTGACTATAGAATCACATTAGTGCACTTCGTGTGTATTGAGTAGGACTGCTTGAGATCATTCGGTTTATACTGACTATATAGGAAAACTTAATCTCTGTTGTTATGGATGTTCGTACTCTTAATCTCTATACAATAACCTCGACACGTAAGACATTATTTATTTCTTTGATTCATCAATGGGTGAGATTTACATGTAATTAAATCAATAAAATCGGTGAATTGAGAAATAGTGTTGTCTCTATGGTGTGCTGCTGATTGTAGAAGAAAACCGTATCCGCTATAGGTTGATGTCCCCTTGAGGAGCTCATAAGGATTATCATGTAAACCCTGCAGGTGGATTTATTCCAGCATGATAATGAGGTTGAGTGGTACTACTCTCGGATGAGATATTAATTAATAGAGTTGTTAGTAACTTAATTAATTAATGAGCATTGTATATCTTAAACATGGGGAGACTATCAGGCTTATAATAAGAAAGAGCCCATAACATAATTATGGGATTAGAACGATAGTGCAGTAATAATATTTTAGTGGTATATATTATTATTATTGGATTAACTATAAGCTTTGGGCTAAGCTTGGATACTTAAGCCAAATTGAGGCCCAACTCTAATTTCTCCTCCTGGTCCCTGCTGTAGCCCATATATAAGTTATCTCAGCTATCCAGAAACCATAACTGAATCACGTCTAACATTGTGAGGATGGTGAGGGAACAGTAGATTGAGAAGATCTTGAGGATCATCGCCCACACGACGTCAATATTAGACTTGGGAATACATCAGAAGATCAAGAGGTTGTTTGCTTCTTTTGTTTGTCAACTTCCATGATTTTTCTAAAATCGTGTGAAACTACAAACTGTGCGTGTGATACACCGTTGGAAAGCCACTGAAGAGAAGATTGTTTTTGCACATAGATCACTCAAATCGGAGATCATATGAGTGAGTTATGCCCAAAACGAAGAGGCTGTGCAGGCTGCCTGCGAAAATCTTTCTTCTTCAACATACCCTGGTGAAAGATAATACGTTTCTATGTTTTCTTACTTCCGCTGAATATAGAATCGTATAGAACCCTAACGGTTCACGTTAACCAAATGATCAAATGCCAACAATAACAATATAATATATACGGATATATAAAAAAGTAAATATGTGTACATGTTTAATTTAAAAGTGTTCTTCACCTTAAAAATAAAATATTGTAACAATTATCAAATTAGATAATAAGATCTTAAAGATATGAAATCATTATTCGAACTTAACCTTGTGTATATCTTTTATTAAATAATGTACTTAACCTTTATGACATGAAGCAACTTTTGTTAGAATTATTCCCACTGATGCCTCCGCGATTCTTAAAACGAGATCTCTGGTGGCTCTTTGGAGGTGTGTGGCTCTTGGTCTGAAACCTCCGTCCTCTTACGCCATCGTAATTCTTTAAGCCAGATCGCTGGAGCTTCTTCGGATATCTGTTGTCTTTGTCCGAAACCCTAAATCCCCCATACCCTTCTCATTATCTAACCCTACCCTATCATAAGCCCTAATCACGTTGAGAAGTTTGTTTCCACGGTGTCGGCAGAGATCGATTCACCATTGGAAGCAATTCCACTGATTTAACTCTACCTTTTCTACCCTTATTTGATACTTTTAGTGATTCGACGTATCCAGAAGCAGATCCCTTTGAATCTGTGATTCCCGAATCGGTTGACGTGTACGAAGGGCTATTGATGCTGGGCTCCTATGATATGTACGAAGGGCTGGTAGTGTCGGACTTCTACGAATGTACGAAGGGCTAGTGGTACCAGACTCATATCTCTCGATCCCTGAAGCAGCTGCGGCCTTAATCTATGAATACAATCATGATCCATTTGCAGTTATTTTTTTTAAAGATCCTTCGCCCTACATTGGCAAAGTGTCCCGAATATGCTGATGAGGTATAATAACTACCCTTAACTCTTCATTATGCATATTAGGGTATAAAATGATGATTATAATTAGAAGAGAAGGTGTAGAAATATAAAGTGTCACCATGCATGATTTGTGGAGACTGAAAATTATTTTTTATGTCGCTGGTTGTGCATTTAGGAGACACACACCCAATGATGATATTGTTTTGAGAGTAAATGCTGCAAATATTAGCTATTTGCTGTTGGTTTGGTGAATTGAAGCCTGTGAGCTTATGATCTGTTTCAATGTTGTTTCAATATTGTTTGTTTGAGGCCTGTGAGCTTGAAGTATGTTTCCATGTTCGTTATTTGCATATTTACTATTGGTATGGTGAATTGAAGCCTGTGAGCTTATGAATTTGAAGCCTGTGAGCTTATTCAGTTATTTGTGATGTGAAGCCTATGTGATTATGATCAATTTATATGCAATAATAAGCATGTGTGCTTATGATCAATTTATATGCACTGATCAGTTTATAAGTGTTACCAAATGGCCATGTTAGGAGACAAATGCATCTTTCATTTGTCATCACATGATCATTTAGGTGTCACACACGCACTCTATGATGATTTTATAATCTGAGAATGTATCGTATGTTGCTTTATGTGGTACTTAGGCTCTTTTTTCTAAGCACAACACATACGCATGTTGCATGATGATTTCATAACAACTCAATGATGATTTTATAATCTGAGAGTAGAATAACATAGTTCAAGCATGCTTACATAATGGGGTAGACTGTTTATTGCTTAAAGAAACTACTAAACCAGCTTGTTTAATAGCAGTAAACAATCACTTTTGCATCCACAAACTATCTATAGTTAGGATTCTACACCTTTCCATATTTATATATGCAAAATAAGCAAAAAAAACCCTCACCACTTGCAAAAAAAAGACCCCTATGTTTCTTTCCTAAGGCTGGATATTATCTATTTTCAGCCTTTAAAATATATTCCATGCTTTCTGCCTTTTCAAAACACCACATAATATCTCAAACCAATCCTTCCATACTCTCAATGAGTTCTTCTAAGCCATCCACTGAATTCTCCCCAATTAGATGATCAATTATTGATTGAAATAGATCTAGTTCCACTTTCAAATCTGTAGGAAGAGTCTCTTCCTTTAATAATGTATTCTTTCCCAAGTGAGGGATCTTGTATTTATTTGATCCCTTGCAAACCAACACTTGCCTTATACATGCTTGTAGGCTTAGAAATACGGCATTTTGTTAATGACACAATTCTTCAAATGAATTGTTGACTTCTTGCAACAGTTCATCAACTTTTGTAGTAGCAGTTTTTATTTGTAGTGATTCCAAAGCCCTAACCATCCTAAATCATTCACATCAAGATCTAGACTATTAGGAGGTTGAAATACTAAGTGCATATTAAATCCATCTGAACATGCAGCCTCTCTCCACTCTGGATCATTATCATCTATGTATGGCTTAGCATTATCTTGTTGAATATAAATGTGTTTACTTGCTCCACTTTGCCATTTAGCTTTGATGGCTGGTATTACATAAAGTAAATGTCAACAATAAGACATTTTGCATAAATTCTAATTTAGGACAAGTTTTAGGTTTCATAACTCAATGATGCATATAATCTGAATTTATGTAGACAATAATGAGAGTTTACCTTATTGATCAAGACATCTTTAGTCACATCCTTTGTGATTGACTACATGGCTTTGGTCTCGATTGTTTTAGCTTCTCTATTTTTGAATTTATCTTTGCTGGTACTTGTTCAGTAAAGGAAAAAATACCAATTTCCCCATCAAATAGGCATTTTCCACTTGAACCATACAAAGGTCTTGCCACTGCACATATAAACATGACCTTAGTGATGAATCTTTTACTTTGGCATTCTCTATGTGGTTCTATTTCAATTGGCACCAAGTAGTATCTTTCTGTGGTTCTTGTAAGATTGAACCACTTCTCATCTATGTGAATAATCTACTGCATGCTCTTGAATTTGATTAAATTATCATCTGCCTTCACTTCTAATGCTAATAGGCTGAACATTATTCTACTTATCTTGTGATGATATGTGAGAGCTGATTTAATTGCATCGGTATGAGACTTGATCAATCCCCTTTGTACCCATTCTCCAATTGTACTTTGTAACACCCCAGCCTAACATGAACTTTTATTAAATTTAGAGATATTTAATTATAGGAAATAATATAAAATTTTTAATTTTGATGGTGATCAAAAAATATATCTATAACATTTATAGATTTAATATTATAATAGGAGGTCATTAGAGTATGTTATTACAAGACATATATCACCACTAAAACATGAATCGAACATAATTTTATTTATTAAAGTGCAATCAAAGCTCGATAATATATATAAATACGAATGGAGAATATTTAAACCACAATCTAAATATTTTTTTGGAATCATTTTGATACCGGAATTAAATTGGATATCTTCTTGTTCATATAATTATAAATAATTTGGAACATGTATCCACACATCTAAAAAATCATATGATACATTATCATATTTTATTAAATATGATACACTACCTAATTAAATTAAGGGGATTACTTAGCTGACCTGGGCTGATACATGACCCAGGTCAATTTTATCCATTAGATTAGTTCTCTTTAATTGTGGACCATTAGACTATCAAATCTCTCCCTTCTCTTCTACTTGTCACTTGTTTAACAGATATTAATATAAAATAATGGAGGGCACATATCATCTCTCCTCATTAATTACCATCCATTCATGTATTTTCTTTGGATTTATTACTCTCTACTATAAAATATACACTAATATTACTAGTAGATACATAATATATATATAAAATAATGGAGGGCACATATCATCTCTCCTCATTAATTACCATCCATTCATGTATTTTCTTTGGATTTATTACTCCCTACTATAAAATATACACTAATATTACTAGTAGATACATAATATATATTTTATTACTACACACTACAAAATTATTTAATGAAAAGTCACACTTGTCCCTATTCCTATTAAAATTAGTTATAAATAAATATTATATATCCCTTTAATTATTTTCACCATTCCTATATAATATTTCCACCATCGTAGAATTGAGAAAAAAATAAATTAGCAATGATAAAAAATTTAGAATATCTGGTGTGAAGAAACGGAATGTCACTGGCCATAGATGAGTGATCTGATTTGGAATTGCTAAAGTATCCAGATTGATGGAATTTGGAATCTCTATTATAGAAGAGAAGATTTTATATGACAACTTTTCTGAAATGAAGCTGTAAATTATCACCTAGAGGAATCCGGTAAACGTGCAAAGAAATCCACCACCATGATTTTCGTGATTCATCGAGACATTAAATCTGCTAATGTATTCAATTTTTCGTTTGTTTAATTTGTGGAATGTTTAATTTTGCGTATTCAATGGCTCGTGTTCATTTTGTTAGATTTTTCATCCACAATAATTTTGGAGTTCAATGTTAGATTTATTTAGTTCTTTGTATTCAATTCTTCCATTTACGAAGTTGTCTTTTGATTCAGTTGAATTAATCGTAGTCAATTTATCCTTTTTTATTTTTGGGATGTTTGATTCTGCATACTCAATGACTCGTATTCATTTTGCTGGGGTTTTTATTTTTATTTTGGAGTTCAATGAGGGTTAAATTACTCGGTATTCAATTCTTCATATATTTGGATTTTATATTCTTCGTATGCAATTCCTGAAAATTTAAAATTCTTCGTATATGTGGGGTTTAATTTTCTTGAGTTTTCACCAACGATTTTGGTGTTTAATTACTTTGTTTTATGTTTTTGTATATTCAGATTTTCTTATATTGTTATATATATTCAGAAATATTAATATATTTGTTTTGTGATATGTATGCAGAAATAGCTTCGTTACGGTTTCAATATTTGTGGGTGGGGATTCCTATCTTATGCATCAAACAAGTTTATGAGATTAGCATTATGTATTCAGAAATTTTCAATAATGTATTCAGAATACATATAAACAAATTTATAAGATTATCACTATGTATTCAAAAATTTTCATATTTATAAGATTAACATATTCAGAAATTTTTAGTAATGTATTCAGAAATTTTCATTAATATTTACATGCAATATCAACAACTTTCCTCTTTTCAGGGATTTTGGAGATTGGAGTGATCTTCCACCTATTTTTATGGAGAAATTAGTGGGAGTCTTTAATTATCTTTTTATTATTACATTATATATCATATCTTTTAAATTAATTTTGAACACAATTAAAAGAGGGATAAGAGTGGTATTTTACGTAGTTATTTTGTATTGATCGGTAATATTTTTGCCTTGTGTATCTAAGAGTAATATTAGTACATAAAATGTACCTAATAGTAATGGACAAATTTTTTTTTTATAATTTTATCTTAATAACAAATTTACTTTTTATGAAAAATTTCAAACGTTTATAATTCTATTTTTACATCTATGTTATTATTAAAAATTATATTAAATTATTCATCTTTTCAAAATCTTTAATTCGATACCCATATTAACTATATAATAAATATTTAAAAGATAATAGAAAATTTATTACTAATTAAAGTATTTTTAATTAAATTTTGTTACTATATATTAGATAAAAAATATAAATAAATTTAAACTTTTTGTTTAACCATTTTACCAATCTAATTTGGTGAGACAGAACTCCATAAACTCATGATCCTACTTAATATTTCATTGGTAATCACTATTGAATCTAAAAATGAAATTGTGAAGAATGTACATTATCATGTTTAGATTTTTTTTATGTATATATTCAATTTATTTTTATTTTTATTATTATTTTATAACTTTGTGAAGAATGTAAATTATCATGTTTAGATTTTATTATATGTATATATTCAATTTATTTCACTACAAGAAACTGTTGATTTACCGACGGAAAAATTCATCGGTAAAACATGAAAAATCCATCGGTAAACTATTTACCGACGGAAATAGAATTGTCGCTAAATCCGTGGTCGGTAAACTTTTACCGATGGAATTTTATTTCCGTCGTTAATTACCGACGAATTTTTTCCGTCGGTAAATAAATTATTCATCGCTAATAATGCAATGTCAATTTGTCGGAGGGTATTAAATAGTGACAGTTTTACCGACGGAATTTTCCTTCGCTAATTACCAACGAAAAAATCCGTCAGTAAATTTGGTATTTTTGTATGAATTTTTTAATTTATCGACGAATTTATCCGTCGGTAATTTATATAAATATTTTAATATTATACTTAAAATTTAATATAAATACCTATTACAAAATATAAAAAACTTTAATTAAACAAATATTCAAATACCACATAATATAAATTATTCATCTCATATAATATTTAAATTCCAAAATCTCCACAATTTCAAAGGGATACAAAAAAAATTGAGACACAGAAAGAATATGTTAGTCAAGACTAAACTGTGTTGTCCAAAACTTTTACTATTTGATATTATTGCCTAGTTTAATGCTCTTTCTTGTCCAAAGATTCTACTATTTGAGCTTCTCACCAAGTCGGAGTTAGCAATTTCTTCTAATTTGACTTTTTCATCGGTGTTTATGGCTACCTGTGGTCATCAAAACACCTTGTTAAGTAGAGTATCTTTTGACAAACATAATCCATCTATCTATATACTAGTACGAAGCCCGTGTAACACAATACGCGGGATCATTAATCTTTTTATAAAATCGAATATTCGTATATTTAAATTTACTAAATGTATTTAAAAAATAATTAAATTAAAATATTCATAATTAATAAGATATAAATATCTTTATTATTAAGATTTCATATAGTGTTTGGTTGGAGTATCCTAATGATATGTTCAGTTAGAGTAATGTTAGAGTAATGGAACAAATATTGAAGGATGGTAATATCCAAATGTGCAACTAAGAAATTTGATTAGGGCAAAATTTATTGATATCCAAATGGAATGGTCATTTAAATAATATTCTAAAATTTAATACATTAAGAAGAATTTAGAAACATAAATTACTCTTATAAAATATAAAGTAACAAAAACTTAAAACAAAAAAAATAATCTTAAATATAATTTTTTTTATATTCATTTACTTTTTCAATTTATTCATATCTACACATGTGAACTCTTTCATTGTTAGAATTATAGCTTATATAATTTTCATACTGTCACTATATATGTGATAAGATGATTCACAATTTATCTTTGGCGACTTCGCTCTTTCTTTCCCATACTTTTTTTCAACCATTATGTTATTCAATATTTTTTATTTATATTCATTTATATTTTCATTTTATTCATATCAATATTTTTTTACTATCAAAATCTAAAACGTGTGAACTCTTACATTGTTTGAATTGTAGCTTATATAATTTTCATACTCTGTCTTTATATATATGTGATAAGCTGATTCACAATTTATCTTTCGTGACTTCGCTCTTTCTTTAATGCCATTTGAAAATAATATATATATATATATATATATATATATATATATATATATATATATATATATATATATATATATATATATATATATATATGTAAAATCGGTTTGATGTATCAAAAAATATATATACACCAAAATATTAGAAGCTGATTTATCAAATTAAAAAATTGTTACATTATCCTATCAAATAGACACTTTCTCATTCATAAAATTGAAGTATTTTAAATGAAATGAACATCACTATTTTTTAATTAATTTTATATATTCATATTCATATTTCACCAATTTCTATGTTATTCAAATATTTTTCATATTATTTTTTCCTATAAAACTCAAATATCTTTCATTTACAATAATCCAATTTTTCATGTTACTTGTCTCTATTTTTTTAATATCTTTCATTTACAATAATCCAATTTCTCATGTTACTTGTTAGTATCAAACTCTAAAACCAATTTCTACGTTATTCAAATATTTTTCATGTTACTTGTATCTATCTTTTTTTCCTATAAAACTCAAATATCTTTCATTTACAATAATCCAATTTCTTTCATTTACAATAATCTAATTTTTCATGTTACTTGTCTTTTTTTCTTTTACTATCAAACTCTAAGACGTGTATTGTTTCACTGGCACAATTATAGTTTATATAAATTTTCACTATATACGTCACAAATGAAATATTTATAATTTTGTCAAATATTATCCTTTTTGGGCATCACTTTTACAAATTTATGTTTCACGCTCACTTATTATTTACAATTTTGTCAAATATTATTCTTTGTAGCCTGTGGGTATGTTTCACGCTCACTTTAGCCTCACTCTTTCCTTTCTCCTTTCACCAATTACAAATTAGCCAAACAGATTGCTATCCTGCCTCCAACTCCCCCATCTTTAACTTTTGATTTCATACTAAGAGTCTGAACTTTGATTTTCATCCAATCCACAATCTAATACAAACAAACTAAACAGATGGATATCATTTATTTGTTTTGAGGCCATTTGAAGTTTTAAACATGGGTTTCATATTTAAAATAATAATAATAATAATAATAATAATAATAATAACAATCTATTTTTTATGAGAATGATATGAAATTGTGTAATCATGAGAAATATATTGAGGCAGTTATATGTGAAGAAAGAAATTTTTTAAGAATTTTTTTCCCTATATAGGAGAATGATATGAAATTGTGTAATGATGAGAAATATATTGAGGTAGTTATATCTGAAGAAAGAAGAATTTTTTTCCTATATAGGAAGCCCAAACGTTTCGAACGAATCAAATCTCTATCTCAATTGAACTAACAAACCACACCAACACACAAAAAATCTAAAATTTTATCTGATATAATCTATCTGATATAATCTTTCTCCACAATCTTCTCCAAAGATTTTTCACCTAATTTCACACCTCCGCTACATATATAATTTTTCTCCACAATCTTCACCAAAAAATTTTCATTTTCCAATTCTAACACCATTAAGATCCCTTCCACTGTTCCACATTAAAAATTTCACCAATTCAAACATTAAATCTGTGAACTACTTCAATTTGTCATTAGATTTCAGATCCATATTATTATATCATCTCGCACATTATATTATCCCAAACTTTAGATTTATATCCATATTAGCATCAAAATAAAAACACTAAAAAGACCCAGAGTGAGAATGAGAGGTAGTCTACCTTATTCTGCTTGCCACCACCGTGCTTTTGCCGACTAAGATGATGGTGGAGGAGCTTTATCCTTCTTCAACGCTGGCGAGATTAGGTCAGAGAGAGGAGGCAGTAGAGATTCTTCTGTTTGTTGATGTTGTTCACCGAAAGGCTGGCAGGATGGGATTCATCTGTATCGATGATAATTGCCGAAAGAATTACACAATTGCGGAGGAAACTTATCTTTTGTCGATGGTGGAAGTTGAGAGAATAGGGCGGAGAGAGGGATGGGATTATGGGTAGAGAGAGAATATTGGAATGAATCTGTGCTTTGCGATAGGGGTGGGCAAAATTTTTTTAAAACTGCAAAAACTGATCGACCAGCACCGCATTGCACTGCACTAAGTGATTTTTTACCTAAACCGTGGTTAATTTTTTCGAAGAAAACCACACCGCTTGAATGGTGTAAATTTTGAATTTTATGTAACATTACACCGCACCGCACCGCACTCTATTATATAATTATAAATATATTTAATATATATATATATATATATATATATATTATGTATATGTATTATTGAAAAAGTAAAAATATTTACAAAGGTTAAATACTTTGGATCGCAAAATAATTTTAGTATAAGTTGCTTTATGTTATGAATATTTATTTCGATTTTTATGAAGTTCTAATGGTGATTTCATATATTTAAGATCTTATTATCTTATTTGATAAATGTTACAATATTTTATTTTTAAGGACGAAGAAACACTTTAAATTAATTAATAATCATCTATGCATATTTATGTTTTTATATATCAAAATGTATTAATCTATTGTTATGATATGTATGTTACTAATTAATAAATCGCCAAACCATAACAAAATCGCATAAAACCGTATAGAAAATTTTATTTGACAAACCGCAATTTAAAATTAATTGTCAAACCAAACCGCACATAACAACGCAATTTTGATTTTGACGAAATAACTGCAAAACTGCACCGTGAACACCCCTACTTTGCGACGTTGTACGTTATTTTTGGCCTTAAATCTATTAAAAAATAATTGCAAATTAGCCCCTAAATATATTAAAATAACAAATTTAGCATCGAATTCCTAATTAAGTGAGATTTTCTTTTTTCAAAATACTAAGAATATGCCACCTCACTCCTGAATTAATACTGTCACCTTATCAAATTCTAATTTCT
This sequence comes from Pogostemon cablin, assembly GCA_023678885.1. Lineage (NCBI taxonomy): Eukaryota > Viridiplantae > Streptophyta > Magnoliopsida > Lamiales > Lamiaceae > Pogostemon > Pogostemon cablin. The sequence continues at coordinate 21,322,611 of CM042989.1, read as the reverse complement.
ATCCACCTTTAATATAAGTTAGATTTATAATCATTATCAATCCCCCTTTCTCTATAGTTATGAGCTTATATTATTTCATATGCTCTTGATTACAAAATTAATGTACACATATTATATATTCTTTTCGTATCGAATAATCATTCACATATTGTTTCACAAAATTTACTTTATCACTAATATTATAGAGTTTTTGAAATTTATTTTTAAATGGTATAAATAAATTATAAACACATATTGTGTGTACTGAAAATGAATGATAAATTTATATTAAAAAATATTTTTTTGGATTTATTACTCTCCAATACAAATTACACATTCATATTACTATTAGATACAATACGATAAAAATATTATTAACAGATAAAATATATTAGGATGAGATACCCACTATATCCCTACAAAAAATATAATTTCAATTATCTTTTTTTTTATCTTCCCTTCTGTTTAACTTTGAGAAAATTTCTCTCCTCAAAAGGAAACGTGAACGGCTGCTCCTCTTTCAAGGTTCAGAAGGTTGTTTCTCTCTCTTCAAGAAAGATGGGAATTCTTCTTTCTCCTATTGAAATCCCTTGCCCAGTTTCCTCAAGCTGAAATCGAGGTTGTACATTCTGCTGAAAATCGCTACTCAGCCAAATCGAGAGCTGTTCGTTGTCGATCGCCACCGGAGCCTGCCGCCACCAGCGATCGCGTACCGCCGGTGCCCGACTTCTGCCAATCTCTCAATCGAGGATCGTGTGTTGCTGTTGCCAAAATTAAAATCCAGCCATCATTGCTCGCGCCCAGATTCGCCGCCGAGCCATCGATCTTTTTGATTGGAAGCACAATTCATCGCCAACCATTACCTGAATCACCGACGAATCCACAGCCACAGTCCCGTCGACCGCTCAATATCGACTCACCACCACCGATGCGCTGCTGACGGCCATTGCTCGACTTCCCTCCACTGTTTAGCCCAGCCGACGAGCCGCCGTCAATATCACGAGCTCGCTGGATTCGCCCGATTCGTCCGACCAAACACTTTTGCCCGATTTCAGAGCAGCTTTGCGCTGATTCATCCACTGGATGCAGTGGCTTCTCAACTTAGAGTGCACCCTGTTTTTGATTCTTCACATACTCACACAGGTCCTGCATCATCAAACTTGATGTTCATACCTCCACAACATCTGTAGCAGTTGCATCAGATGTTTTCCAAATTTTTTATATCTAGACGTTGCTCCACTGTTGTGCTTATGTGTTGGTATCTATGATCTCTTAAGTTGTAGTATTAAGGGTCCAGTTTTTGTTTTCATTGATTTGAGTATTCTTGGGCTATCAACTTTGAATTTCTATTAGTATTACTCCAATTCTAGTATTTCCTGTTCGTCTGGATAACAGTGATCCGATTGAAGGACTTGGACAGCTTTGATATGATTATGTGATAGTATGCAAAAATACGTATACACATCAGAGTAGGAAGTATTCAAAAAGGTAAATCAATTTACGTATTGAATTTGATGGGGGTGTTCAACGTATTATTGTGAATTCAGAATAACAGAAAAGGGTTTTAAAGGGCAGAAAAGCGTTTCAAATGGTTTTACGCATTGCATCACCAAATTCACGATACACAAAATCTGAATATAATTTACTTTATGGGTATTCAAAAGGGTCAGAAATAAATTAACATTGAGTAAAATATTACGGTATACAATTTACTTGATGGGTATTCAAAAGGGTTAGAAATAAACTGAATACAAAATTCTACGTGGTATTCAGAATGGGTATTCAATTTATTTTATATTTTTTTATCGGGTTGCCTAACCCCAACATATTTCCTATTATTAAGGAGAGATTAATGATTAATTAATTTTTAAATACAATAAACTTATAATAGGGTTAAAATGAGTATTTGATATGTTCAAATTTTAGTGGATAATATTTTAATTTGAATATTGTACCTCCTAGTAATATGGATATATAAATTGTACCTGCGGGTAATGAACCCTTTTTTTTGGATTAAGACGAGATTTCTTCTTTGTAATTTATAAGACAAAATAAATGAAAAGAGAATGAATATTTTTAGGAATAATTATTGTAAGATACATATTAATGATGATTATTACTGTAAGATACGTTTATCCAATTATATTACTATTGAATACAAAAAATTAAAATAATATACCTAATATAACCATACTTTTAATTATATATATATATATATATATATATATATATATATATATATATATATATATATATATATATATATATATTTGAAAATAGATATATTATCTAATTATCTATTATATCCCATCCCAACTAATTTTCTTATTTTTGGGTCAAATTGTACTGCTATGAATATTTATTCTATTTTCTTAATCTATCACAACGTTGTTGCAGAATACGAATAAACTCATCATTTATGTTTTCTTAATCTATCACAGCATCGTTACATACCACGAATAAACTCACCATGTCATTGTTGATAGCTCACCGATCGGTAAGTTGCCTCAAAAATTTTAGGATTCGAAAGACACACCCTTTTTGATTTTTTTAGTAAATGAGTTATTGAAAAAAATTTGGGATACGAAAGACACACCTTCTTTGATTTTTTTAGTAAATGAGTTGTTGAAAATCTATTTAGAACTCCAATCTTGAAATTGAAGATAGATTGGAAATCAAAGATTCCAACAACGCGTAATAAGAATACAATATGTAAAATTAATTTCTCGTATTTAAAAAAATAGATTGTGCATACTATTTAACATATTGTGCAATAATATAATAAATTGTGCACAAAAATATATAGGTATAATTTATTTCTAGCAAATAAATATACTTTTAATAACATTAATGTTGTGCAGTATTATACACAAATTGTGCAGACATAAAGCCAGTTGTGCAACTTTAATCACTAATTGTGCAGACATGAAGCTTATTCAAAAATCCAATGCAAATTATGTATAACTAATTATGACTGATTTTGAAAAATTAAATTAAATATTATTTTAATCACAAAATGGTTATAATGCGAAATGTTGATACAATCTGTTGCAACTTTCATGGTAGACATGTAGAGAATAAATAGGAAGGGTAATATCGGGTTTGTTCAATATAATTTTATACATGTTAGTATTAATTTTAAGTCCACGTATCTAATAGTAATATCCTAATATCTATTGCACTAGTAAGTCTCCCATATTTTTATGAGAAGAAAAATATAATATTTAATTGCATAAAAATATTTTTTTATTTACTATTTTAATTGCTATTATTACTATAATATATAAATATAAAAGGATATTAACACTAAATACTTAATAAATATATTTAAGAAAAATACAAAAAAAAAATGTATCTTTTAAAAATAATTTTTATTTTTCTATACATATAATTTTAAGTATATTATAGGTTTCTTAAATAGTTATTTGAAACTTGAATAATTGGGATATATATTTTTAATAAGTTAGTTTTATACAGTGTAAATCATAATTTTAGTTAAACACTAAATTGTATGAGTATAATAAAATATAAACCATAAATTTTATACTGGGACCCACCTCACACAAATATTTGACAGTTTTAATATAACTATTAATAATTATAAATAAATCATATTATTTTTTACATTTCGAATTAAACCCAAAAAATAATAGGATCAACGCATATATAGAAGAGTGAGGCTTGCGTGCTCCGGGGTGCACACCATGCGCAATATAAACACATTTACATATAATAAAATACTAAATAACAATTTCACCTGAGTCATTTTTTACTAATAAATCAACCATCACTATAATATTGATATAATTGTATTATTGAAAATAATATCTATATAGACGCATAATATATTTATACATACTTACACCTCTTCCATTCCTACTGGATCGATTAATTTGAGATATAAAGCAAGCTCAATTTTTTATTAGCAACACTTCATGGTGGATCGAATTTCGACAATTGCGCCGGCCCCTATGGGGAGATAACTGAGAAAAGGGCGACGTGATTCCAAGTTCTAACCAATGTAGAAGAAGGGTTGGGGGTAGAGAGAAAATAAGAACAGGAAAAGTTATGGAGGGTTTTAAATAGTTTGAAATGTTATTTATAAAAATAGATAAAGCTTCCACCACAATCTTCTGCCACATATACGTATATACTATTTTTTTTCTTGTTTTGACGGCATCTTCCTTGATAAGCTACTATCTTATGTATGTATATATTTAATAGTTTTCTCTATTCAACCTTATTTATAAATAAATTAAAACTCATCTCGATAAATGTGTAAAATTGTTGTGTAGGATTTATTTGATGGACAAATGTTTCAAGCTTGTTGTGTACTCCCTCCGTCCCATCTTAATGGTTAAATATTTTCTTTTTGGACATCTCATTCTAATAGTTATATTTTCCATTTTAGCATATGAGACCCACACAAATTAATCACTTCTCTATCTAGGGGCCCACACATCATATTAATACACCTACCCACTTTACATTAAAATATTATTTTTCTCACCTCAATACACATTAAAATACTATGTTCATTAATCCATGTGCAAAAAACAAACGCAACCACAAGGACGGGACGGGGGAGTAAGACTTAATTGAAAAAAACACATAATAAATTTATAATATTATATTAACAAATAGCAGTTGTAATAATCCATTACTACAAAATTGTTTATTACTTATTAATTATAATATTTAATAAATAAATTAAGAAATAGTAAATTTATAATATTTTATTGTCAATTATGTGGAATCTTTGTCTCTTTTTATTTTAATATTGAAAGTTAATAGTGATTCAATCTAATTATTTGAATTGTATAAACCACTGAAATTTATTAAAAATAATTAATTAAATAATTTTAATAATTAAATATTAACATTTTTTACATAAATATTTAAACAGAATATTAATTTAATGAAGATTTTATTACCGTGTTTATTTTTTAATTTTAGTTAAATATATACCATATGGATATTGAATAAAAGATCTTGAAAAGTAAGTAAATTTGATATATATTTATTAAAAATTAAAATTGAAATGGAAAATTTATATAGATTTTAAAGTTTGTTTGAATTAAAAATAGAAGAAAATATGTGATTGGTGGTTACTTATTTAATGCATTTCATCTGCATACTCCTTCCCTTATAAGTATTGACTCTCTCACATTGAAGGTGAATCTAACACATCATAGGAATAAATGACACCTGTTATTTCTTTTCAATTTTACATTTACTTTTATATTACACTTACTATTTAAAGAAAGACAGTTTTGGCAGGAAATTCCTATTTTTGGCACAATTGTGTTACTATATATATAGATATAGATATGATGAGATCAACTCTAGATATACTAATGGTAGGCAATTTATCATGAGATTTATGGCTAAAATGACAACAAGTAAAAGACAAATGGAAGAAGACAGAGAGTAAGTGACATGGAGGAAAGGACAAAGAAGTGAATCTTTAACTTGGATACATATCAAACTATGTTAATCTTCTCCTCACATACATAACTTACGTATGAACATATCAAACTTTTCCTTACAAAAACTCTTTCTCCCACAAAAGAAGAGTCTCCAATTCAAACTTTCAAGACTATTTTTCCTATGTTGAAGAGTTCCATACCAAAAGGTAAGTATAGATTCACAACATACAGATCTTCATACCATTTTTTAATCTTAAATCAAAATCCATTCCTTACTTCAATTTTTATCTCTTAATATACATGAAACTACTACCACGTGGAGGGGGGTGAAGTCATCCTTCCAACATCATCAAAACCACCACAAGATTTTAAGCTTTTCTAAGCTTTCAAGATAATCCTCTCACATACATCCTATAGATATGATATTTATGTAAATGAGAAGGAGGAGGGGCTAATGCATGATGGTTTTGTGAATTTTTGGTGTATGTTATGTGAAAATGGGAGGTTGATTAATGTAAGAAATGACATTTGAATTCACTTGCTAAAATATGACTCAAGTTCTAGCAAATGCAACTAAACTTCAAAATTTTCAGAATCTGTCCCTGTTTTCAAGCTAGAAACAACCTGTTTATGTTAGGATTTGGCTACCCACAAAGAACAAAAAATATTTATTATGAAGTTAACTAACTATCTATACGAGCAGGTCTACGATTCTGTAAACTTGCTAAGATGATTTTGAAATATAAAAATCTATTTTTACTTATGAAATTTTAAGTTCCAAACCCTCCTCATTCGACGTTGGTTACAGCTTTTGCAAGGTAAATATTTTAAAGAGGGTGGATAGTAGGATTGCCATATGAAGTTATGAAATGACATGAAATGAACTTGAATTATTTGAATTTTAAGTGATGATGATGATTGCATTTATATTTGAACTTTAATTATGTGAATTTTCAGTAATGATGACTATGTGCATTATATGACGAATGTCTTGATTGTTCATATCGTACGTGGATTTAATTGTGAAATATGTGCTTTACTTGTACATTTTGTGAATAAGTCGCACATATATTCCTTGAAAATCAATCAAGTTTAGATTCAACGAGAAACTTTTAGTAAGAGTATGAAAATAGAATACTTCTAAATCTAGTTTGAATTTAGTGATGCAAATATTTCTATGTATTAATAATGAAACAAGAAGGTTAGAAGTTTCAAGAATATATGTAACATCTTTATATATGTATCATGGTTGAATTTACTTCTTATCCATTAAAGAGGTCCTAAAGGTATATGATCATCTAAACTAGAGTAATATATAATAAACCCAACTAAGAAGGAGACCACCTCATGGGCTTTCAAATACCTCTTCAACGAGAACTTTGAAGAAGTTACTACCATTTCCTAAATGCTATTGTGTTATTTGTGAGTAAGTTACATACTTTTTCTTTTCCCCGATGTCATATGATTTTAGAATGCAAGGGCACAAACAATAGCAATACTTTTGATAAGCATGTCATCAATGAACATGAGATAGATTAGAGCTACTTAAAGACATGAAAATCGAGTGTGAGGACAATATTTCAAATATCGATTTGCACATCATGAACCCAAAAAGATTTGATGTCTTTTGAGGATTATATTAGTGTAGGTCATGATGGGGAATTGGAATACAAGGAAGTAAAACGAGAGTAATGTTATGATCATTACAATTACGAGAATAATTCAGTCGACCTTGAGAAAATTACAAAGTGCACCCAATGCATGATAAGTGCATGTTTGGATTGATGTTGTACTACTACTAATAATATTAAAATCTTTAATACTATAATTTTGAAGTGCTTGCCGAAAATAAAATTTTTAAAATGTGTCTATGATATTACCATACTCTTTAAAAATATATATATAGTGTCACACTTATGTTGATATTACATTTAATGTTTATTTTAAGTGATCTTTCATGAATGTTTAAATTTCTAATTTTAAAGAAAGCATTTATTAATTTTGAATTAAATTAATACTACATACTACTTAAAATGATTTGGATCATATTTTATAATATGATTCATCATGTCATGTAACAAGTTTTATATTATTCAAATTTCTATTCATCTTATCTCTCTTTCATTTTCAAATTATTTTATGGTTATTCAAATTTATATTCTTATTAATTAGTCATGATTCACTTTCATAATTTTATGTATTTTGCAAAGAAAATTTTAAGTAATGTTCAAAGTTAAAAATACTTTATCAAAGTTTATTATATTTTAATATACAAAAACATATTATGATTTCGTTGTTTATGTCATATATACTTTTCTAAAATTTACAATAGCTAATACTTGAAAATTTTGCATCGAAAGATTAATATATGTGGATGAGAGCTTTTGAGTATCAAATGGGTCAAATTGCTTCTTCCGTGGGATCTCAACACCAACAAGGAAAGTTTCCATCTACCACGGTAACTAATCCTAAAGAAGATTGCAAAGCTATCACTCTTAGAAGTGGAAAAGAATATGAGGAACCTCCTATGCCTAAAGAAGATAGTATTGTCATTGAAAGGGAAGTGGAAAGCAAGGTGGAAGAAGGGTTGGTGCAAGAAGAGATTGAAATGGAGGAAGTAAGCAAGAAAAAAGAAATTGTTGAGCAAAAGAAAGATGAAGAGAAGATAGAGAGAATTCCAAAGTGGAAAAAGGCAAAAGAGTTAAGGGAAAAGGAAGTTGAAGTTGAAAGAGATAGTTGGAGAATACCCAAGACTCAAGTACCGGTTCCTTTTCCTCAAAGGTTCTTGAAGAAGGGTTTGGATGAGAGGTTCAAAAAGTTTCTTGAAATCTTCAAGAAGATTCAAATCAATATTCCTTTCGCCGATGCTTTGGATCAAATGCCTCTTTATGCTCGTTTCTTGAAGGACATCATGGGAAAGAAAAGAAGTCTTGTGGACAATGAAACGGTTAATCTAACCGAAGAGTGTAGTGCCATTCTACAACGGAAACTTCCACAAAAATTGAAGGATCCGGGTAGTTTCATTATACCATGTGAAATTGGAAAGAACAAGAAGAACAAGGCTCTTTGTGACCTCGGTGCAAGCATTAATCTAATGCCTCTCTCCATATTCAAGAAGCTTGGATTAAATGAAGTAAAACCAACTTCCATCACACTTCAATTGGCGGATCGATCTATGACACATCCAAAAGGAGTAGTTGAAGATGTGTTGGTGAAAGTTGATAAGTTCGTCTTTCCGGTGGATTTTGTTGTTCTAGACATGGAGGAGGATGAAAATGTGCCATTGATTTTTGGGAGACCATTTCTTGCTACCGGGAGAGCTCTTATTAATGTCTACAAAGGAGAATTGAAGTTGAGGGTTAATGATGAGGAAGTGGTATTCTCTCTACACAAGGCCATGCAATATCCAATGAATGATGAAGAATGTAAAAGTATGGATGTTGTAAAGGGAAGTGTCGAGGAGAGTTGGCCTTCCATTGTAACCAAGGATCCACTTGAACTTTGCTTGAGCAATTCTCTATCTCTTTCTAATATTTCTATTACTTCTCTTGATTTGAATGAAGAATTGATTAATTGTTTGCTTGATCTAGGTGATTGTAGTGAAGCTCAAGAGATTGCAGCCGCCATCTCAAGGGGAAATGACAAGTTCTTACCACTTAGAGATCCACTCGAGCAAGAAGAGAAAAAGGAAAAGAAGGTGGAGTTGAAGCCTCTACCCGATCATCTTACTTATGCCTACGTTGGTGAAAATGAGACATATCCGGTAATTGTATCATCATCTCTAACTTCTAGTCAACTTGATAAATTGCTTAATGTCCTTAAAGAGCATAAGTCGGCTATTGGTTGGTGTATTGATGATTTGAAGGGAATTAGTCCAACAATTTGCATGCATAAAATAAGACTTGAGGATGAAGGGAAAGCTTGTGTTCAAAACCAAAGAAGACTTAATCCTATAATGCAAGAAGTGGTAAAAAAAGAGGTTCTTAAGTGGTTAGATTCGGATATGATTTTTCCTATTAGTGATAGCCCCTATGTGAGCCCGTTGCATGTAGTATCTAAAAAAGGGGGTATGACTATAGTGAAGACCGAGAAAGATGAGACCATAGCCACTAGGACGGTGACGGGGTGGCATGTGTGTGTTGATTATAGGAAGCTTAATGAAAACACACGTAAAGATCACTTCCCCTTACCTTTCTTGGATCAAATGTTGGAGAGGTTGGCCGGGTATGAGTTTTATTGCTTTCTTGATGGGTATTCCGGGTATAACCAAATTCTCATAGCACCCGAAGACCAAGAAAAGACCGCTTTCACTTGTCCTTATAGAATATTTGCTTTTCGAAGATTGCCATTCGGACTTTGCAATGCACCGGCCACCTTTTAAAGGTGTATGATGGCAATCTTTGAAGGATTAATTGAGAATATAATGGAAGTGTTCATGGATGACTTTTCGGTGTTTGGTTCTTCTTTTGATAATTGTTTGTCTAACCTTGCTATTGTTTTGAAGCGATGTCAAGACACTAATTTAGTGTTGAATTGGGAGAAGTGCCATTTCATGGTAAATGATGGCATTGTACTTGGACATCACATCTCTTCAAAGGGATTGCAAGTTGACCGAGCCAAAGTTGTTGCCATAGAGAAGCTTCCACCGCCAACAAATGAGAAGGGAGTACGATCGTTCCTTGGTCATGCCGGGTTCTATCGTAGATTCATCAAGGATTTTTCTTCATTTTCTAAACCTCTATCTCATCTCCTTGAAAAAGATGTGTCATTTAAGTTTGATGATAATTGTTTAAATGCTTTTCAGGTACTAAAGAAAGCTTTGATTTCATCACCCATCTTGATCACCCCCGATTGGAAGGAGCCATTTATATTGATGTGTGATGCAAGTGACGTAGCTCTTGGAGTGGTTTTGGGGCAACTAAGAGAGAAAAAATTCCGAGCTATTTACTATGCAAGCAAGACATTTGATGCGGCTCAAAGGAACTACACTACTACCGAAAAAGAGTTCTTGACGGTAGTATACGCATTTGATAAGTTTCGTCCTTATTTGGTAGGAACGAAATCTATTGTATACACCGACCATGCCGCTATCAAGTATCTCATGGCAAAGAAGGATGCAAAGCTAAGGGTGATAAGATGGGTACTACTTCTTCAAGAATTTGATATTGAAGTGAGAGATAAGAAGGGCACGGAGAATGTGATAGCCGACCATCTTTCAAGGTTAGAGTCGAGGGTGTTGGATTGTATACTAAAAGTCTAGATTTTTGTATGAACAATATTATAACAATTAATTTGAAATGAGAATCATATGATCAAATGATTGCATCTTATAATTTATTTATATGTTCGATGCAATAGTCCACTTACTTTATATTGTAGATAATATGTTGTGCGACAACACGCGGAAGATCATATTATCGGTTTCCTTATAAAGTATAAACAGATGCTCACAACTGAGATAGACGGGGACTCTCTATCGGGATGGTTGTAGTGTGGTTTGGTATTAGCTTGTCTTGGCTATAGAATCACATTAGTGCACTTGTGTGTATTGAGCAGGACCGCTTGAGATCGTTCGACTTATACTGACTTATAGGAGAACTTGATCTCATTATTATGGAAGTTCGTGCTCTTAATCCCTATACAATAACCTCGACACGTAGGGCAATATGTATTTCTTTGATTCATCAATGGGTGAGATTTACATGTAATTAAATCAACAAACTCGATGAGTTGGGAAGTAGTGCTGTCTCTATGGTGTGCTGTTGATTGTAGAAGGAATCCGTGTCCGTCATAGGTTGATGATGTCCCCTTGAGGAGCTCATAAGGATTATCATGTAAACCCTGCAGGTGGAATTTATTCCGGCATGATAATGAGGTTGAGTGGTACTACTCTTGGATGAGATATTAATTAATTGAGTTGTCAGTAACTTAAATTAATTAATGGACATTGTATATCTTAAACATGGGGAGACTAATGGGCTCATAATAAGAAGGAGCCCAAAATGTAATTTTGGGATTGGTACGGTAGTGCAGTAATAATATTTTAGTGGAATATATTATTATTATTGGACTTAAGTATAAGCTTTGGGCTAAGCTTGGATACTTAAGCCCAATGGAGGCCCAACCCAATTTCTCCTCCTAGTCCCTGCTGTAGCCCATGTATATAAGTCACCTCAGTTTGTTCTAAACCTAACTCTGCGCCTAACATACGAGAGAGAGAGTGAACAGCAGATTGAGTAGGTCTCGTAGATCGTCGCCCACACGACGTCGAGATCGGACTTGGGACATACAGCAGAAGACCGGAAGGTCGTTTGCTGCTGCAGTTCGTCATGTTCCAAAATTCATATAAAATCGTACAGTTCTTCGATTTTGATGTATTATATAATAATGGAAAGCCATCAAAGAGAGGATCGTCTGAGCACAAAGATCACTTAATTCCGACATCAGAAGAGGAACTTATGGCTATTCTCGTGGGACTGCGCAGACTGCCAGCGAGAATTCAACCTCTACATCAACCTTTGGTGAAAGGTAATGCGTTTCATGTTTACTTGCTTCCGCTGCTTGTTAGAAATATATGGAACCCTAACGGGTCACGTTAACCAAACGATCGAGCGCCAACAATTGGTATCAGAGCTTCGGTTTCGTGGTGAAGCGTGACACGTTAGGCTAGGGTTTATGTGATTAATTTTTCGGAATTAGGATCACATGTTTAGGGTTTTGGTTTTATTGCGCAAACCATGAATATCCCTATGTGATATATACCCTGTATCATATCTATTCGTCCATGGTTGTGTGTGAGAGGATTCGACGAAAACTGTTCGTCAATTTCACATGCAAGGAAGAAAAAGAGGGCAAAAATTGAATCACGTTTTTGAGAGAAAATCCAGCGCAGTGATATTGCAGAGGCAATAACCGGAGTTTCAACGGTCGGATTGAGCTGAAATTTGGTCAGCACGTTCAGATCTTGTGGATGTACATTCTGAACGGTCGAGATCGAATTTGAAGTTTTTTCGTGCTAGGATTATGCTGAAAACAGAAGCAGATTTTTGGGCGATTCTGTTTTGCGCAGTTGAGGGAAAAGAGCCGTTTCTCACAAACTAACCGTGAGATCGAGCTGTAATTTGGTCAGCTCGTTCAGACCTTATGGATGTACATTCTGAATGGTGGAGATCGAATTTGGAGCCTTTTCTTGCTGGGATTACGCTGAAAACAGAAGCAGATATTTGGGCGATTCTGTTTTGCGCAGTCGGGGAAAAGAGCCGTTTCTATCAAACTATCCGTTGGATCGGGCTGTAATTTGGTTCGAACGTTCATACCTTGTGTATGTAAATTCTGAACGGTGGAGATCGAATTTGGAGCTTGTTATTGCTGGGATTACGCTGAAAACAGAAGCAGATCTTTGGGCGATTCTGTTTTGCGCAGTCGAGGGAAAAGAGCCGTTTCTCACAAAATAACCGTTGGATCGACCTGTAATTTGGACAGCATGTTCAGGACTTACAGTAATAGATTCTGGACGGTGGAGATTGGATTCTGAGAGTTTTGCAGTTTCGAACTACGAACGACAGTTGGTGTAGTTTGGTGTTGCGCGTTGGGCTGAACTTGGTTTCATGCAAGTAGGCCCTTGGACGAGCGACAGTCCGGGCGAGGGGCGCTCGTCAAGGCACTTGGAGCGCTCCCTGACACGATTGGCGGTGGGATATGGCGATGGACATCTTGGGGCACAAGCAATCCTGCTTGTTGCGTAAGGCATCGATTCCACAGTAGGAGTGTCGGACAAGACATTAAAATTTAGAGGCTTTTTTATTCCTAATATATATAACTGTCATAATTGATTTAATTGTCTATTATTGTTATATATATATGGATGCCTGATCTCTATGATTTATTGTCTTATATAGAAGCATGCTAGATTGCGTATTATATTTGGTATATTATATGCATGTATTGCTAGAGTGTTGGATAAGACATCCAATTTTAGGAAAACTAATTCCTAATATATAACTGCCATAATAGATTGTATATTATTGTTATATATGGATGTCGAATTAATTCCTAATATATGACTGCTATAATTGATTTAATAATCTATTATTGTCATATATGGATGTCGAATTAATTCCTAATATATAACTGCTATAATTAATTGTCTATTATTGTTATATATGGATGTTGAATTAATTCCTAATATATAACTGACATAATTGATTTAATTATCTATTATTGTTGTATATGGTTGCTCGTCGATATCGATGATTTCGATAATCTAGACGATATCGACGATCGATATCGATAGTTTTGGAATGTTGATAATCTTGATATTTTTCGAATATTTGATAATCTAATCGATATCGATGATTTTGATAATCTGGACGACATCGACGGTCGATATCGATGGTTTCGAAAATTGGACAATCTGGAAATTTCAAAATTTTGATAGTGTGGAAGTCTTTGCTGATATTCGTGCCTGATGGCGAACAATCGAATTCGCTGATATATAACTGTTAATGATTGATTTAATTATTAATTATTGTTATATATGTATGCATGACTCTCTGGGATTTACTGCCTCATGTGCCGTGATATGAGCATGCTAGAATTGCGTATTTTATTTTATGAATATTATATGCATGTAAAAACCCTCAGTTTTAAATAACTAAGTGGGAGAGGGGATTGGTAATTAATTCCCGCGGCCTCCATTATTGGTTTGTTAGCAATGTGAATAAACTTGCGCGTCGGCATTAGAGCCTTCCTCCCCATCGGATGAGTTTATTCATGGATATTGCTGGAACAGGCTTCTTTAAAATTATGTTTGTAATGTGATGCACATGAACTTGCGCGTTGGCTTAGACCTTCCTCCCTATCGGATGAGTTCATGTGCAGATCACTGTACAGACTTATAATTGATGACTGTAGGAAGTTATCCGAGCGCGTGTGTACTTCTCCATCTGTAAGGCACATAAGCTTGGTCCGCGGACTTGGGGTCAAATAATGGTGTACACTTAGATGTGAATAATAAGTATCCTCCCCATCGGAGTCACTGCTTTTATTTGCATGGCTAAAGAGGAACCGACTATTAATTATTTTGTCATGAGGTTAGGTTGACAAATGAAATTAATGGGTAAAACCTTCTCTTGTAAATGTTCGGGTTTGTAAACGTCCACACTATCGTGGCTTGCAGACTCACGGTGCTTGAGATGTCGGTGAATTTTAATTTTATATTATTTTGAGGGAATCAATATAAAAGGATAAAATCCGAAGATTTGATCGGTGTATTTATTTATGATTCTTTGTAATTTCAAATGGTTTTATCTCGCTTATTGTTGACTAAAAGAAATTATATTTACTGGTCCAAAATTAGATGATTAGAAAAGAATCTTGGTTTTGAATTTTACTGTGTGTTCTCACAATGGACGTCTCATGATGCCTATTAAAGTCTCTAGTGAAGAGATGAGAGGTTCATAGAAATATGATGGTCTCATGTAACTCTTCGGATACTTGAGTAAGTTAAAAGGCAGAAGATCATGATTTAATTTGATGAATGAATTGGGAAAGCATGGAGTATAAATTGAAGGGAAACCTAGATCAATTTAATTCTTTGTGAATTGCCTAGATGTTTTTGAGTAAGTTCCACCTAAATTACAATAGGATGTATATGGTGGAAAACTTCTGGCAAAACATGTGGCAAAGGAAAGCCATTTTCATCATAATGTGAACAAGTTTTATATCTTATTCACTAGTTGTTTAAAACATGATTAGTGATGACATTTACTGACACGAAGTGTGTAGATACTGAAATCACTAAATGTTTATTACTAAGTGAGGATAAGATTGTTATGACATGGGTAAAACTACAAGAGTAGTGGCTATTGCAGTGGGAGTTGTTTATTTATCTTACGATATGAATAAACGTTTGATTTTATGAAATTGTCTTTACGTACATTTTCATAGAAAGAATTTGATTTCGGTTTCTATGCATTAATAGATGGATACTCCATTTCATTTAAATGACATGGTCATTAAAATGAATGATAGAGTTGTAATCTGTTATGGTACGTTGGTGAACAATTTGTACACTCTTAAATCATGTTTATTCCCTGGATGCGACAAATAGTAATTAATAATGAGTCTTCTAATCTAGTAAGAGAAAGGTACCTTCGGAAATGAATTTCCCACCTTAATGGTGTGACGAATAGAAGGAATAGCACTCTTATGGTAGTGATTAGATAGATGATGAATTATTTGGAATTACTAAATTCATTTTATGGATATGCCCTAGGAACAGTAATTCGTAAGAATGTTTATCTGTTTGTGGGATATCCTAGAAAAATGAAGGATGATTTATTTAGTCCACAAGATCGAAGAGTGATTGTTAACATAAACACTAGATTTTTGGAAAAGGACTATGTAATAAATCAAATACCCATGTATAAGTTGTTCTAAAGGAAGTGAGAGGAAAACACGAAGTATTAGTACCAAGTGTACAAGAGGATATACCACAAGGTAAACTGCGACGCGTGTCACATCTGATATACAATTGCGTGTAGTGTCTTCTCGTAGTGGGAAGGTTGTTCTAACACCTGATAGATATATGTTTTGGGAGAGTCGTGAGGCTTGGTCCCTAGTAAACATGGAGTTAACCCACGGATACGACGAAGCACTACAAGTTAGAAATGCCTAAATCTTAACAAATTGCAATAAATGTTGAAATAGAATCAATAGATTCTAAATAAGATCTGGATGATTGTAGAACCACGGATGGTGTGAAAACCATTGGAAGTGGTCATACAAAATAAAAGAGGATCATACGGTAAGGTGAAAACCTTATAAGTAAAGCTTGTTGGGAAAAGGTATACTCAGAAAGAAAGGGTTCGATTATGAGAAAACCTGTTCGCCAGTAGCTATGCTTATGTTGATCCGGACTCTTTTATCTGTTGCTACTCATATGAAATATGAGGGATAGCAAATAGATGTCGAGACAGCTTTCCTGATTGGAAGTCTTAAGGGAAACATCTATGTGAAGCAACCAGAGTGATTCATTGCAAAGAGCTAAGAGCATTGTGATAGTGAGCTTAAAAGTGTCCATTAATGGACTAAAACAAGCTTCAAGATCATGAAACATCCGTTTTGATGAGGTAATCCAGTGACATGGATCTAATCAATGATCGGATGGGTCTTGTGTATTGAAAAGAGTGATGGAAACGTGGTGGTATTACTTGTACTATACATAGATATTATCTTGCTCATTGGAGACAATGAAAGAGTATTATCGGGCGTATGGGGTATGGTTAATAAAGCGGTATAAGATGAAGGACTTAAGAGGAGCAAAAATATCCTTTTGATCACGGTAATACGGATCACAAGAAAGGATGTTATGCTTATCTCAAGCTTCATGAAATGATACAATCCTTACTCGTTTTAGCATGTGACTTTATCTAAGGAAATGTGTCTTGAGACACAAAAGGAAGATAAAGGAGATGAAAGCAGTTCCTTATGCTTCGATAAATGAGGAAGCCTAATCTAAGGAATGCTATACATGAGTATGGATATCTGTTTTGCTAAATGCATGAACAGTGGGTATCAACGTAACCTGGAACAAGAATGATGAGCTGTGGTAAGACATATATGAAGTGCCTGAGAAGGACTGGAAATATATGTAAGCTTACTGGACAGATTCACTGCTTCTTGTGGATTACGTAGATTCAGATTTTTTAGTCAGATTGGACGGCAGTAAATCCATCTCAAGGTTATGTGTTTAATTTTAGGAAGTTGAGTCATAATGTGGAGGAGTGTTATATAGAAATGTATTTCAGACTTTAGACTCCATATGGAAAGATGATAAATTGGAGCCTATGAGGCAACCAATGTATCTGTATGGCTCTAGAAACTTCATGATGGACTTTGATGTGATTCTAAGTTTGCCCAAGGTTATCACAATTTATATTGATGATATTTGTGCAGTTGCAAACTTGAAGGAATCACAAGTCCATAAGGCAATTAAACACATGGAGCGCAAGTACCACCTGTTACGAGAAATCGTATGATGAGGGGAAGGTTGTTGTTGCCTAGATTGCATCGGATGATGACCTAGTAAATCCATTTACAAGGACATTCAGGCGAGAGCTTTTAATGGTCGTGTAGTGGGAGTGGGAATCAGATGTATGACAGAAGACATGACAGCATAGTCTTTTAGTATAAGTGGGAGATTGTTGGATTGTATACTAAAAGTCTAGATTTTTGTATGAACAATATTATAACAATTAATTTGAAATGAGAATCATATGATCAAATGATTGCATCTTATAATTTATTTATATGTTCGATGCAATAGTCCACTTACTTTATATTGTAGATAATATGTTGTGCGACAACACGCAGAAGATCATATTATCGGTTTCCTTATAAAGTATAAACAGATGCTCACAACTGAGATAGACGGGGACTCTCTATCGGGATGGTTGTAGTGTGGTTTGGTATTAGCTTGTCTTGGCTATAGAATCACATTAGTGCACTTGTGTGTATTGAGCAGGACCGCTTGAGATCGTTCGACTTATACTGACTTATAGGAGAACTTGATCTCAGTTATTATGGAAGTTCGTGCTCTTAATCCCTATACAATAACCTCGACACGTAGGGCAGTATGTATTTCTTTGATTCATCAATGGGTGAGATTTACATGTAATTAAATCAACAAACTCGATGAGTTGGGAAGTAGTGCTGTCTCTATGGTGTGCTGTTGATTGTAGAAGGAATCTGTGTCCGTCATAGGTTGATGATGTCCCCTTGAGGAGCTCATAAGGATTATCATGTAAACCCTGCAGGTGGAATTTATTCCGGCATGATAATGAGGTTGAGTGGTACTACTCTTGGATGAGATATTAATTAATTGAGTTGTCAGTAACTTAAATTAATTAATGGACATTGTATATCTTAAACATGGGGAGACTAATGGGCTCA
This sequence comes from Pogostemon cablin, assembly GCA_023678885.1. Lineage (NCBI taxonomy): Eukaryota > Viridiplantae > Streptophyta > Magnoliopsida > Lamiales > Lamiaceae > Pogostemon > Pogostemon cablin. The sequence continues at coordinate 21,304,249 of CM042989.1, read as the reverse complement.
TAATAAGAAGGAGCCCAAAATGTAATTTTGGGATTGGTACGGTAGTGCAGTAATAATATTTTAGTGGAATATATTATTATTATTGGACTTAAGTATAAGCTTTGGGCTAAGCTTGGATACTTAAGCCCAATGGAGGCCCAACCCAATTTCTCCTCCTGGTCCCTGCTTTAGGCCATGTATATAAGTCACCTCAGTTTGTTCTAAACCTAACTCTGCGCCTAACATACGAGAGAGAGAGTGAACAGCAGATTGAGTAGGTCTCGTAGATCGTCGCCCACACGACGTCGAGATCGGACTTGGGACATACAACAGAAGACCGGAAGGTCGTTTGCTGCTGCAGTTCATCATGTTCCAAAATTCATATAAAATCGTACAGTTCTTCGATTTTGATGTATTATATAATGATGGAAAGCCGTCGAAGAGAGGATCGTCTGAGCACAAAGATCACTTAATTCCGACATCAGAAGAGGAACTTATGGCTATTCTCGTGGGACTGCACAGACTGCCAGCGAGAATTCAACCTCTACATCAACCCTTGGTGAAAGGTAATGCGTTTCATGTTTACTTGCTTCCGCTGCTTGTTAGAAATACATGGAACCCTAACGGGTTACGTTAACCAAACGATCGAGCGCCAACAGAGGGAGCATTGTGAAAGTACTTATGAGTTAATCAAGGAGGTTTTTCCCGATGAAGAAATCTTGGAGTGTGATTGCTATCAAATTGAGGCTTTAGTGGAGGAAGAAGAAAGCCCGTGTATGCGGACTATGTGAATTACTTGGCTAGTGGAAAGAGGCCTTATGAGCTTAATAAGTATCAATCCAAGAAGTTCTTTCATGATGTTAAAAGTTACTTGTGGGATGATCCATTCTTATATAAGATGTGTAATGATTCTCTTGTGCGAAGATGTGTGCCCGAGGAAGAATGGAATAGTGTGTTGGAGTTTTGTCACTCTTCATCTAGTGGAGGCCATTTTGGAGCTCAAAAGACCGCTGCAAAAGTCTTACAATCGGGGTTGTATTGGCCATTTTTGTTCAAGAGTTGTAAGAAATTTGTAGAGGATTGTGATCGTTGTCAAAGGATGGGAGGAATCTCCAAGTGGGATGAGATGCCCCTTAAGAGCTTTCAAGAAGTGGAGATATTTGATGTGTGGGGAATCGATTTCATGGGACCATTTCCTCAATCTAATGGATTCCTATACATCCTATTGGCGGTTGACTATGTCTCGAAATGGGTTGAGGCCATACCTTCGAGAACAAGTGATGCTAGAGTGGTCATGGGGTTTCTAAATAAGCATATCTTCACAAGATTTGGAGTACCTAGAGTGTTGGTAAGTGATGGGGGTAGTCACTTCATAAATAAGCTCATGGAGAACATTCTCAAGACTTATGGAGTGAAGCATCGAGTGTCTACTCCGTATCACCCTCAAACGAATGGTCAAGCTGAAAATTCTAATCGACAAATCAAACAAGTCTTGGAGAAAACAGTGAGTGTGAGTAGAAAGGATTGGTCAAATAAACTTGATGATGCATTGTGGGCCTTTCGAACCGCATTCAAGACCACTCTTGGTATGTCTCCTTTTCAAATTGTCTATGGTAAGTCTTGCCATCTTCCCGTGGAGTTAGAGCATAAAGCTTATTGGGCCATTAAGAAGTTGAATTTTGAAATGAAAGCTTCGAAGAAGGTAAGATTCTTACAATTGAATGAGCTTGAGGAATTTAGAGAAAATGCTTATGAAAACTCAAGGATTTTTAAGGAAAAAACCAAGAGGTGGCATGATGCTCGTTTGAGGAAGAAGAGCTTTGAAAAGGATGAGAAGGTGTTGGTATTCAATTCTCGACTAAGACTTTTCCTGGGCAAGTTGAAGTCCCTATGGAGAGGACCTTATGTGGTAAAGGAAGTACTTGATGGGGGAGCTCTAAAGGTTATGGATGAGAACGGGGGAGAGTTCTTGGTCAATGGTCATCGTGTGAAGCACTATGTGGATCCATCACAAAGGGAGACCCTCTTTGTGGATACTTTATGTGAAAGATGAGCTAAAAATTCGTTTAGCTTGAAGACGTTAAACTTAGCGCTCGATGGGAGGCACCCCATCACTATCTTTATTGCTTTATTTTTGTTGTTTGTTTGTTTTGGCCTTGTAGGTTGATTGTGCTCATGGAGAAAAATGCACATTGAAGAAAAGAGAAATGCTTCATGGATTCAAGTTGATATGTTCCAACACTTATTGCAAACTTAATTCGTGACTCTTGTCTCGAGTTAAGTTTGGGGGGTGATAGTGCGTGTGGACATAGCTTGAGCGTGTGGATGCGGTTACTTCTCAACAAGAAGATCATCAATGGAAACTACAAGGGTAAGTCTCACCACTTTTTGCAAACTTAAGTCTCAACTCTTGTTTCGATTTAAGTTTGGGGGGAGAGTGTGTGGTGTGACTCACCACTTGAGTATGATTCTTGTGAAAATTGGGTCAATTTTAAAATTTTAAAAATTTTCTCATGAGTTTGGGTTGATTTTGGCATGATTGGTGGTGTTGAAGTGCATGATAGTCCATATTTATAATGAAATTGTTGAAATAATGGTGTTTGTTGAGTGTTTGAGCATGAATGAGAGGTATTGGAAGCAAGATGGAGCTTGGAGCTAACGCTTTCCTTACCAAATGCCTATTGAGAGAGTACTCTACACGTTATCATTTTATTACTTGAAATGAATTGATTTTGATTTGGATTGTTGTGACTAGCATGATACTTCATTTGTTATGTTTGTGGGAGGTTTACTTTCGTATATTAGGATTTCCTTTTCAATAAAGGTTGGGATGAATGTGTGCTTAATTTTCTTATGGATGATGGTATTTTGTGTTTTTGCATGTTTTGTGTTTTTGTTGTGTCTTGTTTGTTGAGTCCTTATTTGTATGTTTTGTGTATTTTCATTCTTGTCTTGGGATGTTTGGTGGTTTGTTTAGGGATGTCGTGAGTCATTTTTGAATGTGAGTGATGATAGGTTGTGGTGATAAGTGATGACAAATTATGATTAAGAATCTCTACACTTTCAAATTGTGACATGTTTTACTTAACTTGTTCAATTTTGAGATGAATGTGGTGTAATAAGTTCCTTAAGATCCGAGCACAAGCTTGTGAGCATTTGAGCCTCAACCATGCATACATGGTATTTCTTCATGAGTGGATCGGTTGTGTTTGATAAGTTAGAACTTGCTTAAGGACAATAGGAACGAACTCGATTAGTGGAGATTGGTGAAATGATCTAAGGCCATCCTTGTTATTATAGTCATTGCCATATATGTTCCCTACCATGAACATCATCCTTAGTTATCCATTTTGAGCCTATAAACCTATTTCTTGTGAATTTAGCACATTACAAGCCTTAATGACCCATTCAAGCTTATATATACCTTTGTGTGGGTGATTGAGGAGATGGTAGCTAGAAAGGATTGATTGATTAGCAAAAGAAGAAAAGGGAATGGTAAACAAGCAAGAAAAAGGATGAAAAGAGCAAAAGTAAGAAATGCACATGCAACCTCAAAGCAAGAGAAAGAGTAAAGCAACATCAAAATGCTCAAGTAAACAAAATTCAAAGATAGGAAGCATGCATCAAAAGAAGCTCAATCCAAGGAAAGTTAATGAATAGTGCTTTAGATTGTAAAGATAAGAAAGGAAGAAAGAAAAGTGGAGAAGTTGAGGAAATTGGTCATCTCTTTGATTACTTACACTTGTTGAGTCACTATTATCCATATCTTCCCTACCATACCAAAGAGCCTATCATTACATCCTAATTAAAGACCTTTTTGATTACTAATTGAAACTTTGGTGGTTTGTGAATATAGTCCGCGAGCAAGCTTATAGCGAGTCGAGCCAATTGATTAATGAGTGTGATTTACCCTATTTCAAAAGAGTGTTGAGAGACATCAATATCCATTGTGAGGCTTGGACTTAAAAGGAACTATATTACACTTTATTCTCTTTTGATTGAACTTGTTAATTTCTCATGTCATGATTTTAATGTTGTAGGATGACTTAGCATAGTTTGTTGTTATTATTGCTAACGATGTGTTATTGCTTATATTCGTTTAGTCTTTTCTAGGTGAAAATTTCTCCTTTTGATTTGTCATTTTCATTGCTCGGGGACGAGCAACACCTTAAGTTTGGGGGGTTGATTAGAGCTATTTTTACCTAGATTTTAGTGTCTTTTTATATGTGTTTTCGTATTATTTTATCTGTATTTTATATGTTATTTGGTTGTGTTTTGTATTTTTATTGAAATGTGTGTGAATGAGCTTAATTCGGAGTTGAAACGAGGGAGAACGAGCCAAAACAATGAAGAAATGCAGGAGCCAGCACACGAGCCGTGTAGCCAACACGGCCCTGTAAGAGTTGGCCGTGTGGCGACATCTAGTCATTCAACACGGGCAACTTCAGGTCGTGTCCAGTTGCACGAGTCGAGTCGGGAGCACGAGCCGTGTCGCCAACACGGCCCTGTAAGAAGTGGCCGTGTGCCGACATCAGAAGAGCCAACACGACCACACCTGTGCCCGTGTTACAACACACGACTTGTGTTGGCAGCACGAGCCGTGTCATCAACACGGCCCTGTAAGGCGAGGCCGTGCGGCAGCATCAGAAGACACAACACGACTCGTGTTGTGTATTTTCCTGCAGAAATTTCCAGATCCTTCTAGAAGCCTCCAAAGGGGTATAAATACCCCTTTATTCAACAATTGGCAGGAGATCCGAAAATCCCATTATCTACACACACATCACACACTATTTCTTCCATTTTCCACCATCATCTTCATCCACCTTCATCCATTTTGATCCATCTTCATCATCTCCATTAATTCTCCATCAAAACTTCATCCCTTCCATTGGGTGTGAGAGATCTCAAGGAATCAAGAGCTAGAGGTGGAGATCAAGAAGAATAGAAGATTCTCTTCAAGAAATTGATAGGGAATAATCCATTCATTTTGTATTTCTTTAGATCTAAGACTATGGGTATTTGTAATGAATCATTTATTTGTTTTATTACTTTTATCATGTTAGGCTAATCCCTCTAGTGGGATTAGGAATATGAAGAGCATATTAGATTTATATTATCATGTGGATTAAATTGGTTTTTGATTTAATTGATGTTGATTTCTATTCATGGAGTTTAATTATCTTGATGTTGTGATGGCATGGTTTGTTATTCATGAATGTTTATTGGTTTAATGGATTGTTGATCAATGGATTATTTGTGGAAATTAAATGCTATCATGATGTTCATATATGTATTGCTTGGAGTGAGACGGAAATGACCCTCTATAGTATTAGGAAGGCATGAATAGACATTGAGTTTGGGTTTGACCGAAAGGATATTTAAATTCAATGAGGGGAACCAATCCATTCGTTGGCCTTAGTACACAAAAAGGGAGAGTTTAATCTAACTAGTACCTAGATGGAAGGGGTTAATGTTGGGCTTTGATCTTAAGTGCTTTTGGGAGTCTAAAATGGAACAACAACCTTTGTAACCCGAAAGGGAGCTTAGGATACAATCGTGATCACCCTTAGTCTACATCAATTGAGTTGAATTCCGTTTGCATGATAATATGAATCGAGTGTGCTTGGATGTTTCTAATCCCATGTTTTTCCATACTTGAACTTTAGCACCCATTTTCTTTACTTGTCATTTATCTTATTTGCTATCTTATTTACTTGCTACTTGTTTTAGTTGTTAATCAATCTCAAAACCCCCGATCATCTTTACAAAAACAACATGAACATGAGCTCACATATTTTGCTAGTCCGAACATAACTCCTTATTGGATTGATAATTTTTCTTGGGATATACTACTACAACGATCGAGTATTCTTGCTCGTGAGTGCTATAAAAATAGGCAAATCCCCTTGAGGAGCTCATAAGGTTTATCATGTAAATCTTGCAAGTGGATTAATTTCCGGCATGATAATAAGGTTGAGTGGTACTACTCTCGGTTGAGATATTAATTAATTTGAGTTGTCAGTAACTTAATTAATTAATGGGCATTGTATATCTTAAACATGGGGAGACTGTCGGGCTCATAATAAGAAGGAGCCCAGAACATAATTTTGGGATTGGACGGGTAGTGCAGTAATAATATTTTAGTGGACTATATTATTATTATTGGATTTAATTAAAAGCTTTGGGCTAAGCTTGGTTAATTAAATTCAATTGAGGCCCAGTCCAATTTCTCCTCCTGGTCCCTACTGTAGCCCAAGTATATAAGTCATCTCAGTTCCTGTTAAACCTAAGTCTGTGCCTCATTTGACATACGGGAGACAACAGAGAGCAGATTGAGAGAACTCTGGGGATTGTTGACCACCCAATACCAGAGTTGACTTTGTGACATACGGTAGAAGATCAGAGGTGTTCATCACAGATCTTCATCCTCTACATCGACCCAGAAGTCAGGTAAACATTTTTTATGCTTCCGCTGATTGTTTGCCTGAAATCCTAACGATCACGTTTGAACCACACGATCCAATTGCCAACACTTCCTTGAATCTATCATGTGCAACCTTGCCATTTGAGAGCCCCCAACAAGAATTGAGCAATGACATTTAATTCCTTATTGCTAAGATTTTTAGTCCTTATTTTTTTTTCTGTTTTTTGTTTGCAAGTTGTTGGTTGAGTGAATGTATTTATAGTGTAAATTAGGAAGAAATTAGTAGGACGTTTTGAAGGGAATTTTAGGGTAACACAGCCATGAAATGGCTGATTTGGAATATGTGGAGGAAAGTTATTAAATTTTTGGAGTGAATTTGAAATTTAATGGGTATGTAGCATGTGTTTTGTGTAAGAAATGTTAAAATATGATCAGTCTTACTTTTTTACATCAATGTCATAAAGTGGTTGTACTTTTTTTTGTTCCCTTTCCATATTTATTTTAATTGGAGATTAACACTAATTACTTGGAGGGGTGAAAATGTAAAACACGCTTCACCTACCCATTATACATTAAATAACAATACTCATTAATCAACGTTCACAAAATCAAAATGCACTCTCTTGGGTGGACTGAGGGAGTATGATAATTAATTTGATTCTTATTAATTTTATTTAATTAATAATCAAAGAAATTATTTATATTTAAAAAAATTGCGTAAATCAATATTTAATTTAATTAATGGGATTGTTACACATAGGTATGCATATTATAGTCTAATTACTAATACATACATTAATCTAATATAATTGCTTATGAATAATTTTTTTTCAGTATTACCCTTATTCACAATGATTAGTATTCAACGTCTCCATTAATTAACAATACTTTGGTTGAACACTAATGCGCACTAAATCAAAAATAACAAACTTGTATTTCTCTAAAAGTAACAATTGCTCCATTTCTCTTAAAACTCCAGCGATCAATAATTTGGTTGAACACTAATAAGCATTAAATCAGGTAAGAATGAACACCAATGTGTATTTCTTGATGAACACTAATCATGCCCTATCTTGTTGATGCTATTTTGAAGTTGAAATGAGCAGGATTATATTTATAACGTTGTGTTCCGATCCATAAACTAATGTACACATGCATTCAACAAGGAAGGTAGAAATTGCTCACTATTCTCGCGAATATTCACTTTATAATGCAACACATTTGACATTGAACATTACAAAATCAATATTTCATAAATTAGACGGACATACCTATTCGTGTTCTGCAACGTTGAGAAACAGTAAGGAAGGTAACAAAATGCACATTGATTTTTGTTTTCTTTAATTTGATTGGAAGAAAATGAGTGATATATTTAGGGAGAGATTTAATGATAATTATAACGAGTTTTTTTCTTAACACAATGCACACTAATGTTAGGATGGGTAATATGGGTAAAACAAAATATAATCGTGTATTTATCAGTAATTTTCTAAAGACAATGTATCGTACTGTAATATTTAAATACACTTTGTACATACTAATTAATATCCCTTAATTAATTTATAATTTATTTAATAAAAATAAATAAATAAATTATTAACTAAAAAAGTTAAATTATATGAGTAAAAGTAAAATAAAAATTATATGGTCTATTTAATATTTTATTTCAATATAAATCTCAAATATTTTATATAAATAACTAATTAAATATTAATATTGACATATACTCCCCCGTCCCCCTGATACGTATCCATTTTTCCATTTTGGTTCGTTCCATTACAAAGTATAAATTTCCCTTTTTGAATTGATGTGACCCACAACCACTACACATGACCTCATACTCAATACTAATATAACTACCCACTGCACATTGAAATATTATTTCTTTTACCTTACTATACATTAAATTATTATACTCCTTAATCCACGTGCAAAAAGTAAACGAATACTTTTTAAGGGGACAGAGGGAGTAATTATAATATTCTTTGAAAAATATACTCTCACAACTTGTTATAATTATAATTTTGTGTCTTTTCATTCAATATATACAATGTAAGGATGTATATTTAATTATTAAATAAAGAATTATACTTAATTATAATTTTATATTTATTATATAAAAATATATATATAAACTATACTCCACGTAATACATGATTTATATACTAATTAGTAGTATATAATAATTAGTAACGCATGAGATGATATAAATAAATTACACAAAGCAGAATAATCGTGCCACTATATATACAAGTTTAATTTAAAACCAATCCATACCTAATATGAAGGGCAAAAACTTGCTGCCCCTAGGACATCGTGACTCCATATCTCATGATTTTCAAAATTTATATTCTTTAATATTAAATTAGTATAAGAATTTATGCTCTTAATTTTTTTTATTGAAAAGCTCGGTGGAAAATCTCAATGATTTTCAAGGTGTATCATTTAAAATTCTACAAGCAATTATTTTAATTTATACATATAATAATTTATATCATTCATATTTCAATCGACCTTTTCAATAAACAAAATTATATTATACTTTCTCTGTTCACTGTCAATCTATCCATTTTACAATTTTAGGCCGTCAATCCTTAATCTATTAATTTTCCTTTTTGACTATGGGACCTACACCCTCCACTAATACAAATAAAATATGAGACTCACACCCTCCACTAATACAACTACCTACTACATATAAAATAATAATATTTTTTAATCTACATGCAAAAAACAAATAGATACATTGATGATGTACGGAGAGAGTATCCTTTGACACGCCATATCTTTAGGACACAAAGGACCAAAATACTGATCACAACTAATAACAAATACTTTTATGAAACTAATTACATGAGATTAATATTTACCCTTATATTGCATATTCTATTTTATCCCAAGAGATTAATATTTACTTTTAGAATTTAAAATTAATTTTTTAGATATAATTACAATTTACCCTTATGATATGATTTTCTTCCCGTCCATCCTCGATGTATCAATTTGTTTTTTATACATAAATTAAGGAGTATTATTATTTTATATGTAGTGAGTATTGTATTAGTAGAGTAAGTCATATGTGGACCCCTTTTTATAAAAAAAGAAAATGGATACATTGGTGTGGACAAACCAAAATAATAAAATAGATAGATTAATAATGGATGGAGTGAGTATTTTATTACTGTGGTTCATGATTTATAGATGTCGAATTTTTGAGTAAGATGTTCCGCGCATACCAGAATATCTCAAACTTTTTAAGTGCATTGCTATCATGTAGAGGGATTGAAATCTGGACCTGGAGGTGCTCTCGCGCCTATAACCATTAGACTACGTTTGGTTTGGAATTATGTGGGGTTTGAAAATCATGAATAGTCATTCTATGTTTGGTTTAGGTTTTGGTAGAGTAGGTTTAAACTTTATATCAAATCATTGTATTAATTTATTTAAAATACTAGATGAGAGAGGAGAGATAAAGAGAGAAAGTGTATTAATTAAGGAGAGAGAATGTAGTAGTTATATAGGGTATAGGGTTGCTTTTAAAATATGAATGTGGATTTTGAAAATCAAAACATGGGTTTTAAACCCGGAAACGAACATTAACTTCGAAATAATTACTATATAGAAAGTTTAGGGAGGCCCAGTGCTCCCTGAATACGTCCATCCCTGCTAATAGTTGTATTTGCTTTTTGCACGGGAATTAAAGAGTATAATAGTATTTTAAAGTGTGATGATGTGAGTGAAATAATATTTTAATATGTAGTGAGTAGTTGTATTAGTCTTGGGTGTGAGCCCATATATAGTGGTTGAGTATAATAATATTATTGTGTGTCAATTTAACTTAAAAAAGAAATCAATAATTTGTATTGGGCACAAAAATAGGTCTGTGCATGCATGCAGGCTATATTTAGAGAGAATAACGGCACTCCACAAAAACCTCCCTCCCTCTCATTTCTCTCTCTTTCATTCCACGATCAAAAACTTAACCACCCACAATTCGCAATCCAAAAAAACTACTCTGTCAGAAACAGAACAAAAAAGATGAGGGAAATTCTCCACATTCAAGGAGGGCAATGCGGGAACCAAATCGGATCCAAATTCTGGGAAGTAATCTGCGCCGAGCACGACGTCGACACCACCGGGAAATACAAAGGCGACGGAACCTCCGCCACGCAGCTGGAGAGAATCAATGTGTATTTCAACGAGGCGTCGGAGGGAAGGTACGTCCCACGCGCCGTGCTCATGGATCTAGAGCCCGGTACCATGGATTCCATACGGGCCGGGCCATACGGTCAGATCTTTCGCCCCGATAATTTTGTGTTTGGGCAATCCGGGGCGGGGAATAATTGGGCGAAAGGGCATTACACTGAAGGCGCTGAGTTGATTGATTCGGTGCTCGATGTTGTTAGGAAGGAGGTGGAAAGTTGCGATTGCATGCAAGGTTCGATTCTTTTATTTTAATTAAAGTAATGCTGTTTTTATGATGCTTAGATAGGGATGATTTTGTTGTTTTAGAATCCAAATTTATGCATCATTTGGTGGTATTATATTTATGCCCTTGGAGTTTTGGGAAGATATTCGTTGATCTTACATGCTATTTACCAGAAAACTAATATCTAGATTTGGATTTGTGGATATTTAGCAAATCATTAACCATAATTCATTGAGGCCAAACTCTGCTCATTGATTTTGAAATTGTAATAATTCAATTCTAATTTTAGTAATTAATCTCTTACATTATATTTCAGCCATGTTCACTACGTGGAAGTTCTGATGTTTTTTGTTGATAAATGAATGGTTAAGAGAACTACAAACACATATACTCCAACCCGTCCCACACCGCCCTTCACACCCCATAAAAGAAACATCACTTTATTCAATAAACTCAAATGTTATTTTAATTTCGAAGTTGTCAATCCTTATTCACACGCATACCATTACTTTATATATTTTTATTACTTAAAAATACTACAATACTCTCTAAAGTAAACAAATTTGGTCAATAAGAGCAACTTTTCTTATACAACGTGGGAAGGGTGGTTCGGGATGGAGGGGTACATTTTATATTATCTTGTCTTCAATTCTGTCATTATTTTGTGCAATTGGATATCTTTTCGACGTTATATGTCTGTGTTAAACTTGAGTTAAATATTTGTTTGGTCCCGTAACTTTTTTTCTTTTTAATTTTAGTCCCAAAAAAGATATTTGTTTATAATTAGTCCCATAACTTTCATTTTTCTTTAATTTTGGTCTAATTTTTGTCGAATTTGCCACCTGTTTCCGAAATTGGCAAGTGATGCTGACATGACGAGTCCAACCAGCCAAATATTGATGAAGCTTAAGAAGAAGAAGGATAACACCAAAAATTGCAAAATGTTTATGTATGGGGTGACTATAAACGTTTTCGCAATCTTTGGTGTTGTCTTCATTCTTCTTCTTAAGTTTCATCAATCTTTGGTTGGTTGAGAAATAATTGGACTAGCCACGTCAGCATCGCTCGTCGGTTTCCGGTAACAAGTGGCAAATCCGATAAAAATTGGACCAAAATTAAAGAAAAATGAAAGTTATGGGACTAATTATAAATAAATATCTTTTTTGGGACTAAAATTAAAAAGAAAAAAAGTTACGGGGCCAAACAAATATTTAACTCGTTAAACTTTATTACTTTTACATATGGGTGACTAATTGTAATGAATCACTACCCTCGAGCCTCTTTCAGAACGTTACAAATTATTTCAAGCTATTCTCGATTTTTAGCAACTGTTATCTTTCTTTATTTAAGTTTTATCTGATTCCAGTACAGTTTACTATTCTAAAAAAATTCTAGGAGTTGTGAGATCCATGTATTGATTTACTATAAATAGTGAAACGACTACATCAGCTCGTGGCATTCTTCTTTTGCTTTCCTCCTTGTACTAAACTGATTTGTCATTCACCAATACTGAAATTTTTAAGTTGTAGTTGCTGGTTTTAATTGCTTATTCATAAGGGTCCTGTACTTCCTTTTGCTTTACTAACTCATTAAGTCCTGTTCTCTTTGGTAGCCAAAATCTAATTCACATCATTGAAATTGTAACATTATTAGTAAGTGCATATCACTTACTGTATAATCTTGATTTTACAAATTGGTTATGGTTGGCCAGGATTCCAAGTGTGCCACTCTCTTGGAGGAGGTACAGGTTCCGGCATGGGCACTCTCTTGATATCAAAGATCAGAGAGGAATTTCCAGACAGAATGATGCTCACATTCTCCGTTTTCCCTTCACCGAAGGTCTCGGATACTGTTGTAGAACCCTACAATGCTACACTTTCTGTGCACCAGTTGGTGGAGAATGCTGATGAATGCATGGTCCTTGACAATGAAGCGCTCTATGATATCTGTTTCAGGACATTGAAGCTCAGCACTCCAAGCTGTAAGGACCTTACTTTTGTTCAATTAGTTATGATTACTTTCTTGAACATCATCTTTCTATGATCATTTATCTTGCAGTTGGTGATTTGAACCATTTGATCTCTGCAACTATGAGTGGGGTAACCTGCTGTCTGAGATTTCCTGGTCAGCTGAACTCTGACCTCAGGAAGCTAGCAGTGAATTTGATTCCTTTCCCACGTCTCCATTTCTTCATGGTCGGGTTCGCTCCACTAACCTCTCGCGGATCACAAAACTACTCCACCCTCTCTGTTCCTGAACTATCCCAACAAATGTGGGATGCGAAGAACATGATGTGCGCTGCTGATCCACGCCACGGCCGCTACCTCACTGCCTCGGCCATGTTCAGGGGAAAAATGAGCACCAAAGAGGTGGATGAGCAGATGCTCAATGTTCAAAACAAGAACTCTTCATACTTCGTAGAATGGATTCCAAACAACGTCAAGTCCAGCGTGTGTGATATCCCACCTACTGGCCTTAAGATGTCATCAACATTCATAGGAAACTCCACATCGATTCAGGAAATGTTCCGGAGAGTGAGTGAGCAGTTTACGGCCATGTTTCGACGCAAGGCTTTCTTGCATTGGTACACAGGGGAAGGCATGGATGAGATGGAATTCACAGAAGCTGAGAGCAATATGAATGATCTTGTGGCGGAGTATCAACAGTATCAAGATGCAACTGCTGATGAGGATCAAGAAGATTATGATGAGGGTGGTGATGAGCAATATGAGGGATGATTTATTAGTGTTTTTTCTTTAATTAATATTTTCTGAATTAATTTTCATCGACACATACTTGGTATCTTATACTTGCGATTCGTGTATTTCTTTTAATATCCTTATTAATGGTGTTGTTTTGAATTCATTATATGTTTGGTAATTTCGCAATTTATCTGGATTTATTATCTGAAATCATCACTTAGGAAATATACTCTTTATAGAGTATATTCAAGGGTGACATGACTTTTATTTATGTAAAATTATATTAAATGATGCACATTCTTTTTTCTTGGAGATGTACCATAGTCTCTCACACGTGGTTGTTAAGACACAACTTGCTTTTGAAGCAGACCTTGCTATTCTTCTTGCTGTTCAGATCACCAATGCTAGTAGTTTGAAGCAAATGAAATCATTTATTTCATTTCTCTAATTTTTGCGTTCTAAATGGATGACATGTCTCATAATTGTTTCTAAATCGATACCAAGGATTAATGACCATATATAGGTAATAATTTTTCAAGTGATGAAACACCCATGAAACGAAGATGTAAAATATTAGGGAATTCGACTTGAGTTGGTTTGATTTGAGTTGGACTCCACCAATACATGTATTTATTTAATATTGCTTTCTTGTGTTACTTATTATTATTATTTTTATATGTTAATTGTTAGTATAGTTAGTAGTTAACATCAAACATCCTTACTTCTCCTTCTCCAAGCCTCCTTATATCTCCCCTCCTAATTCGTTTCCAATGAGACTCGAACCTGTGTCTCTCACTTAAGTGAAAAACCCAATAGCCAGGTGGGATAGCCCACGTGGTTTTTTTGTGTTACTAATTAATTATGCTCCTTGGACATCTATGCGTTGTTGTTTACATGTGAAGCATCTCTTATGTGAATTTAAGTTTCAAATGCTGACATTTGCAGAGGGTAATTGGGCTTTTTTCACTTATTGGGATAACCCTTCATATTTTCCTTTCCAACGAACATAGCTAAGGATTTGTATTTTAGAGAGTTGCATGGCTTATTGGGCCTTTTATGGTTTGTATTTGACTCAACTTTACATCCATTTGTTTTTCCTTTTACTACTTCAATCATTTTAGTGCATAAGTATATGATTGGTACTGTGGAATCAAATAGAAATTGAATCACCATTTCTAATTTAATTATTAACTAATGCAGTGCCCGCGTGCGACGCGGGTTATCGTATTTGTTATTTATTTATTATTAATTTTAAATTTATATTTTTAAATAAAAATTAATTATATTAACCTGGGATAAATGAAAGTATAACTTATTGTTTGATCAATAAAAAAAATATAACTTTAATAGAGTGAGAAACATGTATTTTCTATTTATTTCACATTAATAAGAAAACACGCTATGTATCACTAAGGTTGAAGTGAACCTCCTCACCATTATTATTGGAATATATCAAAATAGGAGTGATGATTGATGTGTAAGAAGACCATATACAAATATCTGGTATAATTCATATTTAAAACTTTAAAGATCACTTAATTTCCGTAAAAAATAAAAATGTATTCTTAAAATGTATAGTTATAATTCTTAATAACAATATTATAGATTCTATTAATCAATTTAAAATGGAATAAATATATGAAATTTGTGTAAATAGTAAAAATCATATATACTCAATTAACTTAGTCATACCACCTAACCTTCTAAATTTTAATTTTGAAAAATGGATGTTTGATAATTGGACTTTTATATCTCATATCCGCTGAAGGTCTAATCCAACATAATATACAATAAGTTCTTTTAATATTTTTAAGATGATAATTGACCACACTTTAATTTTAGAATTGAAAATGAGCATAATAATGACTACACTTTCTCTACTCTTAAAATTGGAAATGAAAAATGGGATATTTGATAATTAAACTTCTAAATTGTGTCCAATCTCATTAAAAAAATTCAAGTGAAAGTATAAAGAAAAAGAGTAAGTAAATAAAAATTATGCGTAAATTGAGGTTTGAACCCGCAACCTTCTCATAATCAAACTTACGAATATTATGCTGCCACCTCACAAATTTCATAAAATCATAAATGATGATTCAATATATGATTGCCACCTTACACTTTGATATTCTAAATTTGGGATGTTATTTTACTTAATATATAAGGAGATATTGTTATTGGTACAATTAATGGGAATGAAATCTTAATTCCATTTGGAATCTCTATTTCTTAAAATAAAAAATAGTAATTTCCCATGTTATTATGTATTTTATGCATGTGGGAATCAATTTTTTTTACCTACATAGCTAATTGAAATAAATTAAAATTTATAAATAAATACTCTTTCCGTCCATAAAAGATTGCACCCACAATTCCGGCACGGAAATTAAGAAAGTGATAACTTTTAGGGTATAATGGTATTTTTATATAATATTTAATAAAGTATGTTAGGTAGAGATAATTTTTTTTAAATAAAGTGTATGGGGAAGGGTGGTTTTTTTTACTTTTTGTTTTTTTGGAATATGCAAACTTTTGGAAAGTGATAACTTTTAGGGTATAATGGTTTTTTTTAATATATGCCACATGTCTATGTATAAAAGTTAATATATGAACATATATTCTAACTTTTTGAAGGAATCTTGACTAATTTTTTTTCTTAACGTTATTGTATAATATAATACCATTGAAAATTATCTATTAGCATATATTCACTCACGTATTTATGCACACTTTACACTTTGAGGTGCATCACATATTTATGCATGTTTCATTAATTAATAGTAAAAATACACTATATATCTTACTATTTTTAACACTATGTTCATAATTCCCAATATTATAAACTTATCCTACCTTTTCTTACATTATTATACATTAAAAAGGTGTTTAATTGAGTTAAAATACACAACCTTTTTCTCTTTTCTAAATTTAATCACAACCTTTTTTTTAATAAAAAAAATACACGGCCTTCTAATTTTTACTCAATTAAATCATGAACTTTTTATAAAAAAATATATATATGTATACATATTAGGCAAAAACTTGTGTGTGTCCGGGCACACGGAAGTACACTTCGTGTGCCTTTAGAATTTTGTGTTAAATTATTTATCTTTTAGTATAAAGATGTGTACCCTTTATTTTTTGAAGAAAAATAAAAAAATTAATAAAAGTGTATACCCTTTAGAACTAAATGGTGTACTCTTATTAATTAAAGTGTATACCCTTTAGAACAACATAATTTACCCTTATTCATAATACTAAATTCTAAAAGTGCACGCAAGCCTCACTCTATATATTATATTTATATATGATTGAATTATATACAATATTTAAATAAAGTAATTATTAAGAAAATTAATGAATTGATTTGATTGTATTTTATGTTAAATATTCTATAATTATATTAAAATAATTATATCTTAATTATTGTAAATTTTTTTAAAAGTCTGTATATAAATATCTTTTTTTTTTCCTATTGTATTTTAAAATTCTATTTTATTTTATATAAAATCTTTTTATGACATAGAGTTACAATCTAAATTTATAAATAATACTCCCTCCGTCAGCTTCTAAGGTGTCCATTTTATTTTTTTTGCATCCGGTTCAAAGGTATTCATTTTTCCTATTTAGTAAAAAAATACATAATATGGCACACCACTTCCCTCTAATACAACTACTTACTTTATATATAATAATACCCCTTAATCCAAGTACAAAAAGTAAACGAACACCTTAGACTCGGACGAAGGGAGTATTTACGTACATTTATTTATTTTATTTTTTATTCATAACTAGAATTTACCTATCCGTGCGTTGTACGTAAAGAACTATATTGCAATTATTTATTTTTTATATTTTAATTATTATTATTTTTTGTTAGTCATAATATATTTATTTATTTATTTGAATATTTATGTATTTTATAAATAAATTTCAATTATTTGAAATATATACTCCCTCCGTCCCATCTAAAGGGTCTCTTTTTTCTATTTTAGGCGTTTCACCCAAAGAGTCCCCTTCATTTTTTACACACATGGGACCCACACCCAACCACTAATACAATTAAAATATGGGGTCCACACTTCCACTAATATAACTACCCACTACACATTAAATAATAATACTCTTTAATTCACGTACAAAAAGCAAATACTATCTTTTGAGTTGGACGGAGGGAGTACTAATTATAATATATAAAAGTAAATTTATTATTTTAACCTAATGAAGTTTTATATTTACCAATTAAATCGTATAGTACATACGTTTACTTTTTGATAACATCAATTTTTACTTATATTTAGGGATGATAATGCAAAGGGTATACACTTGTTTGAGTAAATTATAATATATGTATATAAATAGATATACGTGGATACCCAAAGCATATACTCGCACTCGTCTTAAACTCTAATATGATTTTCTTAAACATCTTGTCCCCTTCTCAAACCCGCATAGAACAACCCGTACCCATCTCAACAGGGTTAGGGTAGAACGGTACTGGAAAATATGCATGTCGTTGCCAGCTCTACTTGCACCAAACATGTTCTCCAACACTATTACTTATAAATATTGTTGGATTGTATACTAAAAGCCTAGCTTTAGTATGACAATCTATCGAAATAGTTGTAGTATGATTTGGTATTAATTTATCTTGACTATAAAATTACACTTGTGCACTTTGTGTGTATTGCGTAGGACCGCGTGAGGTTGTTTGATTTATACTGACTTTATAAGAGAATTAGACCTCACTTATTATGAATGTTCGTACTCTTAATCCCTATAAAATAACCCCAACACATAATTCAGTATTTATTTCTTTGATTCACCAATGGGTAAAATTTAATTATTAAATCAATATACTCGTTGAGTTGGGAGATAGTACTGTCTGTATGGTGTGCTGTTGATTGTAGAAGGAATTCATGTCCTAACGATTTAGGTGATGTCCCCTTGAGGAGCTCATAAGAATTATCATGTAAACATTACAGGTGGATTTGATCCGGTCCTTTAGAATTCTATTTTAAGTCTACGAATGACGAAACATGTATCTTTACATAACCTTTTGCATAATACATATTTCTCACATTTTTTTAATCCTACTCATACTCGTCAAGTTTAAATAGTTTATTTATATTAGATTCCAAACACGTTAATTAATACTCGTGGATTAAAATTAACAATTAAAAATATACTAAAATGAAGATGATATTTTAGCGTAAATAGTTAAATTATATTAAAAGGTATTTTAGATTAAATATTAAATTAAAAATATATAACAAAATTAAAATAAATTCAAAAAAAACTTGCACTCTGTTCACTCTTTTTATTAACTCACAAGAATGATTACCCTCAAGTGTATGGGATCAATTATAGCACGACGTGTGACCAAGTTAAATTATCAAATTCATGGGATTATAGTTGAATAGATTAACATAGAAATATAATTTGTACCACTAATAATTAAGATATTAGAACCTTTTCAAGAGTTGGAATTAATTAACTAATTATGCAGAAAAATAAATAGAAAAATAAAATAAATAAATGAAAGCCACGCTCAATCACAAGTATTTAAAGAACAAGAATAAGATAGTTATAGAAAAATCCAGTTTATCATGTGAAATAAGACAAATAGACAAGTGAATCAAATTATACCGAATTTTATAGGAATGATCACTTAAGCATGCGAAAACACTATGGTGAAGTGAGATTTAATAATTTTAAAGAATATAAATCCTAGGAGCAAATTAATAAGATAATTCTTTAAATCCTTTCTAGGAATTCATGCTAAATTCCACCTAAAGTTAGAGTACTAGACTTCCTTTTATAGTTACTAAGGAATTAAATACTTACAAACCCTTATTCGCTTTCTAGGCGATTTACATGCAAAATTTCATATAGGCTAGTGCAAGAGATCTATCCTTTTTAGGTACTAAAGGAGTTGGATTAGGGCTTCCTTAGCATATTTCTCTTTAACAATGGCCATGTAAAGATAATAAGACATCCTATATTGATAGTCAAACAATCAAAGGTTATATATTAGTCAATCTCCTTAAATTGTCACGAAATAACAAATAAATCATGCAACACATTCAAATCTCAATCAATGATCATATCATGAATATATAATCGACAAGAGAATTAAGAAACATGAATATACAAGTTTAAAATAAAACTTTAATAAGGAATAAATATTCAGCAAAAATCATCATCAAGATGTCTAAAATATCAAATCAACATGATAAACTTTCAAAACTTAAAACTATCAAGAGAAAACTAGCCCATGGTGTTACAAGCAACAATCATGGTAAAATTGTTCTTACCCATGAGTCTATGAATCAACAATAAGAAATTAAAGAGAAAAGAAAAACTCTTGTCTAGCGTATCTTTTCGTCTTCTCTTTCTGCCTTAATGATCCTCCTCCATTCTCCTTCTCAAGTAGCAAACACCGTGTGATTGAGTGTGAGGGTGATGGATGAAAGGCAAGTGAAGAGTAGTGTTGAAAGGCAGAAATGACGGAGGCGTAAATGTTATGACGTGTATGTTGATCAGGACTTCTGATGTTGGGTGCTACCACGTGAGGATTATATATGGCACATACAAGGAAAAATAGGCATGTGACACAAGGCGGGAAATTTTTTTTTTAGTCCTAAGAGAATTATTAATTTACCAAAATTGTCCCATACCTATTCACTGATCCTAAAAGCTTCACTTTTGGTCCCATCCGTTAACTTTGGATGGAAATTGTTAGTTTGAAAAAGAATATATATATATATATATATATATATATATATATATATATATATATATATATATATATATATATATATATATCCTCCAAATAGAAAAGAACAGTAGTCATCTTAATAATTTTTTTAACATAAATCAATTCCATAAAAAAAATATAATAAAATAAAGCCTATTCACAAACAAACATCAACATCGGTTCATCATGGAAGCAATTCAATTCACATAGCACAACTGCATAAAATCAAACAATAATCTGATCTCAATGCTTGATTAGTAATCTCTATTTACTACATCAAGGGGCTGAAAATTTTTCATACGAAATGCATATTCGCCTCTATTTCTCTGAAACTGATTCCCAAATGAATCAGAAATTAATTGAATTATCCTAGAAAGTGCAAAAAGTATTAGTATACCTCACCATCAAGCCAGAAAGCATAATTGCTGAGAATCTGATGTGTGTCTTCTGTTGGGTTCATTATAGATAGCAATCCAGGTGAGCGCAGCGAAATTAAAATTTTTTAAGAATTAATAAATCACATTTATTAGTAACATCAAATATTTTACCCGGATGCTCGGAATTAATTATCGGATCCAGTGTTAAAATATGCTAAAAGAAATCCACATAAAAGAGTTCTTACCTTGTAGATTTTCTTCCAGTTGATGCAGGGGGTGAGGGAATCGATTCCCGAATTGTAGCTAAAACTCCGTTCTTCTTAGGAAGGGATCCAAGTGTATCCCCTCTAAAGTAATCCACCGATTGGATTAACAACCCAGATACTACGCTTCGCTAGTAGTGTAAATCTATTTGTATCAATTGAAGTGTTCCTAATATCAACTTGTGATAATAGGAACGAATTAAAGACTCAACAATTAATTTGTTGTCCCCAATAAAACAGTCAAAGCGAGACGAGAAAAGAAGAAGAACAGAAGATGATATCTCGATGGAAAAATATTATAGTGTGATGTTGCTGGACTGAGAATATAAATATCGGATATCATATTCTATCTACTAACTCGCGTAGTTTGAATTTCCAATTCTTCTCAACTGTTCTTGACTTGTTCATTAATAGTTACATATTCCTTCTTTTAATTAATTAATGGGCTTACATAAAAAATATATTAAATTTGTATTGGACTTCAAACTATTAATCCAATTATAATTATACAAGCCCAAATACTAAATTTAATCAATCCAACTAATTAATTAATTAATCAAATTAATTAAAGCTTTAATTAAATAATTAAATTATTTAATTATAAGTAGTAGTCAACAATTTAACTACTACACCAAAAAAGTCGTTCACC
This sequence comes from Pogostemon cablin, assembly GCA_023678885.1. NCBI lineage: Eukaryota > Viridiplantae > Streptophyta > Magnoliopsida > Lamiales > Lamiaceae > Pogostemon > Pogostemon cablin. Next base: position 21,282,663 of record CM042989.1, on the reverse strand, counting down.
CAAATTAAGGTGTGATCCTTTAGGTTCACCACTAACACTAGCAGTAGGCGTACAACACTTGTAACTTATGAATAACAATTATTATATTAAATAATCAAATCAATTAATTCGCTTGAAATTAACCAATTAATTTTAAGAACCTACTAATCACGGTAACACCTAGCAAGTAGCGTGCTCATCTAGTGTTAGGTGAAATAGCGAGTAAGCCTACAAATTAATGAGTGACATACACGTACGGTCTTTCTAACAAATAATCTCCCGATTGAGTCTAGAGTAGGAATATCCGTCGAAACTCTACTAACTCAATAACTGTGTTCCTATTTCATGTAACAATGATTCATTGTGAATCTTTATTCTTACTGCCTCGGCCAAGGTCTTTGAATCATTAACAATGAAATACACATGAGATTCACTTGTCTTTAGACAAGTGTCAGATTTTATCTTAGCCACACACAAGTCTCCATGTACATCAATATAATACTCAACATTTATGATTGCTAAACAATTAGAAGATAAATCTAAGTATTACAAGATGCACATAAGACTACTGTGGTGCTTCAAGTCTAAGGACTAATCGTGTACTATCGTAGCTAGAAAATTCTCATTTCGACAAATTCAATAAGAATTTCCCACGGATCAAGTTCAATAAACTTATTCTCTAATAAGTATCCACATATATGAATTTATGTCACAACACTAATATTGATGAAATGCAATATTCCCGTACCACGAGAATTAATCATATGTACGAGTCTTGACTGAGTTATTCTTTGTTCCATTTAGAAAAACTCTTGACTCGGAACCATGTTTAAGACCAAAGCTCTATGTATAAATTTCATGATCACCATCATATGCGTGATCATACATTTTAGCTTAAATTGGTCTAGAGACTTTATCTAATAAGCAAATGTAATAATGGAAAAAATAGATAAATTAAAACAGCCTTTAATAATATAATTTCCAACGAGATTGTTTACATTCAAAATATAAAGAGTACAATTATCCAATCTAATTGGTGCGCTGGGCACACTACTCTAACAATCTCCCACTTGCCCTAGCTCCAATTACCCCTATATTTAAATCCATCTTCTCAAGATGTTTCTCAAATACCTTTTGAGTTAAAGGTTTAGTCAGCGGGTCTACTACATTTTCTGCTGAATCGACTCGATCCATAACGACATCTCCTCTTCCCATGATTTTTCTAATCAAGTGGTATCTTCTTAAGATATGCTTGGACCTTTAATGAGATCTTGGTTTTTTTACTTGCACAATGGCTCCATTATTATCACAGTATATCATTACTGGATTAACAATAGATGGAACTATACCCAACCCTTGGATAAAGTTCCAGATCCAAACAGCTTCCTTCGCTGCATCTGATGTAGCTATATATTCAGCTTCAGTGGTGGAGTCTGCAGTAGTTTCTTATTTGGAACTCTTCTAACTTACCACACCACCATTTAAAGTGAATATATAACCTGAAATTGACTTAGAGTCATCCACATCGAACTAAAAACTAGAATCAGTATATCCTTCTAGTTTTAGCTCTCCAGAGCCGCATATCAAAAAGATATCCTTAGTCATTCTCAAGTACTTAAGGATCATCTTAATGACCTTCCAGTGTTCTTCACCTAGATTTGACTGATATCTACTCGTGACACTCAGAGAATGCGCGACATCAGGTCTTGTACACAACATTGCATACATTATGCTTTCAATCGCTGAAGCATAAGGTACGCGAGTCATTCTTTCTCTTTCTTCAGGTGTCTTAGGAGACATAGCCTAAGAAAGTGAAACTCCATAACTCATTGGCAAGAATCATCATTTGGATTCTTTCATACTAAATCTCTTTAGTATCTTATCTATGTACATGGATTGGGATAGTCTGATCATCCTTCTAGATCTATCTCTATAGATCTTTATTTCTAGAATAACGAATGCTTCTCCCAAGTCCTTCATGGAGAATTATTTAGACAACCAAGTTCTTATTGACTGCAACATTCCTATATATCATTTCCGATAAGTAGGATGTCATCAACATAGAGCACAATAAAAGCAATTGCACTCCCACTAACTTTCTTGTATACACATGGTTCATCCGAATTCTTTTGAAAATCAAATGATTTGATTGTTTCATCGAATCGAATGTTCTAACTCCTAGAAGCTTGTTTAAGCCTATAAATGGATCTTGGAGTCTGCAAACCTTTTGCTCACTCCCACTAAGTATGAAGCCCTCAGGTTGCTTCATATAGATCTGTTTCTTAATGTTACATTAAGAAAAACAGTCTTTACATCTATTTGCCATATCTCATATTCATAATATGCAGATATAACTAATAAAATTCGAATGGATTTCAGCATTGCTACAGGTGAAAAAGTTTTCTCATAATCAATTCCTTGCTTCTGAGAATAACCATTAGCAACCAGTCTTGCTTTATAGGTTGCTGCCTCCCCATCAGCTCCAAACTTTCGCTTGTAAACCCATTTACAACCAATGGGAATTGTTCCCTCTGGTGGGTCTACCAAAGTCCATACTTTGTTGGAGTACATGGAGTCCATCTCGGATTGTATATTTTCTTGCCATTTGTTTGAGTCAATGTCTGACATTGCCTCTTCATAGCTTATTGGATCATTGTCCAAGAGGAGTCCCTCTTCTCTATTTTTCAATAACAAAGTGTACTTACTAGATAACTTAGGTATCCTTTCAGATCTCCTAAGAGATTGTGTATCAGATGTCCCATTTTCTACTGGTTGTTCACTCACTGCAGTTGGGAGATTTGTTGTTTCTTGAACTTCTTCAAGTTCTACGAGTTCGCCATTTCTATCAGATAGAAATTCTTCTTCAAGAAATGTGGTATTCCTTAAAACAAACACCTTTTATTCTGAGGTATCGTAGAAGTAATACCCAATTGATTTATTTGGATATCCAACAAACTTACACAATTTGGATCTCATATCCAATTTGTCCTCCATTTGTTGCTTCACGCAAGCATCACACCCCCATACCCGAAGGTACTTGTACGAGGGTGCTTTACCACACCATATCTCATAAGGTGTAGTTGGGACGTCCTTAGAAGACACTCTATTTAATAGATGTGCAGCCGTTTCTAAGGCATAACCCCAAAAGGAAAGAGGTAATGAAGTGAAACTTATCATAGATTGAACCATGTCCATCAAGGTTCGATTCCTGCATTCTAAAACTCTATTGAGTTAGGGAGTGCCAGGAGGAGTCCACTGTGAGAGAATCCCATTCTCTTTTAGATAATCTAGAAATTCTACACTTAAGTATTCGCTTTCTCGATCTGATTGAAGTACTTTTATACTTAAGCCAGTTTGTTTCTCTATTTCAGTTCTGAATTCTTTAAACTTTTCAAAGACTTCAGATTTGTACCTTAATAGGTACACAAAACCATACCTAGAAAAGTCATCGATAAAAGTTAAGAAGTAGCTATAGTTCCCACGAGCATTAACACTTAATGGGCCACATACATCTGTATAAACTAATTCTAATAGATGTTTAGCTCGCTCCACTTGTCCAACAAATGGAGATTTTGTCATTCTTCCTTTGAGGCAGGACTCACATGTTGGTAGTTCTTGCTCCTCCTTTAGGTCAAGAAATTGTGTCAACTTGTTTATCCTTTTATTAGAAATGCAACCTAATCTAGCATGCAAAATGTGATAGAACTACAGTTATCCAATTTTCTTTTATTTTGTTGAAGACTAAGAATAAAATTTTGGGGAGTAAGATATATAAACCATTCATCAATATGCAAGTAGTGATTAAAGAAGAACATTTAGAAATGGAACAACTTCCATGTTCAAACTTAAAACAATAACCTTCTCTATCCAAAACTGGAATAGAGATAATGTTCTTAATAATCTCTGGAACATAAAGACAATTGTTCAAAACCAAAACTAAATCATTACTTAAAGCTAGATGAATAGTTCCTACAGCTAATGCGGCAACCTTTGCTCCATTCCCCAACCTTAGAACCATTTCTCCTGTTTCTAGCTTTCTACTTCTTTCCATTATCTGCAAATCATTGCAAATGTGTGAGACACAGCAGGTATCTAATACCCAAGAAGTAACATTAATAGACAAGTTAACTTCAACATAATAAATACCTGAACTCTTCAGGATTGCAAGGTAATCCTTACAGTTCCTCTTCCAGTGTCCAGTTTGATTACAGTGGTGACACTTGTCATTGGCCTGAGAATTTTTCTTTTTCTTGACACTTCCTTTTGCTTTCAGTTTATTTGGATTATTGGAACCCTTTCCTTTTCCCTTCTTTTTCTTTACTTTGTAGCCTTAGATTCAGAAGTGGACCCAACAAACATGATTGGTTTATCCATTTTCATGGAGGATTCAGTTATCTTTAACATGTTGACAAGTTCATTGAGACTTTTCACCATGTCATGCATATTATAGTTGACAACAAAGGTGTCAAATGATGGAGGCAGAGACTGCATCATCAAGTCAGTGCAAAGCTCAGGTAGAACCTGAACATTCAAAGACACGAGTCGTTCCGTTAGGGCTATCATCTTCAATCCATGTTCCTGGACTAAAGAGCCCTCAGCCATGTGATTACGGAAGAGCTCTTTAGATATCTTATATCTTTGCTATCTGCTAGTTTCGCCAAACAAGTTTTCTAGGCATTTAAGAATAGCATAAGTAGAGGTTTGATCCTCATTTTGTCTATGTAGCTCACTTGACATGGATGCTAACATGTAGCATCGAGCTTTCAGATCGTCATCCTGATGACATTTGAACTTTTAAATTTCCTCGTCATAGCATCAGCACCAGGTGCTTCACGGAATTCTTTGTCAAGAAGATATTCTCTTCTTTCGGATTTTAAGAGAATTTTGAAAATTCTCAGCCAATCATTAAAGTTTGGTTCAATTAACTTGTTTTACCCAATTAAAGTAGTTATAGGATTGTTTGCCATTTCAGTGGATGAATCTACAAAATAACGGAGCAGAAAATGAGAAAACTATGAAAATTAATATTAATTTAATATAAGGTCTTCAATATTAAATGTCTCCAACTATTTTATTCGAATTTCATAACCCCGGTGAAAATCGGAAAATCATAATTTTCTAGTAGGATTGAGGTCCAATGAAAATCCCTCATGCCCCAATTTTATGAGCCCATTAAAAATTTTCTTCGGTAGTAAAATATTTTACAATTGTATCACTATACAACCCTCAATTTGTTTTACCTCACCTTTCACGTATACCTCAATTTTATGAGCCCATACGTTACTTAGTGTCAAACAAAACCTATCAAATATTCATGTAATTAAAACATCAAAACACCCCACGACTCATGGCCGATGTAGTAATGTATTTAATTCATGATCATCACTATGATAGATAAAGAACACAACTTTCTTTCACAAACCCACCCCACGACTCATGGCCAGTGGTTAAGTATAGTAGTATTATCGTGTCTCTATCTTTTGATAGTAGGCATGGATAGATAGGTCATACTCATCATATCCATATTTGTTTGAAATAAAATTTTAAAAAATTTTGTGTAAGTTTCAAAAACTTAAGGATTATTTTTATTTCCAAGACCTCATCATCTTATTAAGGTAAATTATTTAATGTTTATCATCAAATGAGTGCATTAAATAAATTCTAGCATGCATATATCATATACATACATAAAGCGGTGGGATGATCAATGCCATCCTATGTGACCCGTTTGAGCCAAAACGAGTCTATGGTCAATCTAATGGACAATGAGAACTTTTACATCAAAATATAAAACACATACATCTATGGGCCTTGAGCATCTATTCTATTACATTTATTTACCATCAATAATTGGGCCTTTCCTTTTGGGCTTCACGTCCTCCAATTTACAATGATAAAAGTGAATCCTTACATGCTAATCTACTCTCATTTCATAAATTAAATAACTTAAAAATGTAAATAAAAGAGGCTCGTAGTTCCCATAAAACCCAAATAAATTAAAACCATCACATAAAGTCTAGGCTCATGATTATCCCCAAATAAATAAAAATAACATATTAAATTTATTTATATTCATTACAAATGAATAAATCGAATAAGAAATATAAATAATTTTTATTTAAATTTTCATATTCACACTTGAAATCAATAGACTAACATTTAGCCAATTTAACTAAAAACATCGAAGATCAAAATATTAACTGTATAATTAGTAGTTTAAGAACAATTCTCATTCTACTGCAACAGTTGAAATTTTAGACTAATTTATTAAGATATATTTTTCTGAATCAATCAGAAAAGATCTTAATTATTCACACTGTATAATTAGTAGTTTAAGAAAAATTTTCATCCTTCTCCAACAGTTGAAAATTTAGACTAATTAATTAAGATATGCTTTTCTGAATCAATCAGAAAAGATCTTAATTATTCACACTGTATAGTTAGTAGTTTAAGAACAATTCTCATCATACTGCAACAATTGAAATTTTAGAATTAAGATATGCTTTCCTGAATCAATCAGAAAAGATCTTAGTTATTCACACTGAATAATTAGTAGTTTAAGAACAATTCCCATCCTACTGCAACAATTGAAATTTTAGACTAATTAATTAAGATATGCTTTTCTGAATCAATCAAAACAAATCTTAATTATTTACTTGAATTCGAAACTGATGCAGTGATCACCCATTTCGCAACTAATTGACGTAAAGATACCCACTGGTCATTAATTCACAGTTCAAATCAACTTATTCATCAAAACTTATTTTGAAAACACTCTAAACTCATTTTGAAAACACGACGATGAAATCTAATGAATTCCGAGAAATAGTTTTCTCATTGTTTCAACACTTCATAGTTAATCATTAAATATTACTAAAATAATTTTAGTACTGCACATATTTCAATAAACTATTTCAACACCGTGAACCTAGGCTCTGATACCATTGTTGCATTCGTTTTAGTGATCCAGGTTACTGCAGCGGAATTTAAAATTTTTAAGAATTAATAAATCACATTTATTAGTAACATCAAATGTTTTACCCCGGATGCTCGAAAATGATTATCGGATCCGGTGTTAAAATATGCTGAAAGAAATCTACGTAAAAGAGTTCTTACCCTTGTAAACTTTTTTTTGGTTGATGCAGTGAGTGAGGGAATTGATTCGCGGATTGTGGCTAAAACTCCATTATTCTTAAGAAGGGATCCAAGTGTATCCCTCTAAAGTAATCCACCGATTGGATTTACAATACAGATACTACACTTTGTATCAATTGAAGTGTTCCTAATATCAACTTGTTATAATAGGAATGAATTGAAGAATCAACAATTAATTTGTTGTCTCCAATAAAACAGTCAAAGCGAGATGAGAAAAGAAGAAGAACAGAAGACGATATCTCGATGGAAAAATGTTATAGTGTGATATTGCTGGACTGAAAATATAAATATTGGATATCATATTCTATCCACTAACTCACGTAGTTTGAATTCTCAATTTTTCTCAACTGTTCTTGACTTGTTCATTAACAGTTACGTATTCCTTCTTTTAATTAATTAATGGGCTTACATAAAAAATATATTAAATCTGTATTCAGCTTCAAACTATTAATTCAATTATAATTATACAAACCCAAATACTAAATTTAATCAACCCGACTAATCAATTAATTAATCAAATTAATTTAAGCTTCAATTAAATAATCAAATTATTTAATTATAAGTAGTAGTCAACAATTTAACTACTGTAACAATTGATAAAAATCATTCATCTAAATTAAGGAGTGATCATTTAGATTCACCACTAACACTAGCAGTAGGCTTACAAGACTTGTAACTTATGAATAATAATTATTATATTAATTAATCTAATTAATTAATTCACTTGAAATTAACCAAAAATTTTCAAGAACCTACTAATCACGGTAACACCTAGCAAGTAGCATGATTGAACTTGGTTTCAATTTTGGTTAAATTGATTTAGAGCAAGTGTACTCTATCGTGTGTAGCACGTAAGCGACCAAGTGCAAAATTTATAAGATATCGAACCCAAGGGCGAAAGTGGGTAGCCGTGTTTGAGAAGTGCTTTACTCTAGTAGGACGAATCGATAAGGATGGGATGATTAACACTAAAAACTAACACTAAGAAAGCAATTAAAGATAGATGGATACAATGGACATGGAAGATGGATGATGATAGAGCAATCTAAGAAGTATGCAAGGCAAGCAACACTCATGGAAAAGACTTATATAGACTCACACACACACATGCATTGATGGTTTTCAAGTTATGATATTAAGGGCACTCAAAGAGCGTCTCCAATTCTCACCCTTCCTATAGGTACTTACGGATATTAATATACCGGTATAGAGATATTATCACGAGAAATTTTCTCTAGTGGGCAGGGACGTTTTCCTAGTGTTCCCTTTCTAAGGTCAAATGAAAATTGGCTTGGTTCCCCTCATCATATCAAACACTTCACAAGTGATTATCAATAATGTCCTATTATGAGGTTCTAAGCACTTGGAGGGAATGGTTTTCCTCCCCTCATACTAACTAAGTCACCTCATACAATCAATGATTCAATTAAACCACCATACACAATATTGGAATGGTCATCCTAACATTATGCATAGAGAATTTAACCACACAAATCATGCATCAAATGAGAATAAGCATTCATAATAGAAAATATTCGTAACAATCATTTCATCAAACATGCGGTGTGAAAAATCTACATAATTCCTAACCAATCATATTGCTAGCCTCACATGAGGACTAGCCACAACAAATCATGAATAATTCATTACAATCCATGGCATGCTCTAATCTAGCTAAATAATGAAGAAAATCACAAATTAAAGGTAAGTTGGCTTCCCTTGCAATGTACGCCTTCCTCTCCTTCAACATGCTCAAATCTTCAATCCTTGATGAATTCCTCTTCTTAGATTGGTGGATGGATGGATTAATGGATGGATTTGAGGAGATCAAGTGGTTTGGATGGATGAAGTGAAGGGTGGAAAAGATTGAGATGAATGTGTGTGAAAAATGTGGTGTAACTGCTCCAATCTGATCTAATGTGAATCTCTCTTCAATTTCGCACCAATCATGGTTTTATATCACTTATGGACCTTCTAGAAGCTTCCGGAACATTCTGAAATTTTCACAGGATTTTGCACCTACACGGCCCGTGCTGCAGTACACGGCCCGTGTAGGGCACACCTACTTCGGCGTTTTTGTGCGTGCTTCCGGACACGGCTCGAGCTGCAATACACGGCCTTGATCATGGCCGTGCAGCACTTTCTGACGATAATACACGGCTTCTTCTTACAGGGCCGAGCTCTGCACACGGGGCGTGCAGCAGCGCACGGCCCGTGCACCATCGTACGGCCAAATCTCTGGCCGAGCAGCGTGTTCTGATGACATTACACGGCCAGCTGCTACAGGACCGTGTTCCGCGCATGGCCCGTGCAGCTGCATGGCCTATTCTTCGTCTCCCTTTCGCTCCCGACTCCGTTTTTGTCCGTTCCATGACCTGTTTTACACATATTTAAGCTCATTTACACAATTCTATCAGTTCGTACCACTTTCCTCAAAATGACAATAACTCCACCAAACTTAACACAAATACGGATAAAAACATCCGAAAATACACACATAAAGACACTAAAACCTAGGTGAAAATGACGACAATCAACCCCCCAAACTTAAAGTGTTGTTCGTCCTCGAACAACTAAAAAATCATAAACAAGAGGAGAAATTTTCACCTAGAGAACATCTAACGAACATAAACCACAATATATCACAAGTAATAAGGACTTCAAAATCAAGTTAAGTATCCCTACATAATCAAACTTATAACATGAAAGATTAACGAGTTCAATCTCAAGCATGACAAAAGAGTAATCAAATCCCTTTCAATCCAAGCCTTTCATAGGATATCAAATTCACTCAACACTCTTTGAAGTAAGGTTTTGATCAACACTCATCAACCGGTTAAAATTGACTCACCATAGGCTTGCTCATGGACTATGTTCACAAGCCACCTTAGTTTCAATAAGTGATCAAAAAGGTCTTTATCTTTGGATGTAATGTTTAGGCTCTTTGGTAAGGTAGGAAACTTTGGATAATAGTGACTTTTCAAGTGTGGTTGATCGAAGAGATGATTCCTTTCTTCAACGTCCTCACTTTCATGGTTCCTTTCTTTTCTACTTTAATCACAAGCACTAAGCATCATCATTCCTTGGATTTCTTGAGTTTCTTTTTGAATGGCATACTTCTTGTCTTTGACTTTTGTGTTCCTTGAGCATATTTTTCTATTTTGCTCCTTTTTCACTTTTGTTGAAGTTGCACTTGCTTTTATCTTGAGCTCTTTCATCCTTTTTCTTGACCAACATGTCTTTCCATATACATTTGCATATTTTTTCACATCTTCCCTTGTAAATCATCATCATCCTCAATTACCCACACATAGGTTATATATATAAGGTTTAACTGGGTTTTCAAGGCTTGTAAGGTGCTTATATCACAAGAAATAGGCTTAAAGGCTCAAAGTGGCTTACTAGGGATAATGTTTTTGGTAAGGACATTTTATGGCTATGACTTTATTCAACAAGGATGGCCTAAGATCATGTCACAAATTTCAACCATTCGGGCTTCGTTCCTATAGTCCAAGAGCAAGTTCTAGTTTGTCTAAGTTCAACCGGTCCTCTCTTCAATAATTAACCATGGAGGCACGGTTGAGGCTCAACTCTCACAAGCTTTTGCTTGGACCAAAAGAAACTCAATTAACCTTCATACTTCTCAAAATTGAACAAATTATGTAATCCATGTCACAATTTTAACAAGTAGAAACCATTAACTTGCTTGCCATCACCTATCACAAACAATGCATCATAGCTCATACTCAAAAACATTACTCAACTCTTTCCCAAAACATACCACCAAAACCACACCTATACAAGAATAAAAATTACAAACAAAACGCATGAGCAAAGACTCACCAAGCAAACAACAACACAAAAACACATAATCATGCAATAATCAAAATTCCATCCATCAAAAGAAATAAAGCACATATCCTCAATCCTCCAATAACATGTAAGCTCAAGATTTGCCACCTTATTCAAAAATAAAAATAAAGCAAGTAAACCTTCCAAGTACATAATACAAGAAGTTGCATATTAATCCAAACAATCCAAATCAAATCAAGTATATGCTAAGAAAATGGAAAATGATGAGTAGTAAAGTGAACTCCCTGAAAAGGCATTTAGTAATGGAAATGGTTGGCACGAGCTTTCGGATTGCATGCATCACGAATCTCGACATTGATTTTCGGGCTCACTTCATGCTTCCACTATACTTCATTTATGCTCAACAACTCATCAAAACCATTAGCACAACAATTATTATCAAATAATGAACTAACATGCACTTCAACTCAACCAAACTAACCAAAATCAATCCAATACTCATGAGAAAAATTTTAAAATTTACCCAATTTTCACAAGACAATCAAGATAATCACTCTATCAACATGATACATCAAGCATACACAAGTGGTAAGGCACACCACGCACTATCCCCCCAAACTTAACTCGAAACAAGTTGAGAATTAAGTTTGCAAAAAGTGGTGAAACTTACCCTTGTAGTTTCCACCATTGATCATCTTAAACGTACCTTGTGATGACGTATGTGCATGCCAACATTCAATTATGGCCACCACACACTCTCCCCCCAAACTTAAATTAACACAAGTGTTAAATTTAAGTTTGAACAAAGTGGTGTGACATACATCTTCATTCAAAATCTAGCGCATCTCGTCTCATCCTTATGTGTTTTCCTTCATGAGCACAATCCACCTACACACAAAAAAATGCAAGAAAACTAAATCAAAGCAATTAAATGAAAGCATTAAAATAAATGATGGGTTGCCTCCCATCTAGCGCTAAGTTTAACGTCTTCAAGCCGGACGCATAATTCAACTTTTAAACTCCACAAAAATCCTTTGGCCAATCGGCCTTCATCTTCACTTTAAACTTCCTTTTTGCTCTCTTCTTGTCCGTTATGACCGTATCCCCCTTCTTACTAACCATACTTGACATTCCGGGAGAATCATACAACGGACGCTTTTTCTTTTTGCAAGAGCAACAATATCCTTCTTTATCTAATTTCCATTCAATATCCGGAAGTTCATTCCTATCAAGTTCAACATGAGAAGAATTAAACTTTTCAAATTCCACAAGAGTTTTCTTTAACCGCTCAATGCCAAATTTTTCAAAATTTTCCAAAGGCATCAAATTTGCACTTGAACCAAGATCACTTATAGCATTGAAGTCTCTCCCATTCTTGATTTCACATGTAACTACAAATTTTTCGGGGTTCTTGGCCTTCAACGAAGCTTCACCTTTTTCTACCTCATGATCTTGTTCTAACTCTTTCTCCTCTTCACAACAACTTTCATCATCCAACAAGGATAAGAAGTCACTAATTATCTTTTCCTCATCACTTTCCAACAAGTCTTCAACATTTTCACCATCTTGAACAATACTCGTTATTTCCTCATCCCCTTTCTTTCCATTCTTCACAAAATTTTCCGCAATAGGATTCAAAGCTTCTATGTAGTAAGATTGTTCAATCTTTTCAAACTCATCCGGAGGCACATTTGGGGTCTTAAGATATGATTCATCCTTTCCTCCTTGATGGCATGATAGTAATTCATTCTCGTCCTCCGAGCTCAATGAGACTTCCTCTTTTTCTTCATCTTCACTAGATCTTTAGTTGTAAAGAAATTTTTTCCAAGAGTAAGCGGGACTCGAGGCTCCGCTTCCACACCAAGTACCATAAAATCAATCGAAAAAACCATCTCATTCACTTTAACCACAACGTCTTCAACCTTTCCAAAAGGCAAAATAAAAGATCCATTTTTACCCTTAAGACAACTTGTAGTAGGCTTGAGTTCCCCCATATCAAGGCTTCTATAAGTAGAATAAGGCATCACATTTTCACTCCTCTCCAAGTCACACCTTGCATTAAGAGTTCTTTTTCCTTCAATTTCACAAGGCAGTACATCATTTCCAAGGTCCTCCACTTTCATGGAATACTCTTCATGCATAGATTTGACCTCTTCATCTTTCACCTTACTTTCCTCCATCTTCTTCTTTTTCAATGCAATGTAAGTCTCAAACTCTTCTCTCTTTTCTTCTTTAACACATCTTTGAGGAAAAGGAATAGGATAATGAGTAATCGGAATGCCCCAATAGTCACATTCAAACTTTTCTACACGCTTTGCTTCTTTTGGCACTATTTCTTTCTTCCTTCTCCATTTTGACTTGTTCTCAACATCCTTTCCTTCTACACACTCTTCTTCAACCAAACTTACCTCTTTCTTTTCTTCCTTAGCCTTTAAAAACTCTTCAACACTCGAGTCTTTATTATCCCCCGAACACTCTTCTACCTCTAACTTTTCTTCACTCTCTTCATCAAAATTCTCCATGTTGTAGAAAGTGTTCCGTTCACTTATCATTTGAGTCAATTGACGTTCTATGGCTTCAAATCTCCTCTCCTCTTCCTCAACTTTTCTCTTTCTTTCTTCATTTCGTTGTCTCATTTCATGTTTCATTTCATCTATTCCTTCTTTAGTCTCTTTAATGAATTCCAACACTTTAGCCATTTGATCTTCCATTGTAGACTTTCCTTCACCATTTGGCGGACACTCTTCTTGGAGATTCCCTTGGACATACCCATTTTGCATACTTGTTCCATTTCCCATTTGGTAATTGGGCATGTTCCACACTTGTCGCCCATTAAAGTTGGAAGTAGGCATGGAGTATGTATTTTGAGGCTCATAACTTGAAAAACTTGGTTGAATGTTTGTAGAGAAGAAATTATTGTAGGAACTTGATGGAGTGTAAATGTATCCTTTATATGGTTGGCTTGTACTCTCATTATAAGCTCGTTGCCATCCCCCATTTCCTCCATTATTGTAGAATTGGTCAATCTTCATCATCTCTTCAAGGGACCTTTTACAATATCTCGTCACTTGCTATTTTTTTTTTGCTCCTTCTCCCCTTCTTTCAAGGTTGATGTACCTATCAAGAAGAACAAGTAAGAACACAATTTTTCAAAGCAAATATAGAATGCAAAAATAAGAAAAAAATGTCCTAAGTAGAGCTAACAAATTCAAACACGTTACACCAAAGGCTTTCGCCCCGGCAACGGCGCCATGAACTTGGTTTCAATTTTGGTTAAATTGATTTAGAGCAAGTGTACTCTATCGTGTGTAGCACGTAAGCGACCAAGTGCAAAATTTATAAGATATCGAACCCAAGGGCGAAAGTGGGTAGCCGTGTTTGAGAAGTGCTTTACTCTAGTAGGACGAATCGATAAGGATGGGATGATTAACACTAAAAACTAACACTAAGAAAGCAATTAAAGATAGATGGATACAATGGACATGGAAGATGGATGATGATAGAGCAATCTAAGAAGTATGCAAGGCAAGCAACACTCATGGAAAAGACTTATATAGACTCACACACACACATACATTGATGGTTTTCAAGTTATGATATTAAGGGCACTCAAAGAGCGTCTCCAATTCTCACCCTTCCTATAGGTACTTACGGATATTAATATACCGGTATAGAGATATTATCACGAGGAATTTTCTCTAGTGGGCAGGGACGTTTTCCTAGTGTTCCCTTTCTAAGGTCAAATGAAAATTGGCTTGGTTCCCCTCATCATATCAAACACTTCACAAGTGATTATCAATAATGTCCTATTATGAGGTTCTAAGCACTTGGAGGGAATGGCTTTCCTCCCCTCATACTAACTAAGTCACCTCATACAATCAATGATTCAATTAAACCACCATACACAATATTGGAATGGCCATCCTAACATTATGCATAGAGAATTTAACCACACAAATCATGCATCAAATGAGAATAAGCATTCATAATAGAAAATATTCGTAACAATCATTTCATCAAACATGCGGTGTGCAAAATCTACATAATTCCTAACCAATCATATTGCTAGCCTCACATGAGGACTAGCCACAACAAATCATGAATAATTCATTACAATCCATGGCATGCTCTAATCTAGCTAAATAATGAAGAAAATCACAAATTAAAGGTAAGTTGGCTTCCCTTGCAATGTAGGCCTTCCTCTCCTTCAACATGCTCAAATCTTCACTCCTTGATGAATTCCTCTTCTTAGACTAGTAGATGGATGGATTAATGGATGGATTTGAGGAGATCAAGTGGTTTGGATGGATGAAGTGAAGGGTGGAAAAGATTGAGATGAATGTGTGTGAAAAATGTGGTGTAACTGCTCCAATCTGATCTAATGTGAATCTCTCTTCAATTTCACACCAATCATGGTTTTATATCACTTATGGACCTTCTAGAAGCTTCCGGAACATTCTGAAATTTTCACAGGATTTTGCACCTACACGGCCCGTGCTGCAGTACACGGCCCGTGTAGGGCACACCTACTTTGGCGTTTTTGTGCGTGCTTCCGGACACGGCTCGAGCTGCAATACACGGCCTTGATCATGGCCGTGCAGCACTTTCTGACGATAATACACGGCTTCTTCTTACAGGGCCGAGCTCCGCACACGGGGCGTGCAGCAGCGCACGGCTCGTGCACCATCGCACGGTCGAATCTCTGGCCGAGCAGCGTGTTCTGATGACATTACACGGCCAGCTGCTACAGGGCCGTGTTCCGCGCACGGCCCGTGCAGCTGCATGGCCTATTCTTCGTCTCCCTTTCGCTCCCGACTCCGTTTTTGTCCGTTCCATGACCTGTTTTACACATATTTAAGCTCATTTACACAATTCTATCAGTTCGTACCACTTTCCTCAAAATAACAATAACTCCACCAAACTTAACATAAATACGGATAAAAACATCCGAAAATACACACATAAAGACACTAAAACCTAGGTGAAAATAACGACAATCAATGATAATCTATTGTTAGGTGAAATAGTGAGTAAACTTGCAAATTAACGAGTGACATACATGTACGATCTTTCTAACAAATAATCTCCCAATTGAGTCTAGAGTAGGAATATCCTTCAAAACTCTACTAACTCAATAACTTTGTTTCTATTTTATATTACAATAATTCATAGTGAATATTTATTCTCGTTGGCTTGGCCAAGGTATTTGAATCATTAACAATGAAATACAATGGAGATTCACTTGTCTTTAGACAAGTGTTAGATTCTATCTTAGCCACACACAAGTCTCCATGTACATCAATATAATACTCAACATACCCCCTTTATGATTGCTAAACAATCAGAAGATAAATTTAAGTATTATAGGATGCACACAAGACTACCGTGGTGCTTCAAGTCTAATGACTAATCGTGTACTATCGTAATTAAAAAATTCTCATTTCGACAAATCCAATAAGAATTTCCTACGGATCAAGTTCAATAAACTTATTCTCTTATAAGTATCCACATATATGAATTTGTGTCACAACAATAATATTGATAGAATGCAATATTTCCATCCCACGAGCATTCATCATATGTACGAATGTTTACTGAGTTATTCTTTATCCCATTTAGAAAAATTCTTGACTCGGAACCATGTTTAAGACCAAAGCTCTATGTATAAATTCCATGATCACCATCATATGCGTGATCATACATTTTAGCTTAAATTGGTCTAGGGACTTTATCTAATAAGCAAATGTAATAATGCACAAAATAGATAAATTAAAACAACCTTTAATAATATGATTTCCAACGAGATTGTTTACATTCAATGCACAAAAGAGTACAATTATCTAATCTAATTGGTGCTGGACACACTACTCTAACATCTTTATGTTCGGATTCACACCTTCTCATTTGCTTCAATGCATAAGTGAGCAAAAGATGACCGGAGACCATTTGTATAGCAATCAAGAATGTTAGAATGAACCAATTCACACTGTTTATGTTGAATCTATATTCCAAAGAAATTGTCTCACTCCAAAAGGATCGGGTTCCAGTAGTCCTCAATCTTTAGATCTAATTTGAAACGGTCTTTCTTTGAGAACTTGAAAGTTATAGAGACGAATGATGAGAGTGAAAATAAACGTGTTTAAGTGTCCAATTTAACACTTTTTTATGGGAATTATTATTATATATAAGCACAAATATCTTATATTCGATATATGTGAGAAAAAGTTACATTTGGGGTGTTTTATTGTGTTTTAGGTGAAAAAATGATCAAAAGTGCAAAGTTGGGGAAAAGGTGCAACTTTTGTAGGAACGCTAAAAAATGCACGTCCAACTTGTATAATTTTTCTGTGTTCATGTGGAGCACTAAACTAGAAGAGTGATATATGATTGGAAAGCCACAGAAGAGAGGATTTTTTAGCATAAGGAACACTTCAATCGGAGACCAAACGAGAAAGTTATGATCAAAATAGAGACGTCGCACAAGCTGTGCCGAACAGAATGGCTGTGCTATTTTTCATGGCTTGTTACACCTTCAAATATTGGAGTTTTTTTTAGTTCTTTATAGAATAGAAAGCCAAGGAAGAGACGATCACGTGAGCGCAAGAATCACTAAAATCGAAGTTTGGATGTGGAAGTTATGGGCGAAATAGTGAGACTGCACATGCAGCTCGACCACTAGTTCGACCAGAACAACTTTGGTCGAGCCGGGACACGCAGATCTATTTTCGACGGGTTTTACATCCCCAGTGCGTGTATTTTCATATTTTCCCAGAAAAAGTCCATCCAAGGTCCATAAGGAGAGCTTACAAGTATAAAAGGAGATGTAGATCACACCAAGAGAACACCGCAACATAATCATCCTACACCCCACAAGAGGGATCACACCCAACCATCATCCACATCCTTTCCTCCATCCATCCATCACTTTGAAGATTCGTCTACTGAATCAAGAGGAGAACTAAGAGGAGGATTCAAGATGGAGAAGGTCACAACGATGCCCACGTCTAGGGTTTTATTCGTTTCCTAATTTATCTTATATTTTCCAGACATACGGTTAAGATCTATCCAACCTCCATGTGTGTTTCTTACAACACCATGGGCTATAGCCTTTTTGGTAGATTAGGGTTTTGAAGGTTTTTATGAATTAATTGAACTCTCTTGTGTGTCATCCGTACAACACTACTTGTGAATTGATTTTATATATGATTGCACATTTTTAACTCATATTCACGGTCATTTTGTGCATCTTCAACTGTTATATAGAGTCTGAATATATATCTTGGTTGTTGATTGAGCGCGTTCACTGCTGAATAGGGTTTTATGTTATGATTCAAAGTGAGGGGACTCCGAAGCTTCATTAGAACTGTCATATATGAATGTTTATTAATTGAATTAAATTCGGGTTAATAAGCAGGATAAATAGGATAATTTTATAGTACCTATAAAGGGAGATCATATCGGGGTAGATTCCAGACGTGAGAAATAATTAATGTTGATAGTACCTAGAAAGGGGGGAGTGAAATTACATCTCTTGCTCCGAGGTTATTCACACGTGTTACACGCATATTTACTTGTGTCTATAAAGTAGATTTGATTGTTTAGTGATGAGTCCATAGTCCACAAGGTAGAGTCGGCTTGCACTTGAGAGGGAAGTTAAGTAGTAAAACTGGTTTACTCTAGAGCTACCTATTCTCCATTCATGAGACACTTTTATATTCTTCCAGTGTAATTATTTAACTTGTTATTTAAGTTAATTGTTTAGTAGTTGTTAATTATATCCATGAACTTTTATTGCCATGTCTTAATTAATCTAATTAATAATTAAATTGATAATACACCATCCTTTGAGTTCGATATTTAACTTGGTCACTTGCTTAAACTGCAATTGATATCCTTAATACTTGGGGATTAATTGTGTGTTGAGAAAATGCTCATCAACGAACCATCTGAATGCTGGTGCAAACCACCACCCCCAATAGACTGCACATAGAAGATTCATGTGGTGTAATTTTGATAGGGGGATTCACCATGAACATTCTTCTGATAATAATTTTTGATAATGTAAGCAAACACCAAGATTATGATGACAAACAAGAAGGTGGAAAGCCGACGCAGAACAAACAGCTGAACTTGCCAACAAAAACTGAGGGCATTGTAGTGTACTTATTCTCCCACATCAAAATAAATTCCTCTTTCCTCCGACCAACCTTCTTCGCCTCCCCCTTTCCCTCTCATTGGCTAACAGCCTCCACCACATTCACCTCCTAAAAGGACATTTCCTTTGAACTCCTCCGGCAACACCTACGCCAAAGACTTTTGGAAGGCAGACGAGGAGATGCAGCACCTCTTGATAGCCCTCGCCGGTGATGCCGTCGTGATATGCGGGTATGTCTTTCTCTCGAAAGTGCAGTTTATCGCGAAGGACCTAAAAAGTATCTGAGTTGAGGAATTGGCACAACGAGAGCAGATTCGTGTACAAAGTGTAAAAGAATATTTGGAAGAAAGAGAACAGAGATTTCACAAGTTCTTCATCAGAGTAGGGTGGATGAAGAAGCTGGAGATCTCGGAGGTGGATCAGTACAATTACATGTTGTTTCCGATGAAATTCATGTGGAAATGGAGGAAGGGCACGAGGTATCCGCCATTGACAAACACGCTGAGATAACTCAGCTTCTGAATTGCATTTTGAATCATCCAGCGTGGAGAAGAAGAAGAAAGCGAGAAGAGAAGATATTGAACCCTAGGATTTTGGAGAGAAAAAAGATTTTGGGGATCCAAATATTTTCAAATAAATACTAACAGCCACGTGTTAAATTTCGTTAGTTTTTGAGAAAAAATAACTAAAAATTCTTATGGCATTAGATTGGTTAGACAAAGGACTATTTTGGAAATGGTTAATTCTTATAAAACAAAAATTGAAAAATTTTCCCGATGCAAGGCAGTAGGGGTGAATGAATAGGCTCTCAGTGATGAGGAATGTGTGCATAGGCCTTAAGATTTCTCATTCATCAATTTTTCTTTGTGATCCATTAGTCAAACAAGTGGGCCCACTTTTTAATTTAACTCCATATTGCCATATTGGCATGAATTATTCCCTAATCATAGATTACATGGCAAGATATTTGATCTACAGCTCTTGCGCCCCAAAATTACAATAATTCCATACCAATTCATGCTATTCCCCACTTCTTTTTGTTAACAGCCATCCCATGATCACCAACTAGATAGTTAATGATCGATCTCTTTAATTTCTCCTCTCATATTTCATCAATTTCATTTTATAATAAGCTTAAAATCTGTAAAATTCAACAATACCCGTAAAATCATAGAAATTATAAAAATTATCAATAAACTCCACAAATAAAGTTAAAATCATGCAATAATCATATAAAAACAACCTATTAAAAGCACGAATTTTGGAGCTTAACACACTCTAACATTAAATTAAATTAAATACTTCTAATAAATTAGTTGAATATTAAAAAAATCCAAAATATAAGTATTACATAAATTAGATCAAAATATATATTCCCTATGTCCCGTGTTAACGTTGACGTTATCTTTTGCACGGAGATTAATAGATATAATATATTAATGTGTAGTGAGGTGAGAGAAATAATATTTAATATAAAGTGGGTAGTTGTAAAGTATTGTGTGTGGCCCTACATGGAATAATTAATTATTTTGTGTGGGACAAACTTGACAAAAAAAAAAATAAACCTTAACTTGGGACAACCCAAAATGGAAAACATAAACCTTAACACAGGACAGAGGGAGTATTAAATTAAATGTTAATTGATATTTATTGAAAATTAGTATATTAATGGATAAGAAATAATTACTGATAGGTACACACTTTGTACCCCTAATTACTACTAGATAACTGGTCGCCTGAAAGCTACCGCGCCGCCGCCGCCGGAGCTCCGGCAGCCGGTCGCCGGAAAAACAGTTCGTCCAAAAAAAAAAAGACAAAAAAAAAAACTGGTCGCCGGAAAAACTGCCGCCGCCGGAAAAGCTGCCGGACCGCCGCCGCCGGACCACCACATTTTTTTGCTGCACACACTTTTTTTTTCCTGCACACACTTTTTTTGCTGCACACACTTTGCTGCACATGAACTTTTGCTGCACACAATATTTATGTGCAGCACATTAATAGGGGTAATATTGGAATATCACTATATATTTTTGTACCTAGTAGTAATACTTTTGTATGTTTGTATCTCATAGTAATTTAGGGTTTTTTTGTGTACCTAGTAGTAATCCTCCCAATGGATAATTAGTCATACATGCTAAAAATATCTTTTATATTTACCAAATTTATATCTTTAATTAAAAATTTAAAAAAATATTATTAGCATAAGTAGGATCTGAAAAAAATTAAACAGACAGTTCAAATTAAAATTGTTTGATTTCTAAATGTAATAAAATAAACAGAAAAGAGGGGAAAAATTAAAAATAAAAATAGAAATTCAGGTTTATCTTTATATATGTATAGATGAAAGTCATATAATTTTAAATTAATTTTATAAGAATAATAATATTTTAATACATAAATTATTATTATTATTATTATTAACTATTGATTTGATTATTTATGCAAAATAAATATAAATTTTTTTATATTTTAAATTACAATAAAATTATTAACATATTATAATTGGTTATTATTTTTTTCAAATATATGTTTTATTGATGTAACACCCCGTAAATTTTATTGTGATTTAATGAATATATTTATTGTTTTACGTTTTAAAATTTAAGATATGAGATATGGATATTATTATTTATTACTTAATTATTGTTATAGAATTTTTGAAAAGTAGCAAGGTGCGTTTCCTCTTATCCGTAAAATTCAAATTTTATTTCTGCACGATCTCAGAGGCAGTTGCACTGCCCTCCCATTATTTTCTCTTTTCACGTCGTTCTCTCAGCAGTTTTCTCAACTTTCGTCAGTTCTTTCTGCAGTTTTCTCAAAGTTCCTCCACTTCAGTTTAATGATATTGTTTTCATATCACACTCTCAGAATTTTATATCGTAGTTTATTCTTTTCATTCTACGATCTATTCCAAATATATAATTCTGTAATTCTTTTCCTTCCTCACAAAATACGTAAAATTCTATTGGATTCTCGTTTACTCATCTGATATGATATGAATTGATTCTTTCCATAGGTTATGTGGGGTAAGATATCTTTTGCAATTTCTTTTCCTCAAATATCATATTACATATATTTAGTGATATTATATTAATTGAATAATATTTTTGATATTCTGTGAATGAAGACGAAGATTTATTTTATACTCTGCTTTTGTTGGATCGAAGATGGGGTTTTATATTATCGCTTTTAAATGTTATGTGAATTTTTTTTTATCTTACGATATGTATGATAGGTGAAAATATGAAATAAAATCTTAATCTTGTCATGTGATACGTAATAAGTGTTACAGTGGCATAAAGCATACATCGCGGGAACGACGGTCCTATATGAAGTCCACTTTACCGTGCACAGATATTAGTTGGCCAATGACATGATAAGTTACATAACATGTTACATAGTACATGAAATAAGTTACATGTTTACAAAATTTACAAGTTATATTGTTGTGTGATTTCAAGTGATTTACATGATGTTTAACTGTGATAATGTTTTACTTCTCAGAGAGGTTGTAGTGCTCACCCCTTTCATATGATTACAGGTTGAATAGAGATGCATGGTGGTGTGGTGGAATTGTGGTGTTATATGAAGTATTTTTAACGTATGAAGTCTTAGGTATTTTAAGATGTATAAATTATGTATCTGTGAGAACGGATGTCATGAACTTCTATCGTCGTATACGCGTATCAATTTAAAAAAATCTTGTGTAATTGAACTGGATGTGTTTTCTCAAAATTTGATAAGTCAAACGTATTTGGTGTATAAATATTAAAACAATGGAATTTTATGTTTTAAATACTAAGAAATTATTAAATATTTTTTATGCATTTTTAAGTCAATGTTTAGGAAATTAAAATTTTGAGCTGTTACAGTTGGTATGAGAGCAGGTCCACGTTTCTGTAGACATGCGTAAAAAAAACAAGCTTTTGCTTGTTATTTTTGTAAAAATGACATATTTTTGTAAAAAAATAATATGTATAGTCTGATTTATAAAATTAATATTTTTTGTAAAAAATGAATATTTTGTAAAATATAAATATTTTATTTATAAATTATGGATATTTCATTGTTAAAAAAAAGGATAATTATTAAATATGATTTGACACCAGCCGCGAAACTCCAAGAAAGGTATAATTTGTTTGATTATGACATTTATTAACAGGATATGTGTAGGATATTTTACATGCTTTGTATGTTCTTTCCTGATGTTCAGTATGGTATTATTTGATACTTATTAGAGACAAAATATGAAAGCTTTCCTGAATCCTATTTATTAGCGATAATTGACTATATGGGTATACGACGAACGACAAGGATGTCTGTAGGAAGGATTATTCCTACTAAGATTTTAGCTTCCAAGAATGACAAATGAATTGTGAGTGAAGGGATTAAATATTTATTGAAGATTTTGAAGAGGAGGAACTCGACTGATGTGGCAAAGTATTGGATATTTTTGTTTAGTTTTTTATTTTAAATTATTTTCATGGATTTACATATATTAAGAATACAATATTATCTCCTATTATTAATGGAGAAACCATTTATTTCTATGTTTAAAATAAGATATAAATATATATATATATATATATATATATATATATATATATTTAATTTTGTATTATTATTTTAATAATAGATGGAAAAATGTGGAAACGCAAACCAAGCACCCGCAGACTTTGATGAACGTGGAACTGGCGAACTTTCTCCGTGAACAACAACCGTATCAACAAGTCCTACAAAATCATGTAACTCAGCATGCTCAAGTGGTAGAACAATTCCACAAATACCGACCTTCGGTGTTTAACGGTCGAGAGGGACCCGCTTATATTGAGGAGTGGATCGAAGCACTCAAAAATATATTTGATATCATAAGGTGCACTGATGGACAAAAGGTGATATGTGCTACATTTTAGTTGAAGGAAGATGCAAGAATTTGGTGGAACGGATACTGGAGGATGAGAACTACTGAAGTGCACGCCAATCTGACATGGGAAGGATTCAAGGAAGTAGTGATGGGAAAATACTATCCCCCATCATATCGTACCCACATGGAGTAGGAGTTTTTCAATCTGAAGCAAAGAGACATGACAGTTGTGGAGTACGAAGGAAAGTTCAGTCAAATGTATCGTTTTGCCCCACACTTTGTTGACAATGAGGCAAAGAAGGCACTGAAGTTTCGAAATGGTCTTCATCCTAGCATCCATATTCTGATATCGGGACAAGGCATTGCAAATTTTTCTGAAGCATTTGAGAGGGCTGAAGATGTGACTGCAAAATTTGGAGATCGATACTAAACCAGAACCTGTGGAGACTTTTGGAAAACGAAAGTGGGAGAATCCAAATCAAGACACGAACAAAGACTTCAACAAACAAAGTGTAACTACTGAACCAGGACCGAAAGACTATATTGAGAAATCAACTTGTGTGAAGTGTGGAAAAAAATATTTTGGAGAATGTCTTATGGGTCAACACCGTTGTTTCAGATGCAAGGAACTGGGCCATACTGCTCTGGAGTGTCTAAGATCAAAAGTGATGGGTGACAAGAACAAACGAACTCGAGGTACGTAACAATATTTTGAGGATGAAATATATTTTAAGGGAGTTAGAATGTAACACCCCGTAAATTTTATTGTGATTTAATGAATAGGTATTTATTATTTTACATTTTAAAATTTAAGATAGGAGATATGGATAATATTATTTATTAATTTATTATTGTTATCGAATTTTTGAAAGTAGCAAGGTGCGTTTCTTCTTACCCGTAAAATTCAAATTTCTTTTTTGTACGATCTCATAGGCAGTTGCACTACCTCCCATCATTTCCTCTCTTCACGTCGTTCTCTCAGTAGTTTTCTCAAGTTTCGTCAGTTCTTTCTGCAGTTTTCTCAAAGTTCCTCCACTTTAGTTTAATGATATAGTTTTCATATCACACTTTCAGAATTTCATATTGCAGTTTATTCTTTTCATTCTACGATCTATTCCAAACATATTGTTTTGCAATTCTTTCCCTTCCCCACAAAATACGTAAAATTCTATTGGATTCTTCGCTTACTCATCCGATATGATATGAATTGATTCTTTCCATAGGTTATATGAGGTAAGACGTCTTTTGCAGTTTCTTTTCCTCTGTCATATTACATATATTTAGTGATATTAAATTGATTGAATAATATTTTTGATATAGAGTTTTTGTGAGTGAAGACGGAGATTTATTTTTTACTCTGCTAATGTGGGATTTTATATTATCGCCTTTAAATATTATGTGAATTATTTGTTATCTTGCGATGTGTATAATAGGTAAAGATATGAAATAAAATCTTAATCTTGTCATGTGATACGTAATACGTGTTATAGTGGCATAAAGCACGCATCGCGAGGACGATGGTTCTATATGAAGCCCACTTCACCGTGCATAGATATTAGTTGGCCAACGGCATGACAAGTTACATGACATGCTACATAGTACATGAAATAAATTCATATTTACAAAATTTACAAGTTATACTGTTGTTTGATTTCAAGTGATTTACATGATGTTTAACTGTGATAATATTTTACTTCGCTGAGCGGTTGTAGTGCTTACCCCTTCATATGATTACAAGTTGAATAGAGATAGATGCGTGGTGGTGTGGTGGAACTGTGGTGTTATATGAAGTATTTTTAATGTAGGAAGTCTTAGGTATTTTTAAGATGTTTAAATTATGTATCTGTGAGAACAGATGTCATGAACTTCTGTCATGTCGTATATGTGTATCAATTTTCGTGAGCGACTATTTTCATCCCCGGATCTAATAAATGAACCTAATTAATTTATATATATATAATATGTTTATGTGAGAAGACGCAAATAGCCTTTTATAAATAAAATAAGATTAGTTATCATAAATTGTTATAAGATCTCAATTAAATTTCTAAATACACCCCAATTAAAATTCTAAATACACCCCAAATCCAACGGTTCTTCTTCTTCTTCGTCAAAATCTAAAGCCTCTTTCTGATATATCATGTTCTTCTCAAATTCAACTCCTTTCCATACTAAGTTCATAACCTTCATTTTTTTAATTTTTTTAAGAAATAGTTTTAGTAATGAAAGTTGGAACCACCATTTGTTGCCTAAATTTGACCAGACTTCAACCCTATTACATTTCTTCACCACCACCATCCCACCAATGTCAATAATCATTACATTGAAATTAGCCAATACATACTTACTACAATAAAAAAATCCTAACAAGTTTTAATAAAAGATGAGAAACCCTACTTTACATAGAAAGTAGTAGCGCCACTGCTGGAGCAAATCGGGCCTAGGCAACATTTCAGAAACGCGGCGACGTGAGCATATCGCTTTGGCAGATAATTTCAGGCAGGCTTCATATCTGCAGCGATCGACAGTCTGTGGCATCTCAATTTTCAACAGCACTTGACGGAAGGTGACGACTAATGAGAGTGAAAATAAGCATATTTTAGTATCCGGTTTAACACCTTTTTGATAGGAATTATTGTTATATATTATCACAAGTATCTTATATTTGATAAATATGAGAAAAAGGTGCACTTGAGGTGTTTTTATTGTATTTTAGGTGGAAAAAAGATCAAAAGTGCAAAGTTGGAGAAAAGGTGCAACTTGTGCTAGCTAGAATGCTGAAAAATACATGTCCAACTTGTGTAACTTTTTTATGTTCGTGTAGAGCTTAAAACTAGAAGTATAATACATGGTTGGAAAGCCACAGAAGAGGATCATTTTAGCATAAAGAAAACTTTAATCGGAATCCAAACGAGAAAGTTATGATCAAAATGGTGACGCCGCGCGAGTTATGCCGAACAGAATGGTTGTGCTACTTTGCATTGCTTGTTACACCTTATAATCTTAAATTTTTTGTGATTTTTTTACAGGTATAGAAAGCCAAGGAAGAGAGAATCGCGTAAGCACAAGAATCACTCGAATCGGAGTATGGATGTGGAAGTTATACGCGAAACAGTGAGACGGCGCAAGTGTGGTTCGACCACAATAATGTGGTTCAACCATCTATTTTGGTCAAACCCTGGTCGAACCATATGCCTGAAGTGTGTTAAATTGCCATTTTGATTCGACCATGGTTCGACCAAGCCTATAAGTCGAACCATGGTCGAACCACATGCCTGGGACAGCTCCAAATCTATTTTTTACACCCCTAGTGCATGTTTCTATGTGTTTTCATCTTAAAAGTCGATCCTAGGTTCATAAGGAGAGCTAACAAGTATAAAAGGGAATGTGAATTACATAATTATTCATTGAATTGGATTGGAAGACAACCACAACACAATCATCCTACACCCCACAAGGGGGATCACCCCCCCCAACCATCATCCACATCCTTTCCTCCAACCATCCATCACTTTGAAGATTCATCTGTTGAATCAAGAGGAGAACCAAGAGGAGGATTCAAGATAGAGAAGGATGCAACGACTCCCACATCTAGGGTTTTATTTGTTTCCTAATTTATGTTGTATTTTCCAGACATATGGGTAAAATCTATCCAACCCCCATGATTGTTCTTCGTAATATCATGGGCTAGAACAGTTTTGATAGATCTAGGGTTTTGAAAGTTTTATGAATTAATTAAACTCTCTTTTGCATCTTCAATTGGTATATAGAGTCTAAATATATATCTTGATTTTAGATTGAGTACGTTCACCGCTGAACAGGACTCTATGTTATGATTCCAAGTGAGGGGACTCCGAAACTTCATTAGAACTATCATATATGAATGTTTATTAATTGAATTGAATTTGGGTTAGTAAGCAGGATAAAGAGGGTAATTTTATAGTACCTATGAAGGGAGATCATATCGGGTTAAATTTCAGACGTGGGAAATAAATGATATTGATAGTGCGTAGAAAGGGGGTGAAATTATATCTCTTGTTTCGAGGTTATTCACACGTTACACGCATATTTACTTATGTCTATAGAGTAGATTTGCATGATTTATTGATGCGTCCATAGTCCACAAGGCAGAGTCGGCCTGCACTTGAGAGGGAAGTTAAGTATTAGAACCGGATTACCCTAGAGCTACCTATTCTCCTACTTGATCCATTTTCGTATTCTTCTAGTGTTATTTTATTTTATTTGTTATTTAATTTTAGTATTTTAGTTGATAATTTATTCCACAACTCTTATTGCCTTTCGTCTTAATTAATTTAGTAAATAATTAAATTGATAATACGCCGTCCTTTAGGCTCGATATTTAACTTGGTCACTTGCTTAAGCTACAACTGATATCCTTAATACTTGGGGATTAATTTTACGTGCAAATAAAACGCGCATCAAGTTCTTGGTACCATTGCTGGGGACGACAATTATTATTAGTTTATTATTTCTAGTTTGATTAAAACTTCTATTTGTGATTATTTATTTCTATCTAACCTTAAAATTTTTTGAGGTACTTGTGCACTATGAAAAGGAGAGGAAGGAAAGAAGGAATAACAAATTGAGCTAAACATGGCCGGAGCAAGGTAGAATCCAGATAATATTGCCATATGTGAAATTTTCACGAACTATGGGATTGGCAATATGGTTTTGATTGGAGCAAGGGGAGAAGATGTTGATTTCGAGATACATCTCGCTCTTATTAACATGGTAGAGAAGAATCCCTTTTTCTGGAGGTTGCTTTGAAGATCCATATAAGCATCTCCGAAGATTTCTTGGTTATGCAAACACTCAAAAGGGTGCTGGAGCTAATGATCATGCTAGACGGATCACCCTATTCAAGTTCTCTTTAATTGATAGAGCAGAAGATTGGTATGAGACTCTTGATGCCACAAATTGCACTACATGGGACCAACTCCAGTAGAAGTTCTTGGAGAGATATGTGCCACCCTCAAGGATCTTAAGAATGAAGCAAGAGATCACCCAATTTGTTATAAATCAGGGTGAGAAATGTCATGAGGCGTGGAACAGGTTTAAAGACATACTCAGGAGGTGCCCACAGCATGGGATGTCTAAGTATGAATACATAAGTATCTTTTACTATGGATTGGATTGTGAGTCGCGTATTCTTATTAATGCATCATCAGGAGGAGCGTTGTTATCTAAGACAGCACTTGAAGCAGAAAAATTATTTGAAGGCATCTCTATGAATTCACGTGACTGGCCTACAGAAAGAGTAAGAGGATCTTATGTATTGGGTAAGGTGGCTCAGGTTAAACATCAAGTGGTGAAGCCGTATAGGGATGATGAGATCGTCTCTAGTCAAGCTAATATCAACAAGCTACTATGAACTCTAATCATGCAGATTTATCTAAGAAGTTGAAGGATCTTGTTTTGATGATGGGACCAATGAAGCCGAAAATGAATTTTAAAGCTCCAGAAGCTCGATTCGACCAGGGTTCGACAAAGCTAGGAGGTCGAACCAAGCACCTAGACAACCTCCGGAGTATCCAGATGGATGGTTCGACTAAGATCACCCTGGTTCGACCAACCTTGAAGGTCGAACCAGCCTGTTTGAGACTCTCTATTTTTTCTAATGTCGGGTTCGACCAACCCAGCCCTAGTTCAACCAACAGGGTTGGTCGAACCATGGTCGAACCAACCTGTCCGGGGAAAGCCATACTTTCTGAAGCCTGGTTCGACCATGACATACAGGGTTCAACCAAACCCCTTAGTCGAACCATGGTCGAACCAACCTGTACTGGGAAGTTTGAACTTTTTGATGCGCGGTTTGACCACTACACACCTGGTTCGACCAATACCCAAGGTCGAACCATCCTGTCCAGCACCATTTTTCATGCAGAATGTCTTATCGAATGTTAATGATACTCCAGTGTCATCCCAAGGTTAGAATACTGAGCTTATAGTAGAGAATAAGTGGGAAAGAGCAAAGAGGTTGAGAGCCGAAAAGCTTAAACTGCAGATGGACAATGAAGATGTGGTATTCTCTCTTGATCAAGCAATGAAGATGCCCATGGAGATTCAATTATGCAAGAGCAAAGATGTGATTTCTAACTTGTTTAATCTTGATTTTAATAGGACAGATGATTCTGAATTTGAGTGGAAGATTGACAAGGAGGAGTCTAGATAGCCATGGGAGGAAGGTAAATCTAAGGATCATATACTTGTGACCAAGAAAGGTGAGGTGCTTAGTGTAGACAAGGGGAGGGAAAGAAAGTACTTGAAAGTGAGGATGCGAGAAGGCCGCTCTTTGATCCAGTAGTACAAAATGGTATTCCGTCATGACTCTCCGACGTTAAACATGAGAGCTTGTTGGGGGCTTATCCCTTCCTTTTTATTGCTTTATTATTTCTTTCGTGTGAGTGAGGAGTTATTATATTTGAAGTGCTCACGTCTCGGCAATTATATCTCTTTTTAAACTTAGTTTTGACTTACGTTTTTACTAAGTTTGGGGGGTGTGTGATGTACTTACTTCGTCTTATGAGCACTAAGGGTATAATTTTTCCTTTCATTGGTTGTTTGTTTGTTAGGAGGTTGATTTTTTTAGGCATATTAATATTTTAACCGGTGTTGGTATGTCGATTTTTTACAACTTACCTAATGTTTAGTGTGTTGTGTTGTGTTGGTGTGTCTAGTGTGTAGAGTCGATTAGATAGTCAATTGAGTCTTTCTTATAGTTTTCCTATTTTATTATTGATAAATCTTGTGATGATGAGTGTGTTTAAGTTTTGATGATAGAAAAGGTAAAAGAGTGGCAAAATGAGTTCTACACTGAGGCTTTGACCTGACCGAGTTGAACAATTAGAGGAGCTCATGATCATTTTGAAGGATAAAAATTAGGTGCCCTCGTTTCCTTATTCTAATTTTTGTGTTCTTTTAATTCATGGAGTGGAAGGATTGAGTTATTTGATCTTGGTTTTAGTGATCCACATGAATTTATATTTTTGAATTGTGCTTAAAATTCATATGCTCTTGAAATTGATGAAGGAAGTATACTTAAGTTATATTGTGAATGAAGTTCTATGTGTACTTGTTGGATGTTGCTTACCATGAAAGGTGCTCTGTTACTTGTTAAAACCCTTGTGACATTTTGAGCCTCGTTGATCATGTACATAATCACATGATATTTCTTTTCTGGTGAGTATCGTTCTTGTGTGTGTATTCTAGAACTTGCCTCTTGTCTTATTTGAAACTACATGTATGTTAGACGATGGGAGATGATTTAAGGTCATCCTTGATTTTATGAGTCACTTAGCCAAATAATGTCCTACCTAATGATGTTTATCCGTAATTAGCCCCATTGAGCCTAAAAACCTCATTCTTTGGCAGCCTATGAGAAATAATCACTTTAAGCATCTGAATTTTTTTTAGCCTTGATTGCCCTTCTAGAAGAGAATTAATGGCTTTTCAAAATGTGTTGATGGAGTTTGATAACAGTTTGGGGAAAGAATGAAATTGGTGTTGAAATAGTGATGGATTTTGATAATGTATCTAAGGAGAATCATGGAGTAGTGCTTAAATCTAGAATTTCATTGAATCAAACACCCTAGGGTAGTACTTAAATCTAGTACCCTATAGAGGATGCGAGAGGTAGTGTCCAAAACTGGTACCTCAAGAATAAAGAAGAAAAAAAAGGGAAGGAAAAAAAAGAAGGAAAAAAATGTTGTGATTGAAAGAAATAAAGAAAGTGAAAGAGTTGAGGAGGATGTTGTGCTTAATTGAAGTAAATAAGAAGAATGAAAGATCATGATGGAGTGCAGGCTTGATTGATCCGAGTTCGGAGTCTCTTATCCATATATATATTCCCTACCTTAACCAAAGAGCCGACATTACATCTAAAAGAAAAGTCCTTTTTGATCATATTATCGAATCATACTTATAGTGGTAGAGAGTTTGAGATATTTGGCAAGCTTATGGTTATGCATGCACTTGAATTGAATTTGAGCGTAAACACCTTAACCCATAAGTGTACATCTTTTACACTTGAGTGCGAGTGATATATACTTCCCGTGAGAACAAGTCAATGGAGCATTTGAATTGGTGTGATTGTCTTATCTTGTATGCTATGAATGAATTATTGCATGTAATGAAAGTTGCATGACCTAAGTTGAGAACAATAGTATTATGAAGGGGGTATTGGTCATAGTCCTTATTTCTCTGCTAATTTTCTTACTCTATCTCTTTCTCTCTTTATTTTTGTTTTGTTGCCCCGGGATGAGCAACGGGTAAGTTTGGGGGATTGATGAGAGTGAAAATAAGCGTGTTTTAGTATCCGATTTAACATCTTTTTTATAGAAATTATTGTTATATATTAGCACAAGTATCTTATATTTGATATATGTGAGAAAAAGGTGCACTTGAGGTGTTTTATTATATTTTAGGTGAAAAAAGAATCAAAAGTGCAAAGTTGGAGAAAATGTGCAACTTGTGCTAGCTAGAATGCTGAAAAATGTATGTCCAATTTGTGTAATTTTTCTATGTTCGTGTGGAGCTTAAAACTAGAAGTTTGATACATGGTTAGAAAGCCACATAAGAGAGGGTCATTTTGGCGTAAAGAACACTTCAATCGGAATCCAAACGAGAAAGTTATGATCAAAATGGTGACGCCGCGCGAGCTATGCCGAACAAAACGATTTTGCTAATTTGAATGGCTTTTAACATCTTCTAATCTTAGATTTTTTATGAGTTCTTTATATGTATAGAAAGTCAAGGAAGAGAGGATCGCGTGAGCGCAAGAATCACTCAAATCAGAGTCCGGATGTGGAAGTTAAACGCGAAACGGTGAGACGGCACAAGTGTGGTTCGACCACGATGATATAGTTCGACCATCTATTTTGGTCGAATCCTGGTCGAACCATATGCCTGAAGTGCATTAAATTGCTGATTTCTATTCGATCATGGTTCGACCAAGCCTATAGATCGAACCATGGTCGAACCACATGCCTGGGACAGCTCCAAATCTAATTTTTACACCCCTAGTGCGTGTTTTCATCTTAAAAGCCCATCCTAGGTCCATAAGGAGTGCTTACAAGTATAAAAAGACATGTGAATCACATCATTATTCATTGAATTGGATTGGAAGGCAACCACAATACAATCATCCCAAACCCCACAAGGGGGATCACCCCCTAACCATCATCCATATCCTTTCCTCCATCCATCCATTAATTTGAAGATTTATCTGCTGAATCAAGAAGAGAACCAAGAGGAGAATTCAAGATGGAGAAGGGCGCGATGACTCCCGCATCTAGGATTTTATTCGTTTTCGAATTTATCTTGTATTTTCCAGACATATGGGTAAGATTTATCCAACCCCCATGATTGTTCTTCGTAACATCATGGGCTAGAAACGTTGTGGTAGATCTAGGGTTTTGAAGGTTTTATGAATAAATTAAACTCTCTTGTGTGTCCTCCATACAACTCTACTTGTGGATTGATTTTATATATGATTGTGCTTTCTTAATTGTTAGAGTAATATTTGATTAAGTATTAAACGGCTCTCCTCTCTACTAGCTTAAGCTTTTAGATGAAGTGGTCATTTAACATGGTATCAGAGCCCATGGTTAACAAAAGTTCAGGGTGCGAACCTCACCGCCACCCATTTATGAGAAAATTCCACATGCAAGGCTTGAGGTAAAAGTTAACCCGCCTGCATGTGAGGGGGCGTGTTAGAGTGATATTTGATTAAGTATTAAATGGCTCTCCTCTCTACTAGCTTAAGCTTTTAGTTGAAGTGGTCATTTAACATTAATCCATATTCACGGTCGTTTGGTGCATCTTCAATTGGTATATAGAGTCTGAATATATATCTTGGTTGTAGATTAAGTGCATTCACCGCTGAATATGATTCCATGTTATGATTCTATGTGAGGGGACTCCGAAGTTTCATTAAAACTATCATATATGAATGTTTATTAATTGAATTGAATTCGGGTTAGTAAGAAGGATAAAGAGGATAATTTTATGGTACCTATAAAGGGAGATCATATCGGGTTAGGTTCCAGACGTGGGAAATAATTGATATTGATAGTACCTAGAAAGGGGGGGTGAAATTATATCTCTTGCTCCGAGGTTATTCACACGTGTTACACACATATTTACTTGTGTCTATAGAGTAGATTTGCATGGTTTAGTGATGCGTCCATAATCCACAAGGTAGAGTCGGCCTGCACTTGAGAGGGAAGTTAAGTAGTAGAACTGGATTACCCTACAACTACCTATTCTCCTACTTGATCCACTTTCATATTCTTCTAATACTATTTTATTTTATTTGTTATTTAATTTTAGTATTTTAGTTGATAATTAATTCCACAACTCTTATTGCCTTTCATCTTAATTAATTTAGTAAATAATTAAATTGATAATACGTCATCCTTTGGGTTCGATATTTAACTTGGTCGGTTGCTTAAGCTGCAACTGATATCCTTAATACTTGGGGATTAATTTTGCGCGCAAAGAAAACGCGCATCAACGACTGATTTTTAGTGAAATGTTTTATCGTTTCCAGGAGAAAGTTGAGGAGCTATCAATTTTGGGGGAGAGGGTTTTCAATTTCTTGAATAGAGAAACAAAGGATGAAACTCGAGATTGATCTTTTTTTATACCTCTTTAATTAGGTGTTAAAATTAAGCCAAAACTTAAGAAAGATAAAATTTAGTGCGCAAATAAATGGTGAAGAACAGAATAGGCCAGAAGAGGCGTTGGATTTTAACGTTGAAGAAGAGATGAAGAAGAAGAGGATTTGATTTGGGGTGCAATTATAAATTTAGTTGGGGTCTGTATAACAGTTGTCATAATTATTTTTATTTTATTATTTATAAAAGGGTATTTTCGTCTTCACACATAATTATATTTTAAATTTATATATTAATGGGGTTCGTTTTGTAGATTTGGGGGTGTAAATAGTCGCCTCCTTTAGGAAAGTCTTTGTAATTGAATGTGTTTTCTCAAAATT
This sequence comes from Pogostemon cablin, assembly GCA_023678885.1. Taxonomy (NCBI): domain Eukaryota; kingdom Viridiplantae; phylum Streptophyta; class Magnoliopsida; order Lamiales; family Lamiaceae; genus Pogostemon; species Pogostemon cablin. The sequence continues at coordinate 21,247,680 of CM042989.1, read as the reverse complement.
TGATAAGTCAAACGTATTTGGTGTGTAAATATTGAACATTGGAATTTTATGTTTTATGTACTAAGAAATTATTAAATATTCTTTTTTATTAAGTCAATGTTTAAGAAATTGAAATTTCGACCGGTTAAAAATGAGATGTTATAAAAAATTATAGTTTAACATTTAAAAAAATTATTATTTTGAAGTAGTAATTAATTAATATTTGTTATTTTTTAAGATAAATATTAGATATTTCTTAGTTAAATAAAAATAATTCTTTTAATTTGTAAAAAAATATTAATTTTTAAAAAATGTTAAAGGCATATATATATATATATATATATATATATATATATATATATATATATATATATATATATATATATATATAGATATAGTTAATTCAATTGATTTATTTTATTCTGTATTTATGACAAACTAGATATTACACATCCGTGCGTTGCACGGAAAGAATTAAGTATATTACAATTATGTATTTTTATATTTAATTTTTTTAACCATAATATATATATATATATATATATATATATATATATATATATATATAATTATTTATTTATTTATTTTTTTAAATTTATGTATTTTATAAAAACTAAAAATTATTTATGTAGAATATATAAATGTTTTTTTTAACATAACGTAATTTTATTATAAATCAATAAAATAGCATTGTTTATATGCTTATTTTTTATAACAGTAAATTTGATTTGGCGTTTAAGATAAATAGAGTATATATTAACTTTCTATTCTTAATTATATTAAAATTATTTTATTTTAATTTATATTTATTTATTTTTTAAAAAATAAATATAATCTCTCTGTAAAACTCAATTACTGGTTTTTAAGAAAGATACAGTATACTACACTTTATATTTTATTTTTACTTGAATAACATATAGATAAATAAAATATGAAATATTATTTAATATATTCATTATAAATATTAAAATAATATTTATGGAGATGATCCCAATGAAAATAAAATTGAAAGAAAAATTAAAATAAATCACAAAATTTCAAAAATAAATTTCATACATTAATCCTAAAGATTAAAATAAAAGAATATTTAAGAGACGATTTAATGGAAATATAAATGAATAAAAAATTAAATTAAAATACAAATTTCGAAAATAAATTTCATACATTAATTCAAAAGATTTAATAAAAAATATATTTGACCTATGCTTTGAATCTCAATTCTAAAATTTCTAGAATTAATTCTAGATAAAAAAAAGAATGATACCTTAGAGGAGAATGATTGAATCTGAAAATGAGATCAAATAAAAATATAAGGGATAAAATAAATTAAAGTATAAAAATAGAGTTTATAATATTATAAAGAAAACATCCTGAAATTAATTATGAATTGTCCAAATTCATTACTCCAAATATCGATTACTTTTTTTTAATGATTGAAGCTGCAAATAAGATCAAATAAAAATAAAATCAGTAAGTTTAAAAAAGTTATAAAAACAGGGTTTATAGAATATGAAGAATACATAAAAAACGAAGAAAAAATGTAAATCATAAGATAAACAAAAATAAAAAAGAAGAATGATACCTCAAATTGAATGATTAAACCTGAAAATAAGATTTAATAAAAGTATCTTAAAAATCGAAGAGAAACAAAAATAAGATTACAAAAACAAAATGATATTTTAAATGAGAATGATTAAACCTACACATAATATGAGAATGATTGAACAAAAAAATAAGATCAAATAAAAATATAAAAAAATAAAATAAATTAAAGTATAGAAATATGGTTTATAGAATTATAAAAAAAATAAAAAAATAGAAGAGAAAAAAAAATAACAGAAAATAAAAAAGAAGAATGGCATCTCAGAGAATGAACCTGCAAGATCAATTTAAACTTAATATAAAAGATAAAATAAATTAAAGTAATTTAGAAATCGTACGAAAGTTAAATAGAGAAGGAAAAGAAGAAGCACAAAAAGAAAAAGAAGTAAGGATTTGATTATGTAATGAAAATGTTTATATAGAATGATTTCAAAGAATAAACGATCGTGATTGGAAGCAATCAACGATGTAGGAAAAAAGTAGAAAATTACCAAAGATTGAGTTGAAAGATGTGATATTATATATAGATTAAATTAAAATATATTACTTGGTATATATTGATTTAAAATTAGTATATTGATTAACAATGAGTAGAATATATGTATTTTTCATAGTTACCAAATTTATATTTTTAATTAAAAAATAAATAAATAAATTATGAAATGGACGGTCAAGATTAAAATTGAATGTTTACTAAATTTACTTTTACTAAAATTGAAAAGATGGAGAAAATTTGAAGATAAAATAAAAATTCAAGTTTGTTTTGTTTTGTTTATACATATATATATATATATATATATATATATATATATATAGATTAAAAATTAGTTAAATATGTTAAAAATATTTTTCATATTTATCAAATTTATATTGTAAAATAAAAAAAATAAAATTTAAATAATAAAATTAATTATTAGTATAATTAAATTTTATGATTGAAATCAAAAACATTAATTGGACTTAAAATTGAATTATTTGTAAATAGAGTAAAATTGAAAAAAAAAATTGAAAACAAAAGTAGAAGTTTAGGTTTTCTTTTATATATGTATAGATAGATATTAAGTATTTTTAATTAATTATATAATAGTCATCCTACTTTAATTATTTTTTATTTTTACAAAAAGTGATATAAATTATAGATAATGTTCTATTTATATATAATTTACTTTTAGATATTTATAATTTTGTAATTAATTTATTATCTTTATTTTTACAAAAAACTAACATAAATAATATATGATGTTCTATTTATATATAATATATTTTAAATATTTATAATTTTGTAAGGAATTTATTATCTTTATTTTATAACTTAATTTTTTATGTTTAAAATTATATTATATAAATAATTAAAGATGAAAATTTTATAATTCATATGTCATGATTGAATAATTAAGACATATACAAATATATAAAACATAAAAACATTAATATATTAAAATTCAAAAGATTAAAATATATTTACTAATTCATACCTTATATTATTTTCTAAAATCAAATCATATTATAGAAGTACAATATTTTATGTACTTTGAAAAAGACTTAAATCGATTCCTATTATTACACTTGAAAAATACTTGAATTAATTCTTTATTTGAAGAATACTAGAATTGATCGTCTTGTTGCTCTTGAAAAATACTTAAATCACTTTGAATAAAACATAAATATATATATATATATATATATATATATATATATATATATATATATATATATATATATATATATATATATATATATACATATATATATATATTCCTTTTATTACACTTGAAAAATACTTGAATTAATTCTTTACTTGAAGATTACTTGAATCGGTCTTTTTTTTCACCGCTCCATATACTTAAATCGATCTTCTAGTTTCTCTCAAAAATATTAATCGTTGTTGAATCGATTTACTTGTTCCTTTTGAAAAATACTAACCAATCTTCTTGAAAAATACTATGAATCGCTCCATATTAAAATAAAATTTTATACTCGCTTGAATCGATCCTTTAGAGGAACTTAGAAGAAGCACTCATTCCCCTTGAAGAATTGAATTTGTGATTTATAATGAATGACAAAAAAAAGACTTATTTAAAGGTGGAGTAAGTGAGAGTATTTTCTTTTTTTCCTTTGCACTAATTAATTAATTTGTTAATTAACTAGTAATTGAATTCAATTAATATATCAAAATAAATAATTAAATCATAATAAGTGCAGAGAGAATAAAGATATTCATTCATTATTTCAAAAAGAAAATGTAAAATAACGAAATTAATTGAAAGTAAATATTTAATATACTAATTGAAAGTATTTTTAGTCTACGTGTCCCCCTTTTGGACTACGTGTCCATTTTTTTATTCATTTCTTACCAATTTCTTATGTTTTAAAAAATTTTTAATAATTTTTTTTTCAACAATCATATATATATATATATAGGATTGGTCTTGCGTGAGACCGTCTTACTAGAGACCGTTTTTTATTTTTTAAAATAGTTATCACTTTCGCTATAAAACGTTATCACTTTCGTTATAAAATATTATAATTTTTTATTTATATTATAAATTATTCATTAAATAACATTATCACTTTTCATTAATTTATCATCACTTTCTTTTATAAAAGTTATCACTTTCTGGTCGTCTCACGTAAGGGCTTACGTGAGACGGTCTCACATAAGTCTTTATCTCTCTCTCTATATCTATATATATATATATATATATATATATATATATATATATATATATATGACAAAGACTTTCCTAGGATCGGATCTTTTATGCACTTATTGGGCCAATGCACAAATTGGATTTTGACCCGATAAACTCATTCCTTCACCAAATCTCATTCCACGTCACACACCCTGTTATCATCCAAGTCAGAATCCCCAACGTCTACACCTTCGGCGCGTGGCAGGACGCCTACGCCACCTTCTACGGCAGCAGCGACGTCTCCAGCACCATAGGTATGTAATGTAAAACCTAGCTAGCTATGTTAAATTGATGATGTATTCCAGTGAATGAGTAATTTAATTTGTGAAGTGCAATTACAAGTGGAGCTTGCTGGTTACGGGAATCTGTACAGCCAGGGTTACGGCGTAAACATGGCGGCGCTGAGCATGGCGCTGTTCAACAACGGTTTGAGCTGCGGCGTGCTTCGAGATAAAGTACGCGAATGATAAGCAATCGTGCCACGCAGGCAGTCCCTCCATCTTCATCAGCTACTTTTTGTCCGCAGCCCCTCAAAGGCGGGTTTGTTCACAAATTCAGTGGGTGGATGGAGAAGGAAGCCATGGTCACTATTTCCGTCAGCTACTTCTTGTCCACAACAACCATGATCTAAAACCAGCATCGGGTGCACCTACTCCCTGAACCGTCGGTGCATCTCTACTCCATTGAAATTCCATTGTTTGTAGTCTGTTGGTAATTTCTACCACCATTATCTTCTCGCCAAATAGAAGTGAGGGCAGAGAGAGGCGGTATAAGATTCTGGAAGGCGGGCTTTTCTCGGTGGTGATGTGTTCTCACTATCCCAGATTGTGAAGCTTTTCTTCTTTGTTAGAGTTATTATGCTATCAATTGTTTTATCTCAAATGTCGAACATAAAGCAATAAGATGTTCACATGTCTTTAAATGGTGAAATACTGACATCCTCTATATGAGCAATTAGTTGATTCGTTAAATGTCCAAATTTCATTATGGACTTATGCTAGCGTCTGTAGCTTGGAATTTTTAAATTTGGAAAAATAATATAGGAGTTTTGGGTTTTGTGTGTTAACTTAAAGGCTTCTTAATTTATCAAACACAAGAAAAGATTTAGCTTTTACATTTTAACATGTGTTTATAATATCATCGTAGCCATTTAAAATAGTTAGGATATTGTACAAGTTTTCATCATAATATTGGTTAAATGTCAATTGGTTAACATCTACTAGGTTACTTTTTTATATTAATTGGATCACTTTTTTTAATAATTTGAGTTACTTTTTAATTTCATATTCAAATTTAAGAAAATAAAATATTATTATATTTGGTTAACATTTTTAGGTTATTCTTTTCTATTAATTGGGTTACTCTTTTTAATAATTTGGGTTACTCTTTAATTTCATATTAAAATTTCAGAAATCCAAATTTTAAAAAATAAAATATTGTTCTATTTGGTTAACATTTTAAGGTTACTCTTTTCTATTAATTAGGTTACTCTTTTTAATAATTTGGGTTACTCTTTAATTTTATATTCAAATTTAAGAAATTAAAATATTGTTTTACTTGGTTAACATCTTTTAGGTTACTCTTTTCTATTAATTGGGTTACTCTTTTTAATAATTTGGGTTACTCTTTAATTTCAAATTCAAATTTCAGAAAATAAAATATTGTTTTACTTGGTTAACATCTTTTAGGTTACTCATTTCTATTAATTGGGTTACTCTTTTTAATAATTTGGGCTATTCTTTAATTTCAAATTCAAATTTCAGAAAATAAAATATTGTTCTATTTGAATTTTAATTATTTTGGTTACTCTTTATAATAATTTGGGCTACTCTTTAATTTGAGACTGCAATTCCTAAAAATGTTACTATGATGTAACAAGATTACTTTATTCTATTATTTGAACTACTCTTTATAATAATTTGGGTTACTCTTTGGTTTGAGACTTCAATTTCTAAAAATGTTACCATGTAATTATGTAACAATATTACTTTATTCTATTATTTAGGTTACTTTTATAATAAGATAAATTAAATTAATACATAAATTAAAATAAAAAATCTTGGATGAATCAAGCAAGGAAACCAAGCTTCATTCCATTTTTTTTCAAAGCATAAAGGAGGAGAGAGGAAGCAGGTGTAGAGATTAGGGAAAACTCAACAGAGCTCTTGTCTGGTTTGAGTTATGGTGTCCTTTTATGGAGTTTGCATTTGGGAGAATGCAAAGTGAATTTAACAATAAGGGATTAAAAGGTAATGGAGAATTGTGGGGTGGGGTATTTACAGATTATATATTTGATGAATTTTTTGAGTGATTGTGTCCCGTCAAAACTATCAATCAATTATCAAAGAGCAGTGAGAGCTTCTTTTCTTTCTTTTTTGGTATGTCCCCCACTGACTCACATGCCAGCCTCACGTGCAAGAACCCACATACACGCAGGCACATATGTGTGTGTGATAGGGAGGGAGTAAAACTCTTCACTCCTCGTGTCCGTCTTGTAAGACCGGAACTTGTCCAACCACTTCATGCCCCTGTCTTTCCTCATCGCGCTGCCTTTAGGGGGAGTATCACACCAAGATCAATGCCAACAACCTAGCAACGAATGTTTCGGATGCAAAAGGTACATTGATCATGTCATTGAACTACGATTGAGGAGCACTAACCATCACAAAAAATGGCATGGAAACAAGAGAACTTAAGCTAGAGTATATGTGTGTATAATAAGAGGCTCACCCATCTTGCATTCATGTGAACAAGTCCGAAACCTTTCACGGAGAGATACTCGTTGAAGTATAGTGGTATTGATAAGCCCATGAAAATTGAGAAGGCAAGAATGAACTTTGTCCTAAAGCTATTCAGATTGCAAAACTGTAGGAAACCAAGACCACCAGCACCCGCTCATGTTTATGCATAAATAGACTAATGTATTTCAATGGAATTATATAAGCATAGAAATCAAGTGTAATAAGAAGAATTAAAAATTTTATCTTGATTTGCAGAACTCTGTTATCACCTATCCACAATATTCCACCATATATTAAACTCTCTCACTCTTCCCCAATCACTCTCTCTCTCTCTTTCACACACACAACATTCAACATAGTATAGCAAACATTATAGTTTCGAATGGGGAATGAAAGCAAAATGTTTTATGTTTTGCGGAAGAGCCTTCAAGACACAGTTATGCAACCTTGCAGACAAGATAAGCTAGGAAGGACAAATTGCTAATAACATAAACTCACAATCTTTAAGTTCAATTCTTTGTACCTTTCCATAGTCTTCTTCACGAATGTCCAAAATATATCTTCTTCGGTTCAAAAGTTGCATTGATCGAAATCTAGGTTAGGACGAGCCGACAAGTGGAGCTGCGCTAAGATTTGAGAGTTTCAGCTTCTTTTCTGCTCAATTGTATGTGTCGAATCCCTAATTTTGAGGAGAGGACTGGGGACATTAGAAATAATTTGCAGGAGAAAATTCCCAATCCACAGTACTTACGTGAAAGCACCATGGAGGCGTAAGCTAGAAGCATCGGCACGATGAAATGCAGATTGGAAGAGAATCCAAAGAAGAGATAGGAGAGAATAGCACCGGTGGCGGAGGCGTATAGATGGCGGATGGTGGGTCCGCCGGGAAAGAAGCTGTGGAAGAAGCTGAGGAGAATGGTGGCGACGAAGCAGAGGATGGCGGAGGAGGGGAGAGGGGAAGGGTAAAGAAAGCAAAGCTGCTGGGGGAGGGAGAGAGGATCCGCGATTGAAATAGGGATCCGGTTGTACCAAATTTTTGGTAGGACAGGTCCTACCCTTGTCATTCTCTATATATATATTGGCAAAGACTAAGTTGGAACCGTTCTTTTTTTTTAAATTTATAGGACTGGATCTTTTAATTAGAAATGGGTCAAGTATTTGAAAACGGATACAACAATTCCTTCCACCAAATTTTAGACCACGCTGCAGTCCCAACAATATACCTCCTCCCACGCTTTGCTTTCAGTAGTCGACGTCGATCATGGTTACCTGCACACTTCTCTCTCCCATTACCGCCTACTTCATTGGCCGTTGGAGTTTCTGTTGGGCCTTCCCTTTGCCTTTGTCTCCCTCTTCATTTTATTTGTCAATGTCGTTATTTGGATCATTGGGTATTTATCTTTACCTCTCTATCTTCCCACCTCTCTCTCTCTCTCTCATGAGGAATTTAACTCTTGGGGGTTTGATTTTTGGAAATTTGGTATCAATATGAGGGGAATTTTGCAATGAATTCACAATTCTGCTGAGTCGTTCAATTTGAGGGGAATTTTGCAATTTGGTTTCCCCATATTTTGATAAAATCCCCCTTTATTTTGAGTTAGCAGTTTGCTATATTTTCTTTCAATTTTTGCAATTTAGGGAGGAATAAGGAAGTCTCTGAAGTTTTGTTGTTCATCTTTCCCTCTCTACCCTCTAATTTCAAGTCTTTCTTTATTTGTTTCTTTTCTCTTTTTTCTGCCATCAATTGACTTGATGGCCTGATGGTGTACGTTGTACACTCCATCATCGTAGCTGTCATTTTTGTGATGGTCATATTCGTGATCATAAGGCGGCACAAACGTGTAAAAACACCTCAAACAGTTCCATCACTTGGCATTGAATGGAGAAGAATTTCTTATAGAGAACTCGTGCAGGGAACAAATGGATTTAGCGAAGAAAACGTGCTTGGAAGAGGGAGAATCCACTATATATGCAAACTATTAACATTGGCAACTATAGGTTATGCAGCACCAGGTAAAACATTTGTTTCCTATTTTGATGAAATTGAATTCTATGTCAATCATTTCTTGATCATATTGTAATGCTGACAGAGTATGGAACGGAAGGGAAAGTGTCGACAAGTGGAGACGTTTACAGCTACGGGGTGATGTTACTGGAGATGTTTAAAAGGAAGAAGCCAACAAATATATTCGGTTAACATGTTTTAGTTACTATTTTTTATTAATTCTTTATAATAATTTTGATTACTTTTTAATGTGATATTCGAATTTTAATAAATAAAATATTATTCTATTTGGGTTACTCTATTCTATTAATAGGGTTACTCTTTTTAAAATTAGAGTTACTCTTTAATTTTATATTCGCATTTCAAAAAATAAAATATATTCTATTAATTGGATTATTCTTTTTAATAATTAGAGTTACTCTTTAATTTTATATTCGCATTTCAGAAAATAAAATATTGTTATTAATTGGGTTACTATTTCTTATTAATTGGGTTACTCTTTATAATAATTTGAATTACTTTTTAATTTCATATTCGGATTTCAGAATAAAATATTGTTCTATTTAGTTGTTCTATTTGGTTAACTTCTTTTATGTTACTCTTTTTTATTAATAGGATTACTCTTTATAATAAATCTGGATTACTCTCTATTTCATATTTGGATTTCAAAAAATAAAATATTATTCTATTTAATTAATATATTTTAGGTTATTTTTTTCTATTAATTGAGTTATTCTTTTTAATAATTTGGATTACTCTATAATTTCATATTCACAATTTTTAGAACGGTGAATAAATCTCTAGAATTAAATGAAGAAGAAGGAAAAAGCATTCCCTAATTTTATAAACATTGACTTTCTATTCAATCATTGGTGTTTAAATTTAGGTCCAACACATCAACACAAGCTACTTTGTGCTATAAAACTATCACATCAACCGATAACATTTCCTTTAATCTCTCAAAACATCAAAACTCAATTCCACATATAAAAATTTCATTAGAAAAGAAAAAGCTTTCATGAGAAATACCGTATTTAATTTGACAAATTCCAAATGTAAAACGTTAACAAATAATTACTACTCCACATTCCAAACATCACAAATTGTTAGCAAATCCAAATCAAGTTTCAAAGGGGGATTCTTAAACCAAGAATAAGGTTATATACAAATTCTGGCATCATCACAAATTAAAGAAAAAGGAGATTTTAAGGAAAAGCACTAGGAAAAAGAAAATCAATCATTTCAAGAAAAGGAAAAAACCCCTTCAAAATTCTCTACCCTAAAATCGTAATCTAATTTCAACCGATTCTCCCTAGGGTTTTGCCGGATCGCCGCCGGAACCGCCGCCATGAACTGAAGCTCCCTCTTATCGAATATCTCCAACGAGAACTCCCTCAGCATCTGCGTCGCCGAATTAGGGGTTGTGCTCCCCGCTGGAGCTGCAATGGGTGCCATCGCCGTCGCCGCATTCTTATCACCATTCTCACTGCGGTAGAGACGGGGCTGCGGTGGATGGTGGAAAGAGTAAGAGGGGAGAGGGGGGAGGGAGAGAGAAAATGGTGGCAAAACTGGTGGAGCATTGAGAAGAAAGGAGAGCAGCGTATGTGAGGATTCAATTTTGGGAAATTGGAATGGAAAGAAGTAGCGTATTTTGAGGGATTGGGCATGTTTAATTTTGGAATCAAAGATGAAGACGAAGCATATTTTGAGGGATTGGGCATGTTTAGTTTTGGAATCAAAGATGATAACACGTGAAAAAAAAATTAACCTGGTGAGATCCGGTTCCACCAAAATTTCATGGGATTGGTCTCAGCCCAGTGACTCTCATGTTCTTTTATCACCAATCATCACCTATCACCACCGCCATATAACCCCATCAAAAATGCTGCCGCCGCCTCCCACCTCAAGTGATTTCCTCCATCAATAAATCCAACCAACAAGGTCCGAGCCAAGTTCGTGTCGAAGAAGGATGAAATCCAAAAGCTGAAGGATTCGGTCACCGCTAGGTTCCCCAGCGGAGTGGCTCATCTGTCGTCTTTCACTGTCGTGTGCGCGCTCGTGTGGGTTTTCCAGCGAAGTCGGCAGCGGAGGACGAGCCTGAGTACCTGGGCTTCATGGCAGACGCCGGGGGAGGCTGAAGCCGGCGCTGACGCCTAATTACTTCGGCAACTGCGTTTCTCTGGTGAGGACGAAGTTGAAGCACGGGGAGGTGAAGGGGGAGAAGGGTTTTTCGTTGCAGCCAAAGCCGTCGAAGAGGTCATTTAAGAGAATGTGTACGACAATAAATGAGCTGTGGAAGACACTGTAAATTGAGCGGCGGAGTACGAGGAGTTGGTCGGGAAACGGCTGTATAGGGTGTCGGGATCACCCAGGTTCAACTTTTACGTGGCGGATTACGGCTGGGGAAAAATCATGATTATCAACAATGGAGATTTCGTATTGCCCTGCAAATCCAGGGACTTTGAAGATGGTCTGGGAATTGGATTGTGGGAGTCAATGGCGTCTGGAAATTGGATTATGGAAGTCAATGGTAGTAGGTTGAAGATTGGTGATAAAAGAACAAAACCCATGTCAGATGTGTTAAAAAAAAAAAACCATGTAGGTATTACGCGTCAGCTAATTAGTGAGAGACCCGCTATAGCCGGTTAGTGGACTAATTTATTGAATTTTGTAAACTTAATTGATCAATTTCAAAAAATATGAAACCGATGGACCAATTTTAAAATTGGAGAAAATTAATGGATAAAAAAATGTATTTACCTTAATTTTATTTATAGTTCTTTGATTAACTTTGTTATATATAGATTTTTAATTTGTATTGATATATATATATATATATATATATATATGATGAAAATAGATGCATGCATGAAAGAGTTCGACTTGGACAGATAGATTCGACATGCATAAAGAGGTCGAAACATTTCTAAAATCCACCGGTGTGGAATAGAAGGGGGGTTGGGTTCGACCACGACACTAATGGTTCGACCTGTTTCTAATTTTTGTGTTCTTTTAATTCATGGAGTGGAAGGATTGAGTTCTTTGATCTTGGTTTTAGTGATCCACATGAATTTATATTTTTGAATTGTGCTTAAAATTCATATGCTCTTGAAATTGATGAAGGAAGTATACTTAAGTTATATTGTGAATGAAGGTCTATGTGTACTTGTTGGATGTTGCTTACCATGAAAGGTGCTCTGTTACTTGTTAAAACCCATGTGACATTTTGAGCCTCGTTGATCATGTACATAATCACATGATATTTCTTTTCTGGTGAGTATCGTTCTTGTGTGTGTATTCTAGAACTTGCCTCTTGTCTTACTTGAAACTACATGCATGTTAGACGAGGGGAGATGATTTAAGGCCATCCTTGATTTTATGAGTCACTTAGCCAAATAATGTCCTACCTAATGATGTTTATCCGTAGTTAGCACCATTGAGCCTAAAAATCTCATTCTTTGGCAGCCTATGAGAAATAACCACTTTAAGCATCTAAATTTTTTTTAGCCTTGATTGCCCTTCTAGAAGAGAATTAATGGCTTTTCAAAATGTGTTGATGGAGTTTGATAACAGTTTGGGGAAAGAATGAAATTGGTGTTGAAATAGTGATGGATCTTGATAATGTATCTAAGGAGAATCATGGAGTAGTGCTTAAATCTAGTATTTCATTGAATCAAACACCCTAGGGTAGTACTTAAATCTAGTACCCTATAGAGGATGCGAGAGGTAGTGTCCAAAACGGGTACCTCAAGAATAAAGAAGAAAAAAAAGGAAGGAAAAAAAAGAAGGAAAAAAATGTTGTGATTGAAAGAAATAAAGAAAGTGAAAGAGTTGAGGAGGATGTTGTGCTTAATTGAAGTAAATAAGAAGAATGAAATATCATGATAGAGTGCAGGCTTGATTGATCCGAGTTCGGAGTCTCTTATCCACATATATATTCCCTACCTTAACCAAAGAGCCGACATTACATCTAAAAGAAAAGTCCTTTTTGATCCTATTATCGAATCATACTTATAGTGGTAGAGAGTTTGAGATATTTGGCAAGCTTATGGTTATGCATGCACTTGAATTGAATTTGAGCGTAAACACCTTAACCCATAAGTGTACATCTTTTACACTTGAGTGCGAGTGATATATACTTCCGTGAGAACAAGTCAATGGAGCATTTGAATTGGTGTGATTGTCTTATCTTGTATGCTATGAATGAATTATTGCATGTAATGAAAGTTGCATGACCTAAGTTGAGAACAATAGTATTATGAAGGGGGTATTGGTCATAGTGCTTATTTCTCTGCTAATTTTCTTACTCTATCTCTTTCTCTCTTTATTTTTATTTTGTTGCCCCGGGACGAGCAACGGGTAAGTTTGGGGGATTGATGAGAGTGAAAATAAGCGTGTTTTAGTATCCGATTTAACATCTTTTTTTATAAAAATTATTATTATATATTAGTACAAGTATCTTATATTTGATATATGTGAGAAAAAGGTGCACTTGAGGTGTTTTATTATGTTTTAGGTGAAAAAAGAATCAAAAGTGCAAAGTTGGAGAAAATGTGCAACTTGTGCTAGCTAGAATGCTGAAAAATGTATGTCCAACTTGTGTAATTTTTTTATGTTCGTGTGGAGCTTAAAACTAGAAGTTTGATACATGGTTAGAAAGCCACAGAAGAGAGGGTCATTTTGGCGTAAAGAACACTTCAATCGGAATCCAAACGAGAAAATTATGATCAAAATGGTGACACCGCGCGAGCTATGCCGAACAAAACGATTTTGCTAATTTGAATGGCTTTTAACACCTTCTAATCTTAGATTTTTTGTGAGTTCTTTATATGTATAGAAAGCCAAGGAAGAGAGGATCGCGTGAGCGCAAGAATCACTCAAATCAGAGTCCGGATGTAGAAGTTAAACGCAAAACGGTGAGATGGCACAAGTGTGGTTCGACCACGATGATGTAGTTCGACCATCTATTTTGGTCGAATCCTGGTCGAACCATATGCCTGAAGTGCATTAAATCGCTGATTTCGATTCGACCATGGTTCGACCAAGCCTATAGATCGAACCATGGTCGAACCACATGCCTGGGACAGCTCCAAATCCAATTTTTACACCCCTAGTGCGTGTTTTCATCTTAAAAGCCCATCCTAGGTCCATAAGGAGTGCTTATAAGTATAAAAGGATGATGAGTGATATTTTTACCTAGATTTTAGTGTCTTTTTATGTGAGTTTTCGTATATTTTTATCCGTATTTTATGTGTTATTTGGTTGTGTTTTGTGTTTTCATGGAAATGTATATGAATGAGCTTAAACATAAGGAAGATATAGGAAAAAGCGGATCTCAATTTGGAGTTGAAACGAGGGAGAACGAGCCAAAACAGTGAAGGAAACAGGGCAGCAGCAACACGACTGGCCGTGTCGGGAGCACGGGTCGTGTCGCAGCACACGACTCGTGTTACTAATACGGGCCTGTCCAGAATGGCCGTGCGGCGACATCTATTTATCCAACACGACCACCACTTGGCCGTGTTGTGGAGCTCGACTCGTGTTGCAGCACACGACCCGTGTAGCCAACACGGGCCTGTAAGTGATGGCCGTGCGGGAGCATCAGTTCACGCAACACGGGCACCTTATGGCCGTGTTGCGCCACACGACTCGTGTCGTGTCAGGGATCAGAAAAATTCAGAATCCTTCTAGAAGCTTGTCAAGGAGTATAAATACCCCTCCATTCAGATTTTATGAAGAAGATCCGATTCCACCCCTTCCACACACACATCACACACCATTTCCTCCATTCTTCACCTTCACCTTCATCCATTCTTCATCCTTTGGATCTACCTTGATCCAACCATCAAATCCTTCATCCAAGTAGCTAGAGAAGCAAGGAAGAGAGGTGAATTGCAAGGGGAAGAAGAAGATCACAATTGGAGACATCCAAGGGAGTTTTCATCTAAACTTTGTATTGAAACCAATTGTTTATCATGTTTTGTAAGGAATTTAATGTCTATGTTAATTTTCTTATGGATATGAGAGACTAATCTCCCTTGTGAGATTAGCAATATGAATTGTGTTGGATAATTTTTGGTATTTTGCAATTGAATGATTATGTTGATTGGGTTAATTGATTTTCTATCATTGATGCTTTAGATCTTGAGGTTTATGATGATTTGTGTGTTTAATTGTTTTAAGCATGTGATTAGATTGAGAAGCCAATTGCATATTTAGGATAATTAAGTAAATCATTTCATCAAACACTTCATGTGCATTATAGATTGTGAAGAGATTGAGAAGTCCTTCATAGTTTAGAACCCTTTGATAGAACATATCATTTATTAGATTGAGAAGTCAATAGATTATGTGAAGGGACTCTCATTTCAAGCTTAGTACCTAGTTGGAATTGTTTGAGTGAGAACCAATCCAATGAATGTCATTCCATATCTTATTCATTCCGAGAGGGAGTTTAGGTGATCTTAGTGTTGGCCCTTAGCTTTTTTCCCATGACACATATGAATTCATTGCATGATACCTAAATTTTCCATGCTTTAAGTATTGTTAATCTCATCTCTATCTACTTGGCTCATTCATCCATCTCCCATTCATCTATCCATTTATTTTATTGTCATTTCTTGATTATCTCCCCTTCTCGTTCATCTCTATAATACTATGACAAACACGAGATCGCTTAGACCCTAGTACCTTCCTCCCTGTGGTTCGATAATTTCTTTAATTGGTCATGCCCACTATATTATGGCTAATCAAAGGACATGTGAATCACATCATTATTCATTGAATTGGATTGGAAGGCAACCACAATATAATCATCCCACACCCCACAAGGGGGATCACCCCCTAACCATCATCCATATCCTTTCCTCCATCCATCCATCACTTTGAAGATTTATCTGCTGAATCAAGAAGAGAACCAAGAGGAGAATTCAAGATGGAGAAGGGCACGACGACTCCCGCATCTAGGATTTTATTTGTTTTCGAATTTATCTTGTATTTTCCAGACATATGGGTAAGATTTATCCAACCCCCATGATTATTCTTTGTAACATCATGGGCTAGAAACGTTGTGGTAGATCTAGGGTTTTGAAGGTTTTATGAATAAATTAAACTCTCTTGTGTGTCCTCCATACAACTCTACTTGTGGATTGATTTTATATATGATTGTGCTTTCTTAATTGTTAGAGTAATATTTGATTAAGTATTAAACGGCTCTCCTCTCTACTAGCTTAAGCTTTTAGATGAAGTGTTCATTTAACATGGTATCACAGCCCATGGTTAACAAAAGTTTAGGGTGCGAACCTCACCGCCACCCATTTATGAGAAAATTCCACATGCAAGGCTTGAGGTAAAAGTTAACCCGCCTGCATGTGAGGGGGCGTGTTAGAGTGATATTTGATTAAGTATTAAATGGCTCTCCTCTCTACTAGCTTAAGCTTTTAGTTGAAGTGGTCATTTAACATTAATCCATATTCACGGTCGTTTGGTGCATCTTCAATTGGTATATAGAGTCTGAATATATATCTTGGTTGTAGATTAAGTGCATTCACCGCTGAATATGATTCCATGTTATTATTCTATGTGAGGGGACTCCGAAGTTTCATTAGAACTATCATATATGAATGTTTATTAATTGAATTGAATTCGGGTTAGTAAGAAGGATAAAGAGGGTAATTTTATGGTACCTATAAAGGGAGATCATATCGGGTTAGATTCCAGACGTGGGAAATAATTAATATTGATAGTACCTAGAAAGGGGGGGTGAAATTATATCTCTTGCTCCGAGGTTATTCACACGTGTTACACACATATTTACTTGTGTCTATAGAGTAGATTTGCATGGTTTAGTGATGCGTCCATAATCCACAAGGTAGAGTCGGCCTACACTTGAGAGGGAAGTTAAGTAGTAGAACTGGATTACCCTACAACTACCTATTCTCCTACTTGATCCACTTTCATATTCTTCTAATACTATTTTATTTTATTTGTTATTTAATTTTAGTATTTTAGTTGATAATTAATTCCACAACTCTTATTGCCTTTCATCTTAATTAATTTAGTAAATAATTAAATTGATAATACGTCATCCTTTGGGTTCGATATTTAACTTGGTCGCTTGCTTAAGCTGCAACTGATATCCTTAATACTTGGGGATTAATTTTGCGTGCAAAGAAAACGCGCATCAACGACTAATTTTTAGTGAAATGTTTTGTCGTTTCCAGGAGAAAGTTGAGGAGCTATCAATTTTGGGGGAGAGGGTTTTCAATTTCTTGAATAGAGAAACAA
The DNA here is from genome assembly GCA_023678885.1 of Pogostemon cablin. Lineage (NCBI taxonomy): Eukaryota > Viridiplantae > Streptophyta > Magnoliopsida > Lamiales > Lamiaceae > Pogostemon > Pogostemon cablin. The sequence goes on along the minus strand of CM042989.1, from coordinate 21,230,374 downwards.
AGGATGAAACTCGAGATTGATCTTTTTTTATACCTCTTTAATTAGGTGTTAAAATTAAGCCAAAACTTAAGAAAGATAAAATTTAGTGCGCAAATAAATGGTGAAGAACAGAATAGGCCAGAAGAGGCGTTGGATTTTAACGTCGAAGAAGAGATGAAGAAGAAGAGGATTTGATTTGGGGTGCAATTATAAATTTAGTTGGGGTCTGTATAACAGTTGTCATAATTATTTTTATTTTATTATTTATAAAAGGGTATTTTCGTCTTCACACATAATTATATTTTAAATTTATATATTAATGGGGTTCGTTTTGTAGATTTGGGGGTGTAAATAGTCGCCTCCTTTAGGAAAGTCTTTGTAATTGAATGTGTTTTCTCAAAATTTGATAAGTCAAACGTATTTGGTGTGTAAATATTGAACATTGGAATTTTATGTTTTATGTACTAAGAAATTATTAAATATTCTTTTTTATTAAGTCAATGTTTAAGAAATTGAAATTTCGACCGATTAAAAATGAGATGTTATAAAAAATTATAGTTTAACATTTAAAAAAATTATTATTTTGAAGTAGTAATTAATCAATATTTGATATTTTTTAAGATAAATATTAGATATTTCTTAGTTAAATAAAAATAATTCTTATAAATTTGTAAAAAAATATTAATTTTTAAAAAATGTTAAAGGCATATATATATATATATATAGATAGATATAGTTAATTCAATTGATTTATTTTATTCTGTATTTATAACAAACTAGATATTACACATCCGTGCGTTGCACGGAAAGAATTAAGTATATTACAATTATGTATTTTTATATTTAATTTTTTTTAACCATAATATATATATATATATATATATATATATATATATATATATATATATATATATATATATATATATATATAATTATTTATTTATTTTTTTAAATTTATGTATTTTATAAAAACTAAAAATTATTTATGTAGAATATATAAATATTTTTTTTAACGTAACGTAATTTTATTATAAATCAATAAAATAGCATTGTTTATATGCTTATTTTTTATAACAGTAAATTTGATTTGGTGTTTAAGATAAATAGAGTATATATTAACTTTCTATTCTTAATTATATTAAAATTATTTTATTTTAATTGATATTTAATTATTTTTTAAAAAATAAATATAATCTCTCTGTAAAACTCAATTACTGGTTTTTAAGAAAGATACAGTATACTACACTTTATATTTTATTTTTACTTGAATAACATATAGATAAATAAAATATGAAATATTATTTAATATATTCATTATAAATATTAAAATAATATTTATGGTGATGATCCCAATGAAAATAAAATTGAAAGAAAAATTAAAATAAATCACAAAATTTCAAAAATAAATTTCATACATTAATCCTAAAGATTAAAATAAAAGAATATTTAAGAGACGATTTAATGGAAATATAAATGAATAAAAAATTAAATTAAAATACAAATTTCGAAAATAAATTTCATACATTAATTCAAAAGATTTAATAAAAAATATATTTGACCTATGCTTTGAATCTCAAATCTAAAATTTCTAGAATTAATTCTAGATAAAAAAAATAATGATACCTTAGAGGAGAATTATTGAATCTGAAAATGAGATCAAATAAAAATATAAGGGATAAAATAAATTAAAGTATAAAAATAGAGTTTATAATATTATAAAGAAAACATCCTGAAATTAATTATGAATTGTCCAAATTCATTACTCCAAATATCGATTACTTTTTTTTAATGATTGAAGCTGCAAATAAGATCAAATAAAAATAAAATCAGTAAGTTTTAAAAAGTTATAAAAACAGGGTTTATAGAATATGAAGAATACATAAAAAACGAAGAAAAAACGTAAATCATAAGGTAAACGAAAAATAAAAAAGAAGAACGATACCTCAAATTGAATGATTAAACCTGAAAATAAGATTTAATAAAAGTATCTTAAAAATCGAAGAGAAACGAAAATAAGATTACAAAAACAAAATGATATTTTAAATGAGAATGATTAAACCTACACATAATATGAGAATGATTGAACAAAAAAATAAGATCAAATAAAAATATAAAAAATAAAATAAATTAAAGTATAGAAATATGGTTTATAGAATTATAAAAAAAATAAAAAAATAGAAGAGAAAAAAAAATAATAGAAAATAAAAAAGAAGATTGGCATCTCAGAGAATGAACCTGCAAGATCAATTTAAACTTAATATAAAAGATAAAATAAATTAAAGTAATTTAGAAATAGTACGAAAGTGAAATAGAGAATGAAAAGAAGAAGCACAAAAAGAAAAAGAAGTAAGGATTTGATTATGTAATGAAAAAGTTTATATAGAATGATTTCAAAGAATAAACGATCGTGATTGGAAGCAATCAACGATGTAGGAAAAAAGTAAAAAATTACCAAAGATTGAGTTGAAAGATGTGATATTATATATAGATTAAATTAAAATATATTACTTGGTATATATTGATTTAAAATTAGTATATTGATTAACGATGAGTAGAATATATGTATTTTTCATAGTTACCAAATTTATATTTTTAATTTAAAAATAAATAAATAAATTATGAAATGGACGGTCAAGATTAAAATTGAATGTTTATTAAATTTACTTTTACTAAAATTGAAAAGATGGAGAAAATTTGAAGAAAAAATAGAAATTCAAGTTTGTTTTGTTTTGTTTATATATATATAAATATATATATATATATATATATATATATATATATATATATATATATAGATTAAAAATTAGTTAAATATGTTAAAAATATTTTCCATATTTATCAAATTTATATTGTAAAATAAAAAAGTAAAATTTAAATAATAAAATTAATTATTAGTATAATTAAATTTTATGATTGAAATCAAAACATTAATTGGACTTAAAATTGAATTATTTGTAAATAGAGTAAAATTGAAAAAAAAAATTGAAAACAAAAGTAGAAGTTTAGGTTTTCTTTTATATATGTATAGATAAATATTAAGTATTTTTTAATTAATTATATAATAGTCATCCTACTTTAATTATTATTTTTTTTTATAAAAAGTGATATAAATTATAGATAATGTTCTATTTATATATAATTTACTTTTAGATATTTATAATTTTGTAATTAATTTATTATCTTTATTTTTACAAAAAACTAACATAAATAATATATGATGTTCTATTTATATATAATATATTTTAAATATTTATAATTTTGTAATGAATTTATTATCTTTATTTTATAACTTAATTTTTTATGTTTAAAATTATATTATATAAATAATTAAAGATGAAAATTTTATAATTCATATGTCATGATTGAATAATTAAGACATATACAAATATATAAAACATAAAAACATTAATATATTAAAATTCAAAAGATTAAAATATATTTACTAATTCATACCTTATATTATTTTCTAAAATCAAATCATATTATAGAAGTACAACATTTTATGTACTTTGAAAAAGACTTAAATCGATTCCTATTATTACACTTGAAAAATACTTGAATTAATTCTTTATTTGAAGAATACTAGAATTGATCGTCTTGTTGCTCTTGAAAAATACTTGAATCACTTTGAATAAAACATAAATATATATATATATATATATATATATATATATATATATATATATATATATATATATATATATATATATATATATATATATATATATATATATATATATATATATATATTCCTTTTATTACACTTTAAAAATACTTGAATTAATTCTTTACTTGAAGATTACTTGAATCGGTCATTTTTTTCACCGCTCCATATACTTAAATCGATCTTCTAGTTTCTCTCAAAAATATTAATCGTTGTTGAATCGATTTACTTGTTCCTTTTGAAAAATACTAACCAATCTTCTTGAAAAATACTATGAATCGCTCCATATTAAAATAAAATTTTATACTCGCTTGAATCGATCCTTTAGAGGAACTTAGAAGAAGCACTCATTTCCCTTGAAGAATTGAATTTGTGATTTATAATGAATGACAAAAAAAACTTATTTAAAGGTGGAGTAAGTGAGAGTATTTTCTTTTTTTCCTCCGCACTAATTAATTAATTTGTTAATTAACTAGTAATTGAATTCAATTAATATATCAAAATAAATAATTAAATCATAATAAGTGCAGAGAGAATAAAGATATTCATTCATTATTTCAAAAAGAAAATGTAAAATAACGAAATTAATTGAAAGTAAATATTTAATATACTAATTGAAAGTATTTTTAGTCTACGTTTCCCCCTTTTGGACTACGTGTCCATTTTTTTATTCATTTCTTTCCAATTTCTTATGTTTTAAAAATTTTTTAATAATTTTTTTTCAACAATCATATATATATATATATATATATATATATATATATATATATATATATATATATATATATATATATATATATATATATATATATATATATATATATAGGATTGGTCTTGCGTGAGACCGTCTTACCAGAGACCGTTTTTTATTTTTTAAAATAGTTATCACTTTCGCTATAAAACGTTATCACTTTCGTTATAAAATATTATAATTTTTTATTTATATTATAAATTATTCATTAAATAACATTATCACTTTTCATTAATTTATCATCACTTTCTTTTATAAAAGTTATCACTTTCTGGCCGTCTCACGTAAGGGCTTACGTGAGACGGTCTCACATAAGTCTTTATCTCTCTCTCTCTCTCTCTCTCTCTCCATATATATATATATATATATATATATATATATATATATATATGACAAAGACTTCCCTAGGATCGGATCTTTTATGCACTTATTGGGCCAAAGCACAAATTGGATTTTGACTCGATAAACTCATTCCTTCACCAAATCTCATTCCACGTCACACACCCTGTTACCATCCAAGTCAGAATCCCCAACGTCTACACCTTCGGCGCGTGGCAGGACGCCTACGCCACCTTCTACTGCAGCAGCGACGTCTCCGGCACCATAGGTATGTAATGTAAAACCTAGCTAGCTATGTTAAATTGATGATGTATTCCAGTGAATGGGTAATTTAATTTGTGAAGTGCAATTACAGGTGGAGCTTGCTGGTTACGGGAATCTGTACAGCCAGGGTTACGGCGTAAACACGGCGGTGCTGAGCATGGCGCTGTTCAACAACGGTTTGAGCTGCGGCGTGCTTCGAGATAAAGTACGCGAATGATAAGCAATCGTGCCACGCAGGCAGTCCCTCCATCTTCATCAGCTACTTTTTGTCCACAGCCCCTCCAAGGCGGGTTTGTTCACAAATTCAGTGGGTGGATGGAGAAGGAAGCCATGGTCACTATTTCCGTCAGCTACTTCTTGTCCACAGCAACCATGATCTAAAACCAGCATCGAGTGCACCTACTCCCTGAACCGTCGGTACATCTCTACTCCATTGAAATTCCATTGTTTGTAGTCTGTTGGTAATTTCTACCACCATTATCTTCTCGCCAAATAGAAGTGAGGGCAGAGAGAGGCGGTATAAGATTCTGGAAGGCGGGCTTTTCTCGGTGGTGATGTGTTCTCACTATCCCAGATTGTGAAGCTTTTCTTCTTTGTTAGAGTTATTATGCTATCAATTGTTTTATCTCAAATGTCGAACATAAAGCAATAAGATGTTCACATGTCTTTAAATGGTGAAATACTGACATCCTCTATATGAGCAATTAGTTGATTCGTTAAATGTCCAAATTTTATTATGGACTTATGCTAGCATCTGTAGCTTGGAATTTTTAAATTTGGAAAAATAATATAGGAGTTTTGGGTTTTGTGTGTTAACTTAAAGGCTTCTTAATTTATCAAACACAAGAAAAGATTTAGCTTTTACATTTTAACATGTGTTTATAATATCATCGTAGCCATTTAAAATAGTTAGGATATTGTACAAGTTTTCATCATAATATTGGTTAAATGTCAATTGGTTAACATCTACTAGGTTACTTTTTTATATTAATTGGATCACTTTTTTTAATAATTTGAGTTACTTTTTAATTTCATATTCAAATTTAAGAAAATAAAATATTATTCTATTTGGTTAACATTTTTAGGTTATTCTTTTCTATTAATTGGGTTACTCTTTTTAATAATTTGGGTTACTCTTTAATTTCATATTAAAATTTCAGAAATCCAAATTTTAGAAAATAAAATATTGTTCTATTTGGTTAACATTTTAAGGTTACTCTTTTCTATTAATTAGGTTACTCTTTTTAATAATTTGGGTTACTATTTAATTTTATATTCAAATTTAAGAAATTAAAATATTGTTTTACTTGGTTAACATCTTTTAGGTTACTCTTTTCTATTAATTGGGTTACTCATTTTAATAATTTGGGTTACTCTTTAATTTCAAATTCAAATTTCAGAAAATAAAATATTGTTTTACTTGGTTAACATCTTTTAGGTTACTCCTTTCTATTAATTGGGTTACTCTTTTTAATAATTTGGGCTATTCTTTAATTTCAAATTCAAATTTCAGAAAATAAAATATTGTTCTATTTGAATTTTAATTATTTTGGTTACTCTTTATAATAATTTGGGCTACTCTTTAATTTGAGACTGCAATTCCTAAAAATGTTACTATGATGTAACAAGATTACTTTATTCTATTATTTGAACTACTCTTTATAATAATTTGGGTTACTCTTTGGTTTGAGACTTCAATTTCTAAAAATGTTACCATGTAATTATGTAACAATATTACTTTATTCTATTATTTAGGTTACTTTTTATAATAAGATAAATTAAATTAATACATAAATTAAAATCAAAAATCTTGGATGAATCAAGCAAGGAAACCAAGCTTCATTCCATTTTTTTTCAAAGCATAAAGGAGGAGAGAGGAAGCAGGTGTAGAGATTAGGGAAAACTCAACAGAGCTCTTGTCTGGTTTGAGTTATGGTGTCCTTTTATGGAGTTTGCATTTGGGAGAATGCTAAGTGAATTTAACAATAAGGGATTAAAAGGTAATGGAGAATTGTGGGGTGGGGTATTTACAGATTATATATTTGATAAATTTTTTGAGTGATTGTGTCCCGTCAAAACTATCAATCAATTATCAAAGAGCAGTGAGAGCTTCTTTTCTTTCTTTTTGGTATGTCCCCCACTGACCCACATGCCAGCCTCATGTGCAAGAACCCACATACACGCAGGCACATATGTGTGTGTGATAGGGAGGGAGTAAAACTCTTCACTCCTCGTGCCCGTCTTGTAAGACCGGAACTTGTCCAACCACTTCATGCCCCTGTCTTTCCTCATCGCGCTATCTTTAGGGGGAGTATCACACCAAGATCAATGCCAACAACCCAGCAACGAATGTTTCGGATGCAAAAGGGACATTGATCATGTCATTGAACTACGATTGAGGAGCACCAACCATCACAAAAAATGGCATGGAAACAAGAGAACTTAAGCTAGAGTATATGTGTGTATAATAAGAGGCTCACCCATCTTGCATTCATGTGAACAAGTCCGAAACCTTTCACGGAGAGATACTCGTTGAAGTATAGTGGTATTGATAAGCCCATGAAAATTGAGAAGGCAAGAATGAACTTTATCCTAAAGCAATTCAGATTGCAAAACTGTAGGAAACCAAGACCACCAGCACCCGCTCATGTTCATGCATAAATAGACTAATGTATTTCAATGGAATTATATAAGCGTAGAAATCAAGTGTAATAAGAAGAACTACGAACGCATTGAACGTATCAACATACACAAATAAAAGGCAGTACAGAGCATCAACAATGGGTGTAGGGATTGAAGAAAAGACAGCTCCAGATTTTGATGAGGTGGTGTAATAATGGTCATATTCATATATTTAGTAGTAAGAGAGAATTAATGATGATCCGATTAGTTACCAAATAAAGAGAAGAATATCATGAAACCAGCGGATATTTGTATTACTCTATGACTCCCAACACGAGTTAATCCCAGCAAACCAGCATTTTCACTGCTCATTTAAAGAATTAAAAATTTTATCTTGATTTGCAGAACTCTGTTATCACCTATCCACAATATTCCACCACATATTAAACTCTCTCACTCTTCCCCAATCACTCTCTCTCTCTCTCTCTCTTTCACACACACAACATTCAACATAGTATAACAAACATTATAGTTTCGAATGGGGAATGAAAGCAAAATGTTTTATGTTTTGCAGAAGAGCCTTCAAGACACAGTTATGCAACCTTGCAGACAAGATAAGCTAGGAAGGACAAATTGCTAATAACATAAACTCACAACCTTTAAGTTCAATTCTTTGTACCTTTCCATAGTCTTCTTCACGAATGTCCAAAATATATCTTCTTCGGTTCAAAAGTTGCATTGATCGAAATCTAGGTTAGGACGAGCCAACGAGTGGAGCTGCGCTAAGATTTGAGAGTTCCAGCTTCTTTTCTGCTCAATTGTATGTGTCGAATTCCTAATTTTGAGGAGAGGATTGGGGATATTAGAAATAATTTGCAGGAGAAAATTCCCAATCCACAGTACTTGCGTGAAAGCACCATGGAGGCGTAAGCTAGAAGCATCGGCACGATGAAATGCAGATTGGAAGAGAATCCAAAGAATAGATAGGAGAGAATAGCACCGGTGGCTGAGGCGTATAGATGGCGGATGGTGGGTCCGCCGGAAAAGAAGCGGTGGAAGAAGCTGAGGAGAATGGTGGCGACGAAGCAGAGGATGGCGGAGGAGGGGAGAGGGGAAGGGTAAAGAAAGCAAAGCTGCTGGGGGAGGGAGAGAGGATCCGCGAGATTGAAATAGGGATCCGGTTGTACCAAATTTTTGGTAGGACAGGTCCTACCCTAGTCATTCTCTATATATATATAGGCAAAGATTAAGTTGGAACCGTTCTTTTTTTTTAAATTTATAGGACCGGATCTTTTAATTAGAAATGGGTCAAGTATTTGAAAACGGATACAACAATTCCTTCCACCAAATTTCAGACCACACTGCAGTCCCAACAATATACCTCCTCCCACGCTTTGCTTTCAGTAGTCGACGTCGATCATGGTTACCTGCACACTTCTCTCTCCCATTACCGCCTACTTCATTGGCCGTTGGAGTTTCTGTTGGGCCTTCCCTTTGCCTTTGTCTCCCTCTTCATTTTCTTTGTCAATGTCGTTATTTGAATCATTGGGTATTTATCTTTCCCTCTCTATCTTCCCACCTCTCTCTCTCTCTCTCTCTCATGAGGAATTTAACTCTTGGGGGTTTGATTTTTGGAAATTTGGTATCAATATGAGGGGAATTTTGCAATGAATTCACAATTCTGCTGAGTCGTTCAATTTGAGGGGAATTTTGCAATTTGGTTTCCCCATATTTTGATAAAATCCCCCTTTATTTTGAGTTTGCAGTTTGCTATATTTTCTTTCAATTTTTGCAATTTAGGGAGGAATAAGGAAGTCTCTGAAGTTTTGTTGTTCATCTTTCCCTCTCTACCCTCTAATTTCAAGTCTTTCTTTATTTGTTTCTTTTCTCTTTTTTCTGCCATCAATTGACTTGATGGCCTGATGGTGTACGTTGTACACTCCATCATCGTAGCTGTCATTTTTGTGATGGTCATATTCGTGATCATAAGGCGGCACAAACGTGTAAAAACACCTCAAACAGTTCCATCACTTGGCATTGAATGGAGAAGAATTTCTTATAGAGAACTCGTGCAGGGAACAAATGGATTTAGCGAAGAAAACGTGCTTGGAAGAGGAGGTTTTGGATCAGTATACAGAGGGAGTCTTAATGATGGGTTGGAAGTTGCGATGAAAGTGTTCAGCTTAGAATCAGAGACGGCTGCCAAGAGCTTTGATACCGAATGTGAAATTCTGAGCAGTATTCGTCACATGAACTTAGTCCGTTTAATCGGATGCCGCAGCAACACTGAATTCAAAGCCTTGATTCTTGCCTACATGCCTAATGGGAGCTTGGAGAAGTGGTTATATTCAGAAAAGCACTGCTTGAATCTTGTACAATGACTGAACATAGTAATCGACGTTGCCTCTGCCTTGGAGTATCTTCACCATGGCCATACGTTCCCCGTCGCTCATTGCGACGTAAAGCCCAGCAATGTCTTGCTCGACCAGGACATGACTGCTCAAGTTGCTGTTTTGGAATCGCCAAGCTCTTCCACGAGGGAGAATCCACTATATATGCAAACTATTAACATTGGCAACTATAGGTTATGCAGCACCAGGTAAAACATTTGTTTCCTATTTTGATGAAATTGAATTCTATGTCAATCATTTCTTGATCATATTGTAATGCTGACAGAGTATGGAACGGAAGGGAAAGTGTCGACAAGTGGAGACGTTTACAGCTACGGGGTGATGTTACAGGAGATGTTTAAAAGGAAGAAGCCAACGAATACCATGTTCGAATGCGAAATGGGGTTGAAAGAATGGGTGGCTGAAGCAGTAGAAAGAAATGACATAAGTGAAGTTGTGGATTCTGGTTTGGTTTCATTACAGGACAGAAATTTTCTTTTAACAGAGGAGGAATGTGTATGGTCAGTTTTTGATTTGGAAATGAAATGTTTAGCCATCTGACCACGAGAAAGAATAAATATGTTTTGGTTAGCCAAATATATTCGGTTAACATGTTTTAGTTACTATTTTTTATTAATTCTTTATAATAATTTTGATTACTTTTTAATGTCATATTCGAATTTCAATAAATAAAATATTATACTCTATTCTATTAATGGGTTACTCTTTTTAATAATTAGGGTTACTCTTTAATTTTATATTCGCATTTCAGAAAATAAAATTTATTCTATTAATTGTGTTACTCTTTTTAATAATTAGAATTAGTCTTTAATTTTATATTTTCATTTCAGAAAATAAAATACTCCCTCCGTCCCACGTATTTTTACCCACTTTCTATTTTGGGGTGTCCCACGTATTTTTACCCATTCCATTTTTGGCAAAAATACATAATATTTTATTACCTACTTTTTACAATCCCAACAACTTTAATTACTTTTTTACACTTTATTCATCATTCCCAATAACTTTATTCACTTTTTCTTTTTAAATTACTAATTTATCCCTACTTTCTCTTACATTATATATTAAAAAAATAAAACGTCTTAATCTCCGTGCCCGTACAAACGGGTAAAAATACCCGGGACGGAGGGAGTATTATTATTAATTGGGTTACTATTTCTTATTAATTGGGTTACTCTTTATAATAATTTGAATTACTTTTTAATTTCATATTTGGATTTCAGAATAAAATATTGTTCTATTTAATTGTTCTATTTGGTTAACTTCTTTTATGTTACTCTTTTCTATTAATAGGATTACTCTTTATAACAAATTTGGATTACTCCCTAATTTCATATTTGGATTTCAGAAAATAAAATATTATTTTATTTGGTTAACATCTTTTAGATTACTCTTTTCTATTAACTGAGTTACTTTTTTAATAATTTGAGTTACTTTATAATTTCATATTCACAATTTTAGAACGGTGAATAAATCTCTAGAATTAAATGAAGAGGAAGGAAAAAGCATTCCCTAATTTTCTAAAGATGGACTTTCTATTCAATCATTTGTGTTTAAAATTAGGTCCAACACATCAAAACAAGCTACTTTGTGCTATAAAACTATCACACCAACCGATAACATTTCCTCTTCTTTTTAATCTCTCAAAACATCAAAACTCAATTCCACGTATAAAAATTTCATTAGAAAAGAAAAAGCTTTCATGAGAAATACCGTATTTAATTTGACAAATTCCAAATGTAAAACGTTAACAAATAATTACTACTCCACATTCCAAACATCACAAATTGTTAGCAAATTCAAATCAAGTTTCAAAGGGGGATTCTTAAACCAAGAATAAGGTTATATACAAATTCTGGCATCATCACAAATTAAAGAAAAAGGAGATTTTAAGGAAAAGCACTAGGAAAAAGAAAATCAATCATGTCAAGAAAAGGAAAAAACCCCTTCAAAATTCTCTACCCTAAAACCGTAATCTAATTTCAACCGATTCTCCCTAGGGTTTTGCCGGATTGCCGCCGGAATCCGCCGCCATGAACTGAAGCTCCCTCTTATCGAATATCTCCAACGAGAACTCCCTCAGCATCTGCGTCGCCAAATTAGGGGTTGTGCTCCCCGCCGGAGCTGCAATGGGTGCCATCGCCGTCGCCGCATTCTTATCACCATTCTCACTGCGGTAGAGACGGGGCTGCGGTGGATGGTGGAAAGAGTAAGAGGGGAGAGGGGGGGGGGAGAGAGAAAATGCTGGCAAAACTGGTGGAGCATTGAGAAGAAAGGAGAGCAGCGTATGTGAGGATTCAATTTTGGGAAATTGGAATGGAAAGAAGTAGCGTATTTTGAGGGATTGGGCATGTTTAATTTTGGAATCAAAGATGAAGACGAAGCATATTTTGAGGGATTGGGCATGTTTAGTTTTGGAATCAAAGATGATAACACGTGAAAAAAAAATTAACCTGGTGAGATCCGGTTCCACCAAATTTCATGGGATTGGTCTCAGCCCAGTGACTCTCATGTTCTTTTATCACCAATCATCACCTATCACCACCGCCATATAACCCCATCAAAAATGCTGCCGCCGCCTCCCACCTCAAGTGATTTCCTCCATCAATAAATCCAACCAACAAGGTCCGAGCCAAGTTCGTGTCGAAGAAGGATGAAATCCAAAAGCTGAAGGATTCGGTCACCGCTAGGTTCCCCAGCGGAGTGGCTCATCTGTCGTCTTTCACTGTCGTGTGCGCGCTCGAAAGAGTTCGACTTGGACAGATAGATGCATGCATGAAAGAGTTCGACTTGGACAGATAGGTTCGACATGCATAAAGAGGTCGAACCATTTCTAAAATCCACCGGTGTGGAATAGAAGGGGGGTTGGGTTCGACCACGACACTAATGGTTCGACCTGTTTAGAAGGTCGAACCATGGTCGAACCAAAGCACCAGGAGATGGGTTCGACCACGACACTAGTGGTTCGACATGATCAAACTGATCGAACCAAGGTCGAACCAATACTGATAATGTTCAAATAGAGTGTTTAGCTTTGTCTATCACTTGGATGAGCTGATATACACGTGGATAGTGTTCATTGAAGACTAAAGGATGATCACAACGTGTTGCATGGCAGCTGGAAGCTTAAAGGAACGATTGGAACTAACTCAACAACATAACTGCCATAACAGTCAGTTTAGGCAGTTATGATCAGCTGATAGGTGAGGCGGTTTTAAGAGCAGTTATCAAGCTACATGGAACCGGCTAGATGGTTGTATCTCGTCTACTAAGTGAGGGCTATCAAGTGGAGGTTTAACCGGATCAAAAGGTTGAAGGAGTAGCATGATATAAGGGCTCAAAGTCACCTTGTTGAATGAGTTCAACATTTTAGGGTTTTCACAGTTTCACAAAAGTTCCTTTCTGGCTTTGTTCTTCGATTCAATCTGTTCTTAGGTGTATTGTATCATCAATAATAAAGTTTCTTCTCCCCAAAGTGGATGTAGGTTATTCATAACCGAACCACTATACATCTTTGTGCAAGTTTTACATTTTCTTTTAAGTTTCCATATCAAAGTGTGTGTTTCTTGAGTGTTTAAGAGGTATTGTGTGATCGAATCACGTCAATTGGCTCCGTCTGTGGGAAACAAACACACAGAAGTATTCAAGATGAACACCACAAGATTTGATGTTGAAAAGCTCACAGAGAAATCAGATTTCAATCTACGGAAAATCAAGATGAAGGCAGTTCTTATGCAGCAAGGTTTGATGGATGCATTGAAGCCTCCTCCACCAGTGAAAACTGAAATCATCAAGGACCCTCAGGCTGCAGCAGGTTCTGTAAGAGCTCCAGTGGATAATCAGGTACTTCAAAAGGCCTATTCTACAATAATTTTATGTCTTAGTGATAAGATACTTAGAGAAGTATCAAAGGAGACAACAACTATTAAGGTATGGAATAGATTGGAGGCTTTGTTCATGGTAAGAACATCTGCCAATAAGATGCATCTCAGGCAAAGACTTCATGCTTTCAAGATGACTGATGAAAGGTCTCTGATGGAACAAGCTGATGAATTCTGCAAGATCACAGATGATCTAGAAAGTGTGGATTTCAAGCTATCCAGTGAAGACAAGGCCATCATGTTGCTGTCAGCATTGCCAAGATCACAAAGGCACTTCAAGGATGCTGTTCTTTATGGAGGTAAGGATGTTGTACTGCTTGAAGATGTGCTGAGGGCACTTAGATCAAAAGATCTGGAAGAAGGAACTGATAGAAAAGAAAAATCAGGGGCAGAAGGACTCTTTGCCAAGAAAGGGAATCAGAATAAGAAATGGAACAAATGTGGAAACACTGATCAAAAGAAAGGTGCATCAGGACAGACTAATGGCAAGAGGTGTTACTTTTGTCATAAACCTGGGCACTTCAAGAAACAGTGTGCAAAGTGGAAGGCTAGCAAGTCCAAGAAAACTGAAACACCTGCTGGAAATCAAAAGAACCAAGTCAATCAGGTTGGTGAAGTACAAAACAATGCTGGTATGGAAGGTATTGAAGCTCTGTCCATCACTACTTCAGATGTATCTGTTGAGTGGGTATTGGATTCATGGTGTACATTCCATATGACACCTATGAAGCATTGGTTTGAGGAATTCAAGCATCAGGAATGAGGATCAGTGCTTTTAGGTGATGATCACTCTTGTGAGATAAAGGGAGTAGGATCCATCAGATTGCTTATGTTTGATGGAGTTCAGAGGCTTCTTAGGAATGTAAGATATGTTCCTGGATTAAGAAGGAACCTCATCTCCCTTGGGATGCTTGATACTCAAGGTTGTGATTCAAACCTGAGAAAGGGAATACTCACAGTGACTAAGGATGATAAGATTGTCATGAGAGGGACCAGGAGATCAGACTTGTATTTCTTGGATGGGAGTGTTGTTGTAGGACAGATACACAACACTGGTCAGTAGGATGATGCCAAGCTTTGGCATGGCAGGTTGGGACATGTTAGTGAAAGAGGAATGCAAGAATTGGCAAAACAACAGCTGATCAAGTTCAGTGAAGGTGATAAGATCGGACAGTGTGAGCATTGCATTCTTGGTAAGTCCAAGAGACTTAAGTTTGATGATTCAGAACATACAACCAAAGCAAGAATGGATTATGTGTTGGCAATTGGATCGTGCGGTTCAACGTGATCCATTAGGATTAACAGGTAAACAAAATCAGCGGAAGTGATTAAACGTTTACCGTACTTCTGGGTTGGTGTAGAGGTTGATCGTTGCAGAGAACCACCTCTCGATCTTCTGCTGTATGACCCAAGTCGAATCCTGCTGTTGTGTGGCAACAATCTGCAGGATTCTCTCAATCTGCTTCTTTCCCTAACTCACGTTGAAAGAGGCGCAGTTACTTAGGTTTCCAGAAGCTGAGATGACTATATATATTGGGCTACAGCAGGGACCAGGAGGAGAAATTGGGCTGGGCCTCAATTGAATTTAATTAACCAAGCTTAGCCCAAAGCTTTTAATTAAATCCAATAATAATAATATAGTCCACTAAAATATTATTATTGCACTACCCGTCCAATCCCAAAATTATGTTCTGGGCTCCTTCTTATTATAAGCCCGATAGTCTCCCCATGTTTAAGATATTCAATGTCCATTAATTAATTAAGTTACTGACAACTCTAATTAATTAATATCTCGTCCGAGAGTAGTACCACTCAACCTTATTATCATGCCGGAAATTAATCCACTTGCAAGATTTACATGATAAACCTTATGAGCTCCTCAAGGGGACATCATCAACCTATGACGGATATGGATTCCTTCTACAATCAACAGCACACCATAGATACAGCACTACTTCCCAACTCACCGAGTTTGTTGATTTAATACTTATAAATCTCACCCATTGATGAATCAAAGAAATACATACTGCCCTACGTGTCGAGGTTATTGTATAGAGATTAAGAGCACGAACTTCCATAATAACAGAGATCAAGTTCTACTATATAGTCAGTATAAGAAGAATGATCTCAAACGGTCCTGCTCAATACACACAAGTGCACTAATGTGATTCTATAGCCAAGACAAGCTAATACCAAACCACACTACAACCATACCGATAGAGAGTCCCCGTCTATCTCAGTTGTGAGCATCTGTTTATACTTTATAAGGAAATCGATAATATGATCTTCCGCGTGTTGTCGCACAACATATTATCTATAGTATAAAGTAAATGGACTATTGCATCATCCATATAAAATAAATTATAAGATGCAATCATTTGATCAATGATTCTCATTTCAAATATTGTTATGACATTGTTCATACTAAACCTATACTTTTAGTATACAATCCAACAATCTTCCACTTATACTAAAAGACTATGCTGTCATGTCTTCTGCCATACATCTGATTCCTACTCCCACTTACACGATCATTAAAAGCTTTCGCCTTAAGGTCCTTGTAAATGGATTACTAGGTCATCATTCGATGCAATCTAGGCGACAACAACCTTTCCCTCATCATACGATTTCTCGTAACAGGTGGTACTCGCGCTCCATGTGTTTAATTGCCTTATGGACTTGTGATTTCTTCAAGTTTGCAACTGCACCAATATCATCAATGTAAATTGTGATTACCTTGGGCAAACTTAGAAACACTTCAAAGTCCATCATGAAGTCTCTAGAGTCATATAGATACTTTGGCTGCCTCATAGGCTCCAATTTATCATCTTTCCATGATGGAGTCCGGAGTCTGAAATATATTTCTATATAACACTCCTCCACATTATGACTCTACTTCCTAAGATTAAACACATAACCTTTGAGGAGAATTTACTACCGTCCAATCTGACTAAAAAATCCGAATCTACGTAATCCACAAGAAGCAGTGAATCTGTTTAGTAAATCCACATATAATTTCCAGTCCTTCTCAGGCACTTTATATATGTCTTACTACAGTTCATCATTCTTGTTCTGGGTTACGTTGATACCCACGGTTCCTGCATTTGGCAAAACAGATGTCCAACATCGTTCATAGCATTTCTTAGATTAAGCTTCCTTATTCGCCGAAGCATAAGGAACCGCTTTCATCCTCTTTATCTTCTTCTTGTGTCTCAAAGACACATTCACTTAGATAAATTTACATGCTAAATGAGTATGGACTGTATCATTTTATGAAACTTGAGATAAGCATAACATCCTTTCTTGTGATCCGTATTACCGTGATCAAAAGGATGTATTTTGTCTTTCTTAAGTCCTTCATTTCTACCGCTTTATTTACCATACCCATACGTCCGATAATACTCTTTCATTGTCTCCAATGAGTAAGATACTATCTACATATAGTCCAAGAAATACCACCACGTTTCCGTCACTCTTTACAATATACAAGACTCATCCGCTCATTGATTTAAATCCATGCCACTGGATTACCTAATCAAAACAGATGCTTCACGATCTTAAAGCTTGCTTTAGCCCATCGCTGGACAATTTTAAGCTTACTATTAAAATGCTATTAGTACTTTGCAATGAATCACTCTGGTTGCTTCACATAGATGTTTTCCTCAAGACTTCCAATCAGGAAAGTTGTCTTGACATCTATTTGCTGTCCCTCATAATTCAATATGAGCAGCAATAAATAAAAGAATCCGGATCAATTTAAGCATAGCTACCAGCGAATATGTTCCCTCATAATCGAACCATTTCTTTCTGAGTACATCTTTTCGCAACAAACTCTGCTTCCAAGGTTTTCACCTTACCATATGATCCTCTTTTATTTCCTTTGACCCTTGCAATGGCTTTTACACCATTTAGTGGTCATACAAGTTCCCAGACTTAATAGCAACTTACTAAGATTCCGCATTTTCATCTTATAGTGCTACGTCGTATCCGTGGGATAATACCATGTTCACTAGAGATCAAGTCTCACGACTCTCCCAAAATATAGGAAAAAGCGGATCTCAATTTGGAGTTGAAACGAGGGAGAACGAGCCAAAACAGTGAAGGAAACAGGGCAGCAGCAACACGACTGGCCGTGTCGGGAGCACGGGTCGTGTCGCAGCACACGACTCGTGTTACTAATACGGGCCTATCCAGAATGGCCGTGCGGCGACATCTATTTATCCAACACGACCACCACTTGGCCGTGTTGTGGAGCTCGACTCGTGTTGCAGCACACGACCCGTGTAGCCAACACGGGCCTGTAAACGATGGCCGTGCGGGAGCATCAGTTCACGCAACACGGGCACCTTATGGCCGTGTTGCGCCACACGACTCGTGTCGTGTCAGGGATCAGAAAAATTCAGAATCCTTCTAGAAGCTTGTCAAGGAGTATAAATACCCCTCCATTCAGATTTTATGAAGAAGATCCGATTCCACCCCTTCCACACACACATCACACACCATTTCCTCCATTCTTCACCTTCACCTTCATCCATTCTTCATCCTTTGGATCTACCTTGATCCAACCATCAAATCCTTCATCCAAGTAGCTAGAGAAGCAAGGAAGAGAGGTGAATTGCAAGGGGAAGAAGAAGATCACCATTGGAGACATCCAAGGGAGTTTTCATCTAAACTTTGTATTGAAACCAATTGTTTATCATGTTTTGTAAGGAATTTAATGTCTATGTTAATTTTCTTATGGATATGAGAGACTAATCTCCCTTGTGAGATTAGCAATATGAATTGTGTTGGATAATTTTTGGTATTTTGCAATTGAATGATTATGTTGATTGGGTTAATTGATTTTCTATCATTGATGCTTTAGATCTTGAGGTTTATGATGATTTGTGTGTTTAATTGTTTTAAGCATGTGATTAGATTGAGAAGTCAATTGCATATTTAGGATAATTAAGTAAATCATTTCATCAAACACTTCATGTGCATTATAGATTGTGAAGAGATTGAGAAGTCCTTCATAGTTTAGAACCCTTTGATAGAACATATCATTTATTAGATTGAGAAGTCAATAGATTATGTGAAGGGACTCTCATTTCAAGCTTAGTACCTAGTTGGAATTGTTTGAGTGAGAACCAATCCAATGAATGTCATTCCATATCCTATTCATTCCGAGAGGGAGTTTAGGTGATCTTAGTGTTGGCCCTTAGCTTTTTTCCCATGACACATATGAATTCATTGCATGATACCTAAATTTTCCATGCTTTAAGTATTGTTAATCTCATCTCTATCTACTTGGCTCATTCATCCATCTCCCATTCATCTATCCATTTATTTTATTGTCATTTCTTGATTATCTCCCCTTCTCGTTCATCTCTATAATACTATGACAAACACGAGATCGCTTAGACCCTAGTACCTTCCTCCCTGTGGTTCGATAATTTCTTTAATTGGTCATGCCCACTATATTATGGCTAATCAAAGGACATGTGAATCACATCATTATTCATTGAATTGGATTGGAAGGCAACCACAATATAATCATCCCACACCCCACAAGGGGGATCACCCCCTAACCATCATCCATATCCTTTCCTCCATCCATCCATCACTTTGAAGATTTATCTGCTGAATCAAGAAGAGAACCAAGAGGAGAATTCAAGATGGAGAAGGGCGCGACGACTCCCGCATCTATGATTTTATTTATTTTTGAATTTATCTTGTATTTTCCAGACATATGGGTAAGATTTATCCAACCCCCATGATTGTTCTTCGTAACATCATGGGCTAGAAACGTTGTGGTAGATCTAGGGTTTTGAAGGTTTTATGAATAAATTAAACTCTCTTGTGTGTCCTCCATACAACTCTACTTGTGGATTGATTTTATATATGATTGTGCTTTCTTAATTGTTAGAGTAATATTTGATTAAGTATTAAACGACTCTCCTCTCTACTAGCTTAAGCTTTTAGATGAAGTGTTCATTTTGTTGGATTGTATACTAAAAGTCTAGCTTTAGTATGAACAATGTCATAACAATATTTGAAATGAGAATCATTGATCAAATGATTGCATCTTATAATTTATTTTATATGCACGATGCAATAGTCCATTTACTTTATACTGTAGATAATATGTTGTGCGACAACACGCGGAAGATCATATTATCGGTTTCCTTATAAAGTATAAACAGATGCTCACAACTGAGATAGACGGGGACTCTCTATCGGTATAGTTGTAGTGTGGTTTGGTATTAGCTTGTCTTGGCTATAGAATCACATTAGTGCACTTGTGTGTATTGAGCAGGACCGCTTGAGATCGTTCGACTTATACTGACTTATAGAAGAACTTGATCTCTGTTATTATGGAAGTTCGTGCTCTTAATCCCTATACAATAACCTCGACACGTAGGGCAGTATGTATTTCTTTGATTCATCAATGGGTGAGATTTATAAGTATTAAATCAACAAACTCGGTGAGTTGGGAAGTAGTGTTGTATCTATGGTGTGCTGTTGATTGTAGAAGGAATCCATGTCCGACATAGGTTGATGATGTCCCCTTGAGGAGCTCATAAGGTTTATCATGTAAATCTTGCAAGTGGATTAATTTCCGGCATGATAAAAAGGTTGAGTGGTACTACTCTTGGATGAGATATTAATTAATTTGAGTTGTCAGTAACTTAATTAATTAATGGACATTGTATATCTTAAACATGGGGAGACCATCGGGCTTATAATAAGAAGGAGCCCAGAACATAATTTTGGGATTGGACGGGTAGTGCAGTAATAATATTTTAGTGGACTATATTATTATTATTGGATTTAATTAAAAGCTTTGGGCTAAGATTGGTTAATTAAATTCAATTGAGGCCCAGCCCAATTTCTCCTCCTGGTCTCTGCTGTAGCCCAATATATATAGTCATCTCAGCTTCTGGAAACCTAAGTTACTGCGCCTCTTTTGACGTGAGTTAGGGAAAGAAGCAGATCTCTTTTGACGTGAGTTAGGGAAAGAAGCAGATTGGGAGAATCCTGCAGATTGTTGCCCACACAACAGCAGGATTCGACTTGGGTCATACAGCAGAAGATCGAGAGGTGGTTCTCTGCAACGATCAACCTCTACATCGACCCAGAAGTACGGTAAACACGTTTAATCGCTTCCGCTGATTTTGTTTGCCTGTTTTACTAACGATCACGTTTGAACCACACGATCCAATTGCCAACAATTGGTATCAGAGCATTGGTTTCGTGGTGAAACGTGAGTCGTTTAGGTTGGGTTTTGTCTAACGTATGTTATTGATGGATTGATGGCTAGTATGAAATTGATTATTTGATTATATGGATTGATCTGAAAATAATCAAATGGGTTATGTTCTATTATTGTTTTACACCCATATTTACTATCCAGTGGTAAGTGTGATTGTAAGTTTTTTCGTAATTACTGGGTACAATACACACACATCCTGAAACCCCATCTGCCATCATTCACACTGATCACGGATGCTCACAACCCATTGGGCTGTCAAAGTCAGTAAGACTGCTCCCTTTTATGTTCTCATCGACTGTAAAGAGAGAAAGAAGTCAGACGACCACTGCCGACTGATGAGCGGCGACTGTTTCGACGGTGCTGAGTGATGCCATCGACGAAGAACGATGCTGGTTGGCGTGAACTACTGTGGTGAGTCGCGACGTTGGCCAGAAACTTGGCTGTCGATCGATGACAGTCAAGTGGTGCGACAAATCAGCAATGACCGGAAGCAACCAACATCGGGAAGCAGCTAACGGCGACAAACCTGGACAGTAGGACCCGGGCGCATCCAACCTGATTCCGATTGGGTCAGAGTAGATCGGCGACGCGCGACAGCCAGAGAGAAAGATTGATACGCATCTTGATCGTGTCTAAGACAGAATCGATGGAGCTTTTCCAGATCCAGACTGGTCTGATGAATTCCGGCGTATCCTTGGCGGGTTCCAGGCAAATCGATTCCAGGCGGCTAGCGTGAGTCACTGGATTGGGCGGCGATCGACGGCCACATACCTGCATTGCTGGTCCCAGTCTGATGTTGTCCACGTTCAGCGGGCGCTGCTGGGTGGAAAGTCTGGAGGTGGGCGGTGGCGGATGTGGGAAGCGGCTGTCCAGTCGAGTCTTCAATGGTTCTCAGTGGATCCGTTGCGATCTCTTGTTGAGACGGGATAGAGGCTTGGCGAGCGCGGCTGTATCGTTGTCGCGGGCCAGCGAGTACTCCGGGGTAGTCGACTGAAGATACCAGTTACGAGCGCGCCTGATGCTGCACTCGGGCTAGTCTGCTGTGCGTCGTTCCCGGCGAGTAAACTGGGGTTCTCGGCAAGTCGACGGTGGATCTCCAGGCGGTCTGAACTGCGACAGGACGCGATGCTTGCACCCAGAGGCACAGGGCGTTGTCGTGGCAGGGCTGTGCTGCTGCAGGGCGTTGTATTGGCGGGCCGTGGGTTGACGGCACGGCCGCCGGCAGAAGCGGCGCCGAGATGCTGCGGTGATTAATGCCGTGTGGTGGCTGCCGTGGGCGATCAGTTTGCGGCTGTTGTTTCAGCAGGATGAAGGGTTGTTATCCCTTTTTGGGTCAATCCTTTTTGTTGGGCCCAATTTTAAAAGAATAAGATGTTGGGCTTTTGGGCTCTAATTCTATTTTTTTGGTTTGGACTGCTCTTGTTGGGCCTGATTTTGTGAGGATATGGGCTAGGGATGGAATGGGGCAGAGGCTGTTTTTCTTTGGGCTTGTTGCCTTGATGACCCATTTTCCTTGTTGGACTCATTTACAATGTTGGGCTCATTTTATATTAATTGCTGGATTTAATAAATTGAGGGATTTTTGTTGGGCCAAGTTTATAGTAAAAATTAGCGGGATAAATGGGCTTATTTAATTTATTAATGGGCTGCTCATTTTATGCTGTGTTGCTTGAGTAGACTGGGCCCATTTAATTGATCCACTATTTATTATGCAATTAATTAAGATATATAACTGATTTAATTGGTTTACTTGACAACTAATTGTTATATGTGAAAGACATGTTCTATGTGATTTTTTTTAAATTGCTGTTAATAGAAGCATGTCTAGGATGTAAATTTTATTTCAGAATATTATATACATGTTAAAAACCCTCGGTTATTAAATAACTAAGTGGGAGAGGGGATTGGTAATAAATTCCCGCGGCCTCCATTATTGGTTTGTTAGCAATGTGAATAGACTTGCGCGTCGGCATTAGAGCCTTCCTCCCCATCGGATGAGTTTATTCATGGATTGCTGGAACAGACTTCATTAAAAATTACGTTTGTAATGTGATGCATATGAACTTGCGCGTTGGCTTAGACCTTCCTCCCTATCGGATGAGTTTGTATGCGATTCACTGGTACAAACTTGTAATTGATGACTATAGGAAGTTATCCGAGTGCGTGTGTACTTCTCCATCTGTAAGGCACACAAGCTTGGGCCGCGGACTTGGGGTCAAATAATGGTGTACACTTAGATGCAAATAATAAGTATCCTCCCCATCGGAGTCACTGCTTTTATTTGCATGGCCAAAGAGGAACCGACTATTAATTATTTTATCATAAAGTTAGGTTGACAAATGAAATTAATGGGTAAAACTTCTCTTGTAAATGTTCGGGTTTGTAAACGTCCACACTATCGTGGCTTGCAGACTCACGGTGCTTGAGATGTCGGTGAATTTTATTTTTATATTGTTTTGAGTGAATCAATATAAAAGAATAAAATTCGAAGATTTGATCGGAATATTTATTTGTGATTCTCTGAATTTCGAATAGTTTTATTTCACTAATTGTTAACTAAAAGAAATTATATTTACTTGTCCAAATTAGTTGATTAGAAAAGAATCTTGGTTTTGAAAATTTACTGCTTAAGAAAATGTAAGTGTGTTCTCTCAAAGGACGGCTCATGATGCCTATTAAAGTCTCTAGTGAAGAGATGAGAGGTTCATAGAAATATGATGATCTCATGTAACTCTTTGGATACTTGAGTAATTTAAAAGGCGCAAGATCATGATAGAATTTGATGAATGAATTGGAAATATATGGAATAGAAGTTGAAAGGGAAACCTAAGTTAATTTTATTCTCCATAATTGCCTAGATGTTTTGAGAAAGTTCCACCTGAATTACAAAAGGATGTATATGGTGGGAAACCTCTGACAAAACATGTGGCAAAGGAAAGCCATTTTCATCATGATGTGAACAAGTTTAATATCTTATTTACTAATGGTTTAAACATGATTAGTGATGACATCCACTGACACGAACTGTGTACATACTGGAATCACTAAATGTTTATAACTTAGTAAGGATAAGATTATTAAGACATGGGTAAAACTACAAAGGTAGTGGCTATTGCAGTGGGAGTTGTTTATTTATCTCATGATAAGAATAAACGATTGATTATGAGAAATTATAATTACGTACGTTTCGTAGAAAGAATTTTATTTCGGTTTCTATGCATTAACGGATGGATACTTCATTTCATTTAAATGACGTGGTCATAGTAATGAGGAATGAGGCTATAATTCGTTAAAGTACGTACCTGGATAATATGTAAACTCTTGAATCATGCACATCCCACAGATGCAATAAATAGTAATTAAATAATGCATCTTCTAATATTAGTAAGAGAAAGGAACTTTCGGAAATGAACTAAACATACATTTGGCGTCTATGACTAATTCATTTTACTTAAGTATGATTCAAAAGTTGATAGCCGATAGACCGTAAGGTTTATCTGAAACTATCGCACTTGCGAATCTTGCTTGGAAGTAAAAATGATTAACTGCCTTTTCAAGGCTGTGGGGTGTAGAGCCAAAGATATATATGTTGGAATTAGTTCATTCTGATTCAAGCGAACCTAATATTATCCAGACGAGAGATGGTTATGAATATTCGAAGATTATTCTGGAAACCAATATATTTATATGATGCACTGCATGTCTAAGTTCTTTGATTAATTCAAGAATTGTAAGGCTGGTACAGTGAAGCGTCATGCAAAATATATTAAGTCATTACGATTTAATCATGATGGCGAATGCCTCTTGGGATAGTTAGGAGCTATTGATCAGAAGTTGAGATTAAATCTCAAGTTGGCTACACCGGGCATGCCCCAGCTGTATGGTGTGGTGGGTAGAAGGAATAAGACTCTTATGGTTATGATTAGATAGATGATGAATTATTTGGAATAATTAAATTCATTTTATGGATATGCCCTAGATACAGTAATTCGTGAAACGTTTGTCTGTATATGGGATATCCTAGAAAAATGGAGGGTGATTTATTTAGTCCAAAAGATCGAAGGATAATTGTTAACTCAATAACTAGATTTTTGAAAAAGGACTATGTAATAAATCAGAAACCCATGTATAAGTTGTTCTAAAGGTAGTGAGAGGAAAACACTAAGTATAAGTACCAAGTGTACAAGAGGATATACCACAAGGTAAACTGCAACGCGTGTCACGTCTGATACACAATTACATGTAGTGCCTTGTCGTAGTGGGAGGGTTGTATGACAACCCATAAATATATGTTTTGGGAGAGTCGTGAGACTTGATCCCTAGTGAACATGGTATTGTTCCACGGATACGAAGTAGCACTACAAGATGAAAATGCGGAATCTTAGCAAGATGCAATGAATGATGAAATAGAATCTATGGATTCTAAATTAAGTCTGGAGCTTGAACGATCACTAGAATAGTGTAAAAGCCATTGCAAGTGGTCATAAGGAAATAAAAGAGGATCATACGGAAAGGTGAAAATCTTGGAAGCAAAGCTTGTTGCGAAAAGATGTACTCAGAAAGAAATGGTTCGATTATGAGGGAACATATTCGCTGGTAGCTATGCTTAAATTGATCCGGATTCTTTTATTTATTGCTGCTCATATTGAATTATGAGGGACAGCAAATAGATGTCAAGACAGCTTTCCTGATTGGAAGTCTTGAAGAAAACATCTATGTGAAGCAACCAGAGTGATTCATTGCAAAGTACTAATAGCATTTTGATAGTAAGCTTAAAAGTGTCCAGCGATGGACCAAAGCAAGCTTTGAGATCGTGAAGCATCTGTTTTGATTAGGTAATCCAGTGGCACGGATTTAAATCAATCAGCGGATGTATCTTGTATATTGAAAAGAGTGACGAAAACGTGGTGGTGTTTTTTGTACTATACGTAGATAGTATCTTGCTCATTGGAGACAATGAAAGAGTATTATCGGGCGTATGTGTACGGTTAATAAAGCGGTAGATATGAAGGACTTAAGAAAGGAAAAATATATCCTTTTGATCACGGTAATACGGATCACAAGAAAGGATATTATGCTTATCTCAAGTTTCATAAAATGATACAGTCCATACTCATTTAGCATGTAAATTTATCTTAGTGATTGTGTCTTAAGACACAAAAAGAAGATAAAGAGGATGAAAGTGGTTCCTTATACTTCGGCGAATAAGGAAGCTTAATCTAAGAAATGCTATGAACGATGTTGGACATCTGTTTTGCTAAATGCAAGAACAGTGGGTATCAACGTAACCCGGAACAAGAATGATGAACTGTGGTAAGACATTTATAAAGTGCCTGAGAAGGACTGGAAATTATATGTGGACTTACTGGACAGATTCACTGCTTCTTGTGGATTACGTAGATTCAGATTTTTTAGTCAGATTGGACGGGAGTAAATTCACCTCAAAGGTTATGTGTTTAATTTTAGGAAGTAGAGTCATAATGTGGAGGAGTGTTATATAGAAATATATTTCAAACTCCGGACTCCATCATGGAAAGATGATAAATTGGAGCCCATGAGGCAGCCAAAGTATCTATATGACTCTAGAGACTTCATGATGGACTTTGAAGTGTTTCTAAGTTTGCCCAAGGTAATCACAATTTATATTGATGATATTGGTTCAGTTACAAACTTGAAGAAATCACAAGTCCATAAGGCAATTAAACACATGGAGCGCGAGTACCACCTGTTACGAGAAATCGTATGATGAGGCGAAGGTTGTTGTCGCCTAGATTGCATCGGATGATGACCTAGTAAACCATTTACAAGGACCTTAAGGCGAGAGCTTTTAATGGTCGTGTAGTGGGAGTAGGAATCAGATGTATGGCAGAAGACATGACAGCATAGTCTTTTAGTATAAGTGGGAGATTGTTGGATTGTATACTAAAAGTCTAGCTTTAGTATGAACAATGTCATAACAATATTTGAAATGAGAATCATTGATCAAATGATTGCATCTTATAATTTATTTTATATGCACGATGCAATAGTCCATTTACTTTATACTGTAGATAATATGTTGTGCGACAACACGCGGAAGATCATATTATCGGTTTCCTTATAAAGTATAAACAGATGCTCACAACTGAGATAGACGGGGACTCTCTATCGGTATAGTTGTAGTGTGGTTTGGTATTAGCTTGTCTTGGCTATAGAATCACATTAGTGCACTTGTGTGTATTGAGCAGGACCGCTTGAGATCGTTCGACTTATACTGACTTATAGAAGAACTTGATCTCTGTTATTATGGAAGTTCGTGCTCTTAATCCCTATACAATAACCTCGACACGTAGGGCAGTATGTATTTCTTTGATTCATCAATGGGTGAGATTTATAAGTATTAAATCAACAAACTCGGTGAGTTGGGAAGTAGTGTTGTATCTATGGTGTGCTGTTGATTGTAGAAGGAATCCATATCCGTCATAGGTTGATGATGTCCCCTTGAGGAGCTCATAAGGTTTATCATGTAAATCTTGCAAGTGGATTAATTTCCGGCATGATAAAAAGGTTGAGTGGTACTACTCTCGGATGAGATATTAATTAATTTGAGTTGTCAGTAACTTAATTAATTAATGGACATTGTATATCTTAAACATGGGGAGACCATCGGGCTTATAATAAGAAGGAGCCCAGAACATAATTTTGGGATTGGACGGGTAGTGCAGTAATAATATTTTAGTGGACTATATTATTATTATTGGATTTAATTAAAAGCTTTGGGCTAAGATTGGTTAATTAAATTCAATTGAGGCCCAGCCCAATTTCTCCTCCTGGTCCCTGCTGTAGCCCAATATATATAGTCATCTCAGCTTCTGGAAACCTAAGTTACTGCGCCTCTTTTGACGTGAGTTAGGGAAAGAAGCAGATTGGGAGAATCCTGCAGATTGTTGCCCACACAACAGCAGGATTCGACTTGGGTCATACAGTAGAAGATCGAGAGGTGGTTCTCTGCAACGATCAACCTCTACATCGACCCAGAAGTACGGTAAACACGTTTAATCGCTTCCGCTGATTTTGTTTGCATGTTTTACTAACGATCACGTTTGAACCACACGATCCAATTGCCAACACATTTAACATGGTATCACAGCCCATGGTTAACAAAAGTTCAGGGTGCGAACCTCACCGCCACCCATTTATGAGAAAATTCCACATGCAAGGCTTGAGGTAAAAGTTAACCCGCCTGCATGTGAGGGGCCGTGTTAGAGTAATATTTGATTAAGTATTAAATGGCTCTCCTCTCTACTAGCTTAAGCTTTTAGTTGAAGTGGTCATTTAACATTAATCCATATTCACGGTCATTTGGTGCATCTTCAATTGATATATAGAGTCTGAATATATATCTTGGTTGTAGATTAAGTGCGTTCACCGCTGAATATGATTCCATGTTATTATTCTATGTGAGGGGACTCCGAAGTTTCATTAGAACTATCATATATGAATGTTTATTAATTGAATTGAATTCGGGTTAGTAAGAAGGATAAAGAGGATAATTTTATGGTACCTATAAAGGGAGATCATATCGGGTTAGATTCCAGACGTGGGAAAAATTGATATTGAAAGTACCTAGAAAGGGGGGGTGAAATTATATCTCTTGCTCCGAGGTTATTCACACGTGTTACACACATATTTACTTGTGTCTATAGAGTAGATTTGCATGGTTTAGTGATGCGTCCATAATCCACAAGGTAGAGTCGGCCTGCACTTGAGAGGGAAGTTAAGTAGTAGAACTGGATTACCCTACAACTACCTATTCTCCTACTTGATCCACTTTCATATTCTTCTAATACTATTTTATTTTATTTGTTATTTAATTTTAGTATTTTAGTTGATAATTAATTCCACAACTCTTATTGCCTTTCATCTTAATTAATTTAGTAAATAATTAAATTGACAATACGTCATCCTTTGGGTTCGATATTTAACTTGGTCGCTTGCTTAAGTTGCAACTGATATCCTTAATACTTGGGGATTAATTTTGCGTGCAAAGAAAACGCGCATCAACGACTAATTTTTAGTGAAATGTTTTGTCGTTTCCAGGAGAAAGTTGAGGAGCTATCAATTTTGGGGGAGAGGGTTTTCAATTTCTTGAATAGAGAAACAAAGGATGAAACTCGAGATTGATCTTTTTTTATACCTCTTTAATTAGGTGTTAAAATTAAGCCAAAACTTAAGAAAGATAAAATTTAGTGCGCAAATAAATGGTGAAGAACAGAATAGGCCAGAAGAGGCGTTGGATTTTAACGTCGAAGAAGAGATGAAGAAGAAGAGGATTTGATTGGGGTGCAATTATAAATTTAGTTGGGGTCTGTATAACAGTTGTCATAATTATTTTTATTTTATTATTTATAAAAGGGTATTTTCGTCTTCACACATAATTATATTTTAAATTTATATATTAATGGGGTTCGTTTTGTAGATTTGGGGGTGTAAATAGTCGCCTCCTTTAGGAAAGTCTTTGTAATTGAATGTGTTTTATCAAAATTTGATAAGTCAAACGTATTTGGTGTGTAAATATTGAACATTGGAATTTTATGTTTTATGTACTAAGAAATTATTAAATATTCTTTTTTATTAAGTCAATGTTTAAGAAATTGAAATTTCGACCGGTTAAAAATGAGATGTTATAAAAAATTATAGTTTAACATTTAAAAAAATTATTATTTTGAAGTAGTAATTAATCAATATTTGTTATTTTTTAAGATAAATATTAGATATTTCTTAGTTAAATAAAAATAATTCTTATAAATTTGTAAAAAAATATTAATTTTTAAAAAATGTTAAAGGCATATATATATATATATATATATATATATATATATATATATATATATATATAGTTAATTCAATTGATTTATTTTATTCTGTATTTATAACAAACTAGATATTACCCATCCGTGCGTTGCACGGAAAGAATTAAGTATATTACAATTATGTATTTTTATATTTAATTTTTTTTAACCATAATATATATATATATATATAATTATTTATTTATTTTTTTAAATTTATGTATTTTATAAAAACTAAAAATTATTTATGTAGAGTATATAAATGTTTTTTTTAACGTAACGTAATTTTATTATAAATCAATAAAATAGCATTGTTTATATGCTTATTTTTTATAACAGTAAATTTGATTTGGTGTTTAAGATAAATAGAGTATATATTAACTTTCTATTCTTAATTATATTAAAAAATTTTTATTTTAATTGATATTTAATTATTTTTTAAAAAAAAAAATATAATCTCTCTGTAAAACTCAATTACTGGTTTTTAAGAAAGATACAGTATACTACACTTTATATTTTATTTTTACTTGAATAACATATAGATAAATAAAATATGAAATATTATTTAATATATTCATTATAAATATTAAAATAATATTTATGGAGATGATCCCAATGAAAATAAAATTGAAAGAAAAATTAAAATAAATCAAAAAATTTCAAAAATAAATTTCATACATTAATCCTAAAGATTAAAATAAAAGAATATTTAAGAGACGATTTAATGGAAATATAAATGAATAAAAAATTAAATTAAAATACAAATTTCGAAAATAAATTTCATACATTAATTCAAAAGATTTAATAAAAAATATATTTGACCTATGCTTTGAATCTCAATTCTAAAATTTCTAGAATTAATTCTAGATAAAAAAAAATAATGATACCTTAGAGGAGAATGATTGAATCTGAAAATGAGATCAAATAAAAATATAAGGGATAAAATAAATAAAAGTATAAAATAGAGTTTATAATATTATAAAGAAAACATCCTGAAATTAATTATGAATTGTCCAAATTCATTACTCCAAATATCGATTACTTTTTTTTAATGATTGAAGCTGCAAATAAGATCAAATAAAAATAAAATCAGTAAGTTTAAAAAAGTTATAAAAACAGGGTTTATAAAATATGAAGAATACATAAAAAACGAAGAAAAAACGTAAATCATAAGATAAACGAAAAATAAAAAAGAAGAACGATACCTCAAATTGAATGATTAAACCTGAAAATAAGATTTAATAAAAGTATCTTAAAAATCGAAGAGAAACGAAAATAAGATTACAAAAACAAAATGATATTTTAAATGAGAATGACTAAACCTACATATAATATGAGAATGATTGAACAAAAAAATAAGATCAAATAAAAATATAAAAAATAAAATAAATTAAAGTATAGAAATATGGTTTATAGAATTATAAAAAAAAATAAAAAAATAGAAGAGAAAAAAAAATAACAGAAAATAAAAAAGAAGATTGGCATCTCAGAGAATGAACCTGCAAGATCAATTTAAACTTAATATAAAAGATAAAATAAATTAAAGTAATTTAGAAATAGTACGAAAGTGAAATAGAGAATGAAAAGAAGAAGCACAAAAAGAAAAAGAAGTAAGGATTTGATTATGTAATGAAAAAGTTTATATAGAATGATTTCAAAGAATAAACGATCGTGATTGGAAGCAATCAACGATGTAGGAAAAAAGTAGAAAATTACCAAAGATTGAGTTGAAAGATGTGATATTATATATAGATTAAATTAAAATATATTACTTGGTATATATTGATTTAAGATTAGTATATTGATTAACGATGAGTAGAATATATGTATTTTTCATAGTTACCAAATTTATATTTTTAATTTAAAAATAAATAAATAAATTATGAAATGGACGGTCAAGATTAAAATTGAATGTTTATTAAATTTACTTTTACTAAAATTGAAAAGATGGAGAAAATTTGAAGATAAAATAGAAATTCAAGTTTGTTTTGTTTTGTTTATATATATATATATATATATATATATATATATATATATATATATATATATATATATATATATATATAGATTAAAAATTAGTTAAATATGTTAAAAATATTTTCCATATTTATCAAATTTATATTGTAAAATAAAAAAGTAAAATTTAAATAATAAAATTAATTATTAGTATAATTAAATTTTATGATTGAAATCAAAACATTAATTGGACTTAAAATTGAATTATTTGTAAATAGAGTAAAATTGAAAAAAAAAATTGAAAACAAAATTATTTTTTTTACAAAAAGTGATATAAATTATAGATAATGTTCTATTTATATATAATTTACTTTTAGATATTTATAATTTTGTAATTAATTTATTATCTTTATTTTTACAAAAAACTAACATAAATAATATATGATGTTCTATTTATATATAATATATTTTAAATATTTATAATTTTGTAATGAATTTATTATCTTTATTTTATAACTTAATTTTTTATGTTTAAAATTATATTATATAAATAATTAAAGATGAAAATTTTATAATTCATATGTCATGATTGAATAATTAAGACATATACAAATATATAAAATATAAAAACATTAATATATTAAAATTCAAAAGATTAAAATATATTTACTAATTCATACCTTATATTATTTTCTAAAATCAAATCATATTATAGAAGTACAACATTTTATGTACTTTGAAAAAGACTTAAATCGATTCCTATTATTACACTTGAAAAATACTTGAATTAATTCTTTATTTGAAGAATACTAGAATTGATCGTCTTGTTGCTCTTGAAAAATACTTGAATCACTTTGAATAAAACATATATATATATATATATATATATATATATATATATATATATATATATATATATATATATATATATATATATATATATATATATATATATATATATATATTCCTTTTATTACACTTTAAAAATACTTGAATTAATTCTTTACTTGAAGATTACTTGAATCGGTCTTTTTTTTCACCGCTCCATATACTTAAATCGATCTTCTAGTTTCTCTCAAAAATATTAATCGTTGTTGAATCGATTTACTTGTTCCTTTTGAAAAATACTAACCAATCTTCTTGAAAAATACTATGAATCGCTCCATATTAAAATAAAATTTTATACTCGCTTGAATCGATCCTTTAGAGGAACTTAGAAGAAGCACTCATTCCCCTTGAAGAATTGAATTTGTGATTTATAATGAATGACAAAAAAAACTTATTTAAAGGTGGAGTAAGTGAGAGTATTTTCTTTTTTTCCTCCGCACTAATTAATTAATTTGTTAATTAACTAGTAATTGAATTCAATTAATATATCAAAATAAATAATTAAATCATAATAAGTGCAGAGAGAATAAAGATATTCATTCATTATTTCAAAAAGAAAATGTAAAATAACGAAATTAATTGAAAGTAAATATTTAATATACTAATTGAAAGTATTTTTAGTCTACGTGTCCCCCTTTTGGACTACGTGTCCATTTTTTTATTCATTTCTTTCCAATTTCTTATGTTTTAAAAATTTTTTAATAATTTTTTTTTCAACAATCATATATATATATATATATATATATATATATATATATATATATATATATATATATATATATATATATATATATATATATATATATATATATATATATATATAGGATTGGTCTTGCGTGAGACCGTCTTACTAGAGACCGTTTTTTATTTTTTAAAATAGTTATCACTTTCGCTATAAAACGTTATCACTTTCGTTATAAAATATTATAATTTTTTATTTATATTATAAATTATTCATTAAATAACATTATCACTTTTCATTAATTTATCATCACTTTCTTTTATAAAAGTTATCACTTTCTGGCCGTCTCACGTAAGGGCTTACGTGAGACGGTCTCACATAAGTCTTTATCTCTCTCTCTCTCTCTATATATATATATATATATATATATATGACAAAGACTTCCCTAGGATCGGATCTTTTATGCACTTATTGGGCCAAAGCACAAATTGGATTTTGACTCGATAAACTCATTCCTTCACCAAATCTCATTCCACGTCACACACCCTGTTACCATCCAAGTCAGAATCCCCAACGTCTACACCTTCGGCGCGTGGTAGGACGCCTACGCCACCTTCTACTGCAGCAGCGACGTCTCCGGCACCATAGGTATGTAATGTAAAACCTAGCTAGCTATGTTAAATTGATGATGTATTCCAGCGAATGGGTAATTTAATTTGTGAAGTGCAATTACAGGTGGAGCTTGCTGGTTACGGGAATCTGTACAGCCAGGGTTACGGCGTAAACACGGCGGCGCTGAGCATGGCGCTGTTCAACAACGGTTTGAGCTGCGGCGTGCTTCGAGATAAAGTACGCGAATGATAAGCAATCGTGCCACGCAGGCAGTCCCTCCATCTTCATCAGCTACTTTTTGTCCACAGCCCCTCCAAGGCGGGTTTGTTCACAAATTCAGTGGGTGGATGGAGAAGGAAGCCATGGTCACTATTTCCGTCAGCTACTTCTTGTCCACAGCAACCATGATCTAAAACCAGCATCGAGTGCACCTACTCCCTGAACCGTCGGTACATCTCTACTCCATTGAAATTCCATTGTTTGTAGTCTGTTGGTAATTTCTACCACCATTATCTTCTCGCCAAATAGAAGTGAGGGCAGAGAGAGGTGGTATAAGATTCTGGAAGGCGGGCTTTTCTCGGTGGTGATGTGTTCTCACTATCCCAGATTGTGAAGCTTTTCTTCTTTGTTAGAGTTATTATGCTATCAATTGTTTTATCACAAATGTCGAACATAAAGCAATAAGATGTTCACATGTCTTTAAATGGTGAAATACTGACATCCTCTATATGAGCAATTAGTTGATTCGTTAAATGTCCAAATTTTATTATGGACTTATGCTAGCATCTGTAGCTTGGAATTTTTAAATTTGGAAAAATAATATAGGAGTTTTGGGTTTTGTGTGTTAACTTAAAGGCTTCTTAATTTATCAAACACAAGAAAAGATTTAGCTTTTACATTTTAACATGTGTTTATAATATCATCGTAGCCATTTAAAATAGTTAGGATATTGTACAAGTTTTCATCATAATATTGGTTAAATGTCAATTGGTTAACATCTACTAGGTTACTTTTTTATATTAATTGGATCACTTTTTTTAATAATTTGAGTTACTTTTTAATTTCATATTCAAATTTAAGAAAATAAAATATTATTCTATTTGGTTAACATTTTTAGGTTATTCTTTTCTATTAATTGGGTTACTCTTTTTAATAATTTGGGTTACTCTTTAATTTCATATTAAAATTTCAGAAATCCAAATTTTAGAAAATAAAATATTGTTCTATTTGGTTAACATTTTAAGGTTACTCTTTTCTATTAATTAGGTTACTCTTTTTAATAATTTGGGTTACTATTTAATTTTATATTCAAATTTAAGAAATTAAAATATTGTTTTACTTGGTTAACATCTTTTAGGTTACTCTTTTCTATTAATTGGGTTACTCATTTTAATAATTTGGGTTACTCTTTAATTTCAAATTCAAATTTCAGAAAATAAAATATTGTTTTACTTGGTTAACATCTTTTAGGTTACTCCTTTCTATTAATTGGGTTACTCTTTTTAATAATTTGGGCTATTCTTTAATTTCAAATTCAAATTTCAGAAAATAAAATATTGTTCTATTTGAATTTTAATTATTTTGGTTACTCTTTATAATAATTTGGGCTACTCTTTAATTTGAGACTGCAATTCCTAAAAATGTTACTATGATGTAACAAGATTACTTTATTCTATTATTTGAACTACTCTTTATAATAATTTGGGTTACTCTTTGGTTTGAGACTTCAATTTCTAAAAATGTTACCATGTAATTATGTAACAATATTACTTTATTCTATTATTTAGGTTACTTTTTATAATAAGATAAATTAAATTAATACATAAATTAAAATCAAAAATCTTGGATGAATCAAGCAAGGAAACCAAGCTTCATTCCATTTTTTTTCAAAGCATAAAGGAGGAGAGAGGAAGCAGGTGTAGAGATTAGGGAAAACTCAACAGAGCTCTTGTCTGGTTTGAGTTATGGTGTCCTTTTATGGAGTTTGCATTTGGGAGAATGATAAGTGAATTTAACAATAAGGGATTAAAAGGTAATGGAGAATTGTGGGGTGGGGTATTTACAGATTATATATTTGATAAATTTTTTGAGTGATTGTGTCCCGTCAAAACTATCAATCAATTATCAAAGAGCAGTGAGAGCTTCTTTTCTTTCTTTTTGGTATGTCCCCCACTGACCCACATGCCAGCCTCATGTGCAAGAACCCACATACACGCAGGCACATATGTGTGTGTGATAGGGAGGGAGTAAAACTCTTCACTCCTCGTGCCCGTCTTGTAAGACCGGAACTTGTCCAACCACTTCATGCCCCTGTCTTTCCTCATCGCGCTGTCTTTAGGGGGAGTATCACACCAAGATCAATGCCAACAACCCAGCAACGAATGTTTCGGATGCAAAAGGGACATTGATCATGTCATTGAACTACGATTGAGGAGCACCAACCATCACAAAAAATGGCATGGAAACAAGAGAACTTAAGCTAGAGTATATGTGTGTATAATAAGAGGCTCACCCATCTTGCATTCATGTGAACAAGTCCGAAACCTTTCACGGAGAGATACTCGTTGAAGTATAGTGGTATTGATAAGCCCATGAAAATTGAGAAGGCAAGAATGAACTTTATCCTAAAGCAATTCAGATTGCAAAACTGTAGGAAACCAAGACCACCAGCACCCGCTCATGTTCATGCATAAATAGACTAATGTATTTCAATGGAATTATATAAGCGTAGAAATCAAGTGTAATAAGAAGAACTACGAACGCATTGAACGTATCAACATACACAAATAAAAGGCAGTACAGAGCATCAACAATGGGTGTAGGGATTGAAGAAAAGACAGCTCCAGATTTTGATGAGGTGGTGTAATAATGGTCATATTCATATATTTAGTAGTAAGAGAGAATTAATGATGATCCGATTAGTTACCAAATAAAGAGAAGAATATCATGAAACCAGCGGATATTTGTATCACTCTATGACTCTCAACACGAGTTAATCCCAGCAAACCAGCATTTTCACTGCTCATTTAAAGAATTAAAAATTTTATCTTGATTTGCAGAACTCTGTTATCACCTATCCACAATATTCCACCACATATTAAACTCTCTCACTCTTCCCCAATCACTCTCTCTCTCTCTCTCTCTTTCACACACACAACATTCAACATAGTATAACAAACATTATAGTTTCGAATGGGGAATGAAAGCAAAATGTTTTATGTTTTGCAGAAGAGCCTTCAAGACACAGTTATGCAACCTTGCAGACAAGATAAGCTAGGAAGGACAAATTGCTAATAACATAAACTCACAACCTTTAAGTTCAATTCTTTGTACCTTTCCATAGTCTTCTTCACGAATGTCCAAAATATATCTTCTTCGGTTCAAAAGTTGCATTGATCGAAATCTAGGTTAGGACGAGCCAACGAGTGGAGCTGCGCTAAGATTTGAGAGTTCCAGCTTCTTTTCTGCTCAATTGTATGTGTCGAATCCCTAATTTTGAGGAGAGGATTGGGGATATTAGAAATAATTTGCAGGAGAAAATTCCCAATCCACAGTACTTGCGTGAAAGCACCATGGAGGCGTAAGCTAGAAGCATCGGCACGATGAAATGCAGATTGGAAGAGAATCCAAAGAATAGATAGGAGAGAATAGCACCGGTGGCTGAGGCGTATAGATGGCGGATGGTGGGTCCGCCGGAAAAGAAGCGGTGGAAGAAGCTGAGGAGAATGGTGGCGACGAAGCAGAGGATGGCGGAGGAGGGGAGAGGGGAAGGGTAAAGAAAGCAAAGCTGCTGGGGGAGGGAGAGAGGATCCGCGAGATTGAAATAGGGATCCGGTTGTACCAAATTTTTGGTAGGACAGGTCCTACCCTAGTCATTCTCTATATATATATAGGCAAAGATTAAGTTGGAACCGTTCTTTTTTTTAAAATTTATAGGACCGGATCTTTTAATTAGAAATGGGTCAAGTATTTGAAAACGGATACAATAATTCCTTCCACCAAATTTCAGACCACACTGCAGTCCCAACAATATACCTCCTCCCACGCTTTGCTTTCAGTAGTCGACGTCGATCATGGTTACCTGCACACTTCTCTCTCCCATTACCGCCTACTTCATTGGCCGTTGGAGTTTCTGTTGGGCCTTCCCTTTGCCTTTGTCTCCCTCTTCATTTTCTTTGTCAATGTCGTTATTTGAATCATTGGGTATTTATCTTTCCCTCTCTATCTTCCCACCTCTCTCTCTCTCTCTCTCTCATGAGGAATTTAACTCTTGGGGGTTTGATTTTTGGAAATTTGGTATCAATATGAGGGGAATTTTGCAATGAATTCACAATTCTACTGAGTCGTTCAATTTGAGGGGAATTTTGCAATTTGGTTTCCCCATATTTTGCTAAAATCCCCCTTTATTTTGAGTTTGCAGTTTGCTATATTTTCTTTCAATTTTTGCAATTTAGGGAGGAATAAGGAAGTCTCTGAAGTTTTGTTGTTCATCTTTCCCTCTCTACCCTCTAATTTCAAGTCTTTCTTTATTTGTTTCTTTTCTCTTTTTTCTGCCATCAATTGACTTGATGGCCTGATGGTGTACGTTGTACACTCCATCATCGTAGCTGTCATTTTTGTGATGGTCATATTCGTGATCATAAGGCGGCACAAACGTGTAAAAACACCTCAAACAGTTCCATCACTTGGCATTGAATGGAGAAGAATTTCTTATAGAGAACTCGTGCAGGGAACAAATGGATTTAGCGAAGAAAACGTGCTTGGAAGAGGAGGTTTTGGATCAGTATACAGAGGGAGTCTTAATGATGGGTTGGAAGTTGCGATGAAAGTGTTCAGCTTAGAATCAGAGACGGCTGCCAAGAGCTTTGATACCGAATGTGAAATTCTGAGCAGTATTCGTCACATGAACTTAGTCCGTTTAATCGGATGCCGCAGCAACACTGAATTCAAAGCCTTGATTCTTGCCTACATGCCTAATGGGAGCTTGGAGAAGTGGTTATATTCAGAAAAGCACTGCTTGAATCTTGTACAATGACTGAACATAGTAATCGACGTTGCCTCTGCCTTGGAGTATCTTCACCATGGCCATACGTTCCCCGTCGCTCATTGCGACGTAAAGCCCAGCAATGTCTTGCTCGACCAGGACATGACTGCTCAAGTTGCTGTTTTGGAATCGCCAAGCTCTTCCACGAGGGAGAATCCACTATATATGCAAACTATTAACATTGGCAACTATAGGTTATGCAGCACCAGGTAAAACATTTGTTTCCTATTTTGATGAAATTGAATTCTATGTCAATCATTTCTTGATCATATTGTAATGCTGACAGAGTATGGAACGGAAGGGAAAGTGTCGACAAGTGGAGACGTTTACAGCTACGGGGTGATGTTACAGGAGATGTTTAAAAGGAAGAAGCCAACGAATACCATGTTCGAATGCGAAATGGGGTTAAAAGAATGGGTGGCTGAAGCAGTAGAAAGAAATGACATAAGTGAAGTTGTGGATTCTGGTTTGGTTTCATTACAGGACAGAAATTTTCTTTTAACAGAGGAGGAATGTGTATGGTCAGTTTTTGATTTGGAAATGAAATGTTTAGCCATCTCACCACGAGAAAGAATAAATATGTTTTGGTTAGCCAAATATATTCGGTTAACATGTTTTAGTTACTATTTTTTATTAATTCTTTATAATAATTTTGATTACTTTTTAATGTCATATTCGAATTTCAATAAATAAAATATTATACTCTATTCTATTAATAGGGTTACTCTTTTTAATAATTAGGGTTACTCTTTAATTTTATATTCGCATTTCAGAAAATAAAATTTATTCTATTAATTGTGTTACTCTTTTTAATAATTAGGATTAGTCTTTAATTTTATATTTGCATTTCAGAAAATAAAATATTATTATTAATTGGGTTACTATTTCTTATTAATTGGGTTACTCTTTATAATAATTTGGATTACTTTTTAATTTCATATTTGGATTTCAGAATAAAATATTGTTCTATTTAATTGTTCTATTTGGTTAACTTCTTTTATGTTACTCTTTTCTATTAATAGGATTACTCTTTATAACAAATTTGGATTACTCCCTAATTTCATATTTGGATTTCAGAAAATAAAATATTATTTTATTTGGTTAACATCTTTTAGATTACTCTTTTCTATTAACTGATTTACTTTTTTAATAATTTGGGTTACTTTATAATTTCATATTCACAATTTTAGAACGGTGAATAAATCTCTAGAATTAAATGAAGAGGAAGGAAAAAGCATTCCCTAATTTTCTAAAGATGGACTTTCTATTCAATCATTTGTGTTTAAAATTAGGTCCAACACATCAAAACAAGCTACTTTGTGCTATAAAACTATCACACCAACCGATAACATTTCCTCTTCTTTTTAATCTCTCAAAACATCAAAACTCAATTCCACGTATAAAAATTTCATTAGAAAAGAAAAAGCTTTCATGAGAAATACCGTATTTAATTTGACAAATTCCAAATGTAAAACGTTAACAAATAATTACTACTCCACATTCCAAACATCACAAATTGTTAGCAAATTCAAATCAAGTTTCAAAGGGGGATTCTTAAACCAAGAATAAGGTTATATACAAATTCTGGCATCATCACAAATTAAAGAAAAAGGAGATTTTAAGGAAAAGCACTAGGAAAAAGAAAATCAATCATGTCAAGAAAAGGAAAAAACCCCTTCAAAATTCTCTACTCTAAAACCGTAATCTAATTTCAACCGATTCTCCCTAGGGTTTTGCCGGATTGCCTCCGGAATCCGCCGCCATGAACTGAAGCTCCCTCTTATCGAATATCTCCAACGAGAACTCCCTCAGCATCTGCGTCGCCAAATTAGGGGTTGTGCTCCCCGCCGGAGCTGCAATGGGTGCCATCGCCGTCGCCGCATTCTTATCACCATTCTCACTGCGGTAGAGACGGGGCTGCGGTGGATGGTGGAAAGAGTAAGAGGGGAGAGGGGGGAGGGAGAGAGAAAATGCTGGCAAAACTGGTGGAGCATTGAGAAGAAAGGAGAGCAGCGTATGTGAGGATTCAATTTTGGGAAATTGGAATGGAAAGAAGTAGCGTATTTTGAGGGATTGGGCATGTTTAATTTTGGAATCAAAGATGAAGACGAAGCATATTTTGAGGGATTGGGCATGTTTAGTTTTGGAATCAAAGATGATAACACGTGAAAAAAAAATTAACCTGGTGAGATCCGGTTCCACCAAAATTTCATGGGATTGGTCTCAGCCCAGTGACTCTCATGTTCTTTTATCACCAATCATCACCTATCACCACCGCCATATAACCCCATCAAAAATGCTGCCGCCGCCTCCCACCTCAAGTGATTTCCTCCATCAATAAATCCAACCAACAAGGTCCGAGCCAAGTTCGTGTCGAAGAAGGATGAAATCCAAAAGCTGAAGGATTCGGTCACCGCTAGGTTCCCCAGCGGAGTGGCTCATCTGTCGTCTTTCACTGTCGTGTGCGCGCTCGAAAGAGTTCGACTTGGACAGATAGATGCATGCATGAAAGAGTTCGACTTGGACAGATAGGTTCGACATGCATAAAGAGGTCGAACCATTTCTAAAATCCACCGGTGTGGAATAGAAGGGGGGTTGGGTTCGACCACGACACTAATGGTTCGACCTGTTTAGAAGGTCGAACCATGGTCGAACCAAAGCACCAGGAGATGGGTTCGACCACGACACTAGTGGTTCGACATGATCAAACTGATCGAACCAAGGTCGAACCAATACTGATAATGTTCAAATAGAGTGTTTAGCTTTGTCTATCACTTGGATGAGCTGATATACACGTGGATAGTGTTCATTGAAGACTAAAGGATGATCACAACGTGTTGCATGGCAGCTGGAAGCTTAAAGGAACGATTGGAACTAACTTAACAACATAACTGCCATAACAGTCAGTTTAGGCAGTTATGATCAGCTGATAGGTGAGGCGGTTTTAAGAGCAGTTATCAAGCTACATGGAACCGGCTAGATGGTTGTATCTCGTCTACTAAGTGAGGGCTATCAAGTGGAGGTTTAACCGGATCAAAAGGTTGAAGGAGTAGCATGATATAAGGGCTCAAAGTCACCTTGTTGAATGAGTTCAACATTTTAGGGTTTTCACAGTTTCACAAAAGTTCCTTTCTGGCTTTGTTCTTCGATTCAATCTGTTCTTAGGTGTATTGTATCATCAATAATAAAGTTTCTTCTCCCCAAAGTGGATGTAGGTGATTCATAACCGAACCACTATACATCTTTGTGCAAATTTTACATTTTCTTTTAAGTTTCCATCTCAAAGTGTGTGTTTCTTGAGTGTTTAAGAGGTATTGTGTGATCGAATCACGTCAATTGGCTCCGTCTGTGGGAAACAAACACACAGAAGTATTCAAGATGAACACCACAAGATTTGATGTTGAAAAGCTCACAGAGAAATCAGATTTCAATCTTCGGAAAATCAAGATGAAGGCAGTTCTTATGCAGCAAGGTTTGATGGATGCATTGAAGCCTCCTCCACCAGTGAAAACTGAAATCATCAAGGACCCTCAGGCTGCAGCAGGTCCTGTAAGAGCTCCAGTGGATGATCAGGTACTTCAAAAGGCCTATTCTACAATAATTTTATGTCTTAGTGATAAGATACTTAGAGAAGTATCAAAGGAGACAACAACTATTAAGGTATGGAATAGATTGGAGGCTTTGTTCATGGTAAGAACATCTGCCAATAAGATGCATCTCAGGCAAAGACTTCATGCTTTCAAGATGACTGATGAAAGGTCTCTGATGGAACAAGCTGATGAATTCTGCAAGATCACAGATGATCTAGAAAGTGTGGATTTCAAGCTATCCAGTGAAGACAAGGCCATCATGTTGCTGTCAACATTGCCAAGATCACAAAGGCACTTCAAGGATGCTGTTCTTTATGGAGGTAAGGATGTTGTACTGCTTGAAGATGTGCTGAGGGCACTTAGATCAAAAGATCTGGAAGAAGGAACTGGTAGAAAAGAAAAATCAGGGGCAGAAGGACTCTTTGCCAAGAAAGGGAATCAGAATAAGAAATGGAACAAATGTGGAAACACTGATCAAAAGAAAGGTGCATCAGGACAGACTAATGGCAAGAGGTGTTACTTTTGTCATAAACCTGGGCACTTCAAGAAACAGTGTGCAAAGTGGAAGGCTAGCAAGTCCAAGAAAACTGAAACACCTGCTGGAAATCAAAAGAACCAAGTCAATCAGGTTGGTGAAGTACAAAACAATGCTGGTATGGAAGGTATTGAAGCTCTGTCCATCACTACTTCAGATGTATCTGTTGAGTGGGTATTGGATTCATGGTGTACATTCTATATGACACCTATGAAGCATTGGTTTGAGGAATTCAAGCATCAGGAATGAGGATCAGTGCTTTTAGGTGATGATCACTCTTGTGAGATAAAGGGAGTAGGATCCATCAGATTGCTTATGTTTGATGGAGTTCAGAGGCTTCTTAGGAATGTAAGATATGTTCCTGGATTAAGAAGGAACCTCATCTCCCTTGGGATGCTTGATACTCAAGGTTATGATTCAAACCTGAGAAAGGGAATACTCACAGTGACTAAGGATGATAAGATTGTCATGAGAGGGACCAGGAGATCAGACTTGTATTTCTTGGATGGGAGTGTTGTTGTAGGACAGATACACAACACTGGTCAGCAGGATGATGCCAAGCTTTGGCATGGCAGGTTGGGACATGTTAGTGAAAGAGGAATGCAAGAATTGGCAAAACAACAGCTGATCAAGTTCAGTGAAGGTGATAAGATCAGACAGTGTGAGCATTGCATTCTTGGTAAGTCCAAGAGACTTAAGTTTGATGATTCAGAACATACAACCAAAGCAAGAATGGATTATGTGTTGGCAATTGGATCATGCGGTTCAACGTGATCCGTTAGGATTAACAGGTAAACAAAATCAGCGGAAGCGATTAAACGTTTACCGTACTTCTGGGTTGGTGTAGAGGTTGATCGTTGCAGAGAACCACCTCTCGATCTTCTGCTGTATGACCCAAGTCGAATCCTGCTGTTGTGAGGGCAACAATCTGCAGGATTCTCTCAATCTGCTTCTTTCCCTAACTCACGTTGAAAGAGGCGCAGTTACTTAGGTTTCCAGAAGCTGAGATGACTATATATATTGGGCTACAGTAGGGACCAGGAGGAGAAATTGGGCTGGGCCTCAATTGAATTTAATTAACCAAACTTAGCCCAAAGCTTTTAATTAAATCCAATAATAATAATATAGTCCACTAAAATATTATTATTGCACTACCCGTCCAATCCCAAAATTATGTTCTGGGCTCCTTTTTATTATAAGCCCGATAGTCTCCCCATGTTTAAGATATTCAATGTCCATTAATTAATTAAGTTACTGACAACTCTAATTAATTAATATCTCGTCCGAGAGTAGTACCACTCAACCTTATTATCATGCCGGAAATTAATCCACTTGCAAGATTTACATGATAAACCTTATGAGCTCATC
Organism: Pogostemon cablin; assembly: GCA_023678885.1. Taxonomy (NCBI): domain Eukaryota; kingdom Viridiplantae; phylum Streptophyta; class Magnoliopsida; order Lamiales; family Lamiaceae; genus Pogostemon; species Pogostemon cablin. Next base: position 21,185,702 of record CM042989.1, on the reverse strand, counting down.
AAGGGGACATCATCAACCTATGACGGACATGGATTCCTTCTACAATCAACAGCACACCATAGATACAGCACTACTTCCCAACTCACCGAGTTTGTTGATTTAATACTTATAAATCTCACCCATTGATGAATCAAAGAAATACATACTGCCCTACGTGTCGAGGTTATTGTATAGAGATTAAGAGCACGAACTTCCATAATAACAGAGATCAAGTTCTACTATATAGTCAGTATAAGAAGAACGATCTCAAACGGTCCTGCTCAATACACACAAGTGCACTAATGTGATTCTATAGCCAAGACAAGCTAATACCAAACCACACTACAACCATACCGATAGAGAGTCCCCGTCTATCTCAGTTGTGAGCATCTGTTTATACTTTATAAGGAAACCGATAATATGATCTTCCGCGTGTTGTCGCACAACATATTATCTACAGTATAAAGTAAATGGACTATTGCATCATGCATATAAAATAAATTATAAGATGCAATCATTTGATCAATGATTCTCATTTCAAATATTGATATGACATTGTTCATACTAAACCTAGACTTTTAGTATACAATCCAACAATCTCCCACTTATACTAAAAGACTATGCTGCCATGTCTTCTGCCATACATCTGATTCCTACTCCCACTTACACGATCATTAAAAGCTTTCGGCTTAAGGTCCTTGTAAATGGATTACTAGGTCATCATCCGATGCAATCTAGGCGACAACAACCTTCCCCTCATCATACGATTTCTCGTAACAGGTGGTATTCGCGCTCCATGTGTTTAATTGCCTTATGGACTTGTGATTTCTTCAAGTTTGCAACTGCACCAATATCATCAATGTAAATTGTGATTACCTTGGGCAAACTTAGAAACACTTCAAAGTCCATCATGAAGTCTCTAGAGTCATATAGATACTTTGGCTGCCTCATAGGCTCCAATTTATCATCTTTCCATGATGGAGTCCGGAGTCTGAAATATATTTCTATATAACACTCCTCCACATTATGACTCTACTTCCTAAGATTAAACACATAACCTTTGAGGAGAATTTACTACCGTCCAATCTGACTAAAAAATCCGAATCTACGTAATCCACAAGAAGCAGTGAATCTGTTTAGTAAATCCACATATAATTTCCAGTCCTTCTCAGGCACTTTATATATGTCTTACTACAGTTCATCATTCTTGTTCTGGGTTACGTTGATACCCACGGTTCATGCATTTGGCAAAACAGATGTCCAACATCGTTCATAGCATTTCTTAGATTAAGCTTCCTTATTCGCCGAAGCATAAGGAACCGCTTTCATCCTCTTTATCTTCTTCTTGTGTCTCAAAGACACATTCACTTAGATAAATTTACATGCTAAATGAGTATGGACTGTATCATTTTATGAAACTTGAGATAAGCATAACATCCTTTCTTGTGATCCGTATTACCGTGATCAAAAGGATGTATTTTGCCTTTCTTAAGTCCTTCATTTCTACCGCTTTATTTACCATACCCATACGCCCGATAATACTCTTTCATTGTCTCCAATGAGCAAGATACTATCTACATATAGTCCAAGAAATACCACCACGTTTCCGTCACTCTTTACAATATACAAGACTCATCCGCTCATTGATTTAAATCCATGCCACTGGATTACCTAATCAAAACAGATGCTTCACGATCTTAAAGCTTGCTTTAGCCCATCGCTGGACAATTTTAAGCTTACTATTAAAATGCTATTAGTACTTTGCAATGAATCACTCTGATTGCTTCACATAGATATTTTCCTCAAGACTTCCAATCAGGAAAGTTGTCTTGACATCTATTTGCTGTCCCTCATAATTCAATATGAGCAGCAATAAATAAAAGAATTCGAATCAATTTCAGCATAGCTACCAGCGAATATGTTCCCTCATAATCGAACCATTTCTTTCTGAGTACATCTTTTCGCAACAAGCTCTGCTTCCAAGGTTTTCACCTTACCATATGATCCTCTTTTATTTCCTTTGACCCTTGCAATGGCTTTTACACCATTTAGTGGTCATACAAGTTCCCAGACTTAATAGCAACTTACTAAGATTCCGCATTTTCATCTTATAGTGCTACGTCGTATCCGTGGGATAATACCATGTTCACTAGGGATCAAGTCTCACGACTCTCCCAAAACATATATTTATGGGTTGTCATACAACCCTCCCACTATGACAAGGCACTACATGTAATTGTGTATCAGACGTGACACGCGTTGCAGTTTACCTTGTGGCATATCCTCTTGTACACTTGGTACTTATACTTAGTGTTTTCCTCTCACTTCCTTTAGAACAACTTATACATGGGTTTGTGATTTATTACATAGTCCTTTTCAAAAAATATAGTTATTGAGTTAACAATTATCCTTCGATCTTTTGGACTAAATAAATCACTCTCCATTTTTCTAGGATATCCCATATACAGATAAACGTTTCACGAATTACTGTATCTAGGGCATATCCATAAAATGAATTTAATTATTCTAAATAATTCATCATCTATCTAATCATAACCATAAGAGGCTTATTCCTTCTTTCCATCACACCATTCAGCTGGGGCATGCTCGGTGTAGTCAACTTGAGATTTAATCTCAACTTCTGATTATTAGCTCCTAATATCCCAAGAGGTATTCATCATCACGATTGAATCGTAATGATATGATATATTTTCCATGACGCTCACTGTACCAGCCTTACAATTCTTGAATTAATCCAAGAACTTAGGCATGCAGTGCATCAAATAAATATATCGGTTCCCAGAATAATCTTCGAATATTCATAACCACCTCTCGTCTAGATAATATTAGGTTCGCTTGAATCAGAATGAACTAATTCCAACATATATATCTTTGGCTCTACACCCCACAACCTTGAAAAGGCAGTTAATCAATTTTACTTCCAAGCAAGACTCGCAAGTTTGATAGTTTCCACTTCAGATAAACCTTACGGTCTATCGGCTATCAACTTTTGAATCATACTCAAGTAAAATGAATTAATCTTAGACGCCAAATGTATGTTTAGTTCATTTTCGAAGGTTCCTTTCTCTTAATATTAGAAGATGCATTATTTAATTACTATTTATTGCATCTGTGGGATCTACATGATTCAAGAGTATACTTTTTATCCACCAATATACTTTAACGGATTATAGCCTCATTCCTCATTACTATGACCATGTCATTTAAATGAAATGAAGTATCCATCCGTTAATGCATAGAAACTGAAATTAAATTCTTTCTATGAAACGTACGTAAAGACAATTTCTCATAATCAATCGTTTATTCTTATCATGAGATAAATAAACAACTCCCACTGCAATAGGCACTACTCTTGTAGTTTTACCCATGTTATTAACAATCTTATCCTTACTCAGTGATAATCATTTAGTGATTTCAGTATCTACATACTTCGTGTCAGTAGATGCCATCACTAATCATGTTTAAACCATTAGTAAATAAGATATTAAACTTGTTCACATCATGATGAAAAATGCCTTTCTTTTGCCACATGTTTTATTAGAAGTTTCCCACCTTATACAACCTCTCGTATTTCAGGTAGAACTTGCTCAAAACATCCAGGCAAATTGTGAAGAATAAATTGATTTAGGTTTCCCTTTCAATTTCTATTCCAAGCTTTTCCAATTCATTCATCAATTGAACCATGATCTTCTGCCTTTTTAATTTACTCAAGTATCCGAAGAGTTACATGAGACCATCATATTTCTATGAACCTCTCATCTCTTCACTAGAGACTTTAATAGGCATCATGAGACGTCCTTTGTGAGAATACACATGTATTTTCTTAAGCAGTAATTATAAAAAACAAGATTCTTTCTAATCATCTAATTTGGACAAGTAAATATAATGTCTTTTAGTTAATAATTAGTGAAATAAAACCATTCGAAATTCAGAGAATCACAAATAAATTTACCGATCAAATCTTCGAATTTTATTCTTTTTATATCGATTCCCTCAAAACAATATAAAATAAAATTCACCGACATCTCAAGCACCGTGAGTCTGCAAGCCACGATAGTGTGGACGTTTACAAACCCGAACATTTACAAGAGAAGGTTTTACCCATTAATTTCATTTGTCAACCTCACTTTATGATAAAATAATTAATAGTCGGTTCCTCTTTAGCCATGCAAATAAAAGCAGTGACTCCGATGGGGAGGATACTTATTATTTACATCTAAGTGTACACCATTATTTGACCCCAAGTACGCGGCCCAAGTTTGTGTGCCTTACAGATGGAGAAGTACACACGCGCTCGGATAACTTCCTACAGTCATCAATTACAAGTTTGTACCAGTGAACCGCATATAAACTCATCCGATAGGGAGGAAGGTCTAAGCCAACGCGCAAGTTCATATGCATCACATTACAAACGTAATTATTTAATGAAGTCTGTTCCAGCAATCCATGAATAAACTCATCCGATGGGGAGGAAGGCTCTAATGCCGACGCGCAAGTCTATTCACATCGCTAACAAACCAATAATGGAGGCCGCGGAAATTTATTACCAATCCCCTCTCCCACTTAGTTATTTAATACCGAGGGTTTTTAACATGCATATAATATTCCAGAATAAAATATACAACTAAGACATGCTTCTATTAACAGTAATTTAAATAAATAAATCACATAGAACATGCCTTTCACATATACAACAATAATTGACAATTAAATCAATTAATCAGTTATATAACATTAATTAATTGCATAATTAGTGGATCAATTAAATGGGCCCTAGAGCATCAAATAAGCACAAAATGAGCAGCAGATTAAATAATTAATCATACTCATTATCTATGGCCCATAATCTTAGCCCAAAACTAAATTAATTCCACTAAGCCCACTAGCACAAAATTAGTCCATTAATAAAATTAATTAATCATGCTAGGCCCATTACACACAATTAATTAAAATCCAGCAATTAATATTTCCTTGCAGCCCATTACCATTTTAATTAAAATTGGGCCCAAAAGCCCAAAACCAAATTAAAATTAATTGAGCAGCCCACAAGCAAGAAATAGGCCCAGCAGTCCACAAGCTTTTATTAAAATTTGGGCCTATAACCACAGCCCAAATAAAAAAAAAAATAAAAGCCCAGTGGGTAGCCCATTACCCTTGCCCTAACAAAGCAGTCGCCTGCTCCTTCACCAGCCTCAAAGTGATGGAGTCGCGCCGTCGTCCGCCTGAGTCGCGCCGCTTTCGTGGGCAGCCGCTCCCGATGCTGGTTCTCCCAGCCGCCGACAGTCAATCAAGCAAGTCCCGTCCCGCCAGCCACAACATGGGAGACCCGACTGGCAAAGGTGCAGGCTCGACCGAAGAAGCATGGAGACCCCTCGGAATCCCATCTGAAGCGCTCGGAACAGGCTGAACATATTTGACGCCGTATTCACCAGCATCGTCAAGTTGTAGCAGTCGCCTGAAAAATTGCTGCTTCGTCCAACACTGCCCCCGGAATGTTGCTGACTATTTGCCACAGACACCGTCCTTTGCTGATCAAGAGTTAGCGAATGGCGTCGCCGTGTATAGTTGATCGTCGTCCCGTTCGCTAACCAGTCCCAGGCTCCGCTTTTCCCGCTGGCGTTCCGCCGCTCAACCGCCGCACTCAGCCCAGTAATTGCAACACAAGTCGACACGGGCGCCGCCAGATGTCGACAATTAGGCTTCGCCAACACTCACCCTGACCATCAGGGAACTCGCTCGGAACAGACTGCTGATGCGACCAGAAAAGTAGCCTGCTATCTCATCCTTCAGCCGCATCCTCATCGAGCCTCGCCTTCGTTTGGGCTTTGCTACTGTGTATCTGCCATCAGCGTGCAACACGCAAGCCCGGCTAATGCGCCGCTTGAAACCTTGTTGCTGTCCAGAATCCGGACCCGCCCACCGTCGTTCATGGCGCAGTCGAGAGTGACCCATGACATATACCAGCCTGCTATCTTTCTGTTGACTTTCTTCTTGCTCATTGCCGTAAGCAACCAAGCAGCCACCATCGAACAAAACTAATGTTGTACGTTTTCTCATGGCCGTGTGAGTGTGATAGCAAGTTCAGGCATCAAGGCAGTGTGTGTATACAGAGTATAATGTATACAGAGGTTGCAGCATGAATACAGAGGATTTTCATAAATAATACAAAATTATCCAAATCCTAAAACATGTTATTTATCATGCGATTAAAACCAGATTATTTCACATAATCACATAATCATATAGACTAATGAATCACGTTTCACCACGAAACCAACGCTCTGATACCAATTGTTGGCAATTGGATCGTGCGGTTCAACGTGATCCGTTAGGATTAACAGGTAAACAAAATCAGCGGAAGCGATTAAACGTTTACCGTACTTCTGGGTTGGTGTAGAGGTTGATCGTTGCAGAGAACAACCTCTCGATCTTCTGTTGTATGACCCAAGTCGAATCCTGCTGTTGTGTGGGCAACAATCTGCATGATTCTCTCAATCTGCTTCTTTCCCTAACTCACGTTGAAAGAGGCGCAGTTACTTAGGTTTCCAGAAGCTGAGATGACTATATATATTGGGCTACAGCAGGGACCAGGAGGAGAAATTGGGCTGGGCCTCAATTGAATTTAATTAACCAAGCTTAGCCCAAAGCTTTTAATTAAATCCAATAATAATAATATAGTCCACTAAAATATTATTATTGCACTACCCGTCCAATCCCAAAATTATGTTCTGGGCTCCTTCTTATTATAAGCCTGATAGTCTCCCCATGTTTAAGATATTCAATGTCCATTAATTAATTAAGTTACTGACAACTCTAATTAATTAATATCTCGTCCGAGAGTAGTACCACTCAACCTTATTATCATGCCGGAAATTAATCCACTTGCAAGATTTACATGATAAACCTTATGAGCTCCTCAAGGGGACATCATCAACCTATGACGGACATGGATTCCTTCTACAATCAACAGCACACCATAGATACAGCACTACTTCCCAACTCACCGAGTTTGTTGATTTAATACTTATAAATCTCACCCATTGATGAATCAAAGAAATACATACTGCCCTACGTGTCGAGGTTATTGTATAGAGATTAAGAGCACGAACTTCCATAATAACAGAGATCAAGTTCTACTATATAGTCAGTATAAGAAGAACGATCGCAAACGGTCCTGCTCAATACACACAAGTGCACTAATGTGATTCTATAGCCAAGACAAGCTAATACCAAACCACACTACAACCATACTGATAGAGAGTCCCCGTCTATCTCAGTTGTGAGCATCTGTTTATACTTTATAAGGAAACCGATAATATGATCTTCCACGTGTTGTCGCACAACATATTATCTACAGTATAAAGTAAATGGACTATTGCATCATGTATATAAAATAAATTATAAGATACAATCATTTGATCAATGATTCTCATTTCAAATATTGTTATGACATTGTTCATACTAAACCTAGACTTTTAGTATACAATCCAACATTATGTTCATTCAGATCTCTGGGGACCTTCAAGAACTGTAACCAGAGATGGAGGGAGATACATAATGACCATAATTGATGATTACTCAAGGAAGTTATGGGTATATGTTCTGAAATCAAAGGATGAAGCATTCACAACCTTCAAAGGTTGGTTGACAGAAACTGAGAACATCACAGGGAGTAGTTTGAAGTATTTAAGGACAGACAATGGATTGGAATTTGTGTCTGAAGAGTTCAATTCATATTGCAAGGAAAAGGGGATTAAAAGACACAAAACTGTCCCTGGTACTCCTCAACAAAATGGCATTGCAGAGAGGATGAATCAGACACTTTTGCAAAGGGTCAGATGTATGTTGAGCAGTACAGGATTGAGCAAGGTGTTTTGGGGAGAGTTAGCTGCAACTGCAGCTTATCTAATCAACTTGTGTCCTTCAACAGCTCTAAACTTCAAAACTCCAGATGAAGTATGGTCTGGTAAGGTCCCTAATTACTCATACCTTAGAGTTATAGGTTGCCAAGCTTATGCACATGTTAAACAAGATAAATTGGAATCTAGAGCACTCAAATGTGTTATGATAGGTTATCCTAAGGGAGTAAAGGGTTATAAACTGTGGTGTTATGATGAGAACAGGCTCATGGTCAGTAGAGATGTTATCTTTGTTGAAGATAAGATGTCATTGATCAAGGATGATCAAAGAAGAGAGTCTGAGCTTGAGGTGGAGCCTCAAGATATGGACAGATCAGGAGAAAGTGAAGATAACTCCACTGACAGAGATACAGATGAAGTATCAAGGGTTAAAGAACAACCTAATACTTATCAACTTGCAAGAGATAGACAGAAGAGGACAATAGTACCACCTGCAAGGTATGTACAGGCTGATATAGTGTCTTTTGCTCTGTATACAGCCGTTGATGTTGAAGCTTATGAACCAAGAAACTATACTGAGGCATTGGCTAGTCAAGATAGTAATAAGTGGCTTATAGCCATGGAAGAAGAATTGTTGTCTCTTAACAAGAATGGGACATGGAGAATTGTTGACAAGCCAAAATCTCAAAAGCTAGTTGGATGTAAGTGGATTTTCAAGAGAAAACCAGCACTTGCAGCTGAAGGTGGAGTCAGATACAAGGCTAGACTAGTTGCTAGGGGGTTTTCACAGAAAGAAGGGATAGATTACAATGAGATCTTCTCACCTGTGGTTAAACATTGTTCAATTAGAGTATTACTAGCACTAGTAGCTCAGTATGATCTTGAGCTTCATCAGATGGATGTAACTACTGCATTTCTACATGGGAAGTTGGAGGAGATCATCTATATGAAGGTACCAGAAGGTGTTACAGTTGAGAGAGTTGATTTAAAGGCTTGTTTGTTACTCAAGTCTCTATATGGACTTAAACAAAGTCCAAGGCAGTGGTACTTGAGATTTGATGAGTACATTGTTGCCAATGGTTTTCAGAGAAGCCATTATGACAGCTGTGTATACATCAAGGAAGAAAACAACTGTTACACTTACCTACTTCTCTATGTGGATGATATTTTGATAGCTTGTAAGAGCATTCAAGGGATTGATGCAGTAAAGGAAGTTCTCAAGTCTGAATTTGAGATGAAGGACCTTGGTGAAGCTAAGATGATCTTAGGGATGGAAATAAGCAGAGACAGATCAGCTGAAACACTTGTATTGAAACAGCAATCCTATCTTGTTAAAGTACTCAAAAGGTACAATATGGATCAGTGCAAGTCGGTTACAACACCTGTCAAGCAAGGATTGAGTCTGTCACTGCTTAATGGAGCAAAATCAGACATTGAGATAGCTGAAATGAGCAGGATTCCATATGCAAGTTCAGTGGGCAGTCTTATGTATGTTATGGTGTGTAGTAGGCCTGATCTTGCTTATGTAATGAGCTTGATTAGTAGATTCTTAAGTTGTCCAGGGAAGCAGCATTGGGAAGCAGTCAAATGGGCATTGAGGTATGTAAAGGGGACTGAACCTGTTGGTTTGAAATTTCAGAGAAGGGAAGCAAAGTCAGAAGTTGTCACTGGTTTTGTTGATGCTGATTTTGCAGCAAATCTGGATTCTAGAAAGTCTCTTACAGGATATGTGTTCAATATGTTTGGTACTTCAGTAAGTTGGAAAGCAAGCCATCAGTCTATAGTATCTCTATCAACTACAGAGGCTGAATTCATTGCATTAACAGAAGCAATCAAGGAAGGAGTATGGTTTGTTGGTTTACTGAAAGAATTGGGAGAATATCAAGATACTGTGGTGGTGTATTGTGATAATCAAAGTGCAATACACTTAGCTAAGCATCAGGGATATCATGAGAGGACCAAACACATTGATGTAAAGTTATACTTTGTCAGAGACATGGTAGACAGTGGATTTATGGAAGTGAGAAAGATTGACACAGCTGTGAATCCAGCTGATTCACTTACTAAAGCATTGCCAGCTGCAAAGTTTGAGCTGTGCAAGACTTTGGTTGGAATGTGTGGAGACAAAGAGGTTGCTGCTCCTTAAAAGCAGCAAAGGTGGGGAGAAGAGATGAAGTTGTTCATGCATACATCTAAGGTGGAGATTGATGACAATAGATGCATGCATGAAAGAGTTCGACTTGGACAGATAGGTTCGACATGCATAAAGAGGTCGAACCATTTCTAAAATCCACCGGTGTGGAATAGAAGGGGTTGGGTTCGACCACGACACTAGTGGTTGGACCTGTTTAGAAGGTCGAACCATGGTCGAACTAAAGCACCAGGAGATGGGTTCGACCACGACACTAGTGGTTCGACATGATCAAACTGATCGAACCAAGGTCGAACCAATGCTGATAATGTTCAAATAGAGTGTTTAGCTTTGTCTATCACTTGGATGAGCTGATATACATGTGGATAGTGTTCATTGGAGACTAAAGGATGATCCCAACGTGTTGCATGGCAGCTGGAAGCTTAAAGGAATGATTGGAACTAACTCAACAACATAACTGCCATAACTGTCAGTTTAGGCAGTTATGATCAGCTGATAGGTGAGGCGGTTTTAAGAGCAGTTATCAAGCTACATGGAACCGGCTAGATGGCTGTATCTCGTCTACTAAGTGAGGGCTATCAAGTGGAGGTTTAACCGGATCAAAAGGTTGAAGGAGTAGCATGATATAAGGGCTCAAAGTCACCTTGTTGAATGAGTTCAACATTTTAGGGTTTTCACAGTTTCACAAAAGTTCCTTTCTGGCTTTGTTCTTCGATTCAGTCTGTTCTTAGGTGTATTGTATCATCAATAATAAAGTTTTTTCTCCCCAAAGTGGATGTAGGTTATTCATAACCGAACCATTATACATCTTTGTGCAAATTTTACATTTTCTTTTAAGTTTTCATATCAAAGTGTGTGTTTCTTGAATGTTTAAGAGGTATTGTGTGATCGAATCACGTCAATATATATATATATATATATAAATGCGTTCTTTTATTTTTATTGATGAAATGTATATTAATTTTCCTAATTGTGGACAGAGATAGAATTGAGAAAAACAAAATAAAAAATTAATTCTTTTTCAGCATCAGCATCCTGGCAGTCAAAATGTACCGGATAGTTTGATTTACAATTATTTGTTAAAATGAGGCACTTTTTCTTAAATTCAAAAAATTTCTATTAATTTGCAATTCACACAAAGGTGATATTTTTTTTTGGCAATTAATCTTTTTTTAATGACAAAAATGTAATGAACTAGTAATATTTTTTATATTTTAACTATAAAAATTTAGGCAAAAACTTGTGTGAGACCCGTCCCACGTAAGTATTTATGTGAGACAAATAAAAAGTAATAATACTTTTTTTTATATTATAAATTGTTAATAAAATAGTTCATTTTACCATTATCAATTTTAATCACTTAAGTATCATTTTTTATTAGAATGTTATCACTTTTTATTCGTTATACGTTCTCACATGTACTTAGAATACATTTTAAGTATTTTATGTCAATAGTTACGTCAGAGTACTATAGCAGACTTAGGCTTTTCTATGGAATGTCTAGTTTGATTTTTTACGGGATGAAGGGGTACTATCCGCATAAAGACATTTTATACGAAATCAAATTTATTTATTTATTTTAATTCGAATTTTATGCTTGAATATTATAAACAAAAGGAATGTTAGCCTATTTTGTTTGTGTCCAATGATAAATTTCAAAACTTGAAAATAAAAAGTAATTATAATTAATTGACAGAATCCTTTTTTTTATTAATTATTTTTTAAAATTTTAATTGAGCCCATAAATAATTTATCTGACAAATTAGGATACATAAAATAGTCTCACTCAAATCCACTCAATAAAAGTTTGGTCGGATTCGAATTAATTATAGAGAAGATACTGCTTTAAACGAAATCGTGTTAAATAAATTTTACTATATTTCATATTTAATTTTGGAAAGATGACGAGGCTTTCTTTGTTCCTTATATATATATTTTTTTAATAATCTTTAGAAGCTAACTAATTGGACGTTATCTTTATTCTAATCTATCTTGTATTTATATTAATCCAAATAAGATATTTTATAATAAATTGGATTCACGATCAAGTTTTAAAATTGCGCTAAATCTATCTGTATAATATATAATTAATTAGTTAAAATTATATTAAAATATCCCACATTAAAAAACTACCAAAGTTTAAACTCAGTAATAAAGAATTAAATTGATAGGGTTGAACAACCGTTGGACTCAGTAGCACGGGTGAATGCGAAAAGATGGTAGAGGTGGACTCCGACCAAATCTTCACCTTTTCTTCCTTTTTCACTCGAGGCACATGTTGTTTCAGCAAATTAAAAAATAAAAATAAAAATTTTCTGATGAAGGATTTATTTAGTTGATAAAATAATACTACCATAAAGATAATTTGTGAATAGTTATATATTAAAAAAAAGCTACTATGATTTTTTTTTCTTTCTAATTATAGGTATGTTATGTTAAAATATTAAACACAATATAATAGATTATTTTAGAATATTTAACAAATATATGAAATAAATAATAATAATTAGTCTAGATAATTAGAAAAATTCAATTCTATCTATCTGTCTATAAAAACAACAAGAATTTATTAAAATTATCCAAAAAAATAATACTACCATAAAGATAATTTGTGAAGTTATATATTAAAAAAAAACTTACTATGATTTTTTTTCTTTCTAATGATAGGTATGTTATGATAAAATATTAAATGCAATTTTATATATAATAGATTATTTTAGAATATTTAATAAATATATGAAATAAATAATAATAATTAGTCTAGATAATTAGAAAAATTCAACTCTATCTATCTATCTATCTATAAAAACAACAAGAATTTATTAAATTGTTCAAAAAATAATACTACCATAAAGATAATTTGTGAATAGTTATATTAAAAAAAACTTACTATGATTTTTTTTCTTTCTAATGATATGTATGTTATGTTAAAATATTACACGTAATTTTATATATAATAGATTATTTTAGAATATTTAATAAATATATGAAATAAATAATAATAATTAGTCTAGATAATTAGAAAATTTTAACTCTATCTATCTATCTATAAAATCAACAAGAATTTATTAAAATTGTCCAAAATCTCCTCCCCCACCACCAGTTTAAATATTACTAGTTTTTGAAACTTTTGAATTTTAATCTTAACCATGAGTTGTTTAGGAATTCATCTCTACCGTTGATTACTCTTTATTATTTTGATTAAAAAATTTGTTGCCTTTTTTCCTATTGAACAAAATTAAATAACTTCTTCATAATTACATTAACTTAATCAACAAAACTCATTTTCAAATCATAATTTCAATTTCATTTTCGCACTTCTTTCTAGCTCATTTTTCATTCAATCTCAATCTGGATGATATTTATTTAGATTTAGATCTGGACTCTTTAATTTTAGGATAATGTTTATCTCAATCTGGACTCTTTCTGGGAACTCATAGGGACGCCCACTGAACCTTAACATTTAAATTTTCATCCTAGATTTTATACTGCCATTTTATTGGAAATAACAATGAGGAAGCCCCCGACTTGATTGAAAGGGAAGGACATGACAAAGAAGAACAAAATCTTGTTGAATGCCCTCAGAAAACATCTAAGTATATAAAAAAGTACGAGCGGGTGAGGATTCTCGGCACACGTGCCCTGCAGATTAGGTTCGTTCTTTTATGTGTTCTTTTGAAATTGTGGGGTACACCATTATTTTTGAAATTGTTATTATATTTTGTAGTTGTTTAGTTTATATTGATTCTGGCTTTGTGCATTGACAACATGAATGCTCGGGTTATAGTGGATTTGGAGATTGAAACAGATCCATTGAAGGTAAATTTAATACTCCCTCCATCCTATTCAAAGAGTCTTTTTTTTCTATTTTGGGCGTCCCACCCAAATATTTTACTTTCCTTTTTACACACATGGGACCCACACACATCCACTAATATAATTAAATATGAGACTCATACTCTCATTAATACAACTACACACTACACATTAAATAATAATACTCCTTATCTCACGTGTCAAAAAGCAAAAACTACCCTTAGTGTAGGACGGAGGGAGTATCGATTTGAAATTTATAGATATTTTCTTCTTCTTCTTTATCCTGATCTTATCCGCTTTTAAGATGGAGCAATGATTGATATGTATGAATTTGTAGCAGTATGTTTTCAAATTATTTATAGGGGAGCCCAAACACTGCACATAAAAATTCACACAAGTGCACCGTACGTACACACTAATATTTTATTAAAAAATTAAGGAAAACTAGGTGTATTGGGTCAATCTAGTGAAAATTTTGTCTAAATGCCCTTTGACTAAAAGAATGTTATAGTTTTAGTTAAAAAAAAGGAAAAAAGAAAATTATCATTTACAATAGAGACTGAAATTTTTCTTTAATTAAAATTTGCCCCACCTCTTCAAAATTATTCTTCCAAAATTAAGAAGGCTGAAGGAGCAGACGCTCATTCACTCCATCAGTTCTGGGTACGTGTGCTTAGCTAGATATTTTTTTCTATTCAATTTCTTCATCGTTTAACTCCGAGCCGTATGTTCCGCAGGATAGGATTTCTCCACATCATCTTCTCATGACCTAACCTGCGATTCTTCATCTCCCTGTACGATGATTGTCGTGATTCTTCTCTTTGGATGATTTTTATGAATCAAGAAATGATCTTTGCTCCGCTTCTTCTTGGACAATTGCTTTAATTCTTCTTCTCTTCTCAGGTAGTGCACTTACATGCCCTATATACTCGAATGGATGATTAATCCGATTATATAACATGTAATCAATGCATGCCAATATGTTTGTACTTATATTCGATAATGGATGTTGTTTATAGCATTGTGAGAACTTAAGGAATGATGAAGAAAATCTTACCATTTAAGCTGACTTAGACCATCAACATTAGGTTCTTTCTCTAAAAAAAACTTTGAAAACCAGTTTTTGTGCTCGATCTTGCCAGTTTTGATGTTTACTTAGCATTACCAAAATCCAAACTAACAAATTTGAAGTGGTTTATGACCCTGCAAAGTATAACAATTTGCATTCTTCAATGTTTAATCCCTCTTTTCTTATTCCTTTGTTCTTGATTTTTTTTATATTAGATTCTATTAATATCTTCAATAACTTGCTCTTGAAAATTTCTCTACTGTCTATTGAATTTTCTAGTTGGTTGATGATACTGATTAACAAGGACTGAATTTATCTTCTGATGGTTTTCATTCTTCATTTTTAAATCACAATTTCGATCACGAACCCCATTCATAAAATATTATGATTAATATAGTAAATGAGATGAAATGAATAAGAAAATAGTTGGAAAGATACAAAACATCTCAAATGCAATTTGGCAGATTTTTTGATGCAACTGCCACCTTTTAGAAAAATGAACATAACTCCTTGTAGAAAATTCCAAACGACTCTTTGTATGTTGCATTAGAAAATAGACTGATAAAGCTTTTCATAAATATATTATTAATTGTCTAGTATTCTTCCAATCAGTACTACGTTTTTTTTCAAAGTTAACCCATGTGCTGAAATATTTTCCTCATCTATCCTCTTGATTACCTAAGTGTTTGTCTTTCTCACATGTCTCCCTATCTCTTGAACATGAGTCATAACGTGACGTCTTGTTTTTCTCATGATCATAAGGCTCTTTCCTTGAACTTGAATGTTTAGATACACCTTTGAAATCACGTTCTTGTTATTAGAACATTGAAATTAGATAATAGCATGGTTGAAAGGTGAAGTGAACACCCTTTATTGTATTTATATATGGTTAATTTGCATCAGGATCATTTAGTTGGTTATGAGAACCTTTTCTTTTTATTGAAAAATCTGTGATATATCTTTCACTAGCTTGTTTAAAGTGTTCAATTGAGTAACTAGTTACATTTTAAATAAAACACTAGTTGTTGCTACCTATTAAAGTAAAAATATTCATAACGCTTGCATAATTTGAAAATCATAGACAATAGTTTTCCACAAACAAACTGTTATTGGCGATTTTATTTACATATAAATTCATTTCTAATTATACTTATATCTTATAGTATATTGTCAATATTTATAGGATCTTGACTTTGGAATTCGCTTATAAAAAAGAGGTTGTAGGTCGAACGAAGATTAGTTGTCGGAGCAAATTATCAATTATAAAATATGTATATGAAAAACTAGATTGTTGTCACAAGTAAAAGTTTGAGAGCTCGTGTTTTAGAAAATTGCAATATTTAAGAAGTTTAGATGTCAGATGTCAGATTATTCATCAATCGATGATAAGGCAAGTGAAGACCAACAAAGAATGAACAAGGTTTTGTTTAATTTTAATGGCAAGCTGGCAAGATATGGACTACAAGAGTTCATTTTTTGTGACAAGTCTTAGTTTTACATTAATTTATAAAAATGCATTATTATGTGTAAATATTTTGTTGAAATATTATAATTGAATCTGTTTGTTTTGAATATTTAGGGAAAAAGATCATGGAGAAAAAGATTACTGTGTAGTTGTTTTGCTGCAGGAAAAGAAAGAAAAAAAACTTGAATTGTTCTTTTGGTTCTTATATAAAATAGCAGTGTTATATATATTGTGACGACAAATTTCATCATCCCTTATTTTAGTGAATGTCATTACATATTTATTTGTTTGTCTATTCTTTTGTTAATTTTTAAATAAAAATATTAAAAATGGTCAAGCAAAATTTTATAATCAGATCCAGAAAACTGCTAAATTTTGGAAGGCGCCTAACATTATTTAAATTTCGAATAACGACGTGCAAGTCGTTATAATAGAATGGTTTTGTTGTGGGGTAAAAAAATGCTAAATTGGTTATTCGCTAGATGAATTCAGTCCAATGGTGTACAATAATGGTAAAAGTGAGATTTTTTAGCTAAGAGGATCCTAGAATCACTCGAATTTCGAATAAATGTCGTGCAAGTCATTATAACAAAATAATTCTATTATGTAGTCAAACAATGCTAAATCGACTGTTCAATAGAGAAATCAATCAATGTTGTACAATGAAGGTAAAAGTGAGAAATTTTGATTGAGACGACTTCGGGATAACTTGAATTTTGAATAACGACATACACGTTGGTATAACGGAATAATTCTGTTATGAACATAAACGGACATATTTTTGCACATACCAATCAAGTAGCGATTTTGGCCCTCATATTAAACATCCGCTTTGATTTCATCATATTGCTACAAGTCATTCAAAAATACAAGGAAATTCTTATGATTTGTAATGGTTCACATCCAAACATATCACATGCTACTTAGAACATTAATGAGATATTTCATAAGTGAGTCTATATCAACATTCTTTTTTTATCTTGTGATAATATTAGGTTTTTTAGCTGTATATGGAAATCCGTGCAAATTTAAGGCCAAAAAGATCACTTGAATTTAGAATAACGACAATCAAGTCATTTTAACAGAATGATTCCGTTATGTGTCCAGATAATCTATTAACTAGATAAATAAATCAAATGGTGTATAATAAAGATAAAAGTGAGAAATTTTGACTGAGACGACTTTGGGATAACACAAATTTTGAATAACGACATGCAAGTGGGTATAAAGGAATGATTCCGTTATGGGCATAAACACACATATTTTCATACATATCAATCAAGTAGTGATTTTGCATCTCATATCAAAAACACCTGCTTCGATTTCATCATCTTGCTACAAGCACATTCGAAAATACAAATGGATACTTATGATTTGTAATAGTTCACACCCGAACTTATCACATGCTACTTAGGACATTCATGAGATATTATTTCATAAATGAGTCAATATCAATATTATTTTATTACCTTATGATAATATTAGGCTTCACAGTGGTATATAGAGATCCGAGCAAATTTAAGGCCCCTAAAAATGCTCAAATTTCGAATAATAATGTTTAAGTCGATATAACAGAATATTTCTGTTATGTGGCCAGACAATCTATTAACTAGATAAATCAATCAAATGGTGTACAATGAAGATAAAAGTGAGAAATTTTCACTAAGACGACAATGGATAACACGAATTTTGAATAACGAAATAAAAGTGGGTATAACGGAATGACTCTGTTATGAGCATAAACGCACATATTTTCGTACATACCAATCAAGTAGTGATTTTGGACCTCATATTAAACATCAACCTTGATTTCATCATATTACTACAAGCTCATTTGAAAGTGGAATACTTCAAATTTGTAATGCTTCGCATCTAAGTATTTATACTTTATACACTTGTTTTATATGACATGCATGAGATACTTCATAAGTGACTCAATATCAATATCCGTTTGTTAGTTTATCCAAATATTATGTTTTGACATTGTATGTGGAGATCCAAGCGATTGAAAGGCCCCTAAAATCGCTAAAATCTTGAATAATGACGTGCAAGTCGTTATAACATAATGATTCTGTTACGTGGTCAGACAATGCTAAATTTGATATTCACCAAAGAAATCAATCAAATACTATGCAATGATGGTAAAAGTGAGATATTTTTTAGAGGATTTGCCTCCTTTGCCCACTTATATTTTAAAAGCAAAATAGCCCGCTTTCACGTCAAAGTTGCAAAAATGCTACTTTCTTTGAATTTGACGTGAATAACCTTGTCAGACTTTCATTTACTACATTGAAGTACTCGAGGGGACCATTTGTAAAATTTAATTCTGTCAATCACATAATTTTAGGTATTAATTGCTCATGCAAAGCTCGAATAATATTGTAATTAAAAGACTAATATATGTTATGCAAAACCCGACTAATGAATTTAATGCAAAGCCCGAATTGATTAATTCAGTTAAGATAAACTAGTGTATCTCATGCAAAGCCAAAGTTAATGCAAATCTCGAATTGAATTCATGTATTATAATCAAATATTGTATGTAACCAAAGACCAAATTAAATTAATTTCAAATAATTTAATATTTTCTATCAATTAAATATTAATATTAATAGTATTTTATGTCCAAATATTAGCATATTACATTTTCTGGTGCCTCCATCCCAATATTTTCATAATCTCGAATTTATTTCTAACATATAATAAAATAATATTCAAACAAACTTGAATAATGTCAATATAATAATAATAATAATAATAATAATAATAATAATAATAATAATAATAATAAACTTTAATAACATATTATCTAACCCTAAACAATTAGATTTATTTAATAAATTCATATATTAATTCATAGAATTAAATTTGTACTGATTGATAATAATTTTTAATCAATTAATAAAATTAAAATATTTAATTAATATTTATTTAGGAATATGATTATTCAGACAAAATTTAAATTAAAATATAATTAGATAATGATTAATAAATTTTATTTATTAATTATGATGAATTAAATACTAATACTCCATATAAATTATTAATAAAATCTTTTTTATTTTACAAACTTTATAATCTATTTTATTTTTCTTTTTAAATCAATATTATAATTTAGTATTTATTAAATTTTGATAATTTAGTACTCCCTCCATCCCATTGAAATGCGAACAATCACCTTATAATAATATAAGGTGATTGCTCACATTTCAATGGAACAGATGGAGTATTTAATATTCTAATTAATAATTAATTTATATTTTCTTAATTTAATCAAATTAATAAAAATACTTAATTATATAAAAAAAGACAAAAAATATTTCTTGGCAAATTTTTATTTTATTTTATTTTTAGAAAATTATAATTGAACTAATTTTACATGCACTCATTATTCCAGCATTAGTGAAAAAAAAAAGTATGAAAATTAAATATTTAGGCAATTAAATATATTAATTTTTAAAGTATAAATTATTCAAAACATAAATTCTAGGAAAAATCACAAATAAATACACACTTTTAACCTAAATTATTATTAGATACAAGGAATTTAAATAATTATTCTCGCATACAAAATATTAAAGTAAAATATCAAATATAACCTTATAATCCTATACACTTTTAAACCATCAACCCTACCCCTCATCCACCCACTCGCCTGACCGGCGTTGACCGGTCGTTGACTGGAGTTGACCGGCCGTTGACTGTCATTTACCGGTGTTGACTACTGTTGACCGGCGTTGACCGCCGGCCGGCCCGGCGTTGGCCGCCGCTGATCGCCGCCGCCTGCTGCCGAAATTTAAAATGTGCAAAAATAAAATTGTGCAAAGCAAATTGTGCAAAACCAAATTGTGCAAAATCAAATTGTGCAAATAAATTGTGTAAATACATAGGGTATTTATGGTATCACAATCATAATTGTGTAATTATGAGTAATAGTACTTTGAATCATATAATTTACAACAATTATGCATTATTTTATGTACCTGGTGAGTGACCCTAAATTCTATCAATGTAATTTACATTATCAATAAATACACTATTCGGACTAATAATTGGGACAATCATTTTAATATAAATATTTTAATTTGCTCTCACATCACACTCTTTTATGTATTACAATTTTAAACATTTACATTAGCTATTCAGGCATATGAATATTTATAGTTGTATATAATTTTAATTAAAAATAATGTTTTCTTACATTATTAATTAATTGTAATAAAATAAAATTAATTCTGGCATATGAATATTATTAGCTACTCGGGTTTTAGAACTAACTAAAATTGCAAACAACTACTCGGACATTTGAATACATTAACAGAAGCAATTTTTCTATTCAAAATAACTATTCGGGCACTGAGTAATATTTTTTTAACAATATATACTACTGTATTACACCTGAAAAAAAAAAAAAAACCAAACCCAAAATGGTTTATTTTTTTCTAATTTAATATTCAAAAGTTTTCAGAGCAATTAATTCAAAGTAATGGTATTTCATTAAAGGAACATTAAAAGTGGACAGTTTTGGATTTTTATAGGATGAGTGGAGATTTTTGCTGAATGAAAATTGATAGTGGATATTTATGCCTAAGTCTCAAATTTTTACTGAAACGACACCGGGATAACTCGAATTTTGAATAACGACATATAAGTGGGTATAACGAAATAATTCCATTATCGGCATAAACACGCATATTTTTGTGTATGGCAATTAAGTTGTGCGTTTGGACCTCATATTAAACATTTGCCTTAATTTCATGATATTACCACGAGCACATTTAGAAATTCAAGTGGGATATTTCATATTTGTAATGTTTCGCATCCAAACGTTTATTATTTTATTTGACATGTATGAGATACTTCATATGTGACTGAATATCAATATACGTTTGTTAGTTTATTCAAATATTATGTTTTGACATTGTATGTGGAGATCCAAGAAAATGAAATTAAGGCCCTTAAAATCGATCGAATTTCGAATAATGGTGTGCAAGTCGTTATAACAAAATGATTCCGTTATGGGATCAGACAATGCTAAATTTTCTATTCGCTAGAGAAATCAATCAAATATTATGCAATGATGGTAAAAGTGAAAAATTTTTACTGAGACGACCCCAGGATAACTCGAATTTTGATAATAACATACAAATGGGCATAACGGAATAATTCTGTTATGGGCATAAACACGCATATTTTTGTACATGACAATTAAATTGTATGTTTGGACATCATATCAAACACTTGCCTTAATTTCATAATATTACTACAAGCAGATTCCAAAATTCAAGTGAGATACTTCATATTTGTAATGTTTTTCATCCAAACATTTATACTTTATTCACTTATTTTATTTGACATGTATGAGATACTTCATATGTAACTAAATATCAATATCCGTTTGTTAGTTTATCCAAATTTTATGTTTTCTCATCGTATGTGGAGATCAAAGCGAATAAAAAGCCCCTAAAATCAATCAAATTTTGAATAACGGCGTGCAAGTTGTTATAATGGAATGATTCCGTTATAGAGCCAGACAATTCTAAATTGGCTATTCACTCGAAAAATAAATCAAATGGTATACAATGAGGTAAATGAGAGAAAATTTTATTGAGATGACCCCGAGATAACTCAAATTTTTAATAACGACATACAAATTGGAATAATGAAATGGTTACGTTATGGGCATAAATGCTAATTATTCAAAAAATCCATACATTATTAATAATTTAGTAAAACCCCTCATTTTTTTTATTTTACAAAAAAGTTCCAAACTTTTATTATTTTTTCAAAAGTCCATAAAGTATTAATATTAAGTAAAAACCCTATTTTTTAAAGGAAGACCATTTACACAAAATTTTATAACCTTAGGCCTTTTAAATGAAGACAAAAAATTAATTATAATTATGCATCTCTATTAATAAAATAATTACAATGATATTGATAAATTAAATATTATTTTAAAAACAAAAGAACATGTAAACATAACATATATACGTGACATTACACGTACCCATAACGCGCATAAAACTTGTAAAATGGGTTTTTTTTTCTGCAATATAGTTATGGGTGGTGTTCGTTGCCTCATTTTACTATCCTCTAAACTTTGACACAAGGCAGTATGTTGTGGATCAATGCAGACAATAAAAAAAAAAAAAATAGTGTATGTGTTCATTTAGCTTTATTCTACTAATTGAGAGTCACACTTAGCACACTCAGGCTGGGCCCCCCATGAGGTTTTATAAGTTATTAGAATATGTACACTCATGAGTGATGTTGACATTTAGATGGCATGGCGGAATGATGTTGAAATTTGAGCAATGACATTTTGAGTCTCACATGTGATAGATCCATTTTTTATTTTATTTTCTGTTTAACTTTCTTTTCAAGAAATATGTAAATTATTACTCTAACTTGTTCTTTAAAATTCTGTATTATTATTTCAATTTATTTATTAAACTTTGAAACTATGCAAAATATTAACCTTTTTTTCTTTAAAATTATGTATTATTTTCTTTTTTTTCAAAAAAAACTATTATTTAACTTTTATGTTTTTTTTTATCTTTTTAAGTAAATGATTTGTAGCAGTATGCTTATAAGTGATTGCAAAATGAGATAAGAAATATATCTAACCATTGTTGGATGTTTAGATATGAATACGCTTTGTTTTTCATCTATAAATGCAAAATTATATTCAAGATTTTGCAAGTAGTTGAGTTAATGTTAGAAAAGAGAATAGAAATTGAAAGTAGAATGATCGAGTTGGGAATGATGTTGTGATTTTGATGTTTATTGATGGTCTAATTGTAAGATAAGATAAGAATTTAGTAATGAAATTTTAATTTTTTGAGATTTGACTACAAACGATTGAAGCGGACGTATGAGCACGACTTAATGTTAGATAAGTTAATAATCATATGATGACTTTCATCCTAGAGTTTATACTTCCATTTTATTGAGGCATATGTGGCTTCTGAAGTTAAGGTTGTGAATTTTCATAGTGAATTTTTTAAGTTTATACCAGTTAGAAAAATACTTGAATCGATTCTTTACTTGAAGAATACTTGAATCGATCTTCTTGTTCCTCTTGAAAAATAGTATTCTCTAGTTGAATCACTCCATATACTTGAATATATCTTCTTGTTCTTTTTGAAAAATATTACTCGTTGATGCTCATGAAAAATATTATTCTCTACTTGAAACGCTCCATATACTTGATTTGATCTACTTGTTTCTGTTGAAAAATACTAATCAATCTTCTTAAAGAAAACTATTAGTACTATTCTTTATTTGAATCGCCCAATCAAAATAAATTTTTATATTGACTTAATCGATTCTCTAGATGAACTTGAATAAAACTCTTATTTTTCTTGGAGAATCGAATATGTGTTTATAACGACGGACAAAAAAATACTTATTTATGGGTGGGGTAAGAGAGAATATTATGGAATATTCTCTTTTTTTCCTCGATTTGATTTGATACTAATTAATTTATTTATATTGTAATATTTAATAATTGATTGTAATTAATATACTAAAATAAATAAATCATAATAAGTGTATTAAGAATAAAGATATTCAATAAGTGTATAAGTTAAATCTGTCTCTCTCCCAGCACTTCATCTTCTCTATATCTGTGAGAGTATTTCTCCCTCTTTGTCTCCAATCTTATTTTTTTATACCATCTTCTCTCTCCTTCTCCACTCTTAATTGGATGCCCATACCCCTTTTCGCTGCTGCCGCTCCTTTGCCACACCTTGTTGGAATCCCTTTTTCAATTTAGGTATGGTTATTTGGAAATTTTCATTGCAAGTGGGTTTCTTTAAACTTTGATTTAGTTAATACTGCGCGCAGCTGCTTATTTGAAATAATCAAAGGTAGTCTTTCATGCGTCCAAAATACTAAAGATGCCATCAGTGAAGATTTCATAACCATCCATGTTTTGCTGAAAATCAAGTCCACGAATTAGTTGAATTCAGGGATTATAGAGATGGTGAATTAAAGAGGAAGAGTAAAAATTGCTATCTTGGAAAGATTTGAACAGTCAACATCAAATAATATTTAGTATTGATTTATGGAGAGAGAAGTGGGTTGAGAAGAGAGAGATTAGGAGTTATTTATTGTTTCAAGCTTTCTATTAATCTTTTAAATTACAATCAGTGATGCTGTTTAATTGCCATCATGATTCATGAGCATGATTCATGTTTTGTTGCCACATGCTTGATATTTTTTTTTTTTTTTTTTTTATACCGAGGTTCCGGGCTTACGCCCGACTAGTCCTCGAGGAAACAGTCCCGGCCCCTCAGAACTGCCTCCAAGTAAATCGCGGTAACCACACAATGGATCACAGGTTCCTAATATCTTTAACTACTGCGCACAAGGAGTCGATCCCCAAGTGATTGCTCCATGCTGGCCCTTCCCCTAGCTCAGCCGCAGGTTCCCACCGAGCCGCAGGTTCCCACTGAGTTTCAGCCTCCCACACTGCCGCTTGTAGCCCTCAATATTAATTGTTCCACCATTGCGCTCCGGGGGCTTGAACCCCTGACCTTTCAATCAGGGGCACCTCAATGTTGATCCCTCAACCACTGGGCCAACATATTGTCAAAATGAATGGAAAGCAAGCAGAGAAGACGAACCCAAGTGAAGAAACAAATTTTCTTCAAAAATGTTTGGGTTTGGGAAATCATCACCTGTTGAACCTGATGAAAATAAGACGATGGAGGAGAAGAACTTTTTTGAACCATCACTCGGATTGCCAGATGACTCTAATGATTACTTTAGTTTTGTGTTGATAATTTTGTTGTTGATTCACAATGTTACTATTTTCTATTGATTGTGTTACTTTTTATAATGAATTTGATTACTATGAACAAATTTTTAGATTACTCTTTATACGATTAGTTTACATATTGTTTTGTCTTAGATTACTCTTTTTTATTAATTGACTTACTCTTTATAATAATTTGTATTACCACCTTTTTGTTGACTTGACATGTTACCTTTGGTCAATAAGATTACTTTTTTCTATTAGTTGGGTTACTCTTTATAATGAATTTGGTTACTATTTGATTTGAGACTTTGATTTTCTGAAAATAATTGGGTTACTCTTTTGTGATGAATTGGGTTACTCTTTGATTTGAGACTCCGATTTTTTTGTATATTTTAAAGAATTAAATTATATTCAATCTGTAAATTCACTTTATAAAAATAATTAGATTACTCTTTTGAATTTATTGGGTCACTCTTTAAAATTAATTAGATTACTTTTTGATTTGAAACTTTGAATATTTTAAACATTCAAATAAATGCACAAAAATGAATATTTAATAGATACAAGCAATTAAAAGGAGAAGTTCAAGGCCTAAAAGTAACACAACATTTACACCCTAATAAATCCCCAATAAAAGTAGAAGGGGCTAATTTAATGGACAATAATCAGCGTTTACTTATTATTTGAAAGTCAAAATAAAAGGCTAAAGTCAACTTCCTCTTCACCCTCAACCGGTTGGGCGACGCGAATTCCTCTCCCCAAACTGCTCACAACCAATTCTCTCTCCAGAAAAAATTCCCTTCTCCATTTCCCAAAAAAAAAAAAATCCAGTTTTCCTCTGTAGTAGAAATATGAAGGTTTGATTTGAATAATGAAAATTACCAGCAGCACTCTACACATCAGCTTCATGTCCATAAGCTTCTGGAGAACCTCTGGTGCAATGTAATAAGGACTTCCCACAACATTGCAGAAAGTTTCATCTAAAACACAACAGAATCCCAAATTAAAAAAAGAGTGTTGAATGGGTTGAGGATAAAGAGTGACGCTTGTTTAATTGTGTCATTCTTGCGCACCGGCTCATGGACCGCCGAAAATTCATCGTCTTCACAATTCTGATGAAGGAATTGAAATTTTGTGTCAGATCCTGTAGATCTATCACCAGCAATGGCGCTCGTTTCAGATTCACCACAATCTTCAAAACACACTGCCACGCGAGGCTGCCACCACTGCACACTGCTGCCTTGTCGAGCATGCGTCCGCCATCCGCCGCTGCCGGAGAATGCAAGGCTTAGACAGAGATAGAAGAAGGGCTTCAGTATTTGGAGAGAGAAGAAGGGGGCGATGGGATAACACGTACTTTCCTTCCCAGTGACCCACGAGATTTAATTTTGGTTATGGAACCGGTTGTACCCAAGTCATTCTCTTCAAACATTATTAAAAAATAATATAATATAAAATAAGGAAATTAACTGAAAGTGAATAAGGAAAATATAAAAAAGAATTAAAAATAAAAATGAAAAAATTACACGTCATTTTAAAGAGCTCTGCAGACGGCACGTAGGCCGAGAAAAGTTAAGCTATAGTATAATTATAATTAAGATTAATAATACAAAATTCATAATTAATATAATCTAAAAGAATGTCATAAATATTAATTACAATGATAAAGATTGTATATTTTAATTTTAGTTTGAAAGTTTAATTACGAGATCATAAATAAAATATGATTTTTTAAATATTTTGATTCAGCAGAAGATTTGAATGAAATAGAGAATATTTAAGATTTTGCACATACAATATATATATCATAAACAACATAATTTATTTAGCAACAAAAACGATACATTTAGCAGACAATAAAGAGACAAATATCCTAACGACCCCCATCAGCAAGGCAAAAAACACATACTTTATAGAAACATCAATAATGTAGAAATAACATAATTCAAATTAGTGAAATATAAAATGAAACCAAAACATTGGAATCAAACATCGCAATCGACCCTAGTTGGCGATCTCCGTTGGTACCTACTGGTACGTCAGGATCCAATTGGTCATGAACATCGTAAGGTGCTGCTCTTCGCACGTTTTATTAGAGGGAAACGTATACATGATTGTATTGTGCTTGCCTCTGACGGGATAAATTGTATCAATCGGCATGCATTTGGATACGTCGATGGGGAATCAGTCACAAGGAGGTCAGAAAAGAGCTACTGAAGGAGGTCGGAAAGATGCCTTATGAATATTAAGTAATAATAGCATGGCACTTCGAATTGGTCTCTCCTATAGCTGGGCACTTGTCTACTTAAAATCCATTCTACTCGGCCTGCTTAGGCCTGTTGATGGCGGATGGAAGTACCGAGGTGCGTTTGAAGAAGAAAAGCAGACGGGTATGAAGCAGATGTCTTCATAGCAGGTGTTAGGACTCTTCTTCCTTTCCATGAGTCTTAAGTAAGAAAAGAACCATTAGTTGGTCGCTGGTCTTATGGTAATGGTGACTATCTGCTGCAGCGTAGTAGTTCTCAAGTGTAGGAGGTGCTTTTAGCTTTGGAAAGAGTATGCTATCCCGGAATCGAAGACTTTCTCAATTTGCACCTGTACTCTTTTGGGTGCTGGGTACGTTAGCAACGATTGCTTACGCACGTTTTCTACGCCACTCGGCCTACAATTTAAAACTGACTTAAGGTTTGAACAAGTTGCGGGTCGAGATCGTGGAACTATCGCTCGAGAGAAGTAAGTAAGCTGGTCCTTATTGGTCATAAGGATAATTGTTCTTCTTAGGTCAGGGCCAGCCGAACCCGGGCCGAGATATGTAATGGCACAACCAGAAGAGGAGTAGAGGAGACAAGGTTACGCGCTGGGCAGTGCAGCGCATCTGTTTTGGGTGTTGAATAGAACTTTGAAATGAATTAGTTTATGTTGTTTAATTTGTTGACAATTTCTCCCCTTCACCTTTGTTCTAGGACCACCGCCCAGCCATCCCTTTCTTTATTGCTTGCTCGGCTAGGAAAGAATCTGATCGATGCGTACGTATTAAACCATTGTAAACTAGCCAGCCCTGAGTGCACCTACCGTCCAAGTGGAGCAGTAGCAACCGCTGCTTCAGGTATGCCCCTTTCAATTGACAGACACCGCGGGTACACATATTGGAAAAGTTGCCCCCAAAAAGCGAAGGCTCACCCAGCTAAAGGAAGGAGCTATGGAAGCTTACCTTCTTATTAAAAGGGGAAAGAGGGTGACACCTCGAATGGCATGAGACGCATGCGCACATCTTTATGTTGGGTGTTCTTCTGTCGTGCGACCCGGTGCTGGGGAACTCGATAGAAGCGATTTGCCACTTCCGCCTCGAAAGTAAGGACAATGCTCACAAGGCAGGCATCAAGCATACTTCTTACCAAAGACCTAGTCTTACCGTTTGTGTTCCTACCCCGAGAAGCGCTTCACAGTCTTTCTCCGAAAGAAGTACTGCTTTGCTAAAAAGATTCTTTTTCAGGACGAGGTCTTGTATTGGACAAATCTAACTAATAAATTATAGTTTAAATTTTAATTTATCGGCTTCTATCATCAAGCATGAACCGTGGACGGAGGAAAACATCCTCTAGAGCAGCAGATTATCTAAGACATTTGGGTAACAACTTAGCTTATAGCACAGCGTGTTCGCCACCACACTGAACCTAAAGGCTTGGCCCGGTCTAAAAGTAGACCTTGTAGAAAAGCGGGATATGCGGGTGACTTACCAGTTCATACTTGTCCTAATATCTGGCCTAGGAACTTCTTCAGACTGTTGGTCAAGCCTTGTTTTCTATTTCTCATTCCAGCACTATCAACATTTCCACAATGGAATTGTCTTCATTGGCATTTGTTTTCTTTTGCTTTGGACTGACTCCAACATTAGCTTTGACTTTCTTCTGCCTCGACGGAAGGATTTTGTTAAAAAAAATTCTTTATCTTATTTTCGCCTGGGCATATTTGAATAGATTCCTCGTCAAATATCTCCATAAGCTTCACTAGTGGATCGTCCATTCCTAACATCTTCTTTAGAGTCGAATCATGAACCATTACTATTAAGATCGTCCATTCCTAACACCTTCTTTAGAGTCGAATCATGATCCATTACTATTAAGAGCTTAAACAATTCTTTTATTTCTGTTGGGTATGGTGGCCATCGACACGTAAGGGGAGACGAGAGGTGCTCAAGTTTTTTGAGTTTGGCTCATAGAAAGAGTCGATGTAACATAGTGATGAAAAACCAAAATCCACAAAGAATTAGAGCCCACAATCCATCGAAAAAACTTATCACTCAAACACTCTCATAAAATCTCTATATTGTCACTCGGTAAATGATTATACCAAAGCCGGACTTACCACCAGAAAGGAAAGTCAACCTTTCCTTCCATGGTGAAAAATGATAAGAGAAAGTGAGGAAGGAGACTAGTAAGAATTAGGGTTCCAATAGGGCGTAAGGGAAAGAGAGTCGGGTCATCAATAGGGCGTAAGGGAAAGAGAGTCGGGTCATACTTAATTAAGAATACTCCAAACCCAAAGAGAAAGAAACCAACAATTGGGCCACACAATAAACCCTAAAGACTCCAAAATCCACAAAGAATTAGAGCCAACAATCCACCGAAAAAATTTATCACTCAAACACTCTCATAAAATCTCTATATTGTCACATCGGTAAATGAAGGCGAGAGGTCTTATTATACCAAAGCCGGACTACCACCGGAAAGGAAAGTCAACCTTTCCTTCCATGGTGAAAAATGATAAGAGAAAGTGAGGGAGGAGACTAGTAAGAATTAGGGTTCCAATAGGGCGTAAGGGAAAGGGAGTCGGGTCATACTTAATTAAAAACACTCCAAACCCAAAGAGAAAGAAGACCGACAATTGGGCCACACAATAGGGCCCAAAGGGTCCAACAATTCTCCACCTTGGCCCAAATTATAACTATGTTTATCTAGTGCATAAATTCGTCATTGCACCCTTTTTGGATAAACATGCACATTTGAAAAATACAAAGTTTAGTGCATAATTCGTTTGCCATACACGAAGTAAGGTAAAATAGTGTCACAAAGTCACGGGAAGGGAAATGCCACAAACGTAAATGACATAGAGTCATAGATTCACAATATCACAGAAATATGATGAGTAGAGCACAAAGCTCATATGTGATCACAGAGATCATGAACACGAAGTTCAAAAATGAAATCGCCAAGATTAGAACACAAGGATCATAAGTCACGTGTGCAAACACAACACACAGAAAACAAGTTGTAGCAATTAAAAAATCACTAAGACACTTCAGAAAGAAGCGCACATAGATAAAACATAATCTAACAATAGCTACAATAGTTTAGATTCATTCAACATCCTCCACCCCAACAACAAAAGCGAGTTTAACAATTAAACACTCTAGACAGAAAACATATTAAATTACTTCTCACATAAAAAAACACATAATTTCATAGAAAAAAATTTACAGACAAACATGCATAAGTAATAAGCCACTAACACACAGAGTATTTAAAAGTCAATTTTGTACCCATGGAAATAAATCAGAAAAATATCACCATAATTCACAGATTCAATTGCAACATTTACTTGATCACTAGAATTATCCTCCTTGGGGTGGGGACACTTATTGGTATAATGACCATTAGCATCTCAGATTCTTACCTTTGTTCTTAGGACGCTCATTGACCGCAGCGGCGGCGCCTCCACATGATTTTCGTGGATTGGCACCACATGCGGCAGCAAGTTGGCCGCCATGACATCATTAGCCCTCAACACCACATTCTTGATCAGCTCATCTAACACCGCCACATACTGCTCCAAGTCCTCCAAATCCTTCCCGTCCACATCTTCATTCCACCAACGCCAGTCTTCGCCACCACCACCACCATACTCTTCCACCCTTTTCGCCTCCTCGTTCGCCTCTAACTCCTTACACACATCAGAGTAGTGCCTGTTATAGTCCCTTGCATTGGCGAGCACGACCGCAGAGGGATTCTCCTCCCCCACACCTACGCCGCGAAGATATCGGTCGATGACGACGTGGGATGAGGGATGACCGAAGGAGAAGATCTATTTACCGAGTGAGTGAACAATGATACCGATTTCTGCGCTGCTTAGAATGCTCAGTTCACTCGCTTTCTTGAATCACCCGACCCGACGTTTGGAGAAGGTTACTTGACGGTAGCTTAGGTATTCGATTTTCTTGATTTTAATTTTCTTTCGACCCTGTGTTGCTTTTTTCTTCACGATGTCATTGTCTCTTGAGATCACCATCTTATTTTCTTTTTTGAGAGAGAGTGGTTGTTAGAATAAACCCAAGAAAACACGTTGATTTATAAGGATATTTTTTTGGAGAGAGAGAGAGTTGTTTAGTTCTGCTCAATCACTCTCTCTCTCCTCTCCGCCGGTCAAATTAAATTGAATTTTTCAATATGCTAGTGTGCTACTCTCTCTCTGAGTGAAATTTAATTTGATAGAATAAGGTTTAAATGAATAATTTTGGATGATATCCGTGTACCAGTCCTTTTAATATTTTTTATAATAATAATAATATTATTATTATTATATATGCACATTTGGATAATAATTTAAACTCAAGCATCGAATCGGCCACTCTTTTGTTATTGTTCATGACAAGTTTTTATCTTTGTTCTAAATGGTATACACTTTAATTTAAATAAAGATATAATTTTTTTATTGAAAAGGTCGGCAGAAGTATGAATATTATAAATCTTTTAGAAAAATTTAGTTTTTTCCACAGAAAATTAAGGGTATAAATTTTATACTAAAGGATATAACATTTAATATTAAAAGATTGGCACAAGGAGTATAATTTTCGACAAATGTAGAATTAAGGGGGCACGGTGTCACTGGGGACATGCAAGTTATCCTAAAAAATTAGAATTGAATACTCCCTCCGTCCCGCCCAAAGGGTTGTTTTTGCTTTTTGGCACGTTGATTAATGAGTATTATTTAATGTGTAGTGGGTAGTTGTATTAGTGGGAGTGTGGGCCCATATTTTAATTGTATTAGAGGGGATGTGTGAACCCTTTGGGTGGGACGACCAAAATGGCAAAAAGGAACCCTTTGGGTGGGACGGAAGGAGTATAAAAAAGTCATACATTTATTAAAAGAAATGGATATACACTACTCCCTCTGTCCTGTTTCAATCTTTACGTTTCTATTTTGCGCGTCTCATTTCAATATTTATATTTTTTTTTTTGGAATATGGGACCCACCTAAAACAATTAATATATCATTCAACATTAATACACCTACCCACTTTATATTAAATATTATATATTTTCACCCACTATCTATTAAAATATTATACTCCTTCATCAACGTGCAAAAAGAAAACGTAAAAATTGAAATGGGACGGAGGGAGTGTTAAATAAAGTTAATACAAATATGAGTGTATGCATACACCCAGATGCACAGGATATCAAGTTCATGATTTTAGAGTAAGACTTTCGTGAGACTGTTGTCTCGCGTGAGACCATTTTTTTATGTTTTTAAAATATTTATCACTTTTTATTAAAAATAGTATCACTCTTCACGAAAAATATTACTCCCTCCATCCCAGAGGATCATTCACCTTTACTGTACCACGGACATTAAGAAAATATTACTTTTTGACTAATTTATTGACTTTTAGGGGTAATGTGGTATTTTTAGATAATAAACAAAGTTTAAAGTATGTTGTTATGTGTGAAAAGAAGGGATGGCCTTTTTAAAATTAATGTGTACTTTTGAGGTGTTAGATTAGAAGGATATTTTATTTTTTGGGGAGTGAACCATTATGTGAGACGAATAAATGAGGAAAGAGTGAACGATCCTCTGGAACGGATGGAGTATCACTCTTCATTTATATTAAGAATTATTCATGAACTAATTCTAAGTAGGACTTCAGTAACGTAACAATATAAATAAGGGGAGAAAATTAAAATAATTATAACTCTTCGTTAATATGTTATAATTGTTCAATATTATAAACCGACTTTTGTGTCTCATTTGAGACCATAACAGCT
The DNA here is from genome assembly GCA_023678885.1 of Pogostemon cablin. Lineage (NCBI taxonomy): Eukaryota > Viridiplantae > Streptophyta > Magnoliopsida > Lamiales > Lamiaceae > Pogostemon > Pogostemon cablin. Next base: position 21,152,532 of record CM042989.1, on the reverse strand, counting down.
TTCGAAATAAGAAGTGATATGTGTTCCTCCAATTACATACAACTCATGCTCATATAAGTTATATAACTTTTATCTTATAGTATCACCTTTTTTGTTACCCCATATGTTAAAATAGGTTGTAGTATATATCTACAAACTATTTTAACATTTAAATTTTGAAACCTGAATCATAATATTTTTATAATTTAAAATTGAAATCCTAAAAATAGTGAAATTAACTCTTAGGAAGATGTATATATCCTAAATCGTTAGGCGTATACATACTCTAAGCAATTTGGTAGGACGGTTGGAGGTGGTACCAACCACACTCACCCCGAGTGGACATGAAATAGTTCGTTTTGATGGTTGTAACTTATCATTGATCATATATAATTTATTATTTAAAAAAATTATAAACTTTTTATCAATCTTACAAATTATTCATAAAATATTTAAGTGATGAATATCACTTTTAAGGATGCCAATTTTATCCATAAGGTCGAGTTACCCGACAACTACCCTGGTTTCGGGCACGAATAGGGTGAGCTTGGTCGAGTAATGGATTGGGTATTATCCAAACCCGAAAGAAAAATCAACAAATAAGGATAGGGTACGTGTTCTCCTTACCCGACCCGAAATATATATATATATATATATATATATATATATATATATATATATATATATATATATATATATATATATATATATATATATATATAGAGAGAGAGAGAGAGAGAGAGAGAGAGAGAGAGAGAGAGAGAGAGAGAGAGAGAGAGAGAGAGAGAGGGAGAGTTAAAAGCTTTTTTTGCCCCATAACTTTTTAAAACTTTAGATTTTGTCCCAAAAAAGATATTTGTATCGATTTTGTCCCATAACTATGAGTTTACTTTCAATTTTGCCCAATTTTCACCGAAAATCTAGATTTTCGCCGGAAAATGATCATGTGCATTGCATGTGATATATTAATTTGGGGGAATCCGACAATACATGCTGAGGTGGCACTCCAATTGAAATTGAACCATTGAATATGCTACGCCATACTTTAATAAAGAAAATAAAAATGAAAACTGCCAAGTAACATGCACACATCACTTTTATAACATTTCTCAAAATATTTTACTATTTTCATTTATTTAATAAATTTAAAAAAAAATTGCAAGATGAGTATTTTTATAACATGTATTTAATAAATGTTTAAAAAAAATGCCAGTTTCAGCGGATGAATACACAAAATTCAAAATAATAAAAACAAAATTACAACAGAAAACTAAACTCCCACTACAAGAAACTGCAGGATTACCGACACAAAATTCAAAATAATAAAAACAAAATTACAATAGAAAACTAAACTCCCACTACAAGAAACTGCATGATTATCGATGGATTTACCGACGGAAATAAATGATTGGTAATTACCGACGGTTTACCGACAGATTACCGATATTTTTTTGATTTATTTTTAAAAAATAATCAATAAAAATTACCGATGGAATTAACGACGGATTACCGATGGAATTTGCGACGGATTTTTTTACGTCGTTATATCCGTCGTTATTTTGAAGGGAATAAATCCCGGAAGATTACCGACGGAATTAATCCGTCGGTGTTTATATAAAATTTTATTTAAATAAATTTAATTTTAATTTTTAATTTACCGACCCGTCGGTGAATATATTAAATTATATTTTTAAAAAAAATATTTTTACTCTTTAATAACCGACGGATTAAATCCGTCGGCAAGTATATTAAATTTTATTTTTTAAAAACTAATTTTAGTCTTTAATTTACCGACGGAATTATTCCGTCGGTAAATAAATAAATTTTTATTTAAAAAATAATAATTTTAGTGTTTTATGTACCGACGGATGCAATCCGTCGTGAAATATATCAAATTTTGTTTTTAGAAGATATTGACGGATTTTCTGTCGGTAATCCTAAGCTTAATTCTAACTAAATTAGGGCAATCGCGGCTTTGTCTCCACTCTTCAAATTACTCTCTAGTTGCCCAGTTGCTGCCGCCATCTCTGCCGAAGTACGTCACTACCACAACGTCTGCCCAGTTGCCAGCCGGTAACGCGTGCCAATTCGATTCCCACTGCCGTCGTTGCTTCACCAGCGTTGCCTCTGCTCTTCTGGTAAACTTCATTTCTTTTTTTGTCAATTTTAGCTCTGAATCATGATCTGACTGAGCATTCTGACCTCGCGCTCCACCACTGGATTGCGATGGCATCCGTCGTTTCTGGCGGTGCCTGCTGGCTCTCTACCCATTTTTCTTATTGTAAATTTTATCTTCGACCTGTGTTGTGACTGTGAGACGCATTTCTCAAATATTAGGGCTAGAACAAGTATATTTGTATTTTGTATGATTCAGGCTCAGGAAACCCTTTTTTTGAGACTAAAATGTAAAATTGAAATAAAATTAAGCGAAGGAAAAAGTAAGTGAAGTTCTGTTATCGATAATGTTCAGTAATTTTACTGGTTACTATCCATATCCATGTTTTTACTGCTTTTTTGTTTAAGATGTAAAGGAGAGTCGTTGTTTTGCTTACCTCTTATTAACATCATAATTCTGAAAGCCATATCAGCGCAAGAAAATGTAATCTCCAGTGAAGTCGGCGATGAATCGAAGAGATGGCGGTGCAAACGGAGGCAGCTTTATTTTCTGTCCTTGAAAAGAAGACTTGCTGAGCTATTCGGGATTCCAGTGCAGATTGAGCCCAAAGGTATTCTATTGTTCTTTTACTACTTTGTTTAAATTTATAATGAATTGTTTAGTCTGTTCTTATGATGGATTTTAGATTTTTGAACTAGATAGTTCTTTAGTTGCAGTTTAAATTAATGTCTTGGTAGAATTGGGGGTTTGGCAAAGTCACGAGTCTGTAAGGGATGGACTTGACAGCAAGGATATATAGAAGTTAGAAAGCAACAGGTGTTCAGTCGAACATCTTTTGCGGGATGTGTGATTGTTGGATTTATATCATCTATGGATGGGAAGCCTGTCATGATGTTGTGTAATGATTAAACTATATCATGAATCATGATCTGCATTTAAGCAATAGATGAATGTGTAAATTGTGACTGTGAACTCGATTAGTTTCGCCACAATTTCTTATATTCTTTTTGTTGTGGTTTTTGGTTGTTGTTTTGGGGGATCCTTTTCTAAATCTTGTTGTGCTATAATGCTATTGCATGTGATGGCCACCACAAGAAACTGTCGTAATACCGATGGATTTACTGACGGAAAAAAATCTCTTTCAGCTTGAGTACCATTAATATGAAAGTGCATTGTTATGTTCACATTGTTTTTTTGCATATTTCCACTAGAAACTCGAGTTGCTTGAGCTATTATCTTATAATTATAAGTCATTTTTTAGAAAAGAATAGGCTAACTGATATAGCCGTCTTCGGTAAGCATCTCAACACAATACCAACGATGATTGTTGGGTTGTAATTGAAGGCAAGGTATGCCTCCTTTATCTGCATCAATTTTTTATTTCTGAACTTCTCTCTCCTTCTCCAATTTTATCAAAAGAATTGTTAACCTAGTGTTCGTTTTTGTGTTATTCAATCTGCAATTAAAGAGGGCTTGCTCTGTAATTTGTGTTTACTTGTGATTATTTGTTAGGGTTTATTTTTGGAGATATTTTTTTGTGCTTTTTACACAATGAAAATATTTATAATTACAATTATACAGACTAGATTGCACAATGAAGTCAACTCGTTTGTGGATGTACAATCGCATGAGAAATGGGGGATTGACTTGTGAATTTTTGAAAGGAGTTGATGAATTCATTGAATTTGCAACTAGTCAACATGAGTGGAAGGATGGTGAAAAAATTAAGTGTCCATGTGTTAAAAGAAAATATCGAAACAAAGGCTTTTTACCTGTTGACGTAGTAAAAGGACATCTAGTTAAAAATGGATTCACTCCAGATTATTTTGAGTGGGTTTTCCATGGTGAGCAATGGTCGAGAAATGACATTGAGATAGATGCTGGTAGATCAATTCCTTCGCCTAACCATGAAATGAATGAGGAAGAATATAGTTCATACCACGAAATGGTCATGGATGCGGCTGGACCAGCTTTTAATGCTGAAAACGTTGATGAAGAGAATCCTAATCCAGAAGCTCAAAAATTCTTTGACATGCTTGAAGCAGCAGACCAGGACTTGTGGCCCGGATGTAGTCATTCACAATTATCATTCATTTCTCGACTTATGAGCATGAAATCTGAGAAACACATGTCCGAGAAGTTGTTTAATGAGGTTGTCGGATTAGTAAAAGAGTTAGCACCTGAAGAAAACTCCGTTCCTGACGACTTCTACAAGTGCAAGAAATTGCTACGGGGAATGGGCTTACCAGTGCAAAAGATTGATTGTTGTCCTAAGAATTGCATGATTTATTGGCGAGCAGATGAGGAGTTGACTTGTTACTGACGGATTAATTTTCGTCGCTAATCCGTCAGTAATCTCATTACCGATGGATTTTTCAAGTATTACCGATGGTAATTTTCGTCGCTAATCCGAGAGTTTTTTGTAGTGTCCAATATCCCTAATCTAAAGAAGAACCCTAATTAAGCCCCAAATTGAAATTTTCAAATTCAATCTCCCAACCCTTCATCGTTCCTTTTGACTACGAAATGATATCAGATCTGCTATTGAAAGAATGAGCCACCAGTTTTGCCAGCGATTCACGCTCGAGTCGGACCGATCTGCAAAGGTATGTTTCTCGGTACACATCCGTGAATTTGGGTTCCAGAATTTTTGGTTCTAAAATTTGGGTTGGGAAGACAGATAATCGCGGGGATGGGTTAGGAAAGATGAATCCAAGGGTGGCAGATGGTGACAGACCACTGGAAACGATGAGTGAAGACGAACCGATGATATCTTCTCTTCTTGTTTGGTAGATGGTGGTCTCAGCGGATCTGAAAGGCGGTGGTAGCGCAGCGATCTCTGACAGCGACGGTCAGAACACGTTCTCCGATAAATAAGGTAATGCGGAGGTGACAATCTCGGTGGCAGTTGGCAAAGAGAATTTGGGGATAACTAATTGAATCGATTTTGGAGACCTCAGCGAATGTTCAAGAACACGATGTCGCCGGCGGTTTCGCCTCGTATCAGCGGCGTTGGCTCCCAGTTGTCTCCATTGGCGGTGGAAGGCGGAGGGGGGACGGATTAATTTTTTCATTATTTTCTTAAGAGGAAGAAACCGTCGGCGGGGTTCTGCGGATTTAGTTTTAATTTTTTCTAGATTTGGAATTTTGTATAATAATCTGGTGAATGACATATCATACGCTTGCAATTATTTATTTATTTATTGAATACATGTAAAATATTTTAAGAAATGTTATAAAAATGATGTGTACATGTGAGTTAGCAATTTTCGTTTTTATTTTATTTTATTTAAGAAAGTATGATGTGGCAGGTTAATTAGTTCAATTTCATTTGGAGTGCCACCTCAGCATGTATGGCCGGATTCTCCCAAATTAATATGTCATGTGCAATGCACATGATCATTTTTCGGTAAAAATCTAGGTTTCCGGCGAAAATTGAGAACAATTAAAATAAAACTCATAGTTATGGGATAAAATCAATACAAATATCTTTTTTGGGACAAAATCTAAAGTTTTAAAAAATTATGGGGCAAAAAAAACTTTTAACTCTCTCTCTCTCTATATATATATATAGTATATAATATAAATTTATAGTATTATTTTATATTAGTTAAATTTTATTTATATTTGTTAAAATTTAAAATAATGAAATTAAAATTTTATTAAAAAATAAATTATTTAACTATTATATATATTAATTTAATTTAATATCTAAACTTGGAAGTAATTGTTGGATGGGAACTCTTGCATGAGACTATTTTACGGTGAGACGATATTATGCTTTCTTAATTAGTTATCACTCTTTATTAAAGAAATTATAAATTTTCTTTTAAAATGTTACTTTTTATTTATACTATAAATTGTTCATGAAGTAGTTCATTGCACCATTATGATCACTTTTCATCAATTAGATATCATTTTTCTTTATAATGTTATCACTCCTTGTTCGTCTAACGAAAGCTATTATGTAAGACGTCTTATATATTGATTCGAGAAAAATTATTAAAAGTAATAATATCATGAATTTTGAATTTTAATATGAGTATTGGTCACTTTTGTCACCGGGTGCACAATGTGTGTAAAGGTATAACGTATTGTTCTAAAGGGTATACACTTTATTTAATAAGGGTATAATTTTTTCGTTGAAAAGATATGCTAAAATATGAATAGTATAAATATTTAATTAAAAAAATTAAATTTTTTCTCAAAAAATCATGGATATAAGTTCTTATATTAAAGGGTGCAACATTTAATACTAAAGAGTACAACTTTCGAAAATCGTGAGATTTGGGGGCACTATATCCTCAGAGACACTCAGGTTTTAGGTTTTTAATATATTGATATTGAATATTTATTTCTGTTAAACTATATTACCTTATTAAATATGAAACTGGTCCATGTACTTTTTCAATTGAACTTTATTCTTATCAATGAAATATTAATATAGAATATTGATCTATATAATTTTTCAAAATTAGGTATGTAGTCAAATATAGACTTTTACATTAATTATAAAGAATATCATTAATAATTTATATATATATATATATATATATAATTTAAATATTAAAAAATTAGATATATAGTAATTTATAACATAAGCTATATAAATACTTAATTGATTGCACAATGAACAACAATTGAGTTTTAATCGATACCTCGTTAACTCTAGAATGTTAGAATTAATTTTTTTAATTCCAATCAAAATTAATCCTAAAAAATATAGATTATTTGCACACATAAAATTACAACAATATATACTCAAATGGTTTCAATTTAGAGTTTAAAATAATTATGGAGAGTCCAAATTCAACAAGATATAGATTAGATTTGATCTATCAAATATTTAGTTCTGATCACGAAGATGAGGGGGGAAGATGGAGAATCATCGACGTATTATGTATCCGATAATGAAGTTGTTAGAAAACTCACGTTCATACACAGGGAGAAATCATACCTTTCTCCTGGAGTTCTCGTTGCAGCGGAAGAAAAACGTACGAACCTGTTGGTACTCACGTTGTTAAACCGTGATCTCTGGATCAATCCTCCAACACGGGGTTGAGAGAATATATTTCCACGAATGTGTATTAACTGTGGAATATGATGACTGGTTTTTCACGTTGTGATTTACAGAAGAAGAAATGGCGAGAGGGAATTATATTCCAGCGTTGAGTTCTGCGTTCTGAAACGCGTTCAACTTGTACATGCAGATTTCTGTTTTCGCAGTATAAATTCCCAGAAGATGGGAGTTGTTTTCGCAGTATAAATTCCCAGAAGATGGGAGTTAAGAAACTACTTTTTTTAACTCCCTCATCTCTGCATTATCCACTTCCTATGTGGAAATAAATAATAATAAATAATTATTATTTACATCTCCCACTCACATATGAAGTCTAAAAGTCGCCTGACTCATATTCTTCATGAATTATATTCTCGCACAGATTAATACATCGTGTGACCCACGAGATATGAGTTTTAATCGCCATACACTTGTTAGAGATATATAGCAACTCAACCAGTTTATCAATGAAACTCAACAAGCTCGCTATACCCCAGAACTCTTGAACATTTAACATAAGTTGACATATCTCTTTTTTAATCCCTGAATTTTGTCAGAGCATATTCAACCATTTTTCAAAAATAACTATGTATTCATAATCAAGACCCTGCTTGATTGACTAGTCAATGAATCACAATAGTATATGTTAAATTAAGACGTTCTTCCCATCTTACTAAGTATCTACAGTCTCCCACTATAGCTGCTTTCCTAGACATGTACCGCATCGCCGTTATTAACCATAGCTCTTTTGGTAGCATGCTAAAGTAGCAACACCAAAGTGAAGACTTAGAATATAGTAGAAAGTCATAAGGGTAACCACTAGATAAGGACTCATACTTTTGAGAAAATAGGGATTATTTTCTCAATCCTATTGGGGTCAACTTGGCACATGTCGTTTTCCTAAAACACATGTCACAATGTCTTTAACTTCCTTCCAAGAAAGTGTATGTCGTATTTCATTTAATTTAGACATCGTGTAAATCAGAGTTCAAGTGTGTCCCATACACTTAACTCGGGTATCCTCCCTCCAAGGTATAGGATCTCCGTCGATTTAGCTATACAACAAGTTGGATTAGATTCGTGGCGAAATTTATCCCGATTACATTAATTATCGTAATCTCATCTCTGTGCTCCCACTGAGCCAGAGGCAATTGCTTGTATGAGGGAGCCAATCATAACTTGCCGACATACTATTATATATGAACCATCACATGTAATATATAAAACATGAATATAGTTAAACCATGAACTATTCCATTAACATACATAAACATATTCAATTCATCGTTTTAAATCTTTTACAGACTCAAACGAGTAGAAATTTAATTAAGAATCACTTTCTTCTTATCTATAATATCTCTAACAAAATTAAACTTAATGTCAATGTGTTTGGTCTTTCCATGATATTTGGGATCTTTTAAGTAAGTAATAACCGCATGATTATCACAATTAAAACAGCTCCCACTGGAGTGTTTGAGACCTCCAAATGTTTCATGAATCTTCTCAACCAGATAGCCTCTTAAACTGTAAATGCACATGTCACAAACTCGGCTTCCACTAGTGGACAGTACTATTCAAGTCTATTTCTTTCTACACCATGAGATTGCTCCATTGTTGAGCAAGAAGACATAACCGGGAGTTGATTTACGTTTATCTAAATCACCACTCCAGTCAGCGTCTATATACTCATTCAGTGTATTGTTATTCCCTTGATAACAGATAAAATAGTCTGCAGTTAATCACATTGGCATATGGTACTCTGGCCATTTCATTCTTTTCATCTTGAGTCTTGGGACACATTTGTTGACTCAATGATTCACCTTCCGCAATGGGAGTATCTATAGGTTTGTAGGTGTCCATCTTGAACCGTTCTAAAAATTTCTTGATGTAAGTCTCTTGAGACAAACCCAATAATTTCTTTGAACGATCCTTATGGATCCACACACCAAAGTATGTACTCTGCTTCACCCATATCTTTCATTTCGAAATTTAAAGACAACCATCTTTTTATGGTTTCAAGATACTCTTTTGCTATTTCCAGCTAGAAGTATGACATCCACATACAAGGATAGAATCACAAAACAATTATTGGACCGTTTAAAATAAACACAGTGGTCTTTGTTTATCATAACAAAGTTATATGAGATGATCATTGTGTGAAATCTCAAATACCACTGTCTAAAGGATAGTTTGAGTCTATAGAACAACTTCTTCTATTTACAAACTTTATCCTCTTGACCTTGAAGAATAAATCCTACAGGCTGTTGCATGTAGATTACTTCTTCTAATTCTCCACTGAGAAATGCGGTCTTAACATCCATTTGCTGTAATTCTAAATCCATACTAGCCACTATAGCCAATAATAGACAAATCAAGGCAAACCTCACTACAGGTGAAAGTGGTTTCTACGTAGTCTATACTCTTGTAGAGTATAATCTTTTATAACCAAGCGAACTTTCTACCTCTCTATTGAGTCATCAGCATTTCTTTAGATTTTGAAAATCCATTTATTCTCAATTTTCTTTCGTCCCTTTGAAAGATCTACAAGTCCCCAGACTTGATTTGACTTCATAGACTCCATCTCCTCTTTCATCCATTTCTCCTTTGCCGGACAAGTTAGAGCTTCTTTAACGTTTCTGGGCTCTTCCTCATCAGCAGGAAAAACATCTCAACTTTCTGGTGAAACCAAGAAGGCATGTCCTTCAATGTCATAATGTCTTTTGTGCACATGTTTCCTAGAACTTTTCAAGATGAGATAACTTATGATGGTCTTCTATAGACAAAATGTTCTCATTGAGAATCACCTGATTCTCAATCGACAAATATCTATCAAGATCCACACCATATGATGGTCTTCGGTCTTCTGTAGACAAAATGCTCTCATTGAGAATCACCTGATTCTCAATCGGCAAATATCTATCAAGATCCACACATCAACTATCAAGATCTACACCATCACCACACCTGATTCTCAATCGGCAAATATCTATCAAGATCCACACCATATGATGGTCTTCGGTCTTCTGTAGAAAAAATGCTCTCATTGAGAATCACCTGATTCTCAATCGGCAAATATCTATCAAGATCCACACCATCAACTATCAAGATCTACACCATCACCATCAGCTTATTACTCCCACTTGGATCTTGTAGATATTGGTTTTCTACTATCTCGAAAAATAGGTTCAGCATCCCTGATACCATTTTACTAGGAAATTCAGTTTCCAGAAAATGAGCGTTATGTTATTCTGTCTTAGTTAAGCTCCCATCGTGATCTCCTATGAAATGTAACCCTTAGAATTCGAAATATCTTATGAAGATACATTATTTTGCCTCTAGGACCCAACTTTCCATACTGACTCGATGAATCATGTACGTAAGCTACTGATCCCCAAGCTCTAAGGTTACTCAAGTCAGATTTTTTTTACCCGTCCAAAGTTCATATGGAGTCAAAACAACTGACTTAGAAGGCACGTGATTAAGCACATAAGCTTCCGTAAATAACGCATCTCGTTATAATAGCTTGTGCCATTATGGATCTTACCATCTCCAATAAAATCCTATTCCTTTTCCAGCAACACCATTTAGTTGAGGTGTATAAGGAACAGTTGATTTTCGGATTGATCCTTTTCATTACAAAATTTCTTGAATTGTTCTGATAGATATTCACATCTTCAACTTCACTCAAGTATCATCTAAAACAATCCATTGCTTCAGATTTATCAGATATAAAGTAGACTGAATAATTATCAATGAACGTAATGAAATAGTAAGCTCCATTTTATGCTTTAACATTTACAGAACCACATATATCAGAATGGATTACTACTAATAGAGATAAAGATATAACAGCTTTACCAAAAAAGTTTTCTAGTCAATTGCAAGCAAGATAATGTTCGCACCATTTGGACTACTCCTGGCGAACACACCATTTGGATAATTCGACTTTAGAAGAAAGATTCAACAATCATTCTTTCACAAGTCTATTCATCATATCTTGCCCAATATGACCTAATCTAGCATGCCAAACATCATCATTCACGTTTGCATTACTAGAAGAAGTATGACAAGTATCATTAACGCTAATTACCACAATGCCTATAGAGCATAATACATCATAACCCAAATTACGCAGAAATGAAACAGAAATTAGATTTAGCGTGATCTCCAGAGCATATAGAACATCATGTAGGATAAAGTTCGGACCATCGTCAAGGTCCAATTGCAAGTCCCAAGTCCTTTGACTTAGACTCGTGCATTGTTTCCTATATATTTCTACCTAGTCCCATTTTGGAACATGGTGAAAATCTACAAAAACTCCTCTGTCTCTCGTCACATGGTCTGTTGCTCCTGAGTCTATAATCCTCAATGGATAAGAATCAGATAACAAGATAGCACTCGAGACATTAATTTCACACAAAACAGAATAAGATGAATTCACCTTCACCCTCCTGGGCTCAGGGCATTCACGAGCATAATGACCAAGCTTACTACCATTGTAACATGACATCTTGCTTTTATTTTTCTTATTCTTTTTATCACGCTTGTTATTCTTTTTCCGTTCATTAATTTTGTAGTTGGATTATTGTCAGGCTTACCACCATTACCATCAAATCGTCTTCTCTTCTTTCCCTTCTTCCAAATCCTTTTCCTTTTGAAGCCCGAAGCTCTCTTGGAAGTAGAACCAGTATAGAAGGCCCCAGAAAAAGGCTTTGAGGCTCTAAGCCTCTCATCTTCCAGCTCAACATGACGAGTAACATCATTGAAAGTTTTAATGCTTTCATTATGCGTCAAGTTGACTTTAAGATGTTCTTAATGATCAGGTAAAGAGCGTATTAAGGCTTGGACTTACTGATCATCAGAGAGCATATGACCGGCAGTCTTAAGTTCGATTATCATATTAGATATCTCCCTGAGATGTTGTCTAATGTTATGATCAGGTCTCTATTCACAAGTGTCGAACTTAATAGTCAACTGCATAAGCTTTGTAATCGCATCGATTACTGAGCTTACAAGAATACCTTGTGCAATGGAATTTTACTTTTCCATGCCTGGTACTCTTCTTGGTCACGTCTCCCTTGGTTTCCGAAACCCACGCCTTGATCAACTATCATTTGGCTTATAGCATCCAATGCATCTTGTTCATACAATACATACCACGCATTGAGTCATAATTATCACCAATGAGTTTCTCACCTTTGTTCAACTCAGCGACAATAGATTTCGAAGCTCATTTCTTTGATAGAGATTAAAGCGATTCAGTATGTTAATTATGTTTTATTAAGCTTTACGTTAAGCCAAATAGAGACATCTCAATAAATAACACAAGACTTGATCTCGAAAAATAGCTCGGAGACTACTAATCATCAATCTCATCAAGTATCATAATACTAGATTCTTATTTCAAAACATAAAACACATTTAAGGTTCAAGTAATTAACAATAATTATGAACTGCCACTAATAAATTGAACTTAAACAACCATCCAGAATAGCAAAACCACCAAGTTTAACAAGATATGAAAGTAAAATTCTAATGAACTCCTTGAGTTTCCAATTAGAAATACAATGGAAATAAACTAGCGATAAATACTGATAGTATATTCCAATTTATCACTAGATTCCTGCCAACGTTCAAAATCGAGTTCTTTAGTCCCCACTCTAAAGACAGCTTGCCCTAAAGGATCCATATGAGGATTCTTTATCTGACTCTTCTTTCGACCACTTAGTCTTAAAAAATCAGAACGTCGAATCCCTCCCATCCTTAAGCAGGCCGATCTCAGTGCATTTGACCTATCTTCAGCTATAGAAGCATTGACCAAATCAAACATAATTTGTCGACCATCAGGTTTTACTTCGTAAGTCTCACACTTAGCCCAAAAATCCTTTTGCAGGTAGGAAGGTAAAGTGTTCGCCCAGTTCTGAAGACTAGTCATTTTAAAATACACATCACTTGGAACCGTTTTGCTATAAATCAAGCGCATCATCTGGTTGTGGAGTTCAAATAAAACTAATGCGTGGTCCCTTATGTTGTGTGTAGGTTTCATTTTATAATTCAAAAATTCATTGGGGACTTTATCTTTAGTCCTAATGTCTTCCTCTGAAATTGTTCCCCGTCCTGACATGCCTCTGAGAAAATGAGCAACCAATAAACAAACATACCAGTGTTAGTCAAACTATATCACATGAATTTCCTCTCCATTTAATGCATATGGAAACAACTTTCCAAGATGCAACAGGCACATTCACAAGTGAATCAGTTCAACTCATTTTGGTCTCACTTTCATAGGCTACAGGAGTTTTGAACAATTATAATAACACTTAACACCATGAATTTAGAATTAAATGACATATTAAAGTGCATTATTACCAAATATTGCAACCAAATAGCCAACCCATAAGCTCGTATTCAACAAATATGTCATCAAATGAAGTAAAACCACATATACACACTAAAAGATGATGTCGAACGCGCTCGAAAACATCACCATTGGACTCCACGCATCGAAACATGCCGGAATAGGTCGGAAAGTCGTCGGAAAGCAGCTCCACGTGCCGGCACGCGCCAGAACGCGCCGCTGGTGGACTCACACGCGCTTGCACGTGGCACCACGCCACTGAACGCGCCACCATGCGCTGGCTGGCTGCAGGTTTCCTTTCGGCACGTGTTACACACGCGCCGTGACGGTTCCGCCGGTCACCGGCGCTTGGACCCCACGCGCCATCACTTGGTTGGAGGTACCGACGCGTGTGTCTCACGCGCGGTCGCCTGTCGGTGCGTGGTAATAACGCGCCACCGCCTGCTGCGGTCCCCGGCTGTCTCTGACCCGGTCCGGTTCGTCTCCGGTTCGTCTCCGGTCCGGTCTGGTCCTCGTCGGTTCGGGGCTGATCTGACTCGGTTTGACTGGTTTGAGCCGGTCAACCTTCAAGTTTTATTTAATTGCGAAATGGTCCCTGACCTTTATCGAATTCTCAAAAAACAGACCCCAAACTTTCTGAAACTTTGCAGATTAGGCCCAATCACGAAAATAACTTCAAAAAGTCATATCTTGAGTTTTAGAAGGCCAAAAAATCCACAAAAAATACTGGCGGACTCCTCTCGACGAGACCTATCCAGTGGTATAACCAAAACATGCTTTCGTTACACGAAAAATTTGACGAAAATTAACACCTTAAGCATACATGGTGAATAACAACGTTATATACTCATAGCCACTGGATAAAACATAATCTGCCTCATACTCACATAAATAACTCATCAATGTCACACAATACACCAATCATATAACATCAAACAAAATTCATGTGAGAATGTCTAAATTATAAAAGCAGAATACTAAACCATGAAATTCCAGAGAATAAAAAAAAAGGAGTACCAACCATTGGCTCTGATACCAATGTTGGAAAACTCACGTTCATACACAGGGAGAAATCATACCTTTCTCCTGGAGTTCTCGTTGCAGCGGAAGAAAAATGTACGAACATGTTGGTACTCACGTTGTTAAACCGTGATCTCTGGATCAATCCTCCAACACGGGGTTGAGAGAATATATTTCCACGAATGTGTATTAACTGTGGAATATGATGACTGGTTTTTCACGTTGTGATTTACGGAAGAAGAAATGGCGAGAGGGAATTATATTCCAGCGTTGAGTTCTGCGTTCTGAAACGCGTTCAACTTGTACATGCAGATTTCTGTTTTCGCAGTATGAATTCCCAGAAGATGGGAGTTGTTTTCGCAGTATAAATTCCCAGAAGATGGGAGTTAAGAAACTACTTTTTTTAACTCCCTCATCTCTGCATTATCCACTTCCTATGTGGAAATAAATAATAATAAATAATTATTATTTACAGAAGTTAATCAAGAAGAAGAATTTGAAAAGAGCATGGAAGATATCGAAGCTACCCAAACTAGCAGTGTTGAAGTTAGGCCTCAAACATGTATGATTTATCAAAATATTGAAAGTTTATTTGTAGCTTACCAAGAACATGCAAAACATAAAGGTTTTAGTGTTAGTAAGAGAACAAGTCATAAAGGTGGGGGAGAAGATTACAAATACTCATTAAACGTATACAATAGAGCTCGAATCTCACAAGCACAAAAAGTATAAAAAAGAATAGGTTGTGGAGCTCCTATTAATGCTAAGCAAGAAGATGAAACTTGGATTGTTTTGAAAACGTTATCAAATCACAACCATGAATTTTGTTCTCATATGTAAGTTTCTATGCCCGCTCGTAGGAATATTTCACTTCACATGAAGCGACAACTTGAAGCCAATGACATAGCTAGAATTAGGCCATCTAAGAATATTAGATTAGCTGAAGTTCAAGTGGATGGTCTTCAAAATTTAGGGTGTCTTCTGAAAGATTGTAAAAATAACATAGAGGGTAGAAGAAGACTAAGACTTGGACTTGGAGATGCAAAGGTTTATTTAAGAGATTGCAATAACGTGATAAAAACTTCTTCTATTTGATGGATATTGATGACAGAAGCCGACCATGTAATGTGATGTGGTTTCATCCTCGAAGCAAAGTTGCTTACAAAGATTTTCATGGCCATTTGAGCTTTGATACGACATATCTTGTTAATAGATATAACATGCCTTTTGTAATAATAACTGGTATCAATCATCTTAAACATTCTATTTTGTTAGGATGTGGCTTGGTTGCACATGAAGATTCTAATTCTTTTAAGTGGTTTTTCACAAATTGATTGGAAGCAATGGATCGTATTCATCCTACATGCATAATTACAGATCAATGTGAAAGTATCAAGATTGCAATACGAGAAACAATGCCTAATACAATTCATTGATATTGCTTGTGGTATATTTTGTCAAAATTAGCACAAAAGTTCAGAGGTGTTCATGAAATTTACAATGCTATTGTTGAATTCAAAGGAATCTTCTATGATAGTTTTACCACTGAGATGTTTGAAATAAAGTGGACTGAATTTTTGAAGAAATATAATCTTGAAAGTAATTACTAGCTTAAAGACTAGTTTAATGAAAAGGAAAGTTGGATCCCTGTGTACCTAAATCACATTTTTTGGGCCAGTATGGTTTCAACTTAAAGAAGTAAATGAATACATGCTTATTTTGATTGATACATCCAATAGAGGTGTACATTGAAGCAATTTGTAGAATAATATGTGATAACAATAGCTGATAAGATTTACAAGGAGTTCATTGCTGATTATGAATCCAAGAACAAGGTCATCAAGTGTGTTACTTTTTTTTCCTTGGGAGAAACAATTTCGAAAGGCATACACTAATAATATTTTCAAGAAAGTTCAGGAAGAAATTATGCACACTCCATTGCAATATTATTCAATCAAGCCAGAATAATACAACTGAAAATGTGGTTGGAGTTGAGAAATACAATGTGTAGGAGAGAAGAATGGTCAATGATTTTATTGTCAAAGAATTGACATACACAGTTCAGTAAAGGCCTATTGGGGAGTATCTTAATTATAATTGCAAGAAATTTGAATCTGCTGGAATATTATGTTGTCATATTATGAAGGTTATGGATAGAATGATATGCAAAATATAACTAAAAGGTATATGTTGTATAGATGGAAGAAAGACTTGTGTTGACGATATTCTAGTATTTTTTTTTATTGGAGGTAATCCGCACATGACAGATGAGTATAAAAAAATTCAAGAAGTAAAAAAATATTTTCAAGGATACATTGATGTTGCTATGGATTATATTTCAGAGTAGGAATTTATCAAACAAATGTGCATAGATATAAAGAATGAATTGATTAATTGGAGCCCTTCAACTTTGAGAGATAATGTTAGTGAATCAACCAGAAGAGTTGAAGATTATTCAATTGGAGGTGTATCGATCAGTATTAAATTCACATGTTGTTGTCCTCGAGGGAGGCCTATGATAAATCGATATGTTAGATCAAGTGAGGATAATCGAGGTTCAAGAAAAAATGCAAGAGGGCAATGTGGTGGTGGAAGACATTCAGGGAAATAAAGAATTATATGGACACAAAACAGACATTGCAGTTCATTTTATTTTTTTATTTTATTTCTCTTCACATCTTATTAAAACTTGTAATATTTAATTTTTATGCTATGAGGATCAACTTATTTTTATTATTTTTTACAAATTAAAATATCTTATATATTTTCACATTTTTATTGAAACTATTAAAATGTCAGGCCGCTAATAATTATTATCATATAATATATTTAGATAAATTTATTTTAATATAAATATTAATTATATATAAATTTTATTAAAAAAATATTTTCAATATTAATTTTGAATTAAAGATTTATTATGATTACAAAATCATTATAATTTTATTTTTGTTAAATAAATTAATATTATTATAGTTCCATACTATTTTATTTGTTTTTATCAATAATCATTATAATAAATTTGAAATATATCAAAGATAACATTATATAATTTAAGAAAGATCACTAAAATTAATAAACATTATTATAAATAATTTTTTGAAATAATTACTAATAGATACACAATTAGTATCCATTATTACTATGAGATACATCAATTTTAAAAAATTACTCTTGCATACAAAAGTTTACAACAAAATACTCAATATAATCTTGATACATTATAACCCCTGATCTCAAATACTCACGGCCTGACCTTAGAGCTCCTCTACCTCTCCCATCTCTCACAAGATCTGGAGCATCAGTAACGATGGTAGACGATGGCAATAGCAGCAATCTGCAGTGGGACTTGCAATGTTGGTTATCGTCGTCAGAGTTAGGCACCAACGAGAAGGCTACTGCGAAGGTTGGCAAAGTAGGGGTCGGAATTTGTGATTTTCGTCTGGTGATGGTGTTCAGCTGAGTTCTCATCTCCGGTGTGGACTTGTGATGATGTGTTTTCGATAAATTCATGGTAGATTCTGGCAAGGAGAATAGCGTGAAGCATTCACAAATGCCGGCGGCTCGTTATTAGAAGGAAACTAAAAGAGTTTAACAGAGAGGTACGCACTTTTCCAACCCAGAAGAGAGAAATTACTTCAAGAGAGAGAAACAGCTTGCTTGGTTAATCTTTATTCATATACTAGGATATGCATACCCTTCGATTTATGTGTTGTTTACTCATTTCTACTTTTTTATGCCGATGTTGGTGACTGGCCGACGTGATTTGCTAAATCAGGGGTTTGGGAGATGAGAACAATTATACAATATTTACTTGCACATTAAATTTTTATAGTATACTTAACATTCATGTGTTTTGATGTTGTACACAAATCTTTATGCGGCATATAATATTTTTTTAGTGCACATAACACTTACTATTCACATAATATTCGTTGCACACAAATTTTTTATTGTACATAACATTCGCTACATTTAAACTTTTATGCTGCACACAAATAATTACACAAAAATTATGTGCAGCACAAAAACTTGTGTGCATCATATTGAGGGGATAATATTAGAACATCACCATATATTTATGTAGTTAGTAGTTATATTTTATTATATTTGTATTTTATAGTAATAAATGAATTTTTTTATATAGTTAGTAATAAGTACCCCTAATTTTTTAAATATCGATATATTGTATATTAATATGCAAAAGCTTTTATAAAAAAATCTTAACTAAAATAGATATTTGTGATAAAATTTGAAAAATGAATTATAAATAATTTTTAATACAAATGAAAAAAATTGAAATCTTATTATATTATAGAGATATAAGAAGTACTAATATTCTTATGCATCCTTATGCACCAAAAGAAATATCAATAATAATAGTAGAATAATATATTATTCAGATTTATTAATCTTTAAGCTTCGCACAAATTAATAAAGCCATATTTAATTAAGTTTAAGATAATTTTAACAATAGTAATTATAAATATTACATTTGAATCCATATAGGAAGTACAATTTTTAAAAAATAAAATAAAAATTAATATGAAACCGTTTCATTAAAGGAGAATTAGAGTTATTGAGAAAATTAGAGTTATATTTATAAAGTTAGTCTAATCTTGTATGTTTGGGTGCATAATCTATTCAAAGTATAATATTTTATTTTAAAGATAAGGGTGATGCTATAATAGACATGATATCTTCAGGAATTTGAGTTACTATTCTTATAGATATATGCTACATAATATTAAAGGAGAAGAAAAAGTAGGGCATACAATTAGAGATCACAGAAATTTTGTGAATCGTTGGAAAATGAATAGGATAGAAGGTGGGGATACTCAAACAATAATAACAATAATAGAAAAACAAGAAAAAGAAGAGAAATTTTTTTATTACAAGGTGATGGTGGGTGGGTCGGAAGATTGTGCAATTTGTTTTGGGGAGATTCCATGATAAAAGAAGATTTTAACATCTGTGGGGATATGTTGGTGTTTGACACCACATACACAACGAATAAGTATAGCTTAATTTATACACAATTGTCGGGATAAACAGTCATAAAAAGAATGTGATGTTTGCTTTTGCTTTCATTAGAGATGAGTCAACTGAGTCATTCGAATGGTTATTTGAAAATTTCTAGAAATCTATAGGAGGCAAAAGTTCAGTAACAATTTTTACGGACAAAGATCATGCTATTACAAAATTTCTGGAGAAGGTAAATATATTACACTTATAATTGCTACCATTACAATAGTAAATTAACAATTTGAACTTTATGTTATTTCTATGCTGCAGGTTTTTCCAAATTCAAGGCTTATGTTATGCCTGTGGCATCTGTATCAGAATGCTGTTAAAAAATTTACCAAATTAAAATCAAATGATTAATTTAAAAAGTGTTTCAATAAATGCGTATCTAATTGTGCCAACAAAGAGGAGTTTGAAGACTGTTGGAATCATATGATATCAACCTATGCATTGCAGTATAATGATTTGTTTGGGAGATTGTACAATTTAAAGGATAAGTGGTGCACAACACTTAGCAAGGACTTCTTTTCAGCTAGAATCTTATCTTAACAAAGAAGTGAGAGCACCAACCATGCTATTGGATTTAAAGCCTATAAAACAAGACAAGTTTGATTAAATTCTATGATATGTTTCTTAACTGAAATAATATAAATAATGCATGTGTTTTTACGTTTTATTTACTTATACATGATAATAAATGTAAAATCCTCTCCAGATTACATCAGATCATGAACCATTGAGAACAGTATATCCGTATAAGTTATACATTTTGAACTAATATTATATATATATATGAATAAAAATATATACACTTCTTATTCAATAATATTATTCTTATTTAAAGGTATTTTTTCTGGTGTAATAAAGTAATGGAGGATGCTCAAGAACAATTGTGAAAAGTGCTCTGCCTTTCGCAGGTATTCAAAACATGCCTCCGAAGTATATATATAGTCTCTCTTTTCACATTTTGAGGATGAATTTAGAAAGTGTATCATTGTTAATTCTATACTCAAAGGAGTTCAAGACACGACTATGATTTTTTTATGTTTTTTCTATTGACAGTGATTGGAAAAAAGATAATGTCATGTTTGATATTCAAATGAATCTAATTCAATGCACATGTAAGAAATTTGAAGTGTGTGGGCTCTTGTGCTATCATTGTTTAAGAGTGCTTCACATAAATTCTATGCTAAGAATTCCAGAGAGTTACATATAGAAAAGATGGACAAAATTCACAAAACCTGAGATATGGGATAAATTTAGTAGGAAAAATCCAAATATTGGGAGTAATGTACAATGGAGACATGAAACAGCTAGGAATTACTATAATTTGTTACTAAAATGTGAACAGAATGAATAAGTTAGACAGATTATACATGAAGGCTACAAAAGAGATTTGATGGCTTTGAAGCCTTAAGGAAGTCAGTAAAATCTGCATCGAGGGAACTCTTAAGTATTAATACATCACTAAAGCCCACACAACAAAATCTGAAGTGTGTGGGCTCTTGTGCTATCATTGTTTAAGAGTGTTTAAGTATTAATACACTATCAAAATATTCGTTTACTTTAGTGATGTATTAATACTTGAAATTTAGTTGACTAACTAGTAAATTTTTTATTCTTTCATTTTATATAAATTTGTTCTTTAATGGGATGTTCATTATTGTTTGGAATTATTGTTTATACAATATATGATTATCTCATAAAAATTATTGGATTATAAAAGTAGCCAATAAATCAACATATGGAAGGTAGTGGTAATCTCATATTGTTCTCATATTATTATTTGTATCATTAATAATGTACTTTATTTAATATGTATTGTTTTCGACAAGGTAAAGCATGCTGGAATAGAAATTACTATCATATCTTAGACTAGAAGGTATAACATTTATTCCCATATATATTTTACATAAATTACCATTGATAAAAATATATACAATCTCTGCCCAAAAGATATACTCTTTTCAATAAATTTAGTACATAACATAATTATAACATGTTTGAATAAAAAATTATAGATTAACATTGTAGTAATGTATTCATAACAATAAGGCAAAAGTACATAAAAAGTGCGGATATTGTACACAGAAGCATACAATGAAATATACATTTATAAAATTACAAATATAGGCAAAAAATACATATACATATTAAAAATAACAATGTTTTTTTCTTCTTAATTCTGGTCTGAACATCTTGATCATCAACAATCTTCTCATCAACAACATTATCATCACTTTCATCAGATTCAAGCTGTTGAACATCAATCTCAAAATTCTCATCAAATTCAATCTCCTCAAGATCCTCGTCGAAAGGTTTTTTTTGGGCAGCTTTCTTAGGTGAAAGCTTTTTCGGAGAAGATTTCTTAGTTGAGAGATTTTGGGAGAAGGTTCCAATAAAGTGACATCAGTTGAAGGATTTTTAGGAGGAGATTTATCAGTAGAAGGCATTGAAGTAGATTTAAAAGGGAACACTCTTAGTTGAAGGATTTTTAGGAATAACTTTCTTGGTTGAGGGATCTTTGGAAAGAGGTTTCAAGGAAGTGCTCTTAGATGAAGGTTATTTAGAAGTAGGGTCTTTAGAAGCTTGCCTTTTCTTATTTTGAACAGCTGCATCAGGCCTATCACAATGTTTTCTTTTCAAAGAAGCCCCTTCAGGTTCATCCTCAACAAAATCTGAAAGTAAATGACTATTTTTTTCTTCAATAAGAACTTGTGTTTCAATAGGCTCCTCAAACACATCATCCACCTGTTGTTCTCTAAGAACATGTAACTCTTCAAGAAAAACTCTTGGTGGATTAGATATAGAGTCATTTCCCTTGTCTTTCTGAACTCTGATGTAGAAGTAGTATTCTTTGTCCTCATTATAGATACCTAAATATCAAAATACAAAACATCAACACAGAATAATCAGCTTTCATATTTTAAGAAAAATACATACCGAAGAATCAATTTATTACTACCAAAGGAAGTCAAAGTATGAATACAAATTCTACACACAAAAAATGCAATTTATACATCATAGAAATCGAACAGAAAACCAAGTAAAATTGAAATTCTGAAACCATCAGACGAAACCACTAATTTATTAATTCATGGATTTAATTTAATTAATGTCCTAAATGGTTAAAGCTCGAATAATAAAATTTAATAAACTCTAATTGTCAATTACTCTTATTAACTTTTGTATTATTAACTAACTAGTATTTACCCGGCCGCGCATTGCGCGGACATGTATATTTTTTAAATATTTTTGTATGTAAACTTTTGATTTTTAATGAGGTTAATAATATTCCCTTGGAATTGAAGAGTAATTTATTTTACTTTAAAACAACAACGATCTCATGCATGACTTGATTGTGATTATTAAACCGCTGTCATTAACAACTATGAGGACTAAAATACTTAGTTTGGGAAGAAGCATGAGAAATGTGATAGTTTTACCTGGTGATGATGATCAGATTGATGAGTATGCGTTGTTGTTCAAGGTTGAATTTCCCAATTGTTGATATTAGCATGTAATAGAGCTTGAGCATGGAACTAAATATTTGGAAGAATCTGTAAATTCATTGTCACATTAGATAGAACTTTTCATGAGGAAGATTATAGATTTGTAATGATGAGAAAGGTTACTGATATGTAAAATAATGTGAGTATTGAATTACAACCGTCATGGGTTTTTAATTCATTTAAGAATTCATTCGCCCAGATTAGTGCATATGGTTATTAGTTAAAGAAACCTGATTATTTGAATAATAATCATGAATACTTATAATTTATCAACTAAACGCTTTCTGCATGAACACCACGTTGAAATGTGGTTTATCAATCATCTGTCATGAAAGATTTAAAAACATCACAAAAAGTTATGTTATTAAATCAAAAAATCAAAACATTTTCATAAAATTATTTTACCATTAGTATAAATATTTGCAAAACTTCAGTCAACTATTTTCACAAAATAAAGAGTGAATCTTTTATGAATAATACATGAATAAAGAACTAACCTACATCTTGTCTTCATAGCAAGTGGCCTTTGTTTAGATTGGTGATAATTCTCTTTGGCTTCCCTGTTATTCTATTCTGCAATATCTCATAAAATGCATGGCATCGGGAATCATTTATTTGGATACATATACATATATACTAAATAATAGATAAGAAAAAGAAAAAACTAAAATCGAAACTTTCATTTATTTTATTTAAAAAAAGGCTCCAAGATTGGGCTTCCTCGTCTTCTTGCGTTGCACAGGACAAAGATTTATATACCCTTTGTCACATATGTTTACTGTTTGTAAGGAAATTAAAACATATTGTATTTTAATGTTTAGTGGTTGAGTTGAGAAATATAATATTTTAATATATAATGAGTAGTTGTATTATTATTGTATGTAAGCCCTATAATATGAAAATAAGTGTAGGACGAATGTAGGTATAGCAACGGGTAAGGTACCTGGTCGCTTATTTTGGGGTATCCGTACCCAATTAAAAACAACTACCCATAACCATACCTATCCCGTTTAAAAAATTTATTATGGTGCTCGTACCCGTCCCATACACGTTTGTCAATACCCACGGGTATCTGTATCCGTTTAATATTAATTTGATTTTATATATATTTATATTTTTTTGTTTAAATAAATATAATAATAAAAATTACATTATTATTAATTAAATTAAATATAAAATAAATATAATATAATTTCTATTATTTTAAATAAATATTTAATAAATATGATTAAATAATACTTATAACTATTAATTAAATATATAAAATACTCCCCTTGGTCCCGTACTTATGTTCATATTTTTCATTTTCGTTCGTCTCATACTTATCTTCACCACCCAAAAAAGAAAACTTTACATCAGCCAACAACCTCAAAAGTTCTCTTAATTTCAAAAACTTAACGCGCATAACATACTTTATACTCCCTCCATCCCATAATACTTTTCTCACTTTCCTCATTTGTTTGTCCCACAAAATCTTTCACCCTCCAAAAAAGGAAACACCACTTTATCAAACAATCTCAAAAGTTACTTTAATTTCAAATTTGTCACTCATTTTTCACATACATATCATTATTTTATACTTTTTTTATTACCAAAAAATACTACAATATCCTCCAAAGTCAATAAAGTTGATCAAAAGTGTAACTTTTCTTAAATAACGTGGAACAGTAAAGGTGAAAGTTTTCCAGGACGGAGGGAGTAATTTATTTATTACCTAAAAATACCACAATACCCCTAAAAAGTCAATAAAGTTGGTCAAAAAGTAACTTTTCTTAAACTCCGTATTTACAGTACCCGTGAACTTAAGTTCGGAATGAAGGGAGTAACTCATAATATATAAACTATATAATATATATATTAACTTTTATAAAAATATATATATAAATGGGCACCCACTGGTATTGAGTCATTACCACGTACTCATCTCAAATTCTAATGATATTTTCTAAAACTTTACGTACTTGTACCAAACCCATTTACAACTACCTACACACATCCATTAGAATTCGGGTGAATCTAATACCCAAAAAAACTCGTCCCGTTGTCATCCCTAAACAGAGGAAGTATAATATAAATTCTATTTTTTAAATATTTAAATAAATATATTTTTAAATAAATGGAATTCTAAAATCAGAGGGTGTTATTATAACGCTCAATATTAAAACACATTCACCAGAACAGTTTTGGAAAAAAATAAAATAACTAACTGTCTGTATATACAACATAGATTTTTTGTTAAACAGTATTTATATTAAAGGTAGAATTGTTATATAAATAAAATATAATATTTGTATAATTAAAGTATATTTATAATTAAACATATATTATAACACTATAATATGATTTGATTGTCTTGTAAGTTTTGAAACTTACTACAACATCATACATCATACATTTTAATCATATTATAACATATAATTTATAAAATATATTAAAAATATAGATTATACAAAACTTACTATAAAGAAGGGTGATCGGAGGGTTATCAAAACTATTACTAAACAGAAATGTCCATCACCCGTACCCGTATTCAGCTAAATGTACGTCATCTGTACCCGTATCACCTGTATCTACAATATAGATTTTAAAAGTTGTCATTTTACAAATTCTACAAAATTTATTGGTTCAAACTTTATCGATGGATAATCAATGAATATGGACCTGTAAAGAAACACAAAAGCATAACAATGAAAGAAAATATAACTACAGAGTCGAAGGGTTATCAAAGTCATATTACCAAACAGAAATGTTCATCACCCGTACCTATAACATGGCTTTTGAAAGTTGACATTTTACAAATTCTACCAAACTTACTGGTTCGGACGTTTATCGATGGATAATCGATGAATATGAACCTACAAACGAAACACAAAACTATAAAAATAAAAGAAACCTAACTACAAAGAATAGGTGATCGAAAGGTTATCAATGACATTACCGAATAGAAATATCCATCACCCGTACCTGTATTCAGCTTAATATCTATCCCCCGTACTTGTATTCAGCTTAATATCCATCCCTCATATTAATATCACCCCTACCTACAACATAACTTTTGAAAACTGACATTTTACAAATTTTACCAAACTTGTTGGTTCATACGTTATCGATAAATAATCGCTGAATATGAACTAACTTGTTCTGCTATACTTATTCTTGAATGATTAATTAAACTTATACTTATATAAAAACTTATAGGTACTACCACACAACTGTGCTATTAATAAGTAACCTTACAGAATATTTACAACTATGGTTTTATACACTTGGTCATATGCAAAAAATGATATTTGTCTTCCTAATGCACTTGCTAAAATTATTTTTTATTAAATTTTTAAAAAATGTTTACAAAACTTAGAAGACTGATAATATATTTTAAGTATTCAAAGAAATAAAATTACATAATCAACCGTTAAAGAAAATTAATATTCTGATTTCATGTAAGTTAATCTATTTTAACGATATTAAGTTAACAATATTTCAATTCTAGTCTTTCTTAAATAGGAAAAGGCTTGTGTGATACCGTCTCACGTGAGACAGTCAAAAAGTGATAACTTTTATACTGAAAAGTGATACTGAATTAATGAAAAGTGATAATGTTATTTCATGAACAATTTATAGTATAAACGAAAAGTGACAATATTTTATAGCAAAAGTGATAATTATTATTTTAAAAAATGTAAAATAGTCTCACGTGAGACAGTTTCACGCAACACCTACCCTTCTACATAAACCTTAATAAATATTACAAAAGTTGCAAAACATAATGTCATCTATAATCCCTTACGTTTAGCAATTTCAAATATATACAGGTTAAAATTTTGAGATATAGTTAGAGTTCATATGTGAACTGTACAAATACTTAATTGATCATTTATGTTACGAAATTTAATTGACCATATGCATTAGAAATTTCAAGTACAAATAAACTCAATTTATCAAACACAGGATATTAAAGCCACTTAAAATATCTAATCATAAATGTTCATTAAAAATCATATACTTAATTGTATACAAACGATTATCAATGCACCAGTCTTACTAAACATTTTATTGTTAAAAAATTTACTTATATTTTTTCATGTTAGAAACCTTTCTCTTAAATACATCGTCATCCATAAACAACAATGTAAAGATAGGTGATTCATTGACAAACTACTTCCCCGACTCAATATCGAAATAATTGCAAGACATTCTCAAGGAATTCACTTGAACAAAAACCTGAAAAACATGTTGCTATAAAATGTTAAAGCGAATTTACTTGAAGGGCATAAAAAGTAATTGTGAAAATGATTACCAAATTAATGAATTTATTAGTTACCTAATAGTTCAATTTCTTGGTAGAAGGTCCTCTTCTAAACTCATTGAATCTCTAAGAAACACAACAGAGAAAAATCATCCCATCATGCCCCCTGTATATCAAACCATGGTCCATAATACTAAAGAGCAATAACACAAAAATAAAAATTTGTAAAATTGTTAACTAATCAACCAACACTCTAAAGAACAATTTTAATTATATATGGTTTAAAATCGTGAGAGTCCTTTAAAATTTGAAGAAAAAAAAAGTTAAAAGCCTATCATGTCAACAAAGAAGTATTTAATCGCAGCAACATCATTCTTAGATAGGATTCGCAATTATTCTCTATAAATTACAAATATATAATTTGCCAAAAACAATAGAATAATATCTCA
The DNA here is from genome assembly GCA_023678885.1 of Pogostemon cablin. NCBI lineage: Eukaryota > Viridiplantae > Streptophyta > Magnoliopsida > Lamiales > Lamiaceae > Pogostemon > Pogostemon cablin. The sequence goes on along the minus strand of CM042989.1, from coordinate 21,124,768 downwards.
GACAATATAAACTATGAACTAATGTCCTTATTTTAGAATAAAAATGTAAAGAATGGAGAATACCTCAAGCATCTCAATAGCTAGAAAACCCTGCTTTGAGGAGCTTTTTTCCAATTTCCTCTTGAACATGACTTCAAGTATTTAACAAAACAATAAAAATTCACTGGAGGGACATTGTCATAATGTTTATTCCGGCATACACAAATTGTAGCAACATCATTCCTACATGAGGTTCGTAATTTTTCACTATACACCACAAATATCTTATATCTAATGGTCATCAAAACAACTAAATACACACACAATACAAATTAATAACGTATGTCCTTATTTTAGGAAAAAAATAAAATAAAAGAAGAATACCTAATAACCTACCATTAATTTTGGGTATCACTATATCTCACTTTCATAACTTAGACCAAAATAGTAGGATCACTTCAATACTTATAATGGGGATAACTAATGGGGCAATCTACAATGAAGGTTTGCTTATGGCAGCATTGATCACAGTGAAAATTTATTTCTAGTGTTCTAATTAACCCGTGAGTTGAACAGGACATATGTATGTTAAGAGCACTCTATAATTTCATGCAACAAACTCTATATTACACACACACGCACACACAAAACCGTCATTCAAACTGTGTTGAAGGAGGTAATCATGAACAAAAGTAAATAATTAGGGGTGTGAGAAAAGAAATACGATTCGCAAATAATACAACCAAGTCATAAGACCATTAGAAATTGGTAAATAAAAATAAAGAAGGAAAATTTCAGAATTAGGCAAGACAACAATATTTTCACCTCTTGGAACAACCAAAGAATCTGCGAATGGAGAAAAAGGTTGATGATGTGGGTTTTGGATCGGGCTCAAATTTATTGTGCGAAAGATGTTTAAAGAATGCCTTCACAGCGTCTGTAACACTATCTTTATTTTCCATGAATTTTAATGAATGGTAGAAATTAAGAGGTAAAATCATAGTAGAATTGCTTCGAGTCTTTTAAAAAAATGAGAAATTTTCGAAGATGAGATAATAAAGGTTGAAGATTTTATTTTTTATTTTTTATGTAATACCCAAGAGTGCAAGGAAAAAATTTCTACATCATCTGATTTAGAGAAAAAAAAAAGGAATAAAAAGGCATGAGATATGAAGAGATAAATAAATCTGATTTACCGTGAAGAGGCGTCTTGCATTACTTTGTCACTTCCACACAAATTCTTCTCTTGATGATCAGTATTCAATCTGTTTGAATCTGGCATTATAACTTTCTCCAATAGCTAACCAAAATGATCAAAGAAACCATAATCAATTCATATCTAATTAATTTTTAAAAAATACATTAGAATTTAAAGACGTGAGTTGAAGAGATATATGGTATAATTAATTCGAAACCTAAATGAGATCATCTTATCTAACAATACCTTAATAAGATTCATATTGTTAAGAACTATCACAATAAATTAGACAGCTGTCAAATTTGTCCAGCATATTGGGTAAATAAAGTTTAAGATGCATAAAGCTTCATCATCCCAACATATGCTGCGATAAATACCTGACAAAATGAAAGCTTTGGCACACATCTTTGCAGAATCACAATCTCTTCTAAGACGTTCTTCACCACATTGCCCATACTCGTTACTACCTGCAGCACAATAGTCATCAGCCTTCAAGAAGAACATCTATTAGAATATGAGGTGACGTGAAAAACATCTGGTAGACAACTCAAATATTGTACAAAAATAGGAATAAAATAATATGTGATGAGTTTAGATATTCATACATTAAATATACATTTAAAGAATTGTTACACACCTTTGTAGAATCACAATATCTCTTCCAACAGGTTCTTCACAACATTGCCCAAACTCATCACTACTTGCACCACAATAGTCATCAGCCTTCAGCACAATAGTCACCAGCAATTTCATATTTTTATCACTCTAATGGATCATCAATATTACAAATAGAAATAATGGCATTACAATCCCTGTTGATGTAAGACACTTCATACAAATACATTATAAAAGGGAATATTGCCTCACCATGTTACTTTTTTCATATAATGCATTGTAAACCCAGCAATATCTCAGCACCTGAAGTTCATCTACCAATGCCACTACTATTTATCCTCCCGCAGACAATGCGAACCTCAATGCAGCTTCAATTAAGGCAAAAAACCCATAAAAACAAATAAATTGTTAATTTTATTTCTCAGCGTTTTCATCATCAAATTAATTATTCAGAATTTACAACAGACTTGAAAGAGGTCCATCTATATTATTCTATTCAGATTATTAGTTGAGAATGAAATTACTATCAATAGATAAGGTAGCAGTTATATGATTTCATTAAGCAAATAGAGTCATGAATCCATTATCACAGAGAAGTTGGAAAATACAATGAAGCAGGAAAAGTATAATTTAAGATTATCAGTTGAGAATGAAATGACTATCAATAGAAAAGGTAGCAGTAATATGATTTCATTAAGCAAATAGAGTCAATGAATCTATATCACAGAGAAGTTGGGAAATACAATTAAGCAGCAAAGATATAATCTAAGAGCATTCAATAAGTTGGGAAATTGTCTAATGGACGATTTTGATTTCCACCTCTTTTTCAAGACATGCGCATCAAAACTAACGAACGATTTTTATTTCCACCTCTTTTCATGATGATACCACGTGACATGCTTAGACTCAATTAGTGTAGTCCCCGAGAAAGAGTTCAGCATTGTCCCCAAGACCAAAGGATGTTCTTTTTATGTATAGAAAACTGTAGGTTGACAAACTGAATTTAGTTGCAAAATGTAGTAAGGTAATAGGTATGGAGCATTATGAATTCTCAATTAGTACAGCGACATTAAACCAATTAAAAAGTTGTAAGGTAATAGGTATGGAGCATTATGAATTCTCAATTAGTACAGCGACATTAAACCAATTAAAAAGTTAAACTATATATGTCAGGCTCTACATGATAAACCAATGCTACTTGAAAAGGCACCTCAAAATGAATCAATATCAAAGAAATCCTTCAATAATTAATGAACGGCAACCATTAATTTGATATACTACACCAAATGTTAAATTCTTTTTAAATGGACATTAATAGCTTTAAGACTTAGTCTTCTCAGATAGAAATGGATTGTAAGACTTGGTTTGAATCCAATTCTTTCATTGAGCCACTTGCATACATAGATTTCTTGTTCTGATTGTGAGTAGATATGTTCTTAGTCCTTAAGTTTCAACCAAGGAATCATGAAAGTAACCTTTGTGTCCACTACATGAATTTTTGCTCTACTACCATAATTTCATGAGCTTCAACGCCAATAGCCTGTTTGAAGTTAAGCCACAAAAAAGGGGAAAGCCTAACTTCAATGAATACCAAGAGATGTCCCGTCTGCATTGGTACGGTAATATAAAATAATCATGTCGGCATTGAAACTTTTTCCTTCCAAAAAAAAATCACGTCGGGAACCATGATTCAAAAGTCAATAACAATTATCCATTACCACAGATATTGGTCTTCAAAGATGGAAGAATTCAAAAAATTTACAGCAAACAAAGCATTGTTTCCCTTTAGATATGATGATCACATAATTACGCCAAATATTTTACTACCCTAATTCTTACCCAACAAAATCTCAAGCATGACAGCCAATAGAAATTAATGCATAAGATACCAACATGAATAAATTATTAAAGTTTATTTTTTAAATCAATTGGAAACATGATTACGCTTAGCTTTAAACAACTTATCTGCAAAGATACAATTTTCAGAACACAATTTCCATTAACATGAGCAAACTGAATTATTTGAAATATCATCAATAATTTTGTATTTCCAACTCAAGGAAAGCAAATCATAGATAAGTTATCCATATATTTCAATGTTATAACGTAGATTTGAAACAAAATTATTAGAATTTACTGTTAAAACGAATAAAAAATGTCTATGAGAGGTCAGAAGAAAGTTAAGATCATACCATATGAGGAGAACCATATGAGGAGATCAATACTTTAAAAAGCTTAAATTAATATCATACCATATGAAGAGAACCATCAATCAATAATTCAGAAGAAACATCACATAAAAAGTGAGAGGATTTATGAGATACTCAATGTTCTGTCATTGAAACGAAAAAAAAGCTAATGGAATCCAAAAATATATAAATTGAAATATACCATAAAAGAATTAAAACAAACAGAATACCTTCGCTTGTGACATTGCTCATAATAGGTCAATCTTGAAACTGGAAAAAAATTCAAAGAAAATTACTATTACTATATTGTAAAAAGCGATCAATAAACAAAAATATTGAAAAAAAATAATTAAAAATTAATAAAACTTGCTAACCTAGTCCATTGCTAGGTGAAAGATTAAATAAAGAATTAAATGGATCAACATATTCAACATGCACAGAAGAGAAAGAAGAATGCAAAACATGAAACAATACTGAAAAAAAAGCAAATAGTGGAAATAAATTCAAATATATGATATAGAACCATCAATGGAGAAATGAGAAGAAATAATACCTATGGAATGTATGAAATGTACAGGTAAGAGTGGTATTCGAAGAAATCAGGGCAGTGAAGTTGAACGATGATGATTTAAAGAGAAATGTCCAGAAAAAAAAAAAAAAAAAAAAAAGAGTGAGTGAGTGAGAGGAAGGATGCAGATACAGAAATGGAGAAATGAAATAAAGGAAGGAATAATACCTTTGGAATGACCTAGGTCCAGAGAACTTCATTAGAAAACAATTCCGCGATGGATTTCTCTTCTTCTTCGTTGCAGATGAACAAGGATGTGGAAGGCGGAAATGAAATTGAGATTAGGGTAAAAAGTTTATGTAATTACAAATAAGTCCTTAAATTTTGTTTAAAATATTAAAAGGCATCGAATTTTTTAATTAAAAATGATAAGGAGTGATCAATGTGGAGATGTACTCATTACTCAATGGATAATTTAGATTAAAATTAAAATTGGTCAAAATTGGTAGGCAAATCCATTTTGCTTTTATAGTAGTATAAGTATAGATTTAATATTAGGATTTTAATTTAAATTAACTACTAGGATTTAATTTAAATTACTTATTAACTAATTTAAACAGTCATCTCATTCGGTGAGACGGTCTAATAAAACCCAATTGAAAGCGCACGGATCTACCCCAACTTAATACCTGCTAAATTGATTCCAATCAACTAATAAAACCCAATTGAAAGCGCACGGATTTACCCCAACTTAATACCTGCTAAATTCATTCCAATCAACTAAACTAATTCATTTACCTGCTAAATTCATTCCAATCAACTAAACTAATTCATTCTTTTTTTCTGCGATTTGATTTTTTTTTTACAATTAAATTAGACTTTGTTTTATTAGAACATATATTATTACATTGATATTATCATTTGTAAATAAAATAAAAAAATATTTTACTTGAAAACACAATTAATGTAAATTGTGTTAAAATAATATATAATTGAAAAAAAATTTGGATAATAATTTCACTTTTTCCAAAGACTAGTGTGAAACGTCTCATGTAAACCCTTACATATAGACAAATACTATAAAATGTTATCACTTTATCTATAAAATATTATTAATTTTTATTAATACTATAAATTGCTCATGAAATAGTTCACTGCACTATTATCACTTTTCATTAATTAAGTATCACTTTTTATTAATAATGTTATCACTTTTTATCCGTCTTATGTAAGAGCTATTATCACTTTTCATTAATTAAGTATCACTTTTCATTAATAATGTTATCAATTTTTATCCATCTTACGTAAGAGCTTACGTGAGACGATCTCACACAAGACTTGCCCTTCCACCTTTTATTAATTAGTTACCTCATTTTATTTGTTATATATATAGTTCACGAAAAAGTTCATTAATTGATTATCACTTTTTCTTTATCAATATCATTTTTCATTAAAAATGTTATCACTTCTTATTTTTAAAAAAAATCATTAAATAAAATAATTAGACATTCATCACTTTTCTTTGATCAGTTATCACTCTTTATTAAAAATGTTATTATTTTTTATCCGTACTATAAAATTTTCATTAAATAGTTTTAATTGGATGTGTATAACTTTTGATTAAAAATATTACTACTTTCGTTCCACGTATTTTTACCCACTTTTCATTTTGGGGTGTCCCACGTATTTTTATCCATTCCATTTTTTGGCAAAAATACATAATATTTTATTACCTACTTTTTACAATCTCAACAACTTTAATTACTTTTTACACTTTATTCATCATTCTCAATAACTTTATTCACTTTTTCTTTTTAAATTACTAATTTATCCATACTTTCTCTTACATTATATATTAAAAAAATAAAACTTCTTAATCTCTGTGCCCGTACAAATGGGTAAAAATACCCGGGACGGAGGAAGTATTAATTTTTGTTTTTCTTACAAATTATTTATGAAATAATTTGATTAATCGAGTATCACTTTTTCATATTAAAATATTACTTTTTTTAAAAATATTATCACTATTTAATTTATAAAATTTTCATGAAATATCTCAATAATAAATCTATCATTTATTTTTTTTACAAGTATCACTTTTGAATTTTCAATTAACACTTGTTATTTGTAATGATCATATTATTATACTTTTAAGTATTACTTGTAAAATTAATAATTAATAAAATCACTTATTAAAATAAAAAAAAATGAAAAGAAAATATATCTAAGTTAATTAATTACATATTCGTCTATTCAATCAAATGTGCTATTTCCGCGGGTTTGCTCGGTGACCGACCCTCTCCGCCTTTTTCCTTAATTTTTATATTTTATATTATACTAATTAATTGATGAATAATCCGTCTCACGTAAGGAGATTCGTGAGACGGTCTCACACAAGACCTACTCCTAATTTAATACATTAATAATTATTAATGCCAGAATTGTTAATTATTTATTTGATGTTTCAATTTAATTGTAGAATTGTAAACGGTTGTCGATAGACAAATTACTTAATTAAGATAATTAAATTAATTTTTAAATCGATTGTAAAAAAGATAATAAAAGAAGTAGAAAATATTTGGTTAGTATACTCAATCAGGCTAAATGTTAGAAAAACTACATCTAGTATAATGTTGGATACTTCTATTCGGTTTATTTTTAAAAAAAAAAAAGAAAAAAAAAAGAGAAGAAGAAGAAAAACTCCATTTGTTCATTTTGTAATTGGGGTTAGAAAGGCCGCGTTTGCTTATATTTGTATTCGGGTTTTGGAAAAGTATATTTAAAAAAGTATATATATTAAAAATGTTTGCCCGTTCAAGCTTACGACATTAATTTCTTTTCTCCATTTGGACATTTATTAATATTTTAACCAATTCTATCAATGTAATTTAAAAGTTAATTCTTGTCAATATTTTTCAACCATTAATTTAGTATATTAAAATATAATGTTTTTTGGTCAACTCTAAAAAATTATCTAAATGTATTAAAAGTTGCATATTTTATCTTTTTTTTTTTTTCAAAATAGTGAATAATTCTAATTTTTTGGTCTTACTTTATCATTGTGCAAAAAGGTGGAACCACCCATCCCAGGCGCCCCGCACGCCGGCCTGACAAAATGTGAAGGAGGTTAATCATGATAACTCAACCGATCAACAAGGGTTAAACCTTTAACCACCACACAAGGAGTCCCCCTAATAAGAGGTTGCTCTCACGCTACGGGTGAGATTTGATATTTGATCATTGTGCAAGTTGTGCAAATTACCAAAAAAGTCAAATTTTATTAAAAAAAATAAATATATATATTTACTCCATGTAATTGTAAATTTACTTTTTATGAAAAAAAATTCAAATGTTTATAACTCTTTTATTACATACTCCCTCTGTCCCGTATTTGCTGTTACGTTTCCTTTGTAAATTGTAAAGGAAATGTAACAATAATCACGGGATGGAGGGAATATTTATTATTAATAAAAATTAAATCAAATTATTATTTTTTCAAAGTCTTTAATTTGATAAACATATTAACTACATAATAAATATTTAAAATATAAGAAGAAATTTATTACTAGTTAAAGTACTTGTTTTCATATATTACTATTTTGTATAGGAAAAATTACTCCTTAAAGACATAAATTATTATTCTTCTAAATTAAAAAAAATTACTCTTCAAATTCTTATACATTATGATTTAACGATACTCTTTAGTGCATGAAAAATTACTCTTTAAAGACATGAATTATTACTCTTCTGTATAAAAAGTATTACTCTTCAAAGAGTAATTATTTATGTATTGAAGAGTAATTTTTAAAAATAGAGTTTATATGTAAACCCGGTTCACAGATTACTAACTCTATCATGTTTAGATTATTATTATTATTATTATTATTTCTTATTATTATTACCATTATATGAGAGACTCTCTTGTGAGACGGGTCATAAGAAAGACGAGTCGTGAGACGGGTCATAAGAAAGATGAGTCGTGAGACGGGTCAGCCCAACATATTATCTATAATTAATTAATATAATATACAATATAATTATGATTAGTCAACCCTTATCTTTAATAGTTCCTAAATTTAAGAGATGGATAATGACTAATTAATGCTCATTATTCTTAGTAGTTCCTTAACTTATGAGATGAATTCAAAGTATTCAATTTTTTGTTGCAGATCATAAAACATCCTCATCATTGCTCGTGTACATTACATGTGTTATAGTATATCGTAGATGTGTTATATAATTTTTGTGATATTGTATGTTACCTGAAATATTATTTCATTGATGTCGTTGTACGTCGTTTCCGTGTTATAGTATTTTATGTTTGTGTTGTAGCATCTTATCTAAAAGTGTATTGCATATGTCTCATAGTATGTCATTTTCATATTATAGTATGTTCTAATCTAAAAGTATATTGCATATATCTCATAGTATTTCGTTTTTGTATTATAGTATGTCGTTGATCGGCTATAATATTTAGTTTCTGCGATATATAATGTATTGTATATTAGATAAAAGTATATTTGGTTAATGTTGTAGTAAATCGTTTCCATCTTATAGTATGTCATACTTGTGTTATAGTAGGTTAGCTAAAGAGTGTACTAGTTTGAGTTATTGTTAGTTGTTTCCGTGTTATAGTATATAAATATTATCGTAAAGTCTAATGACTACGACGAATTGAGAAAGGTAGTGTGGCGCGATGTACGAATGTTATAGTATGTCGTGGATCGATTATAGTATATATTTTTTGTATTATTGTATGTTAGATGAAAGTATGTTATGTTAATGTTGGAGTAAGATCTTCTTTGTTATAGTATATTATACACGATTGTTAAATTTCTTTTGACTATGATGATAAGAAGAATTACAACATGATTGCTGAAAAAAACATGATTGCTCGAAAAAAATTACAATTACTAAACAATTTTTTTAAAAAAAAATCATGTTTTAACTATACCTTCTAGCAACAATATTGAAAAAAATCATGTTTTAACTATACCTTCTAGTATTTATACATTTGTAATCGAAGAAAAAATAAAATCACTTCTAAGAAAAATCTGAATACCTCTAAATCCACCATAGTGAGATTTGGAATGCCTTTCTTCTTTACTATGAGAGTCAAAGGCTTGTTCGAAATTCCATTTCCTTTCCCGGCGAACTATTTTGTGGCGGATTTGTCCTTTCCTAGTGAACTCTTCTGTGGCGGATTTGATGGATTTAATGACTTGCTTTATGTCGTATAAAGTTTCTTTCAGTCACTTTGAATCTCTTTCTATCGACATCGACGTCTATGGAGGGATGTTAGGAATTTGAAAAGATTTTCTCTCTCCTATATCTATGTAGGTTTTAAGAGATTTGACAAATTAATTCTCTAAAAAATGAAAAATAATAATGGGTTTAATTAAAAAATGGGTACCCGTCTTAGATCTGTCTCTTTAATGACCCGTCTCATAAGAGAATTTGTCTTCTAAGAGTGTTTGTCTTATTGTATATTCAATCTATTTATTATTTCAATTATTATTTTAAACGTTTAATTATACTTCATACTTGAAATTGTAATTAATATTTAAGTTTTTTAATTTAATTTTTTTTTAGGGCAGTTCTAGGTGAGATCGTTCACAGTGGCACCATTTAACATATTTTTATCACCGTGCCAATATCTAATTTTTTTACAAATCTAATTTCTTATAAATAAATAAGATACGAGTAAGAGATGGTATAAATAATTTTTTTATTTAAAAACCATATTATAATTTAATTTAATTTATTAAATTATCTTAAATAATATTAACTATTGAATTTTTTATGAATAGAATAATTATTTTTATTAATAATTACTCTAAATTGCAACCTAATATTTATTGAATAAAATTTTAATGTCAAAAAATTCAATAAAGTTAGTCTTATAATTTTAAATTAATTATTGAGTATTTAATATTAAAATTTTATGAATGAAAATTAAAAATAAAATTGAAAAAATATTTGAAATTTAAAAAAGAATATCTTCATAATTATATATTTTAAATTATCAAAATAAAATATTATATTAAAATTATATAATTTCGTAAAACAAAAAGTTATCTCAAATAAAAATTATAAAAAAACACTAAAAAAAAAGTAGGCATTTTATTTAGTGAAGAAAAAAAAGTACACAACATATATGGATAGTACTCCCTCCGTCTCTGAAAAGTTGGCACACTTTCCATTTTGGGCTGTCCCACAAAAGTTTGCACATTCCAAAAAAAGCAAAAAGTAAAAAACAATCACCCTTCCCCATACACTTTAATTACAAAAAAACCATCTCTACCTACCATACTTTATCATTTATATATTACATAAAAATACCATTATACCCCTAAAAGTTATCACTTTCTTAATCTCTGTGCCGAAAAGAGGTGTGCAGACTTTTCAGAGATGGAGGGAGTAATTAATAAAGTAAAAGAATAAAATATCAAATAAAATATATTACAAATAAATAGTAATCCCATTTAACATGTAACTTGGTAACCTATAACCTGTGCTTGTGCTGAGTCTGGATTTTGAGCATAAATGATTAAGTTCCTAAACCCAAATCAAATCAATCAATCATATGATTGATTTTTTTCTTTCCATTCGAAGGGATGATGGTGGTGTATATAAGGCAAGGTTGACTCAAAACACATTTGCATGTGTGTTGATTTGGGGATGTTCTCAATTCAAATATTAAATGAACTTCCCTAATGGTTTTAATACTTTAAGAGGGTGTTCATTGAAGAGTTAATATTATGTGCAATTGGGTAAACACATGTGTATAAATTTTTATTAAATAATGTATATATATTTTTTAATAATTGTTTATTTTTTTATATTTAGTTTTTCATTAAAAAATCTAATAAAAAATTCTCTAACATAATATACACATATTTATTTATTAATGTATATGTTTTTATTCATAAATGTATAAATTTTTTAAAGTGAGTGCTGTGCATCTAGGCGCACAAGATAATTTGCCTTAAAGTAATATGTGGATTAATAAATATAATATGTGAATTAATAAAACTTATAAATGTGATAAACAATGAATGAATATTAGAATTCATCTGTAAGTACAATGTATAAACTCATTTATTTTTAACAAATATTCAAGGCCCAAATGTGAATCGAACACACTTTAAGTTGTTAAGATTTATGCTCATTATTCAATATGGGATTTAATACAATTAATTAAAATCTTCATGACTTCTCAAGTCATTTTAATTTCTATTAAAATAATCAATTTTATGTATCAATTCGATTTTAAAATTATAAATACACTACAATCTTTTCCAGGGAACATAGATTGATCTTATGCCATTTAATTACTTCAAAATTAAACATATAACTCTTAAATAACTGATGATTAAAAATTAATTAATTAAATTATTATTCATTAAACCAATTTGATCTTCAATCGTGCCCACCTGGCCACTTTTGTGAACAAATACATAATATTGTATTCATGCTTCGTGAGTCTAATTGACATACAAGAATATTAAGATTCAAATCAGTATATGTATCAAACGATAAGAGATTTGTAATGTTTCATATATAAATAAACTAAAAAAAAAATATTGCACAATTTTAATCCATTATTATTGAATATATAATATACTACTATCGTATTTGAAAATACTGATGAGTTCATTAGTTAAAGATAAATATGTTGGAGTAAATATATAGGCAAAAGCTCCCGTGCGCCCGGGGACACGGAAAGATGCTCCGTGTCCCCATGTGAACACAACCCTCCCCTCCAATCCTATTTAAACCTATGTATTGCTAGGAGTTTAAATTGTAAAGGGGCATTAAATTGTAAAGGCGCACAGAATCTGCTCCGTGCGCCCGGGTGCACAGGAGCCTCACTCAAATATATATCCCATTAAGCTATGGTTTCTCCAAGGCCAGTTTCTTGAGCCTTGCAAGTTCGATATCGTTCTTCATCTTCCTCGTATACATCTCCTGAAAAGTCATCTTTTCCTCCATGATCGGTTTCTCTCCTTCCCTAATCTTTATAGGGTAAACTATCGCCTCTGGTGCTGGATTTTGAAACGTTGCCACCGACAATCGGCTACAGTTTGAATTCACTACTGCTTGATGATCAACATTCTTAAACCTTCCATTGCTCAAATACTGTTCCAGATTACGTTAAATTTGTTACTCCTTAATTTTTTATGTGGCGTTATCTCTATTCATTAGTATCAATTTTCTATCTAAAACCTTCTATTTTTATCTTTGAAATGATTATAATTACTCTGTTTGTTTCATTCGTCCACTTTTTCTTCATATCCATAAAATTATTCAATATTACCACAAAAAGATAATAACCTTTCAATTTAAAATTTTAAAAGTAAGCTTTAATTTTTAAATTTGACATCTTTCTTAACACACACACTATACTTTAAAATTTATTTTTTATCTAAACATACTATGTTATTCTAAAAAGAATTTATAAAGTTAGTTAAAAAATAAATAAATAAATTCCTTCAAAACGTGGAAGAATAATAATGAGCCTGGAGAGTGTATTATTTATTAATTGATTAGTATCACTTTTTCATTTCCTAGTAACATAGAGTAGATTTTAGGGCTATTATACCTCCAAGATACGACCCAAAGAAAAAAAAAAATTGCTTTAGAATTCTTGCTTTTTATGATTATGTATTTTAGTTAATTCTCTACCGCAAATTAATCTAATCATGCTACAAAAATTGGCTCATTATAGCATACACACACATTCATGAATTTGCAAATAAAATGAAATATATATGGCGCATATATCTTAAAATAAAAAGTGAGCTTACATGGCCATGGTCACCAAGGTTGACGACAAAAGCCCCCTCCACGGGTTGAACCGTGATCCAAGTTTTGCCTCTGTCCCGGGTCGCCTGCAGCCCGCCGACCCGGCCCTGCAACAGCAGGGTGATGGTACCCGGATCCGTATGCCTTTTCAAGCCCAGCGTAAGATCCGGCTGGGGGCACTTTGGGTAGAAATTGACCACCACCTTTTGATCCATTTCAAGACAGGCTTTGGACATAGCATTCTTGTCAAGCCCCATGGCCTCCGACAACACCTCCAACAATTTGCAGGCCAAATTCATCAACTGCTCGCTGTACACCTCCGTCACGGCCCGCCAACCCGACGGCTTATCGGGCCATCTCGAATAGTCTCGGGCATGGACCGGGTATGTGAAATATGTCACTATTTCGCGCCAGTCTTGTACCGCTTCACCCTTAATATTGCAACAATTTTGTCACATTTTTTCATTCATTATTAATTAATATACTACATAATACTTAGTCCTTAATTTCTGTTCAAAAAGATTCGTACCTATTGTAATACGGTGTTTAATACTGCTAATAGTTTATTTTAGCGGATTCGTTTGAGACCGTCTCATGGAATTGTTTTACATTTTTATAATTAGGTAATATTTTTTATTAAAGACATTATCACTTTTCTTTTAAAATGTTATTGCGTTTTATTTTATACTATAAATTATTTATGAAATTGTTAACTGTACTATTATCAATTTTAATAAATTGCGTATCACTTTTTATTATAATAATGGTTATCACTTCTTATCCGTCTTGCAAGAGTCATTCCGCAAGACAACTCCACACAAATCTTTATCTTTATTTTTCACTAATTTTATTAAATTTTTAGAAAAATATAATACTTTTTTGAAAATAAATAAAGTAGCAAGTATGTTAGGTGTGTTAAGTAAGATTGCGGAGTATTTTTCAGTTATAAGATTGTGGGTATTTCTTAGGAGCAGTCTTTTGTGAGATCATCCTTAAGTGAGATTATTTTACGCATTCGTAATTGGTTATTACTTTTTATTAAAAATATTTTCAATTTTTTTTAAATGTATATTACTTTTCATTTAAATTATAAATTGTTCATAAAATAATTAATTGTATTATTATCATTTCTCATCAAATATATATTATTATTTTTATTGAAATATTATACTTTTTATCCATTTCACAAAATAGTCATATGTTCTCACACAGGTCTATTACCATTTTTATTTTGCACATTATTTTATTACAAACGAAAACTAAAGTGTGCACCTGTTTCGGAATGGGGTGGGTAGATTCTTCTTGACCAAACTTAGTTATCAAAACTACTCACCCTATAGACCGACTAAATAACAATTTTTTGAACTAATCATTCTTGAATTTTTCTGCCCCAATGACCGAGCTAACTTTTTCGCCACTACAAATTAATGTAAACTTTTCAATATTTAGAAATAAGTAATGAATATTAAGTTTGTTTTTCAAATAAGCTACCGGTTAACTAGAGGCTTGCTACTTTTTCTTCTAACTCAGTTATCCCAATTGAAGATCCATTTTTTTTTAATCAGATAGCCGGTAATGGAGATATCAATGCGGCCGTCGTCCTCAAGCTCCCTACAACCCTGAGCACCATCAAACCTTACCATCTACTACTGCGATCCCAACTACGAATTACAATGCGAGAACAATGTCTCCACAATTTTTCAACTCAACTCCCACAGATATCAGGTGAAAGAAATCAATTACCAGAATAAGAACTACACATTTTCCCCCTTGCTTCCATTAAATCCCACTTGAACCACAATATCGTCCATCATCTCCCAGTTGGTATAGGATGGACATTATACATGGGTTTTTGCAAAATTCTGATTTTTGAATGTAATGTTGAAAAAATAGATGGTTGAGTGGTACATATTTACCCTTGTAGAGAAGATATATATTAGAGAGAGAAAGAAGAAAAGGGATGTGTTCATATATACCACATGGGATTTGGCAGTTGGAAGGCTACCATTGATACTTGAGGATACCATGGGCGGCCATACATTTGACAGTTGAACTTAGCATCAATAATCTTGATCCGGATTCCATTGATCTCTGGAAATTGACCATCGTATATGTTCTTCTGGCTGTAGGGATATAAGTCACTGACGCACTTGATGCTGTTGTTGAAATCGGCGTTGTCATCGTCGTCATTGGAAGAGGGCGGCGACGGATTGGGGCCCTTCTTCATGGAGTGCATGTTCTGGAAGTGGACCCAGGAGGAGGTGAAGCAGCGGAAACTGCCGTGGCCCGCTGGATTTCGGTGCGACACTCCTTCCGCAGCTTCTTCATCTTATGGCGGCACTGGACGGCGGTCTCGGAGGGGCATCTCGCGGCGACCTCCTGCCAGTGTCTAAGGGCGACGGTCTCCTCAGGGACTAGCAAGGTGGGGGGAGGCGGCAGGAGGTGGAGGGAAGAGCGAGGGTAGCCGGTGGGGATATGGTCATCGTGTGGGCGGATGGGGAGGAGATGGTGGAATAATTTCATAACAGATGAGATAAATTTGAAAGTCAAATGTGGCATGTCAGTCTTTTAATTTATCATTTGACACGTACCATGTAATTTGGGAGTCAAAATGACATGTCACCCACTAGGTAGACCTCCAGCTGCTCGGTGATTTGATTTGCAATATGAACTTAAAGTCGAGTATTTATTTGTAAATATTTAAAAGTTTGGACTAATCCACAATCAATTGAAAAGACTAGGACTTTTAATATAATTAACATAGTATTTATCATCTAATAGTTAGGAAACTTAATTCCTTATATTTAATCTATGTACAATACTTCATTCGTTCCATTTCAATCTTTATATTTTTTTATTTTGAGCGTTCAATTTGTACGATTTCCCTTTTTTGTATATGAGACCCACCTAAAATAATTAATATATCACTATGGGACCCACATCCAACACTAATACACATACTCACTTTATATTAAATATTATATCTTTCTATACACTATCCATTAAAATACTATATTCCTTAATCAACGTGCAAAATGCAAATGTAAACATTAAAACGAGACGAAGGGAGTATGATATATTATTGAATCAGTTATTTAACTATTATCAACTTAATCAAGCGGTCAAAATAAGATTTAAAAGAAAAAAAAGGTTAATAACATTAAAAATCTCTACCTTTACTTCTATTGTAAATAAATCATAACCTTTGAAAATTGGTAAAAAAAAATCACGACCTTTAAATTTCGTGCAAAACGCACTCAACTAGGAGAGAGTCTATCCGACTGTCCACGTGGCATTTTTAATGCCACCTCACAATGTCCAAATCACACAAAAACGAGGTCAAAGGAAAATTAGTTCCTAAATAATAAAAAAAACATGTATAGAGGATTGAGTTCACAAATCTGAATAAAAGAAAAGGGGGGAGGGCAGAAGATGATAAATTAGCAGAAGATATAAGAGAAGAGAAAAGCATGCATAGGTGCCAGATTGCAGATTCTCCTCTACTAAAAAAATCCCCTCAATACACCTCTACTTTTGTATTGTATGGCACAAATTACGATGCCACCCTAAATACTTACTCGGTGGTGGAGGGTTTTTCCAAGTCATGATCGGTGATTTCTGACTAATCAGTTTTGGGTTTGGCGTTGGATTTGGCTACCCTGCTAAGGAAATCAGTAAAGAAATGGTGGAGAGGTGAGAGAAATTTTGAATTGCAGAGATGTGGTTTTAATTAATTAATTAATTAATTTCCCTTTATTAAACAATTTTTGTGTGATTTGGACATTGTGAGGTGGCATTAAAAATGTCATGTGGAAGGTTGGGGCTATAATATATTAGTCCAACTAGATTTTTTTTAGAAAGCCCAAAACTTATTTATTTATTTTTATGGCCCAAAAAGTCAGTCCTATCTTAGCCCAACTAGATTTTTTTTAAAAAACCCAAACTTATTTATTTATTTATTTTGTGGCCCAAAGTTTCAGTCCACTTAAATGGCCTGATATATAATTAGCAAGACTAAAGTTAAAAAAAAGAAAAGAAAAAAGAACGGGAGAAGAAAAACAAAAGAGGGGAAAGAAGAGAGTGAAGAGGAGAAACCCTTGTTGATCAAATTCTCCCTTACAATCCTCATCCTAGGTGGTTTCTAGGTTGTTTTGAGGTAAGTGATGTGTGAATTAAGCTTCCTTCTTCCATGGTTTTGTAATTTTGTGGGGTTTTTCTTTTTGGTATGTGGGTAATTCGCAAACTGTTCGAACTGATTTTGACATAGCTATTGCCCTCGAAAGTTTGCAAACTTAATTTCTGTACGTAGCTGAACTCGTTAGCTTTCCGTAGCCACTTGAAACACCTCAATCCGATTATTCTACAATTAGTTATGATTTTTCTCGTAAACTGCCGCTAGCTGAAAATTTTCAGAATTTTTATGTCGAATTCAAATTTATTTTCTATCGTTTCATTTAGTTAATGTATTGAAACGGGTTATGTGGGATTGAGAACTGATGTTAAGGAGTTACATGACATTTTTATTCAATATCAACTCGTTCGAACTCGATTAGGATTTATTTTTAGCAATGAAAGGTGATGTTACCGCTAATAGTTAGTTATATTTGATTTGTCTTTAATTGTTCATCTCCTTTCTAGGTAAAGAACCATCGACGAAGGGCAAGGGACCGACTTCAGATTCCGGAGAGAGTTAATCACTTCCTTGTGAGTTGATAATTCGAGAACGCCTTCTCTTGTGGGAAGTGTGGACCCTCGATAAATGTGCATTTATTTTAGTTTTAGTTAATTGATAAGAAAATTATTTGGTATTGTGTTATGTGGTAAAGAGCCTGATTGGCTCGATTGCTCTGGTTAGAGTCCTGTTAGCCATTTTATGAGTATTATTAATTTTAACGTATATTAAAGAGCCTTGCCGGCTCGATATCTGATAGCATTTATTGTGAATTATTTGAGAATTGATTTCTGGTTATTCTTGTGTGCCAATTAAGACTCTAACTTGAGTCGTTATTCATCTTATGATGCATATGCATATGTATGCCTGGTACCAAGGTTAAGTAGCCCGAATTGGTCACGGTTCGGGTGAGTTGGAGCGACATTGATTAAGTAGCCCGAATTGTCGCGGTTCGGGTGAGTTAGAGTGACAACCAAGTTGCTCGTTGCTTGGCAAACCCGGGTGAATTAGATCTAACGGGGCACCTGTCCATTTGCCAAATACTGATACTCTTGAGGGTGATCGTTAGATGGATCAGTCTATTATAGGCTCAGTCAACATCACCGGTGTGGGACATGCATGTCATATATATTTATATGTTTGATCATTTCAAGTATTCACGTCGATATTGAATTGTGAACTTTAGCACTTGGCGTGTTGAGAAAGAATATTAATGTGCATTTTATCTAGAGTATCGGTGACGGGCTTGGACTGTCTCTCGACGGAGAGCTCAGTTCGAGGAGGATATTGACTACCCACGCGTCTTTTATATGATAACATATTGTTTGAACTAATTGTATTATTCGTAAATGTGCACTAAGGTTTTTATTTTCATTAATATGTATACTGAGTGAGAAATAGTTATTGTGGGACGAAATGTTGGATTTTATGTTATGAACCGCGAGTGAGAATACATGCTTCGTATAAGAGTCGGGGTAACCGGCTTATCATCTCACTGAGCTAGTGGTTTTGCTCACCCCCATCATTCTTTCCTTTTCAGGCTGTTGATATCGTTTTGGTTGGAGGTTTGCCTATCGTTTGTTCATCATCCAATCAGTGTTTTGGGTACTTTCTCTTTTATGTAAATTGATGGATTCATTGGCGAGATTGTATAGTTTATATTTGGTGACCCCCTTGATGTTCTTTTTGTACCCTCGTGATGTTATATCGTTCATGTATATTTTGTTTAAACTAATTTACATCGTTGTATTTTGTACCTTTGTAAATCCTTATTGATACTTTATGAGATGATGTCCTCGGGTTGTACCCGTTGTTATCAGTTGTTCAGTTTTACAGGTAATTGATATCAAGCCTTACGTTTTCTATAAACTTTGTGGAGTAGAGTGCACCCATTCCGCAAAATTTATGGTTAACGTGGCGGTTGTCGCGTTCTGTCTGGGGTCGGGGCGTGACATGGGCATCTCTGCCCGTTGGGTGCGTTTTGTACAAAACTTAAAGGTTATGATTTTTTTTGCCAATTCTCAAAGGTTAGGATTTATTTGCAATAAAAGTGAAATTCGAGATTTTTAATGCAATTAACTTAAAAACATCATAAACTATAAATTTGAAAAAATTTAAGGTTAATTGCCACAAAAGTCATTACCTTTAGTTTAATTTTAAGTTGGTCTTAAAATATGAAATTTAGCAAAAAATTACATCGACTTAATATGATTTGCAATTTGAACGTTCGAGCAGCAAGGAACTGCTCGAATGCTGATGTGTCATGTACAATAATAAAAAAAACCCCGTGAGCGGTGTCTTGAACTTGTTGACTTTCCTGTTTACCACACTCGATTGTGCTATCATTCTACAAGGATGAGATCTTCTTTATCAATGCTCTATTGATTCATCTCCGACCCCCTCGATCCTCCAATCCCCATGAAATTAACGGTAGTCATGTCGTCTCCCCCATCAACTCTCCCTCCCATCATCTTGCCCTCTATGAAATCTCTGCCCATCAGCATCCATTCGTACATCACCATGTCCATGCCTGACCCACCCCCCTCGTACAGCTGGCCCGCAAATCCTCTATAAAACACCGATGGCTGATCATTTTGGCTTTGAAAATTATTGTACGGGTGCGGGTTCGTTGAGGGCCTAGGTCCAGTCCTCGACCCCACGAATATTTTTTATCCGCTTTGTCAATGCTATTTATTATTTTTGTATACAAATAAACTAATTGATGTAGAAAATTCACTTTACCTAACAATGATTACTGCATTAATTATAATCCTCACCTCATCTTCGATTTCCTTGATTTTAAGAATAAAATTCATCATTGTCGATAAGATTGAGAACCACTGAAAAAATGACAACGTAAAGATTTGTGTCAGTTTGCCGAATGCAAAAATTTACGATGATAAACACTGGAAAATAACATTGAACTCCAAATTGAGCACGCAGGCAGATAAGATCGGAAGACTTATTCCATCTGCAAATGCCCAATCGATCCTTCAGTGCTTCCACCGCTCCAATACTCGATGCTACAACCTAACTAGATCTACTCGCTTCACTCATTTTACCTTTTCTCTCTCTCTCTCTCAGTTTGAAAGCTAATTAGGGTTTCGAGATCTGAATCAAGCTTTGATTGTTTATTGTAGTGTTGTTATAATCAGACCGGAGATTGAACCAATGTTCCCAACGGTTTGAGGTCAGACTGGCGGTTCAATTGAATGGGCATTTCTAAAATGTCAAGTGGGCTTTGTTTTTGGACTTTCATGTTTTTATTTTAAAAAAAATTATTATATTATTTTAAAATATAATTAAAAATAAATAATTTATTTGTTTGAATAACTTAAATCCAATTATAATGTAAAAGGTAGATAGTTAGGATTAGATTTTAACTCATACCATCTGCGTCTGCGCCGCTCCCATCCCCTCTACAAATCTCTATCTGGAAAATAAGAAATAGATCTGCACCGCTCTCATCCCTTGTCTCTATAATTCTCTTTAGGAAACAAGAAGTCGGATGTGTTAGGTTTTATTTCTCCTATCGTCTCTCTCTACAATCAACCACCGCTGGCCGCTTATGCTCCCCAAGTCATCACTCTTACTTCGACTTACAGCGACGGATGACTTGTGCGTCTCCCTCTTAAAAGAGAGGACTTTTCATATAATTTTTTTCAATAATTCTCACTCTAAACAACATTTATCGTAGGTAGAATGGTTTGTAATAATTTCTCATTATGTTGATGTTTGTATTCTTGGAGGTTGAGTAGGGTTTCAAAGTAATTTTGAAGATTATTGTATAGTCTAATTATTATTTTTTAAAAAGCATAACCAGCGATTTTCGATTCTCTCAGTTTTCTCCGTTCAATCAGTTATTTCCAGTTTGAATTGGTTTTTCCCGAACTAACAATTAAAATGGTTTTATAGGTACTTCCGGACCGATTTCTGGCCCAGTTCTCAGTTCAACCGATCCAACTGGCCAATGTTAAAGAAAACCCTCGTCTTTTGCACCTTGTGAAATTTGTAAATATTATTTCACTGAAACGGTTGCATCGAGTACTTACGTACGATGCGAATACAAAGACAAACCTTCCTATCCAATCTACTCAAGCAAGATGCTTGAGGTGAATAATAAAATACATCATGAATTCATATACAAAGATGCTATCTGAATGCTGATTCTATCTGCAATGTAGTTCGGAGACATCATCCTTGTGCCATGCTGAAGAGCATTTCTTTCCATCCATATGTGGTAGATCGTGGTAGCAAAGGTGATGAAAAGGAGTCTTCTTGTCTTTTTGTTGGTCCTCGTATCCTGGTGTATCTTCCTAAAGGCATCTGTGACTGATGCTAGCCTTCGCCTTCACCATCCAATCCATCCTCTGACCTGATCCCATATGTGTGGTGTAAGGGCAATGGAAGAAGAGGTGCGATGTGGTCTCCTGAGCAAAGCAAAAAGCACATCGTTTGCCTTCTTCCATGCACCACACCCTATCCTTTGTAGCAACTCTGTCTCTATGCACCAACCAAAGTCTGAAACTGTATTTCCTCACTATCCACTTGTGTCATATCTGTTTGTAGACAAAACTCGAGTCCGCTATATATCTACTTCTCAAATGATCATACATGCGGCTGGCTTTGAATACCCCATTCTCACAACACTTCTCCATAGCTCCAATCACTCCATCGTCCCCTTCTGATTCACTCTCAATGGCATTCCTAATAGCAATAAGAACTCTCCATAAGTATGTAGAGTTGTTACCAGGAGAGGTCACTGTCCATTGAGCAGACGAGAGGTAGACATTGTGGATCCATTTCACCCATAGGGATGAGGCTTCCCTATGTACATCCCACAGTGCACTTGCCAAGAGAGCCTTATTCCAAGTGATAATGTCCTTCAACCCTAGTCCCCCTGCATTCTTGGATTGAAGGATGTCATTCCAGCTCACCGGGCTCACCTTCGTTCCCCACAAGAATCTGCGAATAATGGTCTCTACCTTTTTGACCACGACAGTAGGAATTTTGACAATACCATACCAAAAAGATAGAATACCATATATCCCAGAGGTGATCAATTCCAATCTCCCCGTGAATGACAACAGCTTAGAGGACCAAGTTTGTATCATGTTGTTAATGTCATTCAAAAGGGGTGTAAAATCCTCCACACCTATTCTCTTGCTACAAATAGGAATACCCAAGTATTTGAAGGGGATATTACCTGGAGTAAAAGGAAGAATCTGAGCAATCCTACTTCGGACACGGGTCGAGACACCCGAAATAATGAGGTTTGATTTCTGAGGATTTGCAGTAAGCCCAGAGACTTCAGAGAATCCCTTCAATATCCCTTCAACACACCTTGCAGTCGCTACATCTCCGTAGCCCACTATCAAAAGATCATCCACAAAAATCAGATGTGAGACATCCACACGTTTACAGATTCTGGAGTGGAATCTGTACTCATGTAGATCTACTGCTCTACTCATCAATCTACTAAAATACTCCATGCATATAACAAAGAGGAGCGACGAAATCGGATCACCCTGTCGAAGACCCCTCTTCCCTCTGAAGAAGCCTTCCGGTTTGCTATTGATGAGTAACGAGTAAGAAGTAGTAGTAACACACTGCTCGATCCAATTGCAAAATTTTGGGGGAAATCCCAATCCCCTAAGCAATTCAAAAAGATATGTCCAGCTAACAGAGTCATAAGCCTTGGAAATATCCACTTTGACTGCCATCCTAGGGGAGATATTCCCCACTCTCCGTCCATAACCCCTGAAGATCTCCTCCGCTAACATCACACAATCTCTCATCTTTCTTCCTTTGATAAATCCAAACTGGGAGTGACTTATTAAGGAAGGAAGGCAACCTCGGAGTCGGGCGGCCAAGATTTTAGATATGATTTTGTACACAGTGTTACAACAAGAAATGGGTCTAAAATCTTGGACTCTCGGCTCATGATTCTTTTTCGGAATCAAGGAAACAAATGTAGCATTCAACTGTTTTAACAGTTTTTCTTTCCGAAAGAATTCCTTTACAGCCGACACTACATCTCCACCCACCACATTCCATGCACTTTGAAAGAAAGCTGAGGTGTAGCCATCAGGACCCGGTGATTTGTTTTTGTTGATAGACCACAAGGCTTCTTTAATCTCTGCTTCATCCACCGGTACAACCAGACCATCAGCCTCCATAGAAGAAAGAAACGGACCTCTCTCTAACACCTCCTGCTCCACTGACTGAGTAGGCAGACCCTCTTCACCAAGAATTGATTGATAATAATTGAAGAAGTTATCAATCAGGTCTTGGTAAGAGGAAGTGGGCCCATTATCAGTGTGGATAGAATGAATACCATTCCTCGCTCCATTGCTACGGATAAGGGAGTAGAAATACTTGGTTGCACGATCCTGATTCTTAATATGCTTGTGTTTAAGAACCTGCATAAGATAATTAGTCTCACAATCTTCCAAGTGCCTTAATTTGTGAAGTTGCTCGCTAATCTCCTGGTGTAATTCATGATTGTTCAGGCTCGTCATGAAAAGAGTCTGGAGATGATGCAGATGTTCTCTTCCTCTAGCAACTCTTTCTGAAATGTGGTAATAGTTTTTTTGGTGCAACTCCTTCAATGGCCCCTTTAAGGTTTTCAACTTCTGACAAAGCCTGAACTGTTTTGTGCCTGCAACATGTACCTGCCAAAAAGAAGAAACAAGCGCAATAAACTTATCATTGTTAGTCCAAAAATTACAAAATCTGAAGGGTATAATATAGTGAGGGCTAGGGTGTAGGAATGAGGTGATGGAAGGGCAATGATCGGAATGGCTTCCTTGTGGAAGAAATTTGGTGTGAAGCTCCCAACCCATACTCCTCCAAATCTTGCAAGACATCACTCTATCAATTTTTGAACAAGAAGCTCCATTCGACCACGTATAGAAACAACCGGTCGAGTAGGTATCCTCCATTTCCAAAATAGAACAAGTTTCATGCATTTCTCTGCTCCCAGTATTCTGTGTACTACTATTACGCTCCCCTTCAACTCTTACACAGTTAAAGTTTCCCCCCATGATCCATGGTAAAGTGTTCGAGTGAAAGAGAGAGATTAGATGCTGCCATAGGGTCCTTCGGGGAACATAATGGTTGTGTGCATAGATAATCGAGAGTACAAACTCTTTAGAGGTGGTAAGGCAACGAGCATTCATCGAAATAGATTGATCACTCAGGACAAAATTCTCCATGTGAAGACGACAGGGGTTCTAGGTGACAACTATCCTACCACCATTACACAGCTCAAAATTATGAATATAATTCCAACCGGGGAGCAGTCTTCTGACAACTTTATCTATATTATGAGTAGATAGTTTAGTTTCCACTAAACCTGCTATTGACACATCATTCTCACGCACCAATTTTTGAAGTGCATTGCGGGTTGGTGTGCGCCCCAATCCACGCACGTTCCAAATGAGGAGAGTCATAGAGAAACTACAGAGGGAGTAATACTTTCCTCCGCAATCGTGTTGCTAACACAATTTCCATAGTCCTGAAAAACCAAAAGCTCATTATGATAATTCTCATTAATCTCTTCCTTACCACTCAAGGATTTAGTTCTTCTGTGCTTGTAGTTTCTGCCACTTGAGTTGGAAGTTTCTCCACTGTAATTCATGAGGTCGGTTCTTCCAAGTATACTGGCTTTGGCATTTGATGTTGTGTCCTCTACTTGTTCACGGCAGTGTGACTGGATTGAGGGGAAACCATCTGGATTTGGTTCCATTAAAGTGAGTGCAGCAAACCGATTGGAGGAGGTGGTCAGAGGTCGATTATAGAAAGGGGGTGGATTGAATTTGTTGTTGGGATTAGGGTGTTGAACGGGTTCAGGGAGAGTGGGCCTGGTTGTAGCAGTGGGCGGGTTTTGGGAATAAGGTAATGAATGGACACTGGAAGATGGATCAGGATTGGAGGGGGAAAAGGTTTCTTTTTATAGAGGGAAAAGACGCGCCTCAAAAGTTTCTGAGGTACAAGTGCCCATATAATTGAATTTTTTTTCCAAGGTTGTCATTTTAGAAACACACTTTTATAAGTTAAGAAAAAAATTACACTTTTATTTATATATATTAGTTAGGGTTTTGAAGTTTTGGAGTTCATTTCAAATTTGGAGTCCAATAGCTAGGGTTTTGAGAGAGGAGCTCCCACCTGCCCAGGCTCTTCTCTGCCATCGCCCACCGCTGTTGCTGCCAGTTAAGTTTTTTTATTTATATTTATATTTATTCAGTTTTTCTATATTTTCTTGATTTCTCTTACCTCTGATTTTATGACTTTAAAAAATAAAAAAAAATCAATATTTTTTTTGAAAAATACTTTTCAAGAAGTTTGATATGAAGTTTTGAGCTAAAAGTTTCGTATATTATCCATAAAATTTCAATATTAGTTATGATGTTTAGACTTCAATAAAGCTATAAAGTCTCAAATTTTTATGTAAAATTATTATTATTCATTAATATTGATTCATTGATTAATGATAATTATTTATTTGTCATCTTTGCAAGAATTTTAGATTGTTTGTGTATTTTTTACTTTGTTTTTTTGTTTAAATTTCAGTTTAGTACACTTTACAAGTATAATATAATAAACTAAAGATGGATTAGAGAGGTAGTGGGAGTGGATCAACATTGAATTCATCAAAGGACTCGGTTGGAAGTACATTGAACAAGTGGATGCTAAAAATAAGAATGACTTGAAATGCAATTTTTGTGGAGACATGTATAGGAAAGATATATATCGAGTAAAAAAACATCTTCTGAATGTTGTGGCTTGTAAGAAGGTTCCAAAACATGTAAAAGAATAAATTCAACATTTGATGACTAAGAAGAAGTCGGATAAGATAGATCATCAAGTTAAAGATTTTTTTTGGACATTTTTAAGAATGTGAAGTAGATGGTATTGGAGTGGAAAGTACTCTAGAGCCAAGTGATTCATCAAGGGCGTCATCCTTTCATTCTTCCTTTGTATCATCATCCAATGCAAACAAAAAGAAATGGCAAGGGCAAGGCTTAATGGATACATTTGTGTAAAAGATTGGAGCGGTTGGTGAGAACAAAGGGAAAAAGAGTGCAAACTATTATTGATGAAGCACACAAGAAAAAGATGAGGGAGAAGTCATGTATGAGCATTACCAAATGGATGTATGAAGCAACAATACTGATTAATGCTTTTAATTATGATAGTTTTAAAGAAATGATAGATGACATCTCTTGACATGGGCCAGGTTTGAAACCACCTTCATATCATGAGGTACGAGTTCCTTATTTAAAGAAATGGATTTAAAATGTTGAGAATGATTATGTCCAGACATATCGAGTCGAGTGGAAAAAATATGGTTGTACATTGATGATGGATGGATAGACCGACAAAAGACAAAGAACTTTGTTTAAATTTTTAGTAAACTCTCCTAAAGGTTCAATCTTTATTGAGTCTGTGGATGCCTCTGAGTATGGAAAGACAGGACAAAAGAT
Organism: Pogostemon cablin; assembly: GCA_023678885.1. NCBI lineage: Eukaryota > Viridiplantae > Streptophyta > Magnoliopsida > Lamiales > Lamiaceae > Pogostemon > Pogostemon cablin. Next base: position 21,097,812 of record CM042989.1, on the reverse strand, counting down.
GTTTGAGTCCATGGATAAGTTCACAGATCGCATTAGGGAGGAAAATATTGTCCAAATTAAGTTGTTACAAATTATGCAAGTAACATGAAGCTAGCTGGTAAGGAGTCATGATTTGAAGTTTGAACTTATTTATTTGTATAATTATATTTGTAGGATAACTTCTAATGGAGAAAAGGCCACACATATAATGGACTTCTTGTGCTACTCATTGTATTGATATAATGTTAGAAGACATTAGACAATTGCCCGAATTTAAGTCAACCTTGAAGAAAGCAATAAGTGTCACCTCATTCATATATACCCGCCCCAAAGTTGTACATATTTTAGGCAATGCATATGGAGCTTTGTCAAGGTGGTATTACTAGATTTGCTACTGGCCTTCTCACTCTAGAAAGAATGCTTAAGTTAAGGCAACAAATGTGAACTATGTTCGTTTTGGAGGAGTGGGTAAAGAGTAAATGACCAAGTAAGGTTGGAGGTAAGAACGCAAAAAAGATCATATCTTTGTACTAGATTTTGGAAGAGTGTCATTTACGTGAAGATATATATCCCTTTAGTCCACATGTTGAGAATTATTGATGATGAAAAAAGATCAGCAATGGGCTATACATATATATGAAGCTATGGATAGGGCGAAGGAGATAATCATGAAGACTTTCTCAAATGAGAAGAGATATTAAAATATTTTTGAAATCATTGATAGGAGATGAGATTGTGAACTACACCAACCTTTGCATGGTGCAGCTTATGTCTTAAATCTTGAATTCTTTAATGAAAAAAGTGGTTCACTCGATGGAGAATTGTGTGATGGTTTTGTTGCAATAGTGGAGAAAATGGTTAGAGATGTAGAGACTCAAGACAAGATTAGTTAAGGGCTTGAGTACTATCTGGAAGAAAAAGGTGCATTTGGGACTAGTATGACAATTCGACAAAGGAAAATATTATCTCCAGTCACGTGGTGGAAAACATTTGGTTCATCCACTCCAAATTTGAAAAATTTTGCCATTAAAGTATGAGTTTGACTTGTAGTTCATCCATTTGAGCACAATTGGAGCATTTTTTAGAATGTAAGTTTTATTTACATTGTTTTAATTTTTATTATATTTTTTCATTTTAATGTTTCATGTTTCATAGAAATATATGCTCTACCTTTGAAATTTGTAGGTTCATTCAAAAAGAAGAAATAGACTAGATCAACAATGCATGAACGACTTGGTTTGTGTGAAGTATAATCATGCATTGAAACGCCGATATAAAACACGTGACTCCCTTGATCCCATTACTTTGAAGGAGATAAATGATTATAATGAATGGCTAACGGGCATCAATTTGATGAGGATGATGAAGAGGAAGAATTCAATGAATATAATGATCAATTTGACGAGGATGATGAAGAGGAAGAATTCAATGAATATAATGATCAATTTGATGGTGACAAGGAGAATGAAGATTAGTTGGAAGACCACAAACCATGATGATTATGGTTTTTAGCTCATTGAGTCTTTGACATTTGATATTTTCTTAAACTTGAATTATGAAGTTGATTATGACCTTATGTATAGGTTTTTAATTTGTCATTATGTTATTTATGAGTTATTAATTGATGTATTGTGATTTTGACCTTTACTTAGTTGGAAAATTATATGCAAGGTTGGATATATATATATATATATATATATAGTTTGTACCTCATGCGTGCGTCTCAGGCTCCAATAAAGCCTTAGCGTCTTTCGCCTTTAACAACTATGATTGTGATGTATTTACAGGTAGATTGAGGAAATTGCTTGGAATTATTATTATGTAGGAGTGAAAATCCTAGTGAGAGAGTCAAAACCATGAATTGTATTAGTAACAGACTGGAAAAATCAGAAACCGTTGTAGCACGAATGCCGATTCCCAGAGAAGATTGATAGATCTGGATCCTCTCCAGTTCGTACTCTCTCAATTTACATAAAGTTCATTTAACTATCACCTTCACCAACCACAACTTAACATGTCACTCACTATTAAAACCTACTTATTTAATTGAATTTTAAATAATAACTTTATCTCTAATTATTTTTGTTTTCTCACATCATGCTTGGTGACATGGCAAATTCACATTCATAGATGTTAATTGGATGATGCAGATTAAAAGAAATTTAAAAAATTGGGAGATTAGTAAAGGAAGAGGATCCAAACCGAAGATCGATGATGGTGAGGCAGTACCACAACAACTACTAAAAGGAAGATGGGTGGAACAGAGTCTCTCAATCAATTGCTAAAGGAGAGGTTCAAGACACATCAGATGCCTACCTAGATTTTTTTTAACAATTTTTTTAATTATTTTACATGATATGTTAGCATTCGAACAATCTCTTAATGTCCACTAGTTCAAATTGCAAATCCATATTAAGAATATGTACTTTTTTCTAAATTTAATATATTATAAGACTAACTTGCAATTGAATTAAAGGTGAGGACTTTTGTGACAATTAATCCAAGAATTTATTAGTTAGATACCAAATACTAATGGATGTAGGGGATTATGTATGACTTAATTGAGTAGTACACATAACAACCCTTAATTTAGCTATAAACATATGGTCCTTAATATACTAATACAAAAAAAACTCATTTTTAAATAACAAAATTTATTAAAAGAATTCAATTAGTTGGTAAATACCAATTTATTGACAATTAAAATTATATTTTATCTTTTAGCAATTGAATGCCAATGAATTTATAATATTTTTTTCAATGTTGTCCCCTAATTATGCCTCGAATTTATATGAATATTTATTCTTAACCATTCAAATCATAAATTCTTAAATCGAATTTTGAGCTAAAATATTTTATTAAATCAAACTCAAGCCTAAAGGTATTCAGCTAGAAAGCTAGACAGGTTCGAGCTTAGGATCGAGTTCGATTATTCCTAAACAAACAATACTCAAGCCTAGTAGTGTTTGACTCGGTTTGATTCCGTTACATCCCTAATACTAATACCATACTACTTCATGGTCTATTTTATCCTTCGATTCATGATAAATTGTTGTTTATGCTCTATTTTGTCATTAGAATTTAATATTCATTTTTAGAATTTAGTGTTAATTTTAAGTATATAATTATAATTTCACCCTTATGATTCATGATCTATTTTTCCTTAGGGTTTAGTGTTAATTCTAATAATTGAAATTTCACCTTATTGAAATCCGTTGTTGAAATTGGATCAAATTAACTATTAGCATAAATTAAAATCCAAAAATCATTTTACTTTCACATTTAACTTTTCTCTTTCGATTCATTATTTTTAATAAATGTTTATTTACATGTACATTAAATATGCTATTGTAAAATTATATATAAAATAATGACATATGAAATTATGTAACAAAATATTATTAAAAATATGTAATTTCTGTTTTTCCAGTTGAATTGTCAGTTCAACCTCGAACTGTTAAGGTTATCGGTTCGATCTCCAATTCGATTATAACAACACTGGTATAAATTGTTCTTTAATGTTCTTCAAGAGGATTAAATCAAGAATGACCTCTAATCAGGGATTAAAGTGTTAAACCCCCCATCTGATATTTCTTCAAATTAAGTTTATCAAACATTCTTTATAAGGTCAACGATATTCTACAAATCAAACGTAATTATTCAGGAAAAACCGCTAATCAACAGTATGATCCTAATAAAATTAAATGATTCTAAAATTATCTCCAATCATGTAACTGCTATAACTTTCTTTCTCTATATTTTCTAATGTTTTCTCAATTTTCTTTTTGGTAAATTATAGAAAATTATAAAAATTCTAATATGAAAAACCACTCACCACAATAATTTCTTAATATAATATGATTTTAAATTTATCATTTAATTTTAACGCACGTAATATTATTTTCTTTTTGAGTGTCGCGTTAATGTTTACATTTTTCATTTTAATTTATCCCAGATTAATGTTTACATTTCTTTTTTTAAGTTGAACCTACACAAAATAATTAATTATTTTATGTATGGCTCACACACAATACTAATACAACTATTCACTTCACATTAAATATTAATTCTCTCACCTTATTATATATTAAAATATTATCTCTTAATCTACATGTAAAAAGAAAACATAAATATTAACTTGAAACAAATAGAGTATAGTTTATTTATTACTTTGAAATATTACATCACAATCAGGAACAGACCCACATAGAGGCAAAGGGGCATTGGGCCCCTTAAAGTTTTAGAAAATCTTTTATATACTAAACGAGGGTTTTCATCCCTCACGTGTCAACTTCTCACTATCCCATTGTTGATGTGTCATTTCATTAAGTTTTCTAAATTTAAATTATGTTTCTCATTTCCTGTAACTGTAGTATTAAATGTTGCGACGATCAAATTTACAAAGCACTTTTCCTATTAAAATAGAATTTTCTTTTCTCATATTTTTGCCCACGCCTCTTCCTCTTCTGTCTAACGCACCATATGCCCTATGCCGTTTTAATTCTCCCACTCACTCTAGATGCTACCTCCATGACAAGTTTCAGTCCAATAATGGTTCTCCATGACTTTGGATGGCACCGCCGCCTCCCCAATCTCCGTCTACCATCCGATAATAAAACTCCAAACTGTGGTAATTACTTTGCAATTAAAATCTTTTCCAAAGAGAGAACTTGATTATTTGCCCTAATTTCATGTCCAGGCGTTTTTCTCTCCATCATTATTGAGCATTCTATCATCTTTCATGGGAGGCTCTCCATGAGTTCATGACTTTTTGGATCTCAATTTCTCCGTAGATATTTCTATCATCTGTTTCTTTCATACATTTTTGGATCTCGGTGGTTTTAGAGTTGTCGGTTTTGAAGTAACAATCAGCTTTATTATTGTAGTTTTCAGTGCAGAAATTGTGCAAATTATGCGAATAACTCGCCGAAAATACATGGATACACATACATAGTATAAATAGAAATAATACTATCATTTAACTATAGACTGGTTGTGCATATAATTAAAATTATTTCAATATTATGGTTTTGGAGTATTGTAGTGTTTATAGCAATGTGTCATCATTTATATTATTTATGCAGAAATTGTGCAAATTATACGAGAACAATCAGCAAGATAATTTCTGGAACTCTTGATTTTCTATAATTGAAGTATTTTTTACAAATGATATATAAGCTAAAAGCTTCTTTCAGGTGTAGTTCAAGCAAGAATCTTTGGATGCTAATTAAACAGTTTGCCAGTTTGTTGACTAGAGATCATTAATCATCAATCAGGTAAATTACTTTGGTAACTCAAATAATAAGGATTTGATATCCAATATATTATTCCTTGCATGACATTGAAAAAAGTGATGCTTCTGTGAGAGCTTCAGCAATGTGTAAAAAAATTTTTTTTTTCCCACAATCTCAGGAAGTATATAGATATCCTCAAAATTAGGAGAAAGTTGTTTAAATATATCAATCTAAGAGAGTCAAAATTAACACAATAGTTGAGTTGGAATTGGATGGGAAGTGATATTAAAGAATATATTAATTTAGCAGTCCTCTTGTGCATTAAGCAGTCCTCTAGATTTGATATATAATGAAATTTAAAATTTGGATTTCTGCTGGCATTTCACAATTAACGAGGATCATATTCTAGGCTCTTAAAGAGATTTCAGCTCCATACAATTTGTTTGCTCATCACTTGGTAGAAAATTATTTTGTGCATTTTTTAGTACAGTGCATTTGATGCGACTGAAGGTTATGATCATGCATATTGAACAACCTAAAACTTATAAATCTCCTTTGGTTGATTAGTTCTCATCGACTGAAAGTTATGATCATGCATATTGAACAACCTAAAACTTATAAATCTCCTTTGGTTGATTAGTTCTCATCACATGAGGTGCGTGATGGAGTTGTAGAAAATTCAGGACAATATTAAGAGTCGAAGAAATAAGTTCTTTTTTGCAAATGGAGGAGGTTAGTATTCGACAGAAAATTGGAGAATTGCTTAATTATTTCATAATTTAATTAAACATCATCTTACTGACACGATTTTATATTTAATAGGTTCGTTTTAGAAAACAAACCTATTATTCAATGACATGTAAACAATAGTAATAGTAAGGGATCTTCGGAATAAAGGGTTTAGTATTTAGTTATTTTTGTCATCATTGTTAATCTTTCAATGTTGAATCATAAGTAGATCATGCACAAATAAAATTTAATCATTAGCTATAAGCCTATAAATGTGATTTTGGAGCTGAGCATGGAGTTCTTAATGAAGTTGACAAATTGTATTTGCTCAAATTGGTTGGAGGTTTGTGTAATGCCTTTCCGTCAAAGGAGGAAACATATTTTCATATCTAATCTGCCTGGATGCATAAAGAAAAAAAATGTTTTAATCTGTATTTACTCTAATGCAAATAGGTAGAGCCAAATGATGCCGTAACAAGCACGCATCGGATGAAGAAGTTGCCAGATGAGAAGCAAATTATGAAAATCATATATAAGTTATTTACACTTGAAATTCATCAAACTGATGAGTTTATACTTTTGCAGCTTCAATTCATCAGTTGTGGCAATACTATCAGGTTGGTTTCATTGGCAACTGTTCAGGAACGTGGATTGCTTTGCATGATTACTTACATCTCAAATCAAGAAGGATTCTGAAGTAGAGGTGAGTTTCTAGAATTTTCTTGGTCATTTGGCTTTCTTTTATTGTTATGTCTTGCGCTATTTAGAATGGAGGATGGCTATATAATTTTTTATGTTACATACTTCCTATTTGTCTAAAATCAAGTTTTGTTAGATCTGGAAGCAAGTAAATTTCTGTGTTATTGTTGCATCCATGTTGATGGTATGTCTTTGTTATTAAGATTCTATATGTCACATGTCTCTTCCTTTATGTATTGCTGTATTTCAATATTACTCGTTAGACTTTTGGGCATCACAATGCAAATTCCGTGTACTTGCTTAAGAGTTGCAATGAATTCGATGAGATTTTTTTTAAATATACTCACAGATGCTATTTATATTACTAATGTGGTTTTAATGTCTGATGCTGTACAATTTTTTTTTTGGAATAAAAATAAAGAGGCCTCATTGATATTTATTTGATGTTTTTAGCTGATAGGGTAGTATTAGTTGTAGGTGTTCTTTAACTATCTTGGCTTAATTGATATGAAGGCTTCAGATTGCAGATTTCTTGATCCAAAGAAACTGCTAAGTATCGAATTATATACATAGAAGATCGAGCATACATGGAAGCGAATGTATCATACATAATTTGATCTTGGTGATTGCTTTATCGCTGAAAATTTCCGTGGCAATGGGCAGGAATGTCCTGGCTTAAGTTGACCAAATGCACTTTCTTTCCTCTATATTGCAGATTTCTCTCTTTGGTTTCATTTTATTCTCTATTATTTGATTTTTAAACAAGAGGTAACATTGACTTATATATATTCATACATATTTATGTATATATTTATCATGTATTAACTTTATAACTGTCTTTTATAGTTACATTACATGGATTAATACATTTCGAGTGTATTTTGAGAAAACATTTTGAGTTAAAAAGAAAATCATACTATATGAATTAACACTATATTTACACTATATTTAATAGGCAAATTCTGAATGTGAATTAAATCATAAATAATAAGGTAAAATATTATATATTTAATGACTACCATCACTAATATGAACTTATAATTATAGCCATTGATTATAAGGATTAATTTTTAATGGCATATTACTCATATATGAAGTGCAACCTTCATGCACAAATTATTATCCTGTAGAATTCTTTTAGAATTTATTTACTTTTATATATATATATATATATATGTCATTTAAAAAAAATATAATGTATTTAAAATATTTGTAATCATCATTATTTGTTCCAACTATTTTTTCTAAAAAAACCCAACTCAACAAAAACAATATTTAAATATATATTATTTTTAAAATGTTATAAATTTATAATAACCAAGCACATAATTTATTTTATATATTATTTAATATTTATAAATATATTAATCTCAAAGACTTTAAGAAGTTACTTTTTTTTTCTTTATTATCGATAATGAAATTTAAAAATATGGATGAAGTTATTATTATCTTTAAATAGTGATTTTTTTAAAAAAAATAAAATTGTTTTTGACGTTTTTAATAGTGAATCAATAATTAATATAGATTCATGGAAAGGAGAACGCTCTTGAAAATTCAACTCTATATTTTTAGAATTAGAAGAAAAAAATAAATATTGTATTGCCTCTATTAATGTGTTTTAATACGTTTAACATTTATCAATGTATAAAATACATTATGGATTATATCAACACAATTTAAAACTTGATATTATTATAATAAATTAATATTTAAAATAAGAACAACTAAATATCCCGCATAACACATACTAGCTTTTAGTATATACGTAGTATATCATTATGTGATGTATGCATCATAGCCAAATTGGTAAGGGTGTTTTGCTTTACATAATTGATGAGGGTTCAGATCTCTCAAGCAATATTTTTGTTTTAATTTTTTTATTATTATTTAAAAGAAACCTAACTTTTTCTATTACATTACTTGTAGCTTTTTTATTATTATTATTCTTTTTGGGCAAAGACTTGTACTCACATATATGTGAGACGGTTAAATACCAACCGAATAAAAACTGCGCGGAAATGCGATCCACTGGCTACTTGATTATATATGCTGAATGCGCGTAATATGGCCAACCCAATTTAATTAATTTTTTTTTTTCGTTTTACATTTTACCCTTTTTATTTTACAATTCATTTGGGCTATGTTTTGTTTTATTATAAATAAATTATTAGAATATATATTATTATTGTTTATTAAATCTATATTATTATTTGTAAATAGAGTAAGAAATTATTTTCTTTAGAAAAATAATTAATGTAGATAAAGACTTGTGTTAAACGGTCCCACGTAAGAATTTAAGTGAGATGTCAGAAAGTGATAATTTTTATATTGAAAAGTGATATTAAATTAATGAATAGTGATAACATTATTCATGAACAATTTATAGCATAAATGAGAAGTGATAACGTTTAATAACGAAAGTGATAACGTTTTATAGCGAAAATGATAACTATTTAAAAAGGTATAAAATGATCTCACGTGAGATGGTCTCACGCAAGACCTACCCATTAATATAAATCGAGTCAAAATGAAATATATAATTGAGAAAAGAAGTTTGGATAATAACTTTACTTTTTTATTTATTATTATAGAAATAGTTTATGAAATAATTCATTTCATTTTTCTTTTTATTTATTACTATATAAATAGTTTCTAAAGTAATTCATTTAAACGATTATTATTTTTATTTTATTAGGTGTCACTTTTCATTAAAAATATTATTATTTTTTAATTTTTATAAAATATATTTATTAAATAATTTAATTGAACATTTATTACTTTTCTTAAATATACCACTTTTTATTAAAAATGTTGTCACTTCTTATACATCTATTAAAATTTTCATTTAATTATTTAATTAATTGGATGTGTATCACTTTTTCATAATCAAGATTCACTCTTGATTTAAAATATTGTAACCTTTTATTTTACTTATAAATTATTTAGTTATAAAATAATTTAATTAGTTTAATATCACTTTTTATATTTTATTAAAAATATTATCACTTTTTAAATTATGGAATAAAATTTTCATGAAATGGTCAAAGTATCACTTTTGAATTTTTCACCATCACTTTAGATTTTTATACATTATAATGATCGCATTATGCTTTAAATCTTACTTAAGATTTAAATAATTAATAATATTATTGATTTTAAAATGTATAAAAAAAAAATAAAAAAGACAAACAAACTTAATCAATTACGTAGTCATGAGAATTAATTTGCACTTGACTAAGCTGCCAGCGAAAAGTTTGGAGGGGTGACCGCCAACCACCGTTTTATTCTCTATTTTTTATTTTTTATAATATACTAATATGTTGATAGATTACCGTCTCACATAATAGGATTCGTGAGACGGTCTTGTACAAGACCTACCTTTTTTTATTATTAAGTAATTTTTTATTACATTATTTGTACCCATTTTATTACATTAATTTTAGCTATCCCATTTTGAATTCATGTAATGATTTTTTTAATAATATTTCATAATATTAAATATTTTATTACTCATATTTTAATTTAGGTCAATTTAATTATTATTTTTTAAATAATAATGTTATCTTAAATTTTATTTCCTACATCTATACTCATATACTCAATTTGTTTAATGAATTTTCATAAAACTATATCACGAAAATAACTATTCATTTTTTCAATTAATCATTACTTTTTATTAGGATATTATTATTATTTTTAATAAAAATATTATCACTTTTTATTTTATAATATAAATTATCCATAAAACATTTCATTATACCATTATCATTTTTTTTCTCATTAAACTCATTTTATAAAAAGGCATTACAACTTCTTAGTATATATTGGGCCCGTTGACTAAATTTTGTCACTTATCACAATACCCCCTAAAATCGGTCAACTTTTGATTTTTTTGTGAAAAAATAAACATACAACGTTTAGATTGTCGGAGAGTAATTGTTAGTTGCTACTATCACTACAAATCAATGTAGACTTGTAGATATGTACGTTGACAAGGACTGATAGTGATTGTTAGTTGCTACTATCACTACAAACAAATTGACGGTAGGATTGTAGATAAAGCGGTGGAGTCACTAATTAAAATTTGGATGAATATAGTATTTTATTTTAAGAGTTGTCTCAAGTTATAATATTTTTTCCATTTATGTTGGACTTTTACATATTTTTAAATAGTTATCACTCTTTATTATTATATATTATTACTTTTTACGTATTTTTAAATAGTTATCATTCTTTATTATTATATATTATTACTTTTAATTAAAATATAAGTTAATTACATGAAAAGTCTCAATCTTTTAGCCAATTGTGAATTAACCTAAATTTTTGCATTCTACAAAAAAATCCACCACCTTTTAGGTATGTTGCAAATTAAGCTCATCTGGCAGTCAACACTGCCCGATTGCTGACGTGATGTTAACCTTTACCACTTCAGCTTCCATGTCATCTTTACATTTATTGCATTAAAAATCAAAATCTTTACTCAATTTGCAATTTAGTCCTAACCTTTAAATTTTTTGCAAAAAAAAAAAATCAAATTATATTTTTTTATTAAATTGCGCCCATCTAATAAAATTAAATATTTTATATTTAAATATTAAATTTTAAAAAATTATCATGTTAAATATAAACTTGTAATATTAATTTAATTTAAAAAATACAAGTAATATATTAAAAAATTATTTTTTTATTAAATTAAATCTTATTATGTGAAAAAAACTAATTAACATTTAAGTAGTAAAAAAAATCTCTAAATATTTTATTTTTTTTTAATATTTTCAAGATCTTACAAATTATAAAATTTTTACAAAGAAAGTTATATTAAGTCAAAGATTTGGGTGAGAGCGTCTCACGAGAATATTTTCGTGAGACGAATAAAAAGTGATGCTCTGATTAAGGAAAAGTGATAATGATGCAGTGAATTATTTCGTGAACAATTTTAAGTATATATGAAAAGTGATACAAGTTTTATGAAAAATGAATGTATTATCTTTAATATAATGGGATTACTACTGATAGATACGCGTATATACAACCTAATTACTAATAAATATATTAATCTAATATAATTATTGATGAATACATAACGTCTTTTTTTTCCAACTTTATCCTTATTTACAACGTTGAATATTTAACGTTTTCACTCAACACTAGTTTCATTGAACACTAATGTACATTAAATCAGATTAAAACAATGGGTGAGAGATTTAAGGAGAGATTTAAGGATAATTATAATAATCCTTTCTTCAATTTAATAATTGTGTATTTTATGTTTTTCTCTCAAGGATGGACACTAATGTACATGTGTATTTTTTGTTTCTCTCTCAAGGATGCACACTAATATACATTCTTAGGATTCTCCAATTTAATTGCGTATTTCTGTTTCTATCTAAGAATGCACACTAATGTACTTAACAATAGTTTCAATCGTATACTTTTTGTTTTTCTCTCAAAGATGTACACTGATGTACATTCGTAGGATTTTTCAATTTAATCACGTATTTTCTGTTTCTCTCTCAAGAATGTGCACTAATGTACATTAATAGGGTTCTTCAATTTAATCGCGTATTTTCAGTTTCTCTCTCAATAAAATGCACACTAATGTACATTCGTATAAATAACGTATTTTTATTTCCATCTTAACAATGTACACTAATGTACGGATAGGTACAGGTATTATAAAAAAAATAAAATACTGTATAATTTTGTATTTACCAGTAATTTTCTGAAGCGAATGTATCGCTTAGTAATTGTTAAATACGTTTTGTACTTACTATTTATTGACACTAATAAAATATTATAACTATTTAAAAAATAAAAAAATGATCTCATATGAGACGGCTTACACAAAACTTGTTAAAGATAATATAATATTTTAAAATAATTATCACTTTTTATTAGAGATAATATAATTTTTCATAAAAATTGTATCTCTTTTCATTTATACTTAAAATTATGGGCTAATTAAAAAAAACTCATTTATTTAATTAAATTAACAATAACAACAAATAACTTTTATAACAAAACTAATCAATATACACTTTTTGAAATTTAATGCCCCTATTATTCAACTAATAATACTCAATGTGTCTCATGTTGGTATGGATGTAGGTATGAGTTTTGGTGAGTGTTCCATATCAGTATGGGACCCACACACACCCACTAATACAATTAAAATATGGGTGCAATTTAATAAAAAAATATAATTTTATTAGATGGGTGCAATTTAATAAGAAATAATCCATTCATCCCATTGAAAGGTTCTAATTTTACTATATTGCGTGGCCCACTCAAAGATCATAATTTTCCCCTTTTAATAAAAGGACCCCACATATGACTCACCACTCACTAGCTACTAATACAACTACCCACTACACATAAAACAATAATACTCATTAATTTACATGCAAAAAGTAAATGAGGACCTTTGCTCGGACGGAGGGAGTATAATTTGATGTTTTTTTTTGCAAAAACTTTAAAGATTGGGACTAAATCACGAATTAAGTAAAGTTTGTGATTTTTCATGCAATAAATGTAAAAATGACATGGAAGCTGACGTGGCAAGGGTCAATGCCACGTCAATCAGCAGCATTGGTTGCGCGATGAGCTTAATTTGCAATATATCTCAAAGGTAGTTTACTTTTTTATAAAATGTCAAAAGTTTAGACTACTCCCCCCATCCCATTTCACATGACACTTTTTTTTTTGCACATTCCAAAAAAAACAACACAATCACCCTTCCCAGTACACTTTATTTACAAAAAAATCACATTTACCTAATACACCTAACATAATTTATCATTTATTTATTACCAAAAAATACCATAATACCACTAAAAATTATCACTTTTCTTAATCTCCGTGCCAGAAGAGGCATGCAAACTTTTGTGGGACGGAGGGAATAATTTGTAATCGGAGAAAAGGTTGAAACTTTTCATGTAATTAACCCTTAAAATATTACTATCATTTTTTATTTAAACTATGCATTGTTCATGAAATAATGTACTGCACCACTATTACTTTTCATTAGTACGGATTCACTTTCTATTCAAAATATTATCGATCCATCTCACAAAACTCTTCTCATGAGACGTTCTCATACAAGTCTTTATCTTTGTTCTAATTGATATGCACTTTAATTAATGAAGTTATATATTATTTTCATTGAAAAGGTTGATGAAATAGGAAGAGTATTAATATTTTATTAAAAATATAATTTTTTTCTTCTAGTAATTAAGGGTATACACTTTTATACTAATGATATACACTATAAAAAATTGTTTTATATCCTGTTGGAAAAAACATTTATTTCATTGCTAAATTGGTTTACCAATAAATTAACAACACAAATCTATTCTTATTTTTCATTGATAAAGTGTTGGTAAATTTTCTTAATGAAAATGCAATTCCATTGATAAAAATTTTCGTTGGTTATCCGTTACTAATAATTCTGTTAGCAATTTATATAATGATTCGATTGGTAAAAAATAACGGATATTACTATATTAGTAAAAACATTATAAATTTGTTGGTATTTCGTTACTAAAAGAGTGATAATATAATTTTTGTTGATGATCTATTGATAAAATTATTTTTTTAATTTTTAATAAAAATATTCCATACTAAAGGATATAAAATTGAATTTTAATACACTAACCGTTAGAAGCCACACAAGACTTTACACCTTGTGTTAGTTCTATTAATGCGGCTGGATTAAAGTACTCATCTTGCCACTCCTCCAAATTAGAAACAGTCTCTTTCTAATTTATGCCTTCTAAATATTCCACAATCTTCATTAATATTTTATTGGAAATATTTAAAAAATTTTAATTAGTAATTTGATGAGTATTATTAAATCATCAAATGTAATTAATTAATGATTAATTTCGAAATGATAGTATTAGAATTATACTCGACTTAATATTTTTTTTAATTTTGGATCATTGACTACGTATTAGGTATGCATATTATATGATTCCTTTATGTATTAACTAGCTAGGATGCATACAATTTAATATGATAAAGTATACATAGTATGAATTGTATTTATATAATATATATTGTAATAATTTAATATAGTATTCTGTTAATTATATATCAATTAATTTCACTTAATGTGAATGAAGGATAATCATCACTTTTGTGTGGTTATCTTCATGAGTTACACATGATAGAGAATAAAAATCCTACTGCCGTTTGGGTTTATAATTCTCTTGATTTAATTTTCTAAAAACTTTCAACAAATTTGGGAGATGATATACTAAATTGGGAAATCCAAATTGGATCGTGTTGGAATTATGATTATGTCAAACTTGAAGTCGACTTAAATGCAGGAAGAGTTTTTAATCCTAACCAATCCTAGCTAGTGAACAAAGTACAGGTAATTAATATTGTTGAGTGAATTCATGCGATCCTTACCAACTCCAATTTGGATCCACTACATTTCGTAGTAGTTTTAGAAATTATTATAGCATATAACCTACATTTTAGATGAAATAGAAAAATAAAATAGGTGATAATTAATAAATTAATATAACGATAACATTAATTTCCAAAATAATAATATTAACAAAAAGTAGATGCACGGTGTACCTGTAGATGGCTGGAGACGATGAAGCCACCTTTCTTACCACCGGTCATGTCGTAACGGAGCTTCTCTTCCGGCGGCAAATCGAAGAACTCGGACGCCAACCGAGTCATGTTGGCTACGAGTCCCGAGTCAACGCCGTGATCCACCACCTGAAACATGCCCCACTCCTCGCACGCCGCCACTATCTTATGGCACATTTCGGCCCTTTTGGGGCCGGTTTCGTCGATTCCGGTGAGTGATATCACCGGAATCTCGTCGCTTAATTGGTCGTAACGTATCTTTGGCCTCTCGTCGTCATCTCGGATGAATTTTGGGGGGAGGGATTCCCCCTCCGCTAGGGCTGTTATGGTGGTGGTCGTTTTAGCCATCTTTTCATGAGTGGAATATGTGAGAATAAGACAACATGGTATATTTGAGAGTTTTTCGTAGTTTAAATAGAACGAATATTGAGGGCGTTATTGTAATTTACTATTGCAAAAACTTTTTGACTTGGCAACCATCAATGGTGGGATTAGAATTTCCAATCTAAATTATGATATAATTGGCGGTAATTGCATGATTAATTATATGAATATAGTGTTTATATACTATTAATCTTTTTAGATTTTTATGGTGCTTGGATCTTTTAGTTAACGTGAACTGTTAGGGCTCCATGCAATTCTATCACAGTGGAAGCATAAACATAGAATTGATTACCTTTCAACAGGATATGTTGAAGGAGAAGGATTATCGCCGGCAGCCTGCGCAGCCTCACCGTTTTGGCCATAACTTCCTCGTCTGATCTCCGATTGAAGTGATCTACGCGCCAAAATAATCCTCTTTTCCGTGGCTTTCTACAGTATATCACACATCCCGAATTCTACAAGATTTTAGAAAAATTGGTGAAGTTGATGGACAGAAATAGCAAACGACCTTCCAGTCTTCTGTTGTATTCCTAAGCCACGTCTTGATGTTGGTGTGGGCAATGATCTACACGACGAACTCAGTCTATAACCCTAATCTGCCTTTCACGTGTGTTATGCGTGTGATTCAGATTTCAAATTGATGAGATTGACTATTATATAGGCTACAACAGGGATCATGAGGAGAAATTAAGGTTTGGGCCTTCCATTGGGCTTAAGCATCCAAGTTTAGCCCAAAACTTATACTTAAGTCCAATAATAATAAATAATTCCACTAAAGAAATATTATTGCTCTGCCACCCTAATCCCAAATTACGTTTATGGGCTCCTTATTATTATGAGCCCGTTAGTCTCCCCGTGTTTAAGATTCAATGCCCATTAATTAATTAAGTTACTGATAACTCCATTAATTAATATATTTACCGAGACTAGTAACACTCAACCTTATTATCATGTCGGAATAAATCCACCTGCAGGGTTTACATGATAATCATTATGAGCTCCTCAAGGGGACATCATCAACCAATTCCATTAGGACACGGATTCCTTTTATAATCGACATCACACCATAGAGACATCACCATTTTCCAACTCATTGAGCATATTGATTTATCCTTTAAATCTCACCCATTGATAAATCAAAGAAATAAATACTAGCTTACGTATTGAGGTTATTGTATAGGGATTAAGAGTACGAACATCCATAATAACAGAGATCAAGTTCTATTATATAGTCAGTATAAATCGAACGATCTCAATGGCAGTCCTATTCAATACACAAGTGCACTAGTGTAATTTTATAGTAAAGACAGACTAATACCAAATCACACTACAAGCATACCGATAGATAGTTCCCGTCTATCTCAGTTGTGAACATCTGCTTATACTTTATACGGAGCCGATAATATGATCTTCTGTGTAACGCCGCACACCACATTATCTACAGTATAAAGTAAATGAACTTTTGCAACAACTCATTATTGCAAACGTTTGATCGCATGATTCTCATTTAAAATATTTTCTAATCATTGTTTATACAAAAAGCTAGACTTTTAGTATACAATCCAACAATCTCCCACTTATACTAAAAGACTATGCTGCCATATCTGCTGCCCTCTCCCACTACTTGACCATTAAAAGCTCTCGCTTTAAGGTCCTCATAAAAGGATTTACTAGATTATCATCCGATGCAATCTAAGTGATAACAACCTTCCCCTCATCATACGATTTTTCGTATCAGGTAGTACTTGCCATCAATGTGTTTAATTTCCTTATGGACTTATGATTCCTTCAAGTTTGCAACAGCACCATTATTATCACAATAAATTGTGATAACCTTGGGCAAACTCAGAATCACATCTAAATTCATTACGAAGCCTCTAGAATCATACAAATACTTTGGCTGCCACAAGACTCCAATATTATCATTTTTTCACGGTGGAGTCCGAAATATATTTCTATATAGTCACTATAATTTGAAAAACCCAAATCTAAGTAACCACCAAGAAGTAATGAATTATTCCGGTAAACTTACATATAATTTTCAGTCCTCTTCAAGCACTTCAAATATGTCTTACTATAATTCAATATTCTTATTCCAGGTTACCTTGATACTCACTGACTATGCTATTGGCAATATAGATATCAAATCTCGTACATAGCATTCCATAGATTAAGCTTCCTTATTGCCGAAGCATAGGGAACCACCTTTATCTATTTTATCTTTTTCTATGTCTTAAGACACAATTCTTAGATAAAGTCACATGCTAAAACGAGTAAGGATTGTATCATTTCATGAAGCTTAATATAAGCACAATATCCTATCTTGTAATCATTATCACCATGATCACAAGGATATATTTTACTTCTCTAAAGTCCTTCATTTCATACCGTTTTATTAACCATACCCATACGCTCGACAATACTCTTTCATTGTCTCCAATGAGCAAGATACCATCTACGTATATACAAGAAATACCACCACGTTTCCGTCACTCTTTTCAATACATAAGATCCATCCGAGCATTGATTAAATCCTTATTACTGGATTTCCTAATCAAAATGAATATTTCACGATCTTGAAGCTTGCTTTAGTCCATCGATGGACACTTTTAAGCTTACATTCAAAATGCTCTTAGCCCTTTGTAATGAATCACTCTGGTTGCTCCACATATATGTTTTTCTCAAGACTTCCAATCAGGAAAGCTGTCTTGACATTTATTTGGTTTACCTCATAATTAATATGAGCAGCAATAAAAGAATTCAGATCGACATTATGTGATTGATACTCTTTTAATTTTGTAGAGCCAAACATTCAATGGCTTTTACACCATTTAGTGGTTCTACATGCTTCCAGATTTAATTTCAAAAAATATTGCAACTTGCTAAGATGCCGCATTTTGATCTTGTAGTGCTTCGTCGTGTCCATGGCCGATTTCATGTTTACAAGGGACCAATTCTCACGACTCTCCCAATACATAAATCTTTTCGATTGTGAAACAAACCTCCCACTATGACAAGACACTACATGCAATTGTGTATCAGATGTGACACGTGATGCAGTTTACTTGTGGTATACTCCCTCCGTCCCGCACCAAGGGTCATTTTTTTACCATTTTGGTCGTCCCACCCAAAGGGTTCCCTTTCTTTTTTATACACATGGGTCCCACACTCACCCACTAATACAATTAAAATATGGGGTCCACACTCCCACTAATACAACTACCCACTACACATTAAATAATAATACTTCTTAATCTACGTGCAAAAAAGCAAAATGCACCATTGGTACTGGACGGAGGGAGTATCCTCTTGTAGTCTTGGTACTAAAATCTGTATTTCCCTTCTCACACTTTTAGAACAACTTATACATGGATTTGAAATTTATTATATAGTCCTTTCCAAAATCTAGTGTTTGTGTTAACAATCACTTTCTGATCCTTTTGGACTATTAAATAAACCACCTTTTATTTTTCTAGGATATCCCACAAACAATAGTTCGAGATGTTGTTTCTAGGGCTTACCCATAAAATGAATTTAGTAATTCCAAATAACTCATCATCCATCATAAAATAAAACGTGCAAAATGAAGAAATCAAAATAAATATATTTATATATTTTAAAAAAATAGAATATATATATAATATGTATATATAATTATAAATTTAAACTAAAAAGTAAATAATAAAAGAATTAATTAAAATTAAAAGAAAGTAAGAAAATTAAAGTTTAAGGTAATTGTTGGGTGACCTGTGTGGTCACGCATGACCTCCACCCCTCATGTGTGAGAGGGTCATGAGTAACCAGTCACCCAAGTGATCCTCTAAATTTTATTAAGAAAGGATAAAAACCGAAAGAAGAGCTAAGGCGGTAGGATTATAACTTGCTTTGATCAAAATGCATGTTGACAGGGACTAGACCAACATTTTTAGTTGGGAAATTATGTATACTAGGTATTAGAGTGTAATCTGATTAAGTATTAAACGATTCAACTCCCTATCAACTTAAGCTTTTAGATGAGGTGGTCGTTTGACATGATAAATATTAAACAGTTCATCTCTCTACAAGCTTAAACTTTTAGATGAGGTGATCATTTAACATGGTATCAGAGCCCATAGTTGACAAAGGTTCAGGGTTCAAACCTCACCGCCACCCATTTATGAGAAAATTCCACATGCAAGGCATGAGGCAAAAATTTACCTCTGCATGTGAGGGGGCGTATTAGAGTGTAATCTGATTAAGTATTAAACGATTCAACTCCCTATCAGCTTAAGCTTTTAGATGAGGTGGTCGTTTAACACTATGTGTACGAAAATAAACTTTCTAGAGGGTTCTGTGCCCCGACCCTATAAATTATAAATTATAATGAGACGAAGGAAGTATGAGTTTTGAAAATTAACATCTAACCAATATTATGTTTTAATGTATAGGTAATGTTTGTTTTGAGGATATGCCTAATCTTCTAGATTAAGCTTTTTAATTGATTAAGTTAAATTTAAAATGTGAAAAGAAATGGGGTCAAATCCATTAAAAAGCAGGGGAAATGTTGAACCAAGCTAATTAGAAGAGAGGGAAAAAGTAGACCCAAATTTTCACTTATATTAATAAGAAAGAAATAGAAAACCATGAAATTAGTAATTTAAATATCATTTGAGGAATAAAAAATTTAAATTAATATATAACTCTCTTTTATTTTATTTTATTTTATTTTTATTTCATTTTAAATCATAGAATACTATTTTTATTACGTGAACATTATTTATTTCAATAATATTTTTAAAATTTTTAATTTATACTATAAAATTAAAAATAATATTCCTTTGATCTCACTGCAAGATGGGTATTTGTTTTTTCACGTAGATTAAACGATATAATATTTAATTAAATATAATATTCTAATATAATAAGAGTAATTGTATTAGTATTGTGTATGGACTTATGTAGAGATATGAATTAATTTGTATGAGTCTTATTTTGCAAAACGAGAAATGCACAATTTGTATTGTGAACTAAAATGACAAAATGGGAACGTTGAAGCAGGATAGAGGGTATATTAAAATTTATAGTTCTATTAGAGTGCACCTAGACGATCTTAACCGTTGAATGAAGTTTTAATTTAATCTCTAACATTAAATAAAATAAAATAATTAAAAATTTTAAAAAATCCATTATACTTTAATTTAACTTTAGTGTACATTGATGCGCCAGGTGTATTCTAAACATCCTAAATTTTATTTTTTAAAAAATTATTGCCAAGGTTTTTTTTTCTTTAATTTGTGCAATAAATAAAATTCAATATTTTTTTTATTTGACAAAAGATTGTGTTGGAACGTCTTACGATTATGAGATGCTTTAATTATATTTTATTTATTATAATTATAATAATTTTAACGAAAGTTGATAATATTTTAATATGTGTAAAGTAATACTCCTTCTGTTCAACCGAAAAATCTTCATTTTACTATGTTGAGTGTCTCATTTAAAGGTATCTATTTTTCACTTTTAGAAAAAGGGTCCATATATGGTTCAACATTCACTACTAATACAACTATCCATTACACATAAAATAATAATGTTGTCCCCAGGGCATAGCTCAAGTGGTAGATGAGAGGGTGAAAAGGCCTTCCAACTAAGTTTGGTTGTTGCATGGTAGGGGTTCGAATCCTGAGGCACATCCTGCGATTTACCTCCTCCACCAATCCCTAGGACAGGGGCGGTGGGGGCCCCTAATGGTGGGATACATTATTTTTAAAAAAAATAATAATACTCCTTAATCTAAGCACAAGACGGAAATAGTACTTATTAAGAAAAGTTATAACGTTTTTAATATAAAGATAACTTAATTTAGAATGAGTGATACTTATTTTATCCACAGGGCAGAGTCGGTGGGGGCCCCCTAATGATGGGATACATTATTTAAAAAAAAAAATAATACTCCTTAATCTAAGCACAAGACGGAAAGAATACTTATTAAAAAAAGTTATAACATTTTTAATATAAAGATAACTTAATTTAGAATGAGTGATACTTATTTTATTGAACTATTCATGAATAATTCATTGTACTTGTAAAAAGCGATAATATTTTGATTAAAACTTTATACATTATCAAAGAAAAGTGATATCCACTCAATCAAATTATTTTATAAACAATCCATAATAAGAAATAAAAAGCAACAACATTTTACTTGATAAATGAAAGTGATCACAGTTCAATTAAACTATTTTATGAACAATTCATATTACAAAAAATAAGCAATAATATTTTTAATAAAAAATGATACTCGATTAAGGAAAATGGATAACCTAACAATTGAAATATTCTATAAATAATTAATAAAACAAATAAAAATTAATTATATATTTCAAATAAGTTATTACCTGATTAATAAAAAATGATAGATGTTCAATTAAATTAATATTTATAAATAATTCATAAAATAAATAAAATGGTGTAATATTTTAAATAAATAAATAATAATAATACCAGACTATAAAAAAGTGATTACTTTTTATAATTAAACTTTTTTAATGTAATAATCTAAAAGACAAAAGAGAAAGAAAAAGTAATGGCTTAACTGTTGATATGATCCATTGCGAAGGACGAGAGGTTAATTGCTGTAGTGTGCATGGGTCATAATCGAAGATGGAAGACGGAAGACGGAAAACACTTCTTTCAAACGGGGTCGCCCATTCATCGTAATCTACCAATTACTCTTTAATTATTTAAAATTACTCTTTCCAATGGTATATGGCATGGGCCATAACTCTTTCCCAATCAAAACAGATAAATTCGTGAAATTGACTGACTGTTGGTGATCTCCATGTTGAGTTGGTATTGCATAGTTGGACCATTTATTTTTGAGGTGCTGAGTTTAAGGCGTTCATTGATGAGTATCTTATCAAGACATCATACTTCAACTCTTTCCAAAAATTCCCCGCGTCAGGAAGAATCTTTAACCCTTTTATTTTAAATTTTTTTAAAACAGGTAAAAGTGTTTCAATCTCTCTCTTCTGGCACTGCATGTCTCTCTTCTGGCACTCTCTGTGCCTCTCTCTTTCTCCCTTGGTGGACACTGATAGGGTGTCCCACTTTCTCTCGATTTCTCTAACTGGATGTACTTGGTCTCCGTTCGGCCATCACTATATGTGTTGCCCATCCCCTCGTCGTACAAGAGACGGAACTGGAGTATGAGAGATCAGGTAATTTTCTATTTAATTTTGGGGGTTTAGGATTTGAAATTTTTCGGACATATCAATAATGAGGATGATTTAAAAGGTAATTTTGCGTATTTGTATATTAGGGTTTGAAATATCAATAAGGGTAATTAGTAAATCTTTAATTGTTACAATATCAATCCAACAAAAAATATATTTCAAATTTTCGTATGTAAATTAGAGTAATATTTTTTATTTTTTTTGTACGTCATTGTCCAATATTTTAAATATTCATAATTTGTTCACAAATATTTCCGTTTGCATAAATTTATGTGATTAGTATATCCATTGAATATGGGATAAAAACCAATTTAGTCTCATAATTTTCCTCATGATCTATTTTAGTCCCAATAAAGATAAGTTTGTCAATTTAGTCCAATAGGTGAAGAAATAGGGCCAAACATGTCCTATTTTAGTCGGAAAATGCTGACATCATCCAAAAATGACCACGTCACAACTGGAATCGTCGATTTGCGGCCGGGATGATGACGCGGCGCCCTGATGGCAGGTGAGTCAGCGAGATAAAAACCTATTTAGTCTCATAACTTTCCTCATAGTCTATTTTAGTCCCAATAAAAATAAGTTTGTCAATTTAGTCCCACCGGCGAAGAAATGAGGCCAAACACGTTCTACTTTCATAAAAAAATACTGACATCACCGAAAAACGATATGTGATTTTCACGTGACAAGCGGAATCGCCGATTTTCAGCCGGGACGATGACATGACGCCCAGATGGCAGGTGAGTCAACAAATTAAATGTTATTTTAATGCCAACAATGCATTTTTATTTTTTAAAAATTTAAATAATTAGAAAACAAAAAATTGTATTAATAATCTGTCACATAGTTAAGTTGGCTTGCCTTAGCATTACTAATTCTCAAATTTTGAATTCCAAATCAATTTTCTGCGTCATTTATTTTTTTGTATTAGTTTAATTATTAATTTCAGTTTCTAATTAAATTATTCTAAAAAACCTTGAATTTTTCTTATACTAAAATTATCATACATAGAATTAATTGGTAGATCTAGAACTATCTTATGGGTTCGACATTTGACTTGGTCACACGCGCTACAATTGATCCTTTATACTTGAGGGTGAAATAAAATAGTAAATAGTCGGCTATTGAGGTTGAATTAATCTCCTGATTTATTAATTAGGTTTTTTTGTACGTTTTTTATTTTAATTTTGTTTTCTAATTATTTACAATTTTAGAAAATAAAAATAACTTGTTGGCATTAAAATAATATTTAATTTATTGATTCACTTGCCATCAGGGTATCACGTCATCATTCTGCCCAAAAATTGGCGATTCCGGTGATGTCAGCTTTTTTTGGCGAAAATAGGACGTGTTTGGCCCTATTTCTTCACCGGTAGGACTAAATTGACAAACTTATCTTTATTGGAACTAAAATAGATCACGAGGAAAGTTATGAGACTTAATAGATTTTTGTCCCATTGACTCACCTGCCATCAAGGCGCCACGTCATCGTCCCGGTCGAAAATCGACGATTTCGGTTGTGACATGGCCATTTTCTTGTGATGTCAGTGTTTTCCAGCGAAAATAGGACGTGTTTGGCCCTATTTCTTAACCGGTGAGACTAAATTGACAAACTTATCTTTATTAGGACTAAAATAGACCATGAGAAAAGTTATGAGACTAAAATAGTTTTTATCCCTTGAATATGTATTGCATATGTCCGCAAAATTTTAGCAGTTCCGACAACTTTTAGTTCATAATGTATACACTTTCAAAGCATCAATATGTGTTTGATTTCCAGTGTTTGATGATGTAAGTTAGTGAAATTGATTGTGTGAATAAATTTTTTTACGGTTAATTTATGAGTGAATTTTTTTTGTTTACAACCTATTTTATGAGTAAAATTTTTTTATGGGTGAATAAGTTTTTTTACGGTTAATTTTTTTTCATGGGTGAACTATAATCAGCCCATATTATTACTAATTATTCGATTTGAAATGTCAAATAAGTTATTTATAGTAAGTATTCTACTCACGTGTTGTATTTAATTGAGTTGGCATGCATTTTAGTGGCAGTGGAAACACCCAGGTCTTCAAGCGCTGAATTTAAGGATTAAAGGTTATTGTAGGCCAAAAAATATGATTAATTGGATACACAAGGTGCTTCAAAATAGCGGTGATGAGGCTGTTCGGATGTTTCGTAGTTCTTATTTTGGTCATATTTTGACTTAGATTCAGATTATGGGACTCTGTCGACATTGGATTCAGTTGATGTCTCAGGAGGTTGTGATTCCTGGTTCAGATATGTACACTAGGTATTTCAGGATTTTTGATCAGATTCTTAGCTTCACACGGATGGACTTCATGAGTATTATGGGTTTAGGGTTTGTCGATGTGGGGAGATTTAGACCCCAATGGTGAGGTTAAGATACAAAGGGACAATTTATATGGTAGCTGTGCAAGGGAGGGTTGTAGTTGACGACCTTACATCTAAATTCGTTGGTTATAGGTTTCAGGGGTAGAATGCAGTGAAGGCGGCTAAGATTCTCCTAATATACTATTTTTTTCTAGGCCAAGATACTTCAAAAATTGCTGTAAAACGTTGGATATGGTCGTTGGCGGATAATACAAGAAAGTGGGACACCTCTCCTTGGGGGAAGTACAACTATGTCGCGCTACTCCACCACATGGACTCAGTCATCACTGTCCTGGGAGTTCGCATTAAATCCAAGTGCCACAATTTCTATTGCTACTCATTTGCTCTTGTGAGTGATACGAAATTTCATGAATTTTATAAAAAAAATTGATATTAGTTTCACATAAAAAACTTTAGTTGCACATTAAAATTTATATGTTAGTTTGACAATAATGTTGATTCTTGATCACAGGTTTGTGCTTACAAGCGTATCAATGGTTTTGCAAGGCCGTTTACTAGTGGGTCCTCTAGTCATGATGTTAGACCTTTGTATCTTCGATGAAAATATAAAACTGACAAATATGATGCCAGTTCATTTTTTTACAAGTATGTATGTTATTTATATTGCCGGATTTATGTTGTGTTATGGCTTTAAAGTTATCAGCTTGCAAGTTTTTTTTTGTCATCTATTTGCTTTTTTAATTTTATATTTATTCTTCTCGCAGCGCCCGACTATGTTGAATTACCCGCGATCCTCCCTGATGAGTCCCGCTCAAACTATTTTAGGAGAATAAATAATGATGTCGAGGCTAATTTTAGGATTCAGTTTTATGCTTTCAGAGCGCCAAACCCTAAATGAAAGGGAAAAAAAGTCATAAGCTCTAATTATGATTCAAAAGAGGGTGATAATGTTGGTAATGAACAAGATGGTCGTGGAGGAGTTGATATCCCGCATGAGGTGAATATTTCGTCTGATTTGCTAGTAATAATTTTTAAGTTATAACTTTAACAAAACAATTTATTAAATTAATATGTTTCTCACTCTCTTTTTCTCTCTCTCTTGATTCTACGTCATGTATATTAAATCTTCTGACATGTGACTAGTACCAAAGCTTGTCTCTCAAACCCAATAATGACATGTGGGCCACCCTTAAGGGTATTACTGGTAGTACGCTTTAAAAGTGAGCATCTTAAATGTAATTTAAATATATGGGTAATTTATATAGAACAAATTCAGTGGACATTTCCCTTAATAAAATATAGAATTGTCTCTTCCTCACGCAAATTTTAGCCAAAAATACCAACCAAAATAGAAGGCAGAAATAGTGGAATTAAAAAGTATTCATATCTATTAATGGTGCTTGGTTAATTAAAGAAATAATTTCTAATTAATTAAGTGGGCCGAATTGGCCCGCCTTGGGCCCGGTCTGGGCTAAACATGGGCCGTTGGCTAGGCTGAGCTGGGCTTTTCGTAGGCTGGGCCGGGCTGGGCTTTTAAAAAAATTTTAGCTCACTTGGGGCCCATAATAACACATGAAAGGGCATCGCTATTGCCACCTGAAGTTTTACTTAAGGCACCCGAATGGTAGACAAAAAAACATGTGAAATTCTAATAATATCCCCCACACTATTTTTTAAGCTTCAACCAATTTATCGTGCCAATTTTTTCCTTAAAACACCCACACCAAAAACCCACACCAAAAACACACACTCACACATAACACCAAAAACACACACTGTACATACTCAAGCTTCACAACTGTCTCTCTCACACACTCACACCCAAACACGCACCAATAAACTCACGCACTACATGATTAGTTTTGATAGCAAAATTCAAATATTTATCAAACCTCAAATATAAAACTCATTATAAGTCAAATAAAATTTATATATATTAAAGAAGAAGTAATTTCATATTACTATATTTTTCTTGAATTCATATGTTAACATTTTTTTTAAATCTTGCTTTAAATTTTAGGATATAATAGTTAGTTTTGTATTATATTATAAAATAAAATTATTAATGGGTTAATGAAATTACAAATAGATTTTGAGTTTAACCAAAGTATAGAACCACGCATTTGAATTTTATGTATTTGGATTCTGAAATTTCGACATCTCAATTTTCATCACTGGTCTGCCAAAATTTTGATAAAATTTCGGCCAGAGGTTGCTGAAATTTTCTATCTAAATTCAACCATCACTTGATGAAAAATTTCCAAAATTTCAGCTATTTGTGGCCGAAACTTCTAAATAAAAAAAAAGTTAAAAAAACTTAAAAAAAGGAGCGAGGATATTATTAGAATTTCACATGTTTTTTGTTTATCATTCGGGTGCCTTAAGCAAAATCCCGGGTGGCAATAGCGCCGCCCCACATGAAATTCTGCTCATTTAGCCCACATTACTCACGGGCTGGGCTTGGGCCAGCTCATGACGAGCTGGGCTTGGGCCAGCTCATGACGAGCTGGGCCTGAGTCGGACCCGGCCTACTTGACAACTATAAATTGACTTGAGGGAAGGAAAGTGGGCTGGGAGGTTTACTACTGGGTGTGTGGATGGATACATATTCTTAAAAATTAAAAATTTATTTTTTTAAATTTTTTTAATTATTTATTTATATATATTTTTTTATTAATTATTTTTTTTATAAATATTACTCCCTCCGTCCGCTTCTAAGGTGTCAATTTTACTATTTTTGGGTCCAGTTCAAAAGTATCAATTTCCCATATTTAGTAAAAAAATACATAATATGGCCCACCACTTTCCTCTAATACAACTACACACTTTACATATAATAATAATACTCCTTAATCCACGTGCAAAAAACAAATGGACGCCTTAGAATCAGATGGAGGGAGTAAAATATTTTTTTTTGTGGAATGATTTGAAATGACACGGTTTGAGTAGGGATTTAAAAATCCATCTAAAAATAACTAAATAGCCATCGATTATAAATCCATGATTTTAAATCAATTCATTTCAAATTCATAATTTGCAAATCCTTTGAATGTACATCTAAACATGTATACACCCCCCCTCAAATCCCTCAATCCAAAATAACCTTAATTCATTAAACATCATTAAAACTATTATTTATAAGTGCTTGTCAAAAATAAAATATTGAATTTGTGTATGTCGCAGCGTCATGCTCCCTTGAAATATTTGTGCATGTGGCATTGCCACGTTTGTGTACGTCTGCGCTCCCACGTTAATCCTGCAATTAATGTTTTATTTTAAGTAATTTAATATTTTAAGGGGTACTTACTATAAGGTACATTAAAAACTCCTTTATTACTATGAGATACAAACATACAAAAATATTACTACTAACAACATAAATATATAGTGATATTTCAATATGACCCTTACAATGTGCTGCACATAAATGTTTGTGTGCAGCATAAAAGTTCGAGTGCAGCAAAAGTTATATATAGTAAAAAAAGTGTGTACAGTAAATAAAATATGTACAGCAAAAAGTGTGAATCGTAAGTGTCACGGCGGCGATCTGGCAGTGATAAGGCAACCGCCGGTTGTGGTCCGCGGCGGTCCGACGGTGGTTGATAAGAGTAAAAATAAACGTATTTTAGTATCCAATTTAACATATTTTTTATTGAAATTATTGTCCTATATTAACAAAAGTGTCTTATATTCAATATATTTTAGAAAAATATGCATTTGAGGTGTTTTATTGTATTTTAGGTGGAAAAATGATCAAAAGTGCAAAGTTGGAGAAAAGGGAAAACTTGTGCAAGAATGGTGAAAAAATTCACGTTCAACTTGTGTAATTTTTATGTATTCATGTGGAGTTCAAAACTAGATGTGTGATACATGATCATTTTGGTATAAGAAACACCTCAATCAAAGTCCAAACGAGAAAGTTTTGATTAAAATGGTGACGTCGCGCAAGCTGTTCCTACTCAGCACAATTTTGCCACTTTGCATGACTTGTTACACCTTCAAATATTAGACTTTTTGTGAGTTCTTTATATGGATAGAAATCCAAGGAAAAGAGGATCACGTGAGCGCAAGAATAATTCAAATTAGAGTTCGGATGTAGAAGTTATGCGTGAAACGGTGAGACTGCGCATGCAGCTCGATCAAGCCATTTTGGTCGAGTTACAGCACGCAAGTCTAGCTAGATGAGAAGATGAAGTTTCAGTTTACAGACACGCAGCTCGATCATAGCTTGACTAAGGCCTTCCAACTCAACCAAAACTACTTTGGTCGAGCTAGGACATACGAATCGAGATCTGTTCGGTTTTTCACCCAGTACGTGTATCTGCGTGTTTTCATCTAAAAAACATATCCAAGGTCCGTTAGGAGATTTTACAAGTATAAAAGGGCATCATTAGAAGGATTAGAAAGGCAGAACACAATCATCCTACACCCCACAAAAGGGATTCCCCCCACATCATCACATCCATCATTTCCTCCATCCATCCATCACTTTGAAGATTCATCTGCTGAATCAAGAGGAGAACAAAGAGGAGGATTCAAGACAGAGAAGGAAGCGACAACGCCCAAATCTAGGGTTTTTATCGTTTCCTAATTTATCTTAAATTTTCCACACATATGGGTAAGATATATCCAATCCCCATGATTGTTCTTCGCAATATCATGGGCTAGAACCATTTTGGTAGATCTAGGATTTTGAAGGTTTTTATGAATTAATTGAATTTTCGTGTGTATACTCCGTACAATACAACTTGTGGAATTATTTTATATATGATTGCGGTCGTTTTGTGCATCTTCAACTGCTATATAGAGTTTGAATAAATATCTTGGTTGTTGATTGAGCTCGTTCACTGCTGAACAGGATTCCATGTTATGATTCTAAGTGAGGGAACTCCAAAGCTTCATTAGAACTGTCATATATAAATGTTTATTAATTGATTTGAATTCGGATAAAGATGTTAATTTTATAGTACCTATAAAGGAGGATCATATCGGGTTAGAGAACCAATCTTAGGGGGAAATAATTGATATTGATAGTACCTAAAAAGGAGGGGTTGAAATTATATCTCTTGCATCAGGGTAATTCACACGTGATACACGTTTATATACTTATGTCTATAGAGTATATTTGCATGGCTTAGTGATGCGTCCATATTCCACAAGGTAGAGTCGGACATTGATACACGAAAGAGAAATTAATGAGTAAAACCGAATTACCCTAGAGGTAGTTATTCTCCATTCTTGAGTTACTTTCGTATACCTCTAGTATTTATTTTATTTTCATTGTTATTTAATTTTTAGTATTTTAATTAATTAGACTATAAACCTCAAACTTAATTGCCATCTTGTCTTAATTAATTTAGTTAATAATTAAATTGATAATATGTCGTCCTTTGGGTTTGATATTTAACATGGTCGCTTGCATAAGCTGCAATTGATATTCTTAATACTTGGGGATTAATTTTACGTGCAAAAAAATTCGCATCAGTGGTCCGGTGACCAACAGCAGTGGCGGTCCGGCAGCGGCAGTGGGTGAGTGAGGGGTTTAGGGTTTGTGGTTTAAAAGTGTATGTGATTATAATAAATTAAGGTTATATTTGGTATTTTACTTTAATATTTTGTATGTAAGAGTAATTTTTTGAACTCATTGTATTTCCTTGTAATTTAGGGTATAAAGTGTGTACCTCTGAGTAATTTTTCCATATTTTAAATATTATTTATTTAATCTTCCTTATAATAATCTTAATATTGCAATTAATATTTTATTTAAGTAATTTAATATTTAAAGTAATTAATATTTTATAATCTTGCTACTAATATTTTATTTTTAAGTAATTTTTATAAAGATTTAACTTGATCTAATAAGAATATTATAAGTATTTATTTATGAAAATTTATTATTTTAATCCTAATAAAAATATATATATTTAAAATATATTTTAAAATTTTTATATGTGTATTTAGGATCATCATATACGTTTTTTAATTTAGTCTCACTTATTATTAATTAATAATCTTAATCTTGAAATAAATAATTTATTAAAAAAATAATTTTATAAGTGACATCACCATATTACTCCTTGAAAATTTTTGTGTACGCAGCGTCATCACATTCATTCTTAAATTTTTTTTATACGCGCTCTCATTTGACTTTACAATTAATATTTTGTTTTAAGTAATTTGACATTTAAACTAATATTTTATTTAGTCTCTCCTATTAATAAATTACGGTTAATATTTAAAATAAGGGTATATTATTCCTAAATACATAATTTTGGAGCCTATTTACTTTAGGATACAAAGGAAATAATAAATTACCGTCAACTACACGAATTAGTTGCACTGATACTAAATTAACCTTGATGATTCAACATTCGTGGCCACCATTACATTCGTGGCCACCATTCTTCTCTGTCTATTCAACCTCACCCGAGGTTGACCATGTGGGGCCTATATAGCGCTCTCGAACTACTCATCTTATGCAATTCGCACACCTGATTCTGTCGGATTTCACCCTAATTGTGAAGATTTTCGTCGCAGTTCGTGAAAAAATTGAGTTCATTCAAGGCGTGAAGGAAGAGGAGATTGACGGTTATTTTGTCTATTTTTCTTATTTAAAAATGATTTTAACGTTTTAATTGTGGATAGTTTCGCCCCAAATTGATTGGAAAAATAGTTTCGGGTAATTAACGATTTTGGCACTTCCATGGATTTCTGGGATAATTAATTTTTTTTAATATATTATTTATGTTGTGCTGTTTTGCATTGTGTCGGTTGGAGTTGAAGCTTATTAAGATGTTGTGGGAGTCTTTTTGTATGAACCTATTTAGATTGGATCAAAATTTTTTTTTTTTGAAGATATCAAATATATGCTGAAATTTCTTTGAAAATTTTTAATGTGATGGTTATTTTCATCTTTTTCTTCATTACGAAGAAAGATGAATTGGGAGATCTATCCCTCACCATGGAGAGAGTCTTCAGAGGGTTGAACTGCTCAGGTAAGTATCTCGCCGTTTTTAATATTTCCGGAATGTATTTGCAAACCAAATAGCTGATGTTAGAGGATTGTTTATTCTATTTTAATTTTGTTCTGAGTTTGGAATTGGTTGAGTACACATGAATAATTTGTTCATTTAATGATTGATGGATGAATCATTGAAATAGAATTTGTCTTGATTTTCTTAAAGTTTACCCATTGTGTCGATTGTGATTACTGTTGTTTCCTTCAGATTAACCAGGTTAAGTTTGGCTTAAATCAATTAGATTTGATTGCTGGCTTGATTGTTTTTTAAATGAATTACTGGAAAATGTATCAGGATTGATATGAGAAATTCTTAAGTTTTACTAATGATATGAATAAATTTATTTTTCTATCATTAATCAGATACTGACTGTGTATAGCCTGTATGTATAGAACTGGTGAGGATAGGGTATAGCAGATAGATAAGGTTAGAATTGATATTGATTTCGGGAACAATGTCCTAGTTTTGCTAATCTAAATGCTAAAAGAAGCCAATTAAGTTATTTTTTTTAATCTTCTTAAATTAAGCCAATCAAAAAATGGAAAGAAAAAAATGATTAAAAAAATGTGAAAAAAAGTACAAAAATGAAAATGTGAAAAAAAAAATTGTAAAGAAAAAGAAAATGTGTAAAAAAGAAAAAATGTGCAAATAAAATGCGAAAAAAAAATAATTTTCAAAGTAAAATGTGCAAAATAAAATTGTACAAAACAAAATGTGCAAAATAAAATTGTGCAAAACAAAATTGTACAAAATAAAAATATGCAAACCAAATTGTGCAAAACAAATTTGTGCAAACAAATTGTGCAAATATATAGGGGTATTTATGGTATCACAAT
The DNA here is from genome assembly GCA_023678885.1 of Pogostemon cablin. Lineage (NCBI taxonomy): Eukaryota > Viridiplantae > Streptophyta > Magnoliopsida > Lamiales > Lamiaceae > Pogostemon > Pogostemon cablin. Next base: position 21,064,753 of record CM042989.1, on the reverse strand, counting down.
CATAATTGTGTAGTTATGAGTATTAGTGCTTTAAGTCATGTAGTTTATAATAATTATTCATTATTTTATGTATCAAATAGTAAGTGACCCTTAAAATAAATATTAATAATTATATATTTTTACATTGACTTTTTTCTTTTTTTTTTGTGGGTTATTCAATAAAAAAAGTAATTAAATTATTTTATAAAAGTGAATTAATAAAAAAGAGATGTTCGATTATTAATTAGTAAGTTTAATATTTTTGTGATATATTGTGATAGAAAAAATACTTCTATTAAAACACTACGCGTCTTTTTTTATAGTTATATATATTTCAAACCTCTTTAATTGGTCGAAAAAATAATTCAAGTTTCAAATTGATAGTTTATCAATTTTTCAGACATTGAATATTCAAGTTGCATTGAAAATATTTCTATTATGGCACATTGCTTCCTTTTATCTTAATAGAATATTCATCTTTTTAACACGAAGGTAAAAAATATATTTAATAATAGAGTTGGTCTCTTGTTTCCCCGAAGACATACCGTGCGCTAGACATGCACCCCGGTTCAGAACCGCCAGTTCCGATTTCGAACCGGCGGTTCCGGTTCCAAGGTAGGGGGAACCGGAACCGAACCGGGGTACGAAGGTTTTGGTTCCGGAACCGACGGTTTCGGTTCCAGTTCGGAATTGCCGGTTCCGATTTTAAATTTTTTTTTTGGGTTTTAAGTATAAAAAGTAAAAAAAAAAATTAAAAACTGCCGGTTCGGAACTGGAACCGCCAGTTTTTTCTCAAATATGAGGAACCGGAACCGAACCTTCCTTAGCCGGTTCCTGTTTTTTTTGGCCGATTCCGGAACCGGCAGTTCCGGTTCTGGTTAAAACAGGTGATTCCCCGGTTCGAACCGCCGGTTCTGATTTTTTGGTGCATGTCTACCATGCGCCCATACTATTTAGTATTAAATTGTATCAATTCAATAGGAGTACTAAATAGTATGGGCGCACTGTGTGCCTCCTGGGGCGCACAAGTTTTTGCCTTAATAGTAAAGTAAGACAAAAATAAATAAATAAATAAATATATATATATTACTCTATATATATATATATATATACATACACACGTATGTATATATATATATACTACTCTATATATAAAAGGGATTCGCTGCAAAATGGGTCTGTTTTTATTCCGTGGTCAGTTACCCAAATCACATGCGTCAACGTTTAATTAGGCCAATTTACACGTGCCTTACGTTTGAAGAGAGAGGCAGCTCCAAAAACTTTCATCTGTCCAGCTCCCTGCTTTCTCTCTAATCTTACGGAAATCGACCATTCTCTCACAATTTTCTAACTTCTGCTTTTGGATACGATTTGAATTGGGTTTTCCCTTTCTGATTTCACCCGGTAAGGCACTGCTCCGCTGATCCCATTCACCCTGTCTTCTTTGTTGTGGTACAGGTAAGCTCTCTAGCCATCTGTTTTCTTGATGAAATATGGCTCCCAATGTTTGCGCTATACACTGGTATGTTATTGCCCAACACGTGTATGACAAATTACCTTAAAGAAAGTACCTTTTACATCTGTGTTATTATAATTTTTGTTGGTTCTTGCTATTGTGTGGGGGGTTTTCATTAGGGTTTCTGACTGTTTCAGGTGACAATATTACGAATTACCAGATTATCTAACTTAAAATTGGAGCTAAACTGTGCATATACCCGAGAGAGATAAGGAGAGAAGGAAAAAATGATTGCAACTCGGAAATCAATATCAATGACTGAGAAATTGACTCATGAGAAACGTCATAGCTACATTCACAATGGTGTTAGTTTAGAGTGCAGTAGCTTGTTTATGTAAATTGAAATATGAGATTATCAAAATGTTGCTCTTTTAGGATAGAAGGTGTTTGATTGGATCAAACTCTAGAGGAGGTGAACATGTACATCAGCCTTCCACCAAATGTTCCAATAAAGTTATTTCATTGGAAGATTGATTCCAAGCATGTTGAAGTTGGGATCAAAGGCTGAATGTCAGTTTTTCTCTTCTACTTTAGTTTCGAATTCATGCTAGAATACATTGGCTAAGTTGTCAATAACTGATTTATACTCCATCTTCTTCTTCTCTAATGAATTACAGCATGACCTTACGTACCCGGTGAAGACAGATTGTTTACTTTGGACATTAGGTATGTTCTTGTGACTAATTATTTTCTATGAGGGCAATAAATCCCCTTACCTTTTACAATAGAAAATTCAGGAATTCTAGGAAATTTTACTTTTTGTTGGTCACTTGGTCTCTTACATTGGTAGAACGTTTTCTTCAAGTCACAACTGATTAAATTGTATTGTTTGCATATTTTTAGTTACCTTTTATACAAGTCATCACACATAGAAATTTTCATCAGGACTATGTCTTATATTTTACAATTTTTTTAATATTTTTATCCAAAGAGAACAATTAATATTCCCTGTATTAGTTGCATTTCATGCTTACATGGCAAAGTGCTTTTGAAAATATACATTTTTTGTCTGACAGGATTTCTTATAGCATATATAATTTTAATATGAAAGCATTTCAGAGAATCTCTTTTAGTAACTCATTTCATTTCCTAGGTGCACCATTATTTTTCGAAAGCATGGGAGATCGTTTCTGATTCACGGGCATACTGGAGTTCTTCTCATTCATAATTGAGTTAAGAATTTGGGTATTGATTGATGCTTATTCTCGTAAATTTACACAGTAATGGTGACTCTTAATGAATTCACTATGCTGAATAATTCTTTTGAGAGATTATGTTGTGATTTCATAAGGATTCATATGAGATCTTATGTCATTTTAGACTTCACTCATCAAGCTACTATTTTTACGTTACCGATAAGTGCATCTCCATAATCGTGGATTGACTTCTTCCAAAGTTTAGGCTAGAATGAAACTTTAGAGTGAGAAGTTTGATAATTATTTGAGTGTCATAAGATGGGTTGAGGCATTATGAGATGTTTCGATGATATATTTTTGTGTGCGAGGATGGGGTGCTGGGTACAATGGTATCAATGCTGTTATGGTGCTAAATTGTCAATTTGGGTGGTTGTTTTTACTGATCGAGATTAATCTATATGTTGCAACATTTCTACCATCATTATCATGGATGGTTGTTAGTGATATTTGCAACATCAGACATGTCAGTTTTTATCAATCAAATTATATCTCCTCCTCAAAAATTAGGTGCTTCGCTACATGAGTTTCCCGACGATAGCACAATATCAGAATGTGCTGACATGTTTGATGACTATATGTCCTGATTGGCAGTAGACTTTAGGTAGAAATATGATTTTAATACTCCCTCTGTTCTTATGTAAGAGTCCCATTTTACCATTTTGGTTGTCCCACTCAAAGGATCTCATTTCCTTTTTTTGGATATATGGGACATACCCACACCCACTAATACAATTAAAACATGGGGCCCACACACCCACTAATACAACTACCCACTATACATTAAATAATAATACTCCTTAATCAACGTGCCCAAAAACTAATGGGACTCTTACCAAGGGACAGAGGGAGTATGTACTTATGAAGTACTCTCACTGTAATTGTATAGTCACATTTTGTGCTCATGTCCATTTCATATCAACATAAATATCCATTACTGCATACAAGTGATGAGCTAAAAATATTGGTGTTTGGATCTTTTGGTTAACATGAACCGTTAGGGTTCCATGCGTTTATATTTCAGCGGAAGTAAGAAATCATAGAAACGTATTACCTTTCACCAGGGTATGTTGAAGAAGAAGGATTCTCGCCAGCAGCCTGCGCAGTCCCACAATTTTAGCCATAATTTCCTCATCTGATCTCTGATTGGAGTGATCGTCATGCAAAAACGATCCTCTCTTCCGTGACTTTTCATCAATATATCACATGTTCAGTTCTGATGTTCACAAAATTTTATAAAAATCATGGAAATTAACGGACAGAAACAGCAAACAATCTTCTGATCTTCTGTTGCATTCCTAAGCCACGTCTTGACATTGTGTGGGCAACGATCTACAAGGCGATCTCAGTCTACAACCCTAATATGCCTTTCACGTGTTTAGGCGTGTGATTCAGATATTTGAATTGATGAGATTGGCTATTATATAGGCTATAATAGGGACTAGGAGGAGAAATTAGGGTTTGGGCCTTCATTGGGATTAAGTATCCAAGTTTAACCCAAAACTTATACTTAAGTCCAATAATAACAAATCAGTCCACTAAAGAAGTATTATTGTATTGCCACCCTAATCCCAAATTACGTTATGAGTTCCTTCTTATTATGAGCCCGTCAGTCTCCCCATTTTTAAGATTCAATGCCTATTAATTAATTAAGTTACTGACAACTCCATTAATTAATATATTTACCAAGAGTAGTACCACTCAACCTTATTATCATGCCGGAATAAATCCACCTGCAGGGTTTACATGATAATCATTATGAGCTCCTCAAGGGGATATCATCAACCAATTCCGTTAGGATACAGATTCCTTCTACAATCAACAACACACCGTAGAGACAACACCATCTCCCAACTTACCGAACATATTGATTTAACCACTAAATCTCACCCATTAATGAATTAAAAAAATAAATACTGGCTTACATATCGAGGTTATTGTATAGGGATTAAGAGTACGAACACCCATAATAACAGAAATCAAGTTCTATTATATAGTCAGTATAAACTGAACGATCTCAACGCGGTCCTGCTCAATACACAAGTGCACTAGTGTAATTTTATAGTCAAAACAGATTAATACCAAATCACACTACAACCATACCGATAAATAGTCCCCATCTATCTCGATAGTGAACATCTGTTTATACTTTATAAAGAGCCGATAATATGATCTTTCGTGTGACGCCGCACACCACATTATCTACTGTATAAAGTAAATGGACTTTTGCAACAACATTATTGCAAACATTTGATCACATGATTCTCATTTCAAATAAATTAAATTGTTAAAATATTGTTCATACAAAAAGTTAGACTTTCAGTATACAATTCAATAATCTCCCACTTATACTAAAAGACTATGCTGCCATACATCTGATTCCTACTCCCACTACTTGACCATCAAAAATTTCGTCTTAAGGTCCTTGTAAAAAGATATACTAGGTTATCATCCGATGCAATCTAGGCGACAACAACCTTCCCCTCATCATACGATTTCTATCAGGTAGTACTAGCTATCAATGTGTTTAATTTCCTTATGGACTCGTGATTCCTTCAAGTTTCCTACTGCACCATTATTATCACAATAAATTGTGATAACCTTGGACAAACTCAAAATCACATCTAAGTCCATTACGAAGTTTCTAGAACCATACAGATACTTTGGCTGCCACAAGGCTCCAAATTATCCTCTTTCCATGGTGTAGTCCGAAATATATTTTTTATGACACTCCTCCATACTATGGATCTACTTCCATTAAACACATAACCTTGAGGTGGATTTACTGCCGTCCCTATGATTCGAAAATTCGAATTAAGTAACCATCGAAAAATAATGAATTATTTTAGTAAGCTTACATATAATTTTCAGTCATTGTCAGGCACTTCAAATATGTCTTACCATAATTTAATATTCTTGTTGTGAGTTACCTTGATACTTACTGACTATGCTATTGGCAAAACAGATTTTCAATCTCGCACATAGCATTTCATAGATTAAACTTCCTTATTGGCGAAGCATAAGGAACCGCCTTTATTTATTTTATCTTCTTTTGTGTCTTAAGACATAAATCCTTAGATAAAATCACATGTTAAAATGAGTGAGGATTGTATCAATTCATGAAGCTCAAGATAAGCACAACATCCTATCTTGTGATCATTATTACTATGATCGCAAGGATGTACTTTTCTTCTCTTAAGTCCTTCATTTTACACTGCTTTATTAACCATGCCCATATGTGGGTATGGCTCAACAATACTTTTTCATTGTCTCCAATGAGCAAGATATCATCTACGTACACACAAGAAATACCATCACGTTTCCGTCACTCTTTTCAATACACAAGATCACATCCGAGCATTTATTAAATCCATATGACTGGACTTCTTTATCAAAACGGATGTACAATGATCTTGAAGCTTGCTTTAGTCCATCGATGGGCACTTTTAAGCTTACACTCAAAATGCTCTTAGCTCTATGCAATGAATCACTCTGGTTGCTTCATCGTAGAGCCACTTACATCCTAATGGCTTTTACACCATTTGATGGTTCTACAAGCTCTCAGAGATGATTTTGAATCAATTGCAACTTGCTAAGATTTTGCATTTCGATCTTGTAGTGCATCGTCATGTCCATGGGACGTATTAGTTTACTAGGGATCAAGTCTCACGACTCTCCCAAAACATAAATCTTTCAGGTTGTAGAACAACCCTCCTACTACGACAAGACACTACATGCAATTATGTATCAAACGTGACATGCAATGCAGTTTACTTATGGTATATCCTCTTGTACTATTGGTATTATAATTCGTGTTTCCCTTCTCACATCTTTAAGAACATTATATATATGGCTTCGTGATTTATTACATAGTCCTTCTCCAAAAATCTAGTGTTCATATTAACGTCACCATCTGATCTTTTGACTATAAAATAAATCATCCTTCATTTTTCTAGGATATCCTACAAACAGACAAACATCACATGATATTCTATTTCTAGGGCTTACCCATAAAATGAATTTAATAATTCATCATCTATCTAACCATTTCCATAAGAGTCTTATTCCTTCTATCCGCCACACCATTCAGCTGGGGTTTGCCTAGTCTAGGCAACTTGAGATTATATCCCAACCTCTGATTTATCAGCTCCTAAACTATCTTAAGAGATACTCGTCACTGTGATTAAATCGTAATGACTTGATATATTTTCCATGACGCTATACCGCATCAGCTATGTACTTCTTGAATTAATCATAGTAATCAGACTTGCAGTGCATCAAATAAATATATCTTATTTCTAGAATAATCGTCAACCAAAGTGACAAATATATTCATAAATACCTCTTGTCGGGATAATCTTAGGATCGTATAAATCAGAATAAATCGTTTCCAACATATCTTTACATGGCTCTATACCCCTTTGCTGTAAAAAGACAATTAATTATTTTTACTTCCAAGTAAGACTCACAATTTTGATAGTTTCCACTTCCAATAAACCTCACGGTTCATCGGCTATCAACTTTCAAATCGTACTTAAGTAAATGATCTAGTCTTAGATGCCACAGGTATGTTTAGTTTATTTCCGAAAGTTCCTTTCTCTTACTAAGATTAGAAGATGCATTATTAATTACTATTCATTGCATCTGTAGGATAAACATGATTTAAGAGTGTGCAAATTGTCACTATCGTACCATAACAGATTATAGCTCCATCCTTCATTATAATGACCATGTCATTTAAATGAAATAGAGTATCCATCCATAAATGCATAGAAACCGAAATGAAATTCTTTCTATGAAAATGTACGTGAAGACAATTTCTCAAAATCAAATGTTTATTCCTATCATAAATAAATAAACAACTCCCACTGCAACAACCACTACTTTCGTAGCTATACCCATGTACTCAATAATCTCATCATCACTTAGTTGCAGGCTAGTGATTTTGGTATTTACATACAACATGTCAGTAAACGCCATCACTATTCACGCTTCAACAACTAGTGAATAAGATACTATCCTTATTCACATCTTGATGAAATTGGTTTCCTTTTGCCACATGTTTTGTCAGAAGTTTTCCACCGTATACAACCTCTTGTATTGTAGGTAGAACTTGCTCAAAATATCTAGGCTAACTATGGAGAATAAAATTGACCTAAGTATCCCCTTCAATTTCTATTCCAAGTGTTTCCAATTCATTCATCAAGTTAACCATGACCTCTTGCCTTTCTAATTATTCAAGTATCCAAAGAGTCGTATGAGTCCATCATATTTCTATGAACCTCTCACCTTTTTACTAAAGACTTAAATAGACATCAGAGGACATCCTTAGTGAGAACACATTTTTATTTTCCTAAGCAGTAAGAATTAAAGCCAAGATTCCTTTCTAATCATTTAACTATGGACAAGTAAATATGTTTTCTTTTAGTAAAAAATAAGCAAAATTAACTATCCGAAAATTCAAAGAATCAAGTAAATAAATACGACGATCAAACACTTCGAATTTAAATTTTATATTGATTCCCTCAATAAATAATATAAAATAAATTTACCGACATCTCAAGCACCGTGAATTTACATGCCACGTAAGTGTGGACGTATACAAACCCGAACATTCACAAGAGAAGGTTTTACCCATTAATTCCATACGTCATAATTAACCTTATGACTCAATGATTAATAGTCGGTTGTCCTTTAGCCATGCAATTTAATAGCAGTGACTCCGTTGGGGAGGATACATATTAATTGCACCCAAGTGTATACCATTATTTGAGACTAAGTACGTTACCCAAGCTTGTGTGTCTTACAGTTGGAGAAGTCCACACGCGCTCAAATAATTTCCTATAACCATCAATTATTAATTTGTACCAGTGATCCGCAAATAAAACTCATCCGTTGAGGAGTAAGACACTATAACCGACTCATAAGCTTATTTGCATCACATTACAAATAATAATTATTTCATGAAAATTATTCCAGTGATCCACATATAAAAACTCATCTATTGGGGAGGAAGACACTATAACCGACTCATAACCTTACTTGCATCACTTAATAAATCAACAATGGATGCCGCGGGATCTATGACCAATCCCTCTCCCACTTAGTTATTTAACAAGAGGGTTTTTGCATGCATATAATATTAAAAATAAAATATGCAATTTAGCATGCTAATATTACGGCAAATAAAGCAGTAAATCAAATAGCAAATGCTTTCAATCCAAATATATAACAATAATTGACAAATAAAACAATTATAGCAATTATATATAAGGAAAAAAGTAAATGACAAAAAATAAGTTGATTTAGTCAACACTCCAACCAATTAAAACATGACTTGGGCAAGAAATCTCTATTCACGGTTATTCAGCAAGAGGAAAGCGCTCATGTATAGCCACAAACCCAATCTTGCCACGTCATCACTTTGCCTTCACCGAAACTAATCGTCCAGCAGTCAGAAAACCCCATAGTCTTCACCGTCCACTGCAGGAAACAACACCGGCAGCAGCTATCGATTACTTGCTACAAGCAGTCGATCAGCTGCAATGTTCTGTCGTGAACAGCAGCAATGGACACAAGCCTGCCATTGATGTTCCTGCCAGCCGCAACAAGCACATGGAGTTTCAACCAGCCGACAGCTTGCGCGTCTTCTGTCGCCCACCGTGCACGTCATTCCTTCACGGCGCCACCGTGTCAAGAAACGCCATCCGCAATGGCAGCCTATCTTCCAACCGTGTGGAGACACCAGCGACCAACGCCATCTGCCGCGCCTTGCTTTCCCAACTTTGCATCGTCGTTAATTGCAAACTTGCTCAGCAAGATACGCAGACCCGCCCTGAAACTATGCCAGCCCGTTTGGAATCATGAGCGGACCTGGCTAGAATCTTAGAGAGACCCGATCAGAAACAAGCTAGACTGGAACGCCGATGGGACTCGCTCAAAAATGCTAAGGACCCGATCGGAATCATGATAGACCCGATCTAAAATCCGCAGTCTCGATCGGAATCAGACTGTGACTCGCTCGGACACTCGCTGGTCATCGACTGGACACCACCTGAAATGCCACTACAGTGTGTTGAATATGCCGCGAGCAGCCCAGCTGCTCTCGCCTGAATGCCGTCATCCAATTTCTCCAGTCACAGGCGTCATAATCAGCAGCCACCACGATCAAGCCCAGACGGAATCACGTGAGCCCTGGCCACCGCATGCAGTTGCTAACATCACTGCCAACTCTTACCAGTTATCATACCAGCAGAATCTACCGATAGCCCAGCACGCAACCGGCAGCCTGCCCAGCGACCATCACCGATAATTTGTTGTTGTCCCATGGTGTCGAGTCATCATCGTCTGACTCGCTTGCTATCCAACAGCCAACCATCATCGCGCCTGCATCTGGCGCTTACCATGCTGCCATCGGTCTTTCTCATCGCGATGTCTTTCACGTCAACCACAAGCCACCATTGCTTCTATCGTTCAGCCGCCATCAACCAGCCCATATTGTCGATCATTAAGAACAAAATTGTGGTGGAGACGTGTGAACAGGATTTAGGGTTTGTTTCACCAATTAGGCGTGAAGGACACAAACCAAGTCTAGACAACGATGCATGAACATATTTCAATAAATCACAAAGGGTTTCTCACAGGATATCCATCGATCACTCAATAAACCAAAAACCCTAATCTTTCCATGTGATTATATTCGGAATAAAACACATAATTTACATAAACCCTAGCCAACGTGTCACGTTTAGCCAAAGAACCTATGCTATGTTACCAATTGTTGGCGTTTGAATCTTTTGGTTAACGTGAACCGTTAAGGTTTCATGCGCTTCTATTTCAGCGGAAGTAAGAAATCATAGAAATGTATTACCTTTCACCATGGTATGTTGAAGAAGAAGGATTATCGCCTGCAGCCTGCGCAGTTCCACGGTGTTGGCCATAACTTCATCCAATCTCCGATTAGAGTGATCTACATGCCAAAACGATCATCTCTTCCGTGGATTTCCAATAGTATATCACACGTCCAATTCTAATGTTCACATGATTTTATTAAAATCGTGGAAGTTGATGGACAAAAGCAGCAAATGACCTTCCAATCTTCTGTTGTATTCCTAAATCACATCTTGACGTTGTGTGGGCAACGATCTACAAGATGATCTCAGTCTACAACCCTAATATGCCTTTCACATGTTTAGGCATGTGATTCAGATATCCAGATTGATGAGATTGGCTATTATATAGGCTACAATAGGGACCAGGAGGAGAAATTAGGATTTGGGCCTCCATTGGGCTTAAGCATCCAAGTTTAGCCTAAAACTTATACTTAAATCCAATAATAATAAATCAGTCTACTAAAGAAGTATTATTGCACTGTCACCCTTATCTTAAATTAGGTTATGGGCTCCTTCTTATTATGAGCCCGTCAGTCTCCCCGTGTTTAAGATTCAATGCCCATTAATTAATTAAGTTACTGACAACTCCGTTAATTAATATATTTACTGAGAGTAGTACCACTCAATCTTATTATCATGCCGAAATAAATTCACCTGTAGGGTTTACATGATAATCATTATGAGCTCCTCAAGGGGATATCATCAACCAATTCCGTTGGGACACAGATTCCTTCTATAATTAACAATACACCGTAGAGGCAGCACCATCTCCCAACTCACCGATCATATTGATTTAACCATTAAATCTCACCAATTGATGAATCAAAGAAATAAATACTAGCTTACGTGTCGAGATTATTGTATAGGGATTAAGAGTACGAACATCCATAATAGCAGAGATCAAGTTCTATTATATAGTCAGTAAAAACCGAACGATCTCAACGCGGTCCTGCTCAATACACAAGTGCACTAGTGTAGTTTTATAGTCAAGACAGACTAATACCAAATCACACTACAACCATACCGATAGATAGTCCCCGTCTATCTCGATTGTAAACATCTATTTATACTTTATAAGGAGCCGATAATATGATCTTTCATATGATGCCGCACACCACATTATCTATAGTATAAAGTAAATGGACTTTTGCAACAACATTATTGTAAACATTTGATCACATGATTCTCATTTCAAATAAATTAAATTGTTAAAATATTATTCATACAAAAAGCTAGACTTTCAGTTTACAATTCAACAAAAAAATCACACAAATACGAGCTAACACCTCATGGAGTGAGGTGCTCTCCACCGGTATTTAATAAAGTATAAATTATAAAAATTTCACAAAATAAATATATTTAAAATAAAGACATCATACATAGAAGAACTCATGTAGTACGCTGGAGAAAAAACTACTATCCCCATAATTGTTGATTTATTATCATTGAGAAATATGAAACAATCAATTCCAAGTACATCAACAAGATTAGAAATGCAAAAAGTAGTTAATAAAATAATGAAAAATGTGAATGATAGAAAATTTTGATTCTAATTACCTTAAAAATATACCTATATGGTTAATAAGAATCAATAAGGCAGCGTTATTACCACCCAAATCTTATCAAGGGCACCAACATTTTTAAAAAGTTAGTATGAAAATATTATTTTAGCCTTACACCCACCTTCTAAATTACAAAATACATCTACTTCAATTGTTAAACACACCCAATAATTAACAAATGAATTACACAAATACTCAATGCAGGAGTAGAAATGGTAGAATGGATAATGGAATAATCAGCATTAGATTAGCGACGACGGTGACTTCAAAAGAAATGGCACAGTAGCACAATGAAAATAGTTGTGTTGCAGCGGTACTTCAATAGATAAACCTAGAAAGTTGTAGAACTAACGGCGAAAGCTACTCTATGTAGCGGTTGGAATATTGAAGGACCATATCTCCGATGGTGACCTATGGGTGAATCTGCGATAGCGATGGTGCTCGAGTTTTTCGACGGTGATGGGAATAGATGTTCAACTCCTATTATTTTTTTCAGTCTTTATTTTTTATAAATAATAATTAAAAATAACGAGAAAATCCTTTTGGGATATATCCTTCTTATTTTCCTGCTCCGTCATCATCTATAAAAAGTGAAAGAAGCAGCATTAAATCATATCATAATTATAATTATATCATATCATATCATAATCATAAAATATTAAAAGTGGAAAGCTCTTGAGAAACATTTCTTCCCATTATATCCTCACCTATATTTTTTTTATTTACCTCTTTATCCCTATTTAAATAGTTTATTAGTATCCTAATATGTTAATTACTGTATGTTCATTTATGTAAATCTTATTTAATAGAGTATTTATTACTGATATTATATTTAATGTATAATGTAAGGTTAAACATTCATCATACTTGGGAGCACTAACACCTTAATTTCCTATGAAGCAAGTGAGAATGAGGATCTAGAAATGGCTTTGGATGTAACCATTGAACTCTTCCAATTACTCCGGATAATTGGAAAAGAACTGGCTAATGCACAGTAGAGCGTGGCGTGTTCTCGATCAAGAATAAGAAGAAGTTTTAAAAGAATATACAGAGATTAGGAGGCAGAGGTGGTTTATCACGGGAACATATGCAAATGCTAAAAGATGGAATGATAGTTACAACTCTTTCCTCTATCAGTATTTTTCTCAACTCTTTTCTGACATAGAAAATTTTATATTGTGTTTACTTTTTGGTATGAAATACACAACAACTTGAAAGTTAAGTCCCTAAAAGCTAACAGAATCGTGTGATTAGATTTTATTCAATGAATATTACCATTTTAATTTTTATCAATTTAATATTAATAAAGTTTAGATATATTCATTAACAATAACCATTTTACATTCATGTATAATCCTAACATTTTGATGCACTCATGAAATACTTGTTTAATATTTCATGGGTGTTGTCAAGATTTGCCTAAAAGTCAAAAGTTAGAGTCAAATTTTCTCTACAATAAAAGTTTGTGAATTAGGAACCTAGAGTATCAGAGTTGAATGTTTGATTGACATTGGCCAGGTCAAGAAATCAATTGGAATAGAGAAGCTGATGCATGATCTGATATAGTATCACTCATACTGATAGTATTTAAAACTTAGATGATCATATTTTTGTTTTCTTATTATAAAACTAATTTTACATCCTTAAAATTAAATTATCTCCACTACCCCATTAGACCTAAAGAAAAAAACTTCTCGACCCGGAGACACTGTTTTATGATCATGGAAAAAGTACAAAAAGAGAATAAAAGTAATTAACTTTAATATGTCATTGAGTAAGTTTGGTGTTTAGGTTTGCCTTTACCAAAACCAAAATAATTCTAGAGCTGTTATAAGGTCATTTTTTAATAAAAATAATAATAAGTACACTGATAAATAATTAGTTTTGATATTATTTTCTGTGATATGATAGTTTTATAATCTGGTGATGGCAACCGATTTTGATATTTTAAGAATTTACGAGTACGAGGAATATGTTGATTATTTATTCTTGAAGAAACAAAGACAATGAATCTTGGAATGTTGGAAGCAGCATACAAGTGGAAGAAGCAGAAGGTTGGCTCCGATGATGATTAATTGGTGTAACACGCTGTTATGGATAATACATTTTATTTATGTTTATGGTTACACTGTATGTAAGAGCTCAAGTGTCTACTATACTGTTGTAAAGAAATGTTATATCCAAAGCTACTGAAAAGTAAGGGTTTTTATTATATGGCCATTCATTTGTTTGAGCAGCCTTATTTGTATTGGCGTTCGATCGTTTGGTTAACGTGAACCATAAAGGTTTCGTGTATTTCTAAATTAGCGGAGCAAGAAGATAGAAATATATTACCTTTCACCAGGGTACGTTGAAGAAAAATAGCTATAGAAAATGACCTCTTGCTCTTCTCTAGTATTCCCATGTCCAATCTTGACGTCGTGTGGACGACGATCTTCAAGATCCTCTCAATCTGCTTCCTCCCTTATCATCACGCGAAAGTGGGGATCAGATTAGGGTTTTGGATGAGTTGAGATGACTTATATATGGGCTACAATAGGGACCAGGAGGAGAAATTAGAGTCGGGCCTCCATTGGGCTTAAGTATCCAAGTTTAGCCCAAAACTTATACTTAAGCCCAATAATAATAATATAGTCCACTAAAATATTATTACTGTACTGCCGCTCTAATCCCAAATTACGTTATGGGCTCCTTCTTATTATGAGCCTGACAGTCTCCCCATATTTAAGATATACAATGCCCATTAATTAATTAAGTTACTGACAACTCTATTATTAATATCTCATCCGAGAGTAGTACCACTCAACCTTGTTATCATGTCGGAATAAAATTCACCTGCAGGGTTTATATGATAATCCTTATGAGCTCCTCAAGGGGACATCATCAACATATTTTATAGGACACAGATTCCTTTTACAATCAACAACACACCATAGAGAGAACACTATTTTCCAACTTACCGAGTTTGTTGATTTAATATATAAATCTCACCCATTGATGAATCAAAGAGATACATATTGGCTTACATGTCGAGATTATTGTGTAGGGATTAAGAGCACGACTGAGATCAAGTTCTCCTATATAGTCAGTATGAGTTGAACGATCTCAAGCGGTCCTACTCAATACACACAAAGCATACTAATGTGATTTTATAGTCAAGACAAACAAATACCAAATCACACTACAACCATCCCGATAGATTACTCCTGTCTATCTTGATTGTGAGCATCTGTTTATACTTTATAAGAAAATTGATAATATGATCTTCCGTGTGACGTCGGACACCATATTATCTATAGTAATAAAGTAAGTGGACTTTTGCAATAATATATAAATAGATTATAATATGAAAAACGTTTGATCATATGATTCTCATTTCAAATAAATTGTTAAAACATTATTCATATAAAAGCTAGGCTTTTAGTATACAATCTAACAATCTCCTACTTATACTAAAAGACTACGCTGCCATATCTACTGACACGCATCTAATCCCCATTCCTTCTACATGCCCATCAAACGCTTTTACTGGAAGTCTCTTATTAAAAGGATCAACTAGGTTATCCTCTGATGCAATCTTAGCGATAACGACATCCCCTCTTTTAACAATGTCTTATATCAGGTGGTACTTGCGCTCAATGTGCTTAATCGCCTTATGGGCTGGTGGTTCCTTCAAGTTTGCTACTGCACCACTGTTATCACAATAAATTGTGATTGCTTTGGGTAAACCAGGAATCACATCCAAGTCCATTAAGAAGCTCCTAAGCCATACTGCTTCTTTAGCTGCCTCAGAGGCTGCTACATATTCAGCTTCCATGGTGGAGTCCGCAATGCATTTCTGCTTTACACTCCTCCATATTATGGCTCCTCCTCCAAGAGTAAACACATAACCCAAGGTGGATTTACTAGCATCCCTATCTTACTAAAAATCCGAATTAGGGTAGCCCAAAGGAAATAAAGTATCCGCCCGGTAAATCAACATATAATTCCTAGTCCTTTGCAGGTACTTTAAAATATGTTTTATTGCAGTCCAATGCCCTTGTCCTGGATTTCTTTGATACATACTGACCTCGTACATAGCATTGCATACATGAGGCTTCTTATTTCCAAAGCATAAGGAACCACCTTCATTTTCTCTATTTCCTTTTGTGTCTTGGGACACATTTCCTTATATAGAGCTATTCCATGTCTAAAAGGTAGAAAACCTTTCTTGGAATCTTGCATACTAAAACGAGCAAGGGTTGTATCAATGTATGAAGCTTGGGATAAGCACAACATTCTTTTCTTGTGATCCCTTATTAATTTGATCCCTATAATGTGTTCGCCTTCTCCTAAGTCCTTCATCTCAAACTGCTTAGACAGCCATACCCTTACGTCCAATAATATCTTTACATTATTTGTAATGAGCAGGATATTCAATCTGGATATTCAATCTCGCACCTTTTATACACACATAATTCATCCGGATATTTAATAAATCCGTATGACTGGATTACTTCATCAAAATAGATGTTCCATGATCTAGAAGCTTGTTTCAATCCATAAATGGACCTATTAAGCTTACACACAAGATGCTCTTCGCCCTTCACAATGAATCCCTCTGGTTGCTTCATTTGAATGTTTTTCTCAATACTTTCATTCAGAAAAGCTGTCTGATCGGTGTCGTTTTCACCTAAATTTTAGTGTATTTTTATTATGTATTTTTGTGTGTTTTTATTCATTTTGTATATCATTTGGTGGTGTTATATGAAGATATGGAGATTTGTGCTTTGAAATGATAAATGTGTGATTTTCATGATTAAGTGCCGTGCGATATTTGTAAATATTTAGAGAATTGGTACTTTGGTGTATTTTTGTGATTTTCAGGTAAAAATAGATTCTAGACACGATAAAGAAGATGTGGGAATAACGTAGCTCAATTCGAAGTTGAAACGAGGGAGAACGACCCAAAATAAAATGCTGAAAAGCGCACATCCAACTTGTATAATTTTTTTGTATTTGTGTGGAGCTCAAAACTGGATTTGTGATACATTTTTTGAAAGCCACGAAAGAGAGGATCGCGTGAGCGCAAGAATCACTCGAATCGGAGTTCGGATGTGAAAGTAATACGGGAGACGGTGAGACTACGCTGCACGCGCTGCACCTACACGACCCATGCTGCGCCTACACGACCCATGTTCAGACAAAATTCAGTTTTTCGTCCAGCACATGTTCTAGAAGCTTTCAAGGGGTACAAATACCCATTTTGAGTGTAAAATACGAAAAGAATTATTTTGGATCAGTTCCACACATATTTTACACCACATTTTCACACACTAACTCCATTCAATCCATCTCCATACCCTTCATCCATCCAATCTACTTGATCTCCTTAAATCCATCCATAAATTCATCCATCCACCAATCTAAGAAGAAAAAATCGTCATTGGTTGAAGATTATAGCATGATCAAGGAGAAAAAAGTTCACTATCAAAGGGGAGCCAACTTACCTTTATTTTATTATTTTCTTCATTATTGGTATATTAATATCCATAAATCTTATAGGAATAATGAGTATTGGAGACACTCTTTGAGTGCCCTTAATATCATAATATGATGACCTTCAATGCATGTGTGTGTGTGAGTCTACATGAGCCTTTTTCATGATGTTCCTTGCCTTACATAATTCTAAGATTGCTCACCTTCATCCATCTTCCATATCCATTGTATCTGTTGGCATTCGATCGTTTGGTTAACGTGACCCGTTAGGGTTCCATGAATTTCTAACAAGCAGTGGAAGCAAGTAAACATGAAACGCATTACCTTTCACCAAGGGTTGATGTAGAGGTTGAATTCTCGCTGGCAGTCTGCGCAGTCCCACGAGAATAGCCATAAGTTCCTCTTCTGATGTCGGAATTGAGTGATCTTTGTGCTCAGACGATCCTCTCTTCGACGGCTTTCCATCAGTATATAATACATCAAAATCGAAGAACTGTACGATTTTATATGAATTTTGGAACATGACGAACTGCAGCAGCAAACGACCTTCCGGTCTTCTGCTGTATGTCCCAAGTCCGATCTCGACGTCGTGTGGGCGACGATCTACGAGACCTACTCAATCTGCTCTCAACCCTCATCACACGTGAATAATGAATTAGATTAGGGTTCCAGATAAGCTGAGGTGACTTATATACATGGGCTACAGCAGGGACCAGGAGGAGAAATTGGGTTGGGCCTCCATTGGGCTTAAGTATCCAAGCTTAGCCCAAAGCTTATACTTAAGTCCAATAATAATAATATATTCCACTAAAATATTATTACTGCACTACCATACCAATCCCAAAATTACGTTTTGGGCTCCTTCTTATTATGAGCCCGTTAGTCTCCCCATGTTTAAGATATACAATGTCCATTAATTAATTTAAGTTACTGACAACTCAATTAATTAATATCTCATCCAAGAGTAGTACCACTCAACCTCATTATCATGCCGGAATAAATTCCACCTGCAGGGTTTACATGATAATCCTTATGAGCTCCTCAAGGGGACATCATCAACCTATGACGGACACGGATTCCTTCTACAATCAACAGCACACCATAGAGACAGCACTACTTCCCAACTCACCGAGTTTATTGATTTAATTGCATGTAAATCTCACCCATTGATGAATCAAAGAAATACATACTGCCCTATGTGTCGAGGTTATTGTATAGGGATTAAGAGCACGAACTTCCATAATAACTGAGATCAAGTTCTCCTATAAGTCAGTATAAATCGAACGATCTCAAGCGGTCCTGCTCAATACACACAAGTGCACTAATGTGATTCTATAGCCAAGACAAGCTAATACCAAACCACACTACAACCATCCCGATAGAGAGTCCCCGTCTATCTCGGTTGTGAGCATCAGTTTATACTTTATAAGGAAACCGATAATATGATCTTCCGCGTGTTGTTGCACAACATATTATCTACAGTATAAAGTAAGTGGACTATTGCATCGAACATATAAATAAATTATAAGATGCAATCATTTGATCATATGATTCTCATTTCAAATTAATTGTTCCAACATTGTTCATACAAAAAGCTAGACTTTTAGTATACAATCCAACAGTATCAATCTATCTTTAATTGCTTTCATAGTTGTTAGTTTTTAGTGTTAATCAACCCCATCCTTTTATTGATTAGTCCTTCTAGAGACAAACATCTTTCAAATACGGATACGCACTTTCGCCCTTGGATTCAATATTTTTAAATTTTGCACTTGGTCACTACGGTCTACTACGTGATAGAGTACACTTGCTCTAATCAATTGATACCAAAATTGAAACCAAGTTCACTGTCTTGATACCCATTTGCCATACCTCATAATCTATATGAGCGGCAATAGATAAAAGAATTCGGATTGACTTAAGCATTGCCACAGGCGAGAAGGTTTCCTCATAATCGATTCTTTCTTTCTGAGTATATCCTTTAGCAACAAGCCTTGCTTTAAAGGTTTCCACCTTACCTTTAGATCCTCTTTTTCTTTTATAGTCCTACTTACATCCAATGGCTTTTACACCATTGCGCGGTTCTACAAGCTTCCAGACTTGATTAGAATACATGGATTCTATTTCCGATTTCATTGCCTTTTGCCAAGATTTAGCATCCTTATCTTGCAGTGCTTCGTCATAATTCTATGGGTCGATTTCATGTTCACCAGGGACCAAGTCTGACGACTCTCCCAATCCCATGAATCTATCTGGTTATCTCACAATCCTCCCACTACGATGAGGCATCACAAGTAATTGTGTATCAGGTATGACACGCGGTGCAGCGTCTTATGGTATATCCTCTTGTACGGTTGGTATTATATTTAGTGTCTCCCCCTTTTACTTCTTCTAGAACAATTTTACTCATGGGTTTGTGTTCCATTATATAATTCTCTTCCAAAAATCTAGCATTCGTACTAACGATCACCTTTTGGTCTTTTGGACAATAAAACAAACCATCTTTCGTTCCTCTAGAATATCCTATAAACAGAAAAACTTTTGTACACGATTCTAACTTATTAGTATCTGCCTTTAACACGTGTGCCGAAGCACCCCAAATCTAAATATGTCAGACTAGGCTTACGCCTGGTCCACAGTTATATGGGCGTGGAGGCTTTCAACTCAGAAAGTACTAAGTTCAGGATGTAAGTTGCTGTTTTAAGGCATATACCCAAAACGAATTTGGTAATTCCGAATAACTCATCATTGATCTTACCATTTCCATAAGAGTCCGATTTCTTCTTTCCGCTACACCATTCTGCTAGGGTGTGCCAGTGCAGACAATTGGGATTCAATCCCTTCCTCTGATAAATAATTTCTAATGTATCCCAAGACGTATTCGCCAACACGATCAGATCGTAGTGTCTTGATACATTTTCTAAGTTGCTTCTCCAAATCAGCCTTGTACTCTTTGAATTTATCAAAGCACTCAAACTTGCGATGCATTAAATAAATATATCTGTATCTAGAATAATCGTCAATGAAAGTGACGAAGTATTCATAATCTCCTCTTGCCTGGACAGACATAGGACCACATAAATTAAAATGAACCAATTCCAATAGATCCTTGGCTCTATACCCCTTTTCCTTAAAAGACCTTTTGGTCATTTTTCCTTCCAAGCAGGATTCGCAAGTTGGATGATTTTCCACTACTAATGAACTCAGAGGTCCATCAGCTATCAACCTTTAAATCCTACTCAAGTTAGTATGACTTAGTCTTAGATGACAAAGGTATATTTAGTTCATTTTCGAAGGTTCTTTTCTCTTATTAGTAGATGTATCATTCAATTCAATTTGTTGCACTATGGGAGAAATTGGTTTAAGAGTATACAAATTATCTATCAATGCACCATCACAGATAATAATTCTATTTTTTCTTATAACAACCTTGTCATTAAAAGAAACAGAATATCCATCCAAAAATAATTTAGAAACTAAAATCAAATTCTTTATAAAATGAGTTACATAAAGACAATTCCTCAAAATAAGAGTTTTATTCTTATTGAAAAATAAATAGACGTCTCCCACTGCAACAACCGCTACTCTTGTAGCATTCCCCATGAGTATGGTAATCTCCCCATTGCTAAGCTGTCGGGTGTTTGGTGGAACCCCTACAAGAAATTGCAGACATGGTCAGTAGCTCCCGTATCTACACACCAAGTGTCAGCAGATACAGCTGCTAAACACGATTCAACAACTAGTAAATAAAACTTACCATTCTTGTTTTCCTTCAGAAGAGGGCAGTCTATCTTGTAGTGTCCCGCCTGCTTGTATTTGAAGCACTTGCCTTTAGGCTTCTTGACCGCACCACTCTTTGCTTTCACTTGGTTCACCGATGCTGAATTTCCTTGCTTCTTCTTATTTCTACCGCCTCTTGGCCTAGGATAAGCGGCATTTTCAGCAACATGAACCTGAGGAGCTCGATGAAACAGCCCTTCCGCCACCACAAGTTCTGTCAGAAGCTCCGCCAACGTGTAAAAATATTTGTTAATACCATAGTTTAGATAAAATTGCTCAAAACTCCTAGGCAAGCTTTGGAGTATGATATCGACTTGGGTTTTTCCATCGATTTCAGCTCCAAGGACCTCCAACTCATTGAGTTGGCCCATCATCCTAAGGACATGTTCCCTTACGGGAGTGCCCTCAGCTATTTTGGTGTTCATCAGTACAGCCATGCCCTCCGACCTAGCAGGAAGACTCTGGTGCCCGAAGAGTTCTCTAAGATTCTGCATCATATCATAGGCTGAGTTCATAGCTTGATGCTGATGCTGAAGCACACTTGACATTGAAGCCAATATATGGCCATCCTATAAGCTTTGACCTACCTATTATAAGCAGCTCTTTGCTCTTCAGTAGAGTCATCAGTAGGCTCCGCCGGACATTCCTCAGTGAGTATAAAGATATAATTTTCAGCAGTTAAAATAATATCCATGTTTCGTTTCCAGTCAACATAATTTGTGCCAGTAAGTTTGTGTTCTTTAAATTTAGTAGAAAGTGAGTTGAGTGCCATTTGAAAATCCTGATAATCATATATAAATAAATAGATCAAACACTTCAAATTTATCAATTTATATTGATTCCTTCAAAATAATATAAAATAAAATTCACCGACATCTCAAGCACCGTGAATTTACATGCCATGATAGTTTGGACGTATACAAACCCAAACATTTACAAGAGAAGGTTTTACCCATTAATTTTATTCATCAACCTAACTTTATAATAAAATAATTAATAGTCGATTCATCTTTAGTCATGCAAATAATAACAGTGACTCCGATGTGGAAGATATTTATTATTTGTACCTAAGTGTACACCATTATTTGATTCCAAGTCCATTACGCAAGCTTTTGTACAAGTGATCCGTGAATAAACTCATTCGATTGGGAGGAAGGCATTATAGCCAACTCGCAAGTTTACTCACATCACTTACAAACTAAAAATGGAGGCCGCGGAAATTATTAACCAATCACCTCTCCTACTTAGTTATTTAACACCGAAGGTTTTTACATGCATATAATATTCGATAATAAAAGGGGGGCGGCTATTTGCACCCCTGAATCTACTAAACGAACCCCAAATTTAAAATATGTTTATGTGAGAAGACATAAATACCCTTTTATAAATAATACAATAAAATTAGTTATAACAAATTGTTATACAAACCCAATTAAATTTCTAAATGCACTCCAAATTCAATGTCTCTTCTTCTTCGCCTAAATCCAACGCCTCTTCTTCGACATCCAAATCCAATACCTCTTCTGCCATGTCCTGCTTTTCCCAATCCCAGTATAGGATCAATTATTAGGTCAATTAAACAGAAACATTGTGGAAAATGGCTAGCATTAGAACAGAGTATTTGATTCATTCAGGTATACTATACCAACGAGTTGTAATTAGAAATGAAGAGGGAAAAAATTAGGGTTAATATATCCATGTGTCATGAATTGATGATGTAGTGTATTCGGCACCCCTGGCAAACACTAATGGAAACAATCTGCATAGCTTTTGGGATCTGCAAGTTGCTGTTCAGTTGGAGGATTTTGAATTTTCTATGGATCAAGAGATGAGCATTCTTTCTGTATCTGATAAGTGAGTGATATTAATTAGATATTCGACTTTTAGGTCTCTGGTTTGTAGCTTTTTGATTATTGATTCTGATATTTGCATCATCTCTCGATATGTGGTGATTCTCCAGTAGTCTTCCTTCATGATTGGCTCTGTTTGATTGTAGCAGCTTTGTAATCCAATGTTGGATTTCGATGGTGAAGAAGAGGAGTTGGATTTAATCAATGAAGAAGAGCTGTTGGATTTGTGGTGTATTTAGAAATTTAATGGGGTTTATACAATAATTTCTCATAAATAATTTTATTTTATTATTTATAAAAGAATATTTACGTTTTCTCACATAAACATATTTTAAGTTTGGGGTTTGTTTAGTAGATTCGGGGGTGCAAATAGCCGCCCCCATAATAACATAGCAACCTAGCATGTTTCTATTAATGGAAGTAAATCAAATAAAAAATGAATCCATATATATAACAATAATAGATAAATAAATCAATTATGGCAGTTATATATGAGAAAATAAATCGCCAAAAATATGACGTCTTATCCAGCATCCATAAATAATTAAACTGATGCCTTACGCAACAAGCAGGATTGCTTGTGCCCTAAGTCATCCATCATTACAGCTGCCTCGACTCGAAAGTCACCGAAAATGTCCTTGCTGCCGTGAAGATCATCTTCGGTAGTAGCACGACCCGTGCCGCCAGCCGCCGGAAGTCTAGCCGGCGACACAGCTGGATCACGCCGCACGTTGCGCGCAGGTAGCCCCATGGATAGCCGATCTCCTGCCAGCACGACTCGTGCTGGCCATGCCAATCGGTCGTGTTGTCTCCAATCACCGCTCGCGTCATCCACTGTTAGGGTTCCATGCATTTCTAAATCAGCGGAAGCAAGAAGATAGAAACATGTTACCTTTCACCAGGGTATGTTGAATAAGAACAGCTGCAGAAAACAACTTCTTGATCTTTTTATGTATTCCTAAGTCCAATCTTGACATCATGTGGGCGATGATCTTCAAGATCCTCTCAATCTGCTTCCTCCCTTATTTTCACGCGAAAGTGGCGATCAGATTAGGGTTTCGGATGAGCTGAGATGACTTATACATGGGCTACAACAGGGACCAGGAGGACAAATTAGAGTCGAGCCTCCATTGAGCTTAAGTATCCAAGTTTAGCACAAAACTTATACTTAAGTTCAATAATAATAATATAGTCCACTAAAATATTGTTACTGCACTACCACTCTAATCCCAAATTATGTTATGGGATCCTTCTTATTACGAGTCCGACTATCTCCCATATATAAGATATACTATACTCATTAATTAATTAAGTTACTTATAATAATATTATTAATATCTCATCCAAAAGTAGTACCACTCAATCCTGTTATCATGCCGGAATAAATTCACCTGCAGGGTTTACATGATAATCCTTATGAGCTTCTCAAGAGGACATCATCAACCTATTTAATATGACACAGATTTCTTTTACAATCAATAACACACCATAGAGACATCACTATTTCCCAACTCACCGTGTTTTTTGATTTAATATATAAATCTCATCTATTGATGAATCAAAAAGATACATACTGACTTACATGTCGAGGTTATTGTATAGGGATTAAGAGTATGAACATCCATAATAACTGAGATCAAGTTCTCCTATATAGTCAGTATAAGTTGAACGATCTCAAGCGGTCCTACTCAATACACACAAAGCATACTAATGTGATTTTATAGTCAAGACAAACTAATACGAAATCACACTACAACCATCTCGATAGATTGTTCCCGTCTATCTCAATTGTGAGCATCTGTTTATACTTTATAAGGAAACCGATAATATAATCTTTCGTGCGACGCCGCACACCATATTATCTACAGTATAAAATAAGTGGACTTTTGTAATAACATATAAATAGATTATAATATGTAAAACGTTTGATCGTATGATTCTCATTTCAAATAAATTGTTAAAATATTATTCATATAAAAGTTAGGCTATTTGTATACAATCTAACAATTTGTTGATTTCATGGAATGTGGTAGCTTCTGAGACAGATTTAAAGGTCAGGAAGAAAAATCAAATATTTATTTCTAGCCTTGACGCAGGAACCAAGAAAAATTTATCTTCTACCAAATTGAAGTGCATTTGTTAAATTTTATATAAAGGACACGATATTAGACCATGTTACTAATATAGGATAGAACTTTATAGGAGGAACCATTATAAGTCACTATTTTATACTCCTCTTTGTACCAGGAATATCTTCATACTTTTCATTTTCATTGTCCCTTAATAACTTGCACTATCAAAAATTGAAAAACCACCCACTTTAGTCTTATAACCTCAAACGCATGTTAATTTCAAAATTAAAACATTTACTTATCAACATAACATATTTAATACTCTCTCTGTCCCATAAAACCTTTCATACTTTCCTTATTTGCTTGTCCCACAAAATATTTCACACCCAAAAAAAAAACATCACTTTATCTAACAACCTCAAAAGTTACTTTAGTTTCAACTTTGCCACTCCTTTTTCACATACATATCATTACTTTGTACCTTTTATTACCTAAAAATACTAAAATACCCTTCAAAGTCTATAAAATTGTTCAAAAAATACAACTTTTCTTAAACAACGTGGAACAATAAACGTGAAAAGTATTATGATACGGAAAGAGTAATTTATTTATTCACTTGAAAAGATTGTATTTTTCCCAAAAGTTAATGAAGTTAAGTAAATTTGGTTTAAAAGATAAGTTTGCAAACTTAAAAGCACTACTCCCTCATGAGTCCCAGAAAAATTTAGAACGGAAGTAATAAATAAATCAAGTAAATATATAAGATTATAAAATAAATTTTAATTAGGTGAGATGTTCGTCAAGATATACAAAAAATACCATTTATGTTAATAATGATACTTTTATGTTCTATAACATTTTCATTTATCACATTGTTTAAAAAAAATTATTTTATTGACAAATTCTATTGACTTTTTTTTGGTAATGTGATTTTTTATTTAATAAATAAAGTATTATTCGATAAAAGTATTATTTTCATGTCATAGTTTTAATAGTGGTGATGTCCATCTAATGAACTTGTTTGTA
The DNA here is from genome assembly GCA_023678885.1 of Pogostemon cablin. Classification (NCBI taxonomy): domain Eukaryota; kingdom Viridiplantae; phylum Streptophyta; class Magnoliopsida; order Lamiales; family Lamiaceae; genus Pogostemon; species Pogostemon cablin. The sequence goes on along the minus strand of CM042989.1, from coordinate 21,038,405 downwards.
TTCTGTCTTGCAGTCTTTCTGCACTTCAAGGAGATTCTGAATGTTTAGTATATCATGTGTTTTACAATATATTTGGCCATTTATCTTAGAGAATTATGTATTTTATTAGGATGATTATTAGTTCAGTTGTGGATGCTTTAGTTAAAAATTATCAATTTAGATTGAAAATATTCATACATTACCAAGCTGACTCATATCAACAGTATTAAATTAAAGATTTATCAGCATTAAACATGATAGGGTGAGCATAATGTGACTTCTTCTTCTTCTTTTTTGAATAAAGGTAAAATATATGTTTACAGTCCAAACATCCGAATTTCCCTTAATTTTTATCATTTAAACATTAAAATATTAAAACAAATACATGAAAAAAAAACTCCAATTCTCGTGGCGGTGTGGTAGCAAGAAAGGAAGATAATATCTAAATAAAAACTATGGGTTCTACGTTTCCCATATTTAAATTTGAACTTGAAGTACTTGTTGAAATTCTGTTTTACCTTTTTCTTTTGATTGCGAAATACTCGAACGCTTGAGGGGTTTTGTTTTAAAATAACTGGTTCAAGCGAAATGTAATTGGCATTGAAATATTTCAACTGTGCGTAGTTTCTGGCTATTAACATTTTCTAATCATTTGTTTAGTTACATGCTGTGAGTTTGTAGTTCTGAATAATTTGTGTGTGGTCTTGGTGAGTGGAGCCTGGTTGTCAACTTTCTATTATCATGGTGGAGTTAATAAGGTATATGTATCCTGCTGGAATGATTTACAAATTGGGATGTGTATCTTGAAATGCCATTTCTTATTAAATTAGTATTAAATAGTGGTGCATGGTGAAGAGTGGGTTATGTCAGAGGTGTCTTAGTGGAGGTTTAATTCTCTAATTGTCTTGTTTGGTTTGAATGTTTTGCTTTTAGCTAAAATAAAACGATTTTATTTTATGTAACTAAGAGAACTCAAGTTTGCATTCTAGTTATCAGTATGAATTATCCTAACTGTATAACTTATTCTTCCTTTTAAAACCAGCAGAGCAGTTTAAATTAAATTTAATGAGCCCTCTTATTTTATTCACTTAAACATTTATAAAAATAATACAGTTAAAAATTTTAGGATGTACAGTATGGTATCGAAACATGTATGCGATTCTGCATACTTTTTCTTATTTTTTTAATTTTTTAGCTGATGCATGATTATATGAAATGAGTATTTGATGGAGTTGTAATTAAAAATAATTAAAAATAAAGTCTCTTGCTACGCATCCACCGAGTATGACACCGGTTACAAAAGAGGGATGAAATTACTTGATTATGGATATTGAACAATATGTAAATTTAAGTACAAGTTTGATATTATATGACATGGAATGATAAATTGAGGGGCGTGAATATTTTTGTGCCAAGTTTGTTCCTTCGTTATGATTATGTAAATATACATCGTTAGATGAATGACTTAGCACGACAACAAACTTATAAAGAGTATCAGCGAGATTTTTGGCACGACCTGCCCATCCACATTGCGGTAATGCTTCAAAAGTGAAGGCAAGTCAAGGATGTGGTGATGGAATCATGGACTACTGGGCTGGAGTGAAACTCATCAGAATGTTACCATAAGAATGGAGATATGTGGCCGATTCCATTTTCGCCAACCAACTGCACCACACGGTTCAATCGCAAGTCCCAGAAGTGGATTATGTACGATTTACCACCTCTCTATTTTAGAGGGTTGCAAATTGGTATCCACCCTCTCCTGGATTTTTTGTGGGCGAATTGCACGATGAGTAAGAAGCATTGATGGTGAATTATTTTACGGAACTAGAATACGACAACGTATTAAATAATGAAATAGAGGAAGAGGAGCCTGAGGAAGATCTTGAGGATGACCTAGAGGGAACTCTTTCGGATAGTTCAGTTGACATCGTGGGGCCTGGTCGTGGCGGGAAAAAAATTTATTTTGATGTTAAATTGTCATTTATGAACAAATCCATGTTTTTGCTTATTTTCTCTTTAAAATTTAGCAACATGATTATTATTAAATAAAGTTCAAAACAATTTATCTTCATTATGAATGATAATTTTCTATCCTTGTTATATGAACAATGGTTGTCTATCATTATACTTTATTTAAAATTTCCATCATACCATAGTAGTAATCAAAGATGTGTTTATTGGTGATTGAAGGATGGATAACAAAAATGCTCTTAATCAACGTGTTCAAGAGTTCCACGCTCATTTTCCATCCCAATTCAAGGGGCGAGAGGGGTTGGAATATGTTGAAGAATGGTTGAGGGCATTGGACCGGATATTCTGAATAATGAAGTGTACGGATGAGCAGCACGTGCTGCATCTTACCAGTTGGTTAAGGATGCAGATCATTGGTGGGAAGGATATTGGAGGATGAGGCCGATTGAGCATCAGGAAGCGATCACATGTGAAGCATTCCAAAGGATAGTGCTAGAAAAGTACTACCCGCAATCTCATCGGGAGAAGATGGAGAACGAGTTTTTCCAATTGAAACATAGAGACATGCCAGTGATTGACTATGAGAGGAAGTTTAATCAACTCAGTCGCTTAGCTGCACTGCTTGAAGACACAGATGAAAAGATGGCTCGAAGATTCATGAATGGCTTACACCCAGAGGTGTGGAATATCCTATCTGGACAAGCTGACATGAACTACGCTGAAACCTTCAAATGAGCTCTCAGAAGATAGCAGCAAGCTTGGACTTGGGAGGTTCCAACAACAAACTAGTGGAGAACTTTGGTAAAAGGAAGTGGGACAACCCCAACCATAAAAGAAACAACAACAACAACAATAATAAACAAGTATGGGGGAATGTAAAGCCATATACAAAAGCTCAAAACCGAGGGCCTCTTTGCCCTAAGTGTGGAAAAATCCATGGTGGAGAGTGCCTCAGTGGTCAAGGAAAGTATGGACACAAGGTGCAAGATTGCACGAAGCTACCCAACTATCTACCTGAGCAAAGAGGACAAGCTGCAGGAGGAAGACCAAGACAAGCCACTGGTGGACAAAGGAGAGTGTCTGCAATGAACGAGGCCAAGGAGGACAAGAAACCTGGAGTCATGATAGGTATGTTAACAGTGGGGAAAACCCGAGCTTTTGTACTATATGATACTGTCACGTCTCATTCTTTCATTTTAATATAATTTTATCATAAGCATGGTTACAATATGACTAAGAGTGATGAGCCTCTGGAAATTAGCTTACCTTCGGGGGAGAGAATTCTTACACAATCATTGATTGAAAATGTGAATGCATGCATTGAAAGTACAAATTTTAGTGTTATGCCATACGCCATAAACAAGCATGGGTTTGATTTAATCCTTGGATTGGATTGGCTTACCAACCATCAAGCTAGTATCGAATGTGTAGAACCAAAGATAACATTGAAAATAAAGGGGTCCGAACGGACAGTCATTCACAAGGTATAGAGTGGAGTAGTACCTAGAGTTTTGTCTGCTGCAAGGGCAACTAAAATGATCAAGAAGAAGTCTTGTCAAGGATTTCTAGTTAACATTCTAAGAGTGAATACTGCAAAAGTATCACCTAGTGACATACCAGTGGTACGAGATTTTTTTAATGTTTTTTCAGAAGATTTACCGAGGATACCCTCTAATCTATAAGTGGATTTTTCAATAGATTTACTGCCCGGATCAGCACCAGTTTCCAAGACACCTTATAGAATGGCACCTATGGAATTGCAAGAATTGAAGGTGCAACTACAAGAGCTATTGAACGTGGGATTTATTCTTCCAAGTGTGTCACTGTGGGGAGCACCAGTAATTTTCTTTAAGAAGAAGGATGGCTCGATGAGGATGTGTATTTACTACTGTGAACTCAATCGGTTGACAGTAAAGAACAAGTATCTTCTACCCAGAATTGAAGACTTGTTTGATCAACTAGGGGGAGCTAGCACTTTTCTAAGACTGATTTGAGATCCGGATATCATCACTTGAGAGTGAAGGACTCAGACATTTCAAAGACAACTTTTAAAACTTGTTACGGGCACTACGAATTTATTGTGAGGCCTTTTGGTTTAAGCAGTGCACCTGTGATTTTCATGGAGTTGATGATCGGGTGTTCCACCCAAACCTCTATCAATTCGTCATAGTTTTTATCAATGACATGTCCAAGGACAAAAAACAACATAAGGAACATTTGAAAATGGTACTTGAGACTCTTTAGAAGGGGGAAATTGAACGTAAAATTTAAAAAGTGTGAGTTTTGGTTGAGTTAAGTTACATTTCTCGGACACGTTGTGACTACAGGGAGAAGTGGATCCAACTTAAATTGAAATGGTAAACCAATGGAAGGCACACGACAAATGTATAAGAAGTTCGAAGTATTCTAGGCCTCACAGGCTATTACCAAAGATTTATTGAAGTGTTCTCAAATATAGCTCGCCCTATGATGAGATTAACTCGAAAAGGAGAGAAGTTTGTTTGGTCTGAAGAGTGTGAAGCAAGTTTTCAAAAGTTAAAGCACAAACTGACAACAACACTGGTTTTAACGATACCCGATTCTACTGAAGAATTTACTGTCAATAGTGATGCATCAAAACAAGGCCTTGGATACGTGTTGATGCAACATAGAAAGGTGGTCGCATATGCTTCTAGACAACTTAGACCACACCCTACTCATGATTTGGAATTAGCAGCCGTAGTTCATGCTTTAAAGATCTGGCGGCACTATCTATATGGAGGAAAGTGTGTGATTTTCAAAGATCACAAGAGTTTGAAATATCTTTTCACTCAAAAGGAGCTCAACATGAGATAACGGAGGTGGTTGGAGTTAGTAAAAGATTAAGATTGCATGATCGAGTATCACCCAGGGAAGGCTAACGTAGTGTCCGATGCTTTGAGCCAAAAGATAAATGTGGAGATTAATGGCCTTTTCATGGAATAAGAGCAGTGTATCAAAGACTTCACCACGATGCGAATCGAAATGGTGATGCCACCTTTTATCTCAAGAGCAGTCATCGCAGCCTTGGAGGTCCAATCGACATTGAAAGTGGAGATAAAGGAAGCAAAGGATCAAGATTTCTTTTTGCAAAGAATGAAGAAGAAGGCGAGCGAAGGCGAAGCCAATGGGTTCAAGGTAGATAATGATGGAGTATTAATATACCATGGAAGACTTTGTGTTCCAATGGTCGAAGAGTTGAGAGAAAGGATACTAGGAGAAGCACATGGAGCTCCCTACACGGCTCATCCAGGAGGGACAAAAATGTATCACGATTTGAAGGAAAGATTTTGGTGGAGAAGCATGAAGCAAGATATTGAGTACTTTGTGAAAAGGTGTTTCACTTGCCAGCAAGTCAAAGCCGAGCACCAACATCCAACCGGAAAACTGAAGCCACTCGAGATTCCTGAGTGGAAGTGGAAAAAGATTGCCATGGATTTCGTGGTAGGACTGCAAAGATCAACCAGAGGCAACCATGCCATTTGGGTAATTGTTAATCGATTAACCAAATCAGATCATTTTCTGCCAGTAAAGATGACCTTCAGGATGGAACAATTTGCTCAACTGTACATACAAGAAATAGTAAAGCTACATGGCATACCAATTTCCATAGTGTCGGATAGAAACACACGCTTCACAACAAGATTTTGTGAAAGCTTACAAAAGGTTATGGGAACTAGATTAAAGTTCAGCACAACTTATCACTCTCAATCCGATGGGCAATCAGAAAGAACTATTCAGATATTGGAAGATATGCTAAGAGCATGCGCACTTGACATAGTCCAATATGCTAAGAGCATGCGCACTTGACATAGATGAGGCGTGGGAAAGTTTTTACCATTTGTGGAGTTCGCTTGCAATAATAGCTACCAAGCCACTATCAAAATGGCTCCATATGAAGCCCTGTATGGAAAGAAGTGTAGATCCCCACTATATTGGGACGAAGTTGGTGAGAGGGATGTCTTAGGCCCCAAACTGGTGGAAGAAGTTGTTGATAAAATCAAGATCATACGAGAGAGGATCAAGATCACCCAAGATAGATAGAAGTCGTATGCCGACCAAAGAAGGAGAGACTTACAATTTCAATCTGGATAACACATTTTCCTAAAGATTGCACCCGCAAAGGGTGTCATACGATTCGGATGAAGATGGAAGCTTAGGCCCCGTTTCGTGGGATCATTTGAAATTTTATAACGAGTTGGAGATTTGGCGTATCAGTTAGCCCTGTTGCCCGAGTTGTCCTTAATTCATAATGTCTTCCATATATCAATGTTGAGGAAGTATGTTTTTCCCCTTCTTTATTATTATTTGTTTTCAATTAATTAATGTATTGTTTGTTTCTATAAAATTGTATTTTAACTTTTTTTCTTCTTTTTATTTATTTTCTCTTACTTTCAATTACTTTTTTTTAATAATTGATTTTTATTTCTTTTTATTTCCTTTATATAAAAACATTATTTAAATTTTTTATGATTATAAGTATTAACATATATGTAGTGTATAATTTATTGATAATCAAATATATTGTAGTTAATATATTTGATTTTCATGATCCAAGTCACGTGATGAGTTTCTCAACAATAGAGCTTGGTAAAGATCTAACATATGAAGAAGTGCCAGAGATAATTTTGGAACAGAAAATCCAAAGAATTCGAAATCGAGAAGATGAGCTGCAAGCACAATACCCTTTCCTTTTCATGGATAAGATTTTATTACGCTATAATTTTGAGGACGAAATTTTTATTAGTAGGGTGAGATGTAACACCCAGGAAATTTTAGCCCAATATATTGTACATTATTAATTTAGGCCCAAACTTGCAAAGCCCAATAGCATGCCCAATGACTATAAATTTTCTAAGCCCTTGACCATACAAATATTTTCCAACAGTTCAAATTTTGTAGCCTTCAACGAGGTGTAAAATCCTCAAACGTAACTCCATTGCCGTTATAAAAACATTAATGTCAAACCTTCTTCCATCATTATTTCTTGAAGGTGAGGGATCATATTTAAATTTTCACTACCAACGGGCAACTTAAATACTACTCAAACATTCCTTCTTCTCCTTACTCTTAAACATTACAGCCACTATTGTTCAAGGGAGAAGGGAAAGGTAAGCTCCATTCTCACTTTTGATTTCTTATGCAAAAGCTCTGCAGCCGTTCTAGTTTTCAATCCTTTTGCACTGTTTTGATTTCTTATGCAAAAGCTCTGCAGTCATTCTAGTTTTCGATCCCACACCCAATTCTTTCCACTAACTACAGTTTTGATAAATATATCTCTTTTCATTTGAAAATTAAACATAATTTGTGTCCCTTTTGATGCACTGTAAACTTCTAAAAAAATTTAAGTATGTTAGTCGCGTGCTATTGAAATCGTTTTTCCTCATCTCTGTATGCTAGGTGTCGAAGGAAGTGCAAGTCAAGGAAACTAATAACCCGTTGCTAATCGTAAGTTGTTTGAAGGTGGGGATTTCACTACTTATGCTTGATTAAACTCTTTACACTATGTGCTAGAATGTATTTGCTTATGATTGTTGAATGTATTTGCTTATGATTATTGCCATGTACATGATGTATGGAGTTTGAATCATGAGAACTTGGGTATTGGACTGCATAGTACCATATCGAATTATTGTTAACGAATATTGAATCGCGATGTCTTATCACTTATATGTTACAAGTTTTGGACCGCAAGGTGCCTTACCAATATGATGAAATTTGGGTCGTAAGTATGTATTTTCTGTCATACGTGCAAATTGTTTATGAAAGTAGCGGTGTGTGTGATTTTTACTGAGCCATGGTTGCTAACCCCAAACTATTTCTCCTTTTCAGGTTAGCGTGACAGTAGCATACTCGTGGTGGTGCGGTAGCAAGAAAGGAAGATAATATCTAAATAAAAACTATGGTTCTGTGTTTCCCATATTTAAATTTGATCTTAAAGTACTTGTTGGAATTTTGTTTTACCTTTTTGTTTTGGTTGCGATACTCGAACACATGAGGGGTTTTGTTTTAAAATAAATGGTCCAAGCGGGATGTACTTGGGATTGAAATATTTCTACTGTGCGTAGTTTCTGGTTATTAACAAGTTCTGATTATTTGTCTAGTTACATGCTGTGAGTTTGTAGTTCTTAATAATTTGTGTGTGGTCTTAGTGAGTGGAGCCTGGTTGTCAACTTTCTATTATCATGGTGGAGTTAATAAGGTATACATGACCTGCTGGAATTATTTATAAATTGGGATACCTATCTTGAAATGTCATTTCTTATTAAATATTAAATAGTTGTGCATGGTAAATAGTGGGGCATGTCAGAGGTGTCTTAGTGGAGGTTTAATTCTCTAGTTGTCTTGTTGGGTTTAAATGTTTTGCTTTTAGCCAAAATAATTTATTTTATTTAACTAAGAGAACTCAAGTTTGCAATCTATTTATCATTATGAATTATCTTAACTGTATAACTTATTCTTCCTTTTAAAACCGGAAGAACAATTTCAATTAAATTTAATTAGCCCTCTTATTTTATTTCACTTAAACATTTATAAAAATAATACAGTTAGAAATTTTAGGATGTTACAGTATGGTATCAGAGCAGGTATGCGATTTTGCATACTTGTTCTTATTTTTCCGCTGATGCATGATTATATAAAATGAGTATTTGATGGAGTTGTAATTAAAAATAATTAAAAATAAAGTCTCTTGCTATACATCCACCGAGTATGACGCCCGCTATAAAAGAGGTATGAACTTGATTATGGATATTGAACATTATGTAAATTTAAGTACAAGATTGATATTATATGACATGGAATGATAAATTGTGGGGCGTAAATATTTTTGTGCCAAGTTAGTTCCTCCGTTATGATTAATGAAAGTATAAATTTCTAACTTGATTATATGTGAATTCAAATGCAAGTTCTACATGTCTTATATTGATGTTCAGCTCATGTATGTTATAGAAGTGGAATTATTTATATGCCTCAACATGTTAGAAAATGATGAGATATTTCAAGAAGAAAGTATGACCTTTTAACCTTATGTACGAACGTTAAGGATTCATAAATGGAATTTAGGATGGATAATCAGAATATTCTTGACCAACTAGTACAAGCACTCCGCAACCCAGCAACCAATCTGAATGATCTCGCTCGTGTAGTTCAAGAGTTCCACGCTCATTCACCACCACAATTCAAGGGGCTTGAGGGGCCGGAATATGTAGAAGAATGGTTGAGGGTGTTGGACCGAACATTTCGAATAATGAAGTGTACGGATGAGCAGCACGTGCTATGCACATCTTACCAGCTAGTCGAGGATGTGGATCATTGGTGGGAAGGTTATTGAAAAATGAGGCCGAACGAGCAATAGGAAGCTATCATGTGGGAAGAATTCCAAAGGATAGTGCTTGAGAAGTATTACCCGCAGTCGCATCAGGGGAGGATGGAAAATGATTTCTTCCAGCTAAAGCTAGGAAATATGTCGGTGATCGATTACGAGAGAAAGTTCAATCAGCTCAGTTACTCTGCCACACACAATTGGTTGACACAGATGAGAAGATGGCCCAAAGGTTCAAGAATGACATTCCAGTAGAGGTTGGAAAATAAGAATGGGAAAACTTTGATGCAAATGATAGCGAGGACGAGCAACACGTGACTGATGGGGACCAAGATTCAAATACTCAACAAGCTCCTAAACCTCCTTGTACGAAGTATGGAAGAAACCATAGAGGAGAGTGCTTGTACAGGCAAGGGATATGCTGCAAGTGTCATGAACTAGGCCATAAATCTCAACACTGTCCAAAACAATCTCCTCATGAATTTCGAGAAAGAAATGGAAGACAAGCAAATTATAAATGCTTTACGGAGAAAGTAAGTTGTTACGAATTTCGAGGATAAAATTTTTATTAGTATGGTGGATTGTAACACCCCAGAAAACCAATAGAATGATTTACGTTAAATAATTGGCCCTAATCTATGAAAGCCCGTAATAAACCCTGCAACTTTTCTTAATTTTCCTGAGTATATTAAGAGTATTTTATTCCTTCTTAGATAATAATCATTGAACACTCAACTGTCTTTCTTCTTATCTTGGGCTATTACACATTAAACCTCTTAAATGTCATTTAAATCTACAATTCAAATTCCCTCAATAATTTTCCCTCTACGAACGTTTCAAGTTGAGGATAACTTCCTCAATAAATACTGTTTCAATGTGATACATGCACCTCTCATATTCCTCCTCCGTGTGTGTATATATATATATATATATATATCATATTTCTCCTCCCTCCTAGAAGCCGTACAACATCAGTCACGCACCCTTTAGGAGAAAGCCACCTCCGACTTTTCAAATTCTAAAACTACATTCTATTTTACTAACTTGTTAGCGTCATTCTAGTAACACACTTAAGTCTTAGGTTACGGAGGAGTTTCAGGTCAAGGCTATTAGAGTTCGGATCTACCCCCATTTGTTAAGGATTTTAAGGTGGGGATTTACTAAATTGATTTATGAAAGTTGGGTATTGGACTATGAAGTACTGTACCAAATTATGTGTTAAGGATAATGAATTGCGATGTCTTATCAATGTATGTTATGGGTTTTGGACCGCAAGGTACCTTACCAATATGATGAAGTTAAGTTGTAAGTACTTATTTTCTTGCATACATGGAATTGCTTAAAGCATATTATAAGCATGTTTATTTCCACTGAGCGGTGGTTGCTCACTCCAAACTACTTCCCTTTTAAGGTTAGCATGGCGGTAGCATGCTCGTGGTGGGTGTGATGGCAAGAAGAGATGATAATAATTTAATAAATTATGGTGTCTGCGTTTACATGTTTTAATTTGGGAGTATGAAGTGAATTTTTTAATTTTATCTTTTACCTTATATGTCTAAATTGCGAAACACTGCGAATGGCGAAGGGATTTGTTTTAAAATAAATTATCCAAGCGAACGTACTTGGGATTGAATTATCTCCACTGTGTGTAGCTTCTTATTTTTCCATGTTCTGTTTTTATCATATTGCATGTCGAGTACTGCATGTGTTGGTCTTCTGTATAATTTATGCATTTGATGAGAGTGAAAATTTACGTAATTCAAGCTCAGATTTCTGTGTAAATTATGTATGATTTGGTCTTAAATCGAGATGAATTGAGATATGTAATGAAAAGTCACGAATCAGGTGCTACTGAGGTCGTTTGAGCTTATTTTCACATGAAAACAGGACAGAAGCGCTCAGAATCGGAAGGCGAAGAATTCGCGACACTGTTCGATCGAGTACAAGGCCATTCGACCTCCGTACAGTTGGTGAAAAGGACTTTATGGGCGTGATTGTACAGTGTTACGGTTTTGAGCGTAACTTTCACATCCAAACTCTGATTGAGGTGATTCTCGAGCAAAAAAGATTCTCTCTTTCATGGCTTTCCGTCCATACCCTGTAGGAGGCTGTTAGACTAATAAAAAAGCCATTAGACCAAGAATTTTTGGTTGAACAGAGTGTCGAATGTCTATTCAGAGTACATGTGTGTCGTTCGACTAAAGCTCACGTTGTTCGACCAAAAGGGATGTTGTAAAAACAAGATGACCTTGGTCGAATAGACATGCAGGAGCTCCAAATTCATATGATTTTATATCCCCAATGCGTGTATCTGCGTATTTTTGTCTAACAAGTCCATCAAAGATCCATTAGAAGAGTCTGAAGTATAAAAGGAATACAATAAACATCCAAGATTCATATAATCCTATACCACCCCACAAGGGGGATCACCCCCACACCATCCACATCCATCCCTTCCTCCATACATTCATAGCTGTAAAGATTCGTTTATTGATCCAAGAAGGAGAATCAAGAGGATTTGAAGAGACGGAAGAAACAACGGAGGAGATCGCTACACCAAGGGTTTTTCTAATTATTTTCTTCTATTTTTTTATTTTCTAGACTATGGGTAAGATCTGTCCAACTCCCGTGATTGTTCTTCGCAACATCATGGGCTAGAACTGTTTTGGTAGTTATAGGAATTATGAAGGTTTTATGATTTAATTGAACTCTCGTGTATCCTCTGTACAACACTACTTGTGGATTTATTTTATATATGATTGTGCCATTTTAACTCATATTCACGGTCGTTTTGTGCATCTTCAACTGTTATATAGAGTCCGAATATATATCTTGGTTGTTGATTAAGTGTGTTCACTGCTGAATAGGGTGTTATGTTATGATTTTAAGTGAGGGGACTCCGAAACTTTATTAGAACTGTCATATATGAATGTTTATTATTCACACGTGTTACACGCATATTTACTTGTGTCTATAGAGTATATTTGCAGGTTTAGTGATGCGTCCATAGTCCACAAGACAGATTCGGCCAGCACACTTGAGAGAGAGAAGTTAAGTAGTAAAACTTGATTACCCTAGAGCTACATATTCTTCATTCTTAAGACACTTTCATATACTTCAAGTGCTATTTTATTTTAGTTGTTATTCAATAATTTTGCTTAGTAGTTTATTAATTCAATACTCAAACTTTATTGCCTTGTCTTAATCAATATAGTAAATAATTAAATTGATAATACGCCGTCCTTTAGGTTCGATATTTAACTAGGTCGCTTGCTTAACCTGCAATTGATATCCTTAATAATTGGGGATTAATTTTGTGTTCAAAGAAAACACCCATCTGTTGGATTGTATACTAAAAGTCTAGCTTTAGTATGAACAATGTCATAACAATATTTGAAATGAGAATCATATGATCAAATGATTGCATCTTATAATTTATTTTATATGCATGATGCAATAGTCCATTTACTTTATACTGTAGATAATATGTTGTGCGACAACACGCGGAAGATCATATTATCGGTTTCCTTATAAAGTATAGACAGATGCTCACAACTGAGATAGACGGGGACTCTCTATCGGTATGGTTGTAGTGTGGTTTGGTATTAGCTTGTCTTGGCTATAGAATCACATTAGTGCACTTGTGTGTATTGAGCAGGACCGCCTGAGATCGTTCGACTTATACTGACTTATAGAAGAACTTGATCTCTGTTATTATGGAAGTTCGTACTCTTAATCCCTATACAATAACCTCGACACGTAGGGCAGTATGTATTTCTTTGATTCATCAATGGGTGAGATTTATAAGTATTAAATCAACAAACTCGGTGAGTTGGGAAGTAGTGATGTATCTATGGTGTGCTGTTGATTGTAGAAGGAATCCATATCCGTCATAGGTTGATGATGTCCCCTTGAGGAGCTCATAAGGTTTATCATGTAAATCTTGCAAGTGGATTAATTTCCGGCATGATAATAAGGTTGAGTGGTACTACTCTCGGTTGAGATATTAATTAATTTGAGTTGTCAGTAACTTAATTAATTAATGGACATTGTTTTTCTTAAACATGGGGAGACCATCGGGCTTATAATAAGAAGGAGCCCAGAACATAATTTTGGGATTGGACGGGTAGTGCAGTAATAATATTTTAGTGGACTATATTATTATTATTGGATTTAATTAAAAGCTTTGGGCTAAGCTTGGTTAATTAAATTCAATTGAGGCCCAGCCCAATTTCTCCTCCTGGTCCCTGTTGTAACCCAAGTATATAAGTCATCTCAGTTCCTGTTAACCCTAAGTCAGTGCCTCATTTGACATACGGGAGAAAACAGAGAGTAGAATGAGAGAACTCTGGGGATTGTTGACCACTCAACACCAGAGTTGACTTTGGGACATACAGTAGAAGATCAGAGGTGTTCTACACTGCTGTTCATCCTCTACATCGACCCAGAAGTACGGTAAACAATACTTATTGCTTCCGCTGATTTTTTCTAACGAATCACGTTGAACCGCACGATCCAATCGCCAACACCATCAACATTCTTGGTGTGTGGAGCCTGATGGTCAACTTTAAATGAATTAGGATGGAGTTAGTAGGGTATACGTATCCTGCAAATGGGAATTACCATTTGAGTGTTTTCCTTAAATTGCCACATGCTATTTAATAATCAAATTTGGGTTGTGGTAGGTTTTAGATTGATGATTAATTATATGGTGGAAAGTGTTATGATTTGAATTCATGGTCAGAAATGTTTCAAGGTCTTTCCAAAACCTATTTTAAAGGAACTGGATTATTTAGTTACCATGTGATATATCATTTCTTTAGCTATTTATTATTTATTTACCAAAGTGGTTGGAAATACCCTTTTAAAAATATTTTATTAAAGAATTTAACATGTAAATCGTATTCAATAAAATTTGGGGTGTGACAATTGCTCTTGTTCCGTGAAAGGCCATTAATCTCCACATTTATCTTCTGGCTCAAAGCATCGGCCATTATGTTGGCCTTTCCTAGGAGATACTCGATCGTGCAATTGTAATCTTTTACCAACTCCAACCACCTCCGTTGTCTCATGTTGAGCTCCTTTAGAGTGAATAATATTCTTAAAACTCTTGTGATCTGTGAAAATCACACACTTTCTTCCATATAGATAGTGCCGCCAGATCTTTAAAGTGTGAACTACGATTGCTAATTCCAGGTCATGAGTAGGGTAGTTCACTTCATGTGGTCTGAGTTGTCTAGAAGAATATGCGACCACCTTTCCATGTTTCATCAACACGCAGACAAGGCCTTGTTTTGACGCTTCACTATAGACAGTAAATTCTTCGATAAGATCGGGTAACGTTAAAACCGGTGTTGTTGTCAGTTTGTGCTTTAACTTTTGAAAACTTGCTTCACACTCTTCAGATGAAACAAACTTCTCTCCTTTCTGAGTTAATCCCGTCATAGGGCCAGCTATCTTTGTGAACCCTTCAATAAATCTTCGGTAATAGCTTGTGAGGCCTTGAAAACTTCAAACTTCTTGTACATTTGTCGGTGTCTTCCATTGGTTTACCGCTTCAATTTTAGTGTTACTATACTACAAAGTATGGAGTCCGACCCTAGACGATCTTAACAGTTAGATTGAGTTTAATTAAATTTCTACTATTAAATAAAATAAAATAATTAAAATTTTAAATAAATAACTACCCATTACCCCTACATTTAACCCATTATTCCTAGGGTACATCCTAAAATCACCCAAAGTATAGCATACATGCGACATCTAGAAAAATTATTGCCCAAAAAAAATAATACATTTAATCCCTAAATTCAATTAAAGAAAAGTTAGTGGTAGTTCTTCATTATATTAGAAAGAGATTATTTTGAATTAAATGAGCTCGATAAGTTAAAATATACTCACTCTGTCCGCTTCTAAGGTGTCCATTTACTATTTTTGGTGTTCGGTTCAAATGTATCTATTTTTTCAATTTAGTAAAAAAATACATAATATGACCCTCCACTTCCCTCTAATACAACAATCCACTTTACATGTAATAATAATACTCTTTAATCCACGTGCAAAAAGCAAACGGACACCTTAAAACTAAACGGAGGGAGTATATCGAAAGAATAAATAAAATAACGTGTCCGTGTAGATTAAAAAGCAAGACCTTCCAAAACATCAAACCACACTATTTCACATTTTTTATCATCATAAATACTAAATTAACCAAATGATGACACCTCACATTTTTTACATTTCATAAATATCAATTTAACTAAAGATTGAAACTCTATATTTTAAAATTCTATTTAAGAAAATGTATTTTGCATTAATTAGAAAATGTTGAAAATTAAGATTTAAAAAAAATAGAAAAAAAGATAATTACAAATAAATAAATTACAATTACAAAGTATGACGTGAGAATGTTAAAAACTAGTCATCAAAGTATTGCAAAATAATCAATACTTTATAAAACTAAATTAACTACACAAATTATGGAGAAAAGTTACTTTTAAAACTAAACTAATTAAACAAATTATGGAGAAATGTTAACTAGGGTCTTTGTTGTCTTTCTCCATCGACCATCATCACTGAAAAGTGGAAGAAGCTGGGTGCAGGATCGAATGAGTGGTGTGTTTGTCGTTGGGTGTATTAAGCAATTTGAGTAATTAATGTATTATTTTAAAGTATTAGAGCATATATAAAGTGCAGGGTATAATTCTACTTTTACACAATATTTTTTAAATATTCGGGCGCATTTAGCCTTCGGCTGGCAATATCGCCACCACTCGAATCAATATACATCAATTCTCATTACCCACCCCATAAGCCCCCACCCATTCGGCCACTCAATCCCTCCTCAGAATCAGGAAGTCTAAAATTCAACATTAATCAAAGCAAAACTGAAAATTTCTCCAATGAACAAACCATGAAGAAGATTGGTTCATAGTTTATAACAATATGGATTAATGTAAGTAATCTATGCAGAACCCTGAACATGACATTAACTCTCCAACTGTAAATATCTTTTCCAACACTAAAATCTAAGTTTGCAAACATCCAAATCAAATCACCAAATCAAGGAGCATTTTGGGACACAAACTTCCTTTACAGGGCATATTTTCAAAATCTCAAGCAATACCCGGTGAGGCATAGGAACTTGCTTCGAGAGAGAAATAGGAGTGACTTGAATTCTAGTTGAATATGATTGCAGAGTAGCTCGTCTTTGTGGTAGCTTCAACAATGCCAAACAAATCTTTATTCCTGCTTTTCCAATTCTCCCATTCTCTCAATGATTGCCTGTCGCATAAAATGAAAATAGGAAATGAATGAAATATTTCATAGGTGGCGGTGTTAAAATGCTGTATTTTAATTTTTCTACAAACAGGGAACTAAAAAATGGCTCTGTCACCAACTGATGTGTTAGGTTGTTGCGGTGTTAAAGGTATCAATATAACGAATAACTAGAAGATAAATAAAAATTTACCTTTTTGCTTGTTTCTTGCAATTCACCAGCAAGTATGAACTCATCTAGTATGAGACATACCTTAAATGACAAAAACAAAAACTCATCAGTTCACAGAATTTTATACATTCAAGTATCTAAAAAAGAGTTTATCAGGTGGTGTTAGCATTACATTGAAAAAACTACATGACACTAAAACTAGGATCATAATGTACTCAAAAAAGAAGCTGTGAGATTATAAGATTATATCATTATACATGAAAACTTTTAGCACCAAAATTCCATCAATTGGAAACTAACAACTACATAAATGTATTAATAGAATTACAAAGCAATCTGTGTGGGATTACATTAAGTTAGCACCATAATACGTCCAGTAAAACGGGTATAATGTGGATACCCAATGATATTGAGAGATAAGGCTACAGAGCTTTGACATCTAGCTCTAGAAAACAATTTTCCACCATAAGCAAAAAAAATAGAATAATCATTTAACCTTCTCAATAATTTTAAGAGAAACATTGGCATTTAACTGTTGTGGGTGTTAACAGACAAAAGATGTGAAAAATAAAATTCCCCACGCAACACAACAATTTGACTAAGATTACAAAATGATATTCAAATTATTTAAACACATTGCATTAATTACGAAAAAATGGTCAGATTGCATATTCTTAATCAAGCAATGATTCACTCTTGGGTTAGCTACTATTTGGCTTTCAATTCAACGAATCAACAACAACAAAAGAGGATAGCAACATACCTTGTGGAAATTAAATACTAAATCTAGCTCAAACACATTACTGAAAAAGTGATCAAGTATCTCCACAAACAAGTGAATGCTCTCCAAATACGCTAACTCATTGTCTGTTATGTCTACACAGAGGGAGAAAAATAAACCAGCATATCGCCTGTAGATAACCTTGTGTGTCCGGAACTGCAAGAAATACAAGAAAGTGCAAACCAAATAATTATAGAAATGAAAAGCCAAAGCGAAGAAAAAAAAAGAGTTATACAGCCCACGATTACGGTGTATCTAGCACTTCTTGGCAACCCAGCATTTTGTAATGATCATTAAATTTTGATTTTACAAGAAAGACAAAAATTTGATAGTATACATATTTGAAAAAGGGTTGGTAATACAGCTCTCATTCTCTGACCAAATCTTGATGGGTCAAGAATTTTAAGAATATGGATGAGTTTACTCTGTTTAATAATAATGTTGACTTGGAAATTTAAATCAATCATTCCAACCCACCCGCACCCACCCACAAATATTCCATATATGCAATGATTTTCATGCCTTGTTCAAACATTTTTTTTCCCGAATATTGCTTCAACATTGTTATTCTAAAACAATAACTTTTATTGATTCAAATGACTTCATTATATTTTCATGATAAAATGTTTCCTCATTACGCAGTAATGTAAATCATTAATCTACACATGGCATAAAACACCATTTATAATCTAACATTCCATCCCAAAACTACAGCAAAATGATTGAATTAAATCTAATAATCTACTTATTATACATAAGAATCATCACCTCAACAAAGTTGGTAAATTTAGGATCTCTATTCACAACCAATCGATGAACCTGAAACAACAAAATTGACCAAAATTTAAGGAGGAAGTTGAGATCGAGCAGGCAATCCAAAACGTTAATTAAGAAAAAATTACCTCATACTCAACCTTGTGTTTCTCGGATTCCTCAAGAGGAATATAATATTTTGCCAATCGAGTTTTCCCCTGCCTGTTCTGTAACAGTATAAATCGGATCTGCAATGTTCAAGAGCAAAGATTAACAAATTCGTGCACATTGCGTTATCAAATTAAAGTAGAGGAAAAAAGATTAAAAAGAAATAAATGGGAAAGAAGCAGAGCATGATGGGTTCACCATAGTTGGAAGACTTGGATGGTGGGTCAATTGCTGTATTTTGGAAATGTAGAATAGAGGGCCGAGGCAAGGGTGATTCTTATGTAATCTGCACATAATAACCATTAGATTATCTAAAGCCTTTTTCATCCTGACCCTTGAAATCATCAAACTATTTTTTAATAGAGTGTATATTAGGTGCACCTGGGTACACCCTTGCACCCATATTTGTATAACTTTTTATTCTATTTTGTATACATGTTATTCTCTTTTGTATACGTGTTTTGTAATAATTGTATATTTTTTTCACACTAAGTTTTTCATTAAAAAAATAAGCATTTATATGTGTATAACTTTTTATTCAATAGTGTATATATGTATTTTAATAATTGTACATTTTTTTACACTCAATTTTTTATTAAAAAAATTAACAATTAAATTGTATACATTTTTACTCATAATTGTATATGTTTTTGCTTATATTTGTACGTGGGTGCACACGAAATATGTGGGTGCACACTAAGCTTCGTGTGCACCCGGGTGCACACTATATTTAGCCTTTTTAATACTCCCTCCGTCCCACATATTTTTATCCACTTTCCATTTTGGGGATGTCCCACGTATTTTTATTCATTCTATTTTTGGCAAAAATACATAATATTTTATTACCAACATTTTACAATCCCAACAACTTTAATTACTTTTTTACACTTTATTCATCATTCTCAATAACTTTGTTTACCTTTTCTTTTTAAATTACTAATTTATCCCTATTTTCTCTTACATTATATATTAAAAAAATAAAACGTCTTAATCTCCGTGCCCGTACAAACGGGTAAAAATACTCGGGACGGAGGGAGTAATATATTGTTACGGCAGGATTTCCCCCAGCAGTCCCAACGCCGAACTCTCATCCACATTCACTTCTACGACATCGACTTCCTATGCATCCTCAATCTAAAATCATAGACAAAAATCACTCTTTGAAATTTAGTGAAGAGTGAAAGGGGAATTTGAATTAGAAAAGGGTTTTGTTTGTTGGCAGGTTCTTGTGTGGCCTGAGTAATACATGACCTAAATCACTTCAATTGGTATATAGAGTCTGATTATATATCTTGGTTGTAGATTGTGTGCATTCACCGCTGAACAGGATTTTATGTTATGATTCTAAGTGAGGGACTTTGAAGCTTCATTAGAACTATCATATATGAATACTTATTAATTGAATTGAATTCGGGTTATTAAGTAGGATAAAGAGGATAATTTTATAGTACATATAAAGGGAGATCAAACATTTATATTGTATACCTGCTTCACATCTTGAAGAATGATGGAGTTAAACTCTTCAATTCAATTAAGCAAAGCAATATTGTACTTTCAGTTCAGTTTATTCTCTCCTCCTTCATTCCCTCTCTGAAATCTCTCATTCTTTAACTCAGTTTCTATCTATCCTTAAATGTAATTTATAGCAGGCTCATGATTAAAGGAAAGAATAAAATAGAAAGTAAGAATATTTTCATTCAAAGCCTCCACACTATGCTCATTATTTTAACTCATATTTATTATCTCAAGTAATTATCTTCTGTAGTGGTCTAATTCTCATTTAAACCACTAAATCATTAATCTCTATGATCAAAAAAATCATGTATATATAAAACTTCTATCAAACATTAAATCAAACATCTTATGGTCACAATTTATTAATTATTCGGTATATGGATATTTTTTTGTTACATCCCATGCACTACAAATAATAAAATTCATTATGTAACTTATGATTCACACGAATTGCCACGGGCAAGTATAACAACATAATTCCATCATTGCAATACTGAAAAGAAATGAACCTCCACATAAATAGAATTGCAGGTATATTCTAACACACAACCGAAAGACAAGTATTTACATTTACAAGAAAATATCATTCTCATCATCCTCATTCAAGCATTGAAACAGAATCTCTGGTCCATTATCTTCATTTTTAGTATGACTTTCCACTAAACGAGCACATTTACTCTTGTAGTGGTCTGGTTCTTTGCAATGTCTGTAGCAACGCAATGTACTACTCTTGGTATGTTTCAGTGATTGAGTTCCTTTTGTCCTCACTGTAAAAGGATCCTTTACTATGACGTTTCTACCAATGCAAAATCTTGTCTTAGGTAATTGGCCGCTTGACATTGATTCTGATGGGTCTGCAATAGTCCGTAGATTTGCAAGTATGGATTTCATACCATCCATTGCAGCAGAGTAATGATCAAACGAGGTTGATCCCATGTTACATATCTCATACATCATAGAATGGAGTGATCCAAATCTCCATTCCACTGGCTTTGTGCGGTCATTAGTTGTGGTAGTATTAATGAATGTCCTTCCCCATCTCTCGTGTAACATGCTGTTAGGAATGCATAATACATTAGTTGCCTTAAATGCACAAAATATGTTACTACATGGCAACCTAATCGACTCAAACATCCCACATGAACACTGCATGTGTTTATCACATTCATTCATGATTACAATAGTAATGGAGCAGGATACATCCCCATATTTGAGCAGTTCAAACTTCCGTTGACTCTCTTTTGTTAGTATCGAAATTAGGGTGTACTTGCTTTCTACTTGAATCTGGTAACGTACATGTTCTAAAAAAAGTTCACTGTGTTATGCAAATGTCATGTGAATTGGTTTTTATTTAAATTACTCTATTTTACTTTGCGAAATGTAGATGTCGTATAAAATTCACGTGCACTTTGTTCCAAGCATTGTAGATAAGTTTGCAACAGTAATTCTTTTTGGTGTTAATGAAATCTTGATGGTGTATATTTTCTCTCATCCGCTTCATTGCCCTGTGCCACTGCTTCATGAATCGGTATAAATTTAAATCTCCATATACAAAATTCTTCATGTACGAGTGTGCTCCCTCGCATCGCTGGTTGGTGGTCATCCCGGCAAAAAACATATCCCTGAAATAAGCTTCTGCCCATTTGTCCCTCATATTGTACATCTCCTTAATCTAATCATGACCAGCAATATCAAACTCAGTAATAAATGCATTCCATAATTGTTCAAATTCTTGCACTGTCTAACAACGAAGCATACAATCTCGGAACCCATCTAAGAACTCTAGACTAGTGGATACTGAGCGAGCATTGTTAGATTGTATATTAAAAGTATGGCTTTTGTATGAAACAATATTTTAACAATTTATTTGAAATGAGAATCATATGATCAAACATTTTGCATATTATAATTTATTTATATATTTGTGCAAAAGTTCATTTACTTTATATTGTAGATAATATGTTGTGCGACAATACGCGGAAGATCATATTATCGATTTTCTAATAGTATAAACAGATGCTCACAACCGAGATAGATGGGGACTCTCTATCGGAATGGTTGTAGTGTGGTTTGGTATTAGTTTGTCTTGACTATAGAATCACATTAGTACACTTTATGTGTATTGAGCAGGACCCCTTGAGATCGTTTGACTTGTACTGTCTATATAGGAGAACATGATCTCAGTTATTATGGATATTCGTGCTCTTAATCCCTATACAATAACCTCGACATGTAAGGTAGTGTATATTTCTTTGATTCATCAATGGGTGAGATTTACATGTATTAAATCAACAAACTCGGTGAGTTGGGAAGTAGTGCTGTCTCTATAGTGTGCTCTTGATTGTAGAAGGAATCCATGTCCGACATAGGTTGATGATGTTCCCTTGAGGAGCTCATAAGGTTTATCATGTAAATTTTGCAAGTGGATTAATTCCGGCATGATAATAAGGTTGAGTGGTACTACTTTCGGATGAGATATTAATTAATTTGAGTTGTCAGTAACTTAATCAATTAATGGGCATTGTATATCTTAAACATGGGGAGACTGTCGGGCTCATAATAAGAAGGAGCCCATAACATAATTATGGGATTGGAGCGGCAGTGCAGTAATAATATTTAGTGGACTATATTATAATTATTGGACTTAAGTATAAGCTTTGGACTAAGCTTGGATACTTAAGCCCAATGGAGACCCAGCTCCAATTTCTCCTCCTGGTCCCTGCTGTAGCCCATATGTAAGTTATCTCAGCTTTCTAGAACCCTCACTCTGCGCCATTTTCAACATAAAAGAGAGGAGAGAAAGCAGATTGAGAAGATCCTGAAGATCGTAGCCCACACGACGTCAGGATTGAACTTGGGGAATACAACAGAAGATTAAGAGGTTGTTCTCTGTAGCTGTACTTCAACAACATACCCTGGTGAAAAGTAATATGAACTTTGAATACTTATTACTTCCGCTGATTAAGTTTGCATGGAACCTAATGGTTCACGCTAACCAAATAATCGAACGCCAAAAATTGGTATCATAGAGAGGTTTTGTGGTGAAACGTGACACGTTAGGCTAGGGTTTACATGCTTTACGTGATTTTATTATCGTGTGGTGAAAGCATGAGCATTAGTGTTAGGGTTTGATATATGTGATAGTATGATCTGTGAAACCCTATGTGCTTCCCTATTTATGCGATTACTGTCTTCGATGGGTGTTGTATGCAATTATCTATTGGCATTCGATGGTCGGATGATTGACTGTCGGGGACAAGACCATGCCGATAAGATTTCAGTGTGTCATCGGGTCATTGAAAGTCACTTCGAGGTCTGCACGCTGGAGGAAGGCAAGGTTCTGGCCCTGCGCAATGCACGAATTAGTGCACAATAGTGCACACATATGCGGATGAAAGACGATATTCACTTTCAAAGCAGACATAAGATCGAACGTGTTGCCCAAGATGATGGGCTATTGTTTCCCAGTTTAATCGTGAAAGGCTGGCGAGGATGAACACGATAGCACTGGAATCGGACTTGCAGTGGCGAACCTGATCAAGGCTGACGGGAGGCATATCGATGATGAGCCTTGTTGTGGCACAATACGATGATGATGTTGTGGCTGGAGGGTGGCGTGATGTTTTCTGGTGGCCTGGATGACGAGCAGTCAGCCGGGGGCATAGACAGGCTAGACGTCTGACGACGCACATGATATGTTGCCCGGTGGGGAGCGATTCTAGGCGAGTCCAGATTTTTTCCGGATGAGTCCAATCTACTTCCGAGCGAGTCCCATCTGCATCCGGGCATAGTGTTCTTGGTGTACGGAGCCTCGCACAATAGATGCCGGGCGTGGGGGTTTGTTGTCGGGCGCGCTGGATGGATGCACGGTAGATGGCAGGCGAGCGTGTTTGGCATGCGGAGCGACGCATGATAGGTGGGTTGACGACATGACTCCAGTAGGTTCATGGCATGACTTCGGTGGGTAACGACACAACCACCGAGAGCAGCGGGCACCAAGTCGTGCCGGTGAAAACTTCGCGTGTGAATACATGTCGTGACTGGCAGGAAACGGGCAGGGTTGATGGGCATGATTTGTGGATAATGGCTGGAAAAATAGTGCAATTGTTGTTTTTGGGCCAGCCAGGCCTATTTGCTTGATTCAACTATTTATGCACTTATTTCGTGATATATAACTGCTTTAATAGTTTTAATTTGACGATTATTGTTATATATGTGGGCATGTTCTATGTGATTTATTTTTTTAAATTACTTAAAAATAGAAACATGCTAGGATGTGTATTTTATTATTGGAATATTATATGCATGTTAAAAACCTCGGTGTTAAATAACTAAGTGGGAGAGGGGATTGATAAATTATTCTCGCGGCCTCCATTATTGGTTTGTAAGTGATGTGAATGAACTTGTGCGTTTGCTATAGTGCCTTCCTCCCTAACGGATGAGTTTATTCACGGATCACTGGTATAAACTTCTTTATGATGGTTGTAGGAAGTTATCCAAGCGCGTGTGCACTTCTCCAACAGTAAGGCACACAAGCTTGGGCAGCGGACTTGGAATCAAGTAATGGTGTACACTTAGGTGTAAGTAACAAGTATCCTCCCAAATGGAGTCACTGCTGTTATTTACATGGCTAAAGAGAAACCGACTATTAATTATTTTGTCATAAAGTTAGGTTGACGAATGAAATTAAAGGGTAAAACTTTCTCTTGTAAATGTTTTGGTTTATATACGTCCACCCTAACGTGGCATGTAAATTCACGGTGCTTGAGATGTTGGTGAATTTTATTTTATATTGTTTTGAGGGAATCAATATAAATTGATAAATTCGAAGTGTTTGATCTGTTTATTATTTATGATTCTCAGGATTTTCAAATGGCACTCAACTCACTTTCTGTTATACTTAAAGAACATAAACTTATTGACACTAATTATGTTGACTGGAAACAAAACATGGACATTGTTTTAACTGCTGAAGATTATATCTTTGTACTCACTGAGGAATGTCCTCCGGAACCTACTGATGCCTCTACCGAAGAGTAAAGAGTTGCTTATAATAGGTGGGTCAAAGCTGATAGGATGGCTAAGTGCTATATTTTGGCTTCTATGTCAAATGTGCTTCAGACTCAGCATCAAGCTATGAACACCGCCTATGATATGATGCATAATCTTAAGGAGCTCTTCGGGCACCAGAGTCGTCCTACTAGGTCGAAGGGCATGTTTGTACTGATGAACACCAAAATGGCTGAGGGCACTTCCATAAGGGAGCATGTCCTTAGGATGATGGGCCAACTCAATAAGTTGGAAGTTCTTGGAGCTGAAATCGATGGGAACAAAGCTTGCCTTGGAGTTTTGAGCAGTTTCGCCTAAACTATGGTATGAACAAATATTTGTAGATATTGGCAGAACTTCTGGCAGAACTTGTGGCGACGGAAGAACTTTTTCGTAGACCTCCTCAGGTTCATGTTGCTGAAAATGCTGCTCATCCTAGGTCGAAAGGCGGTAGGAATAAGAAGAAGCAAAGAAATTCAGCACTGGTGAACCAAGTGAAAGTAAAGGCTGGTGCGGTCAAGAAGCCTAAAGGCAAGTGCTTCAAATGCAAGCAGCCGGGACACTACAAGGCTAACTGCCCTCTTCTGAAGGGGAACATGAACGGTAAGTCTTATATACATATTGTTGAATCATGTTTAGCGGCTGTATCTACTGACACCTGGTGTGTAGATACGGGAGCCACTAACCATGTCTGCAATTCTTTGCAGGAATTCCATCAAACCCGACAGCTTAGTGATGGGGAGATTACCATACTCATGGGGAATGCTACAAGAGTAGCGGCTGTTGCAGTGGGAGACGTCTATTTATTTTTCAATAAGAATAAAACTCTTATTTTGAGGAATTATCTTTATGTACCTTATTTTAGAAAGAATTTAATTTCGGTTTCTAAATTATTTTTGGATAGATATTCTATTTCTTTTAATGACAAGGTTGTTATAAGGAAAATTTGAATTATTATCTGTGATGGTGCATTGATAGATAATTTGTATACTCTTAATCCAATTTCTCCCACAGTGCAACAAATTGAATTGAATAATACATCTACTAATAAGAGAAAAGAACCTTCGAAAATGAACCAAACATATCTTTGGCATCTAAGACTTGGCCATATTAACTTGAGTAGGATTCAAAGGTTGATAGCTGATGGACCTCTGAGTTTATTAGTAGTGGAAAATTATCCAACTTGCGAATCTTTCTTGGAAGGAAAAATGACCAAAAGGCCTTTTAAGGCAAAGGGGTATAGCGTCAAAGATCTGTTGGAATTGGTTCATTCTGATTTATGTGGTCCTATGTCTGTCCAGGCAAGAGGGGGTTATGAATATTTCGTCACTTTCATTGATGATTATTCTAGATACGGATATATTTATTTGATGTGCCGCAAGTCTGAGTGCTTTGATAAATTCAAAGAGTACAAGGCTGATGTGGAAAAACAAGTTAGAAAATATATCAAGACACTACGATCAGATCGTGGTGGCGAATACCTCTTGGGAGAGTTTAGGAATTATTTATCAGAGGAAGGGATTGAATCCCAATTATCTGCACCGGGAACACCCTAGCAGAATGGTGTAGCGGAAAGAAGGAATAAGATTCTTATGGAATAGTGAGATCAATGATGAGTTATTTGGAATTACCAAGCTCATTTTGGGGATATGCCTTAGATACATCAACTTACATCCTGAATTTAGTACATTATAAATCAGTAGCTTCCACACCCAACGAATTGTGGACCAAGCGAAAGCCTAGTCTCAATCACTTTTGGATTTGGGGTGCTCCAGCACATGTGTTGAAGGCGGATGTTGATAAGTTAGAATCATGTACGGATGTTTGTCTATTTGTAGGGTATCCTAAAGGAACGAGGGGTGGTTTATTTTATAGTCCTAAGGACAAAAAGGTGATCGTTAGCACGAACGCCAGATTTTTGGAAGAGGATTATGTAATGAACCACAAATCCAAGAGTAAAATTGTTCTAAATGAAGTAAGAGAGGAAACACCAAACATAATACCAATTGTACAAGAGGATATATCACAGGACACTGCACCGCGTGTCACACCTGATACACAATTGCCTCGTCATAGTGGGAGAGTTGTGAGACAACCAGATAGATTCATGGGATTGGGAGAGTCTTCTAACTTGGTCCCTGGTGAACATAAAATTGACCCATGGAATTAAAACGAAGCACTGCAAGATAAAGATGCTCAATCATGGCAAAATGCAATGAAATCTGAAATAGAATCCATGTATTCTAATCAAGTCTGGGAGCTTGTAGAACAACCCGATGGTGTAAAAGCTATTGGATGCAAATGGGTCTATAAAAGAAAAAGAGGATCTGACGGCAAGGTGAAAACCTTTAAAGCAAGGCTTGTTGCTAAAGGATATACTCAGAAAGAAGGAATCGATTATGAGGAAATCTTCTCGCCTATGGCCATGCTTAAGTCAATCCGGATTCTTTTGTCTATTGCTGCTCATATAGATTATGAGGTATGACAAATGGATATCAAGATAGCTTTTCTGAATGGAAGTCTTGAGGAAAACATCTACATGAAGTAACCAGAGGGATTCATTGCAAAGGGCGAAGAGATCATGGAACATCCATTTTGACAAAGTAATATAATCGTATGGATTTATTCAATGTCCGGATGAATCATGTGTGTACAAGAAGTGTGACGGAAATGTAGTGATTTTTCTTGTACACTACGTGGATGATATTCTGCTCATTGGAAACAATATAAAGGTATTGTCGGGCGTAAGGTTATGGCTTTCCAAGCAGTTTGAGATGAAGAACTTAGAAGAAGTCGGACACATTCTTGGGATCAAATTAATAAGGGATCATAGGAAAATAATGTTTTGCTTATCTCAAGCTTCATACATTGATATAATCTTGGCTCATTTTACCATGCAAGATTCCAAGAAAGGTTTTCTGCCTTTCAGACATGGAATCCTCTATCTAAGGATATGTGTCCAAAGACATAATAACAAATAGAGAAAATGAAGCTGGTACCTTATGCTTCGGCAGTAGGAAGCCTCATGTATGCTATGTTATATACGAGACCAGATATCTGTTATGCCGTGAGCATGGTCAGTAGGTATTAAAGTAATCTAGAATAAGGGCATTGGACTGCGGTAAAGCATATTTTGAAGTACCTGCCAAGGACTAGGGATTATGTGCTGATTTACCGGGTAGATACTTTGTTATCTTTGGGTTATAGTGATTTGGATTTCCAGTCAGATAGGGATGCTAGTAAATCCACCTCGGGTTATGTGTTTACTCTTGGAGGAGGAGCCGCAATATGGAGGAGTGTAAAGCAGAAATTCGTTGCGGACTCCACCATGGAAGTTGAACATGTAGCAGCCTCTGAGGCAGCTTGTGATACCCGAGCTTCTCACTACTCAGTGGCAATATAATTTAATTTGTGTTATGTACATTTTATAATTATGTGATAATTATATGGCAACTATATGATTATTATGTGGCAATTATGTGATAATTGTTTCTACATTTTATTTGAGACATCTGTGATAATAATTGTGACAATATATGAACATATGTGTGCATAAATATTTACGTGCATTAATTTGGATTATAATAATAATAATAATATAATTAAAAAAAGTCAAAATTGGCGCTAATGTTGCATGTTGAATTGGCAATAGCAGCCAAATTGGAATGGTGCATGCATGCATGGCTGATTAGCAGCCTTTATTATTATTTTTTTTGTCGGCCACCTCCCCTACCCCTTTTGATAGGAATTCCTCAACACCCCAAATCAATCGGCAGCAGAAAAAAAAAAGAAAGAGGTGTGCCGGAGCGGGAAGGAAGGAATTAGTTACGGTTCTTCATGGGTCTATAGTGTTACTATTGTCGGAGTCCAGGTAAGTAGAAGTCCAACTACAATGCATAAATATGTTGCTTGTGAATTATTTGTCATTAATATGTGATAATTATATTATGGATTATTGATGATTTGTTTAATTAAGATATGAATTATTTGGGGTTAATTGGTGATATAAGTTGTGGATTTATGTGATTTGAATTTATATCATTATTCTATATAGATCTGTGTAATCCGAGATGAAGTTGTTATTCCAAAAAGGGATCCGTGTGATCTAAGGTAAAGTGATTATTTTATAAATAAATGTATGTGACTGAGGAGAAGTTGTTATTCCAGAAGTGGATTTGTGTGAATAAAAAAAATTAAGTTTTTGCTTTACTTATGATTAACTGTTGATATTGATGTCGTAAATGGTTTATGATGCATATTTAATTACCTTGGTTGCATACCATGCATAGTCATGAAAAGTGTTTTCCCAAAATTAATAAGATACTAATGGTGTGTGCGTCCACTATATATGCATCTCTGTCTTGGTTCGGAAAAATCATTTCCGACACTTTATTGTTCGAAAAAATCATTCTCAGTATTATGTTCGAGGTTCGAAAAAATCGTCTCCATCACTCTGCCAGGGGTTCGAAAAAATTATTCTCGGCACTATTTTTGAGGTTCGAAAAAATCATCCCCATTGAGCTATTTTAAGATACATATCATAAGTGTGTCGTGGGGATCCCGCAACGTGAACAATTTTCAAAATAAAAGAGACTAACTAGAAAGATTAGGAAATAGGCGATAGAAAATTAAATACATTTCCATGCACTGTCATGCATGATTTCTACTTACTGAGATTTTTGTCTCACTAGTTTATGCATTGTAGGTGAGCCTGATGATATTTGAGTATGTGGTGTACTGTGCAAGCTGTGACCTCCTACAGGGTTTTGAGCAGATGTACATAGATGACGACCTGTTGGGCTAGACCGTGTGTTTATTTTATTTTCCACTGATATTTTATTATGTAATATAATAAGTATTTTCAACAGTTTGTGTGGATTGATGTGGAGTCAGAAACTAGTTACGTATGTTGAACTGGTGTGACCGTTTGGTTAATAAATATAAAAAAATATGCAATTTTTATAATGACGATGTTTATGTAAATTAGTATTTGAATTATAAGTTATGTAGGGTGGGTCGTGACAGAGTGGTACCAGAGTACGGTTTGGGTCCTGCAGACTATCTATGTACATAAGCTCATTCCTTGGGAGAGCAGCTTTGCGTGTAAGTATTATTTTCATTTTGTGTTGTTATGTGTTTTATAAATTATATTGGCCATGTGGTGTAGGACTTGTATTTGGTAGATAAAATGGAAAGGATTATAGGTGAAAGTTCTGAAAGTAATAGAACTGCTGAGCAAGCAGCACCTACTGAAGGAAATAATCGTGATACGGTGATTACTCGACTAATGGAACTGGTTGAGCGCCAGTCTCAAGAGATATAACAACTGATTCAGCAGAGAGATATGAGTGTACAATCAGAGGTTAATGCTAATCACGATAGACGTCAAGTAGAATGTGTGGAAATGGTTTGTGAGAGGTTTCAAAAGTTGAAACCTCCGATATTTGAGAATGCAGCAGACCCCATAGATACAGAGGACTGGTTACGTATGGTGAAAAACATGTTTCAATACAGTAGAATTCCAGATAGGGATAGAGTGTTGTATGCTTCTTTCATATTACGAGGAAGTGCAGGACACTGGTGGGATACCATTAAAAGTATCGAGGATATCACGACTATGATATGAGAAAAGTTTAAAGAACTTTTCAGAAATAAGTACTTTACGGCACCAGTGAAGATGATGAAAAAGAATGAATTCATACAGTTGAAGCAGGGTGGTATGTCAGTCACAGATTATCTTCGTAAGTTTGAGCTGTTGTCAAAGTTTCCAGAACATATGGTGAGTACGGAGGCACTGAAAGTGGAGAGGTTCGTGGAAGGCTTAAGGCCTGAGCTTTTTAGAGATGTGAGTATGGCGGGACTGCATGGAGCAACATACTCACAAGTTGCAGAAAGGGCCCAGATTGCTGAACAAGCGGAGATAAGGATCAGACAAGCGCAGCCTATCAGAATTCAATTTCAACAGAAACCAGTACAGCAGTTTGGGAGAAATGATAGGAGGTCGATGCCATTTTAGAGACTGAAATCAAATATTCAGGTAGAGCAAGGACAAGGAGAACCAAACAAGTATCCCAAATTCGATCAGGGTAAAGTGCCACCGGCGCCGCAACTACCGATATGTCCTAATTGTTTTAGACCACATAGTGGAGAGTGTCACATTCCTCCAAGAACGTGTTACACATGCGGGGAGAAAGGACATATGACTATTACTTGTCCTAAGAAATGGAAGCAAGGATAGCATGTGAGAGTTCAAGCAAGAGTATACACTTTGACGTGGGAGGAGGCAGATGCGAACCCCTCAGTTGTCGCGGGTAAGTTTTCTATTTTTCGCACTTCTACCTATGTGCTATTTGATTCTGGAGCAACACATTCATTTGTATCCACTGAGTATGTGAGGAAGTTGGGTGGAACATCTAACTTTATAGAAGCTAATTATGAGGTGATAATACCTTTTGGTGAATCAAAACAAACTAATCAACTTTTTCGAGGTTGTGTTATTCCTATTGAAGGAAGATAACTCATCGCTGACTTAATTGTGTTAAATATGAATGACTATGATATCATATTGGGTATGGATTGGCTGTTAAAGTACGGTGCTACAATAGATTATCAGAAGAAGAGTTTTACTTTTCAGCCATTGAAGGGAGAACCATTCACTTTTGTTGGGATCAAGAAGAACTTCAGATTTCCTGTGATATCAGCAGCAAAAGCACAGCGGTTGTTAGAAAGTGGTTGTGAGGGTTATTTGGTGAGTGTGAAGAATGTTGAGGGACATCAATGTCCAATCCTCGGTGATGTACCAGTAGTTCGGGAATACCCAGAGGTGTTTCCAGATGATCTTCCAAGTTTACCACCAGACCGAAAAATAGAGTTTGTTATTGAGCTGCAACCAGGAACTGCTCCTATATCTAAAGCGCCATACAGAATGGCACTAGCTGAACTGAAGGAACTGAAGATACAATTGCAAGAGTTACTAGACAAAGGATTCATCCAACCTAGTTTCTCACCTTGGAGAGCACCAGTTCTTTTCATTCGTAAGAAGGATGGCACATTGAGGATGTGTATCGATTATCGATAGCTCAACAAAGTTACATTTAAGAATAAGTATTCATTGCCTCGCATTGATGATCTGTTCGATCAACGGGTGCAGCTATCTTTTCTAAGATTGATTTGTGGTCAGGGTATCATCAGTTGAAGATTGAGGAGGATATTCCGAAGACTGCATTCAGTACAAGGTACGGGCACTATGAATTCTTAGTGATGCTGTTTGGTTTGACGAATGCTCCAGCAGCATTTATGGATTTGATGAATAGAGTATTTTAGAAATTTCTTGATAAGTTTGTAATAGTGTTTATCGATGACATTTTGATTTACTCTAAGAATAAGGAGTAGTGGGAATTTTGAAAGACAAGCGGTTGTATGCGAAGTTTGTAATTGTGTTTATCGATGACATTATCGATGACATTTTGAAGGAGAAGCGGTTGTATGCGAAGTTTAAAAAGTGTGAATTTTGGTTAGACAGAGTTATTTTCTTGGGTCACGTGGTATCGGGAGAAGGAATTTTGGTTGATCCAAGTAAAGTTAAAGCAATCCATGATTGGCCACAACCCTCAAATCCCACTGAGGTGCGTAGCTTTCTTGGGTTGGAGGGATATTATCAAAGGTTTGTTAAAGGATTTTCTAAGATCGCTTCACCATTAACACAATTAATCAGAAAGAATGTGAAGTTCACATGGACGGAGGCATGTGAGCAAAGTTTTCAAGAATTGAAGAGACGGTTGACATCAACACATATCTTAACTATTCCTATGGAGATAGAAAACTTCAAGGTTTATAGTGATGCTTCAAAGAATGGTCTTGGATGTGTATTGATGCAAAATGGAAAAGTAATAGCATATGAATCCAGACAGTTAAGGGAGTACGAGAAGAATTACCCAACACATGATTTGGAGTTAGCCGCGGTTGTGTTTACACTCAAGATTTGGAGGCATTATTTGTATGGGGAACATTGTGAAATCTATACTGATCATAAAAGTTTGAAGTACTTCTTCATTCAGAAAGAGTTAAACATGAGGCAGAGAAGATGGTTGGAATTGGTGAAGGACTACGATTGTATTATCAATTATCATTCGGGCAAAGCCAATATGGTTGCTGATGCATTGAGCCGAAAGGCAATACAGAGTGTAGCTGCTAGGACCATAAATCAGAAATCAGAGTTGTTTGACTTGCAAAGGATGGATGTGGAGATCATCCAGGAAGGATCATTGGAAGTAAAGATGGCAGCTTTGTCACTTCGACCAACTTTGATGGATAAAATTCAACAAGGACAAGAGGTGGATAAATTGTTCGACAAGATAAGAAATGATATCAGCTCTGGAAAGTCTTCTGACTTCCAATTAAGAGATGATGGCGTGATTCATTATAGAGGTCGATTATGTTTACCTGAAGTGGATGACATTCGGAAAGAAGTGATGGTAGAAGCTCATTCAACACTATACTCTGTACATCCAGGAGCCATAAAGATGTATAGAGATTTGAAGTCACATTATTGGTGGCCAGGAATGAAGAGAGGCGTCGCACAATATGTGGATCAATGTTTGACTTGTCAGCAAGTCAAAGTCGAGCATCAAAGACCAGCAGGAACTTTGCAGCCTCTATTTATTCTAGAGTAGAAGTGCGAGAATATTACTATGGATTTTGTCATCGGGCTACCGAAGACAGTGAAAGGTTATAATGCCATTTGGGTTATCATGGATTGATTGACTAAGTCATCTCATTTTCTTCCTATTTGTTCTACGTATTCCATGGATCAATATGCCCAACTATATATACAAGAGATCGTCAGAGTATATGGAGTACTACTTACCATTGTATTAGACAGAGATACAAGATTCTTGTCTGCTTTCTGGAAGAGTTTGCATAAGGCATTGGGGACACAGTTATCTTTCAGCACTGCATTTCATCCACAGATAGATGGTCAATCAGAGCGTACGATACAGATTTTGGAGGATATGCTTAGAGCATGTGTGTTAGATTTTCAGGGTCAGTGGAGTAAATTTTTGCCTCTGATAGAGTTCTCGTACAACAACAGTTACCAGTCCACTATCGGAATGGCACCATATGAAGCACTGTACGGGAGGAAGTATAGGTCTCCAGTACACTGGGATGAAGTTGGAGAGAGGAAACATTTGGGTCCAGACTTGATTCGTGAAATGTCAGAAGCTGTTACCCGTATTCAAGAAAAAATGAAAATTGTTCAGGATTGACAGAAGAGTTGTGCAGACAAAAGAAGAAGAGAGTTGGAATTTGAAGTGGGTGATCAGGTATTTTTGAAAGTATCTCCAATGAAGGGAATAATGCGATTTGGAAAGAAAGGAAAATTTAGTCCAAGATATGTTGGTCCGGTCACTATTATTAGAAGAGTTGGAAGTGTTGCCTATAAGTTGGAGTTACCAGCATCGATGTCTAGGGAACATGATGTGTTTCATGTGTCTGTGTTGAGGAAGTATGTTCCAAATCCATCTCATATTTTTAGGCATGAACCAGCTGAATGAAAGAAGATTTGAGTTATGAGGAAATACCAGTTGAGATCTTGCAGCAAGAAGTGAAGAAACTCATAAATAAAGAAATACCATTAGTGAAGGTGTTATGGAGGAATCAATTAGTTAAGGAGGCTACTTGGGAAAGAGAGGATGAGATGATGACTAAGTATCCAGAACTCTTCAGGTAAGTAAATTTCGAGGACGAAATTTTTATAAGATAGGGAGAATGTGATACCCGAGCTTCTCACTACTCAGTGGCAATATAATTTAATTTATTTTATGTACATTTTATAATTATGTGATAATTATGTAGCAACTATGTGATTATTATGTAGAAATTATGTGACAATTGTTTCTACATTTTATTTGAGATATCTGTGATAATAATGGTGGCAATATGTGAACATATGTTTGCATAAATAATTACGTGCATTAATTTGAATTATAATAATACTAATATAATAATTTTAAAAAAAGTCAAAATTGGCGACTGATGTTGCATGTTGAATTGGCAATAGCAACCAAATTGGAATGGTGCATGCATGCATGGCTGATTAGCAGCCTTTCTTATTATAATTTTTTTTGTCGGCCACCTCCCCTACCCCTTTTTCTATATATATGGGGGTGTTGAGGAATTCATCACCTCACACCCCAAATCAATCGGCGATAGGAAAAAAAAAGAAAGAAGTGTGCCAGAGTGGGAAGGAAGGAATTAGTTATGGTTCTTCACGGGTCTATAGTGTTAATATTGTTGGAGTCCAGGTAAGTAGAAGTCCAACTACAATGCATAAATATGTTGCTTGTGAATTATTTGTGATTAATATGTGATAATTATATTATGGATTATTGATGATTTATTTAATTAAGATATAAATTATTTGGGGTTAATTGGTGATACAAGTTGTGGATTTATGTGATTTGAATTTATATCATTATTCTATATAGATCTATGTGATCCGAGATGAAGTTGTTATTCCAAAAAGGGATTCGTGTGATCCAAGGTGAAGTGGTTATTTTATAAATAAATCTATGTGACTGGGGAGAAGTTGTTATTCCATAAGTGGATTTGTGTGAATAAAAAAAATTAAGTTGTTGCTTTACTTATGATTAACTATTGATATTGATGTCGTAAATGGTTTATGATGCGTATTTAATTACCCTGGTTGCATACCATGCATAGTCATGAAAAGTATTTTCCCAAAATTAATAAGATACTAATGCTGTGTGCGGCCACTATATATGCATCTCTGTTTGGATTTGGAAAAATCGTTTCCGACACTTTATTTCTAGGTTTGGAAAAATCATTCTCAGTACCTTGTTCGGGGTTCGGAAAAATCATCCCCATCACTCGGCCAGGGTTCGGAAAAATTATTCTCGGCACTATTTTCGGGGTTTGGAAAAATCATCCCCATTGAACTCTTTTGGGGTGCATATCATAAGTGTGTCATGGGGATCCCACAACATGAACAATTTTCAAAATAAAAGAGACTAACAAGAAAGACTAGAAAATAGGCGATAGAAAATTAAATATATTTCCTTGCATTGTCATGCATGATTTCTACTTACTGAGATTTTTGTCCCACTAGTTTATGCATTGTAGGTGAGCCTGATGATATTTGAGTATGTGGTGTACTGTGCAAGTTGTGGAGCTCCTACAGGATTTTGAGCAGATGTACATAGATGATGACCTGTTGGGCTAGACCGTTTGTTTATTTTATTTTTCGCTGATATTTTATTATGTAATATAATAAGTATTATCACCAGTTTGTGTGGATTGATGTGGAGTCAGAAACCAGTTATGTATGTTGAACTGGTATGACCGTTTGGTTAATAAATATAAAAAAATATGCAGTTTTTATAATGACGATGTTTATGTAATTTAGTATTTAAATTATAAGTTATGTAAGGTGGGTCGTGACACAGCTAAAG
The DNA here is from genome assembly GCA_023678885.1 of Pogostemon cablin. NCBI lineage: Eukaryota > Viridiplantae > Streptophyta > Magnoliopsida > Lamiales > Lamiaceae > Pogostemon > Pogostemon cablin. The sequence goes on along the minus strand of CM042989.1, from coordinate 21,001,923 downwards.
AAGCAGTATGGCTTAGGAACTTCTTAATGGGCTTGGATGTGATTCCTTGTTTGCCCAAAGCGATCACAATTTATTGTAATAACAGTGGTGCAGTAGCAAACTCGAAAGAACCACGAGCCCATAAGGCAAGTAAACAAATTGAGAGCAAGTACCACCTGATACGAGACATCGTTAAAAGAGGGAAGGTCATCGTCGCTAATATTGCATTGGAGGATAACTTAGCTGATCCTTTTACTAAGAGCTTTCAAGCAAAAGCGTTCGATAGTCATGTAGAAGGAATGGGAATTAGATGCGTGTCAGCAGATATGCCAGCGTAGTCTTTTAGTATAAGTGGGAGATTATTAGATTGTATACTAAAAGTCTGGCTTTTGTATGAAAAAATATTTTAACAATTTATTTGAAATGAGAATCATATGATCAAACGTTTTGCATATTATAATTTATTTATATGTTTGTGGAAAAGTCCATTTACTTATACTGTAGATAATATGTTGTGCGACAACACGTGAAAGATCATATTATCAGTTTCCTTATAAAGTATAAACAGATGCTCACAATCGAGATAGACAGGGACTATCTATCGGAATGGTTGTAGTGTGATTTGGTATTAATTTGTCTTGATTATAGAATCAAATTAGTACGCTTTATGTGTATTGAGCAGGATCGCTTGAGATCGTTCGACTTGTACTGTCTATATAGGAGAACTTGATCTCAAATATTATGGATGTTCGTGCTCTTAATCCATATACAATAACATCGACACGTAAGGCAGTATATATTTCTTTGATTCATCAATGGGTGAGATTTATATGTATTAAATTAACAAACTCGGTGAGTTGGGAAGTAGTGCTGTCTCTATGGTGTGCTGTTGATTGTAGAAGGAATCCGTGTCCGATATAGATTGATGATGTCCCCTTGAGGAGCTCATAAGGTTTAGAATGTAAGTCTTGCAAGTGGATTAATTTTGGCATGATAATAAGGTTGAGTGGTACTACTCTCGGATAAGATATTAATTAATTTGAGTTGTCAGTAACTTAATTAATTAATGGGCATTGTATATTTTAAATATGGGGAGACTGTCGGGCTCATAATAAGAAGGAGACCATAACGTAATTATGGGATTGGAGCGGCAGTGCAGTAATAATATTTTAGTGGACTATATTATTATTATTGGACTTAAGTATAAACTTTGGGCTAAGCTTGGATACTTAAGCCCAATGGAGGCCCAGCTCCAATTTCTCCTCCTAGTCCCTACTGTAGCCCATATATAAGTTATCTCAGCTTCCTAGAAACCTCACTCTACGCAGTGTTCAACGTGAAATAGATAAGAGAAAGCAAATTGAGAAGATATTGAAGATCGTCGCCTACACGACGTCAGGATTGAACTTGGGGAATACAGCAGAAGATCAAGAGGTTGTTCTCTGCAGCTATTCTTCAACAACATACCCTGGTGAAAGGTAATGCGAACTTTGAATACTTATTGCTTCCGCTGATTAAGTTTGCATGGAACCCTAACGGTTCATGCTAACCAAATGATCGAACGTCAACAAGCATTTCGCATCAAATGCCATGAACACAATCTATGCCTTGATTGAGGCATAACTGATGTCAATACTGATGTAATTGCTTTATCACCATCAGATATTACAGATTCTGGGTACTTCCCTTCCATTGCATTGACAAATATTTAGAATATCTACGTGTACGATTCTGTTGTTTCCTCTTCTATCATTCCACACCCAAAAAATAGTATTTTGATGGTTGTTGACTCCAAAACTCTGACCATTTGAACAAATGGCATTCTAAATGTATTTGTCTTGTACGTAGAGTCAACAACCAATACATCCTAAAACAAGCTGTAATCATACCTAGACCGTGAGTCAGACAAAAATAGTTGGGTCAATCTGTTCTCCTCATTCACAGCGTACCTCTCATATAGACTAGGATCAGTTTCTATTAATGCTGAAAAATACGCTAGTGTGCACTCCGCATCAATTCCAGCTTCTGGTGTTGTGACATTTTTTGATCCAACAAAGTTGTAAAGGTCTTTAACGGTGAAGCCCACATTATCAAATCCCCCATGCGCCGTAACCATGAAGTCCATTATTTTGTAAGTTTTAAAACCATAATCTTTCATTTTTTTAATTTTCACGGCATGACCTACACTCACTTTCCTATTAGACCTAAAAATATGAACTTGGGAAGGTGTTGCGGTGTCATGCGAGTGTGTAGAAACAAAGTAAGATACTATATAAGCAGATAATTTCATAGAAAACTTTACCCCAAATTTTGCTCCACATGAATAACGAGTTGACATACGAGCCACTGAGGAAGGTCTATCGACACTAGTTGGTGGTGATCTATCCATTTTAGTTCCCTCTCGATAACAAACCCATCGACGACATAAGATAAATATTTTTCCTTCATTGTAGGTAGAATTACACCTACGAATTCCAAACACAATGCAAACAGAATACGCCTTATAAATTGACTTAGCATCATCAAAATTTCCAATTTTTTTTCCTAATAAGCACTCCGATGTCCAACTTGTAGGATCTCTCGCACCCAAATCTCCACTGTCCACCAAGAATTTGAGAAAGCTATCATTTGATACCCTTGATTCTTCTTCGTGATCTTCACCATATTGCTTGAAACTTATAAAATCACTAATATCACATTCCATATCATTCGATGATTGATCAAGTTTACCTAATCGAAAATTTGAAGGAGATGTCGAAAATTTGAAGAAGATGAAATTTTAAGTTTTTGCGTTCAGAAAACTTAAATTATGAAAGTATGCGTATGTAGTGTTTAAGATAGGCAGAAACCGTCGTACACAATATGTATGTGATGGTTAAGATTCGCGTATTAGTCCTTATTTTTTGGACATAGAAATTGAATTTGAAAACTGTATGTATTCTTATTATTAGAAATAATATGAATATTTATTTATATTAAATCATAGATTATCTAGATTATTGTTCTAAAATACGTTTCCAAAAAATAAATTAGATAAATATAAAATAAATTTATGATATAAATTTAAGTTGTAATTAAGTAATATAAAGTGAATATATATAAAATTAAATACATTACAGATTAGAAAGAAAAAAAATACAACAATACATTTATAATTCATAAAAAGAAAAAAAACTCATGAAAATTTATCTATATATATAAATTATATTCGTATAAATTATGTAAAGATAATTTATAAAATATTTTTAATATATGATTTTACTTTAAAATACGCCAAAATAAATTTTAGCACGTATATATCAATAATAAAATATATGAAGAAATTAACATATTATAAAAATGATCTAATATTATCTATATTATAGCAATATATAAAAATTAAAATAATATAAATTATTTAACAATTACATATCAATAAAATAGTATACGATAAAGTTAATATAAAAAAATAAATATGATACAATTCATTTTAGAATATAAAAGATATTGATATTTTATTCATATAATTATGATAACAGATTTTATGATTATAATTCCATATCCTCATAATTTTTATACATAGACAATATTAACATGTTCGTAGGATTGATTATGTGGAAGCATGAAAAGATCATTTTATACTTTCGTAATTAATTATCACTTTTTTATTAAAATATTAAAATAGAAAGACACTCTCTTTTGAGACGAGTTTTTTGTGAGACGGGTTTTTTGTAAGAAGGTTGTAAGACGGGTCGACACATTACTATATGTAGTAAAAAATAATTAGCAGGTGTAAACTGAATTGTAGGAATTTATAAAAGTTTTAGTTGATAATAAATCTTTTAAAATATTGATTTAAAATAATTAATATATTTATATTCTTTATGTATATGAAGTCAAACAAATTTAATTGCTAATAAAGTATGTATCTAATTACTAATAAAATAAGAAACATGTATAAAGATACTATGGAGAATAAAATAAGAAACATGTATAAAGATGTCATGTGTAGATGCTAATTGTTAATATTTGATGGAATGATCAATTACGTTAGTTCTAATTAATAACTCATATTATATGACTAAAAAAGTGATAAACAATCTCATAAAAGGATTTTATTCGACGAATAAAATGTAATAATAATTTTAATAAAAAGTGATAATGAATCAAGAAGATGCTATAAACAATCTCATAAAAGGATTTTATAAGACGAATAAAAGTGATAACATTTTTAATAAAATAAAAATTGATATCTAATTAAAAAAAGTGATACATAAACGTTTTTATTATAATAATTGCCCAATTAATTAATAATCTAAAAAGTAAATTGTAGGATGGATAAAAAAATGATAATATTTTTTTATTGAAATGTGATAATTAATCATGAAAAAAGTGATAATTATTCAATTAAATTACTTTGCAAATAATTTTTAATACTAATAAAAGGAGATGATAATTTTGTTAAAAAGTGATTTCTGATCTACGAAAGGTGATGATTTACTAATTTATTATTAAATTATTATTACATGAAAAGATTATTTTTATTAATCTTATTAAAAAAAAAGTGAAATCAAATATTAAATAGGAAGAAAAAAAAGCATAAATATAGCAGTGCTCGCATATCAAACTTTTATCTTTTCATTATTTAGTTTTAGGGCTAATCTCAGAGCAAGTTTGAATTATTTAATTGGGGCTCAGTCTCATGTAAGGAGATTCGTAAGACGGTCTCATCCAAGATCTACCCATTTTTTTACTGCTATCACTTTTTATTCATCTTACAAATAATTTATAATATAATGCAATTAGACGATTATCACTTATAAAAATTCTATCACATTTATAAATTATAAATTCGATGACTAATAAATTTTAAATTTTTATATTTTAAAATAATAAAAAATATAAATTAAATAAAGATCATAGAAAAAATAATGCATTTAACACCAAATTAATTTCCATTTCATAATTACTTTTTGAATTTTCTAATTTGTTATTAAGATAATACTAGTATGTAGTCCAAATTGTCAGTGTTTCTTACACAGGTATGACTAATATAATTTCATAACTTCTCAAATATTTTTAGTACATGATTATAGAAATTTCTTGAATATTCATGATTATAGAAATTTCTTGAATGCAACCTTTATAAATAAATAGATAGAAAATTTCTTGAATGCAACATGTATAAATAAATAGATAGAAGTTGTTCATCTAAAAATTTGATTATAGAAATTTCTTAAGCGTAACTCCTATTTGTATAAATAAATACTTCAGATCGTAGTTGTCTATTTAAAAATTGAAAATATAGATATTAGAATTATAAGGTAATTTTGATAAAAATAGAACGCAAATCGTGGACTATGTGCCTTATCTCAATAGTCAATACTTTCAAATCAAATGAGAGGCAACCCAAAAGATACAGACACATAAATTTATTAGTTTATACAGCTAGATGTATAAGTTTATAAGGATTATACATTAAAGTATGATTTTAGTGTGTTATAATTTGATTTATTATTGACATACTTTAAAAGCAAATAAATATGTTTTATCTATAAAATAAGCATACTTTAGTGATGGGTCAACCCGTCTCACAAATAACTCGTCTCACAAGAAAGTATCTCTTATAGTAATAGTAATATATAAAAATTACAATAATATAAATTATTTAACAAATTCATATCAATAAAATAGTATATGATAAAGTTAATATAAAAAAATATGATATAATTCAATTTAGAATATAAAAGATATTGATATTTTATTCATATAATTATGATCACAGATTTTATGATTATAATTCGATATCCTCATAATTTTTATACATGACAATATTACCATGTTTGTAGGATAGATTATGTGAAAGCATGAAAAGATTATTTTATACTTTTGTAATTAATTAATACTTTTTTATTAAAATGTTAAAATAGAAAGACACTCTCTTGTGAGACAGTTTTTTTTAGACGGATGAACCTATTACTAAAGTATGCTTATTATGTAGTAAAAAGTAATTAGCACGTCTGAACTAAATTGTAGGAATTTATAAAATATTGAGTTGATAATGAATCTCTAAAAATATTGATTGAAAATAATTAATATATTTATATTCTTTAAGTATATGAAGTCAAATAATTATGCAGATTTAATTGCTTATAAAGTATGTATCTAATTAATATATTTATATTCTTTATGTATATATGAAGTCAAATAATTAAACAAATTTAATTGCTAATAAAGTATGTATCTAATTACTAATAAAGATACTATGGAGACAGTCATGTATAGGTACTAATTGTTAATATTTGATGGAATGACCAATTATGTTAGTTCTAATCAATGAATCATATTATACGAGTGAAAAATATAAATTGACTTTGATACATTAATGTAAATATTTTCTTAAAATAAAGTATCAATTTTTTTTATAGATATTTTAATACAATAATCAAACACAAATTATCCTTTGCACCGTGCACCTACTTTCAAAAACTATTCAATATATTTTATCCATTGTTTATGCAATATTATTTTTTATTATATAAAAAATTACTCATTCAAGAAATTATTTTGGTTAATTTTTCATTTTTAAGAGAAATTATATTGGTTTCTCACCTAAAAAAATATTTTGGTTTCACATGAAAAAAAAGAAAGAATATTGATTTGTCTATATTTCACTTTCGTAATTGATTTTGATGTGTCATCGACATATATAGCATACTATTTTAACATTTTACTTAATGTAATGTGATATTCCTGCATCACTCTTTTTTTTCCTCATTTGTTTGTCTTATGAAATCTTTCAAATAAATAAAATATTATAACATTTTGTAATTTTCTAGTGTAATATATTTATGATAAAATATCTAGAAGGTTTATTTTACGAAAATTTGAGATTATTTTTTTTAGTACATTTCTCAATCTATATATCTCTAGTTTTAATATTTTATTACTAACATTATCTAAAATACATTTGATGATTAACTGAATTAGTTAATTACGGCCATGTATAATTTATGTTCTATGTGTATATTTTTTTTAATTTTTTTTTTCAATTTTCAATATGCTATTTTTTTATTTTATTTTAAAATAATATTGTTTCAAAATTTGATCCTTGATTTTTAGTGTAAATTATTTTCTCACATAAATAAAAAGTGATACTTAAAAAATTGATAAACAATTTCATAGAAGGATTTTATGAGATAATAAAAAGTGATAATATTTTTAATAAAAATTGATAATTAATCAAAAAAATGTTAAACAATCTCATAAAAGGATTTCATGTGACGAATAAAAAGTGATAATAATTTTAATAAAAAGTGATAATGAATCAAGAAGATGTGATAAACAATCTCATAAAATGATTTTATAAGACAAATAAAAAGTGATAACAATTTTAATAAAAAGTGATATCTAATTAAAAAAAAGTGATACATGAACACCAAATATAAATTAAATAAAAACCTAGAAAAAATATATTTATGCATGTAACACCAAATTAATTTCCATTTCATAATTATTTTTTGAATTTTCTAATTTGATATTAAGATAGTACTGGTATGTAGCCCAACTTGTCAATATTTGTTACACAGGTACGACTATTATAATTTCATAACTTCTTAAATATTCCAGAAAAATGATTATAGAAATTTTTTAAATATTCCTGGTACATGATTATAAAAATTTCTTGAATGCAACCTTATAAATAAATAGATAGAAAATTTCTTGAATGCAACATATATAAATAAATGGATAGAAGTTGTCCATCTAAAAATTTGATTATAGAAATTCCTTGAGCGTAACTCCTATTTGTATAAGATAAATACTTCAAATCGTAGTTGTCCATTTAAAAATTAAAAATAACAAAATGCAATCCACTGAGACTGGAATGATCAAAATAGGATAAACTTAGTCAATGAAACCGATATAGGAGCTTGCACCCATAGGGATTCCCACCCCAAAACACCCAAAACTGCTACACCTTAGATAGTTTTCCCAAGACAAAGTACATGCGCATACACTTTTATTTTTTTGAAAAAACCACGATGATCAAGTTAGACACGTGTCTTTTACTTTTCCACAAATAAATGTAAAAATAATTAAATAATAAAATGTCAAAATACAAATATTTCTTCTCACATAAAATGCAAACAGACTGTAACATTCTTTTTAAATCAAAAAAATAATAAAATTAATCACTGGTATATTCCCACCATATCTCTGAAGCCTGCAATACAGGTTGACCTAGCTTGCTCCACTCAAAATCAAAACTGCGAATCAACCACGTAAATCAAGTTTATTGAAAAAATGTTGAAACACAAGAGATTGGAGATCATCCCATAGTGGCTCCCCTAGTGTCTCAATTCGCTTAACCACATCCTGCAATTAATGTACTACAATTATGATCCAATATTTTATGAATAAGAATTAGGTAATGTAAAATACCTGATCAAAAAGGAGTTTTACTTTATACGGTATAGTTGCGCTGCTTTTTTTTGTCGAATGCTCACATCAGGTTGCATCTGTAGGGGATGAAATTGATGGTGTCGGGCCACCATAAATCTCATCATTTTCATGATATCACAAGGCATCACTTGAACCTTGAACCTCTTGAGCATGTTTTGTGAATGTACCGTTGTCTAATGATGCATCTCCACTGCATCAAATAAACAGACATTCTTCCTGCTGTTCAATAAACATCGAATAAGATTCTGGTCCTCCTGCTGGGACCATATGTGATCTTCAGCAAATAAGGACAATTCATCATCATAGGTTTCATATATAGGAGAAATGCACCTTTTTCTTTTCATGACTTGTTATTTTTTTTAAATTAACAATCCGTGATAGCTATTGATTTATAAAAACATTTCTTTTTGGCGGGGGAAATTATGGAAGATATCAATTTTTGGGTAAAATAGGAAGGACGTGTGTTGGTGGGTGAAATTATGGGATATATCGATTGGCGGGTAAAATAGAAAGGATGTGGATTGATGTTGAGATGTGGGTGCAGCAACACACTTACAGATAATTCATACATAATCCTATCCTTAATCTATATATCTCCTAACATTCATAAATTCATATACAATTCTATCCTTCATCTATCTCTCCATATCGTATTATTCAATTACATACATCATGGAAGAGAATTTTACCACAGACGATGACTTCAATTATCCATCCTTCAAAGACAACCCAGAAAACTCACTTGAAGTCGTATACAATGTAAACAATGATTTAGAGACGCATTCTGACTCTCTTAAATATAGGAATGCAAACCTAGCTCCAAAAATAACTGCTACAATGTACGAGGGGATTAAAGGTAATGAATCACAAGAAATGAAATTGAGTAGCACCCACTCCCCCAATTCAATTTCAAATTCTGCAGTTTGAACCGGCTGTCACCAGAGTACAAAGATTCGCACACAGATGTCTACTGAACGATTTTGTCGTGTAGTTTCCCAACTTTATTGTGCAAATAAAAAAGCAATTAATTCTATTGGTTTTAGAGATCTTCTCAAGTTACAAGATTCACTGTTGCTCAAGAATCTAATTCCTTATTTACATGACGCATTTGATACCACCCGATGCACTCTATCTATTGGATGTTTATCATATGACATAACTATTCAAGATTTCAGTTCCATTCTTGGTGTTCCAGAAGGTTCAGTCAATAATTTTTTTATTTTATTTTTTTTAATTCTTATTTGAAGTGAAGCCTCTATATAACTAATTCCTTAATCCTTATCAATTGATGTATGAGGTCAACCAGTAGTACTCAAGGAAAATTTTTCTGAGCTAGATGACATTTCAAGAAATTTCATAACAGCAACTTGTGAACGTAACATAATCAAAACCAGTCGTCTTGAAGAGATGATGCTCACAAATGCCATCAGAGATAAAGACTTTGTAAGATGCTTCGTATTATTTGCCATCACAATAATATTAGGCACAACTTCCTCTCCTAACGTAAAACAAAGCTATCTATTCGCCGTCCAAAGGATCGATGACATAAGAAAAAATATTGGGCAACACTTTTCTACAATCAAATGCTATCTGGAATTGAAAAGTACAAGAAAAATGTAGAGCTTCTTCATGTTTAAGTGGATGCGCTCTTTTCCTCCAGGTTTCAAATTTTACTTAAATTCATTTCATTTTACTCCAAGTTTATAATTTTACACAAATTTATTTAATTGCCTAATTATTTATCGAGTCTCACCAGTTATGATGCACACTATTAGAATTGTTTAGTTGTATTACTTGAGGATGGTTCTCCCCAAAGGACAATTGACAAAGACTCGAATTTAGCAGGTGGGGATAACAGATGAAGAAATACAGAAGCACATTGCAGTGGATGTGAACTACAATGATTGGTGTCGAAAACATATGGTACGTCATATCAGCACAATTTACATACTTTCCTTATATTTTGTTTAAAATTTAACACTAATTATTACACCTCATATGCGTCGTTACATACTTATTATATTAACGCAGCAAGTGGACAAAGAGGATGGCATGAACACAAGTATTAAATGAGATAGAGACTTTAATTTGGGGAGTACAAACTATGAATCTGCACACTATATAACCACAGCTACCGACTCGATGAGAAGTTCTATGAATCAAATGGGAGAAAATTTCAAGGCGACATTGGAAGAAATCATGAAGATGAGAGAGGGTCAAGAAGAAATATATAATATTATTTGTGAGTTTATGAAAAAAGACAAGGTGAATATTCTGGACACATCAACAAAAAGAAAAACTTTAGCTGCTGATAATGAATGCCCAATGGAAAAGGTAACTTTTATAAAATTTTAATAACTAATATTCATATGTTATTATTAAACTAATGCATGTTTGATGAGAGTGTAAATTTACGTATTATAAGCTCCGATTTATGTGGAAATTGAGTACGATTTGGTCTATTATTGAGATGAATTGGGTTGTTTATAGAAAAATCACAAATCAGATGCTACTGAGGCTATTTGAGCGTATTTGTACAGGAAAATAGGTCTTAAGTGCTCGAAATTGAAAGACACGATTTTCGAGGTAATTTTCAAAGTGTCGTTCGACCTGGAGGAGTTCCTCGACTAGAATCAGTGAAGTCAAACAAGGGGTATAAGTCAAACGAAAGGCATTTTAGCTTATAGAGAAGTCATTCAACTAGTGAAGTCTGTTCGACTAGAAGAAGTCGAGTCTAACGAAGGAAGTCAAGTCGAACAGGAAGTAGAGATGAAGTTCAGATTACAGACGTGTTGTTCGACCAACGTCGACCAAGAGATCCCGTTCGACCATGCCAAGTTTGGTCAAACGGTGATGTATCAACTCTAAAAAGTTGGGATTTTTACCTCCAATGCGTGCATGTGCATGTTTTCGATGAAAAAGCCCAGTATAGGTCCATAAGGAGAAGTAACAAGTATAAAAAGGGGTGCCGATCACACCAAAAAGAGAGTTAGATTCCACATCTATCCTACACCATATCCAAACCCTAACTCCATCCGTAGAAGCGATAGAGAGAGATTCGTGCAGCGAATCAAGTGAGAACCAAGTGAAGATTCAAGATGGAGCGAGAAGCGACGGCGCCCACATCTAGGGTTTACTTCGCAATTTAATCTATCTTTTAATTTTCAAGACTATGGGTAAGATCTATCCAATCACCATGAATGTTCTTCGAAGCATTATGGGCTAGAACTACTTTGGTAGTTCTAGGGTTATGAAGGTTTTTATCTAGTTAATTAAACTTCCGTGTGTATACTCCGTACAACACTACTTGTAGATTTATTTTATATAAGATTATCCTTTATTAATTCATACTCAGAGTTGCTTTGTGCATCATTAACTATTATATAGAGTCTAAATACATATCTTGGTTATTGATTGAGTGCGTTCACTACTGAGCAGGATTCTATGCTATGATTCTACGTGAGGGGACTCCGAAGCTTCATTAGAACTATCTTATATAAATACTTATTAATTGAATTGAATTCGAGTTAGTAAGTAGGATAAAGAGGATAATTATATAGTATCTATAAAGGAAGATCATATTGGGTTAGAGTACTAAGTGCACGGGAAATAATTGATATTGATAGTACTTAGAAAGGGGGTGTAATTATATCTCTTACTTCAAAGTAATTCACACATGTTACACGCTTGTCTGCTTGTGTCTATAGAGTAGATTTGCATGGTTTAGTGATGCGTCCATAGTCCATAAGGCAGAGTCGGACACTAACATACGGAAGAGAGATTAATTAGTGAAACTGGATGGCCCGAAGAGCTACCTATTTTGTCACTTGAGCAACTCTCGTTTCTCCTCTACTGTTATTTATTTTAATTGATATTTTAATGAACTGTTTATTTGTTACTTAATCATCATAACTTTATTGCCATATTAGTCTTAATAAGATTAGAACATAATTAAATTAATAATAATATGTCCTTTGGGTTCGATATTCACTTGGTCGCTTATTAAAGCTACAATAGCATCCTTAACACTTGGGGATTAATATTGCGTGTTGAGAAAATGCTCATCAAGTTCTTGGTGCCGTTACCGGGGACGACATTTTTAGTTTATTATTTCTAGTTTAATTGAGACTACTTTATTCTTATCTTGATTTTCTAACGCTTATTTCTTTTAGGTGTATGTTCACTAGATCAAAGGTAGGAGATTTAGAACTTTATAATCCGGAGATTGGAGCATCGTCAAGGAAGAAGAAGAAGAAGAAGAATAAGAACGTAGAACCAATGGAGACTCTTAATTTAGGAGTTGAAGTTGACGAGCTGAACTCACAAGTGATAGAAGCTGCAACCGACGTTAACGTGGAAGCAGAAGCAGTCAACATGGCAGCGAATCTAGATAATCTTTCCATCCGTGAACTCTTTAAGAATAATGGAGGGGCCAATGTGGGGCTGTTAGGAGCAAGAGGGGCCGGAGCTGATTTTGATCTTCACCCTGCTCTGATCAACATGATTGAAAGGAATCCCTTCTGTGGGGAACCTTTGAAGATCCTCAGCAACATCTGAACAAGTTTCTTATTTATGCAAGTACACAAAAGGATGCATGAGCTCATGAAGATGCGAGGAGGATCATCTTGTTTAAGTTTTCACTTAATGAAAAGGCGAGAGATTGGTACGACAATCTTATTGCTGCTGAATGTGATACCTGGGAGAAATTGAAATTCTTGGAATGATACATGCCACCTTCAAAGGTGTTTAAGATGAAATAAGAAATCAATCAATTTGCTATCCATAGTAATGAGAAGTTTCATGATGCTTGGGATAGATTCAAGGACATGCTCCGAAAGTGTCCACAACATGGGCTTTCTAAAGCTCAATATATCAGTATTTTCTACAATGGATTGGACTGCGATTCTCGAGTATTACTTGATGCTTCTTCTAATAGAGCATTGCTTACAAAGTCATCCGTACAGGCTGAAAAGCTCCTTGAGGATATTTCGATGAATTCAAAAGATTGGCCAACTGATAGAGTAAGAGGCACTTATGTTCTTGGAAAAGTAATGCAAGTTGAGCACACTATGGTTAAGTCGAGTAGAGAAGATGAGATCGTCTCTAGTTTGGCAAGTATCAACAAGTTGCTTGAGTCTCAGCAAAAGCAGATCACTGATATAGCGCAGCAAGTACCAATGATGCATTAGGATGTTGGTTATGAAGGAACCAACTAAGAGGAATTTGAAGAAGCGAACTACGCCATGGGTCAGAGTATTCAACGAACGACGTATCCAAATAATCAAGGAAATAGGAATTACTAAGGGAACTACAATAATCGTGGTCCCCCAGGTAATTATCAACAACAAAGGACCAGAATTTTCATGGAGCAATCCAAATGCAGCGATGCAACCTCCTGTTGGTGTTAATCCTGGTGCTAAGACGAAAGAAGGAAAACCTAGTGTAGAGGATTTAGTGAACTAATATGTGGCTAAGAATGATGCTAGGGTGGATCGATTAGAAGAAAAAATTGATTCAAATCATGGAGAATTGTCAAAGCAGATGAGGGAACTAACATTGTTGATGGGTCAGATGGAGGGGAGCGTAAACGAGTTGACTCAAACAATTGAGAAAGGAAAACTTCCATCTCAAAGTATTACGAACCCCAAGTCTTGTAATGCCATCTCATTGAGGTCCGGGATGTAGTACGAAGGTTCGATGAAGCCAGCGCGTTAAAATGAAGAAAATAGGAGCACTGTTCGACCAGCACTACCTCGTTCGACCAAACCTGATGTTCGAACAGAGGTCGAACAACACTAAGAAAAATAAAGTTATGACACTCTATTTTCAATTTCACCGTTCGACCAAGCCATCTATGTTCGACCAGATCACGCTGGTCGAACCATGTCAAACAGGCACCTGTGGAGAAGAAAGATCGTGATCAGTTTAAAAGGTCTCCATTCGACTAGCCTCATCTTGTTCAACCAGACCACTCTGGTTGAACGATGGTCGAACATGAGCTGAATGAACTGAACCCATTTATAAAGCCCTCGTTCGACCAAACTCCAGTTGTTCGACCAAACCACTCTGGTCGAACATTTGTTGAACAGCTTCATACACCTCTCATTTCGATACCGAATGCTACACCCATTGTTCAAAACACTCCAGAGTCATTACAAGAGAAGAATATTGAGCTTATAGTAGAGAAGAAGTGGGAAAGAGCCAAGAGATTGAAAGCCGATAAGGATGAAGCAAAGGAGGTTGAACGTGATGAATGGAGAATCCTTAAGACCAAGATACCTCCTCCGTTTCCTTTTCAGATAGTGAAAAAGAGATTGAAAGATAAGTTCAAGAGATTTCAAGATATAATGAACAAGATAAGCTTGAGCATTTCTTTCTCTGAAGCAATTATGGAGATGTCGTACTATGCCCGATTTTTAAAAGATATCATATTGAAGAAGAGAAACTTGAACGGGGTAGAGACAGTGAATCTATCAGAGAAGTGCACCTCGATCATTCAGAGAAAGCTGCCACAGATGTTGAAGGATCCGAGGAGCTTCACTATTCTATGTGAAATTGGAAAGGGGCCGGCACATAAAGTTTTATGTGATCTTGGAGCAAGCACCAACTTGATGCCCTTATCTATATTTAAGAAGCTAAGTTTTGGGGAAGCTCGCTCTATAATTGGCGATAGGTCTATGACTTTTTCGAAGGGTTATAGAAGATGTACTTGTTAAAGTGGATAAACTTGTCTTTCCTGTGGACTTTTTTGTGCTAGAGATGGAAGATGACAAGGATAATTTCCCTCTTATACTGGGAAGGCCATTCCTTGCCACATCTGGAGCCATGATTGATGTCCAAATGGGGGAGCTTAGATTGAGGATGGATAAAGATGAGGTTCTTTTCAACCTAGATAGGGCAATGAAGATGCCAATGGAGACGCAATGTCACATCATTGATGTGGTGGAGGAAATCGTGAAGGAAGATATGTCTTTGATCCTATCAAAGGATCCATTGGAAACATGCTTGATGGAGTCTCTTACTTTTCCTACTACGGAGCTAGATGAGCTCTTTAATGAGGTATGTATTGAATTTCTTGAAAATTTACTTGCCTTGGGTGATGACATGTATGAATCTAAAAGAACCAAGCTTGAAGAAGTCAAATGGACTAGGTAATATCTCCCATTGGATAGAGAAAGCACACCGAATGAAGAAAAGAAAGAGGAGCTGAAACTACTACCAGAGCACTTGAAGTACGCTTATCTAGGAGATAATGAAACTTATCCGGTAATTTTATCTTCTTCCCTTACTAGTGACCAACTCGAAGAGTTATTAGATGTGCTTAGGAAGTATAAGTCTGCTATAGGTTGGACTCTTGATGATTTGAAGGGCATTAGTCCATCGTATTGCATGCATAAAATTAGGTTGCTAGATGAAGCTAAGAGTAGTATTCAGAATCAGCAGAGAGTTAATCTCGCAATTCAAGAAGTGATTAGAAAGCAAATCCTAACGTGGTTAGATGTATAAATTATATATCCAATTAGTGATAGTCCCCATGTGAGTCCATTTCATGTTGTAGCTAAAAAGGGAGGCATGACTATTGTGAAAGCCGATGATGGCGAGATCCTAGCCACTAGGATTTCTATGGGATGGCGTGTGTGTACGGATTACAAGAAATTGAATGAAATACTTGCAAAGACCATTTCTCTCTTCCTTTCATGGATCAAATACTTGACTGTTTAGCAGGGTATGAGTTTTATTGTTTCTTGGATGGGTACTCGGGTTATAATCAAATCATGATTGCGCCCGAGGATCAAAAAAAGATGACTTTTATGTGCCCGTATGGAATATTTGCTTTTAGGAAAATGTCTTTTGGATTATGTAATGCACCTGCTACATTTCAGCTTTGCATGATGGCCATATTTGATGGGTTGACAGAGAAAATCATAGAGATGTTTATGGATGACTTTTTTTTTGTTTGGTACCACTTTTGATATTTGTCTGTCTAACCTAGCTATTGTTTTGAATAGATGTCAAGAAACTAATCTTGTCTTGAATTGGGATAAGTGCCACTTCATTGTAAGAGATGGGATTGTTCTTGGTCATCATATCTCGGCCAAGGGATTGCAGGTTGATAGAGCTGAAATGGTGGCGATTGAGAAGCTTCCACCACCTACGAATGAGAAAGGAGTACGGTCCTTCCTTGGACACACAGGATTTTATAGGAGATTTATCAAAGACTTCTCAAAATACTCCAAGCCCTTATCTCACTTACTTGAAAAGGATGTTCCTTTTTTTTATGAAGAATGTCTAACAGCTTTTCAGGTTTTGAAAGAGGTGCTTATTACTACACCTATCTTGATCACACCGGATTAGACTCAGTCATTTGTACTTATGTGTGATGTAAGTGATCTAGCAATTGGAGTGGTGCTTAGGCAGCTGAAGGAAAAGAAGTTCTGCACCATCTACTATGCGAGTAAAACTTTTGATGCAACACAAAAGAACTACACTCACTGAAAATGAATTTTTAGTGGTGGTGTTGTATACATTTGATAAGTTTCAACAGTACATGGTTGGCATGAAGACTATTGTGTACACGGATCATTCTGCAATCTGATACTTGATGGAGAAGAAGAAAGCGAAGCCCAGGATTATTCGATGGATCCTTCTTTTACAAGAGATTGACATGGAGATCCGAGACAAGAAAGGAACAGAGAATATTTTGGCGGATCACCTATCAAGGTTAGAAATAAGGGAACATTGTGATGACTCTTTTGAATACATTGAAAAGATGTTTCTGGATAAGAAGATCATGGCGGTGTTTATAGAAGAAGCGGAGAGAGCTTGTGTAGTGGCTGCTCAAGAAATGGATCCATGGTATGCGGATTATGTCAATTACATTGCCGTAGGTAAAATTCCAAAAAATTTCAATAGGTATCAACTTATGAAATTCAAGAGAGATGTTGAGACTTTCATATGGTACGATCCATTTGTGTACAAAATTTGTACGGATTCTATCGTCCATAGATGTGTGCCCGAGATAGAGATGGAGAGTGTTCTTGATTTTTGCCATGCACAACCTAACGGGGGACACTTCGGAGCTCAAAAAACTGCAGCCAAGGTATTACAATCCGCTCTTTATTGGCCTACCTTATTCAAAGATTGTGAATTCTATGTGGCGACATGCGATAGATGTCAAAGAATGGGAAATAAAAGTAGAAGGGATGAGATGCCACTGCAGCCAAGCATCGTTATGGAGATCTTCAATGTATGGAGAATTGATTTTATGGGGCCGTTTTACCCATCAAATAGATTCATATACATACTTCTAGCAGTGGATTATATTTCTAAGTGGGTGGAGACCATTCCTACTCGTATGAATGATTCAAAGACCGTGTTGTCTTTCTTAAAAAAATATATCTTTGCCCGCTATGGAGTTCCGAGAGCACTTGTAAGTGATGGAGGTTCTCACTTCGTCAATAAACATTTTGAAAGAGTTCTCAAAGATTATTGTATTAAGCATAGGGTTACTACACCCTATCATCCTCAAGTAAATGGGCAAGTGCAAGTTTTTAACCGGCAAGTTAAGCAAATCCTGGAGAAGGTGGTTGGAATTAATAGGAAGGATTGGGCTATAAAGCTCGATGACGTCTTATGGGGGTTCCGAACTGCGTACAAAACTGTGCTTGATATGTCACCGTATCATATTATCTATGGGAAGCCACGCCACTTACCTGTAGAGGTTCAATATAGAGCTTTTTGGGCATTGAGAAGTTTGAACTTGTGTCTTAAGGATCAAAAGAAGTTGAGGATGACTCGTATCAATCAACTAGACAAAATCAGAAATCAAGCCTAGAAGAACTCAGTGATCTATAAGGAATGAATAAAGAAATGGCATGATTCAAAGATCACTTATAAAGAGTTCAAGTAAGGAGATGAGGTATTACTTTTTAACTCTCGTTTGAAACTTTTCGCAGAAAAACTAAAATCGAAGTGGATGGGACCGTTCAATATCCATAGAGCCTGTGGAGGGGGAGTTTTGAAATAATGGACAAAGATGGAAACATCATAGCGGCGAATGGGCATCGATTGAAGCACTATAGTTCGCCGGATGATACTTGTGTCGTCTTTGAATATACCTTACATTGAGTTGGTACCGTCGTGACTCTCCGACGTTAAACATGAGCGCCTGTTGGGGGCTTTCTATCCCATTTTATTATTTTATTTATTTAGTGTGAGTAAGAAATTTTTATATTTAAGGTGCTTACTAATCGGCAATTACATCTCTTTACAAACTTAGTTTCGACTATAATTTATACTAAGTTTGGGGGGTGTGATGTTCTTACCTCATTGAAACACCAAGAGTATAATCTTTTCTTTGTAATGTCTGCTAAGAGAGTGGATTTTTTACGGTATATTAAAATTTTAACCGATTTTGATATGTCGATTTTTTTGCAATTTGCCTAGTGTTCGGTAGTATTTTATTTATATTAGTGTGAACGGAGTATTATACATGATTTTATATAGTCTAAGAGTGGTTCTCTAGCTTTTATTTTGGTATTATGATGCATGATGATGTCCTAGAGTTTAAGTTTTACAGGGAAAGAAGAGGGTAGTTCGAAATTTTAGAAGTTCGGAGGCTCGTTCGACCACACTCTACTGTTCGACCAAAACATTCTGGTCGAATGGTGGTCAAACAGGGAGCCTGAATGTGAAACCAACTTGCAGAGATGTTGTTCGACCAGCGAACCTTGCTCGACCAAAACTTTGTGGTCTAACGGCGGTCGAGCAAAACAGGGGAGAACATGGGGTGATTTTTAGTTTACAGAGGTGATGTTTGACCTCACGATATTGTTCGACCAAACCAATTTAGTCAAACTAAGGTCAAACGAGGTCACGTTTTAAAGGCAGATGCATGTTGTTTGACCAAAAACCCTTGTTCGACCATTCTGTTTGAGTCGAACGCGGTCTGAAATTGCGAATAAAGGTTATTTTCTTCATTTCGTTCGATCGATTTCCATCACCCTCTCTCGAACACCCATCATGAATTGTAAGTCCCTCATTCCAAACTCTTCCTACACTCAAATCTTCCTCTCCACACACTTCCACATCCAAGATTTGAAGGATTGAAGTCCGAATTGGGGCTATTTCATTCAAAATTTTGGGAAATTGTCACCGTACATCACACGCATACCATGACCAACAAAGGTATGTTTTCCTACTTCTTTACTGTTGAATTGAAGTGATTATGCTTAGTTAAGGAAGAGTAAGTTGTTTAAACATAGTTTTAGTTGAATTTGAAGTGTTTAATTTTTAGTGTTTTTTGTTGAAATTCCACTTGAATTGGCATGATTCGATTTACGTTGGATTGTTGAAATTTTTGTGAAATTAATGATGCATATCTTGCGGGCTTTAGGTTAATTTCTGATTATATGTATGGGCTCGTTGATTTGAGGTGGTGATGTTGTGCAATTGGAAGTGGAGGATAAGCATGCTTATAGTTTTTATTGAAGTTTATGTTGAAATTGAGAAGCATGTTTCATGTGTGTGGAAATTTTAAGACTAGTGGTTGACATAGTCTCATGATTGAAAGTGTTGAGCCTATATTTGTTATGATTATTAGATGAACACTTGAAACATGGAGAATTAATTTATGATTATAGCATATGAATTTGAAGTCTTGAGTAGAATTCATGCTTTGATTAGTCTTAAGATTAGTAAGCTTTCTTTATCTCTTTTGTTGTGTATTGAAGTATAATTTTTGTAAGTAAAGAGATTGCTTCATCTTCGAAGAGGAAGGAGACTAAGTCTCCTAGGAAAGGTGCTAGTGCTAAGAAGTTAAATCTCGATAAGAGTAGACCTTCCAATTTTGTATAAAGATCGAGGATTGGGAGGAGAAGAATGAATTATGGATGGCTATTGCAAGGAGATAACGAGGACTCATTATCAAGATGATCAAGCTATGGTGGAGATCAAAATTATCAAATATATTCGTTGGATGTTCAACCGAGAGGGATCACCAGGTTCATGGAGATGAAGAGGGAGACGTATTTCCATATCACAGCTGAAGTATTATGCACGATGAGAGTCGATCGTGGAGATCATCATCTTCCCTATGGATTGTGGATGAAGATTGGTGGACAATTGCAGCTGAACACGAATGAGTTTAATGAGATGGTTGGTTGTGAGGATGTGCCTGCAGTGGAGCATGCTGATTTCCATGCTGATGAGTTTTGGAGGTCTATCTCGGGGAGGCAAGGGCGTTATAATTCAAATACTTCTAAGGTTGCCTTCATCCGCAATCTCGTGATAGCTTATATGTACCGGATCCTGAGCAACACACTATTTGCTCGATCTGAGGGCAGTTGTATTCCTATGGGGAGTTGTACGTGCTCTGGTGCATGATGAATGGAGTCTACTTCAACATCGTGGCTTACTTTTTCTAGCAACTGTACAAGTTCTCTACTATTGAGTTCCAGCGAGTCAACATTAGAGAGCTGATTACTCCAATAGCAGAGCATTACCGAGTTGATTTGAGCAGGCATAGGCCAATCCGAGGGGATCCTGATTTGATTATGTCATCCTGTGTTAGGATGGGGTTGATTCAGAGGATGGATGATGCTTGGATGTTCATCCGTGGCAAGAATCTGCTTTCTCTTCGATTTCCACAGTCGATTGTTGATCTTACTTCAATTCAGATCAACACCAACCTATTGATGGATACCTCGGAGCATAGGACAATTTCCAAGACTTGTTTGGAAGAGGGAAATTGGAGACTTTTGGCTGTGATGCAGTTGCAAGGAGTCCTCATTGATGAGGATATGATTTTGGTTGGTGATCCAGCTAATTTCATTAACGAGGATTAGCCACATCAACCAGATTTTGTGTATCGAGAGATGAATTTGTCTTCGATTCCGCCACTACAACAGCAGCGGCCACAACATGAATATTTTAATCCACCACCGCAGCAGCAGGGATTCTGGCAGGCCCAGGATCACTGCTATCGGGTGCAGTTCATATTGATAAACAAGCATTTTGCTACCTTAAATGCGAACCAGCAAGAAACGAATCGACAGCTGGCATTAGTGAATTCAAATTATGTTGCGCCCAACCTTTGTTATGATGGTCTGGATCAAAGATTGGGAGAGGTGGATAGAAAACTATATAATCATTACAGGGATTTCGATTATTGGCGCATGGAGATAAGTGATGATGATGATGATGCTCCGAAGGATTAGTGGCGCCAGGTTTTTATCTTTTTCTGTTTCCTCTCATCTCCATTCTCTTTTTCACTTTAAAGGTTAAGTGATTGTGAGTGGTGTTGAGTGCTGATTGAGATTCATGCATGGGTGGTCTGTATTGATATTGATTGATGATGATGTATTCATTGGTTATGTTTAATTTGGATGTGATCGGATTGATTTGAAGAGTATGATGTTACTTCTTGAATATGCATGAATACTTGTTTTTTATGCATGTTGATTTTATTAATCAGGCATGTACTTCTATTGCTTAGGAATCTATTACCCATGTGAGAATTTGAGCCTATTAATCATGCTACATGATTGCATGATAGTTTATTCTTGTGATAATCATTCGTATGTTCGTATTCTAGAACTTGGCTTGGAGCCTTGTTTAAAATTTATGATTGATCGATACTAGGATATGATCTTAGGCCCTTTTTTGTTTGAATTGAGCCACTTAACCAAATTTTCTACCTTATAATATTAATCATTGGAAGCCCCGTTGAGCCTTTAAAGCTTTTTGTTTCGCAAACCTATGATAAATAGCTTTACTTACCTATACTTGAGCTTAAAATACCCTATGTACTAGTAGAGAGTTGAAGTAAATAAATTGCTAGTTCGTGTGAAGAAAAAGGAGGGAAAGTTTGCATAGTGATAAGTATAAAATTATGGTTAAATCATGTAGAGGGGTAGTGCCTAAAACTGGTACCCAATTACTTAAAAAGGGTAGTGCCCGAAATTGGTACCCTTGTACTTGAAGGAAGGAAGATGTTGATTCCAAGTGAAGTCGAAGACGAAGTATTGAAAGATATGCGAGAATAATGAAGGAGGAGAAGTATTAATGCTGATTGATGAAAAGCAAATCTTCAAGGTAATTCTCAAATAGTGAAATTAGTCACTTTATCTATATTCTCATACCTTACCAAAGAGCTAACATTACAACCTAAGAATAAGTCCTTTGTGATCCTAGTGTGGAAATGATTATAAATTGATTTTTTAGACCCTTGCCAAGCTTATGGTTACGCGAATATATGAATTGATTTTGAGCGTATATACTTACCCTTTGAAAGTGTACATCTTTTACACTTGAGCGCGAGAGTAAACACTTACCTAGTGAGCTAGATGATTTTGCACTCGTAGAAGCATTGTGGTTGATTGATATAGTTGCATGGATGAAAGTTATGATGGATAAATGCATGTTTTGAATTGATATTATCGCATGTGTTAGAATAAGTTGTGCTTGTTATAAAGACTTTATGATTACACTCTCTTGCCTAGTTTGGATTGTCGTTACCTCGGGACTAGCAACATGTAAGTTTGGGGGTTTGATGAGAGTGTAAATGTATGTATTGTGAGCTCTGATTTATGTGGAAATTGAGTATGATTTGGTCTATTATTGAGACGAATCGGGTTGTTTATACTTTATAGAAAAGTCACGAATCAGATGCTACTGAGGCTATTAAGTGGGTTATTTGTATATGTTGTACGTGTTGTACGTGTTGTTTATATAGCCACGAATCGGGTTATTTGTACAAGAAAATAGGTCTTAAGTGCTCGGAATTGGAAGATACAATTTTTGAGGTGATTTTCGAAGTGTCATTCGACTTGAAGGAGTTGCTCGACTAGAATCAGTGAAGTCAAACAAGGGGTATAAGTTAAACGAAAGGCGTTTCAGCTTACAGAGAGGTCATTAGACCAGTGAAGTCTGTTCGAGCAAAAGAAGTTGGGTCGAACGAAGGAAGTCAAGTCGAATGAGAAGTAGAG
This sequence comes from Pogostemon cablin, assembly GCA_023678885.1. Lineage (NCBI taxonomy): Eukaryota > Viridiplantae > Streptophyta > Magnoliopsida > Lamiales > Lamiaceae > Pogostemon > Pogostemon cablin. The sequence goes on along the minus strand of CM042989.1, from coordinate 20,978,515 downwards.
ATGAAGTTCAGATTACAGATGTGCCGTTCGACCAGCGTTCGACCAAGAGATCCCTATTCGACCACACCAAGTTTGGTCGACCAACGATGTATCAACTCCAAAATGTCGGGATTTTCACTTCCAATGCGTGCATGTGCGTGTTTTCAATGAAAAAGCCCAGTACATGTCCATAAGGAGAAGTAACAAGTATAAAAAGAGGTGTCGATCACACTAAAAAGAGAGTTAGATTCCACATCCATCCTATACCATATCCAAACCCTAACTCCATCCGTAGGAGTGGTAGAGAGAGATTCGTGCAGCGAATCAAGTGAGAACCAAGTGAAGATTCAAGACGGAGCGAGAAGCGACAGTGCCCACATCTAGGGTTTACTTCGCAACTTAATCTATCTTGTAATTTTCAAGACTATGGGTAAGATCTATCAAATCACCATGAACGTTCTTCGAAGCGTTATTTTCTAGAACCACTTTGGTAGTTCTATGGTTATGAAGGTTTTTATCTAGTTAAATTGAACTTCCGTGTGTATACTCCGTACAACACTACTTGTGGATTTATTTTATATAAGACTATGCTTTATTAATTCATACTCAGAGTTGTTTTGTGCATCATTAACTCTTATGTAGAGTCTGAATACATATATTTGGTTATTGATTGAGTGCGTTCACTACTGAGCAGGATTCCCTGTTATGATTCTAAGTGAGGGGACTCCGAAGCTTCATTAGAACTATCTTATATAAATATTTATTAATTGAATTAAATTCGGGTTAGTAAGTAGGATAAAGAGAATAATTATATAGTACCTATAAAGGGAGATCATATCGGGTTAGAGTACTAAGTGCACGGAAAATAATTGATATTGATAATACCTAGAAAGGGGGGTGTAATTATATTTCTTGCTCCAAAGTAATTCACACGTGTTACACGCTTGTCTGCTTGTGTCTATATAGTAGATTTGCATGGTTTAGTGATGCGTCCATAGTCCACAAGGTAGAGTCGGATATTGATATACGGAAGGGAGATTAATTAGTGAAACTGGATGGCCCGAAGAGCTACCTATCCTCTCACTTGAGCAACTCTCATTTCTCTACTGTTATTTATTTTAATTGCTATTTTAATTAAATGTTTATTTGTTACTTAATCATCAAAACTTTATTGTCATATTAGCCTTAATAAGTTTAGAATATAATTAAATTAATAATAATACGTCCTTTGGGTTCGATAACCTCTTGGTCACTTATCAAAGCTACAATAGCGTCCTTAACATTTGGGGATTTATATTGTGTGTTGAAAAAACACTCATCAATATTTATTACCCTTCAATAATTTATTTTTATTTAAATAATTTAAAATATATATATATTTAATTTCATACCATAATAAATTAGAAATTAATATTAAACATAAAATTAATTCAGAAAATAAAATATCAGCATTATTATTAGTGTTATTATTTTGAAAGAAACATTATTTGATTTTTGAGAAAAAAATCCTACTTGGTAGAAAATATATAGGCATTGGAAGTTGGTGGATGAACTATTATATAATTATCCTAGAAAATTTATAGGCCTTAGAAGTTGGTGGATGATATATTCTATAATTATCTAGAATATTCTCATGAATAAGTAGCCTCCCAAATGATATCTTGATTATTCTAGTTTAATCATTAAACTAATATATCTTTAGACCCTCCAAGTTATAGACTACCTAGGTAGAAAATCATAAACAATTTATTGCTCTTCCTAAATTATTGAAATTCCATGAAATTGATGTTGGTGATATTATTCAATCAAGTTGATGATCTATTCTATAATTATCTAGAATATTCTCATGAATAAGTAGCTGCCCAAATGATATCTAGATTATTCTAGTTTAATCATTAAACTAATGTATCTCTACTCCCTCCAAGTTATGGACTACCTTGGTAGAAAATCTTAGACAATTGATTGTTCCTCCTAAATTATTGAACTTCCATGAAATTGATGTCGGTGATGTTCTTCATTATAAAGGATGAAAATTTAGAAAACCAAAATGATACATCTTGATAGTTTAATTTATTTTTTTATCTATATTTTCATATCTGAGTATACAATTAATATTTGTAATATTATGAAATACTAAAATTTTCAGTGATATCGGACAATAATTATACCTCCATTTTATGCGTAACGGGTATTCTACTTCGACTACTACGGCCCCCTCATTTCTCATTCCAAAAACAACTTCTCATAAGACACATGCACCAATTAATATTCACGGATACTCATTTCCAAAGAAATCTTCACTAAAAGATGCAGAGAGCATGTACATGATCATTTACGCATTAGATGAAGACTTAGATCGAAGGTGAGATTTTCAACTTAATTGAATTATGAGGATAGTTTCTTATGTAATTTTTCAAAAGCTTTACACATTATTTGGTGTCACATTAATTCATAGTCAGATAATAATGGATACACAAACAACGCATTTAACACGTCGTGACATGAGTTCTCTACTTTCTACACAATGGCTATTTAATATGGTATGCACACCTTCCCTTTAACTTTACACATAAGTTCGTTCTGCATCTCTTATTTAATTTTTTAATTTTAAATGGTTAATTTATATATTCAGGTGGTGAATGCAGCTTCATCAATTTTAAATTTGGAACAAAATGACCAAACCATGAATGGAATGTGGATTTGGTACCTTCCGGTATTTGATGTGGTAGACACAAGCCCTCTACTTTAACAACACTGTGTGTACTTAAAAGGTTCACATATTTACACAATTCTGAACTAACACATCTATAGGTTCAATCTCTTAAGAATAAGGATCAGTTTGTAACATATTGCAACTTATTTAAATTGAACGACTTGGAAGCGCACACGAAAGTGGTTTCATCTGCAAAGGTTAAGACACATACCTATATTACTTTGCATCATCGTAATTCATTTATAATGTGTCTGTTTAGTAAGTTATGCGCTTATAAATGCAGATGTGCTTACCATTGCTCTCTTATGATCCTGGTCACTTTAAATTACTCATTATAGATTTGATAGACAGACGTGTTCAAATGTATGATTCTATCCCGTCTGCAGTAACTATTCAAGGGGACTCCATTGCATCAATCAAACTAATTGTAAGATATTTTCCTGAAAAATTACTTTATTCAAGAACACTTTTTAACTCACTTAATTTTTTTATATTTCTATGCAGTTGAATGGACTCCAGGATATTTTTGGTTCTGATTTTACCTGCTTACAGTTTGGCTCATTTTTCATCTTACTGTATTGACCGACTTATATATGAGGAGAATCAGAGAAACACGTCAGTTATTTTTATACATTCATTCCCATACTAATTAATTTAGATACCAAATTGATTTTGTTAATATCAGGTACGACTGTGGGATCCATGTCATCAAACAATGAGTCTGCAAAAAAATCAAGAACAATAATTCTTCGGGGAAATTCTTGGATGTCAAGGTTGCTCATACTTCTTGATTGTGTATTCTATTCTAATTTTATCAATCTAATCTATAGATTTCTATTTAGATGGTAAGCCAACAAGCTAGGATAAATGTGGTTCATTAGTTGTTGACTTCTAAACACAACAAAAAACGTGAAACCTTGAGATGTGAAGCACAAGTTTGGTTTAAACAAAGACGTGATGATAAAAGTCATGAAACTACATCCACACCGAAAAGGGTTAGACATGCATAGAATCTAATAGAATTTGTAAAGGATAATTACCTAGTATGATTTTTACCAAGTGTGTTATACATGTTAGGTTATGGTGGTATTTTTAAAGTTAAGATGAATTTTAATGTTATTGATTTGCTAGGATATTTCATTCTTTGGTCGTAAATTATTGTGCAACGGATAGATATTGAAAGTGTCAATATAATTGTGGGTTGAAAGGAATCAAAATATGCAATATAAAAGCATAACTTGCTACTTAAAAGAATTAAGGGATGCTTTTATACAATCGTCCTTGTCTAAAATTTAAAAAAAAAATATTTTTTTATTGACTCAAAATAAAAAATTATATAGTTTATAATAAAAATACAAGTTGTTTCTTTATCAAAATATAAAGAATCAATTATTCGTAAAATAATTATTAAGTTTTGAATCTAAAAATCTATCTATACTAATATAAAAACAAAATGGATTTGCTCAATTTTGACCAATTTTTACTTATTTTAACTTTTTTTGGTTAATCATGTCCATTTGTTTTTTAGCATCTCATCTAGACCGTTGATCATCCTTTCACAATTTTAAATAAAAATTTCGGTGCATTTTTTGTATTTTATACAAAATATTTGGACATGTTTGTAAAAAAAAAGTATCGTGAACAAAACTCTATTGAAACCCTAATTTTTTTTCATTTGTGCAGTCTCTCCTTCGTCATTGCAGTCTCTCCTTCCTCATAATTGCGAATCCTCATCTTTCCACATTTCTTCTTTGACAAAATTGTTCCGGTGCTATGCATCATTTCTACTATGTATGGTAAAGGGTGGAGGCCTAAATGGTTCATTTTGCAAGATGTGGTATTAAGTTATTATATTCATGGGCCGAATAGAATTGTAGTTAATAAGGAAACTAAGAAATGATCAAGAGTAATTGTGGAAGAATCGATAAAGCGAATTTCGCAGTAGCGTAACCATCATCATAGGAATGGAAGCTACAGTTCATCGTCGAAAGCCCTGAAGCCCGTTGGTGAAGTTCATTTAAAGATATCGATTTTCTTTCTATTTTTTTTAATTTGGTGGCATTAAGTTTTGGATTTAAAGGTATGATTAGTGTAGACGAAAAAATCCTAGGAAAGGGAATTACATTGCAGATTTAATACCACCCCTATTATTATATATTTAAATTCTATATTATTTAAAAGTCTAAATGACTCACATTTAATTTACTGAACACCCTAATCTTTTTAAATCATGTAGGTGAGCCACATCATCGCATTTTAAAATATATCATCGATGGATTAGAGGAGTTGGCTTATCACTACAAAAATATTGTTCATTTGTGACGATCTTAGTGACGGCTTTGAAGCCGTCACAATGTTGGTCGTCACTAATTTTTTTGTGACGGGGTATGGTAGACGGACTTTTGTGATGGCTTGTTATCCGTCACTAAAGTCCTCACAAATCTTTTTTCCAGAAATAATTAACGATATAAACCCGTCACTAATTTTTTGATAAATCTCCTAGCTAATTAGGTGATCGAACCATGCTCAAGCCACCTGGCCCAAGCGGCTTACTCTTTTTTTTTTGAATTTGTATTTAATTTTGCCCAGCATTATATGCTAGAATGTCCAGCCCTTGGGAGATTTGAATCCTTGACCTCCCATATGGGGGTATGGTAGACGGGCTTTTGTGACGGCTTGTTATCCGTCACTAAGGTCCTCACAAATTTTTTTTCCAGAAATGATTAAGGGTCAAAACCCGTAGCTAACTAGGTGATTGAACCGTGCTCAAGCCACCTGGCCCAAGCGACTCAGTCTTTTTTTTTTCAAATTTGTATTTAATTTTGCCCAGCATTATATACTAGAATGTCCAGCCCTTGGGAGATTTGAACCCTTGACCTCCTATGTGGGGGAGGGATTTAAGAGTAAGGGATGACCACTTGAGTCAAGGTGATTCTTGTTTTTAATATTTAACATTTATTGTATATATCATAGTTTTACTATGTAATGTTGTACTCTCATAATTCAATAATAAATCTTATACTGGATATTGTCTTAAAATATTAATATATTAAAAAGTAATATATATATATATAATTAACAAGTAGTTTCTAATAAATTTTTGAAAAATACATGTGTCATCATTTAGTACATTGTTGACTTTTTAATTATATGTGTTAATCTATTATTCGTTTATGTTTATTTATTGTAATTAAATTCTCATTTGTTAATAAGTTATGGTTAATAATTTTTATTTATTGCAATTAAATTCTCATTTGTTAATAAGTTATGTTTAAAAAAATTATAATTTGATTTCTATGAAAAAGTATTTTATTTATAAAGAAAATGTTTTTAATTTAATTTTAAAAATATGAATATTATATTAAAAAAATTAGTATCATTAAAAAATTAAATAAAAAATTTGCCATTTATTTTAATTTTATAATTTAATATACATGTCGGTGTATATATTTAACATCAGTACATTTATTTTATTTTATTTAATTCTATCATAATTTAATATGATATAATATAATTAAAAAAATATAAATATTCTTAATTACCTTAATACCCACAAGTCTTATTTTTATTTCATCATAAAATATAAAAAAAAAATCATTAATTCAAATAATAATAACAAAAAATTATAATAGTATTAATTATTCTTAAAAAAATACTTCAATATTGATTATAAATTTCAATATGTATTTTTCAATTAATATATATATATATATATATTTTTTTTGAAGTACGGGTGTGTATTTAATAACAAACATATAAAAAGTAATAACTTTTACAATGAAAAGCGATACTGAATTAATGAAAACTAATAATGTTATTTCATGAACAATTTATTTATAGTATAAATGAAAAAGTGATAACATTTTATAGCAAAAATGATAACATTTTATAGCAAAAGTGATAACTATTTAAAAAATATAAAATTATCTCACGCAAGACAATCTCACGACCTACCCTTACTAAAAAATTAACGTTGTTAGATGCTACTCCGCCAATCTTTATTTCTGTTCATCTCTCTTCTACGGAGTTCATAAATTCAATTTTTATTTTTTAATTTCTTACTCATATATTTTTTCCGTTCCACAATAATAGTTACGCATTTTTATTTTGGGTGTCCCACTTTAATAGTTATATTGTTTTTGGTAGATGTGACCTACACAAAAGAATTAGATAGAATCGAAAATATATCTAAATCTTACACTTCAATATCTTTACCAACAACATATAACTTTTATATCAATGGTAACTAAGTGTCACCTTTTGAACTTTAATATTCCCACTATTCAACTTATAGTACCCAATATGTCCTATGAGTGAGTGTGTGAGGGTGTGTGTTAGTTTTGATATTGGTACGGATATCGGTTTCAATATCGGTACGAAGTTGGTACGAATGTCGGTAAGAAAATGAAGAAAACTAAGTAGAAAACAAAGTGTAGAAACCGTGTTGTAAAAGACCTTGCCGGTTTCCGTGTCAGTTTTCATATCGGCTCCCGTATCAGTTACCATATCAGATACCATGACGATTACCATATTGACTCCCGTGTCGATTACCATATTGATTCCTGTGTCGATTTTTTTTTACAATTTTTCCCTTGAAGGAGATTTTGGTCCTAACGAGTACCAATTAATTATAAAAAAAACTAAAAAGTGTTGATATTGACTTTTGTCAATAGAGTTTTGGTTAGTTTTGCCTATTAGCATGTACAATTAATATTTTTTATGGACCACACACAACACTAATACAACTATTCACTTTATATTAAAATATTATTTATCTCACTCACTACACATTAAAATATTATATTTTTTAATTATAAAAAAAATAAAAACGTAACCATTATTTCAGAATGGAGGGAGTATATAAATATCCTCTTATCACTTGGTATAAAATATTTGTAGCACCATAAATCACACATTTATCTTTTTATAAAATCCCTTAAATAAATATACATGTGAATAATGTACTCTCTCTATCCCTCATTAATATTAACATTTTTTTATACGAAAATTATGAGATATAAGAGAAATATAATATTTAATGTGTAAAGAGTAGTTGTATTAGTTTTGTGTGTGGACACTATGTGAAATAAATAATTATTTTATATGATTTTCATCAGACAAAAAAGAAAATCTAAAAACGTAAAACATAAGCTTTAACATGGGACAAAGAGAGTATGCTTGAATATAAGGTGATGTTTGTTTTTGGGTTTTGTGAATTTTGAAAACCATGAATATTAATGTTATATTTGTTTTGGGTTTATGATAGGGTAAGTTTTAATTTTATGTCAAATTGATGTGTAAAAATGTATTAATTTGTGTAGAACAAAAAAGATGAGAGAGGGAGATAAAGAGAAAAGGTGTATTAATTGAGGAGAGAGAATGTATATAAGTATATATATGGGTGATTTTGTATTAATTTATATAACCAAAAAAGATAAGAGAGAAGAGGTTAAAAAAGTGTATTAATCGAGGAGAGAAAATATATAGTCCCTCCGTCCCGAAAAAGTTTGCGCCCCTCTTTTCGGCACGGAGATTAAGAAAGTGATGACTTTTAGGGGTATAATGGTATTTTTTTGTAATAAATAAATGATAAAGTATGTTAGGTAGAGATGGTTTTTTTTGTAAATAAAGTGTATGAGGAAGGATTATATATATATATATATATAATTAACATGTAGTTTCTAATAAATTTTTGAAAAATACATGTGTCATCATTTAGTACATTGTTGACTTTTTAATTATATGTGTTAATCTATTATTCGTTTATGTTTATTTATTGTAATTAAATTCTCATTTGTTAATAAGTTATGGTTAATAATTTTTATTTATTGCAATTAAATTCTCATTTGTTAATAAGTTATGTTTAAAAAAATTATAATTTGATTTCTATGAAAAAGTATTTTATTTATAAAGAAAATGTTTTTAATTTAATTTTAAAAATATGAATATTATATTAAAAAGATTAGTATCATTAAAAAATTAAATAAAAAATTTGCCATTTATTTTAATTTTATAATTTAATATACATGTCGGTGTATATATTTAACATCAGTACATTTATTTTATTTTATTTAATTCTATCATAATTTAATATGATATAATATAATTAAAAAAATATAAATATTCTTAATTACCTTAATACCCACAAGTCTTATTTTTATTTCATCATAAAATATAAAAAAAATCATTAATTCAAATAATAATAACAAAAAATTATAATAGTATTAATTATTCTTAAAAAAATACTTCAATATTGATTATAAATTTTAATATGTATTTTTCATTTAATATATATATATATATATATATATATATATATATATATATATATATATATATATATATATATATATATATATTTATTTATTTATTTATTTGAAGTACGGGTGTGTATTTAATAACAAACATATAAAAAGTGATAACTTTTACAATGAAAAGCGATACTGAATTAATGAAAACTAATAATGTTATTTCATGAACAATTTATTTATAGTATAAATGAAAAAGTGATAACATTTTATAGCAAAAATGATAACATTTTATAGCAAAAGTGATAACTATTTAAAAAAATATAAAATTATCTCACGCAAGACAATCTCACGACCTACCCTTACTAAAAAATTAACGTTGTTAGATGCTACTCCGCCAATCTTTATTTTTGTTCATCTCTCTTCTACAGAGTTCATAAATTCAATTTTTATTTTTTAATTTCTTACTCATATATTTTTTCCGTTCCACAATAATAGTTACGCATTTTTATTTTGGGTGTCCCACTTTAATAGTTATATTGTTTTTGGTAGATGTGACCTACACAAAAGAATTAGATAGAATCGAAAATATATCTAAATCTTACACTTCAATATCTTTACCAACAACAAATAACTTTTATATCAATGGTAACTAAATGTCACCTTTTGAACTTTAATATTCCCACTATTCAACTTATAGTACCCAATATGTCCTATGAGTGAGTGTGTGAGGGTGTGTGTTAGTTCCGATATTGGTACGGATATCGGTTTCAATATCGGTACGAAGTTGGTACGAATGTCGGTAAGAAAATGAAGAAAACTAAGTAGAAAACAAAGTGTAGAAACCGTGTTGTAAAAGACCTTGCCGGTTTCCGTGTCAGTTTTCATATCGGCTCCCGTATCAGTTACCATATCAGATACCATGACGATTACCATATTGACTCCCGTGTCGATTACCATATCGATTCCTGTGTCGATTTTTTTTTACAATTTTTCCCTTGAAGGAGATTTTGGTCCTAACGAGTACCAATTAATTATAAAAAAAACTAAAAAGTGTTGATATTGACTTTTGTCAATAGAGTTTTGGTTAGTTTTGCCTATTAGCATGTACAATTAATATTTTTTATGGACCACACACAACACTAATACAACTATTCACTTTATATTAAAATATTATTTATCTCACTCACTACACATTAAAATATTATATTTTTTAATTATAAAAAAAAATAAAAACGTAACCATTATTTCAGAATGGAGGGAGTATATAAATATCCTCTTATCACTTGGTATAAAAGATTTGTAGCACCATAAATCACACTTTTATCTTTTTATAAAATCCCTTAAATAAATATACATGTGAATAATGTATTCTCTCTATCCCTCATTAATATTAACATTTTTTTATACGAAAATTATGAGATATAAGAGAAATATAATATTTAATGTGTAAAGAGTAGTTGTATTAGTTTTGTGTGTGGACACTATGTGAAATAAATAATTATTTTATATGATTTTCATCAGACAAAAAAGAAAATCTAAAAACGTAAAACATAAGCTTTAAGATGGGACAAAGAGAGTATGCTTGAATATAAGGTGATGTTTGTTTTTGGGTTTTGTGAATTTTGAAAACCATAAATATTAATGTTATATTTGTTTTGGGTTTATGATAGGGTAAGTTTTAATTTTATGTCAAATTGATGTGTAAAAATATATTAATTTGTGTAGAACAAAAAAGATGAGAGAGGTAGATAAAGAGAAAAGGTGTATTAATTGAGGAGAGAGAATGTATATAAGTATATATATGGGTGATTTTGTATTAATTTATATAACCAAAAAAGATAAGAGAGAAGAGGTTAAAAAAATGTATTAATCGAGGAGAGAAAATATATAGTCCCTCCGTCCCGAAAAAGTTTGCGCCCCTCTTTTCGGCACGGAGATTAAGTAAGTGATGACTTTTAGGGGTATAATGGTATTTTTTTGTAATAAATAAATGATAAAGTATGTTAGGTAGAGATGGTTTTTTTTGTAAATAAAGTGTATGAGGAAGAGTAATTGTTTTTTTACTTTTTACTTTTTTGGGATATGCAAACTTTTGTGGGACAGCCCAAAATGGAAAGTGTGTCATCTAAAAGGAGACGGAGGGAGTATATATATATATGAGTGATTTTAAAATATATAGGTGTTGATTTTAAATTCTAAAAGTTTTTTAGGACAGTTTGACCAATTCTTCTGCCAAACAAGTCATGGATTTGGATCCTTTCCGGGACCCTCCCGTCATCATATTCATCCATTCTAATGGAGAGGAGGTGGATGATATATATATATATATGTATATATATATATATATGGGTGATTTTTAAAATATATAGGTGTTGATTTTGAATCCTAAAAGTCTTTTGAGGATAGTTTGACCAATTCTTCTGCCAAACAAGTCATGGATTTGGATCCTCTCCCGTACGGGAGGGTCCAGTTCCGTCATCATATTCATCCATTCTAATGGAGAGGAGGTGGATGATTTCATATTTTTGGGCGATGAAGTAGACTCGGAGAAGAATAAAGATTTTGCAGATAGCATCGCAGTGTGAGGCCTACAACTTGAAATTTGATGAATGGTTGAGCCTTTTTCTTGATTTTTTGTTGTCATTGCAAGTTGAAGCCAGGGAGAATTTATCCCTTTATTTAGTTTATTTTTTATTTTTTATTTTTTATTTTTTTAAAATCAATTAGTTTACTGATATATTTTCACAATCGTATAATAATAATCTGTCAAACATTAACAGTGCTTTTTTATTGAGTTTATCTATTGTACAATTGATGTACACTAAAAATAGGATCCATTTTTAAAAGTGGATCAATTATATCATCCAAATATAGAGCTGTTAAACGAGCCGAGCAAGCCCGAGTAGTGGGGGCTCGAACTCGACTCGAGCTGTTAACGAGCCAGACTCGGCTCGAAATCCATTACGAGCTTACAACTGAGCTCGCCTCTGCTCGACAAATCCTATATTTATGCTCGAGCTCATTAAACAAAACGAGCTAAGCTCGTTAGAGCTCGAGCTCGACAATTCAGTAATTTATCATTACTCTACTCATACAAAGTTCATCTTCCCATTCTTGCTATAAAAAAAATTAATTTCGCATCCTACATTAATTAGTATTACAATCAAACCACAAATAGAACAATATTGATTTTGTTTAATCATAAACTGGAATCCAACCTAACAGTTGGTTACAAGCAGGAGAAAAATGAAGATTTGTAAAACCCAAATTTTTTTAAAATCTTTTAAAAGTGAAAACCAAAATCCCAAAATGAAATCACTAAATAGAAATAGAGAAAACAAAATGAAAAATAGATGAGGAGATCTTCCTTCACGGCTGGAATTAGAGAATGGAAACGGAGATGCAGATCTGGGAGGCACCTTTCACATGTTCATACCACTCGTTGATGCAGATCTGGGAGGCTCGCGATGAGCTTAAGTGCAGGTCGGCAACTGTAAAAGCAAAGCACGGTGTAATTTTTAGAATTGCTAATAAATGAAGATTGTTGAAATTGATGAGACAAATCAAGGTTTAGATAGGGTAAAATGGGGGAATCACGATATTGGAAGGAAGAGATGGGTGACTCACGACATTGGAAGGAAGAGATGGGTGACTCACGACATTGAAAGGAAGAATTCTGTAATAAAATTCAATTGCCGCCGCTGGTGCAATGAGTGGAAGCATATTTCCCTTTTGGAAATGTAGTGGAGGCAGGAAAGTGGATTGCTAGGGTTTAATAATAATAATAATAATAATAATAATAATAATAATATATAAATAAATATATATATAATTGAGTACTCGCGAGATTCACGAGTCGAGCCGAGCTCTACTCGATAACTTAACGAGTATTAAATAGGCTCGAACTTGAGCTCGAACAAACATGAGTCGAGTAGAGCGCGAGCTTTATCGAGCCAAGCCGAGCCTAGTCGAGTTGGCGAGATGCTCGATTTCTATTACACCTCTATTCAAATACATCTAAATGGGTCATTCCCTAGCTCTCTTCTCACGCAGACTCTCATATCTCTCCACTCTCCCGCCGCCGCTTCTCCTCTCTCTCTCTCTCATCTCTCCACTCCCCCATAGTCGCTTCTCTCCTCTCTCTCTTCTCTCTCCGCCTCTCGCTGCTTCGCTCCGTCGGCCGCTTCCCTCCAAATACCCAGATTTCAGTTGCCTCGCGAGATCTCTCCTTCTGCTTCCTCGCGAGATCTCTCCTTCCTCACTGCTGCTCACGCACCGTTTTTCCTTCCTCTGCGCGCTTCTTTCTTTTATGCACCGTTTTCTCCTTTCTATGCGCGCTGCTTTCTTGTTGATTAAAGATATTGGTTGTTCCGTCGATTAAAGATATTGGTTGTTGTTGTATTAGAATTAGGGCCAAAATTAGGGATAGGGATTAGATTTTGATAATGTGGCTTGACTGGAATAAATTTTTAAGTTAATCAGGGTTGAGAGTTGAGAATCAATCAATTGGGTGGAAGAAGCTTAGTTATGAGTTTGGATGAAAAAAGCTGCTTTGAACCAGTGAAACGTGAACTGATGGTGAACTGATGGGATCTTAGTTGTAGGTAAATAAGTTTTAATTAATTAATGTATATATTTACTTTCATAAATGTATTATACATCTATATAAAAAAATTTGCACACTATTTCATTATTACAATTTTTTAATAAATGTAGTAGATCTTATGCAAAAATGTACAACATTTTATACTAACCTGTATAATTAAAATTAATAAATATATTGACGAAAATATTGATAAATAATAAATGTATTAAATCTTATACAAAAATGTATAACATTTTATACTAAAATGTATAACTAAAATTAATACTCCATCCATCCCATAAAAGTTGACACACTTTCCTTTTTGGTTTGTCCTACTAAAGTTGACACATTTTCTTTTTAATACACAGGACCCACACAAAAATAATTAATCTATTCTCATGGAGCCCACATATCACCTCTAATACAACTACTCACTACACATTAAATATTATTTATCTCACTTCATTTTACTTCACTTTACATTAAATTATTATACTCCTTAATCTCCGTGCCCAAAAAAATGTGATAATTTCTCCGGGACGGAGGGAGTAATATATTGACAAAAAATTTGATAAATATAACATCAATATTATTTTTGACAAAAAATAATACATGTATTGAAAGAAATATGAACATTATTAAATTACAACCAGCCCACATTTGATTATGAAATTGCATATAAAAAAACAATTTAAATTTAATAAATTTTTATGTAAATTTAATGATACATATAAGAATAGAATGTAATACATTTATTTATATGATAAAACGTATACACTATAAATAATAATAAAAAAAACTTCCCATATAATCTCCACCCATTGCTACAATTTCGTAGCAGTAAAAACGACATCAACCACACAAAATAAAATGAAGAATTGAAGAACAATTAACAATTTACAACATTTGTATTACATCACTCATAACTTTATCTTAAAAATTTTGAGAAAAAAAGATGTCGAACACAGTCTGCTTGTTGATTTGGAACGTGGAAAGGGAATTTTGAACACAAGAAGATCTGGAATGTAGAAAAGGAGATATTGATGTGGACGTAGAGAGAAAGCGATTGATCCATCAAGCTTATTACGTATTTATATCTGGATCTTTTGGTAAAAATGGATCCTATTGCACCTTAAAAACTATTGCACAATAGTATTTTCTTTTTGTTTAATAAAATGTTTTGTTGTCTAATTTATAAAAGTTTGAGGGTACATCCGATCTATTACATTCTATTAAAATAACTAGTCTCGTATAAATTAAGTTTATGGTGTAAATCTTATAATACAAATGATATAATAGAATTGAAAGAAAGGAACACATTATTTACATCGCGACCCCAGTTTACAAAAATATTTGCTCTATTAAAAATGTAAAGGGAACATAAATTAACCAAAAATAAGAATGATATAAGAGATAAGAATAGATTCCTAATTGACCCTTTGTCAGGGCATAATCTTGCAATTCATGTAATATTATACCCTCATAAGTCATTTAATATTTAATCTCTATAATTTAATCTTAGGGTTTGATGTCTAATGCAACATACAATTTTCAACTAATAATTAAGAAAGATATTATGTAAAACCGATTATACACAACTGACTCATCTTCGAAGAGTTGTATAAAAATGGCTATTCACAATGAGGCCTAAAACAGAACACCGTATATTCTGTGAGACCTATTTGTGACGGCAAAACAAGGTTAATTGCAAAAAAAATATATATATTCTGTGAGACCTATTTGTGACAGCAAAACAAGGCTAATTGAAAAAAAAAAAATCACGAAGTTTAATGTTATTTCAAATTAATTCTCATCTTTGAAAAATTGCAAAAAAGAATACAACCTTTAAATATTATTGCAAAACGCACCAAATTTCTCAATAAAAACCCTACTTTTAGTTACAAATTGAGTATGTTTTGCAACAAGACTAAAAGGTAAGTGGTGTTCTTTTTTGCAATTTCTCAAAATGTGGGGATTAATTTGCAATATGTGTAAAGTTAGTAGTTTTTCTTGCAATTAACCCAAACAAAAATGACATCTTAAAACAAAAGTGATACTACAGTAAAATAAAACAATACCTTAATTATAGTGCATTCACTTCCTCATGATAAGGAAAAATGATATTGATACAAGTATTAGTTTTAGCCCTTCAGCAGTATAATATCCAAATTACAGAAAATAATCTATTAACTAGTAAAACTTAGATCAACAAATTGATGAATTAGTCCAGCACACTAAGCCAAATGCATTGTCCAGTAACAAACCATTGCACCTAAGATCCTTCAAATCTTGATGAAAAAAATCAAACATGTATGACTCCTACGAATCCTTTAACAATTAGTTACAACAATGAGACCAGAATGATCCTTGCAAAATCAGATTCAAGCATACGTATTCAATCTCATAAGATCAAGACCAACAGTGATTTCTCACAACATACCTCAGGAGAAGGCTACTAGTTGTGCAGTGACAATAAAAACAAGTACGGATTACGAAAGAAAACCAAAGAACACTGTTTTACAAACCTCATTGCTGTATCTATGCCTTTGCTTCACTAAAGCCGATATCTTTTTAGCAAGTTCTCCAAGGATGTCAGATCGGCTTCTCAGCATATGTCAGCACTCGAATGCATGATCTATAGAAGAAATTCTCTACGTACAACTTGTTATGCTGATAATAGAACACAGCTCATTCTGAGGTCTTCTCTAGGATGACACACCAGTTTGATTTATCATAAAATCTATCAACAACGACAGCACCATCCACACAACCCACCAATCTGCATGTAATAATAATAACACATTACATGAACTTTAGAGCCAGTAAGAATTGACTGGCAGAGGTTTGAAAAATTAATAAATTAGAGCAAGCACAAAAAGCCGCATACGTTCCTATTCATATTTCTGTGCTCAATTATCACCAAAATTATACTATCAACTAAGACCTATGAAATAAATAAAGGAGCTAAAGAATTTCCAATTATTCAAGGATATAAGCTGATGTGAACTCTGAACCAATGAACTGTCTTACCCAAACTATGCATTCTTCTAAATGATAAGAGATAGTCCAACCCCCACACCCCAAAAATAAAAAGAATTGATAACTCATGTGATAATTGTCATAAAAAGGTATTTCTCAAAAGAACTACAAACCAATTAGAATTTAAGTAACTGCATTGATTGGTAATGTGAAGATAATTTTTGTGTATATAACCTTTGCCACCACATTTACTGCTTTAAATAAAAGAACCTCCCATGAATTTCTGATCTAGCAGCCAAAAAAATATGTACAGATTGCATGCTGATTAAAAAAAAGGCAGTGAAAGTACACTATCATGTCAACGTAACAAAAAAAAAAAAAAAGGATAACGCGTGCCTGTTGCGAAAGAAAAGCTGCACTGGAGAGCAATCTATTATCCTAAACACCTTACCTTTCAAGTTCACCTTCGCCGAAAACATGATAGTACCTGTCATACACAACTGCACCCTTCATATCATCTTTCCTTGCCAACCCATTGGCTACAGCACTCGCTGAAGCTCCACTTACTTCAGCTTGATGATAAGGTAAGTGCCATGGTACGAAATATTCTTGCTGATATAGACTACTTTTTTTATCTGTAAAATCTAATAAAGACTGTTCACCACTAGAGTCCGAAAGCAGAGTATCATGGGATATTTTAGAAAACTCTTCAGAAACATTTTCCTCAGTTTCTGGGATGCTTTGTAGAGAAACTGAAGGCGACGGACTCCGGGTTCGAGGGCTACCAGGCCCTATCCACTCTTCTAAGTACTTTTGATTAAGAGGTGTCCATTTGTTAACCAATGACCTATCTTCTTGTTCCCTAGCCCAAACTGTGATTAAAATAAGGCCCCCTGTTTTCACAACACGAACTAATTCTTCTACTGCTTTCTTTCTCCTATTTTCTGAGCTAAGGTGATGCAAGACTGCGATAGAAATCGCAGCATCACCATAACCAGTTCGGTAAGGAAGATTTACAGTGTCGGCAACCACAACTTCATGACCTTTATCTGAACATATGTTAATTAGGGGTGCACTAATATCACATCCAATGAAATAGCAATCAGGATTCAACCCCAAGTACTTCCCATTTCCGCATCCTGCATCTAAAATGAGTGATCCTGAAGGCAATGAGTTTAAGAATGTTTGGACTTTAGGCCATTTTGCAAAACGAGTAGAGCTAAAGTGGGGGGCAATGGCATCGTAAACGCGGTGCACATACTTCTTCTCAATCTCTGGGGTCACCTGGACTTTGGAGGATGAACTTTTCTTGTCATTACCCACAACTATAGGTGGTAAAACAGGCAATTCCTCATGAGAAACGGGAGACGAACTAAAAGAATCTTCAGTTACTTCTTCTTTCATAATGCATAAATTGGTCAATAAACCGGCAGCAGAAGAGATCGTAACTGAGGAGCTCTGGATTCCTTTAATGCCAAGCCGTCTTCTAACAGAAAAAAGCATCAGGGAATGCCATTATAACTAGACAGAGTCTGAATGCAAACAACAAGATAAACTGAAAGTCAGCAAGTGATAGATAATACTAATCAAACCAAAAATGCAGTTGTACTTCTACCCTCTTCATTTTTCTTTATGCAAATTAATAAGATGTCTGACGAAGATTACAAGCCTCAATGCATGAATTATACAAATTACTGGTATCTTTTAATATCCATAAGAACTTCCCATCATAGTTCATAACAAACTCCATTAGAGAGACATTTCTAAAAATAGCCGAAGCATATTAGTTGCACGGATGAGCACAAGTCAAAGATACACTTATTAAACTAATTTCACAAACTCTCTACCAAAAGTTTAAATCGATTCAATCAGCATCATATATGAACATGAGGCATCAAACAATATAAACAAATATCAAAATTTGTTGAACAGCAAAATTTCTGCCCGTAGGCAATTGGCAATCATGATTTTTGCTTCACAAAAGAGGAAACCAAAATTAATTCAAAACATAACCACAAAACAGAAATCCAACTCTTTTCCAATCGATACTATCTTTGGCACGAATAAGATATCAACAAAAGCCGAAAAAACAAAATGATTCAATCAGCAAAAAAAATATAAGGAACACAGATTTTAAATCCTCAGGTACGACTAATCATAGCGTACGAACTTACCAAATTAAGAGCAACAGAAGATTGAAGAACGGAGTGGACTGCAATGAATTATAGCTCGATGGTTGAGACTTGAGAGACGAGGAATAGCGGAGAGAGAGAGAGGGGGGAGCGAGAAAGACGTCTAATTTGGACTTTAATGCGAGGATATAATTGTGGCCCAAATTAAATAGCCCAAAGCAATATTCTTAAGGCCCAAATAAGAGCCCAAGAAACTATAAAAATAGCAGAAAAAAGTAACTGGGCCTTATTGACCGACCCAATTATAAAGGTCCATTTCCGTGAAGAAATGCTATGACCCCAAAAAGCCCATCCCTTAAACAAAATCAATATTATATTGTTTTCTCTTTTAAAAAAAAGAAATTTATTTTGGAAAAAGTTGAAATTACTGAGTTTAATAATAAAGAAATTAAGGTTAATATTCTAGAACTGATTTTTTATTTCTAAAAAAATACTGTATCATTTATGATTTTTTTAGGGTAAATAATGTATTTTATTCATTTAATAAAAATTAATAACTTAGATATTATATATATACTAGTGCCCGAGTATTACGTGAGATTAGAGAAATTTTATTTTAAATTTAAAATATTTTATTTAATAAATATAAACGTATTAATATATTAAAACAAATTATTTTGTGCACCTGATTGTACGGTGCATCCACATTCAAAATGTATATATTAATAAATTAAAATATATATTAATGAACAAAAACTTGTACATTTTATAATAAGAAATATATATATATATATATATATATATATATATATATATATATATATATATATATATATATATATATATATATATATATATATATATATATATATAGGTTCAGGTGTGCATCCAAATGCACATATATCAACTCATATATTAGTAGTTAAATAACCTTGTATATTACATTCTTAAGTTTTATAATTAATATTGGATGTTTTCTTAATAAAAAATAACATTTTATGTTTTTTTTCTAATTTAAAGGAATAGATATTCTATGTAATCTGGAATACGAATTAAGAATCTATGCACTCTTTTTTTTAATGACATACAATATTAATTTTAATTCAATTAAGTATATATACATATTTCTTAATAAATATATTACCCGAGTATCATTCTATTTTTTTTTTATTTTCATATTTTGAGAAATACATTATATACATTTTCTTTTAAATAGAGTATATTTTACATAGAAATCAAATTATAATTTTTTTTAAAACATAACTTATTAACAAAGTATTTAATAATTGCAATAAATACACATGAACCAATAATGGGTAAACACATACAAAAACAAAAGTGAACAATGCACAAAATGATTACACTGTTTTTTAAAATATACAAAATGTATATTAAGAAACTACTTTGTTAATTATATGTATTAAGATACTAGTAAAATGGCACCTCAATTTTTGAGGTGTACCCCGTATGTTTCTTGAAAAATTTAGTGAGAGAAATGCTTAACTATTTCATACTTTTGGTGATAGTGCTTTAGGTGGTAGTCACGTGGATGGTCATCCAAATTGATGACCGGTGAATATAAGTCTAGGTTGTTCAACAATATACATTGAATTCCATAAAGAAAAGAAAAGGAAAAAAAAACTTTAAAAGAGATATTTCTAAAATGGAGCCCAAAATAAAAAAATACACTAAAAATTTAACCTAAATATGAAAATTTTCCTCACATTAACTGATCATGTGTCTTAAACATATTATGATTAACTATTACATAAGAAATGAAAGAAGAAAAAGCTTACTGGTTTTTATTGAATCCATATTTTGCAAAAGATATGGCAGATTGATTCAAATAATGATGAGCCAGAAACAAACCATACGAAGAATAGTGGGACCCCTTAGGACACACCAGAACCACCACCCCACCGCAAACCACCACAGCGGCAACACCGGAAATGCCCACCTCCCTCTCTCTCTAACTTGGATGGTGGTGGTGAGATAATAATAATAATAATAAAATTATATACACCAAAGATAATGGATTGGGAGAAGAGAAAAGAATTACAGAGTTATTGCATTTTTGTTGGTCATATGAAGGGTTGACAGTACATGAAAAATGAAGGCAATCCGATCATTTAAAGAATTCGCATCTATTTATCTTGTCCAGTGTTGAGGATAAGCGAAGATATTCAGTCAACTTTATCCCAAAAGTTGTCATTGAACATCAAGATTGCCGTAGAAAGTAAAAGTTTGAACTTCGAATCAAGACAACTAATTTATAGCTCAAACTATTGACAAGCTTGATTTCCTAGCACGAAACGAACCTTTGCAGAAGGTCTCTTCCCCACCGGGGCGCATATTTGGGCTATTTCAACAGAAAACTGACTATAGCATTCAATTATTCGTTAGTTAAAACCTAACTGAACCCGGATCAAGTGATCATAACAGGAAAGCCTGAAACCAGCAGAAAATTTTCTGCGCAAGGTATTTTACACTGCCTAACAATGTGATATTTGTGCTGATTGAAGGATAGGTAATCAACATAAACATGAAGAAACTAAAAATCATGCGATGATCCAACATTATTCTAACACGATACATTATCAAATCACATAGGATGTTCTTAAACACAACACCTGAGAAAAGAGTGTAGGCTAAGCCAATCTTTTAGCTCGAGGACACACAAGAACATAATGAAAGAGATATACATGATATAGATGCTAAGAAAAACAGAGTACTCATTCTGAAGGTATCCGTATAAAGCAACAAAATCTCTTTAAAAAGAAACCCTAATAAATAATCACAGGTAAACAATATAGAGCAAGACCTCTTTAATCGCATATTATATATAACACAATGTTTCATCTGAAGAGGATCTCACCATAAAAAGAAGATAATGAATACGGAGAAGACATCTACCTTGAAAGGTGCACTGCTGAAAGGTATACCTACAGTACGATACATAAAGGATACATAAAGGCGATAAGCAGACCACAAATAAATTAAACTAATATAATGTTGTAATCAAACTACCAGTGTGAGAGAGTAGTGTCCTCAGAACCAATTGCCAAATCGTAAAACAAGAATTGAAATATTTTAAAATGTTAATAAATGTAACCACTAATGAGTGAATAGAAACATCAACTAATAAAAAAGTCATGCTGATCTGCAACATCCACTACCACCTAATACATTCTTAATCATCCGGTAGGCACATCCTACGTTTGGAAAGGTTTCTAGTAAAAGGTTAAAAAGCAATTTTATAAATTACGCTGCGTAATTATATAAAACAAAAGGTATAACAAACAGAGACAAACTGAAATAATTGACAAATTGTTAGCTTACATACCATATGCACATCTTAATGTAGAATAATAAAAATTTCACAGGTTTCAATTTATCATCAATCACAGGAACACAGTTACTTGGCAATCACTCAGAATTCATAAACACACAAACTCAACAAGCCAAAAGGGGATAACTAAGAGCATGCATGCATCAATGTAATGCTAGGGTGTGCTTTGGTGATATAAACTTGTGGGTTGTGCTTCAAGTTATTCCCTCTCACCAAACGAATTAAATTTATGTTGTCTCAATTTTCTTTTATTCGTAGACACCTTCCATTAGTGTCTCCTAAGACAACATTTTTATACGTATTAACCTTGCAAATATTGCATTATTAAAATTTGTTAATACTTACTCCCTCCATTTCCCAATAAATTAGTACTTTTTAGGTGTTTTGCTTCTTCTAAATTAAATTAAAATAACTCCGGCTAACATGAACAACTTTGAACACTCAACAGAAGTTAAATAATTTAAATGATCAACCTCTTCTCGTCCATGATTTTTTATTTTGGTTGATTATTTATAATATCCAACCTGGCCTTAATCGCATAATTATTGAGCTTAAAACTAATAATCACAGCAAATTTCAAGATACATATGAGAATGAAACAAGAATTCTGTTGTAACTCGTAGTCGTAGGGAAGGCGGGGAGAAGGTAATTTGCGTGTGACGAGAGCCCTGTACAAAGAATTAGACGCACCTTTGTGATAGAGTCGGAGATTATAAAAAAGACCTTCCAAATCTACACCAAAGAAACATATGCAATGAGATCCAAAGTGCAGCTTTTTCAGTTTCAACCAAAGGGAGTAACTACAGAGGTTTTCTTGTTTCTGTTTTCCTTCCCCAACCCAAGGCATACATGAGTAGAAATAGGAGGACAACACAAAGGGGAAATCGTTACATGACTATGAGGCAATTTCTCGTACACCTTGTGAGCGGGAGTGTCAAGCAAATAGAAAAAAAATTCTAAGAAAAGCCACAACTACTGGGAAGAGCATCTGGAGGGAGATTCTGAGTAGACAGGAGGGACACCCGCAAAAGAGAATAAAACAAAACTTTAAAGAGAATCACCTCGGCGGCGCAGCAGCAGGCGCAGGCGGAGAGAGGATGAGTGTGAAACAGGAACGGTAGGGGGCGAGGCGGCGAAATCAGTCCTCAAAGCAGCCGTGGGCGGAGAGAGGATGAGAGTGAAACGAGAACGGTAGGGCGAAGGCTGCAAGATGTATCCAAAGTTGGAATTAGGTGATGGAAGCGCCGAGTGAAAGGGAGACCGTGAAGGAAGAAATACAGGCCTATTGAGAAAGGGCGAGTCTTGTCCATCGAAAATAAAATCAACGGTTACAGCCTAATTAATACAAGCTTAATTTTATTTTTTTTAGCTTTTCGTTATTTTTCTTTTTAGTTATTTTAATTACATAAATAAAATTAATTCTCATGTTTCAAAATTTTAATAAAAATATAAGATAAATATTTGAATATAAATTAAAATTAATTAATATTCTAATAAAATTTACATTTTATTCGTCCTAAATATTATTAATGCACAAAATAATTTAATTGATGATTATCACTTTTCTATAATTATGAATCTTATTAAAATTGTTATCACTTTCATATTTAACCTATAAATTGTTCATGTATATAAAGTACTTCAATTAATGAGATATATATTACTTTTTATTAAAAAATATCATCACTTTTTATCTTTTGTATAAATTATTCATGAAATAACTTAGTAGAATTGATTATCACTTTTTCTTGTTCAGGTATTACTTTTAATAACAAAAATGTTCTCACTTTTTATTCACTAAGTTTGAAAAGTCCAAAGAGCGCAGACTAGACATGGAGCTTGGAATACGGTTTCTCGATTGGAGATCCATGGATCACAGACGGTATCTCCCCATGCCCTCTGAAAGCTTCCTTCCTTCTTTCTCAATGTCCGGGCATCCATCCAATGCATTCTTTTCGATCTTGTACCTGCTTGCTTCGCATAGGTTACACAAGCTTATTTGTGGTACACGGAACACGAAGGTAATCTCGAAAAAGAAAATTTAAGTACAAGCAACACCATCCTTAATGACCTCTATTCCTGACGTGAATGGCCGATTGATACTTTTCTATATCTTGTCGTTTCCCCAAATCAGGCAAAGTATCATAAATCTTTCTAGAGTATGGCACCCATGGAGCTCAATCTCTCAAACGGAGGTAGAATGCCCTATTTCACTCTTTCCCGAGGGGATCTTTCTTGAATGTTCAGGTTTGTTTTTATATATGTGTAGATATTGTCACTTTTATATCTTACAACTTTTCCTTGATTACATGTAATTTTTTATTAATATATTAATTCTTTTTTAACATATTAATTATAAAAAAAATTATTATCAAAATTTATTAAATATAAATATATAAAAGAGATGAGACAAATGTATAAAAAATTATATCTTGCTTATAAGAAATATTAAAAAATTTAAACTAAAACAATAATTATATTAATTTATAATAATTTTAGGTTGATTTGGGAAAAGTTAAAATAAATTATTATTTTAAAAAAAGTAAAAAACAATACAAAACAATGCAGTTGTTGATCATGGGAATTGATAGACCGATCCTATATAGTAAGGTGATGCGCCAAATATGTCGGTAAACATATTAATCTATCTATCTATATCTATATCTATATCTATCTATCTATCTATACTAATATAAAAGCAAAATGGATTTGCTTAATTTTGACTGTTTTTGCCTATTTTAACTTTTATTTCTCAATCATGTCCATCTATTTTTAGCATATATAATCTACACCGTTGATCTCATTTGTTTATTTTTAAATTGTAATTCTCGGTGCCTTTTTTGTCATTTAGACAAATTGTTTGGACCTATTTGTGAACAATTAAATTTGCTGTGAACAAAACCTTACTTTCCTTCTCGGTACCTTTATTTTCTTCTCATGACAATTTTGGGTTTTTAGCATATATAATCTACACCGTTGATCTCATTTGTTTATTTTTAAATTGTAGTTCTCGGTGCCTTTTTTGTCATTTAGACAAATTGTTTGGACCTATTTGTGAACAATTAAATTTGCTGTGAACAAAACCTTACTTTCCTTCTCGGTACCTTTATTTTCTTCTCATCACCAGCGTTTGTTTTCTTCTCACCACCGCGACTCACCAACGTCTGTTTTCTTCTCACCATCGTGACCCCTCAACTAATTTTCTTCTTACTATCGCGACTCACCAACGTTTGAAGCAATCTGTCAGGTATTAATGGATGATAATGTTGCAGTAATTTTTTAATAGTGTAAATCGTTTCTTATTTCTTGATGAAATTACCTGACAATTTTGGTTTCATGTTTTCATATTTCGAATTCAAATACAGATTTTTTTATTTCAGGTTTTCATACATCGGTGATTTTAATCCTTTTATCAGAATGGAAGGTTAGTATTCTTTTATATATATATGTGAAGTATTATATTATATTGTATTGATTTCACCCATTCTAAACATTGATTTTTTTATTTAATCATTCAGGGAATATTTTCGAAAAGTATCTTAACATGTATTACTCGGTAGATTTATATGATTTCCTTTGTGTTGTTAATGATGAAATGTTGTCTGAATCTTTAAAATATGTGAGCATACTACATTGTTGATTCAATATTATTGGTTCATTCAATATTTTTGTTGGAATCGATTAGTTCCTTTGCACTTTGTATCCTAATTATGAAGTTATCTACCAGCTTTTTATTGATAGTGTTGATGGAATTTGTATTTTGGACATGCTTCTTAGATTTGAATTTAAATCTGTATTGATCTATGTACGGTAATTTCAAATTATTTTCCTTAAATTATATTTTGCTATCTCATTTGATAATTGATTATCTTTTTTTTCTCTATAAAACATAAGCTTTTCTCCCAATGGATGAGTAGAGTGTATATTGAAACAGAGTTTCTTTGCACTTTGTATGATAAGAATAAAGCTTCCTGGCATATTTTAATTCAACGTGTTGATGGATTGTGGGCTTCCTGGCATGGTACTTTTTGTTTCAATCACTATGATATTTCCGGTCTACCCAAAAGTATATCGCATATTTCATTTAATATTTTCTTCCATCAGTTTTTAAGATTTATAATATGCTCTTTCAAATAGGAAATCCTTACCATTTCACAGAAATGGAGAAGAGATGATTTGAAGCTAATTTTACTGAACATTGGGTAATTTATATCTATATATGCTTCTTAGCTTTCTTTTCATAATTATCAATTATCCTTTGCACTTTGATTTTATTATCTTCCATTTGTTTATCTATTATTGAATTCCACAGGTTATTCCTAAATCAATTGCTGCTCACCTTGAATCAAAGTGTTCTGTCTATGTTTTGTAATTATTTTGGTCATTTTGGTTTCTATAAGTCTAGATTTAAGTTGACATTTTGTGGCGAGTGTATTGGCCTGGGAGTTAGTAACCGAATAAAGTTGTGTTTCTGGTGCACCAAAGGTATATAGTCATTTCATAGTTTCTTACTTTATTTTGTAATGATATCTGAAATTGGTAGGGAATACATGAATTGAATATAGCTGCACAAATGATGCTTGTCTCACAAAAAGATATAAACAGTAGATGATTGGTAGTGGTTATCCTTTTCAAATGTTTTGCTAAATATGGTAGCTCTTGAATTATGAGCCACTATGACCAGCGTCTCCACCGCCATTTGTCCCATTATCATACTGCTGTAAAAAACAGATTGTTGCCCATGGGACCTTCTACTGGTTGTTTGCTCTGTTCTGTATACTTCTCTCTCTCTCTCTCTCTCTTCCCCCTCACTATCTCTATCTAAATTTATATGTATATGTTTATGTACGAGGTTTTTTTAATTATATCCTTGGCCGGTTGTCTGTATTTCATTTCTTCAGAAATAAATTTATTCTGTTTTGTGATGAGGAACTATACATGGTGCCATACTGTGGATTTCATTATATATATATATATATATATATATATATATATATATTAAATATACATTACTAATCTCAGGTGACTAATGGTGGGGTAATCTGATGATCTTGAAATGAAAGTAATGATAGATTCTTTGATTTGGACACAACTCTCTGAGGAGGAGAATATTTCTTATTAATAATTTATGGTTCATTGCATCCATTTGCATTTTTTTAATCTATATATCAATTCTTTAATGCCCTTTTTAATCCCTCAATAGAGACGTAGTTACCTTGGAGTGATACCTGTTGCTGATTGTAATACACTTAGCCTCTCATCTATAAGCCAATACCTGAACCATTTGATCATTTTTAGGTATTTGTATTTTTTGCACATATTTTCTTATATGTTCTATCTTCGAATAATTAGAGTATTCTCTAGATGATTATTGTTTCTTCTTTGTTATATATTTTTTTGATCCTTCGTATAGTCTGATATATGATGCTAAAATATTAATGTTATTGTTTGTAAAATTATTATTAAAGACTCAACTTAAAAGTTATATTGTCACATGTTTATTTTCATGACCAATGTTTTCAGAACTATATTTGTTTGAATTATTGTACTCTTCAGTTGCAGGTGTGCTGCTAACCCAGGTAAAAACAAACTGGATTTTAGCATTTTTACTAACATATTCTGTATCAAGTCAACCAGTAAAACACGAGAACAATTACACCCTCCAGAAATTGCTCAGCAAAAGCTGTAATTCTCTTGTGAAACCTACACAGTAAAAAAAATAAAAAAATTAGATCATATCTATACCTCTTGCATCTCTTCAGGATAATAAATATTGGAGGTATAGATATTATCCGGATAATCTAAATTATATATGTTTGAATTTTTGTAGATTGAATAGAGGATTGGTACTACCTTAACAATTTAATCTTGCAGTCTTAGTTTTTATATTTATGCGTTATTATCTATGTTTCTAATATAATATATGTCTTTGATTTCCAGTTGGCATGGCAATCAAGGGAACTTTGAGAAATTGTTCAGTTTCATGTCCACCTCCCATCCATTTTGCAGACAGAACAAAGAGAAGAATTTGAGGTCTACTATTTTTTGCCAATGAACTTTTCGTTTGAGTAATGTTTCCAAGGATAAGCTTTCAATTATGGTAATTGGAAAAAGCTAAGCTTCTTGGGTATAATAATTATGCAGATGCTTAGCTTTTTCAGTTTAATAATTAACCCAAGAATAGCAACGTCGAGAAGGCAAATGAACAACAAGATAGCAACCGTCGAGAAGGCAAATGAACAACTTGAAAAGCTTCACAGTGCATCTTGGAATCCTTCAATTCGAGGTATTCCAATGCATAATCAATGATTCTGTGCACATAGGAGGAAGTTGTAGTTGTGGATTCGTTTTTATTGTTAATTTTAGCATGCATCATTGTTTACTTCTGTTCATTAATTTCAGAATAAGTCATTCCATCTCCTTTAGATACAAACAAGGCATAAAACTTTAGCAAAGATTGTCCCAAATGGTTAGGCATATAATCTAGAAGTCTTAACTCCAGCCATAATTGTTCTGTGTGATGACTAAGCATCTCTAGAATTTGGCTTTGATAGTTTGTGAGGTTATAGGATTTGTAATTTGAGTATGAATAGAGTTTAATATTGATTATTGAGATATTATACTTTCTATTTCATATCGAACGACTCTGATTCATTCATCCTGGAGCAGCGTCACTCTAAAATCCATAATCTCGATTAGTTTAGTCGATGATTTTGGGTCTTCATCATTGAAAAGTTGTGTTAATGATTAGTCTCTATACTGTAATTGTTTAGGTGTGTCGATGATCGTTTAACTTAGCTATTGTTAATAACTAAAATTCCATTAGGCAACTAATGTTTGTTTTTGCTTGATTGTGTAGTGGTATTTGGATTAATCATCTATTTTACTCTGCCTTCTGGGTTTCCTAATTTTGAATTAATTTTGGTGTACGACTATTGCGGGTATGAACTTTAGTAAGCTGAAGGTGTTCACAATGAAATGTTTGAATGAAAATTTTAATTTTTTTCCATTGTTTTCATGAGATTATTCTTACATTATTTGTTAATTAAATAAATTTGTACAAGTTGTTACTGTTATAAAGTTATACTTTTGTTGAGTTAAAGCAATCCTATTAATGTTTATTTTAGAGCCAATTACTACTGTTATTAAACAATAGTGTAGCTTAGCCAAATTATCCCTGTTTGTTGAGTTAATCCACGTTTTCTTGACCGCCTGACAGATGGAGCTTGGGTAATTCTACTATCATTTTATTTTTTATTTTTTAATTTAAGAACTTTCATACGTCCACTTGCGAATTTCCTTAGTAGAAACCCAACTCATACCCTAATGTGAATATGCACATATCTACGAATACATATAATTTGTAGCAATTATAAAGTCTTTTTATTTTTTTTGGCTGGATTAATTCCTAAGAAAAAAGTAAGAATGTCTTTTAAGTTGTGTACTCCAACTTATAATTGGTTTAAACTCAAGCAAGTTTTTTTAGATCAGTTTCCTTTATGATATTATTCTATTGCACACTCCATCTTCTTTTGTTGTTATTTGGGCTGAGTTTTTGGAGAGGGGGTGTTTTAAAGCCCTTACTAATGTTGTGGAGTATTGCAGAGGAATTACATTAATTTGTGAATTTAGAGGTGTTTATGTGTGGAGATTTGATTTCCGTCTATTGTTGGAAAAATATGAGTAGATATACTTTCACAAGATTTAAAAATAAAAATTTACTTAGGTGGCAAAAGTGGAACCAATGGTGATTGGATAACTTCATCTGTTGTATTTATATGATGATGCTTTTGCATAAAGTACTACTTTAGTTAGAGTAAGCTGAAGAATTTTGCGTAGTGGAATGAAAATTTGCCGTTTTCTAAAAAACCTATATGCTAGATCCATTCTTTTGGGACGTCCTGCACCTGTTCAAAGGAGTCTAATAAATGAATGTGCTATTTAACCATTTTTTACTTATTATCAATTTATCATATTATTGTATTTGTGCAGGATACTATCCTAGTATCCCAGTCTAAGCAATGACTTCACATAAATCTTCTCAATATGATCTTTTGTGGTTACAAGATTCATGAGACAAATATTTATATGCCATGCTTCTTTCTTTCTCGCTTTCAGTCAAATAGGACTCAGAATGCATGCCTCGCTGTTTGACTGTTAGCACTGTATTGCAAGAAAGGTACTAAACTCTTTCTCAGTCTAAGGTTGCAATATTCTGCATTATTATTCAAAGGGTTAATTGCAAAAAAAAATCACAAACTTTACTCCTATTGTAAATTAATCCTCACTTTTGAAAAATTGCAAAAAAAACCACCATCTTTAAGTATTGTTGCAAAAAAACCCAAAAAAATCCTACTTTTATTGAAAAACTGGATTTTTTTGCAACAATATTTAAAGATGGTGGTTTTTTTTGCAATTTCTCAAAAGTGAGAATTAATTTGCAATAGGAGTAAAGTTCGTGGTTTTTTTTATAATTAACCCTTATTCAAACTATCCTTTAATCTTTAAATTTATTTTAATTAATTTTCTTGGTCGTCACCGGGACTAATTCTATAGTCCATTAGGTCTGAATTGATTAAATATAGCATGTCATAATTATGTGGAATGTACCAGTTTACAATGATGGATTTGTCTGCTGGATTTCATCAAGCCTATGAATTGATACCTTTTGCATTTCCCTTGTATTATGTTTTCTTTTCCTCCAGGACTGAATTTGATTTGATGTTGAAATGCCCCTAGGATTTTTCAGCTCCACTAGAATTGTCAAGTTTATTTTAATAGAAATGAAATCATAAACTTTGAAGGTCTACTAATTCTTTTTTTTCTATGGTTCTAAGCTTTTTGCTTTAACCCTGTTGTACTATAGTTGATCAAGACAGGGCTTTATTGCTGATACCAATTTCGATCCTCTTCAGAATGTATGATTTCGACAGAAAGGAAACCATGAACTTTGAAGGTCTGTTGATTCTCTTTTTTATGTGGTTCTAACTTCTAAGGTTTTTATTTTCACCATGTTTTACTATAGTCGATCAAGAGTGGACTTTTCTTAATATCTTTCTTCTTATTTTCCAGAATTTGTTGAACTTTACAAGTTTCTTTTGAAGGTCTGTATATTTGTTCTAAAATTATAGGCACACTATTTCATTCAGATCATGTGGTTTTTTTTAATCCTCTACGTTTTTTCTTTGACGTTTAAGCTGTATATTCAGTTTTGTTGTTTATAAATAAATTAAAAAAATATTACATGTAATTGAAAGGACCCTATGAACTGTTGAAAGTAAACTCATGTGAGCTCACAGTCAGGAAATTTATTCCAAAATTATAGGTACACTCTTTTAAACAGTTCATGTGGTTTTTTTTAATCCTCTGGTTTTTCTTTGATGTTTAAGCTGCAGATTCAGTTTTGTTATTTACAAATAATTAAAAAAAAGTTTCATGTTATTTAGCACTCTAATTGTTGAAAGAAAACTCATGTGAGCTCACTTAAATTCCAGTTATTCTTTGCATTAAACTTACAAAAGTTATATGTATAAGTGTACTATATGGAGTAGTACTTAAGGTTGTATGTATATGGTAATGGAGAGAGAGAGAGATGGGAGTAGGGGTGGCAATTCGTGTTAACGGGTTGGGTTTCGTGTCGACACGATAGTGACACGACACGATAAGGGCAAACCCGAACACGACACGATAAAGATTCGTTCCAACACGACATGAACACGAAAAATAACGGGTTGACACGACACGACACGATAACAACACGATAAGAAAATAAATAATAAATAATAAATAAAAAATACTAATTAAAATAAATAAAATTTTAAATTAATATATTTTAAAATTATTATTAAATATTTTTATTATATATTTTTATAATTTTATATTTATATTGGGTTGTTAACAGGTTATTAGGTTGTTAACGGGTTAATGAGTCATCTGTTAATATTAATCGTGTTTAACGGGTTGACACGAACACGACACGAAATTTTCGTGTCCTTATCGGGTTGACACGATAATGACACGAACCCAATAAGATCAAACACTAACCCGCAATTATCGTGTCGTGCTCGTGTGGTGCTATCGTGTCGTGTCGGGAATTGCCACCCCTAGATGGGAGAGTTATGTATATAAGGGGGAAATAAATTGGCCGGCAGGAGAAATAATATACTCCCTCCGTCCCACGTATTTTTACCCACTTTCCTTTTTGGGGTGTCCCACGTATTTTTACTCATTCCATTTTTGGCAAAAATACAT
The DNA here is from genome assembly GCA_023678885.1 of Pogostemon cablin. Lineage (NCBI taxonomy): Eukaryota > Viridiplantae > Streptophyta > Magnoliopsida > Lamiales > Lamiaceae > Pogostemon > Pogostemon cablin. The sequence goes on along the minus strand of CM042989.1, from coordinate 20,946,276 downwards.
AATATTTTATTACCTACTTTTTACAATCCCAACAACTTTAATTATTTTTTTACACTTTATTCATCATTCCCAATAATTTTATTTACCTTTTCTTTTTAAATTATCCCTACTTTCTCTTACATTATATATTAAAAATATAAAACGTCTTAATCTCCATGCCCGTACAAATGGGTAAAAATGTCCGGTACGGAGGGAGTAATGTAATGAAGTCGAGCTCGAATCAATGTAAATATTTGAGATGTGAAAATATGAGAGAGAGAGAGGGGAGAGAGAGAAAGAGGAAGAGGAAGAACAAGAGGGGCACACGTAGTGTGTTTTTCTTTGATTTTCAAGCTGTAGATTCTGTTTGTTGTTTATAAAATAAAAAAAATCATGTAATATTGAGAACTTTATTTACTGTTGAAATTAAACTCATGTGAGCTCACTTAAATTCCAGTTATTCTTTCATTAAACTTATTTTTAATCTTAAATAGTGATTGAGAGTTTTCATTCTATTTTTATTTATAATTTTTTTAATATCATGAGAGGGAAAAGTATAGAAAACTGAGGTTGTAATGGAAAATTTTCGTTGAGCTATTAGTCTGCGTATTAAAGAAAACAAAAGGTTTGTGAAGGAGAGGTAAGTTCATTGCTTCTGGAAGAATTGCTGAGTGAAGTTGTGATAAATGGTTCTTCTACAATCACTTTCATCACTATCATTCGATAGATTTAATGTATCTTTCTATTGTTTCGGATTTGAATATTCTCCAGTAAGTTGTATTTAACCATGCTTTCTTTTGTAGAATTGATTTTAAGATAAGAAACATTGAACTTGATGGAAAATATTTAATACTTCTGGACAATAATGATTTTGTATTATCAGAAATGATATATGCTTCAATGATGTTGAGTATGTCTGCAAAATTTATTGGTAGTATGAATTATGATAAGTGGAGAATTTAATTGAATAATAAATTATAACATTAAATAAATTTTCATCATCAAAATTTGCACTACAACATAAATGATATTATGTTACACTTCACAGTAACACTTTTGTTATATAACACTTAATTGTAACACTATTTAAATTTTTATAATATGTAACACTTGGTTTATATGCAACATCAATAAGTAACATTTTTATAAAAGTAACACTTTTTAAATGACACTTTTATAAATATAACACTTTTCAGATTACACTTTTTTATATGTAACATTTTATTAGTATCATTTATCATATATTACACCTTTTATGTAATACTATGTAATATTTAACACTATCATATTACATTTTTAAATACATAATATTTTATATAAAGAAATATGTAATATTATATAGTTTAAATAATTAAAAAAACTAACACACTATTAAACAATTTATATATTATACAAGTTGAAAAAAATATATGCTCATATAAATAAAATGTTTATTATGTAAAATATTTATTATATTATACTCCATATAAAAATATTAGTAATGTATGAAAAAATATATTTATATTTATTTAAAATAATTTTAATACATATAAATTTATTTATAATAAAAATATATTTTAATTATACAATATGATTATTTATAATTATTTAAAGTATTATATTTCTTAATAAAATTATATCGTATAATATAATTATTTTTTAAAATTAGTTTGTATAATAACAACTCAAGTTTAAATGTAGTAGATGATTTTAAAAATTATATTTTATTAATAAATTAAAGGGATTATTACTATCTAGTACAAAATATAAACTAATATTACTAGTAGATACATAGTATCTATTTTATTACTCCCAGATACAAAAGCATGTATTGAAAAGTCCCAATTACAGATTTATTAATATATGTCTCTGAATGCAAGTGTATTGAATATACTATTTTATTGAATACTAATTAATGATGATATTCTAATATATGAATTCTAAATATTTAGCATATAATTTCTGAATACATATAAAATTAAATCACCCCTTTATTAATATGTCTTTGAATGCAAGTGTATGGAATATACCACTATTTATTGAATGAATACTAGATAATAATATTATAATGTATCTGAATACTTAGCATATAATTTCTTAATACAAGTAAAATTAAATTAATAGTTTTAAAATCACGACTAATTCATGATTTCTGTATACATAACATTCAAAATTTAGTAATGTATTCAGAATTATACATATAAACAAATATATGATATTAGCATCATGTATTCAGAAATTTCATTAATACTTATACATGCAATATCAACTACTTAAATTTTTAATAATGTATTCAAAAATTTTCATTAATACTTATATTCGCAATATCAACAATTTTCGTACTTTTAGGGATTTTATAGAGTTTAAAGTGATCTTCCACCGATTTTTGTGGAGAAATTAGTGGGAGTATTTATCTTTCTATTATTTCTTTTTATATTAATTTTTGAACACAAATAAAAGAGGGATAAAAGTGGTATTTCATGTACTTATTTTTATTGATTAGTAATTTATTTTGTCTTATGTACCTAGTAGTAATATTGATTCATAAAATGTACTTAGTAGTAATTGACCCTAAATTAAATAAAAAGTGTTGATGTAATGTATAATAAAATAAAAACTCAAAATAAAAATAAAGTTATAGTTAGTCAAGGTGGTGGAAGTAATTTATTCTATTTAACAGGTCAAAGGTTCAAACCTGATAAGTGCACTTTTTTTTTCTTATAAAATGTGTTACATAAAAAGAATACCACATGTAATATTTATAAAGTGTTCAATAAAGTTTTTTTCTATTGTAACATTTTTTAAAAGTGTTATTAATGATCGAAATAGTATTGCTTTAGTCAATAAGCAGCACGGGCAAACACTGCACTATAAAAAATATTACATATTAGCTATAATAACACTTTTTTGCTATTTAATAACACTTTTTACGTGTTATATAAAGCAAGTTATGTTGTAGTGTTGAATAAGTTTTTTTTTTAGGCCAACTATTTTTCTGCAAAAGCTCATGAAGGATAAGGAGAGTAAATTATTGTTGCGAAATACTCTCAAGTTTTTCATTGGATGCGTTTTGCAATAATGTTTAATGGTTGGGGTTCTTTTCTGTAAATTTTCAAACGTATGAATTAATTCCCAATTGAAATAAAGTTCAAGACCTTTCTTCCAATTAACTATTTAAATATTGAAATTATTTTATATTTATTCTACAATTAGTTAATAGTAGTATATTTTTAATTAAAAAAAAACTTTCTAAGTATGAATAACTTGCTGGTATTGTAAAAAAAAGTTTATGATGATTATAGATATCATAATTAATTTTTTAAATGTGATATTAGGTAAGGATGGTGGACATTTAAATGGATACGGGTTACGAAACCCATACACCTATACAAATACAGAGGGAGTATTTATTTAATATTTAATAATAGTATAATTATTTATTTTAAATATTAATTTAATAACTGAAAAATATAAATATGTATTAAATAAATTAGTATTAAATAGTTAATGGTAACTTACGGTATTGAAATTTATTTGGAATAAATACGGATATGTCATAATAAAATTTAAAAATGGAACTGGTACGGGTACTGATGGTGAACATTTAATGGATATGGGATATGAACACCCCTAACACCGATATTATTATCTCTAATAAAAATATTTCCTGATTATCCCAACCCTATTGGAATTGTTATAAGTTTTTCTAAATGGGTTTAAGATAGATATAAATAGTTAAAAAATTATCCAATTATGATTTGTGATAAATCTAAGTATATTCATTGGATATTTGCGGGTACCTGTTTATACATATTATGTAATATTTTTAATACTAACTGTACTATATAAAATATTTTATATATTTAATTAAAAAAGTGTAAGTCTTTTTTTTATTATATTTATTTAAGGGTAGATCTTGCGTGAGACCGTCTCACATGAGACCGTTTTTTACTTTGTAAAATAGTTATTACTTTTGCTATAAAACTTTATCACTTTCGCTATAAAATGTTATAACTTTTTATTTATACTATAAATTGTTTATGAAATAGCATTATCACTTTTTATTAATTTATTATCATTTTTTTTTATAAAAGTTATCACTTTCTGACCTTCTCACGTAAGCCCTTACGTGAGACGGTCTCACACAAGTCTCTGCCTTTATCTAAAAGGATTATATTATATTTATTTTATATATAATTAGTAATAATATAATCTCATTTAAAATATTAATCTAATCACTAAAAAATATATACTCCCTCCGTCCACTGTCAATCTATCAATTTTACTATTTTGGGTCATCCATCCTTAATCTATCAATTTTCCTTTTTGGATTATGGGACCCACACCCTCCACTAATACAAATAAAATATGGAACCTACACACTCCACTAATACAACTACCTACTACACATAAAATACTAATAATACTCCTTAATCCACGTGCAAAAAGTAAATGAATATATTGAGGATGGACGGAGGGAGTAATATATAAAAAATAAATTTGTATTTATCGGGTACGAGTAATTTGCATGTATTGATAAACGAAGTTTGAGGCGGAATATTGTAATGAAATTTTAAACGTAACAAACACGGGAATGAGTAATGGATATTTAAATAGATAAATGAACATGCACCCATATATAAATAGGGATATCTAAATAATTGATAAATATAAAATTGTGATATTAAAAAAAAAGAAATATTACATTAAAAATAGATATCTATATATATAGAAGTAAAAGTAAAAAATAAGTATGATATATTTTGTATATTTCAATCATTTATTTTCTAAATAAGTTAATAATATTTTCCGACCAAAATTATATAATAACTTAGGTATCAATACATAATGAAGAAATTCTTTTTTTTTTACTCAATTGTTTACATTTTCAAGCAACTAATTTCAAAAGAATTTTCTTTTTTAAGTTTATACTTTATATTTTATATATTTAGTTAATAACAGTGTAATTATTTATTTAAAATACTAATTTAATCACAAAAAATATAATATATATAAATAATTATTAAATTGATACGAGTAACTTGCGGTTATTGATAAACGAGTTTGAGATGGGGACAAATATTGTAATGAATTTTTAAATGAAACAAGTATGGGTGAATATTTAAATGAATACGGTTACGAGTATTCATAACTAAGTAGGGGTATTAAAATAATTAATAATATAAAATTTCATGATATTTAAAAAAACATTAAAAATAGATATTATATATAAAGAATTAAAAATATAACTTCAAAATATATAAATTTATATAAAAAAATATTATAATTAAAATAACGACATCAACTTAAAAATAAAATATAAATAGTTGTCTAATATTTTCTTTCGTGGACATAAGGGGGATGGATAAAATTTAAATAAGAGATTATTTATCATAAAGTATTCCCTTCCGTGTAATGCATCGCATGGATAAACACTAGGTGTTTGCGTTTTGCAGGCGGAATTTCTTATTAGCCACAGTGCTTTGAACGTGTATTAATATAAAGACTTACTTGAATGCCTTTTAATGTTATAATTCCGTTTAATTTTTTATGTACAGTTTTCTTAATAGTATCATACGCAATGACCATATAAAAAAGTAAATAACAGAGCACAGACTTAGGGATGGAAATGTAACAGGTATTTTCGGATACCCTAACGGAAAGGATAAGAGTAGTTAAAAACGGGTTTGGGACAGGTTCTGGTAATTGCAAAAAATCCCATTAGAATTTGGAACGGGTACGCGCAATGTCTCAATACTCGCGGGTACCCCATTTATTTATATATATATATACATATATATATATATATATATATATATATATTATAAAAATATCTCTTTCTCTATAGTTATATTTTCTTTTTTTTTTACGTTTTTGTGTTTTCTTTGCTGGTTCATATTCATCGATTATCTATCAATAAAGATCGAACCAATAAGTTTTGTAGAATTTATAAAATGTCAACTTTCAAAAGACATGTTATAGGTACGGGTGATGGACATTTATGTTAGGTAATAGATTTGATAATCCTTCGACTCTATAGTTATACTCTCTTTCTTTTTTATATTTTTGTGTTTCCTTTGCAGGTCCATATTCATTGATTATCCACAGATAAAAGTTTGAAATAATAAATTTTGTAGAATTTCTAAAATTTCAACTTTCAAAAGTTATGTTGTAGATACAGGTGATACGAGTACGAATGATGGACATTTCTATTTGGTAATTGATTTGATAACCCTTCAACTTTGCAGTTATATTTTCTTTTATTTTTATGTTTTTTTATTTCCTTTGTAGGTCCATATTCATCGATTATCCATCGATAAAATCTGAACCCGTAAATTTTGTAGAATTTGTAAAATATCAACGTTCAAAAGCTATGTTGTATATACAGGTGATATAGGTACGAGTGATGGACATTTAGCTGAATACAGGTACAGTAATGGACATTTCTGTTTGGTGATGGCTTTGATAACCTTCTGATCACCTTTTATCTGTAGTAAGTTTTTTAGAATCTGTATTTTTAATCTATTTTATAAATTGTATGAGTATCCTTTTTTTTCATCTATTATTTTTATATTTTTTTAATAAAAGAGAATGAGACATATTTCATGTTATGTCTCATTTCAAAATACAATATATTATTCATAAAAGATTCACTCTTTACTTTGTGAAAATAGTTGATTGAAGTTTTGCAGATATTTATACTAATGGTAAAATAGTTTTATGAAAATATTTTGATTTTTTTATTTAATAACATAACTTTTTATGATGTTTTCAAATCTTTCATGACATATGATTGTTATACCACATTTCAACATGGTGTTCATGCAGAAAACATTGTAAGTCAATAATGTGTATTGATTCTATTTACACTTGGTTTATAGTAATTGTGTATCTCTTCTACTGCAAAAAAAATTAAAAAATTAGCTGATATATTCTATGTATTCATGATTATTATTCAAATAACCAGGTTTTTTTAACTAATAACCATATGCACTAATCTGGGCGAATGATTTCTTAAATGAATTAGAAATGCATGACGGTTATAATTAGTCATAGTTCAAACATAATTAGTTCTTAATATGCTTAGCAGAGTTGTAATTCAATACTCACATTATTTTACGTATCAGTAACATTTCTCATCATTACATATCTATAATCTTCCTCATGAAAAGTTCTATCTAATGTGACAATGAATTTGCAGATTCTTTCAAATATTTAGTTCCATGCTCAAGCTCTATTACATGGAAATATCAACCATTGGGAAATTCAACCTAGAACGACAACGCGTACTCATCAATCTGATCATTATCACCAGGTAAAACTATCACATTTCTCATGCTTCTTCCCAAACTAAGCATTTTAGTCCTCATAGTTGTTAATGACAGCGGATTAAGAATCACAATCAAGTCATGCATGAGATGTTGTGGTTTTAGATTAAAATAAATTACTCTTCAATTCCAAGGGAATATTATTAATTTCATAAAAAAAACTTTACATATAAAAATATTTAAAAAATATTCCTGTCCGCGCAACGCGCGGCCGAATAAATACTAGTTATTTTAAAAAGCACGTTAATTGGGTTAGGACCCTACCCGTCTCACAGAGTGAAATTCGTGAGATGGTCTCACCCAATTTTTTGTCATTGAAAAAACTGAAGAAGCGGGAAGATATATAGCTCATTGCATGCATAACCTAGGTGGAGCCCATTTTAGCAAAACTCATGCTTTATATGTAAGAAGATATATATTATTTTTAGTGATATTTTTAATAAATTAAGTAAATATTATATTAAAATTTATTAATGACTTTTGAAAATTTAAACTTAAATATAAAATATTTAAATTTTATTTTATGAAAACATAATCTAGTTTTTCCCCCCAAAATCTCAAAAATTGTAATTAAATCAAAACTTAAGTAAAGTCATGTAATTAATTCAAAGATGACATAAAAACTGACGTGGTAAAAGTCAGCAACTCGAGTCGAGTTGTTGTACGTGTTGGTGAGGCCTTTTTCGGCTGTGACTCAACTCTAGTTCTGTAACTTGACTCCAGATAGGTCGAATTGGTGTTTCAGGTGCCTACAGTCGACACCCAGCTTAGTCGATTGATGGAACTTGACGTGTGCAAGCTGACTGGACTCGAGTCGAGTTGTGATGCTTTTCCAACATGCAATTTTCGTTTTACTCCCGACTCCGTTTTACTCCCTTTTCCACATGTTTTACATACATTTTCATGATTTTCACAATATTTTCCTCACAACACAATTTATCTCAAAATACATGAAGTACACCACCAAATATAAGAAAAATGGATAAATAATATGAAAGTAACATGTAAAATGACACTAAAATCTATGTAAAAATAGCGACAATCAAACCCCCGAACTTAAAGCGTTGCTCGTTCCCAAGTAACAAAAAATGAAAAAAACAAATGAAGAGAGATTTTCACCTAAGAAAAATGACCTAAAGAAACATAAGTAACAACATATCACAATTAACAAGAACAACAAATCATATTAGGACTCCCTGCTACAATAAACTTACAATACAAAATTTTAACAAGTTCAATTCCAAGAGAACTATTGTTCCTTCTAAATCAAGCCTCACGGAATTGATAATATGATCTTTTATATGATGCCACATACTATATTATCTACAGTATAAAGTAAATGAAATAGTATCGACATATAAACAGATTATAAGATGCAATCATTTGATCAATGATCCTTATTTCAAAATATTGTTAAAATATTGTTCATACTAAAGCTAGACTTTTAGTATACAATTCAACAATATGTACTCAACTATCTTTAAGAGTAAGGTAATCATGCACTCATCAATTAATCGAGCCCGACGCACCATAGGCTTACAAGTAGACTATGTTCACAAGCCACCATAGCTTCAACTCAAGATCAAAAAAGTTTTTTCATTGGGATGTAATGTCAAAGCTCCTTGGTAAGGGTAAGCATTTTTGGGTAAAAGTGCCCAATCAAGAGTGTAAGCAATAGAAGAGGTAGTCTCTCCAACTTTTACCACTTTTCATCCTTTCCTTTTCTTTCTTCAATGTATACTTGACTATAATCCTTCTTTGACTTTGAGCTTCCCTTTTTACGATGCTTACTTTCTTTTCACAATGCTTACTTGAACTTCATGTAATTTTTCTTTTCTCGCTCTTCTTCTTGTTGTTGAAAGTTGCATCCGCGTTGATTGTACCATGCTCATTTGCTTGCATCCTTTTCTTTTTCCATTTCCTTATTTTTGATCATTTTTCCACATAGAACCCTTGTAAACAACCCATCTCCTCAATTACCCACACTAAGGTTCTTTCTAAGGTTTAAGTGGGCTCTTTGTGCTTGTAATGTGTTTTTCACAAGAAAAAAGGCTTATAAGACTCAAATGAGTTAGCTGGGGATAATGTTTTGGTAAGAAAAATATTTGGCTAGTGATGTCACATATCAAGGATGATTTAAGATCATGTCAACAAGTTTCCACCAGTCGGGCTCATTCCTGCAGTCTACAAGCAAATTCTCTCTTGTCTAGGGCTCAATCAACTCACTCATGAAAGAATTCCACTATTTAATCAATACATGGTTGAGGCCCAAAAATCTCACAAGCTTTTTGCTAAAGATCATTAGGAACACATTACACCCTAATTCATCTCAAAATTGAACAAATTAAATATACCATGTTTCAATTTCAAAGAGTAGAAATTTCCTAACTCAACTTATCATCACAAGCCACAAGCAACATTCCTAACACTATGTTCCCAAGAAAAAAATGAACGAACAACTCCAAAAAACAAACCACCAAACTAAACTTAACAAGAATATAAAATACAACCACAACATGAAAAAAACTCAACAACAACAAGCAACAAAACATAACATATAACATGCATAAAATAAGATCATCTATTAATGAAAGTAAACCATTCACCAATTTTATCCATAAGCAATTAATAACATCAAAACGCCATTGTATTCAAAAGATAAAAGAAGCATTAAAATGCAAAAAATACCAAAGCAAATTAAAAATCCTAAAATACAAAAGTAAACCTCCCAATACAAAACAATAAAAGTAAACATCTAATCTAAAAATTTTAAATCAAATGTGCGAACAACTTAAAAAATGACTCCCTTAATGGCTTAGGAGGCGAAGATGGCTCCCATAGGCTGTGGGCACGAGGAACGGTCAAGAAATGATAGTTGAACATCATAGTTGTTGTCTCTTCGATGTTGATGTGCATCATTGCTTGCTCAAAAGTGTGATCCATCCTTTGCTGTCATGCATGCAAACGTCAGATCTGCACACCATGCTCCCGTTGTCCTTCCCGGAGCTCTTTCACATCCCCCTTGAGAATGCTCCATCTCAAATTTTCTCTTTGTCCTCGTCCTTGAGCCTTCTCATCATCGAAGTGTGGTGGATCCAGAGCATACTCCTAAAACTCCACTTGATGATCCTGAGCCTGCCGTTGCCTTCCTCATGCTCGCCCTTTTCCATGGGCACCGGCTCAGCTCCCATCTCCTCTAGCTCAGTATTTGCCTCAGTTATCACAACCTCAAAGCCATTTCTATTTTCTATAAAACACTCTCACCACTGTGGAGTGTCTAGGACCATCCATAGCCAAGTTTTCCAGCGACCTCCTAGAAAAGATAGAGGTCAACTGAGGTGACGGAAGAGGAAATTGGCTTCCTTTCTCTTGCTTGAGGCAATAAGTATCCCCGATTAAAGCTAAGAATTCCGTCCTAATTAAGGCTTGAGCATTCAATCCCTTATTGATCATGGGCTATATCTTGCTCAAATCAATCCCAAGGCCCTTAGCTATCATGGTGACCAAGCCACCTATAACCACTTTTTGATGTACCTCTTCTTAACCAATCTCTCCATGTGCTGGATGAAGTTGGAAGCCATGTTGAACTCGAGCCCATAATAAAAGCAAAACATCATTTGAGTATTCTCTAAGTAATGCATCACTAGATTCTGTATAACGATCCCTTTTGATGAACTAGCTTGATATGTAGGCTGCTTCTAGGCTCCATCGATGATCTGTTTGAGCCACCATTTTTGCTTGTCAAATCTTTCCACATAAGAGAAAGAGACTCTATGATTATCCAATGGGCACCCAAAGTAGACATTAAACATGGAAGTCTCGACTTCGCGCCATCTGTTGCCTATCTAAATGACAATTGAGGTAGGGTATGCATTATGGCTCTTTCTGACCTCTAGTGCACTCAAGAATTCTACTTTGAGGTGTCTATAGGTGGCCGACCTTTTGTCATAAAACTCCTCCTTATGCACCCTCTTGAACATCTTTTTACAATCACCCTTAATTCCAAGATCTGCTATACATTGATGGTTTTGAAACTTTGTGGGACGGATCTTGGAACATATGGCTTTACATCTTGATGCGCATCTAGGCTAATCATCTGCTAAGTCTACCCCATTAACACGGGGTGAGTATTTTCAATCATCAAATCTGTATCTACTGTAGCCAACTCGTCTTCTTCCAACACCACGAAGTCCTCATCTCTTTTTCTATTAGCCATCTACATAACAAGCAATGCAAAAAGTTCAATTAAAATTCAAACTTCAATAATCAAGCTTAAAAAGGTGAGTTCAACATCAAGTAGCCATTCAACTATCATACAAAGACACAAGCCATCACACAGTTCAATGTAAACTTTTAGCTCATAGAAGCATCATCAACATATCATCATTTTCAAGCTTAATTCTAACAAACATACATCCTATTACACATTTAAGAACCAATCCTCGTAAAAAAACAAAGCATCACGTCACAAAAGAGCTCAAAATTGCACAAAAGAGTTCATTGAAGTATTTTATCGAACATTTGGTGTGCACATTTTCAAATGGTAAATTCAAAATTTCATTCAACATGACCATGCCAACTTTTTCATCATTCAAACCCTTCCACACATATTAGCAATGCCACAATTACACTAATTTATCAACCAATTCAATCACTTTCTTAATTTCCCAATTATGAACCCTAACATGCAATTTCAAAATTCATACTCAATTACACCAATTTTCATCACAATTGCATACTTAGGATTCATATCATCACTAAAAAAAACATACAACACAAAGCCCATGCTTCAATTTCCTCCAACAAGTTCAAATTCGAGAGTTTGAGTAAAAAAGAACATACCTTACTTGTTTGGAAGAATAACTATGAATGTAGTGGATTAATGGAGAAAAAATAGTTTTTTTTCAAACTTGTAATGCATGTGGCCTCATATTGAGCTTGGGTGCTGACTAGGGCTTCTGTCGAAATGAATAGAAATTCTTGTTTTTATTATGACTTTCTGACCCGTCGACTCGTCGAGTTGACTTGCGACGCAAAAATCGAGTCAATTTTTGGACTCGACCTCAAGATGGTCGAGTTGGCATTTCAGACGGCAGCAGTTAGCTTCTTTGATTGGTCGATCTATGGGGCTCGAGTCGAGCTCGGGCTTGACTTTTTGAAAAATTTTGAAATTTTTACCCTGTGTTGCCTTGCTTTCATGCCTCCAAAAACCTCATATTTATTCCAAAAACTCATCACAATTTATTAGAACAACAATATCAAAAACATGGATTATGATTCAACTTCTCCACACCAAATCAACCAAAATGAACTAATGCTCATTAGAAAAATAAAAATTTACTCCAATTTTATGAGAAGCCTTACCAATCATGCAAATCAACAAGCACACTCAAGTGGTGAATCATACCATGCACTTTATGAGAATCAACAAGCAAAATCAAGTGGAGAGTCATATCATGCGCCCTTTCCCGAAACATAAATCGAAATAAGAGTTGAGAATTAAGTTTGCAAAAAGTGGTGGGAGTTACCATTGAAGTTTCTAATCAAGCACTTCTCATATCATCTGTTTCCTCTCCATGAGCATATCCACCTACATACCAAACATACAAGCAAATCAGAAACTAAGAAAATGGGTTGTCTCCCATTTAGCATTGAGTTTAACATCTTCAAGCTAGGCGGATAAGATTTTAAAAGCCAAAAAATGTTCCAAGGCCTCATTTGCCCTCATCTTCACTTTAAACTTCTCTTTCACCACTTTCTTATTAAACTCTCTTAGCTCCAAATTGTTGAAACTTGCATTACTTAGTCTTGCTCTCTCTTTTGACAAGTTTGGGCGATCTTTGTGAATTTTCCACTCCACCTTTAAAGTGCTTCCCCCAAACTTATCATTATTCAACGAGCTATGACCTACAATTTCAAACAAGCAGTGAAGACATCAACAATAAATTTGTTTTCAATAGCCTTACGATCATCTTGAGGTTGAATGGGTGGTTTCATGTAAGAGCCATCTCCTTTCCGATTCGTGTTAGAAAATACAACACACTTTTCATATGATTTCAGTGAGATTCTTCCTTATCCAAATCAAACTTAGCCCTTCTCGTGGCTAAAAATGGCCTTCCTAATATGAGTGAAATTTGTGGATCCGCCTTCATATCAAGAATCATGAAATCCACTGGATACTCTAAATCTTTCACTTTAATCACAACATCTTCAATCAAACCTAAAGGCTAAATCACCGTACCATCCATTATCTCAAGCTCCTTCATCATGGGCTTCAACTTTCCGATTTCAAGATTAACAAACACTTCTTTTGGCATTATTAGCTCTAAGATCACAAAGTGCATTGAACGTTCCTCGTCCCCTAATTTTACACAGGATAACAAATTTTCCCAGATCATTTGCTTTCAATGGAACAACACCAATCACCTTATCAACTTGAACTAGTTCATCACCTTCCACCATTAACACTTTTTCCTCTTTCTTAGCAACGCCTTTATTTTATATTATCCCTTTTCTCAACCATACTTTCCGAATTCACTTTAACAAACAAGCCTTGCTCTTTTGGATTTAACACCGTTGTGGAAGGAAACTTACCTTTTTGATGCACTTCTCCTCTTTCACTCACCAATTGGCTCACTTGCATCTCCAAGGCTGTTGACTCAATGAGTCGTGTGTCGGCTCATCTTTATTAATACCACTTGTCGGAAGAATACTATATGTATTCACTTTATTCAGCATCGTTTATCGGTGGGACACTGAGTGTCCATTGAGCTCATTTGGGGTGCATATCATAAGAGTGTCGTGGGGATCCCGCAACGTGAACAATTTTTAAAATAAAAGAGACCAACTAGAAATATTAGAAAATAGGCGATAGCAAAAATAAATGCATTTTCATGCACTGTCATGCATGATTTCTACTTACTGAGTTTATTCTCACTAGTTTATGCATTGTAGGTGAGCCTACTGATTATTGAGTTACGTGATGTGGTTGTGCAAGCTGTGGAGCTCCTTCAAGTTTTGAGTGAATGTATGTAGATGACGACCTGTTGGACTAGGCCGTGGGCTTATTTTGATTCTGTTGATGTTTTTTATATAATATAAGAAGTATTGTCACAAGTTTTGGGATTACATTGCCGAAGATATGCTACGTATGCTGAATTACGTAGTGATGGTTTTGGTTATAAATACATTATGAGAAAAAATAATTATGCAGGTTTGTATAATGATGGTGTTTATGTTAAATTAATATTTGATTATAAGTTATGTAAGGTGGGTCGTGTCAGAGTGGTATCAGAGCACGATTTGGATTTTGCAGACTATCATGTACATGAGCTCATTCCTTGGGAGTGCAACCTTACATTTAAGTGTTATTTTCATTTTGTGTTGTTATATGTTTTATAAATTATATTGGCCATGTAGTGTAGGACTCATAGTTAGTTGTATAAAATGGTAAGGGCTACAAGTAAAGTTCTGAAGGGGATAAATCTGCTAAGCAAGTACCACATGTAGAACGAAACAATCCTGATGCAGTGATTAATCAATTGATGGAACTGGAAGAGCGCAAATCCCAATAGATCCAACAATTGATTCAGTAGAGGGATGTTGGTAGAAAGCCACAAGATGCGGTTAATCAGGCTCGACGTCAGTGATCATCATCATTTTTACCTAGATTTTAGTGTCGTTATTTATGATTGTTCGTATATTTTTATTCGTATTTGTGTAACTTTTGGTGGAATTTTGTGTTAATTAGGAGAGATGTGTATAGGTTGATAAATGTGTGGAAATGAGCTTAAATGTATGTGAAACAGGTCAAAAATAGAGTAAAACGGAGTCTGGAGCTGAAACGGGCTAAAAGACACCCAACTCGAGTTGCAAGGTCTTACTCGACTTACAACTCGAGTCGAGTTGAGGTCGAGCAAAGACAGAAACTGTCCAATAGCAAAACTTGAGTTGTAATATCCAGCTCGACTTGCAACTCGAGTCAAGTTAGGTGCCGAAGAAATTCCAGTTTCTGACACGAGTTGACAGGCAAGAGCTTGAGTTACCCAACTCGAGTCGAGCTGGATCAGAACAAGTCGAGTAGCAAGTCGAGCTGGGGCAGAGCAGAGTCCAAAATTTATCTAGTGAGCCAACTCGAGCTGCAAGACGTAACTCGACTTGCAACTCGAGTTGAGCAGGCTTCAAAAAAATTGTCCAGTTTGCAGAGCTACGCAACTGATCGGTGCCTTTTTCACCTAAATTTTAGTGTCTTTTATTATGTATTTTTGTGTGTTTTTATTCATTTTGAATATTATTTGGTGGTGTTATATGAAGATATGGAGATGTGTGCTTTGAAATGATAAATGTGTGATTTTCATGATTAAGCGCCTTAAATTGTGCCACATTTGTGAATATTTAGAGAATTAGTAAATTAGTGTAATTTGTGTGATTTTCAAGTAAAAATGGATTCTAGACACGATTAGGAAGATGTGGGAAAAAATAGAGCTCAATTTGGAGTTAAAACGAAAGAGAACGATCAAAGCAAAGCTGAAAACACACATCCAATTTGTGTAATTTTTCTATATTAGTGTAGATCTCAAAACCAGATGTGTGATACATGGTTGGAAAGCCACGGAAGAGAGGATCGTGTGAGCATAAGAATCACTCGAATTGGAGACCATATGTGAAAGTTATGTGCGAAATGGTTAGACTGCGCAGCACGCGATGTATTACACGGCCCGTGTACTGAACACGACCCTGTAAGGGGTGGCCGTGTTCCGACACCAGAAAACGCTACACGGCCCGTGTTCTGACAAAAGTCAGTTTTATGATTTCCACATGTTCTAGAAGCTTCCATGGGGGTATAAATACATGTTTTGACCACAAAATCCGAGAGGAATCATTTTGGAGCAGTTTCCACACACACTAAACACCAAAATCACACACATTCATCTCCATCTCTTCCATCCTTCACTTCATTCATTCAAACCACTTGATCTCCTCAAATCCATTCATAAATCCATCCATCCACCAATCTAAGAAGAGAAATTCATCATTGGTTAAAGATTTTAGCATGATCAAAGGGGAGGAAGTTCACCATCAAAGGGGAGCCAACTTACCTTTATTTTATTATTTTCTTCATTATTTGGCTCAATTGTTGCAAACTTTGGATTGTAATGATTTTATCATGATATGTAGTGGCTAGTCCTCATGTGAGGCTAGCAATATGATTGGTTAGGGATTATGTAGATTTTGCACACCACATGTTTGATGAAATGATTGTTATGAATATTTTCTATCATGAATGCTTAATCTCATTTTATGTATGATTTGTGTGATTAAATTCTCTATACATAGTGTTAGGATGGCCATTCATGCTTAGTGGTTTAATTGAATCATTGATTGAATGAGATGACAATGTTAAGTATGTGGGGAGTTTGGTCGTAACCTTCATGTGCTTAGAACCTCATGATAGGACATTATTGATAATTACTTGTGAAAGTGTTTGATATGATGAGGGGAACCAAGCCAATTTTTACTTGACCTTAGAAAGGGAACACTAGGAAAATGTCCCTGCCTACTAGAGAAAATTATTCGTGATAATATCTCTATACCGGTATATTAATATCCATAAGTACCTATAGGAATAGTGAGGATTGGAAACAACTCTTTGAGTGACCTTAATATCATAACATGAAGATCACCAATGCATGTGTGTGTGTGAGTCTATATATGCCTTTTCCATGAATGTTGTTAGCCTTGCATACTTCTTAGATTGTTCACCTTCATCCATTTTCCATCTCATTTGTACATGTTCTATCTTTAATTTCTATCTTTAATTTAAAGGGAGAGCCTCATTTGACAGTTATTTTGGAGATCAACACACACACTTTCTCACCATCATTTCACACACTCCATCCGATTCATTTCTTCCACCCTTCAATTTATCCATCCAATCAACTTGATCTTCAAGGATCCATCTATCAATCCATGTTTCCACCACTTGAGAAGAGAAAAGCATCAATGATTGAAGAAGTTAGCATTTTGAAGAGAAGGATGGGTATCTCCACAAAAGGGAAGCTAATCTACTTTTCAATTGTTGATTTTCTTCTTATTTTGGCTCAAATGGAGCAAGCCTTTAAATGTATTGATCTAAACACAATGTGTAGTGGCTAATCCTATAGTAGGGCTAATCATATGATTTGTTGAGAAGAATGCTAGATATGTAGGATTTGAGATGTTGAATTGAGTTAATTTTGGACTTCCTTTTATGATTAATGAATCATATTTCATTTCAATACTTGTGTGATTAAATTCTCTATACATAGTGTTAGGATGGTCATTCCAATATTATGATTAGGTGTTTAATTGAATCGTATATTAAGATGAGCATGCATGTTGGTGTGAGGGGAGGTAAGTCATACCCTTCTTATGCTTAGAACATTAATAGAGGGACACTTAAGAAATTGAGTGAAAAGAACCAAACTTATGATCATAATACCTTATGGGAATTGAGAGTAAGAACAATCCTAGGAGATTTAGACTTGTAAAAGAGTCGAGAACCTAATTACCTTGGCCATAGGGATTAGGGGTAAAAACATGATTGGTTTTAGCCCATAATTAATGAAGTTCATTATCAAGAGTTATGCATATCTAGCTAGATTCTTAACCGAGAGTATGCTTAGCCTTGCTCTATTCTTAAGTGAATTCTATCCACATTCCATTCATCTTATCATTTGTTCGATATTTGATACATTTAGTTGTTAGTTGAATTCTTAGTTAATTGATTAGAATAATAAGTAGTCTAAATACCAAACCTTCAATCTTGTCACTCTTACAAAGCATAAATCAATGACAAATCCAGATATAATCATGAGTTTACTTTCCTTTGGGACGACATATTTATAAATTTTATTGCTTGGTCACACGTGTACAACAACGATAGAGTCTCTTACTCTAAAATATTTTACTAGAAATGCGACTAAGAACAGTCAGGCAAAACATATGGAAATGGTTTGTGAGAGGTTTTGAAAGCTGAGCCCTCCAATATTTGAGTATGCAAAAAATCAGACGGATGCAGAGGATTGGTTGCGTACACTTGAAAACATGTTTCAGTATAATAGGATTTCAGATGGGGATAAAGTGTTGTGTACCTTTTTATGTTACGGGGAAGCGCTGGCCACTGGTGGGATATAATCAAAAGTATTGAGGATTTCACAACTATGACTTGGGAAATGTTTAAGGAGCTTTTTAGAAAGAAGTACTTTACAATATCAGTGATTACAATGAAGATGAATGAGTTCATACAGTTAAAGCAGGGTGGTATGTCAGTTATGACTACCTTCTAAAGTTTGAACAATTGTCTAGGATTGGGGAACACATGGTAAGTACGGAGGCACTGAAGGTAGAGACGTTTGTGGAAGGCTTAGAATCTGAGATTTTTAGAGATATGAGTATGGAGGGATTGCAAGAGCAACATACTCACAAGTTGCAGAAAGGGCCCGATTGCTGAACAAGCGGAGATGAGAATCAGACAAGCGCAAGCTATCAGACATCAATTTCAGCAGAAACCAGTGCAGCAGTTTGGGAAAGATTATAAGAAGCTGATGCTATTTCAAAGGCTGAAACCAAATGTTCCAATGGATCAATGATAAGGGCAGGGAGAATCAAACAAGCGTCTCAAATTCGATCAAGGTAAGGTGCCACCGGCTCCTCCACTACCTATATGTTTTAATTGTACTATGCCACATGGTGGGGAGTGTCGCATTCCTCTTAGGTCTTGTTACACATGCGGAGAGAAAGTGCATGTGACTACTGCTTGTCCTAAGCAAGGGAAGCAATGACAGCAGAGGAGAGCTCCAGTAAGGGTGTACACTTTGATGTGGGAGGAGGCAGATGCGAATCCCTCTGTTGTCATGAGTAATTTTTCTATTTTTGAAACTTCTATATATGTGCCATTTGATTGTGGAGCAACACATTCATTCGCATCTATTGATTATGTGAGGAAGATGAGTGGAACTCCCGACTTTGTAGAAGCTAATTATGAAGTGATGATTCTTTATGGTGAGCCAAAATAAACCAATCAACTTCTTTGAGGTTATGTTATTCCTATTGAAGGAAAACCTCTCCTCACTGATTTGATTGTGCTAAGTATGAATGTTTATAATATCATATTATGTATGCATTGGCTGTCAAAATACAGTGCTATAATAGATTATCAAAAGAAGACTATTACTTTTTAGCCATTTGGAGGAGAACCGTTCCTTTTTTGGGATTAAGAAGAACATCAGATTTCCTGTGATATCAGCAGCAAAAGCACAACAGTTGCTGGAAAGTAGTTGTAAGGGGTATCTGGTGAGCGTGATGAATGTTGAGGAACAACAATGTTCAGTCCTCAGTGATGTACCTGTAGTCCAGGAATGCCCGGGTATTTCCAGATGATTTTCTAGGTTTACCACCAAATCGAAAAATACAGTTTATTATTGAACTACAACCAAGAACCACACTTATATATAAAGCTCCATATAGAATGTCACTAGCTGAACTGAAGGAATTGAAGATACAGTTACAAGAGTTACTAGACAAAGGTTTCATATCCGACCTAGTTTCTCACCTCGGGGAACGCCAGTTCTATTTGTTCATAAGAGGGATGGCATAATAAGGATCTGTATCGATTATCGAGAACTTAACAAAGTCACAATCAAGAATAAGTATCCTTTTCCTCGTATTGATGTTCCGTTCTTCCAACTATAAGGTGCATCTATCTTTATAAAGATTGATTTCCGATCGGAATATCATTAGTTGAAGATTAAGGAGGAAGATATTCAGGAAACTGCATTCAATACAAGGTATGGACATTTTGTGTTCTCAGTGATGCCATTCGATTGACACATGCTCTGGCAGTATATATGGATTTGATAAATAGAGTATTTTAGGATTTTTTTTGATAAATTCATGATTGTATTTATCGATGACATTTTGATTTACTATGAGAACAAGGAGGATCACGCTCTACACTTGAGAAAGGTGTTGGAGATTTGAAGGAGAAACAGTTACATGTGAAGTTCAAGAAGCGTGAGTTCTGGTTAGACCAAGTTGTTTTCTTGGGCCACGTGGTATATGGAGAAGGAATTTTAGTTGATCCAAGTAAAGTTAAAGAATCCATGATTGACCACAACTAACAAATCCCACTAAGGTTCGTACTTTCGTGGATTGGCAGGATATTATCGAAGATTTGTTGAAGGATTCTCTCTAAGATTGTTTCACCATTAAAACAGTTGACCAAGAAGAATGTGAGATTCACATGAACGGAGTCAAGTGAGCGGAGTTTTCAGGAATTAGATACGGTTGACATCAGCACATATCTTAACTATTCTTATGGAGACAAGAAATTTCAAGGTTTATAGCGATGCCTTAAAGAATGGTCTTGGATGTTTACTGATGCAAAATGGAAAAGTGATAGCATATGCATTAAGACAGTTAAGGGAGTACGAGAGAAAATATCCTATCCATGGTTTGGAGTTAGTTGCAGTGGTGTTTGCACTTAAAATTTGGAGGCATTATCTATATGGGGAGAGTTATGTGATCTATACTGATCATAAGAGTTTGAAGTACTTCTTCACTCTGAAAGTGTTGAACATGAGGTAGAGAAGGTGATTAGAGCTTGTGAAGGACTACGATTGTGTAATCAACTATCATCCAGGTAGAGCCAATGTGGTAGCTGATGCATTGACTCGAAAGGCAATACGGAGTGTAGCTGCTATGACCATAAATCATAAACTAGAGCTACTTGACTTGCAAAGGATGGGTTGTGGAGATTATTCAGGAAGAATTGTTGGAAGCAAGGATGGCAACTTTGACACTTCGACCAACTTTGATGGATAAAATCCGACATGGACAAGAGGTGGATAAGTGGTTTGATAAGATAAAGAATGATATCAGCTCTAGAAAGTCTTCCGGCCTTCAATTAATCGACAATGGTGTGATTCATTATAGAGGTCAATTATGTCTACCTGAAGTGGATGACATTTGAAAGGAAGTGATTGCAGAAGCTCACTCAATACCGTACTCAGTATATCTGGGAGCTACTAAAATGTATAGAGATTTGAAGTCACATTATTGGTGGCCAGGGATGAAGAGAGACGTCGCTCAATATGTTGAGCATGTTTTGACTTATCATCAAGTCAAAGCCGAGCATTAGAGACAAGCAAGTACTTTACAACCTCTATCTATTCTAGAGTGGAAGTAGGAGAATATTAATATGGATTTTATTACCGGGCTACCAAAGACAGTAAAAGGTCATGATGTCATTTGGGTTATCATGGATCGACTGACCAAGTTAGCTCATTTTCTTCCTATTTGCTCCACGTATTCTATAGATTATTACGCGTAGCCATATATACAAGAGATTGTCAGACTCTATTGAGTACCACTTACCATTGTGTCGAATAGAGACACAAGATCCTTGTTTACTTTTTGAAAGAGTTTGCATAAGGCATTGGGGACACATTTATCTTTCAGCACTGCATTCTATCCACAAATAGATGGTCAATCGGAGTATACGATACAAATTATGGAGGATATTTTTAGAGTATATGTGTTACATTTTCAGGGTCAATGGAGTAATTTTTTCCTCTGATAGAGTTCTCACTTCTCATACAACAGCAGTTACCAGTCCACTATTGGGATGACTCCATATGAAACACTGTAAGAGAGAGTGTGCAGGTCTCCAGTACATTAGGATGAAGTTGGAGAGAGGAAACTTTTAGTCCAAACTTGATTCATGAAATGTTAGAAGTTATATCACACATTCAAGAGAAGATAAAATTTGCTCAAGATCGACAGAAAATTTATGGGGACAAACGTAAAAGTGCATTATAATTTGAAATAGGTGATTAGGTATTCTTAAAGATATCTCTAATAAAAGGAATAATGTGATTTGGAAAGAAAGAAAAACTCAGCCCAATATATGTTAGTTCATTCACTATCATTATGAGAGTTGATGGTGTTGCATATAAGTTGAATTTACTTGCATCAATATCTAGAATACATGATGTGTTTCACGTATCTATATTGAGGAAGTATATTGAGAATCCATCTCATGTTCTCAGGCAGGAACCAGTTGAGTTGAAAAAAGATTTGATTATGAGAAAATACCAGTTGAGATTTTTCGGCGAGATGTGAAGAAGCTCAGAAATAAATAGATATCGTTAGTTAAAGTGTTATGGAGAAACCAGCTAATTGAAGAAGCCACTTCGAAAAGAGAGGATGCGATGATGGCTAAGTATACAGAAGTCTTTAGGTAAGTAAATTTCGAAGATGAAATTTTTATAAGGTGGGGAAGATGAGATACACGAGCTTCTCACTATTCACATGCCAATATATTTTAATTTGTGGCTCATGCATTTTTATAATTATGTAGTAATTATTTTTACATTTTATTCATCTTTTTATTTTTATTTGATACATCTATGATAATAATGGTGACAATATGAGGATATATATGTGCTAAATATTTAAGTGAATTAATTTAGATATCTAATTAAATTATTTTGTGTATAAATATAATATTTCTTAACTATTAAGTATCACACGTCACACGTGTTCTCATAATAATAATAGTGGTAAGAAAATATACACGAATGTGTATTAATTTGTAAATGTATTACATCTTAGTTATTAAGTATTTCACGTAATTTATTCATAATAATAATAATAATAATATATCTACTTAAATAGTACTTACTATTAATAGTAAGTGGGGTGGTGACCGACTTACCATCATCAAAGGAGAGAGAGAGAGAGAGAAGAGAAAAGAAAGCTTGCGTACCAGAACGTAGAAAGAATAGATTAGTTACAGTTCTATACGAGGTCTATAGTATTACTACTGTTGGAGTCCAGATAAGTAGAAGTCCTACTACAATGCATAAACATGTTGTGTGTGAATTATTTATGATACGAGCAATAGATTTATATAATTTGAGATAAGTAGAAATTAACCTGCAACTAAATATTATTTTGTAAATTATTTGTGATTAACTTGTGATACAAATTGCAGATCTATATGATTTGAAATAAAATTGTAGTCCTATTAATGTAAATCTATGTGAACAGGAACTATTGAATAAAGATCTGTCTGATCTGAAGAGATATCATTATTATATGGATCTGTGTGATCTAAGGGGGAGTTGTTGTTCTAGAGGTGGATATGTGTGATTCGAACTTTAAATTATTTCTTTGTTTTGATTAAATATTGATATTGATGTCGTAAGTGAGTTGTGAAGAATATTTAATTGCCTTTGTTGCACGACATCAAGCATACCGTGCATAATTATGAAAAAATATTTTTCCAAATTTAATAAGATACTAATGGTGTGTACGGCTACTATATGTGCACTATTTCAGGGACCCGTGTATATCGGTTCAAGTCATGTGTTCACTCACCTTGTTCTGGGATCGTGGGACGATTTGAGTCATGTGTTGACTCAACGAGTTGCTTGTCAGCTCACTTTTACAAGAATTGTGTAACGATTCGAGTCATGTGTTGACTCAATGAGTCGTGTGTCGGCTCATCTTTATTCATCATCAATTGTCGGTAGGACACTGTGTACGTCCACTTTATTCAGTACCATTTATCGGTGGGACACTTTGTATGTCCATTGAGCTTATTTGGGGTGCATATCATAAGTGTATCGCGGGAATCCCACAATGTAAATAGTTTTCAAAATAAAAGAGACCAACTAGAAGATTAGAAAATAGGCGATAGCAAAAATAAATGCATTTTCATACACTATCATGCATGATTTCTACTTACTGAGTTTATTTCTCACTAGTTTATGCATTATAGGTGAGTCTGCTGATTATTGAGTTATGTGATGTGCTTGTGCAAGTTGTGGAGCTCCTTCAGACTTTTGAGGGAATGTTCATAGATGACGACCTGTTGGGATAGGCAGTGGGCTTATTTTGTTTCCTCTAATGGTTTGTTATATATTCCCATCGTTCTCTTAAAACGTAACTGTTTGCTTTTTTGCACGTGGATTAAGGCGTGTAATAATTTAATGTGTAGTAAGGTGAGAGAAATAATATTTTAATATATAGTGCACAGTTGTATTAGTATTGATTGTGGGCCCATGTGTACTGGGTTGAGTATAATAATATTTTTTGTGGGTCACATCAATTTAAAAAGGAAAATGATACTTTGTATTGGGACGGACCAAAATGACAAAATAGATACTATCAAGGGGATGGAGGGAGTAATATAATAAGTATTATCACAAGTTTTTGAGTTGATGTGTTGTCAGAGATATATTGCGTATGTTGAAGTACGTAGTGATGGTTTTGGTTATAAATATATTATGTGAGAAAAAAAATTATATATGTTTGTATAATGATAGTGTATATGTTAAATTAGTATTTTAATTATAAGTCATGTTAGTTACACTACATGGAATACATTTTTTTTAATATTTCTACAAAATCATTAATTTTATTTATTTTGTAATAGATTCAATTTTTTTTCTTTGAAAAATATTTTACAAATTTTATTGCCTTGTGGACTTCTTTCCAATGAGTTTCAAAGAAGTGATATATGGCCCTTTCTTTTTCTTTCTTTTCTCTTTTACTCTTTCTATAATACGGAGTACATTTTTTTCATCCCTTCTACATACAATTTCTATATATTTTTTAAATGAACTAAAAAGACATTCACTTATTTCTAACGAGTTTCAAATAATTGATTTATGCCTTTTATTTTCCCCATTTTTTTCTTTTTCTTTTCTCCTTTCCATAGCACTTTTTTTCCTTCTATATACAAAATCTATATATTTTCTTAATAGAAATAACTATATTCAGATATTCAAGCATATAATAATTAATGTAACTGAATTTTGATCACTTCTACTCTATTACCTTATAAATAGGGTCAAGTCCACTTTCAATTAGCTTACTGTTGTTACTAATTAATTTGTGTCTTTTATAATACATAGTATGTCCCAAAATGGCAAACCTGATGAAGATAATGTCTCAAAATGGCAAACCTGATTGTTCCTCATCACATTTGCTTTGTAATTTTGCAGTCACAAGTTAAGAAGTGTTTGATCTATGCTACTTTTCTTTGTCATAAAACTTCGACTCTTCTCTCACATATTCATCTCTTATTGATCTCTGCTACTATTTCTCGCCTCTTTCTTTCAGATTTGAATTTAACATATTAAAATCGTTTCTAAAAAGATAAATAATTTCTTTCATTCTGCATTAGTTTTAACATTCTTGTAAAGAAAACATTCTGATGTAAATAACAAGCCCATCATGAGACAATGTTTTGATATAACCAAATCAAACATCCACTCCCTTTTCTAAAATCCAATTGCGAGTACCCCCACACAATCACAGTTCTTCAGAGAATCTGGTCTGCGTTCATCAAGATTCATCGTCATATTATTTCAAGAATTTCTTGCATCTGACAGCATAACCCTAGAATACTCGAAGAACAATCTCCTTAACAGCTCAAATTCGCCCTCCAAACACATCCACTTGAGGGGATTAAAATTATTTTAGTCCCATAACTTTTTTCATGGTTTATTTAGTCCCAATAAAGATAAGTTTGTCAATTTAGTCCTATTGGTGAAGAAATAGGGCCAAACACGTCATATTTTCACTAGAAAATGCTGACATCACTGGAATCGCCGATTTTTGGCCAGGACGATGACGTGGAGCCCTTATGGCAGGTGAGTCAATAAATTAAATATTATTTTAATGCCAATAAGGTATTTTTATTTTCTAAAATTTTATATAATTAGAAAATAAAATTAAAATAAAAAACGTACAATAAAACCTAATTAATAAACTAGTAGATTAATTCAACCTCAATATGTTGACCACCTCCGACAATAAAGGCTTCCTCAATCTCATCAGCATCTGCCGTAATCAGGTTGGACTCGACAACAATTCATACCTCGAAGACCTCAAATTATTCAAGAAACATGTCACACTTTGATTCGCCAACCGCTATCCTCCACCACTTCCCCCACTGCCCCGCCCCCACTTCTGAATCCCCCATAGCTCTCCAAGATGCCTACATCCAGCCACCACCTCTGCCCTTCTCTCTTTCTCTCTCCTGGCTATGCAACCTCCTCGATAATTTTCTCTATTGCGAAGCTGAATTCATGGCCATCCTCATTTTGGGCCGCGATGCCTCGCAGTTCTCCAAGCTTCCGTTGGACCACCTCATTCCTGATCTTCTAGACCGTACCGTTAAGGTGCTCGACATCTACAATGCCATCAATCATGGTGTCGAGCTCATGCTCCATTGGTAGAATCTGGCAGAGTTTGCACCAACAACTTTGTAAAAAAATCCACTCGGCGAGGGCCAGGTCCGGCGGGCCCAAAAAGCTCTCATCATGATCTTGACTTTAATGGTGTTCGATAATAAGGAGAACAACAACAGCTCCCATGGGAAATCAACGAAGTGGATATGGTCATAGGGCAGTTACAGCGCTGCCAATAACAAGGCTTGAAACGACGGCCAATTTCGGCCACTGTCATGGCTGGTGGTGAAATCATGGTCGACGGCAAAGTTCTGGTGTTTATGATGTGGACCTTGGTGGCGGTGATTCCATGCCAGAAGAGAAATGGGCTAATGACCCCTATTAATTAGGTTTTTTAATACGTTTTTTGATTTAATTTTGTTTTCTAATTATTTAAAATTTTAGAAAATAAAAATGCCTTGTTGGCATTAAAATAACATTTAATTTTTTGACTCACCGGCCAACAGGGCGCCATGTCATTGTCCCGGCCAAAAATTGGTGATTTCAATTGTCACGTGACAGTCACGTGCCATTTTTTAGTGATGTCATCATTTTTTGACAAAAATAGGCCGTTTCTGGTCCTATTTCTTCACCGGTAGGACTAAATTGATAAACTATCTTTATTGGGATTAAAATAGACCATGAGAAAAGTTATGAGACTGAATAGGTTTTTATCCATCCACTCGAGGAACCCACTTTATCAAAATTTCTAAGACATATTCTTCATTAAATTTTTTTAATATATTATGATAATTGTATAAGAACCCGACATGACTAAAGAAGATCTCACCAAGGATTTGATCCATTGGATTCACGTCGACCTATTGGCATATCTCTCCACCTTAGCATCGTTGAGATTGATCCCCACCTTGGCTTCTCCGAGCCCGCAGCTCATATCCACCAACACCACTGATACTATGGCCAGTGCTCTCCAGCTGGGTTGCCATTCTTGAACCACCCCATCGCACCATAGTTGTATCATCAGTGTCTTGTTCGATAGTGTCTCCATTCACCCTGTCGGGAACTAGACTACCAACAACCTCCCCAGTTGATTCATCTACATTGTCAAATCGTACTATGCCTAGATTTTCTTTGGGAAGGTGAAGAACTTGTCTTCGTCCATATTGTAAAGCGCACATGACAGATGACCTCGACAATATTGCCGATCTCGGCCTCCCCCTTGGTGCGTATTGATAGGCGTATTTTGTGCACTCCAATTTAATCCTCAAGTATAAGGATATCAATTGTAGCGACAAGAACCCAGATTAAATTATTGATCCCACTGAGACAGTTAATTATTTACACTATAAATTACTAACTAAAAAGAATTACGTAACCAATTTCCAAAGTTTTGAGTTTAATTAACTAAATAACGAAATATTCAATAACTAAATTAATTAAAGCAAAGGAAAATAAATGAGTTTTAATAAAGGGATAAACAATAGTTCTAAGGTATCAGGTATAGACCAATTAATTCGGGTTCCTAAACTTCCAATTGCTCATTCATGCAGCATCAATAAAAATACACCACTTAATCATGTTAACCTACCAAATATGACCCGATTTCAAGCTAACAATATATTATGATTTATTTCCTAAGGTGCGTGAATATTACCAAACATCATTCCTAGATACTAATTAAAGAAAACAATAATACCTCCGGATGGTAAGTCCGACTAATAGGATATTCTCTAGAATTACTACAAGGTTCTATTCACTTCCTACTTGAATGTCTAATTGCATTGTTCCACTAAACAGTTCGAGTATATGATTTACCAGCTCATTAGAATTAACGTGTTCACGGGACAACTACCTTAATTCATAACAGATAAACAATGCAAATAATGAACGCACACAAGCTAACATAATAAATCGAGCATCACGGGCAATGACATGAATTATTATGAAGACATTACGAAGCATAAAAGCAAAATCTGATTAAATAAATAAATTCAGAATATCCACTGCATAGAATCCCAATTTTGGTCTAGGTTCCAAAATCAATCAAATCAAATCATCAAACCCTAGAACTGTATAATATATTAGCCCATGAGGTCACAAACAACACTCATGGCTATGCAATTCATACCAAAAATCAAGTTAAAATGAAAGGAAAGATGAGAAACACAAAACCCTAGCATAAGCATAGTTCCACGTTCCTTCTTCGTCTCTCCAATCATCTAATCTCCCTCGATTAGCACTTGGAACCCCCTTGAAGATGGATGGATGATGAAAGTAAGATATGAATCTGATGTGTGTGTTTCTTGGTCAGCAATTCACGATGGAGTGTGGATGGGTTCTTCCTAATTTGTATATTGATCTTCCTTTTATATCTTGGACACCTAACAGGGCATTTTCGTGACTAAATTGAGCCAAAACACGATTTGAATGGTGTAAATACAGTGCTATATTGAACAGGCTGCGATTGGGCCTAAAAAAGGTTTGTTCGGCACCCAGCTCGGCCCGAGCTGGGTCTTGGTGGTGCCGAGCAGCATCCAATCTGTATCTGGTAAACTTGACACATCCTGTGGGACTCATCTGGACCCAACTCGGCTCTATTTGACTGCTGAGCGGCAGTAGCTCGGCCCGAGCTACCATCCGAGTGGCTCCTGAGCTGGTCCGTTCCGGTTCTGTTCCGTGCTGCTCTCTACTTTAATCTGTTTTCTGCATTCAAAACTCATAAAACACCTTAGTATCCTCAATATCGTGTATATACTCAAACGTACATAATTCCATGCAAAAATGATAACTTTCATAAGCAAAACGGTGTAATGTACACACATAAAATGCGTGAAATTCCACTCTCAACAAACCCTCAATCTTGCCTATTGCTTGTCCCGAGGCAACAACAAAGAAAACCAATAGAGTAATTGAGAGAAAATTTCACAACTTCACATCCAAGACAATATAACTATTCAAAAATCATACTTCAAATAATAAGATAACCATCCATCTAAGAACATATTATTCAAATCAACTACTTCACTTTTCGGAATGCTCATCCATTCATTTTCACGGGTAGTATTTTCACTCATCGCTCAAGTGTAAGATATACTCTTTAGGTAAGGTGTGTACACTCATAATCAATTCAAACACACACGTAACCATAAGCTTGGCAATCATCTCAACTCTTGACTAAAGGAATAATTTCGACAATAGGATCACAAAGGTCTTGCATTAGGGTGTAACTTTGGCTCTTTGTTATAGATAGAAAATATATGAATTAAGTGACTAATTCACTAGTAGAGAATCGAAGAAGACTTACAACTTTTTAACTAACATCTTCACTTTCTTCTTTCTCCTTCAATGCTCTTCAACCCTTCTTGCAATTCGATTCCTTCTTCACTTTTGAACTCAATTCCCTTACTTGAATCTCTTTTTTCTCTCTTCTTTTTTTTTTCAAATAAGGGTACCAGTTTATGTAATAATTTAAATATTCTCTTCAACTATTTCATCCCTTCCAAATTACTTCTCCTTACATTTTTCACAATAAGACACCAACTTAACTCCTTCAACTCTCTACTAGATAGGGATTTTTAAGTCTAAAAAATGGATCAATTGGCTAATCACGTAGGCTTCCAACAAATATGGCTTTTATGCTCAAAAGGGTTGACTACCGATAATTTCAAAAGGTAGGATAATAACTTACCAGTGACTAATAAATAGCAAAGATGGCCTAAGATCATCTCCTATTATCTAATCAAACATCTAGCTTCAAGCAAGATATAAAGCCAAGTTCTAGAATACGTGTGTATGAACGACACTCACAAGAATAAAATGGATAATGCAACTTTTCATGATTTCAAAAGGCTCAAATCTCACATGGCTGTATGATTGAACGAGCAAATCTAATAAAGCTACATAGCTAATCTTACATGCATAAAATTAAACTTCAAGCATCTCAATATCAAAGTATAACATCAAATTGCTTCTCAAACATAATCATACAGCATGAATCAATAAAACTTAACTCTATCACTCAATGAACTCCTAACCAATAATACAATATCATCATCACATCAACAGTACTAAAATAGCAACAGAATAACAATACCATACATGCCTGAATAAAAGAAACAGAAATCTAGCAAATACCCTATCAAATGACTCAAAAAGAGAAGAATCAGAAAGGTGGGAGTAGAGAGATGCAAACTCTAATAGCTACCACTGTTCATAGAAGATCATCAGGATCAATGCGCCAGACGTTAAGGTCCTTACGGATCTCCTCCAGTGTCCCCACTCTCTCCGACACTTGATTGAGCGTGGTGTTGTGCGCCCCAATCAGAATGTTGGTAGCCACCTGGGTAGCATTGACCTCCGTCAACTATTGGCGGATAGCTCTATTTTCTCCTCTCCTCCTCTTGTTCTCAGCAGAAAAATAAGATAAGTGAGCATGCATACCTTGGGCCTGCTGGTTGTACCATGAAACCATGGGCTCCCTTGCCACAAAACTAGGAGGCAACGCAGATGGTGGCATCTCGTACAAGCGATAGTGGGCTGCTCTGAGGAACAAGAGCTCTCCCCCAAACTGTGCTCCTCCTGAAGCTCCTCCAAACTACTCATCTGCCCCACCACCATAGCCTTGATGTGGCAACTTATCATCAGTTCCTCCAAACTCATTCCCCTGATCACCTCCATCATCTCCCTCATCTACCGATGCATCCATGGCCATCGGCTGTGCCTGAGCAAGTGCTGTGTTTGTTTGGCGTGCAAATTTGTTATATTTTAGAGCCGTGTTCGTATGATTTTTGTGTTTTTATGTTATTTTAGTATTTTATTCCGTATTTTATAGCTTTTGTATTTTTAGAGAAAAGTGTGTGAATCATGTTAATATTCATGTAGGAATAAGGTATTATTAGTCTTAAATCAGAAAAGGAGGAAATAATATTAAATTGGGATGAAACAAGCACAAAAATGGATGCAAAACTCAAAAAGAAAGGCATACGAAGAAATCGGATTCAATTTCGAGTTGAAACGAGAAAGAAAAGGATAATAGAAGAAAACAAGGGCTGAAGGAGAAACATGGCCAGCCGTGGCCGTGTTTATGATTTAGGTTCTTACATGAGAAATACGGCCTCTTTTAGGCCGTGTAAGGTTGGCATGGCCGTGTTCCTGAAGAATTCGAAAATTGCACCAAAAAAGCCCATTTCTCACTTAAGCCCATTATCCAATATTTGCCCTAATTCTCTTGATCCTCCATCGCTATAAATACCCTCATTTCCAAATTTTGAAAAAATAATAAGGATTCATTTAATTTGGAGGCTACACAAACCACACACACTTTCTCTCTACTTTCTCCCTTCTCCATTTTTTATTTTCTTTCCATCACTCCACAAACCCATCTACTAATATTTCATCCATCTATCCTTAGTGTTGGAATTACTTGGAATTAAGAGCAAGAGGAGGAATTTCAAGAAGAAATTGAAGATCTCCAACAAGTTAAATTGAAGGGGAGTTTAAATTCTTTTTATAATTTTTTTTGAATTAGACTCCATGAATTATTGTAATGAATCATTTATTTGTTTTGTTACTTTAATTATGCTACGCTAATCCCTCTTATAGGATTAGAGACATGATTAGTTCTTAATATTTATTTTATTATGCAAATTAAATATAGTTTAGACATGATTGGATATTTGATTTCTTCTCATGGGTTTTGTGATGCATGAATTATATGTTGGCATGGTATGTTAATTATGGGTAGCATGTTAATTTAATGGATTATTGGTTAATTTGTTACTTATGTTACTTAAGTGTCATCATATTAATTCATGTGTATATTGCTTGGGGTGAAACGGAGACGACCCTCCAAAGTATTAGAAATATCATGAGAGGACATCGGGTTTAGGTTTGACTGAGAGAATATTTGAACCCGATGAGAGGAACCGATCCATCGTTGGTCTTAGTACGCACAAAGGAAGAGTTAATTCTAATTAGTACCTTCTAAGGGAGAACTAGAGTTAACTAGTACCTAGATGGAAGGGGTTAGTGTTGGCCATCGATCCTAGGTACATTTGGGAGTCTCTAGGAGATCTACAACCTTAGTAACCCAAGAGAGAGCTTTGGATGCATTCGTGATCGCCTCTAGTCCAATATCTATCTCGTCTATTCCTTTTGCATGATAAAATGAATCCTAAGGCACTTTGATTATTTCTAGTCCCATTTCTTATTACTTGCCCTTCAACACCAATTCTCTATTTTTTTCTCCTATTTTATCTTGATTTCTTTTATTTTATTTGATTTCTTGATTATCATTCATCTTGGTTCGTCCTTAAAAAAATGATAAAAAAAGAGCAAACGTGTTCTTTCAATCTAAACTTAAACTCCCTATGGGTTCGATAATTTTATTTCTTGGGGTATATTTCTACAACGAACGAGTATTCTAGTTCGTGAGTAAAAAAATACTCAAACACCTGCGCTGCCATCCTCCAGTCTCGATTTTCCTGTATCGCCTGAATGATCGCCTGATGGCCTGGTGTGTTCATACCAAAGTTCCCTTCATTCCGAATGGTGACGAAGTGAGTCAGCTCAATAGGGAATGTGAAGGCTTTGGGTGCAATGGTGTACATGTATTCCAGGACACCTCTAGTAGTAATCTTAAACACTTTGCCTGACTCCAACAAATGTAGATCAATGTCCGGCTTGTTCCTCACAATATCCATCTCGCTCATATCAATCCCATAGTGATGAGAAATAGGTGTAATCAAGCCTCCTATATTCACTATCTGTCGGACATGTGTAGTGAACTGATACATCTGATGGATCAAATAAGCACCCACATTGAACCTAACACCGTTCAATATGCACATAGCACATAAAGCTCCCCTGAGGGATCACACTGCTCTTGGATCTAAAGAAGATAGTACAAGAAAGGACCCGATCCATATACCTCAACACTCGATTGCGGATGCAAGTAGCTCAAGCATAACTAGAGCGGTATCTCTTGTTCCTCCCCGTGATCAACCTCCAAAATTCATTAGGCTTGAAATTCTCATGCTCCTCAAAAGCTGGAATCCCCTCAGGACATCTGAGAATCCTATTAATGGAATCTGGGTTCTCAACTCTAGGTTCGCCGCCTCTTAGTACGAACTCACATGCATAGGGATCTCATTCTCATACATAACTTGTAGCGTGCAAAACTCCGCTACAAGCCTGAAATGGGTTGGAGCTCTGATCTCCATAAAACTCCAGATGCCCACACGATCAAACAACCAACTAATATCCTCAGTAAATTGCAGTATCTTCATCATCTAGTCATCCTGATATCGGGTATTTATGATCCTATCTGATATCGTCCCGTAGAGAACGAACACTTCATCCCAATTATCAAACTGAATCCCCAAATCTTCTGGCAGTTGATGAGACTGATAATCCACATATTGTAAGCTCTAATTTATATGGAAATTGAGTACGATTTGGTCTATTATTGAGACAAATTGGGTTGTTTATAGAAAAGCCATGAATCAGATGCTACTAAGGCTATTTAAGCATATGTGCACAGGAAAATAGGTCTTAAGTGCTCGGAATTGGAAAACATGATTTTCGAGGCAATTTTCATAGCATTGCTCGACCTGAAGAGGTTGTTCGACCAGCATGGGCTTGGTCAAACAAAGGAGTCAAGTTGAATAAGAGGTGTTTCAACTTACAAAGAGGTCATTCAACCAGTGAAGCCTGTTTAACCAAAGGAAGTAAGGTCGAACGAAGGAAGTCAAGTTGAACATGAAGCAGAAACAAAGTCCAGTTTACAGACATGCTGTTTGACCAGCATTCATCCAAGAGGTCCCGTTTGACCACGCCAAGTCTGGTCAAATGGTGACGTATCAGCTCTGAAAAGTTGGTATTTTTACCTCCAATGCATACATGTGCGTGTTTTCGACGAAAAAGCCCAGTACAGGTCCATGAGGAGAAGTAACAAGTATAAAAAGGGGTGCCGATCACACCAAAAAGAGAGTTAGATTCCACATCCATCATACACCACACCCAAACTCTTACTCCATTCGTAGGAGCAGTAGAGAGAGATTTGTGCAGTGAATCAAGTGAGAACCAAGTGAAGATTCAAGACGGAGCAAGAAGCCACGGTGCCCATATCTAAGGTTTACTTTGCAACTTAATCCATCTTGTGATTTTTAAGACTATGAGTAAGATCTATCCAATCACCATGAACGTTCTTCGAAGCGTTATGGGCTAGAACCACTTTGGTAGTTCTAGGGTTATGAAGGTTTTTATCTAGTTAATTGAACTTCCATTTGTATACTCTGTACAACACTACTTGTGGATTTATTTTATATAAGACTATACTTTATCAATTCATACTCAGAGTTGATTTTTGCATCATTAACTATTATGCAGAGTCTGAATACATATCTTGGTTATTGATTGAGTGGGTTCACTGCTGAGCAGGATTCCATGTTATGTTTCTAAGTGAGGGGACTCCGAAGCTTCATTGGAATTGTCTTATATAAATATTTATTAATTCAATTGGATTCGGGTTAGTAAGTAGGATAAAGAGGATAATTAAAGGGAGATCATATCGGGTTAGAGTACTAAGTGCATGGGAAATAATTGATACTGATAGTACCTAGAAAGGGGGTGTAATTATATCTCTTGCTCCAAAGTAATTCACACATGTTACACGCTTGTCTGCTTGTGTCTACAGAGTAGATTTGCATGATTTAGTGATGTGTCTATATTCCACAAGGTAGAGTCAGACATTGACATACGGAAGGGAGATTAATTAGTAAAACTGGATGGCCCGAAGAGCTACCTATCTTCTAACTTGAGCAACTCTAGTTTATTCTCTACTGTTATTTATTTTAATTGCTATTTTAATTAACTATTTATTTGTTACTTAATCATCACAACTTTATTACCATATTAGTCTTAATAAGAATAGATTATAATTAAATTAATAATAATATGTCCTTTGGGTTCGATAATCACCTGGTCGCTTATCAAAGCTACAATAGCATCCTTAACATTTGGGGATTAATATTGTGTATTGAGAAAACGCTCATCAAGATCTTGGCGCCGTTGCCGGGGACGGCATTAATTATTAGTTTATTATTTCTAATTTAATTGAGACTACTTTACTCTTATCTTAATTTTTAGCGCTTATTTTTCTTAGTTGTATGCTCACTAGATCAAAGGTAGGAGATTTAGAACCTTATAATCCGGAGTTTGGAGCATCGTCGAGGAAGAAGAAGGGGAAAAAGAAGAAGAATAAGAATGTAGAACCAACGGAGGCTCTTAATTTAGAAGTTGAAGTTGACGAGCTAAATCTGCAAGCAATTGAAGCTGCAACCGAAGTTAACTTGGAAGCAGAAAAATTCAACATGGCTGCAAATCCAGATAATCTTGCCATCCTGAAGTCTTTAAGAACAACGGAGGAGTCAATGTGGGGCTGTTAGGAGCGAGAGGGGCCGGTGCTGATTTTGATCTTCACCCTGCTCTGATCAGCATGATTGAAAGGAGTCTCTTCTCTAGGGGAACCTTTGAAGATCCTCAGCAGCATCTGAATAAGTTTCTTGGTTATGCAAGTACATAAAAAGATGTAGGAACTCATGAAGATGCGAGGATGATCATCTTGTTTAAGTTATCGCTTACTGAAAGTGCGAGAGATTGGTACGATACTCTTAATGCTGCTGAATGCCATACCTTGGAGAAATTGAAATTTAAATTCTTGGAGCAATACATGCCACCTTCAAAGGTGTTTAGAATGAAACAAGAAATTAATCAATTTTCTGTCGGTGGTAATGAGAAGTTTCATAAGGCTTGGGATAGATTCAAAGACATGCTTCGAAAGTGTCCACAACAATGGGCTATCTAAAGCTCAATACATTAGTATCTTCTACAATGGATTAGACTGTGATTCTCGAGTTTTACTTGATGCTTCTTATAATGGAGCATTGCTTACAAAATCATCCGTAGAGGCCGAAAGCTCTTTGAGGATATTTCGATGAATTCAAGAAATTGGCGAACTGATAGAGTAAGAGGCACTTATGTTCTTAGAAAAGTAGCGCAGGTTGAGCACACTATGGTTAAGTCGAGTAGAGAAGATGAGATTGTCTCTAGTTTGGCTAGTATCAACAAGTTACTTGAATCTCAGCAAAAGCAGATCACTGATATAGCGCAGCAAGTACTAATGATACAGCAAGATGTTGGCTATGAAGGAACTAATCAAGAGGAATTGGAAGAAGTGAATTACGCTATGGGTCAAAGTATTCAAGGAACGAGTTATCCGAATAATCAAGAAAACAGAAATTACCAAGGGAACTACAACAATCGTGGTCCCCCGGGTAACTATCAACAACAAAGGAGGCCAAAATTTTCATGGAGCAATCCAAATGCGGCGATGCAACCTCCTGTTAGTGTTAATCTTGGTGCTAAGACAGAAGAAGGAAAACCTAGTTTAGAGGTTACGGTGAACCAATATGTGACTAAGAATGATGCTAGAGTGGATCGATTGGAAGAATAAATTGA
Organism: Pogostemon cablin; assembly: GCA_023678885.1. Lineage (NCBI taxonomy): Eukaryota > Viridiplantae > Streptophyta > Magnoliopsida > Lamiales > Lamiaceae > Pogostemon > Pogostemon cablin. The sequence continues at coordinate 20,909,228 of CM042989.1, read as the reverse complement.
TTCAAATCATAGAGAATTGTCAAAGCAGATGAAGGAACTAACACTGTTGATGGGTCAAATGGCGGAGAGCATAAACAAATTGACACAAACAATTGAGAAAGGAAAGCATCCATCTCAAAGTATTACGAATCCTAAGTCCTGTAATGCCATCATATTGAGGTTCGGGACGCAGTACGAAGGTCTGATGAAGCCAGTGCGCAAAAAAGAAAAAAATAAGAGCACTGTTCGACCAGCACTACCTCATTCGACCAGACCTGATGGTCGAATAGAGGTAGAACAACTCTTGAAAAAATAGAATTACGACACTCTATTTTCAGTCCCACCATTTGACTAAGTCACTTCTGTTCGACCAAATCACTTTGTTCGAACCATGGTCGAATAGGCACCTGTGGAGAAGAAAGATCGTGTTCAGTTTATAGGGTCTCCATTCGACGAGCCTCGTCTCGTTCGACCAGACCACTCTGGTCGAACTATGGTCGAATAGGAGCTGAATGAACTGAACCCATTTACAGAGCCCTCGTTCGACCACACTCCAATTGTTCGACCAGACCACTCTGGTTGAACAGTGGTCGAATAGCTTCATGCACCTTCCATTTTGATATCGAATGCTGCACCCGTTGCTCAGAACACTCCAAAGCCATCACAAGAGTAGAATATTGAGCTTATAGTAGAGAAGAAGTGGGAAAGAGCAAAGAGATTGAAAGCCAAGAAGGATAAAGGAAAGGAGGTTGAACGTGATGAATGGGGAATCCCTGACCAAGATACCTTATCCGTTTCCCTTTTGGATAGTGAAAAAGGGATTGGAAGATAAGTTCAAGAGATTTCAAGATATAATAAATAAGATAAGCTTGAGCATTCCTTTCCCCGAAGCAATCATGGAGATGTCGTACTATGTCCAATTTTTGAAAGATATCATATCGAAAAAAAAAAGCTTGAACGGGGTAGAGACAGTGAATCTATCAGAGAACTGCAGCTCGATCATTCAGAGAAAGCTACCACAGAAATTGAAGGATCCAGGGAGCTTCACTATTCTATGTGAAATAGGAAAGGGGCTAGTACGTAAAGCTTTATGCGATCTTGGAGCAAGCATCAACTTGATTCCCTTATCTATATTTAAGAAGCTAAGTTTAGGGGAGCTCTGTCCCACAACAGTGGTTCTACAATTGGCGGATAGGTCTATGACTTTTCTGAAGGGTGTGATAGAAGATGTACTTATTAAAGTGGATAAGCTTGTCTTTCCTGTGGATTTTCTTATGTTAGAAATGGAAGATGACAAGGGTAATGTCCCTTTTATTTTAGAAAGGTCATTCCTTGCCACAATTGGAGCTATGATTGATGTCCAAAAGGGGGAGCTTAGATTGAGAATGGATAAAGATGAGGTTCTTTTCAACCTTGATAGGGCAATGAAGATGCCAATGGAGACTCAATGTCACAGCATTGATGTGGTGGAGGAGATCGTGGAGGAAGATATGCCTTTGATCCTATCAAAGGATCCTTTGGAGACATGTTTGATAGAGTCTCTTACTTTTCCTACCACAGAGCTAGATGAGCTCTCTAATGAGGTATGTATTGAATTTCTGGAAACTTTACTTACTTTGGGTGATAACCTCCTTCTCTAGGATTTACTTACTTTGCCTATCTAGGCGATAATGAAACTTACCCGGTAATTGTATCTTCTTCTCTTACTGATGACCAACTCGAAGAGTTATTAGATGTGCTTAGGAAGTATAAGTCTGCTATAGGTTGGACTCTTGATGATTTGAAGGGTATTGTCCATCGTATTGCATGCATAAAATTAGGTGTTAGATGAAGCTAAGAGTAGTATTTAGAATTAGCAGAGAGTTAATTCCACGATTCAAGAAGTGATTAGGAAGCACATCTTAACGTGGTTAGATGCATGAATTATATATTCAATTAGTGATAGTCCCCATGTGAGTCCATTGCATGTTATAGCTAAAAAGAAGGGGCATGACTATTGTGAAAGCCGAGGATGGCGAGACCTTAGCCACTAGGATTCCTACGGGATGGCGAGTGTGTATGGATTATAGAAAAATGAATGAAAATACATGCAAAGACCATTTTCCTCTTCCTTTCATGGATCAAATGCTTGACCGTCTAGCAGGGTATGAGTTTTATTATTTCTTGGACAGGTACTCAAGTTATAATCAAATAATGATTGCGCCCAAGAATCATGAAAAAATGACTTTTACATGCCTATATGGAACCTTTGCTTTTAGGAAAATGCCATTTGGATTGTGTAATGCACCTGCTACATTTCAGCGTTGCATAATGGCCACATTTGATGGGTCGATAGAGAAAATCATGGAGGTATTTATGGATGATTTTTTTGTGTTTGGTTCCTCTTTTGATATTTGTTTGTCTAACCTAGCTACTTCTTTGAAGAGATGTGAAGAAACTAATCTTGTCTTGAATTGGGAGAAGTGCCACTTTATGGTAAGAGATGGGATTGTTCTTGGTCATCATATTTCGACCAAAGGATTGAAGGTTGATAGACCCAAGGTAGTGGCGATTGAGAAGCTTCCACCACCAACGAATGAGAAAGGAGTGCGGTCCTTCCTTGGACATGCAGGATTTTATAGGAGATTTATCAAAGATTTCTCAAAATACTCCATGCCCTTATCTAACTTACTTGAAAAGGATGTTCCTTTTATTTTTAATGAAGAATGTCTAACAGCTTTTGAGGTTTTGAAAGAGGCACTTATTACTGCACGTATCTTGATGACACCGGATTGGACTCAGCCGTTTGTACTTATGTGTGATGCAAGTGATCTAGCACTTGGAGTGGTGCTTGGGCCACTGAAGGAAAAGAAGTTCTGCCCATCTACTATGTGAGTAAAACTTTTGATGCAGCACAAAAGAACTACACTATCACTGAAAAGGATTTTTTAGCGGTGGTGTATGCATTTGATAAGTTTCGATAGTATTTGGTTGGCATGAAGACTATTATCTACACGAATCATTCTGTGATCCGGTACTTGATGTAGAAGAAGGAAGTGAAGCCCAGGATTATTCGATGGATCTTCTTTTACAAGAGTTTGACATGGAGATCCGAGACAAGAAAGGAATGGAGAATGTTTTGGCGGATCACCTATCAAGGTTAGAAACAAGGGAACATATTGATGACTCTTTTGAATACATTGAAGAGATGTTCCCGGATGAGAAGATCATGGCGGTGTTTGTGGAAGGAGCGGAGAGAGCTTGTGTAGTGGCTGTTCAAGGAATGGCTCCATGGTATGCGGATGACATCAATTACGTTGCCGTAGGTGAAATTCCAAAAGATCTCAATAGGTATCAACTTGCAAAATTCAAGAGAGATATTGAGACTTTCATATAGTACGATCCATTTGTGTATAAAATTTGTACGGATTCTATCGTCCGTAGGTGTGTGCTCGAGATGAAAATGGAGAGTGTTCTTGATTTTCGCCATGCACAACCTAACGGGGGACACTTCGGAGTCCAAAAGACTGCAGCCAAGGTACTACAATCCGCTCTTTATTGGACTACCTTATTCAAAGATTGTGAATCCTATGTGGCGACATGCGATAGATGTCAAAGGATGGAAAATATAAGTAGAAGGGATGAGATGCCACTACAGCCAAGTATCGTTGTGGAGATCTTCGATGTATAGAGAATTGATTTTATGGGGTCGTTTTCCCCACCGAATGGATTCCTATACATACTTCTAGCAGTGGATTATGTTTCTAAGTGGGTTGAAGTCATTCTTACTCGCATGAATGATTCAAAGACCATGTTGTCTTTCTTAAAGAAACATATCTTTGCCTGCTATGGAGTCCCAAGAGCACTTTTAATTGATGGAGGTTCCCACTTTGTCAACAAACTTCTTGAAAGAGTTCTCAAGGATTATGGTGTTAAGCATATGGTTACTACACCTTATCATCCTCAAGCAAATGGACAAGCGGAAGTTTCTAACCGGCAAGTGAAGCAAATCCTGGAGAAGGTGGTTGGAACTAATAGGAAGGATTGGGCTATGAAGCTCGATGACGTCTTATGAGGGTTCCGAACTACGTACAAAATTGTGCTTGTTATGTCACCGTATCAAATTGTCTATGGAAAGCCGTACAACTTACCCATAGAGGTTCAACATAGAGCATTTTGGGCATTGAGAAGTTTGAACTTGTGCCTTAAGGATCAAAATGAGTTGAGGATGACTCATATCAATCAACTAGATGAGTTCAGAAATCTAGCCTATAAGAACTAGGTGATCTATAAGGAGAGAATGAAGAAATAGCATGATTCAAAGATCACTTATAAAGAGTTCAAGCAAGGAAATGAGGTATTACTTTTTAACTCTCGTTTGAAGCTTTTCGCAGGAAAACTAAAATTGAAGTGGACAGGACCATTCATTATCCATAGAGCCTGTGGAGGGGGAGTTTTGAAACAATGGACAAAGATGGAGACATCATAGTGGCGAATGGGCATCGATTGAAGCACTACAGGTCGCCGGATGATGCTTGTGTCGTCTTTGAAAATACCTTACATTAAGTTGGTACCGTCGTAACTCTCCGACGTTAAACATGAGCACCTGTTGGGGGCTTTCCTTCTCATTTTATTACTTTATTTATTTAGTGTGAGTAAGAAATTTTTATATTTAAGGTGCTTACTAATCGGCAATTATATCTCTTTGCAAACTTAGTTTCGACTATAGTTTCTACTAAGTTTGGGGGTGTGATGTTCTTATCTCATTGAAGCACCAAGAGTATAATCTTTTCATTATAACGTCTGCTAGGGGAGTTGATTTTTTGCGGTATATTAAAACTTTAACCGATTTTGATATGTCAATTTTTTGCAATTTGCCTAGTGTTCGATGGTGTTTTATTTATTCTAGTGTGAACGGAGTATTATATATAATTTTATATAGTCTAAGAGTGGTTCTCTAGCTTTTATTTTGGTATTATGATACTTGATGATGTCCTAGAGTTTAAGTTTTACAGGGAAAAAAGAGAGGAGTTTGAAATTTTAGAAGTTCGGAGGTTCGTTCGACCACACTCTGGTGTTCGACCAAAACATTCTGGTTGAACGATGGTCGAACAGATAGCCTGAATGTGAAACCAACTTACAGAGGCCGCTCGACCAGCGTGCCTCGACCAAACCTTTGTGGTTGAACGGCGGTCGAACAAAGCAAGGGAGAACATGGGATGATTTTTAGTTTACAGAGGTGCTGTTCGACCTCACGCTGTTGTTCGACCAAGCCAATTTGGTCGAACTGAGGTTAAATGAGGTCATGTTTTAAAGGAAGACATGTGTTGTTCGACCAGAAGTCCTTGTTCAACCATACTGTTCAAGTTGAACATGGTCTGAAATCGAGAATAAAGGTCAGTTTCTTCATTTTGTTCGACTGATTTCCATCATCCTCTCTCGAATAACCATCACGAATTGTAAGACCTTCATTTCAAACTCTTCCCACACCTCTTCAGACACTTCCACATCCAAGATTTGGAGGATTCAAGTCCGAATTGGGCTATTTCATTTAAAATTTTGGGGAATTGATAGCGTACATTACACACACACCATGACCAACAAAGGTATGGTTTCCTACCTCTTTACTCTTGAATTGAAGTGATTATGCTTAGTGAAGATTGGGTAAGTTGGTTAAACATAGTTTTAGTTGGATTTGAAGTATTTAATTTTTGGTGTTTTTGTTGAAATTTCACTTGAATTGGGATGATTCGATTTACGTTGGATTGTTGAGATTTTTGTGAAATTGATGATGCATATCTTGCGGGTTTGAGGTTAATTTCGGATTATATATATGGGCTCGTTTATTTGAAGTGTTGATGTTTTGCAATTGGAAGTGAAGGATAAGCATGCTTATGGTTTTTATTGAAGTTTATTTTGAAATTGAGAAGCATGTTTCATGTGTGTGGTAATTTTAAGACCATTGGTTGACATGGTCTCATGATTGAAAGTGTTGAGCCTATATTTATTATGGTTATTAGATGAACACTTGAAACATGGAGAATTAAGTTATGATTATAGCATATGAATTTGAAATCTTGAGTAGAATTCATGCTTTGATTAGTCTTAAGATTGGTAATCTTGCTTTATGTCTTTTGTTATGTATTGAAATATAGTTCTTGTAGGTAAAGAGATTGCTTCATCTTCGAAGAGGAAGGAGACTAAGTCTTCAAGGAAAGGTGCTAGTGCTAAGAAGTTGAAGCTTGATAAGAGGAGACCTTCCGATTTTGGTATAAAGATCGAGGATTGGGAGGAGAAGGAGTTATGGGCGGCTATTGCAAGGAAGATAACGAGGACTCGTTGTCAAGATGATCAAGCTGTTGGCAATTGGATCGTTTGGTTCAACATGATTCTTTAGTAAAACAGGCAAACAATAACAGCGGAAGCAATTAGAATTGTTTACCGTACTTCTGGGTTGGTGTAGAGGATGATCTGTAGAGAACTACCTCTGATCTTCTACTGTATGTCCCAAGTGTGATCCTGCTGTTGTGTGGGCAACAGTCTGTAGGATCTCTCAATCTGCTTCTTTCCCTAACTTACGTCAAAAGAGGCGCAGGAATACTTAGGGTTCCAAGAAGCTGAGTTCACTTATATATACTGGACTACAGTAGGGATCAGGAGGAGAATTGGAGTCGGGCCTCCATTGGATTAAATATCCAAGCTTAGCCCAAAGCTTATATTTAACCCAATAATAATAATAAAGTCCACTAAATTATTATTACTGCACTACCCACTCCAACCCAAAATTACGTTTTGGGCTCCTTCTTATTATGAGTCCGAAGTCTTCCCATGTTTAAGATATACAATGCCCATTAATTAATTAAGTTACTGACAACTCAAATTAATTAATATCTCATCCGAGAGTAGTACCACTCAACCTTATTATCATGCCGGAAATTAATCCACTTGCAAGATTTACATGATAAACCTTATGAGCTCCTCAAGGGGACATCATCAACCTATGTCGGACATGGATTCCTTCTACAATCAACTGCACACCATAGATACAACACTATTTCCCAACTCACCGAGTTTGTTGATTTAATACTTATAAATCTCACTCATTGATGAATCAAAGAAATACATACTGCCCTACGTGTCGAGGTTATTGTATAGGGATTAAGAGCACGAACTTCCATAATAACAGAGATCAAGTTCTACTATCTAGTCAGTATATGAAGAACGATCTCAAGCGATCCTACTCAATACACACGAGTGCACTAATGTGATTCTATAGCCAAGACAAGCTAATACCGAACCACACTACAACCATACCGATAGAGAGTCCCCGTCTATCTCAGTTGTGAGTATCTATTTATACTTTATAAGGAAACCGATAATATGATCTTCCGCGTGTTGTCGCATAATATATTATCTATAGTATAAAGTAAATGGACTATTGCATCATGCATATAAAATAAATTATAAGATGCAATCATTTGATCATATGATTCTCATTTCAAATATTGTTGTGACATTGTTCATACTAAAGCTAGACTTTTAGTATACAATCCAACAATCTCCCACTTATACTAAAAGACTATGCTGTCATGTCTTCTGCCATACATCTGATTCCTACTCTCACTACACGACCATTAAAAGCTCTCGCCTTAAGGTCTTTGTAAATGGATTTACTAGGCCATCATCCAATGTAATCTAGGCAACAACAACCTTCCCCTCATCATACGATTTCTCGTAACAGGTAGTACTCGCGCTCCATGTGTTTAATTGCCTTATGGACTTGTGATTTCTTCAAGTTTGTAACTGCACCAATATCATCAATATAAATTATGATTACCTTGGGCAAACTTAGAAACACTTCAAAGTCCATCTTGAAGTCTCTAGAGTCATATATATACTTTGGCTGCCTTATAGGCTCCAAGTCATCATCTTTCCATGATGGAGTCCGGAGTCTGAAATATATTTCTATATAACACTCCTCCACATTATGACTCTACTTCCTAAGATTAAACACATAACCTTTGAGGAGAATTTACTACAGTCCAATCTGACTAAAAATCCGAATCTACGTAATCCACAAGAAGCAGTGAATCTGCTCAGTAAGTCTACATATAATTTCCAGTCCTTCTCAGGCACTTCATATATGTCTTACCACAGTTCATCGTTCTTGTTCTGGGTTACGTTGATACCCACTGTTCATGCATCCAGCAAAACAGATATCCAACATCGTTCATAGCATTCCTTAGATTAAGCTTCCTTATTCGCCGAAGTATAAGGAACCGCTTTCATCTCCTTTATCTTCTTTTTGTGTCTCAAAGACACATTCACTTAGATAAATATACATGCTAAACGAGTATGGACTGTATCATTTTATGAAACTTGAGGTAAGCATAATATCCTTTCTTGTGATCCGTATTACCGTGATCAAAAGGATATATTTTGCCTTTCTTAAGTCCTTCATCTCTACCGCTTTATTAACCGTACCCATATGCCCGATAATACTCTTTCATTGTCTCCAATGAGCAAGATACTATCTACGTATAGTATAAGAAACACCACCACGTTTCCGTCACTCTTTACAACACACAAGACTCATCCGCTCATTGATTTAAATCCATGCCACTGGATTATCTAATCAAAATAGATGCTTCACGATCTCAAAGCTTGCTTTAGTCCATCGCTGGACAATTTTAAGCTTACTATCAAAATGCTATTAGTACTTTGCAATGAATCACTCTGATTGCTTTACATAGATGCTTTCCTCAAGACTTCCAATCAGGAAAGCTGTCTTTGACATCTATTTGCTGTTCCTCATAGCAGCAATAAATAAAAGAATCCGGATCAACATAAGCATAGCTAACAGCGAACATGTTTCCTCATAATCGAACCATTTCTTTCTGAGTACACCTTTTCGCAACAAGCTTTGCTTCCAAGATTTTTACCTTTCCGTATGATCCTCTTTTATTTCCCTTGACCACTTGCAATAGCTTTTACACCATTTAGTGATCCTTCAAGCTCCAGACTTAATTTAGAATCCGTAGATTCTATTTCAACATACATTGCAACTTACTAAGATTCCGCATTTTAATCTTATAGTGCAACGTCGTATCCCTGGGATAATACCATGTTTACTAGGGATCAAGTCTTACGACTTTCCCAAAACATGTATCTCACGGGTTGTCGAATAACCCTCCCACTGCGATAAGGCACTACATGTAATTGTGTATCAGACGTGACACGCGTTGCAGTTACCTTGTGGTATATCCTCTTGTACGCTTGGTACTTATACTTTGTGTTTTCTTCTCACTACCTTTAGAACAACTCATACATGGGTTTGTGATTTATGACATAGTCCTTTTCCAAAAATCTGGTGTTTGTGTTAACAGTCACCCTTCGATCTTTTGGACTAAATAAATCACCCTCCATTTTTCTAGGATGTCCCACAAACAGACAAACGTTTTACGAATTACTGTTTCTTAGGCATATCCATAAAATGAATTTAATTATTTCAAATAATTCATCATCTATCTAATCATTACCATAAGAGCCTTATTCGTTCTATCCACTACACCATTCAGTTTGGGGCATACCCGGTGTAGTCAACTTGAGATTTAATCTCAACTTCTGATCAATAGCTCCTAACTATCCCAAGAGGTATTTGCCATCATGATTAGATCGTAATGACTTAATATATTTTCCATGACGCTTCACTGTATCAGCCTTATAATTCTTGAATTAATCAAAGAACTTAGACATGCAGTGCATCAAATAAATATATTGGTATCTAGAATAATCTTGGAATATTCATAACCACCTCTCGCCTGGATAATATTAGGTTCGCTTGAATCAGAATGAACTAATTCCAACATACATATCTTTTGCTCTACACCCCACAGCCTTGAAAAGGCAGTTAATCATTTTTACTTCCAAGCAAGACTCGCAAGTCCGATAGTTTCCACTTCAGATAAACCTTACGGTCTATCGGCTATCAACTTTTGAATCATACTCAAGTAAAATGAACTAATATTAGACGCCAAATGTATGTTTAGTTCATTTCCGAAGGTTCCTTTCTCTTACTAATATTAGAAGATGCATTATTAATTATTATTTATTGCATCTGTGGGATGTGCATGATTCAAGAGTTTACATATTATCCACCAATGTACTTTAATGGATTATAGCCTTATTCCTCATTACTATGACCATGTCACTTAAATGAAATGAAGTATCCATCCGTTAATGCATAGAAACCGAAATTAAATTCTTTCAATGAAACATACGTAAAGATAATTTCTCATAATCAATCGTTTATTCTTATCATGAGATAAATAAACAACTCCCACTGCAATAGCACTACCTTTGTAATTTTACCCATGTCTTAACAATCTTATCCTCACTAATTGATAAACTTTTAGTGATTCCAGTATCTACATACTTCGTGTCAGTAGATGCCATCACTAATCATATTTAAACAACTAGTGAATAAGATATTAATATTGTTCACATTATGATGAAAATGGCTTTCCTTTGCCACATGTTTTGTCAGAAGTTTCCCACCATATACATCCTCTTGTAATTCAGGTGGAACTTACTCAAAACATCTAGACAATTATGGAGAATAAAATTGACTTAGGTTTTCCCTTCAACTTTTAATCCCTGTATTTCCAATTCATTCATCAAATTCTATCATGATCTTGCACCTTTTAAATTACTCAAGTATCCGAAGAGTTACATGAGACCATCATATTTCTATGAACCTCTCATCTCTTCACTAGAGACTTTAATAGGCATCATGAGACGTCCTTTGTGAGAATACACATGTATTTTCTTAAGCAGTAATTTTCAAAACCAAGATTCTTTTCTAATCATCTAATTTGGACAAGTAAATATAATGTCTTTTAGTTAATAATTAGTGAAATAAAATCATTCGAAATTCAGAGAATCACAAATAAATATTCTGATCAAATCTTCGAATTTTATCCTTTTATATTGATTCCCTCTAAAATTCACCGACATCTCAAGCACCGTGAGTCTGCAAGCCACGTTAGTATGGACGTTTACAAACCCGAACATTTACAAGAGAAGATTTTACCCATTAATTTCATTTGTCAACCTAACTTTATGACAAAATAATTAATAGTCGGTTCCTCTTTAGCCATGCAAATAATAGCAGTGACTCCGTTGGGGAGGATACTAATTATTTACACTTAAGTGTACACCATTATTTGATCCCAAGTCCACTGCGCGAGCTTGTGTGCCTTACAGTTGGAGAAGTACACACACGCTCGGATAGCTTCCTACAATCATCTATTATTAGTTTGTACTAGTGAACCGCACACAAACTCATCCGTTAGGGAGGAAGGCCAATGCCAACACGCAAGTTTGTGTGCCACATTACAAACAATAATTATTTAATGAAGTCTGTACCAGCAATCCGTGAATAAACTCATCCGTTAGGGAGGAAGGCCTATTGCCAACACACAAGTTTACTCACATCACTTACAAACCAATAATGGAGGCCGCGGGAATTAATTTACCAATCCCCTCTCATACTTAGTTATTTAAAACACCGAGAGTTTTTAACATGCATATAATATTCAGTAATAAAATATACATCCTAGCATGCTTCTATTAACAACAATTTAAATAAATAAATCACATAGAACATGTCTTTCACATATACAACAATAATTGATAATTAAATCAATTAATCAGTTATATAACATTAATTAATTGCATAAAATGTTGGATCAATTAAATAGGCCCAGCTGACCCAAACATCATTAGCATAAAATGAGCAGCCCATTAGCAAAATAATTAAGCCCATTTACCCTGCCAATTTATGCATTAAGGTCTAGCCCAATATTTAACCTGGCCCAACATCATACCCACAATTAATTAAAAACCAGGATTGGCCCAGCAGCCTATTACCATTTAATTAAAATTGGGTCCATAACCACAGCCCAAAACCATTTAATTAAAATAAAGGCCCAACTGAGACAACCATATACTGCCCAAAACGGCCCAGCAACAGCTGAATAACCCAGCAGGCCCAATAACCAAAAAAATTGAATTAAGCCCAATTATCCAACATTAAAATAGCCCTACAGCCTTTATGAAAATTGGGCCCTGCAACCTTTATGAAAATTGGGCCATGCTACATAGGCCCAAAACAGAAGCCCACACACAGCTGCTGCCCTAGATTCTTCCAGCCGCAACAAGAAGCAAACACCCAGCCTGCACCGGCGCTATCGGTCGCCTCTGCCGCCGGCGGCCGCCGCCAACAGCGCCGCCGCCCGCTTCGTCACCACCCTCGCTGCCAGCTATTGTCTATCACCGCCAGAGCCGCCACCAGCCGCCGCACGCCGCCGCTTGAGGATAACACAGGTGCTCAATTAGGAAAACGAGCACCTCACCGTTCATTCATCCGAGTGGAGGCCGCCCGGTTGGCCGCTCGCCGAGATGCGCCCGCCACCACCAATCATCTGCGCTACCAAAGACGTCATTGCAGCTGGCGCCAGAGCCTACATCCAACTAAAAAAAAATGCCGCAAACTGCCTATCAGCGCCGCCGCCGACCGGTAGTCTCGAAAAGACGCAGGCACGCCCGATGAGAGGACTAGCTCGCCTAGTATCCACGATGATCGAGTCCCACGTCTTGATCCCACACATAGTCGCCCAGAAAAAGTAGCATGCAGAGCCAACCATCGCCTCGATCCTGTCGCTCAGCCATCACACGCCGCCAGATTAGCGTCGATCTGCTCCGATCGACAGGGATCGTGTTGAATTCTCTCGCATCCCCTTCTGACTCGAATTAATCAACCGGTAACCCATCTTTGCACCAGCAATCGGGAGTTGCAGAGGCGCCCCAACCAACGCCAGTCAGCGTCTTTCCCGTGCAGTCGCCTCCGCATAGGCTTCCAGCCATCACGCGCCGCCGTCATCAGTACCGTTCGCCGTTGATTTCGATCCAGTCGATGCCTCTCACTCCATGCTTTGATCATCACCAGTCATCGATTACATCGACTGCTCCAAAAGGCATTCAACGTCTCCGACAATCGCCACTCCATTAGGCTGTTTGACTGACTGATTGACGTTCTTGTGTGCCAGATAGTCATTATTGCGTATTCCATCGTTCTTCTCGCCTCCACCATCATCAGTACCGCGTGTATGGGTGTTTAGATGTGTCCAGTGTGATAGTTTGGGAGATTGAGAGTTTGAACAGCAATAAACAATCAGCAGCAATCACACATACCAAATTGGATACCATATTGAAAAACAATAACAGTATAAAACTCATGTGATTATATCCAGATTTAACTATATAATCAAATAACCAGATTCATACATTCTATCAATCCGACTAAAACCACACGTGTAAGGCTGAAACCCTTATCTAACGTCCCATGTTTCACCACGAAACCAAAGCTCTGATACCAATTGTTGGCAATTGGATCGTTTGGTTCAACATGATTCGTTAGTAAAACAGGCAAACAATAACAGCGGAAGCAATTAGAATTGTTTACCGTACTTCTGGGTTGGTGTAGAGGATGATCTGTAGAGAACTACCTCTGATCTTCTACTGTATGTCCCAAGTGTGATCCTGCTGTTGTGTGGGCAATAGTCTGCAGGATCTCTCAATCTGCTTCTTTCCCTAACTTACGTCAAAAGAGGCGCAGGAATACTTAGGGTTCCAAGAAGCTGAGTTCACTTATATATACTGGGCTACAGCAGGGATCAGGAGGAGAATTGGAGTTGGGCCTCCATTGGATTAAATATCCAAGCTTAGCCCAAAGCTTATATTTAACCCAATAATAATAATAAAGTACACTAAATTATTATTACTGCACTACCCACTCCAACCCAAAATTACGTTTTGGGCTACTTCTTATTATGAGCCCGAAGTCTCCCCATGTTTAAGATATACAATGCCCATTAATTAATTAAGTTATTGACAACTCAAATTAATTAATATCTCATCCGAAAGTAGTACCACTCAACCTTATTATCATGCCAGAAATTAATCCACTTGCAAGATTTACATGATAAACCTTATGAGCTCCTCAAGGGGACATCATCAACCTATGTCGGACATGGATTCCTTCTACAATCAACAGCACACCATAGATACAGCACTATTTCCCAACTCACCGAGTTTGTTGATTTAATACTTATAAATCTTACCCATTGATGAATCAAAGAAATACATACTGCCCTACGTGTCGAGGTTATTGTATAGGGATTAAGAGCACGAACTTCCATAATAACAGAGATCAAGTTCTACTATCTAGTGAGTATAAGAAGAACGATCTCAAGCGATTCTACTCAATACACACGAGTGTACTAATGTGATTCTATAGCCAAGACAAGCTAATACCGAACCACACTACAACTATACCGATAGAGAGTCCCCGTTTATCTCAGTTGTGAGTATCTGTTTATACTTTATAAGGAAACTGATAATATGATCTTCCGCGTGTTGTCGCACAACATATTATCTACAGTATAATGTAAATGGACTATTGCATCATGCATATAAAATAAATTATAAGATGCAATCATTTGATCATATGATTCTCATTTCAAATATTGTTGTGACATTGTTCATACTAAAGCTAGACTTTTAGTATACAATCCAACACAAGCTATGGTGGAGATGAACACTATCAACGATATTTGTTGGATGTTCAATCGAGTAGGGATCACCAGGTTCCTGGAGATGAAGAGGGAGACATATTTCCACATCACAGCTGAAGTATTGTGCATGATGAGAGTCGATCGTGGAGATCATTATCTTCCTTATGGATTGTGGATGCAGATTAGAGGACAATTGCAGCTGATGTATGCTAGTGAATTCAATGAGATGATTGGTGGCGAGAATGTGTCTGAAGTGGAGCATGTTGATTTCCATGCTGATGAGTTCTGGAGGTCTACCTAGGGGAGGCAAGGTCGTTATAACTCGAATACTACCAAGGTTACCTTCATCCGCAACCCTGTTGTACCTTATATGGACCGGACCCTGAGCAACACACTGTTTACTCGATCCGAGGGCAGTTGTATTCCTAGGGGAGTTGTACGTGCTCTGGTGCATGATGAATGGAGTCCACTTTAACGTCACGGCGTACTTTTTCCAGCAGCTGTACAAATTCTCTACTATTGATTTTCAGTGAGTCAATATTGGAAGGCTGATTACTCCGATAGTAGAGCATTACTGAGTTGATTTGAGCAGGCATAGGCCGATCCGAGGGGATCCTGATTTGATTCTGTCATTCTGTGTTAGGATGGGGTTGATTCAGAGGATGGATGATGCTTGGATGTTCATCCGTGGTAAGAATCTGCTTTCTTTTCGATTTCCACTGTCGATTATTGATCTTACTTCAATTCAGATCGACACCAACCTATTGATGGATACCTCGGAGCATAGGGCAATTTCCAAGACTTGTTTGGAAGAGGGAAATTAGAGACTTTTGGCTGAGATGCACTTGCAGGGAGTCTTCATTGATGATGATATGATTTTAGTTGGTGATCCAACTGATTTCATCGACGAGGATCAGCCACAGTAGCCAGCTTTTGTGTATCCGGAGATGGATTTGCCTCTGATACCACCACCGCATTAGCAGCAGCCACTGCATGAGTATTTTAAGCCACAACCACAGCAGTAGCAGGATTTCTGGCAGGCCCAGGATGACTTATATCGGGAGAAGTTCAGATTGATGAATGAGCATTTCACCACCTTGAATGCGAACCAGCAAGAAATGAATCAACAGTTGGCATTGGCGAATTCAAATTATGCTGCACTTAATCTTCGGCATGATGGTCTGGATCAGAGATTGGGAGAGTTGGATAGGAAACTATATAATCTTCATAAGGATTTTGATTATTGGTGCATGGAGATAAGTGATAATGATGATGCTCTAGAGGAGTAATGGCGCCAGATTTTTATCTTTTTATATTTCCTCTCATCTCCATTATCTTTTTCACTTTACAAGTTGAGTGATTGTGAGTGGGTATTGAGTGTTGATTGAGATTCATGTATGGGTGGTCTGTATTGATATTGATTGATGATGATGGATTCATGGTTATGTTTGATTTGGATGTGATCGGATTGATTTGAAGAGTATGATGTTACTTCTTGATTATGCATGAGCACTTGGTTTTTATGCATGTTGATTTTATTAATGATGGCATGTACCACTATTGCTTGTAGTTTATGTAAATATTGATGTTGATTGCATGCTTTGAAGAGTGCTTAGGAATCTATTACCCATGTGAGAATTTGAGCCTATTAATCATGCTACATGATTGCATGATAGTTTATTCTTGTGAGTAGCATTCATATGTTCGTATTCTAGAACTTGGCTTGGAGTCTTATATGAAATTTATGATTGATAGATACTAGGTCATGATCTTAGGCCGTTATTGCTTAAATTGAGCCATTTAGCCAAATTTTATCCTACCTTAAAGTTTATATCATTGGAAGCCCCGTTGAGCCTTTAAAGCTTTTTCTTTGGCAAGCTTATGATAAATAGCCTTTATTTACCTATACTTGAGCTTAAAACACCCTATTTACTAGTAGAAGTTGAAGTGAATAAATTGTTAATTCGTATGAAGAAAAAGGAAGGAAAAGTTTGCATAGTGATGAGAATAAAATTGTGGTTAAATCTTGTTAAGGGGTAGTGCCTGAAACTGGTACCCCAATTGCTTAAAAGGATAGTACCCAAAATTAGTACCCTTGTACTTGTAAGAAGAAAGATGTTGATTCCAAGTGAAGCCGAAGACGAAGTATTGAAAGATACACGAGAATGATGAAGGATGATAAGTATTAATGCTGTTTGATGAAAAAAAAATCTCCAAGGTAATTCTCAACTAGTGAAATTAGTCACTTTATCTGTATTCTCCTACCTTACCAAAGAGCCAACATTACAACCCAAAGAACAAATCCTTTGTGATTCTAGTGTTGAAACGATTATAAATTGATTTTTGAGACCCTTGCCAAGCTTATGGTTACGCGAATATATGAATTGATTTTGAGTGTATATACTAACCCTTTGAAAGTGTACATCTTTTACACTTGGGTGCGAGAGTAAACACTTACCTAGTGAGCTAGATGGTTTTGCACTCATAGAAGTATTGTGGTTGATGGATATAGTTGCATGGATGAAAGGTATGATGGATGAATTCATGTTTTGAATGGATATTATCGCATGTGTTACAATAAGTTGTGCTTGTTATAAGGACTTTATGATTATACTCTCTTACCTAGTTTGGGTTGTCGTTGCCTCAGGACGAGCAACATGTAAGTTTGGGATTTGATGAGAGTGATAATTCACGTATTGTAAGCTCCGATTTATATGAAACTTGAGTACGATTTGGTCTATTATTGAGATGAATCAGGTTGTTTATAGAAAAGCCACAAATCAGATGCTACTAAGGCTATTTGAGCATATGTGTACAGGAAAACAGGTCTTAAGTGCTCGGAATTGGAAAATACAATTTTTGAGGTAATTTTCATCGCGTTGCTCGATCTGAAGAGGTTGTTCGAACATCATGGGATTGGTCGAACAAAGGAGCCAAGTTGAACAAGATACATTTCAAATTACATAGAGGTCATTCGATAAGTGAAGCGTGTTCGACCAAAGGAAGTCAGGTCGAACGAAGAAAGTCAAGTCGAACGAGAAGCAAAAACAAAGTCCAGTTTACAGACATGCTGTTCGACTAGCGTTCGACTAAGAGGTCCCATTCGTCCATGCCAAGTCTGGTCAAATTGTAACGTATCAGCTCTGAAAAGTTGGGATTTTTATCTCCAGTGCATGCATGTGCGTGTTTTCGACGAAAAAGCCCAGTACAAGTCCATGAGGAGAAGTAACAAGTATAAAAAGGGGTGCCGATCACACCAAAAAGAGAGTTAGATTCCACATCCATCCTACCCATATTCAAACCCTAACTCCATCCGTATGAGCAGTAGAGAGAGATTCATGCAGCGAATCAAGTGAGAACTAAGTGAAGATTCAAGACAGAGTGAGAAGCGAAGGCACCCTCTTCTAGGGTTTACTTCGCAACTTAATCTATTTTGTAATTTTCAAGGCTATGGGTAAGATCTATCCAATCACCATGAACGTTCTTCGAAGTGTTATGAGCTAGAACCACTTTGATAGTTCTAGGGTTATGAATGTTTTTATCTAGTTAATTGAACTTCCATATGTATACTCCGTACAACACTACTTGTGGATTTATTTTATATAAGACTATGCTTTATCAATTCATACTCAGAGTTGTTCTGTGCATCATTAACTGTTATGTAGAGTATGAATACATATCTCTGTTATTGATTGAGTGCGTTCACTGCTGAGCAGGATTCCATGTTATGATTCTAAGTGAGGGGACTCCAAATCTTCATTAGAACTATCTTATATAAATAATTATTAATTGAATTGGATTCGGGATAGTAAGTAGGATAAAGAGGATAATTATATAATACCTATAAAGGGATATCATATCGGGTTAAAGTACTAAGTGCACGGGAAATAATTGATACTGATAGTACCTGAAAAGGGGGGTGTAATTATATCTCTTGCTCCAATGTAATTCACACGTGTTACACGCTTGTCTGCTTATGTCTATAGAGTATATTGCATGGTTTAGTGATGCGTCCATATTTCACAAGGCAGAGTCGGACATTGACATAGGGAAGGGAGATTAGTTAGTAAAACTGGATGGCCCGAAGAGCTACCTATCTTCTCACTTGAGCAACTCTCGTTTATTCTCTACTGTTATTTATTTTAATTGCTATTTTAATTAACTGTTTATTTGTTACTTAATCATCACAACTTTATTGCCATATTAGTCTTAATAAGATTAGATTATAATTAAAATATTAATAATAATACGTCCTTTGGGTTCGATAATCACTTGGTCGCTTATCAAAGCTACAATAGCATCCTTAACACTTGGGGATTAATATTGTGTGTTGAGAAAATGGTCATCAGCAGTCTCCTTTGCCTTCTCAATCTCTCATATAACTGCTCTGCAGTGTCCTCATCAGGATCAATATCGGGCTCATGTGAAGGGCCTTCATCTGTTCTCTTCTTCTTATTTTTTCCTAGTGCAATTCATATAAGCAAAGCACTCTTCCATCAAATAATCAAATAAAAAAGACCTATGCAATTTAAATCCATGTTCAGAGCTATCATATTCAAATCAAAGTCCTAAATCAAGCTTTTAACTTTTAATTAAATATGCATAATAGTAATCGTCCTATATCACATTTTTAATTCAACAATTCCATCATAAACATGCTTCCAAAAATCAAAGAACAATCATGCTTGGTCACATTCAACTCATAAAAACCAAATTCAACCCTTCATGAACTTTTCCATTAAAAAAACATAGCATATACATATGAAATTTCAAACCAACTCTCCAATTCCACCTTACTTTCACATTCAAGCACAAATCAACACTTTCGCATGTTCAATACTCAACAACAATCCATCAAACTACGCAATATTATTAAAGATAAAATAAAATAAAAAATGGACAAAGGATAAAGATGTTGAAGGAATGGCAAAGCCAAAAAAGAGCCAAAACGAACGGCCCAAAATAAAAAGCCTTAAATAGCTTTTAAAGAGAGCTAATCCAAGACTTATTTTTTCTTTGTATGCCAACTCCAATCTTGTTTTGCTGCAACATCCCAAACATCGGGGGGGGGTGGGGGGGGGGGGCGAGGGCGACTGACCGGTTTAGAAGCCAGAATTTAAGTAACGCCTTTCCTTTTTGATTTTCCTCCTTTTAATTTTATGGCACTACTTTCAAGAGTTGAAAAATTAGCAACTGTTTTGCTCAAGTCCTCTTTCGGGATGTTAATCGGATCAGAAGAGGTGCTCTCATCAGCTATTACTCTCGCAAGAGCGTTGATAGCGGTACTGAGAAAGTCAAGCGAAGCTGCCAAGTCTGCCTTAGGAGCAGGTTGGTCAGACTCCACGGGGTTCACAACATAGAGACCATTTCAAAAGCAGGCTGTATGTCTATACTAGTGTCATTATGTTGACCAGCAGCATCATCCCCTGTGAGCTCACCACCCACAGGAGTGGTTTCTGCACTAACCTGCTGTTTTTCTGCTGATAAGGCGTGCAAAGCAACCTTAAGATCAACGCAGGATGACATCGCATCAATATTGGAGTTCACAGCCCCAGTCGTGTCCAGATCAGTGTCATTATCCAAAGCCATAAACTGATTCGAGAGCTTTAGAGGTTGGGTAGCGTTTCATGGTGCAACATGCTGCTTACCCGATATTTGTGAAACATCACTGCCAAGTAAACTTGGCTGCAAACTAGAAGTCCCCTGATATAAGTCCTGTCGACTAGCAAGAGGAGCAGTAGGAGAAGAAGAAGTAGTCGCCGACTTACTCTTATTCTGCAACGCACCAGCCTGCTGATCCGAGGATGAATGAAGCGCAGGCAGGGGATGATTTAAATCAGAACAAGGAACCTGATCAGATCTTGAAATATGCTCTTGCTGGGATAAAGGGTCTAGGGCCTTCTCACGCGTCCTGCCATCAGCAGAAACTGAGCAGGCCAAGTTAGAAGGCAGAGTAGATTTAACTCTCCAATGCTTTCTCTTCGAAACTTGAAAGCCATCATCGTCCCAAGACTAGGGCTTCCTCCTTTTCAAATAAGTGTTCTCCGTATGCCCCAAGACATGACAAAATTCACTCAACGATGGGATGCTTTCATACCCAATAGACACATCAATAGACTTGGATGCAGCCTCAATTTTGATCATTGAAGGAAATGTGCAATCCAACATATCGATCTCTACCAAACTGCGAGCAAAACCACCAAGGAAGCCATTCAAAGCTCGCTCATCAATGCGAACAGGGGTTCCTGCAGTAGATGCAATGGATAACAGCACTCTTTCCATCCAAAGCTCGAATGGAAGTTCGAAAACTCGCATCCAAACAGAGGTGGAAGTAGGCTAGGGCTTGTACGGATTGAATGCAGGGGTCCAACTTTGCACCCTAAGCTTACCTGAATCCAAATCAAAAGTTCGCTCTTTGAGAATACTATTTCGGCGCTGAACATCGGGTTTGAGCAGATTAAAAAAGCCCCTTCCAAGAGGCACCATAGATAAATCGGGGACCTTCCATAAGATCTTCAACATTGAGACCAAATCCTTAGAAGATTTTGGGTGTTGGCCCTGTTTCAACAGCAGCCGCGCAATAAGGAGTGGAGAGCAGGCATCCACTCTAGCCTTATAATACGAATCATCAATAGAGATAGTGATGGATTCACCACAGCAACGGAAAGGGAACATTTTAAATTCAGAGCTGTCGCGAATGATATCGGACATAGATGCCGAGAACCCAGTCGATGAATCGCTGGGCTGTGCAGGCGGCGCACCTCTGCCGGGGGTAGGATGAGCCTGATTCTGCGCGGAAACTCCCAGCGGCACCGATTTTGGAGAAGATCCAGCCCCATTACCGACAATCTGCGAATAGGTGGAAGTAGGCGGAACCGGTTGTGGGTCAGTCCAAGGAACTGGCCGGCTGAAATGTGTGTGAGAGAGAGGCCATAAGTGGCTAGGTCAAATCCTAGAAAGTGGGAGGAGAAAATTTCCTAAAGAGAGAAAGTGTAAGTAACATCTTTTTGTCAATACTCAACAAAATCCATCTAATTGAAAACATAATCATCAAACAATCTAGATATTCAACAATTAACCACATAATCATATGCACGCCATGTGTTCGTCAAAATGCCTCAATCAAATCCAAACTTAAACATGTAAATTCAACACACATAAGACTTACCCATATCAAATTCACAACACCAATCAAGTTCTAAGCATCAAAGAGTATAGAAAACATACCTCTTGTGTTGTACATTGTGAAATTTGAATGGAAGACCACACACCCAAAAATCCCCAAATTGCACACCAATAAGCCCTAATCTAATGAATTGATGCAAGAATGGAAGATTAGTGATGTGTGTGAAGTGTTTTAAATGTCAAAACTGGAGTTTTATGGCCTGATTCGCATCGGAAATGAGCAAAGTGGCGGCGACAGAACGTTGGAAAAAGGGCTGGAATGGCCTTCTGGACAGACTGACCCGTTTTAAACGCAACTCGTGCATCTGACGAAGCAGCTCAGGCCGAGCCATCAGCTGAGCGGGCCTCCTAACGGTCCTGACACGTGTCCTGCTCCCATTGGATCTCAGCTCGTGCTGATAGCCGAGCCATGGCCGAGCTGCTCCGTTCTGCTTCCGACGACGATCCCCTGCTTTTTTTTGTGCTTTCCCCTGCTTCAGAACTCAATTCCACTTAAAATTACACCATATAATACCATCAAGTGCTAAGAAAAATCGAAAAATCATCCTAGAGAACCATAAATCGACTACACTAACACTAGGACCAACAAACCACAAACTAAAACAAAACGCGAAACCTGGAAAATCGCAAAAAATCGAAGCCTCAACATCATCGATAAATCGAAAATATCAAAAATTCACAAAAAATTGACCCTCCAAGCAACAACACAATGCAAAAATTTTACTTCAATGCTACAAAACAAGATATGTACGTTACCTCCCCCCAAACTTAGATCAAACAAAGGAAGACACTAAGTTTGCAAAGAAGTATGTACCGCAGTCGAGCAACACCTAATAAAATTCATTCACCAACACAGACACTAATAGCAATAAAACGGTAGGGTAAGCCCCCAACAAGCGCTCATGTTTAACGTCGGAGAGTCACAATGGAATTCAAACCTCTAACTCAAGTACTCAAGTATTCAAGAGAGAGTACTTACTTATCAGGCAGCGACTTGTAGAGTTTCAACCTTTTTCTGTTCG
The DNA here is from genome assembly GCA_023678885.1 of Pogostemon cablin. Classification (NCBI taxonomy): domain Eukaryota; kingdom Viridiplantae; phylum Streptophyta; class Magnoliopsida; order Lamiales; family Lamiaceae; genus Pogostemon; species Pogostemon cablin. The sequence continues at coordinate 20,886,427 of CM042989.1, read as the reverse complement.
CCACCTTGATATCACCTTTATCATTCAATTCAAAACTCCCCCCTCCACAAGCTCTATGAATAACATATGGTCCAACCCACTTGGACTTCAGCTTACCTGCAAACAATTTAAGATGAGAGTTGAATAAAAGTACCTGATCACCAATATTGAATTCTTTGAAACGGATCTTTGCATCATGTCATCTTTTCATCCTTGCCTTGAAGATCCTTGAGTTCTCACACGCTCTCTCTCGGAATTCATCTAGCTCATTGTTTGAGTTTTTTGAAAGTCCTTAGCATCCTCCATGCTCATTTTCACACGCCTAATAGACCAAAAAGCTTTATGTTCAATCTCCACAAGAAGGTGGCAAGATTTTCCATAAACAATTTGGTAAGGCAACATCCCTAAGACAGTCTTGAAAGCTGTTCTGAATCCCCACAAAGCATCATTAAGCTTCGTGGACCAATCTTTCCTTGTACTTCCCACTATCTTCTCCAACACTTGCTTAATCTGGCGATTGAAAACATCAGCTTGCCCATTTTCTTGCGGATGATAGGGTATTGTAAACCTATGCTTCGCTATATAATCTTGAAGAACCTTCTCCAATATCTTATTAACAAAGTGGGTTCCTCCATCACTTATGAGCGCCTTAGGTACTCCAGAACGACTGAAAATATCCTTCTTGATGAATTCTTATACCACTCTAGCATCATTTAGCCTGTTTGAAATTGCTTCCACCCATTTCAAAACGTAGTCCTCTGCAAGCAGGATGTAAATGAATCCATTAGATGGGGGAAACGACCCCATAAAATCAATCCCCCCACATATCGAAAACCTCCACTGCGATGCTAGGCTACAAAGGCATCTCATCTCTCTTTGAAATATTCCATATCCGCTGGCATCTATCATATGTATCCACATACTCTTGACAGCTTTTGAACAAAGAAGGCTAATACAAACTAGACTGAAGAACCTTTTGAATAGTCTTTTGGGCGCCAAAATGACCCCCATTCGGCTGCGAGTGGCAGAAATCAAGAACACTCTCCCATTCAACCTCAGGAACACACCTACGGATTATAGAATCCGTGCAGATTTTATAGACCCATAGCTCCTCCCATAAGATAGATTGAACATCATGCAAAAACTTGGTCATCTGGTGTCTAATAGGCTTCACTCTCGTGGTAATATAGTTAAAAAAATCAACATACCATGGAGCATCCTTTGTCTCTTTATTAGGGTAGGTCTTTGAAACTAGGTAAACTTTTTGAATGTCAACCATCAGTATCCTATCATCAGGAAAATGATCCTTGATGACCTTAGCAGTATTATCACAGTGCTCCTTCATCTCCAGACGCGACAGATGGTCGGCTAAGATGTTCTCACTCCCCTTCTTATCATGATTCTCCATGTCAAACTCTTGAAGCAAGAGAATCCATCTGATTATCCTTGGCTTTGCATCCTTCTTATCCATCAAATATCTGATAGCCGAGTGATCAGTGTAAACCACAGTCTTCATGCCCACCAAGTAAGGTCAAAACTTATCAAAGGCATACACCACCGCCAAAAATTCCTTCTCGGTGACCGTGTAATTCTTTTGAGCAAAGTCGAATGTCTTACTTACATAATATATAGCATGAAACTTCTTTTCTCTCATCTACCCCAACATGACTCCCAAAGTAGTATCACTGGCATCATACTCCAGCACAAAAGGCTGAGTCCAATCCGGAGTAACTAGAATCAGTGCAGTTATCAATGCTTCCTTGAGAACCTGAAAAACATGTAAGCACATTTCATCAAAATCAAATTTCACATCCTTTTCAAGTTAACCTGAATAGCAGTTTTGAATATTTGGAGAAGTCTTTTATAAATCTCCTATAAAATCTTGCGTGCCCCAAGAATGACCAGACTCCTCTTTCATTAGTGGGTGGTGGAAGTTTCTCAATCGCCACTACCTTGGCACAATCGACCTGAAGACCTGCAGCAGAAACATGATGTCCTAGGACTATCCCGTCTCACACCATGAAGTGGCATTTCTCCCAGTTCAAGACGAGGTTTTTCTCTTCATATCTCTCCAAGACCAAAGACAAGTTAGACAGATAAGAGTCAAAAGAAGAACAAAAAAATAGAGAAATCATCCATAAATACTTCCATGAATCTTTTAATCAGACCCTCAAAAATAGCCATCATACACCTTTGAAAAGTCGCAGGTGCATTACATAAACCAAAGGGCAACTTCCTAAAGGCAAAAGTGCCATAGGGGCAGGTGAATGTAGCCTTTTCCTGATCCTCGGTACAATCATTATCTGATTGTAACCAGAGTACCTATCCAAGAAACTGTAAAAATCATAACCTGCAAGTCTATCCAACATCTTATCCATAAAGGGTAAAAAAAAGTGATCCTTACGCGTGATCTCATTTAATTTTCTATAATCAATACAGACACGCCACCCTGTAGGTACCCTAGTAGCAAGCACTTCACCATCATCAGATTTAATAACAGTCATTCCCCCCTTCTTAGCTACCACATGCAAAGGACTCATATAGGTACTATCGCTAATAGGAAAGACAATTCTTGCATCTAAACATGTAAGCACTTATTTCCTAACAACCTCTTGCATAGCACAGAACATTTAATTTCATCTTCTAGTCTTATCTTATGCATGCAAAAAGCAGGATTAATCCTTTTCAAATCTTCAATTGTCCACCCTATTGCAGACTTATGCTTTTTCAAAACAGCTAACAGTTTATCAAGTTCACTTTTAGATAGAGAAGAAGATATAATTACCAAAAAAGTTTCATTCTCCCCCAAATAAGCACACTTGAAATGATCAGGAAGTGGCTTGAGCTCGGCCTTCTTCTCCTCCTTGCTGCTGTCCCCTTCAACATGTAGAGGCAAGTATTGCTTTGTCCACATAACTTCCTCCACTGCTGAGTCTTCTTGCTTGTACATGTTCTCATAAAGATTAAGTAAGGTTTCAAGAAATTCAATAGCAAGTTCATTAGACAAATCATCAAGTAAAGTTTCATTAGTAATAGGTAAAGTACGAGATTTGCTTATGCATGTTTCAACAGGATCCTTAGACAGGATCAAAGGCAAGTCATTCTCCACTATCTCCTCTACTACTTCCACAAACTTACACTCCTGCTCTTCTGTAGGCCACTGCATCGCCTTGTTCAAAGAGAAGAAAATTTCTTTATCGTTCACCCTCAGCCTCAACTCTCATTTGAACACATCAATCAGAGCTCTTCCAGTTGCAAGAAATGGACGCCCCAAGATCAGATGCGTTCCATCCATGTCATCCTCCATATCTAGAACAAGGAAGTCTACAGGAAAAACCAGATTTGATACCTTCACTAGCACATCTTCAATAACTCACTCGGGGTATGTCAATGACCTATCTGCCAACTATAAGGCCACATATATAGGCTTCAACTCCCCCAAACCAAGCTTCTTGAATACTGAGAAGGGCATCAAATTTATACTAGCTCCAAGATCACATAATGCCCTCCTAGTTGGTCCTTTTCCAATCTCACAAGGAATGATGAAACTACTAGGATCCTTCAACTTTTCAGGCAACTTCCTCTGAATCACTAGCTGCAATTTTCTGTCAAGTTCACTGTCTTCACAATGTTCAAGCTTTTCTTTCTGGAGATGATTTCCTTGATGAACCTTGCACAGTATGGCATCTGATCCAAGACCCCGAAAAATGGAATATTGATCTGGATATTTCTCATTACATCAGCGAACTTCTGGAACTTCTCATCAAGGCAATTCGACAAGAATCTCTGAGGGAAAGGAATTGGTACCTTTGTTATCGAAAGTCTTAAACTATCTTTCTCAAATACCACTTCTGTTTCTCTCAGTTTCTTAACTTTCTATGATTTCAAGATTAGATTGGCTCTATATAGAATTTGGACGTGCTAGAAATCCCAAAGGGAAGCTCGGCTCGAGCGAACCACCGAGTGGAGGACATACTAAGCCGAGCTGGGATTGAGCCGAACTGAAAACCACGTCTGAATCGGTCTGCACCCCGCTCAACTGCAACTCAGTACCTTGGGAGACCAGCTTGGCCCGAGCTGGCTGCCGAGCTACAGCCTATCTGTCCAGCTCCACCCCTATTTCATCATGCTTCAGTTCTGTTTCATTCTGCATTAGTTTTGTTTCATTCTGCACCAGTTCTGGACTTTTATACTGCTTCCCGAACCTCAAATTGATTGCATGGCACTCCTTCGAGTTGATTTCTGTATCTGATGGAAACTTTCCTTTCTGAAACTATTGCCGCTGCTGATTCACTGTAATAGAGATCTGGCCCACGGTATATGATAAATTCTGCAACTGCTTATTCACTTCCTTATTCTGCTTTGTCATATTTGAGTCCATGAGTACAATGCAATTATTGATCTTGTTAATATCAACATCATTCTTCTTCATGTATCTAGCCTACACCTCATCAATACCTGCCTTCATTTCTTCAGTCTTGGCTCCATGATCAAAATTAGGAGGGTATGGAACTGCATTATTCGGATTTGAGTATGCAAAGTTCTCATGCCTCTTCTGATTTTGCCAGTTTCCTCCTTGAATACTAGGACATCCCCCTTGGTTATTCCTTTGGTTGGAGTTTTCTTGAGGGTACCTATTTCCTTGCCAATTTTGAGGTGCCCTTGTACCTTGAAGACTCTGCCCCATTGCCCAATTTGCATCCTCAACCTCTTGAAGGTTCATCACCACTTCATCACTTGATGTTCCTTGGCTGCCTCCCCATTATTACCTGATATCAGTGTAACTAGGTGTTTGTTCATCTATTCCAACTAAAAGACAACCTTATCATTTCTATCAGATTCAGAAAACTTCTGTTCAACTTGAGCAACTTTTCCAAGTATATAAGTCCCTCGGATCCTTTCAGATGGCCAATCCCTAGAGTTCATAGAAATATCATCAAACAATTTTTCTACGATATTTGATGTTTTGCCAAAAATTATTCCTCCAACAGAAGCATCAACTAACACTCTTGATTCATTATCAAGGCCATTATAGAAGACACTGACAAGTTGAGACTTTTTAAATCCATACTGTGGGCATCTCCTCAATGCATCTGTAAACCTTTCCCAAGCCTCTCCAAATGATTCATCTCTTTGCTGCTTGAACTGATTGATTTCTTGTTTCTATGCAAGAACCTTACCCGGTGGCATAAATCGATCCACAAATAGCTGTTGCAACTCTTCCCAGTTAGAACAACTATCTCCTGTCAATTTATCATACCACTCCCTTGCCTTATCAACCAATGAAAACTGAAAAAGTCTCATCTTCCATTTAACATTTGTAGCATCAGAGACTTTCACCGTATCCATATAGTTGTTGAAACATTTAAGATGTCCGTAGGGCTCATCAAAAATGCCTCTGGTGAAGGGTTTTTCTCCACCATATTAATCAGGGCTAGCCTTATGTCGTTCGCCTCATCGGATTGAATGGCTCCAACTATGTCTGATCCTCCTACATTAGTGGGCTTAAAGTGTCTCGGATGATGATGTCATCCTCATGAGTTCTATTTCCCATTAATGTTGTTTCTGATTCTGTTTCTGATTCAGCCTCTTCTGGGATAACCTGATTTTCTATTTGTTACTCTACTTTCTCCTATATGACTGCTTTAGGATCCGGTGTGTCTGATTTCTTATTCGGAGGTGGTACCTTAGCAGCCTTAGGAAGTGCGTTGAGATGCTTTGCTATTCCTCTCCTTTTCCTCACAGACGCTTCAACCTCCAGATCAAATTTGAGATCTTACGTTCCCTTCTTTGACCTAGTGTGCATGAAATCTTAAAGAAAAATTTAAGTTAAAGACAATTAAATCTCTACAAAAATATTCTAACTAAATTAGTAATAAAAGAAAACAAATAATTAAAATTTTCCCCGGCAACGGCGCTATAAACTTGATAGGCGTATTTTGCGCACTCCAACTTAATCCTCAAGTATAAGGATGTCAATTATAGTGACAAGTAACCAAGTTAAATTATCGATCCCACTGAGACAGTTAATTATTTATTCACTATTAATTACTAACTAAAAAGAATTATGTAACCAATTTTTGAAGTTTTGAATTTAATTAACTAAATAACGAAATATTAAATAACTAAATTAATTAAAGCAAAGGAAAATAAACGAGTTTTAATCAAGGGATAATTAACAATTCCAAGGTATCAGGTATAGACCAATTAATTTGGGTTCCTAAACTTCCAATTGATCATTCATGCAGCGTCAATGAAAATACACCACTCTATCCTGTTAACCCACCAGATATGACTTGATTTCAAGCTAACAGTATATTCTGATTTATTTCCTAAGGTGCGTGAATATTACCAAACCTCATTCCTAAATACTAATCAAAGTAAACAACAATACCTCTGAATGGTAAGTTCGACTAACAAGATATTCTCTGGAATTACTACAAGGTTCTATTCACTTCCTACTTGAATGTCTAATTGCATTGTTCCACTAAATAGTTCAAGTATTTGATTTACCAGCTCATTAGAATTAATGTGTTCACTGATAAACTACCTTAATTCCTAAAAGATAGACAATGAAAATAATGAACGCACATAAGCTAACATAATAAATCAAGCATCATGGGCAATGACATGAATTATTATGAAGACGTTACGAAGCATAAAAGCAAAATCTGATTAAATAAATTAATTCAGAATATCCACTGCATAAAATCTTAATTTTGGTCTAGGTTCCAAAATTAATCAAATCAAACCATCAAACCCTAGAACTCTATAAGAAATTAGCCCATGAGGTCACAAACCATACTCATGGCTATGCAATCCATACCAAAAATCAAGATTAAAGGAAAGGAAAGATGAGAAACACGAAACCCTAGCGTAAGCATAGTTCCACGTTCCTTCTCCGTCTCTCCGACTTGAAACCCCCTTGAAGATGGATGGATGATGAAAGTAAAATATGAATCTGATGTGTGTGTTTCTTGGTCAGCAATTCAAGATAGAGCGTGGATGGGTTCTTCCCAATTTGTGTATTGATCTCCCATTTATATCTTGGACATCTAACATGGCTTTTTCATGACGAAATTGAGTCAAAACATGATATGAATGGTGTAAATATAGTGTTGTATTAAACAGGCCGTGACTGGGCCCAAAAACACCCGCTCTGCACCCAGCTCGGCTTGAGCTAGGTCTTGGTGCTGCCTAGCGGCATCCGAGCTGCGACTGGCGAACTTGACACATCACGTGGGACCCATCTTGACCAAACTCGGCTCTATTTGACTGCCGACCGGAACCAGCTCAGACCGAACTACCATCTGAGTGGCTCCCAAGCTGGTCTGTTCCCGCTCTATAACATGTTGCTCCCTTCTTTGATCTGTTTTCCCCTGTTTCTACCTTCAAAACTCACAAAAACACCTTAGTAACCTAAAAATTGTGTAAATACTCAAACATACACAATTCCATGTAAAAATGATAACTTTTCTACACAAAATGGTATAATGTGCACAAATAAAATGCATAAAATTCCACTCTCAATACGTATTATGGCGGCGCCCTCGCGAATGCGCATCCTCTAGGTTGCGGCAGCTGCACATGAATGGGATGTAGAAATTGTGCTTGTTGATGTGGTTCTCATCGTCGGCGAGGGTAAGTACCTCCGACTCATTCACATAATCAATCCCGATTGCCTCAAGAATTTCAGTTACCACAAAGTGGCTGATTCGGGCCTTGCCATGACGGTGTTGGTCACGATTTTTTTGAGCTCCTTAATCATCTGTTGGTCGGACATCCGGGTGACTCTGCATTGAGCGTGGATGTTGGCGGGGATGCGCTCCAACGCCATGATGTGCAAGCGCTGGCCTCATCAGCGATACAGACTTGCTCAAGATTGACGACATCTAAGATTACACCATCACAGAACATCTGCACAGGCACTGCCACCGCCTTCGGCCATTACAATGACCAATCAACGTTTCTGTATATCTTTTTTTTTAAATTATTTTCATTGTAATATTTTGTATCCATAATTTTTCTCCCCTTCTAAGAACACCTCCAATTGGAGGTACAACTATGTGAGTGAGATAAATTGTACCTCTTTTGAGGTATAATTCCCATTGGAGCATTCTGTTACGGAAAAGAAGAGCAATATTGACCTAGATACAAAAAAATTATACCTTAAGGGCATTACCATTAGTGTACCTCATTCCAGGTATAAATTTTAGTCATATCAAAAGTAAAAAATTCTCTAAATTTGTACAATATACCTCCCCAATCATTCCAAGTATAATTAATATTATTTGATAGTCCCACCATTCAATATAATTTATACACATTATTAATTATTATGTTTTAATCTAATTTTCATTTGATACAAAAGTTAATTATTAATTATTTACATTTAATTAATTAAAATCAAAATCAAACTTAATTTTTTTATAATAAATTAAATAATGTTTAAATCAAAACCAAACTTTAAAATTTTTTATTATAACTATTTGAAATCAATATCTAAATTTAAAATTTTATTATAAATTAAATTCATATTGAAATATTCAATTAGAAAAGAAAAATTAAAAGTGTAATGGTAATTATTATATTTATTTTTGTAAAAAAAATAGCACTCAAAATGCAACCATTCATTATATTTATTTTGGAATTAAATAAAAAAAATAGCTCTAAACCACTCTATATAATATTTATTTACATTTGCCAAGAAGTTAAATTATAAAATATTATTAATAGCCGCAATTTTTGAGTTTTGGGCTGCTTTTTCCCAATTCCATCATGTAACTTTGTACCTGTGTATAAAAAATGTAAATTGCACCTCCAATCCACAATGAAAATTACTCCCTCCGTCCCGGGAAGTATTTCACGTATTGGTGTGCGCGGAGTTTAAGAAAATTTTGTATTTTTATGTATAAAGTAAGAAAGAGAATATATATTTTAGTTGATTTAATGAAAAAGGTGTGTAAAGTTATTGAGAGATGTGGAAAAAGTGTGTAAAGTTTTTGGGAGATGTGAAAAAGCAAGTATTATATTGGGATATGTGTAAAAAGTGAGTATTAGTATAATGTATTTTTACCAAATTTAGTAAAAGTAAAATGTGAAATACTTTGAGGGACGGATGAAAAATGAAAGTGTGAAATACTTTGGGGGACGGAGGGAGTATACCTCAAAACATGTATAAATATGTTGCCACGTCAGAATTGTATCTCCCATTGTAGATGCTCTAAAGAGCATCTCCAATCCTGTATCTGCTCTTAAGTACAAATTTATATCCACATAAGCATCTTCATGCCATGTAAAAAATTATCAGCATTCTCTCAAATTCTTTTAAATAAAAAATAATAATATTTAATATTAAAATATCAAATGAATTTATGGACATTAAATGATTCCGACACATATGGACCCTCTCTCTCCGTTCATTTCAACCCTTTCTCTCCTCTCTCTCTCTCTCTACAGGTACAATATATTATACCCAACTCTCTCTATCTCCTAAATTGTATCTGCTCCTCCCAAAGGCAATTATACCTTGACGTAGGTACAAGTGAATTGACATGTAGGAGTTGTACCTATCGTTGGTGATACTCTAAGTGCAACTCTGATGGTGTACTTCATTCAAAGTATAAATTTTGGCCATATCATTGTCATGTCACTAACACATTAAAAGTTTAAATTTCTTCAAATTTATACTTATACATCCTCAATCATTCTAGGTATAATTAATATTATTTAAGGATTTCACCACCAAACATAATTTATACACACTATAAATTTATTGATATTTAGTATAATTTTCATTTCATAAAAAATATTAATTAATTATTTAATTTTTTATATTCATCTCATTTAATTTTTTAAAATAATATATAAAATTAATACTTACAAAATTGTTAAATATAAATGTATTTTACATTTCTAAGATGGTAATCAATTATGTTATATTTATCATCTAGCACATTTTATTTTTAATCTATATCTTCTTAAACTTATATAAATAATTTTAACGATAGGAAATAAAAAAGAAAATATGGATATTTGCACATTTTATTTATTATTTTTATTTAAAAATTTTAAAGTAATTCAATTTAAAATTTTTATTATAAATTAAATTAATATTTTTGATATTTTAGTTTAAATAATTAGAAGTTAGAACAATCAAACTATGTTAAAAATATTTTTTAAAGAAAATAAAATGAAAAAAAAAATAAAAAATGTGAACATGACCCACCATTTCACTTTTTTCTGCAGCATTTTCTATTTCCCTCAGGTTGAGTTTTATCCGCCCATTTTATGTGGGTCACACAACCTTCCCTTTTCCCTTTCTAATATTGAACTCTTGTTGGCCCATGGGTTAGCCCTTCCTCTTAACCGGTAATGTAAACAAGGTTTAACTAGGGACAACAGAGGGATATCGTCATTAACCCCCCAATGTGAATGCATCCAAAGAGACTTTAAATTGTGGGCCCTATAATATATATATATATATATATATATATATATATATATATATATATATATATATATATATATATATATATATATATATATATATATATATATATATATATATATATATATATATATATATATATATATATATATATATATATATATATGTATATTTATATGTATTATTTAATAATTTTTATTTTACCTTTATTATTAAGACACTCCATTTCATCATTTAAATTAATCAACATGAATATTGTGTTCAATTCATCAATTTTAATCAAATTAATATAAAATAATTTTACATAAATTGAAATATTAATTTAACTTATAGTAAATAAAAAATATAAATTTAAATATTAATTTTAATTGATTTATGGATTTATTACTACCTAATACAAAATATATACTAATAAAACTAATTGATACACTAGGGTAAAAATATTACTAATAGATATAATATGTTAATGTAAAATTCTAAATATAACCTTCCTCACTAATCTTCCATACAACAATATTTTTTTTTGCACAATATATTCATTTCCTACCTAATAATACACAGAACACCATATGAGAAGAAAAAATTATCTTTTTCTATGCTTTTTCTTTCTCTCTCGAAGCCCTCTATCTTAAAATCCTATAATTCATTTACAAAGATCTCGTATCACCTCTCCACATTGACTAACAGCAACTCCTTCGTTCACCAAGCTAATGAAACACTCATTCGCAGTCAAGCTCTCTTGCAATTGAGCGCATACAATCCACATCTTAAATGCTCAAGAAAGAATAATAAGAAAAAAAGCCTTGGTTTCAGATTTTTCATCATCAACTTCATCGAATAATTGTTAATTGTAGTTGTTCGACGTTTCTTAAGTGATGTGGATGCCCTCAGCCTTCTTCTTGGAATGTCAATTGCTACTGTTTGTATTTGAAATTGAAGAAATTTTGATAGAGAACTCGGTTCCCTTAATTTTATATATTTATTCTTGAATATATTTATCATGAATTTCGTCTTCACTTTGGAATTATTATGGATTTCGTCTTCACTTTAAAATTTTGTGTTACTCACGAGAAGTACTCTTCTACTACAAGAAAACTATTAAATTCCAACAGAAAAATTCCACCAAAAAGCAAATCCGTTGAAAATTTTTGAGTTCCAATGAATTTTCCAATGAAACTTTAAACCGTTGGAAATTTCCAACGAAAATTCCTATAAAACATAAAACTATTGGAAAGTTCCAACAAAAATTCTCATATAAATTCAAACCGTTGGAAAATTCTAATGATAATTCCAATAGATTAATAAACCATTGGAAATTCTAATTAAACTTAAGTCTCCAGAAAATTCCATCAAAAAAAAGACTTTAATAAATTTAAATGTCAATTTATAACATAAATTATATATTACTTAAGTTGGTTGATGATATGCTGATATACTCAGGAGGTCAAGGGTACAAATCCGAATAAATGTATTTTTTTTTATCGTTGGAATTTATTCCAACGATAATTCCAAAAGAAGTTCTGTTGGAAAAATATTTGAATCACTTTTAGATAAAAAATTTCCAATAAAAAAATATCTTTGGATACACCGTTGGATTTTAGAAATTGTTGGAAATATTATTTGAAAAATGGCATTCCAATGGCCACTTTTCCAACAGAAAAATTCGTTGGAATATCTGTTGGAATCATGAATTCCGAGAGTATTTTTGCATATTCTAACAGTTTTTCACCATTGGAATTCGACAGATTTCTTGTAGCAATTTTTTTTTTCTTTTCTTGTTCTTGTGCTATTTTTTATTTTATTTTATTTTAATTATTAATGTGTGAATTTCTTGTTTATTGAAGTATTATGATGACTGATGCGCGTTTTTTTTGCACGCAAAATTAATCCCCAAGTATTAAGGATATCAGTTGCAGTTTAATCAAGCGACTAAGTTAAATATCGAACCCAAAGGACGGTGTATTATCAATTTAATTATTAACTAAATTAATTAAGACAAGATGACAATAAAATTTAAGGATTATTATCTAATTAACTAAATTACTAAAAATTAAATAACAATTAAAATAAAATAAACACCAGAAGAATACGAATGTGACTCAAGAATGGAGAATAGGTAGCTCTAGGGTAATCCATTTTACTACTTAACTTCCCTCACGAGTGTAGGCTGACTCTGCCTTGTGGACTATGGACGCATCACTAAACCATGCAATTTACTTTATTGACATAAGTAAATATGCATGTAACACGTGTGAATAACCTCAGAGTAAGAGACGTAATTTTACCCCACTTTCTAGGTACTATCAGTATCAATTATTTCCCACGTCTGGAACCTAACCTGATATGATCTCCCTTTATAGGTACTATAAAATTACCCTCTTTATCCTGCTTACTAACCTGAATTCAATTCAATTAATAAACATTCATATATAATAGTTCTAATGAAGTTTTGGAGTCCCTTCACTTAGAATCATAACATAAAACTCTGTTCGGCTGTGAACGCGCTCAATCAACAACCAAGATATATATTCAGACTCTATATAATAATTGAAGATGCACAAAATGACTCTGAATATGGATTAAAAAGCATAATCATCATATATAAAATAAATCCACAAGTAGTGTTGTACAGAGGACACACAAGAGAGTTTAATTAATTCGGAAAATCTTCAAAAACCTATATCTAACAAAACGGTTCTAGCTCATGATGTTGCGAAGAACAATCGTGGGGGTTGGATAGATCTTACCCATATGTCTGGAAAATACAAGATAAATTAGAAAATGAATAAAACCCTAGATGCGGGCGTCGTCGCGTCCTTCTCCGTCTTGAATTATCCACTTAGTTCTCCTCTTGATTCAATAAACGAATCGTCAAAGTAATGAATGGATGGAGGAAAGAATGTGGATGATGGTTGGGGGGTGACCTCCCCTTATGGGGTGTAAGATGATTGTGTTGCGGTCCCTCTCACATGAATAATGATGTAATATATATAGGTATGAGAAGGAAATTAAATAAGAAAATAATAGATATGGGTGAATCATGGAGGATTATGTGATAGGAGATTAATTGTGCTCCAAGAAATAGGTAATTTTCGAAAATTCTCAGAAATTCTCGCTGGCAGTTGCACGAATTCACAATTTTGAGCATAACTTTCACGTACAAACTCCAATTTTAATGATTCTTACGCTCATGCGATTCTCTTTTCCTTGACTTTCTATTCACATAAAGATCTCACCAAAAGTCTAATATTTGAAGATGTAACAAGTCATGTAAATTGGAACAGTCGTGCTGAGTAGAAACAGCTTGCGCGACGTCACAATTTCGATTATAACTTTCTCGTTTGAACTCCAATTGAGGTGTTTCTTACGCCAAACAACCCACTCCTCTGTGGTTTTCCAACCATGTATCACACTTTTATTTTTGAGCTCCACACGAATACAGAAAATTATCCAAGTTGGACGTGCATTTTTCAGCATTCTTGCACAAGTTGTGCCTTTTCTCCAGCTTTGCACTTTTAATTCTTTTTCTACTTAAACATAATAAAGCACCTTAAACGCACCTTTTTCTCACATATATCAAATATACGACACTTGTGCTATATATAACTATAATTTTCATCAAAAAGGTATTAAATTGGACACTAAAACATGCTTTTTTTTCACTCTCATTAATGACCAGACATTTATTGAACATATATTCTGGTTTTTCATATTCTATTGTACATAGTTTTGATACTCATTATACTTTTGTGGAAAATCATTCGGTGTTTGGTGTTTATTTGGTATTCAACCATTCAAATTTTCTGAGCACAAGTGAGGTTTTATCCATAAAATTCATTCACAGTGAATATTACAACTATTATTTTGGAATTTTAGTAAACTTTCACTGATTTTAGGAAGTGAATTATAGGATGATTGTATGGAATCTAATTACCTTACGATTTTTTCTAAATACTTTTATTATAAGATTTTTCTAAATACCAATGGTTGCTATTCTAATGTGTGCGTTATGTATGGTTATGATTTTTTCTGAATAATATTATAAGATTTTCTGAATGTCGACGGTTGTTGTTCTAATGTGTGAGTTCTGTATGGTTATGATTTTTTCTTAATACTACTATAAAATTTTTCTGAACACCGACATTCGCTGTTCTAATGTGTGCGTTTTGTATATGGTTACAACTTTTTCTGAATACTGTTATAAGATTTTTCTGAATACCAACGGTTTCTGTTCTAATTTGTGTGTTCTTTATGATTATAATTTTTTCTGAATACTATTATAATATTTTCTGAATACCAACGGTTGCTGTTCTAATGTGTACGTTCTTTATGATTATAATTTTTTCTGAATACTATTATAATATTTTTCTTAATACCGATGGTTGCTGTTATAATATGTGCGTTCTTTATGTTTACGATTTTTCTGCATACTATCATAATTTTTTTCTGAATACCACGGTTGTTTTTCTTATGTGTGCATTATGTACATTTACTATTTTTTATTAAAATATTTCTTTGAATACAAGTCTTCGGAAGTTCCAAAAGATCGAGGATTGAAATTGAACACAATAATCTTAAACTTATTTTTATGTTTGACCATTTTTTGACAATTGACTAATCAGCAACCTATTTCCTATTTTAATGGAGAGATTAATGGTTAATTAATTCTTGAATACAATTAAACTTAAAATAGGGTTAAAAGTGGTATTTGATGACTTAATTTGGATATTGTATCTAGTAGTAATATAGGTAAATAAAATGTACTTATAAGTAATGGACCCATGATTTATTCAGTGTAACCAATATCATGTCATTTCTTTTATCTTTTGTCTTTCTTTAATTTTATTAACATAAGTGTAAAAAGATTTAGGTTAAATATAAAATGTAATAGGTTATAATAACACAATAGATTAGAATTTCAAGAAGGAAAAATAGTAACATTTTATAATTTTTTAAAAATAAAATTCATGATTAAATCTTAAAAAAATTAAAGAATTTACTTAATTTAAATTAGGTTTAAAATTATAGAATAATTGATTTTATTCAAACTAAAATATTTAAATTTAATTTATAATAAAAAAATTAAATTTTGATTTTGATTTAAATTAATTAAATGTAAAAATTAAATAAGTTAATATTTTTTATGATAGAAATTTAATTAAATTACAAAATTGATAATATGTATAAAGTTTATTTGGTGGTGGGACCTACAAATAGTAACATTTGTTCCTAAAATGATTGGGGAGGTATATGTACAAAAGTGGAACATTTCAAATATTTGATGTAGCAATGATGTAGCAAAAATTTAGACCTAGATTAAGGTACACAAGTGGAGATGCCACTCAAGTATATTTTACAATTGTGAGAAGCTTCCTCTGATCTGATTAAATATATTGAGGCACATAAATAAAAGGTAAATAGCACGGCTATTTCTTGCACAATGAATCACATTTATTAATACACACAGTAAAAGTATACTCTATTCGTCCTATAGAACGCTTCACGTTTACTATTCCACGTTGTTTAAGAAAAAATTATTCTTTTTGACCAACTTTATTGACTTTTGAGTGTATTGTAGTATTTTTAAATATTACTAAAAAATATAAAGTAATGATACGTGTGTGTAAAAGGAGTGATAAATTTAAAATTTGGATAAAATGGTGTTTCTTTCTTAGTAATGTGAAGGGTTTTTTGGGACACATAAATGAGAAAAATATGAAAGGTTCTTTTGGATGAAGAAAGTAATAATAGATTGTATTATTGTATAGGATTCCACAATCGCATCTCTATAAGAAGATTTTGGCGACTTATGTGTGTGTGTGCTTGTTTACTTTTCACTTATTAGTTTTTAAATTTTTGTATGTTACATCAAATTTATTATAAAAACTTATATTCGCCAAAATTATATAATGTAATAGTTGAAAAAATTATATCAAACTAGCTGTAAAACAAGAAAAACAAAATAAGAAAAACAAAAAAAGAAAAAAAAAAAGGCAAGTATATATTATTACATTTGATTATGGAACAAGCATGATTTGTCCCAACTAAATTCATATCATTATATGAGGAACATTTGATTTTATTTGTGTCCACATAGAATTTTTTCACACACTCCAATACATCATATTATAGATTAATTGATAATTAAATCACATATTTTAAGAAACTTAAATTAAATAAATATCATTGAAGAAAAGTATTATTTAAAAGTATGTATTGTCAACATCACAATAATATTCGTTATATGTGATTTCCAAGGCAAATTTAACAGTATAAGTGATGTTTCAAAAAAAGTTATCAAATTATATGAGTGAACTTTTTTTTTAATCAAATTAAGCAAAGTTACCATTGCAAATGAAAACTTTCTGAAAAGAAGGTACGTGAATAGTAAAGTCATCACTACTAGTCATGACTTTATTGTAGCACATGAAAATAGTACATTAAAGCAATGGTATCATTTGTGTTCTATGGTCTTTACTGTAGCACGTGATATGTAAAATATATTTGACTAACACAATAATATTGAGATGATAGATTCTCCATTATAAATGAGAGGAGACAATGAACATGATTTCACTCTCAAAATTTTTTCACTTGGCCAGCTTCATGGAGACTTGAAACTTGAGAGGCTTATTACACATTGAGATTTTTTTTATTCATTTAGTTTCATTCCTATTAATATAATTTGAATTATTTTTATTATGCTTCTAAATAATATTATCTTAGAAGTACGAATAATTTTTTAATATTTTGAATTATTTTTATTCTTTAAATTTAATTAGTAATTCTCCCGTGCGTTGCATGCTCTATTGTATAAAATAATTAATGTAGTAATTATTAATATATACTTTTAAAGTTCTATCAGCTATACTATTAATTTTTTTTCTTTCAATGAATAGTTTGTCCAGCTCGGAATTTATTTTGCACAATTATATTTAGTTCAAAGTTTGTATATTATACCATTTTTAAAGTATGAAATAATAAATATTAAATATAATTTGTAAATGAAATACAATGTACTTAATGCTGAAACATTAGATAATCTGTATAAATAATAAAAAAAATATTTAAGTTAAGTCCTCAGATTTCAAAAGATTTTTGTGTATACAACATTTATAATTTATAGTTGAAGTATTATGATTAATGATATCGAGAATTATGGACCATATATTTTCTCTTAATTTCAAATCACAATCGGCCTTTCGTTTATCCTCACAAAACTGAAGTATCACAATGGATTGAACTAATTATATACTCTTCAAAGATCTAAAGTTATAACATATTGAGAAACGTTTGAACTACTGATATACTCTTCAAATATCTAAAGGGATAACATATTGACAGACATTTGAACTACTGATATACTCTTCAAAGATCTAAAGGGATAACATATTGACAGACGTTTGAACTACTGATATATTCTTCATAGATCTAAAGGGATAACATATTGATAGACGTTTATATAAGGTTGATTTACTTCTATGCCGAAGACCAAGCACACCACCACACATCTTCCACAAGGTTGAAAATAACAATCTAGTTGCAAAGAGAAGAACATGAGAGACAGGCCTTGCAATAGTGCATGATTTCAATCAACCAAAGAAGGAAAAGAGGAATGAATGGAAGGGACTAAAAGTAGTACAAGAATTCTTACAGTATTATTCATAATACCAATTAGTACTCTAAATGTTTATAAAGTTCCACACAATGATGCATCCAAAGATGATCATTGTGCAGCTATGCTTACACCTATAAATGAGATAGCTGGAATATAGTCCACCAATGAAGTTAGAAACGCTCACTCAGAGAGGACATAAAATGTAGTATATAAGCAGTTTTTATAATAAACAACTGTCACACTTTTTTGTTCTTGAAATCGTAGCTATGGCCTTCATAAAATAGAATAAAGAGAACATAAAATGCAGTATAAGCAGTTTTTGATAGCAGAACAACTAAGTCATGAATCTCATATATGTTATTGTTTTTTGTTTCATAGATCATGCAAAGGAGGAGAACTATTGGATAGGATACTTAATACTTTAATAGGTGTGATTCGTAATTGTATATGTCTTGTGCTACAAACTTTCAGTAAAGTAAACTACTGTAAACTGTTAAAAACTGATTTGGGTGTGGGAATGTAAGATATAAAAACCAGCAAAAGTAACCACCATGGTAAGCAGGGTAAAAACACAATTAATTAAGTAAGCTGATAAAAGTCTTTGAAATTAAACTTGGAAAATATCAAATTTTAAGAGTAATGACTACGGTATAAAACTCAACAGAACAGAATCTTACATTTTTATCCCAACTTCATTGTCTTTCTGATGAGTTTCGCGCTGGTGGCTTGTATAATAGATGGATGCGCTAAAACTGCTTCACATCTGGAGAAGGATTCAGCATGGCGTCCTACAACTTTAGATGAACTTAATATCTTCGATGTCGTTTCATAATTTGGTGACAAAAACTCTCATGATGCCATCTTCCAGCAATGTCATGCACTGAACAGCAACCAGGAAAATTCCAGTACGGAGGTGTGGAGAGAATAAATAGAAGGGAAAAAAATCATATAATTAAATTTAGACAATAATTCT
Source organism: Pogostemon cablin (assembly GCA_023678885.1). Lineage (NCBI taxonomy): Eukaryota > Viridiplantae > Streptophyta > Magnoliopsida > Lamiales > Lamiaceae > Pogostemon > Pogostemon cablin. Next base: position 20,867,407 of record CM042989.1, on the reverse strand, counting down.
CTCAAGAAGAAATAGTGAACAAAACGAAGCAAACGCAGATACTGTCTAATTCAACTTTATATCATTTAAGATGTAACGTTCAATAAATTCAATCAATTAAACACATTTCATGAGAAGTGCAATAGAGTAAAAGAAAAAATGCTTTCTAAAATTTCATAGATTTACAACAGGTATAAATATGCGCAATCCGCTGAAAACTCCCAAAACAAAAGTAAGATAGAGACCTAAAGGAGCTCTCCTGTTGTTGATTCCATGTACACCTTCTTGCCCCAATATTTTCTATACTCAATAAATCCAACAGATCTGAGAGCATATGATGGAATAGTGGCATGTTGAAAACACGGACTCAATAGTCAATAAAGTAATTTTAGCGTATGGGTTAATAGAACTTCTATGTAAGAAAAAATAACCCTAAACTCGATCACAGTGAATTGGAGTTTTCATATTACTGGAATAGGCCCCTAGCCAACAGCAGATATCGGATCCTTCCCAGGTTAGCTTTCATTTTGTCATCATTGGCAACCTTCCGCAGCTCCTCGCCGGATCTGCCTACCACTACCCATGACCATTTGTCGCTCACCCTCCATTCCAATCATTGTTGCCTTAAATAAAGTTACGATAAAGTCCAGCCTACCGGAAGAGAAGTAGTCGTGACCACCAGAGTTTTTATGCCATATAATTGTTTGTGCAATGGGAAGCCAAAATCTAAATAAATTGTTGATACTTACCTTCCTAAAGAAGCATAGCACAATTTTCAAGAGTACATCATAAAAGCATGGCTGCACAGCCGCCTATTCAATTCAATTGCAGGGGCAAAATCATGTTTGAATCCAATTGCATGAACAAAATCATGTTTGATTGGCTAAGGCCATCTCCAGCAGTTAACTTCATTTTGCAGCACATTCACCCCTAAAATGCAATCAATTCAATAAATCATCTCAGCAGTTGATTCTATTTTGCAGCACATTCATTCTATTAATACTATTTTTATTTATTTTTACTTTTAATTTATTTTTCATTTTTATTTTTATTTTTGAGTACGAAAAATAATATAATAAAAATATTAATGTGCCAAAATTAAAATAACATAATCATTAAAATTCCATTATAATTTATTTAAACATGAAATTAAGACAACAATAAAAATTAAAATTACATTAAAAATCCATAAACACCAAATTAAAATTATAACAATACAATAATTAAAACTACAACACTTAAAATTAAGAATAATTATTTTTAATCCTCCGAGTTGGAATTCTCCATCCATAAATGATCATTAAATCATTTTGAAGGTTGAAATGGGCATCTGTATCTCTAATTTGTGCATATCGAGTAAGGAAGTTTTGGAATCGAATAGGATCACTATCCACAAATTCAACATCCAGAAGTGGCACTTCTCTTACTTCCTCAATTGGAGCATTAAGATCTCGTTCATCTTTAATTATCATGTTATGCATTATTATGCACGCACACATAATTATTTTCAAATCAGCTTTATTCCAAAAACGTGCTGGGTTTGCCACAATTGCAAATTGACTTTGTAGAACTCCAAATGCTTGTTCCACGTCTTTTTTACAAGCTTCTTATTTTGTTGCAAAAAAATATTGGCCCAATGGGCTCATGGATAGTTTGAACAATTATTGCCCGTTTGGGGTATATCCCATCGGCTAAATAATACCCCATATTAAATTATTTTTCTTGAATGATATAATATGCTAGAGGAGCAGTGCCTCTAGTAAGGAAAAGAGGAGAGGTCTCTAACACATTAATATCATTGTTGGAACCCAGTATCGCAAAATATACATGCCATATCCATAAATCATAGTCAGCTACAGCTTCAAGTATAATTGTTGGAGATGCACTACGACTAGAATATTGTCCCGCCCAAGCTGTTGGACAATTTTTTCACTTTCAGTGCATACAATCCAAACTTCCTAATATACCTGAAAATCCACGCTGCTTCCCTATGTACAGTAGTCTTGCAACGTCATTGGCAGTAGGAGCTCTTAGACATTGCTCTGAAAAAATCTCAACAATAGCACGATAAAATCTTTTAACACATTCGATGGATGTAGATTCTCCAATCTTGATATGCTCGTCGGTTGCATCAGCTGGAACTGCATATGCGAGTATACGAATTGCGGCCATCACCTTCTATAAAGTTGACAAACCAAGCGTTCCAACCTCATTCCTTCGTTGTGTAAAATAATCATCGTGATTTTTATAGCATCAACGATTCTAAGAAATAAATCATAAGATATTCGAAAGCATCGGCGGAAGTGATCTTCATTATACGTTGGATTTTCTGCAAAGTTGTCATTGTAGAGATTTTTTGTAGCTGCTTTTCGATCACAAAAAATAGTTCTCCGGCCTTGCACTGATCCTCTATGCCTTGAATTTTCCTTTTGTTGGTTAAGAAATTCAGCCAACAATACATTGTTGTTTCATAGATGTCGCACACTCATTTTTTCTTCAGTATCATAACTCTCTGATATTGATTGGGAAAATACATCAAACTCATCACTTGATGAGCTTGATGAAGAAGAAAATATATCACAAAAATTCATTGTTGTATGTACGAGTGGAGTGATGAAAATTTTTGATTTTGAAGTACTAATAAGTGGTTCATGTGTTCATTATATAATTCAAAATTGCACTATTTATGAAGGCATAATTCATGTACTTAAAATCTCAACCATTGATAAAAAATATAATCTTTAAATCTCAACCGTTGGATGATGATCTTGGAAAGTGTAGAGAGAAAAGAAGCACAATCCATGTGTGATCTATTATGAAGAGATAAGTAGAAGAAGTTGCAGAGGAAGAAAGTTCAAGTGCTCAAGTAAACACGTCACCATCTCCTATATCTCTGTAAGACTCACTGTCAGAATCTGCAATCAATTTAAGCGATGATAGTGGAGGATCTTCATTGAGGCGACCAGAGGGGATAAAAAAAGCCAAATTGAAAAGGAAATAATATGAAGAAAAATCTATTATAACAAACATGATATGAAAAGAGGGTGAAAAAATACGTGAAATATTACACACGTCTGCTAAAAAAAAAGATTGAGACGCTGCTATAATGCGTGAAATGGTTGAAGCTAAAAAGCATAACAATAAATTAAAAAAATTAATGCAAGAAGACAAACTCATAATGGTGAATTTGGACACCATTTTGGACCTCGAATGACGTGACTTTATTAGACGTGAGCAACAAAAAATCATGAAAAGTGAAGACTAGACGAACAATAAAATTCTAATACACTTTCTATTTCTTTGGCTAATTTACTCGAGATATTGGAGGAGCATCTGGGGGTGGTCTATCTGATTATTAGTATTTGTGTGTTTATTTATTATGTTTATGTACTTTAGTTTTTTTTGTGCTAGTAATGTTGTTTTATCAATTTATTTCAATTAAAGGTATATTTTATAATATATTAATGATATGTAAATTTGTGTTTAGGATTTTAATATGTAATGTAATTTTAAATTTTAATATATTTTATTATTTAAGTGAATATGAATTTCTTCACATATACAACATATATATTAATTTATTATTAAAACTAACAATCATAATATTTTTCACTTATTTAAATTAATTTTATAAAATAATAAAAAATACAGAAAAGTAGACGCTAATGTGATACATCATACATATTAACTTATCATTTACCATTATAATATTTTTTGTTATTTAAATTAATAATTGAAAAAAAATTGATTTGCAAACTTCACTGTAGCGCCTGAATTTTTTCAGCGCTACAGTGCTTTCCCTTATTTTGCAGCTAAATATGTTGCTTTTCTGGAGGGAGATTGATGCTGAAAATACAAGAATTGGCCCGTAAGTGGGCCTACTGGAGAAGGCCTAAGAGGAGAGATAATGCTGCATTTTTTTCAAATTCTTTTTATTTAAATATAAATAAAAGAAAAAAGTAAAAGAAAAGAAGCATTAGAGGGCTACTCTTCTATCACTTCCGATGCAGGTGAAGTAATTACGCATGCTGATTTTAATTACTTACTAATTTAATTTTTTTAATTATTATTTATATTTTAAAATTTAGATGCTAAAATAAAATTTTAATTAAAATATTCACTTTCTAAAAATAGGCATCAGTTTAAGCAAAAAAATGCTATAGTTTTACAGTACAAATGCATATATTTTGACTTACTCTGCATGTTTATTTGAGCCATTAGCAGACATAGAAGAATGGGATGAACCACTTTTCAAGCTGAAGCATAATCCGACTCGCAGAAGTAAGCGTCGTGGTCGAGATGTGACATCTAGAATTCCTAATTAAATGGATTGGGCAGAGACACGTACTAGACAATAATATCAGGCATAAGATAGAGCAGAAGCTTCACATCATGGATCTTCTTCGCATCGAAATTGAAGTTAATGTACAAATAATTTTTTTTTTTATTTTCACCGGACCTTTTAATGTGTAATATTATGACTCGATGTCCCTTTAATAATAATTATATGCTAGTTATTTGTTGCACAATTATTATTATATTTTTTTATAAAGAATAATTTAACAATCTTTATTTCTAAATTGATGTATTAAGGAATTTAATCACATTTACACCTTATCAAATGTTTTCAGAATGACATCATATACGGAATTATATGGACATCAAGATTCTTCTGTATTAATGAAGCAAAAATACTTTTTTTGCTGAGACATATGCAAATAATGTGTTGAGGACAACCAAAGCAAGATCATATTTATTTTGAAGTTTTCGGATGGATGAAAAGATAAACTAACACCCTCGTATTTTGGATAGATTATATGATATGGAATTTTATAAAGTTACTTGGTGTGGATGTATTAGACTTGATCAACATCTTATCACTACATTGGTAGAGTGATGGCGCTCAGAGACACATACATTCCATTTTCCTATTAGGTAAGCCACAATCACATTGCAAGATGTGGCCATTATTTAGGGCTTACCTATAGATGGACGAGCCATTGTATGTTCTGATTCTGATAATGACATTGACCAGTGGAGAGCATATTGTCGATCACAATTAGGATTCATGCCCAAAATAGAGCAGATGAAGAGTCAGTCACGAATCTTATTATCTACATTGAAAGACCATCTTGAAGCTACAATTATTGAAGATGATACACCTCAGGATGAAATTGACCAGTATGCGAGTGGATGCACTTAATGATGCCAGACTCCACTCAAAATAATGTCTCATTATTATACCTACAACTACTTGAAAATAGAAAAGAGGTTGGGTTGTATAGTTGGGGTAGCGTCGTATTAGCATTTTTGTATCGTGAGCTTTGTAATGCTACAAAACCTACTAAGTCAATTATTTGTGGTGCATTGACCTTTGTACAGGTAATTTAAAACTTAAATTTGTAATTAAATAAATGTTATTAACTTAATACTATGTTATTTGTGCAATTGTTAATTTAGTTTGGGCATGGACAAGAATAAATATAATTCAACATGAGAACCTTCAAGAAATGCTCTTTTTGGGGTCACTTTCAGGTGCGGATAGTCGTGACTTGGGACTTCCTCCATATGGCGCTAGGTAAGAATTGGTAAAAATTATATATATTCTTTTTATGTATACGATAAACACTTATATGCTTTTATTATATTACAGATGGATAAATTATCCTAATTATACACGCAGCAATAGTCATTCAGTATGTATATACAGAATCATATTTTATCGGATGGTAGATGAAGATGTAAGTGTCGATGCTATAATTTTTATTGTTACAACTCTCTATAATTTATAATCTCAAATAATTACTCTTTCCATTGTTGTAGTTTGTTTGACAGCTATATGACATGAAGGCCTCTAATATATTAGGTCTTGGACCTCGATGTTTAACTAGTAATTGGATGTCAAAGTGTCCACTTATCAATATAGCTACAGTGGAGATACATCGTCCAAACGGAACTCATATGAAACTCATTCCACTTCAAAATCAGGAAATATGGTTGATAAATCCATGTAGAGTAAATACAATTTGTTAGCGATACTAGTTTGATAAATGCAAATTTTAATATGATTTTAGAATATTTCGTGGGATGGAACTTTATACATACATACATATATATATATACATACATACATATATATACATATATATATATATATATATATATATATATATATATATATATATATATTCAAATTTACTTAAGAAAATAAAATTTACAATTAAGGCATCAAAATTTGTATTTCTTTTTTTTTTTCTAAATTAACCTAACAAAGCATTCAAACTAACCCATTTGACACTAAGTGTAAAATCACAACCCACTCCAAACTCTTTTGTCAGTTTAAAGGAACAATCTCAATTAATTTTTTAGAAATTGATAAGAAAAATAAATAAATGATGAGTATGGTAACACACTTAAAATGTGTAATTCACTTTAAAAAAAGTGTGTGAAGTTGAAAAAAATAGAAAAACTCTAAATTTGTATTAATTGATTGTTAAGTTTTCTCTTTATTTTTTTAGTTTTTTTAATAACATAATTATATAATTTTAGTCGTATTAATACTATTGAGTTACATTTTTTTTAAGGATACAGCTGTTAGATTCCAACATTTTTTTTTCTTTTAAATTTTTATAAACATGTACTCCCTCTATCCCATTTAATATATTCATTTACTTTTTGTATTTGAATTAAAGAGTATTATTTATTATTTAATGAATAGTGTTTAGTGTTATTAGTGTAGTGCCTAGTCCTATATTTCACTTGTATCATTAGTGTGAGAATCTAATTTCTAAAAAAGAAAATGAATATTTTAAAATAAGAAGGACAAAAATGACAAAATTGATACTTTGAGTGGGGACAAAGGAAGTATGAATTAACGATTTAAATACATTCAACCACATTATATTCCTTTCACTAAATCAAAAGTACTACTCCACTATTTTGTATTCTCGATTCCAAGTATTCTCAAATAGATAAAAATACTAGAGATTTTAATATATATATATATATATATATATATATATATATATATATATATATATATATATATATATATATATATATATATATATATATATATAATATAAAAATAGGTCGAATATAATATTTTTTCTCTCCAAGTTCAGAAGTTCAAAAAATATTTTAAAATTTCCTATTCAATCATCTATTAAATTTCCAACAATCATTACAGAGATATAGTTCTAAAACACTCCATACAAAGTCGAGAACAAAAATATGATGATAGTAGTGTTAATAGAAACAAAAAAAAGTTACAATGGAGCACAAGAAAAAATGAACTACTTGCGTAGTCGTTCATCACTATTAGCGATGACTCGAAAATTGGCAATGATTAAAAAAAACGAATGCATTTTGAGATATTGGGATTGAATTTCAATCTACCACAATAAAAAAAGTCCTCCAAATTCAATTGAAAGAAATGAATTCTTGATGAAATCACATTAGTATTCTACAATTAAGGTAAATAAATTAAATGTATTCTACAATAGTGTCTTTAAGGTGTATAGAATTAGGGATGTAATCAAGTAAATTTGAGTCGAACTTCATTAGATTTGAGTATCATTTGATAAGGAATAATCGAGCTCGAACCCTGAGTTTGTCAAGAAAAAAATATCAAGCTCGAGCTCAAAATGAGACTGTTTGTTAAGGCTCGCTAATGTGTTTACGTACACGTATGATAATTTGTTCATGAATATATAAATATTTCGTTGGTAAACAATTAAAAAAGAGATTTCGTTCATGAACTTCAGATGTTATTTGTAAATATTAAATAAACAACCAATAAAAGATAATAAAAATGAGCTTAAAAATATTATTCATTAGTATTTATTTAACTAAACAAACATATACTCCCTCCGTCCCGGCGTAAGAGGGTCATTTATTTTTTTGCACGTAGATTAAGGAGTATTATTATTTAATGTATAGTGAGTAGTTGTATTAGTGGGAGTGTGAGTCCCATATTTTAATTGTATTAGAGAGGATATGTGGATCCCATGTGTTTAAAAAAGGAAATAAGACTCTTTGGGTGGGACGACCAAAATGGAAAAATAGCTCTCTTAAGCTGGGACGGAGGGAGTATAAAAGAATACTTAATGAGTCCAAGTATCGATATGTTCACCAAATGCACGATTTATCTATACCTCTGCATATGTTGTTAATTTTATGTATATTACATAATTTTTTAAAATTTAAAATTTTATGAGTGAATAATTCATATATATATATATATATATATATATATATATATATATATATATATATAATGAAAGAATTTATGTTCATATATACATGTATAAAGATGAAAAAATAATAATAAAATTTACAACATTAAATATGTTCGCCAACGTGTTCACGAGCCTCTAAACGAATATGTTCGTAAGCTTTCGACCAAAACAAATCGAGGCTTCAGTTTGGCTTGATAAATTATTCGAGCTCAAAATTCAAACTCGGCTTGGCTCATTAAGATTAAAAAGCGAACTCGAACGAATACTTTATTCAACCGAAATTCAAATGAACGGTTTGGATTACTTAGATCCATGTATAGATTAATTGACATTGTTATGTTGATATTTAAAATTCAAATGACCAATAATTGTCGCTTCTTATATTAGCAACTATTTAAAAAGATTATGCAAAAATAGAACGCTAAAAATAAATATATCTATTTCATAATTATGTATTATGTATTTGTAAAATGTTTAAATATTTTCTACTTTATGTTAGTCACTTTCGCTAGTTTAACATCATATTCTATTTTTTAAATTTAATATATTCGTATTATTAATGTAATATTTTAATCTATTATATATATTGATTTATTACTCATAGTTGTCCATTGTAATTTAACCATTGCACAACTAGTTGTTACAAACTAAGTCACACACACACAATTTTCTCTACAAACACAAATTTAATATTCTAATTATAATAGCTCTATATCTCATCTAATGTCTAAGAGTGTGGAGTTCAAAATTACAAGAAACCTCATTAACTTAGTGAATAATTCAAGATAATGTTAATTAATCTAGACTACTCAACAACAATTCGAGATACCTCGACGAAGAAGGTTTATAGAAAGAAATAATGGATCCAAACATGAAAGACTAGTCCATTATTATTTCTATACAAACACTGTATTTGGAAAACTTGTTTTGAAGATGATTTCAAATGTGGAGAATTGTTCATTCACATAATAGAAATACTCAAGAGACACAACTACAAAAATGAATTGTGGCTATTCACTAATTATCTTGTAGAGTCTTTCGGACCATCTTTATTAGTATTTACGAATGGGTTAATGAACTATAGGGAAGTGTCAATTCTAGTTCTCCAAAAATGTGATTGAAATATTTAATTGACAATCTTTAAGATGACTTTGCGTATAATCACATTCAATGTTATTTTCAAACACTCGAGCTGAAACACGAATTTCATCGGTATATTGGTAGTCTTGATTGCATGCATTAAGAGTATAATAAATGTCCAGTTATATAGAGAGGACAATTTACAAAAGATCGTAGGTCACCTAGTATTGTGTTTGAAGCAGTCACGTCTCAAGATCTATGGATATGTCTTAAATTTTCTGGAGTGGCAAGTTCGCATAATAATATCAAAGTATTGTATGAATCTTCCTTTATTTAATTGTCTTATAAGTGAATTTGTTAATTATTAATTTCATAGTGAATGTGAGACAATATACACAATAATATTACTCCCTTCGTCTCAACTTCAACTTCACACTTCCATTAAAGAAAAAAACTAACTAATATTATTCTAACATACTTTAATTTCAAAATTTTTATCACATTTTTAACACACATAACATGCTTTATCATTTCTTTATACAAGGACAGTTTTCTAAATGTTCAAAAGTAGAAATGATACATCTTTTTTACCTACTTTTAAATTTAAATAATTAAACTACCCATATGATTGTCATTAATGGGTGTCAGACAAAAAATAGGTTTAAATAAGTCGGATTGGCTACCAGACCTTAGCAAAAGAATTCTTTTTTAAAAAAAAATTAACATGTAATTGCCAAACCTTACCAAAAAAAAAAAGACAAAATGGCTTACAGACTTTAGCTAATACATATAGTTAGCGAACATTGGCAATGCAAATAATAATAATAATAATAATAATAGTAATAATAATAATAATAATAATAATACATATGCCAGACTTTGCACCGTTGCAATGCAAGAAAAAAATAAATATATAAATAAAGCTATCGGACCTTTACAATGCAAAAAAAAGAAAAAAAAAATTGCCGGATTTGCACCTTTGCAATGCAAGAATATGAATAAATAAAAAAATCTACTAAAGCCACCTTTCAATGCAAGAAATAAAAAAAAAAAAACTATCAGACCTTTACATTGCATTAAAAAAAAAGACAAAGTCTCTTGTGAGATACTAATTAGGTGAGACGTGTTAAAGTATGTCTATTATTTAAATAAAATATGTTTAATGGTTGTTAAAGTATGTTTTCTAAAGTATATTAGATTATGCATTAAAATATGATTTTAGTGTGTTGTAATTTAATTTATTATTGACATACTTTAACTTCAAATAAGCATACTTTATCTATACAATAAACATACTTTAGTGATGGATCGACCCGTCTCACACCCGTCTCATAAATTTCCCGTCTTATAAGAGAGTGTCTTTAAAAAAGGAAACATTGCAGTTTGACGTTGAAATTAAATTTTAAAAATAGAAAAAAACAGAATTTTTATCCATCAAGCAAAAGTAAACCCCATTTTTTTAAGAGTATTGTTGGAAAAATATTTTTAAAGTGAGCAAAAAAAAATGTTAGACTTTTGAATTTGGGCAAAAACATACATTTATCACCTATATCTTAGATTCTTTGCACCTGATGAGCGTTTTCTCAATACACAATTAATCCCCAAGTATGAAGGATATCAATTGTAGTCTCGAAAGGTGACCAAGTGAATATCGAACCCAAGGGACGGCGTATTATTAATTTAATTATTATCTAAATTAATTAAGACAAGGCAATTATGTTTTAATGGTTATCTAACAACTAATATGCTGGAAATTAAATAACAAATAAAATAAACTATCACTCGAAGGATACGAAAGTGGATCAAGTAGGAGAATAGGTAGCTCTAGGATAATCCAGTTTCACTAATTAACTTCCCTTCCATGTGTCAATGTCCGACTCTGCCTTGTGGAATATGGACGCATCACTAAACCATGCATATCTACTCTATATATAGACACAAGTAAATATGCGTGTAACACGTGTGAATAACCTCGGAGCAAGAGATATAATTCACCCCCCTTTCTAGGTACTATCAGTATCAATTATTTCCCCCTAGGATTGGTACTCTAACCCGATATGATCTCCCTTTATAGGTACTATGAAATTATCTTCTTTATCCTACTTATTAACCCGAATTCAATTCAATTAATAAGTATTCATATAAGATAGTTCTAATAAGACTTCGGAATCCCTTCACTTAGAATTATAACTTAAAACCCTGCTCAACAGTGAACACATTCAACCAATAACCATGTTATGTATTCAGACTCTACACAACGATTGTTGATGCACAAAACGACTATGAGTATGGATTAAAAAGGCACAATCTTATATAAAATAAACCACAAGTAGTGTTGTACGGAGTATACACATGGAAGTTCAATTAACTAGATAAAACCTTCACAACCCTAGTTCTACCAAAAAGGCTCTAGCCCATGATGTTGCGAAGAACAATCATGGGTGTTGGATAGATCTTACCCGGATGTCCGAAAAATACAAGATAAATTAGGAAACGAATAAACCCTAGATGTGGAGAAAAGGATGATGATTGGGGGGTGATCCCCCCTTATGGGGTGTTGTATGTTGTGGCCTCTCTTCTCCTCTCTTGTATTGTGTTGTATTTCTCCTCTTTTTGGGGCTGTATAGACCTCCTTTTATACTTGTAATCACGTCTCCTAGGCTTGGAATGGGCTTTACAAGTGATCACACGCGTTTAGGCCTCGAAAATACAGATTTGGTAAGTTCCCGAAGCGCGGTTCGACCTCCCAAATAGGTCGAACCAACCCCTACAGGTCGAACCATGGTCGAACCACCCTTCAAGACGTCCCAGTTGCATGGTTCGACCAGCAAACAGGTCGAACCAGCATGTCGTGGTCGAACCAGCATTTTTTCCATTGGGTTCGACCTCGGTTCGACCTCAAGCAGGTCGAACCGATTTGCGCAGTCTCTCCGTTTCGCGTATAACTTTCACATCCGACCTCTGAATTGAGTGATTTTTGCGCTCACGCGATCCTCTCTTCCTGAGATTTCTATCCTTATAAAAAAATCACAAAAACTCGAAGAATTAAATATGTAACAGGCCATGGAAAGTAGCACTGCAATTCTGTTCGGCACAGCTCGCGCGGCATCACCATTTTGCTCATAACTTCCTCGTTCGAACTTCAATGATGGTGTTCTTTAAGCCAAAACGACCCTCTCTTCAGTGCTTTCCAACCATATATCACACTAATAGTTTCGAGCTCCAAAACAATACAGAATAATTATGAAATTTGGATGTGCGTTTTCAGCATTCTTGCACAAATTGCACCTTTTCTCCAACTTTGCACTTTTCATCCTTTTTCCACCTAAAATACAATAAAACACCTTAAGTGCAAATGATTCTCACATATATCGAATATAAGACACTTGTGCTCATATAAGACTACAATATCAATCAAAAAGTGTTAAATTGAATATTAAAACACGCTTATTTTCACTCTCATCAATCCCCCAAACTTACCCATTGCTCGTCCTGAGGAAACAAAATAAAGATAAAGAGAAAGAGAGTATGAAAATTAGCAGGAAAACAAGGACTATGACCAATACCCATTCAAAATACAATTGTCATCAACTTAGGTCATGCAACTCTTGTCACGTGTAATAATCAATTCAAAGCATACAAGTTAAGACAATCACCACCAATTCAAATGTTCCATTGACATGTTCTCACGGAAAGTATATACCACTCGCACTCATGTGTAAAAGATGTACACTTATGGGTTAAGGTGTTTAAGCTCAAATTCAATTCAAGTGCATGTGTAACCATAAGCTTGCCAAACGTCTCAAGCTCTTCACCACTAAAAGTATGATTCGACAATGGGATCAAAAAGGACTTTTCTTTTGGATGTAATGTTGGCTCTTTGGTAAGGGTAGGAAACATATGGATAAAGTGACTCAATTAGTAGAGAATTAAAACCGGAGATCTTATGTACTGCAGATTTTTACACTTCAAGGCTATCCAGCTTCATGCTCTTCTAATTTTCTTTTCTCTCCTTTCCTTCAAGCTCAACATACTTTTTCTTTTCTTCAAGCACATCCTTTTTTTTCCCGAGGTACCAGTTTCGGGCACTACCTCTAACATCTTGGGGTACTAGTTTCGGGCACTACCCCTAAACAACTTATTTTTAAGCTCATATTTTTATTTTTGCTCATAATCACTTGTACATCTCCAAATATTTTATTCCTTCCAAACTCCATGAAAATCAATTCACACACTTTGATAGCATTTAATTCTCCACTAAATATAGGAATTTAAGGCTCAAATAGGATATCAAAGTGGCTATCTTCGTAGGTTACCAAAGAAATAAGATTTTTAGGCTCAACGGGGTTAACTACGGATATATAATTATTTGGTAGGGAATTATATGGCTAAGTGACTCATAAATTCAAGGATGGCCTTAGATCATCTCCCATCATCTAACACACATGTAGTTTCAAGTAAGACAAGAGGCAAGTTCTAGAATACACACACAAGAACGATACTCACCAGAAAAGAAAATATCATGTGATTATGTACATGATCAACGAGGCTCAAAATCTCACATGGGTTTTTAATAAGTAACAGAGCACTTTTCATGGTAGGTAATATCCCACAAGTACACATAGAACTTCATACCACAATATAACTCAAGTACACTTCCTTCATCAATTTCAAGAGCATATGAATTCCAAGACAATTTAAAAATAAGCTCACATGGATCACCACCATAAACACAATCCTTCCACTCCTATGAATTAAAAGCATATATAAAAATTAGAAAAAGGAAACGAGGTCACCTAATTTTTCTTCAACGTACGCACGAGCTCCTCGAGTCAAAGCCTCAATGTAGAACTCGTCTTGCCACTCTTTTACCTTTTTCTATCATCAAAGCTCAAACAAACTCATCATCACAGGATTCATCAATAATAAAATAGGAGAACTATAAGAAAGAATTAATTGACTATGTAATCGACTCCACACACTAGAAACACCACTGAACATTAGGCAAATTGCAAAAAATTGACACATCAAAATCGATTAAAGTTTCAATATACCGCAAAAAATCAACTCCCCTAGCAAACATTACAAAGAAAATATTATATTCTTGGTGCTTCAATGAGGTAATAACATCACACCCCCCCCAAACTTAGTAAAAACGTAAGTCGAGACTAAGTTTGAAAAGAGATGTAATTGCCGATTAGTAAGCACCTTAAATATAAAAATTTCTTACTCACACGAAAGAAATAAAGCAATAAAACGGAAAAGCAAGCCCCCAAACAGGAGCTCATGTTTAACGTCGTAGAGTCATGACGGTAGAGAACGGTCTTCTCGCATCCTCACCTTCAAATACTTTCTTTCTCTCTTCTTGTCTACACTCAACACCTCACCTTTCTTGGTCACAAAAATATGATCATTGAAATTTCCTTCCTCCCATGGCTGTCTAGACTCCTCCTTGTCAACCTTCCACTTAAATTCAGAATCACCTGTCTTAGAAAAATCAAGATTAAACAAGTTAGAAACCATATCAATGCTATTGCATGATTGAGTCTCCATGGGCATCTTCATTGCATGATCAAGAGAGAAAACCACATCTTCATTATTCATCTACAGTCTAAGCTTCTCCGCTCTCAACTTCTTTGCTCTTTTCCATTTTTTCTCCATTGTAAGATCAGTATTCTGCTCATGTAATGGTACTGGAGTAGCATCAACATCATGCGGAGCATTCGGCGCAGAAACAGGTACGTTCTGAGAGGATTTGACCTGGGTTCGACCAGGGGTACTGATCGAACTAGGTACATAGTGGTCGAACCAAGCTCCTGGAAGTCCATTCTCACTTTTCAGTTTGGGTTCGACCTGGGTTTGACCTATTCGACAGGTCGACCCAGGCACGTAGTGGTCGAACCACTCTTCTGAAACTTGATTCTCTCTCTGATTATGTGATTCGACCTGGGTTCGACCTTGTGACCAGGTCGAACCACTTTCCCCCAAGTTGAATTTGCTCTCTGCATGGTCTTTGGCCTTCGGTTCGACCTGGGTTCGACCAATAGGTGTGGTCGAACCATGAGTGACGTGGTCGAAACGATGATGATCTGAAATAGAGTGTTTTGCTTGATGCGGTTCGACCAGGGTTCGACTTGGTATCCAGGTCGAACCAATAAGGCTGTGGTCGAACCGGTCTTCTGGAAAAATAGAGTGCTCGGAATGGTCGGGTTCGACCAAGGTTCGACCTGTTAGCCAGGTCGAATCAGATGGAGCTTGGTCGAACCAATGCTGAGTCTTCTCCTGATCGTGTCCAGTGCTCCGATTCGACCTACCCTGCATGGTTCGACCTTATGTGTTGGTCGAATCAGGGTCGAATCGGGCTCTTTTGGCTTCAGATTTTGATTTTGGCTCTGTCGTTCCTTCATACTGTGTTCCAGACCTTAATGTGATGGCTTTATCTTCCATTTTTATGTCAATTGATTCATGTTCGCGGTCATTTGCCCCATAATCAAAGTAAGCTCCTTCATCTGCTTAGATAAATCTGCATGATCAACATTCATTCTAGCTTCGATGTGGTCAACCCTTGTATCGTTCTCAGCCATGTATCGATTGAAGGTATCTTCATCACTCTTCACTTCGTGCTACTTTATACTAGGCCCCCTTAGTGTCAACTCTGTAATCTGCCTCTGCTGGGACTCTAGTAGCTTGTTGATGTTAGCTAGACTAGAGACGATCTCATTATCCCTATTCGGCTTTACCACTTGATGTTCAACCTGCGCCACCTTGCCAAGTACATATGATCCTCTATCTCTCTCTACTGGCCAGTCACATAAATTCATAGAGATGTCTTCAAATAACTTTTCTGTTTCAAGTGCTGTCTTTGTTAACAACGCTCCTTCTGATGATGCATCAATAAAAACATGCGACTCACAATCCAATCCATAGTAGAAGATGCTTATGTATTCAGCCTTAGACATTCCATGTTGTGGACACCTCCTGAGCATGTCTTTAAACCTATCCCACGCCTCATCAAATTTCTCACCCTGATTCATAACAAATCGGGTGATCTTTTGCCTCATCCTTAAGATCCTTGAGGGTGGCATGTATCTCTCCAAGAACTTCTGCTGCAGTTGGTCCCATGTAGTGCAATCTGTTGGATCAAGGGTCTCATACCAAGCTTCCGCCTTATTAATTAAAGAGAACTTGAATAAGGCGATCCGCCTAGCATTATCATTCGCTCCACTGCCCTTTTGAGTGTTTGCATAACCAAGAAATCTTCGGAGCTGATATGGATCTTCAAAACAACCTTCAGAAAAGGAATTATTCTCTACCATGTCAATAAGAGTGGGATGTATCTCAAAATCATCATCTTCTCCCCTTACTCCTATCAACCCCATGTTGACATTCCCAAAGTTTGTGAAAATTTCACGTATGGAAATATTATCCGGATTCTGCCTTGCTCCGGCCATGTTTAGATCAATGTGTTATTCCTTCTTTTCCTTCCTCTCCTTTTACAAGCGCACAAGTAACTCGAAAAAATTCAAGGTTAGATAGAAATAAATAATCACAAATAAAAGAAAAAAAATATCTTAATCAAACTAGAAATAATAAAATCAATAATAATAGCCGTCCCCGGCAACGGCGCCAAGAACTTGATGAGCATTTTCTCAACGCACAATTAATCCCCAAGTATGAAGGATATCAATTGTAGTCTCGAAAGGTGACCAAGTGAATATCGAACCCAAGGGACGGCGTATTATTAATTTAATTATTATCTAAATTAATTAAGACAAGGCAATTACGTTTTAATGGTTATCTAACAACTAATATGCTGGAAATTAAATAACAAATAAAATAAACTATCACTCGAAGGATACGAAAGTGGATCAAGTAGGAGAATAGGTAGCTCTAGGATAATCCAGTTTCACTAATTAACTTCCCTTCCATATGTCAATGTCTGACTCTGCCTTGTGAAATATGGACGCATCACTAAACCATGCATATCTACTCTATAGACACAAGTAAATATGCGTGTAATACGTGTGAATAATCTCGGAGCAAGAGATATAATTCACCCCCCTTTCTAGGTACTATCAGTATCAATTATTTCCCCCAAAGATTGGTACTCTTACCCGATATGATCTCCCTTTATAGGTACTATGAAATTATCTTCTTTATCCTACTTATTAACCCGAATTCAATTCAATTAATAAGTATTCATATAAGATAGTTCTAATAAGACTTCGGAATCCCTTCACTTAGAATTATAACTTAAAACCCTGCTCAACAGTGAACGCATTCAACCAATAACCATGTTATGTATTCAGACTCTACACAACGATTGTTGATGCACAAAACGACTATGAGTATGGATTAAAAAGGCACAATCTTATATAAAATAAACCACAAGTAGTGTTGTACGGAGTATACACATGGAAGTTCAATTAACTAGATAAAACCTTCACAACCCTAGTTCTACCAAAAAGGCTCTAGCCCATGATGTTGCGAAGAACAATTATGGGTGTTGGATAGATCTTACCCGGATATCCGGAAAATACAAGATAAATTAGAAAATGAATAAACCCTAGATGTGGCGTCATTGCGTCCTTCTCGCTCTTGAATTCTCCTCTTAGTTCTCCCCTTGATTCCACAAACGAATCTTAAAAGTGATGGATGGATGGAGAAAAGGATGATGATTGGGGGGTGATCCCCCCTTGTGGGGTGTTGCATGTTGTGGCTTCTCTTCTCCTCTCTTGTATTGTGTTGTATTTCTCCTCTTTTTGGGGCTGTATAGACCTCCTTTTATACTTGTAATCACGTCTCCTAGGCTTGGAATGGGCTTTACAAGTGATCACACGCGTTTAGGCCTCGAAAATACAGATTTGGTAAGTTCCCGAAGCGCGGTTCGACCTCCCAAATAGGTTGAACCAACCCCTACAGGTCGAACCATAGTCGAACCACCCTTCTGGACATCCCAGGTGCATGGTTCGACCAGCCAACAGGTTGAACGAGCATGTCGTGGTCGAACCAACATTTTTTCCGTTGGGTTCGACCTCGGTTTGACCTCAAGCAGGTCGAACCGATTTGCGCAGTCTCTCCGTTTCGCGTATAACTTTCAAATCCGACCTCCTAATTGAGTGATTTTTGTGCTTACGCGATCCTCTCTTCCTAAGTTTTTTATCTTATAAAGAAATCACAAAAAATCCAAGAATTGAATATGTAACAGGCCATGGAAAGTAGCACTGTAATTCTGTTCGGCACAGCTCACGCGGCGTCACCAGTTTGCTCATAACTTCCTCGTTCGGACTTCAATGATGCTTTTTTTACGCCAAAATGACCCTCCCTTTAGTGGCTTTCTAACCATATATCACACCAACAGTTTTGAGCTCCACAACAATACAAAATAATTATGAAAGTTGGATGTGCGTTTTCAGCATTCTTGCACAAATTCCACCTTTTCTCCAACTTTGCACTTTTCATCCTTTTTCCACCTAAAACACAATAAAACACCTCAAGTTGCACATGATTCTCACATATATCAAATATAAGACACTTATGCTCATATAAGACTACAATATCAATCAAAAAGGTATTAAATTGGATATTAAAACACGCTTATTTTCACTCTCATCAGCACCATAAGCTCATGGCTATTTGGAATCTACCCAATATCATCTTAATCCCTCTCGATTGGGGGTTCTTTAAGGTATATGTCACCGTTATCACCCGTCGCATGGAAATGCTTCATTAAAATTTTTTTAACTTAAGCTCTGGCAAGATTAGGGTTCTTAAGTAAGCTCCTGCATTCAACCCATACAAGGTTAAATTCTCAGTGATTTCAGTATGGGTTAGAATTTACGAGTTACCTTTTGAATTATAGATGAAAAATATATTGATTTGAATCGCCTCTGCCATCGGCTCTTCAGTTCGGATTGATGAAAGAGCCATATATATGGCTCTCTAGATCATCTCGCTCGTGTTCTAGTTGATTTTGACATCCAGGATCACCTACTTGAAAAAATTAACATTGAATTCTCATATTCTATAATCCAGACCTCGAATGGATATGAAAATCTTCCTGTTTTTTATTGTTCATGCAACACTTTGGGTCATGAGGAATCAGATTTTAATAAAAGAAAAGATGCAAAGTCAGAGCATCATAACAACTCCGTGAATACTGATGGGTTCTAGGTTGTGAAGAAGAAAAAAATGAAGAATGAAACCCAATGAGAGAAAGGTGTCTGCTAATTCGAATAGATTTGATGCACTTGTTATAGATATTAAGATAGTATACATTGAAGCTGACAAACCTAACTCTGATCAGATTAATCGTGTTGATACTGACCTCCCGCAAGTCCGTGGTGATTCTACTCAGACCTATCACACTACATTGAATTCGCTTCATGCCACTCCTGTTCCATTTTATTCTGACTAGCCACCTAATCAAGTACATGATGTTACTTTTGGCCCTGATCACGTGAATCAGATTTGTGGTGCAGAACTGGTTCAGTTTCAGGCTAACCTATTTGCCTCACTTTATATTATTATGGTAGCTTTAAGAGAATTGGTCTATGCTTCTGCAAAGGATTTACCTTATTCTGATCCAGTTGTTGTTCATGATCAGGTATGCGATGATCATGATCTTAATCATGATGATCAGGTCACTCTTACATCTGATCACCACCTGCCTCACGATATGTGTATCGTTAATTAAGTGGAACTTATGAACACATTTGGTGTGTTGGATAATGCTGACGATGGGATCACAGGTCTGACATTGTCTGATCGGACTGCCCATGATGTTTCTAATCAGGGTGCTTTTGCACATTCTGCTATTGGTGTGGAGGGTACTCGGGTTGATGTTGTTGTTGGCTCTAGCATGAGGGTAGAATCTACTTTCTCCTTATCTACTGATGGTAATTGGGGAAGTGCTTCTTCCCTTGATCTTGATCAATTTACCACTTTAAGTGGTGAGACTCTCCATGGAACCTCGAAGAGAGGCAAAATAAAAACAAAAGGCATTGGTCATAAACCAACCACTCATTCTCAGACTAATAAGCATAAAATTGATCCAGCAAAACTTATGAGCTTTATTATTACCAAGTATTGGAACCCGTTGGATGATCTTTGATAGTATTTGGTCGCTTATTTGGCCTTCTTTTATACCTATTATTTGCCTTCTTTTGATTGACACCTTATAATTGTTGGGCAATTGGATCGTGCGGTTCAACGTGATCCGTTAGGATTAACAGGCAAACAAAATCAGCGGAAGCAATAATGTGTTTACCGTACTTCAGGGTTGATGTAGAGTCTGAATCGCTGCAGAAGAACACCTCTTGATCTTCTGCTGTATGTCCCAAGTCAACTCTGGTGTTGGGTGGTCAACAATCCCCAGAGTTCTCTCAATCTGCTTCTCTCTAACTCACGTCAAAAGAGGCGCAGGAAGTTAGGTTTCCAGAAGCTGAGATGACTATATATATTGGGCTACAGCAGGGACCAGGAGGAGAAATTGGGCTGGGCCTCAATTGAACTTAATTAACCAAGCTTAGCCCAAAGCTTTTAATTAAATCCAATAATAATAATATAGTCCACTAAAATATTATTATTGCACTACCCGTCCAATCCCAAAATTATGTTCTGGGCTCCTTCTTATTATAAGTCCGATAGTCTCCCCATGTTTAAGATATTCAATGTCCATTAATTAATTAAGTTACTGACAACTCAAATTAATTAATATCTCATCCGAGAGTAGTACCACTCAACCTTTTTATCATGCCGGAAATAAATCCACTTGCAAGATTTACATGATAAACCTTATGAGCTCCTCAAGGGGACATCATCAACCTATGACGGACATGGATTCCTTCTACAATCAACAGCACACCATAGATACAGCATTACTTCCCAACTCACCGAGTTTGTTGATTTAATACATATAAATCTCACCCATTGATGAATCAAAGAAATACATACTGCCCTACGTGTCGAGGTTATTGTATAGGGATTAAGAGCACGAACTTCCATAATAACAGAGATCAAGTTCTACTATATAGTCAGTATAAGAAGAACGACCTCAGGCGGTCCTGCTCAATACACACAAGTGCACTAATATGATTCTATAGCCAAGACAAGCTAATACCAAACCACACTACAACCATACCGATAGAGAGTCCCCGTCTATCTCAGTTGTGAGCATCTGTTTATACTTTATAAGGAAACCGATAATATGATCTTCCGCGTGTTGTCGCACAACATATTATCTACAGTATAAAGTAATTGGACTATTGCATCATGCATATAAAATAAATTATAAGATGCAATCATTTGATCAATAATTCTCATTTCAAATATTGTTATGACATTGTTCATACTAAAGCTAGACTTTTAGTATACAATCCAACAATCTCCCACTTATACTAAAAGACTATGCTGTCATGTCTTCTGCCATACATCTGATTCCTACTCCCACTACACGACCATTAAAAGCTCTCGCCTTAAGATCCTTGTAAATGGTTTACTAGGTCATCATCCGATGCAATCTAGGCGACAACAACCTTCGCCTCATCATACGATTTATCGTAACAGGTGGTACTCGCGCTCCATGTGTTTAATTGCCTTATGGACTTGTGATTTCTTCAAGTTTGCAACTGCACCAATATCATCAATGTAAATTGTGATTACTTTGGGCAAACTTAGAAACACTTCAAAGTCCATCATGAAGTCTCTAGAGTCATATAGATAGTTTGGCTGCCTTATAGCCTCCAATTCATCATCTTTCCATGATGGAGTCCGGAGTCTGAAATATATTTCTATATAACACTCCTCCACATTATGACTCTACTTCCTAAAATTAAACACATAACCTTCGAGGAGAATTTACTGCCGTCCAATTTGACTAAAAATCCGAATCTACGTAATCCACAAGAAGCAGTGAATCTGTCCAGTAAGTGTATATATGATAATCAGTCCTTCTCAGGCACTTCATATATATCTTACCACAGTTCATCATTCTTGTTCCGGGTTACGTTGATACGCACTGTACATGCATTCAGCAAAACAGATATCCAACTTCGTTCATAGCATTCTTTAGATTAAGCTTCCTTATTCGCCGAAGCATAAGGAACCGCTTTCATCTACTTTATCTTCTTCTTGTGTCTCAAAGACACATTCACTTAGATAAATTTTCATGCTAAACGAGTATGGACTGTATCATTTTATGAAACTTGAGATAAGCATAACATCCTTTCTTGTGATCCGTATTACCGTGATCAAAAGGATGTATTTTGCCTTTCTTAAGTCCTTCATTACTACCGCTTTATTAACCGTACCCATACGCCCGATAATACTCTTTCATTGTCTCCAACGAGCAAGATACTATCTACGTATAGTACAAGAAACACCACCACGTTTCCGTCACTCTTTACAACACACAAGACTCATCCGCTCATTGATTTAAATCCATGCCACTGGATTACCTAATCAAAACAGATGCTTCACGATCTCAAAACTTGCTTTAGTCCATCGCTGGACAGTTTTAAGCTTACTATCAAAATGCTATTAGTACTTTGCAATGAATTACTCTGGTTGCTTCACATAGATGTTTTCCTCAAGACTTCCAATCAGGAAAGCTGTCTTGACATCTATTTGCTGTCCCTCATAATTTAATATGAGCAGCAATAAATAAAAGAATCCGGATCAATTTAAGCATAGCTACCAGCGAATATGTTCCCTCATAATCGAATCATTTCTTTCTGAGTACATCTTTTCGCAACAAGCTTTGCTTCCAAGATTTTCACCTTTCCGTATGATCCTCTTTTATTTCCTATGATCACTTGCAATGGTTTTTACACCATTTAGTGGTCATACAAGTTCCCAGACTTAATATAGAATCCGTAGATTCTATTTCAACGTACATTGCAACTTACTAAGATTCCGCATTTTAATCTTGTAGTGCTATGTCGTATCCATGGGATAATACCATGTTCACTAGGGATCAAGTCTCACGACTCTCCCAAACATATATTTATGAGTTGTCACACAACCCTCCCACTACGACAAGGCACTACATGTAATTGTGTATCAGACGTGACACGCGATGCAGTTTACCTTGTGGTATATCCTCTTGTACACTTGGTACTTTTACTTAGTGTTTTCCTCTCACTCCCTTTAGAACAACTTATACATTGACTTGTGATTTATTACATAGTCCTTTTCCAAAAATCTAGTTATTGAGTTAACAATTACCCTTCGATCTTTTGGACTAAATAAATCACCCTCCATTTTTCTAGGATATCCCATATACAGACAAACGTTTCACGAATTACTGTATCTAGGGCATATCCATAAAACGAATTTAATTATTCCAAATAATTCATCATCTATCTAATCATAACCATAAGAGCCTTATACCTTCTACCCACCACACCATTCAGCTGGGGCAAGCCCGGTGTAGTCTACTTGAGATTTAATCTCTACTTCTGATTAATAGCTCCTAACTATCCCTTGAGGTATTCGCCATCATGATTAAATCGTAATGACGTAATATATTTTCCATGACGCTTCACTGTACCAGCCTTTCAATTCTTGAATTAATCCAAGAACTTAGACATGCAGTGCATCAAATAAATATATTGGTATCCAGAATAATCTTCGAATATTCTTAACCACCTCTTGCCTGGATAATATTAGGTCCGCTTGAATCAGAATGAACTAATTCCAACATATATATCTTTGGCTCTATACCCCAAAGCCTTGAAAAGACAGTTAATCATTTTTACTTCCAAGTAAGACTCACAAGTCCGATAGTTTCCACTTCAGATAAACCTTACGGTCTATCGGCTATCAACTTTTGAATCCTACTCAAGTAAAATGAATTAATCTTAGACGCCAAATATATGTTTAGTTCATTTCCGAATGTTCCTTTCTCTTACTTATATTAGAAGATGCATTATTTAATTACAATTTATTGCATCTGTGAGATGTGCATGATTCAAGAGTATAATTATTATCCACCAACGTACTATAACGGATTATACCCCCATTCCTCATCATTATGACCATGTCATATAAATGAAATGAAGTATCCATCCGTTAATGCATAGAAACCAAAATTAAATTCTTTCCATGAAAACGTACGTAAAGATAATTTCTCATAATCAATCATTTATTCCTATCATAAGATAGATAAATAACTCCCACTGCAATAGCCACTACCTTCGTAGTTTTACCCATGTCATAACTATCTTATCCTCACTTAGTAATAAACATTTAGTGATTCCAGTATCTACACACTTCGTGTTAATAGATGCCATCACTAATCATGTTTAAACAACTTGTGAATAAGATATTAAACTTGTTCACTTTATGATGAAAATGGCTTTCCTTTGCCACATGTTTTGTCAGAAGTCTCCCACCATATACATCCTTTAGTATTTCAGGTAGAACTTTCTCAAAACATCAAGGCTAAACATGGAGAATAAAATTGATCTAGGTTTCCCTTTCAATTTATACTCCAAGCTTTTCCAATTCATTCATCAAATTCTATCATGATCTTGCGCCTTTTAAATTACTCAAGTATCTGAAGAGTTACATGAGTTCATCATATTTCTATGATCCTCTCATCTCTTCACTAAAGACTTTAATAGGCATCATGAGCCGTCCTTTGAGAGAACACATGTATTTTCTTAAGCAGTAAATTTCAAAATTAAGATTCTTTTCTAATCAGTTAATTTGGACAAGTAAATATAATTTCTTTTAGTTAACAATTAGTGAGACTAAAACTATTCGAAATACAGAGAATCACGATTAAATATACTGATCAAAACTTCGAATTTTATCCTTTTATATTGTTTCCCTCAAAACAATATAAAATAAAATTCACCGACATCTCAAGCACCGTGAGTCTGCAAGCCACGTTAGTGTGGACGTTTACAAACCCGAACATTTACAAGAGAAGGTTTTACCCATTAATTTCATTTGTCAACCTAACTTTATGACAAAATAATTAATAGTCGGTTACTCTTTAGCCATGCAAATAATAGCAGTGACTCCGTTGGGGAGGATACTAATTATTTACACCTAAGTGTACACCATTATTTGATCCCAAGTCCACTGCGCGAGCTTATGTGCCTTACAGTTGGAGAAGTACACACGCGCTCGGGTAGCTTCCTACAATCATCAATTATAAGTTTGTACCAGTGTACCGTACACAAACTCATCCGTTAGGGAGGAAGGCCTATGCCAACACGCAAGTTTATGTGCCACATTACAAACAATAATTATTTATGAAGTCTGTACCAGTGATCCGTGAATAAACTCATCCGTTAGGGAGGAAGGCCTATGCCAACACGCAAGTTTACTCACATCACTTACAAACCAATAATGGAGGCCGCGGGAATTTATTACCAATCCCCTCTCCCACTTAGTTATTTAATTACCGAGGGTATTTAACATGCATATAATATTTCAGAATAAAATATACAATTTAGACATGCTTCTATTAACAGCAATTTAATTAAATAAATCACATAGAACATGTCTGTCACATATACAACAATAATTGACAATTAAATCAATTAATCAGTTATATAACATTAATTAATTGCATAATTAGTGGATCAATCAATTTGGGCCCAAGAGCAACAAATAAGCACAAAATGAGCAGCAGATTAAATAATTAATCAAGCCCATTATCCATGGCCCATAATCTTAACCCAAAAATAATTAATCAAGCCCATTAATAAATAACTTATAATGCTTGGCCCATTACCCACAATTAATTAAATTCAGCAATCCATATTGTCTAGCAACCCATTACCATTTTAATTAAAATTGGGCCCAACAGCCCAAAACCAAATTAAAATTAATGAGCAGCCCAAAATATATTACTGAATTGGGCCATATAATTAAACCTGCCAGCCCAAAACCAATTTTAATTAAAATTGAGCCCAGTAGCCCAAAACCAAATTAAAAAAATTGAGCAGCCTATAAGTTCAAGCCCAAGCAGCAGATAAGTCCAGCAATAAAAAAAAAACCGAGCCCATCATCCATAAAATAGGCCCAACAGCCCATTTACATTTAATTAAAATTGGGCCCAAAAACCAGCTGAATTAATAAAAACAACCCACGCCCAAAACTAAATTAAATAAAATTGGGCCCATTATCAGTGCTGCCCTATCCTTGTCACAGCCGCTGTTGCTTCTTCACGCAGCTATCACCGGCGACTTCAACCGGCGGACCTTCCCACAGTTACCGGAATTGAGCCGCGCCGACAGCCGCCTCGCTTCCTCGCTGCCCGTCCACCGGCCGCCAGCCGCCATGGATTCCAGCCGCAATCTCTCCAATTCCCAGCCTCCACCGGTGTTTTCTGGTCCCACGGCCGCCGCTATCGGAGGAAGTTCCGTCAGCCTTCTCCTCCTGGCGGCCGCGCCAACACGCCAACCGGCCTGCCGCCGCTTACACGATAGAGCACCAGACTTCGCTGTCGCAAACCTCCAGCGCCGCGCAGCAGTCGACCATCAGCGCTGCCGCGTCGTCGCGCCGCCCTAGGCCACCACCGCCTACTGCCATCTCCATCGATTACCCAATCCGGCTAGGAGTCGACAGGGATCCCTCCAGATCCCCTCGAAAAAAATAGTACCCGCCCGGAATCGCCAGGATACACGCTCGGAACCAGCAGTCCTCGATCACTGCTCCGGCCGCTGCCGCCGATAGGTCCAGTCTTGCGTCGGCTGTCGCCATCGATGCTGACTGACGTACTTCTTGGTCCTCAGTCCCGTTCAGGGTCGTGCCGACGAGTGGGCAAGGCGCACCATCATGTATTTCTGTGCAGCCTCTGGGACCCACACGCGATTCTGGGTAGAGGTCGGGCACCGATCTCGCTCGATTGTTCCAGCCGTTCGCCGCCGACAACAGCCGTGTGTGTGTGAGTCATGCATACAACAGATTTACAGGGTTGCTGATTTTTCTCGTATTTACCAGCAGTCACCAACATCATACAGTCGTGGGTTGTGTGTGTGATGTATAGGCATATTCAGGGTACAACAATAACCATCGATAAGCACATAGGAAATTAGCACAAATATAATCCCTAATCTCATGCTATCACCTCGATAATTATATAAACACGAGAAAACACAACAATAAGTGATTATATCCAGATCATGTCAAATAATCATTTAATCACAAATACCTTAACCAACGTCTCACGTCTCACCACGAAACCAACGCTCTGATACCAATTGTTGGGCAATTGGATCGTGCGGTTCAACGTGATCCGTTAGGATTAACAGGCAAACAAAATCAGCGGAAGCAATAATGTGTTTACCGTACTTCAGGGTTGATGTAGAGTCTGAATAGCTGCAGAAGAACACCTCTTGATCTTCTGCTGTATGTCCCAAGTCAACTCTGGTGTTGGGTGGTCAACAATCCCCAGAGTTCTCTCAATCTGCTTCTCTCTAACTCACGTCAAAAGAGGCGCAGGAAGTTAGGTTTCCAGAAGCTGAGATGACTATATATATTGGGCTACAGCAGGGACCAGGAGGAGAAATTGGGCTGGGCCTCAATTGAACTTAATTAACCAAGCTTAGCCCAAAGCTTTTAATTAAATCCAATAATAATAATATAGTCCACTAAAATATTATTATTGCACTACCCGTCCAATCCCAAAATTATGTTCTGGGCTCCTTCTTATTATAAGTCCGATAGTCTCCCCATGTTTAAGATATTCAATGTCCATTAATTAATTAAGTTACTGACAACTCAAATTAATTAATATCTCATCCGAGAGTAGTACCACTCAACCTTTTTATCATGCCGGAAATAAATCCACTTGCAAGATTTACATGATAAACCTTATGAGCTCCTCAAGGGGACATCATCAACCTATGACGGACATGGATTCCTTCTACAATCAACAGCACACCATAGATACAGCATTACTTCCCAACTCACCGAGTTTGTTGATTTAATACATATAAATCTCACCCATTGATGAATCAAAGAAATACATACTGCCCTACGTGTCGAGGTTATTGTATAGGGATTAAGAGCACGAACTTCCATAATAACAGAGATCAAGTTCTACTATATAGTCAGTATAAGAAGAACGACCTCAGGCGGTCCTGCTCAATACACACAAGTGCACTAATATGATTCTATAGCCAAGACAAGCTAATACCAAACCACACTACAACCATACCGATAGAGAGTCCCCGTCTATCTCAGTTGTGAGCATCTGTTTATACTTTATAAGGAAACCGATAATATGATCTTCCGCGTGTTGTCGCACAACATATTATCTACAGTATAAAGTAATTGGACTATTGCATCATGCATATAAAATAAATTATAAGATGCAATCATTTGATCAATAATTCTCATTTCAAATATTGTTATGACATTGTTCATACTAAAGCTAGACTTTTAGTATACAATCCAACAATAATAGCTTCCATATCTTTATTCCTTCTACTGTACTTTATTTTTCTTTTCACATATATATTTATATATGTATGTCTACTACTCCCAAATGGGTTTATGTGAATCGTGGTAGAGTCTTATTACAATATATGTGAAAATTTTCATCTTGTAGTGTTGAACTCAAAGATATCTCCTCTTTTAGGGAATGAGTGTAATATGAGTTAAATAATCTTTGTCAAAATATTTGGATCTTTGACGGTTTATTTTGTATCAGTAAGCATTAGGCTTGATATGATATGTCATTTTGAAGCTCTCTTCACGAGGATCAAAATTATATTTATTTTGAGTTTGGACATGAAATGTAGTATATTTGTTTAAACTCACTTCAAGTAAAAATTTCATATCTTTTTAACTCATTATTTTTATGTAAAGTAATAGGTATATGTTGATTTGAAGTTTTGAGACTAGTGTCTTAACATTTGGAATTACATCGATCCTCCACCAGTTATTAATTAACCACTAACATGTTAATATTGTTTGTGTTTTGTTGTGTTTGATGTTGCTTTCAGGATTGTAGTAGTTGAATGATGTATGTGTTAGATGCAGAATTAAATGGACCCACAATCTTGGTGAGAAATTTGAAAAAATTTAGAATCCTAGAAGGTTCTATAGGGTAAAGATAACTACCCGAAGAAGTGGGCAGTTATTTTTTAAATCATGGGTAGTTTGATATCTCCTAGTGGACCACTCCACGACTATATATATAGAAGTTGCTGGATGTCAGAACGTATCTTATATATCTCAACTTGGAGAGATCTTACAGACTAGAGAGATGCAGCACTTAGAGTTTATCTTTACATTTCTCATGTAGTGTTTTCACTAATGTTGTAACACCTTGTTTAATATTACGTGTATACTGTTATCCCATACGTTTTGTGTGTACTGTTCACAGACAGTGAAAATGCATACTTGAAGTAGGCTTAGATCTAACAATCTTGGTTTTCCATTTGGAAACTTGTTTAGATTTTATCCGATTTTGTGTTCGAAGAGTGGAAGGAATGTTTTCATCCCTTAGAATCTATTTTTGTAATCAGTTTTTCCAAGTTAGTGATATTTATACCATGAGACCGCCACAAACTTATTAAGTTTGTGAAAAGATTGTGTAATCCGGTGTTAAGTCTTCCGCTGTTCAAACTTGCAATTTATATTCAAGTTTCATATTCTGATAAGAGTCAGTGTTGTTTAGTGTTAAACGTACCTAGGACAGCATCACTGTCGTATAACACACTTGCACCCGCTGGGCACCCGACAAGTGGTATCAGAGCCAACACTTGACGGTACTAACTATTGATTCCTGGTGTTAAGTATTGAAGTTTCATGGATTAATCCGTTGGATCGATCAACCTCCTCCTATACTTGATGAAACCAATTATGCCATGTGGAAAAGTCGAATGAGGAGTTACATCAAGTCCCTGGATGAACGTGCTTGGAAGACCATTTTATCAGGCTAGACACCTCCCACTGTTGTAGAGAAAGATGGAGATCACAATCAAGAGTGAACTTGAATGGACTGCTGAGAAGAACAACTAGTTGTTCATGAACGATAAAGCCCTCAATACAATCAACTCATGGGTTGATACAGTGATGCTCAACCTGATCTAAAACTGTATATCAGCGAATGATGCTTGGGAAAGGTTTCAAGAGCACTATGAAGGATCTGAAAGTGTCTGAAGGGCAAAGGCGAGGATGTTGAACGTGAAGATTGAGAGCTTGAGGATGAAGGATGATGAAACAATGTATTCCTACAATGAATGGCTCTACGAGATGGTGAATGAACTGCAGTCCCTTGGAGACCCAATCTCTAATGTCAGGTTAGTGAACAAAACTCTGCGTACGCTTCCTAGAAAATTTAATGGTAAAATCTGTGTTATAAAAGAAGTTACGAACACTGATTTGTTGAGTCATAATGAGCTAATAAGTATCTTGAAAAAATTTATAAAATGGATTTGTCTCAATAAGATTTTGTGTATGATAGAAAAGGTATTGTCATTTTTAAAGGTAAAACTTCTCCTTATTCAAGTTCTGGTAAATATTCGACCATAACTGAAATTGAACAAGTTGAAGAAAATGTTGACAACATTTTTGATGACACTGATAGTATTACTTTACTTGCTAAGAATTTTGAGTCTTATCTTAGACAAAAGAAAAATAAGTCTAAAGCAAACATTCAGCCTAAGATAGAGCATACCCCTCAAACTCATGTTCGTAAACCTACTCAAAAGAGAAAATTTAAGTATGATCCTAAGTTTAGGAAAAAGGTCATTTGAATGTATTGGTTTTGGTCATTATGCACATGAATGTGTTAACACTCTTCTGAAAAAATTATGAACTTAAATGTTTCTTTGAGTGATGATGATTCTAAAGGAGATCCAGATGCAAACGAAGAAGAACTCTTATTCTTAACACAATGTGTGAAGAAAGATTTCTCTAGGAGTGACTCAGATGTTGAGTCTGGTGTGCCAACATTGGAAACAACATCGTGCAGGTTTATGTCAACTTCTAATTCTGATGTAAATTGTACTAATGTTTTTTTTAGAGTAGGTACTTGGCAAGAACCTCTAGAGATGAAGATTTCTGAACTTCTGAAAGAACTTAAAACTGTCAACTAAGAGAATGATGGACTAATTGAGACCATAATCTGACTTGAGGTAAATCTTACCAAAAAGGATGTTGAGATTTCCAGACTCCAATGTCAGTTGGCTGCTTCCACGTTGATTTTTAAAAACTATAGCAAAGGTACATCTGTTTTGAATAAAGCTCTTTCTATTGTAAAATCTGATAAGTTTGGTCTTAGATATACTGAAGAATGCATGCCTTTTAATTGTGAAAAACCTATTGTATTTGTAAAACCCTGTTCAAAAGATTTTTTTAAAAAGATTTCTAGTAAAAGAGGCAGAAGTACTTTTGTTTGTCACCATTGTTCAGTTCTTGGACACATTCGTCCTTATTGTTTTAAACTGAAAGATGATCTGCTCTCTGGAAAAGTGTTGCCTGGAGTGTTACCACAAAAGTATTTATACACACCTACATCTGCTTGGGTTAGAAAAGCAAAAGTGCTTTGTAATGTTGTCTATACTTCTTTACAAGCATGTGTACCTAATTTATGGTATTTTGATAGTGGTTGTTCTAAACATATGACTGGTAATATTGAATACTTGAAGGATTATGAAACTTTTAATGGTGGTAAAGTTATTTATGGTGGAGGCTCTAAAGGTAACATTGTTGGTAAGAGACTTTAAATGTTAAAGGTTTTCCAAATCTGAAGAATGTGCTTCATGTTGAATGTCTGTGTGTTAATTTGATAAGCATAAGTCAATTATGTGATGATAATTTTCATGTGAAATTTGAGAAGAATTCATATTTTTTTGCTAAATAAAACTGATGATGGTGTGATGATTGGTAGTCGATCTGCTGATAATTATTATTTGATTATTAACAACACTTACTGCAACATCACACAACATGATGAAAAAATACTTTGGGATAAAAAAATTAGCCATGTAAATTATAGAAATTTACAGAAATTGGTTAAGTTGGAGGTTGTTAAAGGATTGCCTAAACTCAGTTTCTGAGAACCACATGTATGTGGTTCATGCCAAAAAGGTAAACAGGTAAGGTCCTCACATAAAATCACTTCAATGTGCACATCTTCAAGGTATTTTGAATTGCTTCACATGAATCTTATGGGTGATGAGTGTGTTAATTCACGAATATTGCGCCTGGATTTATGCTATTATAGAGTGTTTGAAGGATGAAATCAATTGTAAACCGATATATATTATATAAAGTCACGAATCAGGTGTTGTTGGAGCTATTTGAGTAGTTTTTCGAAGGAAATCGGAGTGGAAGTATTGAAAACTAAAGAAAGAAAGTCGAAGCCATCTGTTTGGGCGAAGCAGGAGTGCAATTCGACCTGAAGGAGATCAATTCAACCAGCCCTTCAGGTTGAATTGGCAGCACACATGAGCAGAAGGTGGATTCGGCCACGACAGGGGCAATTCGACCTGGGCATCAGGTCGAATCGGTTGGCGGAGATGCCGATTCGACCTCGTCACTTCAATTCGACCAGGGCAGTTGGTTGAGTCGATCACCTGGGACTTACAGTGTGCCGATTCGACCTGCGATTTGACTTGGAGGGGTCAATTTGACCTATTGCTGAAGTCGAATTGAGGCTCGGGAACTTACCATATTCGTATTTTTACACCGTCAATGCGTGTGATCACTTAAAAAGCCCATTCCAAGCCCAGGAGATGTGATTACAAGTATAAAAGAAGGTTTATGTAGTATCATAGGGATTTTATCATCTATCATACAAGAAGACATGTAGACGTAGAGTTGGGAGGAGATCGATTATCCGTCATTCGGAGGGGCTATGACAGAGTTCCGCTGGAGATTCAAGTAAGATCGGTCCAACTAACCATGATTGTTCTTAGATCAATCATGGGCTAGAGCCGCTTCGGTAGTTCTAGGGTTATGAAGGTTTCATGAGTTAATTTGTCTTTCGTGTGTAAACTTCGTACAACACTAATTGTGGTTTATTTTATATAAGATTGCGTGTTTTTAATCCTTACTCACGGTTATTTTGTGCATCAATAATTGTTGTGTAGAGTCTGAATACATAACTTGGTTATTGGTTGAATGCGTTCACTGCTGAGCAGGGTTTTATGTTATAATTCTAAGTGAAGGGATTCCGAAGTCTTATTAGAACTATCTTATTTGAATATTTGTTAATTGAATCATATTCGGGTTAATAAGTAGGATAAAGAGTATAATTTCATAATACCTATAAAGGGAGATCATATCGGGTTAGAGTACTAAGTGAACGGGAAATAATTGATACTGATAGTACCTAGAAAGGGGGGTGAATTATATCTCTTGCTCTGAGGATATTCACATGTGTCATACGCATATTTACTTGTGTCTATAGAGTGAATTTGCATAGTTTAGTGATGCGTCCATAAACCACAAGGCAGAGTCGGACACCATCACACGGAAGATGAATTAATAAGTGGAGCTGGATGACCTGACGAACAACCTACTATCTTACTTGATCACAACTCACTTATCTCTTATTCTTGTTATTTTTACTTGTTATTTTAATTAATAGTTGTTACTTAATCTCAATACCACAACCATTATATTTTTCAACATAGTCATAATTTACTAGAACATAATTAAATTGATATTTATCCGTCCCTTGGGTTCGATATATAACTTGGTCACCTTCGAAACTACAATTGATATCCTTCATACTTGAGGATTAATTGTGTGTTGAGAAAACGCCCATCAATGGGTCTTATGGAGACTGAAAGTCTTGGTGGTAAGAGGTACTTCTTAGTTGTTGTTGATAATTTTTCTAGGTTTTCATGGGTAGAATTCATAAGAGAAAAATCTTATACATTTAATGTCTCCAAAGTTCATTTCAAAAAGTTAAAAAATGCTTTCAATCTTAGAGTGTGTAGGATTAGGACTGATCATGGTAGAAAATTTAAAAATAACATGTTTGCTAATTTTTTTTAAAAGAAAGACATTATGCAAGAGTTTTCCTCTCCTTAAACCCCACAGCAAAATGGAATGCTGAAAGAAAGAATAGAACTTCGCCAGAAATGGCTAGAGTCATGCTTAGTTCAATGAATGTGTCTAAAAGGTTTTGGGCTAAAGCATTGAATACTGCATGTCATGTGTCTAATAAGATTATCTTTAGACCAAGTAGTTCTATTATTTTCTATGAGCTGTTGTACAAGAGGAAACTAAATCTAAAATATTTTCATGTGTTCGGTTGCATGTGTTACACTTTGAATGATAAAGAGTATCTTTCAAAGTTTGATTCTAAGAGTGATAAAGGCCTTTTCTTAGGACATTCTAAGAATAAAAAAGCTTACAGAGTCTTTAATCTTAGATTCAGAACTGTTCAAGAATCTGTCAATGTTGTGTTTGATGATTCATCCAATATTGCGGTAAAAAGATGGAAGATGATATCTCTGACCTGGTTAAAATTACAGAACCAGTGAATAATATTAAACCAAATGTGATCACATCGCTTACAACATCGAGTGTTGAATCCGAAGAAAAAGAGAACGAGTTCCATAGAACTCTAAGAAATGCCCTTCTCATAGATATAAGAAGGATCACCCTTCATCATAGATCATTGGTGCGTCCTCTAAAAGTGTTCAAACCAGAAGAAAAAGTAAGTTTATATATGTAGTGCGGTCGGTTTACATGTCTAACATATGCAATCAGGTATGTGATGAATGTTATGTCTCTTCTGTTGAACTCAAGAATGTCACTGAAGTTTTAAAAGATGAATGTTAGATTCAGGCTATGCAAGAAGAACTTGAACAATTCACTAGGAATGATGTTTGGAGTCTAGTACCTAGGCATACAAACACTAATGTGATTGGAACTATGTGGATTTTCAAAAACAAAACTGATGAATCTTGTAGCATAGTAAGAAACAAATCTAGGCTTGTTGCACAAGGATACACACAGGTTGAAGGAATTGATTTTGATGAAACATTTGCACCCGTAGCTAGAATAGAGTATATTAGGCATCTCTTAGCTATTGCATGCTTTGTTGATATCGAATTATTTCAAATGGATGTTAAAATTTCTTTCTTAAATGTAATTTTACTTGAAGGAGCATTTGCTGAACAACCAAAGGTTTTGTTGATCCATTTCATGTTGATCATGTGTATAAATTGAAAAAGGCTTTGTATAGTCTAAAATAAGCTCCTAGAGCATGGTATGGTAGACTAATTGACTACACTCTGTATAGATCTATGATTGGTAGCCTTCTATACTTAACTTTGAGCAGACCTGACATTATGTACAATGTTTGTGTATGTGTTAGGTACCAAGCAAATCCCAAGAAATCTCATATGAAAGCAGTGAAGAGGATCATCAGATATGTTACTGGAACAAGTGTCATGGGACTATGGTCTTCAAAGGACACAAACAGCTCATTGGTTAGATACATCGATGCTAATTAGACTGGTGATTGTGATGACATGAAGAGTACAAATGGTGGATACTTTTACATGGATAACAATCTTGTTTCTTGGCATAGTAAAAAACAAAAATGCATTTCCCAATCCACTATTGAATGTGAATATATTGCTGCTAGAAGTTGTTGCACACAACTTCTTTGGTTGAAAAAGATATTAGATGAAAATGTGCTTGAGACAGAAACTTTAGTAATTTATTGTGATAATATGAGTACTATAAACATTTTGAAAAAGCCAGTGCAGCACTCACTCACTAAACATATCAGCATTAGACATAATTTTCTAAGAGATTTAGTTGAGAAAATATAGTTAAGTTGAAATATATTTTCACTGAGAAACAATTGCTGACATACTCACAAAAGCACTTGATTTCGAGATATTTTCTTTACTTAGGAAATCTCTTGGTCCCTGCATTCCATGAGTCATGCATGATGTTGCTCAGAGTGTTTCAACACTCGAGGCAACACTACTGTAAGTTTTGTCATTTTATGTTGAAATTAACTAATTTGGTAGCCTATTTTCTTGTTGTTAGTTATATTCTGGTTTAATATTGAGTTGCAATTCTGGATATACACAGTTGAAAAGACTAGTTTAAAAAAAATCAAAGGTTTAAACATACTGAGTAACTAGGCACACGGGGCTAACAACCACGATGTATTCTTTTCTAAATGCTATTTAGTTTCAAAAAAATAAATAAGAACAGTACTCTTGGATTATCACTGAGTAACCAGACACACGGGGCTGACAACCACAGTGTGATCTTTTCAAAATGTGGTAAGTTCCTTGAGATTTAAAAGTGCATAAAAAATCCATAAAAGGATAAAATGTATATGTGTGCCTGCATAAAAAATCAACCTTGATTGATTGTTCCAGAATCTTTTTAGCTCATGAAAATGTGTTATTAAATTATTTACTTTCAATACATTAAGTAGTAAAATTTATAGTATATATATTTAATTATTATGCATATTGTTTTCTTTTATTATTTTATTATGGCTGATTTTTTTTACCAAATAAGTTAGTGGGTCATAATCTATAAATACTGTATTTTATCCCTTGCATATCACACGATCAGCAGTTTTCAGTTAATAGATATAAATTTACTTCTCAAACTTATTCCTCTTCTCTTTATATTCTCGATAAACAATTTGATGTGATATGGTGTGATGCTTATTTTCTGCTAATCATTGCTAAGCACTCTCTCTCTCTCTCTCTCTCTCTCATACTTTTTACTTTTCAAATTCAAAATCTGTCTCACTCACATATCTCTATGTCTCTTCCAAAGATAAATCTTCCATCTTCCAGAGCAAAATATTCCTCCAGTGCAAAGCCCCCATCTTTCTCACGAAACCCGTCACCACTTCAAACCCTAGCTTCAATAGCAGAGAATGTCGTGATTGCTATTCAGAATGTGAATGTGGATGCTGCAGCACCACCGCGTGGACCCATTGTTGAGTCAGTCGTCCTTTGACAAATCGTCATTTCTCAAGGTACACCTGACTCTATCCTTAAATCCATTCATTCTCAGTTTGCCAATTCAAACATTACTGTATCTCGAATCGAAGTTTCTTTGCTTGAATCGTCTCTCACAGATGTTCAATCTGAAATTCCCGCTCCATCCTCTTACATTCCCGCTCAAAATCCTATTTCTCCATCTGAAATTCCCATCAAGTCTCAGCCCACAAAGAGTTTCAAACCCTCAAACCCTATTCAAGTTCCATTCTCATCATCACCGGTTACTTCTCTTATCTACAATAAGCTAAATCTTCCAGTGTCTTCTCCCTCGTCATCACCGCCAGTGTCAATTAGGTCGAAGGTGACCAAGCCCTCTGCTCCAAAATGTAAGGATCCGCCCATGTGATGGTCTATCCAAATTAAAAAAAAGCATCACTGTTGCCACACTGGATGTCCCCATCACTGCCAAAGGGAAGTCTCCTATCTTCTTATCTGATTCTGATGATGATACTAATCTTATGTATGTAGATATACCAGGTGAAAATCCCATAATGATATATTTCTGCAAAGCCCTGAAGAAGAGAATAAGAGGAAAGAAAGTTGTCTCTAATGTTGTCACCCCTGAGGCAACACCTAATGAGGAAACCGATATTGATCTAGACCATATTATCGATGATATTGTTGCTGATGTTGCCACTAAAAAAGGCAACACTCTTTGCTGCGGATGCAGATCCCTATAATCCTGACCTTGATACATCGTCGTCTGACTCTGATGAATCTGATAAGGATGCCCCTGGTTCTGTTAATGAAGCAGCTCATGATTATGATGCTGAAGAACAAGATGATGCTTTTGATGACTTCGACTACGATGTTGAAAAATATGGTGTTGGCCAATTCTACTTTGAAGATGGAAAAGCCAGATACCGAAAGTTTGCCAAGAAGGATGTGATACAAGAAAGAAAAATGAAGGATGCTGACCTCATTTCACACAACCTCATCTAGTTCTTTGAAGAAAGAAGTTTCCTAAAATCCCTCGGGTACTCTAGCTCATTCTGCGGAAATTAGATTTGTGAGTTCTATTCAAACATAAGTAGAAGCTTGATTAAGAGTAGTAGTCCTAAATTTGGTAAAATTTACTTTAGGGGTGAAATTTATGGTTTTTCTCCTGCATAGATAAATGGATTATTGGGTACTGTACATGCTGAGAGTGATGAGGAGATTGATGATATGGATGAAATTATGTCTGTCATTAATAGTGGTATGATTGTTAGTTGGCCTAAGAGACTTTTCATTCCAAGTTTAACAAGTTTACATGATGTCCTGCATAGGCTATGTATGTACAATTGGCTGCCTTCGTATAACATCACTAGCGTCACAATAGAGCATACCATGCTGATTTACAAAATCGGAAAGAACCTACCCTTTAATCTTAGTGAAGTGATTTATAAGAATTTGATCAGTTCTGGTGAAAATATTTCTAATGTTGGTAAGTTACCCTATCCAGCCCTGATCCATTGTTTGTTGGCGGATAAAGGTGCTAAGAAAGGTAAGGGTGATTTCCTATCTTCGAATGCTCTGGTGTTAGGCATTGCCAAACTCATTCTCGAAGGTAACCATATTGTTGATCTACCCTATGTGAACCCTGCTCCTATCAATGCCCCTAAACCTGAACCTCAGAATATTGCCCTTGATGCTGGCAACGCCACTGCTATTACAGATGTTCCTGATCATGCTGGAGAAATAATTTTCGTCACTGTGCATCACATGTATATCGAAGAGCAAGTTGCTATCCTTGCACGTCAAGTGTCTTATCTAAGACTTCAAGCCTCTGCTTTGAATAGGCACGCTGACTAGTTAGAACAAAGAGCTCAGTTCTGGACTGGTTTGCTATCCACACCCACAGGGAGAGAGGTATCTGATGCTGCCCAAAATGATGTTGTTGAAAGCTCAAGCTAAGGGAAAGTTGTGATCGAGGACATAACCGGAGAGCCTGAATAATAAAATGATAATGCTGGTGCTGCAGGCAATGCTACAGATGTTTCCTGGTGATGCTACAACTTAGGGTGAGTTCACACAGTAAGGGGGAGATCAGCATATCAGAAGAACAAGCTTGATTCTGATGATAAAGGTTGAAGGACTGTTGTTGTTGCTGTTCTTACTTTTGCTAACTCTCTAACTATTTGATGATGTTGGATTGTTAAACTGATTTTTCTATTAGAATCTGGAAAGAACTAGAATCTTAGAATAATCTAGAGGGTGAAGATAACTACCCAAAGAAGTGGGCAATTATTTCTTAAATCATCGTTGATTTGATATCTCCTAGTGGACCTCTCATTTGAAAGACTCCTGCAGCGTGATCCACGACTATATATTTAGAAGCTGCTGGATGTCAAAATGTATCTCATACATATCAACTTGGAGAGATCCTACAGACTAGAGAGACACCGCACTTAGAGTTTATCTTTACGTTTCTCCTATAGTGTTTTCACGAATGTTTTAACATCTTGTTCAACATTATGTGTATACTATTATCCCTTACGTTTTGTGTGTACTGTTCACAGGCAATGAAAGTACATACTTGAAGTAGACTTAGATCTAACAATCTAGGTTTGCCATTTGGGAACTTGTTTGGATTTTATCTGATTTAATTTGTGTTCGAAAAGTAGAAAGAATGTTTCCATTTTTTAGAATCTATTTTTATAATCACTTTTTCCAAGTTAGTGAAATTTATGCTATGAGTCCACCATAAACTTATTAAGTTTGAAGAAAGATTGAGTAATCCATGTGTTAAGTCTTCCGATGTTCAAACTTGTAATTTATATTCAAGTTTCATATTCTGATAAGAGTCAGTGTTGTTTAAAGTGTCGACCATACTTAAGACAACATCACTGTCGTATAACACACTTACACCCGCTAGGCACTCGATAGTATAATTGTGACTCTCGTCTCACAAGGATTCCAATGGTATTTTAGAATGTCAATAAAAGTAGTATAACTCAATTTGGGTCAATATGAAATAAGCTTATAGTTTAGGGGAGGTGTAAATGAGAATTTGATAAATATATAGTAAGGATTTATTTGAATTTTTTAAAAATATATAATATCTATTTTTGTTAGTATTTGTGTATAACGGCTGCAGGAAACTATATTGGATTGTCAATTTTATCCACAAATGTGGGTAACGCGATAGATAATGTTATCGGTTGTGGGGCAATGTAGGCCATTTCGGGTTTCGGTTAAGGTAGTATCAGCACCCAAATAAAAATATTGAGGGTAAGGTAAGATATGAATTTTGTAAAATGCCATATTATTTGAATGCGTGTGTATTATATATTAATATAACAACATATTATGTCATTCATTTATAGTTAATTTGTTAAGGATTATTGGATTAGACGCTCAATGAACTATGCATCACTTATTACATACCTTTAGGTTTGGATTGTTTTGCCTTTTTATTTAAGGTAAAAATTACATGATTATATTTGAAATTATGTCTATATTAATAAATTTTAGTAACTGCTGCACTGATAATGATTTCTTTTAAAAATAATTTTCAAATGCTGGTTCGAGTCAGATATGTAGAATATGGTAGGTTACGGCTTTGACGTGTAAGGTAGGGTAGAAATAAGTTATTCGCATTATTTTTTAAAATTACGGATATCTACGCACCCGATGGATGATATATGCGCCCTACCCAATGATATATTTTATGTTAATAGGTTAGGGTAGGGGTAATGATAATATGATTGAGGTAATATATGGGGTAGGCATACTCGTAACATGCCCTACCCGTTTACACCTTTAATACTATAGTATTACTAATAGTCATTAGTATTTGTTAATATTATAAATAAAACTCGAAGTTTTATTTATAATAATATTAATTACAATTAATTCACTATTATTATTTTGGGCGTGGAATCTTCGTTTTTAATCTATTTTACTCAAACTAATTTTACTTGAACTCATACTATGATATAAGACTAGATTCAGACACTATGAACATTAAATTACGATTTTACCTTTTAAAAAGAAATATGTATTTATTTTATTATTTTAAGTTTAAATCTATTATTTCTAACTCATTTTATTTCACGATTGCTTATTTATATTTCTTTGAGTTAATTAATTTAGTTTTAATTATTAAGAGATATTATTATAGGTAGAACTTAATTTATCATACATTTTAGAATTCCTGAGATCGAATAACATCCTTAATACCATCTATACTATTCACAGACACTTTCAAGGTGGGGTAACTTTCACTTCTTCATCGAGTGCAACCTTCTATGCTCTAATTGCTATGCTAAGATACAATATGTATTACTTATATATCATGTTATGTGTTATGAGTGCTTTTAGTTTGGTGATAAATTTTTTCTACTTATACGTAACTCGATGCATACATACCACCTAACACAAGTTACTAGGCGATAGTTTGGTACTAAAATATTTTCAAGATCTACTAAACATCGAAGTGGGTGACGATCCAGTGCGCATAGACCATCTAACCCAAGTTATCGAATGACGGTAAGATCTAAAATATTTCAAATGAGTTATCGAACGATAATGTGAAAAATATTTTATTAAAATTGACATATGTTACATCATATGGTATATTTTTCAGGTATATTTCTTTTTAACTGTGCAATTATTTTAGTTAACTCATTGAGTATATTTGAGATACACCCTATATTGAATTTTTAAAATAATGTTTTGAGGAGGAAGCAGCTTGTGAAGATGACCAAAGCTCTTAAGTTGTAATAAATTAAGAGATTTTATTATGCTTTTATACCTAAGTATTTTAAATATAACTATATTTCAGATATATTATTTGAAATGTGCCTATTATGTTCCACTCTACTCGGGAGAGTAGATCATGTTACTATGTAAAATAATCTTTAATAACTTTTTTAATGTTATGCTTTCGTTTTGGAGATTTTACAATATTATTTTCATTGTGCATACTCAACCCTTATAGGGAACTGATACATTCAGTGGCATCCCAACTTCATAGCGATACCCTGTAGTAGAGGTGTTAAATTTACTCATATATAAAGAGACTAAAAATTATTTTAATTTTTTTACATCATGATTGAAGATTATAAAGATATGTTTGCAAATTGGTCCAATGATGAAGGTGATAACCCTACACAATCTATTCATGGAATGAACCAGTTTCAGAATTATCTTTGAAGGAATTCCGAGCTATGTGACAATCAAGCTCATCATCAACTTCATGTTAACTTAGCTGAAAATATTTTGCAATGATTTGACCATAATAATTGTCTTTTTTTTTTTTGTCGCGGCTATTCGCACACACGATTCTACTTCTATACACCCACTTGAATTTTTAAATTAATACATACATATAGTAAATTACTAAAGTATCCTTTTGATATACACACATTTAATTTAATACAATAATATTTCTAAAACAATAAATACTATAACATACACACACCAAACAATTTAACAATAATACACACACATCACATTCACATAAAATATTTGAACAACAAAACAAACCTCACACCCACTCCATCCACTTCTTCTTCCACATCTCTTCCTCCAACATTCAAAATCCTATATTTTCTCCCCATCTATAAACACTCACATTTGCTAATACGATCATCATGACGGAAGAAGAAACACCTAAGGACGTAAAGGTATGTATATTTAGATGTTTAGACCGATTAAAATATTATTTTTTGGTGTTGTTTTTCCCCGTCGCTGAATTGTTCAACCAACCAGAGTTAAAAATTTTGAATTTATTCGACCATCAATGGTCGAAATTTTGGGTTAATTTCGACCAGAGGTGGTCGAAATTTTTTAGTACTGTCGACCACCAGTGGTCGAAATTTCTTGATATTTTCAACCATAGATGGTCGAAATTTATAAAATATTT
This sequence comes from Pogostemon cablin, assembly GCA_023678885.1. Classification (NCBI taxonomy): domain Eukaryota; kingdom Viridiplantae; phylum Streptophyta; class Magnoliopsida; order Lamiales; family Lamiaceae; genus Pogostemon; species Pogostemon cablin. Next base: position 20,824,277 of record CM042989.1, on the reverse strand, counting down.
TTACCATAAATGACCGATTTTTTCAATATTTTTGACTTCTTTTAGTCGAACAGAGTGCATTTTTTCAGCACTTTACTTGTTTTCTAGTTTTAACCCCTTTCTTTTGTACACAGGAATCATTTCCTTCTACTAAATGTAGTTCCATCTTATTGGGGAATGAGCTTAGTACAGATGTTTGTATGGTTGAGGATTACACGGACTTATTTTAAACTCATCAATGGTTTGATACAAGAGAATATTTGATAAAATGGGCTCGAAATATTGGTTTAGATAATCAGATGGTGGTTGTAGTGAAACGCTCTGACAATGGTGAAGGAGGAGAAAAAAAGGGAAGGTTATTTTTGGGTTGTGAACATGGTGGAAAGTATCGAGAGTTTAAGGTCAAAGTAAACCGATACAAGGAGGTGGATCCAGAAAATGAACTAGAGGAAAAGGATACAAGTAAAAAGAAAGTGAAAAAGAAAGAGACGGGTACAAAGAAGTGTAATTGCCCTTTTTTGCTTAGGGTAAGAGAATTAGAGAAGGACGGAGCATGGGCATTGGAGGTTGTTAACAGTGTTCATAAGCACTCGATTGACAATTATTTGGTGGGGCATGCCTATGCGGGGAGGCTCAAGAAGGAGGAGGAAATATTTGTGATTGATATGTCACTCCAAGATGTCCGTCCAAAGCATGTGATAGAGCTTCTAAAACATAAATCATGCTCAACAACATCTATGTGATAAGGTATAATTAATAAAACTATCATGCTCAAACTATTACACTATATACAACAACCAAATAACGTTTAACAAATATAATATGTGATAAGTTTGTTATAACATAACTTGTCCCTTATTCCTTATCAACCTACTACACTATAAACATGCTCAACCAAATAAACAGTATATGTGATAATTAAGGATAGTAAATACACTATATACCAAATTATATTATAACAATGTACCCCACGTTCGACCAATATCAACTCAAAAAAGACACACTGTTTGACCATGAGTGGATGAAACTTTGCAAAATTTTTGACCACCAGTGGATGAAAAATAGCATTCTGTTCGACTATCAGTGGTCGAAATTTTGTAAAATTTTCGACCACCAGTGGTCAAAATTTTCAATGTGTTTCGCCCAAGGGTGGACGAATTTTTCTCATTTTTCGACCATGGATGGTCAAAATTCAGGCTTCCAGTCGACCATTGCTGGTCGAACATCCATTAAATTCGCGACGAACCAGGGTCGACATGCTACGTTCATTCACCATCAACGTTTTATACCATTTTAAGAACTACCCATATTGATTTTCCCCAACTACAACTAATATCATGCTACCCACAACATTACCCACAATAAAATTACACATATTTAACATAATTTCATATATATTACTAAACCCTAGAATTTTAGAACACAAATTGGAAGGGGAAATCACTTACTAACGACATTGCTAATAAACGATGGCATTCCACCCGCCATTTCACAATGTTTGATCTTCTCTTCTTCCCCTCTTCCTCCCTTCTCTTCCTCTTTCTCCCTTATTCTCTTCTTTCCTCTTTTTTTTCTTTGTGTTGTGAAAGTGAAGTAGGTGCAAAGTGAGGTGGATGAAGGAAGAGTAGGTTGATTAAACGTGGAGGTGGGTGAAGGAAGTAATGTTTGATTAAATGTGGAGAAAGTGGGGGGGAAGTAATGTGTATATGGGTGTATTGTATTAAGGGTGATTTGGTCTTTTCCAAGTGTGTGTATATATCATTTTTGTGTGTGTAGATATAATTGGGTGTATGAAGTAAAATCGTGTGTGCGAATAGCCGCGGCCTTTTTTTTTCCTTGCATTGTCTTATTATTGTATATTTTTTTCAAATTGGATAATGATTTAATTAAATTTAGTGTTACACGCATGTTTTAATAGTTAATTAAAAATTTGTGTTAAATTATAAAAAAAATTATGTTTTAAAAATATTTAACATTAAAAAATATTGTAAATAAAATCATGATTATAATATTTTATTAAATTATTTATGAAAAGAGTGATAAATTAGTTGGTCTCTTTAATTTTGAGTTTAAATTGAATACTGAATATGAGTATTGATTGAGTTTAGTTGAAAAGTATATTAAAATAGGTGGATGAGAGAATTAGGTTTAAAATTTGAAACTAACGTGATATATAGGAATGATTGGTATGTTGGAATAAGTTGGGAATGAAATCAGAATTCCCAACTTAATTCTCATTCCTACGTTTGGTAAGAAATTAATAATGGGAATACTCATTCCATAAGGAATATGTATTCCAAAAAATTGGGAATCACCATTCTCCCCACCTCCCATGGCTTTGCGTATTCCATGCTTCATGGAATTAAATTTTTATTTTTTATTTTTTACTCCATATAACATAAGATACATTAATAATTATAAATAATTTATTTCTATCTATATCACATCTCTTTTTGTATAATTATGAAAATAAAAAATAAATTAATATTTTTTTCATATAATATATAATTTTCTTATTAAAAAAATATAATATTTAATTATTCAGTGAAAGTATTAAATTATTTAAAATTTAAAATAAAAAATTTTATAATTTAATACACATTATAATAAAAAAATAATATAAGAAAAATAAAAAATTAGTAAAAAAATTAGTATAATTAATTAAATCTTTGTTTTAAATAAAATTTATTAAATTATATACAAAATATTATAAATTAATATTATTTTTAAATTCAATACACATATATAATATTAAATATAAAATTTTATTTTATTTATAGAAATATTTTTTTTAATTATATACCGATTTTTATTTATTAAATATTATAATTTTTTATTTTTTATTTTATAATTATTTATAGAGTAATTATTAAAATATATTAAATTTATTAAGATTTAAATTAATTTAAAATTTAAATAAAGTGAAATTTGAATAAGTTAATGAATGTATTTTCTGTTACCTCGTCTATTCCTAATCAATACCAATCATGAGAATAATTATTTTTTTGTTATTCCTTTCCTATCTCTATTCCATTCCTAAAATCATTCCATTCCAACTTAATTCCATTACATCATACCAATCATGTCTTAGTATATTGTTCATTGATTGCTTATTTTGTGAAGTGTTTGAAAATAAATAAAGTTGGAGATAAAATTAATCAGATAAAAGTAGATTACTTCAAGCAAGGAATTGTGATATTCCTCAACAAGGATGGATTCCTAGCCACAAACTCTTTCCATTCTTCCATGTCTATCTTCCCATCCTTCTCTGAATCTACTTCATCAAATGTCTTTACACATGAAAAAACAAAAACTTATTAATTTACTCAAAATATATAATAATTAAGTAATATTTCACTTTTTTTTCAAACCTTATCTATTATAGCTTCAATAACATCATCAGATAGGATTAGTCCTGACTCATTAAGAAACTCTATGATCATCATCTTAACCTAAAATCAATGAAATTAGCAAATTTAAAAATGTGAGCACTCAATATTCCAATTCAGGATTTGCCAACTACTTATACCCTTTTTTTTAAATAAAAAAAATTGTATATTTTAATTTTATTATTATCATGTCTTTGAAGATGAACCGTCGTGCAAGTTCTCTAATCAACCACTACAAAATTGACTGAGTTCATTTAGATAGTGTTTGCTTATGGCTTAATAAACTGAACTTTACTTTATTAATCGGAATTTTCTTTGTTTTAATTTAATTATTTAAAGTCGATTTTAAGTTCACAAAATCATACTCATATAACATATATAATATTTCTACTAACAAACATCTATCATATGTGTCCATCATTTATCATTAATTATTTCAAAAGGTTGAATTCTGTTGGTAAAATAAATAATAAATTCGTTGGTATTCCATTGCTAATAAAAAAATGTCATTTTGATTGCTAATTCATTGATAATTATCAACGGATTGAAATCCGTTGATAAAATTCTGTTACTAAAAATACCTTCTTCTTTTTTTTGTCATTACATACCATGTATGAGATTCAACAAACCAAATATATAATTTTTTTAAAAAAAAAACTTTCCTTCATTAAAATTAATAATGAACAATCAAATCATTCTCACCTAAAAAAAAGACTTTATTTTTTTATTTTTTTATTTTTTTTCGCATTTATCTTATTAAAGTTGCCAAAGAGTTGGCAAACATGTAGAGTTGACAATTTCAAACATCACATAAAAATTATAAATTTGTGTAACGCCCTCAATTCTTTAAATAAGATATCCTCATTTTTTTTTAAATAAATAGAAAGACAAATAAATAAATAGTAAAATAAATAAAAGAGTTGCCCTAGAACATGGGCGTCACTGAAAGTAGCACATAAGCGGAAGTCGTAACATGATGTTACAGGACAAGAGCTACAACATCAAGTAGTTTATTTTACAAAACATGCAAATATCATCAAGATATAAAATTACACTTAAGTCACGCTTCTTCACCTTCTGTAAAATCTGAAATTCAAAATAATAGGGTGAGCGTCTAAAATACACTCAGTAGGGAAACATCAATGATTGCACTTGCTAATATATATAAGTAAGATAAATGTATAAAATAAAATAATGTGGCAGTCGATAAATATGTGTCAACGATGGCTCAAAGTCCACCAATATGTCAATTAGCGCCGGCTCCGGCTGCGTCCGGCAATATGTCAATTAGTATCGAGCTGCAAATATGGAAATATTTTCCAATTGTATATACATGTCCATTACGTACACACATTAACAGTAGCAATCATAAACATGGAATGTAATAATACTCGTGAAGAGTAGAAGTTACCCCTACCTTAAGTGGGTAGAAAACTATGAATGATAATTGATATCTTGACTTCCTGAAAGAATATATTGAATTTAAGCTTAAAATATTTAATAAAATATGTTTATGTTTAATTTAAAATTAATGATTTAATAAATAAAATTTTAATAAAGACGTAAATTTTAATATAATAAATCTTTTAAGATCCTTTAACAAAATTTCATGATGCATGATAACTATAAAAAAATAAATTTTCTATTCCTAAAGCAAACTATATTTACGCACTAATACTAAAAGAATCAAATAAATATTTTAAGAAATTACTTAAAATCGTGAACTAATAATTATTAAAAGCATCCCACTTTATTTAATACTATTTATTAATTTCTTACTTAAACCCTAACTTATTGCAAATTATTTAAACTATATTTATACAACTCCAATTAAAATTTTGAAAATATTTTTGTGATCCTCGTGAGACGAGGGTCAAAACTATGTATTAAAATATTATAAGAAAATGTGACCAAAATTCAATCTTACGGGTACATGCATGCTCCATTTCTTACGTCCAAAATTAAAATAAATTACATGGTTGTATTCCTTGTGAAAAATGCTTCAAAATGGTATATAATGTAAGACATCATGCATGGATATTTTAACAGAAAATATTTAACAATTGAGACATCGAAACAATAAACGATTTTAGTATTTGGAATCTATGTTAAGAGGCGATCATTTTAAGATATAACACTATAAGGTTTTATCATCATCGGTGAAATATGTGGGTTTAATAATTATAGCCTACGTGACAAGAGGATCATTTTAACATATAATACGACAAGATTTGATAACTAATAACGAACTTACCTCTAGAGTTAACCTCCTTTCTCCTTCTTTCTCGCACGTGTGGCTTTTATATATATAATATATGTGTGGTATACTAGAATGTTGGTTGTGTTTCTACCCTTGCATGCGGTCCCATGTATTTATAGTGGAATAATAGATAGGACAATTATAATCCCTACGTATAGCTATGCTTACGTGCACTAGCATGCAAATTGCCAAGGATATTAGTTGAGTCAGAGGTAGCAACGTGTTAGGACACATGTTGGATTCGTAGTCTATTTATTCAAGTGACTACGTGATAGCAACGTGTTAGTTTACGTGCTTGTTCCCTGGCCACAGGAACATTATCCATTTATATACCAAGACTACCTCATGCACCATTATAAATATTATTATTGTTATATGAATATATTATTATATAAATACTATATTATTATTAATAATTATGATTGTATATAAATATCATTACTTATTATATATACGAGTATTATTATTATCGTGTAAATATTGGGGGTGATATATCCTCCCCTACTAAATAAAATTCCGTCCTCGAAATTGTACTTACCAAATGTTGGGAGATTTGGGTATTTCACTCGTACATCCTTTTCTCGTTCCCACGTTGCTTTCTCTTCACTGTATCCACTCCATTGGACTTTGACTAAAGAGATGTCACTGTTTCTCAACTTGTGAATTTTCCTATCAAGGATAGCTATAGGAAATTCTTCATAAGCAAGATCGTCACTAACTGGTATTAATTCTTGGTTGACTATGTGGCTTGAGTCTAACACGTACTTTCGTAGCATTAATATATGAAACACGTCGTGTACTCCTGCCAGTTCGGGAGGTAATGCCAATCGATAAGCTAAATTGCCAATTTTTTCCAAAATCTCGTATGGTCCAATGAATCTAGGTTTGAGCTTTCCTCTCTTTCCGAAATGAGAAATTCCCTTCATTGGTGAAACTTTGAGAAAAACTTTATCTCCTTCTTGAAATTGCAAGTCCTTACGCCATTTATCTGCATAAGATTTCTGCCTATTCTGAGCCGTTACAATCCTCCCTTTAATTTTTTTGATTGCCTCAACTGTCTTTTCTATTAATTTTGGCCCTAAAATTTTGTTTTCTCCAACTTCATCCCAATAGAGAGGTGATCTGCACTTCCTGCCGTAAAGTGCTTCATAAGGGGCTATGCCGATTGTGGCTTGAAAGCTGTTGTTATAAGCAAATTCAACTAATGGCAAGTATTTTTTCTAGCCTCTGCCAAAATCCAGTATGCATGCTCTCAGCATGTCTTCTAAGGTTTGTATGGTTCTTTCAGATTGTCCGTCAGTCTGAGGATGAAAAGCTGTGCTGAAATTCAGCTTCGTTCCTATTGCATTTTACAAGCTATACCAAAATTTTGACGTGAATCTTGGATCCCTGTCTGAGACGATAGAAACTGGTACTCCATGTAGTCTGACAATCTCTTCTATATATATTTGTGCAAGTCGATCCAATCCGTAGGTCATTTTGACATGCAGAAAATGTGTTGACTTTGTTAAGCGATCAACTACAACCCATATGGCTTGATTTTCTCGTGCTGATTTTGGTAAGCCAACAACGAAGTCCATCGTGACGTGCTCCCATTTCCACTCAGGAATCTCTAGTGGCATCAGAAGCCCTGAGGGTCGTTGGTGTTCTGCTTTTACTTGCTGACATGTCATGCATTTTTGCACAAATGATGCAATATTCTTCTTCATATTCTTCCACCAGAAATTTTTTTTCAAGTCACGATACATTTTGGTACCTTCTGGATGCACCACATATGGAGTATTGTGAGCTTCAGCTAAAATTTCTCTCACAAGTTCCTCATTTTTAGGTACGCATAATCTTTTTCCATAGACCAATATTCCTTCATCAGTTAGAAAAAATCCCTTTCCTTCTCCAGACTCGATGCGTTCTTTTATCTTTGTAAAGAACTCGTCTTCCTCCTGAGCTTTTTTCACTCTATCCCTTAATGAGAGCTTAACTATAATTGCATTGATCATTGCCTTGATACTACTTGGAGGTATTACCACTTCTAGATTCATCCGAGAAAACTCATCCACTAGTTGTTTTTGAGTTGTTATAGAGCATGCTAACTCCCCTTTATTTTTTCTGCTTAAGGCGTCAGCCACCACGTTTGCTTTTCCTGGATGGTACAATATTGTGCAATCATAGTCTTTCACCAACTCCAACCATCTTCTTTGTCTCATATTCAACTCCTTCTGCTCAAAGAAATATTTTAGGCTTTTGTGGTCGGTGTAAATCTTACACTTACTTCCATACAAATAGTGTCGCCAAATTTTTAAAGCATAAACTACTGCAGCCAACTCTAAATCATGAGTGGGGTAGTTTTGTTCATGTGTTCTTGGTTGTCTTGAGACATAGGCGATCATTTTTCCCCTTTGCATTAGTACGCATCCCAATCCTTGCTTCGAGGCATCGCTATAGATCACAAATCCTTCCGTGCCATCTGGGATAGTTAGTACAGGGGTAGTTGTAAGCCTTTTCTTCAACTCTTGGAAGCTGTCTTCACATTCTTTTATCCACTGGAACTTTACTCCCTTGCCTGTTAATTGGGTCAGCGGCTTTGCAATTTTCGAGAACCCTTTAATGAACCTTCTATAGTATCCTGCCAACCCTAGGAAACTTCTTACTTCATTCATATTTGTTGGGACCTTCCATCCCTTGATAGCCTCCACTTTTATTGGATCTACTTCGACTCCCTGAGCTGAGATGATATGCCCAAGAAAGTTAACTCGATCTAGCCAAAACTCACACTTCTTGAATTTGGCATACAATCTTTCTCTTCTCAGTAACTCTAGGATAGTTCGAAGGTGTTCTTCATGTTGCATTTGATCCTTAGAGTACACCAGGATATCGTCAATAAATACGATCACAAATTGATCCAAATATGAGTGGAATACTCGATTCATTAGGTCCATGAATACTGCGGGTGCGTTGCTTAGCCCGAAAGGCATTACAACGAACTCGTAATGTTCGTAACGTGTTCGAAAAGCTGTCTTTTGGATGTCACTATCCTTGATTTTTACTTGGTGATATTCAGATCGTATGTCAATTTTTGAGAATATGCTGGCACCTTTCAGTTGATCAAAGAGATCTTCAATTCTTGGCAATGGGTACTTGTTCTTGATGATGAGCTTATTAAGTTCTCTGTAGTCAATACACAATCTGTATGTTCCATCTTTCTTCTTTACAAACAATACTGGTGCTCCCCATGGGGAAACACTGGGTCGGATAAAACCCTTGTCCTAAAAATTCTTGCAATTACACTTTTAGTTCTTGCAACTCCTTTGGTGCCATTCTGTAGGGTGCTTTAGATACAGGTGTTGCTGCTGGGACTAAATCAATGGTGAATTCCACTTGTCGTTCTGACGGTAGCCTAGGTAGATCTTCAGGAAATATATCCTTGTATTCCTTTACGATAGGTATTCCATCAATATCTTCTGATTTATTTGAATCCATAATATTGACCAAATAAGCTTGACAGTTGCCTTTCCTCAGCATTTTAACTACTTTCATAGCTGATATTATTCTTGGCATATACCCGCATTTTATGCATTGAAAGGTAAATTCATTATTGTCGGGTACCCGGAAAATGACTTCCTTTTCATGACATTGGATATTCGCATGATTAGCTCTAAGTCAATCCATTCCTAAGATAATATCAAAATCTTTCATTCTTATCACATGTAGATTTGCTAACAGAATCTTGCCATCGAATTCTAATTCTAAATTTCTACATAACCGTTCAGTTTGCATGGCTTCTCCTGATGGTATGGATACCTCAAGAATATTATCATCTACTGTGACAATTTTATCTTCTATCTTTTTATAAAGCTCGGCAGATATAAAAGAATGTGTGGCTCCAGTATCAAATAACACGAGTATAGGTATATCATAAATTGTTATCATACCTGTCATCATGTTGGGTTCGTTAGCAGTTTCAGATTGTGTCAGAGCAAAAACGCGAGCGGTCCATGCTGTCTTCCCTTCTCTTGCATTATTCTTTGGATAGTTTGCAAGAGTGTGCCCAGGTACTTTGCATCGATAGCAAATTCTGGATCCATACAGACATTCTCCAGAGTGTTTCTTTCCATATTTTGGGCAGCTTGGAATGTTATTTTGCGTTCTTTGGATTGTATTCTTCCCTGACTTGAAATTACTCCCTTGATTACTGCTAGCCCCTTTCTTGAAATCTCTTTCCACCCATTTTCTTTTCGTAGGCAAACTAACGCCTTTTTCTTCAGTGTGCATACGGGACTCAATTTCTTGGGCTCTAGCAAAAGTTTCAGCAAATGTTGTTTCTCCATGTCCGACAAGAATTGTGCTGATTTGTGGGCGTAATCCTTTCTCAAATCGCCTTACTTTCTTGCTTTCGTTGTCGACCAAATGAGGTGCATATCTTGAGAGTTGATTAAATTTTCGTTCATACTCTAATACCGTCATGGATCCTTGTTTTAGATAAAAGAATTCATTCTCCTTCTGATCTTGATACGATTGAGGCATGTAGTTCTGGATCAATATCTCCTTAAATTCTCTCCAGGTCAAATTATTTATTTGATCAGTTGATTTGGTTCGACAGTTGGATTCCCATCAGTAGTTAGCTTTATCGACCAGTTGAAAGATAGCACACGAGACCCTCTGGTTATTCCTTAATTCCATGTGGTTAAAGATACATTCCATGGATCTGATCCATATTTCAGCTTCAGTTGGATCCACTTTACCATTAAATGTGGGAGGGTTGAATCGTCTGAATTGTTCTATTATTGTCTCATGTCGAGATTCAAAATGTTGTGGTGGTGGTGCTGCGTTCCCAATAAAGTGTCCGGCTAAACCTCTAAATACAGTTATTAAGTCATCGCCAGGGTTAGCTTGTGGGTTCTGTGTCTCCTCTTGAGGTTGATTGTTTTGTGTAGTTCCACGTCTCATGATCTATGTATAATAAATTTATCATGTGTAAGATACAGTTCATAGTGTAAAAAACTAAGTGGCAAATAAACTAACAAGTTATACCAAAAATGGTGACTTTGCACCTTTATATATATATATATATATATATATATATATATATATATATATATATATATATATATATATATATATATATATATATATATATATATATATATATATATATTAATAGGCATCATAAAGGTCATACAAAATGGTCAAATACATGACAGTCATATTAGTACGTAAACGACTTAGGTCTTTTTTTTTTAATAGATAGATAGATAGATAGTTCTTCGAAACCCTACAACCCCTGTACTATATGGAGTCTATGGTAAAAACTCATAATAGTTTGGAGCGTGACCATTTGGCACACTAGCCTCATCAACCAGATAATCTTTCACTATCGGTTCCATCTCCGGCACCTCTCCGTCCAATTCCTGTAGCACTACCCCCTAGCAGCGGGTGGAGGTAGATCGGAATGCACCCACTCAGTAAACAAGAAGGATATGAATTCTCGGTAGTTAACTGTGGCCTGGCTTCCGTCTAGGGGAAGGTGCAACATCTGGGCTATTAGAGAATTTGCACGAATTCTCCAATTATCAGGGAGTGAGTTTGCAATGATGACACAGAATTCCAAATCTCCGTAAGGAATTCCTCGTACAAGGAGCCCCTCTGGAAAAGGGCAACTTGTGCAAGATGATGGCCAATATCGTCTTCCTCTGAACACCCAAGAAGGCGTACCCTGTCTAACCTCCATTGCCGTAGGATGTCGGATATCTGGTGTAGATTAGGTAATATATCAAAAAGAATACTTAGATCAAATAAGTATAACCCCCCGCCTAAATAGATTCAAGGTCAAAATTTAAATATAACACATAGATGCAAATGTATTCAAATAGGAGAACTTAAAGACATATTTTACCGCATGTCTACCTAAATTGTAGACCTGCTTTGATACCACCTGTAACGCCCTAAATTCTTTAAATAGGATATCCTCATTTTTTTTAAATAAATAGAAAGACAAATAAATAAATAGTAAAATAAATAAAAGAGTTGCCCTAGAACATGGGCGTCACTGAAAGTAGCACATAAGCGGAAGTCGTAACATGATGTTGTAGGACAAGAGCTACAACATCAAGTAGTTTATTTTACAAAACATGCAAATATCGTCAAGATATAAAATTCCACTTAAGTCACGCTTCTTCACCTTCTGTAAAATCTGAAATTCAAAATAATAGAGTGAGCGTCTAAAATACACTCAGTAGGGAAACATCAATGATTGCACTTGCTAATATATATAAGTAAGATAAATGTATAAAATAAAATAATATGGCAGTCGATAAATATGTGTCAACGATGGCTCAAAGTCCACCAATATGTCAATTAGTGCCGGCTCCGGCTTCGTCCGGCAATATGTCAATTAGTATCGAGCTGCAAATGTGGAAATATTTTCCAATTGTATATATATGTCCATTACGTACACACATTAATAATAGCAATCATAAACATGGAATGTAATAATTGACATATATTGTGATGAATTTTATTAAGTAAAATTAGTTTTATTATCTAAATTTCATTATTAATTAAGTGGGCCTAGCACGCAGCAGTCCGTGAATACAGCATGTCGCTGACTTGCTTAAATTATAATCTTTTCTTTATGAAAATTCAATATAAATTATTTTATTATTTAATTATTTTTAATTATAAAAAAATATTTTTATTTTATTTTTATCACTTTTTTACTGCTATTTTTATTAAAAATATTATACTTTTTTATTCATTTTACGAATTGTTCATAAATAATTTAATTAGAGAATTATCACTTTTTTATTAATCACATATTACTTTTTTATTAAAAATATTATCACTTTTATTATTTCATTTAATTGTTCATAAAATAGTTTAATTGTTAGATCATTACTTTTTCATAATCATGTATCATTTCTTATTAAAAGAGATATCGCATTTAATTCGTCTACAAATTTTAAGAAAATAGTTCAATTAAACGATCATCACTTTTTCTTTATTATGTATTACTTTTTATTAAAAATGTTATCATTTTTAAATATTCTAGAAATTGTTAATCAAATAATTTGATTAGACGGATATTAATTTTGTTGATCAGGTATCACGTTTTATTAATAATGTTATCACTTTTATCCATCTTCCAAATTATTCATGAAATAGTTTAATTAGACGGTTATTACTTTTTTTCGATCAAGTATCACTTTCAATTAAAATATTATTATTATTTTATCTATTCTACAAATTATTTGTGAAAGAATTCAAATTGAGGACTATCACTTTTTATTAAAAATATTAATATTATTAAAATAAAAAAGATTCGAGATTAATTAAATAAATAAAACTAAAACAAAGGTAAAAATAAATAAATAGATAAGTACTGATAACATTTTAACAAAAAATGGTATTCGAATTAGTGAAAAGTAATAATGGTACAATAAGTTATTTCATAAACAATTTATAGTATAAGAAAAGTGATAATATATTTGATAAGAAGTAATAACTATTTAAGAAAATGTAAAAACAATCTCACTCGAGTGATATTTATTACATGAATAGTGACATTTTTTAATTATTTTATGAACAATTTATATGATAAATGAAAATTAATCACTAATCAAACCGATATAAAAAGATTTCATCGTGAGATAATGGTAGAAATATATTTGAATTCATGGATGAGACGAGTCTAACCCTATCTGCAACAACAGATTGCTGCTTCGGATTCCTGAATAATCCAAGTTTGAACTCCTCCTGTAATTAAATCAATTTTCAAGAAATTAACATCAAACGTGTCATGAATTTGTATATATATTGGATATGGCTACATGCATTTTGAGTTTAAAATCAAAATCATCTCACAAATTTACTTTATTTAAAATAATTTTTAATTTTTCCAAAATAATCCCATAATTTTTAAATTTACACCAAAATTGTTCTTTTAACTTTAAAATGTTCATTTTATCTAATTCCATGGGATTGGACTGAATCAGTGTTTTTATAAATTATGCATGGAACGAAATTGGTAAAAAAATATTGTTTTGGAATAAAATCAAAGCAAAATTGAAAGGTTTGAAACGAAATTGAATGTACTAATTATTTTGAAATTTTTTTCGAACAAAGTGAAGAGATATGGGGTGGTTTTAAACTATATGGATTCTTCAAAATCCTCATAATTTTGAAAATTAATCCAAATCCATCCAAATACATTAGGAACTGAATAAGACACTAATTAATTAGGTAGGTAATAGCTATGAATTACTCTGTTAATGAAGCCATCATCAACTAGGGTGCTCCCCACTCTCCTGAACAACGCGTTCAACGACTTCAAATCTCTCACACTAACTGCAAAAAGCGCCAACAAAGAGTAACGAAAACTAACAACAGCGTAAGTTAGTGTAGCGAATGGAACTGCAGGGAATTTACATCTCGTTTGAGCAGAAAGAAGGGATGGATCCTCAAATACACGCAGCCGTAGCCGTTGCTTCGTGCAAGCACACCCCATGCACGCCCACGAAACACGACGGATTGGATCAAATGTGGATGCTTGAAAATCACATTTGGTGGGGTGGTTTACTTCTTTTGCTATAAGTATTCGATCCAAAAGATGGTAATTAAGCATTTGAATTGGGAGAACATGGGAGTAGAATCTGGTGCTTTGGAAAAAGAGGTGGGATGGTAGGTAAAAATCATGGCCGGTCCTTTAATTTAATGGGGCAGGTGCAAAAATTTTTTAAAGAACCTTCTAATTCTTATTCTTATAAAAATATATAGGGTTCATTACTATTAAGTACAATGTATGTACTATTATTACTCATAGATACATTATCCTAAATTTATTAATATTCAATACATTTAAAAAGAGTGAAATGCCTTCATTATCCTTAATGTGATTATATTCAATAATAATTGAAAATATAAAGATATTTTATTTTAAAATAAAAAATAGATTTCAATCCATTTTATTCTCCTAAAAAATTGTGGGATTTCAAATGTATTATAACAAATTTCTACTTATTCGAGAAAGCCAAGTATACTCCATAATTTTGGTATTAAAAACTTAATTTAAAATGATTTAGATTATTTCTTTATTAAGAAATTAATTAAAAAAATTATTAAGATGTATTAGATATTACCACAATAATAATTTTGGTATTTAGAAATTAATTAAGAATAGACCAATTATTTCGGTATTCAAAAATTAATTAAGAAATGATCAGGATGGATTAACTATTACCACGATAAGAAAATTCTACGATGTATTCAAAATTATTTTGGTATTCAGATTTCAAATTTATTAAAAAATATTTTGGTATTCAGATTTCAAATTTGTATTGCATTCAGAAACAAATTAGATAAGAAATTTACATAATGTACTAAAAAATATTTTGGTATTCAAATTTTAAAGTTTGTATTGTATTTCGATACAAATTAGTTAACAAATTGGATAAAAAATTTACACAATATATTCAAATATATTTTGGTATTCAAAATTTAGGTTTATAGTGTATTCAGAAATAAATTAGTTAATAAATTAATTAAGAGATTATCACGAATAAGATATTTTAGTATTAAAAAAATTATTTAAAACATTATTCGATTGATAAGATATTAATTAGATAAGGTATAAAATATATTTTGTATTGTATTTACAAATAAATTATATCCACGTGAATATATATTGGAACGTGCATTTACTGTGAATATTCATATAATTCTAAAACGTGAATTTCTCATTTTCAGTTTTAATTGATGTTTGGATAGAAAATATAGAAATAGGGATAAGTGTGACTTTTCATAAAATTATTTTGTAGTGGATAATAATAAAATATATGCATTGTATCCATTAGTAATATTAGTTTATTTTTTGTATGAGGTAGTAATAAATCCAAATATATATATATAAAGTAATAATAAATTTTAAATATAAATATTAATATTAGTTAAACACATAAAATAAACTATATAAAAAATAAGACTGCACATTAATTTTGATCTAGCTCATGAAAAATATCTCTAGTGTATATATTAATTTTGAGGATTTCATTGGTAAGATCATTTTACCATGCGGACAATAATTATATATTTTTATTAATTATCACCTTTTATTAGAATGTTATTAGTTTTCTTTTTGTCACTTTTTATTTATACTATAATTTATTCATGAAATAGTTCTGTACCATTATCACTTTTCACCAATTCAATATCACTTTTTCGTTAAAATATAGTAATAACTTCTTATCCGTCTCACAAAAGTCTCTTCGTGAGAAAGTTTCACACAATCTTTGATTATAGTTTTCACATACAAAATTAACTATGAAATTTTTTTATTTTTTGTTATTTTTCTCAATAAGTTTAATTAATAAGATAATAATGTTTAAAAAGAAATGGAGGAAATGAATTTTTTTAATTAAAGGAAAAATTATATATGTTGTATAATAAAATAAGACAAAGTCTATTGTACCCAATTGTTAAGGTACAATTGGGTCAGATCCAAAATTCATTACTCGACATATATAAAGTAAATGGAGCCCTAATTTCATTATTCCTCTCATTCTCTCCGTGTTCTCTCTTCCCACCGCTCCTCATTCTCTGCTCTCTCACTCCGTATCCACTTCCGCCTCCAATTGTTTCTTTTCTCTCCCAACCACCACCCAAATACCACCCACTCTCCACCGCTCACTCTCCACCACCCACCACTACCTCCGTCGTTGCGAACATCAGATTGTTAGTGGAAGTGATAGCACCATAGAAGGATTGCAAGCTTCAATTGCTCACTGTAATGGTGTCGCTCCATTGTTGCCGCCGCCGCTCTACCACCGTCGCCGCTAGTTTTTCACTCCGTAATATTCCACAGTTCAGATCTGGTATGTTTGATTCTTTTTGGTTCTCTGATTCTTCACGTTGTCTCCTATTTTCTCCCCTTCTTCTCTCCACGCCTTTTCTGTTTCATTTCCGTCAAAATTTTGGCCAGATCTCGTCAGGTTGCAATTCCACAATCACCGAGAATTGAGAATTGTGGCGGAGAATGCAGATGTTTATTAATGTATACTTTTTCAGCATAAAGTGTATACGTTTTATTGAACAATTGTATATCATTTTATTAATAAAAAGTTGAGGTGTTTGAAGCCTGATTTATTAATGTATACTTTTTAAATATATAGTGTATACGTTTTATTAAATAATTATATATCATTTTATTAAAAAAACAGTTTAGGTGTTTGAAGCCTGATTTATTAATGTATACTTATTAAATATATATTGTATACGTTTTATTGAATAAGTGTATAATATTTTTTAATAACAGTTGGAGTGTTCAAAGAGTGATTTGGTGCAATTGGTGAAGAGTTTCACCGTATTCATAACGAGAATTGTGTTGGAGGAATGATTGATTTTAACTCGTTTTATAATTAAAGTGTATGAGTTTTATTGAACAAGTGTATAACATTTTATTAATAAATGTATACTTATTAATAATTAACTGTATTAGTGAGCAATGAGAAGAAATATAAGTAAAAACAAGGAGTGAGGAGGAAAGTGACATCACCATACAGACTCAACATTTTGTATACTTGACCCATTTATAAATATGGGTTAGGTATATTAGTGTACACTTGTGTACAATATATCAACTCATAAAATAATAACTAAAAAAAGAAGAAAGTATATATATACAAGTTAAAGTGATTGAGAAATTTTTTAAATTTAAAATAAGAATTGAAAAAGAGGAAGTGGTAATTAACAAAAATAAATAGTAGTATTATATATATTCAATAAAATTAGTTAAGGAGTAGTTAATAAAAGTGAATGGACAATTGCGTTAGTGGGATTCGAACTAAGCCTCCGCTATTTGACGGGGAGTATCGGATGCGTTAAGGTATTTTTCAACTTTAAAATATATATATAATACATAATAATAAAAAAATTTTGGGGCCCTTGTCGGAGTGGAGATCCTGTGCGGCGGCACCGCCCCAGGGCCGCCCTGGTAAAAATTAAAAGCTATGTTTCATTCGGGTTTAGGTTTTCAAAAAACACTTTTATATTTTAAAAACGATTCTTATATATACCTACAAAGTCATGTGACTCCGTCTCATAGAATAATTTGAGTGAGACTAATAAAAAGTGATAACTATACATTATAAAAAAATTGATATTAAATTGATGAGTTGATACGGTCTCTTTTTATCATGAGTTGATATTTATATATTAATTTTTATTCAATAGTGTGTATGTATCTCTTTATTAAGTGTAATTTTTTATATTCAAATTTTATTAAAAGAACTAACAGAAAATTTACTAACAAAGTTTATAAGTTTTTATTCGTTATAATAATGCTCCCTCTGTCCCTTGCAAAAGATGGTCTTTTGCTTTTTGCACGTGGATTATGAAATATTATTAGCTAATGTGTAGTTAGTAAATTGTATTAGTGGGTGCGTGTAAAAAAAAAAAAGGCAAACTCTTGTACATGACCGTCTCACAAAATGTGACATTTATTACATGAACAGTGACATTTTTTAATTAATTTATGAACAATTTATATGATAGATGAAAATTAATCACTAATCAAACAGGTATAAAAAGATTCCATCGTGAGATGATGGTAGAAATATATTTGAATTCATGGATGAGACGAGTCTAACCCTATCTGCAACAACAGATTGCTGCTTCGGATTCCTGAATAATCCAAGTTCGAACTCCTCCTGTAATTAAATCAATTTTCAAGAAATTAACATCAAACGTGTCATGAATTTGTATATATATTGGATATGGCTACATGGATTTTGAGTTTAAAATCAAAATCATCTCAATAAATTTACTTTATTTAAAATAATCTTAAAATTTTAATTTTTTCAAAATAATCTCATAATTTTTAAATTTACACTAAAATTGTCTTTTTTACTTTAAAATGTTCATTTTATTTAATACTTTAAATTGTTCATTTGTACTTTAAAATTGGACTGAATCAGTATTTTTATAAATTATGCATAGAACAAAATTGGTAAAAAAAGTAGACGAATTACATTTCGTGATACGGATCAACTACAAACGCATTAAAAACTTGCTGATCCTAGAGTCATCGCCAACTTAATGCGGCCAGCTAAATACATGTAATTCAACTCAACTTAATTAATTCATCACTTTTCTTTTGCTGTTTTATTTTTACTTTTTTCTTTATTTTTAAATTGAATTAGGTTTTGTTTTATTTCATTTTATTTTATAATGTATTAGAACATATAATATTATTATTGTTTATTATGTTTATATAATTGTTCGTAAATAAAATAAGAGAATATTTTTATTAAAGAACACAATTAATATAAATAGTGACAAAATAATATATAATTGACGAAAAAAATTGGATGATAACTTCACTTTTTATTTATTATATTAATAGTTAATAAACTAATGCATTTAAAAAATTATCATTTTTTCTTTATCATATATCACTTTTCATTTAAAAAGTTATCACTTTTTATATGTATGATAAAATATATTCATTAAATAATTTAATTGAATGTTTATCACTTTTCTTTGATCAAGTATCACTTTTTATAAAAAATGTTATAACTTATTATTAAAAATGTAATAACTTTTTATCTGTCTCATAAAATTTTCATCTAACATTTAATTGGATATGTATCACTTTTTTTAATCAAACAAGACTATTACTTTTGTTTGAAAATATAATTTTTTTATTAAAAATATTATCACTTTTATCTGTCTTATAAATTTTCATTAAGATGTGTATCACTTTTTAATTAGATACTATCACTTTTGATTAAAATATAATCACTTTTTGTCATTTTTTTTACAAATTAATTATGAAATATTTAATTAGTCGAATATCATTTTTTTTGTTTAATATTAAATTGAATTTTATTAAAAATATTACCAAATTCTAATTTATGAAATTTTTATGAAAAGTACTATATCACTTTTGAATTTTAATCCATCATCACTTTCAATTTATTTTCAAATGACCATATTATATATTAAGTATTACATGCATTTTAATAATTTAAAATTATTAAATTTTAATTGGATAAGGAAAGGAAATAGATATTAGCTTTAATTGAATATATGTCTGCCTTTTATCGAGAAGCTGTGCGGTGCAGTGTATTTTTTAATTGATGGATGATCCATCTCACAAAATGAGATTCATGAGATAGTCTCATATAAGACCTACGTAATAAAGAAAAGGGACCCTTAGAGTGAGACAATGAAAATGGAAAAAAATGAATTCTTTAAAGGGGACGAGTGAAGTATATTTTTAATGTGGATGCACCGAGCACACAAGTGCACAGAAGAATTTGTCATTAGGGATGGCAATGGGGCGGGTATTTCTGGGTACCAAATCTATCCGAATCCTAATAGGTAGGGTACGGGTAGTTGTAAACATGTTTGAGACGGGTACGGGTAGTTGTAAGAAATACTATTAGGGTTTGGAACGGGTACGGGTAATGCCCCAAAATCCGCGGTACCCTAATTATATTATATATATTTTTAAAATTTAATATATATTATATAATTTATATATTATAAGATATTTTATATATTTAATTATTAATAATATAATTTTTATTATTATATTTATTTAAATAATAAAATAATATAAATATATATAAAATAAATAAATATTAAAAGGGTACCGGTACCCGCGAGTATTGATAAAAGGGAATGAGATGAGTACGGATACCATAACAATTTTTTAAACGGGACAAATAGAAAATGGGTAGTTATTTTTTATTCAGATACGAGTACTGATACTCAAAATAAGCGGGTATCCTACCCGTTGTTCCTATTTGTCATTAATTATCAACTCACTCACTTATTATATACTATTATTTTTGCTATATTATTTTTTTCTCTCTCTTTTTATATAAATCATTTAATAATTTCTTACATATATAACCATTCACCTCTCACAAATTGATTTACATAAAATTAACCAAATTAAAATAAATATAAATTGAAGATTTAGGGTGGAAGTGAAAGAATGAAGAGATAGAAAAGAACACAAATTTTTATCAACCATTCCATATATATTCTGTTGGATGATTTCCGGAATATGATCACTTCATGCATGGTACATATGCGGTGTGTTGGCATAGGAGCATGTCCGCTTTTTGTTTACTTAGGATTTACGAATAAATCCCCAAAAGGAACAATTTTTTGTTAGGATATTAGTAATTTTATTCCAATCTCATATGAACGGTTTGCCTTTTTTTGGAGTTTGTTTTGTCGATCTCCTATACAAGGGCGGAGCCACCCTCATGTAAGAATTTCTCATTGAATGACACGTGGCGCTGTGCATAAATCTAATCATTTACTCCAAGAGTTGACTGGTTGACTTAGGGTATAGTTTCTCTTATCTCTCTTACGTGTCATTCATCCAATTAAGTGTCACAAGAGATGTTACACCAAAGTGGCACAGAAGATTCAGACCCCTTAGGACCCGGGGGGGCGCCGGTCCCCCATGAGATGTTATATATTATTAGTATATATATAATTATATATTTAACTTGAGAGACACTAGGGTGTAATCGGGTGTACCAATTGAATTGGTACACCCTTGTCTCCACCCTTCTTAATTAATTCATGCTCCTTCATGTTGTTTTTTATTTTATTTTTAAATTTATTTTATTTAAATGATTATTATACCCTAAATCACAAGGGTAAAATTACAATTATACTCTAAACTCTATGGATAAATTATACCCTAAACCACTAGGATAAAATTACAATTATACCCTAAACCCTAAACCCTAGGGAATAAATTATACCCTAAACCCTAGGGGATAAATTATACCCTAAACCACAAGTGGATAATTACAATTATACCCTAAACTCTAAACCCTATGGATAAATTATACCCTAAATTACAAGGGTAAAATTGCAATTATATCCCAAAATTAAAATAAAAAAAACAGTAACAGCAATAGTTAAAAAAAAGAGGGGAACACACACTAAAAGTGAAGGAAGGAAATTGTACCGGGGTTGTACCAAAATGAAGGTTGTATACAAGGCAATGTCATTTAATATAATGTTTAGCTAGTCTGGTGGTTTGGTTGTTCAAAACTAAAGAAGAGGTATGAGTTTCGATTCCCTTCTTTCCCGCTTCTTTAGGAATGATTTGTAATTTTTTTTAAGGATTAATTTACTTTTAAAAATACTTTGTAATTTTTCTTTTTTATGATTTATTTATTCATAACTTTAAATATATTCCTTTTTTAGGAATGATTTGTAATGTTTTTTAAAGAATTAATTTACTTTTAAAAATACTTTGTAATTTTTTTTTTATGATTTATTTATTCATAACTTTAAATACTCCCTCCGTCCCGGGTATTTTTACCCGTTTGTACGGGCACGGAGATTAAGACGCTTTATTTTTTTAATATATAATGTAAGAAAAAGTAGGGATAAATTAGTAATTTAAAAAGAAAAAATAAAGAAAGTTATTGGGAAGATGAATAAAGTGTAAAAAAGTAATTAAAGTTGTTGGGATTGTAAAAAGTAGGTAATAAATAATATGTATTTTTGTCAAAAATGGAATGGATAAAAATACGTGGGACACCCCAAAATAAAAAATGGGTAAAAATACGTGGGACGGAGAGATTATATTTTTTCAAATGCGTCATAACTTTTAATGCATGTAATATACTTTATTCGTTCCTTTTGCGTCATAACTTTTAATACATATAATATATTATATTCGTTCCTTTTATTTTTGCACATTTGTACCATTACTTTTGCTCATCTTCAATAATACTAACACTACATAATATTAATATACTTAAAGCATAAAAATATTATAAAAATATCATCTACTTTTTACTTTTTATTTATCGTATTCAAAAACTTTATTCATTTTTTCTCTTTAAATTATGTGACTTACCCCTACTTTTTTTTATGCTACATCTAAACAATAACATTTCTTAATTCATGTGCGTTTATTTACACATACAAAACTACAAGAGATAGAAAGATTATTATTTTATACTTTATTTATTAAAGAAAAATCAAATTACTTAAAAAAATTACAATGCTATTCTGCCCTCCTGAGTTCGATCACTGCCTCTGTCACTGCTCCTATAACGTATTATTGAATGAACAAAATCTAAGAGAGAAATGATGTTTAATCCTTACAAAGATTACAAATCCTAAAACAAATATTTAAAATTTCTTTACTTATTACGTTGGAAAAAACTTGTGTGACACATCTCACGTACGTAATGACTTACGTGAGATGGATAAAAAGTGATAATTTTTATAATGAAAAGTGATACTTAATTAATTGAAAATGATAATGTTATTTCATGAATAATTTATAGTATAAATGAAAAGTGATAACATTTTAGAGTAAAAATGATAACTACTTATAAAAGCGCAAAATGGTCTCATGGTGAGAAAGTCTCACACAAGACTTATCCTCTTATGTGTCACTAGATTTTATGTTATAATTATTTACTTTTTTATATTTAAATTGTTGCTTTTATGTTAGCCATAATATAAATAATTATTTATTTGAATTTATGTATTTTATAAATAAACTGATAACTATTTATATATAAAAATAATAAAAATTATTTAATTTTTTTACACAATATTGTTTTATAGTATTTATCGATTAACAAATTATTCTGTGCACCATGGGTGCATTTAAATATGGTTAATTGCAAATAAAGTCCTAAATTTTATTTTGATTGCAAATAAGTCTAAACCTTTGAAAATTTGAAAATAAGTACCTCACTTTAAAGTATTTTTGCAACAACAACCACCGGGCAGCGGGAGGCTTACGGACAAGTCAGCGACGGGGCAGGACTCCCGCTGCCCGATGATTCTTTTTGCAAAAATACTGTAAAGTGGGGTATGTATTTGCAAATTTCGAAAGGTTTTAGACTTATTCGCAATTAAAGTAAAGGTTGTGACTTTATTTGCAATTAAATCATTTAAATATTACTATACGATATATTGTCTTCAAAAAATTACTGATAAATACAAAATTATATTTTATTTTACCCATAATACCCCTTCTAACATTAGTGTGCATTGCATTAAAAAAGACTTTTATAATTATTCTTAAATCTCAACCAAAATATTTCATCCATTTTCTTCCGATCAAATTGAAGAAAACAAAAATCAATAAATATTGTAAATAATTCATTTGCCTACGACAAAGTAGACAAGTTGTATGTCATTATTAATTTATAGTACTTTTTAAACTCATGAGCTTAATAGTTGGAGTAGCTTAATAATTGGAGTGTCAAAGTGCAGTAATAAGTGTTTTAATGAAATTAGAAAATCACAATTCTTCTTAAGAAAGATAAAATTCAGTTTTTAACCCTTTAATAATTATTGGATTTTAGAATCCAAATTCTCATGAACTGCGTGTACATTATTTTATGGAACACAGCGTTGTAAAGAAAATTCTACTCATTTCAACTTCAAAATAGCATCAACTAGCTACAACACATTTTGTTTATCAAGAAATGCATATTGGTGTTCATTCAAAGATTAAATGCACATTGTTGTTCTACGAAAGATTTAACTAGATGCATACCAAGAGGGAAAACTAAACATGCGGTTAAGATAATCTAATTCCGACGTTCATTAAAGTCAAATGTAGATAGGTGTATATGCTTTTAAGAAAAAAGAGAAACGACCCACTTTATCATAAAAATGTAAATAAACACTTAAAAGAAATTTTAGATCCATTAAGTATAATTAACATAGACTAACAAATTTTATTTAAAAATATTTTGCAGCGGAATTAAAATTAAAAGACTAACAATTAAAAATGAACCATATTTCATAGCATAGTTAAAATGAGAGCTTTCTTTCAAAAATAAAATAATCATGCAATTGAACTTTAAACACTTTTATTTAAAGTAGAAATAAACACATTAAAAGTAACTCATTAAATTGAATCACCTGTAATGAAGTATAAATAATTAGCAAGTTTTAACTATTAAAAAACTATAAAATCATTTTATCATGATAAACATGTTAATAAATGAGATGATAAATGCAATTAAATACAATTTAATTACTTTATCATCCATCATCTCTCTTCGCACTCCATCTCCTTAATCTGAAAATGTTAATGAATTGGATGAGCAAATCACGGCTCACTAGGAAAGCATTAGTCTACAATATATAACTCGCATATGAACATCAATAAATCACAATCAACACGTATATCTTATATGTGAATATGTCTATGAATGATCGATCATAAAGTATGGCAGGCATTGACTGCCGATTTGAATGCACTAAAAGTGTATCCCCAAGTGTAAGGAATCAGTTACAATTTTAGCGTGTGATCAAGTTAAATTATCAAACCCAGAGGATAAATTTTGGCAGTTTCCACCTCTCACTCGACTTTGGCACAACCTATGCCAAGGTGTGATAGGAGTCGTGCCACTCTGCAACGTACATCTGGAAGCTTTTTCTTTACTTTTTCAACATGTTCTTTGAATTTTTATCCAATTTAAGCTCAAACTCACGAAATTCATCAGTAATATCATCAGGAAAATAAAAAAATTTAACAAAAAATGAACCACACCAAATCTAAGGAACAAACAAGACACACAAGACACTTAGAAAGTCACAAAAAAATTCGGAAGATCACGTTCATCCCCCAAACTTAGTTCAAACTAAGTGAGAAACTAAGTTTGTAAAAAGTGAATTCTATAGACGAAGAGGCACCTAATAAAATTTTCTACACCAAACAAACACGTAAAAGCAATAAAATAGGTGGGTAAGCCCCCAACAGGCGCTCATATTTAACGTCGGAGAGTCACGACAGAATGCTCATGTTTAATGTCGAAGAGCTCGACAGAAAGCAGATTTACTGAACGTAATCAATGAAAAAGACTTACTTATCTCATGGTGACTTGTAATGCTTCATCCGATGCCCATTAGCCACAAAACTATTTGCATCCTTATCCAATAATTCATATGTTCCTCCACCACATGCTTTATATACCACGAATGGCTCCATCCACTTAGACTTTAACTTTCCAGGAAAATGTCTAAGCCTAGAATTGAACAACAAGACTTCATCCTTCTCACTGAACTCCTTAAAACGTATCTTTGCATCATACCACTTCTTTACTCTCTCCTTATAGATCTATGAGTTTTCATAAGCTCTATTTCTAAACTCCTCAAGTCTGTTCATTTGAGTCATCCGTAGGCCACCCGTTTCTTGCATATCCAAATTCAGCTTTCTCACCGCCCAAAATTCCTTATGTTCAGTCTCTACAGGAAGGTGACATGATTTTCCATAGACAATTTAGAAGGGAGACATCTCCAAAACAGTCTTGTAAGTATTCTAAACGCCCACAATGCATCTTCTAACTTTATAGCCCAATCCTTCCAACTCACATTTACTGTATTTTCCAAAATCTACTTTATTTGGCAATTGGAGACCTCAACTTGTCCATTAGACTGTGGGTGATGGGGAGTTGCCGTCCTACCAAACATGATAGTCCTTCAATACCTTTTCCATAAGCTTGTTAACAAAATGGGTTCCCCCATCACTAACAAGGACTCTAGGTACTCCAAATCATGAAAAGATGTGCTTCTTCAAAAATATTTGCACCACTCTGGCATCATTCGTCTTGGTTGGAATTTCTTCCACCCACTTAGACACATAATCCATAGCCAAAAGTATATAGAGATAATTATTGGATGAGGGAAAGGGACCTATAAAGTCTATCCCCCACACATAAAAAATTTCCACTACATAACTGTTCCGCAGAGGCATTTCATCTCTCTTAGAGATGCTTCCAACTCTTTGACATCTATCACAGCTTACAACATATGATTCATAAGATTTGAAAAGGGATGGCAAAAAAAAAACCTGACTGTAAAACCTTTGCAACTGTCTTCTCGGCACCGAAATGCCCCCAGTTGGTTGTGCATGATAAAAAATTCAGCACACTTTCTCATTTCTCTTCAGGCACACACTGCCGGATGATAGAGTCTGCGTATATCTTGTAGACGAAAGGCTCTGTTGGCGATCAATCATTTGGTTAACATGAACCGTTAGGGTTCCATGCGTTTCTAAATTGGCGAAAGTAAGTGTTGGGCAATTGGATCGTGCGGTTCAACGTGATCGTTAGTAAAACAGGTAAACAAAAATCAGCAGAAGCAATTGTTAAACCGTTTACCGTACTTCTGGGTTGGTGTAGAGGTTGATCGTTGCAGAGAACCACCTCTCGATCTTTTGCTGTATGACCCAAGTCGAATCCTGCTGTTGTGTGGGCAACAATCTGCAGGATTCTCTCAATCTGCTTCTTTCCCTAACTCACGTTGAAAGAGGCGCAATTACTTAGGTTTCCAGAAGCTGAGATGACTATATATATTGGGCTACAACAGGGACCAGGAGGAGAAATTGGGCTGGGCCTCAATTGAATTTAATTAACCAAGCTTAACCCAAAGCTTTTAATTAAATCCAATAATAATAATATAGTCCACTAAAATATTATTATTGCACTACCCGTCCAATCCTAAAATTATGTTCTGGGCTCCTTCTTATTATAAGCCCGATAGTCTCCCCATGTTTAAGATATACAATGCCCATTAATTAATTAAGTTACTGACAACTCAAATTAATTAATATCTCATCCGAGAGTAGTACCACTCAACCTTATTATCATGCCGGAAATTAATCCACTTGCAAGATTTACATGATAAACCTTTATGAGCTCCTCAAGGGGATATCATCAACCTATAACGGACATGGATTCCTTCTACAATCAACAGCACACCATAGATACATCACTACTTCCCAACTCACCGAGTTTGTTGATTTAATACTTATAAATCTCACCCATTGATGAATCAAAGAAATACATACTGCCCTACGTGTCGAGGTTATTGTATAGGGATTAAGAGCACGAACTTCCATAATAACAGAGATCAAGTTCTACTATATAGTCAGTATAAGAAGAACGATCTCAGGCGGTCCTGCTCAATACACATAAGTGCACTAATGTGATTCTATAGCCAAGACAAACTAATACCAGACCACACTACAACCATACCAATAGAGAGTCCCCGTCTATCTCAGTTGTGAGCATCTGTTTATACTTTATAAGGAAACCGATAATATGATCTTCCGCGTGTTGTCGCACAACATATTATCTACAGTATAAAGTAAGTGGACTATTGCATCATGCATATAAATAAATTATAAGATGCAATCATTTGATCAATGATTCTCAATTCAAATATTGTTATGACATTGTTCATACTAAAGCTAGAATTTTAGTATACAATCCAACAATCTCCCACTTATACTAAAAGACTATGCTGTCATGTCTTCTGCCATACATCTGATTCCTACTCCCACTTATACGACCATTAAAAGCTCTCGCCTTAAGGTCCTTGTAAATGGTTTACTAGGTCATCATCCGATGCAATCTAGGCGACAACAACCTACCCCTCATCATACGATTTCTCGTAACAGGTGGTACTCGCGCTCCATGTGTTTAATTGCCTTATGGACTTGTGATTTCTTCAAGTTTGCAACTGCACCAATATCATCAATATAAATTGTGATTACCTTGGGCAAACTTAGAAACACTTCAAAGTCCATCATGAAGTCTCTAGAGTCATATAGATACTTTGGCTGCCTCGTAGGCTCCAATTCATCATCTTTCCATGATGGAGACCGGAGTCTGAAATATATTTCTATATAACACTCCTCCACATTATGACTCTACTTCCTAAGATTAAACACATAACCTTTGAGGTGAATTTACTGCCGTCTAATCTGACTAAAAAATCTGAATCTACGTAATCCACAAGAAGCAGTGAATCTATCCAGTAAGTCCACATATAATTCCCAGTCCTTCTCAGGCACTTTATAAATGTCTTACCACAGTTCATCATTCTTGTTCCGGGTTACGTTGATACTCACTTTTCTTGCATTTAGCAAAACAGATGTCCAACATCGTTCATAGCATTTCTTAGATTAAGCTTCCTTATTCGCCGAAGCATAAGGAACCGCTTTCATCCTCTTTATCTTCTTCTTGTGTCTCAAAGACACATTCACTTAGATAAATTTACATGCTAAACGAGTATGGACTGTATCATTTTATGAAACTTGAGATAAGCATAATATCCTTTCTTGTGATCCGTATTACCGTGATCAAAAGGATATATTTTACCTTTCTTAAGTCCTTTATCTCTACCGCTTTATTTACCATACCCATACGCCCGATAATACTCTTTCATTGTCTCCAATGAGCAAGATACTATCTACGTATAGTATAAGAAATACCACCACTTTTCTGTCACTCTTTACAACACACAAGACTCATCCGCTCATTGATTTAAATCCATGTCACT
The DNA here is from genome assembly GCA_023678885.1 of Pogostemon cablin. Taxonomy (NCBI): domain Eukaryota; kingdom Viridiplantae; phylum Streptophyta; class Magnoliopsida; order Lamiales; family Lamiaceae; genus Pogostemon; species Pogostemon cablin. The sequence continues at coordinate 20,795,294 of CM042989.1, read as the reverse complement.
GGATTACCTAATCAAAACAGATGATTCACAATCTTAAAGCTTGCTTTAGTCCATCGCTGGACACTTTTAAGCTTACTATCAAAATGCTATTAGTACTTTGCAATGAATTACTCTGGTTGCTTCACATAGATGTTTTTCTCAAGACTTCCAATCAGGAAAGCTGTCTTGACATCTATTTGCTGTTCCTCATAATTCAATATGAGCAGCAATAAATAAAAGAATCCGAATCAACATAAGCATAGCTACCAGCGAACATGTTTCCTCATAATCGAACCATTTCTTTCTGAGTACACTTTTTCGTAACAAGCTTTGCTTCCAAGATTTTCACCTTTCTGTATGATCCTCTTTTATTTCCTTTGACCACTTGCAATGGCTTTTACACCATTTTAGTGATCCTTCAAGCTCCAGACTTAATATAGAATCCGTAGATTCTATTTTAACATGCATTGCAACTTACTAAGATTCCGCATTTTTATCTTGTAGTGCTATGTCGTATCCGTGGGACAATACCATGTTGACTAGGGATCAAGTCTCACGACTCTCCCAAAACATATATTTATGGATTGTCATACAACCCTCCCACTACGACAAGGCACTACATGTAATTGTGTATCAGACGTGACACGCGTTGCAGTTTACCTTGTGGTATATCCTCTTGTACACTTGGTACTTATACTTAGTGTTTTCCTCTCACTTCCTTTAGAACAACTTATACATGAGTTTGTGGTTTATTACATAGTCCTTTTTCTAAAAATCTATTTATTGAGTTAACAATTATCCTTCGATCTTTTAGACTAAACAAATCACCCTCCATTTTTCTAGGATATCCCATATACAGATAAACATTTCACGAATTATTGTATTTAGGGCATATCCATAAAATGAATTTAATTATTCCAAATAATTCATCATCTATCTAATCATAACCATAAGAGCCTAATACCTTCTACCCACCACACCATTCAGCTGGGGCATGCCCGGTGTAGTCCACTTGAGATTTAATCTCAACTTCTGATTATTAGTTCCTAACTATCCTAAGAGGTTTTTATCATCACGATTGAATCGTAATGATATGATATATTTTCCATGACGCTTCACTGTACCAGCCTTTCAATTCTTGAATTAATCCAAGAACTTAGACATGCAGTGCATCAAATAAATATGTCGGTTTCCAGAATAATCTTTGAATATTCATAACCACCTCTCGACTAGATATTGTTAGGTTCGCTTGAATCAGAATGAACTAATTCCAACATATATATCTTTGGCTCTACACCCCACAGCCTTGAAAAGGCAGTTAATCATTTTTACTTCCAAGCAAGACTCACAAGTCCGATAGTTTCCACTTCAGATAAACCTTACGGTCTATCGGCTATCAACTTTTGAATCCAACTCAAGTAAAATGAATTAGTCATAGACGCCAAATGTATGTTTAGTTCATTTCCGAAGGTTCCTTTCTCTTACTAATATTAGAAGATACATTATTTAATTACTATTTATTGCATCTGTGGGATGTTCATGATTCAAGAGTATACTTTTTATCCACCAACGTACTATAACGGATTATAGCCTCATTCCTCATTACTATGACCATGTCATTTAAATGAAATGAAGTATCCATCCGTTAATGCATAGAAACCAAAATTAAATTCTTTCTATGAAACGTACGTAAAGACAAGTTCTCATAATCAATCGTTTATTCTTATCATGAGATAAATAAACAACTCCCACTGCAATAGCCACTACCTTTGTAGTTTTACCCATGTTATTAACAATCTAATCCTTACTCAGTGATAAACATTTAGTGATTCCAGTATCTACATACTTCGTGACAGTAGATGCCATCACTAATCATGTTTAAACCATTAGTAAATAAGATATTAAACTTGTTCACATCATGATGAAAAATGGCTTTCTTTTTCCACATGTTTTGTTAGAAGTTTCCCACCATATACTATCTCTCGTATTTCAGGCAGAACTTGCTCAAAACGTCCAGGCAAATTGTGAAGAATAAATTGATTTAGGTTTCCCTTTCAATTTCTATTCCAAGCTTTTCCAATTCATTCATCAATTCGACCATGATCTTCTGCCTTTTAATTTACTCAAGTATCCGAAGAGTTACATGAGATCATCATATTTCTATGAACCTCTCATCTCTTCACTAGAGACTTTAATAGGCATCATGAGACGTCCTTCGTGAGAATACACATGTATTTTCTTAAGCAGTAATTTTCAAAACCAAGATTCTTTTCTAATCATTTAATTTGGATAATGTCTTTTAGTTAACAATTAGTGAAATAAAACCATTCGAAATTCAGAGAATCACAAATAAATATTCCGATCAAATCTTTGAATTTTATCCTTTTATATTGATTCCCTCAAAACAATATAAAATTAAAATTCACCGACATCTCAAGCACCGTGAGTCTGCAAGCCACGTTAGGGTGGACGTTTATAAACCCGAACATTTACAAGAGAAGATTTTACCCATTAATTTCATTTATCAACCTAGCTTTATGACAAAATAATTAATAGTCGGTTCCTTTTTAGCCATGTAAATAATAGCAGTGACTCCGTTGGGGAGAATACTAATTATTCACATCTAAGTGTACACCATTATTTGATCCCAAGTCCGCTGCCCAAGCTTATGTGCCTTACTGTTGGAGAAGTACACACGCGCTCAGATAACTTTCTACAACCATCAATTATATAAGTTTGTACTAGTGAACCGCATATAAGCTCATCCGTTAGGGAGGAAGGCACTATAGCCAACGCGCAAGCTCATATGCATCACATTACAAACAATAATTATTTAAAGAAGTTTGTACTAGTGATCCGTGAATAAACTCATCCGTTAGGGAGGAAGGCTCTAATGCCGACGCGCAAGTTTACTCACATCACTTACAAACCAATAATGGAGGCCGTGGGAATTTATTACCAATCCCCTCTCCCACTTAGTTATTTAACACCGAGGGTTTAAACATGCATATAATATTCCAGAATAAAATATACAAAATAGCATGCTTCTATTAACAGCAATTTAAATAAATAAATTACATAGAACATGCCTTTCACATATACAACAATAATTGACAATTAAATCAATTAATCAGTTATATAACATAATTAATTGTATAAATAGTGGATCAATTAATTTGGGCCTGAAGAGCAACAAATAAGCACAAAATGAGCAGCAGATTAATTAATTAATCATACTCATTATCTATGGCCCATAATCTTAGCCCAAAACTAAATTAATTCCACTAAGCCCACTAGCACAAAATTAGTCCATTAATATAATTAATTAATTATCATGCTTGGCCCATTATCCACAATTAATTAAAAAGATGCAGCAATTAAGGCCCAGCAGCCCAAAACTATTTTAATTAAAAATTGGGCCTAAAACAGCTGAATTAATAAAAACCAACCCAGCAGGCCCAAAACCAAATAAATGGAATAGAGCCCATCAGCCCAATATCAATTAAAATAAGGCCCAGGGAGCCCATACCCATCTGATGCCCTAAAAAACAGCCGCATTCTGCCCATTGCCAGCCTTCTCCTCCCGGTGGCCGCTCCAACAGCCTACCGGTCTCTCGCCGACAGCCAACCGGCACCGTGCCCAGAGCCAACCAGCCGCTCGCCGATAGCCAACTGGCACCGCTCCCACAGCCAACCGGCCGCGCCGCCAGCCAACCCGGCTGCTGCTCATTGAGCAACATCGCCACCGCCATGGATTCCAGTGACGCTCCAGTGACGCACACGCCGCCAATCATCACCGGCGCAACCTGGTGTCGCATCTGCCGGAAGCCGCGCTCACAGCCGACCAAAAAATGCGCTGCTGCCGACGACTACCCTGCTTGTTTCGTCGGCCGCCTATAGCCAAGTCATTTCTGTTGCTGGAAACTCCAGCCGAGAAGAACACCGGCATCACAACGCCTACGTCTTCGCAGAGCGCCTGGCCAATCTACCGATCCGACGACATCCAAAACGTTGGACAATCACGCCGCTGCAGCCATCGACGAGAATCACCAGCCTGCAGCCGCACAACCTTGCAACATCCGCCGTCGTGAAATCAATCCAGCTGCAGATGCCAGTTGCAGCCAGCATCTGCCCGGCGTCTCTCTCGCAACAGCGCCGCTTCAGTTAAGAAACGCGTCCACTCCGTCGACTCATGCCAGGCCGGCCACCATCAGGTGAACCCCTTTCTAGTCGACTCCATATCAAGCCTCGCTATCCAATTCAAACACACCGGTCAGCGGCGCCAAACGGCCGCCGACATCAGCGCTGTTCGCCGCCAACAGTGAGATCACATCGCCCATCACACTGGCGCACAACGATCCGTCACAGGTGCAGCAGCCCCAATCGTCCAGAGATACCGTGAATAACAGGCGTGAACAAGTTAGGACGATTAGATAAAAAATCTTTCACCAATAATTACGAAAAGATTTCTCATAGGGAAGTAGCCGTGAATTAAAATTAGGGTTCAAACAGATTGCTTTCAAATAAATCAAAACCCGAATCAACGTGCGATCATTATTAAAATATAATTCACATAATTCACACCAAGCCCTATCCTAACGTGTCACGTTTAGCCACGAAACCAACGCTCTGATACCAATTGTTGGGCAATTGGATCGTGCGGTTCAACGTGATCGTTAGTAAAACAGGTAAATAAAAATCAGCGGAAGCAATTGTTAAACCGTTTACCGTACTTCTGGGTTGGTGTAGAGGTTGATCGTTGCAGAGAACCACCTCTCGATCTTCTGCTGTATGACCCAAGTCGAATCCTGCTGTTGTGTGGGCAACAATCTGCAGGATTCTCTCAATCTGCTTCTTTCCCTAACTCACGTTGAAAGAGACGCAATTACTTAGGTTTCCAGAAGCTGAGATGACTATATATATTGGGCTACAGCAGGGACCAGGAGGAGAAATTGGGCTGGGCCTCAATTGAATTTAATTAACCAAGCTTAGCCCAAAGCTTTTAATTAAATCCAATAATAATAATATAGTCCACTAAAATATTATTATTGCACTACCCGTCCAATCCCAAAATTATGTTCTGGGCTCCTTCTTATTATAAGCCCGATAGTCTCCCCATGTTTAAGATATACAATGCCCATTAATTAATTAAGTTACTGACAACTCAAATTAATTAATATCTCATCCGAGTGTAGTACCACTCAACCTTATTATTATGCCGGAAATTAATCCACTTGCAAGATTTACATGATAAACCTTTATGAGCTCCTCAAGGGGACATCATCAACCTATAACGGACATGGATTCCTTCTACAATCAACAGCACACCATAGATACAGCACTACTTCCCAACTCACCGAGTTTGTTGATTTAATACTTATAAATCTCACCCATTGATGAATCAAAGAAATACATACTGCCCTACGTGTCGAGGTTATTGTATAGGGATTAAGAGCACGAACTTCCATAATAACAGAGATCAAGTTCTACTATATAGTTAGTATAAGAAGAACGATCTCAGGCGGTCCTGCTCAATACACATAAGTGCACTAATGTGATTCTATAGCCAAGACAAACTAATACCAGACCACACTACAACCATACCGATAGAGAGTCCCCGTCTATCTCAGTTGTGAGCATCTGTTTATACTTTATAAGGAAACCGATAATATGATCTTCCGCGTGTTGTCGCACAACATATTATCTACAGTATAAAGTAAGTGGACTATTGCATCATGCATATAAATAAATTATAAGATGCAATCATTTGATCAATGATTCTCAATTCAAATATTGTTATGACATTGTTCATACTAAAGCTAGAATTTTAGTGTACAATCCAACAGTAAGAACATAAAAACGTATTACCTTTCACAAGGGTATGTTGAAGAAGAGAAAATTCTCACTGGCTGCTTGCGCGACCTCACGACTTTGGGCATAACTTCCTCATTCAATCTTTGATTTGAGTGATTTTTATGGCGAAACGATCCTATCTTCCGTGACTTTCCAACTGTGTATCACACCATCAGTTTTAAGTTCCAAGAAAATTTAAAACAATCATGGAAGTTGACGATCAGTTTGCTGAAAATGACCTTTCCGATCTTCTGCTGTATTCCCAAGCCTAGTCTTGATGTCATGTGGGCGATGATCTTCAAGACCCTCTCACTCTGTAATCCTCCCTCTCAACCTCATGTTTTAGGCGCAGTAATGAATGATTAAAGTGTTTGGATTAATGAGGTGTCTTATATTTGGGCTACAATAGGGATCAGGAGGAGAAATTAGAGTCGGGCCTCCATTGAGCTTAAGTATCCAAGTTTAACCCAAAACTTATACTTAAGTCCAATAATAATAATATATTCCACTAAAATATTATTACTGCATTGCCGCTCTAATCCCAAATTATATGGCCTCCTTCTTATTATGAGCCCGTTAGTCTCCCCGAGTTTAAGATATACAATGTCCATTAATTAATTAAGTTACTGACAACTTCATTAATTAATATCTCATCCGAAGAGTAGTACCACTCAACCTCATTATCATGCCGGAATAAATTCACCTGCAGGGTTTACATGATAATCCTTATGAGCTCCTCAAGGGGACATCATCAACCTATTTAATAGGACACGAATTCCTTCTACAATCAACAACACACTATAAAGATATCACTATTTCCCAACTCACTGAGCTTGTTGATTTAATACATATAAATCTCACCTATTGATGAATCAAAAAAATACATATTGGCTTACGTGTCGAGGTTATTATATAGGGATTAACAGCACGAACATCTATAATAACAGAAATCAAGTTCTCCTATATTGTCAGTATAAGTCGAACGATCTCAAGCGGTCCTTCTCAATACACACAAAGTGCACTAATGTGATTCTACAGTCAAGACAAATTAATACCAAATCACACTACAACCATCCCGATAGATAGTCCCTGTCTATCTCTGTTGTAATCATCTGTTTATACTTTATAAGAAAATCGATAATATGATCTTCCGCATGTTGTTGCATAACATATTATCTACAGTATAAAGTAAGTGGACTATTGCATCGGACATATAAATAAATTATAAGATGCAATTATTTAATCAAAGATTTTCATTTTAAATATTGTTAAAATATTATTCATACTAAAGTTAGGCTTTTAGTATACAATCCAACAGGTTCGTCCCAAATAAATATCTGCACATCTCTCATGAACTTCAAATGCTGATGCCGACTCAAATTATATGGCTTAATCTCACTTGTAAGATAATTGACATATTCAGCATACCAAGGGGCCTTAGGTTCTGTAGCTAAACCAAATACTTGGCGAATCTCCACCTCTAAAATCTCCTCATCTGGAAATACTTCTTTGATGATCTCATGCTCATTTTCACAATGCTCCCTTGTCTCCAATCTAGAGAGATGATCAGCCACCACGCTTTCACTTCCCTTCTTGTCTCTTATCTCCATGTCAAATTCTTGCAGCAATAGGATCCATCTGATAATCGTTGGCTTGGCATCTTTCTTCTCTATCAGATACCAAATCGCAGAATGATCCGTATACACTATAGTTTTCATCCCCACCAAATACGAGCGAAACTTATCAAAAGCATACACCACAGTTAAAAATTCCTTTTCAGTCACGGTGTAGTTCTTTTGAGCTGCATCAAATATCTTACTTGCATAGTAGATGGCTTAAAACCTGTTCTCTCCCATCTGTCCCAAAACTACTCCCAAAGCTACATCACTCACATTGCAAATAAGCACGAAGGGTTCAGTCAAATTTGGAGAAATTAAGATAGGGACAGATGTTAATGCCTCCTTCAAAACCTGAAAAGATTTTAAACAATTATCATCAAATTCAAAAGGGAATTCTTTTTCTAATGAATGAGAAATGGGCTTAGAGTATTTAGTTAATAAATTTACGGTAGTTACTTGCATGTCCAAGGAATGACCACACTCCCCTCTCATTTATTGGTGGAGGTAATTTTTCAATTACCGCCACCTTAGCTCTATTAACCTGCAACCCCTTAGATGATACACGATGTCCTAAGACAATGCCATCTCTCACCATCCTGGCATTTCTTCAAAACAACAGTAAGGTTAGATAAACAAACATAATAAGAAAACCCAAAAACTAAAAAATCATCCATAAAGACTTCCATGATATTTTCTATCAACCCTTCAAAAATAGCCATCATACACCTTTGAAAAGTCGCAGGTGCATTACGAAGACCAAAAGGTAACATCTTAAAAGCAAAAGTGCCATAGGGACATGTAAATGCGGTCTTTTCCTTGATCCTTGGGTGCAATCATTATCTAATTATACCCAGAATAACCATTTAGATAGCAATAGAACTCATAATCTGCTAATCTATCAAGTATATGATCCATGAAGGGTAAAGGGAAATGGTCTTTGCATATGTTCTCATTCAATAATCTGTAATCAACACACGCACGCCTGTTCTTAGTCGCATTTTTTAGTAAAATGTTTAAGAGTAAGAGACTCTATCGTTGTTGTAAATGCATGACCAAGTACAAAATTTATAATAATGTCATCCTAAGGAAAAGTAAACTGAGGCTTGTATCCGAATTTTCCATTGATTTATGCTTTATAAGGATGATAGTTTGAAAGTTTTGTTATCCAAAATTATTACTTACGATTCTACTCAATTAACTAGAAGTAAGACTAACAAAGTAAATGATCAAACAACAAGCAAATGATAAATGGAATGGATGTAGAATTTACTTGAGAAGAGAGCAAGGCTAATCATACTTATGGTTAAGACTTGAGCTAGATATGCAAAACTCTTGATGGTAATTTTCATTAATTTGTGGATTAAAAGCAATCACAATTTTATCCCTAATCTCTATGGCCAAGGCAACTAGGTTCTCGACCCTTTTACAAGTCTAAATCTCCTAAGATTGATCTTAATCTCAATTCCCTTAAGGTACTATGATCATAAGTTGGTTCTTTTCACTCAATTTCTTAAGTGTCCCTCTATGAATGTTCCAAGCCTAAGGAGGGTATGACTTACCTTCCGTTATACTAACATGCATGCACACTTCAATATATGATTCAAGTAAATATCCACTCACAACATTGGAATGACCATCCTAATACTATGAATAGAGAATTTAATCACACAAACATTGAAATGAAACATGATTGATATATCATAAAAGAAAATCCACAAATCAATTCAAATCACTACTCAAGTTGTACATATCTAACTCTTCACCTCAATCATTCATATGATTAGCCCTACTATAAGACTAGCCACTAAACATGGTGTTTAATTCAATACAAATCAAGCTTTGCTCCATTTGAGCCAAAATAAGAAGAAAATCAATAATTGAAAAGTAGATTGGCTTTCCTTGCATGGAGAAACCTTCCTCATCTTCAATTTATCAACTTCTACACTCCTTGATGCTTCACTCTTCTCAAATGATGGATGGATAGATTAGATGATGGATTTATGATTGAATGTGGAGATCAAATGGAAATTGGATAGATCTAATGGATAGAGATGGAATATGGATCTAGTGTGTGAGGAAATATGGTGTGGAGTGTGTGTAACTGCTATGAATCTGATCTCCCCTCCTCAATTTCGCACAAGTCATCCTTTTATATCACTAATGGACCTTCTAGAAGCTTCCGAAACTTTCTCAAAACTGCACAGGTTTTTGCACCTACACGGCCCGTGTAGCAGCACATGGCCCGTGTAGGGCACACCTACTTTGGCGTATTGTGCGTGCTTCCGGGCAAGGCTCGAGCAGTAGTACACGGTCTTGGTAATGGCCGTGTAGCATTTTCTGATGTAAGTACACAGCTTTTTCTTACAGGGCCGTGTTTCATGCACGGGGCGTGCAGCAACGCACGGCCCTTGCACCATCGCACGACCTTCCTCCTGGGCGAGCATCGATTTCTGATGACAATACACGACCACTTATTACAGAGCCGTGTTCCGCACACGGCCTGTGTACAAGTAGGTCCTTTTCTTCCATCTCCGTTTCGCTTCCGACTCTATTTTTATCCATTTCTTGACTTGTTTTACACATATTTAAGCTCATTTACACAATTTTATCAATTCATACCATATTTCTCAAAACAACAATAACACCACTAAAAATCACACAAATATGGAAAAAAACATTCAAAAATCCACAAATAAAGACACTAAAATCTAGTTGAAAATGACTACGATCAATGCCAACCTGTGGTGGTCCTGCTGGCAAGGGTCTCCCCATCATCAGACTTGATCACAATCATCCCCCCTTTCTTAGATACTACATGCAAAGGACTAACATATGGACTATCACTAATTGCTTACACCATTCCTGCATTAACCACTTTAAAACTTCTTTTCTTACCACATCTTGCAACGTAGGATTTAATCTCCTTTGATACTACACACAACTTTTACTTTCATCTTCCAACTTATTTATGCATGCAAATAGATGGACTAATACCCTTCAGATCAATAATGGACCAACCTATAGTAGATTTATGTTCTCTTAGGACCTTTAGCAACATATCAAGATCACTATCAGATAAGGAAGAACATACAATTACCAGAAAAATTTCATTCTCCCCCAAATATGTATACATGAGATTATCAGGAAGTGGCTTTAGTTCCTTCTTTTTCTCCTTAGTTTCAGCTCCTTCAGGTTCAAGTGATAGATATGGATTCTTCCACTTTGCTTCCTCCACTCTCGTTGCTTCCTTCTTCAAGTCCTTGCTCTCATTCAATGAAAGAAAGCTTTCAAGTAATTCAAGATTGAGTTCATTAGACATATCATCAAAATCAATAGTAGGTAAAGTAAGAGTTCGCTTATGCAAGTTTCAAGTGGATTCTTAGATATGATCAAAGGCAGGCAATATTCAACGATCTCCTCTACTACTTCAATGCCTTGCAATCTTCCTTCTCTGAAGGCCACCTCATAGCTTTCTCCAGAGAAAAGACTACTTATTCATCATTGACTCTTAATCAAATCTTTACCTTTTGAACATCAATCATAGCTCCTGCAGTTGCTAAGAATGGCCTTCCCAAAATCAAAGGAACTTTATCTTCATCTATTTCTTCCATGTCAAGCACAAGGAAATCCACCAGAAATATCAACTTCTCAACCTTCACCAAGACATCTTCAATCACCTCCCTAGGGTATGTTATGGATCTGTCAGCAAGTTGTAGTGCAACTAATATAAGCTTTGCTTCCCCTAAATCAAGCTTCTTAAACATTGCATAAGGCATTAAATTAATGTTAGCCTCCAAATCACATGAGGCTCTCTTTGATTCCCCTTGTCCAATCTCACATGAAATGGTGAAGCTACCCGAATCTTTCAGCTTCACAGGAAGCTTCTTTTGTATCACTGAACTGCTGCTCTCTGTCAGATTAAGTGTCTCAGCTCCTGTTAGACTCCTCTTCTTAGACATGATGTCTTTCAAGAACCTTGAATAGCTAGGCATATCCTCTAAGGCTTCTGCAAAGGGAATATTGATATGGATTTTTTTAAACATCTAAAAAAACTTCTTGAAATTTTCATCCAATCCTTTCTTCAAAAATTTCTGTGGAAATGGAATTGGATGCTTTGTCTTTGGAATCCACAAATACCCCTCTCAAACTCCTCTTCTTTTTCTCTTTCAGCTCTTTCTACCTTAGCTTTCTGCCACCTTTTCAATTTAACTTCAGCTTTTTTTTGACTTTTTGTCAGTTTTAGGCACCTGGAAATTATTCTGGACGAGATCAGTGATGTGAGGATTGGGACAAATTTCAAATTTTTTGCTGTAGAAGGGCACGAGTCTTGCTGGCCAACCCCAGAGTCGTGTTGCGCACAGTCCGCGACTCGTGCTGCGCATATTCCTGATTGCGGCACGAGTTGTGCCGACTTTCCTATCAGTCGTGCCGGTCATCCTGCGAGATCATGCCGCCCACTTCGTCGATTGTTGGCAAGCACGATCGGCTATTGGTGCCCACGGAAGGGTGGCAAGAGTCATGCTGTACCTAGCACGAGTCGTGTAGGGTGCCTGTGCCGTCCAACTCAATTTCGTCTAACTTTTTGACTTACGTTTTGTCTTCAGCTTGATTCGATGGCACTTTAGGACCTTCGTACTGCGCTCCACTCCTCAAGGTGAAAGACATAATTTGCTCATTTGGATTCATCACTTTATGAGATGGAAACTTACCTTGTTGCTCTAATCTCCCAACTGCAACATGTAATTGTCCAAGAGCAAAATCAATTTCTTTCTGCTTCTTCTCAGTTTCTTTAAGCCTGATTTTAGATTGCTCTTGAGTAGTCCTGGTCCCCTTGTTGCTTCATAAACAATTTCATCTCATCATCCATGGGTGTATAACAACAAATTTTGAATTTATAATAAAATAAACACAAAAGGTATACAAAGATAATTAAGAAAAATTTAATATAAAAGATAATGTAAAAGAGTTATAATCTCAATCAATCCTCTGATTCTTCTATCGAACCAATTTTGACTTGACTTTCTTGACTTTGACTTGACTTGTGTGTTGAATGCGTTGACTTTGACTAGAGTGTGTTGAGTTGGATCTTTAGATGAAGCTTTTCCAAACTCAGCTTCGTGGATTTATAATGCTAATCCAGAGGCTACGCCTTTACTTGAATTAAACGTTGATCTTTGCAGATTTTCGGTGAAGAACGTTGTTCAATATATTAGAACGACGTTAACCTCATAAAGAACGTCGAAGAACTTAACTTAAGAAATACTTAAATTCGATCGGTTTAGCACCTGAATCCTAGATTATAGGCCATTTGACTTAAGCAGGCTTAAATCCGGGTAGTTTAGCACCTGAATCCCAGATTATAGGTTGTTCTTGGAAGAACTTAATTTATGAACGCTTAAATTCGGGCGGTTTAGCACCTAAGTCCCAGATTATAGGTCGTTCTTGGAAGAACACCAACTTAAGATGGCTTAAACTCGAGCGGTTTAGCACCTGAATCCCAGATTATAGGCCGTTTACTGAAGAACTTGACTTAAGAATGCTTGATCTGGGCTGTTTAAAGCCAATCGGCTTAAAACCTGAATCCCAGATGTATTATGTTCTTGAGTTGATTCTTGTTGAAGAATTCGAAGAACTAATAAGACAATTCTGAAGTCTTTGATCTTCCAAGAGAATCGCTCTCGGTGTCTTTAGAATGAATAGAAGAAGGCTCCTTATATAGGTGAAGGGTGAGGATGCCCCATAAATAACTCATAATTTGATTGGTCAATGGCTGATTTGACCTAATTTCGTGGGCTTGGGCCTTTCCATCCTTACAATTTGATTGGTCAATATTGACATCACCTGAATCTGCAGGATTTGAACTATTCAGGCTTTATTTGACTTGGGCTTATTTGACTTGAGTCAGGCCTCATTTGAGTTGGGCTTATTTGACTTGGGTTAGGCATCATTTAATTAAAACCCTATTTAATTTGTTGGGCTTAAATTAATTATTAATTATTTATTAATTTATTTTAGGAATTAATTATTAAATCCCAAATAAAATAATAAATTAAAATTGATATTTTAATTCAAAAAATTCACGTGTCACTATTTAATTGGACCGTAAATTTTAACTACTTATAGGGTGCTTTTCTTCAACTGGCTTATGGGCTAGATCAATTCTTGGAGGAGGCCCAACTGCATTACTCGAGTTGGCATAAGATAGATTATCATTCCTTCTCTGATTGTTGAAGTTGAAATTTTCTTGGTAACCACCTTGCTGATGCTTGTTGGCATTTGATCGTTTGGTTAATGTGAACCATTAGGGTTCCATACGTTTCTAATCCTGTGGAAGCAAGAAAATAAAGAAACATATTACCTTTCACCAGGGTATGTTGAAGAAGAAGAATTCTCGTCGGAAACATTCACAGCCTCATGGTTTTGGCCATAACTTCCTCATCAGATCTGGATTTGAGTGATCTATGTGCCAAAACGATCCTCTCTTCCGTGAATTTCCATCAGTATATCACACATTGAGTTTTGAGTTCTATAAAATTTTAGAAAAATTATGAAAGTTGACGAATAGCAGCAACAAACAACCTTCTGATCTTCTGCTGTATTCCCAAGTCCAATCTCAACATCGTGTGGGCGACGAACTTCGAGATCTTCTCATTCTGCTATTTTGTCTATCCTCTTCACGTGTTCGGCGTGTATCATCTATTGATTAGGATTTCTGGATAGCTGAGATGATTTATATATGGGCTACAATAGGGACTAGTAGGAGAAATTAGAGTTGGGCCTCCATTGGGCTTAAGTATCCAAGATTAGCCCAAAACTTATAATTAAGTCCAATAATAATAATATATACCACTAAAATATTATTACTTCACTACCGTTATAATCCTATAATTACGTTATGGGCTCCCTCTTATTATGAGCCCGTTAGTCTCCCCATGTTTAAGATATACAATGCCCATTAATTAATTAAGTTACTGACAACTCCATTAATTAATATCTTATCCGAGAGTAGTACCACTCAACCTCATTATCATGCCCGAATAAATTTACCTGCAGAATTTACATGATAATCCTTATGAGCTCCTCAAGGGGACATCATCAACCTATAACAGACACGGATTCCTTCTACAATCAACAGCACACCATAGAGACAACACTATTTCCCAACTCACCGAGTTTATTGATTTAATTACATGTAAATCTCACCCATTGATGAATCAAAGAAATACATACTGCCTTATGTGTCGAGGTAATTGTATAGGGATTAAGAGCACAAACATCCATAATAACAGAGATCAAGTTCTCCAATATAGTCAGTATAAATCGAACGATCTCAAGCGGTCCTGCTCAATACACACAAAGTGCCCTAATGTGATTCTATAGTCAAGACAAACTAATACCAAATCACACTACAACCATCCCGATAGAGAGTCCCCGTCTATCTCAGTTGTGAGCATCTATTTATACTTTATAAAAAAACCGATAATATGATCTTCTGCGTGTTGTCGCACAATATATTATCTACTGTATAAAGTAAGTGGACTATTGCATCATACATATAAATAAATTATAAGACGCAATCATTTGATGATATGATTCTCATTTCAAATAAATTGTTATAAAATTGTTCATACAAAAAGCTAGACTTTTAGTATACAATCCAACAATCTCCCACTTATACTAAAAGACTATGCTGTCATGTCTTCTGCTATACATCTGATTCCCACTCCCACTACACGACCATCAAAGCTTTCGCTTTAAAGTCCTTGTAAATGAATTTTACTAGGTTATCATCTGATGCAATTTAGGCGACAACAACCTTCCCCTCATCATACGATTTCTCGTAACAGGTGGTACTTGCGCTCCATGTGTTTAATTGCTTATGGGCTCATGATTTCTTCAAGTTTGCAACTGCACCATTATTATCACAATAAATTGTGAATCCTTGGGCATACTTAGAAACCACATCCAAGTCCATCACGAAGTTTCTAGAGTCATATAGATATTTTTGCTGCCTCATAGGCTCAATTATTATCATTTTTCCATGATGGAGTGCGGAGTCTTAAATATATCTCTATATAACACTCCTCCATATTATGACTCAACTTCCTAAAATCAAATGCATATCCTTTGAGGTGGATTTACTACCGTCCCTGTCTGATTTGAAAAATCTGAATCTATGTAGCCCAGAAGAAGCAGTGAATTTGTTTGATAAGTCCACATATAATTTTTGGTCCTTTTCAGGTACATAAAATTATGTGTTACTACAGTTCAATATTTTTATTTTTGGTTACCTTGATACCCACTGAACATGCCATTGGCAATACGGATATCTGTTCTCATGCATAGCATTCCTTATATTAAGCATCCTTATTCGCCGAATGAATAAAGAACCGCTTTCATCTTCTTTATCTTCTTTTGTGTCCTAAGACACATTTTCTTAGATAAAGTCACATACTAAAATAAGTAAGGATCGTATCATTTCATGAAGCTTGAGACAAGCATAATATCCTTTCTTATAATCCATATTAGCATGATCAAAAAGATATATTTTGCTTCTCTTAAGTCCTTCATTTTATACTACTTTATCAATCATACCCATACGTCTGACAATACTCTTTCATTATCTCTAATGAGCAATATATCATCTACACACAATACAAGAAATACCACCATATTTTCATCACTCTTTTCAATACACAAGACATATCCGCGCATTGAATAAATCCACATGCCTGGATTTTCTCATCAAGATGGATGTTTCATGATCTTGAAGCTTGCTTTAGTCCATCGGTTACAATCAAAATGCTCTTAGCCCTTTGCAATGAATCACTCTAGTTGCTTCACATAGATGTTTACCTCAAGACTTCCATTCAGGAAAGCTGTCTTGACATCTATTTGCTATTTCTCATAATCAATATATATAGCAATAAATAAAAGAATCCTGATCGACATAGGCATAGCTACCGGCGAACAAATTTTCTCATAATCGAATCCTTTCTTTCTGAGTATACCTTTTCGCAACAAGCTTTGCTTCCAAGGTTTTCACCTTACCGTATGATCATCTTTTATTTTGTATGACAACTTCCAATGGCTTTTACACCATTTAGTGGTCATACGAGCTCCCAGATTTAATTTAGAATCCATAGATCCTATTTCAACATTCATTGCAACTTACTAAGATTTCGCATTTTAATCTTGTAGTAATTCGTCGTATCCATGGGTTAATTCTTGTTTACTAGGGACCAAGTCTCATGACTCTCCCAAAACATATATCTTACGGGTTGTCGAAACAATCCTCCCACTACGACATGGAATTATATGCAATTGTGTATCAGATATGACACGCGATGCAGTTTATCTTGTAATATATCCTCTTGTAAAATTGGTACTAATATTTTGTGTTTTTCCTCTCACTTCCTTTAGAATAATTTATACACAGGTATGTGATTTATTACATAGTCCTTTTCTAAAAATCTAGTGTTTGTGTTAACAATCACCCTTCGATCTTTTGGACTAAATGAATCATCACCCTCCATTTTTCTGGGATATCCCACAAACAGATAAACGTTATATGACATGCTGTTTTTGGGGCATATCCATAAAATGAATTTAATAATTCCAAATAACTCATCATCTATCTAACCTTTTCCATAAGAGTCTTTTCCTTCTTTCCGCCACACCATTCAGCTGGAGTATGCCCGGTGTAGATTACTTGAGATTTAAACTCATCCTCTGATGAATAGATCCTAAACTATCCTAAGAGGTGCACGCCACCATAATTAAATCTTAATGATAACCTCTAGTCGGGATAGTCTTAGGACCGCTTAAATTAGAATGAACTACTTTCAACATATCATTGGCTCTACACCCCTTTGCCTTAAAAGGCCTTATCATTTTACTTCCAAGCAACACTCACAAGTCTGATAGTTTTCACTTCAGATAAACCCAACGGTCCATCGGCTATCAACCTTTGAATCCTACTCAAGTAAAATTGATCTTGTCTTAGATGCCAAAAGTATGTTTAGTTCATCTCCGAAGGTTTTTTTCTCTTAATATGAATTAAAAGACGCGCTATTAATTACTATTTGTTGCATCAGTAGGATATACATGATTTAAGAGTTTACAAATTGTCACTTACGTACCACAACAGATTATAGCTCCATCCCTCATCACTATGACCATGTCATTTAAATGAAATGGAGTATCCATCCATAAATGCATAGAAAGTGAAATGAAATTATTTCTATGAAAAAGTACGTAAAGATAATTTCTCATAATCAAACGTTTATTCCTATCATAAGATAAATAAACAACTCCCACTGCAACAACCACTACTCTCGTAGTTTTACCCATGTACATAACAATCTCATCATCACTTAGTTGCAGGCTTTTAGTGATTCCGGTATCTACACACAATGTGTCATTAGATTCCATCACTAATCATGCTTCAACGACTAGTGAATGGGATACTAGCCTTGTTCATACCTTGATGAAAATGACTTTCCTTCGCCACATGTTTTGTCATAAGTTCCCCACCATGTGCAACCTCTCGTATTTTAGGTAGAACTTGCTCAAAACATCCACACAAATTATGGAGAATAAATTGATCTAGGTTTCTCCTTCAATTTCTACTCGAAGTATTCCCAATTCATTCATCAACTTATCATATCCTTTTGCCTTTATAACTTACTCAAGTATCTGTAGAGTCGCATGAGACCATCATATTTCTATGAACCTCTCACCTTTCCACAAGAGACTTTGATTAATAGGCATCACAGAACATCCTTAGTGAGAACACATATGTTTTCCTAAGCAGTAAAATTCGAAACCAAGATTCTTTTCTAATCATCTAATTTTGGACCAGTAAATATAATTCTTTTAGCAAATAATAAGTGAATAAACCATTTGAAAATACAGAGAATCACAAATAAATACAACGATCAAATCTTCGAATTTATTCTTTTATATTGATTCCCTGAAAATAATATAAAATAAAATTCACCGACATCTCAAGCACCGTGAGTCTGCATGTCATGTTAGTGTGGATGTATACAAACTCGAATATTTACAAGAGAAGGTTTTACCCATTAATTTCATTCGTCAACCTAACCTCATGATAAAATAATTAATAGTTGGTTCCTCTTTAGCCATGCAAGTAATAGCAGTGACTCCGTTGGGGAGGATATTTATTATTTACATCTAAGTGTATACTATTATTTGATCTCAAGTCCATTGCCCAAGCTTATGTGCCTTACTGTTGGAAAAGTACACACGCACTCGGATAACTTCTATAATCATCAATTATAAGTTTGTACTAGTGAATCGCATATAAACTCATCCGTTAGGGAGGAAGACACTATAACCAATGCGCAAGTTTATATGCATCACATTACAAAAAATAATTATTTAAAGAAGTCTGTAACAGTGATCCATGAATAAACTCATCCGTTAGGGAGGAAGACACTATAGCCAATGCTCAAGCTTACTCACATCACTTACAAACCAATAATGGAGGCTGCGGGAATTAATTACAAATCCCCTCTCCCAATTAGTTATTTAACACTGAGGGTTTTTACATGCATATAATATTCATAATAAAATACGCAACCTAGCATGCTCCTATTACGGCACATTAGGCAGTAAATCAAAGAGAATCATGCATAGCATATATAATAATAATTAAATAATTAAATTAATTATAACAGTTATATATCAGCGAATTCGATTGTTTGCCACCAAGCATGAATACGGGCATGACCTTCAGAATATCAAATTTTCAAAAATCTCCAGATTTTCAAATTTTTGAAAATATCGATATCGACCATCGATATCATCGAGATTATCGAAATCATCGATATCGACCAGATTATCAAAATTTTTAAAACTATCGATATCGACCGTCGATATCGTCCAGATTATCGAAATCATCGATATCGACCAGATTATCAAATTTTCAAAAATTTTCAGACTATCAAATTTTTAAAATTTTCAGATTATCAAATTTTCGAAAACTCCAGATTATCAAATTTTCAAAAATATCCCAATTATCAAATTTTTAAAAAATTTCAGATTATCAAATTTTGAAGATTGCCGTCAAACGTATAGAGTATTCAACAAGAAATAATAATTTCTAAATTCTAGTCCATATTTGATAGAGGTATATGGTATCCGAATAGGGTATACTAGTATAACATGAATACTTAAACCCTTTCACCTTTTGACATAAATCCTAGCCTAACGTTTCACGCTTCATCACAAAATCGAAGCTCTGATACCAATTATTGGTATTTGATAGTTTGGTTAGCGTGAACCATTAGGGTTCCTTATATTTTTAATCCAGGGGAAGCAAGAAAACAAAGAAACGTATTACCTTTCACCAGGGTATGTTGAAGAAGAAGGATTCTCGCCGGCAACCTGCGCAGCCTCACGGTTTTGGCCATAACTTCCTCATCTGATCTCCGATTTGAGTAATCTATACGCCAAAATGATCCTCTCTTTCGTGGCTTTCTATCAATATATCACACGTTTAGCTCTGAGTTCTGTAATATTTTATAAAAATCATAGAAATTGACAAACAGTAGCAGCAAATAACCTTCCGATCTTCTGCAGTATTCCCAAGCCCAATCTCGACATCGTGTGGGCGACAATCTTCGAGATCTTCTCATTCTGCTATTCCGTCTTCACGTGTTAGGCATGTATCATCTATAGACTAGGGTTTCTGGATAGTTGAGATGACTTATATATGGGCTACAATAGGGACCAGGAGGAGAAATTAGAGTTGGGCCTCCATTGGGCTTAAGTATCCAAGCTTAACCCAAAGCTTATACTTAAGTCCAATAATAATAATATATACCACTAAAATATTATTACTGCACTACCGTTCTAATTCCATAATTACATTATGAGCTCCTTCTTATTATGAGCCCGTTAGTCTCCCCATGTTTAAGATATACAATGCCCATTAATTAATTAAGTTACTGACAACTCCATTAATTAATATCTCATCCGAGAGTAGTACCACTCAAACCTCATTATCATGTCAGAATAAATCCACCTGCAGAGTTTACATGATAATCCTTATGAGCTCCTCAAGAGAACATCATCAACCTATAACGGATACGGATTCCTTCTACAATCAACATCATACCAAGAGACAATACTATTTCCAAACTCACCGAGTTTATTGATTTAATTACATGTAAATCTTACCCATTGATGAATCAAAGAAATACATACTGCCTTACGTGTCGAGGTTATTGTATAGGGATTAAGAGCATGAACATCCATAATAACAGAGATCAAGTTCTCCTATATAGTCAGTATAAATCGAAATATCTCAAGCAGTCCTGCTCAATACACACGAAGTGCACTAATGTGATTCTATAGTCAAGACAAACTAATACCAAATCACACTACAACCATCCCGATAGAGAGTCCCCGTCTATCTCGGTTGTGAGCATCTGTTTATACTTTATAAGGAAACTGATAATATGATCTTTCGCGTGTTGTTGCACAATATATTATCTAAAATATAAACTAGTGGACTATTACATCGTACATATAAATAAATTATAAGACGCAATCATTTGATCATATGATTTCTCATTTCAAATAAATTGTTATAAAATTGTTCATACAAAAAGTAAGACTTTTAGTATGCAATCCAATAATGCTGTCGGTTGTTTTCCTGATCATTCCTTCCCCATTACTGATTACTAGGCCTGAAGTTCTACCTATTTCTGTATTTCCCTTGCAAGCTCTGACCCATAGCATAATTTGCATCCTCCATCTGTTCATCTCCCTCCACGATAGCTTCCTCTCCTAATCTGTTTCCTAGTGCGAGGTGGTCCATCTTCTTATGCAGCATATTGAGTTGATTATTTAGTTCTGACATCTCACTGTTGTTGACTTGAACATCTACTTTAGCCACTCTATCAAAAACAACTCCTACTTCGGTTCTCTCCACTGGCCAATCATATGTGTTCGCAACTATCTTCTTAAATATCTCTTCTGCTTCATCTGCTAACTTTTTAAAGACCGATCCACATACTGTCATGTCCACCAACACTCTTGAATCACCTCTTAGACTTGATAGAAAAAGCCTAAGTAGGTGTCTTTTGTAAAACCATATTGTGGACCACAGCGCAACTGTGTAATCTTTTGCTTCACCATAAAACTCATTGAGGGAGGGAAGTACTTATTCAAAAACTTGTCTGTCAACTGCTCCCAAATAATACAACATCCTGCAGGAAGGTTGTTGTACCACTCCTTAGCTTTTTTCATTAGTGAGAATGGAAAAAATTGCA
Organism: Pogostemon cablin; assembly: GCA_023678885.1. NCBI lineage: Eukaryota > Viridiplantae > Streptophyta > Magnoliopsida > Lamiales > Lamiaceae > Pogostemon > Pogostemon cablin. The sequence goes on along the minus strand of CM042989.1, from coordinate 20,773,537 downwards.
TCTTGATAGCATCCTCTAGAACATTCCTGTGCTTCTGTGTCCTTGCAGATTCATCAAATAGCTGCAGATGAGTAGTAGGATTTTCCAGAGGTGTCACACTGAACTGTTGTCTCTCTACCATCTAGATTAGTCCGAAAGGCAACTCAAAATTCTCCACAGTGATTGCAGGTCCATTCAATCTAGCATTCATAGTGTGCTTCAACTTGTACTGGTCCCGCATAGGGGTCGGGGTCTGTTGATCATCAATCATCTCTACTGTCTCAGTCTCTTCAGCTAAATTAACTTCATCAAATTTCTGTGAAAGCTTTTCAAATTCCTCTTATTCTGACGAATAATATATATCCGACTCTAGACTGGGAATAGGTGTGTATGGCTTCTTTCTCTTACTTATGTTCAGTCTGACAAGTGTTTCAAGTTCTAGGTTTAAGTGGTTCAATGAGGAGTCCACTTGACCTAGTGATCATACACCTGTTTTCACGCAACTGATCAAAATTGTTTGGATTTAAATAAAATAAAAATAAAAGTAATTAAAATTTAATGTCCTAGACTAAAATAAATTAAATAAAAATAAAAAACTGTCCCTAGCAACCAGTGCCAAAAACTTGATTTTCGATTTGCGTGCACTAAAAGTGTATCCCCAAGTATAGGGAATCAGTTGCAATTTTAGCGCGTGACCAAGTTAAATTATTGAACCCAGATGATAATTCTAGATTCTCTAATTAACTCTATTTATGACTATTCTAATTTAAGACAAATCTGGATATTTTAAGAGGATTAATTTAAACTAAAGATGCAGAAAATAAATACTAAACATAATAAAATACCAATAAAAATAATACACAAGTATTTAAGAGAGAAAACAAGATAGCTATAGAAAATCCAGTTTAAATTGGACAAATTAAATCACTAGACAATAAGTACTTAGATTCCCAGCAGATTTTATGGAAGCAATCACAGTAAAATCTCTTTTCTAAAGAAAACTTAACACATGAACCTGGCTTAAACTCTCAAATATAGAAGAATAATTCATACTCCCTTTCTACGTACTTCATCAAAATTCCATCAAAGGGTAGAGAACTAGACTTCCCTTCATAGGTACATAAGAAATAAAATTCAATTCCCACCTAACAATTAAAAAAACCAAATCCTCTAAAATGGTAATTAATAGATATATTAAGTGTCCAAAATTAATTATTCTAATGAATAAAAATTATATGGTTAGATTCTCATTATCCATAACAGATAGACCAATATAATCACTTTATTATACAAGCAACAATCATACATATGCATAAGACAATGACATATAATGAATGAGGATAGATCATATAAGTCAAAATTATAAGTCTTAATTCAAAGCATTAATAATAGAATAAATATACCGCAAAAATCCATAACCTAGTCTAGGTCATCAATTCAATCTAATTCAAACCTTCAATATCCTAAAATTATCCAAAGAAGTACTAGCCCATGGTGTTACAAGTAACACCCATGGTTAGATATGAAAATAACCCCATAGGTCTATTATTTAAAAGGAAGAAAGATAGAAAAAGAAAAATTCTAGATGTGGCGTGATTCTCCTTTCTTTCCTCTGTGATTTTAAACCTTCTTGTTCTCCTTTTCAAGTAAGCAACACTGGTGATAGGATGGGTTTGAATCTCCAATTTACTCCCATTTTATATAGAGAATCAGAATATATCTCTAATCTTTCACCAAAAGATACAAATTCACAATAAAAAAAAGTAAAAAATGAAGGACGACTAACCTTAGCAATCAACAACCATGATGAGAGATTTAGGAGAACGAAGCATGTGAGAGAAAGGCAAATAAATTTTCTGAGATGAAACAGCAGAAGAGAGCAACATATGAGAGATACGAAGGAAGAAGAAGATGGAACATGGTGGAATGAATTAACCTAATTTGATAAGAGAGAGAAGAGTTAAGAATTTGGGTATTTCCAATAAAGTGAGAGAGGGCACGTGAAAAATTAGTGAATTCACAAATCTTTCCAATCAATTCAATATTTTGTATAATACATATGGCAAGGTTGACTAATTCATTAAATGCAATATTATTAATTTATTAAGGGTATTACATCCCTTATATATATATATATATATATATATATAGTTATAAATAATTTATATGTATAAATCTACACTTATATAAAAGCAAACTTGAATTACTATTTTTGTCTTTAATTTTTCTCAATCTTTTTATTTTTACTGCATTTAGAAATCATTCAATTTTAATCTTGATCGTTCATTTAATATTTTATATCTCAATCTTATATATTATATATAAATAATTAGCAATTTATATAAAATAAACTTAATTTCAAATAAATAAATAAATAATTATATATTTATATATTATAGCTAAAATAAAAAAATCAATATTAAAGTATATAATTGTAACATGAATGTTAGGTACAAGTAAAAATAGCAATGAGGCGGATATTCTTCAGTGCCATTCTACACAAACCCTATTGGGACATGTATTGACAGTTTAAGAAAATTATATTAGAATTTGAGAGGGGTTCGAGTATATGCTTCGAGTACCCGCATCATTAGAAGATTTAAGATAGAATTCTACAGATAAGTAATAGTGTTCGAGAACATGTTGGGTACAAGTAGAGATAACAACGAAATGGATATTATCCGGTACCTTTCTTACACAAATCCTATTGGGATAGGTACAGATAATTTAAGAAAATTAAATTAGAATTTGAGATGGTATAACTAGGGTACCTACGTGCATTTGTTTATAAAAATGTTAAATAAAAATTTATACCTTATACGTTGTCATCCCTAAATACAAATAAAAGTTCAAATATTGAGAAAATAAGCATATATATTATACAATTTTAATAGATAAATATAAAACTATATTTTGTTAAAAATAATACTCCCTCCATCCCATAATACTTTTTACGTTTACTGTTCGACGTTATTTAAAAAAATGTGCACTTTTGACCAATTTTATTGACTTTGGAGGGTATTGTGATATTTTTAGATAATAAAAAAATATAAAGTAATGATATGTGTGTGAAAAAGGAGTGGCAAATTTGAAATTAAAGAAACTTTTGAGGTTGTTAGATAAAGTGATGTTTTCTTTTTTGGGGTGTGAAAGGTTTTGTGGGACAAATAAATAAGGAAAGTATGAAAGGTTTTATGAGACGGAGGGAGTATTAAAAAAATTTATATTATTATATTATAAATTTTAATAATTAGAAGTTTATTTATATAATATAAATAAATATATATATATATATATATATATATATATATATATATATATATATATATATATATATATATATGCTAGTATAGATCCCGTGTACTACACGGGTTTTAAAATTATAATTTTAAAAAAATATAATTCAAGTTTAATATAATTATTTATTCAAAAATTTTAAAAATATAATTCAAGTTTAATATAACTATCTATTCAATTATAATCTAATATAATTTAAATTGAAATGTAAAATTAATTTAATTTATATACTCTCAAATGTAAATTTGTTTTCGTTGGTAAAAGCTTAATTTCATTATTAAATTGATTTACTAAAAAATTAAAAAAATATTAAATTGATTTTTCAATTTTTGTTATGTTGTTGCAGAATATAATTAATCAAAAAATTTTAAAATATGTTAATTTAATCATTGAAGATTAAAAAAATGATAAAAAGTTAATTAATAAAAGATTTAAAAAATAATATACTCCCTCCGTCCCACGTATTTTTACTCACTTTCCATTTTGGGGTGTCCCACGTATTTTTACTCATTTCATTTTTGGCAAAAATACATAATATTTTATTACCTACTTTTTACAATTCCAACAACTTTAACTATTTTTTTACACTTTATTCATCATTCCCAACAACTTTATTCACTTTTTCTTTTTAAATTACTAATTTATCCCTACTTTCTCTTACATTATATATTAAAAAAATAAAACGTCTTAATCTCCGTGCCCGTACAAACGGGTAAAAATACCCGGGACGGAGGGAGTAAATCAATTCGATAAAATAAAAAAAATTAATAAAATTAGTTTAAAAATTATATAAACCTTGAAAAAAAATTAATAACTTAAAGAAATAAAAAGTTTAAAATATAATAAAAAATAAAAAACAGAATTAAAATAATTTTATAAATAAATATTTAAAAGAAAGTGTGAAAAATATAAAAGAATATTCATGAAATTTATCAATAGAAAATTAAAAAAAAATAATAATGGATACCTTTCTTCAGAAATTTAATAGAACATGAAGAAAACTTTTGTTCTTTATATATGTACAAGGAATGAATAAAGAGTTTTATTTATAGGTGCAGAGTATATTATTTGCACAAAAATTCAAATGAAAAAATTAAAAAAAATCAATAAAAAAGTTTCAATAAAAACAATAAAAATAATTAAAAGAGAATTTAAAAAATATAAAAGGAACAACAAAATAATCAATAAAAATAAAAATAACAAAAGAAATGGAAAACTTTCTTTAGAAAGTAAAGATAGAATTTATTCATCTCCACCTATATAATAAGTCTCTTTATTAATTAGTACGCATAAACTACTACTAATAATAAAAATCCGAATTAAAACCAAAAAAAAAAGTTAAGTGAATAGAAAATATAATCTGAAGAGAAATTATAAAAAAAATTAATTAAAAAATAATCAAACTAACCAAGAAAAAAATTTATTAATGTAAAAAATAAAAGATTAAAAAATTACATACTAATAAAAAATTTAAAACAACATAACATAATTAAAAAAAATATAAAAATACAATATATATATATATATATATATATATATATATATATATTCAATCTTAAAATAAATTTATTTTATACCATTAAATTTTAATGTTGGTGAAAATATATTAAAAAACAAAAAAAATTAAAACAAATAAAATAAAAAAACGAAAGATAATTAAAAAAAACTTTAGAAAAATATAAGAAAATTTTTTACAGATTAAGATAGTGTTCTGTGTGTGAAAGGGGTGGCAAGCATTGATCTTTTGAAATAAAAATAAAAATTAAAAAAATAAATTTATTATAAATAAATTTGAAGAAATAAGAAATCATGAAAAGAAATCATAAAAAATTAATTAAATTAATTTCTAAAAGCATGAAAGATGAAATTAATAACGTAAAAAAAATTTAAAAAATTACATGTATACTAATAATAAAAAAATAGAATTGAAACAAAAATAATAATTAAATAAATAAAAAATAATCAAAAGTATTACGTACTAACTATTAAAAAACAGAGCTAAAACAAAATAAATAAATAAATAAAATAAAAAATAATCAAAGGGAAATATAAAAAATATAAAACAAACAACAAGTAAAATATAATCGAAAGTGAAATTATGTAAAACTAAGTTAATTACGTATAAAAAAATTAAAAGATTATTAAATTATATGCTAATAATTAAAAAAATGGAAAAGAGACAAAAATAAAATAAAAAATAAATAATTAAATAAATAATTTAAAGAATATAAAAGAAACAACAAAAATAATAAATAATAATAATAATAATGGATACCTTTCTTTAAAATTTGAAGAAAACTTATGTTCGTCGTGATGAATAAATTATGTGTGTAGAACGAATGAATAAAGAGTCTTATATATAGGTGGTGAGAGGATAAATTTTTTAAATCTTATAATAAATATATGTGTTTATCTATATTATTTTTAATTAATAGTGATTTGATAATATCATATCAAATTTTAAAATAATATTAAAATTTATCTACATTAAATTTTAATTAATAATTAAAATAATTGAAATTTTAATTTTAATTAAAAATTAAAATAATTAAGATTAATTAACTCTCCTTTAATATATTAAATATATATATATATATATATATATATATATATATATATATATATATAGATATATATATATATACCCTCCTGTCTTCTCTCTCCATACGTGACAACAGAGAGACCGCATGCCCACTCCTCTTTCATTTAAATTCACCGCCCTTCTCTCACCCTCATCGGCGCTCCATTGCCATTTGCCAATACCTTCGTCCCATCCCAGTAAGCTTCTTCGATCTCCAATTAATTAACTTCGATTTCTCTATTTCTTACGCTGTTACAATCAGGCTTCCCTCATTCAAGGTAATTTATATTTTTTACGCCTGCGTACGCTTAGACCATCTCCAGCGGCGCAGCAAATTGGCGTGAAAAGGTATTTTGCGTTGAAAATTAATCTCCAACGGTTGCGGCATCGAGGACGGCATTTTGCGGCGAGCAATGAAATCACACCAATATGCGGTGGATATGCCGTTCCTTTTAGGCCATTATTTTATTAATTTTTTTCCTTTTTAATTAATTAATGATAAAAGATAATATGTGTTTAAATAATTTAATGTATTTATTTATGTATTATATTTTATTGTATTTTAATTACTTTATGCAATTTTTATTTTGGCAATTTTATTTTATTTTATGTATTATGTATATATTTTTTAAAATATTTTTTTTAAAAACAATTAGATTAAATATGAGATTTAAACATAAAATTAAAATTACATTACACAATACATAATTAAAATTACATTACACAATACATAATTAAAATTACATTACACATTATATAAAATTACATATTAAAAAACTTAAAGTAATACAATAAAATAAAACTAAATACGTAGATCATTTTCTTAATAATCGGATAGGCCACCTCCAGAACCCCCCTCCAATATTTGGAAAAAATTGTCCAAGCAAATCAAATGCAGTGTTAGAATTTTGTTGGTGCATTTGTCTTCTTTTATGGAGAATATTTTGTTGCTCCATTTTCAAGAGTTAATTAATTTATTGAATATTGTAATTTAATTTTCAAGTGTTTTATTAATTAATGAATATCTTTTAAATATTTAAGATTGATTTATTTTGTTTAAATTAAAGATAAATATATCATAATTAAATGTATAATAATTTATATTATGTTGAAAATAGATTAAATAAAGATTAAATGAATTTTTTATTATTTAGTGAAAAAAATAGTGCAAACTGCTGGAGATGAATTACTGTTTTCACACCATTTTTGTGCTGAATGTGCTGCAAAATGGTGCAAACCGCTGGAGATGGCCTTACCCTTTAATTTCCTAATTACGAAATCAGAGATCTAATTACGTTCTCTTTGCCCTCAATTTCTTCGGACCCCCATTGCTACGAAAGCCCTAATTTCTGGGATTCTCCACTAAAACTTGGATTTTCCTTGCTTTTGTTGTAAATAGGTCAAACCTCTTGTTCAATTGCATGCTAGGGTGTTTTCTCTTGAATTGGTATTGCCACAGCTTATCTGAATTTGATTTGTTTAGATTTTTTTGAATTAGTAAATTCTTTCTGGAAATGTTTACCATCTCATAATTAAACCTCTTGTTCATTGCTTGCTAGGGTGTTTTCTCTTGAATTGGTTTTGCCACAGCTTATGTGAATTTGATTTGTTTAGATTTTTTCGAATTAGAAAATTCTTTCTGGAAATGTTTACCATCTCATAATTACATTCTCATTCTTATTATTTAGTAACATTAGGAATGTCGACATTGATAAGCCCCAAGATCATTTGTGAGCTAACTTTACCTATTAGCATCATCAAGAAAATACTTAAATGCAAGTTTATGATCAACACTAATAATGAGGTGAAGGGTTTCACGTGGAGAAATCACACCATTCTTTTACCGTGTACAACATAATCATTATTCATATTTTCGTGTTATTAGCCTTTTCAAGTGCCTCCCTATGTGATTTATGGTTTTCATTTTGTATTTTGAAGAATACTTTACAACTTGGGAGCTACCGGTCTCATCCAGTATATTTAAATTTCTTCTTTAATTGCCTATTTATCTTATCTCAAAGGAGGAAATATATTAAAAAAGAAAGACAGGGGTAGCTACTGGTCCAACTCTAATTTGGCATCCTTGAGAGTGTTTCAATTAGGGCATGTGGTATTATGCTACAAATATTACATAGCAGCCTACGAGTCTTACATCACACGTCTGCTGTGTGAATTGAATTCATTAGTCTTATTTGGTGGATTGTACAACAATTCGCTTTGATAGGAAACATGCTTGCATATTGCATTTTTTGTAATTGGTCTTTTCTTAGTTACTATATTCTCAAGATCTTGATGTTTGGGTCCTATACTATTGCAAGTTCTTTTTTAATGTGCTTGAATACTTTCATGAAAGTCATTTGAAACGGCATGCTAGAAACTATTATTAATCAAAGTTGCAAAACTTTAGTGTCAACTGGTAAGATGAGACATTTGAAAATTTCAATTTTCTTCCATAGCTGATCAATAGCAACCAGATTTGTTACCTCTTCTAGCCTCCATGCTACTATATAAAGTTGAGATAGTTGACAGAGCAAGCGGGTACATGTATTGTGTCACTGTGTTGAGACCTTGAGAAATAAAAGCATTGATGAGTAATATATTTATGATATCCCCCTTGGATTCTAAGATAGCTACAGGTTTATTTGATATGAAAAAAATAAGAAAACCTGGAAGTTTATGAGCTGAGAGCCCTCTGAATTTATACCCATTGTTTTCATATAAGTTGTTGCTTCAGTGTTTGTGTTATAGTAGTTTTCGCCTGTTGTTCATGTAGTCCAAATAGAAGACACTGCATGCTGAGTTGGGGCTGTTGTATATCAGTTTAATCCTAGATAATTTTATTATCAGTTTCATGCTACTTATATTTCTTTTTTACGACGCATGCAACAGGTCTTCACTCTATCTCATGTTTCCTTATGTTGTTATATCTAATAATGAGCGCTACATTCCGGTAGAAGTTTATGTTTCTTTTAAGCTTATTTTTAAACAAACGTCATAGTATTATTATTATGTTTATTTATCAATTAGTATTTCTTATATGTGCTTGCAATGCTTTTTCGGACTTTTTTGGCAAAGTATCATCTTATTGGTGTGTTGTGCTCAAACTCTACATTGTGTATATGTGTTGGCCACACACTTGTAGGCCTTGTTAGCTGTTGTTGTCATCTATATTGTGGCTCAAAACTTTCACTTTTATAAATGGCGCATACTTGTAGCCCTTATTAGCTGCTGTTGTCACCATTCTATTGGTGTAACGATGCGGGTGACTCATTTGTGTTGAAGATGAAGCTAGCTTGTACATTGTACAGCTAAAAATGTCCAATTTATTGAAGGGTTAAAGAAGATTTTATGGCAGTTGATTTTAGTTCTTTAATATATTACTATGTTTTTATGTTGTCTTTCATAGATCTAAATCGTAAAAAATATTTGCAAGAACCTCATTTTTGCTGGCTTAGAAAAAACAACTATGTTGCAAGGTGCCATTGTAAGTGTCCATTTTGTTGTACAACTGTTATATCCCGCATATCTAGAATTTCCCAAGCAATAAACACTAATGAAAACTACATAATTTTTACTACAAATACAACCGCAATAGATAAATTAAATATCACTATAATGGATGGGTACACCTCATGAGGTGAGGTGTCCTTAACCTAGTATATATATTATGACTAAAATAAAATTAGTAATTTAAATATATAAAATAAATAATCGTAATATAATTCATTCCGTGCAACGCACGGATGGGTAAAATTTAGTATTGCGTGTGATCAACTCACGTGAGATCATTTTACACATTTTAAATTAGTTATCACATTCACTATAAAATGTTAACATTTTTTATTTACACTATAAATTATTCATGAAATTGCATTATCAATTTTCATTAATTCAATATCACTTTTCGTTATAGAAGTTGTCACTTTTCATCGGTCTCACGTAAATCCTTACGTGAGACGGTCTCACACAAGTCTTTGCAATAAAATAATTGTATAAAATAATATACATAAATAATAATTTAATATATATATATATATATATATATATATATATATATATATATATATATATATATATAAATATAAAGTAGTAACTGTCCCACTTTTATTTTCCGCCTAAACGCAATACCCTTAGTAAGGGCTATAATACCTCTAATAGGGAGAGCATCTCACGTTTATTATAAAATTTCTTGGGGTTTAATTAATAGTCCACCTTGCCATATATATATGTACTATTAGATTATGAATTTAGTTTGGAAAGATTTATGATTTATTTATCTCACGTGTACAAAATACTTATTCTGCGGTACAGAATTGGATTGTATTTAATGCTGCCACACGTTTTCTCTTCTCTCTCACCTTTTTGTCGCAATGTTGACTTCCCTTTCGTTTTGCATCGTCATGAAATCCCAATCTTCATGTAGTCTGTTCTTTCTCTTCTCAGATCGGCGAAATTAATTCGCACGCCGTTCCTTTCAATTTCAAAGAGAAAATGCATATTTCTGTGATAGTAAAGTTACTGTTAGATTTATTACCAAGAACCTATTCACTAAAAGAGAAAATGCATGTTTCTGAGATAGTAATGTTTCTGTAAGATTTATTATCATTAATTAGATAATTTACTTATTGCTCCAGATTTCATTTCAATTTTCATAATCTGCTCATTTTGTTTCTTTACAGTGTGCACCGTATTCAAACACACCTTTGTAACCGACCTGATTGACCCTATTATTAGGTGGTGTCGTGAAGAATTACAAACCGGTGAATTTTTTACTTTATTGTGTATCCTTAACTCTTTTAATTCTTCATTTTTTGTTTTTGTTATTAATTTATTTAATATATGTATTGCATGTTTTTCTTCAGTGTGTATAGTGTAAAATCTGTCGTCGACCCCACATTTTATGAATGTGAAAGTTGTGTTTCTACTCACAGAAAGTCTGTCGTCAAAGGTGCATTTCATTGATTTTAGTTTAATACTGTTAGTGGTTTAAGTTTCATATTTTGGTGTTTGATAATCGTGAGATACCGTTAAAACAACACTTTAATACTGTTAATTTGATATATTTATATATCTATTAGTTGCCACTAAATTTGGCTTTATGATATTTGAAACGTGTATTTTTACATAAAATTATATTTGTTAATGTTTATCATATTGGAATCATGATACTTATTGATTTGTGTTTGATTACAGATATATGTTAAATTGTGTTTATGATAATACTAGCATTTGAACCCGTGCGTTGCACGGGACAAAGGCGTTCTAATATTATTTAAATCCAAAGTGTTGCACGATCACGTGTTTTTATGAAATAAGTATATCTTGACTTAAAATTTAATTTCAACATTGGTTTGAACACTAAACCCTGCCGCTAAATATTGAGTGGGGCTCTTGTGTGTCCGGGAATACGGATATCCCATGTGTCCAACCCAACTCATTTGTTAAATGGGTCGTATATAAGTTAAAAAAAATCCAAAATTCATTTTTCTCAACGGCGCACTTTTTTTCTTCTTCACTGTGTGCGATTTTCTCTCACTGCTGCGATCCTTCTCTTTCACCAGCATGTGCTTCTGCAGATGGGTAATCTGGATTTCAGTTTTCATAAATTGAATTCTAGCTTTCACTTACTGAATTCTGGAGAGAAAGCAAACTAAAATTTCTTAACCTCGTCCTTGGAGCTTTCATAGACTGAATTGTGGAGAGAGAAAATTGAGATTTCATAACCTTATCCTTTCAATTTCATATGTTTTTCACAATTTGTATACTGGATTCTAGTTTCATCATCGACCATTTAGACTTTAGGAATGAAATTTCGATCGTCATCGGAATTCCAATCGTGATCCGTACGTGGTGGTGGGAAACTACCAGACAAGATGAAGCGATTTGAGAAATAGATGAATCTCATGTGGAACCAAGTGTTTGTATTCTCAGAAAACAAGATTCATTCCTCGGTTGTTGAGGTAATCGTTAGAGACAGGGAGATGGTGGAGAGAGATAATTACCTCGGGAGGGTGCTTTTGATACGAACAATGGAATGAGTAGCCCACGCGAGTACCCCTGGACAATCCGTTGGCCCTCAATGGTACAAGTTGGAGGACCACAAGGGTAAGAGCTAGCAAGCTGAAAGGGAAAGGTGACGGTGGCGGTTTGGATGGGGACTCGATTAAGCAGATGAGGATTTGCCAGAGGCTTAGCATTCTGGTGCCACTTCTATTCATGGAAAAAGTGTGTTCAATGTTAGATCAAAGGTGTGCGTACGTGTTGCCTAACTCAACTAGTCAACTTAATGCCTCAACATAAAATCAAAACACTTTGTATTCCATACTCTTTATACGATCACAATGTACCTTTTACTCATCAATAAAATACTCTCCACAACTATATAAATTTACATGACTACAATATACTCTTTACAGTACTATATTACATACTTTACACATTAATAATATACTCTTTACACCATGTTATAATACCTTTAACAACATAAATTTGAAACATTCTAAACTTCATACTCTTTACATGACCACAATATACTCTTTACTCATCAATATTATACCCTTTGCAACTTCATACAGTTTTCATGACACAATATACCCTTTGCACCATGTCATAATACCTTGAAAATATAAATTTGAAAGACTCTAAACTCCATACCCTTTGCATGACCATAATATACCTTTTACTCATCAACAGTATACCCTGCACAATTTCATACAGTTTATATGACCACAGTGTACCCTTTTTAATACAAAAATATACTCTTTATTCATGAACAATATTCCATAGCCTTTGCGTGTGACAAAGAGGACACTAAAATTCAACTTTCCATTCTTATTTTTGTGTTGTAAAACTATTACATGGGGTTTCTTTAATTTATAAGACCCTCCACATATGATCTGCAAGTGAGTTTATACTTAATTAATCTTTTATTTTTTCGAAGATGGAATCATTTTTCATGTACTTTTTTTTAATTTTTTTTTTCAAATTGAGTAAAGAAAAAAAAAATCAAGAATAAGCATGCATTGCAACCGTGTTGTAATAATGTAAAAAAAAAAAAAGCTAGATTATAAATGTAATAAATGTGTAGTATATGATGATTTTGCTGTGAAATTTTACACATTATAAACACTAATATGTCACACTTAATATCATTCAATTAGTCTTTTACCTATTTTCTTACATGAATTTTCACTTACTGATTTTTTGAGACAAAAGTATATAATTACCTATTTTCTTACATGAATTTTCACTTACTGATTTTTTGAGACAAATGTACTCCTTTCCTTAAATTCCGTACCCTTTATCTGACCACAATGTACCCTTTACACATCAATAATATACCTTTTACATAACAACATATATTTGAAACACTTAAACTTCATACCCTTTACGTGATCATAATATACCCTTTACTCACTAATAATATACCATTCGCAACTCGATACATTTTATATGACCACAATATACCCTTTATATAACAACAATATATTTTTTACTCATTAACACTATACCCTTTTTTAGTGAACAATCACACTAATTAAAATTCATATACAAGTAAATGAAGGACCAAAAAAGTATTACAATATTTCCTCCACATGCAAAACATAAAACAGTTTCACTATACACATTCAACAAGTTATATATTGATCATATATCATAGCAAAAACTAGTCATTTACTGCATACCATATTATTACTCTAACTTGAGTATAACTACCATCCAAAAAATGTAGCTGTCAACAAACATCATCAAATATGCCTCTTTCCTAGTTTAATTTTATCAAATTCTTTCCATGTCTCCTTAGCAACCATTTTCTTATCTTCTGCGGCCTTTAGTGCCACTTCCTTTTTCTCCTCACCTTTTCCCTTTAAAACTCGAGGCGTCTCCACATAGAATTCATATGCAAATTTTAGCAACTTGAGCTCTCATCTCGTTTTAATTTGAGTGCAAATCTCAGCCCCTAGTATGAGTCAAATCTCATGCTTCAAGGAAAACAGAAGTCATAATAAGTAATTTTATTAGTATACAAAGTTTTCAATTTGTATATAATAAATATACCAACAAAATTAAAGCAAAATAGATCACCTTATTCAAATCAGGAGACGTATATACCACTCCATTGAATTGTATTAGATGGTGCATCAAAACCATTCAACATTCATTGGTGCTTCTAAAGTTTTATTAGAATTTGATTTATTAGATTTATTTAATACTCCATTTGTAATATTCGTACCCTTGTATAAATAAATATCATTTAAAAATTAATATTTTAAAAATTTCTTACATTATTATGATAGAAAAATTTACAATTTTTGATTAAACATATAAAATATTTCTTAATATATAAATTATACATGCAATTTTATATACAAAATTTTCCATGCAACCCTACACGCGATTTTATGTGCGACTATATGCATGCTTTATTTACTAAAATATGTGTGTCGCTATGCGACTTTGTATTAGTTATATGCTTATGACTAAGAATCGATGGCTATCAGCTCCTACTTTTAACATTAGTGGCTTCAACATCGACAGAGCGTTTTTATAAAATATTTATATTTTTTTAACATAATAAATGGTTTGTTTATTAATTATGTTAGATAATTGCTTATTTCGTAATACTCATACCCATGTATAAATAAATATCATTTATATATTAATATTTTAAAAATTCATTACAATATTCGTATCCGTCCAAAAGTCTTTTATCAATACCCATAAATTACTCATACCTATTTGATACTATTTTTTATTTATTTTGACTATAGTCTCTTTTGAGACGGTGTTTATAGGGAAATATTAACTTGTGAAAAATCGGTATAGGGGTATATTGTAGTTTATAGGGGTATAGTTTGAGAAATATAATATTTTAATGTACAATCGGTAGTTATTATGGATGATAGAGGGTAGGATATTCACTATAGGGCTACACGTACGTACTCGTATCCACTTAAATATAAACTACGCATATTCGTACCCGTTTCATTTATGATACTCATACATATCCCAATCATGTTTATCAATACTCGTTGATTACGCATACCCATTTAAAATTATTAAGATGTTAGGACCAATAATGTTAATTCAAAATTATTAATAATGAAGAAAATAATTTAATAATTAATTAATTGTTAAGTACTCGTATCCATTTAAATATAAATTACTCGTACCCATTTTATTAAAAAAATATTATGATACTCATACCCGTCCCAAACCCGTTTATCAATACCCGTTGATTACACATTCCCATTTAAAATTATTAAGATGTTAGGACCAATAATATTAATTCAAAAATATTAATAATGAAGAAAATAATTTAACAATAAATTAATTATTAAACTACATTATAGTTTCAAAAAATTCGTAAAGTAAATTTTAATAACATTAATTCAAAATTATTGATAATGAAGAAAATAATTTAATAATGAATTAATTGTTAACACTACATTATAGTTTCAAAAAATTCGTAAAGGAAATTTTAATTTGTTAACATTGAATAAACTAATTTAATAATGACTTATAATTGTTAGTACTACATTATAATTATGATTACAAAAATAAATCATAATATAAAAATAATTGTTAGTGCCATAAATAATAGGGTCAATTACTAGTAGGTACAATTTATATATCTAAATTACTATTAGATACACTAAGTAAATTATATTAATTATCAATACAAATTGAATGCATAAAATACCATTTTTATCCCTATTTTAATTGTATTCAAATATTAATTTAAATATGTGATGCAGAAAGATAACGTGCCCCACTAATTTTTCACAAAAACAGGGAAGAGATAACGCATATTATATTAATATGTCATCTGCATCAACATCTGAAAACATTTGAATACATTGCATACAAATATTTCTGAATACAATTCATTGCCTACAACTAATTCTGAATACATTACCTACAATTATTTCTGAATACAAATATTTTGGATTGTGATTATTAATGGTTAATTATCCACTGTATTAGAAAAAAATACTCCAAGAATAAGTCGCCTGGATAGCACGGATTCGCCCTCTGATCACATTCACATTGTATATTTTTGTATATTTGTATTCAAATTTTATGTATTTAGAAATTTTATGTTCAGATTTTATGTATTAATTTTTTAATATATTTGTTTTCAAAAATTATATATTTTGTGTTCAGAAGTTTACTTAATTTGTTGATGTTCATAATTTATGCATTTAAAAATATTTATTTTTAATATAATGGTGTTCAGAAATTATATATTTTGTATTCAAAAATTAACTTACACATAATCTGTGGATGTATGGGGTCACATAAGTATATACCTATTTTATCTATATGTGATGCATTTAGGGGTAATTGAAACTTTTTATAAAATAATTTTATAGTAGTTAGTAATAAAAAATATACTATGTATCTACTTGTAATATTATAGTATATCTTGTACTAGATACTTTTAAATCCTAAATAATAAATTAAAATTTTGTTGAAATAAATAAGAGGGAAAATTAAAATGTACATATAAGGAATCATTTTAAATAAGATATCATTTTAAATTAAATAAGGTATCATTATTATGACTAACAAATTAATGGTCAAGATCTAATAAAAAATGTGATGAATGGATGTGATTAAAAAATTATTAGTAATCAAAATTAATGGTGTAGATTAAAAATTGGTTCAATTTTAACTTTTTCATTTTGTTATATTACTTTAGATATGTTTGATTTTAACATTTTATAAATGTCTATTTATACTTACTTAGTTTGTTATTGTTTAAATTATACGATTATATTATTTCATTTTTCCATAGGCTTATAGATGTTAATTTTGTTTTAGATTGACATATTTTGACTAATCTTTGTGCTAATATGTATAATCAAAAAAGATAATTATATCTTTTAATGGTTATCATATTGGAATCATGAACTTATTAAATTGAGTTTGATTGCACATAATCTTTAATTAATTGATCAAATTTACTATATTAGACTCATATTTATTGTTATACATAAACTAGTTTCAGTAGTAGGCGATGAAATAAATTATTTTATTTCATTTATAATAATAACGCATAACAATTTAATACGTGTTATTCATAAGTTTTAGAGTTTGGGTTTAGGATTTAGTGATAAGGGTTTAGGGATTAGGGTATAGGTTCATGTTTTAGGGTTAATTTATATATTTTTTGTTATTTCGTTTTTTCTATTATATTGTAAAACTATTTTGTAATTTTTTATGATAATCTTAAGTATACTATAGCAGAAAATTTTCTTGCTGAAATGTCGTCTCCAGAGCGCTCCAATGTGACGTGTAATTTTCTCAATTTTTTGAAATTTTTAATACTTTTTTAAATATTTTTCTTATTTATATTTAATTAACTTCCTTAATTAATATTTTCTTTTTAAAATAATATATTTCTTATTTATAATAATGATTAAATTTTTAATATTTTATTTATTTATTTGGGTATCATTAATTAATTACTAAATATTTTAAAGCAATAAATTAATTAATATCAAATTAAATCATATATATAAAGAGAAAAAAAGAACATTTCATATAATATTCTCTCTCACCCACCAATAAATAAGACCTTTTGGTTATTCATTCTAAATACACACATTCGATTATGCAAGAGAAATATGAGCTTTCTTCAAGTTCCTCTAGAGAATTGATTTATGAAAGTATAAAAGTTTATTTCGATAGAGCGAATCAAGTAGAGATTCGATCTACCTCTAAAAAATCGATTCAAGTATTCTTCAAGAGGAAGATAACTTATTCAAGCATTCTTCAAGAGGAAGAGAACTTATTCAAGTATTCTTCAAGAGGAAGAGAACTTATTCAAGTATTCTTAAATCGATTTACCTCTTAAAAATCGATTCTTCAAGAGGAAGAGAAATGATTCAAGTATTTTTTATTAGATTTATATATTAAAAATCAAATTTTCAAGAGAAAGATGATCGATTCAAGTATTCTTGAATTCTTAAAAACCAATTCTTCAAGCTTTTCTTGCTGACGTGCCGTCTACAGAGCGCTCCAATGTAACGTGTAATTTTCTCATTTTTTTTTAATTTTGTAATACTTTTTTTAATATTTTCTTTATTTACTTTTAATTAACTTCCTTATTTAATATTTTCTTTTTTAAATAATATATTTTTATTTTTAATAATAATTAAATTTTCAATATTTTATTTATTTATTTAGGTATCATTAATTAATTACTAAATCTTTTAATGTAATAAATTAATTAATATCAAATTAAATCATATATATAAAGGAAATTAAATCATATATATAAAGGGAAAAAAAGAAGATTTCATATAATATTCTCTCTCACCCACCTATAAATATGAACTTTTGGTTATTCATTCTAAATACACACATTCGGATCTCTAAGTTCCTCTAGAGAATTGATTTAAGAATGTATAAAAGTTTATTTCGAAAGATCTAATCAAGTAGAAATTCGATCTACCTCTAAAAATAGATTCAAGTATTTTTCAAGAGGAAGAGAACTGATTCAAGTATACTTGAATCGATTTACCTCTTAAGAATCGATTTTTTAAGAGGAAGAGAATCGATTCAAGTATTTTTTATTAGATTTACATCTTAAAAATTAATTTTTCAAAAGTAAGAGGATCGATTCAAGTATTCTTGAATTCTTAAGAATCAATTCTTCAAGCTTTTCTTGCTGACATGTCGTCTCCAGAGCGCTCCAATGTGAGTGTAATTTTATCAATTTTTTTAATTTTGTAATACTTTTTTTAATATTTTTCTTATTTACTTTTAATTAACTTCCTTATTTAATATTTTCTTTTTTAAATAATATGTTTCTTATTTTTAATAATAATTAAATTTTTAATATTTTATTTAGGTATCATTAATTAATTACTAAATCTTTTAATGCAATAAATTAATTAATATCAAATTAAATCATATATATTAAGGAAAAAAAGAATATTTCATATAATATTCTCTCTCACCCACCTATAAATAAGGCCTTTTGGTTATTCATTCTAAATACACACATTCGATTCTCCAAGAGGAATATGAGCTTTCTTCAAGTTCCTCTAGAGAATTGATTTATGATAGTATAAAGTTTATTTCGATAGAGCGAATCGAGTAGAGATTTGATTTATCTCTAAAAAATCGATTCAAGTATTCTTCAAGAGGAAGAGAACTGATTCAAGTATTTTTGAATCGATTTACCTCTTAAGAATCGACTCTTCAAGAGGAAGATAATCGATTCAAGTATTTTTGATAAGATTTACATCTTAAAAATCAATATTTCAAGAGTAAGAAGATCAATTCAAGTATTCTTGAATTCTTAAGAATCGATTCTTAAAGCTTTTCTGGCTGACGTGTTATCTCCAGAGTGCTACAATATGACGTGTAATTTTCTTAATTTTTTTAATTTTGTAATACTTTTTTTAATATTTTTCTTATTTACTTTTAATTAACTTCCTTATTTAATATTTTCTTTTTAAAATAATATGTTTCTTATTTATAATAATAATTAAATTATCAATATTTTATTTAAGTATCATTAATTAATTACTAAATCTTTTAATGCAATAAATTAATTAATATCAAATTAAATCATATATATTAAGGAAAAAAAGAATATTTCATATAATATTCCGTCTCGCCCACCTATAAATAAGACCTTTTGATTATTCATTCTAAATATAGACATTCGATTCTCCAAGAGGAATATGACATTTTTTCAAGTTCCTCTAGAGAATTTGATTTATGAAAGTATAAAAGTTTATTTCGATAGAGCGAATCAAATAGAGATCCGATCTACCTCTAAAAAATCGATTCAAGTATTCTTCAAGAGGAAGAAAATTGATTCAAGTATTTTTGAATCGATTTACCTCTTAAGAATCGATTCTTCAAGAGGAAGAGAATCGATTCAAGCATTTTGATTAGATTTGCATCTTAAAAATCAATTTTTCAAGAGTAAGAGGATCGATTTAAGTATTCTTGAATTCTTAAAAATCGATTCTTCAAGCTTTTCTAACTGACGTATCGTTTGCAGAGCGCTCCAATGTGATATGTAATTTTTTTAATTTTTTTTAATTTTTAATACCTTTTTTAATATTTTCCTTATTTACTTTTAATCAACTTCCTTATTTAATTTTTTTTTTAAATAATATATTTTTTATTTTTAATAATGATTAATTTTTTAATATTTTATTTATTTATTTGGTTATCATTAATTAATTACTAAATCTTTTAGTGCAATAAATTAATTATTATTAAATTAAATCATATATATAAAGTGAAAAAAGAATATTACATGTAATATTCTCTCTCACCCCACCTATAAATAAGACATTTTGGTTATTCTTTCTAAATACACACATTCGATTATCCAAGAGGAATAAGAGCTTTCTTAAAGTTCCTCTAGAGAATTAATTTATGAAAGTATAAAAATTTATTTCGATAGAGCGAATCAAATAGAGATTCGATCTACCTCTAAAAAATCGATTCAAGTATTCTTCAAGTGGAAGAGAACTGATTCAAGTATTCTTGAATCGATTTACCAATTAAGAATCGATTCTTCAAGAGGAAGATAATCGATTCAAGTATTTTTTATTAGATTTATATCTTAAAAATCAAATTTTCAAGAGTAAGATGATCGATTCAAGTATTCTTGAATTCTTAAAAATTAGATTCTTTTAGAGAAAAAAAATCGATTCAAGTTTTACCTCTTAAAAATCGATTCAAGTTTACCTCTTAAGAATTGATTCATGTATTTTTTAAGATCTACTAAAGTATTGATTCAAGTATTCTTCAAGTGAAAGAGGATCAACGATTTAAGTACTCTTAAATCGATTTACTATAGAGAATAAGAGGTTGAAAAACTAATTGACGAATAGAATTAAAAGCTCAAGTTCTTTAAGTTAAATCATTATTTCATATCATATATTAAAATTGGGCATGTAAATATTTGTTAATTTTTTAAATTTAGTATATTTATATTTATTTGTTTACATATATCTTAATTATTCATTTGAATTTGAGATAATGTGAGATTTCGTATATTGATCACCCAATGATTGGTGATTGAGTAAACTTACATATCAATAGGTGTACAACAACAATCCCTAATAATCAGGGAAGAGATTACAACCAAATCAAGAATATATACAAAATATATGAACGTAAACTATCTATGAAAATTATTCTTTATCAACCCCGTCAAGCGATGCGTGGGGTTGAGACAAACGCAGAGCATGGAACGAAGTAATTCAAAACTAGGACGAGGAAGGCTTTTAGTAAACACATCCGCTAGTTGCATAAAAGACGGAACGAACTGAGTAAGTAACTTGCCACTGGAAACGAGTTCACGAATAAAATGACAATCAATCTCAATATGTTTAGCCCGTTTATGCACAATCGGATTTTGACTCAGAAAAATAGCACTTCTATTATCACATAGAAGAATAGGCGGCTGTGGACATAGAATGCCAAGCTCATGAAGAAGATTAGAAACCCAAATAACTTCCGAAGCAGCGTTAGCCAAGGCTCTATATTCTGATTCACAGCTAGAACGAGCAACTGTGGGTTGCTTCTTTGCACTCCATGACACAAGATTTCCTCCCAGAAAGATCGAATAGCCATAAGTAGATTGTCGTGTGTCAGTGCAATGGGACCAATCAGCATCTGAATAACCAATAAGAGAGAGATCAGAGCGAGATGTGAAAGACAAGCCATAATGAAGAGTACCCTTAACATATCTCAGAATGCGCTTCACTGCAAGAAAATGATCTACAGTGGTAGACTACAAGAACTGGCTCACTTGATTGACCGCATAAGACAAGTCAAGACGAGTGATGGTGAGATACTTTAAGGCCCCAACCAGTGAACGATAGCTAGTGGGATCTGAAAATAATTCACCCGAGCTGGATAATGAAGGACCAGCCGCTAGAGGTGTCGCCACTGGCTTGGCATCTAGTAGTTCTGCGCGTTTCAAAATGTCATGCGCATACTTTGCTTGACCAACAAAAATGCCAGTAGAGGTATAAGAAACTTCAAGGCCAAGGAAGTAGTTGAGCCTTCCTAGATCTTTGACTGCAAACTCAGCAGCAGTTCATCGCAGGAATGCTTGAAGCAGAGCCTGATTGCTTCCAGTGATGATAATGCCATCAACATATAGCAACAGATGGATCATATCAGAATGTTGACGAAAAAAGAATAAAGAAGAGTCAGAGCGACTCTGCTGAAATCCGAGGTTGAGCAAAAAAGAGCTAAAACGTTGGAACCAAGCGAGTGGCGCTTGCCGAAGGCCATACAACGCCTTTCTAAGCCGACACACATGAGTTGGAAAACGTGGATCAGTGAATCCAGGTGGTTGCTCCATATAAACTGGCTTAGAAAGCACACCATTTAAGAAAGCATTTTTTACATCAAGTTGATGCAATGGCCAGCGATTGTGCATAGAGAGAGCAAGAATTAAGCGTACCGTTGCAGCCTTAACAACAGGGCTGAACGTGTGGCCGAAGTCAACACCAGGTATCTGAGTAAAACCCTGTGCCACGAGACATGCCTAATAACGTTCAATTGATTCATCGAGTTTATATTTAGTGCGAAAAACCCATTTCGAGCCAACAATATTTGCGTCCGGAGGTGGAAGTATCAAATCCCAAGTATGATTAGTATGCAAAGCATCCATTTCTTCTCTCATTGCAACGAGCCAATGTGGAGATTTGGAAGCTGATTTGAAACCTCGAGGCTCAGAAGACGTAGAGAGCGCAGTCAAAAGAGCAGTGGATGCAAGATGTATAGGATATTTAGGTTTAAAAATACCTGCTTTTGCCCATGTGACCATATGATGACGAGATTGGTTAGATGGCAGAATAGGATTATGGTCGGGCGGATCAAGATTAGGGACCGTGTCTTCATGACGAGCAGGTTCTGGTTCGGCTTCCGATGGTGGTATTGACGACGATGGAGCAAAACAGGAAGAATTATCAGAGGAAAGAGTGCAAGGCCGACAAGGTAAAGAATCTGTTCCCTCACGGTGCAATCGTGAAGAGGATCCCATCGGTTCCTCAAAAGTAGACGACAAAATATGATCATGAGACGCCGAAGATGGACTAGCTGGAGAGAAAGGAAAGTGACTTTCATCAAAAATAGCATGGCGTGTCACAAAGATGCGTGCAGTAATAGGATCGTAACACCGAAACACTTTATAAGTGGTGCTATACCCCAAGAAAATACATGGCTAACTCCGAGGAGCAAGTTTATTTGCAGCGTAGTCCCGTAAATATGGATAAACTCTACAGCCAAAAGTCTTAAAATTTGAGTAATTCGGAATTACTCCAAACAATACCTCAAATGGAGACTTCTTATTCAGCACCGAAGAGGGTAAACGATTAATGACATAAACAGCCGCAGCGAATGCATCAAACCAAAAATGAGAAGGAACATGAGCATGAAACATCATTGATAATCCAGTTTCCACAATATGACGATGTTTTCTTTCCGCCCTGCCATTTTGCTGAGGTGTATAAGGGCAAGAAAGACGGTGATGAATATCATTCGTATCCATGAAACGATGCACTCTACGATTAACAAACTCCGTACCACCGTCACTCTGAAAAACTTTCAAGGTGGAAGAGAACTGATTGCACACAAATGAATGAAAGCGAAGCAGAACATCATAGAAATCAGATTTGGCATGCATTGGAAAAATCCACGTAAACCTGGAATAATCATCAATAAAGGCAACATAATACCGATACCCATCAGAAGTCATAACGGGGGCAGTTTTCCATAAATCGCAGTGCACAAGATCAAGAACTGCAGAAGCATGTTTATTATTTAATTGAAACGGCAATCGTTTGCTCTTGGCCAACTGGCAAGAAGAACAAATATCCGGATTAGGTAACAGGGAAGTAACAGAAAGATGTCCCAAATTATTCAACAAGGAAATAGTAGAAAATGGGACATGCCCCAATCGAGAATGCCACAAACTAAAACTTGCTTTTCTTGGTGTGGAGGAGAGAACTGCCTGTAAAGCAGCAACATTTCCATCGAGCAAGTACAAGCCTCGATCACATCTTCCTCT
The DNA here is from genome assembly GCA_023678885.1 of Pogostemon cablin. Lineage (NCBI taxonomy): Eukaryota > Viridiplantae > Streptophyta > Magnoliopsida > Lamiales > Lamiaceae > Pogostemon > Pogostemon cablin. Next base: position 20,749,613 of record CM042989.1, on the reverse strand, counting down.
GGCCAGAATATCCTTGGTTTGACGATGCTAAACAACGAAAGATTTATCAGAAAATAAGACGATGACAGGATAATCTTTAGTCAGCTTACTGATGGACAAAAGATTCTTTGTCATATGAGGAACAACTAGAACGTCATTTAAACCAATATAAGGAGATAAATTTCGAAATCCAGTATGTGAAATAGAAATGGACTTGCCATTTCCAATGATGATGGAATTAGCACCGGTGTAAGGCTCAACTGAATCCAAGGAGCATGGTTCGGTGTCAATATGGGCAGAAGCCCCTGAGCCGACAAACCAATCCGAAACTGGGGAAGGACTGGAGTTAGCAACATTGCAAGAGGTCTGGAAGGCCTGTGCGAGATCTGCAGAGTGGCCATGTGCACGGTTCAAGTATAGCGGGCATTTGTCGGCATAATGCTCGCCTTTACAAATCTGGCAGCGTGGTCGACAAGGGCCAGATGAAGAACCAGAGAAGCCACGTCTGCCGGAGAATCCACCGCGACCAGTAGGCCTAGTCGTAGCAGGATGATGTTGGGCTGAACGAGAGGTAACGCCTCCACGATGAGAGGAGGAAGCTGTGGCAGTGAACACAGCAGGGGATGGAGCGGTAGAAGCCTCCATCGATCGATTCATAAGATCGAACTGGATTGCTTGATGCAAGAGAGTAGAGTACGGAGGAACCGGAGTCATTTCCATACGAGTGTCCGCGAAGTTGGTAAATTGAATGCCCAGACCACGTAAGAACCAGTGGCTCTTGTCAAACTCATCTACATGCTTGCCGATGGCAGAGAGTTGATCACAAAGAGATTTGAATCTCTTGCCATAATCTTGGACGGAAAGATTACTACGCTGGAGAGAGAGCAATTCCTCTCGCAGTTGATGTGTACGGGACGTGGAAGAATGAGAGAAGGCAGCTTCTAATGCAAGCCAAGTATCACGAGATGTTGTGCAGTCCACGACCTCGGCAAGAGCTTCTTCGGTTAGGGTTGATAGAAGAACCCCTAACAACTTTTGATCTGTGGTGCGCCATGTCGTGAAAGCCGAATTTGGGGAGCCGATCCCGTGTGCTTGGAGATGGGTTTCTGGAGGCTGAGAGAAGCCATCAACGTGAGCAAGAAGATCAAAACAGGTGAGGGTAGGGATGATTTGGCGTTTCCACATAAGGTAATTTGAGGAAGACAACTTGATGGTGATCATATGGATCATCGTGGCGATCGGAACGGGATCAGAAGGAGCAGCCATGGTGGAGAAGAAAGTAGCTGAAGGTGGCGGTAGAAAGAAAGAATTAGGGTTAGGGTGCTCAGGCTGATACCATGAGATAATGTGAGATTTCGTATATTGATCACCCAATGATTGGTGATTGAGTAAACTTACATATCAATAGGTGTACAACAACAATCCCTAATAATCAGGGAAGAGATTACAACCAAATCAAGAATATATACAAAATATATGAACGTAAACTATCTATGGAAATTATTCTTTATCAGAATTATAAAATTTATTTTCTTTAGTTGTTTATATAATTCGAAACTAATAAAATTAAATAAAAAAATAAAATTAATAAATTCATTACAATTTTTTGAATATTTAAAAGAATATTATATATAAATTAATTTTATTTATATTATATTTATATTTTACATTAATTTCTTAAAAATAATAACAGTTAATGGAAATAGAATTATTATTATATAGTTAATTAAGAAATATTAAACCATAATCATGGGTAAAAAATAGTACTCCATTTAAATATTATTTATAATATTATGTATATTTAAAAAAATATATATATAGAAACTATTTAAAATATTTTAATAATTTTGCTTTATTTAATTATAAAATGTTTGACCTTTCATATATATATATATATATATATATATATATATATATATATATATATATATATATTATGTATAGTATAGCAAAGTCATTTTTTGCTAACGTGTTATTCACATATAATCTTACTATTTATTTATTTTTCCTATATACTTATTATGACTTATTTACTTTAGTATCATTAATTGAAATTAATAAATAAATTATTCAATATAAATAAATTAATTAGTATCAAATCAAATCATGTATAGAAAAAAAATATACAATTTGATTACTCATGTGTTTACAACTCTGGCTAAATATGAATTTCAAGAATAAATTTGTTTAGTGTAATCATTTAATCTTGGTGAAACTTTGTGTGAGAAAGCGTTTTTTAGTCGAGCCACTAATTAAAAAGAAATAAAGGGGAATTTTTATATTAAGGATCGTGTGCGTGCATGTATATATATATATATCCTATTAATTTAATAGTGTCATTTCTTTATTGCACTGTGCGTTATTTTAATTTCTGTTTTAATGGGGGAATTCAGTGATGCTAACTATTTTAGAAATATTTCTAGAGTAATATTGGTAAGTTCATTACTTTCACATGCTCTACATAAAATCTTACTTTACTTTAATCTAAAAATTGGAAAATTAGTTCTTGTCTCATCATTCTTTGGAAGATCAACCCGTATTTATGTTTGGTTCATTTAAAAAAGTGCATATAATTTATTTTCTTCATATTTCATCATTTAGTTCTTCTGTTTTTTTTTTTGAAGTGGTGGTGTATTTCATTGAACCTGGGGCGGTGAGAGATTTACATGTAAAATTAACCTACTACGTATTCTTTGTAAAATTAGGAGTCAATGAAATAGATTCAGTTAACGTGAATAAGTAGTATACGTAGGATTTCAGTTGTAGTGAATAAGTCTAAGAGTATGTTAAATAGAGGTGAACAAGTCATTGTTAATAATGTTCTTGCAATGGTTTTTGGTCTGAGTACGGAGCCAACAGTTACGCTATGTGATTTCAGTTACAATCATATAAATTGAAACAATTTACGTTGACCTGTGTGAAGGCTATTGATTGTTTAGATATACATGAGTTATTAATTTATTATATTTTTTATTTATTGCATTGAATTCCTTTAATGACGTTTTCCACAGTTTTAACGTTAAAAGTAGCCTAAAAATCAGTGAAAAGTAACTAGAATAGTTCCCGCTAATATTTAAATCCATATTTTCGTTTCTTATTTCTCCTTTTTGGTACTATTTATTTATGCATTTTACATTTTACAGTTTTGATTTTAACACGGTATTGGAGTTTGGGGCATTTGGTTGCATTTGTGGGTCAGGTACTTTCCTGTCATTTAATTTCTATACAATTACAACTTTATGTTGACCATTCATTTGCTATATTCGTATGTTTTATGTTACTAATTACAACTTGAAACATTTATACAAGTTTTGGCCTTCGTTGTTCGAGCTTCAAACCTGAGGGACCTACGATGAATCATGCGTTTATCATTGAAATGCTTAATTTTCTGATAATTTATCTATTTTATTCAAATTAAGAACTATTTTTATTTTATTTTTTATTTTTACGTGGTTTCATAAGTTTAATTCCTATCATATATTTTTGCATGTATATGTTGTAATGCGACATCACCACTCAAATTGGAGTATAGAATCTTTGCAACCCATTTGCTTGAGGTGGTTTTTTGTTATGCATCAAATACACATACTTTTAGTCTATGAAAATTTGCTTCAATAAGAAAGAAAGGGACAAAGAATGAAAAAAAAAAAACATCGAGGAAGATAAACTCATGTATTTGTCCTCATGATGATAGGTTTTTTTAGGGTTTTGATTTAGTGTACGAGGGAAGCAACTTTCTTTGATTTAATAATTTTATGATAATTAGGTTTGGAATATTGATCAAATTTCTGCCTTATAGGTGTATAGTATGTAATTTTTTATTTTTGCAGTGTTTTCTTTAAATTGTCCATAAGAAAAGAATTAATCCTTGAACTTTTTCCAAATTGTTCTGTTGTGATTCTAAGAAATCATATGATCATTTTTCAATAACAATTATTTAACTTATCCTTGCAAAAACCAAATATTCATATGAGAATTAGTGCAATATTGTACTGAGCTTATTTTTCACATTATTGGGGCAAATATTATACATGTTCGATTTATTTTCAATCATAGTTTTCTTGCATCTTTAATGGTTGAAGTTTTAATGTTTATACATTTATATTACTGACCATAAACACTAAAGGACCTTCACACTAAAAGGGAAAAAACATTTTAGGACCAATCTTGAATTTAAACAAAAGTTAGAGGACAAAGGGCAAGAATATTAAATTCCCCCGCCTATAAGATGAATATTCTAAGCATTTTGTGCCATACATTATTTGAGCCCATAATTAGCTTGATTTTGAACTTATTATGAATTCATGAAAATTTGATATATGGGTGAATGTATATGGCTTAGGAATAAATACAAATGACATACCTCTAAGACATCCGGTCCTTTCAAGATTGGCGATGACAAAATTAAGCAACATAACGATGGAGATGGTTATATTATGAAAATTTTATGATTGATTAATTTTGAAGAGACTTAATAATTATGTTTTGTACTTGGGTTTGAGCTTTAGAACTTGTGGACTTTTTGTGATATAATTTTATGGTATTTGAGAAGTATTATTCTAGTACTGTTTTATTTGAGATCTTTGAATTATAATTAGTAAATTTTATATTATTTGATTTGTGATATTCAAATATTGCTAATTGTTATCATTTAGTTCATTGGAATCATTGGAATATTTTTTATAATTTATATTTATATTTTTGTTATTCCGTTGACATTATAGTAGTTTGCAAAAGCTTACATCAGTTTGATATTTTATTTCCATGTAATTATAATTGTAATTATATCATCCCTAATTAAAAATAAAAAGATAAAAAAATAAAGACGTGTTGGCCCGTCATAGGCCGAAACCTACCATTTAATGGGATGGGCTGAACATTTCTAGCATGGGTAGACAAACATTAAGACCAAGGGGGTCACTGAGCCCCTGAATTTTCAACTATATAATATTTAATTAAATATATGTGAGTAGCCCATGGTTGCTTCACCAATAAGGTTACCTGATGGTTAGGGGTTCAACTCCCCAAGGCCCCCATTTCATTTTTATCCTTCTTTTATTTTTATTATTATTACTACTACTTAGGCATTACTTGGTTTTTTTTTAATTTTTATTTCTTTCTTATATTATGTAATTATTTAAATTATATTATAAATATTACTTGCGATTTTACACACCTAAACAAAAATTTAATATTTTTATCCAATAATTCAAAAGATTAAAATTTCAAAATTATAACTGTCACATGATACACATAACACACTTTACACTTTAATATTTTTAACTAAAAATACTAAAATATCTTAAAAAAAGTTAGAAAAGTTAACAAATAAAATAATTTTTCTAAATTAATATGGAACTGTAAACATGAACCATTTTGTAAGAAGGATAAAGTATTATCTGGGCCCCTTGGACAAAAATCATGCGTTCACCACTGATTTCTAGCCCGCAACCTGACTAGGCCCGCCAAATGGCGGGTTGAGGTGGGATTTGGCCCATCCTGCCCCGCTGGCCCGTTTTGACGACTCTAACTTTCCATTGTGCTTATTGATAGTAGGATACACTAATTTACAATAAAATTAATAATAATAATAAATAAATAAATAAATAAATAAATTTAAAAAATATAAATAAAAAACCCATATTCAGGAAACAACGCCGTTTTCCTACTGCACTGGAATTTTTTTATTTCGGGGTTATAAATCTATCCCCAATTCTCACAAACCTTAATTGAACATTTTGTCATAGTCGAATTCCCTCAACGAATTCGCAAATCCAACATCGAAGTTCATTGAAATCAAGGCATAATCGGAGGAAATGCTAGCTACAACGAGATCTTGTTCCAATTTCAATTCACGATACTCATCCGCGAACTTAATAATGAGAAGAAAATATGCATACATGGCTTCGACGCTTTGCGATTTACATCTGTGACAGATGAAAATCCAACGAGGCATTTCTGGAGATGTCCTAGATACAAAGTGTAAATAAATTTCTTGTCTTTTAGGTCTTCTTTGATCTAGTACTCGTATGATTAAATTTAATTTTTAGGGAAGATGTCTCTATTTTAAATGAACACCTAAGTGGATTATTTGTTGAATTACTACGCCATACATTGGAATCTTACTCCCCCATACAACTCACTAATATTTTTCTTTCTGTAAATGAAAACAGAAGGTTGTTGACTGCCATTTCTTTGAGTGAATTGATCTTGAAATGGAATAATTTCAAAAGGTCTGCTCTGGTTCATTGAAGTCAGAGAATGAGAATCTAAAGGCACAACTAAAATGTAAGAATGTATTGGAGGAGATGTTATCAATCAATGTGGAGTCGAAAAAAAGGAGGATTTTGAGATTGAAGATGGACATGACAGAGATTGACAGGGTGAACGCGAAAATACAACAAAGAATACAGAAACATTCCATGGAGAGGAAGATAATTGTTATGGCTTTATTGACTTTATTCTTTATACCTATCATCATTGTATTGCTTTTTAATGTGAAAGGCATGGGCATGCAACACCTCATGTTGCATTAACACAATCACTACTCCCATAATTGAATATGTGGTATATTGTATGTTTGAAAAGGACTTCTAAGATCCAACTAATTTGTTATTTTGCTCTAGATTCAACATTTTGAATTGAATGGTTTTTGCACTAATATACATTTATATTTCATACACAATGTAGGGCTCCTTCTTCTATTCTAGTATAATTTATTAATGTTGGAGGAGCTACATTATAATTCATAGTATACAGCTTTTTCACAATAAACAAAGATAAAAATCTCTGTTAAATTAAGTGGAGATACATACATTGAATATTACATGTATTTTAACTTAACGGATTAAGTTCATATATTTTCGAGTAACAATAGGATCATTGCGATACCACCACAACATTATACAATCTCAATTGAAACACATTAACAGATAACAATCACATCACAGTAAAATCATCAGGTGATATACAACATCCAATGAATATAAACAAGTCAATAAGCTCTTTGTGTACAAACCCCAATCTAACCAACATGTTCGCCATCTTATAAAAAAAATTATAACTCCAAATTTCCAAGATATCCGTTATATGTCCAGCAACCCTGACATATATGTTGCTGAGTTACTTTCCATTAACCAGTAGGAAATACAGATGCTCATGTTGTGACCGCTGCCCTTGCATCTCCTGCAACACTAACTCCTTCGCTTCTTAAAATTTTTCTCCTTTGCTGACTTTATCCGAGACCTTTTAGGCCTGCCAACTTGTTTTAGGCAAGCAGGTGGGTTACAAACATAATCTCCATTTAATCCCAAACTCTGTCATTTAGATGGGTCGGGAACATAGAACACCATCCAACACCACATTCCCTTCACCCTCTCATTCAGGTAGCAATCACCAACAAAGAAGTTCACATCATACTTTGCAAACCTAGATAAGTATAACACCATTTACTTTAATGTTGTAATTAAAATTTCAAAATTAGTCTTCTGGGTAATGATAACTGAAAGTAATATAGCAAATTTTAAATTAAGGAATAATTCTAACCTGATTGGTGTCGCTGCGTGGACACATAGATCATTTCGTCTTGAAAAGCTCCACAGTCACATAACCGATTTACTTGATCTACTAAGAAACTCTTTGTGCTGCTCTTCACTTTGTAGGTCTTAGCTCCCATCAAATCGACTACCAATTCAATGCTAGCTTTAACTACATGGAACAACTCACTAGTAACAATTCGACATATAAGTCTAGTCTCTGTTTCTGCCTCTAGAGATGACTCGTGAACCAACCACCCATAATTTACCTCACCGATTCCAAGAAATAGACCATTGGGAGTGATCGAGCCCAAATATACACCTGTTCCAACTATCTGTAGCATTATTCATGATGAATTCATATTTCCTGACAGGGCATAGCACACGAGACTATCTCTCCGCTTCTATTTCATTCAACTTCAAATACAGGCTTTCAAATTTTCTGGGACTGCTTAATGTTTTTATAATCTCGCTCAACAAGTAAATTGAATAGGTCAATAGTATAAACACACATTAACTACATGTTCTAGACCAGGTCCATACAGAATCTACCATATTCAAGATAGATTGATTATAAGACAATTAAGTATCAAACTAACGTTTAGACCCGATATCATGGGGGTTTTAATTCCTATTACAAGTGTTCATTTATACCTACAAGTGTATATTTCTAGACTCACCTGTCAAACTCAGATCTGCTGTAAGTTCTAGCAGCAGTCTTAAACAAGTACACATCGCCTTTGTTGTCATCATGACCTGCTTACACAAATTGTATTAGTAAAATGCATGCACAATATACCTCCCTAACTGCATGACATATGCTTTTGTGCTGATCCGAGATAATCAACAACTTATCTGGGCATCCGAAAGCCTCCCACAACTGCATCATAAACCATGTCCACTCTTCGTTGTTCTTTGAAGAACCCACTCCTACTGGAGAGGGAATATTTGTTGGTTTGCATCATGTGTTACTGCAATGAAGGCCATTCTCTTGTACCCACCCTTCAAGTGAGCACCATCTACCACAATCAAAGTCCTTCCGTATTGCCCAAATCTAGATATGGAGGCAGAGAGTGTAACAAATACATTCAGGAATATATGATTTCTATTTGAGGTGCGTAGAGTGACATGAATACCTAGATTCTCCCTTCCCAATGCTCTCAGTTACGCTAACAGTAGCTTAAATGACTTCGAATTATCACCATACATTAGATTGGTTACCCATTTCATCACAGCAAGAGCATGATCATACAGTATTGAGACGCCATATCTTGCCTTTATATCTTCAATGATTAATGAAGGAGACATCGACTTATAGGAGTTGCAATGTCAAACCATATGAAGCAACAATGGTATACACATGTCATTTTTAATATTTTTATATTTCTTGCTCCTTTCAAATATATTCACACACTTAGCCCCTTCATCAAACAGAACTCTTTAAAATAATTTGGTGTACGAAGTTTAATAAAAAATAGAACATCCATTAATAATTGCAGATACAAAAGCTCTAATAAAACCACCAATTGCTCCAATTCATGATTACTAAGCTAAACTTACTGCTGACTCTGAGTAAAATTACATGCATTCTATAAAAATCTTCAAATATCGTATTGATATGACTCCATTAGAAATTAAAAGTAGCAGTATGAACTACCACTACAACAAAAAAGTATTAAGAAAGCAGTAAATAAACTATATATATAAGAAATATGTGTAGTCGTATACTTTATATATGTTGTCTTAAATTTTTTTCACACACTAAGACTACACATATTGACTGGTGGTGTCTTAATGTGGTGTCAAACATGTTATTTTTCAAGGTAATTTATTATAAGATAACATATACGACAACATATGTTGTCCTAATATTTTTTACGCACAAAGAAAACATATATGACAATATATGTTGTCTTAAATGATTGTAATTTTTTTTAAATAAACATATATACATACATACATACATATATATATATATACTATATATATGACAATATATAGTGTATAATATATTTTTTAATTAATTTATTTTGAAGCAACATATATAATTTGAATATGTTTTTAATCACACATTTACGATTTTTGTTAATACTAATTAAACATTAAATATATAACATAAATTTTTTATTTTAGTTAAATATGAAATAAATTTTACAAATTTATTTAATTAAAGATTCAAAATTTTAAATATTTTATAAAAAAAATATTATGCAATAAGAAAATTTATAATAAACAATATATTATATTAATAAATATTTTTTAAATAAATAAATTAATTGAAAGAAAAAAAATAAAAGTAGAACACGTTTCTATCTTTTAACGTTAAACTTGTGCTTTTTCACTCCCAAAACACGCTGAGTGCAGAACCCAAAATCGAAATCGAAATCCAAATCCAAATCAGCTGCTTGCCCTAGCCCCAGCAATTCGAACTCAGCCGCAAAATCCAAATCGCAGAGACTTCCGGCCGACCGGAGAACTTAGCAGCTCCCAGTGTTAAGTCCATCGGATCTCTCCCACTTTCATTCAGCTGCTTCGCACTGTCGACACGCGCTGTCTTTCTTTCCAACTCTCGCATATAGGTAGGTCTTTATTTGGATTTTTCCCTCTGGTTTGTGTTTTACGAACAAGGTGGACTGAGTTAAATTATTTGAGATGGACTGAGTTAAATTATTTGATACTTGATCTGTATTTGAACATTTCTGTAGTTTTTGTTAATTTGTGGTCGTTGGATTGGATTAGATTAGATGATGTTGGGTGTTCTATCCATTTCACCCATGAAATTCAAAACAAAAATTTCAAATTAGTTGATTGAATTAAGTGATATGGAACTTCAGCTGACTGCCCCTGCTCTACCCCCACTTTATATCACATAATTTCATGTGATTCATCATACTTTAATGATTAGTAATTTAATAGGATTAGTAAATTTAATTGCAGGTCACTAGGAAATTGTATAGTTTTCTGATTAAAAAAATTATCAGAATTATCATATTAGTGATTATAATATTGGTTTATTAGAATCTTGTGAAAGTAAAAAGTAGAAGCATCTCTCTTTCTCTCTTATGCTAATTGCTATCATCTCTCTCTTTCTCAGAGTGTAATGGTGGAGCATTTAAAGTGGTTTGAAATGCTGACTATGTACCATATCATTGACAGATCTTCTCACCTGTCTTCATGCATCCATGTTTATATTAATTACTGCAATAAATTTGGTTTGATCCTTTTTGGTTGTTCTGTTTTCATTTGTATGTCACTCATTTTTTAAAGTTACTTTCACTTTCATGCATTTAAATGGCTGTGATTTGATTTTATAATAAGTAAGCTCTTAATGTCTTCTAACCAATAAAGCAGGCAACTGCACTCTCCGATTAATTTTTATTTGATTTTCAGTTTCTGTAATGGAATTGCTATTTATTTTTGTTGCTTTTTGCATGGATCAAATATTTTCGTAAGTTAATGTGAATTTTTTCTTGTAAATTTTAGTTAGTTATAGTATCTTATAGTAAGTTTATTACTCCATCTGTCCCGGGTATTTTTACACGTTTGTACGTGCACGGAAATTAATACTTTTTATTTTTTTAATATATAATGTAGGAAAAAGTAGGGATAAATTAGTAATTTAAAAGAAAAAGTAAATAAAGTTGTTGGAAATGATGAATAAAGTTTAAAAAAATAATTAAAGTTGTTGGGATTGTAAAAAGTATGTAATAAAATATTATATATTTTTACCATAAATGAAATGTGTAAAAATACGTGGGACACCCCAAAATGAAAAGTAGGTAAAAATACGTGGGACGGAGGGAGTTTAAATTTTTCAATTGAATTTTTATGAATTGTGGATTTGCTAATTTGTTGTTGTTGGGTAGGTGGACGTTGATTTTGAAGGGCTCAATTTCTGGATTCATTTGTTTTGGTTAATGCTCTACGCTTGTTGGTTTCTACTGTTTGTTCATTCAGTATATGGTCCATGGGTATTGAGTACTCCCGAGTATTTCTATTGAACAAATACAATTTGCTTTGTCCTTACTCCTTAATGTGATGTATTTGGTTTTTACCAATATTTGGATTTGAGATTATCATTTAATGTTGTGTATTGTGGATCATATAGAATGCTTTTAATTCTTTTTAAATTTTATCGATTCCACAGGTTAATAAATATATTAATAAATAAAAAAATTAATAAATTATACAACACATATACGTGTTATTTTAACTAAATAAGACAACTTATATAATCATTTGTTATTTAAAAAATAGTTATTAATATAATGGCACAAAGACGACACATATAATTTGTTGTCATTTAACAAAGAGTTCATAAAAAACATGCACAAAGACTACACATTAGACTACACATATAATGTGTAGTTTTTGTGCATATATGTATAGTCTTTGTGCATCTTTTTAAAAAGACGCACAAAGACTACCATTATATGTGTAGTCATAAATACACTCTAAGACAACAGGGGCTTTGACTACATAACATTTTTCCTAAAATAAGCTAATAGACAACATATCATATATGTTGTCTTAATGCTTTTTTGTTATAGTGTACCTGATCTGCATTGGCTCGACCTATCTTCTATTGGGTGAGAGCGGCACTTATCCAACAAAATGCAATCACCATCCCCTGGTATCAACTTCGCCGACCGTGGATTCTTCTCTAAGTGATTGATAATTCGGAGGTGTATCGCACATTATAATTAATTATGATGGCATTTGTATCTTTAGGTTAACATGAACCGTTAGGGTTCCATACGTTTCTAAATCAGCAGAAGCAAGAAATCATAGAAATGTATTATCTTTCACCAGGGTATATTGAACAAGAAAGATTCTCGCCGGCAGCATGTGCAGCCTCACGGTTTTGGCCATAACTTCCTCATCCAATCTCCGATTTGAGTAATCTATGTGCCAAAATGATCATCTTTTTCGTGGCTTTCCAATAGTGTATGACGTGTACAATTTAGACTTACACACAATTTTAGAAAAATCATGGAAGTTGATGGACAGCAGCAACAAACAACCTTCCGATCTTCTGTTGTATTTCTAAGCCATGTCTTGACGTTGTGTGGGCAACGATCTACAAGACGATCTCAGTCTACAATCCTAATCTGTCTTTTACGTATTTAAGCTTGTAAAATCTATAATTGGATTGATGAGATTGACTATTATATAGGCTACAACAGGGACATGAGGAGAAATTAGGGTTTGAGCCTCCATTGGGCTTAAGTATCCAAGTTTAGCCCAAAACTAATACTTAAATCCAATAATAATAAATCAGTCCACTAAAGAAGTATTATTGCACAGCCACCCTAATCCCAAATTACGCTATGGGCTCCTTCTTGTTATGAGCCCGTTAGTCTTCCCGTGTTTAAAATTCAATGCCCATTAATTAATTAAGTTACTGACAACTCCATTAATTAATATATTTACCAAGAGCAGTACCACTCAACCTTATTATCATGCCAGAATAAATTCACCTGCAGGGTTTACAAGATAATCATTATGAGCTCCTCAAGGGGACATCATCAACCAGTTCCGTTAGGACACAGATTCTTTCTACAATCAACAGCACACCATAGAGACAGCACCATTTCCTAACTCATCGAACATATTGATTTAACTATTAAATCTCACCCATTGATGAATCAAAGAAATAAATACTGGCTTTCGTGTCGAGGTTATTGTATAGGGATTAAGAGTACGGACATCCATAATAACAGAGATCAAGTTCTATTATATGATCAGTATAAACCGAACGATCTCAACGGCGGTCCTATTCAATACACACAAAGTGAAATAGTGCAAATTTATATTCAAGACAGACTAATACCAAATCACATTACAACCATTCCGATAGATAGTCCCCATCTATCTCGGTTGTGAATATCTATTTATACTTTATAAGAATTTATAAGGGAAATATGATCTTCCGTGTGATGCCACACACAACATTATCTACAGTATAAAGTAAATGGAATTTTGCAACAATACAATTGTAAACGCTTGATCACATGATTCTCATTTCAAATATTGTCAAAACATTATTCATACAAAAATCTAGACTTTTATTATACAATCTTACAATCTCCCACTTATACTATAAGACTATGCTGCCATATCCGCTGCCATACATCTGATTACCACTCCCACTACATGACCATCAAAAGCTTCCGCCTTAAGGTCTTTGTAAAAGGATTTACTAGGCTATGATCCGATGCAATCTAGGCGACAACAACCTTTCCCTCATCATACCATTTCTCGTATCAGGTAGTACTGGCTCTCAATGTGTTTAAGTACCTTATGGGCTCGTGAGTCCTCAAGTTTGCAACTGCACCATTATTATCTTAATAAATTGTGATAATCTTGGGCAAAACTCTGAATCACATCTAAGTCCAATACGAAGTTTCTAGAACCACACAGATGCTTTGGTTGCCACAAGGCTCCAATATTATTATCTTTCCATGGTGTAGTCTGGAATATATTTCTATATAATACTCCTCCATACTATGGATCTACTTTCCAATTTAAACACATAACCTTGAGGTGGATTTACTGCCGTCCCATGATTTATAAAACCAAATCTATGTAACCGTCAAGAAGTAATGAATCTGTCCGGTAAGCATATATATAATTATCAGTCCTCTTCAGGCACTTCAAATATGTCTTACCATAGTTCATCATTCTTATTCTGGGTTACCTTGATACTCACTGACTATGCCATAGGCAAAACAGATATCCTATCTCGTGCATAGCATTCCATAAATTAAGCTTCCTTATTGCCAAAGCATAGGGAATTATCTTTATCTATTTTATCTTCTTTTGTGTCTTAAGACACATATGCTTAGATAAAGCCACATGCTAAAACGAGTAAGAATTGTATCATTTATATGAAGCTTGAGATAAGCAGAACATCCTTTCTTATGATCCTTATTACCAAGATCACAAGAATATATTTTACTTTTCTTAAGTCCTTCATTTCATACTGCTTTATCAACCATACCCATACGCCCGACAATACTCTTTCATTGTCTCCAATGAGCAAGATACGATCTATGTACATACAAGAAATACCACCACATTTCTGTCACTCTTTTAACCACACAAGATCCATCCGAGCATTGATTAAAACCATATGAGTGGATTTCCTAATCAAAATGGATGTTCCATAATCTTGAAGCTTGCTTCAGTCCATCGCTAGAAACTTTTAAGCTTACACTCAAAATGCCCTTAGCACTTCGCAATGAATCACCCTGGTTGCTTCACATAGATATTTTCCACAAGACTTCCAATCAGGAATGCCGTCTTGATATCTATTTGATGTACGTTATAATCAAAATGTGCAACAACAAATAAAACAGTTCGGATTTACACCTTATGATCCTCTTTTATTTTGTATGACCACTTCCAATGGCTTTTACACCATTTAGTTATCCTACAGGCTCCCATATTTAATTTAGAATCCATAGATTTTATTTCAAAATTCATTGCAACTTACTAAGATTCAACATTTCAATCTTGTAGTGCTTCGTCGTGTTCATGAGCTGATTTCATGTTTACTAGGGACCAAGTATTATGACTCTCCCAAAACATAAATCTATCGTGTTGTAAAACAACACTCCTACTACGACAAGGCACTATAGACAATTATGTATCAGATGTGACACGCGATGCAGCTTACTTGTGATATATCCTCTTGTACAATTAGTACTTAAATTTGTGTATTTTCTTCTCACTTCTTTTAAGAACATTTTATACGTGGTTTTGTGATTTATTACATAGTCCTTCTCCAAAAATCTAGTATTTGTGTTAACAATCACCCTTTGATCTTTTGGACTAACGAATAAACCACCCTTGATTTTTCTAGGATTTTCCAAAATAAATTTAATAACTCATCATCTATCTGACCATTTTCATAAGAGCCTTATTCTTTCTTTCCGCCACACCATTTAGTTGGGGTATGCCTGGTGTAGACAACTTGAGATTTAATCTCATCCTCTGATTAAAAGCTCCTAAACTATCCTAAGAGGTGCTCGCCACCATGATTGAATCGTAATGACTTGATATTTTTTCCATGACGCTTCACCGCATCAATCTTGCACTTCTTGATTTAATCATAATACTCAGACTTGCAGTGAATCAAATAATTATATCTTGTTTCTAGAATAATCGTCAAACAAAATGACGAATATTCATAACACCTCTCACCGGGATAATCTTAGGACTGCTCAAATATGTATGAACCATTTCCAACATACCTTTACATGACTCTATACCCCTTTGCCTTGTAGAGACAATTTATCATATTCACTTTCAAGTAAGACTCACAAGTTTGATAGTTTCCACTTCCAATAAACCTTATGGTTCATCGGCTATCAACTTTCGAATCCTATTCAAGTAAAATGATCTAGTCTTAGATTCCAAAAGTATGTTTGGTTCATCGCCGAAGGTTCCTTTCTCTTACTAAGATTAGAAGATGCATTATTAATTAATATTTGTTGCATCCGTAGAATAAACATGATTTAAGAGTGTAAAAATTATCACCAACGTACCAAAAGAAATTATAACTCCATCCTTCATTATAATGACCGTGTCATTTAAATTTAATAGAGTATCCATCCTTTAAATGCTTAGAAACCAAAATAAAATTCTTTCTATGAAAATGTACGTAAAGATAATTTCTCATAATCAAACGTTTATGCCTATCATGAGATAAATAATCAACTCCCACTACAACAGACACTACTATCGTAGTTTTACCCATGTCCATAGTAATCTCATACTCACTTAGTTGTAGACATTTAGTGGTTCCAGTATCCACACACAACATGTTAGTAAATGCCATCACTAATCATGCTTCAACAACTAGTGAATGAGATACTATCCTTTGTTCATGGAATTGATTTTCTTTCTCCACATGTTTTGTCAAAAATTTCCTACCGCATACAACCTTTTGTATTTTAGGTGGAACTTGCTCAAAACATCTAGGCAAATTTGAAGAATAAATTGACCTAGTTTTCCCCTTCAATTTCTATTCCAAGTATTTCCAATTCATTCATCAAGTTTAACCACGACCCCTTGCCTTTCTTTATTTCTCAAGTGTTCGAAGAGTCGCATGAGACCATCATATTTCTATGAAACTCTCATCTCTTCACTAGAGATTTTAATAGGCACAAGAGGGCATCCTTAGTGAGAACACATGTATTTCGTAAGCAATAATAATTAAAACCAAGATTCTTATCAATCATTTATTTTGGTCCAGTTAGTATATTTTCTTTTAGTCAACAATAAGTGAAATAAACCATTCGAAAATTCAGAGAATCAAGTAATTAAATACGACAATCAAACACTTCGAATTTAAATTTTATATTGATTCCCTCAATAAACAATATAAAATAAATTCACCGATATCTCAAGCACTGTGAATTTGCATGCCACGTTAGTGTGGACGTATACAAACCCTAACATTCACAAGAGAAGGTTTTACCCATTAATTTCATACGTCATAATTAACCTTATGACTCAATGATTAATAGGCGGTTGTCCTTTAGCCATGCAATTTAATAGCAGTGACTCCTTTGGGGAGGATACATATTAATTGCACCTAAATGTATACCTTTATTTGATACTAAGTACGTTACCCAAGCTTGTGTGTCTTACAATTGGAGAAGTCCACACGCGCTCAAATAATTTTCTATAATCATCAATTATTAATTTGTACCACTGATCCGCAAATAAAACTCATCCGTTGGGAAGTAAGGTACTATAACCGACTCATAAGCTTACTTGCATCACATTACAAATTATAATTATTTCATGAAATTTATTCCAGTGATCCACAAATAAAACTCATCCATTGGGGAGGAAGGCACTATAACCGACTCATAAGCTTACTTGTATCACTTAATAAATCAACAATGGAGGCCACGGGATCTATGACCAATCCATCTCCCACTTAATTATTTAACAAGACAGTTTTTGCATGCATACAATATATACCAAATATAAAATACGCAAATAAACAAGCTATTATTACGACAAATAAGGTAGTAAATCAAATAACAAATGCTTCCAAATATATAATAATAACTGACAAATAAAAGAATTATAACAATTATATATAAGAAAATAAAATAATTGACAATTATATGTTGACTTGGTCAACACTCCAAGCAATCAAATGGGTGACTTGCTCAACTAGTTGGATAGAACATGGGCCCCAAGAAATCTTGATTCACGGTTTCACAGGGAGAGAAAACCGCCCAAGTATATGCACCAATCCACCCTTGCCACGTCATCCCATTACACATAGATTCGCTGAAAAACTAAAGAACCGTATATGCACCGGCAGCACTCCAGCCTGGAGTCTTATCACTTTTTGCCGGAAAACATGATCAGCCGGGATAAATGACACCTACCATCGCACAGCCAAATCACCACCGGTGTCCTCTTCAAGCATATGATTCACGGCATGCCCAGCAAGCTTTCAGCGAGCAACTGCCTTCGGTGAGCCAACACGCCTTTGACTTGGAGCGCACCAAGATTCTGCCACCAGTAACGCATGCATATCACTATCGGTATCAGCTTCACACTCCTCGCTGGTGAGACCTGAGAGCTGGTCGAACTATTGTACATTCTGCTATCCAGCCTTGCCGGCATGCACAGGCTACTCCTGCTATCACCAGTGCAGTGTCCGATGAAGTTACATCACGTTCGATCATCGCCACCAGATATCAGACGTCAACCACGTTGCCTCACAGCGCCGCCCATCATGATTCAGTCGCAGTGAATAGTAGACTCACCTAGAATCTTGACAGACCCGACTAGAATTGCTATAGACCTGCTCAGAAAAATATGGAGACCCGATTTGATATCTAGCAGACTCGTTCTAAAAACCCACCAGGCCCGATCGAAAACTGGTGTAACTCGCCCACGACATGCTCCCATCATGACTGCTCCACCCATGCCATGCGCCGGCCCATACTGGCGTCGTGTATTACCGCCAGGCAGTCATCCTCTCAACTTGTCATCTGATGACAATCGCCTCCATCATACTTGTCCAGCGGTCATCAACTCGCTACAGAATCATGCCTTCTTGTCATGTCCGCACCTGTTGCAGGTCACGCAGCCGGCAGGTACTAACTGTGCCATCCACCAGCGGTGTGGATCACGCCTTTCAACAGTTCACGCCTCCACCAATTACCCATGACCAATCACTTACATCACCGCCGTGCCGCAATGAAAACATGTTCCGTGTATATTTATAATGAAGCAGCCATGAATAAAAACTTAGGGTTTATACAGATTGCTCAAAAAATTCAAAACCCTAACTATCATGTGATCATTATTCAAGAATAAATCACATAATTCACGTAAACCTAGCCCAACGTGTCACGTTTAGCCTTAGAACCTACGCTCTGATACCAATTACTGGCGTTCAGATATTTTGGTTAATGTGAACCGTTAGGGTTCCATACCTTTCTAAATCAGCAGAAGCAAGAAATCAAAGAAATGTATTACCTTTCACCAGGGTATATTAAAGAAGAATGATTCTCGCCGGCAGCATGCTCACTCCTCATCCAATCTCCGATTTGAGTGATCTATGCGCCAAAACAATCCTCTCTTCCATGGCTTTCCAAAGGTGTATCACACGTACAGTTTCAACTTACACACGATTTTAGAAAAATTGTAGAAGTTGACGGGCAGCAGCAGCAAACAACCTTATGATCTTCAGTTGTATTCCTAAGCCACGTCTTGACGTTGTGTGGGCAACGATCTACAAGACGATCTCAGTCTACAATCCAAATCTGTCTTTCACGTGTTTATATGTGTAAAACCCATATCCAAATTGATGAGATTGGCTATTATATAGGCTACAACAGGGACCAGGAGGATAAATTAGGGTTTGGGCCTCTATTGGGCTTAAGCATCCAAGTTTAGCCCAAAACTTATACTTAAGTCCAATAACAATAAATCAGTCCACTAAAGAAGTATTATTGCACTGCCACCCTAATCCCAAATTACGTTATGGGCTCCTTCTTATTATGAGCCCATTAGTCTCCCCGTGTTTAAGATTTAATGCACATTAATTAATTAAGTTACTGACAACTCAATTAATTAATATATTTACCGAGAATAGTACCACTCAACCTTATTATCATGCCGGAATAACCCCCCTGCAGGGTTTATATGATAATCATTATGAGCTCCTCAAGGGGACATCATCAACCAGTTCCGTTAGGACACAGATTCTTTCTACAATCAACAACACACTATAGAGACATCACCATTCCCAACTCACCGAGCATATTGATTTACCTATTAAATCTCACCCATTGATGAATCAAAGAAATAAATACTGGCTTACGTCTCGAGGTTATTGTATAAAGATTAAGAGTACGAACATCCATAATAACATAGATCAAGTTCTATTATATAATCAGTATAAACCAAACGACCTCAACGCGCGGTCCTATTTAATACACACAAAGTGCACTAATGTAATTTTATAGTCAAAACAGACTAATACCAAATGACACTACAACCATTCCAATAGATAGTCCCCATCTATCTCGATTGTGAATATCTGTTTATACTTTATAAGGAGCCGATTGATGCGCGTTTTCTTTGCACACAAAATTAATCCCCAGTATTAAGGATATCAGTTGCAGCTTAAGCAAGCGACGAAGTTAAATTATCGAACTCAAAGGACGACGTATTATCAATTTAATTATTTACTAAATTAATTTAGACAAGTTGGCAATAGTATTGAGGATTGAAGTATTAACTAATAAACAAGTAAATTAAATAACAATTAAAATAAATTAAACACTAGAAGAATATGAAAATGGATCAAGTACGAGAATAGGTAGCTCTAGGGTAATCCAGTTTTACTACTTAACTTTCCTCTCAAGTGCAGGCCGACTCTGCCTTGTGAACTATGGACGCATCACTAAACCATACAAATCTACTCTATAGACACAAGTAAATATGCGTGTAACACGTGTGAATAACCTTGGTGCAAGAGACGTAATTTTACCCCCTTTCTAGGAACTATCAATATCAATTATTTCCCACGTCTGGAACCTATCCCGATATCATCTCCCTTTATAGGTACTATAAAATTACCCTCTTTATCCTGCTTACTAACCCGAATTCAATTCAATTAATAAACATTCATATATGATAGTTCTAATGAAACTTCGGAGTCCCCTCACTTAGAATCATAACATGAAATCCTGTTCAGCGGTGAACAAACTCAATCTACAACCAAGATATATATTCAGAATCTATATACCAATTGAAGATGCACAAAATGACTGTGAATATGGATTAAGAATGCACAATCATATATAAATCAATCCACAAGTAGTGTTGTACGGAGGACACACAAGAGAGTTAATTAATTCATAAAACCTTCAAAATCCTAGATCTACCAAAATAGTTCTAGCCCATGATATTGCAAAGAACAATCATGAGTGTTGGATAGATCTTACCCGGATGTCTATAAAATACAAGATAAATTAGGAAACGATAAAAATCCTAAATTGTGGCGTCGTCGTGTCCTTCTCCATCTTGAATCCTTCTCTTGGTTCTCCTCTTGATTCAGCAGACGAATCTTCAAAGTGATGGATGGATGGAGAAAAGGATGTGGATGATGGTTGGGGGTATGATCCCCCCTTGTGGAGTGTAGGATGATTGTGTTGTGTTCTCTAATCCAATTCAATTCCTATCAATTATGATGTGATCTACATCCTCTTTTATACTTGTAAGCTCTCCTTATGGACCTAGGATGAGCTTTTTCTTGGAAAACAAGAAAATACATGCAAACACACACTAGGGGTGTAAAAACATGCACAAATTCGGAAATTCTCGGAAATTCTCGCAGGCAGCTGCGCGACTTCACGATTTTGAGTATAACTTCCACATCTGACCTTCGATTTGAGTAATTCTTGAGCTCACGCGATCCTCTCTTCCTTGGAATCCATATGAAGAAATCACAAAAACTCTAACATTTGAATGTATAAAAATTCATGCAAAGTAGAACAGTCGTGGTGAATAAGAACAGCTTGCGCGACTTCACTATTTGGATCACAACTTTCTTGTTTGAATTGCGATTGAGGTGTTCCTTGTGCCAAAACTATCCTCCCTTCTATGGCTTTCCAACCATATATCACACTTCAAATTCAGAGCTCCACACAAATATAGAAAAATTACACAAGTTGGACGTGCGTTTTTCAGCATTCCTACACAAGTTGCACATTTTCTCCAACTTGGCACTTTTGATCCTTTTTCCACCTGAAACACAATAAAACACCTCAAGTGCACCTTTTTCTTACATATATAGAATATAAGACACTTGTGCTACTATATAACAACAATACTCATAAAAAATGTGTTAAATTGGACACTCAAACACGCTTATTTTCACTCTCATCACCGATAATATAATCTTCTGTGTGACGCCGCACACCATATTATCTACAGTATAAAGTAAATTGATTTTTGCAATAATACAATTGCAAACGCTTGATCACATGATTCTCATTTCAAATATTGTCAAAACATTGTTCATACAAAAAGCTAGCCTTTTAGTATACAATCCAACAAATTAGGGAAATCTTTGAAGGGGAAATAGGGATTTGAATTTTTTGATGACAATCAAATTTGGAGTTCGATCCGACCATATTTTTGTTGAGGTGGTGATCCGATCTAAGAGGAAATTCGGTTCACTTGAGGAGGGACAACATGGTAATTTGACATCCCCAATGGTTAGCCAAATTTATGTTTTAGTTTAAAAACTACTTAAAAACTCAAGGTGGTGAAAAAACTTACCTGGATAAGTAAAGTTGCATAAAAAAGTTTTTTACCCAAAAATTAACAACCCTAAGTAGGTTGGACCTATGGTTAAAAATAAAATATTTCCAGCCGAAAACTAATCAACGAAAGGAATGAGGTTGACATCGGAGTTGAAATGAAATCCACAGTGAAATCATCAATGGTAGCGTCGCACTCCACCTCGACGAACAACACCCCCTCCCCATAGCAGTCGATCTCCAGCCGATTATTTGCCCCACTTCTCAGCCTCCTAGCATAGGAGTCTACTAAACCAGCCACCACTGCATCGAAGAAGTTGGCGGCACTGTTGGAGCGGTAGAACGACACGGCTTGGCTGTGGTATGTTTTAGGACACTGTATGAAGAAGAAGGGAGAAGCAAGGGAGGGATGACAAGGCTGCAATTCTTTCTGTGGTATTTGTATCCAACTTTGCATACTACATAATTCCAGGATACTTCTTTCCTACATTATCTTCTCTTTGTGCTCTGTCTCATCTGGAAAAAGTCCATATTAGCTCACCAACTCAGGTCGGGTTTTTATGGATTGGGGATGTGTTCCTTTGACTGGGATTGGGCCACCATAAGCTTCATTGGCAACTCCATATCCACTCCGGGCTTCTCCATTGTCAACACTCTTTGTTGGCTTCTTCAACCTCATCGGCCTCGGAAAGAAGTACGCTTGTTCCATGGAGAAGCGTAGCTTCTTCCTCGCTGTCACGTCGACATCTTCGTCCATCTTGAGGGAACTGAAAGCCCTCTTGTTGTCATTCTCCTCTCTCATTCCTTCCATTGATTGTTTTTCGATTGGAAATTTGTTATTTTTAAACATGGGTCCCACCTACCTAGCATTGTTAAGTTTTTTAAGTCAACAAAATGTAACTTTGCTAAGTTAATTAAAGATAAGGTAAAATTTTATTCATTTAAAAAGTTAAAGGGTTTGGATTCTAAAAAAAATAGGTTGATGGTGTATTTGATCCTCAGGAATAAATTGAGGGACATACATGACCTTTTGTCATATTATAATCCATTAATTTATTAAGGATAAAACAGTAATTAAAACACCACATTAAATATTGACTAAAACTTATGTGTCTTCAAGACACCGTGCCCCCAAATTCCATATTTTTCAAAAATTATATACTTTTTTACTATTACATGTTATGTTATACTTTTTAGTATAAAAACTTATTCACTTAATTTTTAAAGAAAAAACTTAATTTTTTTATTAAACATTTTTAGGATTCATATTTAATTCGATTTTTTCAATGAAAAAATTATACCCTTACTAATTTAAGTGTATACTCTTTAGAATAAATTGTTATACCCTATATATCTTGTCCACCTGGGATACAAGAGACCAATTCTTAAATATTTTGCCTAGTCAAATTCTGACCATATATTTTTACCCTTACAAATAAACATTATAATATCCCTAAAATTTATTACTTTTCTTCATTTATGTGTCAAGAGAGATGGGTGCATACTATTGTGACAAGAAAATTAATATTTAATATATAGTAAGTAGTTATATTAGTATTGTGTGTGGGTTTAATTAGAATAAATTAATTATTCTATATGATTTTCACTTAACTAAAAAAAGAAATGTAAATTTTAATTTGAGACAAATTTAATAGAAAATGCAAATCTTAATGTAGGACGAAAGCAAATGTTTATAAATAATAAATTAATAATTATACATCTTGCAAAATATTATCCTGTATCGAGTATCATTTTCTATTAAAAATGTTATAACTTCTCTGACACGACCCACCTTACATAACTTATAATTAACATAATAATTAACAAAAACATCATCATTAAATACCTGCATATATTATATGTTTTCCTCATAATATATTTATAACCAAAACCATAATCTACCATACGTCACCCATTTCTGACACAACATCAATCCACACGAACTTGTTACAGTATTTATTATATTACATAACAAAAATATCAGTGGAAACAAAATAAACCCACGGCCTAGCCCAACAGATTATTGATGCTCAGTTTCTTTGCACACAAGATTAATCCCCAAGTATGAAGGATGTCAGTTGTAGCTTAGATAAGCGACCAAGTTAAATATCGAACCCAAAGGACGTCGTATTATCAATTTAATTATTACCTAAATTAATTAAGACGAAAGGCAATAACAGTTGAGTGTTGGATTATTAAACTACTAACAAATAATCAAAATAACAATTAAAATAAATTACGCACTAGAAAAATTCGAAAGTGAATCAAGTAGGAGAATAGGTAGCTCAAGGGTAATCCAGTTTTACTCATTAATTTTCCTTTCGTGTATCAATGTCCGACTCTGCCTTATGGAATATGGACGCATTACTAAGCCATATAAATCTACTCTATAGATACAAATAAATATGTGTGTAACACGTGTGAATAACCTTAGAGCAAGAGATATAATTTCACCCCCTTTCTAGGTACTATCAGTATCAATTATTTACCCCTAGGATTGGTACTCTAACCCGATATGATCTCCCTTTATAGGTACTATAAAATTACCCTCTTTATCCTGCTTACTAACCCGAATTCAATTCAATTAATAAACATTCATATATGATAGTTCTAATGAAGCTTTGGAGTCCCCTCACTTAGAATCATAACATGGAATCCTATTCAACAGTGAACGCGCTCAATCAACAATCAAGATATATATTCAGACTCTATATAACCATTAAAGATGCACAAAATGACTCTAAATATGGATTAAGAAAGTATAATCATATATAAACTAATTCCACATGTAGTGTTGTACGGAGTATACACACGAAAGTTCAATTAATTCATAAGAACTTTCAAAACCCTAGATCTACTAAAATAGTTCTAACCCATGATGTTGTGAAGACCAATCATGGGGGTTGGATAGATCTTACCCATATGTCCAGAAAATTAGAAAGTAGAAGAAAAGAATTAGGAAAACCCTTGGTGTAGAGGTCTCCTTTCTTCTCTCTTCCGTCTCTTCAAATCCTCTTGGTTCTCCTTCTTGATTCCATAGACGAATCTTCACAGTGATGGATGAATGGAGAAAAAGATGTGGATGATAGTTGGGGGGTGATCCCCCTTGTGGGTGTAGGATAATTGTGTTGCGGTTTCTCCTCACATGAATAATGATGTAAAATATATATAGGTGTGAGAAGGGAATTAAATAAGGAAATAAAAGATATGGATGAATCATGGAGGATTATGTGATAAGGAGACTAATTGTGCTCCAACAAATAGGTAATTTTCAAAAAGTTTCGAAAATTCTCAAAAATTCTCGCTAGCAGCTACGCGACTTCACGATTTTGAGCATAACTTCCTCGTCAAAACTTTAATTTTAGTGATTTTCATGCTTACGCGATCCACTCTTCCTTGGATTTTATCCATATAAATATCAGACTAAAATTCCAATATTTAAAGATATAACAATCCATGCAAAGTGACACAGTCGTACTGAACAGAAACAACTTGCGCGACGTCACAATTTTGACCATAACTTTCTCATCTGGGTTCCAGTTGAGGTGTTCCTTACGCCAAAACGATCCTCTCTTCTGTTGCCTTCCAATGGTATATAATACATCTAGTTTAGAACTCCAAACAAATATAGAAAAATTACACAAGTTAGACGTGTATTTTTCTGCATTCTTGCACAAGTTGCACATTTTCTCCAACTTTGCACTTTTGATCATTTTTCCACCTTAAACATAATAAAAAAACCTCAAACGCACCTTTTACTCAAATATATTGAATATAAGATATTTGTGCTAATATATAACAATAATTTCCATAAAAATGTGTTCAATTGGACACTAAAACAGGCTTATTTTCACTATCACAATCGTCATCTATGTACACCTGCGCAAAATCCTGAAGGAGCTCCACAGCTTGCATAGTCACATCACAAAACTTAATCATCAACAGGCTCACCTACAATGCATACACTAGTGAGATAAAATCTCAGTAAGTAGAAATCATGCATGTCAATGCATGAAAATGCATTTAGTTTTCTATCGCCTATTTCCTAATCTTTCTAATTGGTTTCTTTTATTTTGAAAACTATTCACGTTGCGAGATCTCCACAACACACTTATGATACGCATCCCAAATGAGCTCAATGGAAATGATTTTTCTGAATCCTAAATAAAGTGTTGGGAATAATATTTTTGAACCCTGAAAAAAGTGTTGGGGATGATTTTTCTGAATATCGAAAGAATGCATATATAGTGGCCGCACACACCATTAGTATCATATTAAGTTTAGGGAAAACACTATTCATGTTTATGCATGGTATGCAGCAAGGGCTTACATATGCTTTACAATTCATTTAAGATTTCAATACCATCATTTAATCAAAATAAAACAATAAATAAATTTCAAATCACACAGATCCACTTATGGAACAACAACTTCACCTCGAATCACACATATTCATTTTTTTATTAACAACTTCACCTGACATCACACAGATCCTTATAAACGATATCTTCTCATATCACATAGATTTATAATCCACAGTTTCCGGTTACTCAAATTTATAAATGACAATGATATTATTTCAAATCACAAAGATCCATAGCTTGTATCTCAAGTTTATCACAAATCATTTACAATATAATATTTAGTTGCATATGAATACCTACTTATTTAAAATCACATATATCCACAACTCGTATCACAAATTAATCACAATTAATTCATAACGTAATTAAACTAATAACAATTAATTCATAACATAATTATCATATATTAATCACAAATAATTCACACTCAACATGTTTAAGCATTGTAGTTAGATCGCTACTTACCTCCAATCACATAAATTCACAACTTATATTACAAATAATTCACACGCAACATGTTTATGCATTGTAGTTGGATATCTACTTACCTCCAATCACATAAATCCATAACTTATATTACAAATAATTCACACGCAATATGTTTATGCATTATAGTTGGATCTCTACTTACTTGGACTCCTACAGTAATATTATCACAGACCTCATGAAGAACTGTAACTACCTATCCCGTTCCGGCACGCACACACCTCTTTTCCCTTTCTTTCTTCCTCTCTTTCTCTCTCTCTCTTTTCTCGACTTTTTTTTTCTTTTTTTTAACACGAATATGGCCCTTGAGTTGGAGATTAACCCCATATATATATATATATATATATATATATATATTAAGCAGTTTGAAAAGGGTAAGAACAACGTACATAGTGAAAATTTCAGCAACGTAATTATTATTTTTTTAATTTATTTATTTATTTTTATTAATTTAATAGATAGCATGCATGTGTACACTATGTTAACCAAACAATTCATCCATTGCTAATCAACCCACATATATACTAACGGTAAGTTTTAATATAATAATAATAATTATTATTATTATTATTATCCATTACAAATATATGTACAATACTTAATAGCTAAGATATAATACATTCTCAAATTAATAGACATATGTGTCCATTTTCTTATCACTATTATTATTACAAGATCATATGTGATACTTAATAATTATACGCATAAAGCAATTCAATTATATATCCAAATCAATGCACATAAATATTTATGGACATATTTATTCACATAATGTCACTATTTTTATCACGGATGTCTCAAATAAAATGTAAAGATAAATAAAATGTAAAAACAATAGTTACATAATTATTACATAATTGCCACATAATTATATTGGCACATGAGTAGTGAGAAGTTCGGGTATCACATCCTCCCTACCTTATAAAAATTTCGTCCTCAAAATTTACATACCTAAATAGCTTTTGATACTTAGCCATCATCTCATCCTCTCTTTCCCACGTTGCTTCCTCAACTAATTGGTTTCTCCATAATACTTTAACTAACTATATCTCTTTATTTCTGAGCTTGTTCACTTCTCGCCACAAGATCATAACTGGTATTTCCTCATAACACGAATCTTCTTTCAACTCAATTGGCTCCTGCCTGAGTACATGAGATGGATTCGCAACATACTTCCTCAACACCGAAACATGGAACACAACATGTACTCTAGACATCTATGCTGGTAACTTCAACATATAGGCAACACTTTCAACTCTCTCAATGATAATGAATGGACCAACATATCTTGGACTGAGTTTTCTTTTCTTTCCAAACCGCTTTATTCCTTTCACTGGAGATACTTTTAAGAATATCTGATCACCCACTTCATATTCTAGTTCCCTTCTCCATTTGTCTGCAGAACTTTTTCTGTCGATCCTGAGTAATTTTTATCTTTTTTTGAATGTGTGTTACAACTTTTGTCATTTCACGAATCAAGTCTGGGCCCAAAAGTTTTCTCTCTCCAACTTCATCCCAGTGTACTGGAGATCTACACTTCCTCCCATATAATGCTTCATATGGGGCCATCTCGATAGTAGACTGATAATTGTTATTATACGAGAATTCTATCAGAGGCAAAAATCTACTCCACTGACCCCAAAAATCCAACACACATGCCACTACAAAATAAATGACTTTATGTAACATGTAAAAAATATTATCTAATAGCTTAAATGTGTTATTATAGACGATAGATAACACTTTTTGGGGTGTCGCTTTTGCCCCTGTAACCTATTGTCTTATGTAACACTTTTTCTTAATATGGTAACACTTAAAATAAATATTACGTTTACTTTAGTAAAATACTTTTTCTTAATATAGTAACACTTAAAAAAATATTACGTTTACTTTAGTAATACTTTGTAAAAGTTACAACAAAATGTTTATGTAACACTTTATAAAATAAAAATAAATTGTAATTACTTGGGTTTGTTCCCATGACCTATGGGTTACAATGCACTTCTTTTACCAACTTAGCTAGTTCATTATTCTTAACATGTATTAGATATTTATTTTATTATATATTTCTAGTCTTTTTTTTTGTTTTTAAATAAAATTTTTGCAGTTTAATATTTTAACCGTTAACATAAAAGGTAACTAAATATATTTTAAAATATTTTTTCGTGAATAATAGTATTATTTTTAATTTATAATTCAATTTTAAATATCTATTAAAATAAAATATATTTTATGTAAACGAACTATATATACTTATTTCGAATTAATCATATAATTACATCAAACTAATTTATTTATTTTTAAATATATATATCTCTCTATGTATGTAACGTTTTAATTAATATTCATCTTATAAATTTGGAGTATTTAAAATATCACTCCATATTAAATATTGTGTAAATAATTTAAGTATGTAGAAGTGTTACTTAAAAATATTTCTTATGTATAAGTGTTATATTATAGAGTTATCTTTGTAAAATTGTTACATAAAAAGTGTTATATATAAAAGTGTTATATGCATGTGTTACATATTAAGAAAGTGTTACATGTGTGTGTTACTTATATAGAAAGTGTTAAAAAAGTTACATATCATAATAATTTTAAAAGTGTTACCATTTTGTGTTAAATAAGTTTAAAGTGTTACTATGAGATGTTATTTAATCCTACTTATGTTGTAGTGTGCTCTGAGCATATCTTCTAAAATTTATATCATACGCTCCAATTGATCATCTGTCTATGGATGGAATGCTATGCTGAAAGATAACTGTGTCCCCAATGCCTTATGTAAACTCTTCCAGAAAGCAGACAAAAATCTTGTATCCCTATTTGACACAATGGTAAGTGGTACTCCATGGAGTCTGACAATCTCTTGGATATATAGCTGTGCGTAGCGATTCATAGAATACATGGAGCAAATAGGAAGAAATGAGCTGACTTAATAAGCCGATCCACGATAACCCAAATGGAATTGTGACCTTTCACTGTCTTTGGTAGCCCAGTAAAAAAATCCACAGTGATATTCTCCCACTTCCACTCTGAAATAAATAGAGGATGTAAAGTTCCTACTGGTCTCTGAAACTCGGCTTTGACTTGCTGACAAGTCAAACTTTGCTCCACATATTGTGCAACGTCTCTCTTCATTCCTGGCCACCAATATTGTGACTTCAAATCTCTATACATCTTAGTAGCTCCTGGATGTACTGAGTACGGTGTTGAATGAGCTTCTGCCATCACTTCTTTCCGTATGTCATCCACTTCAGGTAAAGATAATCAGCCTCTATAGCGAATCACGCCATCATCATTTACTTGAAATTCAAAAGACCTTCCAGAGTTGATATCATCCCTTATCTTATCAAACGACTTATCCTCTTGTTGGCCATGTCGAATCTTATCCATCAAAGTTGGTCGAAGTGTCAAAGCTGCCATCTTTGCTTCCAACGATTCTTCCTAAATGATCTCCACACTGATGAGTGTTTTCTTTGCACAAAAAAAATAATCCCCAAGCATTAAGGATATCAATTGCAGCTTAAGCAAGCGACCAAGTTAAATATCAAACTCAAAGGATACGTATTATCAATTTAATTATTAGCAAAATTAATTAAGACAAGATGTCAATAAGATTTGAAGGTTGATTACCTAATAACTAATATGCTGAAAATTAAATAATAATTAAAATAAAATAAACACTAGAAGTATATGAAAGTGACTCAAGAATGGAGAATAGGTAGCCCTAAGATAATCCGGTTTCACTCATTAATCTTCCTTTCGTGTATCATTGTTCGACTCTGCCTTGTGGAATATGGAATCATCATTAATCCATGCAAATATACTATATAGACACAAGTAAATATTCGTGTAGCACGTGTGAAAAACCTTGGAGTAAGAGATGTAATTTCACCCTCCCTTTCTAGGTACTATCTGTATCAATTATTTCCCCCTAGGATTGGTACTCTAACCTGATATGATCTCCCTTTATAGGTACTATAAAATTAACCTCTATATCCTGCTTATTAACCCAAATTCAATTCAATTAATAAACATTTATATACAACAGTTCTAATGAAGTTTTGGAGTCCCCTCACTTAGAATCATAATATAAAACACTGTTCAGCGGTGACGCATTCAATCAACAATCAAGATATATATTCAAACTTTATATAACAGTTGAAGATGCACAAAACGACTCTGAATATGGATTAAAAATGCATAGTCATTGTTGAGAGTGAAAATAAGTGTGTTTTAGTGTCCAATTTAACACCTGTTTGATGAGAATTGTTGTTATATATTAGCATAAGTGTCTTATATTCAATATATGTGAGAAAAAGATGCACTTGAGGTGTTTTATTATGTTTTAGGTGGACAAAGGGATCAAAAGTACAAGTGGGAGAAAAGGTGCAATTTATACAATAATGCTGAAAAACGTACATCCAACTTATGTAATTTTTCTGTGTTCATGTGGAGCTCTGAACGTGAATTATAATACATGGTTTGAAAGCTACAGAAGAGGGATCATTTTGGCGTAAAGAACACCTCAATCGGATTTCAAATGAGAATGTCATAATCAAAATGGTGACATCGCGCAAGCTGTGCCGAGCAGAACGGCTGTGCCACTTTGCATGGCTTGTTACAAAATCAAATGTTGGATTTTCTGTGCATTCTTATATGGATAGAAATCCAAGGAAGAGAGGATCACATGAGCGTAAGAATTACTCAAATCGAAGTTCGGATGTGGAAGTTATGCGCGAAACGGTGAGCTTGCGCAAGCTTACTCAACCAAAGGAGATCCGTTCGACCAGCATCGTCTTGGTCGAACGGAAGAGGTCAAGTCGAGCAAAATGACCAAATTCTTACAGAAGGGTTGCTCGACCAAGGGGGACTTGTTCGACCAAGAAGGTTTGGTCTAACAAAATATCGCTGGTTCTATTTTTGGTAGTTTCGAGTTTCTTTTACCAAATTTGGCATATGTCTCTAGTAAAACCCCATCCAAGGTCCATGAGGAGAACTTTACAAGTACAAAAAGGGATGTAGAGCACATCATATAGAGGAGATTAATCATATTGGATTGGAGAGAGGCCACAACAATACTACACCCAACAAGGGGTGATCACCCCCAAACCATCATCCACATCCTTTCCTCCATCCATTCATCACTTTGAAGATTCATCTGTGGAATCAAGAGGAGAACTAAGAGGAGAATTTAAGATGGAGAAGGAAGCTACGACGAAACATCTAGGGTTTATTTCGTTTTCTAATTTATCTTATAATTTTCCAGATATCCGGGTAAGATCTATCCAACACCCATGATGCTCTTCGTAACATCATGGGCTAGAGCCTTTTTGTAGAACTAGGGCTATGAAGGTTTTTATGAATTAATTGAATTTTCGTGTGTAAACTCCGTACAACACAACTTGTAGATTTATTTTATGTATGATTGTTCTTTTTTAATCCATATTCACGGTCGTTTTGTGCATCTTCAATTAGTATATGGAGTCTGAATATGTATCTTAGTCGTAGATTGAGTGCGTTCACTACTGAACAGGATTTCATGTTATGATTCTAAGTGAGGGAACTCCGAAGCTTCATTAGAACTGTCATATATGAATACTTATTAATTGAATTAAATTCGGGTGGGTTATTAAGTAGGATAAAGAGGATAATTTTATAGTACATATAAAGGGAGATCATATCGAGTTAGAGTACCAATTGACTAGGGAAATAATTGATACTGATAGTACCTAGAAAGGGGGGTGGAATTATATCTCTTGCTCCGAGGTTATTCACACGTGTTACACGCATATTTACTTGTGTCTATGGAGTAGATATGCATGGTTTAGTGATGCGTCCATATTCCACGAGACAGAATCATACATAAACATACGAAAGGGAAATTAATGAGTGAAACTGAATTTCCCTAAGCAACTTATTCTCTTACTTGATTCACTTTTATATTATTCTAAGTGCCTTTATTTTATTTTTTATTCAATTTAAGTCTTTTAGTTGTTAGATTAAATCCTCAAACTTAATTGTCTAGTCTTAATTAATTTAGTAAATAATTAAATTGATAATATGTCGTCCTTTGTGTTTGATAATTCACTTGGTCGCTTGCTTAAGTTGCAACTGATATCCTTAATACTTGGGAATTAATTTTGCATGCAAAGAAAACGCGCATCAAGTTCTTGGTGCCATTGCCAGGGACGGCTGTTATTATTAGTTTATTATTTCTAGTTGGATTAAGACTTTTATTTGTGATTATTTATTTCTATCTAGTCTTAATTTTTCTGAGGTACTTGGGCACTAGAAAAGGAGAGGAAGGAAAGGAAGAAATAATATACTGAGCTGAACATGGCCGGAGCAAGACAGAATCCGGATAATATTGCCATACGTGAAATTTTAACGAACTATGGGATTGACAACATGGGGTTGATAGGAGCAAGGAGGGAAGATGATAATTTTGAGATACATCCCTCTCTTATTAACATGGTGGAAAAGAATCCCTTTTCTGGAGGTTGTTTTGAAGATCCATACCAGCATCTCCAAAGATTTCTTGATTATGCAAACACTCAGAAGGGTACTGGAGCTTGTGATCATGCTAGACGGATCGCCCTATTCATGTTTTCATTAATTGATGGGGCAGAACATTCATATGAGACTCTTGATGTAGCAGATTGCACTACATGGGACCAACTGCAGCAGAAGTTCTTGGAGAGATACATGTCACCCTCAAAGATCTTAAGAATGAGGTAAGAGATTACCCAATTTGTCATAAATCAGGGTGAGAAAATTCATGAGGCGTGGGACAGGTTCAAAGATATGCTTAGGAGGTGTCTACAACATGGGATGTCTAAGGCTGAATACATAAGTATCTTCTATTATGGATTGGATTAAGAGTCGCGTATTCTTATTGATGCATCATCAGGAGGAGAGCTGTTATCTAAGACAACACTTGAAGTAGAAAAGTTATTTGAAGACATCTTTGTGAATGCACGTGACTGGCATGTGGAGAGAGATAGAGGATCATATGTACTTGGCAAGGTGGCGCAGGTTGAACATCAAATGGTGAAGCCGAATAGGGATGAGATCATCTCTAGTCTAGCTAACATCAACAAGCTACTAGAGTCCCAGCAGAGGCAGATTACAAAGTTGACACAAATGGGGCCTAGTATCCAACAACACGAAGTAAAGAGTGTTGAAGATACCTTCAATCAATACATGGCTAAGACTGATGCAAGGGTTGACCGCATCGAAGCGAAAATGAATATTGATATGTAGATTTATCTAAGCAGTTGAAGGACGTTACTCGATTATGGGGCAGATGGCTGCGAATGTGAATTAATTGACACAAACATTGGGGAATAATGCCATCACATTGAGGTCCGGGACGCAGTATGAAGGTCCGATGATGCCGGCGAGCGATAACAAAGGAAACAGTGGAGTTTCTCGACCAAAACACATCAGCTCGACCAGACCTATTGGTCGAGCTGAGGTTGAACAAACTTTGGAGAAATAGAATTTTGATGCTCTGTTTTCTGTCCCGCCGTTCGACCAACACAACTCTGTTCGACCTGACCATCTTGGTCGAGCACTGGTCGAACAACAACAGGGGGAGATGACTTCGCGATCAGAGCCGCTGTTCGACCAACCTCAGTCTATTTGACCAGACTCACTTGGTCGAACAGAGGTCGAACAATTTGCTTCAATTCCCGTTTTGATACCGAATGCTACACCTATTGTTCAGAACACTCCAGAGCCATCCCAAGAGCAGAATAATGAGCTTATAGTAGAGAAGAAGTGGGAAAGAGCAAAGAGGTTGAGAGCCGAGAAGCTTAGACTGCAGATGGATAATGAAGATGTGTTTTCTCTCTTGATCATGCAATGAAGATGCCCATGGAGACTCAATCATGCGAAAGCATAGATGTGGTTTCTAACTTGTTTAATCTTGATTTTTCTAAGACAGATGATTTTAAATTTAAGTGGAAGACTGACATGGAAGAGTCTAGACAGCCATGGGAGGAAGGAAATTCTAAAGATCATATACTTGTGACCAAGAAAGATGAGGTGCTGAGTGTAGACAAGAAGAGGGAAAGAAAGTATTTGAAGGTGAGGATACGAGAAAACCGTCCTCCGATCAAGTAGCCTACAAAGGTTACGTCCATCGTGACTCTCCGACGTTAAACATGAGTGCCTATTTGGGGCTTGCCTTTTTGTTTTATTGCTTTATTTATTTCGTATGAGTAAGAAATTTTTATATATTTAAGGT
The DNA here is from genome assembly GCA_023678885.1 of Pogostemon cablin. Taxonomy (NCBI): domain Eukaryota; kingdom Viridiplantae; phylum Streptophyta; class Magnoliopsida; order Lamiales; family Lamiaceae; genus Pogostemon; species Pogostemon cablin. The sequence continues at coordinate 20,714,176 of CM042989.1, read as the reverse complement.
GCTTACTAATCGGTAATTACATCTCTTTGAAAACTTAGTTTCAACTTACGTTTTTGCTAAGTTTGGGGGGTGTGATGTTATTACCTCATTGAAGCACCAAGATTATAATCTTTTCTTTGTAATATTTGCTAGGGGAATTAATTTTTTGCGGTATGTTGAATCTTTAATCGGTTTTAATGGGTCAATTTTTTGCAATTTGCCTAGTGTTCAGTGGTATGTCTATTGTGTGGAGTCGATTAGATAATCAATTGAGTATTTCTTATAGTTCTCCAATTTTATTATTAATGAATTTGTGATGATGAGGTATGCTTGGGGTTTGATGATAGAAAAGGTTAACTAGGTGGCAAGACGAGTTCTACGTTGCGGCTTTGACTCGCGGAGCTCGTGCGTACGTTAAAGAAAAATCAGGTGCCCTCATTTCCTTATTCTAATTTTTATGTGTGCTTTAAATTAGTAGGAATGGAAGGATTGAGTTTAAGGTGGTGATTCATGTGAGCTTATATTTTTAAATCGTGCTTAAAATTCAAATGCTTTTGAAATTAATGAAGGAAGTGTACTTGAGTTATATTGTAGTATGAAGTTCTATGTGTACTAGTGGAATATTGCTTACCATGAAAAGTGCTCTGTTACTTGTTAAAAACCATGTGAGATTTTGAGCCTTATTCATGTATACAATCACATGATATTTCTTTTCTGGTGATTATCGTTCTTGTGTGTGTATTCTAGAACTTGCCTCATGTCTTACTTGAAACTACATGTTTGTTAGATGATGGGAGATGATTTTAGGCCACCCTTGAATTTATGAGTCACTTAGCCAAATAATTCCCTACCGAATGATGTTTATCCGTAGTTAGCCCCATTGAGCCTAAAAACCTCAATCTTTGGCAACCTACGAGAAATAACCACTTTGAGCATCTGAATTTTTTGAGCCTTAATTATCCTTCTAGAAGAGAATTAAAGGCTTTTCAGAGTGTGTTGATTGAGCTTGATAATAATTTGGGAAGGAATGAAATTGGTGTTGAAATAGTGATAGATCTAGGTAATGCATCTAAGGAGAATCATAGAATTGTGCTTAAATCTAGTATTTCATGGAATCAAACACCCTAGGATAGTGCTTAAATCTAGTACCCCATGGAGGATGAGCGAGGTAGTGCCCGAAACTGGTACCTCAAGAGAAAAAAGGAGAGAAGGAAGCAAAAAATGAGAAGGAAAAATTGTTGTGCTTAAAAAAAGTGAAAGAGTTGAGGAGGAGGATATGCTTAATTGAAGTGAGTAAGAATAATGAAAGATCATGATAGGCGCACTTAATTGATCTGAGTTTTCAGTCACTTATTGATTGTCGTTATTTTCACCTAGATTTTAGTGCCTTTTTGTGTGTATTTTTTGTATTGTTTTACCCGTATTTTCATGTATTTTGGTGGTGTTATGTGTTTTTATGGGAATGTGTGAGAATGATCTTAAACATATGTATAACAGGTGAAAATGGAGTAAAAAATGAAGACGGAAGATCAAATAAGGAAGAAGGAACAAAAGTGCAAGAACACCCTTTGGCCGTGCGACACAGCTCGACTCGTGTTGCAGCACACAGCCCGTGTACCAGACACGGGCCTGTAAGCGACGGCCTTGCGGAGCCATCCGTTCATGCAACACGGCCACCCTTTGGCCGTGCAACACAACTCGACTCGTGTTGCAGCACACGGCCCGTATACCAGACACGGGCCTGTAAGCGATGGCCGTGTGGGAGCATCCGTTCACGCAACACGGGCTCCTTATGGCCGTATTGCGCCACACGAATCGTGTCGTGTCAGGGATCAGAAAAAGTCAGAATCCTTCTAGAAGCTTGTCAAGGGGTATAAATACCCAACACTTCAATATTTTTGAGAGGAGATCCAATTTTCCACCTTTCCCACACACCTCACACACCCTTCCTTTGATTTTACACCATATTCTTCATCCCATTCATCCATCTTTGGATCTACATCATTTCTCCATAATTTCTACCATCCAAATCAAGTGAAGAAGCAAGGATGATTGGGTGATCACCAAAGGAAGAAAGTAGATTCAATTGGATCCATTTCCAAGGGAGTTTTCATTCCAATTTTGTGTTAATCCTTTAGTTTACCATGATTTGTAAGATTTCTAATGTCTATGTTATGGATCTTATGAAGATTGTAGGCTAATCTCTCTTGTGAGATTAGCAACATGAAGGTTGTTGGTTAATTTGTGGATCTATGTAATTAAATTCATATGTTGATGGGGATATTTGATTTTCTATCATTGGTGCTTACATATCTTGAGATCTATGATGTTTTGTGTGTTTGATTATTCTAATTATATGATTAGATTGAGAAATCAATTATGTGCTTAGGATAGTCAAGTGAATCATTTTATCAAACACCTCATGTGCATTATAAATGGTAAAGTGATTGAGAAGTCCTTTATTATTTAGAACCCTTTGATAGAACATGTGATTAGTTAGATTGAGAAGTCAATTAATTATATGAAGGGATTCTTTAATTGAACTTAGTACCTAGTTGGAATAGTTTAATTGAGAACCAACCTTTGAGCTATTTTGAGATTGTGCAAATGATCTACATCCTATTCATTTCGAGAGGAAGTTTAGGTGGTATATGTGTTGGCCCTTAGACTTAACCCTTGATACATATGAGTTTAATGCATGAGTCCTTGAGTTACCACTTCATTAGTGTTGTTAATCTCACTTCTACTCAATTTGGAAAACCACTCATTTATCATTTTATCTTGTCATTTGATAATTGCTTGTCTACTTTCATTGGTTTTCATTTAGTTACTTGTTTAATCAACCATCCATCTATGATTCGTTTCTATAAAATCGTGATAAACGTGATCTCACTTAAGTGCTAGCATTGACCTCCTTATGGTTCGATAAATTCTTGAATTGGTCAACCCGACTACAAGTTATGGCTAATCAAATGGCGCCGTTGCCGGGGAGGTAACGGTTGCTAGTGGCTTAAAGAAGGAATGTTTAGAGCAATCTTACTAGAGACATTTTTTTTCTTGTATTTATTATTTGTCTTTGCTTTGAAAATCTTGTTCTAACTTCTTTTATCTTGAAGGTGTATGCAAACAAGATCAAAAGGGGAACAAGTTGAACCTATTGACTTAGAAATTGAACACACTTTTCGAAGAAGAAGAAAGGAGAACAATACCAAAAAGAGTGATCAAATGGAAAACAATCAAGATGAACGTGGCAATGTTAGGAATGATGGAGGCGGAATGCAAAATTTGCAAGATCAAGCCAATGCCAATCTTCCTCAACAAGCTTATCAACAATTTGGGGAGTTTAATAATCAAGCTTTAATTCAACAAATGGTGCAACAAGCTATGATTCAACAAGGGTTTCAACAAGCTTATGCTCCTCCACAACAAGCATATGTACCACCACCTCCGGTGCAACATGGAATACAAAATGATGAAAGGGTGATCCGAGATTTCTTCATGCCGAGGACAATGCCACAAATGATGGGACCACCAATTCATGCCAACAACTTTGAATTTAAAATGAGCTTGATTTCATTGGTGAGAGAGCAACAATTTAGTGGAACTCCGAATGAAGATCCTAATGCTCATCTAGCTCAATTCATTGAGATTGCTAACACCGTGAAGATGAATGGGGTGAGCGAGGATTGCATAAAAATGAGGTTATTTCCGTTTTCTTTGAGAGATCGTGCTCGCACATGGTTATCTACTCTTACTCCGGGAATGTGCAACACTTGGGAGGAACTTGCACAAATGTTCTTGAACAAGTATTTCCCACCTTCCAAGACACTTCAAATGAAGAGCTTGATTACTCAATTCAAGCAATTGCCTCAAGAAAGCTTTTACGAAGCGTGGGAAAGATTCAAGGAAATGCTACGCAAGTGTCCTCAACATGGATTTCCGGAAAATCAACAAGTGGGGTTTTTCTACCAAGGTTTGGTAAATGGTCAAAGAGTGCTTGTTGATGCTTCGGCAGGTGGATCCGAACTTGGAGTGACTCCGGAAAGGGCTATTCGAATTTTTGATGAAATTGCTACAAATGTCTACCAATGGCCATCGGAGAGGGCAAGTGGATGCTATGGGTTTGAGAGCTATGATAAAGGGAAACACTTTATTGTGAAGAGTGTGAATGTTGAGCCACAAACGCCAAGCATGGAAATGATAGTAGCGGAGGTAATGAAGCAAATGAGTTTGAACAAAGAAGTGACTAATCAAGGAGTTAATATGGTTGATGGCCAAATGGATCAAAGTGTGCTTCCTCAAAATGGTGTTAGTGGGGAACAATGGGCTATGACAAGGCCACGTGTGGAGAATGTGCAATATATGCAAGGAAGAAACTATCAAGGTAATTATCAAAACAATTACCAAAGTAGTTTCAACCAAAATCAAGGAAATTACCCACCAAGGCAAGGTAGCTATAATAATCAAGCTAGTGGAAGCTCATACCCTCAACAACCAAGGAGGCAAGATAACTTCTCTTATTCCAATCCTAACAATGTGGTTGCCTATCCTCCGGGGTATCATCCGGGAGCTAAAGCGCCAAATAATGAAGGGAAGGTGACTACCGAAGAACTTCTTGAAAAGTTGATTGCTTCCAACAAAACTCAAGATGAAGTGAATGAAAGAAGATTCAAGGCTATTGAGGAAAATAATGAAAGAAGATTCAAAGCCTTGGAGTATTCATTTAGTCAAATTGCTAGCTCAAAGAGTGCTAATGAGAAAGGAAAATTTCCTTCCACCACCATTATAAATCCAAAGGAACAATGCAAGACAATTACCTTGAGGAGTGGAACCAATTATGATAGACCTTCTATGCCAATGGAAGATGATAAGGTGGAAGAGGAAGAGGTCGAGAAAAACTTGGTTGAAGAAGAATTAGAAGTTGAAAGTGAAATTGAGGCTAGAATGAATGAGGAACCAAAATTGATTGATAACAAGGTTGTTGAAAAGAAATGGGAAAGAACTAAGGTAATGAAAAAGAAAGAGGAGGAAATTGAAGTGGAATGGGATAGTTGGGGAATTCCAAAAACACAAGTACCTATTCCTTTTCCACATCGATTTTTGAAAAAGGGGTTGGATGAGAAGTTTGCAAAGTTTTTAGAAATTTTCAAGAAGATCCACATTAATATACCCTTTGCAGATGCCTTGAGACAAATGCCCCATTATGCCAAGTTTTTGAAGAACATCATGTCAAGAAAGAGGAGTTTGGTAGAAAATGAGACCGTCAATTTAACGGAGGAGTGTAGTGCAATAATTCAAAGGAAGTTGCCTCCAAAGCTCAAAGATCCGGGGAGTTTTGTTATTACATGTGAAATGGGCAAGAGTGAGGTTCATAAAGCTCTTTGTGATCTTGGGGCAAGTATCAACTTGATGCCTATGTCCATTTTCAAGAAACTTGGTATAGGGGAAGTGAAACCTACATCCGTTACATTGCAACTAGCGGATATGTCTTTAACTTACCCTAGAGGAATAGTGGAGGATGTGTTAGTTTAAGTGGGAAAGTTTATATTCCCGGTTGATTTTGTAGTGCTTGATATGGACGAGGATGCAAATGTTCCATTGATTTTGGGGCGTCCATTTTTAGCCACGGGAAGAGCTTTAATTGATGTACAAAAAGGGGAGTTGAAGTTGAGAGTAAATGAGGAGGAGGTGGTGTTCTCTTTGAAGAGTGCTATGAGGTATCCAAATGATAAAGAAGAATGTAGAAGGATCGACATGATTGATGAAGTTGTTGAAGAGAACCTACCATTCATCTTAGCTAAAGATTCTCTTGAAATGAGCATAAGCCATTCTCTTACTTTATCTTTAAACTCTAACCTTTCTTTTCATTGTTTAGAAGATGAAGATATAAATGATTATTTACATGAATTGAATGCTTGTAGGGAAATGCAAGAGGATGAAGCAAAGTTGGCATACTATGGAAAGAGGGAATATCTTCCATTGGAGATGGAAAATGAGGAATCAAAAGTCGATAAAGAAAAGGAAGAATTGAAGCCTCTACCCAATCACCTTAGGTATGCGTATTTGGGGGACAAGAAGACATTTCCGGTAATTGTATTATCATCCCTTTCACCTCTAGAACTTGATAAATTGTTGAGAGTACTTCGAAATCATAAAAGTGCTATAGGGTGGAGTCTTGATGATTTAAAAGGAATAAGTCCTACCATTTGCATGCATCACATTAGGTTGATTGATGAGAATAAATCAAGTATACAACCTCAACGTCGTTTGAATCCTATTATGCAAGAAGTTGTTAGGAAGGAAGTTTTAAAATGGTTAGATGCAAAAATTGTTTATGCCATTAGTGATAGTCCTCATGTAAGTCCTTTGCATGTTGTGGCTAAGAAAGGAGGGTTAACCATTGTTAAAATGGAATTTGATGAAGAACTTGCAACAAGGGTGAAAACGGGGTGGAGAGTTTGTTGTGACTATAGAAAGTTAAATGATAACACTCATAAGGATCATTTCCCTTTGCCCTTTATTGATCAAATGCTTGATAGGTTAGCGGGATACAAGTACTATTGTTTTCTAGATGGTTACTCGGGGTACAACCAAATCATGATAGCTCCCGAGGATCAAGAGAAAACAACTTTTACTTGTCCGTATGGCACATTTGCTTTCTATAAATTGCCTTTTGGGTTGTCAATGCTCCCGCTACCTTTCAACGATGCATGATGGCTATCTTTGGAGAGTTGATTGAAAATGTTATGGAAGTCTTTATGGATGATTTTTCTGTGTTTGGATCTTCATTTGATAAATGCTTAACTAATTTGTCCATGGTCTTGCAGCGATGTCAAGATACGAACCTAGTCTTGAATTGGGAAAAATGTCACTTTATGGTTCAAGAGGGTATCGTACTTGGACATCACATTTTGGAAAAAGGTTTGAGAGTTGATAAAGCGAAGGTTGTAGCCATTGAACATCTTCCCCCTCCTAAAAATGAAAAAGGGGTTAGATCGTTTCTTGGTCACGCCGGATTCTATCGACGTTTTATAAAGGATTTTTCTAACATAGCCAAACCTTTGTGTAAATTGCTTGAAAAAGATGTTCCATTTGAATTTAATGATGAATGTCTTGATGCTTTTAGGGTGCTTAAGGAGGCCTTAATTTCTTCACCAATACTTGTCTCTCCCGATTGGAGCAAGACTTTTGAGCTCCATTGTGATGCAAGCGAAAATGCTTTGGGAGTAGTGCTAGGACAAGTGAGAGAGAAGAAGTTTCGGGCTATCTACTATGCATCCAAGACGTTTAATGCAAATCAAAAGAATTACACTACAACGGAAAAAGAGTTTTTATCCGTGGTTTATGCTTTTGAAAAATTCCGTCCATACCTAGTTGGCACGAAAACCATTATTTATACGGATCATGCCGCCATTAGGTATTTGATGAGTAAAAAAGATGCTAAACCAAGACTAATTCGTTGGGTTCTTTTATTGCAGGAGTTCGATGTGGAGATACGTGACAAGAAGGGAGTCGAAAATGTCATAGCCGACCACTTGTCACGCTTAGAAAATATTGATGAAGAAGGAAGCATGGAGTTCATTAAGGATGCATTCCCGGATGAAGAGATTCTTCTAGTTGATTTTCAAAGAATGTACACTTTGTGTGAGACCGGAAGGCCGTGGTATGCAGATTTTGTGAATTATCTAGCTTGTGGCCTAAAGCCGGACCATCTCACCGAATCTCAAAGGAAGAAGTTCTATCATGATGTCAAGGAATATCTATGGGATGATCCTATTTTGTTTAAGAATTGTCCGGATGGAATCATAAGGAGGTGTATCCCGGAGGAGGAGAAGTTAAGTGTAATGGAAATGTGCCATAATTCACCTTGTGGAGGGCATTTCGGATTTCAAAAGACGGGGGCTAAGATCCTTCAATCGGGGTTATTTTGGCCAACTTTGTTCAAGGATTGTAAGGAGTACATCAAGGGATGTGATAGGTGCCAAAGGATTGGAAGTATAGGGCAACGTGATGAGATGCCTATGAGGAACATTTTTGAAGTTGAAGTGTTTGATGTATGGGGGATGGATTTCATGGGGCCATTTCCGCCTTCCAATGGTTACCTTTACATATTGCTTGCGGTGGATTATGTATCTAAATGGGTCGAAGCCATTCCGACAAAGACAAATGATGTTTTAGTGGTCAAGGGTTTCTTAAAGAAGAACATCTTTGCTAGATTTGGGGTGCCAAGGGCTATAATTAGTGATGGGGGATCACACTTCATCAATAAGCTTATTGAGAAGCTTTTGAGTGGATATGGAGTAAAGCACAAAGTTTCAACACCTTACCATCCTCAAACAAATGGCTTGGCGGAAGTGTCAAATAGACACGTGAAGATTTTTCTTCAAAAGACGGTCAATGGGAATCGAAAAGATTGGTCTTCTAAGTTAGATGATGCTTTATGGGCTTATCGAACGGCTTACAAGACCGCTCTTGGATTTTCTCCTTATAAACTTGTTTATGGGAAGGCTTGCCATTTACCCGTGGAGTTGGAACACAAAGCGTTATGGGCCCTTCGGAAGTTGAATTTTGATAAAAAGGAATCCGGGAAGAAAAGGTGCCTCCAATTGATTGAATTAGAAGAGTTTAGGGATGAAGCTTACTCAAGATCAAGAATTTTGAAGGAAAAGCTCAAAAGATGGCATGATGAAAGGATCAAAACGAAGGAGTTTATTCCGGGGGATAAAGTTCTATTGTTTAATTCAAGGCTTAAATTATTCCCCGGAAAACTTCGTTTGAAATGGACCGGACCGTACTTGGTGATCGAAGTAAGAGATGATGGCTCAATTAAACTTGAAGGAGCAGATGGAAATGCCTTTGTAGTTAATGGTCATAGGGTGAAACATTACCATTCTCCCTCTCAAATGGAGTTGGTATATGTTGACACTTTCACCTCTTGAAGGCTCGTATCCTTTTAGTAGTTTAGGTTTGTAAATATTTCTTTTTCTTGTTTTGCTTTATTTTGGTCTTGTAGGTGGATTGTGCTTATGAGGAGAAGATTTATTGAGGATTCAAAGAGTGCGTCATTGATGTGAACGGTATATCGTACCACTTTTTGCAAACTTACTTTGAAACTCTTGTTTCAATTCAAGTTTGGGGGGATATGATGTGGTATGATATGTTATATTCTATGTTGACATGCATTCTTGTGTTTTTGAGCCAAATTTGAAATTTTCTCATGAGTTCGGTTTAGTTTTGGTTCGTTTTGGTGGTGTTGAAGTTGATAATCCTTTTGTTTTTGATATTAAGGTTGAGCTAATGATGTTTATGAGTTGTGAGCATGAATAGGGAGTATTGGAAGCATTGAAACAGGGAAAGACAAGATTTGAAGTTGAAAATTGGAAAATTCAGGGGAGCGGGTACACGACTCGTGTCACCGACACGGCCCTGTAACAGGTGGCCGTGCGGCGACATCTATTTGCCCAACACGGGCAGATTTTGGTCGTGTGTCGTCACACGGGTCGTGTCCAAGCGCCGAGACTCGAGACGTGTTGCCAACACGGGCCTGTAAGCGACGGCCGTGTGGGTGCATCAACTCACGCAACATGGCCACCTTATGGCCATGTTGCGTGACACGACTCGTGTCGTGTCTGAGGCAGCATTTTAAAAGTCAGATTTCTGGACACGACCACTCAATCCATTCATGTCCTAACTTCATCCCCGTCGTGAGATTTCCGTCCAAACTCCACCAATTGTCACCCAAACATCAAAGAGTGGTAAGATTGTGAGATTAAAAGGTGAATTTCAAAGTTTAAACAACAATCCCTTTCCATTTTATTCAAGAAAATTCAAGGTATGTACTCTTGTGCCCTAATTTTCATTTCAAGGTATAAATTTCGAAATTCATGTATGGGTTTTGAATGATAGTATGTATAAAGCATGTCTAGGATTGTGAAACATGAATTTTCAAGTTTAATTGTTGGATTGATTGAATTTTGGGAAGAATTAGGGTTCATGAAGAAATAATTTGGGGATATTTTTTTAGGATGATTAATTTAGGGCATGTGATGTTCAAATTGATTAATAATGCTTCTATGATGATTGTATTGATATGAATTAGTTTAGGTGTTGAGGATTTGAGCATGAAGGCATAGTTAAGTCTTGTTGAATTGAAGTGTGAAAGATGTACATGCCAAGTGTTTGATGAAATGCTTAAATGAAATTTCAATTGGAATTCAAAGCTTTTGCATGAAGCATTGTTGAATTGAGTTGTGCCCATTGAAGAAGTGAAATTTTATGAAAGAATGGAAGGATTAGGATGTTGAAATTGATTGATTGAATGAAAATTTTGGAATAACTTTGTGTTAAGTGGGTTGGATCAAAATGTTAAAGTCTTTGAAACACATTGTTTGTTGTGCTTGGATATGTGCTAGAATTAACACTTAGTTGAATAACTAGTGATAATTCTAATTAATATGAGATATTTTGCTTTGAGTTGAAGTGAAAATAATTTGAATTATTTTGAAAATTGTAGATGGCTGAAAGAAGAGTGAGGAAACGCAATGAGGATTTTATTATTGTTGAGTCGAAAATGGAACTATCCGACCTTGATGCAAAACTGATAATGAAGGACCAACATCCCGAGAATTTCGGAGTTGAGTTTATAGAATGGGAGAAGTATGCATTGAGGTGGGAGTACATAATCCCCAAGATTAGGGCAACTCGATTCCAGGATCAAGCAACCATGGAGGGTCTTGGAATAGAAGGTGATCTGAGGACCTTATTCCGTCGAGTGGAAATGGAAGAGTTTTTCGACAAGAGACCTCCCACTTACCTCCATCTTACAGCCGAGTTTATGAGCACCCTGGAGGTTCATAAAGACAGGAACAAGTTTCCTATTGCAATCACATTTCAGTTGAACAATGAGATGTGGGAGAAGATTCCTGTGAACGAGTTGAATAGGTTATTTGGTTGCCCAATTATGAGAGGTCATCAGAGCCTTCTAACAGGAAAGGGTTTCAATCAACAGACTTGGTGGAGAAAATTGGTTGAGGATGGGACTGAGCCGCCGGAGTACATTCCAAGCTCTTCAAAAGGGACAGCTATAAGGAACCCAGTCATGAGATACCTTGAGAAGATAGTATCCAATACCATTCTGGGTCGGTTTGAGAGTGGATCTGTTGGTGAGAAACAGTTGTACATCATGTACAGTATGTTCCAGGAGTTTAAAGTGAACATTGCAGCTCACTTGATTCAGCATGTTGAGAGAGTGGCGAAAAGAGAAAACACTCGAGGGATCATGATTGGAGGGATGGTGACAATGATTGCTCAAGGTTTAGGCATCGACCTCAGAGGGATGCAACACTCGATGGTTAGTGAGGGACTCACTTATAATCAACTCGTAAGGATGGAGTTCCTATCGTTCATAGGAAACATGTATTGCTTGAGGCAAGATAAGGGAGCCCCATTTCCTCTACCTGCTCCTGAGCTCACCACATTGCGAGGACAAAGAAAGCAGTAGAATCTAGCAATGGCGAGTCCCAACCACTCAGCAGTTGTGAGAGCCTTCTACAGAGAGAATAGAGATGGAGTAGAAGCAGTACTCCAGCAGATGAGAGTAGATGAGAATCCTGAGCTAAGGAATTTGAGAGCTGAGCCAGTGGACATGGATGTAGGAGAGGAAGAGCAACCTCATCAGGTGGAATTTGAAGAGCATGCACCAGAGCCTCCGGCATTTGAACAGGAAGAAGAAGAAGAACTCCAAGAGGAAGGAGATGGACCAAGAGAAGGGAATGCAAGATGGAATTTTCTGGAAGATGAACTCAGGGAGATCAGGCAGACACAGCAGGTGCATGGAGATGAGATGAGAGAGTTCCGAGAGGAGCAGCAGAGACAGGGTGCGATGATTAGGGAGATCCATGAGGGGCAGCGTCGTAGGGAGTATAATGAAGAGAATATGTGATCACGCTTGAACAACATGGAGGAGATGATCACGAGGATGTTTAATTTCCAGTTCCCTACCACAACTCGTGTTTATACCCCTTGGGGATCATGGCAAAATCACCCCCTCCTCGTCCGGATAACTAAGGGAGTACTTTTAGTGCTCGACACTTCATTAGTTTATCTATTTTAGTTGGTTTAATTTGTGTTGGATTTGAGACTTCTTATTGTTTTGTTTTGAGATGTTTAATTTTGATGTGTATTGATCATGGATGGGGTGATTTTTCTTTGTGTCTTTTCTTTTAGTTTTGTCTTTGTGTTTTTACTTTTGTCGTTGTGTTGTCTTTGGTTTATTTGTGTTTGTGTGTAGTTGTTTTTATTATTCGTGTTTAGGTTTTGATTTGGTGGTTTGTTTGGGAGGTTATGAGTCATTTTGAATATGAGTGATGATGCATTATGGTGATAAGTGATGTCGAATCATGATTAAGGAACTCTACACTTTCGAATTGTGATATGTTTTATTTAACTAATTCAATTAAAAGATGAATATGTTGTAATAAGTCCTTTTAAGTCGAGCATAAACTTGTGAGAATTTGAGCCTCGACCATGTATACATGGTATATCTTTTCATGAGTGGATCGGTTGAGTTTTGATAAACTAAATACTTGCTCAAAGACTTTAGGAATGAATCCGATTAGTGGAGATCGATGAAATGATCTAAGGCCATCCTTGTCATGTATAGCCATTGCCAAATATTTCCTTACCTTTAAAATCATCCCTAGTCAACCACTTTGAGCCTATAAGCCTATTTATTGTGAAGATAGCACATTACAAGCTTTAATTACCCACATGAGTCTAAGATATATACCTTTTGTGTGAGTAATAAAGAAGATGGTGGCTAGAAAGGTGTGATGAGATAACAAAAGAGAAAGAGGAAATGGTAAATAAGTAAGAAAAAGGATGAAAAGAGTAAAAAGAAGAATGCACATGCAACCTCAAAATAAGAAAATGAGCAAAGCAACAATAATATGCTCAAGTACTTAAGAATCAAAGAAAATAGGCATGAATCTATAAGAAGCTCAAGAAATCCAAGGAAGTGATGATTAGTGTTTGTGATCAATAAAGAAAAGAAAGGAAGAAAAAGAATGTGAAGGGATGGAAGAAAGTAGCTACCTCTTCGATTACTTATACTCGTTTAGTCACTTTTATCTAAATTATTCATACCCTACCAAAGAGCCTATCATTACATCCTTAATTAAAGACCTTTTTGATCATTGATTAAAATTTTAGTGGTTTGTGAATAGAGTCTACGAGCAAGTGTATGGTGATTCGAACCAATTGATTGAGGAGTGTTGATTTACCTTATTTAAAGAGTGTCGAGTGACATTGATAAACTTATATGAGGTTTAGACTAAAAGGGACTATATTGCTCCTAATTCTCTTTTGATTGAACTTGTTAATTTCTCATATCATAAATCTAATGTTGTAGGATAGCTTAGCATAATTTGTAATTCTTGTTGCTAATGATGTGTTATTACTTGTATTCGTTTAGTCTTTTTACTAGGTGAAAACTTCTCCCTTGGTTTATCATTTTCATTGTTCGGGGATGAACAATACTTTAAGTTTGGGGGTGTGATTGTCGTTATTTTCACCTAGATTTTAGTGCCTTTTTGTGTGTATTTTTCGTATTATTTTACCCGTATTTTCATGTATTTTGGTGGTGTTATGTGTTTTTATAGGAATGTGTGAGAATGATCTTAAACATATGTATAACAGGTGAAAATGGAGTAAAAAATGAAGACGGGAGATCAAACAAGGAAGAAAGAACAAAAGTACAAGAACAACCTTTGGCCGTGCGACACAGCTCGACTCATGTTGCAGCACACGACCCGTGTACCAGATACGGGCCTGTAATCGATGGCCGTGCGGAGCCATCCATTCATGCAACATGACCACCCTTTGGCCGTGCGACACAGCTCGACTCGTGTTGCAGCACACGGCCCGTGTACCAAATACGGCCTGTAAGCGATGGCCGTGCGGGAGCATCCGTTCACGCAACACGGGCTCCTTATGGCCGTGTTGCGCCACACGACTCTTGTCGTGTCAGGGATCAGAAAAAGTCAGAATCCTTCTAGAATCTTGTCAAGGGGTATAAATACCCAACACTTCAATATTTTTAGAGGAGATCCGATTTTCCACCTTTCTCACACACCTCACACACCCTTTCTTTGATTTTACACCATATTCTTCATCCCATTCATCCATCTTTGGATCTACGTCATTTCTCCATAATTTCTACCATCCAAATCAAGTGAAGAAGCAAGGAAGATTGGGTGATCACCAAAGGAAGAAAGTAGATTCAATTGGATCCATTTCCAAGGGAGTTTTCATTCCAATTTTGTGTTAATCCTTTAGTTTACCATGATTTGTAAGATTTCTAATGTCTATGTTATGGATCTTATGAAGATTGTAGGCTAATCTCCCTTGTGAGATTAGCAACATGAAGGTTGTTGGTTAATTTGTGGATCTATGTAATTAAATTCATATGTTGATGGGGATATTTGATTTTCTATCATTGGTGCTTACATATCTTGAGATCTATGATGTTTTGTGTGTTTGATTGTTCTAATTATATGATTAGATTGAGAAATCAATTATGTGCTTAGGATAGTCAAGTGAATCATTTTATCAAACACCTCATGTGCATTATAAATGGTAAAGTGATTGAGAAGTCCTTTATTATTTAGAACCCTTTGATAGAACATGTGATTAGTTAGATTGAGAAGTCAATTAATTATATGAAAGGATTCTTTAATTGAACTTAGTACCTAGTTGGAATAGTTTAATTGAGAACCAACCTTTGAGCTATTTTGAGATTGTGCAAATGATCTACATCCTATTCATTTCGAGAGAAAGTTTAGATGGTATATGTGTTGGCCCTTAGTCTTAACCCTTGATACATATGAGTTTAATGCATGAGTCCATGAGTTACCACTTCATTAGTGTTGTAATCTCACTTCTACTCAATTTGGAAAACCACTCATTGATTAGAGCTATTTTCACCTAGATTTTAGTGTCTTTTTATATGTGTTTTCGTATTATTTTACCCGTATTTTATATGTTATTTGGTTGTGTTTTGTATTTTTATTGATAAGGAAGATGTAGGAAAAAGCGGATCTCAATTCGGAGTTGAAACGAGGGAGAACGAGCCAAAACAGTGAAGAAATGCAGGAGCCAGCACACGAGCCGTGTAGCCAACACGGCCCTGTAAGAGTTGGCCGTGTGGCGACATCTAGTCACTCAACACGGGCAACTTCAGGTCGTGTCCAGTTGCACGAGTCGAGTCGGGAGCACGAGCCGTGTCGCCAACACGGCCCTGTAAGAAGGTGGCCGTGTGGCGACATCAGAAGAGCCAACACGACCACACCTGTGCCCGTGTTACAACACACGACTCGTGTTGCAGCACACGAGCCGTGTTGCGTAACACGGCCCTGTAAGGCGAGGCCGTGCGGCAGCATCAGAAGACACAACACGGCCACCCCGTGGCCGTGTTACAGAGCACGACTCGTGTTGGGTATTTTCCTGCAGAAAATTCCAGATCCTTCTAGAAGCCTCCAAAGGGGTATAAATACCCCTTTATTCAACAATTGGCAGAGAATCCGAAAATCCTATCATCTACACACACCTCACACACCATTTCTTCCATTTCCCACCATCATCTTCATCCACCTTCATCCATTTTGATCCATCTTCATCATCTCCATTAATTCTCCATCAAAACTTCATCCCTTCCATTGGGTGTGAGAGATCTCAAGGAATCAAGAGCTAGAGGTGGAGATCAAGAAGAATAGAAGATTCTCTTCAAGAAATTGATAGGGAAGAATCCATTCATTTTGTATTTCTTAGATCTTAGACTATGGGTAATTGTAATGAATCATTTAATTGTTTTGTTACTTTCACTATGATAGGCTAATCCCTCTAGTGGGATTAGGAACATGAAGAACATATTAGATTTATATTATCATGTGGATTAAATTGGTTTTTGATTTAATTGATGTTGATTTCTATTCATGGAGTTTAATTGTCTTGATGTTGTGATGGCATGGTTTGTTATTCATGAATGTTTATTGGTTTAATGGATTGTTGATCAATGGATTATTTGTGGTAATTAAATGCTATCATGATCTTCATGTATGTATTGCTTGGAATGAGACGGAAACGACCCTATATAGTATTAGGAAGGCATGATTAGACATTGAGTTTGGGTTTGACCGAAAGGATATTTGAATTCAATGAGGGGAACCAATCCATTCGTTGGCCTTAGTACACAAAAAGGGAGAGTTTAGTCTAACTAGTACCTAGATGGAAGGGGTTAATGTTGGGCTTTGATCTTAAGTGCTTTTGGGAGTCCAAAATGGATCAACAACCTTTGTAACCCGAAAGGGAGCTTAGGATACAATCGTGATCACCCTTAGTCTACATCAATTGACTTGAATTCCGTTTGCATGATAATATGAATTGAGTGTGCTTGGATGTTTCTAATCCCATGTTTTTCCATACTTGAACTTAAGCACCCATTTTCTATTCTTGTCATTCTACTTATTTGATATTGTTATTTACTTGCTACTTGTTTTTGTTGTTAATCAATCTCAAAACCCCCCGATCATCTTTACAAAAACGACATGAACATGAGCTCACGTATTTGCTAGTCCGAAAATAACTCCTTATTGGATTGATAATTTTTCTTGGGATATACTACTACAACGATCGAGTATTCTTGCTCGTGAGTGCTATAAAAATAGGCAAACAAGAAAATGGCGCCGTTGCCGGGGAGGTAACGGTCGCTAGTAGTTTGACGAAGGATTGTTTAGAGTGGTCTTAATAAGGATATTTTTTTTTATTTTTGCATCTTATATTTGCTTTGGAAAATTTTGTTCTAATTTTTCTTTCTTTTATAGGTGCATACCTTGAGAAGGAAGAAGAAGGAGAGCAACCCCAAAAATATGAGCTACATGGATACTCTTCGAGATATGGTGAATAGAAGTATTCATTCCGTTATGAACACACAAGGAAATTTTCAAAGATTTCAAATGCCAAATGGTGAACCTAATTTGCAACCGGATTATGGAGTACAAGATATGCAATTCCTACAACAAGGTTATGAGAATTTTGGAGTTCCTCATCAAATGCATCATCAAGTATACCCTCAAGGTGTGGAAGATGTTTTTCAAGGAAATTTTTCTAGTCATCAAGAAGGAAATCAACCACATCTATGGGGAAATTTTCAAGACTCCAACACCTCTTATTCCACCCAAAGTGACCACATAGCAATGTTTGGAGAAAAGATGTTTGAAATGGTTATGGATCGCATAGAGAAGGAGAGTAAGTTTAATGAAATGTGGATGGATCGAATCGGAAATTGGTGTGACATGGTGACAAGTGCAATAGTAGCATTCGGTGCTAGATTGGATTCCATTGAGAACCAAGTTAGTCAAGTTGTATCCACCATTGAGAACAACAAGCCTTCTTCCTCTATTAAGGATCGGAACAAGACTAGTTTGGGGGTTGATGAGGTTATAAAGGAAAGAAGAGAAAGGATGCCTAAGTGGGTGAAAGCTAAAGAGTTGAAAGAAGAGTTGAAGGGGGAATTCGATAGATTTGTCGAGTCTCTTGAAGAGATGGTAGAGAAAGTCAAGATTCAAAATCAAAAAGAGATTCATGCCATTATGGAAGAAAGGAAACCTCCGGAAACTAAGATCATGGATTCTACTCCCCACAAGCCAAAACCTTCTCATTCTATTGAAATTTCAAATTCTCTTAAGAACTTCCATGATTTCATTGATAAAAATTTATTTGGTGATTGTAGGAAAAAGGTTGCAAGAGGGCACCAACACTTGTCAATGCCCGAATTCTTACCGGGGGATGTGGTTGAAGTTCAAAATTCACATAGAGCTCCATGGAAGAAGTGGAACAAGTGGAAAGGGCCATTTCTTGTGAAGAACGCCTTCGGAGAACAATTGCTTGAGCTATTTAACAAGAAGGGAACCGTTCTAGTGGTTGAACGGGAGAGCACAAGGCACTACTTCAAGAAGAAACCTATGATAGTGCCTAAGGACTATTCAAGACCACCATGAGCTAAAGACTATCGTCCGGCTTGAAGACGTTAAACTTAGCGCTAGATGGGAGGCAACCCATCATTATCTTTATTGCTTTATTTAATGCTTTCAATAAGGATTGTGGATTTGTTGTTTCTTGCATTTTGGCCTTGTAGGTGGATCGTGCTTGTGAGAAGAATGAGTTTTCAAGATACGAAGAGAGCTTGAATTGAAGTGTGAAAGTAAGTCACACCACTTTTTGCAAACTTATCTTGAAACTCTTGTTTCAATTTAAGTTTGGGGGGATATGGCATGGTGTGACATACTTTGTTTTGAAGCCATATACTTTTCGTGTTTTTGGACTAATTTTGAATTTTTCTCATGAGCATTGGTTTGATTTTGGTATGATTGGTCGTGTTGAAGTGCATGATAGTCCATATTTTTAATGAAATTGTTGAGCTAATGGTTTTGTTGAGCATGTATGAAGGGTATTGGAAGCACGAATTGAGCTCGGAGCTAATAACTTCCACTATCAAATGCTTATTGAGGGAGTTCATTCTACACCCTACCACTTTTATGTGCTTAGCATAATTTGATTTGATTTGTATTGATGTGATTAGCATGCTACTTCATGTGTTATGTTTTTTGGGATGTTTATTTTCATTAGTTAGGATTTTCTTTTCAATCAAAGGTTGGGATGATTGTGAGCTTACATTGTTTATGGATGATTTGAATGTGTGCTTCATTGTTTAATGATAGTGATTTTTATTCTTGCATGTTATGTGTTTTTGTTTTGTTTATTGTTTGTTGAGTCTTTATTTTATGTTTTGTGTGTTTTCTTATTTTTGTCTTGGTATGTTTGGAGGTTTGTTTTGGGATGTTGTGAGTCATTTTTGAACATGAGTGGTGATATGTTGTGGTAGTAAGTGATGACAAGTTATGATTAAGAATCTCTACACTTTCGAATTGTGACATGTTTTACTTAACTTGTTCAATTTTGAGATGGATGTGGTGTAATAAGTTTCTTAAGGTCCGAGCACAAGCTTGTGAGCGTTTGAACCTCAACCGTGCATACATGGTATTTTTCTTCATGAGTGGATTGGTTGTGTTTGATAAGCTAGAATTTGCTCAAGGACTATAGGAACGAGCCCAATTTGTGGAGATTAGTGACATGATCTAAGGCCATCCTTGTTATTATAGTCATTACCTTATATTTTCCTACCATGAACATCATCCCTAGTTAACCATTTTGAGCCTTTAAGCCTTTTTATTGTGAATATAGCACATTACAAGCCATGATTACCCACTTAAGCCTTACATATATACCATTTGTGTGGGTGATTGAGGAGATGGTAACTAGAAAGGTTTGATAAGGAAGAAAAAGAAAAAGGAAATGGTAAACAAGCAAGAAAAAAGGATGAAAAAGAGCATAAAAAAAGAATGAACATGCAACCTCAAAACAAGAAAATGAGCAAAGCAATAACAATATGCTCAAGTACTTAAAAGTTCAAAGAAGGAAGCATGCATTAAAAGAAGATAAAAATCTAAGGAAAGTTGATGATTAGTGCTTGTGATTACCAAAGTTGAGAAAGGAAGAAAGAAAAGTGGAGAAGTTGGAGAAATTGGCCATCTCTTCGATTACTTACACTTGCTTAGTCACTATTATCCATATCTTCCTACCCTACCAAAGAGCCTATGATTACATCCTAATTAAAGACCTTTTTGATCATTGATTGAAACTTTGGTGGTTTGTGAATATAGTCCGCGAGCAAGCTTATAGCGAGTCGAGCCAATCGATTAATGAGTGTGATTTACCCTATTTCAAAAGAGTGTTGAGAGACATCAATATCCATTGTGAGGCTTGGACGTAAAAGGGTCTATATTACACTTTATTCTCTTTTGATTGAACTTGTTAATTTCTCATGTCATGAGTTTAATGTTGTAGGATGCCTTAGCATAATTTGTAATTCTTGTTGCTAATGATGTGTTGTTACTTATGTTCGTTTAGTCTTTTCCTAGGTGAAAATCACTCTCCTTGGTTTATCATTTTTGTTGTGCGGGGACGCACAACACTTTAAGTTTGGGGGTGTGATGAGTGATATTTTCACCTAGATTTTAGTGTCTTTTTATATGTGTTTTCGTATATTTTTATCCGTATTTTATGTGTTATTTGGTTGTATTTTGTGTTTTCATGGAAATGTGTGTGAATGAGCTTAAACCTACTATTTTCACTTTTTATTTGATGCTAAATAGGATAAGGAAGATGTAGGAAAAAGCGGAACTCAATTTGGAGTTGAAACGAGGGAGAACGAGCCAAAACAGTGAAGGAATCAGGGCAGCAGCAACACGACTGGCCGTGTCGGTGGCACGAGCCGTGTCGCAGTACACGACTCGTGTAGCTAACACGGGCCTGTCCAGAATGGTCGTGCGGCAACATCTATTCATCCAACACGACCACCACTTGGCCGTGTTGCGGAGCTCGACTCGTGTTGCAGCACACGACCCGTGTAGCCAACACGGGCCTGTAAGCGATGGCCGTGCGGGAGCATCAGTTCACGCAACACGGGTACCTCATGGCCGTGTTGCGCCACACGACTCGTGTCGTGTCTTGGATCAGAAAAAAATCAGAATCCTTCTAGAAGGCCCAAAAGGGTATAAATACCCCTCCATTCATATTTTATAAAAGAATCCGAAATCCACTCTTCCACACACACCTCACACACCATTTCTTCCATTTTCCACCATCATCTTCATCCATTCTTCATCCACCCATCTACACTTGATCCCCTCCATCAAATCCACCATCCAAGTGATCAAGGAAGCAAGGGAGAGTGAGATCACAAGAAGAAGAAGGAGATCTCCATTGGAGCACTTCAAAGGGGGAATCTAATTCTAATTTTTGTGCATTTCTTTATAGATTGATCATGTTTTGTAAGGATCTTAATGTCTATGTTAATTTTCTTATGGATATGAGAGGCTAATCTCCTTTGTGAGATTAGCTCCATGATTGGTGTTGGATAATTTAGTTTTTATGCAAATTGATTTTAATCTTGAATGGGCTTTGTGTTATTTCTATCATTGATTGTTGATTGCTTGATGTATATGATGATTTGTGTGATTAATTGTCATGGGCATGTGATTAGATTGAGAAATCAATTATGTGTTTAGGATAGTTCATTGAATCATTTCATCATACACTTCATGTGCATTAATTTAGAATGAGATAGAGATATCCTTCTAGATTTAGAACCCTTTGATAGAACATTTGATTAGCTTAATCGAGAGGTTGGTTGATTAAATGAGGAGACCCAAACAATTAGTGAATTCATAGTACCTTAAAAGGGAATATTGCTTATGATTTAGTACCTAATTAGGGAACTCATAGAGTAATTAGTACCTAGTGGGAGGTGTTTGCTATTGTCTCGATCCTATGTGCGTTTGGGAGCCTTGTTGAGGGCCTACATCCTATCCATCTCGAGAGAGAGTTTAGGTGGAATTAGTGATCGCTTCTATACCTTGTCCATGAGAGATTAGAATTAATTGCATAATTACTTAATTATCTATGCCATGATTGTTGTTAATCTCATCCTTGCATCATTTGGAACCATCTTATCTTTGCATTCATTTTATCTTTATTTATTGTTTTAGCATAATTGCATTTATTTGCTCATATCCTCTCTTCCGTCGTCCTTATAAAATCACGATAAACTTGAGATCGCTTAAACTCTAGTACCTTTCTCCCTGTAGTTCGATAATTTCTTTAATTGGTCATGCCCACTATAATATGGCTGACCAAATGGCGCCGTTGCCGGGGAGTTTGACGGACTAGTCGAGTACTGTGTTATTGTTTTAGTTGTTCTTGATAAGGATTTTATTTTATTTTATTTTATTTACTATTGTTGTTTGTGGTCTCACTCTTGGCCTTTTCGTAGGTGTTTTATGATCACAAGATCAAAGGGAAATCAATCGATCATTCCTTTGAATTTGGAGATTGAAAGGACCACACGACAAAGGAAGCGAGAGAGGCGTAAAGCTAGAAAAGAAAAGATGGAGAATCAACGTGGAGAGAATGCTAATTATAACCCACCCCAAGATCCTTTACAAGATCAAAGAGGGGTACAAGAAGGAGTGCAAGAGAATCAAGCGGAGATAATGAGGAATTTCTTTGCTCAAAATCAAGAATATATGCAATTGCTTGCCAATCAAGAGGCTCAAAGGATACTCCAACAACAAGAGGCACAACCACATGTTCGTAGAAATGTCCAAGAGATGGTTAATATGTTCAATAACCAAGCAATGCAAGGAAATGTGCAAATACCTCAAGAGAGGCCAAGGCCTAGAGCAATCCGGGATTACTTCCAACCGAGAGCCGTACACAATATGGTTCCTCCGGTTCAAGCCAACAATTTAGAAATCAAGACCGGATTGATCAACATGGTTAAAGAAAATCAGTTTGGGGGAGGTCCTCTTGAGGATCCAAACATGCATCTAGCTAGCTTCTTGGAGGTTGCAAATACCATTAAGATGAATGGAGTATCGGAAGATGTTATTCGGATGAGGTTGTTCTCTTTCTCTTTAAGAGACAAGGCTAAGGCATGGTATAATGCAATTCCTTTGGGAAGTTGTAACACATGGGAAGATCTTGAGCAAAGGTTCCTAAACAAGTACTTTCCTCCTTCAAAGACACTCCAATTGAAGAGCCTTATCACTCAGTTTAAGCAAATTCCGGATGAAAGCTTTTATGAAGCATGGGAACGCTACAAGGAGATGCTAAGAAAGTGCCCTCAACATGACTTTCATGAGAATCAACAAGTGGCTTTCTTCTATCAAGGGTTGAGCCAACAACATCGGATGCATGTAGATGCCTCATCCGGAGGATCTATATTTGGAGTGGATGCGATGAAAGCTATGGAAATTTTTGAAGACATTGCGATGAATGCTTATCAATGGCCGTCCGAGAGGATATTGGGAGGTTATGCATACGGAAAGGTGGCTCAAGTGGAAAGTGTGCATAAAGCGAAGAGCGATGTGTTTCAAGGCCAAGGCATGAAAGAATTTAATGAAAGCATCAATGCTTTAACTAAGCAATTGAATTTGATCACTCAAGGAGTGAGTCAAGGGGGAAGCACAAGTTCTATGGTGAATGATGAGAGCAAGGTTATGCAAAGTGTAGAAGATGTTGCCTATTTAGATAGGAGAAATTACCAAGGGAATTTCCATCATCAAGGGAATTTCCAAGGTAATTATCCTTCTAATCAAGGTAATTACCAAGGAGGATATCAAGGACAAGCTCGGGGAAGCAATTTCAATCAATCAAGTGGAAATTATCAAGCTCCGAGGAAGCATAAAAATCTTTCTTACTCTAATCCTCAAGCCACCGTGTCATTTCCTCCGGGATTCGATCCAAGTGCCAAACCATTGAATGGAGAAGGTAAGTCATCATTGGAAGAGACATTACTAGCATTCATGAAAGATACAAGGGCTTATATGGAAAAGAGAGATGCTAAGTTTGAAGCTAGAATGGATGAAAATGAAAAGAAATCCGACAATAGGATGAGAGCATTTGAGCATCAAATGGGGCAAATTGCTTCCTCCGTTGGATCTCAACACCAACAAGGAAAGTTCCCCTCTACCACGGTAACTAATCCTAAGGAGCAATGTTTGTATGTTACCGTGTGCAACATGGAAAGTAAGGTGGAGAAAGGGTTGGTGGAAACAACAAACATTGTTTCTAAGGTTGAAGAAGTAGTTGGTGATAAAGTGGTGTCAAAAATTGAGGAGGACATTGGCGTTGATGAAGATTGGTCTTTGGATGATGAGATGATAATTGATGAATTTTTGTCTTTGTTGGATGAGGAAAGTAAGTGTGATAGAGAGATAATGTTGAAACAAGATCATGACATTGTTGAGGTTCATGCTTCATTAAAGGTGGAAGACCCCGGTAAATTCGTTCTTACTTGTAAAATTGGAAATGGGAAAAACTTTAATGCTATATGTGATCTTGGTTCGAGCATTAATGTAATGCCTTTGGAGATTTTTGAGAAACTTGGCATTGGGAGGTTAAAGGAAACGGATGTGGAAATCGGAATAATGGATGGTTCAATGATAAAGCCCTATGGAGTTGTGGAGGATACGCTTGTGCAAATAGAGGATTTTGTATTTCCGGTGGATTTTATGATAGTTGAGAAGCAAGCGGATCCTTGGATTCCATTAATTTTTGGAAGGCCGCTTTTGGCAACCGCAAAAGCAAAATTTGATATGGATAAGAAGGAACTCACACTCCGATCACAGGAAAGAGAATTGGTGTTATCAAGCAAGAATTTAATAGGGCGAAATCTTCATTTGAAGCCACCCATTAAGCCTCCGGATATTCGAGATGAAGTGATAAGTGCGATTTTAAAAGATGAAGAATTAACTAACTTTATGCTTGAAATTGCAGGAAATTTCTCTTCAAAAAGAAATACGCTTGGGGGAGATCCACATGTTGATTTGAAGATTGATAAAGGGCCTCCGGGATTTAAGAATGTGAGGAAAAGAGGAAACGAGGTGAGTTCAAGTGTTAAAGGAGCACGAAGTGTGGATAAAAAGGTTGTCAAAGAGATGTTTAAAGTGAAGATGCGGCCCGATGGGGTCTTGGATTTCTCCGACTGTTAAGAGCTTACATTCGTCCGGCTTGAAGACGTTAAACTTAGCGCTAAATGGGAGGCAACCCATTCTTTTTATCTTTTGTTGTTTGTTGTTTTGGCCTTGTAGGTTGATTGTGCTCATGGAGAAAAATGCACATTGAAGAAAAGAGAAATGCTTCATGGATTCAAATTGACATGTTCCACCATTTGTTGCAAACTTAATTCGTGACTCTTGTCTCGAGTTAAGTTTGGGGGGTGATAGTGCGTGGTGGGCATAGCTTGAGTCGTGTGGATGCGGTTACTTCTCAACAAGAAGATCATCAATGGAAACTACAAGGGTAAGTCTCACCACTTTTTGCAAACTTAAGTCTCAACTCTTGTTTCGATTTAAGTTTGGGGGGAGAGTGTGTGGTGTGACTCACCACTTGAGTATGATGTATGATTCTTGTAAAATTTGGGTAAATTTTAAAATTTTTCTCTCATGAGTATTGGTTTGATTTTGGCATGATTGGTGGTGTTGAAGTGCATGATAGTCCATATTTATAATGAAATTGTTGAAATAATGGTGTTTGTTGAGTGCTTGAGCATGAATGAGAGGTATTGGAAGCAAGATGGAGCTTGGAGCTAACGCTTTCCTTACCAAATGCCTATTGAGGGAGTACTCTACACCTTATCATTTTATTACTTGAAATGAATAGATTTTGATTGTTGTGACTAGCATGATACTTCATTTGTTATGTTTGTGGGAGGTTTACTTTCATAAATTAGGATTTCCTTTTCAATAAAGGTTGGGATGAATGTGTGCTTAATTTTCTTATGGATGATGGTATTTTGTGTTTTTGCATGTTTTGTGTTTTTGTTGTGTCTTGTTTGTTGAGTCCTTATTTGTATGTTTTGTGTATCTTCATTCTTGTCTTGGGATGTTTGGTGGTTTGTTTAGGGATGTCGTGAGTCATTTTTGAATGTGAGTGATGATAAATTGTGGTGATAAGTGATGACAAATTATGATTAAGAATCTCTACACTTTCAAATTGTGACATGTTTTACTTAACTTGTTCAATTGTGAGATGAATGTGGTGTAATAAGTTCCTTAAGGTCCGAGCACAAGCTTGTGAGCATTTGAGCCTCAACCATACATACATGGTATTTCTTCATGAGTGGATCGATTGTGTTTGATAAGTTAGAACTTGCTCAAGGACTATAGGAACGAGCCCGATTAGTGGAGATTGGTGAAATGATCTAAGGCCATCCTTGTTATTATAGTCATTGCCATATATGTTCCCTTCCATGAACATCATCCTTAGTTAACCATTTTGAGCCTATAAGCCTATTTCTTGTGAATTTAACACATTACAAGCCTTAATTACCTATTCAAGCTTATATATACCTTTGTGTGGGTGATTGAGGAGATGGTAGCTAGAAAGGATTGATTGAAGAATCAAAAGAAGAAAAGGACATGGTAAACAAGCAAGAAAAAGGATGAAAAGAGCAAAACAAGAATGCACATGCAACCTCAAAGTAAGAAAGGAGCAAATCAACATCAAAATGCTCAAGTATACAAAATTCAAAGATAGGAAGCATGCATCAAAAGAAGCTCAATCCAAGGAAAGTTAATGAATAGTGCTTGAGATTGTAAAGATAAGCAAGGAAGAAAAGAAAGTGAAGAAGTTGAGGAAATTGGCCATCTCTTTGATTACTTACACATGATTAGTCACTCTTATCCATATACTTCCTACCATACCAAAGAGCCTATCATTATATCCTAATTAAAGACCTTTTTGATCATTAATTGAAACTTTAGTGGTTTGTGAATATAGTCCGCGAGCAAGCTTATAGCGAGTCGAGCCAATCGATTAATGAGTGTGATTTACCCTATTTCAAAAGAGTGTTGAGAGACATCAATATCCATTGTGAGGCTTGGACGTAAAAGGGACTATATTACACTTTATTCTCTTTTGATTGAACTTGTTAATTTCTCATGTCATGATTTTAATGTTGTAGGATGACTTAGCATAGTTTGTTGTTATTATTGCTAACGATGTGTTATTGCTTATATTCGTTTAGTCTTTTTCTAGGTGAAAATTTCTCCTTTTGATTTGTCATTTTCGTTGCTCGGGGACGAGCAACACCTTAAGTTTGGGGGGTTGATTAGAGCTATTTTCACCTAGATTTTAGTGTCTTTTTATATGTGTTTTCGTATTATTTTACCCGCATTTTATATGTTATTTGGTTGTGTTTTGTATTTTTATTGAAATGTGTGTGAATGAGCTTAAACGTAAGATTTTCACTTTTTATTGGATGCTAAACATGATAAGGAAGATGTAGGAAAAAGCGGATCTCAATTCGGAGTTGAAACGAGGGAGAACGAGCCAAAACAGTGAAGAAATGCAGGAGCCAGCACACGAGCCGTGTAGCCAACACGGCCCTGTAAGAGTTGGCCGTGTGGCGACATCTAGTCACTCAACACGGGCAACTTCAGGTCGTGTCCAGTTGCACGAGTCGAGTCGGGAGCACGAGCCGTGTCGCCAACACGGCCCTGTAAGAAGGTGGCCGTGTGGCGACATCAGAAGAGCCAACACGACCACACCTGTGCCCGTGTTACAACACACGACTCGTGTTGCAGCACACGAGCCGTGTTGCGTAACACGGCCCTGTAAGGCGAGGCCGTGCGGCAGCATCAGAAGACACAACACGGCCACCCCGTGGCCGTGTTACAGAGCACGACTCGTGTTGGGTATTTTCCTGCAGAAAATTCCAGATCCTTCTAGAAGCCTCCAAAGGGGTATAAATACCCCTTTATTCAACAATTGGCAGAGAATCCGAAAATCCTATCATCTACACACACCTCACACACCATTTCTTCCATTTCCCACCATCATCTTCATCCACCTTCATCCATTTTGATCCATCTTCATCATCTCCATTAATTCTCCATCAAAACTTCATCCCTTCCATTGGGTGTGAGAGATCTCAAGGAATCAAGAGCTAGAGGTGGAGATCAAGAAGAATAGAAGATTCTCTTCAAGAAATTGATAGGGAAGAATCCATTCATTTTGTATTTCTTAGCTCTTAGACTATGGGTAATTGTAATGAATCATTTAATTGTTTTGTTACTTTCACTATGATAGGCTAATCCCTCTAGTGGGATTAGGAACATGAAGAACATATTAGATTTATATTATCATGTGGATTAAATTGGTTTTTGATTTAATTGATGTTGATTTCTATTCATGGAGTTTAATTGTCTTGATGTTGTGATGGCATGGTTTGTTATTCATGAATGTTTATTGGTTTAATGGATTGTTGATCAATGGATTATTTGTGGTAATTAAATGCTATCATGATCTTCATGTATGTATTGCTTGGAGTGAGACGGAAACGACCCTCTATAGTATTAGGAAGGCATGATTAGACATTGAGTTTGGGTTTGACCGAAAGGATATTTGAATTCAATGAGGGGAACCAATCCATTCGTTGGCCTTAGTACACAAAAAGGGAGAGTTTAGTCTAACTAGTACCTAGATGGAAGGGGTTAATGTTGGGCTTTGATCTTAAGTGCTTTTGGGAGTCCAAAATGGATCAACAACCTTTGTAACCCGAAAGGGAGCTTAGGATACAATCGTGATCACCCTTAGTCTACATCAATTGACTTGAATTCCGTTTGCATGATAATATGAATTGAGTGTGCTTGGATGTTTCTAATCCCATGTTTTTCCATACTTGAACTTAAGCACCCATTTTCTATTCTTGTCATTCTACTTATTTGATATTGTTATTTACTTGCTACTTGTTTTTGTTGTTAATCAATCTCAAAACCCCCCGATCATCTTTACAAAAACGACATGAACATGAGCTCACGTATTTGCTAGTCCGAAAATAACTCCTTATTGGATTGATAATTTTTCTTGGGATATACTACTACAACGATCGAGTATTCTTGCTCGTGAGTGCTATAAAAATAGGCAAACACTCATTCATCATTTTATCTTGTCATTTGATAATTGCTTGTCTACTTTCATTGGTTTTCATTTAATTACTTGTTTAATCAACCATCCATCTATGATTCGTTTATATAAAATTGTGATAAACGTGATCTCACTTAAGTGCTAGCATCGACCTCTCTGTGGTTCGATAAATTCTTGAATTGGTCAACCCGACTACAAGTTATGGCTAATCACTTATCCATATATTTCCTACCTTAACTAAAGAGCCAACATTACATCAAAAAGAAAAGTCCTTTTTGATCCCATTATCGAATCATACTTTTAGTGGTGGAGAGTTTGAGACATTTGTCAAGCTTATGGTTACACATGCCCATGAATTGAATCTGAGCGTAAACACCTTAACCCATAAGTGTACATCTTTTACACTTGAGTGCGAGTGATATATACTTCCCGTGAGAACACATGAATGGAGCATTTGATTGGTAGTGATTGTCTTAACTCGTATGCTATGAATTGATTATTATATGTAATGAGAGCTGCATGACCTTAGTTGAGGACAATTAAATTTTGAATGGGTATTTTTTTATAGTCCTTGTTTCCCTGCTAATTTTCTTACACTCTCTCTCTCTTTATTTTTATTTTGTTGTCTTGGGACGAGCAACATGTAAATTTGGGGGTTTGTTGAGAGTGAAAATAAGCATATTTTAGTATCTAATTTAACACTGATAGGGGTTTTCTCAACACACAAATTAATCCTCAAGTATAAGGATATCAATTGTAGTCGCGAAGATGACCAAGTTACACTATCGAACCCACGGGACGGTTAATCATCAATTTCATTATATTCTAGTATACTTTAGACTATGTTTGGTAATTGTAAAGGTTTGAGAAATAATGACTTCTAATCGAAATAGCAAAAGAAATAGCAAGAGTTAGAGAAAAGTGAGTTGTGATCAAGAAGAATAGTGGGTAGTTCGTCGGGTCATCCAGTTTCACTACCAATTCGTATTTTTATGTGATGGTGTCCGACTCAGCCCTATGGTTTGTAGACGCATCACTAGACCATGCAAGTTTACTCTATAGACACAAGTAAATATGCGCTTGACACGTGTGAATAACCTCGGAGCAAGAGACATACTTCACCCCCCTTTCTAGGTACTATCATAATCAATTATCTTCCACATCTAGAATCTAACCCAATTTGATCTCCCTTTTTAGGTACTATAAAGTTATACTCTTCATCCTATTTATCAACCCGAATTTAATTCAATTAATAAATATTCAAATAAGACGGTTCTAATAAGACTTCGAAATCCCTTCACTTAGAATTATAACAATAAACCCTGCTCAGTAGTGAACGAACTCAACCAATAACCATGTTATGTATTCAGACTCTACACAACGATCATTGATGCACAAAACGACTATGAGTATGGATTAAATATGCAATCTTATATAAAACAAACCACAGGTAGTGTTGTACGGAGTTTTACACACGAAATACGAATTACATCATGAAACTTTCATAACCCTAGAACTACCAAGGTGGTTCTAGCCCATGATTGATCTAGGAACAATCATGGTTAGATTGATCATTCTTACTTGAACCTTCAACGAACTTCTGTTACAGCCCTCCGGATGGATCACCACCTCTACTCTTGCCTCCCTTATGATTGATGATCAAAAGCTCCCTTTATTCTCTGCATGAGCCTCCTTTTATACTTGTAATCACGTCTCTAGGCTTGGAATGGGCTTTCTAAGTGATCTCACGCGTTTCGGCCTCGAAAATCCAGATAAGGTAAGTTCCCGCACATAGGTTCGACCTCGTCAAATAGGTCGAACAACTGGCCACAGGTCGAACCCCAAGTTGAACCCCGCTACTGGAAGAATTCTGCACTGGTTCGACCTCTTGAACAGGTCGAACCTCCCAGGACTTGGTCGAACCCCAGGTCGAACCTCATCACTGGACAATTTCCGCTCTCGATTCGACCAACTGACAAGTCGAACTCAAACGTCGTGGTCGAATCCTCTTTTCTGCAAACTGGTTCGACCATGGTTCGACCTGATGGACAGGTCAAACCCCTTGAGTCGTGGTCGAACCTTCTTCTATAAGCTCAGCAATGCTGGCTCGACCTGCTGGAGAGGTCGAACCCTCCTCCAACCAGGTCGAACCCTCCTATTTCTTGGGCGGTTCGCATGGCTTCTACTCTGTCTCTTCGATTCTTGGCACTTTCACTCCGTTTTTACTATGAAAACCACTCAAATAGCTCCACTAACACCTGATTCATGCTAATTCACAATATATATAGGTTTTCCACCTATTTCCACATCAAAACTCTCCAAAACTAGCACAAAACATGGTGCCAAACTTGTGAATTTACACACTCATCAAACCCCCAAACTTACATGTTGCTCATCCCGAGGCAACCAATTTAAACCACAGGAGTCGTGTATAATTCACAAAGATCAAGTACAACACATATTACACATGCCACTTCATTAAATCAAACAAGAATTACTTGCATCATATATTTCATTCATGTAAAACCAATCCAATCACATACCATTTGGAGTACTAAGTAATCTAGCTCACAAGATAAGTCTTTACTCTCTTTCGCTCACGTGCGTGAGGCACTATAGGCTAGTATAAACACTCATATCAATTTATATTCACGCGTAACCATAAGCTTGGCAAAGGTCTCAAAAATCAACTCACATCAACTTAATACTAGGATCACAAAGGACTTGTTTCTAGGTTGTAATGTTGGCTCTTTGGAAAGGGTAGGAAAATTTGGACATAGTGACTTAAGACACTAGTAGAGAGTTACCTTGGAGGTTCTTAATTTCTCATTCGGCTTCATATTCTCCTCCAATTCTTCTCTTGCACTTGCAATTTTCGATTTTTCTTCTCTTCCTTGCATCAACATCATTCTTCTTTTGATCGCTCGGGTACCAGTTGTAGGCACTACCCTTCTCGAACATCATTCGGCTACTTTTTAAAACTTCAAGCCCCATGTATAAGCAATTCGGGGTACCAGTTTCAGGCACTATCCCTAACAAGATTTAACCATGTACTTTTCTTACTAAACCTCGTTCCATCTTCATTTTCTTCTTGCACTCTTATTCACCTCACTCTCTTTACCAATGAATAGGGTATTTTTAAAGCTCAAATAAGGTAAATAAGGCTCTTTTATTTGGCTTGCCAAAGAAAAAGCTTTTAAAAGGCTCAAACAGGGCTACCAAAGGTTTATAGGATCATTAGGAAAGGTAAAATTTGGCTAAGTGACTCAATTAATCAAAAATGGCCTAAGATCATGTCCTAATATTTCATCAATTGTAAGTTTCACACAAGACGCCAAGCCAAGTTCTAGAATACGTTCATACGAATGATCCTCTCAAAAATAAACTATCATGATCAAACATGATAGAGGCTCAAATCCTCACATAGGTAAATCAATTCCTAATACTCCTCATAGCACATAATCAAGATCAATTCCTCATGAATTCCATATACTTAACAAATTATACATGCTCTTTTAAATGAAAATAAACACGTGAACACATGAATGCACAGAATCAACAGTCCATATACAAATCAATCATACAAGATCAACTATATCAAGTACATGCCACTCACACATGAATCACACTCCAATCTGTAAAAATATAAAGAAGAATGGGAGATAAGATGAATCGGAGAAGCCAAAAGAAAACCTGAAACTACTCCCTAGGAGCATCATCATCCTCATCATCATCTTTGTCATCCTCATCCATCCTATTCTCCACAGCTCGGCACAGACTGGTAATGTGCCTATCCATCATATCCACTCGACTACTCACTCTACCAACACGCTCATCCAAGGCAGAGTACCTCTCGTTCAGCGTGGCGTAATTGGCATTAGCGAGCGCGAGCTGCTTGTTCGTCTCCTGCTGTGCAGCTACTACCGCGACCAGCTGCTCATGAATCAAGCGAAGCTGCTCCCGTGTACCTGGGACTGCCCGACGCTGCTGCTGCGGTACCGGAGCATGCTGAGGCGCATCATGCTGCTCTTCTTCCGGAATCTCCATCTCCGGCTGCTCATCTACCTGATCCTCCTCTTCAGGCTGCTGTGGCTGAGGTGGACGAAACTCTCCTTGATCAATGATCTACTGTAACTCAGCCATCCTCTCCTCTGCACACATCTGCGCTACCGCTCTCCAATCACCACCCGACTTCACTGCCACGGATAAGGCGGTATGTCCGAGAGAATTCATCAACTTATTCCTTGCTACCCGAATAATTGTTAAGTTGCTCACGTTGAAGGGGAACATAAATTCGAAAGGCTTGAGACCCCTCGTGAAGAACCAATCTCCTTCTCTAAAATGGGCAAATCCTCCCTTCACGCACGTGATCATCATCAAATTGGGTTCTCCTTCTACTGGTATAATGCCGGTGAAATCCAAGTTGTAATGCTCAGCCACGATCGTCAGTAACCCTCCAATATTCACCTTTTGAAATCCAATGGTCATAAATCGATGTAGTTGCGCAATGAAATAAGCTCCAACATTGAACTGCACCCCGTTTAGCATACACCACAGGGCGTAAAGCTCTCCTCTAGACACAACACTCCCCTCCGAGCGGGCGAATAACGTGTTGCTCAGGACTCAGTCCATGTACCTCAAGACTGGGTTCTTTATTACGGAAGCACGAGCCTGTCTGATCTTATAATCTCGAATCTCCCCTGTGATCTCCCTCCAAAACCGATTTGCATTGAATGCAGCATTTTCCAATCGAGGGATCTCTAAAGGCATCTCAAACAACTCATTGAAATCCTCAGACGTCCATCTCCTACGCACTCCGCCAAGCTGAAACGTACACTGATACGGGTACCCAAGCGGGTCCTTCTCCATCTCAAATGAGCAAACTACTTCCGCTGTATCATGGAAGTATGTCGGCCTCTTCAAATCCATGAATCTCCGGATCCCTACTTGATCGAACATCCATAAGATGTCATCCCCAATTCTCATTATCCTCATCGCCTCATCATCTTGGTATCGAGTGCGAGCTATCTTGTCTGAAACTTCTTCCCACTTCTCTTTGATCTCATCCCAATCTTGCATCTGAATCTTGAAATTTTTGAGTAAACGATCTTGTAACCTCAGTTTCCTTGTCACTTTGTCCAAATTCGAAGGCCTGTCATGCCTCTTCTTCGATCTTTCCTCATCTACCTTTCCTTTACTTTTACTCGATCCTTGTCCCTTTCCTGAAAACAAATACTTCAATCCAACCAACAAAACAAGAAAATAAGTATTTTACTAGCACATCACATACTCTACTCAAGACTTCAAGCATCAATGCATAATCACTCCAACTATCGTCTCAACACCACTTGCTTATTCAACATGCTCAAAACATCTTCAATCAACCTTCTTTAAATAACCAACAAGCATGCATCAACAATTCAAGCAATTCATAATAGTTTCAATAATTCAGAACATGAACTACTCCAATTTTTATACCAATTCAACCAAACTAGCATGCTTGTCCTAATAGATGCACAATATTGTTGATCAATTCACATAAACCATCAAGTTCAATCTATAATCAAACATTCTCAACCAACAAACATGAATTCATGTGAAACAAGTCACAATATCAACATTCACCATGAAATTCAACCATACTCAACATCAATCCTCTTATTCACATCGAATTGCATACCTAAACCTTCAATCCTAGAGTAATTGAGTTGGAAAAACATACCTTTTGACTTGCCCATGGTGAACAACCGATCAAAATCACACACACACAAGAATGTCGCGTCTGAAACCTAATTTGCGACGAAAATCGCCCAAATCCACGCCCAATTCGTAAATTCTAAGTGTAATGTTGTGTAATCAGTGTGCAATCAAGTGTAATCGAAGAATTTGTGTAATGGTGTAGAGGTTCGAAGAGGGTTCGAGGTTTGGTGTTTTGAAAAAGTGATCGAACCCTTCGAAAAATCGAACTTAAGTTGCGTACCTGGCTTGGTTTGACCTCAGGTTCGACCTCCTGAACAGGTCGAACAATGGATGACGAGGTCGAACCTACCTTCTGGACAAATGCTCTTCTCGATTCGACCTGGGTTCGACTTGCTGATCAGGTCGAACAATCCTTGAATTGGTCGAACCCATTTTCTGGAAAACAGAGTGCCTTGAACTGACTGGTTCGACCACAGGTTCGACCTTCTAAACAAGTCGAACAAATATGGCTTAGGTCGAACCACCTCACTGGACAACTTTCGACTCCGATTCGACTTCCTCTGCTTTCATTCGACCTCCGGCACTGGTCGAACCACCCCTGGCGTTGGTCGAACCATCCTTCTGATTTTCAAAACTGAGTGTTCTTCATTCTCTACACACTTCAAGCTTCAACACAACTCATTAGGTACAGTCTAAAGCACAACTTCAGAAATTGTTCCACAAGACATCATTCACGAGTAACTCCGTAAAAGAAAACACAACCAAAAACCACTGAACATTAGGCAAGTTGTAAAAAATCGTCACATCAAAATCGATTAAAATTTCAATATGGCCGCAAAAACCAACTCCCCTAACAAACAATACAAAAAAAGATTATACTGTCGGTGCTTATCGTGGTAAGTACATCACACCCCCCCAAACTTAGGAGAAACTAAAGTCGAAACTAAGTTTGCAAAGAGATGTAATTGCCAAAAAGTAAGAACGTCAAATATAAAAATTTCTTACTCACACAAAAGAAATAAAGCAATAAAACGGAAGAGTAAGCCCTCAACAAGCGCTCATATTTAACGTCGGAGAGTCACGACGGTACCAAATCAGATCAAGGTATCATCAAAAATGACACACGCATCATCCGGCGACTTATAATGCTTCAACCGATGCCCATTCGCCGTGATAACATCTCCATCTTTGTCAATAAGCTCAAAACTCCCCCCTCCTAAGGCTCGATGAATCATGAACGGTCCCGTCCACTTCGACTTTAACTTGCCTGCAAAAAGCTTCAATCGTGAGTTAAAAAGTAGTACCTCATCTCCTTGCTTGAACTCCTTGTATGAGATCTTAGAATCATGCCACCTCTTCATTCTTTCCTTATAGATCTCTGAATTCTTGTAAGCACGACTCCTAAACTCATCCAATCGATTTATGTGAGTTATCCTCAACTCCTTCACATCCTTGAGGGTCAAGTTCAAGCGTCGCAAAGCCCAAAACGCTTTGTGTTGAATCTCTACAGGTAAGTGGCACGGCTTCCCATAGACAATTTGATACGGTGACATATCTAACACCGTCTTGTAAGAGATTCGGAACCTCCATAACACATCATCGAGCTTCATAGCCCAATCCTTTCTATTAGTTCCTACCACTTTCTCCAGAATCTGTTTGACTTGGCGGTTGGAGACCTCTGCTTGCCTATTCGCTTGCGGATGATAGGGTGTAGTAACCCTATGCTTAACACCATAATCCTTAAGCACCTTCTCAAGAAATTTATTGACGAAGTGGGAACCTCCATCACTAACTAGTGCTCTAGGAACTCCATAACGGGCAAAGATATGCTTCTTCAAGAAAGATAAAACAATTTTCGAATCATTTAAGCGAGTAGGAATCGCTTCCACCCACTTCGAAACATAATCCACATCAAGAAGAATGTAGAGAAATCCATTCAACGGGGGAAAAGGCCCCATAAAATTGATCCCCCATACATCAAATATCTCCACAACAAAGCTAGGCTGCAGTAGCATCTCATCTCTCCTACCTATATTTCCCATGCGTTGACATCTATCGCAAGATGCCACATAGTTCTCACAATCTCTAAACAATGTAGGCCAATAGAGAGCGGATTGAAGTACCTTAGCTGCAGTCTTTTGCGCTCCGAAATGCCCCCCATTTGGTTGTGCATGGCAAAACTCAAGCACACTCTCCATTTCCATCTCGGGTACACATCTTCGGACAATAGAATCTGTACATATCTTGTAAACAAATGGATCATACCATATAAATGTCTCAACTTCCCTCTTAAATTTCACAAGTTGATATCGATTGAGATCCCTTGGAATTTCTCTAATGACAATGTAATTAACATAATCCGCGTACCATGGATCCATACCTTGCGCTGCGACCACACACGCTCGCTCAGTCCCTTCAACAACCACAGCCATGATCTTCTCATCAGGGAACATCTCTTCAATATACTCAAAAGAATTATCACAATGCTCCCTAGTCTCCAACCTTGACAAGTGATCTGCCAACACATTTTCTGTTCCTTTCTTATCTCGAATCTCCATGTCAAACTCCTGAAGTAGTAGAATCCACCTTATAATTCTAGGCTTTGTCTCCTTTTTCTCCATCAAATACCGAATCGCTGAATGATCTGTATACACAATCGTCTTCATGCCAACCAAATACTGACGGAACTTATCGAATGCATACACAACAGCCAAAAACTCCTTTTCAGTCACCGTGTAATTCTTCTGTGCCGCATCGAAAGTCTTACTCGCGTAGTAAATGGCGCAGAACTTCTTCTCCCTTAGCTGCCCGAGCACCACACCCAGTGCTACATCACTTGACACACATAAGTACAAACGGTTGAGTCCAGTTCGGTGTGATCAAGATAGAGGCAGTAATTAGCGCCTACTTCAAAACTTGAAAAGCTGTTAGACACTCATCATTAAACACAAAAGGAATATCCTTTTCAAGTAAATGAGATAAGGGCTTAGAGTATTTTGAGAAGTCTTTTATGAATCTCCTGTAAAAATCGGCGTGTCCAAGGAAGAACCGCACTCCTCTTTCATTGGTCGGTGGTGGAAGCTTCTCAATTGCCACCACTTTAGCACGATCTACTTGCAATCCCTTGGCGGAAACATGATGCCCAAGAACAATCCCATCCTTCACCATAAAGTGGCACTTCTCCCAATTCAAGACAAGATTAGTTTCTTGACACCTCTTCAAAACAATAGCAAGGTTAGACAAATAATTATCAAAAGAGGAACCAAAACTGAAAAATCGTCCATGAACACCTCCATGATCTTTTCTATCAAACCATCAAAAATCGCCATCATGCATCTCTGAAAAGTAGCAGGCGCATTACACAATCCAAACGGCATCTTCCTAAAAGCAAAGGTCCCGTAGGGGCAAGTAAAAGTGGTCTTTTCTTGATCCTCGGGAGCAATCATGATTTGGTTGTACCCCGAGTATCCATCCAAGAAACAATAAAACTCATACCCTGCAAGACGATCAAACATTTGATCTATAAAAGGAAGAGGAAATGTTCCTTACACGTGTTCTCATTTAATTTCCTGTAATCCACACATGTACGCCATCCCGTAGGAATCCTCGTGGCTATAGCTTCTCCATCCTCAGCTTTCACTACAGTCATGCCCCCCTTTTTAGCAACTACATGCAATGGACTCACATGGGGACTATCACTAATAGGATATATAATTCCAGC
Source organism: Pogostemon cablin (assembly GCA_023678885.1). Classification (NCBI taxonomy): domain Eukaryota; kingdom Viridiplantae; phylum Streptophyta; class Magnoliopsida; order Lamiales; family Lamiaceae; genus Pogostemon; species Pogostemon cablin. The sequence goes on along the minus strand of CM042989.1, from coordinate 20,676,171 downwards.
ATCCAACCACGTAAGGATTTGCTTTCTTATCACCTCTTGAATTGCGGGATTCACCCTCCACTGATTTTGAACACTTGCCTTGGCTTCATCCAACAATCTAATCCGATGCATGCAATACGAAGGATTAATACCTTTCAAATCATCAAGTGACCACCCTTTGCAGACTTGTACTTCCGTAAGACATCTAATAACTCCTCAAGTTGATCATCATTAAGGGAAGAAGATACAATTACCAGATATTTTGCATTATCACCAAGAAAAGCGTACTTCAAGTGTTCCAGCAATGGTTTCAACTCCTCTTTCTTTTCTTCCATTGGAGCGCTTTCGTTATCCAAAGGCAAGTACCTCCTGGTCCATTTGACTTCTTCCACCTTAGTTCTTTCCAATTCAAACCTGTCATCACCCAAAGCAAGTAAGTTTTCAAGAAATTCAATACATACCTCGTTAGAAAGTCCGTCAAGCTCCGTAGTGGGATAAGTAAGAGACTCCATCAAACATGTCTCAAGAGGATCCTTTGACAAGATCAGAGACATATCCTCCTTCACAATCTCCTCCACCACGTCAATACTATAACACTGGGACTCCATTGGCATCTTCATTGCTTTGTCCAAGTTGAAAAGTACTTCTTATTTGTCCATTCACAGCTTAAGTTCTCCCTTCCGAACATCTATCATAGCTCCAGCCGTAGCAAGGAATGGCCTCCCCAAGATTAAAGGAACATTATCCTTGTCATCATCCATCTCTAGTACAAGGAAATCCACAGGAAAGACTAGCTTCTCCACCTTTACAAGAACATCTTCAACAATACCTTTCGGAAACGTCATTGATCTATCTGCCAATTGGAGAGCCACTGTTTTCGGGGTCAACTCCCCCAAACCAAGCCTCTGAAAGATGGACAACGGCATCAAATTGATGCTTGTCCCTAGATCGCACAAAGCTCGCTGTGCTGGCCCCTTCCCGATCTCACATAGAATAGTAAAGCTCCCCGGATCTTTCATCTTTGGCGGCAATTTCTTTTGAATAATTGAGCTACAATTCTTAGATAAGTTTACCGTTTTAACTCTGGTTAAGCTTCGCTTCTTCATCAATATGTCTTTAAGGAATCGAGAATAGTATGGCATCTCCATGATTGCCTCTTAGAAAGGGATGTTCAAGCTTATCTTGTTCATTATCTCTGAAAACTTCTTGAACTTCTCTTCCAATCCCTTCTTCACTAGCTTGTAGGGAAACGGTGGAGGTATCTTTGTTTTGGGAATCCCCTATTCATCACGATCAACCTTCTCCGCTTTCTCCTTTTCAGCTCTTAATCGCTTAGCTCTTTCCCATTTTTTCTCAGCTATTATATCTGTACTTTGCTCATTCCGTACCACTGGAGTCACATCGACATCAAAAGGAACATCAGGTGCATCAATCAAAATGTCTTGGCGAGGTTTGACCATTGTTCGACCTGTTTGAGAGGTCGAACCAGGTTTGTATTGGTCGAACCTCTCTCCTGGAAGACTGATCTCATTCTGCTCTTGAGGTTCGACTAGGGTTCAACCAACATTGGAGGTCGAACAATTGCCCCCTAGGTCGAACCGCTTCACTGTATAATTTCTATCCTCCGGTTCGACCTAGGTTCAACCTGATGGGTTGGTCGAAACATTATGATCGTGGTCAAACCGTTTTTGCGACAAAATAGAGTGCTTTTGCTGATGAGGTTCGACCATGGTTCGACCTATATGACAGGTCGAACCCTGTGGGTCCTGGTCGAACCGAGGCTTAGAAAATTCCAACTTTGATTCCGGCCTCATTGGTCCATCGTACTACGTTCCCGACCTCAGTGTGATGGCATTACACGGCTTTGGATTCTCTATACTCTGAGACGGAAACTTCCCTTTGCCTACAGATTGAGTCAATGTGTTCACATTCTCTGCAATTGTACCCATCAACAACGTGAGATCTTTCACTTGAGTGGACAAATCTTTGTGGTGATCATCAATCTTTTTCTCAAGTTTGGCCTCAAGGCGGTTCACTCTTTCATCATTCTTCGCCATGTACCTGTTCACAGTATCCTCAAAACCAGGTTTCCCTTCTTCCACCTTTTCTCCTGGATCAACACCCATCGGAAGTTGCACTGCATTGTTCGTATTGCTCCATGAAAATTTGGGCCTCCTTGGTTGCTGTTGATAACCACCAGAGGGACCACGATTGTTAAAGTTTCCTCGATAGTTCCCTTGGTAGTTCTGGTTTCCTTGATTTGGGTACCTCGTTCTTTGAATAATTTGACCCATGGCATAATTTGCTTCCTCCAATTCTTCTTGGATGGTTCCATTATTCATCATCTCTTACTGCATGATTGGTACTCGTTGAGATATCTCGCTGATCTGCTTCTGTTGAGACTCAAGTAGTTTGTTGATATTGGACAAGCTCGAAACGATCTCATCCTCTCTCCTTGTTTTCACCATTGCTTGTTCAACCTGAGCTACCTTCCCAAGGACATACCTCTAACTCTATCAGTCGGCCAATCCCTCGAATTCATCGATATGTCTTCAAACAATTTCTCGGCCTCAACGGATGGCTTTATAAGCAATGCTCCATTAAAAGAAGCATCAAGTAACACTCTTGATTCACAGTCCAATCCATTATAGAATATACTGATATATTGGGCTTTAGATAGCCCATGTTGAGGGTACTTCCTGAGCATGTCCTTGAATCTATCCCACGCTTCATGAAATTTCTCACCTCCACTGATAGCAAATTGGTTAATATCTTGTTTCATCTTAAACACCTTCGAAGGTGGCATATACCTTTCCAAGAATCTTAACTTCAATTGCTCCCACGTGGTGCACTCAGCTGCGTTAATAGTATCGTATCAATCCCTCGCCTTTTCAGTAAGCTAATTTGAACAAAAGGATCTTCCTAGCATCTTCATGTTCTCCTACGTCTTTTTGAGTACTTGCATAACCCAAGAACTTATTCAGATGCTGTTGGGGATCCTCGAAAGACCCTCATGAAAAGGAGTTCCTTTCAATCATGCTAATAAGAGCGGGATGAAGATCGAAAGTTGTGTTAGTTCCCCTTGCTCCTAAAGGCTCATAATTTCCAGCCCCATTATTTCTGAAAACCTCTCGGATGAATAGATTATCCAGATTCACTGCCATGTTGACTGTTCCTACTTCCAAATTAACTTCTGTTGTAGCTTCAATCGTCTGCGAAATCTACTCGTCAACCTTGACTCCAAAATTCAGAGCTTCAGTTGGGTTAATTGTCCTTGCCTTGCTCTTCTACTTCTTCTTCTTTCTTGATGATGCTCCAATCTCAGGATTATACGGTTCAAGATTTCATTTCTTTGATCTTGTGAGCATACACCTAAAACGAATAAGAGAGAAAACAACAAAACAAGGTAAATAGTTCTAATAAACTAGAAATAATACAAAAAAGATATTTTACGCCATCCCCGGCAGCGGCGCCAAGAACTTGATAGGGGTTTTCTCAACACACAAATTAATCCTCAAGTATAAGATATCAATTGTAGTCGCGAAGATGACCAAGTTACATTATCGAACCCACGGGACGGTTAAACATCAATTTCATTATATTCTAGTATACTTTAGACTATGTTTGGTAATTGTAATGGTTTGAGGAATAATGACTTCTAATCGAAATAGCAAAAGAAATAGCAAGAGTTAGAGAAAAGTGAGTTGTGATCAAGAAGAATAGTGGGTAGTTCGTCGGGTCATCCAGTTTCACTAGCAATTCGTATTTTTATGTGATGGTGTCCGACTCTGCCCTGTGGTTTGTGGACGCATCACTAGACCATGCAAGTTTACTCTATAGACATAAGTAAATATGCGCTTGACACGTGTGAATAACCTCGGAGCAAGAGACATACTTCACCCCCCTTTCTAGGTACTATCATAATCAATTATCTTCCACGTCTAGAATCTAACCCGATTTGATCTCCCTTTTTAGGTACTATAAAGTTATACTCTTCATCCTATTTATCAACCTGAATTTAATTCAATTAATAAATATTCATATAAGACGGTTCTAATAAGACTTCGGAATCCCTTCACTTAGAATTATAACAATAAACCCTGCTCAGTAGTGAACGCACTCAACCAATAACCATGTTATGTATTCAGACTCTAAACGACGATCATTGATGCACAAAACGACTATGAGTATGGATTAAATATGCAATCTTATATAAAACAAACCACAGGTAGTGTTGTACGGAGTTTTACACACGAAATACGAATTACATCATGAAACTTTCATAACCCTAGACTACCAAGGTGGTTCTAGCCCATGATTGATCTAGGAACAATCATGGTTAGATTGATCATTCTTACTTGAACCTTCACCGAACTTCTGTCACAGCCCTCCGGATGGATCACCACCTCTACTCTTGCCTCTCTTATGATTGATGATCAAAAGCTCCCTTTATTCTCTGCATGAGCCTCCTTTTAAACTTGTAATCACGTCTCTAGGGCTTGGAATGGGCTTTCTAAGTGATCTCACGCGTTTTTGCCTCGAAAATCCGGATAAGGTAAGTTCCCACACGTAGGTTTGACCTCGTCAAACAGGTCGAACAACTGGCCACAGGTCGAACCCCAAGTCGAACCCCGCTACTGGAAGAATTCTGCACTGGTTCGACCTCTTGAACAGGTCGAACCTCCCAGGACTTGGTCGAACCCCAGGTCGAACCTCATCACTGGACAATTTCCGCTCCCGATTCGACCAACTGGCAAGTCGAACTCAAACGTCATGGTCGAATCCTCTTTTCTGCAACTGGTTCGACCATGGTTCGACCTGATGGACAGGTCGAACCCCTTGAGTCGTGGTCGAACCTTCTTCTATAAGCTCAGCAATGCTGGTTCGACCTGTTAGAGAGGTCGAACCCTCCTCCAACCAGGTCGAACCCTGCTATTTCTTGGGCGATTCGCATGGCTTCGACTCCGTCTCTTTGATTCTTGGCACTTTCTCTCCGTTTTTGCTATGAAAACCACTCAAATAGCTCCACTAACACCTGATTCATGCTAATTCACAATATATATAGGTTTTCCACCTATTTCCACATCAAAACTCTCCAAAACTAGCACAAAATATGGTGCCAAACTTGTGAATTTACACACTCATCAAATACCTGTTTGATGAGAATTGTTGTTATATATTAGCACAAGTGTTTTATATTCAATATATTTGAGAAAATGGTGCACTTGAGGTGTTTTAAGTGGAAATAGGGATCAAAAGTGCAAGTTGGAGAAAAGGTGCAATTTGTGCAATGATACTGAAAAATGTATGTCCAACTTGTTTAATTTTTCTGTATTCGTGTGGAGCGCTGAATGGGAATTTTGATATATGGTTGGAAAGCCACAGAAGAGGGGATCGTTTTGGTGCAAAAAACACCTCAATTAAATTTCAAACGAGAAAGTTATGATCAAAGTGGTGACGTCGCGTAAGCTGTGCTGTGCCACTTTGTATGACTTGTTACACATTCAAATGTTTGATTTTTTGCGAGTTATTTATATAGATAGAAATCCAAGGAAGAGAGAATCACGTGAGCGCAAGAATTACTCAAATCAAAGGTCGGATGTGGAAGTTATGCGTGAAACGGTGACACTGCGCAAGCTTGCTCGACCAAAGGAGATCCGTTCGACCAGCATCATCTTGGTCGAACGGAAGAGGTCAGATCGAGAAAAATGACCAAATTCTTACAAAAGGGTTGCTCGACCATTGCTCGACCAAGGGGGACTTGTTCGACCAAGAAGGTTTGGTCTAACAAAATGTCGCTGATTCTATTTTTGGTAGTTTCGGGTTTCTTTTACCAAATTTGGTGTATGTCTCAAGTAAAAGTCCATCCAAGGTCCATGTGGAGTACTTTACAAGTATAAAAAGGTATGTAGAGCACATCATATAGAGGAGATTAATCATATTGGATTGGAGAGAGGCCATAACAATACTATACCCCACAAGGGGGGATCACCCCCCAACCATCGTTCACATCCTTTCCTCCATCTATCCATCACTTTGAAGATTCGTTTGTGGAATCAAGAGGAGAACTAAGAGGAGAATTCAAGATGGAGAAGGACGCGACGACGCCAAATCTAGGGTTTATTTCATTTTCTAATTTATCTTATAATTTTTCAGACATCCGGGTAAGATATATCCAACACTCATGATTGTTCTTCGTAACATCATGGGCTAGAGCCTTTTTGGTAGAACTAGGGTTGTGAAGGTTTTTACGAAGTAATTGAACTTTCGTGTGTAAACTCCGTACAACACAACTTGTGGATTTATTTTATATATGATTGTACTTTCTTAATCCATATTCACGGTCGTTTTGTGCATCTTCAATTAGTATATAGAGTCTGAATATATATCTTGGTCCTAGATTGAGTGTGTTCTCTGCTGAACAGGATTCCATGTTATGATTCTAAGTGAGGGGACTCCGAAGCTTCATTAGAACTATCATATATGAATACTTATTAATTGAATTGAATTCGGTTATTAAGTAGGATAAAGAGGATAATTTTATAGTACCTATAAAGGGAGATCATATCGGGTTAGAGTACCAATTGGCCAGGAAAATAATTGATACTGATAGTACCTAGATAGGGGGTGGAATTATATCTCTTGCTCTAAGGTTATTCACACGTGTTACACGCATGTTTACTTGTGTCTATAGAGTAGATATTCATGGTTTAGTGATGCGTCCATATTCCACAAGGCAGAGTCGGACTTAAACATACGGAAGGGAAATTAATGAGTGAAACTGGATTTTCCTAGAGCAACCTATTCTCTTACTTGATTCACTTTCGTATTCTTCTAAGTGCCTTTATTTTATTTGTTATTCAATTTAAGTCTTTTAGTTATTAGATTAAATCATCAAACTTAATTGCCTAGTCTTAATTAATTTAGTAAATAATTAAATTAATAATACGCCGTCCTTTGGGTTCGATAATTCACTTAGTCGCTTGCTTAAGCTGCAATTGATATCCTTAATACTTGGGGATTAATTTTGTGTGCAAAGAAAACGCGCATCAGTCATATATAAAATAAATCCACAAGTAGTGTTGTATGGAATATACACACGAAAGTTCCATTAATTCATAAAAACTTTCAAAACCCTAGATCTACCAAAATGGTTCTATCCCATGATGTTGCGAAGAACAATCATGGGGGTTGGATAGATCTTACCCATATGTCCGGAATGTTGGATTGTATACTAAAAGTCTAGATTTTTGTATAAACATTGTTATAACAATTTATTTGAAATAAGAATCATATGATCAAATAATTGTGTCTTATAATTTATTTATATGCTCGATGCAATAGTCCACTTACTTTATACTGTAGATAATATGTTGTGCGACAACACGCGGAAGATCATATTATCGGTTTACTTATAAAGTATAAACAGATTCTCACAATCGAGATAGACGGGGACTCTCTATCGGGATGATTGTAGTGTGGTTTGGTATTAGCTTGTCTTAGCTATAGAATCACATTAGTGCACTTTGTGTGTATTGAGAAGGACCGCTTGAGATCGTTCGACTTATACTGACTTGTAGAAGAACATGATCTCAGTTATTATGCATGTTCATGATCTTAATCCCTATATAATAACCTCGACATGTAAGGTAGTATGTATTTCTTTGATTCATCAATGGGTGAGATTTACATGTATTAAATCAACAAACTCGGTGAGTTGGAAAATAGTGTTGTCTCTATGGTGTGCTGTTGATTGTTGAAGGAATCCGTGTCTGACATAGGTTGATGATGTCCCCTTGAGGAGCTCATAAGGATTATCATATAATCTCTGCAGGTGGATTTATCTCGGCATGATAATGAGGTTGAGTGGTACTACTCTCGGATGAGATATTAATTAATGGAGTTGTCAGTAACTTAATTAATTAATGGGCATTGTATATCTTAAATATGGGATTAGAGTGGTAGTGCAGTAATAATATTTTAGTGGAATATATTATTATTATTGGAATTAAGTATAAGTTTTGGGCTAAACTTGGATACTTAAGCCCAATGGAGGCCCAACTCTAATTTCTTCTCCTGGTCCCTGCTGTAGCATATAAATAAGTCACCTCAATTTATCCGGATCCCTAATTGAGTTGCCTAAAACACGATGGAAATAAGGAGGAAAGCAGATTGAGGAGATCTCGAAGATCGTCGCCCATATGACGTCGAGATCGGACTTGGGAATACAACAGAAGATTGAAAGGTTGTTTGCTGCTGCTGATCATCCTCTACATCAACCCTAGTGAAAGGTAATACGATTCTACTCTTATGCTTCCGCTACAGTAAAATTACATGGAACCCTAATGGTTCACGTTAACCAAATGATCGAACACCAACATGGAAAATATAAGATAAATTAGAAAATGAATAAAACCCTAGATGTGGGCATCATCGCGTCCTTCTCCGTCTTGAATCTTCCTCTTGGTTCTCCTCTTGATTCAGCAGACGAATCTTCAAAGTGATGGATAAATGGATGGTGGAGAGCATGTGGATGATAGTTGGGGGGTGATCTCCCCTTGTAAGTGTTGGCGTTCGATCGTTTGGTTCACATGAATCGTTAGGGTTCTGATGAGAGTGAAAATAAGCGTGTTTGATTGTCCAATTAAACACCTTATTGGTGAGAATTGTTGTTATATATTGGCATAAAGATCTTATATTCATTATATGTGAGAAAATGGTGCACTTGAGGTGTTTTATTGTGTTTTAGGTGGAAAAAGTGATCAAAAGAGCAAAGTTGGAGATAATGTGCAATTTGTGCAATGAATGCTGAAAAATGCACGTCCAACTTGTGCAATTTTTCTGTGTTCTTGTGGAGCTCTGAAGATGAGTGATATTTTCACCTAGATTTTAGTGCCTTTTTATATCCATTTTCGTATTATTTTATCAGTATTTATGTGTTATTTGGTTGTATTTTGTATTTTTATTGAAATGTAGAAAACAGGAGCATGCACCAATATGGGCATTGAAACGAAGGAGAACGAGCCAAAACAAAATGTGAAAAATAGGGGCATGAACAACATGGGCCGTGTACGGAACACGGCCCTATAAGAGGTGGCTGTATGCCATCATCAATTCATCCAACACGACCATCATGTGCCCGTGTTACAGCACACGAGCTGTGTTGCAGCACACGAGCCGTGTTGCGTAATACGGCCCTGTAAGTCTTGGCCGCGCAGCGATATCAATTCACCCAACACGGCCACCTTATGGCCGTGTTGCAGAGCATGACTCGTATTGTGTAAAAAACTGCTAAAAATTCTATAACCTTCTAGAAGCTTCCCAAGGGGTATAAATACCCAATAATTCAACATTTGATCAGATTTTTCGAAGGGTTTCACTCCTACACCTAGATCACACACCATTTCCTCCATTTTACACCATCATCTTCATCCATTTTTCATCCATCCATCCACACTTGATCTCTTCCATCAAATCCACCATCCAAGTGGTCAAGGAAGCAAGGGAGAGTGAAGATTGCAAGAAGAAGAAGGAGATTTCCATTGAAGGACATCAAAGGGGGAATCTAATTCAGATTTTTGTGAACTTCTTTATAATTTGATCATGGAATTTGTAGATTCAATTGTCTATGTTGTTTTCTCTATGACTATGATAGGCTAATCTCCTTTGTGAGATTAGCTCCATGATTGGTGTTGGATAATTTAGTTTTTATGCAATTTGATTTTAATCTTGAATGGGCTTTGTGTATTTCTATCATTGAATGTTGATTGCTTGATGTATATGATGATATGTGTGATTAATTGTCATGGACATGTGATTAGATTGAGAAATCAATTGTGTGTTTAGGATAGTTCATTGAATCATTTCATCATACACCTCATGTGCATTTATTTAGAATGAGATAGAGATATCCTTCTAGATTTAGAACCCTTTGATAGAACATTTGATTAGCTTAATCGAGAGATTGGTTGATTAGGTGAGGAGAACCAAGCCATTAATGAATTCATAGTACCTTAAAGGGAATATTGCCTATGATTTAGTACCTAATTAGGGAACTCGTAGAGTAATTAGTACCTAGTGGGAGATATTTGCTTTGGTCACGATCCTATGTGCTTTTGGGAGCCTTTTTGAGGGCCTACATCCTATCCATCTTGAGAGAGAGTTTAGGTGGAATTAGTGATCGCTCCTATGCCATGTCCATGAGAGATTAGAATTAATTGCATGATTTCTTTATTACCTACACCATGATTGTTGCTAATTTCATCCTTGCATCATTTGGAACCCATTTTCTTGTATTTATTTTATCTTATTTCTTGAATTAATTTAATTGCATTTATTTTCAAGCTATCCATCCCTTTCCGACGTCCTTATAAAATCACGATAAACTTGAGGTCGCTTAAAATCTAGTGCCTTCCTCCCTGTGGTTCTATAAATTCTTTAATTGGTCATCCTGACTATTAATGACCAATCACTGAATGGAAAGAGTGATACTTGGTTGGAAAGCCACTGAAAAGATGATCGTTTTGTCGTAAAGAATACCTCAATCGAATTCCAAACGAGAAAGTTATGATCAAGATGGTAACATCGCGCGAGCTGTGCCGAACAGAACGGTTGTGTCACTTTCCATGGCTTATTACACCTTCAAATCTTGTAATTTTTGTGAGAATTGTGTGAGCGCATGAATCACTCAAATTGAAGTTATACGCGAAACGGTGAGACTGCGCACTGCAGTTTGACCAGAGTTCGACCACGACTCAAGCTGTTCGACCACATGTCGTGGTCGAACCAGAAGCCTAAACAAGCGCAAAATTGAGATTTTTACCCCTATTCATGAATTTTTGTGCTTTCCAAGAAAAAGCTCATCCTAGGTCCATAAGAAGACCTTACAAATATAAAAGGGAATGTAGATCACACCAAGAAGACACAATAGAGTATGGATTGGATACAACACAACATAACCATCCTACACCCCAATGGGGGGTTCACCCCACAACCATCATCCACATCCTTTACCTCCATCCATCCATCACTTTGTAGATTCATTTGTGGAATCAAGAGGAGAACTATGAGGAGAATTCAAGATGGAGAAGGACGCGACGACGCCACATCTAGGGTTTATTTCATTTCCTAATTTATCTTGTAATTTTTCAGACATTCGGGTCTATCCAACACCCATGATTGTTCTTCGTAACATCATGAGCTAAAGCCTTTTTGGCAGAACTAGGGTTGTGAATATTTTTAGGAATTAATTGAACTTTCGAGTGTAAACTCCGTACAATACTACTTGTGGATTTATTTTATATATGATTGTGCCTTTTTAATTCATACTCACGGTCTTTTTGTGCATCATTAACTATTATGTAGAGTCTGAATACATATCTTGGTTATTAATTGAGTGCGTTCACCGCTGAACAGGATTCCATGTTATGATTCTAAGCGAGGGGACTCCGATGCTTCATTAGAACTATCATATATGAATACTTATTAATTGAATGGAATTTAGATTATTAAGTAGGATAAAGAGGATAATTTTATAGTACCTATAAAGGGAGATCATATCGTGTTAGAGTACCAATTGGCCAGGGAAAAAATTGATACTGATAGTACCTAGAAAGGGGGGTGAAATTATATCTCTTGCTCCAAGATTATTCACACGTGTTACACGCATGTTTACTTGTGTCTATACAGTAGATATGCATGGATTAGTGATGCGTCCATATTCTACAAGGTAGAGTCGGACATCAACACACGACAGGGAAGTTAATGCTTGAAACTGGATTATCCTAGAGCTTCTTATTCTTCTACTTGATCAACTTTCGTATTCTTCGAGTGATATTTTATTTTATTTGCTATTTTAATTACCTTTTTAGTAGTTTAATAATTAAATCTCAAATCTTATTGCCATCTTGTCTTAATTAAATTAGTAAATAATTAAATTGATAATACTCCGTCCTTTGGGTTCGATAATTCACTTGGTCGCTTGCTTAAGATGCAACTGATATTCTTAATACTTGGGGATTAATTTCGCATGCAAAGAGAATTTGCATCAAGTTCCGTGCATTTCTAATTCAGCGAAGCAAGAAATCAGAGAAACATATTACCTTTCACATGGTATATTGAAGAAGATTGATTCTCGCCAGCAGCCTGCACAACCTCACCATTTTGGGCATAACTCTCTCATCTGATATCCGATTTGAGTGATCTATACACCAAAATAATCCTCTCTTCAGTGGCATTCTGTCAGCATATCACATGCCCAGTTATGACTTCTGTACGATTTTATAAAAATCGTTCAAGTTGGCAGACAGCAGCAGCAAACAACCTTCCTGTCTTCTACTGTATTCCCAAGTCCAATCCCTAATCTCATTGAACACATAAATCCAATCCTAACATTTCACGCTTTACCACGAAACTAAAACTCTGATACCAATTGTTGGCTTTTAATGGCCCAGCGGAGCCGAGCCCAGTCAATCCACTAGCATGATATTGTCTGCTTTGGGCCGTCTACTGGCCCGCACTGTTTTGCTCTCTGGGCTTCACACCCAAAAGGCCTCATGCTAAGGAGAGTCTTACTCACACTTATAAACCCATCACCATCCCCACTTCTAACTGATGTGGGACTTTGGTTGATACCCAACCAACATTTTCCCCTCAAATAAAGTCCAGCAGCTAGACCACTAGTTTGAGGCGAGAACATCCCACCAACTGTGTTGCATTTCCCCCTCAAACAAAGCCCCATGGCTAGACATCAGTTGAAGACGTGCACCGGTCCGCCAACAACCGTGCTGTGTTTCCCGCGCTGCTCCGGTTATGTTTGGGGCCTGGCTCTGATAACAATTGTTGGTATTCGATTATTTTGTTAATGTGAACTGTAGGATTCCATGTGTTTCTAATTCAGTGTAAGCAAGAAATCAGAGAAACGTATTACCTTTCACCAGGGTATATTAAAGAAAATGGATTCTCGCCAGCAGCCTGTGCAGTCTCACCGTTTTGGGCATAACTCTCTCATCTGATATCTGATTTGACGATCAACATGCCAAAATGATTCTCTCTTTAGTGGCTTTCCGTCAGTATATCACACGCCCAGTTTTGACTTCTGTACAATTTTATAAAAATCGTGCAAGTTGTCGGATAGCAGCAGCAAATAACCTTCTGGTCTTCTGCTGTATTCCCAAGTCTAGTCTCGACATCTTGTGGGCGACGATCTTCGAGATCTTCTCAATCTGTTGTTCTGTCTACCCTCTTCACTTGTTAGGCATGTCTCATCTTAGGATTAGAACAACTAAGATGACTTATATATGGGCTACAACAGGGACCAGGAGGAAAAATTTGAGTTGGGCCTCCATTGGGCTTAAGTATCCAAGCTTAGCCCAAAGATTATACTTAAGTCCAATAATAAAAATATATACCACTAAAAATTATTATTGCATTGCCATTCTAATTCTATAATTATGTTATGAGCTCTTTCTTATTATGAGCCCGACAGTCTCCCATGTTTTAAATATACAATGCTCATTAATTAATTAAGTTACTAACAACTCTATTAATTAATATCTCATCTGAGAGTAGTACCACTCAACCTCATTATCTTGCCAGAATAAATCCACCTGCAGGGTTTACATGATAATTCTTATGAGCTCCTCGAGGGGACATCATCAACCTATATCGGACACGGATTCCTTCTACAATCAACAACACACCATAGAGACAAAACTATCTCCCAACTCACCGAGTTTATTAATTTAATTAAATGTAAATCTAACCCATTGACGAATCAAAAAAATACATACTGTCTTACGTGTCGAGGTTATTGTATAAGGATTAAGAGCACGGATATCCATAATAATTGAGATTAAGTTCTCCTATATAGTCAGTATAAGTCGAACGATCTCATATGGTCCTGCTCATTACACACAAAGTGCACTAATATAATTCTATAGCCAAGACAAGATAACTCTAAACCACACTACAACCATCCCGATAGAGAGTCCCCGTCTATCTCGGTTGTGAGCATCTGTTTATACTTTATAAGAAAACCGATAATATGATCTTCCACGTGTTGTCGCATAACATATTTGTTGATGTTTGGATCTTTTGTTTAACGTGAACCATTAGGGTTCCATGCAATTCTATCACAGCAGAAGTATAAACATAGAATTGATTACATTTCACTAGGGTATGTTGAAGGAGAAGGATTCTCGCTGGCAGCCTGCGCAACCTCACCGTTTTGCCCATAACTCTCTCATCTGATCTCCGAATGGAATGATCTGCACACTAAAACAATCCTCTCTTCCGTGGCTTTCCATCGGTATATAACACGTCTAGGTTGGACTTGCACACGATTTTATAAAATTTGTGGAAGTTAATGGACAGAAATAGCAAACGACCTTCCGGTCCTCTATTGTATTCCTAAGTTACGTCTTGACGTTGGTGTGGGCAACGATCTACAATACGAACTCAGTCTACAACTCTAATTTGCCTTTCACATGTATTATGCGTGTGATTCAGATTCCGGATTGATGAGATTGGCTATTATATAGGCTACAACAGGGACCAGGAGGAGAAATTAGGGTTTGGGCCTCCCATTGGGCTTAAGCATCCAAGTTTAGCCCAAAACTTATATTTAAGTCCAATAATAATAAATCATTCTACTAAAGAAATATTATTGCACTGCCACCCTAATCCCGAATTACGTTTATGGGCTCCTTCTTATTATGAGCTCGTTAGTCTCTCCGTGTTTAGGATTCATTTCCCATTAACTAATTAAGTTACTGACAACTCCATTAATTAATATATTTACCGAGAGTAGTACCACTCAACCTTATTATCATGCCGGAATAAATCCACCTGCAGGGTTTACATAATAATCATTATGAGCTCCTCAAGGGGACATCATCAACCAATTCCGTTAGGATATGGATTCCTTCTACAATCAACAACACACCATAAAGATATCACCATCTTCTAACTCACCGAGCATATTGATTTAACAATCAAATCTCACCCATTGATGAATTAAAGAAATAAATATTAGCTTACGTGTCGAGGTTAATGTATAGAGATTAAGAGTACGAACTTCCATAATAACAGAGATCAAATTCTATTATATATTCAGTATAAACCAAACGATCTCAACGGTAGTCCTATTTAATACACACAAGGTTCACTAGTGTAATTTTATAGTCAAGACAAACTACTGCCAAATCACACTACAATCATACCGATAGATAGTCCCCTTCTATCTCGGTTGTGAATATCTATTTTTACAATAACATTATTGCAAACATTTGATCACATGATTCTCATTTCAAATATTATCTAAATATTGTTCATACAAAAAGCTAGACTTTTAGTATACAATCCAACAATCTTCCACTTATACTAAAAGACTATGCTGCCATATCTGCTGCCATACATCTGATTACCACTCCCACTACTTGACCATTAAAAGCTTTCGCCTTAAGGTCCTTGTAAAAAGATTACTAGGTTATCATCCGATGTAATCTAGGCGACAACAACCTTTTCCTCATCATACGATTTCTCGTATTAGGTAGTACTAGCTATCAATGTGTTTAATTTCCTTATGGACTTGTGATTCCTTCATGTTTGCAACTTCAGCATTATTATAACAATAAATTGTGATAACCTTGGGCAAACTCAGAATCACATCTAAGTTCATTAAGAAGTCTTTTGAACTATACAGATACTTTAGCTACCACAGTGCTCCAATACTATCATTTTTCCATGGTGGAGTCTGAAATATATTTCTATATAATCACTCCTTCATATCATGGCTCAACTTCCAAATTAAACACATAACCTTGAGGTGGATTTACTTGTTGGATTGTATACTAAAAGTCTAGGTTTTTGTATGAACAATGTTTAAACAATTAATTTGAAATGAGAATCATATGATCAAATGATTGCGTCTTATAATTTATTTATATGCATGATGCAATAGTCCACTTATTTTATACTGTAGATAATATGTTGTGCGACAACACGCGGAAGATCATATTATCGGTTTCCTTATAAAGTATAAACAGATGCTCACAACCGAGATAGACGGGGACTCTCTATCGGGATGGTTGTAGTGTGATTTGGTATTAGCTTGTCTTGGCTATAGAATCAATCTAGTGCACTTATGTGTATTGAGCAGGACCACCTGAGATCGTTCAACTTATACTGACTTATAGAAGAACTTGATCTCTGTTATTATGGATGTTCGTGCTCTTAATCCATATACAATAACCTCGACACGTAGGGCAGTATATATTTCTTTGATTCATCAATGGGTGAGATTTAGATGCAATTAAATCAATAAACTCGGTGAGTTGGGAAATAGTGCTGTATCTACGGTGTGCTGTTGATTGTAGAAGGAATCCGTGTCCGTCATAGGTTGATGATGTCCCCTTGAGGAGCTCATAAGGATTATCATGTAAACCCTGCAGGTGGAATTTATTCCGGCATGATAATGAGGTTGAGTGGTACTACTCTTGGATGAGATATTAATTAATTGAGTTGTCAGTAACTTAAATTAATTAATGGACATTGTATATCTTAAACATGGGGAGACTAACGGGCTCATAATAAGAAGGAGCCCAAAACGTAATTTTGGGATTGGTACGGTAGTGCAGTAATAATATTTTAGTGGAATATATTATTATTATTGGACTTAAGTATAAGCTTTGGGCTAAGCTTGGATACTTAAGCCCAATGGAGGCCCAACCCAATTTCTCCTCCTGGTCCCTGCTGTAGCCCATGTATATAAGTCACCTCAGCTTATCTGGAACCCTAATCTAATTTATTATTCACGTGTGATTAGGGTTGATAGCAGATTGAGTAGGTCTCATAGATCGTCGCCCACACGACGTCGAGATCGGACTTGGGACATACAACAGAAGACCGGAAGGTCGTTTGCTGCTGCAGTTCGTCATGTTAAAAAATTCATACAAAATCGTACAGTACTCCGATTTTGATGTATTATATACTGACAGAAAGCCGTCGAAGAGAGGATCGTCTGAGCGCAAAGACCACTCAATTCCGACATCAGAAGAGGAACTTATGGCTATTCTCGTGGGACTGCGCAGTCTGCCAGCGAGAATTCAACCTCTACATCAACCCTTGGTGAAAGGTAATGCGTTTCATGTTTACTTGCTTCCGCTGCTTGTTAGAAATACATGGAACCCTAACGGGTCACGTTAACCAAACGATCGAATGCCAACAATTGGTATCAGAGCGTCGGTTTCGTGGTGAAGCGTGACACGTTAGGCTAGGGTTTATGTGATTAATTTTTCGGAATTAGGATCACATGTTTAGGGTTTTGGTTTTATTGCGCAAACCATGAATATCCCTATGTGATATATACCCTGTATCATATCTATTCGTCCATGGTTGTGTGTGAGAGGATTCGACGAAAACTGTTCGTCAATTTCACATGCAAGGAAGAAAAAGAGGGCAAAAATAGAATCACGTTTTTGAGAGAAAATCCAGCGCAGTGATATTGCATAGGCAATAACCGGAGTTTCAACGGTCGGATTGAGCTGTAATTTGCTCAGCACGTTCAGATCTTGTGAATGTACATTCTGAACGGTGGAGATCGAATTTGGAGCTTTTTCGTGCTAGGATTACGCTGAAAACAGAAGCAGATTTTTGGGCGATTCTGTTTTGCGCAGTCGAAGGAAAAGAGCCGTTTCTCACAAACTAACCGTGAGATCGAGCTGTAATTTGGTCAGCACGTTCAGACCTTATGGATGTATATTTTGAACGGTGGAGATCGAATTTGGAGCTTTTTCTTGCTGGGATTACGCTGAAAACAGAAGCAGATATTTGGGCGATTCTGTTTTGCGCAGTCGAGGGAAAAGAGCCGTTTCTATCAAACTATCCGTTGGATCGGGCTGTAATTTGGTCAGAACGTTCATAACTTATGTATATAAATTCTGAACGGTTGAGATCGAATTTGGAGCTTGTTCTTGCTGGGATTACGCTGAAAACAGAAGCAGATCTTTGGGCGATTCTGTTTTGCGCAGTCGAGGGAAAAGAGCCGTTTCTCACAAAATAACCGTTGGATCGACCTGTAATTTAGACAGCATGTTCAGGACTTACAGTAATAGATTCTGGACGGTGAAGATTGGATTCTGAGAGTTTTGAAGTTTCGAACTACGAACGACAGTTGGTGTAGTTTGGTGTTGCGCGTTGGGCTGAACTTGGTTTCATGCAAGTAGGCCCTTGGACGAGCGACAGTCCGGGCGAGGGGCGCTCGTCAAGGCACTTGAAGCGCTCCCTGACACGATTGGCGGTGGGATATGGCGATGGACGTCTTGGGGCACAAGCAATCCTGCTTGTTGCGTAAGGCATCGATTCCACAGTAGGAGTGTCGGACAAGACATTAAAATTTAAAGGCGTTTTTATTCCTAATATATATAACTGTCATAATTGATTTAATTGTCTATTATTGTTATATATATATGGATGCCTGATCTCTATGATTTATTGTCTTATATAGAAGCATGCTAGATTGCGTATTATATTTGGTATATTATATGCATGTATTGCTAGAGTATTGGATAAGACATCCAATTTTAGGAAAATTAATTCCTAATATATAACTGGCATAATAGATTGTATATTATTGTTATATATGGATGTCGAATTAATTCCTAATATATGACTGCTATAATTGATTTAATAATCTATTATTGTCATATATGGATGTCGAATTAATTCCTAATATATAACTGCTATAATTAATTGTCTATTATTGTTATATATGGATGTTGAATTAATTCCTAATATATAACTGACATAATTGATTTAATTATCTATTATTGTTGTATATGGTTGCTCGTCGATATCGATGATTTCGATAATCTAGACGATATCGACGATCGATATCGATAGTTTTGGAATGTTGATAATCTTGATGTTTTTCGAATATTTGATAATCTAGTCGATATCGATGATTTTGATAATCTGGACGACATCGACGGTCGATATCGATGGTTTTGAAAATTGGACAATCTGGAAATTTCAAAATTTTGATAGTTTGGAAGTCTTTGCTGATATTCGTGCCTGATGGCGAACAATCGAATTCGCTGATATATAACTGTTAATGATTGATTTAATTATTGATTATAGTTATATATGTATGCATGACTCTTTGGGATTTACTGCCTTATGTGCCGTGATAGGAGCATGCTAGGATTGCGTATATTATTCTGAATATTATATGCATGTAAAAACCCTCGGTTTTAAATAACTAAGTGGGAGAGGGGATTGGTAAAAATTCCCACAGCCTCCATTATTGGTTTGTAAGTGATGTGAGTAAACTTGCGTGTTGGCAATAGGCCTTCCTCCCTAACGGATGAGTTTATTCACGGATCACTGGTACAGACTTCATTACATAATTATTGTTTGTAATGTGGCACATGAACTTACGTGTTGGCAATAGGCCTTCCTCCCTAACGGATGAGTTTATGTGGGGCTCACTGGTACAAACTTATAATTGATGATTGTAGGAAGCTATCCGAGCGCGTGTGTACTTCTCCAACTGTAAGGCACACAAGCTCGCGCAGTGGACTTGGGATCAAATAATGGTGTACACTTAGGTGTAAATAATTAGTATCCTCCCCAACGGAGTCACTGCTTTTATTTGCATGGCTAAAGAGGAACCGACTATTAATTATTTTGTCATGAGGTTAGGTTGACAAATGAAATTAATGGGTATAACCTTCTCTTGTAAATGTTTAGGTTTGTAAACGTCCACACTAACGTGACTTGCAGACTCACGGTGCTTGAGATGTCGGTGAATTTTATTTTTATATTATTTTGAGGGAATTAATATAAAAGGATAAAATTCGAAGATTTGATCGGTATATTTATTTATGATTCTCTGTAATTTCAAATGGTTTTATCTCGCTTATTGTTAACTAAAAGAAATTATATTGACTGGTCCAAAATTAGATGATTAGAAAAGAATCTTGGTTTTGATTTTACTGCTTAAGAAAATAAAAATGTGTTCTTCCTTAAGGATGTTCATGATGCCTATTAAAGTCTCTAGTGGAGAGGTGAGAGGTTCATAGAAATATGATGGTCTCATGAAACTCTTCGGATACTTGAGTGAGGTTAAAAGGCAAGAAGTCATGGTTGACTTGATGAATGAATTGAAAAGCTTGAAGTAGAAATTGAAGGGGAAACCTAGATCAATTTACTCTCCATCATTTGCCTAGGTGTTTTGAGCAAGTTTCACCTGAATTACAAGAGGATGTATATGGTGGGAAACTTCTAACAAAACATGTGGCAAAGGAAAGCCATTTTCATCATAATATGAACAAGGTTTATATCTTATTCACTAGTTGTTTAAACATGATTAGTGATGGCATCTACTGATACATTGTGTAGATACCGGAATCACTAAATGTTTATTACTAAGTGAGGGTAAGATTATTTTATACATGGATAATACTACGAGAGTAGTGGCTGTTGCAGTGGGAGTTGTTTATTTATCTTACGATATGAATAAACGTTTGATTTTATGAAATTATCTTTACGTACGTTTTCATAGAAATAATTTGATTTCGGTTTCTATGCATTAATAGATGGATACTCCATTTCATTTAAATGACATGGTCATTATAATGAAGGATAGAGTTGTAATCTGTTATGGTACGTTGGTGAACAATTTGTATACTCTTAAATCATGTTTATCCCCTGGATGCGACAAATAGTAATTAATAATGAGTCTTCTAATCTAGTAAGAGAAAGGTACCTTCGGAAATGAATTTTCCACCTTAATGGTGTGACGAATAGAAGGAATAGCACTCTTATGGTAGTGATTAGATAGATGATGAATTATTTGGAATTACTAAATTCATTTTATGGATATGCCGTAGGAACAATAATTCGTAAGAATGTTTTTCTGTTTGTGGGATATCCTAGAAAAATGAAGGATGATTTATTTAGTCTACAAGATCGAAGAGTGATTGTTAACATAAACACTAGATTTTTGGAAAAAGAACTATGTAATAAATCAAATACCCATGTATAAGTTGTTCTAAAGGAAGTGAGAGGAAAACACAAAGTATTAGTACCAAGTGTACAAGAGGATATACCACAAGGTAAACTGCGACGCGTGTCACATCTGATACACAATTGCGTGTAGTGTCTTCTCGTAGTGGGAAGGTTGTTCTAAAACCTGATAGATATATGTTTTGGGAAAGTCGTGAGGCTTGGTCCCTAGTAAACATGGAATGGACCCACAGATACGACGAAGAACTACAAGATAGAAATGCGAAATCTTAACAAAATGCAATAAATGTTGAAATAGAATCAATAGATTCTAAATAAGATCTGGATGATTGTAGAACCACGGATGGTGTGAAAACCATTGGAAGTGGTCATACAAAATAAAAGAGGATCATACGGTAAGGTGAAAACCTTGGAAGTAAAGCTTGTTGGGAAAAGGTATACTCAGAAAGAAAGGGTTCGATTATGAGAAAACCTGTTCTCCAGTAGCTGTGCCTATATTGATCCGGATTCTTTTATATGTTGCTACTCATATGGAATATGAGGGATAGCAAATAGATGTCAAGACAACTTTCCTAATTGGAAGTCTTGAGGAAAACATCTATGTGAAGCAGAAGCAACCAGAGTGATTCATTGCAAAGGGCTAAGAGCATTGTGATAGGAAGCTTAAAAGTGTCCATCGATGGACTAAAGCAAGCTTCAAGATCATGATGCATCCGTTTTAATGAGGAAATCCAAAGATATGGATTTATTCAATGCGCGGATGTGTCTTGTGTATTGAAAAGAGTGATGGAAACGTGGTGGTATTACTTGTACTATACATAGATATTATCTTGCTCATTGGAGACAATGAAAGAGTATTATCGGGCTTATGGGGTATGGTTAATAAAGCGGTATAAGATGAAGGACTTAAGAGGAGCAAAAATATCCTTTTGATCACGGTAATACGGATCACAAGAAATGGATGTTATGCTTATCTCAAGCTTCATGAAATAATACGATCCCTACTTGTTTTAGCATGTTACTTTATCTAAGGAAATGTGTCTTGAGACACAAAAGAAGATAAAGGAGATGAAAGCAGTTCCTTATGCTTCGGCGAATAAGGAAGCTTGATCTAAGGAATGCTATGCACGAGATTGGATATCTGTTTTGCTAAACGCATGAACAGTGGGTATCAACATAACCCGGAACAAGAATGATGAACTGTGGTAAGACATATATGAAGTGCCTGAGAAGGACTGGAAATTATATGTAAGCTTACTGGGCAGATTCACTGCTTCTTGTGGATTACGTAGATTCAGATTTTTTAGTCAGATTGGATGGCAGTAAATCCACCTCAAGGTTATGTGTTTAATTTTAGGAAGTTGAGTCATAATGTGGAGGAGTGTTATATAGAAATATATTTCAGACTTCGGACTCCATATGGAAAGATGATAAATTGGAGCCTATGAGGCAACCAATATATCTGTATGACTCTAGAAACTTCATGATGGACTTTGTAGTGTTTCTAAGTTTGCCCAAGGATATCAAAATTTATATTGATGATATTGGTGCAGTTGCAAACTTGAAGGAATCACAAGTCCATAAGGCAATTAAACACATGGAGCGCGAGTACCACCTGTTACGAGAAATCGTATGATGAGGGGAAGGTTGTTGTCACCTAGATTGCATCGGATGATAACCTAGTAAATCCATTAACAAGGACCTTAAGGCGAGAGCTTTTGATGGTCGAGTAGTGGGAGTGGAAATCAGATGTATGGTAGAAGACATGACAGCATAGCTTTTTAGTATAAGTGGGAGATTGTTGGATTGTATACTAAAAGTCTAGGTTTTTGTATGAACAATGTTTAAACAATTAATTTGAAATGAGAATCATATGATCAAATGATTGCGTCTTATAATTTATTTATATGCATGATGCAATAGTCCACTTATTTTATACTGTAGATAATATGTTGTGCGACAACACGCGGAAGATCATATTATCGGTTTCCTTATAAAGTATAAACAGATGCTCACAACCGAGATAGACGGGGACTCTCTATCGGGATGGTTGTAGTGTGATTTGGTATTAGCTTGTCTTGGCTATAGAATCACTCTAGTGCACTTATGTGTATTGAGCAGGACCACCTGAGATCGTTCAACTTATACTGACTTATAGAAGAACTTGATCTCTGTTATTATGGATGTTCGTGCTCTTAATCCCTATACAATAACCTCGACACGTAGGGCAGTATATATTTCTTTGATTCATCAATGGGTGAGATTTAGATGCAATTAAATCAATAAACTCGGTGAGTTGGGAAATAGTGTTGTATCCATGGTGTGCTGTTGATTGTAGAAGGAATCCGTGTCCGTCATAGGTTGATGATGTCCCCTTGAGGAGCTCATAAGGATTATCATGTAAACCCTGCAGGTGGAATTTATTCCGGCATGATAATGAGGTTGAGTGGTACTACTCTTGGATGAGATATTAATTAATTGAGTTGTCAGTAACTTAAATTAATTAATGGACATTGTATATCTTAAACATGGGGAGACTAACGGGCTCATAATAAGAAGGAGCCCAAAACGTAATTTTGGGATTGGTACGGTAGTGCAGTAATAATATTTTAGTTGAATATATTATTATTATTGGACTTAAGTATAAGCTTTGGGCTAAGCTTGGATACTTAAGCCCAATGGAGGCCCAACCCAATTTCTCCTCCTGGTCCCTGCTGTAGCCCATGTATATAAGTCACCTCAGCTTATCTGGAACCCTAATCTAATTCATTATTCACGTGTGATTAGGGTTGATAGCAGATTGAGTAGGTCTCATAGATCGTCGTCCACACGACGTCGAGATCGGACTTGGGACATACAATAGAAGACCGGAAGGTCGTTTGCTGCTGCAGTTCGTCATGTTAAAAAATTCATACAAAATCGTACAGTACTCCGATTTTGATGTATTATATACTGACGGAAAGCCGTCGAAGAGAGGATCGTCTGAGCGCAAAGACCACTCAATTCCGACATCAGAAGAGGAACTTATGGCTATTCTCGTGGGACTGCGCAGTCTGCCAGCGAGAATTCAACCTCTACATCAACCCTTGGTGAAAGGTAATGCGTTTCATGTTTACTTGCTTCCGCTGCTTGTTAGAAATACATGGAACCCTAACGGGTCACGTTAACCAAACGATCGAATGCCAACATTACTGCCATCCTTATGATTTGAAAAATCCAAATCTAAGTAATCGTCAAGAAGTAATGAATTATTCTGGTAAGCTTACATATAATTTCCAGTCCTCTTCAGGCACTTCAAATATGTCTTACCATAACTCAATATCCTTGTTCCGGATTACTTTGATACTTACTGACTATGCCATTTTGCAAGATAAATATCCAATCTCGTACATAGCATTCCATAGATTAAGCTTCCTTATTGCCGAAGTATAGGGAACCGCCTTTATCTATTTTATCTTTTTCTATGTCTTAAGACACAATCCTTAGATAAAGTCACATGCTAAAACGAGTAAGGATTGTATCATTTGTGAAGCTTGAGATAAGCACAACATCCTATCTTGTGATCATTATCACTATGATCACAAGGATATATTTTGCTTCTCTTTAGTCCTTCATTTCATACTGCTTTATCAACCATACCCATACGCCCTACAATATTCTTTCATTATCTCCAATGAGCAAGATACTATCTACGTACATACAAGAAATACCACCACGTTTCCGTCACTCTTTTTAATACGCAAGACCCATCCGAGCATTGATTAAATCCATATTACTGGATTTTCTAATCAAAACGGATGTTGCATGATCTTGAAGCTTGCTTTGGTCCATCGATGGACACTTTTAAGCTTACACTCAAAATGCTCTTAGCTCTATGCAATGAATCACTCTGGTTGCTTCACATAGATGTTTTCCTCAAGACTTCCAATTAGGAAAGTTGTCTTGACATCTATTTTCCTTACGTCATATTCAATATGAGCAGCAACAAATAAAAGAATCCGGATCGACACAATGTGATCGATCCTTTTTTAATTTTGTAGACCTACTTCCAATGGTTTTTACACCATTTAGTTGTCCTACAAGCTCCCAGATTTAATTTTAGAAAAACATTGCAACTTGCTGAGATGCTGCATTTCGATCTTGTAGTGCTTCGTTGTGTCCATGAGCTGATTTCATGTTTACGAGGGACCAAGTGTCACGACTCTTTCAAAATATAAATCTTTTCGGTTGTTAAACCATCCTCCCACTACGACAAGACACTACAAGCAATTGTGTATCAGATGTGACACGCTATGCAGTTTACCTATGGTGTATCCTCTTGTATTCTTTGTACTAAAACTTGTGTTTCCTTTCTCACAGCTTTTAGAATATTTTATACATGGCTATATGATTTATTTCATAGTCGTTCTTCAAAAAATCTAGTTATCGTGTTAACAATCACTTTCTGATCTTTTTGGACTATTAAATAAACCACCCTTCATTTTTCTAGGATATCCCACAAACATCAATTTGACATGTTGTTTCTAGTACTTACCCATAAAATGAATTTAGTAATTTCAAATAATTCATCATCTATCTAAGCATATCCATAAGAGCCTTATTCCTTCTTTCCACCACACCATACAGTTGTGGTTTGCCCGGTGTAATTAACTTGGGATTCAATCCCAACCTCTAATCATCAGCTCCTAAACTATCTTAAGAGGTACTCGCCACCACGATTTAAATCGTAATAACTTGATATATTTTCCATGAAGCTTCACTGCATCAGTCATGTACTTCTTTAATTAATCGTAGTACTCAGAATTGCAGTGCATCAAATAAATATATCTTGTTCCTAGAATAATCTTCGAATATTCATAAACACCTCTCGCTGGGATAATCTTAGGATCTTTTATATCAGAATGAACCATTATCAACATATCTTTTCATAGCTCTATACCCCCTTGCCTTGAAAAAGGCAATTAATCATTTTTATTTCCAAGTAAGACTCACTAGTTCGATAGTTTCCACTTCCAATAAACCTAACGGTCCATCGGCTATCAACTTTCGAATCGCACTTAAGTAAAATAATCTAATCTTAGATGCCAAAAGTATGTTTAGTTCGTTTCCGAATGTTTCTTTCTCTTACTAAGATTAGAAGACGAGTTATTAATTACTATTTATTGCATCGTGGGACAAACATGATTTTAAGAGTATACAAATTGTTACTATCATACCATAAAAGATTATTATTCGAAATTCTTTCTATGAAAACGTACATGAAGAAAATTTCTAAAAATCAAACGTTTATTCCTATCATAAGATAAACAAATAACTCTCACTGCAATAGCCACTACTTTCGTAGTTTACCCATGTATTTAATTATCTTATCATCACTATGTTTAAAAAATATAAAGATTCCGGTATCTACACACACTGTGTCAGTAAACGCCATCACTAATCATGTTTCAACAACTAGTAAATAAAATACTAATCTTATTCACTTCTTTGATGAAATTGGTTTTCCTTTGACACATGTTTTGTCAGGAATTCCCCACCATATACAATCCTTTGTATTTCAGGTAGAACTCGCTCAAAGCATCTTGGCAAGAACAAAATTGACTTGTGTTTTCCCTTCAATTTCTTCACAAAGTTTTTCCAATTCTTTCATCAAGTTAACCATGACCACTTACTTTTCTAACTTACTCAAGTATCTGAAGAGTTTCATGAGACCATCATATTTCTATGAACCTCTCACCTCTCCACTAGGGACTTTAATAGGCATCAGAAGGCGTCCTTAGTGAGAACACATTTTAATTTTCTGATAAATTGCTAAAATGTCATATTTTAATGTTATATTTTCCCCATGTTAGGATGTCAATTAATCTTTAAATGCTCATTTTAATCAAGTTTTATATTTTGTAGGCATGAAAAGGATTTAATTAATGCAAGGGGCTAATTGAACTATTTTTAGAAGATGATGAAGTGGAGCTACAAAGAGAGAAGTTAATTTTCTGTAAGGCGTGGTCATGCCTTAGTTGCTGACAGCAATCTGGAAATAGAGAAAAATATACAGTAGCGTTTTTGCTGATAAGGCATGGGCAAGCCTAAGGATTTGACGGGGATATCTAATCTTGAGCGCCCAAATTAGTTCTCCAACATTCAAATATGATCAATTCCTATTTTTTAGGGATTCATTAACATCTTAACTTGTCTAGATAATTCCTATTTTATGTTTAATTAATTATCTTAGTAGTTTTTAGTTAGTTTCCAAGTAGTTTTTAGGATTAGTTTTTAGAGGAGATAAACTCCCGTAAACTCCCATCTGCATCTTCATTCCTATTCTGTATTTTTCTTACATTCAGACTCTGTAAGACTCCTATGGAGATTACTCTTCAATTCTATCTATGTATTACTATGGTTTGCTAAATCATTCATCTAGCCGGATAATTGGAGGCTTGGTTCAACTAATCATGTGAGATCTAACTAGTTTTAATTCTCTTTCACGTTTTATCATTTGTATAATCCTTGTGCTCGATTATATTGTTTGGCAAGTTGTTTAACCCGATCAATTAATCAATTTGTGAAAATGATATGTGCTAATTAGAAACGTTAGATCCGTAATTGTTTAATTGTTTCTAATATAAGTGGCAAGTAGCATAATTGATTGCACCTCACTTTCGATTATTGTTATAGGGGATATGCAACCTAGTCTAAATGAACCTACATGTGCATTTGTTGGCTAGAATTGGGTCTTTCTAGGTTGAATACAGTCGTTAAATTAAATCCTACGGTCGTACCTAGGGTTGTTTATTTGACTATGGATTAATTAGAGGTCGTACCCTAATTATCTACAATTAAGGAAAGATTAGGTCGTTAGGTCGTACCAATGACTATAACCAATTTGATGTTAACGTGAAAGAGTTATATTTGCATCCGTGATCGTGTATGTTGAACCATTCCGAAGATTGCTTTGGCTAGATATTTAATCACCTCATTTTACTTTAGTTTTAATCTTCTGCAATTTTTAGATTTAAGTTCAAACTCAAACACCCCCATCTTTGTTCTTTGAATTTTGTTGAATAAACTTATTTACCAATCTTTGTGAAAACGACCCTACTCATTACTATCGCAATATTTTTAGTAGGTTTATTATTTGTTGGTTTCGACACCCACCAAATATTTGGCGCCGCTGCTCGGGATTGGTGTTAAAACATGTTCATTTTTAGTTTTTTTATTTTGTTTATCATTATTTTTATGCCTCGTTCATTTCTTGTAGGAGAACTTGACTTTGATCCGGAAATTGAAAAGACAGCTCGTCGGCTTAGAAAAGAAGCAAAGTTGAAAAAGATAGCATCTACTTCATCTCCTAACTTACTCTCATTTCTTGACTTGAAAAGCGTATCTAGTGAAGGTGATCTTGTTGAAAAAGTAGTAGAGATGGCACAAAGAGAAAGGACGTTGAGAGAGTTGACAGCGCCGGATCTTGATCAACAGTCGTTGTTTTGTATTCAATATCCCGATATGGATGTAGACTTTGAGTTGAAAGCCAGGCTGATTCATTTGTTGTCTAGGTTCCATGGCCTTGAGAATGAAGATCCACACAAACACTTGAAGGAATTTCATGTTGTCTGCTCTAGTCTAAAGCCACATGGAGTGTCCGAAGAGAAGGTTAAATTGCATGCTTTCCCATTTTCATTGGAGGGTCGAGTAAAGGACTGGCTTTTCTACTTACCTCTGGGTTCGGTTACCTCATGGACGGGTATGGCAAGGTTGTTCTTAGATAAGTATTTCCCTGCTTCTAAGGCTGCAACAATGAGAAGGGAAATATGTGGAATAAGGCAAATGGATTCGGAATCACTTCATGAGTATTGGGAGAGATTTAAGCAATTGTGCTGAAGCTGCCCACAACACGGAATATCCGATCAGCTCCTCATTCAATATTTCTATGAAGGATTACTACCTATAGAAAGAAGGATGATGGACGCTGTAAGTGGATGTACCATAGTGAACAAAACTCCTCATGAGGCGAGAGATCTAATCACCACTATGGTAGCAAACTCTCAGCAATTTGGAAGTAGACGAGATGCATCCAACAAAGGAGTGAATGAGGTAACAATTTCGTCTCTTGAGGATCATATTACTAACTTGTCTTCTCTTGTTCAAAACATGGCTGCAGGAAACATGCAACAAGCTAAGGCATGTGGAATATATGCTTCGATAGGACATCCAACCGACATGTGTCCAATACTTCAAGACGATGTGGAGCAAGCTAATGCGATGGGAGGATTTCCGGGGCCACCTCAGAGAAAATATGATCCCAACTCCAATACTTATAATCAAGGTTGGAGGGATCACCCAAATTTTCGATGGGGAGGACCTCAATACCAAAATCCTCAAGCTCAACCTCAGCCACATTTCGTCCAAAAGCAGCAAAATAATCAATCTTCGAGCTCAGGTATGTCACTTGAAGATGTTGTCAAAGCACTTGCATTTAACACTCAAAAGTTTCAACATGAGACACAAATGAGCATCAAGAGGATAAAAGATCAAATGGGTCAATTGGCATCTTGTGAGTAGATTGGAGTCTCAAGGAAAATTGCCATCACAAACTGTTGTCAATCCAAAACAAAATGTGAGTGCAATTACCTTGATGTGTGGTAAGGTGTTGAATGAGTTGAAAGGGCATGATCAAGAAGAGGAGAAAGTGGTCGAGGTTTCTCAACCTGATCGAGCTAAGAGAAAGAAGAAAGTTGTTGAAGAAGAAGACACCTCTGATGTGGTGCAACTCCATGCTCCTTTTCCTTCCAGGTTTCTTCAATCTAAGAAAAAAGAGGAAGAAAAGAAAATTCTGGAAACTTTTCGTAAGGTTGAGGTAAATATTCCTTTACTTGATGCAATTAAGCAAGTACCTCGCTATGCTAAGTTTCTAAAGGAACTTTGCACCAATAAAAAGAAGTTGAAAGGTAATGAGTTTGTTAGTGTGGGAGAAAATGTTTCTGCTGTGATTCAAAAGAAATTACCTCTTAAATGCATTGATCCTGGTATGTTTACTATCCCTTGCAAGATTGGTAATGTAGAAATTGAGAAGGTAATGTTAGATCTTGGAGCTTCAATTAATGTCATGCCTCTTTCTATTTATTTATCTTTGAATGTTGGTCCATTGAAAGAAACGGGTGTGATTATTCAACTTGCTGATAGATCTAATGTTTATCCTAAAGGTGTTTTGGAGGATGTTTTGGTGCAAGTTGATGGTTTGGTTTTTCTAGCTGACTTTTATGTGATTGATATGGAAGATAATGATTCATCAAATTCTATGATTTTGCTAGGAAGGCCTTTCATGAAAACATCTAGAACTGTGATTGATGTGCATAATGGTAAACTCACTATGGAGTTTGATGGTGAAGTTGTAAATTTCAATATTAATGAAGCCATTAAAAATCCTAGTGATGAGTCTCATGTTTTTGTTGTGGATGTTGTTAAGCCCCCTGTGAAAAATTTTGAATTGAATGATGGTGATTCATTAAAAGATACATTAAGTCATTAAGGTTTCATTCTTAAAAATTCTGGGGAAAAATTGAATCAATATGAGTTGGGTGGTGTATTAAAAGATATTATTCATGAGTTGGATGTTGTTTTGAAAGGTGTGATTCAAGACTTGAAATCATTACTACTTCCAGTGGAAGTGGTACAAAGTGATTATGGTTGAATGGTGAGGAGTGTCTAGCCAAAGACGATAAAGAAAGGCGCTTGCGGGAGGCAACCCGATGTTTAGTTTATGTTTCTTTTGATATTTTAGTTCTTATTTTCGTCTTTGTGTGTTTTTGGTGTAGAAGTGAAAGTTTTTAATAAGACGTGGTCACGACTAACAACAAGAGCACTGTTCTGTATAATTTTCTAAATTCTGAAAAAAGTTTTTGTCTATAAGGCGTGACCACGACTAAGAAGATTTTCGCATTCTGTATCTTTTGTCTATTTCTCTCTTTGTTTGTGTTTTTTTCTCTCTATAATATTATATATTATTATTTAGTTTTATATTATTGTTATTTTAATATTTTAATAGCCACCCCACCCCCAACCTCTCCACTCCCCACTCATATCTCCTCTCCCGTAACCACTTCCCTCATTTTCATCTCTCCTAACCATCTCATCTTTCCCAAAAACCATAAACCCATTTCTTTCCTAAATCTCAAACCCACACCCAAATTCAATTCCAGAATGATCTTCTTCATCACTTCTCACTCCACTTGGGTTTTTTACAAGTCAATATATTTCAAAAAGTAAATGGGACATACACGAAGAATCTCAAGAAAGAGCCCCAATTTAGCAGTTGAAGTGCCCATACCTTTCTCTCCTCTGAAATCCACAAATTCATGTTCTCAAATTTTCTCCGATTGAAAATTCATCTGCGATTTTCGAGAACAAAAGACACAAATTGATGGAGAATCGTCAGATGCCCAACTTTTATAGGGAAATATTCTGCTTTCTTTATTCGTTATTTGTCTATGAGCACCTAATTTTTGAAGCATTGAGGAAAATGCTTAGTTCAAGTGTGGGGGAGGGAATAATTTGATGTTTTGTGGTGTTTTTGGTGTATATCTTGATGGGATTTTGAGAGTTTTGTTTTTCTTTGTCCTTGAAATTGCTTAAGTTGAAATGTATTGTCTCTATTTGTTTGAGAACTCGATTCATCCAAAGCTCATCCTAGAAAAATTGATGTTTTTATGCATGTGATAAAATATTTTTGAAGTCTTATCCGTTGATTCTTTGTAAGTTATTATTGATAGTTGATAAAATGAGAAATACTTGGATCTTTATACAATTGTACCTTATTGTTTTAGTGAACTTTTGAGCCTAAGAGTTATCATCATTTCAAGCTCTAATTCTTTTGTTGTGTGTTGTCATTCATGGTTGATTTTTCTAGAACTTGCATTGTTATACATGTCTACGTTAATCCTCTTTGATGAATTGGATGTGAAATCATTAAGGACTTTAGGTTGAACCTTCTTTTGTCATTTCTAGCCATTTCTTGAGCCTACCCAATACATTTACCCCTGGTGAGCCAATTTTGAGCCTTAAGCCTCTTTCTTCTAATTAACCACATTACTAGCCTTAACACCCATTCCTTTTTACCATCTTTGAACCCTTAGATCGAAGAGTTATTTTTGCTATTAAACAAGTTGTCCAAGTAAAGATCCACATGATTTGTTGTAGTAGGCAAGCCACTGCGAATAATGCTCGTTTATAGTTGGAAAAAGTTCGAAAAATCCCAAAAAAAATTAATGGACAAATTCTGAAATAAAAAATCAAAAAATGCAGAAAAAGAAAAAAATGAGAAAAAAGAGAAAAAAATTGATGTGGCCTTGCATGTTTGGAATTTTTGTGATTATGTGAAACTTTGAAATCACTTGGTTGAGCATATCATGAAAGTGAAATGATCTCTTCGACTCTATTTTAGCCCTTATATCTTCTTACTCACTTAGCCACTTTACATAAACCTCATATTTCATACCCTTCTTTGAGTCCATTTGGTTCTTGCATTTTGGTTTATTCAATGGGGAGAGGATGTGATATATTTGCAAGCTTATGGTAAAAGTCTTCTATGTTTTGACTTGAGAGATCCACTATATTCATTATGAGCCTAAACACTTGAGCGTATGAGTAAATCCCTTGTGAGGTGTTTAGATCTAACGTTATTTAAGTTTGATTCAATTATCGATGTTTCTTGCCTAGTTATTGATGGATGAGATTTCCTATTAAAAGAGTTTTCATTGCATGAGAAAATATTTTGGATGAGCCAAGGAGGATGAGAGTTGGAAAATGAGTTGAGATAATGGATTAAATTTAAGCATGCTTGAGGACAAGCAATGTCTAAGTGTGGGGGAATTTGATAAGTTGCTAAAATGCCATATTTTCCCCATTTTAGGATGTCAATTAATCTTTAAATGCTCATTTTGATCAAGTTTTATATTTTGTAGGCATAAAAAGGATTTAATTGATGCAAGGGGCTAATTGAGCTATTTTTAGAAGATGATGAAGTGGAGCTACAAAGAGAAAAGTTGATTATCTGTAAGGAGTGGTCACGCCTTAGTTGCTGACAGCA
The DNA here is from genome assembly GCA_023678885.1 of Pogostemon cablin. Classification (NCBI taxonomy): domain Eukaryota; kingdom Viridiplantae; phylum Streptophyta; class Magnoliopsida; order Lamiales; family Lamiaceae; genus Pogostemon; species Pogostemon cablin. The sequence goes on along the minus strand of CM042989.1, from coordinate 20,643,083 downwards.
ATCTGGAAATGGAGAAAAATATACAGTAGTGTTTCTGCTGATAAGGCGTAGGCATGCCTAAGGATCTGACGGGGATATCTAATCTTGAGCGCCCAAATCAGTTCTCCAACATTCAAATATGATCTGTTCCTATTTTTTAGGGATTCATTAACATCTTAACTTGTCTAGATAATTCCTATTTTATGTTTAATTAATTATCTTAGTAGTTTTTAGTTAGTTTCCAAGTAGTTTTTAGGATTAGTTTTTAAAGGAGATAAACTCCCGTAAACTCCCATCTGCATCTTCATTCCTATTCTGTATTTTTCTTACGTTCAGACTCTGCAAGACTCCTATGGTGATTACTCTTCACTTCAATCTACGTATTACTATGGTTTGCTAAATAGTTCGTCTAGCTAGATAATTGGAGGCTTCGTTCAACTAATCATGTGAGATCTAACTGATTTTAATTCTCTTTCACGTTTCATCATTTGTATAATCCTTATGCTCGATTATATTGTTTGGCAAGTTATTTAACCTGATCAATTAATCAATTTGTGAAATGATATGTGCTAATTAGAAACGTTAGATCCGTAATTGTTTAATTATTTCTAATATAAGTGGCAAGTAGCATAATTGATTGCACCTCACTTTCGATTATTGTTATAGGGGATATGCAACCTAGTCTAAATGAACCTACATGTGCGTTTGTTGGCTAGAATTGGGTCTTTCTTGGTTGAATACAGTCGGTAAATTAAATCCTACGATCGTACCTAGGGTTGTTTATTTGACTAGGGATTAATTAGAGGTCGTACCCTAATTATCTACAATTAAGGAAAGATTAGGTCGTTAGGTCGTACCAATGACTATAACCAATTTGGTGTTAACGTGAAAGAGTTATATTTGCATCCGTGATCGTGTATGTTAAACCATTCCGAAGATTGTTTTGGCTAGATATTTAATCTCATCTAATCACCTCATTTTACTTTAGTTTTAATCTTCTGCAATTTTTAGATTTAAGTTTAAACTCAAACCCCCCCCCCCCCCCCCATCATTCTTCTTTAAATTTTGTTGAATAAACTTGTTTACTAATCTCTGTGGAAACGACCCTACTTATCACTATCGCAATATTTTCTAGTAGGTTTATTATTTGTTGGTTTCGACACCCACCATTTTCCTAAGCAGTAAGAATTAAAACCAAGATTCTTTTCTAATAATTTATTTTGGACAAGTAAATATGATTTCTTTCAATTAATCAATAAGTGAAATAAACTATTCAAAAATTCAGAGAACCAAGTAAATTAATACAACGATCAAACCCTTCGAATTTAAATTTTATATTGATTTCCTCAATAAACAATATAAAATAAATTCACCGACATCTCAAGCACTGTGAATTTGCATGCCACGTTAGTGTGGACGTATACAAACCCTAACATTCGCAAGAGAAGGTTTTACCCATTAATTCCATACGTCATAATTAACCTTATGACTCAATGATTAATAATCAGTTGTCCTTTAGCCATGCAATTTAATAGCAGTGACTCCGTTGGGGAGGATACATATTAATTGCACCTAAGTGTATATCATTATTTGATATAAGTATGTTACCCAAGTTTGTGTGTCTTAAAGTTGGAGAAGTCCACACGCCCTCAAATAATTTCCTACAACCATTAATTATTAATTTGTACCAGTGATCTGCAAATAAAACTCATCCGTTGGGGAGGAAGGCACTATAGCCGACTCATAAACTTACTTGCATCACATTACAAATAATAATAATTTAATGAAATTTATTCCAGTGATCCGCAAATAAAACTCATTCGTTGGGGAGGAAGGCACTAAAACTGACGCATAGCTTACTTGCATCACTTAATAAATCAATAATGGAAGCCACTGGATCATGACTAATCCCTCTCCCACTTAGTTATTTAACAAGAGGGTTTTTGCATGCATACAATATAACAGATATAATTATGCAAATAACAATGCTATTATTACGGCAAATAAGGCAGTAAATCAAATATCACATACATCCAAATATATAATAATAATTGACAAATAAAACAATTATAGCAATTATATATAACGAAAAAAATAAATGGCCAAAAATAAGTTGACTTAGTCAACACTCCAACCAATTAAAACTTGCACAACAAGTTGGAATTCTTGTGGCCAAGAAGGAAACCCACACACGGATCATCAACTGTACAGGAGCGGTTCCACCACGCAACTGCCACTGGAAAACATCTGACCTGTTCCGGGGACTTTCCATCCGTGTGACAGCCCGCCAGAAGCACTTCCCATCGCCGAAAAAATGCCATGGTCACCGAAAAACACTATTGCTGCAAGCTCATCCCTCAGCCACCGGTAATTCCACGAAGTTCACCGTCCGCTGCCAGATTCCACACCGGCAGCAGCTACCAGTTGTATACAAGAGCCACCACATTCTGCCTCCGGCAAGCTTCCTAGCCTCGCCAGGCAGGCATCGTTGCTCCCGTTCCAGCCACGACTCTCACGTCACGATGCCTTTCAGCACCGCCGTGAGATCATTATCTGTCAGGATTCCCCGCAGGTCTTCCGCCAGCACCACATGGCAGTTACCAGCTGTGTGGTTCTTCGTGCAAACCCTAGCTGTCGCTTGCCTTCCATTAGCAATGCCATGTTACGGCGGATGTATCAGGCACCGGCCTTATATGCATCAGCCATAGAATTGCTTTTCCAGCGTCCATAGACTGCTCCTGCTTTCAGCAGTGCAACGTCCGACCAACACCATGCAGCTGCTTCACCATCGATGGTAATCGTCGCCACTACATATCTGATGTCAATCACATTGCACCGCCGCGCCGCCCGCCATGACGCAGACCCAGCAACCAGCAGACTCGCCTGGAAGAACATGCAGACCTGCTCAGAAGTTCGCTTCTGGAGGCTCGCTCGGAATGCTCAAAACTCAGGAAATATGCAGGACTCGACCGGGAATCCCATTGACTCGCTCGGAACTCGGGTGGACTCGCCCTAAACACGTCAGTCTCGCCCAGAAACTCACTGGTCCAGCCCTGAAATGTCGTAAGACATCAACACCTACCGATCTTCCTGCAATATCGTGACACCATCGAGCCTTTCCGAACATGACCAGGCGTCATTCCCTTGCAACCGGTGTCGGCGTGATTATCCAGCAACTTTCAGACAGATGCGCCAGCAACCAGCAGCTTTCCTTGCCACCATATTCTAGCAACCATCGACAAGCATCGCTGCCTTCCAGCTTTTCACGTCGTGAAGTTGTCGCTCATGGATAAACACGGGGTGCAGTCGCAGCAATCCAGCGGTCTTTCACCGACAATTCGTCAACCATCAAAAGCCTTTCGCCGAGAACCACCAGCCCTAGACGCTGTTGGTATGATCGATTCTCTATTAACCAGCAGTGCTTAGCTTTCGGACAACACACCAGTGCCACCTCACCTCATCAATTACACTAGGATTCCCCAAACGTGAAAAATCACATCATAGTCATCGCTTATCGGCCATGTGGTGATTGTATGTGTAGTGTCGTGCAATTAGGGTTCAACATGTTCAAGCACATACCCTAAATTCTAGCAGCATATTATCCACTCAAACCCTAGCCTAACGTGTCACGTTTAGCCTTAAAACCTACGCTCTGATACCAATTGTTGGCGTTTGGATCTTTTGGTTAACGTGAATCGTTAGGGTTCCATGCAATTCTATCACAGCAAAAGCATAAACATAGAATTGATTACATTTCACCAGGGTATGTTGAAGGAGAAGGACTCTCGCCGGCAGCCTACGCAGCCTCACCGTTTTACCCATAACTCCCTCATCTGATCTCCGATTGGAGTGATCTATGCGCCAAAATAATCCTCTCTTCCGTGGCTTTTCGTAGTATATCACACGTCTAGTTTGGACTTATGCATGATATTATGAAAATCGTGGAAGTTGACGGACAGAAACAGCAAACGACCTTCCCGTCTTCTATTGTATTCCTAAGCCATGTCTTGACATTGGTGTGGGCAACGATCTACAAGATGAACTCAGTCAACAACCATAATCTTCCTTTCACGTGTGTTATGCGTGTGATTCAGATTCTGGATTGATGAGATTGGCTATTATATAGGCTACAACAGGGACCAGGAGGAGAAATTAGGGTTTGGGCCTCTCATTGGGCTTAAGCATCCAAGTTTAGCCAAAAACTTATACTTAAGTCCAATAATAATAAATCATTCCACTAAAGAAATATTGTTGCACTGCCACCCTAATCCCAAATTATATTTATGGGCTCCTTCTTATTATGAACCCGTTAGTTTCCCCGTGTTTAAGATTCAATGCCCATTAACTAATTAAGTTACTGAAAACTCCATTAATTAATTATTTATCGAGAGTAGTACCACTCAACCTTATTATCATGCTGGAATAAATTCACATGCAGGGTTTACATGATAATCATTATCAGCTCCTCAAGGGGACATCATCAGCCAATTCCATTAGGACACGGATTCCTTCTACAATCAACAGCACACCATAGAGACAGCACCATCTCCTAACTCACCGAGCATATTGATTTAACAATTAAATCTCACCCATTGTTGAATTAAGAAATAAATATTGGCTTACGTGTCGAGGTTATTGTATAGGGATTAAAAGTACGAACTTCCATATTAACAGAGATCAAGTTCTATTATATAGTTAGTATAAACCAAACGATCTCAACGGCGATCCTATTCAATATACACAAGGTGCACTTGTGCAATTTTATAGTCAAGACAAACTACTGCCAAATCACACTACAACCATACCAATAGATAGTACCCTTCTATCTCGATTGTGAATATCTGTTTATACTTTATAAGAAGCCAATAATATGATCTTCCGTGTGACGCCGCACACCACATTATCTAATGTATAAGGTAAATGGACTTTTGCAACAACATTATTACAAACATTTGATCACATGATTCTCATTTAAAATATTATCTAAACATTGTTCATACAAAAAGCTAGACTTTTAGTATACAATCCAACAATATTATCTACAGTATAAAGTAAGTGGACATTGCATATAAATAAATTATAAGACGCAATCATTTGATTATATGATTCTCATTTTAAAGAAATTGTTATAACATTGTTTTTACAAAAAGCTAGACTTTTAGTATACAATCCAACAATCTCTCACTTATACTAAAAGCTATCATGTCTTCTGCCATACATCTGATTCCCACTCCCACTACACGACCATCAAAAGCTCTCGCCTTAAGGCCCTTGTAAATGAATTTACTAGGTCATCATCCGATGTAATTTTAGCGACAACAACCTTCACCTCATCATACAATTTCTCGTAACAGGTGGTACTCGCGCTCCATGTGTTTAATTGCTTATGGACACGTGATTCCTTCAAGTTTGCAACTGCACCATTATTATCACAATAAATTGTAATACCCTTGGGTAAACTTAGAAAACGCTTCAGAGTCCATCATGAAATTTCTAGAGTCATATAAATACTTTGGCTGCCTCAGAGGCTCTAATTTATCATATTTCCATGGTGGAGTCCGAGATTTATCTCTATATAACACTCCTCCATCTTATAACTCTACTTCCTAAAATTAAACACATAACCTTTGAGGTAGATTTACTGTTGTCTCTATCTGATTTGAACAATCTGAATCTATGTAACCCATAAGATGCAGTGAATCTATTCGGTAAGTCCACATATAATTTTTGATTCTTTTCAGGTACATAAGTATATGTCTTACCATGGTTCAACATTCTTGTTTTGGATTACCTTGAAACCTACTGTTCATGCCTTCGGTAAAACAGATATCCATTATCGTACATAGCATTCCTTAGATTAAGCTCCCTTATTCGCTGAAGCATAAGGAACCGCTTTCATCACCTTTATCTTCCTTTCTTGTCTTAAGACATATTTCCTTAGATAAAGTCGTATGCTAAAACAAGTAGGGATTGTATCATTTCATGAAGCTTGAGACAAGCATAACATTCTTTCTTGTGATCCGTATTACCTTGATCAAAAGGATATATTTTGCTTTTCTTAAGTCCTTCATTTCATACTGCTTTATCAACCATACCCATACGCCCGAAAATACTTTTTCATTATCTCCAATGAGCAATATATCATCTGCGTATAGTACAAGAAACACCACCACGTTTCCGTCACTCTTTTTCAATACACAAGACACATCCGCTCATTGATTAAACCCATATGACTAGATTACCTCATCAAAATAGATGTTTCATGTTCTTGAAGCTTGCTTGAGTCCATTGATGAATACTTTTAAGCTTACACACAAAATGCTCTTAGCCCTTTGTAATGAATCATTCTGGTTGCTTCACATAGATGTTTTCCTCAAGACTTCCAATCAGGAAAGTTGTCTTGACATCTATTTGTTATTCCTCATATTTCATATAAGTAGCAACAGATAAAAGAGTCTGGATCGACATAGGCATAGCTACCGGTGAATATGTTTTCTCATAATCGAACCCTTTCTTTCTGAGTATACCTTTTCGCAACAAGCTTTGCTTCCAAAGTTTTCATCTTACCATTTGATTCTCTTTTATTTTGTATGACCACTTCCAATGGCTTCTACACCATTTAGTCGTTCTATAAGCTCCTAGACTAGATTTAGAATCCATGGATCCTATTCCAGAATTCATTGCATCTTGCTAAGATATAACATTTTTATCTTGTAGTGCTTCGTCGTATTCGTGGGTCAATACCATATTTACTAGGGACCAAGTCTCACGACTCTCCCAAAACATATATCTTATGGGTTTTCGAACAACCCTCCCACTACGACAAGGCACTACACGTAATTGTGTATCAGACGTGACACGCGATGCAGTTTACCTTGTGGCATATCCTCTAGTACACTTGGTACTATACTTTATGTTTTCCCTCTCACTTCCTTTAGAACAACTTATGCACAGGTTTGTGATTTATTACATAGTCCCTTTCTAAAAATCTAGTGTTTGTGTTTACAATCACCCTCCGATCTTTTGGACTAAATAAATCACCCTTCATTTTTCTAGGATATCCCTCAAACAGACAAATATTCATATGAAATACTATTTCTTAGGGCATATCCATAAAATAAATTTAATAATTGCAAATTCTCATCATCTATCTAACCATTTTCACAAGAGTCTTTCTTTTATTAAGTTCGGAAGACGCATTATTAATTTAAATTCGTTGCATTAATGGGATAAACATAATTTAAAAGTGTACAAATTGTCACCAACGTACCATAACAGATAATAGCTCCATCCTTCATTACAATGACCAAGTCATTTAAATAAAATAAAGTATTCATCCGTAAAGGCATAGAAACTGAAATCAAATTCTTTCTATGAAAAACGTACGTAAATATAATTTCTCAAAATCAAACATTTATTCATATCGTAAGATAAATAAACAACTCCCGCTGCAATAGCCACTACTCTCGTAGTTTTACTCATGTCTATAATAATCTCATCATCACTTAATTGCAGACATTTAGTGATTCCGCTATCTACACACACCGTGTAAGTAGATGCCATCCCTAATCATGCTTCAACAACTAGTGAATAGGATACTATCCTTGTTCACATCTTGATGAAAATTAGTTTTTTTCGCCACATGTTTTGTCAGAAGTTCCTCACAATATACAACCTCTCATATTTCAGGTAAAACTTGCTCTAAATATCCAGACAAATTATGAAAAATAAATTGATCTAGGTTTCCCTTTCAATTTCTACTCTAAGCATTCCCAATTTATTCATCAACTTATCCATGACCTCTTGCCTTTCTAACTTACTCAAGTATCCGAAGAGTTGCATGAGACCATCATATTTCTATGAACCTCTCACCTCTCCACTAGGGACTTTAATAGGCATCATGGGACATCATTAGTGAGAACACATATATTTTTCTAAGCAGTAAAATTCGAAACCAAGATTCTTTTCTAATCATCTAATTTTGGACAAGTAAATATAATTTCTTTTAGTAAACAATAAGCGAGATAAAAGCATTTGAAAATACAGAGAATCACATAAATTTACCGATCAAATCTTTGAATTTATCTATTTATATTAATTCCCTCAAAATAATATAAAATAAAATTCACCGACATCTTAAGCACCGTGAGTCTACAAGCCACGATAGTGTGGATGTTTACAAACCCGAATATTTACAAGAGAAGGTTTTACCCAATAATTTTATTTATCAACCTAACCTCATGACAAAATAATTAATAGTCGGTTCCTCTTTAGCCATGCAAATAACAAAAGTGACTCTGATGGGGAGGATACATATTATTTATATCTAAGTGTAAATCATTATTTGACCTCAAGTCCATTGCGCAAGCTTATGTGCCGCTCAGATAACTTCCTACAGTCATCAATTATAAGTTTGTACCAGTGAACTGCATTTAAACTCATCTGATGGGGAGGAAGGCACTATAACCAATGCGCAAGTTCATATGCATCACATTACAAACATAATTATTTAATGAAGTCTGTTCCAGCAATCCATGAATAAACTCATCCGATGTGGAGGAAGGCTCTAATGCCGACGCGCAAGTTTATTCACATCGCTAACAAACTAATAATGGAGGCCGCGAGAATTATTAACCAATTCCCTCTCCCACTTAGTAATTTTAACACCGAGGGTTTTAACATGTATATAATATTTCACAATAAAATACGCAACCTAGCATGCTCCTATTATGGCACATAAGGCATAAATCACAGAGAATCATGCATAACATATATAACCATAATCAATTATTCCATCAATTATGAATAGTTATATATCAGTGAATTCGATTGTTCGCCACCAAGCACGAATGCGAGCAGCTGCGACTATGCAGGGTCGGACCTCATGAATTTTTCTCCAGATTCCTTGCCCCGCAGCCCGGTTCACTATCTGGCACCCTGCCCGACATCCTCACTCCAAGCTCCTAATGCACCATGTTCCACGCCTAGAAGAACTTCACTACGCTGCACTTCCTCAGTGCTAGTACACTTGTCACCTTTCATGAATGATCTGCATGGCAATATGCCTGCCAAGGCCTAACCAAATGGTAACTAGATCAACAACACACTCGCAGCAGCCTTCTAGCACGCTCGGCAGCCTCCAGCCCATGCTTGCATGATTCGTCAGCACCGCCCAGCGCCAACCATGCAATAACATGCACGCTGCTCCAGCAACACCCGGCGGCCATCGTGCGTCAACCACTCAGTAGCAACACGATCAGTGCATGCCTATATGCACTCATCGTCCGGTGCTCCACATGGTCTCTACCTGAAATGTGCGCGCTGATAGGCGCCGATGCCAGCCTTCCGCGCGCCCATTCACTGCAAACGTGTGACACTGGCCTACACGTCTTCCATGCATTCTTCTCCCAGTAGCCTACACCGTGCGACCACTGCACAGTTGCTGATTGAGTGCGCCGACAGGTACCATGCCCTGTTATCCGTGCACCAGACACACTTTTATAGAATCTCCAAACCACTGCATAACACATCGCCCCTTAGTACCCTACCTTGCATGCCAAACAAGCTATCTTGCACACCAACGCAGTCAAGGATACCAGGATGCATCAGCGTGTTGTCCACAGCATCACAGTCTATAGCCCATGCCGGATTCGCGCCCTGTGACTTCCCAGCCATCGCGTCGTCCGATCCAGCCATGTCAGACCTGCTCAGAAAAGCCCATGAAAATTCAACCAGAAGCAGCCACCCACTCGGATATTACAGTAGACTCGATCGAAAGAGCAACAGACCCACTCGAGATGCCTTCTGACTCACCTCGGTCCACCTGACTCATCCGGAAGTGATGCCAGACTCGTCCTAAATGCCACCGTGAAGTTCCCCAGCCTTCACTGCTCCTAATTGCCATCGCGCCAGCCTGTCAGCCATAGTGCTGTCGACCTTCGAATACCAGCTGCCCCGCTAATCTTGATATCCAGCGCGCCATGGAAGGCTACACACACGCCTACGTGTGCTGCCCATCCGCCATCAACCGCTTATCAAACCTCATCGCCCTCTAGCAACCATGCGCGCTAATCTGGGTTTGCGCTCGCCATCCGCCCAGAAATGAGTATGCAGCCATCCGTCAATCTGCGCTTTTCCGTACGCCAACGAGTGTCATCCGCATGCTCCCGTGTGCGAAACACACTATGTCATGCGCGCCAAGCTCTCTCGCAAGCCTCCATTGTTCAGCTGCCACCGCTCATGCCGCACGTCACGTCGCTAAATACCGTCATCCCACCGAGCCGTCACCTCCGTCATTGACATTTTAAATAAATTATTATAATATTGTTCATATATAAAGCTAGACTTTTAGTATACAATCCAACAGTGGGGTGTAGGATGATTGTGCTGTTGTTCTTCCCTTTGTGTGATCTACATCCCCGTTTATACTTGTAAGCTCTCCTTATGGACCTTAAATGGGCTTTTTCTTGGAAAATATAAAAATACATGCACTGGGGGAAAAAACCCAAAGAAAATAAATTTCCGTGTCCTAGTTCGACCAAAGTGGTTTTGGTCGAACTGGAAGGCCTTCGTCGAACTACTGGTCGAGCTGCATGTGCAGTCTCACCTTTTCGCACATAACTTCCACATTCAAACTTTGATTTGAGTGATTTTTACACTCACACGATAATTTCTTCCTTGGCCTTCTATACATGTAAAGAACTTTCAAAAACTCCAACATTATAGGGTTAACAAATCATGCAAAGTGGCACAGCTGTTCTATTCGGCACAGATTGCGCTACGTCACCATTTTGATCATAACTTTCTCATTTGGATTTTGGCTGAAGTGTTCCTTATGCCAAAATGATCATCTCTTCTGTAGCTTTAGAACCATGTATTACACTTCTAGTTCAAAGCTCCCCACAAACACAAAAAAATTACACAAGTTGGATTTGCATTTTTCAGTATTCTTGCACAAGTTGCACCTTTTTCCCAACTCGGCACTTTTGATTCTTTTTTCACCTAAAATAGGATAAAATCCTCAAACGCACCGTTTACTCAAATATATTGAATATAAGATATTTGTGCTAATATATAACAACAATTCCCATAAAAAATATGTTCAATTAGACACTAAAACACGCTTACTTTCACTATCATCAATCGTCATCTATATACATCCGCTCAAAACTCTGAAGGAACTCCACAGCTTGCATAGTCACATCACAAAACTCAAACATCAATAGGTTCACCTACAATGTATAAATCAGTAAGTAGAAATCATGCATGTCAGTGCATGAAAATGCATTTAGTTTTCTATCGCCTATTTCATAATCATTCTTATTGGTCTCTTTTATTTTGAAAATTGGTCAGTTGCGGGATCCCCACAACACACTTATGATATGCACCCCAAATGAGCTCAATGAGAATGATTTTTCTAAACCCTGAATAATGTATTGGGAACGATTTCTCCGAACCCTGAATAAAGTGTTAGGGGACGATTATTTCGAATCCCGAATAAAGTATTGGAAATAATTTTTCTGAACCCTGAATAAAGTGTTAAGGATGATTTTTCCGAACCCCAAAAGATTGCATATATAGTGGCCGCACACACAATTAGTATCTTATTAATTTTAGGGAAAACAATTTTCATGATTATACATGGTATGCAACAAGGGAAATTACATATGCTTTAAAATTTATTTACGATATCAATACCATCATTTAATCAAAATAAAATAACAAATAAATATTCAAATCACACAGATCAACTTCTGGAACAACAACTTCACGTCTAATCACACATATCCATTTTTTTAATAACAACTTCACTTCGCATTACACAGATCCTTATAAACGATATCTTCTCATATCACACAGATTTATAATCCCCAGTTTCTGATCACTCAAATCTATAAAGGCCAATGATATTATTTCAAATCACAAAGATCCGCAGCTTGTATCACAAGTTCATCAAAAATAATTTACAATATAATATTTAGTTGCATATGAATACCTACTTATTTAAAATCACATAAATCCACAACTCGTATCACAAATTAATCACAAATAATTCATAACATAATTAAACTAATAACAATTAATTCATAACATAATTATCACATATTAATCACAAATAATTCACACACAACATGTTTATACATTGTAGTTGGATTTCTACTTACCTCCAATCACATAAATCCACAACTTATATTACAAATAAATTATAAATAATTCACACGCAACATGTTTATGCATTGTAGTTGGATCTCTACTTACCTCCAATCACATAAATCCACAACTTATATTAATAATAAACTACAATAATTCACATGTAATATGTTTATGCATTGTAGTTGGATCTCTACTTACTGGACTCCAACAGTAATATGACCACAGACCTCGTGAAAAACTGTAACCATCTATCTCCCGTTATGGCACGCACGCACTTCTTTCCCCTTTCTCTCTTCCTCCCTTTCTCTCTCTCTTTTCTTGATTCTTTTTTTTTCTTTTTTTAAACGCCAATATTGCCCTTGAGTTGGGGATTAACCCCATATATATAAATAATAATTACGTGGCTGAAATTTTTACTATGTACATTGTTCTTACCCTTTTCAAACTGCTTAATATATTATTTTTTTAATTTATTTATTTATTTTATTTATTTAAAAGATAGCAAGCATGTGTATACTATGTTAACCAAACAATTCATCCATTGCTAATCAACCTACGTATATACTAACGGTAAGTTTTAATATTATTATTATTATCCATTACAAATATACGTGCAATACTTAATGGCTAAGATAAAATAAATTCTCAAATTAATAGACATATGTGTCCATTTTCTTATTACTATTATTATTACAAGATCACGTGTGATACTTAATAATTATACACATAAAAAATTCAATTATATATATCCAAATTAATGCACGTAAATATTTATGCACATATTTATTCACATAATGTCAATATTTTTATCACGGATGTTTCAAATAAAATGTAAATATAAATAAAATGTAGAAACAATAGTTACATAATTATCACATAATTGCCACATAATTATCACATTATTATAAAATGCACATATCATACATTAAATTATATTGGCATATGAGTAGTGATAAACTTGGGTATCATATCTCCCCACCTTATAAAAATTTCGTTCTCGAAATTTACTTATCTGAATAGCTCATAATACTTAGCCATCATCTCATCCTCTCTTTCCTACATAACTTACTCAACTAATTGGTTTCTCCATAACACTTTACATAACTGTATCTCTTTATTTCTGAGCTTATTCACTTCTCATCATAAGATCTCAACTGGTATTTCCTCATAACATAAATCTTCTTTCAACTCAATTGGCTCCTGCCTGAGTACATGAATCGGATTCGCAACATACTTCCTCAACACAGAAACATGGAACACATCATGTACTCTAGACATCGATGCTGGTAACTCCAACTTATAGGCAACACTTCCAACTCTCTCAATGATAGTGAATGGACCAATATATCTTTGACTGAGTTTCCCTTTTTTTCCAATCCGCATTATTCCTTTCATTGGAGATACTTTTAAGAATACCTGATCACCCACTTTAAATTATAATACCCTTCTTCATTTGACTGCAGAACTTTTCTCTCGATCCTGAGTAATTTTCATCTTCTTTCGAATGTGTGTCACAACTTTTGTCATTTCACGAATCAAGTCTGGACCCAAAATTTTTCTCTCTCCAACTTCATCCTAGTGTACTGTAGATCTACACTTCCTCTCGTATAATACTTCATATGGAGCCATCTCGAGAGTAGATTGATAATTGTTGTTGTACGAGAATTCTATCAGAGACAAAAATTTACTCCACAGACCCTAAAAAGCCAACACACATACTCTGAGCATATCTTCTAAAATTTATATCATACGCTCCGATTGACCATATATCTGTGGATGGAATGTTGTGTTGAAAGATAACTGTGTCCCCAATGCCTTATGTAAACTTTTCCAGAAAGCAGACAAAAATCTTGTATCCCTATCTGACACAATGGTAAGTGGTACTCCATGGAGTATGACAATCTCTCAGATATATATCTGTGCGTAGCGGTCCATATAATACGTGGAGCAAATAGAAAGAAATGAGCTGACTTAATAAGCCAATCCACGATAACCCAAATGGCATTGTGACCTTTTACTGTCTTCGGTAGCCCAGTAATAAAATCAATAGTGATATTCTCCCACTTTCACTCTGGAATAAATAGAGGATGTAAAGCTCCTGCTGGTCTCTGATGCTCGGCTTTGACTTGCTGACAAGTTGAACATTGCTCCACATATTGTGCAACGTCTCTCTTCATTCCTGGCCACCAATAATGTGACTTCAAATCTCTATACATCTTAGTAGCTCCTGGATGTACTGAGTACGGTGTTGAATGAGCTTCTGCCATCACTTCTTTCCGAATGTCATCCACTTCAGGTAAAGATAATCGGCCTCTATAGCGAATCACGCCATCATCATTTACTTGAAATTCAGAAGACCTTCCAGAGTTGATATCATCCCTTATCTTATCAAACAACTTATCCTCTTGTTGGCCACGTCGAATCTTATCCATCAAAGTTGGTGGAAGTGTCAAAGTTGTCATCTTTGCTTCCAACGATCCTTCCTAAATGATCTCCACACTGATGAGCATTTTCTTTGCACGCAAAATTAATCTCCAAGTATTAAGTATATCAATTGCAGCTTAACCAAGCGACCAAGTTAAATATGGAACCCAAAGAATGGCGTATTATCAATTTAATTATTAACTAAATTAATTAAGACAAGATGACAATAAGATTTGAAGGTTCATTATCTAATAACTAATATGCTGAAAATTAAATAACAATCAAAATGAAATAAACACTAGAAGTATATGAAAGTGACTCAAGAATGGAGAATAGGTAGGCCTAGGGTAATCCGTTTTTACTCATTAATTTTTCTTTTGTGTATCAATATCCGACTCTGCCTTATGGAATATGGATGCATCACTAATCTATGTAAATGTACTCTATAGATACAAATAAATATGCGTGTAACACGTGTGAATAACCTTGGAGCAAGAGATGTAATTTCACCCCCATTTCTAGGTACTATCAGTATCAATTATTTTCCCGTAGGATTAGTACTCTAACCTGATATGATCTCCCTTTATAGGTACTATAAAATTAACCTCTTTATCCTGCTTATTAACTCAAATTCAATTCAATTAATAAACATTCATATATGACAGTTCTAATGAAGTTTCGTAGTCCCCTTACTTAGAATCATAACATAAAACACTATTCAGCGGTGAACGCACTCAATCAACTACCAATATATATTCACTCTATATAACAGTTGAAGATGCACAAAACGACTCTGAATATGGATTAAAAATGCATAGTCATATATAAAATAAATCCACAAATAGTGTTGTACGGAGTATACACATGAAAGTTCATTTAATTCATAAAAACCTTCAAAACTCTAGATCTACCAAAACGGTTCTAGCCCATGATGTTGCGAAGAAAAATCATAGAGGTTGGATAGATCTTACCCATATGTTCAGAAAATATAAGATAAATTAGAAAATGAATAAAACTCTAGATGTGGGCATCATCGCGTCCTTCTCCGTCTTGAATCCTCCTCTTGGTTTTCCTCTTGATTCAGCAGACGAATCTTCAAAGTGATGGATGGATGGATGGTGGAAAGGATGTGGAGATGGTTGGGGGTGATCTCCCCTTTTGTGGTGTAGGATGATTGTGTTGCGGTTCTTCCCTTGGTATGATCTACATCCCCGTTTATACTTGTAAGCTCTCCTTATGGACCTTGGATGGTCTTTTTCTTAGAATACACGAAAATACATGCACTGGGGCTATAAAATCTGATGAAAATAGATTTCCATGTCCTAGTTCGACCAAAGTGGTTTTGGTCGAACTGAAAGGCCTTGGTCGAATACTGGTCGAGCTGCATGCGCAGTCTCACCGTTTTGCACATAACTTCCACATCCAAACTTTGATTTGAGTGATTCTTGCGCACACACGATCTTATCTTCCTTGGCTTTCTATACATGTAAATATCTTACCAAAACTCCAACATTCGAAGGTGTTACAAGTTATTCAAAATGGCACAACTGTTCTGTTCGGCACAACTTGCGCGACTTCAGCATTTTGATCATAACTTTCTCATTTGGATTTCGATTGAAGTGTTCCTTATGCCAAAACGATCCTCTCTTCTGTCTCTTTCCAATACCACACTTCCAGTTCAGAGCTCCTCACGAACACTAAAAAATTACACAAGTTGGATGTGCATTTTTTAGCATCCTTTCACAAGTTGCACCTTTTCTCCAACTCGACACTTTTGATCCTTTTTCTACCTAAAATACAACAAAACACCTCAAATGTATCTTTTTCTCAAATATATCGAATATAAGACACTTTTGCTAACATATGTCTACAATTCCTATCAAAAATGTGTTAAATTGGACACTAAAACGCTCTTATTTTCACGCTCATCAATCCTCCAAACTTACCCATTGCTCGTCCCAAGGCAATAAAATAAAAACAAAGAGAGAGAGAATAAGAAAATTAGCGGGAAAATAAGGACTATGATCAATACCCTATTCACAATACAACTGTCCTGAACTTAGGTAATGATATTATCATTACATGTGATAATCAATTCATATCATACAATATAAGACAATCACCACGAATTCAAATGCTCCATTCGCATATTCTCATGGGAAGTATATATCACTCGCGCTCAAGTGTAAAAGATGTACACTTATGGGATAAGGTGTTTACGCTCAAATTCAATTCAAGTGCATGGCGTAACCATAGGCTTGCCCATTGTCTCAACTCTTCTTTTACTTGTAGCTAGCAAATCATGGATCAAAAAGGTCTTTTATTTGGTTGTAATGTAGGCTCTTAGGAAAAGGTAGGAAATTTATGGATAAGTGACTCAAAACTCGGATCAATCAAGCTACAGTCTCTCATTCTTTTATTCTTCCTCATCACTTTCAATCAAGTACAACATCCTCTTCAAACTCTCCCATATTTCTCATTCAAGCACAACATTTTTTTTCAACTTTTTCTGGCTCTTTAACTCCATCATTCTCCTTTTCTTCACTTATTTTTCTTTTTCCTTTTCTTTTGAGGTACCAGTTTGGGGCACTACCTCTCGCATCCTCCACAGGGTACTAGATTTAAGCACTACCCTACGATGTTCGTTTTCATGGAGTACTAGATTTGAGCACTACTCTAGGAATTTTCCTTTTGATCCTTAAGATTCTTCTTTCATCATCCTTATCATCACTCAAATCACCACTCTCTTTAACTAAACTTTATTATCTATCAAAAGAATGGATTTAAAAAGGCTCAAGCGGGCTGACTAGGGATTTAATGAATTCAGGTAAAGTATAGGGAAAAGATGGGCTATTGATCGCTATTTTCTTTCACCCTCAAGTGTAAGGGATCGATTGTAGTGCGCCTGACCAAGTGAATATCGTTCCCACGAGATAGCTGTAAATTTAATAAATAATTCTATATGATAATTCAAATGCAAGACAAATCTTCGGGTTTTTGAAAGGATGATTAATTAAACTAATAAAACTAAATTTAAATAATTAAACTAAGAAAAGAAAATAAATCACGCAGAGAAAACGATTTAGAATTCAACAATGAAGAATTGGTAATGCTCAAGCAAACAACTTAACTATGTGATTAATTTATCTAGACCCAAATTAATTACATGTAGACGTTTATAAGAGGATCACTATGCCTAGTTAAATCACCTTGATCGGGTAGGATCTAACACTTATAATGAGCTGAAAATCCTAGGATCTATAGGTACTTCATGCTGAATTCCATTAAAGGTTAGAGCACTAGACTTACCTTTCTAGGTACTCAATTATTAATCCATTTTGTCTCCTTATTAATTACCTAATAATGATATTTTACCAAGTAATTAATATTCCAAATTGATTGTCTAACACTCTTAGAAATTAAAGGACAATCCCCTAAGACTGTCACTGGAAACAACAATTATCATGCAGAAATAAATAATCCTATTAATTATCAATCAGTGATATCGTCAAGAATAATTAAAGGAATCAAAACTCAAAAACACAATAAATTGAAGTCTCAAAATATCCTCTTCAATAAGGAAATAAACAATCTGCAGAGTAATAAATCCAAATCTAGGGCAATCAAATCACATAGTCAAAACTGTATTAACACACTAACATTATCAACAAAGAAACTTAGCCCATGGATTTACGAGGGCAAATCACAAAGATGTAATAAGCCCTAACCATTGTACTAAAATAACAGAAATAAATAATTGAAAAATAAAGAACCCTCTTTAAGGACTCTGATTCTTCAATCACTATCTCCGTCGGAATCTCCGTCTCTGATTCAAGTAACAACTCTGATCGTCTATCCGGTGGAATGATGGAAGGTGAGGAGTGATGGTAGGGTTCCGGCATGAATTCTGTCGTGATTTTTTGTGTCTTTCAGCTTCTGTATCTGCTCCTTTTATACTTCACGAATTGGTATTGGGCCAACTTACGCCACACTATATGGAATTGGAGTGCCCGGTATACCTCGAGAATCGGGCGTGTCACACGACAAGTAATCTGATTTCCTCAACATCCGGGCGGCTCACCTGGTTACTTGAATGGCAAGTTGCACGATTTCTTCTTCTAGCATCCAGGTGGCTTCGCCTGATTTCCTACACATCAACTCACCCAATTTGCACTTCTTCACTCTCGATTGGCAATTTGAGCACTCGATTGTCTGCACGGTAAGCTGCACGGCCTGGTGCACGATTTGTGTTGCTCCACGCACGATCAGCTCTCGCGTTCGTTCCAACACTACTCCAATACTCAATCGATCTCCCCCTCTTTTTCTGTGAAAACATGACAAAATACCTCTCGAGCACCTTTTATCTATAACAACAAGAGCATTACCTTTTTGTGCTAATACAACACCAAAATACATCAAAGAAGTATTAAATCGGACTTAAAAGATCATGAATTTCCACTTTCATCAGCAATAAATCAAAGATGGCCTAATGATGGGTGTTTTCTTAACACACAATTTTAATCCCCAAGTATGAAGGATATCAATTGTAGTTTCGAAGGTGACCAAGTTAAATATCGAATCCACTGGATGGATAAATATCACTTTAGTTATTTTCTAGCAATTATGACTATGTTGAGAATTGTAATTGTTGGTTTGTAAACTAAGTAACGATTAAAATAGCAAATAAATAACAAAAATAAGAGAATAGTAGTTGTGATCAAATAAGATGATAGGTAGTTCGTCAGGCCATCCAGTTTCATTCGTTAATTCATACTTTCGTGTGTCGATATCCGACTCTACCTTGTGGTTTATGGACGCATCGCTAGACCATGCAAATCTATTCTATAGACACAAATAGATAAGCTTTTGACACGTGTGAGTATTGATGAGTGTGTAAATTCACAAGTTTGGCACCATATTTTGTGCTAGTTTTGGAGAGTTTTGAGGTGGAAATAGGTGGAAAACCTATACATATTGTGAATTAGCATGAATCAGGTGTTAGTGGAGCTATTTGAGTGGTTTTCATAGCAAAAATGGAGTGGAAGTGCCAAGAATCAAAGAGACGAAGTTGAGGCCACGCGAACCGCCAAGGAAAGAGTAGGGTTCGACCTGATGGAGGAGGGTTCGACCTCTCCTACAGGTCGAACCAGTGTTGCAAAAAGTGCAGAAGGAGGGTTCGACCACGACACCAGGGGTTCGACCTGTTCAACTGGTCGAACCATGGTCGAACCAGTTCGAGAGAAGATGGGTTCGACCACGACGTTGGGGTTCGACCTGACAGTTGGTCGAACCAGGAGCGGAAATTGTCCAGTGGTGAGGTTCGACATGGGGTTCGACCAAAGAGGGAGTGGTTCGACCTGTACAAGAGGTCGAACCAAGTGCAGAATGTGTCCAGTAGCAGGGTTCGACTTGTGGTTCGACCTGTGGCCAGTGGTTCGACTTGTTTGACGAGGTCGAACCAAAATGCGAAAATTTACCTTATCCAGATTTTTGAGGCCAAAACGCGTGGGATCACTTGAAAAGCCCATTCCAAGCCCTAGAGACGTGATTACAAGTATAAAAGGAGGCTCATGCAGTCGAGAAAATAGAGACGCGAGGAGCTTAAGATCGTGAATCATAAGAGGAGACAAGAGAAGAGATTGGTGATCCATCCGGAGGCGGTGAAAGAGGTGCAGCTGGAGATTCAAGTAAGATTGGTCCAACTAACCATGATTGTTCTTAGATCAATCATGGGCTAGAGCCACTTCGGTAGTTCTAGTGTTATGAAGGTTTCATGAGTTAATTTGTATTTCGTGTGTATACTCCGTACAACACTACTTGTGGTTTATTTTATATAAGATTGCACGTTTTTAATCCATACTCATAGTTGTTTTGTGCATCAATAATCGTTGTGTAGAGTCTGAATGCATGACATGGTTATTGGTTGAGTGCGTTCATTAATGAGCAGGGTTTATTGTTATAATTCTAAGTGAAGGGATTCCGAGGTTTTATTAGAACCATCTTATATCAATGTTTATTAATTAAATTGAATTCAGGTTAATAAGTAGGATTAAGAGTATAATTTTATAGTACCTAAAAAGAGAGATAAAATCGGGTTAGAGTACTAAGTGCACGGGAAATAATTGATTATGATAGTACCTAGAAAGGGAGGTAAAGTATACGTCTTGCTCTGAGGATACTCACACGTGTCAAAAACTTATCTATTTGTGTCTATAGAATAGATTTGTATGGTCTAGCGATGCGTTCATAAACCACAAGGCAGAGTCGGACATCGACACACGAAAGTATGAATTAACGAACGAAACTGGATGGCTTGACGAACTACCTATTATCTTATTTGATCACAACTACTATTTTCTTGTTCTTGATATTTATTTGCTATTTTTATTATTACTTAGCTTACAAACCTACAAGTTTAATTATCAACATAGTCATAATTGCTAGAAAATAACAAAAGTAATATTTATCCGTCCCGTGGATTCGAAATTTAACTTGATCACCATCGAAACTAAAATTGATATCCTTCATACTTAGGGATTAAAGTTGTGTGTTGAGAAAACGCCCATCAAGTTTTTGGCGCCGTTGCTGGGGACGGCTTAAAATATCTTTTTGTTATTTCTAGTTTATTAAGGCTATTTTTCTTATTTTGTTGTTTTAATTCTAGTTCTTTTTAGGTGCATGCTCACGAGATCAAAGAAAGGTGAACTTGAACCCTATAATCCTGAAATCGGAGCATCGTCAAGAAAGAATAAGAAGAAGAAGAGCAAGGCAAAGACTATTGATCCAACTGAAGCTCTGAATTTTGGAGTTGGAGTTGACGAGCAGAATTCGCAGACGATTGAAGCTACAACTGAAGTTAATTCGGGAGTAAGGACAGTCAACATGGCAGCGAATCCGGATAATCTAGCCATCCGAGAGGTTTTCAGAAACAATGGGGCTGGAAATTTTGGGCTTCTAGGAGCGAGGGGAACTAATTCAGCTTTCGATCTTCATCCCGCTCTTATTAGCATGATAGAAAGGAACTCCTTTTCAGGAGGGTCTTTTGAGGATCCGCAACAGCATCTGAACAAGTTCTTGGGCTATGCAAGTACTCAAAAAGACGCAGGAGAACATGAAGATGCTAGGAAGATCCTTTTGTTCAAATTCTCGCTTACTGAAAAGGCGAGAGATTGGTACGACACTATCAACGCAGCTGAGTGCACCATTTGGGAGCAACTGAAGTTAAGGTTCTTGGAGAGGTACATGCCACCTTCAAAGGTGTTTAAGATGAAGCAAGACATTAACCAATTTGCTATGGGTGGAGGTGAAAAATTTCATGAAGCATGGGATAGATTCAAGGACATACTTAGGAAGTGTCCTCAACATGGGCCATCTAAAGCTCAATATATCAGTATATTCTACAATGGATTGGACTGTGATTCTCGAGTGTTATTGGATGCTTCTTCTAATGGAGCATTGCTTACAAAGTCATCCGTAGAGGCCGAAAAGTTGTTTGAAGATATTTCGATGAATTCAAGGGATTGGCCAACTGATAGAGTTAGAGGTACTTATGTCCTTAGTAAGGTAGCTAAGGTTGAACAAGCAATAGTGAAAACAAGTAGAGAGGATGAGATCGTCTCTAGCTTGTCCAATATCAACAAGCTACTTGAATCCCAACATAAGCAAATCAGCGAATTATCTCAGCGCGTACCAATCATGCAGCAGGAGTTAAAGAATGAGGGACCAATCCAAGAGGAGTTGGAAAAGGCACACTATGCCATGGGTCAAAGTATTCAAGGGACTAGGTATCCAGATCAAGGAAACCGGAATTACCAAGGGAACTATCGAGGAAACTTTAATAATCGTGGTCCCCCTAGTGGTTATCAACAGCCTAGGAGGCCGGAGTTCTCATGGAGCAATCCGAATAATGTGATTCAACCTCCGATGGGTGTTGATCCGGGTGCTAAGGTGGAAGAAGGGAAATCGGGTCTTGAGGATACTGTGAACAGGTATATGGCCAAGAATGATGAAAGAGTTAACCGCCTTGAAGCCAAACTTGAAAAGAAAATCGATGCAAACCATGAGGTTATATCTAAACAGGTGAAGGACCTTATGTTGCTGATGGGGGAGATGGCAGGAAGCATTAACAAGCTTACTCAAACTCTTGAGAAGGGGAAGTTCCCTTCTCAAAGTATTGAGAATCCAAGGTCCTGCAACGCCATCACATTGAGGTCGGGAACGCAGTACGAGGGACCTATGAGACCGGAATCAAATTTGGACATGTCTAGGGCGAGGTTCGACCATGGTTCGACCAACATTGAAGGTCGAACCATACAGGGGAGGTCGAATCAACACACTGGACATGATCAGGAGAGATTGCAGCATCGGTTCGACCAAACTGCAGATGGTTCGACCTGTCCCACAGGTCAAACCATGGTCAAACCCGACAACTCGGAGTACTCTGTTTTTCGAGAACACCAGTTCGACCAAATCAATCTTGGTTCGACCTATCCAATAGGTCAAACCCAGGTCGAACCGCACCACTTGGAGCACTCTATTTTATCACAGCAACGGTTCGACCACGACGGTCATGGTTCGACCTATCAAACAGGTTGAACCTTGGTCGAACCGGATGGCGGAAGGAGTACAGTAGGTCGGTTCGACCTAGGTGCCCGTGGTTCGACCTACTCAACAGGTCGAACCCAGGTCGAACCTCAGATTCAAAAAGAGAGCCGTTGTCCAGAAGGTAGGTTCGACCAATACGTACATGGTTCGACCTGTTCCACAGGTCGAACCCTGGTCGAACCCCATCAGAAATTACCTGTTGCTACTCCAAACACTCTCGATGATGTTGATGCTACTCCAGTGGTTCGGAATGAGTAAAGTACAGACATAATAGCTGAGAAAAAGTGGGAGAGAGTCGAGCGATTGAGAGCCGAAAAGGAGAAAGAGGAGAAGATTGATTGTGATGAATGGGGGATTCCCAAAACAAAGATACCTCCGCCGTTTCCTTACAAGCTTGTGAAGAAGGGATTGGAAGAGAAGTTCAAGAAGTTTTCAGAGATAATGAACAAAATAAGCTTGAGCATTCTTTTCTCAGAGGCAATCATGGAGATGCCGTACTATGCCCGATTTCTAAAGGACATATTGTTGAAGAAGCGGAGCTTAACTGGAATTGAAATGGTGAATTTATCTGAGAATTGCAGCACAATTATCCAAAGGAAGCTGCCGCAAAAGATGAAGGATCTGGGGAGCTTCACTATTCTATGTGAGATCGGGAAGGGGCCGGCACGACGAGCTTTGTGCGATCTAGGGGCAAGCATCAATTTGATGCCTTTTTCCATCTTTCAGAGGCTTGGTTTAGGGGAGTTGACCCCTACAACAGTGGTTCTCCAGTTGGCGAATAGGTCAATGACATTTCCAAAAGGTATAATTGAAGACGTTCTCGTCAAAGTAGAGAAGCTAGTCTTTCCTGTGGACTTTCTTGTGCTAGAGATGGAAGAAGACAAGGATAATATCCCTTTAATCTTGGGGAGACCTTTCCTTGCTACTGCTGGAGCTATGATTGATGTTCAGAAAGGAGAGCTTAGATTGCGGATGGACAAAGAAGAAGTTCTTTTCAACTTAGACAAAGCAATGAAGATGCCCATGGAGTCGCAGTGTTATAGTATTGACGTGGTGGAGGAGATTGTGAAGGAGGACATGTCTCTGATCCTGTCAAAGGATCCTCTTGAGACATATTTGATGGAGTCTCTTACTTATCCCACTACGGAGCTTGACGGACTCTCCAACGAGGTATGTATTGACTTTCTTAAAAACTTACTTGCTTTGGGTGATGACAGGTTTGAATCGGGAAGAACTAAGGTGGAAGAAGTCAAGTGGACTAGGAAGTACTTGCCTTTGGATAACGAGAGCCCTCCGATGGAAGTGAGGAAGGAGGAGTTGAAACTTTTTCCAAAACACTTGAAGTACACTTTTCTTGGCGACAATGAAAAATATCCGATAATTGTATCTTCTTCTCTTGATGATGATCAACTTGAGGAGTTATTGAACGTTCTTAGGAAGTATAAATCTATAATTGGTTGGTCTCTTGAGAATTTGAAAGGAATTAGTCCTTTGTATTGTATGCATAGGATAAGATTGTTAGACGAGGCAAAGGCAAGTGTTCAGAATCAACGGAGGGTTAATCCCGCGATTCAAGAGGTAATTAGGAAGCAAATCCTTACGTGGTTGGATGCTGGAATCATATATCCTATTAGTGATAGTCCCCATGTGAGTCCATTGCATGTAGTTGCTAAAAAGGGGGTATGACTGTAGTAAAAGCTGAGGATGGAGAAGCGATAACCACAAGAATTCCTACGGGATGGCGTACATGTGTAGATTATAGGAAGTTGAATGAGAACATGTGTAAGGATCATTTTCCTCTTCCTTTCATGGATCAAATGTTAGATCGTCTTGCAGGGTATGAGTTTTATTGTTTCTTGGATGGATACTCGGGGTACAACCAAATTATGATTGCCCCCGAGGATCAAGAAAAGACCACTTTTACTTGCCCTTACGGGACCTTTGCTTTTCAAAAAATGTCATTTGGGTTATGTAATGCACCTGCTACTTTTCAGAGATGCATGATGGCAATATTCGATGGTTTGATAGAGAAGATCATGGAGGTGTTCATGGATGATTTTTCTATTTTTGGTTCCTCCTTTGATATTTGTTTGTCTAACCTAGCTACTGTTTTGAAGATATGCCAAGTGACTAATCTTGTTTTGAATTGGGAGAAGTGCCACTTCATTGTGAAGGATGGGATTGTTCTTGGGCATCATGTCTCAGCTAAAGGGTTGCAGGTAGATCGGGCTAAAGTGGTGGCAATTGAGAAGCTTCCACCACCGACCAATGAAAGAGGAGTGCGGTCCTTCCTTGGACACGCCGGTTTTTACAGGAGATTCATAAAAGACTTCTCAAAATACTCTAAGCCCTTATCTCGCTTACTTGAAAAGGATGTTCCTTTTATGTTTGATGATGATTGTTTAACAGCTTTTCAAGTTTTGAAGGAGGCGCTTATTTCTGCACCTATCTTGATCACACCGGATTGGACTCAACCGTTTGTACTAATGTGTGATGCAAGTGATGTAGCACTTGGAGTGGTGCTTGGACAGCTGAAGGAGAAGAAGTTTTGCGCCATTTACTATGCAAGTAAGACTTTCGATGCGGCACAAAAGAATTACATGGTGACTGAAAAGGAGTTCTTGGCGATTGTGTATGCATTCGACAAGTTTCGTCAGTATTTGGTTGGCATGAAGACTATTGTGTACACGGATCATTTAGCGATTCGGTACTTGATGGAAAAGAAGGAGACGAAGCCTAGGATAATAAGGTGGATTCTTTTACTTCAAGAGTTTGACATGGAGATCCGGGATAAGAAAGGTTCTGATAATGTGTTGGCGGATCATCTTTCGAGGTTGGAGACTAGGGAACATTGTGATAATTCTTTCGAATATATTGAGGAAATATTTCCGGATGAAAAGATCATGGCCATGTTTGTTGAAGGGGCTGAGCGAGCGTGTGTGGTTGCTGCGCAGGGAGTTGATCCATGGTATGCGAATTATGTTAATTATATTGCTGTGGGAGAAATTCCAAAGGATCTCAACCGATATCAACTTGCTAAATTCAAAAGGGAGGTTGAGACCTTCATATGGTATGATCAGTTTGTGTACAAAATTTGTACGGATTCTATCATCCGTGGGTGTATGCCCGAGATGGAGATGGAGAGTATTCTCGAGTTTTGCCATGCACAACCTAACGGGGGGCACTTCGGCACTCAAAAGACAGCAACCAAAGTACTTCAGTCTGCTCTTTATTGGCCTACCTTGATCAAGGACTGTGAGACCTATGTGGCGTCTTGTGATAGGTGTCAACGCATGGGGAACATCGGTAGGAGAGACGAGATGCCGCTTCTGCCAAGCATAGTGGTCGAGATTTTTGATGTGTGGGATATCGATTTTATGTGGCCTTTTCCCCCATCTAATGGATTTCTCTACATTCTACTTGCGGTGGATTATGTTTCTAAGTGGGTGGAAGCGATTCCTACTCGCTTGAATGATTCGAAAATTGTTATATCTTTCTTGAAAAAGCATATTTTTGCCCATTTTGGAGTCCCTAGAGCACTTGTTAGTGATGGAGGTGTTGGATTGTATACTAAAAGTCTAGCTTTAGTATGGACAATGTTATAACGATATTTGAAATGAGAATCATTGATCAAATGATTGCATCTTATAATTTATTTTATATGCATGATGCAATAGTCCATTTACTTTATACTATAGATAATATGTTGTGTGACAACACGCGGAAGATCATATTATCGGTTTCCTTATAAAGTATAAACAGATGCTCACAACTGAGATAGACGGGGACTCTCTATCGGTATGGTTGTAGTGTGTTTTGGTATTAGCTTGTCTTGGCTATAGAATCACATTAGTGCACTTGTGTGTATTGAGCAGGACCGCCTGAGATCGTTTTTCTTATACTGACTATATAGTAGAACTTGATCTCTGTTATTATGGAAGTTCGTGCTCTTAATCCCTATACAATAACCTCGACACGTAGGGCAGTATGTATTTCTTTGATTCATCAATGGGTGAGATTTATAAGTATTAAATCAACAAACTCGGTGAGTTGGGAAGTAGTGCTGTATCTATGGTGTGTTGTTGATTGTAGAAGGAATCCATGTCCGTCATAGGTTGATGATGTCCCCTTGAGGAGCTCATAAGGTTTATCATGTAAATCTTGCAAGTGGATTAATTTCCGGCATGATAAAAAGGTTGAGTGGTACTACTCTTGGATGAGATATTAATTAATTTGAGTTGTCAGTAACTTAATTAATTAATGGACATTGTATATCTTAAACATGGGGAGACTGTCGGGCTTATAATAAGAAGGAGCCCAGAACATAATTTTGGGATTGGACGGGTAGTGCAGTAATAATATTTTAGTGGACTATATTATTATTATTGGATTTAATTAAAAGCTTTGGGCTAAGCTTGGTTAATTAAAATTCAATTGAGGCCCAGCCCAATTTCTCCTCCTGGTCCCTGCTGTAGCCCAATATATAAGTGAACTCTGCTTCCTGGAACCCTAAGATTATTCCTGCGCCTCTTTTGGTGAGAGAAGGGAAGAGAAGCAGATTGAGAGATCCTGCAGACTATTGCCCACACAACAGCAGGATCACACTTGGGTCATACAGCAGAAGATCGAGAGGTGGTTCTCTACAACGATCAACCTCTACACCAACCCAGAAGTACGGTAAACACATTTAAATTGCTTCCGCTGATTGTTTGCCTGAAATCCTAAACGGATCATGTTTGAACCACAAGATCCAATTGCCAACAAGTGGTATCAGGGCCAGGCCCCAGACTTAACCGGCCCAGCCCGGGGTTGGTGGGATGTTCGGACCTCAAACTGGATGGTCTAGTTGCGGGACTTTGTTTGAGGGGGAAATGTTGGTTGGGTGTCAACCAAAGTCCCACATCGGTTAGACATGGGAAAGGCGGAGGGTTTATAAGTGTGAGAGAGTCTCTCCCTAGCATGAGGCCTTTTGGGCGTGATGCCTAGAGTGGTAAAACCGTGCGGGCTAGTGGGCGGCCCAAAGCAGACAATATCATGCTAGTGGATTGAGTGGGCCCAGCTAAACCCAACAAGTGGTTTCAGAGCGATGGTTTCGTGGTGAGACGTGAGACGTTGGTTAGGGTTTTTGAGATTATATGATTATTTGTAATGATCTGGATATAATCGGTTGTTGTTGTATGTTCTCATGTTTCAATTATCATCGTGAATTTCTGAACATGATGTGCGGGATTGAATATGTGTGGATTATACATAATTCCTATGAGCTTTTGTCGTTGAAATTGTGTGATTATTGTAATTGGACAAACTATACACACACGTGAACGCCACCTCCAAACCATCTTTTTCCCTTTTCTCTCTCTGTTCACGGACGTAAACGGCACTGCACGTTGGGATAAGCGACTGGCGACTGCACAGTACAGATGATGTCGTACATCTCGTCTGCAATGGGCGCTGGGACTGGTGGTCAAGACAGCGTCTGATCGGAGAAGATGACAGCGGTGCGTGAAAGGCTAAGCAGTGATATCGAAGCGGCGGCTTCACGCGGCACTATCAAATTCGATGGTGAGGACTGCTGACTGGACAAGTTCGACAGGGCAATTCGAGGAGTTCTTGGCGGTGTCGAACGGAGCGGTGAAAATCCGGCGATGGATTGAGATTGTGGATGTTCAGATCGAGTCGTCGTACCTGGACAGTGTGCTTTCGAACGATTTTGACAGATCGGGTCTGGAGTTTGAACGCGTGAGTCGACTCGTCAGTTCCGAGAGGCGTGGCTGCAGGCGCTGACGGGTAGTTGCGGCGGATGCGTGCGGTGCGGGCTCCAGCAAACACCTCGACCTGCTGGTTCGTCGGAGATGGGCCGATTGCGGAGGCCTGCCTCGTCGAGTATGCGGCTGCTTGATGGCGTGAGTTCTCCTGGCGGCTTCATCGTGGAAAAGACAGCGCACGGCATCGACGGGCGCTGCTGGAACGTCGAGGCTTGATGGCGCCGGAGGACTCCGGCCGGCGAGCAACAGCGGCATGGCATCGAGGAAGAAGCAGGCGGCTGGTGAAGTCGATTAGGGCAAGGATAATGGGCTACCCCACTGGGCTTTAATTCTTTGGTTTTGGGCTGTGGTTATGGGCCCAAATTTAATTAAGAGCCTGTGGACTGCTGGGCCTATTTCTTGCTTGTGGGCTGCTCAATTAATTTTAATTTGGTTTTGGGCTGTTGGGCCCAATTTTAATTAAAATTGTAATGGACTGCTAGGCAATTTTAATTGCTGGATTTAATTAATTGTGGGTATTATGTTGGGCCTGATTTAAATATTGGGCTAGACCTTAATGTAGAAATTGGCAGGTTAAATGGGCTTAATTATTTTATTAATTGGTTGCTCATTTTTTTTGCTAATAAATTTTGGGTCAGCTGGGCCTATTTAATTGATCCAACATTTTATACAATTAATTAATGATATATAACTGATTTAATTGTTTTAACTTGACAATTAATTGTTATATATGAAAGGCATGTTCTATGTGATTTATTTACTTAAATTGCTGTTAATAGAAGCATGTCTAAGTTGTATATTTTATTCTGAAATATCATATGCATGTTAAAAATCCTTGGTAATTAAATAACTAAGTGGGAGAGGGGATTGGTAATTAATTCCCGCGGCCTCCATTATTGGTTTGTAAGTGATGTGAGTAAACTTGCGTGTTGGCAATAGGCCTTCCTCCCTAACGGATGAGTTTATTCATGGATCACTGGTACAGACTTCATTAAATAATTATTGTTTGTAATGTGGCACACAAACTTGCGTGTTGGCATTGGCCTTCCTCCCTAACGGATGAGTTTGTGTGCGGTTCACTAGTACAAACTAATAATAGATGATTGTAGGAAGCTATCCGAGCGCGTGTGTACTTCTCTAACTGTAAGGCACACAAGCTCGCGCAGTGGACTTGGGATCAAATAATGGTGTACACTTAGGTGTAAATAAATAGTATCCTCCCCAACGGAGTCACTGCTATTATTTGCATGGCTAAAAAGGAACCGACTATTAATTATTTTGTCATAAAGTTAGGTTGACAAATGAAATTAATGGGTAAAACCTTCTCTTGTAAATGTTCGGGTTTGTAAACGTCCACACTAACGTGGCTTGCAGACTCACGGTGCTTGAGATGTCGGTGAATTTTATTTTTATATTGTTTTGAGGGAATCAATATAAAAGGATAAAATTCGAAGATTTGATCGGAATATTTATTTGTGATTCTCTGAATTTCGAATGGTTTTATTTCACCAATTATTAACTAAAAGAAATTATATTTACTTGTCCAAATTAGATGATTGAAAAAGAATCTTGTATTTTAAAATTACTGCTTAAGAAAATACATGTGTATTCTCACAAAGGACGTCTCATGATGCCTATTAAAGTCTCTAGTGAAGAGATGAGAGATTCATAGAAATATGATGGTCTCATGTAACTCTTCGGATACTAGAGTAAATTAAAAAGGCAGAAGATAATGGTTGAATTGATGAATGAATTGGAAGAGCTTGGAATAGAAATTGAAAGGGAAACCTAAATCAATTTATTCTCTACAATTTTTCTGGATGTTTTGAGCAAGTTCTACCTGAAATACGAGAGGTTGTATATGGTGGGAAACTTTTAACAAAACATGTGGCAAAAGAAAGCCATTTTTCATCATGATGTGAACAAGTTTAATATCTTATTAACAAATGGTTTAAACATGATTAGTGATGGCATCTACTAACACGAAGTATGTAGATACTGGAATTACTAAATGTTTATCACTGAGTAAGGATAAGATTGTTAATAACATGGGTAAAACTACAAAGGTAGTGGCTATTGCAGTGGGAGTTATTTATTTATCTCATGATAAGAATAAACGATTGATTATGAGAAATTGTCTTTACGTACGTTTCATAGAAAGAATTTAATTTCGTTTCTATGCATTAACGGATGGATACTTCATTTCATTTAAATGACATGGTCATAGAAATGAGGAATGAGGCTATAATCCGTTAAAGTACGTTGGTGGATAATTTGGATACTATTGAATCATGCACATCCCACAGATGCAATAAAAATAGTTAAATAATGCATCTTCTAATATAAGTAAGAGAAAGGAACCTTCGGAAATGAACTAAACATACATTTGGCGTCTATGACTAATTCATTTTACTTGAGTAGGATTCAAAAGTTGATAGCCGATAGACCGTAAGGTTTATCTGAAGTGGAAACTATCGGACTTGCGAGTCTTGCTTGGAAGTAAAAATGATTAACTGCCTTTTCAAGGCTGTGGGGTGTAGAGCCAAAGATATATATGTTGGAATTAGTTCATTCTGATTCATGCGAACCTAATATTATCCAGGCGAGAGGTGGTTATGAATATTCGAAGATTATTCTGGAAACCAATATATTTATATGATGCACTGCATGTCTAAGTTCTTTGATTAATTCAAGAATTGTAAGGCTGGTACAGTGAAGCGTCATGGAAAATATATTAAGTCATTACGATTCAATCATAATGGCGAATACCTCTTGGGATAGTTAGGAGCTATTGATCAGAAGTTGAGATTAAATCTCAAGTTAGCTACACCAGGTATGCCCCAAACTGAATGGTGTGGTGGATAGAAGGAATAAGGCTCTTATGGTTATGATTAGATAGATGATGAATTATTTGGAATAATTAAATTCATTTTATGGACATGCCCTAGATACAGTAATTCGTGAAACGTTTGTCTGTATATGGGATATCCTATAAAAATGAAGAGTGATTTATTTAGTCTAAAAGATCGAAGGGTGACTGTTAACACAAACACCAGATTTTTGGAAAAGGACTATGTAATAAATCACAAGCCCATGTATAAGTTGTTCTAAAGGTAGTGAGAGGAAAACACAAAGTATTAGTACCAAGTGTACAAGAGGATATACCACAAGGTAAACTGCAACGCGTGTCACGTCTGATACACAATTACATGTAGTGCCTTGTCGTAGTGGGAGGGTTGTATGACAACCCATAAATATATGTTTTGGGAGAGTCGTGAGACTTGATCCCTAGTAAACATGATATTGTCCCACGGATATGACGTAGCACTACAAGATGAAAATGCGGAACTTAGTAAGTTGCAATGAATGTTGAAATAGAATCTACGGATTCTATATTAAGTCTGGGAACTTGTATGACCACTAAATGGTGTAAAAACCATTGCAAGTGATCATAGGAAATAAAAAAGGATCATACGGAAAGGTGAAAATCTTGAAAGCAATGCTTGTTGCGAAAAGATGTACTCAGAAAGAAATGGTTCGATTATGAGGGAACATATTCGCTGGTAGCTATGCTTAAATTGATCCGGATTGTTTTATTTATTGCTGCTCATATTAAATTATGAAGGACAACAAATAGATGTCAAGACAGCTTTCCTGATTGGAAGTCTTGAGGAAAACATCTATGTGAAGCAACCAGAGTAATTCATTGCAAAGTACTAATAGCATTTTGATAGTAAGCTTAAAATTGTCCAGCGATGGACTTAAAGCAAGCTTTAAGATCGTGAAGCATCTGTTTTGATTAGGTAATCCAGTGGCATGGATTTAAATCAATGAGCGGATGAGTCTTGTGTGTTGTAAAGAGTGACGAAAATGTGGTGGTGTTTCTTGTACTATACGTAGATAGTATCTTGCTCGTTGGAGACAATGAAAGAGTATTATCGGGCGTATGGGTGCGGTTAATAAAGCGGTAAAGATGAAGGACTTAAGAAAGGCAAAATACATCCTTTTGATCACAGTAATACGGATCACAAGAAAGGATATTATGCTTATCTCAAGTTTCATAAAATGATACAGTCCATACTCGTTTAGCATGTAAATTTATCTAAGTAAATGTGTCTTTGAGACACAAGAAGAAGATAAAGAGGATGAAAGCGGTTCCTTATGCTTCGGCGAATAAGGAAGCTTAATCTAAGGAATGCTATGAACGATGTTGGATATCTGTTTTGCTGAATGCATGAACAGTGGGTATCAACGTAACCCGGAACAAGAATGATGAACTGTGGTAAGACATTTATAAAGTGCCTGAGAAGGACTGGAAATTATATATGGACTTACTGGACAGATTCACTGCTTCTTGTGGATTACGTAGATTCAGATTTTTTAGTCAGATTGGACGGCAGTAAATTCTCCTCAAAGGTTATGTGTTTAATCTTAGGAAGTAGAGTCATAATGTGGAGGAGTGTTATATAGAAATATATTTCAAACTCCGGACTCCATCATGGAAAGATGATAAATTGGAGCCTATGAGGCAGCCAAAGTATCTATATGACTCTAGAGACTTCATGATGGACTTTGAAGTATTTCTAAGTTTGCCCAAGGTAATCACAATTTACATTGATGATATTGGTGCAGTTGCAAACTTGAAGAAATCACAAGTCCATAAGGCAATTAAACACATGGAGCGCGAGTACCACCTGTTACGAGAAATCGTATGATGAGGGGAAGGTTGGTGTCGCCTAGATTGCATCGGATGATGACCTAGTAAATCCATTTACGAGGACCTTAAGGCGAGAGCTTTTAATGGTCGTGTAGTGGGAGTAGGAATAAGATGTATGGCAGAAGATATGACAGCATAGTCTTTTAGTATAAGTGGGAGATTGTTGGATTGTATACTAAAAGTCTTGCTTTAGTATGGACAATGTTATAACAATATTTGAAATGAGAATCATTGATCAAATGATTGCATCTTATAATTTATTTTATATGCATGATGCAATAGTCCATTTACTTTATACTGTAGATAATATGTTGTGCGACAACACGCGGAAGATCATATTATCGGTTTCCTTATAAAGTATAAACAGATGCTCACAACTGAGATAGACGGGGACTCTCTATCGGTATGGTTGTAGTGTGTTTTGGTATTAGCTTGTCTTGGCTATAGAATCACATTAGTGCACTTGTGTGTATTGAGCAGGACCGCCTGAGATCGTTTTTCTTATACTGACTATATAGTAGAACTTGATCTCTGTTATTATGGAAGTTCGTGCTCTTAATCCCTATACAATAACCTCGACACGTAGGGCAGTATGTATTTCTTTGATTCATCAATGGGTGAGATTTATAAGTATTAAATCAACAAACTCGGTGAGTTGGGAAGTAGTGCTGTATCTATGGTGTGTTGTTGATTGTAGAAGGAATCCATGTCCGTCATAGGTTGATGATGTCCCCTTGAGGAGCTCATAAGGTTTATCATGTAAATCTTGCAAGTGGATTAATTTCCGGCATGATAAAAAGGTTGAGTGGTACTACTCTTGGATGAGATATTAATTAATTTGAGTTGTCAGTAACTTAATTAATTAATGGACATTGTATATCTTAAACATGGGGAGACTGTCGGGCTTATAATAAGAAGGAGCCCAGAACATAATTTTGGGATTGGACGGGTAGTGCAGTAATAATATTTTAGTGGACTATATTATTATTATTGGATTTAATTAAAAGCTTTGGGCTAAGCATGGTTAATTAAAATTCAATTGAGGCCCAGCCCAATTTCTCCTCCTGGTCCCTGCTGTAGCCCAATATATAAGTGAACTCAGCTTCCTGGAACCCTAAGATTATTCCTGCGCCTCTTTTGGTGAGAGAAGGGAAGAGAAGCAGATTGAGAGATCCTGCAGACTGTTGCCCACACAACAGTAGGATCACACTTGGGTCATACAGCAGAAGATCGAGAGGTGGTTCTCTACAACGATCAACCTCTACACCAACCCAGAAGTACGGTAAACACATTTAAATTGCTTCCGCTGATTGTTTGCCTGAAATCCTAAACAGATCACGTTTGAACCACAAGATCCAATTGCCAACAAGTGGTATCAGAGCCAGGCCCCAGACTTAACCGGCCCAGCCCGGGGTTGGTGGGATGTTCGGACCTCAAACTAGATGGTATAGTTGCAGGACTTTGTTTGAGGGGGAAATGTTGGTTGGGTGTCAACCAAAGTCCCATATCGGTTAGACATGGGGAAGGCGGAGGGTTTATAAGTGTGAGAGAGTCTCTCCCTAGCATGAGGCCTTTTGGGCGTGATGCCCAGAGTGGTAAAACCGTGCGGGCCAGTGGGCGGCCCAAAGCGGACAATATCATGCTAGTGGATTGAGTGGGCCCAGCTAAACCCAACAGGAGGTACGCATTTCGTAAATAAATTTCTTGAGAATGTGCTTAAAGGGTATGGTGTTAAGCATAGGGTTACTACACCCTATCATCCTCAAGCGAATGGGCAAGCGGAGGTCTCTAACCGTCAAGTCAAACAGATTTTGGAGAAGGTGGTTGGAACCAATAGAAATGATTGGGCTTTGAAGCTCGATGATGTCATGTGGGGGTTTCAGACTGCGTACAAGATGGTGTTAGACATGTCACCGTATCAGATTGTCTATGGGAAGCCATGCCACTTACCTATAGATATTCAACACAAAGCGTTTTGGGCTTTGCGAAGCTTGAACTTGACTCTCAAGGATGTGAAGGAGTTGAGGATTACTCACATCAATCTTTTGGATGAGTTTCGGAGTCGTGCGTACAAGAATTCAGAGATCTATAAGGAAAGGATTAAGAGGTGGCATGATTCGAAGATCTCGTACAAGGAGTTCAAGCGAGGAGATGAGGTATTACTTTTTAACTCTCGTTTAAAGCTTTTTGCAGGCAAGTTGAAGGCAAAGTGGACGGGACCGTTCATGATTCATCGAGTCTTAGGAGGGGGAGTTTTGAGCTCATTGACAAGGATGGAGATATTTTGCGTAGAATGGACATCGCTTGAAGCATTACAAGTCACCGGATGATGTTTGTGTCATCTTTGTGGATACCTTGATCTGATTTGGTACTGTCATGACTCTCCGACGTTAAATATGAGCGTCTGTTGGGGGCTTTCCCTCCAACAAATTTTTATATTTGAAGTTCTTACTTATCGGCAATTACATCTCTTTGCAAATTTAGTTTCACCTATGGTTTCTACTAAGTTTGGGGGGGTGTGATGTACTTACCTCAATAAGCACCGATAGTATAATCTTTTCTTTGTGATGTTTGTTAGGGGAGTTGGTTTTTGCGCCATATTTAAAATTTTAATCGATTTTGATGTGACGATTTTTTTTACAACTTGCCTAATGTTTAGTGGGTTTTGATTGTATTTTCTTTTACGGAGTTACTCATGAATGATATTTTGGAGAACAATTTTTGATGAAGTTGTGCTCTAGTTGGTACCTAATGATTCGTATTGAAGTTTGAAGTGTGTAGGGATTGAAGAACACTCAGTTTGGAAGCTTAGAAGGGTGGTTCGACCAAAGCCAGGGTAGGTTCGACCAGTGCCAGGAGGTCGAACCAAGCAGAGAAAGTCGAACCGACGCAGAAAATCATCCAGTAAGGTGGTTCGACCTGATCATTGTTGGTTCGACCTGTCTAACAGGTCGAACCAAGGTCGAACCCGGTGACTTAAAATTTACAGTATGGTGGTTCGACCTGAGCCGTTATGGTTTGACCTGATCAGAAGGTCGAACCTGAGATCGAACCAGTCCGTTCAGAGCACTCTGTTTTTCAGGTGATAGGTTCGACCAAAACAAGAGTGGTTCGACCTGTTCAGAAGGTAGGTTCGACCTCGTCGCTCGAGGTTCGACCTGTTCCGCAGGTCGAACCCGAGGTCGAACCCAGTCAGGTACGCATTTTAAGTTGGATTTTTAGAAGGGTTCGATCATTCTTTTTGTTCACCAAACCTCGAACCCTTCCCGAACCTTAACACCCTTGCACAAATTCGTCAATTACACTTGATTTTGCACCGATTACACAACATTACACTCTTGATTCTTGAATTGGGCGCGGATTTGGGCAATTTTCGTCGCGAATTAGGGCTTCAGTCGCGCATTTTGAGTGTTGTGTGCCAATTGTCGATTGTTAACCATGGGCAAGACTAAAGTACGTTTTTTTCAACTCAATTACCCTAGGATTCAAGTTTATTGCAAGAAATGTGTTGTGGGTAAGTTGATTAATGTTGATTTTGGTTGAAATTCATGGTGATAATGGATATTGTTGAGTTGATTCATATGAATTCATGTTATTGGTTTGAGATTGCTTGATTATGGATAGAACTTGAGTTTTATGTGGATTGATCAAGGATATG
The DNA here is from genome assembly GCA_023678885.1 of Pogostemon cablin. Lineage (NCBI taxonomy): Eukaryota > Viridiplantae > Streptophyta > Magnoliopsida > Lamiales > Lamiaceae > Pogostemon > Pogostemon cablin. The sequence goes on along the minus strand of CM042989.1, from coordinate 20,605,783 downwards.
ATGCATATAGATGAATGAGCATGTTAGTTAGGTTTGAATTGTTGATAATTGGAGTTGTTCATGAAGTTCAATTGTTGAAATTCTTGTTGAATAGCTTGAATTAGTTGATGCATGCTTGTTGTTTATGATTTGAAGATTAAAGGTAGTGTGATTGAAGATGTTTTGAGCATGTTAATTAAGCAAGTGATGTTGACATGATAGTTGGTTTGATTAAGCATGGATGCTTGAAGTCTTGAGTAGAGTATAGGATATGCTAGTTGATGCGCGTTTTCTCAACACACAATTAATCCACAAGTATGAAGGATATCAATTGTAGTCTTGAAAGGTGACCAAGTGAATATCGAACCCAAAGGACAGCGTATTATCTATTTAATTATTATCTAAATTAATTAAGACAAGGCAATTACGTTTTAATGGTTATCTAACAACTAATATGCTGGAAATTAAATAACAAATAAAATAAACTATCACTCGAAGGATATGAAAGTGGATCAAGTAGGAGAATAGGTAGCTCTAGGATAATTCAGTTTCACTAATTAACTTCCCTTCCATGTGTCAATGTCCGACTCTGCCTTGTGGAATATGGACGCGTCACTAAACTATGCATATCTACTCTATAGACACAAGTAAATATGCGTGTAACACGTGTGAATAACCTAGGAGCAAGAGATATAATTCACCCCACTTTCTAGGTACTCTCAGTATCAATTATTTCCCCCTAGGATTGGTACTCTAAGCCGATATGATCTCCCTTTATAGGTACTATAAAATTATCCTCTTTATCCTACTTATTAACCCGAATTCAATTCAATTAATAAGTATTCATATAAGATAGTTCTAATAAGACTTCGGAATCCCTTCACTTAGAATTATAACTTAAAACCCTACTCAACAGTGAACGCACTCAACCAATAACCATGTTATGTATTCAGACTCTACACAACGATTATTGATGCACAAAACGACTATGAGTATGGATTAAAAAGGCACAATCTTATATAAAATAAACGACAAGTAGTGTTGTACGGAGTATACACATGGAAGTTCAATTAACTAGATAAAACTTTCAGAACCCTAGTTCTACCAAAAAGGCTCTAGCCCATGGTGTTGTAGGAAACACACATGGGTGTTGGATAGATCTTACCCGGATGTCCGGAAAATACAAGATAAATTAGGAAACGAATAAACCTTAGATGTGGCGTCATCAGGTCCTTCTCGCTCTTGAATTCTCCTCTTAGTTCTCCCCTTGATTCCACAAACGAATCTTCAAAGTGATGGATGGATAGAGAAAAGGATGATGGTTGGGGGGTGATCCCCCCTTGTGGGGTGTTGTATGTTGTGGCCTCTCTTCTCCTCTCTTGTATTGTGTTGTGTTCCTCTATGATTGGTGACATTTTTCTTGACTGCATGAGCCTCCTTTTATACTTGTAATCACGTCTCTAGGTCTTGGAATAGGCTTTTCAAGTGATCCTATGCGTTTTGGCCTCGAAAATACGGATTTGGTAAGTTCCCGAAGCGTGGTTCGACCTCCCAAACAGGTCGAACCAAACCCCTACAGGTCGAACCATGGTCGAACCACCCTTCTGGATGTCCCAGGTGCTTGGTTCGACCAGAAAAATAGGTCTAACCATCATGTCGTGGTCGAACCAGTTTTTCCACCATCTGGTTCGACCTTGGTTCTACTTGATGCTCAGGTCGAACCCACCTGTCGTGGTCGAACCGGTCGAAATCAGCTTGCGCAGTCTCACCATTTCGCGTATAACTTTCACATCCGACCTCCGAATTGAGTGATTTTTGTGCTCACGCGATACTCTCTTCCTTGTATTTCTAAAAAATATAAAGAAATCACAAAAACTCCAAGAATTGAATATGTAACAGGCCATGGAATGTAGCACTGCAATTCTGTTCGGCACAGCTCGCACGGCGTCACCACTTTGCTCATAACTTCCTCGTTCGGACTTCAATGATAGTGTTCTTTACGCCAAAACGACCCTATCTTCAGTGGCTTTCCAACTATATATCACACCAATAGTTTCGAGCTCCACAACAATACAGAATAATTATGAAATTAGATGTGCGTTTTCAGCATTCTTGCACAAATTGCACCTTTTCTCCAACTTAGCACTTTTTCATCCTTTTTCCACCTAAAACATAATAAAACACCTCAAGTGCACATGATTCTCACATATATCGAATATAAGACACTTGTGCTCATATAAGACTACAATATCAATCAAAAAAGTATTAAATTGGATATTAAAACACGCTTATTTTCACTCTCATCAATCCCCCAAACTTACCCATTGCTCGTCCCGAGGCAACAAAATAAAGATAAAGAGAAAGAGAGTATGAAAATTAGCAGGGAAACAAAGACTATGACCAATACCCATTCAAAATATAATTGTCCTCAACTTAGGTCATGCAACTCTCATTATATGTAATAATCAATTCATAGCATACAAGTTAAGACAATCACCACCAATTCAAATGCTCCATGAACATGTTCTCGCGGGAAGTATATAACACTCGTACTCAAGTGTAAAAGATGTACACTTATGGGTTAAGGTGTTTACGCTCAGATTCAATTCAAGTGCATGCGTAACCATAAGCTTGCCAAAGGTCTCAAGCTCTTCCCCACTAAAAGTATGATTCGACACTGAGATCAAAAAGGACTTTTCTTTTGGATGTAATGTTGGCTCTTTGGTAAGGGTAGGAAACATATGGAAAAAGTGACTCAATTAGTAGAGAATTAAAATCGGAGATCTTATGTACTGCAGATTTTACACTTCAAGGCTATCCAACTTCATGCTCTTCTAATTTTCTTTTCTCTCCTTTCCTTCAAGCTCAACATACTTTTTCTTGTCTCAAGCACATCCTTTTCTCTCGAGGTACCAGTTTCGGGCACTACCTCACGCATCCTCCATAGGGTACTAGATTTAAGCACTACCCTAGGGTTTTTGATTCCATGGAGTACTAGATTTAAGCACTACTCCATGTTTCTCCTTAGATGCATTATCATAATCCAACACTATTAATTTCAACACCAATTTCTTTCCTTCCCAAATTGTTATCAAGCACCATTAACATACTTTGACAGCATTTAATTCTCCACTAAATATAGGAATTTAAGGCTCAAATAGGATATCAAAGTGGCTATCTTCGTAGGTTGCCAAAGAAATAAGGCTTTTAGGCTCAACGGGGCTAACTACGGATATATAATTATTTGGTAGGGAATTATTTGGCTAAGTGACTCATAAATTCAAGGATGGCCTAAAATCATCTCCCATCATCTAACACACATGTAGTTTCAAGTAAGACAAGAGGCAAGTTTTAGAATACATACACAAGAATGATACTCACCAGAAAAGAAATATCATGTGATTATGTACATGATCAACGAGGCTCAAAATCTCACATGGGTTTTTAACAAGTAACAGATCACTTTTCATGGTAGGTAATATCCCACAAGTACACATGGAACTTTATATCACAATATAACTCAAGTACACTTCCTTCATCAATTTCAAGAGCATATGAATTTCAAAGATAATTTTAATAATATAAGCTCACATGGATCACCACCATAAACTCAATCCTTCCACTCCATGAATTAAAAGCACATATAAAAATTAGAAAAAGGAAACGAGGGCACCTGATTTCTCCTTCAATGAATGCACGAGCTCCTCGAGTCGAAACCTCAATGTAGAACTCGTCTTGCCACCTAGTTACCCTTTTCTATCATCAAAGCTCAAGCATACTCATCATCACAGGATTCATCAATTATAAAATCGGAGAACTATAAGAAAGAATTAATTGACTATGTAATCGACTCCACACACTAGAAACACCACTGAACACTAGGCAAATTGCAAAAAATCGACACATCAAAACCAATTAAAATTTCAATATACCGCAAAAAATCAACTCCCCTAGCAAACATTACAAAGAAAAGATTATATTCTTGGTGCTTCAATGAGGTAATAACATCACACCCCCCAAACTTAGTAAAAACGTAAGTTGAAACTAAGTTTGCAAATATGTAATTGCCGAATAATAAGCACCTTAAATATAAAAAATTTCTTACTCACACGAAATAAATAAAGCAATAAAACGGAAAGGCAAGCCCCAAACAGAAGCTCATGTTTAACGTCGTAGAGTCGCGATGGATTACCACTTTGTAGACTACTTGATCGGAGGACCGTCTTGTCACATCCTCACCTTCAAATACTTTCTTTCCCTCTTCTTGTCTACACTCAACACCTCACCTTTCTTGGTCACAAGTATATGATCATTGAAATTTCCTTCCTCCCATAGCTGTCTAGACACCCCCTTGTCAATCTTCCACTTAAATTTAGAATCACCTGTCTTAGAAAAATCAAGATTAAACAAGTTAGAAACTATATCAATGCTCTTGCATGATTGAGTCTCCATGGGCATCTTCATTACATGATCAAGAGAGAAAACCACATCTACATTATCCATTCGCAGTCTAAGCTTCTCGGCTCTCAACCTACTTGCTCTTTCCCACTTCTTCTCCATTGTAAGCTCAGTATTCTGCTCATGGGATGGCATGGGAGTAGCATCAACATCATGTGGAGCATTCGGTGCAAAAACAGGTACGTTTCGGATCGGTTCGACTAGGGTTTGACCTATTGGAGAGGTCGAACCAGGCACGTAGTGGTCGAACCGATCATCTGGAAGGCTGTTCTCACTTTGAAGTCGTGGTTCGACCTGGGTTTGACCTTCAGGACAGGTCGAACCACTTTCCCTCAGGTCGAACTGCTTACTGTACTATTTCTATCTCCCAGTTCGACCAAGGTTCGACCAGATGGTTTGGTCGAACCATGTCCGTCGTGGTCGAACCATTGTTGCGATAAAACAGGGTGCTCCGGACATTGAGGTTCGACGTGGGTTCGACCTTCAGAACAGGTCGAACCACCCTTGCTTTGGTCAAACCGATAATCTAGAAAAACAAAGTGCTCCACATGGTATGGTTCGACCATGGTTCGACCTGTAGGCCAGGTCGAACCAGAGGCTGGTTGGTCGAATCGCTGCCTGGATATGTCCGTATTTGATTTCGGCCTCGTCGTTCCTTCATACTGTGTTCCAGACCTTAACGTGATGGCTTTATCTTCTAATTTTTGTGTCAATTGATTCACGTTCGCGGTCATCTGCCCCATAATTAAAGTAAGCTCCTTCATCTACTTAGATAAATCTGCATGATCAACATTCATTCTAGCTTCGATGTGATCAACCCTTGCATCGTTCTCAGCCATGTATCGTTCTCAGCCAATAACTTGATGCGTGTTTTCTCAACACACAATTAATCCCCAAGTGTGAAGAATATCAATTGTAGTCTCGAAAGGTGACCAAGTGAATATCGAACCCAAGGGACGGCGTATTATTAATTTAATTATTATCTAAATTAATTAAGACAAGGCAATAAGATTTGATGGATTTAATTAACAACTACTAAACAAATAATTAAAATAACAAATAAAATAAAGTACCACTCGAAGAATACGAAAGTGGATCAAGTAGGAAAATAGGTAGCTCTAGGATAATCCAGTTTTACTCATTAACGTCCCTTCCATGTGTCAATGTCCGACTCTGCCTTGTGGAATATGGACGCATCACTAAACCATGCATATCTACTCTATAGACACAAGTAAACATGCGTGTAATATGTGTGAATAACCTCGGAGTAAGAGATATAATTTCACCCCCCCTTTCTAGGTACTATCAGTATCAATTATTTCCCCCTAGGATTGGTACTCTAACCCGATATGATCTCCCTTTATAGGTACTATAAAATTATCCTCTTTATCCTACTTATTAACCCGAATTCAATTCAATTAATAAGTATTCATATAAGATAGTTATAATAAGACTTCGAAATCCCTTCACTTAGAATTATAACTTAAAACCCTGCTCAACAGTGAACGCACTCAAGCAATAACCATGTTATGTATTCAGACTCTACACAACGATTATTGATGCACAAAACGACAAATTAGAAAACGAATAAACCTTAGATGTGGCGTCATCGCGTCCTTCTCACTCTTAATTCTCCTCTTAGTTCTCCCCTTGATTCCACAAATGAATCTTCAAAGTGATGGATGGATAGAGAAAAGGATGATGGTTGGGGGTGATCCCCCCTTGTGGGGTGTTGTATGTTGTGGCCTCTCTTCCCCTCTCTTGTATTGTGTTGTGTTCCTCTATGATTGGTGACGTTTTTCTTGACTGCATGAGCCTCCTTTTATACTTGTAATCACGTCTCTAGAGCTTGGAATGGGCTTTTCAAGTGATCCCACGCGTTTTGGCCTCGAAAATACGGATTTGGTAAATTCACGAAGCGCGGTTCGACCACCCAAACAGGTCGAACCAAACCCCTACAGGTCGAACCATGGTCGAACCACCCTTCTGGACGTCCCAGGTGCTTGGTTCGACCAGAAAAATAGGTCTAACCATCATGTTGTGGTCGAACCAGTTTTTCCGCCATCTGGTTCGACCTTGGTTCGACCTGATGCTCAGGTCGAACCCACCTGTCGTGGTCAAACCGGTCGGAATCAGCTTGCGCAGTCTCACCGTTTCGCGTATAACTTTCACATCCGACCTCCGAATTGAGTGATTTTTGTGCTCACACGATCCTCTCTTCCTTGGATTTCTAAACATATAAAGAAGTTACAAAAACTCTAAGAATTGAACATGTAACAGGCCATGGAAATTAGCACTGCAATTCTATTCGGCACAGCTCGCGCGGTGTCACCACTTTGCTCATAACTTCCTCGTTCGGACTTCAATGATAGTGTTCTTTACGCCAAAACGATCCTCTCTTCAGTGGCTTTCCAACTATATATCACAGCAACAGTTTAGAGCTCCACAACAATACAGAATAATTATGAAAGTTGGATGTGCGTTTTCAGCATTCTTGCACAACTTGCACATTTTCTCCAACTTAGCACTTTTTCATCCTTTTTCCACCTAAAACACAATAAAACACCTCAAGTGCACATGATTCTCACATATATCGAATATAAGACACTTGTGCTCATATAAGACTACAATATCAATCAAAAAGGTGTTAAATTGGATATTAAAACACGCTTATTTTCACTCTCATCACTAGTCATATACTTGTGTTCTTGTCTTGTTGGTTGTATTGAAGTAGTTGTTTTCAGGAAAGGGACAAGGATCAAGTAAAGGGAAAGGTAAGGCGGATGAAGCAAGATCGAAGAAGAGGAATGATAGGCCTTCGAACGTGGACACAGTGACACAGAAGCTGAGGCTACAAGATCGTTTACCCAAGAACTTCAAAATTCAAATGCAAAAATGGGATGAGATTAAAGAAAAGTGGGAAGAAGTCTCGGACAAGATAGCTCGTACTCGATACCAAGATGATGAGGCGATGAGGATAATGAGAATTGGGAATGATATTTTCTGGATGTTCGATCAAGTGGGTATCCGGAGGTTTATGGAGTTAAAGAGGTCGACGTATTTCCATGTTACAGCTGAAGTGGTCTGCTCCTTCGAGATGATGAAGGACCCGCTTGGGTACCCGTATCAGTGTACGTTTTAGCTTGGTGGAGTGAGTAGGAGATGGACGTCTGAGGATTTCAATGAGCTGTTTGACACGCCTTTGGGGATCTCTCATTTGGAGAATGGTGCGTTCAACACTAATAGGTTTTGGAGAGAGATTACAGGGGAGATTGGAGATTATAAGATTAGGCAGGCTCGAGCTTCCTCGATTAAGAATCCAGTTTTGAGGTACATGGATTGTGTCTTGAGCAACACGTTGTTCGCCCGCTCAGAGGGAAGTGTTGTGTCTAGAGGAGAGCTTTATGCTTTGTGGTGTATGCTAAATGGGGTGCAATTTAAGTTGGAGCTTATTTCATTGCACAGTTACATCGATTCAGGACCATTGGGTTTCAAAAGGTGAATATTGGAGGGTTACTGACGATAGTGGCTGAGCATTATAATTTGGATTTCACCGGCATCACACCAGTTAGAGGAGAGCCCGATTTGGCGATGTTTACATGCGTGAAGGGAGGATTTGCACATTTCAGAAATGGAGATTGGTTCTTCACGAGGGGACTCAAGCCCTTCGAATTCATGTTTCCCTTCTACGTGAGTAACTTGACAACTATTCGGGTGGCAAGGAACAAGTTGATGGATTTTCTTGGACACAACGCCTTATCCGTGGCAGCGAGGTCGGGTGGTGATTGGAGGACGGTATCGCAGATGTGTGCGGAAGGTAGGATGGCGGAGTTACAGCAGATTGTGGATCAAGGAGAGTTCCGTCCACCACAGCAGCCCGAAGAAGAGGAGTATTTAGAGGAGGAGCAGCAGGATGAGGAGATGCCGATGCAGCACGACGCACATCAGCATGAGCCAGCACTGCAGCAGCAGCGGGCTGTCCCGAATGATATACGGGAGCAGCTCCGCCTTATTCATGAGCAGCTGGTCGCGATCGTTGCTAGCCAGCAGGAGATAAACTGACAGCTCGCACTAGCCAACGCCAACTATGCTATGCTGAATGAGAGGTACACGGCCTTGAATGAGAAAGTTGGTAGGTTGGGTGATCGAGTTGATTACTTGGATAGACACATCGGTGATCTGCACTGGATTGTGGAGCGGAGGCTTGATGATGAGGATGATGATGCTCCGAATGAGTAGTTTTTCAGGTTTTCTTGGTTTTCTCCGATTCATTTTGATTCCCTTATTCTTCTTTTTATCTTTATAGGTTGGGGTGTGATTCATGCGTGAGTGGAATGTATAAGTGATATCTTGTATAATTGATTTGGTATAAGCTTATTGATTTTTGTGCATTCATATGTTCATGTGTTAATTTCTATTGATGAAAAGCATGTATAATTTGATAAGTATATTGAGTTCTTGTGAAATTGATCTTAATTATGTGCTATAAGGAGTACTTAGGATTCTAATTACCTATGTGAGGATTTGAGCCTTGATAATCATGCGTGATCATGATTATTTTATTCTTGAGAGGATCATTCATATGAACGTATTCTAGAACTTGGCTTGGAGTCTTGTGTGAGACTTATGATTGATAAATTGATAGGACATGATCTTAGGCCATTATTTTGTGCTTAAGTTACTTAGCCAAATTTTATCTTTCCTAATGATTTTATTAACCTTTGGATGCCCCGTTGAGCCATAAAAGCTTTTTCTTTGGTAGCCGAAGTAAATAACCTTATAAACCTTTACTTGAGCTTTGATTAACCTATTCATTGGTAGAGAGAGTGGAGGTGAGTAAGTGTTGCAAGAAGAAAAAGGAAGATAGAATATGGTTGGATGAAAAGAATATGGTTAAATCTTGTTTAGGGGTAGTGCCCGAAATTGGTACCCCGATTGTTTTTATACATGGTGTGTGAAGCTTAGCAGCTGACGGCCTATACAGGAGAAGAAGGGTAGTGCCTGAAACCGGTATCCGAATTGTTTAAAAAGATGATGTTGATGCCATGAAAAGAAGGAAAATTCAGTAATTTTACAAGTTCAAGAGACGACATTGGAGGAGAACTTGCTGTAAGAAGAAGAAATCGAGAACCTCCAAGGTAACTCTCTACTAGTGTCTTAAGTCACTTTACCTAAGTTTTTCTACCTTTTTCCAAAGAGCCAACATTACAACCCAAAAACAAGTCCTTTGTGATCCTAGTGAAGAGTTGATTATAAGTTGATTTTTGAGACCTTTGCCAAACTTATGGTTACGCGTGAATATGGATTGATATGAGTATTTATATTAACCTATATAGTGCCTCATGCACTTGAGTGAAAGAGAATAAATACTTATCTTGTGAGCGAAATTACTTAGTACTCCGAATGGTGTGTGATTGGATTGGTTTTGCATGAGTGATATATATTAAGCAATTAATACTTGTTTGATTGAATGAAGTTGCATGTGTGATATGTGTTGTACTTGATCTTGGTGAATTATACACGACTCCTGTGGTTTGATTTGATTGCCTCGGGACGAGCAACATGTAAGTTTGGGGGTTTGATGAGTGTGTAAATTCACAAGTTTGGCACCATGTTTTGTGCTAGTTTTGGAGAGTTTTGAGGTGGAAATAGGTGGAAAACCTATACATATTGTGAATTAGCATGAATCAGGTGTTAGCGGAGCTATTTGAGTGGTTTTCATAGCAAAAACGGAGTGGAAGTGCCAAGAATCGAAGAGATGAAGTCGAGACCACGCGAACTGCCAAGGAAAGAGTAGGGTTCGACCTGATGGAGGAGGGTTCGACCTCTCCTACAGGTCAAACCAGTGTTGAAAAAGTGCAGAAAGAGGGTTCGACCACGACACCAGGGGTTCGACCTGTTCAACTGGTCGAACCATGGTCGAACCAGTTCACAAGAAGATGGGTTCGACCACGATGTTGGGGTTCGACCTGACAGTTGGTCGAACCAGGAGCGGAAATTGTCCAGTGGTGAGGTTCGACAAGGGGTTCGACTAAAAAGGGAGTGGTTCGACCTGTACAAAAGGTCGAACTAAGTGCAGAATGTGTCCAGTAGCGGGGTTCGACCTGTGGTTCGACCTGTGGCCAGTGGTTCGACTTGTTTGACGAGGTCGAACCAAAATGAGGAAACTTACCTTATCCGGATTTTCGAGGGCAAAACACGTGGCATCACTTGAAAAGCCTATTTCAAGCCCCAGAGACGTGATTACAAGTATAAAAGAAGGCTCATGCAGTCAAGAAAATGGAGACGCGAGGAGCTTAAGATCATGAATCATAAGAGGAGACAAGAGAAGAGATTGGTGATCCATCAGGAGGCGGTGACAGAGGTGCAGCTGGAGATTCAAGTAAGATTGGTCCAACTAACCATGATTGTTCTTAGATCAATCATGGGCTAGAGCCACTTCGGTAGTTCTAGGGTTATGAAGGTTTTATGAGTTAATTTGTATTTCGTGTGTATACTCCGTACAACACTACTTGTGGTTTATTTTATATAAGATTGCATATTTTTAATCCATACTCATAGTTGTTTTGTGCATCAATAATCGTTGTGTAGAGTCTAAATGCATGACATGGTTATTGGTTGAGTGCGTTCACTAATGAGCAGGGTTTATTATTATAATTCTAAGTGAAGGGATTCTGAGGTTTTATTAGAACCGTCTTATATGAATGTTTGTTAATTGAATTGAATTCGGGTTAACAAGTAGGATTAAGAGTATAATTTTATAGTACCTAAAAAGGGAGATCAAATCGGGTTAGAGTACTAAGTGCACGGGAAATAATTGATTATGATAGTACCTAGAAAGGGAGGTAAAGCATACGTCTTGCTCTGAGGATACTCACACGTGTCAAAAGCTTATCTATTTGTGTCTATAGAATAGATTTGTATGGTCTAGCGATGCGTCCATAAACCACAAGGCAGAGTCGGATATCGACACATGAAAGTATGAATTAACGAACGAAACTGGATGGCTTGACGAACTACCTATTATCTTATTTGATCACAACTACTATTTCCTTGTTCTTGATATTTATTAGCTATTTTTATTATTACTTAGCTTACAAATCTACAAGTTTAATTATCAACATAGTCATAATTGCTAGAAAATAACAAAAGTAATATTTATCCGTCCCGTGGATTCGATATTTAACTTGGTCACCTTCGAAACTACAATTGATATCCTTCATACTTGGGGATTAAAGTTGTGTGTTGAGAAAACGCCCATCAAGTATCCTCAGACAAGACGTATACTTTACCTCCCTTTCTAGGTACTATCATAATCAATTATTTCCCGTGCACTTAGTACTCTAACCCGATTTGATCTCCCTTTTTAGGTACTATAAAGTTATACTCTTAATCCTACTTGTTAACCCGAATTTAATTCAATTAACAAACATTCATATAAGACGGTTCTAATAAAACCTCGAAATCCCTTCACTTAGAATTATAACAATAAACACTGCTCATTAGTGAACGCACTCTATCAACAACCATGTTATGCATTCAGACTCTACACAACGATTATTGATGCACAAAACAACTATGAGTATGGATTAAAAACGCACAATCTTATATAAACTAAACCACAAGTAGTGTTGTACGGAGTATACATATGAAATACAAATCAACTCATGAAACCTTCATAACCCTAAAACTACCGAAATGGCTCTAGCCCATGATTGATCTAGGAACAATCATGGTTAGAAGGACCAATCTTACTTGTATCTCTAGCTGAACCTCTGTCACAGCTCTCCTAATCTCCTCTTGCGCTTCACTATCTTACGCTCTCTAAACTCTCTTGTATTGTGTTGTTAGTGGTTGGACGTCTTCCTTGACTGCATGAGCCTCCTTTTATACTTGTAATCACGTCTCTAGGGCTTGGAATGGGCTTTTCAAGTGATCCCACGCATTTTGGCCTCAAAAATCTGGATAAGGTAAGTTCCCGCACGACGGTTCGACCTCAGCAAACTGGTCGAACCACTGGCCGCAGGTCGAACCACAGGTCGAACCACGCTACTGGAAGTATTCTGCACTTGGTTCGACTTCTAGTACAGGTCGAACCACTCCCTCTTTGGTCGAACCACAGGTCGAACCGCACCACTGGATAATTTTTGCTCCTGGTTCGACCAACTGTCAGGTCGAACCCCAACGTCGTGGTCGAATCACACTTCTCACGAACTGGTTCGACCATGGTTCGACCTGATGAGCAGGTCGAACCATTGAGTCATGGTCGAATCCTCCTTCTGCACACTTTGCAATGCTGGTTCGACCTGTATGAGAGGTCGAACCCTCCTCCAACAGGTCGAACCCACCTCTCTCCTTGGCAGTTCGCATGGTCTCGACTTCGTCTCTTCGATTCTTGGCACTTCCACTCCAATTTTGCTATGAAAACCACTTAAATAGCTCTACTAACACCTGATTCATGCTAATTCACAATATATATAGGTTTTCCACTTATTTCCACCTCAAAACTCTCCAAAACTAGCACAAAACATGATGCCAAACTTGTGAATTTACACACTCATCACCTAATATCATTTTCATAATCCGCTAAACTAATCTAAAAATATTCAAGGAGGCTCAAGGCAAGTTCTAGAATACATGCACAAGAACGATACTCACCAGAAAAGAATTATCATGTGATTATGTAACATGATCAATAAGGCTCAAAATCTCACATGAGTTTTTAACAAGTAACAGAGAATTTTCATGATAAGTAATATCCCACAAATACACATAGAACTTCATATCACAATATAACTCAATTACACTTTCTTCATTAATTTCAAAGGCATATGAATTTTAGGCACAATTTAATACAAAAAGCTCATATGTATCATCAAAACCAAGATCTCAATCCTTCCACTCCTACTAATTAAAATCACACATAAAAAATTAAAATAATGAAACGAGGGCACCTGATTTCTCCTTCAAAATGTATGCACGAGCTCCTCGAGTTGCTCAACTCGATCAGGTCAAAGCCTCAGTGTAGAACTCGTCTTGCCATCTAGTTACCTTTTTTATCATCAAAACTCAACACGTCTCATCATCTCATGATTCATCAGTAATAAAATATGAGACAACTAAAAATATCGAAAAGATAAAAAATTAAAAACTCAACAATTAATACTAGGAAACACACTAAACATTAGGTAAGTTACAAAAAACCAATATACCAACACCGGTTAAAGTATTAGTATTCTGCAAAAAATCAATCTCCTAACAAACAAACAACCAATGAAAAAAAATTATACCCTTTGTGATTATAAGACTAGGTTAGTACATCACAGCCCCCCAAACTTAGCAAAAACATAAGTCGAGACTAAGTTTGAAAGAGATGTAATTGTCGAAATGTGAACACCTCAAATATAATAAATCCTCACTCACACAAAAGAAATAATAAAGCAATAAAAATGAAGGGATAAGCCCCCAACTGGCGCTCAAGTTTAGCATCGGAGAGTCACGACAGTTTACTGCTTTTTGAACTACTGGATCAGATGGCGGTCTTCTCGCATCCTCACCTTCAAGTACTTTTTTTCCTCTTTGATGAGCATTTTCTCAACACACAAAATTAATCCCCAAGTGTAAGGATATCAATTGTAGTTTTGATGGGCAACCAAGTGATTATCAAACCCGAAAGACGGATTATTATCAATTCGATTATTTGCTAGTTAACTAAGACTATGAGGATAAATCGGTTTGGAATACTTATGAAACTAGATAACATGTAATTTAAATAGCAATTAAATAAATAAACAAGCAACCGAGAAAATACAGTTGTGATCAAGTAAGAAATTTGGTAGTTCTTCGAGCATCCAGTTTTACTTATTAATTTTCTTTTCATGTGTTATTGTCCGACTCTACCTTTTGGAATATGGACGCATCACTAAACCATGCAAGTTCACCCTATAGACACAAGTAAACATGCAGCCCCTTTTCTAGGTATTATCAGTATCAATTATTTTTCGTGCACTTAGTTTTCTAACCCGATATGATCTCCCTTTATAGGTACTATGAAGTTATACTCTTTATCCTGCTTATTATCCCGAATAAGATTCAATTAACAAGTATCTATATAAGATAGTTCTAATAAGACTTCGGAATTCCTTCACTTAGAATTATAACATATATTCCTGCTCATCAGTCAACGCACTCAATCAATAACCAAGAGATATATTCAGACTCTACATAACAGTTAATGATGCACAAAACGACCATGAGTATGAATTAAAAAAAGCACAATCTTATATAAAAATAAATCACAAGTAGTGTTGTACGAAGTTCACACATGGAAATTCAATTAACTCATAAAACTTTTATAACCCTAGAATTACTGGAGCGGTTCTAGCCCATGATTGATCTAGGAACAATCATGGCTAGTTGGTATGATCTTACTTGACTCACCAGACGAACCTCTCCACACGACTCCTTTGGATGATGGTAGGTTTTGGTGATGGATGGATGATGAATGATGTTACTTCTCCTGCGAAAGCTCTTCTTTTATACTTGTAACTCTCCTTACGGGCCTTGGATGGGCTTCTTGAGCGAACACACGCATTAAAGGTGTAAAAATACAAATATAGTAAGTTTCCGCATGTTAGTTCGACCAACAGCACAGGTCGAACTGATTCCTTCTGGTCGAACTCCTGGTTGAATCAACTTGTACATCAGTTGCGGGTCTCGAATTCGACCAGAGTCCTGGTCGAATCACCAACGTTCTGGTCAAACTGCAAGTGCGTCTGTTTAGGCTTCTGGTTTGACCACGATTCGATCAACTGGCTTGGTCGAACGCACGATCGTGGTTGAACGGAACTTCATCTCAATGAATTCGCCCACAGGTTCTAGTTTAACTGATTCTTTCTTGGTCGAATCCATCCCCTGCTTGGTCGAATTGCACCCTGGAATCTCCTTTTTCCCGATCCGATCACTTCCAACTCATTTTCCTTCAAAAATCAACCCAAATAACTTGTAGACACCTGATTCGTGACTTTCCACCATATATATCGATTCACATCAAATTACAACCATTTAACATACCATAAGTACACGAATCTAAGCTCGAAACTAGTGATTTTACACACTTATCACATTTCATAAAAATATGAACCTTAGAATTACCTTCCTCCCATGGCTGTCTAGATACCTCCTTGTCAACCTTCCACTCAAATTCAAAGTCATTTGTCCTATTAAAATCAAGATTAAACAAGTTAGAAACCACATCTATGCTCTTGCAAGATTGAGTCTCCATGGGCATCTTTAATGCTTTATCAAGAGAGAAAACCACATCTTCATTACCCATCTGCAATCTAAGTTTCTCAGCTCTCAACTTCTTTGCTCTTTCCCACTTCTTCTCAACTATAAGCTTAGTATTCTGCTCATGTGATGGTACTAGAGTGTTCTGAATAACAGGTGTAGCATTCGGTACATAAACGGGGTCGATTACCACAATTTGACCATAGTTCGACCGGAATGGTCTAGTCGAACGGAATGAGTTTGATCGAACTGGATATCTGAAAACGGGATCAGTCTGTCCAATTCAGAGGGTGTTGGTTTGACCATAGTTCAACCAGAGAGGTCTGTTCGAACTAGATTAGTTTGGTCAAATGGAGGCTCTATAAACTGAATGCCATTTTTCGGCTCAACAGGTGCTGGTTCTTCCATAGTTCAACCAGACAGATCTGGTCGAACGGCGAGCTAGAAAATAGAGCATCGTTTCTCTATTTTTCCAAGAGTTGTTCGACCATAGTTTAACCAACATGTATGGTCGAACTGAGCGAGTCTGCTCAAACTAAGGCTCTGATATCCTCGTTTTCATCCACAGGCTTCATCGGACCTTCGTACTGTGTCCCGAACCTCAATGTGATGGCATGGCACTCTTTCAGGTTCGTTATACTTTGAGACAAGAACTTTCCCTTCTCTATTGTCTATGTCAATTAATTCATATTCCCAGCCATCTGCCCCATAATCAAAGTCAGGTCTTTCGACTGCTTAGATAAATCTACATGATTAGCATTCATATAAGCCTCGATGCGGTCAACTCTTGCGTCATTCATGTATCGATTGAAGGTATATTCGACACTCTTCACTTCTTGCTGCTGGATACAAGGCCCCCCCTTTGTGTCAACTCTGTAATCTGCTAGGACTCTAGTAGCTTATTGAAGTTAGCTAAACTAGAGACGATCTCATCTAGGGGTGGACAAAATTACCAATTTTTCGGTATACAGCATTTATCATATCAAAAAATATCGAATTTAACAAAAATTTAGGTATATTGAAAATTTCGGTACGGTATGGTACCGTACCGAAATTTTTGGTGCGGTATCAATATGTGATGTTAAAAATTTTTGGTATTTTGGTATATACCGGAATACCGCAAAAATATCTATAAGTCAGTATTTCAGTATATACCGGTATGCCAACTGATTTATGATTGAATTAAAATAATAATATTAATTACATATATCTCACATTCTAAAATAATACTAATATATAATACTAATTAGAATATATTAATTGGTAGTGTCAATATAAAACCCTATTTTTTTTCCTTACAGCCGCCCCAATTTTCATTTCAGATCTGAAAGTCACTTGCCCACATCTACTCTCTTCTTGCTGCCAATATTCCTCCTCGGAAGCCCTCATCCACCATTATCTCTCTTCCCTTGCACACTGCAAATCCTCTTCTTCTTTGAAAGCCTCTGGCACCGTCCTATTCTCGTTTTACTTTTCTTTACTCTCTTTCACATTACATATTTTCCACTTCACATCTGGTACGACAAGAGTCAAAATTCTACCCTACTTCACATTTTGACATCTTAACTCGCATTATTCTGTCTGACTCAATGACATCTTAACTCGCATTATTCTGTCTGACTCATTCATTAATTTGTTTGGATTCTTCGAGATAAAGACGTGAAGAAGAATGAAATTGCTTTGTACAAAATATTTTTTATTGTTTTGAATTTTTTATTTTTTTATTTTGTTTGAATTGTTTTATTGTTTCTCATTTTTATCAAAAATTTGATTTATTAAGATATTGAATTGAAATATAGAATACTTATTTTTTTTCCAAACTGGTGTATAGTCTGTATTCATTCTAGTATGGAGATGTATTATGGTATTTTGGTAAAAAAATGGTATATATATTTTGTATACCGAAATTTTGGAATACTGAAAATCGATATTTCAAAATTATCGGTACGATATCGGTATGAATTTTTTTATATCGTAAATTTCGGTACGGTATACGGTATGGTCAGATTTTTTCAGTACGGTACGGTATACCATCCCTAATCTCATCATCCCTATTCGGCTTTACCACTTGATATTCAACATGCGCCACCTTACCCACTGCACAAGTTCTTCTAACTCTTTCCGTAGGCTAGTCCGTGAATTCATAGAGATGTCTTCGAACAACTTTTCTGCTTCAAATGTTATCTTAGATAACTGTTCTCCTCCTGATGATCATCAATAAGAACACGCGACTCACAATCCAATCCATAGTAGAAAATGCTTATGTACTGAGCCTTAGACATTCTATGATGTGGGCACCTCCTGAGCATATCTTTGAATCTATCCCACGCCTCATGAAATTTCTCACCCTGATTCATAACAAATTGGGTGATCTCTTACCTCATTTTGAAAATATTTGAAGATGGCATGTATCTCTCTAGGAACTTCTACTGCAGTTGACCATATGTAGTGCAGTTTGTGGCATCAAGAGTCTCAAACCAATCTTCTGCCCTATCAATTAAAGAGAACTTGAATAGGGAGATCCGCCTAGCATTATCATTAGCTCCAGCACCATTTTGAGTTTTTGCATAACCAAGGAATCTTTTGAGATACTGATATGGATCTTCAAAGCAACCTCTAAAAAAGGGATTCTTCTCTACAATGTTGATAAGAGCAGGATGTATCCCAAAATCATCATCTTCCCCCTTACTCCTATCAACCCCATGTTGCCAATCCTATTGTTCGTGAAAATTTCACGCATGGCAACATTATCTGGATTCTGCTTTGCTTCGGTCATGTTTAGCTTAGTGTGTTATTCCTTCCTTTCCTTCCTCTTCTTTTCCAAGCGCACAAGTACTTCAAAAAAATTCAAGATTAGATAGAATTAAATAATCACAAATAAAAGTTTTAATCAACTAGAAATAATAAAATCAATAATAATTTTCATCCCCAGCAACGGCATCAAAAACTTGATGAGCATTTTCTTTGTACACAAAATTAATCCCCAAGTATTAAGGATACCAATTGCAGCTTAAGCAAGCGACCAAGTTAAATATCGAACCCAAAGGACGGCGTATTATCAATTTAATTATTAACCAAATTAATTAAGACAAGATGGCATAAGATTTGAAGGTTGACTATCTAATAACTGATATGCTGAAAATTAAATAACAATTAAAATAAAATATACACTAGAAGTATACGAAAGTGACTAAAGAATGGAGAATAGAGTTGCCCTAGGGTAATCCGATTTCACTAGTTAATTTTCCTTTCATGGATCAATGCCCGACTCTACCTTGTGGAATATGGACGCATCACTAAGCCATGCAAATCTACTCTATAGACACAAGTAAATATGCATGTAACACATGTGAATAACCTTGGAGCAAGATATGTAATTTCACCCCCCTTTTTTGGTACTATCAGTATCAATTATTTCCCTCTAGAATTGGTACTCTAACCTGATATGATCTCCCTTTATAGGTACAATAAAACTAATCTCTTTATCCTGATTATTAACACGAATTCAATTCAATTAATAAACATTCATATATGACAGTTCTAATGAAGCTTCGGAGTCCCCTCACTTAGAATCATAACATAGAATACTGTTCAACGGTGAACGCACTTAATCAACAACCAAGATATATATTCAGACTCTATATAACAGTTGAAGATGCACAAAATGACTCTGAATATGGATTAAAAATGCATAGTCATATATAAAATAAATCCACGAGTAGTGTTGTACGGAGCATACACACGTAAGTTCAATTAATTCATAAAAATCTTAAAAATCTTGGTTCTCCTCTTGATTCAGCAGACGAATTTTCAAAGTGATGGATGGATGGTGGAAAGAATGTGGATGATAGTTGGCGGGTGATCCCCCCTTGTGGGGTGTAGTATGATTGTGTTGAGGTTCTTCCCTTGGTGTGATCTACATCCACTTTTATACTTGTAAGCTCTCCTTATGGACCTTGGATGGGTTTTTTCTTAGAAAACATGAAAATACACTCACTGGAGGTGTACAACCTGACGAATATAGATTTTTGTGTCCAAGTTCGACCAAAGTGGTTTTGGTCGAACTGGAAGGCCTTGGTCGATCTACTGGTCGAGCTGTATACGCAGTCTCACCATTTCACGCATAACTTCCACATCTAAACTTTGATTTGAGTTATTCTTGCAGTCACGAGATCTTGTCTTCCTTGGCTTTCTATCCATATAAATAACTCATAAAAACTCCAACATTTGAAGGTGTAACAAGTCATGCAAAATGGCACAGCTATTATGTTCGGCACAGCTTGCGCGACGTCACCATTTTGATCATAACTTTCTCATTTGGATTTTGATTGAAGTGTTCCTTATGCCAAAATGATCATCTCTTCTGTGGCTTTCCAACTACATTTCACAATTCTAGTTCAGAGCTCTTCATGAACACATAAAATTATACAAGTTGGATGTGAGTTGTTCAGCATTCTTGTACAAGTTGCACCTTTTCTCAAACTCATCACTTTTGATCTTTTTTCCACCTAAAATACAATAAAATGCTTCAAATGCACCTTTCCTCAATTATATCGAATATAAGACACTTGTGCTAATATATGACAACAATTCCTATAAAAAAGTGTTAAATTGGACACTAAAACATGATTATTTCCACTCTCATCACACACCCATCCTTTGCAAATCAAGCAACTCTGGTCTCTGATTTAGGCTCGTAGCAGCTATACTTTGTATTGCCTTTTGGGTCAATGCATCAGCAACCACATTAGCTTTACTCAGATAATAATTGATAACAAAATCGTAGTCCTTCACTAGTACTAACCATCTTCTCTGCCTCATGTTCAACTCTTTCTGATTGAAGAAGTACTTCAAACTCTTATGATTAGTATAGGTTTCACAATGTCCCCCATATAGATAATGCCTCCAAATTTTTAGTGCAAACACCACTGCAGCTAACTCCAAATTATGTGTGGAGTAGTTCTTCACGAACTCCCTTAACTGTCTCGATGAATATGCTATCACTTTTCCATTTTGCATCAGTACACATCCAAGACCACTCTTCGAAGTATCACCATAAACCTTGAAGTTTCCTTTCTCCGTAGGAATAATTAAGATAGGTGATGATGTCAATCGTCTCTTCAATTCTTGAAAACTTTGTACACATGCCTCCGTCCATGTGAACCTCACATGTTTCCTGGTCAACTTTGTTAATGGTGAAGCAATCTTAGAGAATCTATTAACAAATCTTCGATAATATCCCGTCAATCCAAGAAAGCTACGAACCTCAGTAGGATTTGAGGATTGTGGCCAATCATGGATTGCTTTAACTTTGCTTTGATCCACTGAAATTCCTTCTCCAGATACCATGGTCCCAAGAAAAAACTTGGTGTAGCCAGAAAACTCACACTTCTTGAACTTCGTATATAACTGCTTCTCCTTCAAGATCTCCAACACATTTCTTAAGTGCAAAGCATGATCCTCCTTATTATTAGAATAAATTAGAATATCATCAATAAACACAATCATGAACTTATCAAGGAAATCCTAAAATACTCTATTTATCAAATTCATAAAAGTTGCCAGTGCATTCGTCAAATCGAACGACATCACTAAAAACTCATAATATCCATACCTTGTACTAAATGCAGTCTTCGGGATATCTTCCTTCTTAATCTTCAACTAATGATACCCTGATCATAAATCAATCTTCAAAAAGATAGCTGCATGTTGAGAGTGGAATTTCACATGGTTTAGGTCTAACATTACACCGTTTTGATAGAATGTGGTCATGATTTTGTGTAGAATTGCGTGGTTTTCATATGTTGCATAATTAAGATGCTACTAAGGTGTTTTTTTTAGTTTTGAATGGTAAAACATGATCAAAAGTTTAAGGTTGGAATGAAGAGTGAAAGTGTGAAGGAATGTTGAAAAACACACATCCACATTGCATACTTTTTCTGAATTCATTTAGAAATAAAATTGATCATGCAATATTTGGTTGGAAAGCAAAAGAAGAGAGGATCATTTTGGTATAAAAATCACTCAAATCGGAGTCCATATGAGGAAGTTATGCTCGAAACGGTGAGATCGAGCAGTGCAGTCTCTACTGCTCGGCTGAACGCTCGGGGTGAGCTAGGGAGGCTCGGTAGCCAATTTCGGCCGAGTTGGATGCCGGAGGGTCCTACATGATATGACAAGTCATCCTAATGAGTGGCCTAATTTTGGGCCCAGACGGGGCCTGTCCGACACAGCATTGTATTTACACCCTTTAGATCGTGAATTGGACTAAAACAGACGCGAAAAAAGCCCTACAACTATCCAAGACATAAAAAGGGTAATCAATACACAAATTAGGGGGAACCCATCCACAATCCATCGATTTTTCGAGCCAATAACACTCTCAATCAGAGTCAAATTTGATTTTCATCGTCCATCCATCTTCAAGAGGGTTCTAAGTGCTAATAGAGAGAGAATCAGACGATCAGAGAGATGGAGAAGGAACGTGAGACTATGCTTACGCTAGGGTTTCACTATTCTCATCTTTTTCTTCCTTTATTCTTGATTTTTTGTATGAATTTCTTAGCCATGAGTGTTGTTTGTGACCTCATGGGCTAATTTCCTATACAGTTCTAGGGTTTGATGGATTGATTGAATTGATTTGGGAACCTAGACCATAGATTTGGATTTTATGCAGTTGATCTTTTGATTTTTACTTAATTTATTCAAACTTGCTAATCTGCTTCGTAACGTCTTCATAATATTGTCATAACATCCGTTATAATGCTTGATTTATTATGTTAGCTTGTATGTGTTCATGATTGGTATAGTCTATATGTTAGGGGTTGAAGTAGTTCCGCTATAAATACTTTAATTCCATGAACTGGTAATTCAGATACTTGAATTGTTTGGTGGAACAATGCAATTAGACATTCAAGTAGGAAGTGGATAAAACCTTGTTATAATTCTAGAAATATCTTTTTTGTCGAACTTACCATCCGTAGGTATTATTGTTTGCTTTGATTGGTATCTAGGAATAAGTCTTGGTAATATTCACGCACCTTAGGATTTAAACAAAAATATACTGTTAGCTTAAAATAAGATCATATCTGGTGGGTTAACGGGATTAAGTGGTGTATTTTCATTGAAACTGCATGAATGAACAACTAAAGGTCTAGTAACCAGAATTAATTGGTCTATACCTGATACCTTAAAACTACCGTTTGTCTCTTGATTAAAACTTATTTATTTTCCTTGCTCTTAATTATTCAGTAATTTATTATTACAGTGTTTTAGTTAATTAATTCACAAAACTCTGCAGTGGGATCGATAATATTTGTTACTTAATTCTGATTTGGTACTTGTCGCTACAATTGACATCCTTATACTTTAGGATTAATTTGGAGTGGGCAAAATACGCCTATCAAGTTTATGGCGCCATTGTGCCAGTGACAGTTTTAATTATTTATTTTTCTTTTATTACTAATTTAATAAGAATATTTCTGTTGAGATTTAATTGTCTTTAACTTGAATTTTTCTTGAAGTTGCATGCTTACTAGATCGAAGACAATATTGAAAGATCTTGAATTTGATCCGGAGATAGAAGCTTCTGCAAGAAAAAGAAGAGGAATAGGAAAGAATCTCAAAGCACCTCCTAAAGCTGCTAGGGTACAACCTTCGAAGAAGAAAACGGAGACATCAAATCTGAAAGCAGTTGTAGAGCAGATAGGAAAAGAGCAGATAGAAAATCAGGTTATCCCTAAAGAAGCTGAATCAGAATTAGAATCAGAAACATCAGATATGGGAGATAGAACACATGAGGATTACATTGTCATCCGAGAGACATTCAAGTCTACCAATATAGGAGGATCAGGCGTAGTTGGAGCCATTCAAGAGGATGAAGCGAATGACATAAGGCCAGCCCTGATTAATATAGTGGAGAAAACCCTTTTGTCGGAGGCATTTTCGACGAACTCTATGGACATCTTAAGCACTTCAACAGCTATATGGATATAGTGAAAGCTGCTGATGCTACTAATGATAGATGGAAGATGAGGCTTTTTCAGTTTTCTATGGTTGACAAGGCAAGGGAGTGGTAAGATAAATTGGTAGGAAACAGTTGCTCTAACTGGACTGAGCTGCAGCAGTTATTTGTTGATATATTTATGCCACCTAGTAAGGTTCTTGCACTGAAGCAATAAATCAATCAGTTCAAGCAGCGGAGAGATGAATCGTTTGGTGAGGCTTGGGAAAGATTTACTGATACGTTAAGGAGATGCCCACAACATGGATTAAAAAAATTTCAACTCATCAGTGTCTTCTATAATGGCCTTGACAACGAAGCAAGAGTGTTGGTTGATGCATCTGCTGGAGGAACAATTTTTGGCAAGACGTCAAATATCGTAGAGAAGCTATTTGACGATATTTGTATGAACTCTAGGAATTGGCCATCGGAAAGGATTCTTGGAACCTATGTACTTGGAAGAGTTGCAAGGGTGGAAAAGTAAGTTGTTGAAGTTGATAGTAATGATAGGGTTGTCACTCAGTTGGAACAGATGAACAAGCACCTGATTACTCTATTTTTGGGTAAGAATGGAGGAGGCAACTGAGGGACCGTCAGGGATGATGTACTCATGAACTATCAAGAGGTTGAGGATGCAAATTGGGTCATGGGTCGAAACCCTCAAGGGAATTCTAATTCTAGGAACTACCAAGGAGGGAATTGGCAAGACCAGCGGAGGCATGAGAACTTTGCATATTTAAATCTGAATAATGCAGTTCCATACCCTCTTAATTTTGATCATAGTGCCAAGACCGAAGAAGAGAAGTCTGGTATTGATGAGGTGTTGGATAGATACATGAAGAAAAATGATGCTGACATCAATAAGATCAAAAACTGCATTGTACTCATGGATTCAAATATGACAAAGCAGAATGAGAAAGTGAACAAGAAGTTAAAGAATTTAGCATATACCATGGGCCAGATATCCACTACACTCAATCAGCAGCAGCAACAGTTTCAGAAAGGAAAGTTTCCGTCAGATACAGAAATCAACCTGTAGGAGTGCAAAGCGATCACTTTGAGATCAAAAAAGTAGTATAAGGGTCCAGAACTGATGCAGGACGTAACAGAACTAATGCAGAATGAAACAGAACTGATACAGGACGAAATAAGGACGGAGCTGGACTGATCGGCCACAGCTCATCCTGAGCTGGTCCACCAGGATGCCAAATTGCAGTCGAGTGGGTTTCAGATTAGTCCAATAGTGGTTCAGGGTCTTGTCCAAAATTAGCTCAGATCGGTTCGCCCTCTATTCGGCTCGAGAGAGCCACCGAGCAGTCCTTCAGGATTTCCAGCATATTCGAATTATGTACTGGACCAATCTGATTAGGCAATCGCTGATAAAAATTGGCGGAGAGTTAAGAAACTGAGAGAAGCGGAAGTGGTATTTGAGAAATACAGTTTTGGACTTTCGATAACAAAGGTACCAATTCCTTTTCCCTCAGAGATTCTTATTGAAGAGCCTTGATGAGAAGTTTCAGAAGTTTGCTGATGTTATGAGGGATCTCCAAGTGAGATGCCATATTACGCAAGGTTCATTAAGGAACTCATCTCAAGAAAGAAAAAGTTGAAGAGTTTTGAGACAGTGAATCTAACACAGA
Organism: Pogostemon cablin; assembly: GCA_023678885.1. NCBI lineage: Eukaryota > Viridiplantae > Streptophyta > Magnoliopsida > Lamiales > Lamiaceae > Pogostemon > Pogostemon cablin. The sequence continues at coordinate 20,580,415 of CM042989.1, read as the reverse complement.
ACTATGGCTCAATTATTCAGAAGAAGCTACTAGAAAAGCTGAAGGATCCAGTCAGCTTCATCATTCCATGTGAGATTGGAAAAGGACCATCTAGGAAAGTACTGTGTGATCTAGGAGCTAGCATCAATTTGATGTCCTTCTCAGTATTCAAGAAGCTTGGTTTGGGGGTGTTGAAACCTATCTTCGTGGCCTTACAATTAGCAGATAGGTCATTAACATATCTCGAGGGAGTTATTGAAGATATGCTGGTGAAGGTGTCGAATTTAACTTTTCCTGTGGACTTCCTAGTACTTGATATGGAGGATGACAAGGATGACGCGCCTCTGATCTTAGGGCATCCATTCCTTGCTACTGGAAGAGCTCTCATAGATATGTTAAAAGGAGAGTTGAGGCTGAGGGCCAATGATAAGGAAATTGTCTTTTCTTTGAATAAGGAGATGCAGTGGCCTACAGATCAGCAACAATGCAAGTCTGTGGAAATAGTTGAGAAGTTCGTGGAAGAGGATTTTCGCCTTGTCTGATGCAGAGTTTGAGTGTTTATCTAACGATGCATGTATTGATTATCTTGAAAATTTACTTGCATTGAGTGATGCCAGGGATGAATAGAGAAGGAAAACAACTACTGACATGGTGAATCGGAATAAGAAGTCTACTGTTGAAGGGGAGATGAACCCTGTTGCTAAGGAGGAGAAGCGTGAGAGCAAAAGAATAGAAGTGGTAGAGGAGATCGCAGAAACAAGCGTATCTTTTACTTTTTCTACTACTAACTCTGAAGTAATTTTTGATAATCTTTTGGTTGCAGGAAAAATTGATGATCCATATCTGGAACCTCTTAACTTACCTCCAGATTTTCATTCTTATATTGGTGCTGAAAATTCTAACTTATTTGATCCTTGTTTTGCTACGCAGGTTGAGCCTACAATTGAGCGGAGTATTGACAAGAAGGAATCAAGCCATTCATGGGAGGAAAAGAATTCAAAGAGTCCTATTTCGGTGACAAAGAAGGGTGAGGTGGTTGGTGCAAAAAATAAGAGAGGAAGGAAGTACTTGAAGGTAAGAATGCGAGAAGACTGTTCTCCAATCTAGTATTCAAAAAGAGGTATCCCGCCGTGATTCTCCGACGTTAAACATGAGCGCTTGTTGGGGGCCATCCCATTTTAATTGCTTTAATATGTTTGTATGGTATAGGAATTTTATTAGGTTCTTCTCGACTACGGTATATACTTCTTTGCAAACTTAATCTCTCACCTTATTTGATCTAAGTTTAGGGGGAGGTTAAGTACATACCTTGTCTTGTAGCATTGAAATAGAATTTTTGCATTGTGTTGTGTGCTTGGAGGGTCGATTTTTTATGAATTTTTAATATTTTCAATTTATTTGATGATGTTGAGGGTTTGATTTTTTGCGATTTTCCAGGTTTCATGTTGTTTTTGTTTGTGTTTATTTATTTTGTGTTAATCCTAGTGTCGGTATAGTTAAATTTTGGTTTTCTAGGATGATTTTCTGATTTTTCTTAGCACTTGATTATATGTGTGATTGTGTTTGAGAAGCAGTTTGAGATTGTGGTTTGATATTGAGATGCTTAAAATTTAATTATATGCATGGATGATTAGCTATGTAGCTTTATTAGGATTGCTCGTTCATTCCTTTACCCATGTAAGATTTTAGCCTTTTGAAATCATGACAAGTTGCATGATTCAGTTTATTCTTGTGAGTGTCGTTCATACACACGTATTCTAAAAACTTGGCTTTACATCTTGCTTGAAGCTACGTGTTTGATTAGACGATAAGAAATGATCTTAGGCCATCTTTGTTGTTTGTTAGTCACTAGCCAAATTATTATCCTACCTAATGAAATTATCTGTAGTCAACTCTTTTGAGCCTAAAAGCCTTATTTGTTAGAAGCCTACGTGATTAGCCAATTGATTCCTTTGGTAGACTTAAAAATTCCTACCTAGTAGAGAGTTGAAGGAGTCAATTTGGTGTCTTGTGAAGAATAATATAAGAAGAAGTAATTTGAAAGAGATGAAAATTGTAGAAGAAAATGGTTAAATTATTAGTGCCTGAAACTGGTACCCATATTTGAAAGAAAAAGAAGGAAAAAAAAGAGACTCAAGTAATGAAGTTGAGCTTGAAATAAAGGAGGAAATCGAAGTGCAAGAAGAGTTGAAGAGAATTGAAGGAGAAAGAAGAAAGTTAAGTTGTTTGATGAAAGCTATAAGTCTTCTTTGATTGTCTACTAATGAATTAGTCACTTAATCCATATATTTCCTACCTTTACCAAAGAGCCAACATTACATCCTAATGCAAGACCTTGGTGATCCTATTGTCGAAATTATTCTTTTAGTCAAGAGTTGAGATGATTTCCAAGCTTATGGTTACGCGTGTGTTTGAATTGATTTTGAGTGTAAACACCTTACCCTAAAGTGTATATCTCACACTTGAGCAATGATCGTAAATACTATTCGTGAGAATGGGTGGATGAGCATTCCGAAAAAGTGAAGTAGTTGATTTGAATGGTATGTTCTTAGATGGATGGTTATCTTAGTATTTAAAGTATGATTTTTGAATTGTTATATTGTCTTGGATATGTTAAGTTGTGAAATTTCCTCTCAATTACTCAATTGATTTTCTAGGTCGTTGCCTCGGGACGAGCAACAGGTAAGTTTGATTGTTTGTTGAGAGTGAAATTTCACATCTTTTATGTCTCACATTAAACTTTTGATAGAATGTGGCCATGATTGTGTGTAGAATTACGTGGTTTTCATATGTTATATAATTAAGATGCTACTAAGGTGTTTTGTTGATTTTTGAAGGGTAAAACATGATCAAAAGTTCAAAGTTGGAATAAAGAGTGAAAGTATGAAGGAATGCTGAAAAACACACGTCCACATTCCATAATTTTTTTTGTATTTGGGTAGATATTCAAATTAATCATGTGATATATGGTTGGAAAGCCATAGAAGAGAGGATCGTTTTGGCATAAAAATCACTCAAATTGGGGTCTGTATGACGAAGTTATGCTCGAAATGGTGAGATCGCACAGTGTACTCTCTACCACTAGGCTGAACGCTCGGGGCAAGCTGGGGTGGCTCGGCAGCCCATTTTGGCCGAGTTGGACACCGGAGGGTCCTATGTGATGTGGCAAGTCGTCCTAATAAATCTAGGATTCTGCGCGGCAGCATCAAAGACCTAGCTCGAGCCGAGCTGGTGCCGAGCGGCCTAATTTTGGGCTCAAACGGGGCCTGTTCTACACAGCACTATATTTACACCCTTCAGATCGTGAATTAGACTAGAACAGACGTGAAAAATCCCTACAATAGTCCAAGACATAAAAAGGGAGATCAATACACAAATTAGGGGGAACCTATCCACAATCCATTGATTTTTCACGCCACCAATACACTTAATCAGAGTCAAATCTGATTTCATCCTCCATTCATCTTCAAGAGGGTTCCAAGTGCTAATTGAGAGAGAATCGGACGATCAGAGAGACGGAGATGGAACGTGAGACTACGCTTACGCTAGGGTTTCACTATTCTCATCTTTTTCTTCCTTTATTCTTGATTATTGGTATGAATTGCTTTGCCATGAGTGTTGTTTGTGACCTCATGGGCTAATTTCCTATACAGTTCTAGGGTGGGTTTGATGGATTAAATGAATTGATTTAGGAACCTAGACCATAGATTAAGATTTTATGCAATTGATCTTTTGATTTTTACTTAATTCATGTAGACTTGCTAATCTGCTTTGTAACGTCTTCATAATATTGTCATGACATCCGTTATAATGCTTGATTTATTAATGTTAGCTTGTGTGCGTTCATGATTGGTATAGTCTATCTGTTAGGGGTTGAAGTAGTTCCACTATAAATACTTTAATTCCATGAACTGGTAAATCAGATACTTGAATTGTTTGGTGGAACAATGCAATTAGACATTCAAGTAAGAAGTGGATAAAATCTTGTAGTAATTCCAGAAAATATCTTGTTAGTCAAACTTACCATCCGAATGTATTGTTATTTGCATTGATTAGTATCTAGGAATAAGGCCTAGTAATATTCACGCACATTAGGATTTAAACAAGAATATACTGTTAGCTTAAAATCAGATCATATCCGGTGGGTTAACGGGATTAAGTGGTGTATTTTTATTGAAACTGCATGAATGAACAATTAAAGGTGTAGTAACCTAAATTAATTGGTCTATACCTGATACCTTAGAACTGTCATTTGTCTCTTGATTAAAATTTATTTATTTTCCTTGCTCTTAATTATTCAGTAATTTATTATTTCAGTATTTTAGTTAATTAATTTTCAAAACTCTGGATATTTGTTAATTATTCTGATTAGTTAGTAAAATAGAATAAATAATTAATTAACTATCTCAGTGGGATCGATAATTTAACTTAGGTACTTGTCACTACAATTGACATCCTTATACTTGAGGATTAATTTGGAGTGCGCAAAATACGCATATCACTGCACCCTGTAGTTGATCGAACAAATCATCAATGCGTTGCAATGGATACTTATTCTTAGCTGTAACTTTCTTGAGCTCCCGGTAATCGATGCACATCCTCAATGTGCCATCCTTCTTACGAACAAAAAGAACGGGTGCTCCCCAAGGTGAGAAACTAGGTCAGATGAAATCTTTGTCTAGCAACTCTTGTAATTGTATCTTCAATTCTTTGAGTTCCGCTAGTGCCATTCTATATGGCGCTTTAGATATAGAAGCAGTTCCTAGTTGTAGCTCAATAACAAACTCTATATCCCTGTCTGGTGGCAAACTTGGAAGTTCATCTAGAAATACCTTCGGGTATTTCCGAACTACTGGTACATCACCGAGGACTGGACACTGTTGTCCCTCAACATTCATTACGCTCACCAGATACCCCTCACAACCACTTTCCACACATTCTGCCTGACATCTTTCATGATTAGCATTAACCTCTGGATGTCCACCTATATCTCTCTGCTGAATAAGTTGTTGTATCTGTTGTGACTGGTGTTCAACCAGTTCCATCAATCGAATAATCATTGTGTCACATAATGAAAGTTACATTTACACGCAAGGCTGCGCTCCCAAGGAATGAGCTCATAATATATTTATAACTAAAACCATAATCTACCATACGTCACCCATTTCTGACACAACATCAATCCACATGAACTTGTGATAGTATTTATTATATTACATAACAGAAACATCAGCGGAGACAAAATAAACCCACGGCCTAGCCCAACAGGTCGTCATCTATGTACATTCGCTCAAAATCCTGAAGGAGCTCCACAACTTGCACAGTCACATCACAAAACTCAATCATCAACAGACTCACCTACAATGCATAAACTAGTGAGATAAAATCTCAGTAAGTAGAAATCATGCATGTCAGTGCATGAAAATGCACTTAGTTTTCTATCACATATTTCCTAATCTTTCTAGTTGATCTCTTTTATTTTGAAAACTGTTCACGTTGTGGGATCCCCATGACACACTTATGATATGAACCCCAAATGTGCTCAATGGAAATAATTTTTTCGAACCCTAAATAAAGTGTTGGGAATGATTTTTTTGGAGACTATTTTTTCGAATCCCGAATAAAGTGTTGGAAATGGTTTTTCCGAACCCTGGATAAAGTGTTTGGAATGATTTTTTAGAACCTTGAATAAAGTGTTGGGGATGATTTTCTGAAACCCGAAAGAATGCATATATAGTGGATGCACACACCATTAGTATCTTATTAATTTTAGGGAAAATACTTTTCATGATTATGCATATGATGCAGTAAGGGCAATTACATATACTTCACAATTCATTTACGATATCAATACAATCATTCAATCAAAATAAAATAACAAATAAATTTCAAATCATACAGATCCACTTCTGGAACAAATTGCCTTGTCCGATGCTTGCGCACAGCTCGTGCATCGAAACACAGCCTTCTCCTGGGCGTGTCATATCTTCTGAAGCTCGAACACGGCCATCTCAGATAGGCCGTGTTCCGCACACGGGGCGTGTCCGAGCGTGCCCTGTTCTTCTTTCTCCGTTAAGCTCCCGATTCCATTTTTCTCCATTTTCAACCTATTTTAAATACATTTAAGCTCATTTACACACTTTTATCAATCCATACCATGTTTTCTCAATTAAAATAAAACTCCACCAAAGTTACACAAATACGGATATAAACTTCTGAAAATCCACAAGTAAAGATATTAAAATCTAGGTGAAAATGACAACGATCAACCCCCCAAACTTAAAGTGTTGTTCGTCCTCGAACAACGAAAAATGATAAACAAGAGGAGTAATTTTCACCTAGAAAAAAATCTAATGAACATAAACCACAACACATCACAAGTAATAAAGACTACAAAATCACATTAAGCATTCCCACATTATCAAACTCATAACATAAAAGATTAACAAGTTCAATTTCAAGAAAACAAAAGAGTAATCAAATCCCTTCCGATCCAAGCCTCTCATAGGATATCAAATTCACTCAACACTCTATGAATTATGGTTTAAACAACACTCATCAACCGGTTAGAAATGACTCACCATAGGCTTGCTCATGGACTATGTTCACAAGCCACCCTAGTTTCAAAATGTGATCAAATAGGTCTTTATCTTTGGATGTAATGTTTAGGCTCTTTGGTAGGGTAGGAAGAATTCAGATAATAGTGACTATTCAAGTGTAGACAATCAAAGAGATGATTATTTTCTCCAACATCTTCACTTTCAATCTTCCTCCCTTTTTACATATTCATAAATACTAAACATCAACATACCATGGATTCATTGAGCTTCTTTTGACTTGCATACTTTCTTTCTTTGACTTTTGCATTCCTTGAGCATATTTTAATGATTTTGCTCCTTTTTCCCTTTTTATTGATGTTGCACATGCTTTTAACTTTAGCTCTTTCATCCTTTTCTTGATTCACCATTTCCTTCATTTTCTTGCACATTTTTCCACATCAATCCTTGTTGACCATCATCTCCTCAATCACCCACATTAAGGTTATATATATAAGGCTTAAGTGGATTTTCAAGGCTTGTATTATGCTCAAATCACACGGAATAGGCTTATAAGCTCAAAATGGCTAACTCGGGATGATGTTTGGGTAAGGAATTTTATAGCTATGACTTCACTTAACAAGGATAGCCTAAGATCATATCACAAATATCCACAATTCGGGCTTCGTTCCTATAGTCAATGAGCAAATTCTAGTTTGTCTAAGTTCAACCGGTCCTCTAATCAAGAAAAATTAACCATGGAGGCAAGGTTGAGGATCAATTCTCACAAGCTTTTGCTTGGGCCAAAAAGAAACATAATTACCCTTCATACTTCTCAAAATTGAACAAATCATGTAATTCATGTCACAATTTTAACTAGTAGAAATCCTTAACATGCTTGTCGTCACCTATCACAAGCAATGCATCATAGCTCATATTCAAAAACTTTTAACACTTTCCCAAACATACCACCAATCCAACCTAAACAAGAATAAACTTCAAACATAACACATAAGCAAAGACTTCACCAAACTTAAAACATAACAAAAACATATAACATACATAATCAAAATGATCCATCATAAGAAATTAAAACACACATCAATTCAACATCCATAACAAATAGGCTCAATAACCCATCACATCCAAACTATGAAAATCAAACTAAAATACCAAAATAAAGGAATAAAAATTGCATAAAACCAAAATAAAATCCCAAAGTAAACTTCCCAAATTCAAAACAATTAAAGTACAATCCAATCCAAATCTAATGAATCAAATCAAATCTAACATTCTTCAAATGAACTACTAGAAGTGATAAGCACTAAAATGACTCCCTTCATGGCTCTGGAGGTGGAGGTGGATGATAGGCATTCCATGGTATGTAAGCACGAGGGGATGCTGGAGACTGGAAATTTAACATCATCTTCATCATCTCCACCATGTTGTTGAAGTGCACACGAGACTGCTCCTCGTAATACTCCCTACGACGCTGCCCATCTCGGAGCTCTTAGATATGCATCCCATGTACCTGTTGCGTCTCTTGGATCTCTCTCATTTGTGCTCCATACCCTGCTGAACCTGTCTTATCTCTCTCACCTCGTCCATCATGTAATTCCATCTCTCATTCCCATATTCGGGACCCATTGGTTGTTGCTATTGTGGCTCTTCTTCATCAAACTGTGGAGGCTCAGGGGCTTGCTCTTCGAACTCCACCTGATGATGTGGTGGCTCCTCCTCATCTCCTTCTATAGGTACTGGCTCCACTCTCAGATTGGCTAGCTCGAGGTTCTCCTCAACCCTCATCTGTCAGAGAACCTCCTCCACTTCCTCTTTATTCTTTCTATAGAATGTTCTTACCACCTTGGAGTGGTTGGTACTAGCCATTGCCATATTGGCATATTTTCTTTCAAGTGTACATTGTAGTGAGCTCCGGAGTCGGTAGAGGAAATGTAGCTCTCTTTTCTTGCCTTAGACAATACTGATTCCCAGCTACAAACAAGAACTCCATCCTTATTAATTGTTGATAATTCAACCCTTCACTCACCATCCTGTTTTCTATTCCTGCAAGATTTACTCCTAATCATTGGGCTACCATAGAGATCATACCTCCTAACATCAATCCTTGAGAAGTTTGTCTCTTGGCAACTCTCTCCGCATGTTAAACAAAATGTTCCACCATGTTCAGTGGTAGATCATTGTATAGATAATACATGATATATAGATGCTTCTCACCCATTGCTCCACTTTCAAACCTTCCTAGAACAGTGTTCGAGACAATCTTCTCTAAGTATCTCATTACTGGATTCCTTATCATCGTACCTTTTGAAGCACTAGAAATGTATCCTACTTGTTCTGTCCTATCATTTACCAATCTCTTCCACCAATCCTATTGGTTAAAGCCTCCTCCTTCATAGAAGCTCTGATGACCATAGCATGGTGGGCATCCAAAAAATTCATTCAAAACATGAAGAGGTATTTCCCTTCTTATCACATTGTCCAACTGGAATGTAATAGAGATGGGGAACTTATTTCTATCTTTCTTTACCTCAAGTGTACCCATGAACTCGGCAGTGAGGTGAAGATAGGTTGGTGGCCTTTTATCGAAAAACTCTTCCATATGTGCAAATCTAAACTTCCTCAAGTCTTCCTCTATTCCTAACACTTCCATTATTGTTGTGTCTTGGAATTGGGTTGGTTTAATATTAGAGGCGAGTGTTTGCTAACGGAGAACATACTTTCCCCAATACTTTTCAAATTCTACCCCAAAGTAGTCCGGATGGATCTCATCTTCCATTAATTGAGCATCAAGATTAGCTAGTTTCTCCAGATCGGTAATGATGATGAAATCCTCATTCCTTGCTCTCACTCTCCTCTCGGCCATCTATAAAATCAACATCATGCATATTAACTTCAATTTTCCCAAAGAGTGATCATTATCTAAGCATAGAGTCATCTTAACATTTTTAACTATTCATACAACTCTAAACATGCTTATTGATTACCATCATGATTTCCCACTCTTTAAGCATCAACATCTTAAATCACATAATCATCAATATCATTCCTTCTCATATATCACTACTCATAATGCAAGTATGGCTTCAAAATTACACAAAATTATCACTTTGGCATTTTATCGAACACTTGGCATGCACAACTTTTCAACATGTTTTCAAATAAAAATCACATAGCCTCATGCCTAAATCCTAAACATATAAGCCCTAATTCATGACAATTTCATTCTCATACAAGCACTTTCAATCAATGTGCCTCATTACAATTATAAAATTTAAACAAACTCAAGAATTCCAAAATTTATATCTCATGAACCCTAATTCTTACACAATTCAATCAATTTATCAATTAAAACTTGCAAATCTTTGTTTCTCATTCATAAACCATACAAGAATTTTGACTTTTAAACCTATAATTGAAAACTAGGGTTCAAAGATCATACCTGCAATTAAGGACTTGAATGAGTGTTTTTGATGTTGAAATTTTAAGAAATTCACTCTCAATCACTCAAACTAACCTTACCTATGGAGATTTACGAACAATGGATGAAGAATGAGGTGCAATTGGACTCAAAGATGAATTTTCAGTGCGTACGGAGTGAGTGGATGCATTCAAACTATTCTGAAATCGGGCTTTTTAAAATCTAATTTTGAACAGAACACAGCTCGTGTTCCGTACACTTCCTCAGTCCTGGGCATGTAGTGTTTTCTGATGCTCGCACACGGATATCACTCAAAGGGTCGTGCACAGTACACGGGGCGTGTCTCTGCCTCCTATACGGGCCGTGCGCTGAACTCGCCCTTAGTCCTGGGTGAGTAGCTCTTTCTGATGGCAGTACACGGCCAATCCTTATAGGGTCGTGTATTGAACACGGCTCGTGTAACTGTTTACCCTATTTTTCTAAATTTCAAACTTCACACCTCGTTTTTCCCTATTTTTGCACTTCTAATACACCCTATTCATGCTCAAAAATTCATCACAATATTAGCTCCACAATTATTATCAAATAACGGACTATCATGTACTTTAACACCACCAAACGTACCAAAATAGACCTAATTCATGAGAAAATTACCTTGTGATGACGTATGTGTACTTTCAACATCCAAGTATGATCACCACACACCCCCCAAACTTAAATCTTAAAATTAACACACAAGCATTAAGATTTAAGTTTGTAAAGAGTGGTATGGCATACATCTTCGTTCTAACTTTAGCACCCTTGTCTTTCTTCACATGCACTTTTCTCAATGAGCTTCTCCACCAACATACCAAATCTACAAGAAAATAATTAAAACCAAAAATAAAACCTACTCTACAAATCAATAAAAGAGTTTAAAGAGGAGAGGGTATCCACATACACTATCTCCTTTTGAGAAGGAGATAGATAATGTTTCACCCGATGACCATTCACTACAAACTCATTATTGGGACCTTTTAGCTTCAACGTATTTCCACTCAACACCTCAACCACTTCATATGGCCCTATTCATTTAGACTTAAACTTTTTGGGGAACAACTTAAGCCTCGAGTTGAATACAAGAACTTTGTCCATAGGAGCAAACGTATTTTCCTTCACTTTAGCATCATGCCATCTCTTCATATTCTCTTTGTAGATGATTGAATTATCAAATGCTCTTCCTCTAAACTCCTCTAACTCAACCAATTTCAACAACCTTGATTGCCCGCTCTCCCCTTCATCCATATTAAGGCGTTTAATAGCCCACAACGCATGGTGCTCCAATTCAATAGGAAGATGACAAGCCTTTCCATAAGCTAATTGATATGGTGACACACCAAGGATGGTCTTAAAAGCCGTTTGATATGCCCATAAGGCATCGTCGAGCTTTTCCGATCAATCTTTCCTCCCCCATTGATTGCCTTTTCCAACACTAACTTGATTTGACGGTTTGAGACCTCCGCCAATCCATTCGCTTGAGAGTGGTAAGGTGTACCCAGTCAATGTTTCACTCCATATTTCTTCAACAATCCTTCCATCAACTTATTTACAAAATGAGAACCTCCATCACTCACTAATGCACGTGGAACTCCAAACCTAGCGAAAATATTCTTTTTCAAGAACCTTTGAACAATCAAAGCATCATTTGTCTTAGTGGGAATTGCCTCCACCCACTTTGACACATAATCCACAGCTAGCAAGACGTACATATATCCTTGAGATGAGAAAAATGGTCCCATGAAATCAATACCCCATACATCAAAAATCTCCACATCAATTCTTAAACTTATGGGCATCTAATCTTTCTTACCTATTCTCCCTACTCTTTGGCATCTATCACACTTAGCCACAAACTTCTTTGTATTTTTAAATAGTGTAGGCCAATAGAAATCCGATTGTAAAATTTTAGCCCCCGTCTTTTGATGACCAAAGTGGCCCCCACACAAAGACGAGTGACATAGCTCAAGAATTCCCAAAATTTCTTCATTAGCCACACACCTTCTTATTACTCCATTATTGCAAATCTTAAAAAAATAGGGCTCATCCCACAAATATTTCTTTACTTCAACATAAAACCTTTTTACCTTTTACTCATTTAGCAATGTGGGCTTGATTCCACAAACAAGGAAGTTGACATAATTGGCATACTAAGGAGGTATATTCACCATGAGAGTACACACTTGTTCAACTTCAACTTGAAGAATTTCCTCATCTGGGAACTCATCCCCAATCGGCTTCATGTCCTCATTCTCTCTTCCATTTTCCAATCTAGACAAATGATCCACAATCACATTCTCCACACCCTTCTTATCTTTAATCACCACATCAAATTCCTGCAAAAGTAACACCCAATGGATTAAACGTGGTTTAACATCTTTCTTACTCATTAGGTATTTTATGGTCGCGTGATCCGTGTATATAATAGTTTGTGTTCCAACCAAGTATGGTCGAAACTTCTCAAATGCATACACTACGGCTAAAAATTCTTTTTTGTTGTAGTGTAATTAACTTGGCATAAATTCAATGTCTTTGAGGCGTAGTAGATTGCTCTAAACTTTTTTCCCTCGTTTGCCCCAATACCACTCCTACGAATTGATTACTTGTATCATAATACAATTCAAATTGTAAGCTCCAATCCGGGATAACGAGTATTGGAAAAGAAGTTAGAGCACCCTTGAGCACCTGAAATGAGACACGACATTCATCATCAAAGTTAAATGGACAATCTTTTTCAAGTAATTTGCAAAGAGGTTTAGCAATTTTTGAAAAATCCTTAATGAAACGTCTATAAAAGCTCGCATGACCTAAGAACGATCTCACTCCCTTCTCACTAGTATGAGGGAGAAGACGTTCTATGGCCACCACTTTGGCTCTATCCACTTTAAACCATGCTTTGAAATATGATGTCCCAAGACTATCCCATCAATCACCATAAAGTGGCATTTTTCTCAATTTAGTACAAGAATCGATTCTTCACATCTCTGCAACACAATGGTGAGATTAGTCAAGCAAATATCATAAGAGGAACCATACACGGAGAAATCATCCATAAACACCTCCATAACATTTTCAATTAACCATCAAAGATAGACATCATACAACGCTGAAAAGTGGCAGGGGCATTACATAGACCAAAAGGCATCATTCTAAATGCAAATGTATTATAAGGACACGCGAATGTTGTCTTTTCTTGGTCTTCTGGGGCAATCAATATTTGATTGTAACCGGAATATCCATCAAGAAAATAATAGTACTCATGTCCCGCAAGTCTATCCAACATTTGGTCTATAAATAGCAATGGAAAATGATCTTTACGAGTATTCTCATTCAATTTACGATAATCAACACACACTCTACAACCCGTTATAGTTTGGGTGGCAATTGTTTCATTCGTATCGGATCAAGCAATTCTCATGCCACCCTTTTTAGCCACTATATGTAAAGGACTCACGTATGGACTATCACTAATGGGAAAGATAATTCCCGCATCAAGCCATTTTAACACCTCTTTTCTTACCACTTCTTACATTATAGGATTTAATCTACGTTGGTTTTGCACACATGACTTTTCATCATCAGTCAAGTGAATCTTATGCATACATAAAGATGGGCTTATACCTTTCAAGTCTTTTATACTCCAACCAATCGAAGATCTATGCTCCCTTAACACTCTTAACAACTTTTTCAATTCTAAATCATTAAGGGAAGAAGATACAATTACTGGATACGTGTCATTCTCTTCCAAGTAAGCATACTTCAAATGCTCCGGTAGAGGTTTCAACTCCAACTTCTTCTTCTCTTGCACCTCTTCTTTTGGTTCTTCATCAAGTTTCTCCATTTTTGCTTCCTTTGTTTCCACACTTGTGAGTTCCCTATAAGCATTTAAAACATATAATTCATCAATTATTTCATCATTTTCTATAGAACAATAAGAGTTAGATATTATAGAGTCAATAGAGTAAGAATGGCTTATGATAATTTTCAACGGATCCTTGGAGTGAAGATGATACATATGCTCTTCAACAACGTTGTCCACAACCTCCAATCTTCTATATTCCTCCTTGTTCCTAGGATACCTCATAGCCTCTCTTAATGAAAATATCACCTCTTCCTCATTCACCCTTAAAGTTTGCTCCTCTTTCTCCACATCTATCAATGTTTTTCCTGTGGCAAGAAATGGATGACCAAGTATCAACGGGACATTAGCATCTTCATCCATATCTAGTACCACAAAATCAACGGAAAATATAAACTTGTCAACTTTAATCAAAACATCTTCTACAATTCCTTTTGAGTGTGTCAAAGACCGATCGGCTAATTGAAGTATCACCGATGTCGGTTTAACCTCACCAATGTCCAACTTCTTAAAAATTGACAAGGGCATCAAATTGATGCTTGCCCCTAGGCCACATAGAGCTTTGTAGTTTTTATGCTCTCCCATCTCACATGAAATAGTAAAACTCCCCGAATCTTTCAATTTAGGAGGGAGTTTTCTTTGTAGAATAGCACTACATTCCTCCGTAAGATTAACTATTTCGAACTCACCCAAGCTTCTTTTCTTTTACAAGATATCTTTCAAAAACTTAGAGTAGTTGAAAAGTATCCGCAAAAGGAATATTTATATGTATCTTCTTCAACATCTCGATAAACTTAGTAAATTTTTCTTCTAATCCCTTTTTCAAGCATCTTTGTGGGAATGGAATTGCAACGGGCAACTTAGGTATTCCCCATTCATCTCTTTCAAAGTTCTCTTCCCTCTCCTTACGTTTTGCTTCTCTATATCTTTTCCATTTCTTTGGAGACTTCACTCTTTCTTCTTCAAGTGTAGGGGTACTTTCATCTTTTTCAAAAATTTCAACTTCTTTCTCTTTTCCTTCTTCATCCATTCTTTTCATAGGCTCAAGTTGACATTCTGCTCCCTCTATTTCCATCGGCATCAAAGGCCCTTCGTATTTTATTACACTATGAAGTTCAATAGCCTTGCATTGCTCCTTAAGATTAGCAATGGTTAAAGATGGAAACTTCCCTTGATGATGAACATCTCCCTTTTCACTTGCCATTTGGCTCATTTGTGTGTCCAATGCTTTAAATCTCTTATCATTAACTTCATCGCTTTGCCTCATAAAGTCAAACATCTTGGCCATTTGATCCTCCATTATAGGCTTCCCTTTACCATTTGGAACTTTCTCCCATGGATTAGTTCCCGGTGGAAGAGTAAGGGCATTCTTTTAATTTCCATATGACAAATTCTCATACCTATGAGGTTGGTTAAAATTTTCTTAAAAATTACCTTGCCCCATCCTCCTTGCCTTTGTTGATATCCCTCTCCATGGTTACCAAAATTACCACCATAATTTCCTTGAAAGTTCTTTCATTGCATGAAGGCAACTTCCTCAAGCGACATTTCCGGTTGGTACCAAGTATTTTAACATCCAAAATTAGGATACATACCTTATTGAGGCATAGGTATATGCATTTGACAACTTAGGGAAGATTGACCCAAATTAGGCATAGACATGCCTTGTTGAGGATTAGGAAACGCTTGTTGATTCATCATAGACTTAGACAAAGAATCTGGAGACACTTGCAAATTAGCATTCATCCTCTTAAGTATCTCCGCGATTGCCTTATCAGTTACATCCTCCTTAGGCGCCTCTACCTTTTTCACTTGTTGCAAGTACGCTTCTTCCATCTTAGCAATTCTTTCCCTTTCATATATTCCCGCAACTCTATCCATAGGCCATTGACCCGTATTCAAAGAAATCTCCTCACATATAGCAATAGCTCTTTCCGGAGTTTGCCCCAATATAGAACCTCCCGCCGAAGCATCAATAAGCATTCTTTCACTCCTATTTAATTCGACATAGAAAATCCTACTTGTTGATCTTCAGGGAATCCATGTTGTGGACACCTCCTTAACATTTTTTTGAAATAATCCCAAGCCTCAATAAAAGTTTCAAGAGGCATTTGCTTAAATTGGAATATTTGACCTTTAAGATGCAACATCTTTGATTGTGGGAAGTACTTGCTTAAGAATCTTTGAGCCAACTCTCTCCATGTGGTATAAGATCCAGAGGTATAGTATGTTACCAAGTCTTAGCTCGATCCCTTAATGAAAAGGAAAATAGCTTCATCTTGACAATATCTTTACTCACTCCGTTAATCTTAATGGTGTTAGCTAACTCCGTGAATTGAGATAGGTGAGCATTTGGATCATCCATTGTTCCACCTCCAAATTAAGTCGCTTGCATCATATTAATCAACCCCGTCTTGATCTCAAAATTATTGACATTCAATGGCGGTCCCATAGCATAATTCCCAAATTGAGATTGGAAATGATCTTGGATATTCATCCCCGCTCCATTATGTCCATGACCCCGAGATTGATTTTGCACTACCGGAGGAACTTGTTGATTATTTCTAACTTCTTGTTGTGCCATCAAGTATTGAATAATAGCTTGCATTTGTTGGTTTTGCAAGTTCACTTGTTGAACATTAGGCACAAACTCCGGATTAACATATCCTCCTCGAACATTATCACCCCCTTGTTGAAAATTCCTCATATGACCTTCCTCATCAACAATATTGGCATTATCCATTACATTTTCCATAACTTCCTCCGTAGGATCTAACACTTCTCTTCTTTGTCTTCTTAAGGTAGCTTCCAATTACAAGTTCAAAGGTTCGTTGCATGTACTTACAAAAATTCCCAAATTAGCTTCTCAAATAACCAAGACAAGTAAACAAGTAAACAAATAAAAGAAATACTCTTATCAGAACTAATCAAATTCAAACTCATTACAACCAAAAGTTTAACATTTCCCCGGAAAGCGGCGCCATGTTCTTAGTTGTATTTTTTGTACCAAAATAATTTTAGAGTAAGAGTACTCTATCGTTGTTGTACACGTGTGACCAAGTAATAAAATTTATAAGTATATCGTCCCAAGGGAAAGTAAACTCATAGTTGTATCCGAATTTGTCATCAATTATGCTTTGTAAGAGTGATAAGGTTGAAGGTTTGGTTTTATACTAATGATTACTTTAATCAATTAAATAAGAAAACATTTAACAACTAATAGTATCAAATATCAAGCAAGTAACAAAGTGAATGGAATGTGATAGAATGTATTTAAGAAGAGAGCAAAGCTAACCATACTCATGATTAAGAAACTAGCTAGATATGCATGACTTTCAACATTGAACTTCATTAATTATAGACTAAAAGTAATCACGTTTTTACCCCTAATCCCTATGGCCAAGGCAATTAGGTTCTCGACTCTTTGACAAGTCTAAATCTTCTAGGATTGTTCTTACTCTCAATTCCCTTAAGGTACTATGATCATAAGTTTAGTTCTTTTCACTCAATTTCTTAAGTGTCCCCCTATGAATGTTCAAAGCATAAGAAGGTATGGCTTACCTCCCCTCACACTAACATACATGTTCATCTTAATCAATGTTCAACTAAACCATTAATCATAATATTGGAATGGTCATCCTAACACTATGAATAGAGAATTTAATCACACAATTTTTGAAATGAAACATGAATCATTAATCATAAAAGGAAGTCCAAAATTAACTTAATTGAACATCTAAAATCCTACATATCTAGCTTTCTTCTCAACCAATCATATGATTAGCCCTACTATAGGACTAGCCACTATACATCATTGAACTTGGTTTCAATTTTGGTTAAATCGATTTAGAGCAAGTGTACTCTATCGTGTGTAGCACGTAAGCGACTAAGTGCAAAATTTATATTATATCGAACCTAAAGGCGAAAGTGGGTAGCCGTATTTGACAAATGCTTTACTCTAGTAGGATGAATCAAAGAAGGAGGGGTTGATTAACACTAATAACTAACAACTAGGAAAGCAATTATAGATAAAACATGTACAAATATGATGGAAGATGGATGAAGGTAGAGCAATCTAAGAAGTATGCAAGGCAAGCAACACTCATAGAAAAGGCTCATGTAGACTCACACACACACATGCATTGATGATTTTCATGTTATGATATTAAGGGCACTCAAAAAGTGTCTCCAATCCTCACTCTTCCTATAGGTACATACGGATATTAATATACCGGTATAGAGATATTATCACGAAGAATTTTCTCTAGTAGGCTGGGACGTTTTCCTAGTGTTCCCTTTCTAAGGTTAAGTGAAAATTATCTTGGTTTCCCTCATCATATCAAACACTTTCACAAGTAATTATCAATAATGTCCTATCATGAGGTTCTAAGTACTTGAAGGGTATGGCTTACCTCTCCTCATACTAAACATAGTCATCTCGTGCAATCAATGATTCAATAAACCACTAAGCATAATATTGGAATGGTCATCCTAACACTATGAATAAGGAATTTAATCACATAAATCATACATAAAATGAGAATAAGCATTCATGATAGAAAATATTCATAATAATCATTTCATCAAACATGTAGTGTATAAAATCTACATAATACCTAACCAATCATATTGCTAGCCTCACATGAGGACTAGCCACTACATATTATAATAAAATCAATACAATCCATAGCTTGCTCCAATTGAGCCAAATAATGAAGAAAGTAACAAAATGAAGGTAAGTTGGCTCCCCTTTGATGGTGAACTTCCTTCCCTTTGATCATGCTAAAATCTTCAACCAATAATGAATTTCTCTTCTTAGATTGGTGGATGGATGGATTTATGGATGGATTTGAGAAGATCAAGTGGATTGGATGGATGAAGTGAAGGGTGGAAGAGATGGAGATGAATGTGTGTGATTTAGGTGTCTAGTGTGTGGAAACTGATCCAAAATAATTCCTCTCGTAATTTATGGTCAAAACATGTATTTATACCCCCATGGAAGCTTCTAGAATGTGTGGAAATCATAAAATTGACTTTTATCAGAACACGGGTCGTGTGCAGAACACGGCCATGGGGGTGGGTGTGTAGGTGTTTCGGATGACAGTACACGGTCATCTCTAACAGGGGCGTGTTCGGAACACTGGTCGCGTAGGTGCAGCGCGTGCAGCGCAGTCTCATTGTTTCGTTCATAACTTCTACATCCGATCTCCGATTCGAGAGATTTTTGCGCTCACGCGACCCTCTCTTCCGTGGCTTTCCAACTATGTATGACAAGTTCAGTTTTGAGCTCCACAAGAATACAAAAAAATTACACAAGTTGGACGTGCATTTTTCAGCTTTGCTTTGGCTCTTCTTCCTCATTTTAACTCCGAATTGAGCTCTGTTTTTTCCCACATCTTCCTTATTGTGTCTAGAATCCATTTTTACCTGAAAATCACACAAATTACGCCAATTTACCAATTCTCTAAATATTCACAAATATAGCACAATTTAAGGCACTTAATAATGAAAATCACACATTTATCATTTCAAAGCACATATCTCCATATCTTCATATAACACCACTAAATGATATATAAAATGAATAAAAATATACAAAAACACACAATAATGACACTAAAATTTAGGTGAAAACGACACCGATCAATCATATTCAAATCAATACATTCAAAGGCTTGCTCCATTTGAGCCAAAATATGAAGAAAAATAACAATTGAAAAGTAGATCGGCTTCCCTTTTATGAAGATGGCCTTCCTTCTTTCCAATATGCTCAAATTAATGGAATGATGGAGTGATGGATGAATTTAGGGAGAACCAATGGATTGAATGGATGAAAAGTGTGGAAGATGGATGAATTTGAATGTGTGTGTAAAGGTATGGTGTGATAGTGTGTGTTTAGATCTTAGAAACTGCTCTAAAATGTGATTCTCTCTAATTTTTGCACTCAATTGGGTTTTTATACCCCTTGAAACCTTCTAGAACATTCCAATTTTTAACTCTGGATTCGGCACCTACACGAGTCGTGTAGCAGCACACGGCTCGTGTAGTATACACACAGTTCGGGGTGTTCCGCGTGTTCCCAGACACGGCTCGTGTAGCAGCACACGGCCTCTTCCTTGGGCGTGTAGCATTTTCTGACGACTGAACACGGCCTTCTCGAACAGACCCATGTTCCGCACATGGGGCGTGTACTTGCGCACGGCTCGTGGGTCGGAACACGGCTTTCTCCTGGGCATGTCATATCTTCTGAAGCTCGAACACAGCCACCTCGGATATGCCCATGTTCCACACACGGGGCATGTCCGAGCGTGCCCTGTTCTTCTTTCTCCGTTAAGCTCTCGGTTCCATTTTTCTCTACTTTCAACATGTTTTAAATACATTTAAACTCATTTACACATTTTTATCAATTCATACCACGCTTCTCTTAATTAACATAAAACTCCACCAAAGTTACACAAATATGGATAAAATTTTTCGAAAATCCACAAGTAAAGACACTAAAATTTAGGTAAAAATGACAACGATCAACCCCATATTTATATATTTACTAGTACGAAGCCAGCATAATACGCGGGATATTCAAATTTTTTATGGAATCAGCTATTCGTATCTCTGAATTTGCTAAACGTACTCAAAAAATAATTAAATTAAAATATTCAAAATTAATAAGACATAGATATTCTAATAATGAAGATTTTATATTGTGTTCGATTGTAGTACCCGAATAGTGTATTGTGTGTTTAGTTGGAGTGCCCGAAAGATGCATTCGATTTAATATTGTGTTTGATTGTAGTACCCGAACAATATAGTGTATTTAGTTGGAATACCCGAAAAATGTATTCGGTTGGAGAAATTGAATGGTCTTTAAGGGATGGTGATAACACTTTCACTGTGAAATGTTATCATTTTTTTATTAAATTTTATCACTTAATTTTCATTTATTTATAAATTATTCATAAAATAATATTGTCGCTTTTCATTAATTGAGTATCACTTTCCATTATAGAAGTTATTACTTTTTATACTTATGACATAAGCCCTCACCTGAAACTGTCTTACACAAGTTTTTACATAATATTAACTATATAAATTAATTAATAAAAATAATTTTATTCGTAAAAGTTTTAATTTTTTTAATATTGAAATTTTTAACATATATATATATATATATATATATATATATATATATATATATATATATATATATATATATATATATATATATATATATATATAACACGTTAAACTTTTGTAATGTCTATTAAAAATTTTATAATATTATAATAAAATTTATATATAATTTTTAATATTATATTGCCAATACAAAATATATATTTTTATATATTAACTTCTTATTTAAATTATTACATAAAAAGTATAATCTTAAGAAATCATAATTAAATATAAAACTATTAGTATTAGGGATGGCAACGGGTAGGGTATCCGCGTATTTTTTGGTACTCGTACTCTTATGCGATTTTTTAAAAAAACTAACTGTACACATTCCATTTAAAAAATTTATTATGGTACCCGTACCCATCTCATACCAGTTTATCAATACCCATGGGTACCCGCACCCATTTAGTATTAATTTATTATATAAATATTTATATCTTTTCTATTATTTAAAATTATATTATTATGAATTAAATATAAATTAAATTCTATTATTTTAAATATATATATTAAATTTTGTGTGTGTGTGTGTGTATATATATATATATATATATATATATATATTAATATATTAAATATATATATATAATGGGGTACCCGCGGGTATTGAGGTTTTTTTTCCGTACTCGTTCCAAACCCTAATGAAATTTTCACAATTATTATCTGTATCCGTTCCAAACCTGTTTACAACTATCCATATAAGCCCTATTAAGATTTTAATAGAACGGGTACTTGAAATGCTCATCTCATTACCATCCCTAACTATTATCGTTTAATAAATAAAATTAATAAATGTATATAACAATTATAAATTATTGTAAAATTAAGGATAAATTATTAAATATAATAAAATAAATATAAAATAAATAATTAACGATAAAAATTTTATGAAAATTAATTAATATTAACTATGATTTATTTTTTTCATGAAATTCCTTATTTAGAATTTTATAATGAACTAAATTTATTAAACTTAAAATTCTAAGGATAAATAGATTAAATATATTAAATAATTTCTTACTCTTCTAAAAATATTTTATTTTTTAATATATTTTATTAAAAAATATTTTACAATATAGAAATTGTTATTAAATTTAAGAATCTATTTCTCTAATCATATATTATTGGTAATAAGGATGTAAAATTAAAGATCATGAAAAGATAATTAATTTGATATAATTTTTATGTAAATCCGATTTAAAAATAAAAAGTTAAAAACACTTAAAGTTTTAGGTAAATTTTTAAATAAGATAAAGAAAAATGAAATAATTTGATTGGTTGTTTAAAATAAAGTAACTATATTATCTTTTCTCCCAAGCAAGTTTATTAGTATAAAAAATTCAAAAATCTATAAAAATGACATGTCTAAATTGTTTCCATGATGCCACCTAATAAATTCAAAACTCTCCTTTAATATATATATATATATAGTATTAAGCAGTTTGAAATGGTAAGAACAACTCATGTTGTGAAAATTTCAGCTACGTAATTTTTATTTATTTATTTATTTTTCTTAATTTAAAAGATAGCATGCACGTGTACATTACGTTAACCAAACAATTCATCCATTGCTAATCAACCTACGTGTATACTAACGGTAAGTTTTATTATTATTATTATTATTATTATTATCATTATTATTATTATTTATTACAAATATACGTGCAAATAGTTAATAGTTAAGATATAATTCATTCGCAAATTAATAGATATACGTGTCCATTTTTTTATCACTATTATTATTATAAGAACACGTGTGACACTTAATAATTAAAAATTAATTTATTTATACACATAAAGTAATTTAATTATATATATCCAAATTAATGCAAGTAAATATTTATGCACATATTTATTCATATAATGTCATCATTTTTATCACGGATGTCTCAAATAAAATGTAAATATAAATAAAATGTAGTAACAATTGTTATATAATTAGCCCATAATTGCAACATAATTATCATATAATTATCACATAATTATAAAATGCACGTATCACACATTAAATTATATTGACACATAAGTAGTGAGAAGCTCGGATATCACATTCTTATTCATCTTATGGAAACTTTTCCGTAAGATAATCTCGTACAAGGATTTGCCTAAATTAAATATTTATAATATAGTATATAATATTTTATATTAAGCAGAATCACATGGATCATGGTTTTACATGTGATTTAATATTACTATTTTATCTTTATATTTATCTTTAATAAGTACCGACTTAATTGTTAATATATAGAGTATTTGAATTGGTCTTTGGTGTCTTCGGGCACACCATGCGCTCTTATTCTTTTTTATTAAATTGTAGTATATAATTTAATACTAAGAGTATGGGCGTACGATATGCCCTCGGGACACACAAGTTTTTGCCTATATATATTTTTTATGTTAATGTTATAACAAAAAAAAAACTATTCTATAAAACGGGTAATTGTAAGATAGATTGACCCATTATTAGTATAAAGGTAAAATATGCTTAATAATAGTTGAAGTATATTTGTAATAAACTATACTATCCTAAAAATATAATTTAATGCATCATTCATCAAATTTTATAAAAGATATACTTTAATTATCATTAAACATATTTTAACGGCATAATAATGATATTTTAAGGCATCTCACAAACCGTCTCATATAGACTCCGTCTCAAGGAGACTTTGTTCAAAAGAAAATATATTGTTTATAATTAATTTATAGGTTATTATGGGGTGCACCTGGTACACCGGTGCACAGGCAAAATTATAGGGTAAAATTAAGGGGTAGTGGGTAGTTAATAAATTTATTTTAATTATTTTATATTATTGAATGGTGGAGATTAAATATAAATTTAATCTAACGATTGAGATTATCTAGGTGCACCGGTGTATCAGGTACATCGCAGTTAAACTCGAGTTATTCTGGGGTGCACCTGCTCTCATCCCAACAAAATAGTACTCCCTCCGTCCCATTAAACTTGTAACATTTTTTTTGGCACGGAGATTAAAGAGTATAATATTTTAATATAAAGTGAAGTGAGAGAAATAATATTTAATGTGTAGTTGGTAAGTGTATTAGTAGTGTGTGTGGGCCAATGTGAATATGTTAATATTTTTTATGGGCAAAAACTCCTGTGCACCCGGGCGCACGGACCACATTCCGTGCGCCTTTAGAATTTTGTGTTAAATTGTATACCCTTTAGTATACAGATATGTACCCTTTATTTTCTAAAGAAAATTATTGTGTGTATTTGGGCGCATGAACAACACTCCGTGCGTCTTTAAAAATTTGTGTTAAATTGTATACCCTTTAGTATAAAAATGTGTACCCTTTATTTTCTAAAGAAAAAAATATTAATGAAAAGTGTATACCCTTTAGAACAAAATGGTGTACCTTTTATTAATTAAAGTGTATACCCTTTAAACCAAAGCAATGTACCCTTACCCATAATATTAAATTTCTAAAGGCGCACGGAATGTGTTCCCGTGTGCCCGGCGCACGCAAGCCTCACTCTTTTTTGTGTGGGTCTCATATGCTTTAAAAGGAATGTAACAACTTTTATTGGACAACAAAAAAAAATGTCATAACTCCCTTGAGACGGAGGGGTATTTTTTTTTCCTCCATGCATCGAACGATAATATTAATAATTTTTCTTTCAAAATCAACAACGTATCAAGTCCAAAGTGCTGAATGACCCTAAATTTAATGAAACCAGTATTTTAATAAAGTGCAGTGAAAAGGCAGTTGTACATAGTTCATGTGACTGCAAATATCGTATGATGTGTGACTCTATGAGAAAAGAGATCAATTTAGTCATTTAAAAAAATTAATATTAATAATAATAATAATAGATTAATAGTAATAAAAATAATCAACCCTAGATAAATACTCCTGTGAGACGATATTTAGGTAAGATGATTTGTACGACATGTTAAAGTATAATGTTATATAATTAAAATATACTCTCTCCGTCCCAGCGTTATAGGGTATTCTGCTTTTTTGCACATAGGTTAAGGAGTATTATTATTTATTTTAATTGTATTAGAGAGTGTGTGTGGGGTCCCATGTGTGTAAAAAAGAAAAGAGGATCTTTTGGGTGAGACGATCAAAATGGAAAAAAAATCCTCTTTGAATGGGATGGAGGGAGTATTTATTAGTAGTTAAATTATGAATTTCTAAAGTATGATGAAAAGTAAAAGTATGATTTTAATATGTTATAATATAATTCACTACATACTTTAACTATCAATAGTCATACTTTACTTATATAATACCTGCAATCTTTAATAATGTGTCAAAAGTTCGTTGGCCTGATAAGATAATTGCATTGAGGGAATTTCTGGGGTTAGCAAGCTATTATTGAAAGTTCTGTTTAAAATTTGGCATTCGATTATGAGGTTGTCAATAGACCAGCTAAGGAGAATTGTGCAGTTGATGCGTTATCACGTCGCGTGGAAGATTGACCTGATGCAGAAAATATTCCAGCACACTCGGGGAATGTTTGAAAAATTACTATTGATTGAGAGTGAATTAGACAGTGAAAAATATATGCATAAAAATCCTAATAAGTCTAGTTTCAAACACAACAAACGGAGAGTTGTTTGGAGTTTTCTACAAGGA
The DNA here is from genome assembly GCA_023678885.1 of Pogostemon cablin. Classification (NCBI taxonomy): domain Eukaryota; kingdom Viridiplantae; phylum Streptophyta; class Magnoliopsida; order Lamiales; family Lamiaceae; genus Pogostemon; species Pogostemon cablin. The sequence continues at coordinate 20,554,782 of CM042989.1, read as the reverse complement.
ATTATGGTCATTCTTCTGGAAGGTGGCAGACGCAGCCAAAAATCTGCCAATTCATGCATTTGAAGTGTTTTGGTGTCTTTCCAACCACCTATTCTTGGTCAAGTTAGCATATTTATTTTATTAATTTTTATATTAATGTTAAGCATGAGTTTTAGTGGTAAAAAAAATTTAAAGTGGTCAAATGAATCTAGTAAGTGTAGAGTCAAGTGTTTAATGCATGAGTGTTCTAGAGTCTTGTAATGGCTCCTATATTTTAGAGCTTCATTCCTTTGCATTGACATTCAGAAAATTTATGAGAATATAAATTATTTAGAGTGTTTACTCTTGTTTAAAAATGGATTTCTTCTAATTTTATCTTAGCCGTTTGGTGAATTCCTTAAGACGACGAGTTTATTCCAAACTTATGGGGGATTTCATTGAATGAGGAATTGTATCCGAGTGTGTGCTTGTGTTACCTCTTACTTCTCTAATTTCTCGGTATCACGACCCATAAAACAACTCGTCAAACACGTACCTATCTCACCAGAGGAGGGTTCTCCTGAATAAATATAGTGAAACTGACGAATTTTAATATGTAACATAATACTCCCTCCGTGCACACTTATATTCATAGGCACAGTACATACGTAGTTTAAGAAAAATTACTTTTTAATCAATTTTTAGGGTATTATAGTATTTTTAGGTAATAAATAAAGAATAAAGTATGTTATATGTTTTAGGTGAGTATGGTATTTTAGAAATTAAAATAACTTTTGAGATTATTGATTGATGTAATGTTTACTTTTTTGGGTGGTGAAAATAAATATGGGACGAACGTGAACGGAAAGTGATAAGTGATGAATAGAAGAAGTATTAATTAACACGCTACTATATTCATTTGACAGGAAGAAATTAAAGGCTTTTAAGCCTTGGTGTTGATATATTAACCATGAAATTTTAACATTTTTTCACAGTAATAGACCAAAAAGTATTAATGAAAACTTGGTTGACTTAAAGGGTTAATTTGCATGAAATTTTATGTTTCAAAAAACTAAAAAGTAAATTGTTAGCTAGAAATGCGTAGTGAGATTGGACCATAATATGTTAGTAAACGAAAGCATATCAATTAGAAAATGAAACAATGTATATTAGCATGATATTCTACATTATCACACACTGCCTAAAATCATCTGGATTTGAACGCTTACTTATCAATGATTTTATTTGGCATGTGTATTTCTAGACCGAGCTCTCGTCAATCGTCAGCCTTTTTCCATAATCGGGTCCACTCGTCCAGATTCTTTCATCAGAATGTCTTGAACAGATGGTGGCGCACTCTCGTTTACAGGAGGAACAGAATCAATTTGCATCTGCATTACCTGTTGTTCTACAGAAGAATTCGAAATTTTGCTGCTTTCAACAAGAGCTTGACTCAGTGTTGTTTTCTGCTCTTTCAAGATGGGTGTAGCTGGTGTTGCTTTTGAGTCATTTGAAGGCCCTGCTTCTTCGGTTGCATCATCTTCATGCTCACTTGAAGAGGAACCTGAAGCAGGAGACGAGGATAGTCCGTCCTGGGCCTGTGGCGTCGTAACTGCTCTGCGATTTGGAGTTGTGGGTTTCTGGACAACAGTGGTTTGAGGTGGGGGCTACAATATAAAAATCAAAATCTTCAATAAACAAAAACACACACCACGCAGAGCAAATGACACAAGGACTTAAGTAGGGGAAACTTAAACTATTGTTAGCACACATAATGATTTACACGAAAACTAAAAGAATGCCCTAGTGGGGAAAGAAATGTTGGACAGGGGGGCGCACATGCACACAAAAATTCCCCTCCCTATGCACAAGCAAGCGAACATGAGATTAGGAATGGAAGAAGCCATAGTAGAGTTCATTAATTTCTGGCATCTAAAGAGGATTACATCCATAACTCTAGCTCGACCAGAAGTTTGATCTTGACATAATCTCACATACACAGATTCATGGATGAATTTTAAAGTCGTCAATTACTATTAGTGAAATGTAAGTTGTTCATGCAAAGTAAAATTCATGGAATTTAAGTTGTTCAGGCAAAGGTGAGTTCATCGAGTTAAACATAATGTGCTGAATGTTATGGGCATAAGAAAGCGATGGGCGATGCAGATGGAGTGCATATAACATTGATTACTTGACACTGAGCTACATCTCCCAACCAGAAACCAACTTCAAAGTTTAAATATAGCCAATGCAAAAGGATAGAGACAGCAAGTTAGAACACAATATATTCTCTCTTTTCATAATGCAACCAAGAAATTGCACCTGAGCTGGTCTGGTGGAGGTGGATTGTGCAGCAATAAACTGCAAAATATCAAAAGTTCTAGTCTGGATATAGCTTGCAGCCTTTTGCCAGTACAAGAGTGCCATGTCCCCAGCCCTTGTTCTCAGTTCTAACAAATTGCGATCAATTTCTGTCTCATGTTTGGCAATATAAGGCCTAAAGAAGGAGTCGTATACATATTTTGTTCCCTGGCTCAATTTAGAAAGGAAACAAGACTTGGTTAAAATGAGAAAGAAAGAGTAGTTTAATAAAGAAATGACCTCATTTACAAAGGGGAGTATTAAAAGTCAGGAAATAAAGTGTGAAGCACCTTAGTTTTAGGGAACCACAAGTATATAAAGAAGGCTAGCTTAGCTTCACCATACATCGGAACCCTTCAAGATGCAAAACAGAATTGTTAACAAAAATGTCACTAAACATAAATTATAGTGTTTATATACAAGATATTTACCAGCCAATGAACATATCTCCAACCCTTTCACCGACCGTCAACAAGGCCACTAAAACCCTGAAAGTTAATAAATGAAGTTACATGCGAAAATTCATAGCCAAAACGCGATTGACAATAAAGTTAAGTGTGTAATATACCAATACTGGCACCAAAACCGAAGTTGCTCAATATCAGGCTTATTCATTTCCACGGATTTATAGCATTCATAAGCAGGATAAGCATACCCAAAAATCAACCTGCAATAACAATAAAAGGCTCAGAAACATAGGCAATTGAATATAAAAGGATATACAATTTTCATTGACTATAAACTGGATAAAGCACATACACAAGTCCTCTAGTGAAAAAAGAACCAATCATTTTGACACTCTGCAACAGAAAAAAAAACATATGTGAGTGTAAGTTTCAGATATTTAATGACTCAAAAAAAATCAGAAGGTAAAATTATGACCAATGGAGAGAAAATGGATTCATTAGCAAAAATTGAGTTTAAAAAAGCATTCTCTACTGATGCAAGAACAAGATAAGTAAACAAACTACTCGAGGATTTCTGTCTGTTAATAAATTATATGTGGAACACCTCAATTTTGGAGAAATTATATAATTTCATGCATCAAATCCTTTCACTTTATGCTACCTTCATTATCAAAATTAGAATTCAATTTGTAAGTAAACAACATCATATGTTCAAAAATTCCTAAGTATTTGTCATTGAAAGCGAAGATCCAAGCAGAGCACTGCAGGAAAGTGCGAATCAAAGGTTTCCTTCAGTATAGTCTCACATATTAAACCGTTCACAGCAGAGTAATAACTAACAAGGTTACCAAGCCACAAATCACGATTTTCAATTTAACTAGAAACTTGTTTCTAAATTCCTTGGTTGTTGTTACCAATGCATCAAATTGTACCAAAAGAATCATTACCACTCCACTACTGATGCCCACTTCATAACTCTTTTTGCATCTACTTAAGTCTGAACAATGAAGATCTCACAGAAGACATATACAAGGAAAAGAAAAAAGCATGATATAGCAAATATATCTACATTCAGAATGAACATCATAAGTGCTCAAAAATAAGAATAGAAAAAGTTGCAGGAGTAAGAAAGCCACTGATAAGTTGAAATTCCAACCAATCTCAAAAATACCTGTTCTCAAATTCTTAAAACTTTCTAAAGAAACGAAAGATACGCGTAAAATACTTTCTCCGCAGATTTTTCGAAGAAAACAACGAAAAACACAATTTACAAATGTAAAAGGCGACAGGTAGAAATGGAATCGACATACGCATTCACAATTATACCTTTTCAGTAATCTGAATGTGGCGAGTATTCCGCCAGAAAATAGAGAGAAAGTGACCGTTGGTTGGGCGGCGAAGAGAATATAGAGATTTATGGTATTGAAATGATCGAATTTGAACGTCTGACGAAGATTTTCCGGTCGAACCGCCGCGGAACGACGGCGAACCGTTACAGTCACGGCGGAGGGAGAGCAGAAGGCAAAACGATTCGCGTCGCAGCGTTTTTTGAAATTTATTTCCGTTTTTCCGGAGTTGTATGTATTTGTTTGAGTTTCTCAAGAGGTGAGAGGGAGCGTTAGTGTATGTGAAGGAGCATGGTTATAGCGTGAACTCGTCTTTTACGACCGTTGATATTCAGTTCTCACTAATCAATTTTCTTATAAAGGATGCTCACTCGCTCGTCCGATCAATTCTAACAATTTATGTTTCTGCACACGTTAAGAAAATGCAATTTTTTGATTAATTAATTTTTCTGTAATAGTTTAGCCTTTTTAAAATAGATTAATTGCGAAAAAAATTTCCATCGCAATTTAATTCTAAATTTGAGAATTAGCATAAAAGACCACCTCTTTTGATGCTTGTTGCAATTTGCGCCCATTGGTCAATCAATGTTGTTCGATCGCTGACGTAGTATTGACCATTGATACGTTGTTTGTTCACCTTTTTGCGTGTCCCCAAGTATAGAGAATCTGTTGCAGATAAGCGTGTTCCCAACTCTATTATCGAACCAAAAGATAATTCTAAGTTTACTATTTAATCTAATTATGACTATTTTTATTTAAAATAAATCTAGGTATTTTAGGAAAATTTAAATAACTAAATATGCAGAAAATAATTACTAAAAATAACAAAATAACAACTAAATTAAATAATGAAGTGTTTAAGAGAGAAGATAGATAGTCGTAAGTAATCTAGTTAAATTGGTCAAATCAAATTACTAGACAATCGGTTAAAATTCCTGCAGATTTTATGAAAGCAATCACATAGCTTTGTTAAATCCCTTTGGTAAAGTAAATTTAACACATAAAACTGGTTCAAACCCAATAATAATTCCTGCTCCTCTCTAGATACCTGAGAAATAAACTTCAATTCTCACTTAATATTCTAAGAAACCAAATCCTCTAAAATGGTAATTAATAGATATATTAAGTGTCCAATATTATTCTAATAAATAAAGGTTATATGGTTAAGTCCCCTTTACCCATAATAAGTTGACAAATATAATTCTTATATAACACAAGCAATAATCATAAACATGCAAAGGTAATTGGCATCTTCATGAATAAGGACAGATCATATAAGACAAAAATATCAATCTCAATTCAAAACGTTAATACTGAAATAAGAATAGTGCAGAAATCCATAACCTAGTCTAGGTCATCAATTCAAACCAATTCAACCTTCAAAACATAGCACTATCCAAGAAGTACTAGCCCATTGCATTACAAGCAACACACATGGTTAGATATGAAGGCAAACCTATAAGTCTATAATTCAAAAGTTTAAAAGAAAGAAAAAGAAAAACTCTAGATATGGCGTAATTCTCCGTTCTATCCTCCATGATTCTGAATCTTCTTGTTCTCCTTCTCAAGTAAGCAACACTCATGAACTCCTCTTTCCTCCGTGATTCTGAACCTTCTTGTTCTCTTTCTCAAGTAAGCAACACTCATGAACTCCCAGGGATGGGTGAATGGGATGGTGAATATGCTGATAGGGAAAGGGTATGGAAAAGTATTTAGGATTGTGGAGAGTTATGGAGAGTTATGGTTTGGAACACCCAAGGGCTCCTTTTATAGTTGAAGGCTGATAAAATTCGTATACTACCTCAAAATAGATCTTTTTCATGTCAAAAACACGTACGGGCCAAAAACTGGGCCGCCGGTTCGCGCCACTCGTCAGCAGATTGCGCGACCTCACGGTTTTGTTCATAACTTCTTCATCCGTACTCCGATTGAGGTGATTTTTGTGCTCACGTGATCCTCTCTTCCTCAACTTTCTATTCATATAAAGAACTCATAAAAAATTCAATATTCAAAGGGCACGAGTCGTGCAAAAGTGGCACGAGTCATGCTAGTAGGCACAGCTTGCGCGTCTTCACCGTTTTGATCATAACTCTCATCTGAGCTTCAATTGAAGTGTTTCTTGAGCCAAAATGACCTTCTCTTCTGTAGCTCCAACCATATATCACATGATCAGTTTGGACTTTTACACAAATATAGAAAAATTATGCAAATTGGACATGCGTTTTCCAGCATTCTTTTACGATTTCACTCTTCATTCCAACTTTGTGCTTTTAATCCGTTTTCCACCTAAAAATATGAAATAACACCTCAAATGCGCCAATATTTTAAATATATGAAAATGAATCATTTAGTGCTAAAATACGAACATAAATTCCACAAAATGGTACTAAATCAAACCCTAAAATATGTAGATTTTCACACTAATTACACGTCATCTTTTAATTTTTTAAAAAAAAAACCTCAATTTTTACTTAAATTGCGATATAATCACAACCTTTAAATTTTTGGCGAAAAAAGACATCAATTTTTTTTTCAATTTGCACCATTCTAATAAAAAATTTATACTCCCTCCGTCCCACTACAAGAGTGGCGTTTCTTTTTGGGATAATTGAAATAATACACAAAATTCATAGTGTAAAATCTTTACTAACACATTGTTTTGTTTGTTATCTTTTTTTATACAAGTATACTTTTTGGGATTTCTTTGTTCAATTGCTCTTATTATTAAAAATCAATACCTAATATGTCCCCGTGTAGGTCTATTTTCGATGGTTCCATTTATGGAAAGACTACATGCCAAGAGGGAGATTCATCTACACCATCACACTAACCAAGGTTAGTCCATTTCACTTGTTGCATAAACAAAATTAAGGATACTTTCAACGCTAAATCAATCTTGCACGAAATTAAATAAAATAGTATTATTAATTGAGTTGGCCTCTTGTATCCCGGACACGCCGTGCGTCCATATGCTTTAAAGGTATCAATTTCCCCTACTTAGTAAAAAAATACATAACATGGCCACCATTTCCTCTAATACAACTACCCACTTTATATATAATAATAATAATACTCCTTAATCCACATACAAAATACAAACGGACACCTTAGAAACGGATGGAAGGAGTAGTTAATTATATTTTTGGTATGTATAGGGTTATATATTATATATATATGGGGTTCCTTCTTTAAAAAAAATGCATGCTTTAGAAAGAACGTCCAAATTGTAAAATTGATAGTAAATACAAGGGTATTATATATGTTGTAAAAGTAATTATTTATTGTTTTTACAAAGTCTTATAAATTTTTATTTATTAGTTTTTTATTATAAGAATTTTATAATGTATAAAATTTTTAAAAATTAAAAAAAATTAAGTATTTAAAGATTTATAATTTTTTTACAACTTAAATAAATATAGTGATAATTAATTTTGCTCACATAATAAAATAAAATAATTTAAATATTTTTAATATATTAATTTGTAGTAATATTTATTTAAAATTAAATTAATATCAATTTAGAATTTTATTATTTTATATAATAATTTTTTAGAATTAAAATTAAATATAAAATGTAAAATTTTTATTAGATTGGCGCCATATGAAAAAAAAAAACTGATTTCCTAAAGATTGAAATTTTTCTTGCAATGAACTCAAAAATGACGTGGAAGTTGACGTGACAAAGGTTAACGCCATGTCAGCGATCAGCAGCGTTGACTATCTGATGGGCGCAATTTGCAACAAGCATCAAAAGTGGTGGTCTTTTTGTTATTTCTCAAAAGTTATGATTAAATTGCAATTGAAGTGAAGGTTGAGATTTTTTTTTGCAATTAATTTTAAAATTAAAGAAAGTATTATATCCATAATATACATGTAACAACAAATTATGTATTTATAATAATAAATAAACACAAAAAGGTGTACAAAGATAATTTAGACGGATTTAATTTAAAAGATAATGTAAACGAGTTAAAATCTCAATCAATCCTCTGATTTTTCTCTCGAACCAATTTGGCTTGACTTGTGTTGATTTTGACTGGAGTGTGTTGAGCTGGATCTTCAGATGAAGCTTGTCCAAACTCGACTTCGTGGATTTGTAACGTTACTCCGGAGGCTACGCCTTTACTCGGGTTAAATATTGATCCTTGAAGATTTTCGGTGAAGAATGTTGTTCAATATATTAGAACGTCATTAACTTCACAAAGAACATCGAAGAACTTGACTCAAGAATGCTTAAATTTGGTGCGTTTAGCACCTGAATCCCAGATTATAGACTAATTGACTTAAGCAGGCTTAAATCCGGGCGGTTTAGCACCTGCGCCCCAGATTATAGACCGTTCTTGGAAGAACACCAACTTAAGAAGGCTTAAATTCGGGCGGTTTAGCACCTGAGTCCCAAATTATAGGTCGTTTACTGAAGTACTTGGCTTAAGAAGGCTTAAATTCGGGCGGTTTAGCACCTGAATTCCAGATTATAGGTCGTTCTTGGAAGAACTTGGCTTAAGAACGCTTAAATCTAGGCGATTTAGCACCTGTGTCCTAGATTATAAGCCGTTCACCAAAAAACAACTTAAGAACGCTTGATCCAGGCGGTTTAAAACCTGAATCCCAAATGTATTCCATTCTTGAGTTGACTCTCGTTGAAGAAATCGAAGAACTAATCAGACAACTTTGATGTCTTTGATCTTCGTAGAGAATCACTCTCGGTGTGTTTAAAATGAATGAAGGAGAGCTCCTTATATAAGTGAAGGGTGAGGATGCCCCATAAATAACCCGCAATTTGATTGGTCAATAACTGATTTGACCTAATTCTGCGGGCTTGGTCCTTTTCATCCTTACAATTTGATTGGTCAATATAGATTTGACCTGATTTTGTAGGCTTGAACCTTTTCAGGCTTTGTTTGACTTGAGCTTGTTTGACTTGGGTCAGAACTAATAATTTAATTTAAACCCTATTTAATTTGTTGGGCTCAAATTAATTATCAATTATTTATTAATTTATCTTAGGAATTAATTTATTAAATTCCTGAATAAAATAATAAATTAAAATTGATATTTTAATCATAAAAATTCACGTGTCACCATTTGATTGGATTGTGAATTTTAATCGCTTACAATACACACATTTTTTTTTATCTTTTATAAAATAACTTTAACACTCTTAAAACATTCATAACTCTAATATTAACATTCTTACAAATTACAGAAGTACAAAAATATCATCAGTTTCTTATACTTGATTTGGTCGAAATCAACAATCTTATACACCTTACTTCATTTAACTATACGAATACCCTTTTTTTTCTTACATCATTATTTATATATATATATATATAATCTTAAATTATACTCTCTCTGTCCCACACCACTCTTCGAACTTCCCTTTTTCGTCCGTCCCACACTATCCTTCACACCTTAAAAAAGGAAACATAAAGTTATCCAATAATCTCAAAAGTTATTTTAATTTCAAATTTGTCGCTCATTTTTCATACAAATATCATTATTTTATAATTTTTTTATTACTTAAAAATACTACAATACTCTCTAAAGTCACTATATTTAGTTAAAAAGAATAAGTTTTCTTAAATAATGTGGTACAATAAACGAGAAGGGTGGTCCGAAATGGAGGGAGCATTTGCAACCTAATATGTGAAAGTATAATTATATGAGACTTAGGGAGTATAAAGTGTACTATATATGGGTTGTTAAGAATGGATGAAAATCTTAAAATTAAAATATGTTGTAGGGTCATTATATTGAATGAATTTACAATTTTTAAATTATTCACAATATGTAACAATAGGAAAATAGAAATTGTTATATCTCATGACTGATCGGTGTAAATAACACCTAATCTTCTGCGCCATTTTCGTGCATCATCTTTTGTGCCACACGTTAAGTGATTGATACGTAAGAGGGGGAAATAAATCCAACTATTGCCCCAAGGATTTAAGGTTTAGGGTATAATTTCTCTCTCCTACGTGTCATCCATCTAATGGTGTGACACAGGAGATAATATATCAAATGGCACAGAGAATTCGAGCCGGGTCATGTAAACAATAATATTCATGCCAATTAAATATTGAAGGAAATTTTCAAATGTGTACGCTATAAGTTCTACAACCAAAAACTCCATTTCCATTGTAGGGTAGTTCTATTTAGTTTGATTTGAATCATTATAAATAACATAAAATCTCCTCTCCCTTAAAACATTATCACTTGTGTTACACATGAGCACTAAAGACCTATGTTAATCTAGTGTAACAAAATCCGGAGAAGAAACTAATACTTCTTTAAGAACTCGAAAAGCAACCAGATAATCATTTGAAAACATAAACATATCATCTTTTTCAAGTAACTTAAACAACGATTCAACAATTTTAAAAAATACTTCATTAGTTGTCAGTAAAACCTAGTTTATACCAAAAATAACTTCACCCCTTTTTCATTTATATTTTATAGTGGAGGGAAGTCTTTCTATAGCTATGGAATTGGTTCAATAGATAATAAGCTTAAGAAATCGATAGCTTGATACTATATTACTGTATAGAGTTGAATGATATTCTTTATCTCCAAATTAAATATTCCCTCCGTCCCACAACAAAAAGTGCATTTTGACATTTTCGTCCGTTCCAACATAAGAGATGTATTTCTCTTTTATTAAATGAGACCCACACAAAAAATTAATATATCTCCATGGGACTAGGGATGGAAATTTCACTAGTTTTTCCAGATACCCGACCCAATCAAATCCTAATGGGACAGGTTCAGGTACCTATAATCGGGTTTGAAAAAATTAAAATTCCCATTAGAGTTCGCATAGGGTTCAAATTCACCCTTCGAATACCCGCTACCCCAACCTGGATAAATAATCGGATAAGGGTAGCGGGTAACCGCATATACCCATCTCATTTAATACTTGTATGTATGTGTTTTATAGATGGTTCGAACACTTAACCTCATATTAAAAAAGTATCCCTTCACCGTAAAGACACAAGTAATTCTTATTATATGTTTTAATATTTAAATAAATGTGCAAATCATTAGTCTAACCTATCATTTTATTTTATTTGTATGTTATTTGAAGTTTGAATTGAAGATCTTAAAACTTGTGTGGTGACTTTATGTTTTAATTATTGTTTAATGTTGAGACCAAGAATGTTTAACATTGTAGACACATTTATTTAAATGTTTGAGACTTAAAATTTAATATTTTAGGTTAAAAAAAGAAAAGAGAAAAAAATAGGTTTGACGGGTTCGGGTACCCACGGGTAGGAACAATCGGGTACGGGACGGATACGGGTATTGGAAGTAATATTTTAAACAGTAATGGGATGGATACGAGTAGTAATATTTTTATCGGATACGAGTTCGGGTACCATCCCTATATGGGACCCACACACCACACTAATACACATACCCACTATATATTAAAATATTAGTTTTCTCTCCTTATCTACCCATTAAATATTATATCACTTAATTAACATACAAAAAAGAAACCACACCCTTGTAGTGGGACGAAGGGAGTAATTAATTTTTTAGTTTTATCATTAGAATAAAGATATTTTAACTCTGCTATAGTCATAGTATTATTTCATTTGTATAGTTCCTCGCACAAAATTAATGACAATATCTTTTTTATTTAATTCGTATTTGCAGTAGCCAAATAAATTATTTGCAAATTGTCATTTAATAATAAGTTCTAGAGATTGAATCGCATTTTATATTTTACCTATCTAATAATTTCCAGTTTAAGTGTGGTGTAGACCCAATTTGGAAATTGTGATACCTTTTTATGAAACTATTTAGTGACTTACCCTAATTGGAGCAAAGAAAAAAGTAGTAGAGGAGCAAAGTATACTGTAATAATTTGTAGTACCAAAAAAATAACAAAACTACATTGCAGAATCTACCTTTAATCATGTTATGGTATTTCTTATACTTTAGAGCATCTACAACATAGCTTTAAAACGCTAGTGTAGTGCCAATTCTCTCCTCTAATAGTGCGCTAAAGTAAGACATTAATTTAGATTTTGAACAGTATTGCGTCACATGTGGCACAGAATAATCTTGCACTATCCTTCACGCTAATCTATTATTTTCTTTTTTTATATATTTATTACATATACAGATTTATCCATTATTTTTAAATATTATAAAATTCATATAAATTTAATTATTTTAATTTTATGTTAATTATTATTATTATTATTATTATTTTAGTTTGTTTAAAATTTTATATTACTTACATATTTATTTTAGTTTTAATTTTAATTGATTTATACTAATTTATCTAAATTATAATGGGCAAAGGGTCATGTAAACCTTCAATCTTAGCCCCCAGGATCATTTTAGCCCCTAATTTTTTTCGGTCCATTCAAAACCTTTTCATTTGTAACTTAGATAAATTGAGCCCCTTACTTTTTAAAACAGTACAAAGAAACAATATTCTGTTAAGAAATCAACGGTGTTAATTACAGACTCTCATTTTGTTTAATCACTGTTGTAGAAAACTTAAAATTGCAGATTCTCTCCATCTCTTGTAACTATAGATGAACAATACATACACAATACAAATATCTGAAATTTAACAGAAAGATCAAGGAGTTAAATTTTCTACAGAATCGATCAACCAATCAAATATAACGAATGTTTGATTACGAATTACTAGATATCAATCGAGTAAAATGACGAACATTATTCTTATCAGTTGATGGATATGATAAGGAAACCTACGAAAATGTATATGAGCATGAGATACAAAGCTAGGGCTTACCTCTCGGGCTCGGGCTAACAGTGCTGATATTCAATTGGGAATAAATGGTACTTTAGAAGGCTTAAGATCTGGAAGATTAAAATATGACAACCCTTCAACTTATCAATCTGCTAGTTGATGCTCGACAAGTTCCGTGACAGAGTAGAGGAGCCAATAGAAGATAATGGCGGACACAACTAGAAAGGCACTTCCTCTACGACTTCGCAATGGATTTCTGGTTGCTAGCGAGGATACAAATAGGAATCAGACTCACAAAGGGGTGGGTCTCGTACTTTCTATAAATATTCGTCAATAGAAGAGACAGAAAAGAACCACGATTAGAAATGGTTTCAAAAGGCTCCAAGGGTAGTGATTATTATTAAGCCCTTTCGGATCACGTCGAGTTTCGAGAGGGTGGAGGAATGTTCACATGATTGCTTTCGCGCTGACTGTGTAGCCAATAACTACCCACCCTAAATCTATGAATATTGATCTGTGAGGAGGGAAAGGGAATTTTAGAGAAAAAGCATTGATTTGTGAGAGAGGGGAAGTGAATCCCTAAATCTATGAATGTTGATATGTGAGGAGGGGGAAGTGAATTTTAAAGAGAGAATTGTTGATCTGTTAGAGAGGGGAATTGAATTTTAGAGAGAGAAGCAGTGCATCTTTGAAGTCGGTGACAGCATGAAGGAAAAAGATAGACATATAATCTGATCTTTCATGAAAGAGTTTCAATATATTATTTTAAAAAGTTAAGGGGTTCAATTGATTTAATTTTTAGATATAAAGGATTTGGATGAAAAAAACAAAACATCAAGGGTTTATTTGATCCTATGTAATAAAATGAAGGGTTTGGATGACCCTTTGCCCAATTATAATTTATATTAAATTACATTGTTGATTAACTAAAATAAAAATACAGCATCAATAATTAAAAAAATAAATTACAAACTACTTAAAATCATAAAATCACACTAAATGACATGAAAGATTAAAATTCTAAAACATAGATAAATATTACTTCTAATAATCACCAATATTACTTCTTGATCTTCCAAGATCTTGAAAGAACCCATCAAACATGTTTAAAGCACTTGCTTGTGGTTGAACTTGTTCATTTTTTTTGCGAGATTTTTTCTTGTACTTTTCGAAGGTATTCACGTCAGTGGGGATTTGCAATGGTTTCCAAATCTATCAGTAAAATTCTATTTCACTCTGCCAATTTAGTTGCTTCTGCTAATTACCTCTGTGATTCAGCCATTTATTTTTGTGATTCAATTCTTTCCCTTCACAACTCGATATCATGATCCCTACGAGAAACCAAGGACATCATTAACTCTTGAAGTTTGGTATTGTCTTGTTGGATTGACTTGAGATATCCAAACATATCTTCATTTTTCTTTCTTTTTATTTTAGTCTTCTTCACGCCGTCAGGTCTTCGTGAAGAAGAAGAACCACCACTGGCATTTTCATCACTTAAATTAATAGAAAATGAAGATAATTCAAGATTTGACAGAATTGGAGATTCTTATTCATCAACTGAATATTAAACGGGCTTTCGTGGTTTATCATCAGAATAAGATTTCAGATTTTTTGTGATATGTCACATATGGCCAAACATGAATGGCTCCTTACATTCTTGTGCATATAATGTTCTTGCCATATTTAACTTCATGATAAACAAAAATATGTTATGAAAGAATAACACATATCGCATAACGAAAAAAAATACACAAGTTTTTCACTATATCATTCTCAGAAGCTCCACTTAGGTGTTGTCTTTCGATTTGATTCACACACTCTTTGAATTTCCAGAAGTATTTTTTATTTTTTGCATATGACATTGGACTGAACGTTGATTCGATACTGCAATATCAGACTTGGTTTGTTGTTATACTCTTTGGTAACACGTTTCCAAAATTTGGATTTACTTTGACGGATGTCAATTTCTAGATCTTCAGATATTTCTATCAAGCATCTTATGAGATATTCGTCCTCATCATCAGTGTAATTAGAACTTCTATTATTGGACATTGTAGAGGGATGTAGTAGGAAAATTTTTGTGTGTGTGTGTTTTTTTTTAGATTGGATATCAGCTCTGAAAATTTTATTTTCTACCATCGTATTTAAAGATGAATCACACTGGAGGTTGAGTCGTTGAAAGTAGATGCATGTGACTAGTGGTTTTATGTGACTGGTAGTTTCATGTGACTTTGAATGGTAGATATAGATGATTGGTGGTTACATGTAACTTTGAATGGGGATACAGATGACTGGCGGTTGTAATTGAATTTGATTGGAGGATGCATGTGACTGGTGGTTGGTTGCATGTGACTTTGAATGGTGGATGCAGATGACTGGTAGTTGCATGTGACTTTGAATGGAGGATGCAGATAATTGGTGGTTGTATTTGACTTTGAATGGAGGATGCATGCGACGTGTGGTTGTTTGCATGTGACTTTGAATAGTGGATGCAGATGACTAGTGGTTGCATGTGACTTTGAATGGAGGATGCAGGTGACTAGTGGTTGTATTTGACTTTGAATGGAGGATGCATGTGATTGGTGGTAGGATGCATGTGACTTTGACTGGTTGAATGCATTGAGTGGTAGATGCATGTGATATTTATGGTTGATTGATAGTTGACTGTATGTGTATCATTGTTATTTGCTCACATCAATTCTTCATTAGCTTTCTAATTTCATTTCATTTTTCCGTATAAAATCCAATTATTCTTGAAAAAAATCCAATCATGAATTCTAATTATATTTCCCCATAAGACTCATCTGAAGATGAGTATGAACAACTGATGACAAGTTATGATGCAGAACAAATATTAATAGCGGCTACAAATCTACAATAATAATCTTACAATAGCATACTTGCTTAACCAATCTAGCGAAAGCACCCATGGAGGCTCAGTTCCTGATCACAGAACAATCCATCTTAATCAAGAAAAGGCAGCACAACATCTATTCAACAATTATTTTGCTGAAAATCCAAAATTTAATGAAATATTGATTCGTAGGCGTTTTAGAATGTCTCGATCCTTATTTATTCGTATTGTTAATGCAGTAAAAGATTATGATAATTACTTTATCCAGCGAACTAATCAGCTGGAACACTTGGATTATCTACACTTCAAAAGGCTACCGCTGCATTTCGTATATTGACATATGTTTTACCTGCCGATGCGACTATTCATACATCAATATTGGAGAGTCTACTGCAATTGAATGTGTTAAGAGATTTTGTCGTGCTATTGTGAAAATATTTGGAGACCACTATTTAAGATCGTCTAATACCAATGATATTGCTCGACTACTGTATATTGGAAAACAACGCGATTTTTCAAGAATATTAGGTTGTCTAAATTGTATGCATTTGTCTAGATTGTATGTATTGAAAATTAAAAAATTGTCCAACAGGATGGGTTGGACAATATTCAGGGCGTAGTGGGTCTCCAACTACTATTCTTGAAGCCATAGCTGATTATGATCTTTGGATATGCATGCATATTTTGGTATGCCCGGGTCTAATAATGAAATTAATATGTTAGAGAGGTCCCCTCTTTTTGCTAATCTTGCCAAATGGATTGCTCCTCCTATACATTATGTCATCCAAGAAAAATAGTATAATAAGGGGTATTATTTAGCTGATAATATTTACCCTAAATGGTCAACTATTGTGCAAACTATTCGAGATCCTAACTCTATAAAAAAGAGGTATTTTGCAAACAAGAAGCATGTAGGAAGGACGTAGAACGTGCTTTTGGTGTTCTTCAAAGTTGATTCGCGATTATGGCAAATTCAGTTCGTTTTTTGGGGTAAAGAAGATTTACATATGATATAATGAGTGCATGCATTATTATGCATAACATGATAATTGAGGATGAACGAAATTTTGATAGCCCAATTGAATCTGCGATGGAGGCACTAAATCCAAATATAGAGACAGTGGGTAACGAAAGCTTAAATTTACAGGCATTTCTTACTTGGTATAGATAAATTAAAGATAAAGATGCCTACTACGCACTTCGTAATGCATTGATCGACCATTTGTAGGAGGAATATTCTAATTCAAAAAGCTAAAAAATTATTGATGTTTTTAATTACTATTTGTATTTGTACTAAATTTTAGTCTGTAGATTTTTTAATTAAATTATCGTATCATTTAATCCAAGTTAGCTTTTTATTTTTTATTTAAAATAATTTTTAATCTAAATTTTTAATAATAAATATATTATATTTATTAAATTAATATCAATAAACATATAATTTTTTGAGTTTATTAAATCCTAAATTAATTTAATTAAAATATATAATTTATTAAATGAAAATATCATATAAATATGAATTTAAAATTTAATATAAAATAGAATATTCTTATAATATTTTATATAGTGCGAAAATATAGTGCAAACTGCTGGAGCTGTATTGTAATTCTGTGCTAAATTAGTGTGAAATTTGGCTTAAAATAGAGTGAACTGCTGGAAATGCCTAATAAGATACAAAATTTTTATATTCGAAAAAAGTAAAATAACATAGCCTACATAATTAGATCATAAGTCACTAAAGGCTTAACGAAATATTAGAGATTCGAATATTCATTTGATACATTTTATACTTGGATTAACTCCACATTTAAAGTAAAAACTTTGTTATATTATAGTCATTGCTTCAATTTTGACCATCTTATTTTAATTTTAACTACAAACTTATTTAACGGAAAAATCATTCATCCATATAGATTTCAAAATTAAAAACTTTTGCATTCCAAGTATGGATATCAAAATCAGCTAAAGCTCGAATGAGCCAACTCGCCATGCTCTACCGAATTCTTTTAAAGCCCACTACATCAAGAGCCCAAACTACAAATGGTCTGCTCTACATATGAACAGCCCTATTAATAATTCACTATATTTCAATCCGAGAAATAATTTAATTTTATGATTCACGTCATTTAATTTATATCAATAATATAATTTTAGATGTTTATTTTATTTATAAATTCTAATAACATGAAAACAAAATTTGGCCACATGGTCCACCCGCACTACCCCACCATTAACTTAAATCATAAATCCACCCCATTCTAACCCATGTAATTATGGGTTGTTGGTCAGCCTATCTCACCAACCTAATTTAACACCTCAAAATTCAAATAGGGCAACATGTAAAATAATGATTAATAACTAAATCCCAATAAATTTAATTCATAAACCAAATTAAAAAAAAATATTGGTGTTTTATAACATTAAAATAAATAAGGCCAATAAAAAATTACATAATTAAATAAATTTAAATATAGATTTCAAAAAATAAATTAAATAAGAGACACTTTCTTGTGAGTTCGATTTTTGTGAGACGGTCGACCCATTACTAAATTTTTTTTTTAGAAAACTAAAGTATACTTATTATATAGGTAAAGTATTCTTATTTGCCGTTAAAGTATGTCAATAACGAATCATATTATAACACACTAAAATCATACTATAACGCATAATCCAGCATACTTTAGAAAATATATTTTAACAACTGTTAGCTATACTTTATCTGTAAATTAGACATATTTTAATATGTCTTACAAACCGTCTCACATAAGTAACGTCTCACAAAAGACTTTGTCATTAAATAATGCACCATGAAGATTCGAACCCGCAATATTTTTTAAAAAATTCAACCAATCACAATGCGTCACCTCACATTTTTACATTTTTATAAATGTCAAATTCACACTACCACAACACTATATTAAGATCAACATTCAACTCGGTTAATAGCTACTCCTTCCATCCCACATTTACTTGTACCGTTATTGTAGATACGGAGTTTAAGAAAAATTATTTTTTGACCAACTTTATTGACTTTTGAAGGGTAATGTAGTATTTTTAGGTAATAAATAAATTATAAAGTAGATGTTATATTTGTTATATATGAGAGTGATAAATTTGTAATTAAGATGCATTTTGAGGTTTAGGAATTGATGTGATGGTTCCTTTTTTGGGTAGTGCAATTTAATATGGGACGGACGAAAATAAAAAATATAAAATTTAATGTGGGACGGAGGTAATATTTAGCGGTATCAGCAAAAATGTCACTTTTAATAGTTCATTTTTTTAAAATGCCACCCACTATAATTTTTTTCAGGAAAATGCTATTTTTTTAATTGGACATAATTAACCCTAGTCTGCGACTACGCTAGTAACCCTACTGATAGCATATATTTGCAACACAAATTATAAACACTTATTAATATGCAAAGCAACTTTATATTCTGCAAGACTGGATTGAACTAATGCAGACTATGAATTGGATGCAAATCAGAATAATAAGAACAATTCTAAGTATTAACTTTCACTTGGCTTGTCATGTAGTGGCCGGAACTTCTTAATTCAATTCTAACACAATTCCCTAAAGCAATCTGAAATTAATGTAATCAACTCTTTTGAATCTAATCACAAGTAGATTAATTAATGGATATAACAGTCACGTAAATATGACATCAATTAACTCCTAACATATTTATGAAATTGAATTCTCTCACACCGTTTGTCTCACATGAACGATATGACTACTAGATGTGTTATATGTGTGAAGTGATCAATAATAACCCTCAACTTCCGCTTGTTGGATTAATAAACAAATATGATCAAGTGTTGACCAAATAATTAAACATGCAAAGAAATCACACATATAAAAGAAATAAAGTGCTTGAATTAAATAAAGTATTTACACACCAAAACACTCTAGACTTTCGTCTTCATGACTCTACGACGTTCTTCGGACTCGAACTGACTCTGTGGATGAATGGGTTAGTGACTAAATGATCCTCTTTTTTAATTTAATTGGGTATTTATAGGAGTAGAGATCCCGTGAAAGAGTGGATTAATAGACCCGGACTTGGAGAGCAAGTTTGGTGAAGAGTGGAATTCACTTATAAAAAAAGAACTCATGATCCGACCAAACCAATGTTGATTTGGCCTAACGAATAGATGGTCCGATCAGACTGATGAGTGATTAGGTTTAACGATCGGCATCATTTTTTTGGAGTTCACGGCCTTTTGACTCGATCTAACAAAATGGTGGTTCAACCAAACGAAGATTTGGATCGACCAAACAACTCTTCTGTTCGACGAAACCAATTCATAATCTGACCAAATCATCTGCAACTCGCCCAAACAGGCCATCAACTTGGTCTAACGAGCATTGGCCATTCATCAGCTGCCATGTGGCTCTCTAACTTAATCTCTTATCTTTTATTCACTTAACTCTTTCATCTTGACTCAAATTCAAGTGCTTTTTATATCATTTTAATTCTCTTTTCGTCGTGCACCATATTATGCTATTAAATCAAGTTTTCTTCTTCAACTAAAATCCTTCTTTTATTCCTCAATTATGCCTAAAATCTGTAATAACTCCAAAATACCCGTATAGTTCTAATATATAACAAATAAGCATATAACTCCATAAAATAAAAAAAATTATACAATAATCAACTATGAAACGACCTATATAAACACGTAAAATCCGTGTTCATCTTCGCACCACCCTACACGCTACTATACGTGCGACCATTCACATATTTTATTTACTAATATTTATGCGACCATTTCACACGACTATAGATGCGACTATACATGCGACTATATATTAATTATATAATGAAGAGGGACAAAAAAGTCGAAAAGTGGTATTTTTCTAAAAAAATTATATTTTGTGGCAATTTTCCAAAAATAAACTACTCCCTTCGTCCGCTCGAGAGAGGGTATTTTTCCATTTTTGTCGTCCGCTTCAAAGAGGGTCATTTTCTTTTATACACACATGGGACCCACACACATCCACTAATACAACTAAAATATGGGGTCCATACTCCCACTAATACAACTATCCACTACACAATAAATAATAATACTCTTAATCAATACGCACAAAAGTAAAATACCTTCTTTCGGGCGGACGGAAGTAGTATTAAAAGTGGCATTTTTCACAATTTCTCTAATATTATTTTATTTGTAATATCTAATACTTATTTAATAAACACAATACATCTATAAAATAATTAGAGTGTAACTTGGATGGAACCAGTCCCACCAAATAAATTGATGGAACATGTGGTCCCCACTCTTCTTAATTAAATTTTCCTCCTTTATTAATGTTTTTTTTAATTTATTATACTTAAATAACTATTATACCCTAAACACTAAGAATAAAATATATTCTAAACCATAAGGGTGAAATTACAATTATATTCTAAACCTTAAATCCTAGGGGTAAAGTATACCCTAAATCACAAGGGTAAAATTATAATTATACCCTAAACTTTATGGGTGAAATTACAATTATACTCTAAAATATATAGGTGAATATACCATTAACCACAAGAATAAAATTATCATTATATCCTAAATCGAAGCAAATGGGAGGAATGGGGTGAGATTAAGGATGAACTCCGCGTATTATAAAATTTGAATTTGATGAACTAACAAACCTAGTTATTGGCAAATAATTATTTGTGGAGATGAAACTTATACATAATTTTCTTTTAGAAAAAAAAATATATACATCATGTACTTTTTAAAAAGAAAATTATGGAAAATGATTCTACTTTATTACTATAGGTATCACTGTATTAAAACTTAAAAAGTTTATCTATATATTATTATACTATTATACTATATAATAAAAGCAAATAGGGCCAAAATCTTTTCCCACTCAAAAATTTTGGTCAATATCTCTTCAAAATATTGTATCTCTTCTCAATTTCTCCCCCTCCCAATTCATTTGTTTTCCTAATTTATTTTGTTTTTATATGATAATAATAATCATTTCCTCATTTATTACATAATGTGTTTTTGGTTTTTCTTATTTCACAGTGATATATTTTCAACAAAAAATGAGTTTGAAATTAAAGATCTTAAATATATGTATTCTTTAAAAATACATTAAATATATAAAAATAAAAATTTTAACTTAAAAACGAAATATAAGTAAATAAAAAAGAAAAGTAATAATATTTAAATTTTAATTATACATAATATATTTATATAAAAAGTAAAATATCCAAAAAAAATAATAATCTAATTGATATAATAAAAAGAATAAATTTGTATTATATTTGGATTAAATATTTTGTAATTGTTAAATGAAATATTATTTTTTGGACATATAAATATATAAAATTAAATAAAATATAAATGTGTATATATACACTCTTCGTCCTGTATTAATGTGTCCGGTCCAAATAGACTTATTTACTTTTTGCGTGTGAATTAAGTAGTGTTATTATTTAATGTGTAGTGAGTAATTGTATTAATGGGTGTGTGGGCCCCATATTCTAATTGTATTAGTGGGGACATGTGGGTCTCATTTGTGTATGAAGAGAAATCTAAAATGAGACCCTTAGGTGATGTTTGTTTGAGGTTTTGTGGATTTTGAAAACCATGAATAACACAATTATGTTTGTTTTGAGTTTTTATAGGGTAAGTTTTAACTTTATATCAAATCGATGTGTAAGAATGTATTAATTTATATAAAAAAAGATGAAAGATGAGAGATAAAGAGAAAATGTGTATTAATTGAGGAGAAGGGAGAATATATATATATATATATATATATATATATATATATATATATATATATATATATATATATATATATATATATATATATAGGTGTTTTTGTATTAATTTATGTAATAAAAAAATATGAGAAAGAAGAGATAAAGAGAAAAAATATATTAATTGAGGAGAGAGAAATATATAGGGGTGATTTTTTAAAATCTATGTGTTGATTTTGAATTCCAAACCTGGGGTTTTAAAACTGGAAACAAACATCACCGGGGTGGATTCCCAATGGAAAAATTGGGGTTTTAAAACTAGAAACAAGCATGACCAGGGTGGATTCCCAATGAAAAAAATGAGTCTCTTTGAGGCAGATGGAGGGAGTAATATATAATGTGTATTAAGTGGTTGTATTAGTGTTGTGTGTGAGCTTTATATGTAATAATTAATTATTTTTTGTGGATCCCACATGACAATAAGGAAAATATAAACCTTAATTTGAGACAGATCAAAAATGAAAAACGTAAATTTTAATATAGGACAAAGAGAATATATATATGTGCATGGTATCTACATAACTATTACACAATATAATATTTATATAATTATTTTTTTTTAATCTATTTTTTTTGCACCACGGGTTTAAATTCTAATAAAAGTTAAAATTCAATATAAAATAATCCACATTGTATTTAAATTTTTGAAAGGAAAAATAAAAAATAAAAAAATCAACGCCCTATAATTAAATCCATCGATGCTGTAAAGTACTTATAACTCTGCTATGTAGTTATTATTTAATGAATAGTTGTTTTGCATTAGTAAATTTTAGAATAGGTTTATAAAATAATGATCGAGTTCAACGTTGGAGTAACAATATGTCGAAGGTAACTAGAAAATCATCGTTATTGTAAGTCAATAAAGTAGGAAAGTACGTGAGTTTTCAAAATTACTCCTTCATCCCAATATTTATATTTATTACTCCCTCCATCCGTCATAGAGAGATACATTTATTTTTTTCACGTGAATTAAAGAGTATTAGTATTATTTAATATATAGTAGGTAGTTGTATTAGTGGATGGGTGGACCACATATTTTAATTATATTAGTGTGTGAATG
Organism: Pogostemon cablin; assembly: GCA_023678885.1. Lineage (NCBI taxonomy): Eukaryota > Viridiplantae > Streptophyta > Magnoliopsida > Lamiales > Lamiaceae > Pogostemon > Pogostemon cablin. The sequence goes on along the minus strand of CM042989.1, from coordinate 20,531,274 downwards.
TAGGTCCATGTGTAAAAAAGGAAATGCATGAGATCCTTAGGGGCGGACATCCAAAATGGAAAAATAAGACTTTTTGGGGGCGGACGGAGGAAGTATATTTTTTTTATATTTTTCCGTTCATCCTATATTTATATGGCAAAGACTTGTGTGAGACCGTCTCACGTAAGAACTTACGTGAGACGAATAAAAAGTGATAATTTTTAAAGGCAAAAACTTTGTGCCCTCGCACTATGCCAAAACTGTGGAAAGACAACGGAGAATCCCCGTTGTCGTAGCCCCTGCAGCTCCGTTGTTAACCCGGGAGTTGTTAAAAGTCTGGACTTTTAACAACGGTGAAATACCCGTTGTCGTAGGGCATTTTTAACAACGGATTATCCCCGTTGTTGTTGCTAATAAAATCCGTTGTCAATCCGGGAGTTGTTAAAGGTACCTACCCTTTAACAACGGTTTTTGACCCGTCGTCGTATGTCATCTTTAACAACGGGGAATTCCCGTTGTCATTAATTGAATCCCCATTGTTGTAGACGAATTTAACAACGGGGATTACCCGTTGTTGTACCTCAAAATCTCCGTTGTCAATCCGGGAGTTGTTAAAGGTACCTACCCTTTAACAACGGTTTTTGACCCGTCGTCGTATGTCAGCTTTAACAACGGGGAATCCCCGTTGTCATTAATTGAATCCCCGTTGTTTTAGATGAATTTAACAATGGGGATTACCCGTTGTTGTACCTCAAAATATCCGTTGTTAATCCGGGAGTTGTTAAAAATGTCATTCTTTTAACAACGACATTTTCCCCGTTGTTGTAAGTACTCTTTAACAACGGTGAATCACCGTTGTTGTTAGTTTTATCCCCGTTGTTGTAGATTAATTTAACAACGCAGATTAACCGTTGTTGTAGCTCGAAATCTCCATTGTTAATCCAGGAGTTGTTAAAGGGTCTTACTTTTAACAACGGAGTTTTGCCCGTTGTCGTAAATTCTATTTAACAACAGTTCATCACCGTTGTTGTTAGTTTTATCCCCGTTGTTGTAGAATAATTTTAAAAATATTGTTCTTTTTAACAACGGGCAATCCCCGTTGTCATAGCTCTCTTTGACAACGGTTTATGCCCGTTGTCGTATGCTATATCCCCGTTGTTATTATCAAAATTTTAACCTGTTTAATAATTAAAATAGTCATAATCCCTGATCTTCAATACAACATAACTAATTCAATTACATAAATGCATTCGAAAGTAATTGAACTCCAAATACAAAAACCAACATCAATACGTTCGAATATAACATCCCAACATCTCTCTAACCAATACAATTCACCAACAACAATTAAAATACTTCATAATGTATCCATGATCGACAAATACCGTCTTCCCATAAACATAAACAACAAAGCGTTCATCATGTTTTCCTTTCCCTTAGACACACTTTAGTCTTTTCGTAAGGCTGGTAAAGAAGACATAAGCTAAGGTTAGCACAATCGTATAAGTTATTATTCTCATTACAAGATATATTACAATGTTTACCTCTTCCTAGACGAGTCGTTGACATGTGCTGTTGGATGCATGAAGCCCACTCTTTTCGCACTTCATCGATATCCATTTCGCTGTAATTTTTTCCAATGAACTATGGGGCACAAAATTAAGTAAGCATTTATACCACAGTATCATGAGACTAATAAATAATAGAAATATAATAAGGCTACTTACAATTGATTGTATCATTTCAATGTTCACTATTCCATCAAATTGCATTAAATCTAATAGGTAGCGAAGCACATAAAAATCACATTGTCTCCCGTCAGGTTGCTTTGGCGCCTATGACAAATGTAATAGGCTTGAATCAATAACAATTACATGCTTAATATTAAACAATTTCAATCTTACCTTTATCACTTTCCAAGTTATCTTTTTCCGACCCTTCTTACCCGCATCCACTTTTGCATTAAACATTTTCAAAGCCCTACATTGCAATTAAAATTTATTTATTTGGTTCATAATTCTACACATTTATATGATAAGATTAAATGAAGTAATAATTAATTTACTTAATAACTTACAATTCAACTACTTGCTTCCAAACGGCGTCATGAATCCCATTATAGTAAGGATCTAACAAACAAACTTCTTCTTTGAGTGGATCTATTATCGTGAGAATCCAGTGCTCACTACGTACATGCACAAGATAATGTAATATTCTATAAAGTGAAATAATAATAAAAAATAAAAAAAACTACAAAACTGAATTATAAGTTAACTTGAATTTACCCAACGTTACATGGTGCCACACAAATTTGGTCGTCTAGAATCTCGTTGAATCGTTTGGAAAGATAACGAGCTCTGCTTTCAATCGCATCATCCATTGCAGTTGTTGGTTGAAACCCAATGGCATAGGGATCTACGAATCTGATTTCATCAACCAATTTATGAGGATAGCTTTTGTACAAGTACTGATTAGCCATAACTTGTAGTCGGGTTGACCAATTCAAGAATTTATCGAACCACAGGGAGGTCGATGCTAGCACTTAAGCGATATCACGTTTATCACGATTTTATAGAGACGAATCATAGATGGATGGTTTGGGTAACAAGTAATTAAATGAAAGTAGACAAACAATAATCCAATGACAAGATAAAAATGATGAATGAGTGGTTTTCCAAATTAAGTAGAAGTGAGATTAACAACACTAATGAAGTGGTAACTTATGGATTCATGCATTAAACTCATATATATCAAGGGTTAAGACTAAGGGCCAACACTTATACCACCTAAACTTCCTCTCGAAATGATTAGGATGTAGATCATTTGCACAATCTCTAAATAGCTCAAAGGTTGGTTCTAAATTAAACTATTCCAACTAGGTACTAAGTTCAATTATAGAATCCCTTCATATAATCAATTGACTTCTCAATCTAACTAATCACATGTTCCATCAAAGGGTTCTAAATAATAAAGGACTTCTCAATCACTTTACCATTTATAATGCACATGAGGTGTTTGATGAAATGATTCACTTGACTATCCTAAGCACATAATTGATTTCTCAATCTAATCATATAATTAGAACAATCAAACACACAAAACATCATAAATCTCAAGATATATAAGCACCAATGATAGAAAATCAAATATCCCCATCAACATATGAATTTAATTACATAGATCCACAAATTAACCAACAACCTTCGTGTTGCTAATCTCACAAGGGAGATTAGCCTACAATCTTCATAAGATCCATAACATAGACATTATAATTCTTACAAATCATGATAAACTAAAGGATTAACACAAAATTGGAATGAAAACTCCCTTGGAAATGGATCCAATTGAATCTCCCTTCTTCCTTTGGTGATCACCCAAGCTTCCTTGCTTCTTCACTTGATTTGGATGAAGGAAATTATGGAGAGATGATGTAGATCTCAAAATGGATGAATGGGATGGAGGATATGGTGTGAAATCAAAGGAATGGTGTGTGAGGTGTGTGGGAACAGTAGAATTTCGGATCTCTTCTTTTAAAATGTTGAATGGATTGGTATTTATACCCCATGGAGACCTTCTAGAAGAATTGTAAAAAAATATCCTGTTCTGGTGCCGACACGAGTCGTGCTACGTAGCACGGGTCGTGTCGTGTCAGGGCATGCGGCACACGAGTCGTTCTGCGTCGCACGGCCAAAGGGTGGCCGTGTTGAATGCCTAGACGTCGCCGCACGGCCTCCACTTACAGGCCCGTGTCTTGTACACGGGTCGTGCTCCGCAACACGGGTCGTGCGCCACAACACGGCCAAGTGGTGGTCGTGTTGGATAAATAGATGCCGCCGCACGACCATTCTGGACAGGCCCGTGTCTGGCACACGGGCCATTTTGCTGCAACACGAGCCGTGTTGACAGCACGGCCAGCCGTGTTCTTGCACCTTTGTTTCTTCTTCTTTGTTTGATCTTCCTTCTTCATTTTTACTCCATTTTCACCTGTTATATGTATGTTTAAGATCATTCTCACACATTCCTATGAAAATACATAACACCACCAAAATACACGAAAATACGGATAAAACAATACGCAAAATACACTAAAAAAAACACTAAAATCTAGGTGAAAATAACGACAATCACACCCCCAAACTTGAAGTATTGTTCGTCCCCGAACAATGAAAATGATAGACTGAGGGAGAAGCTTTCACCTAGTAAAAAGACTAAACGAATACAAGTAAGAACACATCATTAGCAACAAGAATTTCAAATCATGCTAAGCTAACCTACAACATTAGATTCATGATAAGAGAAATTAACAAGTTCAATCAAAAGAGAATAAAGAGCAATATAGTCCTTTTAGTCTAAGCCTCACATAAGTTTATCAATTTCCCTCGACACTCTTTAAATAAGGTAAATCAACACTCATCAATCAATTGGCTCGACTCACCATACACTTGCTCGTAGACTCTATTCACAAACCACCAAAAATTTAATCAATGATCAAAAAGGTCTTTAATTAAGGATGTAATGATAGGCTCTTTGGTAGGGTAGGAAGAATATAGGTAAAAGTGACTAAATGAGTGTAAGTAATCGAAGAGGTAGCTACTTTCTTCCATCCCTTCATATTCTTTTTCTTCCTTTCTTTTCTTTATTGATCATAAGCACTAATCATCACTTTCTTGGATTTTTGAGCTTCTTATAGATTCATGCCTCTTTTCTTTGACTCTTAAGTACTTGAGCATATTATTGTTGCTTGCTCATTTTCTTGTTTTGAAATTGCATGTCCATTCTTTCTTATGCTCTTTTCATCCTTTTTCTTACTTATTTACCATTTCCTCTTTCTCTTTTGTTATCTCATCACACCTTTCTAGCCACCATCTTCTTTATTACTCACACTAAAGGTATATATCTTAGGCTCATGTGGGTAATTAAAGCTTGTAATGTGCTATCTTCACAATAAATAGGCTTATAGGCTCAAAGTGGTTTACTAGGGATGATTTTTAAAGGTAAGGAAATATTTGGCAATGGCTATACATGACAAGGATGGCCTTAAATCATTTCATCGATCTCCATTAATCGGATTCATTCCTAAAGTCTTTGAGCAAGTATTTAGTTTATCAAAACTCAACCGATCCACTCATGAAAAGGTACCATGTATACATGGTCGAGGCTCAAATTCTCACAAGTTTATGCTCGACTTAAAAGGACTTATTACAACTTATTCATTCTTTTAATTGAATTAGTTAAATAAAACATATCACAATTCGAAAGCGTAGAGTTCCTTAATCATAATTCGACCTCACTTATCACCATAATGCATCATCACTCATATTCAAAACGACTCACAACCTCCCAAACAAACCACCAAATCAAACCTAGACACGAAAAAAAAAAAAAACAAAGAAACAACAAAACGACAAAAGCAAAAACACAAAGACAACAATAAAAGAAAAGATACAAAAAAAATTCACCCCATCCATAGTCAATACACAACAAAACTCATCTCAATCCTTAATTGAAAGAAAAGTACGAAATTAAACATCCCAAAACAAAACAATATGAAGTCTCAAATCCAACACAAATTAAATAACTATAGAAGATGAACTAATGAAGTGTCGAACACCAAAAGTACTCCCTTAGTTATCCGGAGGCGGAGGGGGTTGATTATGCCATGATCCCCAAGGAGTATAAGCACGAGGTGTGGTAGGGAATTGGAAATTGAACATCCTTGTGATCATCTCTTCCATGTTGTTCGAGCGTGATCGTGTATTCTCTTCATAGTACTCCCTACGACGCTGCCCTTCATGGATCTCCCTTATCATTGCACCCTGCCTCTGCTGCTCCTCTCGGAACTCTCTCATCTCATCTCCAAGCGCCTGCTGCGTCTGCCTGATCTCCATGAGTTCGTTCTCCAGAAGATTCCATCTTGCATTCCCCTCTCTTGGTCCATCTCCTTCCTCTTGTTCTTCTTCTTCTTGCTCAAATGCTGGAGGCTCTGGTGCATGCTCTTCAAATTCCACCTGATGATGTTGCTCTTCTTCCCCTACATCCATGTCCATCGGCTCAGCTCTCAGATTCCTTAGCTCAGGATTCTCATCCACTCTCATCTGCTGGAGCACTGCTTCCACTCCATCTCTATTCTCTCGGTAGAAAGCTCTCACGACTGCGGAGTGGTTAGGACTCGCCATTGCTAAATTCTGATGCTTTCTTCGTCCTTGCAGTGTGGTGAGCTCAGGAGCAGGTAGAGGGAATGGAGCTCCCTTATCTTGCTTCAAGCAATACATATTTTCTATGAATGATAGGAACTCCATCCTTATTAGTTGATTGTACGTGAGCCCTTCACTAATCATCGAGTGTTGCATCCCTCTAAGGTCGATGCCTAACCCTTGAGCAATCATTGTCACCATTCCTCCAATCATAATCCCTCTAGTGTTCTCTCTCTTCGCCACTCTCTCTGCATGCTGAACGAAATGAGCTGCAATGTTCACTGTGAACTCTTTGAATATACTGTACATGATTTACAACTGCTTTTCCCCAACAGATCCACTCTCGAACCGACCCAGAATAGTATTTGATACTATCTTCTCAAGGTACCTCATGACTGGGTTCCTTATGGCTGTCCCTTTTGACGAACTTGGAATGTACTCTGGAGGCTCAGTCCCATCCTCAACCAATTTTCTCCACCACGTTTGTTGATTGAAACCCCCTTGTGGTAAGAAGTTCTGATGGCCTCTCATGATTGGGCACCCAAAAAATCTATTCAGCTCATTCACAGGTATCTTCTCCCACATCTCATTGTTTAACTGAAATGTGATAGCAATAGGAAACTTGTTCCTATCTCTGTGAACCTCCAAGGTGCTCATGAACTCGGCTGTAAGGTGGAGATAAGTGGGAGGTCTCTTATCGAAAAACTCCTCCATTTCCACTCGACGGAATAGAGTCCTCAGATCACCTTCTATTCCAAGGCCTTCCATGGTTGCTTGATCTTGGAATCGAGTTGCCCTAATCTTTGGGATTATGTACTCCCATCTCAATGCGTACTTCCCCCATTCCATGAACTCTACTCCAAAATTCTCAGGGTGTTGGTCTTTCATTAGCAGTTTGGCATCAAGGTTGGACAGTTCCATATCTGACTCAATGAAAATGAAGTCCTCATTGCGTTTCCTCACTCTTCTTTCAGCCATCTACAATGTCCAACATAATTCAAATTAGTTTCAAGTTAACTCAAAACAAAATGTCTCATGTTGATTAGAATTATCACTAGTTATTCAACTAAGTGTTAATCCTAGCACATATTCAAGCACAATAAACATTTTGTTTCAAAGACTTAACATTTCGATCCAATCAACTTAACACAAAGTTATTTCAAAAATTTCATTCAATCACTCACTTTCAACATCCTAATCCTCTTATTCTTTCATAACATTTCACTTTTTCAATGGGCACAATTCAATTCAATAATGCTTCATGTAAAAACTTTGAATTCTAATTTGAATTTTCATTTAGGCATTTCATCAAACACTTGGCATGCACCTATTTCACAATTCAATTCAACAAGTCTTAGCTATGCTTTCATGCTCAATTCCTCAATACCTAAACTAATTCACATCAATACAATCATCATAGAAGCATTATTAATCAATTTAACAATTACATGCCCTAAATTAATCATCCTAAAACAATTATCCCCAAATTCATCCTTCATGAACCTTAAATCTAATCAAAATTTAATCAATCCAACAATTACATATGCAAATTCATGTTTCACTATCCTAGACATGCTTTATACATTCCATCATTCAAAACCCATACATGAATTTCGCCATTCATACCTCGAATTGAGAATTAGGGCACAAGAAGACATACCTTGAATTCTATTGAACAAAATGTAGGGAATTGTTGTTTATGCTTTGAAGTTCACCTTCTACACTCACAATCTTACCACTCTTTGGTGTTTAGAGGATGATGGGTGGAGTTTCGACTGGAAATTCACGGTGGAATGAGTTTTTTTGCCTTCGAGCTGTGTTCAGAATCTGCCTTTTAAAACGCTGCTTCAGACCCGACACGAGTCGTGTCACGCAACACGGCCATAAGGTGCCCGTGTTGCGTGTTCTGGTGCTCCCGCACGGCCAAAGCTAACAGGGCCGTGTCGGCGACACGAGGCGTGTCACTACTCCCTTGAATCTTCCACTTTTCATCTACAACTCTTGTCTTTCCTTGTTTCCATGCTTCCAAAACTCCCTATTCATGCTCACACTTCATCAACATCATTAGTTCAATCATAATATCAACACAAAAGGACTATCCACTTCAACACCACCAAAACGAATCAAAACTAAACCGAACTTATGAGAAAATTTCAAATTTGGCTCAAAAACACACGAATGCATGTCAACATATAATATAATATATCGTATCACATCATATCCTCCCAAACTTGAATTGAAACAATAGTTTCAAAGAAAGTTTGTAAAAAGTGGTACGATATACCGTTCACATCAATGACACACACTTAGAATGTTTTTAAAAAAAAACTTCTCCTCATAAACACAATCCACATACGAAACCAAAAGAAAACAAAACAAGAAAAGAAATATATACAAACCTAACTACTAAAAGGATACGGATCTCAAGAAGAAAAGGTGTCAACATATGCCAACTCCCTTTGAGAGGGAGAATGGTAATGCTTAACCCTATGACCATTGACAATAAAAGAATTCCCATCCGATCCCTCAAGCATTAAAGATCCATTTTCTCTAACTTCAATCACCTCGTATGGACCGGTCCATTTTGAACGAAGCTTTCCGGGAAACAGTTTCAATCTCGAATTGAACAAAAGTACTCTATCCCCCGGTATAAACTCCTTTGCTTTGATTCTTTCATCATGCCATCGTTTCAGCTTCTCCTTGACAATTTGTGAGTTTGAATATGCTTCCTCACGAAATTCCTCAAGCTCAATCAATTGAAGGCATCTTTTCTTTCCCGATTCTTTCTCCTCAAGATTTAACTTCCTCAATGCCCATAAAGCCTTGTGTTCTATTTCAACCGGAAGATGACATGCTTTCCCATAGACAAGTTTATACGGAGACAAACCAAGAGTGGTCTTGTACGCCGTTCGATAAGCCCAAAGCGCATCATCTAGCTTAGAAGACCAATCCTTCCTATTCCCCTTTACTGTCTTCCCAAGTACAAGCTTTACTTGCCTATTTGATACCTCCGCAAAACCATTTGTTTGCGGATGATAAGGTGTTGACACCTTGTGCTTCACTCCATAGCTTCTCAAAAGCTTTTCAATGATCTTGTTTATGAAATGAGTCCCTTGATCACTAATGATTGCCTTTGGTACTCCAAACCTCGCAAAAATGTTCTTCTTCAAGAAAGCTTTGACAATTAGAGCATCATTTGTTCTTGTAGGAATTGCTTCTACCCATTTAGACACATAGTCTACCGCAAGCAAAATGTAAAGAAAACCATTGGAAGACGGAAATGGGCCCATGAAGTCCATTCCCCAAACGTCAAACACTTCAACTTCAAAGATGTTCTTCATAGGCATCTCATCTCTTTGTCCAATACTTCCAATTCTTTGGCATCTATCACACTCCATGACGTATTCTTTGCAATCCTTGAACAATGTTGGCCAAAACAATCCCGACTGTAAGATCTTAGCTCCCGTCTTTTGAAACCCAAAGTGTCCTCCACATGGTAAACTATGGCACATCTCCATGACACTTAGTTTTTCTTCCTCCGGAATACACCTCCGTATGATACCATCCGGACAATGCTTAAACAACAAAGGATCATCCCAAAAATATTCTTTAACATCATGGTAGAACTTTTTCCTTTTTGACTCGTGAGATGGTCCGGCTTGATACCACACGCTAAGTAATTTACCAAATCCGCGTACCACGGTCTTCCGGTCTCACACAAAGTGTACATCCGATGAAAATCCACTTGAAGTATCTCTTCATCCGGGAACATATCATTTATGAGCTCCATGGTTCCTTTTTCATCAACATTCTCCAATCGTGACAAGTGGTCTGCTATGACATTTTCGACTCCCTTCTTATCACATATCTCAACATCAAACTCCTGCAACAAAAGAACCCAACGAATTAGTCTTGGTTTGGCATCCTTTTTACTCATCAAATACCTAATGGCAGCATGATCCGTATAGACAATGGTTTTCGTGCCAACTAAGTATGGACGAAATTTTTCAAAAGCATAGACTACGGAAAGAAACTCCTTTTCCGTTGTGGTGTAATTCTTTTGATTTGCATTGAACGTCTTTGATGCATAATAGATAGCTCGAAATTTCTTCTCTCGTACTTGTCCAAGCACTACTCCCAAAGCACTATCACTTGCATCACAATGGAGTTCAAAGGGCTTGCTCCAATCGGGAGAGACAAGGATTGGTGAAGAAATCAAAGCTTCCTTTAACACCCTAAAAGCATCAAGACATTCATCATTAAATTCAAATGGAGTATCTTTCTCAAGCAATTTACACAAAGGTTTGGCAATATTAGAAAAATTCTTTATAAAACGTCGATAGAAACCGGCGTGACCAAGAAACGATCTAACCCCTTTTTCGTTTTTAGGAGGGGGAAGATGTTCAATGGCTACAACCTTCGCTCTATCAACTCTCAAACCTTTTTCGGAGATATGATGACCAAGTACGATACCCTCTTGAACCATAAAGTGACATTTTTCCCAATTCAAGACGAGGTTCGTATCTTGACATCGCTGCAAGACCATGGACAAATTAGTTAAGCATATATCAAATGAAGATCCAAACACGGAGAAATCATCCATAAAAACTTCCATCACATTTTCAATCAATCCTCCAAAAATAGCCATCATACAACGTTGAAAGGTGGCGGGCGCATTGCATAACCCAAAAGGCAATTTATAGAACGCGAATGTGCCATACGGACAAGTAAAAGTTGTTTTCTCTTGATCCTCGGGGGCTATCATGATTTGGTTATACCCCGAGTAACCATCTAGAAAACAATAATATTTGTATCCCGCCAACCTATCAAGCATTTGATCAATAAAAGGCAAAGGGAAATGATCCTTATGAGTATTGTCATTAAGTTTTCTATAATCACAACAAACTCTCCACCCCGTTTTCACCCTTATTGCAAGTTCTTCATCAAATTCCGTTTTAACAATGGTTAACCCTCCTTTCTTAGCCACAACATGTAAAGGACTTACATGAGGACTATCACTAATGGCATAAACAATTTTAGCATCCAACCATTTTAAAACTTCTTTTCTAACAACTTCTTGCATAATAGGATTCAAACGTCTTTGAGGTTGTATACATGATTTGTTCTCATCAATCAACCTTATGTGATGCATGCAAATTGTGGGACTAATTCCCTTCAAATCATCCAAACTCCACCCTATAGCACTCTTATGATCTCTGAGTACTCTCAACAATTTATCAAGTTCTAAAGGAGAAAGGGATGATGATACAATTACCAGAAATGTCTTCTCGTCCCCCAAATATGCATACCTAAGGTGATCGGGTAGAGGCTTCAATTCTTCCTTTCCTTTATCAACCTTTGACTCTTCAATCTCCATCTCTAATGGAAGATATTCCCTCTTTCCATAGTATGCCAACTTTGCTTCATCCTCTTGCATTTCCCTACAAGCATTCAATTCATGTAAACAATCATTAATATCTTCATCTTCTAAACAATGAACAGAATGATTAGAATTTAAAGATAAAGTAAGAGAATGGCTTATGCTCATTTCAAGAGGATCTTTAGCTAAGATGAATGGTAGGTTCTCTTCAACAACTTCATCAATCATGTCGATCCTTCTACATTCTTCTTTCTCATTTGGATATCTCATAGCACTCTTCAACGAGAAAACCACCTCTTCCTCATTTACTCTCAACTTCAACTCCCCTTTTTGTACATCAATTAAAGCTCTTCCCGTTGCTAAAAATGGACGCCCCAATATCAATGGAACATTTGCATCCTCGTCCATATCAAGCACTACAAAATCAACCGGGAATATAAACTTTCCAACCTTGACTAACACATCCTCCACTATTCCTCTAGGGTAGGTTAAAGACCTATCCGCTAATTGCAATGTAACGGATGTAGGTTTCACTTCCCCTATACCAAGTTTCTTGAAAATGGACATAGGCATCAAGTTGATACTTGCCCCAAGATCACAAAGAGCTTTATGAACCTCACTCTTGCCCATTTCACATGTAATAACAAAACTCCCCGGATCTTTGAGCTTTGGAGGCAACTTCCTTTGAATTATTGCACTACACTCCTCCGTCAAGTTGACGGTCTCATTCTCTATCAAGCTCCTCTTCCTTGACATGATGTCCTTCAAAAACTTCGCATAGTGAGGCATTTGTTTCAAAGCATCCGCAAAGGGTATATTAATGTGGATTTTCTTGAAAATTTCCAAAAACTTTGCAAACTTTTCATCCAAGCCTTTCTTCAAAAATCGATGTGGAAAAGGAATAGGTACTTGTGTTTTTGGAATTCCCCAACTATCCCTTTCCACTTCAATTTCCTCCTCTTTCTTTTTCATCGCCTTGGTTCTTTCCCATTTCTTTTCAACAACCTTGTTATCAATCAATTCCGGTTCCTCATTCAATTTATCTTCAACTTCACTTTCAACATCGATTTCTTCTTCAACCAAGGTTTTCTCCATTTCCTTCTCTTCCACCTTATCATCTTCTAATGGCATAGATGGTCCCTCATAATTTGTTCCACTTCTCAAGGTAATTGCCTTGCATTGTTCCTTTGGGTTCACAATGGTAGTGGAAGGAAATTTTCCTTTCTCATTAGCACTCATTGAGCTCGCCATTTGACTAAATGAATACTCCAAGGCTTTTAATCGTCTATCATTTACTTCCTCAAAAGCCTTGAATTTTCTTTCAATCATTTCCTCTTGATTTTTGTTGGAAGCAATCAATTTTTCAATAAGTTCGTCGGTAGTCGTCTTCCCTTCATTATTTGGCGCTTTAGCTCCCGGATGATACCCCGGAGGATAAGCAACCGCATTATTTGGGTTTGCATATGAAAAATTATCTTGCCTCCTTGGTTGTTGTGGATAAGAACTTCCGCTTCCTTGGCTAGTGAACCCTCCTTGCCTTGGTTGATGTTGTGAATGTGAACTTCCACTACTTTGAGCGTTGAATCCCCCTTGCCTTTGTGGATAACTTCCTTGATTTTGATTGAAATACCTTGGTAATTGTTTTGATAATTACCTTGATAATTTCTTCCTTGCATATAAGACACATCCTCAACACGTGGCATAGAGTTGGTCCATTGTTCACCATTCACAGCATTCGGAGGTAGCACACCTTGCTCGACTTGTAGCCCCTCAACCATATTTGCTCCTTGATTGTTCATACTTTGATTCAAGCTCATTTGTTTAACAACTTCCGCCACTATCTTTTCCATGCTTGGCATACTTGATTCAACACTTACACTCTTCACACTAAACTGTTGTCCTTTATCATAGCTTTCAAAACCATAGCTTCCACTAACTCTCTCCGATGGCCATTGATAAACATTTGTAGCAATCTCATCAAAAATTCGAATAGCCCTTTCTGGAGTTACACCTAGTACGGATCCTCCTGCCGAGGCATCAACAAGCACTCTTTGTCCGTTCACAAGTCCTTGATAGAAAAATCCAACTTGTTGATTCTCCGGGAAACCATGTTGTGGACACTTGCGTAGCATTTCTTTGAACCTTTCCCACGCTTCATAAAAGCTCTCTTGAGGCATTTGCTTGAATTGCGTGATCAAGCTCTTCATTTGAAGCGTCTTTGACGGTGGGAAGTACTTGTTTAAAAACAATTGTGCTAGCTCGTCCCAAGTGCACGTACCGGGAGTAATGGTGGAGAGCCATGTTCTTGCTCTATCCCTCAAGGAAAATGGGAATAACCTCATCTTTATGCAATCCTCGCTCACTCCGTTCATCTTTACTGTGTTGGCAATCTCCACAAATTGAGCTAGATGAGCGTTAGGATCTTCATTCGGAGCTCCACCAAACTGTTGCTCTCTCACCAATGAAATCAAGCCCATTTTAAACTCAAAATTGTTGGCATGAATTGGTGGTCCCATCATTTGTGGAAGTGCCCTCGGCATGAAGAAATCCCGGATCACCCGTTGATCATTTTGAACTCCATGTTGAACCGGAGGTGGAGGTGGTGGCACATAAGCTTGTTGTTGAGGAGGATAAGGTTGTTGAAAACCTTGTTGAATCATCGCTAGTTGCACAAGTTGTTGAATATAGGCTTGATTGTTTATAGCTCCATGATTTTGATAGGCTTGTTGAGGAGGATTCTCATTGAATTGATGTGCGTTGTCATGCACGTTCATATTGTGTCCTCCTTCCCCATCATGCTCTATCCCAACACGATTGTCACCTTGATAATTCTCCATTGAATTACTATTTTTGGTTTTGTTCTCTCTTCTCTTTCTCCTCAAAGTGTTTTCAAGCTCTAGATCAATTGGTTCGACTTGCTTCCCTTTTGATCTCGTTTGCATACACCTTCAAGACAAGAGAGATTAGAACAAATTTTCACAAAGCAAAAACAAGTAATAAATACAAGAAAATGAAATAATGTCTCTAGTAAGATCGCTTTAAACGTTCCTTCTTTAAGCTACTAGCAACCGTTACCTCCCCGGCAACGGCGCCATTTGATTAGCCATAACTTGTAGTCGGGTTGACCAATTCAAGAATTTATCGAACCACAGGGAGGTCGATGCTAGCACTTAAGCGATATCACGTTTATCACGATTTTATAGAGACGAATCATAGATGGATGGTTTGGGTAACAAGTAATTAAATGAAAGTAGACAAACAATAATCCAATGACAAGATAAAAATGATGAATGAGTGGTTTTCCAAATTAAGTAGAAGTGAGATTAACAACACTAATGAAGTGGTAACTTATGGATTCATGCATTAAACTCATATATATCAAGGGTTAAGACTAAGGGCCAACACTTATACCACCTAAACTTCCTCTCGAAATGATTAGGATGTAGATCATTTGCACAATCTCTAAATAGCTCAAAGGTTGGTTCTAAATTAAACTATTCCAACTAGGTACTAAGTTCAATTATAGAATCCCTTCATATAATCAATTGACTTCTCAATCTAACTAATCACATGTTCCATCAAAGGGTTCTAAATAATAAAGGACTTCTCAATCACTTTACCATTTATAATGCACATGAGGTGTTTGATGAAATGATTCACTTGACTATCCTAAGCACATAATTGATTTCTCAATCTAATCATATAATTAGAATAATCAAACACACAAAACATCATAAATCTCAAGATATATAAGCACCAATGATAGAAAATCAAATATCCCCATCAACATATGAATTTAATTACATAGATCCACAAATTAACCAACAACCTTCATGTTGCTAATCTCACAAGGGAGATTAGCCTACAATCTTCATAAGATCCATAACATAGACATTATAATTCTTACAAATCATGATAAACTAAAGGATTAACACAAAATTGGAATGAAAACTCCCTTGGAAATGGATCCAATTGAATCTCCCTTCTTCCTTTGGTGATCACCCAAGCTTCCTTGCTTCTTCACTTGATTTGGATGGAGGAAATTATGGAGAGATGATGTAGATCTCAAAATGGATGAATGGGATGGAGGATATGGTGTGAAATCAAAGGAATGGTGTGTGAGGTGTGTGGGAACAGTAGAATTTCGGATCTCTTCTTTTAAAATATTGAATGGATTGGTATTTATACCCCATGGAGACCTTCTAGAAGAATTGTAAAAAAATATCCTGTTCTGGTGCCGACACGAGTCGTGCTACGTAGCACGGGTCGTGTCGTGTCAGGGCATGCGGCACACGAGTCGTTCTGCGTCGCACGGCCAAAGGGTGGCCGTGTTGAATGCCTAGACGTCGCCGCACGGCCTCCACTTACAGGCCCGTGTCTTGTACACGGGTCGTGCTCCGCAACACGGGTCGTGCGCCACAACACGGCCAAGTGGTGGTCGTGTTGGATAAATAGATGCCGCCGCACGACCATTCTGGACAGGCCCGTGTCTGGCACACGGGCCGTTTTGCTGCAACACGAGCCGTGTTGACAGCACGGCCAGCCGTGTTCTTGCACCTTTGTTTCTTCTTCTTTGTTTGATCTTCCTTCTTCATTTTTACTCCATTTTCACCTGTTATATGTATGTTTAAGATCATTCTCACACATTCCTATGAAAATACATAACACCACCAAAATACACGAAAATACGGATAAAACAATACGCAAAATACACTAAAAAAAGCACTAAAATCTAGGTGAAAATAACGACAATCAAGTACCTAAGAATAAAAAATTTAGATTAGAATGAGGTAACTATTAAAATATAATATCGAAATAATATTGAACAATAGGAATTCATGAACTATACCACATGAAAACAACAATGCAAGTGTACGAAATTGGCTTTAATTTACAGAATGGAACAACATCTTCAAGGTGGATGTGGAGATCACGCTCATGACCAAATAGGTCTTTATCCAATTGGATGTTCACCACCTTATTACAGCGTGGAAAGTTAAAGAAGCAATATAGGACATACAACTCTAGAGGAACGGAATCGGGATCTAATGTATCCATTTCAATCTCTTCATCCCTTTTCTTTTTTTTTGCAAGCCTACAGATTGCAATAAATTATACTTAATTAATAGTTTTCGGCATGGTAAACATTTAATTTTACTATGTAAACAAGACCATATTTACCTTGAAAGCTACACCCCTTGTTGACAATCCTTACATCATCATCATCATCGTTGAGCATAAGCGGGTCTTCTTCTCCCTCTGGACAAGGACGAATACCTTTAGTTGAACAACTGCCTTTGCCTTCACGATTATTATAAAATTCTTCTTCCAGCTTTCGCAAGCGCATCTCTTGAGCCATATGAATCGTTCTTGTCTTGCTAATAGCTCTTTATCAACTTTTTTTCCTTTTCCAATGTTGAAGTAGGTCGATGGAGTGACATGACCTCCAACACCTCTAACACGCCCAGCATGTTCTTTGGAGTCAAGTGCATTTTCGAGAATATCTTCTGAAGAGTGGAACAAATTGGAATCTCCAGCAGATTTTTTTCTCTCTACAAATTGGGTCTGTAATTCATACAATTTATTATAATATAATGAAGAGAGTACCCAAATTACAACAATGCATACTTGCATCACAAATTATTTAAGAGTTATCCTCGCAAAACAAACCATGAAGATTAATAGGAGCTAATTTTAATAAATTTTTACTTACAATTTTTGAAACAGTTTCCTTCAGATCTTCACTGTGGTATGTTCCATCTTTGCTTTTCCTCGCCTCAGACCATAGTGTGGCTCGATCAACCTCATCATCTCCCGTCAATAACGAGGGCTTCATGAAAACAACATTAGCAAGTATACCAATATAATTACAATGATATACTTCACATACATATAATATTGTCTACTTACATTCTCCTCAGCAAGATTAGCATAACCTTTTCGTGCCATATGGTGTGGATACTTGTTTAGAGCTCTCAACTTTGAATGGTCTTCACTAGTTTTCTATACAGGGAGAATAATATTGGATTTTGGTAGCCACTTTGGCTAATTTGGCAAACGTTTATCGTTTGATTATTTTCGAGTGCTAACATCATGTTTGTTACAACTACCTTTCTATCGGCTGCACCTTGAAAAGGGAACTGAAACGTAGCAAGAGAATGGACTCTTCTTGGATCTGATCAAAATGCAACATAAGCATGAGGCAAGCAATGTATTAGAAACTTTGATTAGCATAGATTAGAAACTTTGAAGTCATTCTAGTTTTACAATGTATTATATGATTATCCTAGTATTTAAATCAGTCTAATATAAAGATGTCTCCATTAAGTAGATACTGTGTATTTACATGAAAACTGGCTCTCCAGCATCACTTTTCTTCTTCTATACCTACGTTAAAAAGGTGGACCACTTGAGTGTATTAAAAGCTTTCAAGGATGGAATAGAAATTCATATCTGTTCAGGTATGCAAAATTAAACCAAACTGCTGCAACAATTATTGAGGAAACAACCCCCACCTTGAGAGTAAAAGATTGCCCTTGCACTCCACAACCCTTGCAATCAAAGTGCAATTTCAATGCATAGATTTGTCAAAATTTGCTGAACCTGCAGACCTACCAAAAAAAAAAAAGGTGAGTGAAATAAAAAATTCCCTATATAAGAGTGTGTTATTATATGATGGACTACTTACATCATTTGAGTTCCTAAACCTTACTCCCTAGTTTACATCAGCACCAATGGACATGCTTTCCTGCAAAATAATTCACAATTCACAAAACACAGGAGCTTAGTGCTAAATTAATTAATAATGAAGCACTTGGAAACAGTTCGGGTCAAAGAATATTTTCTAGAACAGTCTATCCAATTTTGTCAAGCCCTCATATGGAATCAAACTAATTAAGTAAAGAACGCCTAAGCAGCCGAAAATGATTATAACTTCTCCACTATATGAGTGTTCTCTAGCATATCTTGCAAACATAAATATAACTCAAGTAGGGTAAATTAAATTTTTCATTTAGACATTTCATCAAACACATTTGGCATACTAATGTTTTATACCCGCAGCAGTCATACACTAGAATTAATTCAAGATTAGCAAATGTAAAAGGCATAATAAAATAGATAATTAATCTTTACTACCATCACACAACGAAGCAGTAACAAACATTCGCACATAGGCCTAATGAAATTTTTAATACATTTAGATACTACTCCATGTAAACTCCTAAGATAATTTTGATGATCTAAGGCATAGTATACTTTAAACCTTAAAATATAATAAATCCATGGTGGACAACAGACTGATTCATTGACATACATAAAAAGGGACTGCACGAACAAAAGAATTCTAGACAAATTTCAACTCTCTTTGTAACGAAAAAGGGCACCAACAGGCTAAGATATGGAATGTCATAGAATTAAAGAAAGATTGTATACAGTTAAAATGCTAACTTTACAAAAAAAAAAGAACAATAATCAGCATTAAGTTCCAAGAAAATGAACCTGCTGCTCAAAAGATAAGCAAAGTCTTTTAATTTCCTCCTCATAAAAATCCTTGTCAAGTATTTGACTCTCTCCATAGGAAGGAAACTTTTGCAAATGTGGACTGATAATGAGGATACTTTTCGATGGCAGCACGAAACCTAGAAGGATAAGGGGAAAATATGATATTTGGAACAATTGCTTTGAATGAAATGAGAATGAGATTGATTGCAACAGGTAGAAGAACACATACAAAACAAACGGAGCCTGCATACCTTGTGATATCAAAATGGATTGCAAACTCAATGTTCTAAAATAAATATACAAAATTCAAGTTTCTCATGCTTAATTAATCTATATTTCATTTTGTTATTTATTACAAGTCACACTTATTTCTTTTCCAAACCAACTTAATTTCTTCTTATATATATAAAGACGAAAGCCTAGCTCAGTAGCTCTACTACATCAGTTCACAGCGTTTGAACTGAATTTCCAAACAGTGTACAGCATCAAGAAACTGATTCTTGTTTATGTTGCCAAGCCTGCTTCTAAAAATGGTTTCTACATTTCTCTTCTTAATTATGTATGGTTCATGGACTATCATTCATAATTTCTCCATCTCCTTTCTCTCTCTAGGTGATCAATCAACCAATAAGGGTACTGTGAGTAAAGTGCTTGAATTCCTCACTCATGTGAAGAATTCTTGCAAACTCAAGAGGCCTGGGGTACATATTGACACTTTTCTATTCTAAATTTGATTTATTTAATTAAATTATATAGTTTTTTAATCTGCAATATGTTTAAATCTTCAGTTTTTGTTTCTATATATATTTGGGGATTTTGAATGGAGAATACCAGTTAGAAACAATAATAGCAACGTATTATTCCTCTAAAGCATTTTATCAAATACATGGTGAGCAATAATCCAAATAGCATTCGAAGAAGAAATAACCAATGTATGTCCCAACACTAAATTCGAAATAATTGCAAACACAAGAAAGTCGCAGAAAGTGAAAGAATCGCAAGGGAAAAAAATCAAACAAATGCAAGAAACAAGAGAAGAATGACGGACAGAAATACCGTTCACAAGCATAGAGCTCGGGCGGGCGTCAGCGGCACTAAGACAATGGAGAGAGCTTCAGCGCGAATAGAGGGGTAGCTGCTGTTGCCTCCGTCGAGTAGTGGAGTGACGCTGAAACCCTAGCTTGTTCGTGCGAGTATCGTCAACCATTTCTTTGAGTGTCGTCGGTCTTCACTTGCTAGGGAAGAAGAAATGAAGCTGAAACCCTAGCTTATTTCTGCTCTCGTCTTCGTCGCTGGGTAGGGCAGAAGAAATGAAGTCAGTCAAATTTTTTCCAAGTGTTTAATTTATACTGTGCTAATTTCCTATCATAATTAATTTTAAATAAATGAAATAAAATGATATGAATTACATTAACAACGGATTTACAACAACGGAAGGAATTCCCCGTTGTTAATGAGCGCTTTTTTTAAGCTATAACTACGGAAATTCATTTTTAACCCTTTTCAGCCCTTTTAACAATGGGATTTCAATTCTCCGTTGTTATTCCAACGTTGTCGTTCCACAGTTTTGGCATAGTGTCGGGGACACACTGTGCCTCCATGTGTTCCCATGGGGGCACGATGTGTCCCCGGGGTACAGGAGACCAACTCATTTGTATAATGAAAATTGATATTCAATTAATGAAAAAGGATAATGCAGCTATTTAATGAATAATTTTAGTATAAATGAAATGTGATAATATTTTATAATGGAAGTGATAAATATTTTAAAAAGTATAAAATAATTTCACGTAAGACGGTTTTAAGCAAGACTTACCCTATTTATATTTGCATTATAAAAAATAATTCAATTAATAAAAAAAGCAAAGACTTGTGTGAGATCGTCTCATGTAAGGGCTTACGTAAGACGGACAGAATGTGATAACTTTTATAAAAAAAGTGATACACAATCGATGAAAAGTAATAATGGAGTACTAAACTATTTCATGAACTAGTATAAATAAAAAATATAACATTTTATAGCAAAAATGATAATATTTTATAACGAAAGTGATAACTATATTAAAAAGTGAAAAATTGTCTCACCCTACCCATTATAAAATATTGAAAGAGAAATAATTTTAGCTCAATACGTTATCAGGAACTAACATTGTTGAGACTTTTTCCTAAATTGTATTTATGCATCAACAATCATTCCCAATAAATAAAAAATTTGGATTACGTT
Source organism: Pogostemon cablin (assembly GCA_023678885.1). NCBI lineage: Eukaryota > Viridiplantae > Streptophyta > Magnoliopsida > Lamiales > Lamiaceae > Pogostemon > Pogostemon cablin. The sequence goes on along the minus strand of CM042989.1, from coordinate 20,509,994 downwards.
CAACATCATAATCAAACTTTTAATTTCAAATTTGTCACTACTTTCAAACTCTCATAATTTTGTAATATATTAATAATATAAAAATATTAAACTATCTTTAAAGATCAATAAAATAAGTTTTTTTTTTAATTAAATATCGGTGAAAGAGCAAGTGTGCAACTATTACGAGATTATAAAAAACAATATATGTGCATGGAAGAAGAAAAGAATGTATTTTTTTATAAAAGCGAGAAACATGATAGATATTTGTAGGGTAATAATAAATAATAAGTGTGTAATCTAAGTTAATGTGGAGCTTCTAAAAGATTACACAACTTCATTTTGCATTTTTATTATATAGTTTTGAGTGCAACGGTTATATGGACTTTAGAACAACATTTGTGGGCTAACAAGAAAAAATACATCTCAATAATACTCATTTTTTACAGACATTTTTATTATAATATTTAAAATACTCACTTATTACACACATCTCAATAACTCTAAAGTGAGGCTCTTGTGACCCGGAACACACCATGTCCCCGGAACACACCGTGTCCCATGTGAACATAAGAGTTATAGTGTAAAACTTTTGTGTTTACATGGGGACATGGTGTCCCTGGGGCACAGGAATTTTGCCATAACTCTATATATCTTTATACATTAAAAAAAAATATTAATCTCCACGCACAAAAAATACGTGCATTATTTATCAGGATGGAGGGAGTATTTTATTTCTTCCTCTAAATTTTGCACGTTTTTTTTTTCAAGAAGATTAAGAAAAATTATTTTTCAACTAATCGTTGCACATAAAAATTCTGTGTGTTTAATGGTTTATGTCATACTATATCATTAAAATTTAATTAATAGTTATCTTTAGATTTAATGTTAATTTTTAATAACATATAATTGTAATTTTACCATTATAATTCATGATTTATTATACCCTAGTTTATGAAGTAACTCACCTTTATAATTAACGACATGCAAAATAGGGTTTACTCAAGACTTTCTTATGTATTTAACCCATGAATAAAGATATATGAATGTCCCAATCTCCATTAAGATAATCGATTTAATCATTCCTCATGATGTCAATTAAATCAAGGGTTAAGTCTCTCTTTTATAAACCCCTTTTGAGCTCTTACCCTACAAAAGTTTTGATTAATATTAGACAATCATTGATAAAATATTTCCTACTAGTAAGGAGATAATTTCGAAATAGGGGAACAAGACTTTTATTCAACTATCACCAAACACTTATTAATCCCATCATCATAAAATGATTACTTATGTTAGGAGGGCCAAAATTTTTAAATAACTTAGGACATACACCAACATATATAGAAGATGCTTTTCGAAAAGCCAAATAATCAATCATAAAACAAGAGGGGTGGTTCTAAATTTCCTTGGATTCTACTTCTTTTCGAAGTCAAATAAGTAATTGGCTAATTATACTGTGCATCCGGATGTACCTTAAGATAATGTGCATCCATTTTAAAAAACGTATACAAATAGAAACAAAAATATGTATAATTATGAATAAAAATGTATACAATTTAATTGTTAGTTTTTTTATGAAAAATTGAGTTTTAAAAAATATACAATTATTAAAAAAAAATGTATACACTATTAAATAAAAAGTTATACACATATGGATGCTAGTTTTTTTAATGAAAAACTTAGTGTGAAAAAAGTATACAATTATTAAGAAATACGTATACAAAATAGAATAACATGTATACAATAGAATAAAAAATTATGCACATATGGGTGCACCATTACACTCGGGTGCACCTAATATCAACTCTAAGTAATTTAACTAAAATATAAAAAAAAATTATAAATAATTAAAAAAAAAAAAAGGAAAAGGAAAAAAGAGAGAAGAAAAGTGTTGATGGTCATAATAAGCCGTTGTTGTGGTCACTCCCCAAACATGCCTCAATCATAAAGATGGTTGGGGTGTCACTCTCATGCCCATTGAATCCACTCCACACCAAACCCCAAATATGCCCCTTTTCTTTTGGGCCATTTAGTTTCTTTCCCAATATCTGCAAATTTGGATCAGCACAAAAAACAAATATATTTGGGCTTTAGGCCCAATAGAATGACAAAAACTTTTTGAAAGGAAAAAAAAACTCATTATTTTCTCTCTTCACAGTTTACTCGTTCTTAGATATATAAGCGAATCAAACCGTTCGTGAGCTATTTGAGTCTCGATTCGAAAAAAATTCGTTCGAGTTTATTCGCGAAACTAAACAAACCGGGCCGAGCTCGATTTTCGAGCTCCATTATTTTATCAAGCCAAACTCAAGCCTGGATGTGTTTGGCTCGAAAGTTTGCGAACATGTTCATTTACAAAATCGAGAACATATTTGCGTACGTGTTTATTTATAAAAAATAAATAATTTGAAATTTAAATAACATTCCACATAGACATAAATGATTTATCTTCTCCACCAATCCTCAGGACATGGGCGGTGGGGGCCTCTTTTTGTTTTTCTAAGTTTGATTAATACGTTCATTTGCCAATAATAAATGACATTTTATGGAAGGCCTTTCCACCCTCCCTTCTACCACTTGAGCTATGCCCTGAGGATGTAATGGAGTCGAGTCGAGCCAAACATCGTTAAGCTTGAGCTGGGCTCAAGCTCGATTCGTACTTTAATTTTAAAGCTAGTGGTTGCCGTTTGGGGTCTCAATCTCATGCCCATTGAATCCACTCTACACCAAACCCCAAATATGCCCCTTTTCTTTTGGGCCCATCTTTCCCAATATCTGCACCTCAAATTTGGATTAGCCTAATAAACAAATGTATTTTGGGCGCCCAATATAATGATAGTAACTTGAAAATTTGGATGAAAAATCCCCAATTCTTCTCTCTCTTCACAGTTCACTCGTTCTCTCACCGGTAACCTTACTCATCTCAATCGAATTCAATTGAAATCAAATTTCGTCCATGGGGAACTGCCCATGCTCACATTGCAATTGATTTTGCCGTCGAGTGGTAATTCTTTTTTGTTTAGTTCTGTTTTTCCTATTTTCATCTCTTGGTATGAGTTTTAATGGTGAACTATTTGTTTGTGCAGCTGCTTCTGTTTTTCTTTCATTTTCTCGCGTCTGATTTTGAATTACTGGTCAGCTCCAAGTTCATTTTGCAGAGCTGAAACCTTTGAGCTTTTTCTTAGGTATGTTGTAGGTATTTCTGTTCTCGTTTGTCTTCTTTTGAAGCTCTGTTTTGGAGGGTTTGGAATTTGTTTCTGATAATGTTATTTGTCAATGATTTCTTTGCTTTTTTAAATTTCAGCTGGTTTTCTATTTAGTGTTAATGATGGTTGTTAAAGTTTTTTTGGAATTTTAAGATGAGATTTGGCGAGGATGAGAATTATTATGTATTTGGGGATTGCCTTTAGAACTGAGTGTTGCTAATGAATGTGAAGGTAAAAGCTATGTGTGCAATGCTGCTCATTTTGTATACACACTGTTTAATCAATCTTAGCTTGTTTGTTAACCCGAGCATGATCAATTTGTTTATTAGGCTTAGAGAAATGAGTTAAAATCATTCGATAAATTTACCAAATTATTGATGACTTTGACCAGATTTTTTATTTTTATGTGCTTCTATGATCTCTTGGTGAATGAAATTTTATATGGTTGTCCATGAATCCTAAAGACTTTTTAGGATTTGAATTATTATATATGAAGATAGTGCTTGTAACTGGGATCATAAAATCCGTAGAAAATATGTACTCCATTAAAGTAGTATTCTTATGGTTTTAGGAACACGTTTACTCTTCTGGGGTGCAATAGTTTAAACATTCTTGAATCCCTATATATAGACAGGCCTCGTTCTCTTCTTTGCACCTCATTAGATACCTCACTAAAAAAGTTAAACGAAAAGAGATTATTACTAAATTATTAAAGATGTTTTAGTATATTTTAGGCTTTACTTCCATGTGTGTTTCATGGGTGGTGTTCTCACCTGCCTTTTCTCCTTCTTGGGATGTCCACAACCATCTCACACTCTCTCCAAAACCTCTGACTTGTATACATATTTCAATGTGTATCATTAAGAAATTTTACAGGGCTGTAACTTGAAAATTTAGTAAGATCTTGAGCTGAAACTTGAAATTATATGTGAACATAATGTGGGATCTTGATCTCTTGGAGTTTATACTTGTTGTTCCCACCTTCCTTTGATAATTATATATATTGCCATATTTTTCTAATGATACATGTTTGATTTGTTATTATTTGCTTATATAGTTTTACTTGATGGATCAATTAGCATTTTTTTCTTCTTATTATAATTCATTTTTATTACTAATCCATTTGACGCACCGTGAGTAATCCAACTGGCCCGCAGTTGCAACCTACATAAGAAAAAAAAAAAAAGATCCTGCCCCACCTGAGGCCACTAAAGAGTGGGTTGTGGGCTAAATCGCCCCTCCAACCCACACTAACAGCTCTATTTCTTACTGGAAATGCTCTGCCATCCGAAATTCATCACTCCTATTGGTTTTTATTTCTAGGCATGCGTGTTATATTGTCCAAACCTTTACATTATTCACTCTTTGTTGTGTGTTGGTTGTTCAATTGAGGAAAACCCTTAATTTTGTTTCATTTTTTGAGTAATTCTTCATGGTGTGGCTGTTTGTTTTGATTAATACATCGATTTTATACATACTCGTAAGGTTTCTCTAATTTGTTTCCTTATGAATTCTGGTTCATTTGTATTACGTGAATTTTATGCATAGAAGAGCGCTTGTTTGTTTGTATTTTTTTTTTAAATTTTCCTTAAAAATCCAACATTGTTCTTCTTCTAGCTTTATCCTCTTCTCCAACCGCATAATGTTAATTGGGCCTGTCTACCTTTGTTCTGCTCTGTGCCCTTCCTAAAGGCATGGTCTTTCCTCTTATTTTACTTAGTTTGGTGTCTTTGTATTTTACAATGTCTCTTGGTATGTCCCCCAACATTTACACTGCCATTTACTTTAGATATATACCTTCGACACAAGTAAGAGTGTTTGTCGGCTGTACTCTATTTGCATTTCATTAGTTAGAAGAAAATATATCTGCTAATAATTGGAAGGGAGAATCATAGGAAAAAAAAGTTCATTCAAGTTACCAGAAATTATCGAAGAGGATGGGGAACATACTCTGCTAATTACTTGTGAAGTTATAACCAAGCTTAAGATATTTCCACTGATTTAATATCCTTGTTTTGGACATGTTTTTTAAGTGCTCCAGCCTCCAGTTGCATTTCTAGAGTAAATTTTAGTTTTGATCTTCATATGGTGTTATCCTGGTGGATCTTGTAAATAATTTGACTTTTATAATTTATAATGGACATTTTAGTTTACAGAAAAATGCTTGTCGCCAGTGTTAAATTTTGAACTTTAGCTGAAAGTTCACCATTACTTAAGGATATCAGCTTTACTGCTGCTGTAGTGGCAAACTAATATTAATCCTGCTATTTTGATGTGCTTCAACCATACTTTATTTTAAAACTATTATATGTCTCAATGATTAGAGAACCGGACCGGACCGGCCGGTTCAACCGATTGAATTGGGAACCGGTCCAGAAACCAGTCCAGATGCACCGTAAAAACCATTTTACATGTTGAACCGGGGAAAACCGATTTGAACCGGTTCAAACCGGGATAACCGGCTGAACCGGTCAAACCGGAAACCGCCGGTTCTCTCTTTTTTTTTCTTTAACAAATTTATATATATAATTTTTATTTTTTTACAAATTTATATATATAAATTTTTCGTACTGAGATCTGAGCGGCTGAGCAGTTGACTAATTTGAGAGTCAACATCTCAAGATTGGATGAATGTAAAGAGAGGGGAGTAGTGATCACTATATATAGAAGTACAATACTCCTTCTCTTTAATAAGTTTTCAATGTGGGACATTGAAGTTGTGAAAAAGGAGGGAGAATGGGTGGTCATTATATATACATGTCCAATACCTCTTTCTCTCTTGTAATTTACCAATGTGGGATCTCCCTTTCTATAAGCATGTACATTTAACTAAATGTAATTTATCATTCATTATATGTATAATTTTGAAATAAATAAATTTGTTTGCTTAATAGTATCCAAATCCAAATAATTGAAAAATATATTTTAAATGAATATTGAATAAAATTAGAGTAAACAAATAAAAATAATTAACAATTTTTTTAGAATTTAAAAATATTTATGTTTTTCCGGTTGAACCGCCCGGTCCGACCTTGAACCGTTAGGGTCACCGGTTCGGCCTCCGTTCCGGTTTTCTAATCACTAATATGTCTGGATGGAGCCTAAGTCCATGCTAAAACCTTTTCAAGGAAAATAATTTAACCTTTCTTAGCAGATTTACTTTTAAAGAACATAGAAATATGCATGTTATAAAGCTGCTCATATTTGTTACCTGTCCACTGCAAAATCCTCATGCCTGTTACATTATTTTCACTATTTTTGGCATGCCTTAATTTCCTTTATTTTTTTTTATTTATTTGCTGCAGTCATCACTAATTGCTATATAAAATACAAGCTTATACACGTAGGAACTAGCTCTGTATGATGAAGTAAGCCATCTGAGATGAGTTGCATTCATATCAGTGCCTGCCAGCTTGCTTCTTCCCCTCCTGCATACAGGGTGCAGTTTTCTCGACTTTGCAAAACATCTGTATGCCCATCCACTTACCTGGGAACTCAATTTCCTAAGGTCTCTTTGAAGTTAACCTCTACATCACGATTCCAGAGATCTCTGGTTTGTTTGTTTGGTGGTAAAGGGAAGCCGGAAAATGGGAATGAGGTAATTCAGTTGTCTTTATGGCATAGTATGTTTTCTTTTTCTTTTCTTTTTTGAAAAATTAAATGCTTTGAAGTCTCACATGATTTGCTCATTTCAGATAATTTTTCTTTTCTTTTGTGAACTCACGTCAGTTTACAATCTTATAGTTGCCAATTTGTTGATCCCTTTAGACATTAAATAATTTCTTCCTCCGATAGGAAATTTAAATCAGAAAAATGTTATGTACTAGGGTTCTCCATGGAAAGCTCTTGAGAATGCCATTGGCAAGTTTAAAAAGGATCAATCAATTGAGGATGTGCTGAAGCAGCAGATTCAGAAACAAGAATACTATGATGATGGAGGCACTCCCGGGAAACCTCCTGGTGGTGGAGGTGGGGGCAGTGGTGGTGGTTTTGGGGGAGCTGAGGATGAAAGTCTTTCAGGAATGTGGAACGAGTTCGTGCAAGTGATTTTAGCAACTTTGGGCTTTATATTTTTGGTATTCTACAATCTTCTTGAGCTACACCCCTCCATATAAATTAATCTTTCATATGTGTCTGGATTTTGTTTTTAATTGATTGCATTAACAATGTTTTTGTGGCAAGTTGAATAGATCATATTTCTTAAACGGATAAACTCTCACTAGGATTTTTAAACTGTTGTCATCAGTTCTCTATCATTCTTGTATGCCTCTACTATTTCATTATTTTGTTTTTAATTGATTGCAATTTATATGTTTTCGTGGAAAGTTGGTTAGATCATATTTCGTAAACGGATAAACTATCACTAGGATTTTTAAATTGTTGTCATCAGTACTTCCGTCATTTTTGTATGCCCCCACTATTTTGTTTTCATATTTTCAACGCAGTGAGGTTAACATCATTGTTTTCTTGTAGAGTTTGTTTCTTTTGTTTTATCTCTAATATTCATATATTAGTATCTGTTAATTCCATATGATATGGTGAACCAAGATATATTTCTTCATTTCAGTACATTTACATTATTGAAGGTGAAGAGATTAATGTGATCGCGAAAGACACAATCAAGTTTCTCTTCACACGACAAAAGAGCATCCGTCTCAGTCGTCTCATAAATCAGTGGAAGAGTTTCTTAGAGAGGATGAGATACAAGGAAGAGTTTGATCCGTATTGGTTGGAACGAGAGATCATCAACACCCCAACAATGTACGACAGTCCCCTCAAGTACAGATACATAATGAAGGCGAGTTCCCGATCTCATCGAGATTACGATGATTATGGCGATGATGGCTATGAGTGATGCCAACCGTGTCATCCTTTTCGTTTTGGATACTCTCTATGAATGTGCTTGGCCACTGCAGAAAAAGGTGTAGAGAGCCAATTACTCGGACAAAATGTTATGATAGCACCTCCAATTTCAAAATCTTGTTTTTATATCTAGTATTTGTTTTCTCAATTAAAAATTTAGTTGCATCTCTTCTGATATTAAATAGACAAATTCTATTGTGAGACATTACTTTAGTGAGACGGTCTGTGAGACGTGTTAAAGTATGTCTATTATTTAGATAAAATATATTTAATGTTTGTTAAAGTATGTTTTCTAAAGTATGCTTGATTATGCATTAAAGTATGATTTTAGCGTGTTATAATACAATTTATTATTGACATATTTTAATTATAAATAAACATATTTTATCTGTATAATAAGTATACTTTATTGATGGAAAGCCGTTTTACACCCGTTTCACAAACAATCTGTCTCACAAGAGTACTTCTCATTCAAATATTACTATGTGTCCCATTTTGCATGTAGATTAAGAGACAAGATATTTTAATAACATGTTGATCAAAAATAAGATATTTTAATAAGTAGTTGGTAGATTTTTTATGTATTTTTAATTTTTTCACCAAACTATTGTATGATTCTTTTCATATTATCGTGGTTTTAATATTTGGTGTTATAATGCATTTTTTAGTCGGAACCTGTTAAGATGGCTTGGAAATACCCCAAATTTTTAAACCTATGAATATTTTAGGTTAATTTGATTGTAATATTAATAGGGATGGGCCGTATGGCATACCGAAAATTTTTTGTCATACTAAATACCATACCGAAATTTTCGGTATTTAAAAAATTATACCGTTACCTTACCTAAACTTTCAGCATACCATAGTTCGGTATACTAATATTTCGGTATAGGAAAATAATATATCTTCTGCTTACCTATATTTCGATATGTCGTATCATACCTAAAATATCGATATATACCATTCTATTAGATAGTTTTCTATGTCGTTATGCACCTAAAATTCAATAAATCTAATTAAAAACTATACTAGAAAAGAAATATAGTTATAAAATAAATTCTAACAGATAACAAACTTATAATAAGAAAAATATACGATAATCCACAAATAACAAAATTAAATAAGAGTGAGTCTCATGTAAACCGAGTTTACATGAAAACCCTATTTTTTAATATTACTCTTTAATATTAATTTTTATACAGAAGAGCAATAATTCATGACTCTAAAGAGTAATTTTTCATATACTAAAAAGTAATCAATAAATCAAGATTTACAAGAATTTGAAGAGTAACAATTTATGTGCTATAGAGTACTCCATTTTTTATGTACTAAAGAGTGGCAGGGTTTACTTAATTAATGTATGTAAACCCTATTTACACAAGTATTTGTCATTAAATAAATAGTATCTAAGAGATCTACACAAGTATCATGTGAAATTTATATTAATATCAACCCTTTCAAATTTTCATATAAGATAGAACTACGTAATTAAAAAAAAGTACTCCTACAAGATATCATGAAAGCCAATCAACTTTATCACTCATTTATAATTATGAAATATACAATAGGATTTCAAATTTAAGGCAAAAGCTCCTGTGCACCCGGGCGCACGGAACACTTTCCGTGCGCCTTTAGAAATTTGTGCTAAATTGTATACCTTTTAGTATACAGATGTGTACCATTTATTTTCTAAAGAAAATTTTGGGCGCACGGACAACACTCCGTGCGCCTTTAGAATTTTGTGTTAAATTGTATACCATTTAGTATAAAAATGTGTACCCTTTATTTTCTAAAGAAAAAAAATATTAATAAAAAGTGTATACCCTTTAGAACAAAATTGTATACCTTTTAGTAATTAAAGTGTATACTCTTTAGACCAAATTAATGTACCCTTACCCATAATACAAAATTTCTAAAGGCGCACAGAATGTGTTCCGTGCGCCCGGGTGCACGCAAGCCTCACTCCAAATTTAATCTTTTAATTAAATAGTGTAAATATAATTTAATTAAAAATTATAATATATAAATAATAATTATGATTGCATATATCATGTAGTATGGTATACTGTATCATATTACCCAAAAATTGAATATTTTACGGTAGTTCGGTATATACCGAAATACCACGGTATGGATAATTTATATACCTTTATCGTGCCAAAATTTTCAATACGGTATCATATCTTACCAAAAATTTTGGCATACCTAAAATTTTGATAAAATTGGTATTTTTCGATATAGTAAAAATGGTATACCGAAATTTCGATATTTTTCCCTAGTCCTAAGAATTAACCTAAGGACTTTAGTATAAAGGTTAATTTGGTTGTACCATTAACCTAAGGACTTGACTTTGTATAACTGTTAGTAAGTTTAATTCTTATAATTTTATGAATTAGGATATGGGAGGGATTAAATTCTTGATTAGGTTTATTATTTTTTTTGTTTATCTTAATTTAATATTTCTGCAATTTTAAATATTTATTCTTTCATTTTTAGTTTTTAGTAATACAATTCAATCCCTCCCTTGTTACTCTTTTAGAAACACATTGAATTCAATTTAAATTCTTTTATCCCTTGAGTTCGACATGTACTAATATATCCTACTATATTTTAGTGGATTCATTCAGTAAAGGGGTGGGTCTTGTGTGAGACTATCTCACATAAGCCTTTATGTGATACGGATAAAAAGTTTATGAAATGTTATTACTTTCGCTATCAAATGTTATCACTTTTGCAATAAAATATTATCATTTTTTATTTATTTATATAGATGTCACACTTTTCATTTTGGGTTGTCCCATAAAAGTTTGCACTTTCTTAAACAAGCAAAAAGTTTAATACAATCTCCCATCGCCCATACACTTTATTTACAAAAAAAATTACACTTACCTAACACCTATCATATTTTATCATTTATTTATTACAAAAAATACTATAATACCACTAAAATTTACCACTTCTCTTAATCTCTGTGCCGAATAAGGGGTGCAAACATTTGTGGGACAGAGGGAGTAGTTCACTGCATTAATATCACTTTTCATTGATTGAGTATCACTTTCTATTGATAATGTTATCACTTACGTCTCACATAAGACCTTACGTGAGACGATCTCACTAAACTACAAATTCTTGTTTTTGGATGCCGAGCCCACCAAATTATATATAGAGGGGAGGGTGGAAAGGCCTTCAAACTGAACTTGGTTGCTGCACGGTGGGGGTTCGAATCTTACCTTTTACATGGATTTGGCCCCTTACAAGCACAAATTAAACAGTGAGCCCTCCCTATAAGCCACTTGAGGCACATCTTGCGATTTACCTCATCCATCAATCCCCAGAGCAGGCGCGGTGGGGACCCCTAATGGTGGGATACACCATCTATATATATATATATATAATCTGGAGTCGTAGTTTGTTGGGCACCATCCCAGACCGCCCCTGTTATATATATATATATATATATAACTCAATTTATTATTCTTTCATTTTATTAATTTTATTTAGAGACACTCTCTTGTAAGACGGTTGTGTGACGGGTCGACCCATTACTAAAGTATGCTTATTATATAGGTAAAGTATGTTTATTTATAGTTAAAGTATGTCAATATTGAATCATATTATAACACCATCATACTTTAATTCATCATTTATCATACTTTAGAAAACATACTTTAACAACCATTAAACATATTTTATCAATATACAGTAATAAGCATATTTTAACATGTCTCACAAACTGTCTCATATATATAATGTTTCACAAGAGAGTTTGTCTTTTATTTATTATTCATTTTCTCACAATTTTTCTTGATCTTCAAAAATTATCTTTTATTTTTTATTTTTTTAATTATTTCTTTATCTCTTATATTTATGGGAGGATTACTATTAGGTACAAAAAAAATTCTTAATTACTATGAGATATAAACATACAAAAATATTACTACTAATTACAAAAATATATAGTGATATTACAATATTACCCCTACAATGTGCTGCACATAAATGTCGTGTGCAGCGAAATTCGTGTGCAGCAAAAGTGTGTGCAGCAAAAGTGTGTGCAGTAAAAAAAGTGTGTACAGTAAAAAAAAATGTGTGCAGCAAAAAAGTGGGGTAGTCTGGCGAAGCTCCAGCGGCGGTCTGGCGATCGACCACCGGAGCTCCAGCGGCGACAGAATTCCGACGATCGGCCGGCAGCGGCGGCGGCTGTCCGGTGGAGCTCCGGCGATCGACCGGCGGTGGTCTGACAAAATTCCGGCGGTGGGTGAGGGTTTAGGGTTTGGGGTTATATTTGGTATTTTACTTTAATATTTTATATGTGAGAGTAATTATTTTAAATCAATGTATCTAGTAGTAATTAGAGGAAAAAAGTGTGTATCTATTAGTAATTATTAGCGAATTTTATAATAAATATTTAATTTTTTAATTAATAAGTTAATTACAAAAGTCATTTCTTATTTCTTTTAACTATTAACACAATCTTTCTTCATCTGCAATTCTTCTTTTATTTTATTTTTTTTTAATTTATTATCAATTAAATTTGTTTTGAACAAAACCTGTGGATTTTGTAAGAAATATTTCACTATTTGATGAGTTATAACGATCGTATCTAATGTGTCGTTTATTTATTATATACTAGGTATCTCAGCACCTCATTGCTGAGGTGCTACCCCAGACTATAACAATAAATAGGATGAGAAGACCTTAGTACTTCCTGTATAACATAAATACAGAAATCCTAATAAATATAATAAATAACAAGCATTTACAGAAACACAATAATTCAGACAAGCAATATCTATATTTTATACGTTCTTACACCTTATATATGCTCCACGCCACAATTCATCTATTAACAATTCCTACGAAACAGCTACCTCCATATAAGGTAAGTAGGTAACCATATAACAAGAGCATACATAACAAATGAGTTGGAGAAACCTTTCAATTCAGTAAAGAAAGCACTTCCCAAACTTTCAGAGACAAAATTATGGCACTTCTAAACATATTGACCAACACATTTGGTGTACTTCTCACTTTCAAAATTTCGTATTGGTCTTCTATACTTCTCTACCTTGAAGTAGATGTGTCTTTCCACCCTATCAATTCAAATTCACAAATTTTATTCCACAGCGTGTTCCGTCAATGTTTCATTCTTTTATGTCCCAACAATTCAGAATCTCATTCAATCGCATTAACTTAAATAGAGGGAGAAGATAACTCACCATCAATTCCAAATGATTTTTTGCTAGAGGTGAACTCATAAATTGCGTGCATTAGGAAATTCAGCACTTTCGGACTCTATTACAGGTTTTAATTCCCAGGGTAGAACATAAGAGCTGCAGGTTTGGGTGTTGATTGTGTCTGCACTCTGTGTAAACATGCTCTTCTTTTGTCCTGTCAAATGGAAATGTTAGTATGTTGCTATAAATTTGAAAGCATAACGTCAACGCTCAATAGTGCACCTCGGGACAAATAGCTATCCAGAAATGGGACATGGACACAAAGCTATGAATGTTAAATATCTAATTTCACAACGAGAAGCATACAGAATTCGCAAACATGAGGCCATCATTGTTGAAGGTGTTGTAAGATATTGGTTGATTACACCAACGGTTCACAACATATTGGTTGATTACACCAACGGTTCACTTGGCAAGTGCAATATGCCCCTTCACACTTATTGTAGCAAGAATTGATTTATATAAGAAAGTTTTTCCAGTCCCTCCGGGACCATCTATAAAAAGAACTTTAGGTAAATTATTATTCACATGGTACAATATGTCGTTATATGCAAATATTTGTTCTTCATTTTACATATGAACAGATGTGAGGTCAGTAGGTGGAGTGACTACACTCAACATAGCTACAAAAATCAGGAAAATGCAAATTTATAAGGTTGCTAAAAGGTAACATTATAAACTCTTTCTTTGATTCTATAATTGAAGAGGATTGGAGCTAAGCATGAAAAACTCTCTCTCATGGATTCATGTTCTGTCATCATTTATGTTATTTTAAAAATTTATGCATATATAAACTAAGGTATTATAATCAATAGAACTTGATAGTGCTTTTAATGACAAAGCTGAGCAAAACAAAGAAACATAAAAGATTGCATAAAGACGCAGATGCATCTTACGGGTAATCAATAACAATGTCACCAAAGGTTTCAGCAGGATTGATAAGCTGTAGAAAAGGAAAAATTCACATCAACAACAACTAATCAATGTACATAGTACATATTGCAAATGGTTTGAAATAAAAATTGCTAAACCACAACTGTCATAATAAGATACATAATGCTATGACTGGATGACTAAATCATGTAATAAGTATTATCATTATCATCTTCCACATGCTGATTGACTTATTTATTTATTGTACAAAAGGATACCAATGAAAGAGTACATCATAATAATAAATTCCTTAGCATGTAAGAAAGATTAAAAGTCTAAAGAGAGTCGATAATTAAATTGCTCAGTCAGCAATAACAAACATTAAGGAGCCGATTCGTTCAAATTCCTGAATGGTAATGGTAATGGGAATCATTGATGAGGGTAATAGTAATGAGAATGAAATTGATTGAAGGGGTGGGGTATATATTGAATCAATGGGAATGATAGAGGATTTTGGATTTCCATTACTTCTAACCAAGCATGAGGAATGAGAATCAATACCCTTTCATTCCTATTACCCTCCGCTAATACCTCTAACCAAGTGGCCCCTTAATTTAGTTATTCAAGGTTCAGTTCTATATTGGACTAAAGAAAAATATAATATGGACCACTTTAAGTACTCGGCAGCATTTAAGAAGTTAAAATGCAAGTGTTTGCTACTCTTTTACAAATAGACGAACCTACCTCCAACTATCAATATTCATATGTTGCAAAGCCTCCATCCGCATTCTGCAAAAATTGCCACAAATTCTTTCCTCAGCTTTCTGAGACATTCATAGACAAGAACTTAACAGATCTTATACTTAAGATGCACTCAAGGAGGATAAATAAACAATTAAAATTCAGATGACACAAGAGAAGGCAAACTAAGATCTATATATCAGTGTTCTATTAGTTTAATTCTAATCATCAATCATCATATGATTTCATGAAATTTCTTGCAAATTATACACAAATGTGACTCATTACATAGAACAATGTTTTAAAAACATGATCAATGATTGGCCTGCAAAATCTTCAAATGCCATTGCCATTTGTACACAAATCTAGTTGTGGTATGTTAAAATATAGTAATCCTACCATAGCTAACATGCAATGACAATACAAAATATATGCAAATGAATTAGGACTATATAAATAAGTAAATAAATTGGTCTGATATTCGAGTAAGATCATTAATCAATTATAGTACTCCCTAAATTATTCAAAATTTAATTAATACCGAACCTTGCTGAATGGTGAAACAAGTTATTTAAGTGTTGTAATCCTTTCACAAAGCTTCTCTTTCTTAACACCCTGGATACATTACAAATCATCACATAAATATATGGAGTAATTAGAAAGCTTAATTAGCAAGATGCAAATTAACCTTTGCATGGCCTCCAATTTTGGAATATTTTGACTTGGCCTTCTTACTATTCTTCCAGCACATTCTCCTGGATTCTGATTTCTCAACCTACTTCTCTTCCTCTGCTCCACGGCCAAAGGGAAAATCAAGAAAAAAAAACCCAAAGAGTGAGAGTGGGGATTGAGAATGATCTCTATTGAGAGATAAAATGCTACTAACATTCATATTTTTGCTTGAAGATGGCGAAGACGGGTCCATGCATGTGAATCTGGGTTGTTTCTGACCCGTAATCTTTCCATTTTCCAGCGCTAACTTTTCATTATGCTGCTCGTACTATCACCAAAACACAGCATCTTCGGGTGTTGCCACTGCCATTGTTGTCGTCAAACGAAAATGAATAAGTGAAATCGAAGAACCCATCTGATTCAAGGCCCGAGTTTTCATCGGGCGAAAAGAAGCTGTGAATAGCACTGGCTTCCAAATTTCTCCACAAATCCTTTGTTTCGTTATCTTTAACATCAATTTGAGTTTACAAGGAATTCATAATCGCTCCAAAACCCTGAGCTTGCTCCACTCAATGGGAGAAAATTGTTGGTGAAAACAAGAAAAAGGGAATAAAATTAGAGGTTTCTGTTGAAATTGAGTGCTTACTATCCAGTGGAGCAATTGAATATGATATGAACCACATAAGAGCCTAAGAAAAGGAACGAAGACGAAGAGAGAACAAGTAAAACCAGATCATAGAGTACTAATGTACTAATGTGGTGAACTCGTAAACATGTCTTAATCTAAAATCAATAAAAAAAAGTAAATATGGTGTACTTAATTCACAGAGCAGAATCATTTGAATATACAAAGTTGAGTTGAAGTTATAGCAAACTAAATATACATTGTATTCTCACCCAATTGCTAAAAGAATCAGTGCATGCAATTGAATCAGTCCAACTTATTGGACATCCCAAAAACATAGAATCATCGACTAATCATTAGAAAGTCATAAACATAAACAACTCCTCAAACAACACCAAATTATAAACAGAGAGCATCCTGAATGCTAAAAAAGTTTTAAAAGTTCACATAATCCAACAAGAAATATAAATTAAACCCAACACCAACAAAGGGAAAATAATTTAAAAGCATTCACAGGGGGGAATTTGGGGTTTCTCTTGACAATGAAAGAAACATGCAGTTGAAATTCAATATCATGCTTGAGGGTTTCAATCTTACTAAACAATGTATTCATAACCTTGGGAATCAATCCAGTTTGGCATCCATCTTTAAGACTTGTACCCATGGTGTACGTTTTTCCCGACCCTATTTGTAGCATACTCCCAACCCTGTTTGTAACATACAGAAGTTCAAAACTTCAGATACAGACTAATAGTAGCCACATATTATAGAATTTTGCCATTAGGACTCTATTTTTAGAAGATTGTAAGATATACCTCTCCATAAGCAAGCACAATAGCATTATATCCTTGAAACAGACCATCAACAAGAGGTGATACACACTTATCGTACATTGCAATTGAGGGACAGGCAGTGCTTCCAAAAAGATGATTAAATGTAAATGAATTGGTGCCAATTTGCACCTGCAGCACAATATACAACAATACTAAAATAAATAAAAACTGATAATGGAAAAGAGATTAATTGGATAAACCCATTACAAAATATTAAAGCCCAACATAAGAGGTTCACTCTCTGTATAAAGACATAGAAATATATACTCCATTTAAAGTCTAAAAGATACTACAACCCCTATATAACACTACACTTTTTTGTCATTAAATCTAGAAAACCCCAACTCACTCTGAAGCACTCATGTAAACATCAAAACTTTCTGTAATAAAGCCAACGGAAGTTGGAACTTTTTAGAGACAGAATCTCACCAAGGAAATCTCCCGCCACTTCAAGATTCAAGAATAATAAATGATACTTATTACTTAATGATGTCAAAAATATAAACTAAAATATCAAAACATGAACAAACAAGATAAAGAGTTGCAGAAATACCAGACATGATGAACTGCTGTAAGGATTAGATCACAATTTTGCAAGTCACGAGTCATGAAACTCCTCAAAGAAGCATTAAGTACAAGTAACTCACCTAAGATGCACATTAACCCCATTGAATGTCTCATATGGCAAGCTCCATACCCCTAATTGTAAGAACATATGTAAATTGCAAATGTAATGCAAACATAAACATAGTGCAATTTGAAATAATTGCATCCATTTTACAGAACATTTTCGCTCTACGAAATGGCCAATGCAAATATCTTGTTGCAATTAAAGTCTAAATTGTTAAACAGATTCAAACCACGTAACCCCAGAAGATAACAAGATAAATTGATAAGTTCTCACTAATCAGGAATTCTTTCGGAAATTAGGGAAAAATGTATGCGAGAAAACTGTAAAGGGAACCTGTTAAATGAAAGAAGGTAATGTAATTTTTCCAAGCTGATGGAGAGTGGCGTTCTCGATGGCCTCTGTGGTGGCGTCCCTCCACCATTTGCAGATGTATCCATACGCAACGACATCCTGCCGCTGTGGCCATTTGTCCTCACTCACTTCCACTCTCGCATTATCTCACCCAGCAGCTTTGGTAGCATACCGGCCCACAAATCAAACTCCGACGAAACCGATTCGCCCGTCATTACGACTCCGTCGTGTATCAAGAAATCACAGAGAAGAGGTGAAACCATTGAGAGTGATGGCACTGAAGGAACAAGAGTGAGAGAAATTAATGAGTCTAAGTAGGGGAAACACATAACACTGCTTACGATTAAGGGGACATGAATTGCAGAGAAAGAATGCAATTAGTCCTTGCACCATGCAGGAAGCAAATACAACAGCATAAAATAATACAACTGACACCATTAATTGTTCATATGAACTATGATAATCAGATTTCTAAATCGCAATAACAATGAATAAAGTAATAAACAGAAGAAACTCATCGTCAATTTCTCTATTAGCATCTTGGCAATCTCTGCGGTCGTCGATATCAATGAAAGCATAGTCAGGGGGTCCCTGGCAACCCATACGCATGAAAATTTCAAACAACTTTACAAAACTGAGTTCACCTAAATAAGAGCTTCAGAGAACAATACAACATACTTTATAAATTAACCCTGCAATTCTACCCCACCATCACCCGCAGTACTCTGACCACAATTACAAAATTAATCGCAATAATAGACTAATAGTAGTAATAATAATCTCACCATGTAAAACCACTAATCAAAAGCTGCTGACCGGTGAACGCCGAGACCCAAGTAGCGGTGACGGAGGAAATCGGTGGGAAACAAACACGTCAACTGCTCTTCCAACTTTGAATCCTGGCAATGGCGACGGCGAGCTCGTAATTAGTGAGGTGGTGGCGTAACGCAGTCGGACAGAGAGAAAGAAGCGTAGTGATGGATGCTATATGCAAGTAGGGGTTGGGAAGAGAAACAAAAGGAAGAAAGAAAGAATGGAGCAGCGGAGAAGAGGGAGGCTTCCACGTGGATGACAGCTCATGGGATGTTTACCGGCAACTTGCTGGAAATTGGCCATCATAACAATTTGCGTTCTTTATAAATAGTTAAGGATATATATATATATATATATATATATATATATATATATATATATATATATATATATATATATATATATATATATATATATATATATATATATATATATATATATATATATATATATATATATATATAATCCATTATAATGATAATAATTACATATTTTTAATTTAGTATGAGTGAGTTTAATTTAGTATGAGTGAGGCTTGCAAGCGCCCGGGCGTACGAGAACACATTTCGTGCGCTTTTAGAAATTTAGTGTTATGGGTAAGGGTACATTGTTTTGGTCTAAAGGGTATACAATTTAATTAATAAAGGTACACCATTTTGTTCTAAAGGGTATACACTTTTCATTAATATTTTTTTTCTTTAGAAAATAAAGGGTATACATTTTTATACTAAAGAGTATACAATTTAACACAAAATTCTAAAGGCGCACGGAGTGTTGTCCATGCGGCCAGATACACACAATAATTTTCTTTAGAAAATAAAGGGTACACATCTTTACACTAAAGGATATACAATTTAACACAAATTTCTAAAGGCGCACGCAATGTGGTCCATGCGCCCAGGTGCACAGGAGTTTTTGCCTTTAGTATTCCACTTTAATAGTTATAAAAAAATTTTAGATAGGAGTCACACAAATCAATCAGGCAAAAACTTGTACGATATCATCTCTACATCTCATGAAATGACTTCCGTAAAATAAATAAGAAGTGATGACTTTTGTAATAAAAATGATATATAATTAATGAAAGTAATAAAGATCATGTAAACTATTTCATTAATAATTTATAATATAAATGAAAAGTAATGACATTTAAAAAAAAAGTGATAAGTTTTTTAATAAATTTGATATCTAATTACAAAAGCGTAAAATAGACTCATTGTGAGACGGCTTACACAAGTGTTCCCCAAACAATTAATATATATCTATGAGGCTCACAAGCGACACCAAAACAACTACTCACTCTACGTTAAAATATTATACATCTCATCTAACTAAACATTAAAATACTTCCCCGTCCAACACTAACGTATCCATTTTACCATTTTGGGTCGTCCACTCTTAAAGTATATATTTTTTCTTTTTACCAAAAAAAACCCACACATGGCCCACCACTCCCAACCACTCTCCACTAATACAACAACCCACTTTATATAAAATAATAATACTCTTTAAGCCACGTACAAAAAGCAAACGAATACGTTTGCGATGGGCGGAGGGAGTACTATATTTCTTAATCTCTACACAAAAAACAAATATAACCATTACGACGTGACAGATGGGGTATTTAATAAGTATAATGTTATTCATATTTCAATTTTATTATTACATTAAAAAAACTCATTTTCAGCAATAGAATTTACCAATATAATACAATCCGATGGTAATTAACAATGGATTGTGAACAAAAATTATATTTATCTTTTAGCAATGGAATGCCAATAAATTTTTAATATTTTAACCAACTAAACAATATCCGTTGTTATTTATCAATGGATTACAAACAGAATAATTACATAAATCACTAACACAATTATATAACATAAATAAATCTGTAGAATTGGATTTTCGTTGGTAAAAACTTACAAATCACCACTTTACCAATAAAACGTGGGTGAATACTGAATAACCACAATAACCAAATTAAATTTAAAGTAAAAAATAATTGTAATTCAACGACTTAACTTTTTAACATTTATACCAAAATAATAATTTTTGAATCAAAATACTAGGCTTGCCCAAATTGACCCAAAAATTAAATAAAAGAGGTTGAATTATTATTAATTACGAAGCCCAACTAAATAGCCCCTGATTGGGTTAATCTATTTATTTCCTATTGTGGGAATTGGCGTGAATTAGCGCAGAAGAAGTAAAAGAAATAACTGGAGCACAAGCATGAGAAAATAAGGGAGAAAAAAATGGAAGTGTGCGTGAGAAGATATCCACTTTGGAGTCTATTTCTTCGCCATTTCATTTCAAATTTCGAGAAGGAGTTCGTGGTGACATACTCGACATAATGATCGGAATAGATTTTCTTGAAACATCTCCGAGAGGTGGCAATGAAAATCAAGTGACACATATTCTTATTGTACTATTTAGATATTCTTTTCTCCTATTATTATTCTGTATTCCAAGAGTGAAACTCTTGATGGTATTTTGGTAATTATGTGGTATTTCTCTAATGATAGAGAGATAGATTGACATTCTTCTGCTTGTGATGGGTATTCCTCTATTTCTTATAGAGATATAGATTGGTGTATTCCTCTACTTGTGATAGAAAGATTGAATTGTGTACTCTTGTTGGATTAGTGGATTGTTTACTGGACAAGACCTCATAGTTTTTACCCTCAACTTGAGGATCCATGGTAAAATTGTCGATGTTGATTACGTTAATTTTCTGCAATATTTATTTAATTTATGACTTTATGGTTTTTGGCCTTTATTGATATATTGGAGTGGAAAGTTTAGAGCATTGTACTAAAAATATCTTTTCATAATGTCTATCCTAACTTGGATAGTGCCTCCTTCCACAATGATGGTACTAGAACCTAGGTTAGGCAAAAACCATGAAGGGTATTTGTTTTATGATTAAGTTTATTAATGCTGAAAATTATTCTATATGGAAGCATATGATGGAGGATATACTTTACTGAAAAGAATTGTATGACCCTATTGCCGAAAAATATGAAAGATAAAGATTGGGAGAAATGTAGTAGAAAATAATTAGTACAATCAGGTAGTGGTTAGATATCAGTGTTTTTTATCATGTGGCTAAGGAGACCGACCCATTTGAATTACGGAAAAATTTGTAGGAATTTTTTGAGAAAAAGAACGCACAGAACAGATCATTTATTATTAGAAAGTTAGTAAACTTGATGTAAAAGATGGGATTTCTATGGCGGAGCACTTGAATGTATTTTAAGACTTGGTGAATCAACTTTCTACCATGAAGATCACTTTTTATGATGAAGTGCAGGCTTTGTTTCTATTGAGTTCTCTACCTGATAGCTGAGAGAATACAATAGTGATACTCAGAAATGCAGCTCCGAATGGAAAGTTGACATTAAACATAATCAAAGAAACTATGTTCATTGAATAAACTTGTAGAAAGGAAGCCGATGTCAGTTCTTCACAAACATTTGTCACAGAAAATAAAGATAGAGGCAAAAGTAGAGGACACAAAGACCGTGATAAATCAAAAAACAAATACTAGTCTAAGTCCAAAGAGGAATTCAAGTATTATCATTGTGGTGGACCCAGCCACATGAAAAGAAATTGGAGAATTTGGAAAAAAACAGAAAGAATAGAATCAGAAAAAGTTAGAGGATAAGCACAGAACAACCTTTGTCACTCATTTTGATGATGATCAGGTTGTATTTTGTGTGAGCGATGAATGTTTTCATGTGGAGGATCACGATGTTGAATGGATTGTTGATTCGAGTGCTTCTCATCATTGTGCTTCGAAAAGAGAATTGTTTACAAGCTACAGATCAGGAGATTTTGAGTATTTGTTCATGGAGAACAAGAGTATGACACTAGGCATTGGTGACATGGTTGTTGGGACAGATTTAGGATACAAACTGACTTTGAAGAATGTCAGACATATCCCAAATTCGCGCCACAAATTGATTGCTGTTAATATACTTGATAAGGAGGGGTTCGAGCAAAAGTTTGCAAATGGCAATTAGATGCTTATCAAGGATTCTTTGCATGTTAGTGAAGGAAAGTTTTGGTGTACACTTTACAGGACAAAGCATAAGATTACTTGAATAAGTTACTAATAGTTGTTTAAGATTCTTCCAAAACTTGTGGCACAAAAGACTTGTAAATATTAATATGAGATACTATTGGCTCAAAATGATGCTAGAGAAACAACTTATGAAGCTAGAGAATATTACTCTCGCGAATATGATAACTAAAGTGATTATCTGTGATAAGCATAAATTGTGTGCCAGATTGACCAGAATGAGCTCGAGATAAGTGGGACATTATAGCCAACAATATATGGAGGAGGATATTACTGGGCTTGCCTAAAATAGTTGGCTCAAAAGATTAAATAAAAGGATCCCAGTTAAATTGAATAATTATTAATTATAATGCTCAATTGAGCCCATGATTGGGTTAATCTATTTATCCCTAAAGTGGGAATTGACTTGAATTAGTGCAGAAGAAGGAAAAGGAAATAGCAGGAGCACCAGCATGAGAATATAAGGGAGAGAAAAAGGAGAAGTGTGTGAGAAGGTATTCGCTTTGGGGTCTGTTTCTTTATCATTTCACTTCAAATTTTGAGGGGGAGTTTGTGATGACATCCTCGACATATTGATCAGAGTCGATTTCCTTGAAACATCTTCAAGAGGTGCAACAAGAATCGAGTGATACACATTCTTTTGGTACTATTTATATATTCTCTTCTCTTATTATTATTCTGTATTCCAAGAATGATTCTCTTGATGGTTTTTTGGTTATTTTGTGGTATTCCTTTACTTGTGATAGAGAGATATTAGTGATTCTATGATATTCCTCCACTTGTGATAAAAAGATATATTGATGTATTCGTCTACTTGTTATAGAGAGATTGAACAGTGTACTTTTGCTAAATTGTTGGATTGTTTCCTGTACATGGTCCCGTGATTTTTAGCCCCAACTTGAGGATTTACCACATTAAAATTGTTGGTGTTGATTCAATTAATTTTCTGCAATATTTATTTGTTTTGTGGTTTTTGGCCTTTTTGATATATTGGAGTAGAAAGTTTAAAGCATTGCTATTATTGGGGTTTCCGATGTGCCAAAAATATCTTTGCATATTGTCTTTCCTAAGTTGGATAGTGCCTCTTTCCATAACACAAAATGTTCCCCACTCTAATTTTTTTATTATTTTATTATTCGGTATCGGTAATTGTGACAGATACTCTACACAAGATTTTGACATCATGTTCGATAACATTATCATGGCATCAGATGTCGGATTCGGTATCGCCCAAGGTGATAGAGCCCCGAAAAAGGATACTGACACAATGCTCTAAAAAATACTCCCTCCGTCCCATATAATGCTTCGAGTTTACTGTTTCACATTATTTAAGAAAAAATTCACTTTTTGACTAACTTTGTTGACTATAGAGAGTATTACAATATTTATAGATAATAAAAAATATAAAGTAATGATATGTATATGAAAAAAAGGTGGCAAATTTGAAATTAAAGTAACTTTTGATATTGTTGTATAAAGTGATGCTTCTTTTTTTTAGGTGTGAAGGGTTTTGTAAGACAAACAAATGAGAAAAGTAAAGGGTTTTGTGGGATGGAGGGAATAGTTAGTAAATAAAAGTGAAGAATTAAGGATTTAATTAATTTTAATAACACTTTTCAGCTTAGGTCATAATGTTTTCAGTTGCAGTACATGAGAATAACCTTTTTTCATCATATATATATATATATATATATATATATATATATATATATATATATATATATATTCTACTAAGGAGATCATTTGCTTAAGTGCATATGCGAAATTTTTAAAAGTTGCAGAGGATGGCACAGAATGCATGAATAGGAAACATTTCCCTTGCCCATGCTATTGCTACCATATTTGGACTTGCAAACATATACTACTAATTAATACTTTGAAATTAATATTCAATTTATACAATAATAATAATAATAATAATAATAATAATAATAATAATTACTCCATACCATAATATAAATTGTTCAATTACTTTCTAAACATAATAATACTAATAAAAACATAGTACTAATAAAGATAAGTTTAATTTAAAACTTCATAGACATAATACTAATAATATTTGATATGATACTAATAAGTACCATATTAAACAAACATAATAAAATTGCCCAACAAACGGTTGAAAAATTAAGGTGAATGAAAAAGTAACTTTAAAATGATGTTTATTAGATTAATGTTTCTATGAATAGGCGTGAACAAAGGGTGTGACTATTGAATAAATTATGTCTTTTCATGGAAGACACCTTAAAATCTATAAATAGACCCTACCATTTTCATAATTTATCACTCATATACATTGGAACACAATAACCACTTGAATACACAAAAACACATATGATCAAGGACACATGTTATGGATGTCCAATAAAGTCGAGTGAAGGCGAGTTGTCCAAACAATTCGTAGTGTATTCCTAAGTTGTCTTACTCCTAAGGTGAGTTTATAATACAGTTTAGTTCACCGTTTCTTGTGATTTGTAGTGCTACTATCACAAGATGTGAGTCATTGTATCTTGAAGATGATTGTTATCGAATCGTAAATACTAGAGCGGGATAATTTTGTCTTAAGGAGAAAGAGTGTAACTCTTACCTCGACCCAAATCCATTCCTATAAATTTTTATAAAAAAAATTTAGTCAACATATTATACTGAAATCCAAAATATACCCAACACAAATAAGAAAATCATAATTAAATTCACGAGAGTCACCCAAATCAAGAAAACCAGTGACCCACCCAAAACAAAAAAGCCAAGTCTGCACACCATGTATTATTTTGAATGGAAAACTATTTCATCCATTATGTGAGAGCACTTATTAACAATAAATGCAGTTCCTCAAGTCTGCAACATTATAGGATGTGAAATATACCCTATGACTATCAGAACATAATAGGATAGTCATAGAAGTTTTACCAAAGTAATGGGAAACAAAGTTGAAATTAAAGAAACTCAATTTATACCGCTAAACTCGATTAGCAATAATACACAGATTCGAGATCAACGGCTATTTAAAATTTAAAAAAAAACTAATAAAAGAATTCAATTAACTATGAAAGCAATGAATTGGCTAAATATTGACGAAGATACTTACAGAACTGGGGATCATAACAACCCGATGGGCTACGTATATAGCAGAAAGCTTATTATACAAATTAAAGAGGAAAAGTTAGGATTTCCTTAATTGTAAAGTAACTCTTGTTGCGCAGTAAAAGTCAGGGGGAGGGGGGGTGGGTGGGGGGACACCCAAGGCTCATATTAAGAAATTGGAAAGTTAGAAAATAAATAGATAAAGATGTAGAAAGGATGATGTACCTGTACGGTCAACACTTCACACATTGAAGATGATTACTGAAGATAACGCGAAAAATATTGGCGTTCGATTATTTGGTTAACGTGAACCATTAGGGTTCCATGCGTTTCTAAGATAGCGGAAGTAAGAACATAGAAACGTATTACATTTCACCAGAGTATGTTGAAGAAGAACAGCTGCAGAAAATAACCTCTTGATCTTCTGTTGTATTCCCAAGTCTAATCTTGACATCTTGTGGGCGATGATCTTCAAGATCCTCTCAATCTGCTGTTCTACCTCTAATCTCACGATTTTAGGCGTGTAGTTCTAGGGTTCTGGACAGTTGAGATGACTTATATACAGGCTACAGCAGGGACCAGGAGGAGAAATTAGAGTCGGGCCTACATTGGGCTTAAGTATCCAAGTTTAGCTCAAAACTTATACTTAAGTCCAATAATAATAATATAGCCCCCTAAAATATTATTACTGCACTGCCCCTCTAATCCCAAATTACGTTATGGGCTCCTTCTTATTATGAACTCCCATGTTTAAGATATACAATGCCCATTAATTAATTAAGTTACTGGCAACTCATTTAATTAATATCTCATCCGAGAGTAGTACCACTCAAGCTTATTATCATCAACATATTTAATAGGACACAAATTCCTTATATAATCAACAACACACCATAGAGACAATATTATTTTCCAACTCACCGAGTTTATTGATATAATATTTAAATCTCACCCATTGATGAATCATAGAGATATACACTAGCTTACGTGTCGAGGTTATTGTATAGGAATTAAGAGCACGAACATCCATAACAAGTTCTTCTATATAATCAGTATAAGTCGAACGATCTCAAGCGGTCCTGCTCAATACACACAAAGCATACTAATGTGATTTTAGAGCTAAGATAAACTAATACCAAATTGCACTACAACCATCCTGATAGATTGTCCCTGTCTATCTCGATTATGAGTATCTGTTTATACTTTATAAGGAAACCGATAATATGATCTTTCGTGCGACGCCGCACACCATATTATCTAAAGTATAAAGTAAGCGGACTTTTGCAATAACATATAAATAAATTATAATATGAAAAATATTTGATCATATGATTCTCATTTCAAATAAATTGTTAAGACATTGTTCATACAAAAGATAGACTTTTAGTATACAATCTAACAATCTTCCACTTATACTAAAAGACTATGCTGCCATATCTGCTGACACGCATCTAATCCCCATTCCTTTTACATGCCCGTCAAATGCTTTCGCTGGAAGGCTCTTAGTAAAAGGATTAGCTAGGTTATCCTCTGATGAAATCTTAGCGACAACGACCTCTCCTCTTTTAACGATGTCTCGTATCAGGTGGTACTTGCGCTTAATGTGTTTACTCGCCTTATGAACTCGTGGTTCCTTCGAGAGTACTACTGCACAACTATTATGACAATAAATTGTGATCATTTTAGGCAAACTAGGAATAACATCTAAGTCCATTAAAAAGTTTCTAAGCCATAGTGCTTCCTTAGCTGCCTCAGAGGCTGCTACATATTCAGTTTCCATGGTAGAGTCCGCAGTGCATTTCTACTTTACACTCCTCCATATTATGGCTCCTCCTCCAAGAGTAAACACATAACCCGAGGTGGATTTACTAGCATTCCTATCTGATTGAAAATCCAAATTAGTATAACCCAAGGGTAACAAAGTATCTGCACAGTAAATTAGCATATAATCCCTAGTCCTTCGCAGTTACTTCAAAATATGCTTTACCGCAGTCCAATGATCTTGTCCTGGAATACTTTGATACCAACCGACCATGCCCGCGACATAACAGATATCCGGCCTCGTATATAGCATTGCATACATGAGGCTTCCTACTGCCAAAGCATAAGGAACCGCCTTCATATCCTCTATTTCCTTTTGTGTCTTTGGACACATTTCCTTAAATAGAGGTATTCCATGTCTGAAAGATAGGAAACCTTTCTTGGAGTCTTACATGTTAAAACGTGCCAGGATTGTATCAATGAATGAAGTTTGGGACAAGCACAACATTCTTTTCTTGCAATCCCTTATCAATTTGATCTCTAGAATGTGTCTGACTTCTTCTAAGTCCTTCATCTCAAACTGCTTAGATAGCCATACTCTTACGCCCGATAATACCTTTACATTGTTTTCAATGAGCAGGATATCATCCACTTAAAGTACAAGAAATATCACAATGTTTCCATCACACTTCTTGTACACACATGATTCATCCGAACATTGAATAAATCCATATGACTAGATTACTTCATCAAAATGGATGTTCTATGATCTAAAAGCTTATTTCAATCCATAAATGGACCTATTAAGCTTACACACAAGATGTTCTTCCCCTTTCGCAATGAATTCCTCTGGTTGTTTCATATAGATGTTTTCTCAAGACTTCATTTCAGGAAAGCTGTCTTAACATCCATTTCCCATACCTCATAGTCCATATGAGCAGCAACAGTCAAAAGAATCCGGATTGACTTAAGCATGGCGACGGGCGAGAAGGTTTCCTAATAATCCATTCCCTCTTTCTGAATATATCCCTTCGTAATGAGCCTTGCTTTAAAGATTTTTACCTTACCGTCATATCCTTTTTTTCTTTTGTAGACCCACTTGCATCGAATAGCTTTTACACCATTGGGTGGTTCTACAAGCTCCCATACTTGATTAGAATACATGGATTCTATTTTAAATTTTATTACTTTTTGCCATGATTGAGCATCTTTATCAAGCAGTGCTTTGTTGTAATTCCATGGGTCGATTTTATGTTCACCAAGGATCAAGTCTGACGACTATCCCAAACCCATGAATCTATTAGGTTGTCTCACAATCCTCCCACTACGATGAGGCTCTATAGATAATTGTGTATCAGGTGTGACATGTGGTGCAGTGTCTTGTGGTATATCCTCTTATACAGTTGGTATTATATTTTGTGTTTCTTCACTTACTTCCTCTAGAACATTTTTACTCATGGGTTTGTGGTTCATTACATAATCCTCTTTCAAAAATCTGGCGTTCGTGCTAACGATCACCTTTTGATCGTGAAAATTGCACTTTTGATCCCATACAATATGTCTCATTTCATTTTTGGTCCTTTTCACTACATTTTTGGTCCCATTGCTAATTCAGTCAAATAAACGAACGAAATTATCACATACCGTTTATGTGGCGTTAATAGAATAAGGGATTGAACGGGTTTTGGCTACGATCCACACTGCTCTAAATTTCACCCTTTCATGAACCTTAGAATATTGAATCCCAAATCCTTCTTCCTAAATTCTCAGAATCAAACTCCACCGAATGTAATCTTTGATTGAAGATCCATTCATTGAAAAAAACTCATCAATCGAATGGGAAGAGGAAGAACGCAGGAAAGGAAAAAAATCTGCTCAAACTCGCCGCCGTGGTAGTTCTTCGTTCAAAAATTAGCACACATAAATTGCAACCGCAATTTGAATTCTAATTTTTCAATTAGTCATTCAGTTTGATGCGACTCACCTAGGTGAAGCGCCGACGAGTATGGGCTTAGCGAAGAGCTCGGGATGGCTAATGGAGGTGAGAATTTCGATCGAGGTCGAGATTGAGTAGCCGACCTAAGTCCAGAGCTCGATCTGGAGGCGTTGACGTAGGCTTCGAGGTTCACCAGCAAAACCATCGCCTTCTCTGCCGTGTTAGGCTGAAGCTGACGTCGGAAGGTTCTTTCTTTTTTGCCCATCTGATTTCTCATATCATTTTAAATTCTAATTTCCAATTCTTTTTTTTTCAAAATTAAAATCTGGCAGGATTATATGAATTTGAAAGTATTGTATTGAATAAAATCAACATGGTTTGTGGTTGGTGAATGATGAATGGTGGTGAGATGGTGGGGATGATAAAGTCGAACAAGGATTCTCAATGTGCAGTGGATGCAATTGTGGGATTAATGATGTACTTGTTTTTATATATAAATGTGGGTTAATATATTCTAGCTTCAGCTCAATTAAGAACACATTGTCGGCCTAATTAAGATCCTCATAATTGATCTTCCATTAATTAACTAACTGGCTTTGATGAATATATTCTTGTCCATTCTCATTTAGTACTTGTGTATATATCTACCTAGTAACATTGTATAACTTGTTCATTTGTTGATTTTGTATATTGAAAGGGATATGTGTGTTGATGTTTCAAATCCCAATCAGGTGCCCATCAATGTCGAACTTGACAAATGTGATGGCTGGGATTGGTAAGGTTGGGACGATCTCCCTAAACCATTGTTTAAATCGCTTGAATTACAATTCAACAAGGTCTCAATCCTTTCCCTCCCAATTAAAACGATGAGGTATGTAAGTTGTGGCTTTATATAAGTGGTTACTTGGTTGTTATTACTTGTTTAATCTGATGAGGTATTCAAGGAGTTGCTTTATAACCTTTTAGTTCAAGTTTCGCACCATTATAGTATCTTGAAAACTACATTCATATTTTCTGTTTTTCTTGGTTATTGTAAGCATTGCTTTCTTTAGTTTACTGTTAGAATTTGGATCAGTCACATGTTGTCATCGTCCAGTGGTTATTAAATGGGATTAATGGTGTTTAGTTTAAAATAAAAATAGAAATTGTAACTCATGATGGATCCAAGTTCCTCTGTTTAGTTTGAAAGAATTGTACAACAAATGAAATATTCTTGTTGCTAGATATGGTTGCTTGGTCATAATTGAGAAACTGAGTAGTTGTGCTTCAACATTCTGTATGTAGCCCTTTATGCATTTTCCAACAATCTATCTCATGCTTTTAGAGGTGAAATAGTCTGAAGTTGAAGCATTAATCTTGATTAGTTGTGTTGGTCGAGTATAAGTATTGGAATTACATGGTTTATGTCATTCATTCCATGCAATCACTCTAAGATGTAGATTTTTTTTAAAAGGTGTAGTATAGCTATTGGTCTATTATAGTTACTAAGAAGTTATAAATTGGCAATGTACTTCAGATTATTTAAAAGAGTTGCTCTGGTGACCTGAGTTGCAAGTGGCTTTGGAGAGAACATTGCATGTATGCTTCCCAGACATGGTGGAAAGGTTTGTACAACTGATATCTTAGACGATTTAGGTCAGCACATCTGCGAAAGCCTCGCTAACAGCACCGACATATCATTTTGTAGGATTATGATTCACGCGAATGATATCTGTTGTGAAAAAGTTGTAGTGAAATTATGTATATGCGGTGCCCTAACAACTTTTACATGGATGAGATGAATTCTCTAAAAACATAAGTTTTCTTTATTTTTTTGGATTTAACGATTTCCATCCAAAACTTGACGGAAGGGACCAAAATTGCAACTTTTGGGGACCAAAAAAAGGTTAGAGACCAAAAATGAAAGTGAATATTTCGTATGGGATTAAAAGTGTATTTTTTTATCATTTGGATTATAAAACAAACCACCTTTCGTTCTTCTAGGATATCCTATAAACAGACAAACTTCAGTACGTGATTTTAACTTATCAGCATTTGCCTTTAACACATCTGCTGGAGCACCCCAAATCCGAATGTGTTTCAGAATAGGCTTTTGCCCGGTCCACAGTTTGGTGGCTGTGGAGGCTACTGATTTAGATGTTACTAAGTCCAGGATGTAAGCCGTTGTTTCTAAGGCATATCCCCAGAATAAATTTGGTAATTCCGAATAACTCATCATTGATCTTACCATTTCCTTAAGAGCCTATTCCTTCTTTCCGCTACACCATTCTGCTGGGGTGTGCCCGGTACAGACAATTGAGATTTTATCCCTTCCTCTGATAAATAATTTCTAAACTCTCCCAAGAGGTATTCGCCACCACGATCAGATCGTAGTGTCTTGATACATTTTCCAAGTTGCTTCTCCACATTAGCCTTGTACTCTTTGAATAAAGACTTGCGGCGCATCAAATAAATGTATCCGTAACTAGAATAATTATCAATGAAAGTGACGAAGTATTCATAACCACCTTTTGCCTGGACAGACATAGGACCACATAAATCAGAATGAACCAAATCCAACCGATCCTTGGCTTATACCCATTTGCCTTAAAAGGCCTTTTGGTCATCTTTCCTTCCAAGCAGGATTCGCAAGTTGGATAATTTTCTACAACTAATGAACTCAAATGTCCATCACCTATCAACCTTTGAATCCTACTTAAGTTAATATGACCTAGTCTTAGATGCCAAAGATATGTTTGGTTTATTTTTGAAGGTTATTTTCTCTTATTAGTAGATGTATTATTCAATTTGCACTGTGGGAGAAATTGGATTAAGAGTATACAAATTATATATCAATGCACCATCACAGATAAAAATTCCATTTTTCCTTAAAATAACATTATCATTAAAATAAATAAAATATCCATCCATAGACAATTTAGAAATCGAAATTAAATTCTTTCTAAAATGAGGTATATAAAGACAATTCCTCAAAACAAGAGCTTTATTCTTATTGAAAAAAAATAAACGTCTCTCACTACAACAGCCGCTACTCTTGTAGCATTCCCCATGAGTATAGAAATCTACCCATCACTAAGCTGTAGGGTTTGGTGGAACCCCTGCAAAGAATTGCAGGCGTGGTCAGTGGCTCCCATATCTATACACCAAGTGTCAGTAGATAAAGCTGCTAAACACGATTCAATAACTAGTAAATAAGGCTTACCATTCCTGTTCCCCTTCAGAAGAGGGTAGTCTGCCTTGAAATGTCCCGACTGCTTGCATTTGAAGCACTTGCCTTTAAGCTTCTTGATTGCACCACCCTTTGCCTTTACTTAGTTCACCGGTGTTGAATTTCCTTACTTCTTCTTATTCCTACCTCCTTTCAGCCTAGGATAAGCAGTATTTTTAGCAACATGAACCTGAAAGCTCTACGAAACAGTTCTTCCGCTGCCACAAGTTATGTCAGAAGTTCCGCCAACGTGTACAAATGTTTGTTCATACCGTAGTTCAGACGAAAATGCTCAAAACTCCTAGGCAAGCTTTGGAGTATGATATTGATTTGGGTTTCCCCATTGATTTCAGTTCCAAGAACCTCCAACTCATTAAGTTGGCCCATCATCCTAAGGACATGTTCCCTTATAGGAGTGTCCTCAGCCATTTGGTGTTCATCAGTATAGCCATGCCCCGCGACCTAGCAGGACGACTCTGGTGTCCGAAGAGTTTTTTAAGATTCTGCATCATACCATAGGCAGAGTTCATAGCTTGATGTTGATGCTAAAGCACATTTGACATAGAATCCAAAATGTAGCACTTAGCCATCCTATCAGCTTTAACCCATCTATTTTAAGCAGCTCTTTACTCTTCTCTAGAGTCATCAGTAGGTCCCACAGGGCATTCCTTAGTGAGTACAAAGATATAATCTTCAGCAGTTAAAACAATGTCCATGTTTTATTTCCAGTCAACATAATTTGTGCCAGTAAGTTTGTGTTCTTTAAGTATGATAGAAAGTAAATTGAGTGCCATTTGAAAATTTTGAGAATCATAAATAAATAAACAGGTCAAACACTTCAAATTTATCAATTTATATTAATTCCCTCTAAACAATATAAAATTAAAATTCACCAACATCTCAAGTATCGTGAATCTGCAAGCCACGATAGTGTGGACGTATACAAATTCGAACATTTACAAGAGAAGGTTTTACCCATTAATTTTATTTACCAACCTAACTTTATGACAAAAATAATTAATAGTCGGTTTCTCTTTAGCCATGCAAAAAACAACAGTGACTCTGATGGGGAGGATACTTATTATTTGCACCTAAGTGTACACCATTATTTGATCCCAAGTCCATTGCTCAAGCTTGTGTGTCTTACAGATGGAGAAGTACACACGCGCTCAGATAACTTCCTACAATTATCATAAAGAAGTTTGTTCCAGCAATCCGTGAATAAACTCATCCGATGGGGAGGAAGGCACTATAGCCAACACACAAGTTTACTCACATCACTTACAAACTAATAATGGAGGCCGGGAAAATTATTTACTAATCTCCTCTCCCACTTAGTTATTTAACACCGAGGGTTCTTACATGCATATAATATCCATATATAAAATACGCATCCTAGCATGCTTCTATTTTTAGCAATTTAAAGCGGTAAATCACATATAACATGCATATCATATATAACAATAATTAGATAATTAAATCAAATTATGAAAGTTATATATCACGATAAAAAATGCAGAAAAAACATACGTAAAACAGAAAAATAAATCTGCTGTCCATCAGACACGTCGGCACGACTCGTGCATACTCCTGCACTGGTCGTGTCGCTCCCTTGTCGCCCACCATTGCGCCACTCCTCCACTGATCGTGCCGACCCTATCCACCGCTCATGTCCGTCACCTTTGGCATGCTGGAAACCACTCGCAGCTGTGCTAGTGGTCGGCACGACTCGTGCGGCATAGTTGTGCCAGTCGTGCTGATGGCTTCCACCCATCCGTCACACTGTGCCTGCACCGTGCGCAGTCCTTGCTAATTCGTGCAGCCTCTCGGCATGACTCATGCATGAGCTTTCGGTGGCGCTCGTGCCTGCCGGTCGTGTTCATGTCGCGTGCTGAGGAGAATCACCACACTCTGTCACTGCAACACATTCTCGCCAGCAGCACCATCGCTTGCCATCGTTGATGCGGGCACGATTCGTTCCAGCGCCTAGCACGACTAGTGCCTACTGTCAGGGTCACCCGCATGCCAGAACTCTGCCCATAAGCACCGCATGCCTCGTACCCGCCGACGGTCTTTGGACGGTACGACTCGTGCCACGTCATCTATCGACGTGCGCCGTTGCATGTTCCACCGTACGTTGCATCTTTCCAGCATTCTCCCACCGTCTGTATGCTCTATCATCGTCGTCGCCTGCAAGCTAGAACATGACTCTATCGGCAAC
Source organism: Pogostemon cablin (assembly GCA_023678885.1). Taxonomy (NCBI): domain Eukaryota; kingdom Viridiplantae; phylum Streptophyta; class Magnoliopsida; order Lamiales; family Lamiaceae; genus Pogostemon; species Pogostemon cablin. Next base: position 20,474,873 of record CM042989.1, on the reverse strand, counting down.
TCGTTTCGAGCAGTCGTCAGCCGCCGTCGCTGTGTTTCCATCAAACGTATAGAGTATTCAAGAAGAAATAATAATTTCTAAACCCTAGACCACGTTTAACACACAAACCCTAGCCTAACGCGTCACGTTTAGCCACAAAATTGAAGCTCTAATGATAGGTTGTCGCCGGCCCACCAAAAATTATATTTATAATTTTTTCGAACAGACCCATTAAAAATATAGGTAGGGTAAGTACGGGTCGAACCCAAGAGAGTAAATTGAAATTTAAAATCAAACTAAAGTATTTTGGTTTGTGACAAAATAACATAAAATGGGGGGATGTTGTTTGATTTAGAAAATAGAAATAATTATAATAATTCACTAATGAATTCAAATTAATTAATGCAAAAGTAAATTAGAATATTTACCAATAAAAACAAACCTAGTTTTGGATATCGATCCCCTCCCGTGTACTAATCCAATAAATTATAAAGAATTAAACATTTTGTCAAACGTGTGAATCTAAATCCCTAGGTTAATGGTACGACCTATCAACCCGAAATATTCTTATGTTTAACAATTTAAGGTACGACCATTAAATTGCACTACTTACAAGCAATCTTAAAAGATTCGAACTTGCAATTGCATTAAGACTCAAAACATTAGAATTACTAGGTTATGAAAACCGACTAGGAATCATACAATCTAGATCCTATTACACCTAGAGGGCCTTCTTCTATTTTGCTACACAATTCAATTCCCACAACAATTATGGACATGGATCATGAAATAGCACTAAGCATTTAAATAATTAAACTAGTTGATCAGTCTAAAATAATCATCAAAATGCTATGAAAATGATTTAGGACATGTAATAGAATAAATCCACACAAGAGACTCAATATAAAATTTCTAATAATCAATTAAACATATTACGGGAGGTTCACAAAATCCTAAACTAGAAAAGGGTATTAGCCCATAAAGTACATAATTAAAATTAAACTTAAAAGAATAAACCGATGCGTGAGCTCCTTCTTTGAATTTTCCAAGTGGTATGCGTGGAAACCAGGCTGCAATCTTATTCCCACTCCCTTTCTCACATTCTGATGTTGTGTCCCCAAAACCCATGCCTGCCTTTTATTATTAATATTTTTCAAATCTTTTCTTATTTTTCTCCAATTTTGCGCAACACCCAATCTCCAATTTAATTCATTATTTGACTTTCCTTTTTTCTCTATCCATCTTTGGTAAGTGTTTTTTCCACTTGATTATTTCTTTTGCAATTTACGTGAAATCCATCTCTTACAGCATCCAATTTAATCTGCCCATTAATTTTGATAGAAAAATAAAAATCTTCCAATTTTGACATATTAAAACACAAATTGGCTCATCAAAATAAATGTGTACATTTGACCAAATAAGTCGAAATATGCATGCAAATAATACACAAATAATTTAAATAGATGGGAATTGACTTAAAATAATAATGACAAATTACGACTTATCATCTGATACCAATTGTTGGCATTCGATCATTTTGTTGACGTGAATCGTTAGGGTTCCATGCATTTCTAAGACAGTGGAAGCAAGAACATAGAAACGTATTAACTTTCACAATGGTATGTTGAAGAAGAACAGCTGCAAAAAACTATCTCTTGATCTTCTGTTGTATTCTCAAGTCCAATCTTGACGTCGTGTGGGCGACGATCTTCAAGATCCTCTCAATCTGCTGTTCACCCTCTAATCTCACGGTTTTAGGCGTGTAATTCTAGGGTTATGGACAGCTGAGATGACTTATATATAGGCTACAGCAGGGACCATGAGGAGAAATTAGAGTCTGGCCTCTATTGGGCTTAAGTATCCATGTTTAACCCAAAACTTATACTTAAGTCCAATAATAATAATATAGTCCACTAAAATATTATTACTGCACTGTCGCTCTAATTCCACAATTACGTTATGGGCTCCTTCTTATTATGAGTCTGACAGTCTCCCCGTGTTTAAGATATACAATGCTTATTAATTAATTAAGTTACTGACAACTCCATTAATTAATATTTCATCCGAGAGTAGAACCACTCAACCTTAATATTATCATGTCGGAATAAATCCACTTGGAAGATTTACATGATAACCCTTATGAGTTCCTCAAGGGGACATCATCAACCTATTTAATAAGATACGGATTCCTTTTACAATCAACATCACACCATAGGACAATACTATTTCCCAACTCATCGAGTTTATTGATTTAATATTTAAATCTCACCCATTGATGAATCAAAGAGATATAAACTGTCTTACGTGTTGAGGTTATTGTATAGGGATTAAGAGCACGAAAATCCATAATAATTGAGATCAAGTTCTTCTATATAGTCAATATAAATCGAACGATCTCAAACGGTCCTACTCAATACACACAAAGCATACTAATGTAATTTTATAGTCAAGACAAATTAATACCAAATCACGCTACAGCCATCCCGATAGATTGTCCACGTCTATCTCGATTGTGAGCATCTATTTATACTTTATACGGAAACCAATAATATGATCTTTCGTGCGACGCCGCACACCATATTATCTACAGTATATAAAGTAAGAGGACTTTTGCAATAACATATAAATAAATTATTATATACAAAATATTTGATCATATGATTCTTATTTCAAATTAATTATTAAAACATTGTTCATACAAAAGCTAGATTTTTATTATACAATCTAACAAAAAAAAAAGATAGAAAGGAAAAACAAAATAAATTGATGAAGGTGGAAATAGCAGCAGGTGCAAAGAGAATCTCTCTCTTTAATGTTTGTGTATAAAGCACGTAAACAATAAGAAGTAAGAGGCGATGACGCGTGAACATCTAGCAACCAACAACCATACCTAAACTGGCCAACATAGGGGTGAAATCTCTTTATATACTCCCTCCGTTCCATGACAGGGGTAGTTTTTGTTTTTTGGCACGTGGATTAAGGAGTGTTATTATTTAATGTGTAGTGGATAGTTGTATTAGTGGGAGTATGTGCCCCATGTTTTAATTGTATTAGAGGGGATAACTGGGTCTCATGTGTGTAAAAAAGGAAAGAGAGCCCTTTGAGTGGGACGACCAAAATAAAAAATAGAGACCCTTACTGTGGGACGGAGGGAGTATAAGTATGAGAAGTCGTGGTTAATTAAAGAATTGCAAAAGCCACTGAAGCTTATTGTTTTCAAGCCATAAAAACACATTCACCTTTTAAAGATATACTCCCTCCGTCTCCTTTCAAATGATACACTTTTCATTTTGGGCTGTCCCACAAAAATTTGCACATCCCAAAAAAAGCAAAAAGTAAAAAACAATTACCCTTCCTCATACACTTTATTTAAAAAAAATCATCTCTACCTAACATACTTTATTATTTATTTATTACAAAAAAATATCATTATACCCTTAAAAATCATCATTTTCTTAATCTACGTGCCGAAAAGAGGGGTGCAAACTTTTCCGAAATAAAGGGAGTAATACTTAACTTGGAACCACTCATATTAAAGTATCATTCACTACGCAATATACCAAAAGCATGAATCAAAGCATTTAGTTTTTTGATCCAAACACAAAATCCACATTCTAGAAAGTAGGGGATCATCTCGCGGTAAACTCTAAGAAATAGAAAAAGACACTAAAATCGAATCATACCATATTTTGGAATTATTTTGCTCTTTTTTCTGCACGAACACCATATCTAATTTACTTTAGTCTTTGTCCCTTCAATGTATTTTAGATGTCTCCTTGCTTCGCCTTAAGATTACTGACTTACAAAGACAAGAGGGTTTGCGACGAACCCTAGCTTCCAATTTAGGGGAAAATATGGTAGGTTTGCAACGACTTCTATCTTAGAATTTTGGGGTAAGTATGATAGGTTTGGTTTAAGGTTTGTGAAATGTTATTTGGTTTTATTTAAATTCTAATTGTGTAATACATATAGGAATTTTATATTTTTAATTCTGTTAATTTCCTTTTAGTTTATAATTTAATGGATTTTCTTTTATTTTAATATTAATTTTTTATATTTTATGCAATATTTGATTTTTTTTAATGAAATTTCAGTTGTGTGGAGGGTCACTCAATTTATTTTATTATTATTTTTTTTATTATTATTATTATTTTAAAAAGCCCTTTATGGTTGGGTGAATGGATCAAAATTCATGCACTCAAATCCGACTCCGACTTGATTTGGATAGTAATATATTTTTTAATAGAATGTTGTAATATTGTTTAATATAAAAATTAATACTTTTGATTTTTCAAAAAAATAAATAAAAATTCTTAGTTAAATATTAGTACTTTTGATATTTTGATCAATCATTTCAATTAAATAAAAAACACTTATTCATTCCATTCGAAAGTTTATATTTATTTTTTGCGCATTGATCAAGTAATATAATATTTTGATGCACGTAAATCAAGTAATATAATATTTTGATGAATATTGGATAGATTTAAAGGAATACTTTTACATTTAGAGTTAGTCTCTTGTGAGACGGGTTATTGGTGAGACGGATGTGAGACGGGTCAACCCGGCACTAAAGTATGCTTATTTGTGGTTAAAGTGCGCTTATTTGTGGTTAAAGTATGTCGATAATAAATCAAATTATAACACACTAACATCATACTTTAATATATAATCCAACATATTTTAAAAAACATACATTAACAACCATTAAACATACTTTATTTAAATAATCGACATACTTTAACACGTCTCACAAACCGTCTCATGAAAGTAGCGTCTCACAAGAGACTTTGTCTTACATTTATGCTCTTAACTTTAATTTGATTAATGATAAATTTTATAATATTGTAAACTTTAGAAGTATTAATTTTGGCAAAAATTTCTGTGCACAGGGCGCACGAACCACATTCCGTGTGTCTTTAGAATTTTGTGTTAAATTGTATACCTTTTAGTATACAGATGTGTACCCTTTATTTTCTAAAGAAAATAATTATGTGTATCTGGGCGCATGAACAACACTCCGTGCGCCTTTAGAATTTTGTATTAAATTGTATACCCTTTAGTATAAAAATGTGTACCCTTTATTTTCTAAAGAAAAAAATATTAATGAAAAGTGAATACCCTTTAGAACAAAGTGGTGTACCTTTTATTAATTAAAGTGTACATCCTTTAGACCAAAGCAATGTATTAATTAAAGTGTATATCCTTTAGACCAAAACAATGTACTCTTACCCATAATACTAAATTTCTAAAGGCGCATGGAATGTGTTCCCGTGAGCCCGGGCGCACGCAAGCCTCACTCTTAATTTTTAAACGTAGTACCCACACTTTCTAAAAAATAAAATGTAAATCATTAAGTGAGGCGAAAATAATACTCCCTTCATCACTTAATACGTAATTATTTAATTTTTACACGTGTATTAAGAAGTATAATAATTTAATGTATAGTGGATTGAGAGATATAATATTTTAATGTGTAGTGGGTAGTTGTATTATAGTTGAGTGAGTCTTATTTATAGTGGGTTGAGTATAATAATTAAAGCTTCTGGGTCACATCAATCCAAAAAGAAAATTGATACTCCTTCTGTCACATAGAAGTTGTGACACTTTCCTTTCTAGGTTGTCTCATGAAGTTGACGCATTTTCTTTTAAGGTACATGAGATCTACACAAAAAAATTAATATATTCATATGGGCCCCCACACATGACCTAACACGCACCACTAATACATCTACTCACTACACATTAAAATATTATATCCTCAATCTATTATTCATTAAATTGTTATACTCCTCAATCTCCGTACTAAAAAATAATACAACTTTAATGGGATGGATGGAGTACTTTGTAATGGGACAAACCAAAATGACAAAATGAATACGTATTAATGTGATGAACGGAGTAATATACAAATATTATTGTGAAATAGAGAGAGTAATACTTATATTAATTAAAATAAATACACTTTTAACATAAAATATAATAAACTTACTTTGTTTGTTTTCGTTGTTTTAATTTAGATTTTGGATTATATAATCCATTTCTTATTCTAGTTAGAACTTAATAAAATCAAATTACATAAATCTCATCTATATCTTACACACATCATATCATATCCTCTTACACACAATAACCCATACTCTATTCACCATAAAATTAAAATTTACATCTATTTCTTAAATTACTAAAATCTAATTAATCTTAAATTTAATTTCTTATTTCATATTTAAATCCAAAACAAACGTCACCTTATCTTTATCTTACTAAATGAAGATTTCAACTTCCTGAGATGTCGTCTTGTGAGAATTTCAGGTTGATGTATCATTTTTATAGATTTTTTATTTTTTTTTTATTTGATTCTTTTTTCCCCATCAGTGCATTTTTTCGATACACTAATTTTTCATCTCTCTCTTCTTGCTTGAACCTCTGTAACCCCCAATTTTGTAACGTCCTCTCATCAATGTATATTATTTCTTCTCATCAAGTACGTGCTAATAGATTTATTTCATTCCAATCTTCCAGACTTCTTCTAGTGTTCAATCTGAAGGACCATTCTTCTTCTCATCGTCTTAGAAGCCAAGGCGTGACTTTTAGATGCCATCTAATCTTCTTCTTAAAGGCTCTGTAACCTAAATTTTATTTCTCCACCCCGATTTTGCATCATCCTCTTATATGGTATGTTCTTTCTTCTCATTGTTTTTTGTTACATGTTAATAGATTTACTCCATTCTTTTTATCTTTTAAATTTATCACATGTTCTAAATACTTTTGGGTTAAATTTATCACATGTTAAGAATGTACTTTCTTTAACATGTGTTTTATTAGTTTTACTTTTGATCAAGAATTAATGGTCATCAAGAAGAAGAAAGAAGTTGATAGACATCTTCAATTCTTTTCACAACATATAGCTTTTCAAGAAACTTCATTTTCCAAATCATGCAGCACCGACTTGATTTTCTGTCTTTTCTTTCCCTTGTGTGAATGCAAGTTTGATTGGGCTGCTTATGGATAAGTTCTATCAAATTTTAAGTACCATCGAGATAAGAACGCTAACAATCTAAAGCCTCAGAGAAGAGGAGGCAGTATGAAAATTCAGGAATCAGGATTTCAGGTACTCTCCGTTCTGATTGCTGCTGTTTTTTATTTCTTGATTTTGTGATTAGCTCCTTTGGTTAATTGTTAAATTTTTTTGGTTCTGGGCGTAATGTATTCATTTGAAAGTCTGCTCATTTATTTGAAATACATTTTTTAGGATAATAATTTGAGAATTAAGTAGTGTTCAACTTATAATCAAGATCAGTGAAACTCTAATCATATGATATGTAACATAAATATTTGAGATTATTAGAAAATTTGTTACTACAGAACATAACCAAAAAATTGGAAGAGAGTACCTTATGATATTTTCATTGTTGTAGTAATATGTGAAGCATGTTAATTAAGTTTTATGTTTGTTTACTTTGATTGAGTAGTTGGTGGCATTGTCCTGGTGAATATTGAAATTTGATTATCTTTCGTGTAGCAATTTTCAATTTAAAACAATTTGGCGGGTGACATATTCTATTTCGCTTTGCTATGTTATAACGTATGATACATTAGAATGCATTGAAGATTTCATGGTTTACCAATACGAACGTCATTTTCTGCATGATGTCGCTTGAAATGTTGATTACTTATGCCACCATGTGTAAGTAAGAAAAATATTTATACTATCATTGTTCATATGCATATTATCTATTTTACTTCTCTTGGTCTCTTAATGATGCTCTTTGTCTCTCCAATATGATTAGACAACCAGTGGCCATAGTTGCATTCCTTGGTATGTTGAATTGTGCAACAAAAGAAAGTGTGCTAAATATGAGAAGAAATTAATGTCTCTAAAAAAAATAAAGGCCTCTCGAAGCTGAATCACACCAGTCTTTGGCTGATTTTGAAGCTGAAATTGCTCATCTTACTTCTGTCCTTAGAGAACGAGTTTCTATGACACGGGTTTGTTGCTTTTTCTTTGTTTTGTTGTTATAGACTTGCTCTCCAGCACTTCTTTAGTACTTTTAGAGAGATAATATTTCATGATTTGCTAATCAATAGTTTTCTCTTGGTGCGCATTAATTATTGGTTGCTTCTTTATTCTTATGCCTTTAATTTTTTTTTTTTAAATTAGTATGCAGAGATAAATGGCAATCTTAAGCATCAAATATGCTATAAGCCCAATAGTGGAGAATCTGAGGCTAAAGAAACAAGAGCGAGTAAATGAGTTTAAAGATATATAACTGATGATTGTTCTGACTGGACCTGTCGACCAAGAAGTTGGGAGAGATGAAGGCTCAACTTCAAGGGCTTCAGTTTGAAAAGGTTTGAAAATATTCTGGAGTCATAAGTTTTAAGATTAGAGAGGTTTTTGTGAGTTTATCCACAAATGCTTTGGTTAATCTTTTGCAGAATCTTCGATTACAAAATGCTAGTATCCATGTCAACGCAATCCACTAACTCTTAGTTGTTATGTCTCTAGATATTAAAAAGATGATGACAAAAATTCATCCATAATCTTACTGATATTCTCCCCCGACCTAATGCCTCTCTCCTCCTATATTAATCAAGTTTCTCTTCCTTCTCTACCTCCAATCTAGATACCAATGTAATGTGTATTTAAGTTCTTTTTGAAATTCTGCTTTAAATATTTTGTATGTACACTAATTAGTCTGCACAAACAACGCACTATATATTATTTAGATAAGCTATATATTACTGATAAAAATATTGTTATTTTAATTTACTATTTTATTCTCTTAAATGGTGAATGCATTAGTGATCGGAGCTATTTTCACCTAAATTTTAGTGCATTTTTATGTGTATTTTCATATGATTTGATCCGGATTGTATAACTTTTGGTAGCATTTGGTGGTGTTTTACGTTCATATGGAGATTTATGCTTGAAATTGTAAATGTGTGAAAATGAGCTTAATTGTACGAAAAACAGGTGGAAACGAGCAAAATATAACCGGGAGCCAAAAACAGAAAAGAAGGGCAAAACTCGACCATGCACGACTCGAGTTGAGGGCTCGAGTAGAGTTCCTGCGCCAAGCCCGGGTTGAGTTCTGCCAACTCGACCATTGACGTCGCTTGTACACATCAGAAACACCTGCTCGGCCTTCCCTGCTACTCGAGTCTAGCACTCGAGTCGAGCCTCGTAAAATGCTGGATTCCGCCGAGAAACATGACCATCACTCGAGTTGAGTTATTGACTCGAGTCAAGTTCGCTCTTTAAGTGGAATTTGATTCAGGGCGTGTTCTAAAAGGTTCGAGGCCTATAAATGCATGATTAGCGAGATATTTATGGGAGGAATCATTCTGGACATTGTACACACTTACTTTACACCACATTTTCACACACATTCCCTCTTCATTCCATCCATCCATTTCATCCATCCAACCCACTTGATTCTCTCATATCTTCCATAAATTCATCGCCTCTCACCAATCTAAGAAGGAGATCTACGTTGATTGAAGATTATAGCATGATTAAAGAGGAGGAGGTAGTTCACCATCAAGGGGGAACCTACTTTTCTTTCTAATCAATTTATATTTTTCAACATTTAGATGGAACTTAGACTAAGCTTATCCAGTCTCGCATGTCGTTCTTACTACATTAGAATATTGAAATTGAATCTATAACTATTATTAAGAAATTGCATTATTATCAAATTAAAATCAAATTTGCTATCTATAACTCACAGGCATTGCATACTTTATATATATATATATATATATATATATATATATATATATATATATATATATATATATATACTCCCTCCGTCCCGCTAAACTCTTCACTCTTCCTTTGTAAATTACAAAGGAAGAGTGAAGAGCTAAGCGGGACGGAGGGAGTATTTATTTATTTATTTATTTAAAAAGATGAGTTGATCTCTTGTTCCCCATGTGCACAAAATGTGTAAGGGTACACTATTTTGTTCTAAAGAGTATACATTTTAATTAATAAGGGTATATACATCATTTTGTTTTAAAGGATATACACTTTTCAATAATATTTTTATTTCTTCAAAAAATAAAGGGTATAAGTCTCTATACTAAAGGATACACAATTTAATATTAAAGGGTATGGGTGCTCGGTGTGCCCCGGGAACACACATGTTTTTGCCTAAAAAGATTAAGCTATTCTAAAAAGTTAATAAAGTTGATTAAAAAAAATTTATGTAAAAAGGACTAAATTATTTTTAAAAGTTAATAAAATTTAATTTTAAAAGAAAAGAAAAAGTTCGAATAACAGAGTAAGTATTAAATTTCAATGTGTTATAAAAATATTGATCAATTAATAACATATTACATCTTAGAGTAGGTTTTGGTGAAACTATCTCACGGATCCTAATTTGTGAGGCGGATAATTTATTAACTCAAATAAATATATTTTATATTAAATTAAAAATTAATTAAAAAAAAGGGCCTTGTTTGAATTAAATAATTAAGATTATCCTAACCCCAAAAATTCGCATATTCTTCGGCGCACAGGTTAGTAGTTCTATATATTTTTTTAAAAAAAAATTCACTTATGCGTTATTTATTATTATTATTATTAATTATTAATATTATTATTAAGGGTAAGTCTTGCGTGACACCGTCTCACGTGAGACCATTTTATACTTTTTAAAATAGATATCACTTTTGCTATAAAACGTTATCACTTTCGCTATAAAATGTTATCACTTTTCATTTGTTCATAAACTGTTCATGAAATAACATTATTACTTGTCATAAATTTAGTTTCACTTTTAAGTATAAAAGTTATCACTTTCTGATCGTCTCACGTAATCCCTTACTTGAGACGGTCTCACACAAGTCTTTGCCTTATTTATTAGAGGCAAAGACTTGTGTGAGACCGTCTCACATAATCCCTTACGTGAGACGTTCAGAAAGTGATAACTTTTATAAAAAAAGTAATAATAATTTATTAAAAAGTGACAGTGGTATTTCATGAACAATTTATTGTATAAATAAAAAGTGATAACATTTTATAGCGAAAGTGATAATTATTTTAAAAAATAAAAAATAGTCTCACATGAGACGGTCTCACGCAAAATCTACCATTTATTAGATAGTTTAATTGTTTTATTGTTACTTTATTTTAATCATGTATCACTTTATATTAAAATTATTATCACTTTTTATTCATCCTACAAATTGTTCATAAAATAATTAAATTAGACAAGTATCATTTTTTTCTTTATCATATATCACTTTTTATTAACATGTTATCACTTTTTATTATAATGAAATTATTCATGAAATAATTCAATAAGACAGATATCACTTTTTTATTTTATATGAATCACTTTTTATTAAAATATTATCACTTTTTATTATTCCAGTAAATTTTTCGTGAAATCCATTTTTTATTAGCTATAACTTTTTATTAAAGATATTATCACTTTTCTTTTAAAATATTATTATTACTTTTCACTTATATTATAAATTGTTCATGTAATAATTCACAGAACTGTTATCACTTTTAATTAACTGAGTATCACATTTTATAAATTTATAATATTTAAAATAAAAAATAAATTAAAAGAATAACAAATTTTGAATTAATAAAAATTTAAATAATAAAAATATAACTTAAAAAACATTAAAAAGACCTAATTAATTTGCTTTTATAATTAAATATTCAACATTTATAATTTGACTACAACCAAATAAGGCCCTTTAAAATATGATTAATGGATTAATGGATGATCCGTCTCATATAAGAGGATCCGTTAGACGGTCTCACCCAAGTTTTTGCCTACATCTTAATTTATTAATATTAACTTATTTTGTTAATTAGAGCATAATTAATTTATATTTATAAAAAAATTAAATATTTAAATAAACTTAGTACTCCCCCCTTCCCCCTGATAATTGTCTGTTTGCTTTTTATATGTGGATTAAGGAGTATAATATTCTAAAGTGTAATGAGGTGAGAAAAATAATATTTTAATATGTAGTGAATAGTTGTATTAGTGTTGATTGTGGGTCATATATAATGAGTTGAGTATAATAATATTGGAGAGACGGTTCCCATGAATAATTTCATGAACCGAATTCCAAATCAAAATCTCGCGGGTCGCTAATTTCTGCTGGGTCTTATCTAACCTTCACTCTCAAAAAATTGGAGCCCCACCAACGTCAAATTCCAGTCGCCGGTGTTCTGTCAGAAATCGTAGCCTGCTTCTCCCCGGAGAACCCTCGAACGCTGCCAGAGTCCGTCGTAATCGAAGTTGCAGCCACCGCCACACACTGCTGCCTCTTTCCAGGAATCGATCCACCATGCCTGTTGTGTGTTGCCCAGTCCCTATAATACTCCATTCCACTGATTTACTCGGATGCCAATTAACCCAGTAAGAAATCGAAGATCTGGTACACGGATGGGATCATTAATCCTTCCTGAACTCAGATTGGATTGTAGATTATCGTCGATAGCGTGCGGCCGGTACCTGTTTTTGTAGGACATGTTTGCGCTCTATCATAAGAAGAGAAGCAGAAAATGAAAAAAAAACACTATAATTAGGAGAGTCACTGGAACCTCATGGCTGGCCACTATTTTGGTGGCAGGATCATACTGCTTCATCTTTCTGATCACTGCAACGGAGCTTGAGTCGTGTGTGATCTTGGAAGCCAGTGCCAACACCTTCGTCTCGCCCAACGTAGACTTGGCAAACCCCACTAGCTCTTCCAGGGACTTGGGGCAGCTCTTCGTCTCGCCTTTTATTGATGCAGCACTGCAGGGAGCCAGAGTACTCTGTATCGTTTCTTCAGGTGTATCAAGGAATATCTTGGTGATGTGCTCGTAGGTGAGGGGGATCTTCGAGGCAATTTGAGTTGGGAGGAAAGCACGGTTGCGGAGGGATTCTTGTAGGTTGGAAGATGAATGAGGTTGCCTTGTTTTAGGATTGATTGTCTGAAGAAAGAGAATGGATCTTCATGTTTGTTGTTCTGCTTCAGAGAAGCAGAATTAATCTTGTAAGTTTTTTTCTGAGTAGGATCTTGATCCTAGACTGACAATGAATTCAGATTTGCAAAACAGATTAGCATGTGAGCAGAAATTGGCATCACCTGTGAATTTGCCATTTGGGTGGCAAGAATGTTGGTGTAATAATCAGACTCTTTTTGGGTCAAAGGGGACAGCTTTTGGAGGATGGCATTTGGCATTTTGTTTTGCACATTATCAGACCAGAATTTGAGCTGGTTGGAAGAAATGGGTGATGAAGAACAATGGAGGGTTACCATGGAAGAGAATAAAGAAAGAAATAGGAAATAATTATGTAATTTTGCCATTGTCAATTTTTACTTCTGTATATTGGTTTGTTTGTGCAGATTTGAGAGAGTGATTTGGAGTATTTATACTGAGGATGGAGAATGAAACTAATTACTATTTGAGTATTTTATTTCCTTGATGATGACATAACTTAAAACCCACATAGCAACTTGGATTAAATTAAATGTGTGTTTTGAATATATTATCACGTGCACATATTTTAGGACGATATCATACAATATAAGATTAAATAGTGTTTTCAATTGTTGGTTATCTGCTCTATTTATGCTCTCAGCGACCATATAATAAAGTAATTAAAGTTTATAAGTTTATCACATTTTTTTTAACCCCGGATGATTTAAAACTATAAATCCTTGATAAGTGAGGTTCCAGTAAATCTAAGTAACCTAATTAATAGAAAAAAATAACCTAATTATTTTAATAGATTGATCTATTATTTTACAGATTGCATACAATTTAATTCTTCACGGTTTCATTTTTAAAAAATTATAATCTCAAATCAAAGAGTAACACAATTCATTATAAAAAGTAACCTAATTAATAGAAAAAAGTAATCTAATTATTTTTGCAGAGTGATCTATCAATTTACACATTACATACAATTTAATTCTTCACAATATATGACTTCATTTTTAAAAAATTATAGTTTCAAATCAAAGGGTAACCCAAATCATTACAAAGAGTAATTTAATTAATAAAAAAAAGTAACCTAATTATTTTCACAGATTGCATACAATTTAAATTATTTATGACTATTTATTTCTATTTATCTATAGACTTGCGGATTACAAATAGTATAATTCTTCATATTACATTACTTCATTTTCATTTTCAAAAACCAAATTTTCAAATCAAAGAGTAATTCTACTAATTTTAAAGAGTAATCTAATTAGTTTCATAGAGTAATCTAAATATTTCTATAGAGTAATCTATAAATTTAGAAAATCATTGTACCACTAACAAATTGAGACATAGAAATAAGCGCAGAAACAAGGAGCAGAAATACAGAAAACATATGTATAATACTTCCCCACAGTAATATACATTCTGATTTGAAGTTGATAAATAACTATTGTAAACCTTCGGAGTTTGACATCAGATATAAGGTAATTGATCTATAGGGGTGAGTTTCAAAAAGTAATGTCATTTATGGAACATACAGCCAATAGCACAGAAAATACTCATACGAAACATCATCATTTTCCAGTGTTATGAAACTTGAGCAAATACTTGATAATGATCACTCAAGAACTTGTACTCACTTGTATGTTAGATCACTCACGTTTCACACACACACGTTGATAAACAAAATGAAGAATGAAATGAAAGAGATCAACACAAGGATGTATAGTGGTTCGGCATAGCCTACATACACTTTCTTGAGAGAAGAATTCACTAAACAATGAAGATGATGATTACAAGATTACAAGCACCTGAAAACCCTAATTCTTAAGTTTGTTTCTAACTGATATGTGAAGAAGATGTGTTGATGATGATGATCTCAGCTGTCATTCTTCAACTTATATGGATGTGTGTCTAACGTGTAGAATCCTTTCCATCCAATCACAATGTACACACTTCAATCAGTTGTAACCAACTGATGAAAACCGTTGTAACCAAATTACTGGACTCTGGTTCGATCTGGGTTCGACCAGTAGGTGAGGTCGAACCATGAGTGTCGTGGTCGAATCAAAGATGATCTGAAATAGAGTGACTTGCTTGACGTGGTTCGACCAGGGTTCGACCTGGCTAATAGAGTTAGACCTAGCTTAACAGGTCGAACCTTGGTCAGTTGCAACCAACTGTATGCGGTTCGACCAGGGTTCGACCTAGCTTAACAGGTCGAACCTTGGTCAGTTGCAACAAGCTGATCATCCACCTTCCAGCTGATTTCTCATACTTAATCCATCAATGTATGAACCTTCTCATGATACTATGGTATGCATGGTCTACTTCATCACATCCAGCAATTAAATTCATCAAGCAATATGAAAATTTGTCTGTCATAATTTGTCCGTGGATTATATATCTACTTCCATTCCATCCAGCTTTTGCATCTATGGTTCGATCTACACAGCCAACTATTGCCATAAGGCTTCCTAAATGTTTCTTAAACACTACAGTCCCTCAAACCACAACTTAATCTATTACAATAGATCATAATGATCACGCACCAACAACCAATAAGGCAGAAAGAAAGTGAACAGACATTAGTACGAAATATAGTAATGGAATAGGGAATCATGTAAGGAAGCATGTGAAATAACCCAAGTCAAGTCATTGTGCTTCATCAACCATGCTTAACCAAATTTCGACCATTACATCCTAACCTATCCATACTAAGAAAATCTATATATACAAATTTAAGTAAGCTGATTCAAGAAAAACTTGTACATAACTAATTGCTCAGTGAAGTGGTCACTAAAGAAAGCGGTGGAGGATGGCGCCGTAGGAAAAGGTGCCGCAAATCGAGAACAGATTTCGCGAATTAATGTTGGAAGAGGTGCCGCAAACCTGAGAAGAGAGATGTGCAGAATAGGAACCCCTCACGTTTTTTATTTTTCAAAATATCTGAAATGGGCTTGGTACACTTGAAATCGAAAAAATAGAAATGGGCTAAAAAAGGATCTGGTTGTACCAATTTAAAAAAAAAAGATGGGCCTATTGAAGTCTTTGTCATAATATTATTGTGTGTGTCATACCAACCCAAAAAGAAAATTGACACTTTATATTAGGACAGAACAAAATGGCAAAATGAACACTTATCAAAGGGGGGGAGGGAGTATTATTTTTGTTCTATTGATATTATTATGAGTATAAAATTTGAAATTGTGACTAACTTAGATAAGAAAATTCAAATTAGTCAAGCAAAAAAACATTATTATGTATTTATTTATTTATATGTATTACTATCTATAAAGCGGCTTAACTCCAAATTTGTCCAGTTTCAAGCCGGTTGTAGGTAAGTATTCTGCTACGTATGCCTTCTGCGTGTCATGTATTTGTTACCTCTCCATTTTACTTTTTTTAATTATTTTTTTCTCTCTATCATCGTCGTCGCTCTCACATCCTTTTCTCAAACCTCGCCTCACCGAATACACTTGCTACCTTTGCCCACCGTCCCACCTTTTCCATATAATCTCTTTCTCCAGCTTCAACATCTCGAGTTTATGGTTTCAAGTCATCATAGGCTTCACCAATCGCCGGCCTCAGCAGGTAAGAATTTTTCACGCATAAGAATTTTAAAGGGTTCCTCATTCGTGTATGCACTGGGTGGTGAATATGTCGACCCTTACTAAGAGTGCAAATGTTGCTTTCTAATTCTTTACATCTCTTTCCCCTTTACATTGCAGACGTCTCCTCTTTACAATGTCGTCGATACTCGCGACTACTTCTTCGACTTTCTCCCCCGCCTGCTTCACTTCTTTCCCCGACCTCTGGGCACTCTTTATCAATTAAGGCAGGTCTATTTAAAACTGATTATTGTGTTCGCTTGCGAAATTCCATTGCATGTGGTCCTCTTTAATGTTTTATTATCATTTTAGCCTCAGTTTATTGGGCCATTTGCTTTCAATGGCACAAACAGAGCTAAGTTTGTTTAATCAAACAAAAATGTAAAAGATTGCTTTATGAAGGATAAGAAAGTTTATGAAACTAACCCAAATAATTTATCAATTTATTCATGATAAAATTGATTGTGACATGAATGGAAAAATTGGTGGTTACTTTAGAGGAAATGGTATTTAGCAGTGATTATAATGAGTGTAATAATTAACGCATGCTTCGTATTTTTTTTAAAATAAACCCTAATACGATCCATGCTGTGGTGAGTAGAGTCCTTGAAACTTTTTTATGTTATTTTATTATAAATGTGATGGTTGTCTCATTTGTTTTACAGAGACGTTTCTGTTCTAACCTTGACATGAGAAATTAAGAGGTAAATATTGTCCAAAAAACTGTCCAGAAGGCAATTTTGAGGGTTTCTGTCTTAGCCGTGCAGCAAGAAGAGAACAACCAACTACACCTCGAAGAATAAGAAATTACGGATAAATTGAATTGGGATACTTCAGAAAGTGAAGGAAACGACAGCGACGGAGCTGTGGAGGCTGTTGGAAATGCTGGAGAGGCAAATAGTTTTATGGAGGAAGCTAAACTGTAGGTGGATAATTTGCCCTATGACGTGAATAGTGAAAGATTGGCTCAGCTTTTCAGTGAAGCAGGTGTTGTGGAAATTGCTTAGGTAATACATTTAATCCTTGTATGGTTTTCAATTTTGATTTTGAATTTTGAATGTTGATTGCAGTTTTGATGTGATAAATTTTTTGTGGGTGTGTTTAGCTGTGGATTTGCAGGTTATTTACGACAGGGAGGCTGATCGAAGCTAGGGGTTTGCATTCTTGACGATGAGTACAATGTGTAAGCAATTAAAATTTACGGTCCAATTAAATGACGACACGTAGATTTTATTGATTAAATATTAATTTATTTTAGAATTTAAATAAATTAATTCCTAAAGTAAATTAATAAATAATTGATAATTAATTTAAGCCAAAAAAATTAAATGGACTTGAATTAAATGAGGCCTAACCCAAGTCAATTAAGTCCAAGTCAAATGAGGTCTGACCCAAGTCAAATAAGCCCAGATAAATTAAATCAGACCCAAGTCAAATAGGCCCGATTATGGTCCAATCAAGTTGGAGGCCCAAACCCGTTAAGTAAGGCCCAAATAGCTTGGACCTCATTTCTCACCTATATAAAGGGGTCTCCACCATTCATTCGACACACATACATTTTCAAGCAACCGAAGACGAGATGCTCCTAAAGAGAACGAGAACACGAGCAGTGCTTCCTCAAATCTTCAAAGCTTCAAGCGAAGAACACACGAGGATCTTCAAGTCTTGAAGCCTTCAAAGCTTCAAGAGAAAAATACGCTTTCAAATCTTCGAGATCTTCAAGCTTTATGTGAAGAACGAACGAAGATCTTCAAGCGATCTTCAAATCTTTGAAGCTCCAAGCGAAGAACGTTCGAGGATCTTCAAGTCTTCAAGCTCAAGACCTTCGAGGATCTTCAAGACTTCAAGCGATCTTCGAATCTTCAAGCTTTCAAGCTCAAGACCTTCGAGGATCTTCAAGTCTTCAAGCTCGGGAACTTCAAGCGATCTTCGAGTCTTCAAAGTCTTTAAAGTTTCAAGCGAGGATCTTCAAGTCTTCAAGATCTTCAAAGCTTCAAGCAAAAAATAAGCCTCCAAAGCTTCAAGCTCAAAATCTTCAACAAAACTTCAAGTCTTCAAGCCTCCAAAGCTTCAAGCTCAAGATTTTCAACAAAACTTCAAGTCTTCAAGCCTCCAAAGCTTCATGTTTAAGATCTCCAAAGCATCTTCAAGCTTCAAGTCAAGAACAGCCACTAATCCAGGATCAAGGCTCCAAGTCCCCCAAATCAAGTGTTCTTTGTGGAAAGCTCTCAGTCAACGTTCAATCCGAACAAAGGTTCAACACCTCCGGATCAATGTTAAAAGATTACACACCCGAGTTCAGACAAGTTTTGTTCGAAGATCCAGCTCAACACACACGTTGTCAACACAGTCAGCAAACACTCCAGTCAAAGAAGTCAAAGTCAAGTCAAGCCAAATTGGTTCGAGAGAAGAATCAGAGGATTGATTGAGATTGTAACCCGCTTACATATTCTCCAAATTAAATCCATCTGAAATTATCTTTGTACTCAATTTGTATTTATTTAATTATAAATGCAAAATTTGTTGTTATAAATTTTGGCACGCCCAGTGGGACGGTCTCTACCTCTCATCTCTTCTCTCTACAAGTTCGAAGATACAAAGCATGACTCCTCTCAGGATTGCAATAAGAAGACCTTCTACCTTGAAGCATTCAGAGCTACAAACTGAAGAGATTCAAAAGATAACTCCACTCAAGATTGCGATACGAAGGCCTGCTGCATCAAAGCTTCCAGAGTTGCAAACTGAAAAGGTTGGAGTCGTTATAAGAAGTATTCCCGAAGGCTCCGTAGAGGCAAACCATATGGTGGGGATTACTCTCAATAAGTCATTGCATGGAGACAAGAGTGGTGAAAATGTTTCTGCTTGCTCAACTCCTCATTCAACGCCAAGCTCGCCGTCTGCCTCAGCTGTAGCTGTAGTGATGACAAAAAATGCTATGACCATTGAGGAACAACTTGCAAGTATGATGAGAGTCATTAAAGGACTCAACAAGCATATGGAAGCTCAAGATGTAAAGATCTCCATACTTATGAAGAAAATAGATAGTGCGGAGACAAGCCATGCAAATAAGAAACAAGTTGAGGATGAGCATGAGGAGGAGGACTCTGCGAAACAACATCCATCTGAAACGAATCAAGTTGAAGAAGATATACAAGTTTCAGCTAACAAGATGCTTCTTATCAACAAATCTTTTGTTGCCTACAAAAAGCCACATACAAAGAAAATTGACAACTTGAAGATGCTAGCTGACTAACAACCTCCAAGGTTCCAACAATTCGATGGCAAAGGCAACCAAGACAGCATGTGGCACACTTCGTCGATACATGCAATGATGCTGGGACCTCCGGAGATAACATGGTAAGACAACTTGTCCGATCTCTAAAAGAAAATGTCTTTGATTGGTACATCAATTTGGAATCCGACTCCATTGACAGTTGGGGTCAAATAGAAAAAGAATTTCTCAACCGTTTCTATAGCACACGAAGAACTATTAGCATGATGGAGCTAACAAATACTCTGCAAAGTGATGAAGAATATGTCCTTGATTACATCAACAGATAGAGAAGCCTAAACCTCAATTGCAAAGAAAAGCTGTCAGAAACTTCAGCTATCGAAATGTGCATTCAAGGTATGCAGTGGAATCTTCGCTACATACTCCAAGGAATTCGGCCTAAAACTTTTGAAAAGTTGGCTACAAGAGCTCACGACATGGAGTTGAGCTTGACATCAAATGATATCGAATGACCATCTATTCAAGACTCCTACGAATTTGAAGAGATGCCTTCTGATGAGCTCGTGGAAGAGGAACCACAAACAAAGACTACAGTTTCCATAAAGATTCATATAAATGAAGTGGAAGCAAGAGAAAACAGTGCATCCCAAGATTGGGGGCAATGAACTATTGACAAATTAAATTCAAAGCTCCTTGACATCAGCGAAAACTGTCCACATTATGCTCCTTGATACGAGCTTAAACTATCTAAAATCTCCCAAGTCAAAGCTCCTTGACACGAGCGAAAACTGTTCACATTATGCTCCTTGATACGAGCTTAAACTATCTAAAATCTCCCAAGTCAAAGCTCTCTGACACGAGCAAAAACTATCCACATTATACTTCTTGATATGAGTTTAAACTATCTAACACAAATAATGCAAGACTCCCTAAGATAAGAAAAAACTGTCCACACAATGCTCCTCGACACGAGCTAAAACTGTCTACACAATATTCATCGACATGAGTAAAAAAATATCCACACAAGACTCCCTGACACGAGTATAAACTGTCTACAAGTTCAAATTCAAGACTCATTGACACGAGTATAAACTGTCAGCAAATTCAAATCCAAAGCTCCTTGACGCACGAGTCTAAACTGCATGTTATTCCTGGTCCACACGAGTATAAACTGTGTACGACAAACTCCTGGTTCGTACGAGTATAAACTGTGTATGACAAACTCCTGGTTTGCATGAGTATAAATTGTGTATGACAAACTCCTGGTCCGTATGAGTATAAACTGTGTACGACATACTTCTGGCCCGCATGAGTATTAACTGTGCACGGCACGCCCATCCAAATCACATCATATCTCTTTGAACTATGTAATGACTTGATCCTCTGCAAAGGGGTACGTAGGCAGCTTAGTAGCTCACTAAGTTCAGTCATGATTCAAGTTATTCTTATCAAGCTTGTGAGAGAAATAAAGAGTTGAAGCATACATGCCATAAATAAAGTGCAAGGAAAAGAAGCAGAAGCATCTCAAGAAACCAAGGCTCAATGTCCCCCATATCAAGTGTTCTTCGTGAAAAGCTCTCAGTCAACATTCAATCCGAACAAAGATTCAACGCCTCCGGATCAACGTTACATGACTACACACCCGAATTCGGACAAGCTTCATTTGAAGATCCAGTTTAATACACACGCTGTCAACACAGTCAGCAAACACTCCAGTCAAAGAAGTCAAAGTCAACACACACAAGTCAAGTGAAAGTCAAGCCAAGCCAAATTGGTTCGAAAGAAGAATCAGATGATTGATTGAGATTGTAACCCGTCTACATATTCTCCAAATTAAATCCATCTGAAATTATTTTTGTACTCAATTTGTATTTATTTTATTATAAATACAAAATTTATTGTTACACAGTGCAAGAAATTGAGAGGGCTGTGGAGATGTTCCATCCTTATGTGAGTTGATTGCCAATTTGCCATTATAATCATTTCTTAATATGTTGGCTCCTTCAATATTTTTTTAATTTAAATTTGTGTGGGGTTTGCATTCGTGATGATGATTACAGTGCAAGAAACTAAGAAGGCTGTGGAGATGTTCCATCATTATGTGAGTTGATTGCCAATTTGCCATTATAATCATTTCTTAATATGTTGGCTCCTTCAATATTTTTTGAATTTAAATTTGTATTAGTTTTAAGAGTTAGGACATGTTATCTAATGATGCTTCATCGTGGTGTAATAACTTTAGAAGGTGTATAAAGATGGAGCTATAACTATCAAACCATTGATTTAACCTTGCAATGTACAATTTTTTGTTGTTGCCAATGTAGTATAAATTCTTAAATGCTTGAATCTTGAGAATTGAAAAATGACATCATTGTGGCTGTGAATTTTTTTAATTCTTCTCAATCCAGCAATGTAGAGGGTTTGCATTCATGACGATGAGTACAGTGCAAGAAACTGAGAAGGCTGTGAAGATGTTCCATCATTATGTGAGTTGATTGCCAATTTGCCATTATAATCATTTCTTAATATGTTGGCTCCTTCTATGTTTTTAAATTTAAATTTGTGTTAGTTTTAAGAGTTAGGACATGTTATCTAATGATACTTCGTCGTGGTATAATAACTTTAAAATGTGCATAAAGATGGAGCTATAACCGTCAAACCGTTGATTCAACCTTGCAATGTACAATTTTTTATTGTTGCCAATGTAGTATTAATTCTTAAATGCTTGAATCTTGAGAAATTGGAGAATGACATCATTGTGACTGTGAATTTTTTTAATTCTTCTCAATCCAGCAATGCAAAAAGTACATAAGAAGTTATGATTTTTGTTATCAAATTGTTGACTTTGTGTTGATATTTGTGGCTAATGGCTGGTGATTACTTTTCATTTAATAGTCTGTGCTCTTCCACTCAAATTCTCGAACTGAACAAGTTTCTATGCTGTGGAGAATATATATATCTACTTAGTGTCGTCAAGGTTGGTGGTTGCGTTAGAGTAAATGATATTTAGTAGTAATTGTAATGATTTGTGCAGTATTTGCCTTTTAACTCATGCCTATGAGATGCTTGAAAAAATGTCTAAATGTGAATTATTTTAATGTACTGATTTCCTAATTCTTGGGAGACATGCAACATGTGAGGGTTAAATAGGATGTGGGTGTATCAATGGAGATGGGTACGATCCTTGTTGTGGCGAGTAAAGTCCTTGAAACTTTTTTATGCTATTTTAATTATAAATGTGATGGTTGTCTCATTTGTTTTATAGAGGCATTTCTGTTCTAACCTTGACATGAGCAATGAAGAGGTAAAATTGTCCAAGAAACTGTCCAGAATGCAGGGGTTTTTAATATTAGGTACCATGATACTCTTGAATTTCCATCTCCAGTTTCATACTACATCACAACATATTGGGTTGTGCCTCATCATTTTTGGTAGTCTTCTTCCTAATCCTGAAAATCAACACTTTTACCAAAAACTTGTTTATAGATACCAGTTTTTGTGAATTTTGAAGCATAGATAATTGGTATTTTCTGAAAAAAGGAAAGAAAAAAAAAGTGTTTTAGCCTTTTACAGTGAACATTACTCATTCATGTATATGATGTTCTTTTGTAATATGCATAAAAGGTAAGGTTTGTGGCATGCAGTTCTGCAGTGGCAAGGATCCAGTTTCAGAGCTTCAGTTGAAGAGCATGGCGGCTGACTTGGTCAAGAAGGGGAACCTAGCGGTGTGCGACTTTTGGAACTGCTTATATGTTAAAGTTGCATTGTGTGGCCAGACTTACACACACACAACTTGTTAGTTTCTTCTTTATGCTGCAATTAAACTAATATTTCATAGCATTTTATTTAATGATTATGCAATTCACATTTTCATTTGCTTGAATAGGTGTTAACACTTGCCCATCCAGAATTTTTAACTACTGCAACCACTGAATTCTTTATAAAGCTTCAGTTTGATACTCCAAGTAACACTTGCTCATCCTAAATTCATGGTGCATTCTGAAATTTTCTATTGTCAATATGCTCAAGTAAATATGCATTGCAGTGATACTTAACCCATGCAACTACTGCAACGCAGGAAATTTATATAAGATTTGCTTCCCCCAGTCTAGATACAAACTTCTTTAAATACAATTTTTATTCAAGAAAATGGTAATTGTTACTGATTATATCCATGAATGCAGATATCTAGGATTTCGTACTTCAAGATAGCCTTTTTCCATCACTTCGTCACTCGAGATCGAGTCTACTGCTTTTTAAGTCATATAGAACTTATATACCATATTGGACAAGTTTTGCCAAAGAACCCTGACTGCTCTACCACCACTCACTTACTTGCCAAAGAAACCTTTCCAGTTTCATAATAAAATAGAAGTTCAAAAAGAGTAAAGTCAAAGTCTTGCAGTATACTCCAAACTAGCTCAAAAATTTCCCAAGAATTCTTGAAACAATCTTTGATTAGAAACCAAGCATAACAAAATTGAGTTCATTGTCCATCCAAAGCGCAAGGTTCTTCCTGTCATGTATCAATTAGGTAAGTTCTTTTGCTATAATTTTACAATTCTATACTGCCTCTTGTCCACCCCAAAAATCACTTGTAATCCTCGCACATTCTATAGTCATCAGTTTTTTTGAAACTTAAATCTTTGTCTGTTGGGAATGGTACACTAGACCATCGGCTAGTTCATACTCTACGATGTGTTGGCTACTTAATATTCTATGAAAGGGGCACACAAACACATGACAATTAATTTGACTCACTTTTTTATCAGGAGCAAAAATGGGATATTGATGTTATCTTTATGGTTCCAGTCTATAGTATGTATGATGTAATTCTCATGGATCGTTTGCTTCCTCTTCTATTTTTTTTTCAAAATTTTGACCATTAAATTTTGCGTTTTAATTTACAAATAAGCATGGAAAATTTTCATATACAAATATAGCCTCATATATCTATCTATTTGGATTTTTTTTACAGAGTTTCAGCAATTGTAATAAGTTTAGTTACAGGTACATAATATTTGATAGGTGGGGAAACTGCAAGTCATAGATTTTTCTCGGAAATGAGGCTGCGAAATATGTTGGCCAACCATTGCTAGAAGAGGAAAAGTCTTGTTAGTTGCAAAGGAAACCATTCCTTAGCTTCGTCCTCAGTTCGTCCATGTGTGTTTGGGAAGGAGTTGTTCACAATAATAAAATTTGGTAAAGTACAATATGTAAGCCCTTTGCTTTTACTTGCTCATTAATTACTTCTACATGCACATATACGCTTAAATTTTCTAAATTTTTTGCAAATGATTTTAAAACTTTGTGTGCACTATTAGCACTTGTCCTGGAGCTGTGTGGAGTTTATGGTGACGGACAGTTTAAGTGGTATTATGGGTATATAGTGTAAGCTTTTCAATCTCAAGTAATCATTGCATGGTGATTGGATTAAGGCACCATGTTTTGTGAAGGTACCCTTGTATAACTGTGGTTATAAAACCACCAGCAAAGTTTATAAGCTTCAGAGAGATTGTATTTGCAACATAGTGGCAAGGTGTAGGCATATTCTACTCTGCAATTTCTCTTTACTCCCAAAGGATGCAAAGTTTCAATTTCAATTGCAGGATTTTATGATATGCATTAATGTATATGTTCTACTTGTCTAAATGAACATGCAAATTTCCTTTGCACCCACTTCGTAAACTCATCATCATCTACTGAAGATCACTCCTTAAGAAGGAATTTGGTTTAAATGATGACATATGAAAGTGCCATTTGAATCCGGGTTAGCACCTCATGAATGAGGTGCACCCTACCTAGTTATATACAAGGACGAAAATATCCCGATATATCCACGATATATCCATTTTTTTAGAGTACCAATATCGATATGGGAGAAAAAGATATATCTTTTCTGATATCGAGGATATATAGAGAAATATCGATAACAATATCGATATCGAATTGCCTCAGTTCAAATTTTCTCAGATTTCGAGATATATCGAGGAAATATCGATACAATATCAACAAAATATCGAGGATATATCGAATATATCGAAAAATTATCTATAATTTTAAAAAAATAAAATAAATTTTATTTACTTTTACTAATCAAATATATATTTTTATTAATATGTTTAATATAAAAAAAAAATAAAAATAAAACAACACTTGCGTGAAACCATCTTATGGTAAGATTATTTTACATTTGATTAATTAATTATCATTTTTATTAAAATGTTATCACTTTTCATTAACATTATTATAATTAAGTAAATAAAGAAGGCTCACGTATACAGTATATTGTAACTAGACGACACATTCAGAACTATGTTCAGAATTTCTCTAATTCGATGAGTTGGTACCAATATTGTTTAGATCTAGACAACATTATATGTTTTACATTTGAGCCTCATAGATCATTATTTTGGTATTAGTTATTATGTATTAAACAATAAATAGTAATTATTGTATGACTACATACTATTTAAATATGTTGTTATTAATTTGCTTATCATGTGCTATGAGTTTTATTGAGATTTTAAAGTGTATTTATATATTAAAATTAGTTATAATATATTGAAAATTTAATTAATTAATTTTCTCTATTTTTTCACAAGTTTTCGTGATTTTTAAAATTTTTATCGATATCGATATTCGATATATCCATAAATTTGAGGTGTCGATATTTTTACCGATATCGATATTTTCATCCTTGGTTATATATAATATGTGACACTCTTCCATGAACGGATTTTTATGAGATGGATCGGCTAATTACTGAAGCATGCTTATTATAACTCTTATACACTTGGTCTACCTAGAACATGAGACCAACTTTACAAATAATATAAAATAAATTAATAATTACCTTTTATTATTTTAATATTTTATTATAACAAATAAAAACTTGATGATACTGTGTAGTACCACGTGTTTTCGTGCTAATATCTTATAAAACGAGTGCGCTCAAAACCAGCATATGAATATGGAGAAATGGGCGACTTTGCCCATTTGGGTTTATGAAAAAAAATTATGCCATAAAATTAGTGATAAAAATTTTAAGACATAGTTTCTTTGAGAGAGTTATTATATGATACAGGTTGTGAGACATGTCGACTCATTGTTAAAGTATCATTGTTATATAGGTAAAATATGTTTATTGCTAGTTAAAGTATGTTTTTCTAAAGTAGGATGAATAATGAATTAAAATATATTTTTAGAGTGTTATAATATGATGATTCACCACAAACACATTTTAACTATCAATAAATATACTTTAATTCCCAATCAATCAAATCATGTAACAAATATACTTTAATAGTGGATCGATTCGTCTCACAATCCGTCTCATATTTACCCGTCTCACAAGAAAGTATCTCAAATTTTAATGTCCAATTATATGTAAATACCCTTGACTCGGTAAAAATAAATAACCTGAGTGTATATATTTTTATGATTCGATTGATGAGTTAGTTAATTTTTTTTAATGGAGTCAAGTGTGTTTTAGTCTTTTTAGATTGTGTTTGAATTGAGTCATTTCAAATTTAATGAATTTGAAAATGAGTGGATTTTAAATTTCAAGGATTTTAAATCAATTCATTTGAATTCTACTGTTTAGATGAATTATGGATTTTTGAAAGGATTTCAAATGCATAATTCAAAAATTATTTTTAAAATATAATTTTATATATGATAAATAAAAATAATACTCCCTCTGTCGTCCGCTTCTAAGGTGTCCTTTTATTATTTTTGGCGTTCGATTCAAAGGTATCCATTTCCCATATTTAGTAAAAAAATACACAATATGACACACCACTTCCCTCTAATACAACTACTCAGTTTACATATAATAATAATACTCTTTAATCCACGTGCAAAAAAGCAAACAGACACCTTAGAACTGGACGGAGGGAGTAAGATTTTATTATATATTAAATATTAAAATCTAAAAATTTATTAAAAATATTTTTTTTGTGAGGGAGGGGTGGGGGGTTGGGGGTGCGTAGGGGGACGGTGAGGGTAGTTTGAGTGATAATATTTTTATTATTTAAATATTAAAATTAAAAATAAAAAAATTTGGGGGATGGGTGGGTTGGAATAGGGATAGGTTGGGTGGTAATATTTGGAGTGAGTGGGTGGGTAGGGATAGGTTGAGTGGTAATATTTTTATTATTTAAATAATAAAATCTATAATTTTATTAAAAAAATATTTTTGGAGTGGGTGGGTGGTAATGGGATAGATTGAATGATAATATTTTTATTATTTAAATATTAAAATCTAAAATTTTATTAAAAAATTTTTTTGGAGTGAGATGTGGTGGATGGTAAGGTTTAAAATTAAAAAATATAAATATATAGTTTTTTAATTAATTTATTAATTTTATATACTATTTTTATATATTAATGAGTATTATTATTTTATGTGTAGTAGTTAGTATTATTTCTAAACAACTAAAGAAATTCAAAATCAAATCCATAAATTAAAATTCATTGATTTAAAATCTTCGATTTATAAATCCATTAATTCAAGTTCCATCCAACTTCCTCCCTCAATTTTTTCTACCTTACAAATTTATAACTAAAAACATGAATTTTTGGATAATTTTTGGGTGACCCGTGGTCACCCACTAGTCCCCATCCCCTCATGTGAGAGGGTTATGGGTGACCACGGGTCACCCGAGTTATCCTCTGAATTTTTTTATTTTTTCTTGAAAAATCCATTGAGGTTTTTGTAAAATTTTACCCTATCTATGTTGTCGGTGGATGAATAATGTAAATCATGAGAAGTACGTAGTCTTTGTGACTCCAACGCCACATATCACAGCTGGTATTCGATACCTTAGATCTAGCCATAAGCTATCATACTCTCTCTGATTCCGCGTGTATCTCACTGCCCAATCAACACTCTCTTAACCCGAGATTCAAAATTATCTCCATTGCTGAGAGTGAATAGCCTTGTTCTACTTCTAACTCACCAATCCATCATTAATAAGGCAAAAACTTGTAAAGGGGACTACTTTTTTTAGACGAATAATTATAATTTTTATAATAAAAAGTACCCCTCCGTCCCATTTTCATCTTCATATTTACTGTACACACGCAAATTAAAAAAAGTTACTTTTTGAGTAACTTTAGGGGTAGTTTGGTATTTTTGGGTAATAAATAAATGATAAAGTATGTTATGTGTGTTAAAAAGGTGATATCAATTTTGAAATTAAAGTATGTTAGAGGGATATTAATTATGTACCTTTTCCTTTTATGGAAGTGTGAAGTTAAAATTGGGACGGACCAAAACGGAAAGTGTGAAGTTGAAGTTGGGACGGAGGGAGTAATATTTAATTTAATTAATAAAAGATAAAAATGATATTGTACATTACTCATTCCTTTCGCTTTTAAGGATATCATTTTTTCATTTTGTCCGTTCGCTTTTTATCAACCAGCTTTATCCTAGGCTTCGTTTGGAGCTCCGTTTAGACCAGAGTATCATTTTTTCCATTTTGAGCGTCCACTTCCAAGGATCTCATTTCTTTTTTTATCCACACACATCCATTAATACAACTAAAAAATGAGATCCACACCTCCACTAATACAACTACCCAATACAAATTAAATAACAATACTTCTTAATCTCTGTGCCCAAAAGCAAATGACACCCTTAAATTCAGACGGAAGAAGTGTTTCATAAACAATTTATTGTATAAATAAAAAGTGATAATATCGTTTACAAATATAAAAAAAAATAATTAATTAAAAAACAATAAAATAATCTCATCTCTAACCCAATTCTACACTATATTAGTAAATGGTTAATGTAAGCAATTTAGCGAGCTCGTATTAAGTTTTTACTTTATATATTACTCCCTCCTCCCCGGAACACCAAGGCGTACGCTTACTTTTTCACTGAGATTAAGGAATATAATATTTTAATGTATAGTGAAGTGAGAAAATAATATTTTAATGTGTAGTGAGTAGTTGTATTAGTGTAGTGTGTGGGGTCATGTGGATATAATAATGATATTGTGTGCGCCACATCAAGAAAAAAAGAAAATGTATACTCTTTGTTTTGGAACAGACCAAAATAGAAAAATGTATACCTAGTTGTGGGACAGAGGGAGTATTTTATTTATTAATTTTTTTGATGCATCGATATTCGATCTGTAAACTGAATAATTCGAGAGAGGTCAGAATTCACTGTTCATAAACGAGGACCCTCATTTTAAACCACGACTTTATGCTATATTATCTCACAATTACTCCCTCTGTCCCGCCTCAAGAGTTACTCCATTCGTCCTATACTTATCTTCACACTTTCTGTTTTCGTCCGTCCAACACTTATGTTCACAACCCAAAAAAGGAAACTTCACATTAACCAACAACCTTAAAAGTTATCTTAATTTCAAAAATACCACTTAACACACATAACATACTTTATAATTTATTTATTATCTTAAAATACCACAATACCCTTCAAAAGTCAATAAAGTTGGTTAAAAAATAATTTTTCTTAAACTCCGTATCTACAATATCGGTGAACTTAACTTCGAGACGGAGGGAGTACATTTTACTAATTAGGGCATCCCGCTTCAAAAGTTACATTTCCCCTTTTGATAAATGGGACCCACACAAAACAATCACTTCAATCACTTTGAGCTTACACACAACACTAATACACCTATACACTATACATTAAAATATTATATCTCTCAATCAATTACAATTTTACACTTAAAATGATTTCAATAAGAAAAAGTAATTAATTACAAAAGCATAAAATGATCTTATCAGTCTCACACAACACTTCCCTAAAAAAAGCAATTTACATACCATATTCTTATAATGGAACGGACACTAAAATTCATTAAATTCATCGTGACGGTATCATACAATACTTTTCATATTCTTATAATTGAATATTAATGGATACTAAAATTCATTAGACGAGGTTTAGTAGATTCCAAGTTATGCATAGAGCAGTAGAACAAGGAGTCGCCTATTAACATCCCCGATTTCACTATACATATCCCGATAGATAAATACATCCTAAATTAATTTTTTTAATTCTTATTTTCCACTTTATACATCCCATAAAATACAATTTTACCATTCTTACTAAATATCCCTTTTGGAGCCCTAATTTCCAATCTTCACTACATAAAATACATATAATTTCTCACTTCTTAAATATTTCAAGATAAGAATTATATATATGTATTTTAATTTAGGATTGATTGCATTAAAATACATGATTTTCCTCAATTTTTAATTTAATTACGAATTTATTTTTTTATCAAGAAAAATACATGATCTTTCTATCATTTGTTAATTTAATCACTAATTTTTTTAATCAATTAAAACACATTTTTTTTATATTTTCTCAATTTATTCATAAATATTTTTTTTTAAAAAAATATATTTTAAAATTTTAGAATTTAATCACAAATTATTTATTAAAAAAGTATAACTATCTTACTTAATAAAAATCAAGATACATTAAATATTTAAAATATAATATATAAATCTACATAATATAAATATTAAAAAATTATACAACAATTCATAAAAATTTATTGTGCTTTAAAATTAAAGCAACACTATTATAATAATTGTTTTAATTTTGAAATTAATAATTCTGCATCGCAACACAGTATAGTTTAAATAAATTCATAATAATTAAAATAACTGAATAAATCTTAAAAAATTGAACACACTGTAAGTTTAACCTTTAATTTATTTCATATAATTGAATTGTGTAACGCCTTGTTAAAACAATTTTAATGAATTTTTTTTAATATTTATATTGTAGTATTTTAAATATTTTTTATTTAATGAGTCTTAATTTTTATTAATTAAAATAGTTATATATTTTATTTACAAAAAATTATGATTAATTAAAGAGTACAAATTAATCCTTTAATTTATTATTACATACTATAATATATATATGCAAGGTTAAACTTGTCTTTTGAATATGAATAATAACTCATATTATTATTTGGGTGTATATAGTAAAATCAATGTATTAATAACCGGACAGTAGAACAAAGCGTAACTTCTTGTCCACTGTAGACTGACTGTGGTAATGCTTTGTTTAAGCAATGAATGAGGTAGACGACAAAACGACCATCGTTATCCATCGTCGGTGCTCTCTCTTCTTCCTTAATTACGCTTAATTAATATGCTTAATTCTCACGTCTTACCTCAGTTTAATCGCCCACATTTTGTCCAACGAATCAATCTCTGTTGTTTCCATTAGATTCTCGACTCTGTTTTGGTTGCATTCACTTCTGCTTTGAGAAAGAAGAATGGAGGAGGAGAAGAGGCGTTCGAGGGGGTGGTGTGGCTGGTTCTTGGTGTTGATAGTGGTGGCCGCCATTTCCTGCGCAATCTTCTACACCATCAAACAGAAGATGCACAAATCTGGTTCAGATGATGATGCTGCCCCTGTTCCTGGCCCTCCCGGCGCCATTGCTAAGAAATATGCTGATGCTCTTAAAGTTGCCACTCAGTTTCTCGACATACAAAAATGTACATTGCTCTCTCTCTCTCTCTCTCCCCTTTTTGTTGCAATGTTGACCTTTTGCTTCGATTGTGTGCGATTACTGATTAGATCTGTTGGCATTTATGTTTTAATTGAATGCTTGTTGTGATCCAAGTGCTGCCTTATTCAATGATATGAAATCTTGCTTTAGATTAGTTGAAATAAGTTAGATTTGTCGAATTTGGTGAAGAGAAGATAATGTGCTTAGATTGTTTGCTTGAGATTCGAGATATATTGTTAGTTAATGGTGGGATTTCTTATTTAAAACTGAAGCTGGTGAAATCTTGCTTTAGATTATCAGAAATCAGTTAGATTTGTGAAATTTGGTGAAGAGAAGATAATGTGGTTAGAGTGTTTGCTTGAGATTCGAGATATTGTTAGTTAATGGTGGGATTTCTTATTTAAAACTGAAGCTGGAAAGCTGGAGGATAGTCAGATATCTTGGAGAGGAGATTCTGCTTTGAATGATGGGAGTGAAGCGAAGTTGGATCTCTCCAAGGGGATGTATGATGCTGGGGATCATATGAAGTTTGGATTTCCCATGGCTTTCACTGCCACGGTATTATCATGGGCCATTCTCGAGTATGGAGATCAAATGAAGGCTGTAAATCAATTGGAACCTGTTCAAGATTCGCTTAAGTGGATCACAGACTACCTAATTCATGCTCATCCTACTGATGATGTTCTGTACATTCAGGTATATCTCGTCTTAGTGCTGTATGAGTGCTCTCTCCTTTCGTTTACATCGTCAAGCTGTTAGTTTAGTGTCTATATATTATGCTTGTAGTTGTTGATCTGGATTTGTTTTTGAATGTTGTTGTTGTTAGACAGTGGATATATGGGAGAAGAACTAAAGAAGTTTTTTTAGTGTATATTTTCTGTTAATGTAACAGGTAATTCAATATGTTTAATACTATTGTAATCGACTAAACAATATCTATAAAATGTGGACCAAAAAACACGTTTCTTAGCTAAGAGAGCTATTACTGCAAATAAAAACATGCACATTGGAACCATAGTTGATGAGCTGAGGACCTGAGGAGTAAGTTAACCATTATCTTGTAGTTACTTGGTCATATTAAATTAACGCATGATCAGTTTTTCTCTAATATAAAGTGTAGCCATGTTCTATTTCAGAAACATGTTGAAATCTTTACATTTTTTCACTGTTTTTAGGGGGTGGGGAAGGATCTTTGCCAACCCCTTGAGTATAATGAGTAAATATATATCTAACTAGCATTATTCCTCCATATGAACTGGTTTGGTAGGTTGGAAGCCCCAAAGCTGACCACAGTTGTTGGGACAGACCTGAGGACATGAAAGAGGATCGACCTCTCACACAAGTGAATACGTCTTCCCCTGGAACTGATATTGCTGCAGAAACAGCAGCGGCAATGGCATCGGCGTCTCTTGTGTTTAAGTCCACTGATTCAGCATATTCGGCTTTGCTTCTCAAGCATGCTAAGCAATTATTTAATTTTGCTGACAAAAATCGAGAACTTTATAGCATTAGTATTCCTGAAGTTCAAACGTTCTATAATTCTACTGGCTATGGTGATGAGCTATTGTGGGCAGCAAGTTGGCTTTATCATGCAACGGGGGATAGTTCATATTTTGACTATGTAACAGGAAAAAATGCCGATGATTTTGCTAATTGGGGAAGTCCTACATGGTTTAGCTGGGATAACAAACTCGCTGGAGCTCAGGTATATATCTTTCAGGAAATGGCATAATTATTAACTCGTCTAACAAAAATTTATGTCATTTCTTTGATTCGTTTAGAGTTTTGACATTGGAAGAATGTGTGAATTCTATGTTACAAACAATGAGAACCTTTTGAAATTCAATAAATTGCAAAGTTATTGTAGGGCTAGGATATTCTGTCAATTAATTCTTTGTTTTTTGTTAGAACTTGATGATCAACTAAAAATTAACTTGCTACAAGTTTTAATAAATTTGTTTTACCCCTTAAAAAAATCATTTTTGCCTCTGGTTCGTCTTTTTCTCTTCCCATTTCTCACATTTATATTTTTAAGTAGCCATAGGCATTATTGAATCCTGCCTGTCACTCATTTTGTTAATTCGTCATCAGTTGGAATATATTTCCCTTAGCATATGAAATGAAGGTGCTCCAAGTGTAGGCCCTTTGTTATGCTAAATATTAACTTGGACTTATTTTAAAAAGCTAAATTCTGTGAATCGTTGCAAGGCAGCAAAAAATATTCTGAGGAAATCAAAGAGGGTCCTTGATGACGTTGTGTAATGAGGGAGCCACGTTATGTCATTGCTGTCGTAGCTTCCAATCTGATTCTTGAAATTACTAGAATTTTTTAGCTGGTCATTATCATTATGGTTCCATTGAGCTTTGATAAATCTCCATACTTGGTTTCTTGACACAAATTAATATTTGCTTGTCTACAAAGAAACTGCTGGCTAATGTTATTAAAATAGAGATGCAGAAATACTTAATTACCGTCGATTAAATCAGCTATATTTTAGGCTTTTAGGAGTTTCTTCTCCCTTGACTTAAATATGATTTAATTCCACTCCATTTTCTATATGAATATTATGCTTTGACATCTAGGCATGTCAATCGTGTTGCTTACTTGCTTATTGATACTAGTTGTATTTGTCGACTTTGATTGTATCATTTTCTTGGAAACAACTTAGTAAATGGACTTTTGTTGAGCAAGTAATCCGTGATTCTCTACAGGTTCTGATGTCCAGGGTTAACTTCTTTGGCACGAAAGGCACGTCCAATTCAAATGTCCTCCAGAAGTATAGGGGGTCAGCGGAGGCTGTCATGTGTGGTCTTTTACCCAAATCGCCAACAGCCACCACTAGCAGAACTGATAGTAATCTTTCTTATAATGTTTTTATTTATTTTTATTTATATAACTTATGTATATTATACTTGTTCATCAGTCCCTTGTGTTGACACATTGTCATCTCCAATGTCATTCATCCTTTGGCTTCACCTTTAATAAATCTTGAGTATGTAAATTGGTGTATTTAATATAGTATGTGTCATTCATCCTTTGGCTTCACCTTTAATAAATCTTGAGTATGTAAAGTGGTGTATTTAATATAGTATGTGAAACACCACATCCAGTAATCTGTTTTTGAACTTTTAACTAGGCTACCATTAAGGATTTTAAAAGATAATTATTATGAATGTCGTTTCCTCTGCAAAATTTATATATTTTTGGCCAATCGAATCTCAAGAGTTTTAGGAACTATTTATTTTCGTCAGGGAGCACCTGTTCATAATTGTTATTCTGAAGTAAATATCTCCTTGTTTCCTGGTTGACAATAGATTAATGCAAGTGGGATTTGCACATTTGTCAAGTTTGAGTGTTATCAATTGATAGGAGATGGGTTCTGTGTAGGGGTCTTTTATTCGTTCTGTCAAGTTAAATTCATTACAATCACCCTCATTTCGACTATTTTACATGTTGCTAAAATTCAACTTATATATGTGCAGATGGTTTGGTGTGGATAAGTCAATGGAATGCATTACAGCATCCTGTCGCCTCGGCATTTTTAGCAGTCATTTACAGCGATTATATGCTCTCATCCCGAACAGCAAGGATAGCTTGTGATGGAAAAAAATTTAGGCCCTCGGATCTTCGGAACTTTGCACTTTCCCAGGTACTACATGGTCAACTTCTAGTTTGGATTTTGTAATCTCTCTCTTCCCCCTATACTTATGTATCCCTTACGAAATATGTAGGCGGATTATGTCTTGGGTGACAATCCGATGAAAATGAGTTATCTTGTGGGCTATGGGGATAAGTATCCACAATATGTTCATCATAGAGGAGCCTCCATACCATCTGATGCCACCACAGGTTGCAAAGATGGTTTCAAATGGCTAGAATCCACTGACCCAAATCCTAACATTGCAATGGGAGCATTAGTCGGTGGGCCATTTCTTAACGAGTCGTTTATCGATTCAAGAAACAACTCGATGCAAACTGAACCAAGCACATACAACAGTGCAGTAATCATTGGGCTCCTTTCTGGTTTGGTGACTACATCATCCGTGGTTCAATCTTTTACATAATTAATATTCGTTTGCGACTCATTTCATACTTTGTTACAATGTTTAGGTAACCCTCTCCCGTTTAGCTTGCTAATGACTATACACATATTGTGCATATCTATCCGCCTTGAGTGTAAATTTTGTAGCAGTAATGTGCTTTATATATCATATCGTATATACATATTTGAAATGTGTTTTCAGAGAATATTGTAATGAATGCTAGTAATTTGTGTACTAATGTTTCCATACCTAATTTGATGTCATTCAGTTGTAAGCTCTTGTGCTACCATTTGGTGTTCCAGTGATCTTTTAATGGGGCAACATAGCCACTGTCTGTACAGCTGATCGGGGCCTCGCCTGAGTGAGGGCATAGACATATCGGGTGTTACATTTTAGAATATCGAGCGATTCTAGTCGAAGCTTGGATTTAGGGCTTGATGAATGATTGGTTTAGTTCGTAGGATGTCTTTATACGAGGCTTGGTATTTTTTGTTTGGTTTGTTGATGGGAGATCCTAATGAGATTGTGTCATGTGAAATGAATTTGTTGGTTATTACGACAGGAGATACTCTGAAGCAGTTGCATAACATATAAGGTATATTGATGTGCATAATAATTGTGACATTTTTAAAAGTAAGTACTTTTGAGATTTATTATTGAATGTTATTTTTTTTAAGTAGGTATGAAATAAATAAATGAGTAAAGTTTGAATAATTTATAAGACAAAGAGTATTATATTGAATATTATAAATAAAATAAATTTATTATTATTATTATATGTAGAAAAGTTAACGAGAAAAAGAAATGAAAAGAAAGATAAAAAAATAAAATAAAATACTCTGTATAAGAGATAATAATAAAAATAAACACCCAGTGTGGTTCAACTGCATTCGTGCTTTGGTTGTGAACTCAACCACCAAGCCACACCCTGGGAGTTTGTATTACTTTGGTGGTTTTG
The DNA here is from genome assembly GCA_023678885.1 of Pogostemon cablin. Lineage (NCBI taxonomy): Eukaryota > Viridiplantae > Streptophyta > Magnoliopsida > Lamiales > Lamiaceae > Pogostemon > Pogostemon cablin. The sequence goes on along the minus strand of CM042989.1, from coordinate 20,437,567 downwards.
GTGCTTTTATGATATATTAATCTCTTGTTAAACATATTTGTAAGAAATTTTAGTAACATCATAAAAATTAGATTTATGGAGATAAATATAAGATTTATGGAGATAAATATATGTGTATAAATAGAAAATAACTTATACTGTAAAGTATTAATGTTAAAATAAATAGAGAGAATGCATATTTTTTATTCGTTTAAATTTATATATTTTAAGATATTTTTTTCTTGATCAAATAAAATATTATACTTTTAATTTCTAATCTTTTATTTAAAATAATAAATAAATAATAAAAATGTTTATCCGCGTCCCATGCGGGGTTATACCTTAATAACCAAATATAAATACTATTTAAATCTATCTTAAATGAGAAATCGTAAATACATGTACCACGCAGTTTGGACAAACATAACCTATGAATTACTTACAAGATGCCTCTTGCATCCTTTTTGAATGTTCTATCTACACTCGCTTTAGGGTCTTAGAAGGAAATACTCTTTCGTTCATAGTATTTTAATATCTTGTATATTTTTATTTGATAATCTCATATATCATGGAATTAAGTACGGATAAAATTGATAGTATTTTTAAAAATTGATATTCAATTAATAAAAAGCGATAATGCGCTGTGAACTATTTCATGAACAATTTATAGTGTAAATAAATTTTGATAATATTTTTATAAAAATAATAACTAATTACAAAAGCATAAAATTGTCTTACCGTGGTCTCACCCAAGACTGCCCCTTTTATTTTTAAGGTAATAGACTTGTTTGAAACTGTCTCACGTAAGTTTTTATGTGAAATGGATAATACGTGATAAATATTATTATTATCACTTTCCCTATAAAATGCTGTCACTTTTTATTTATACTATTATAAATTGTTCATTAAATAATTTATTGCACTATTATTATATTTTATTAATGATGCTACCACTTTTTATCCGTCTCACATAAGGAATTATGTGAGACAATCGCACACAAGAGTTGCCTATTTTTTAATTACTAAAAATACCCTTCATTTATAATACACTTTAAAAAGTTATTTTTCAAGATCCTTGTACCAAATACGTGTATGTGGGAGTATATATATGTGCGTAATTTTTATTTTTTATATCGCCCCTTTTTACACAATTTAAAATGAATATTTGTTTACAATTAAGTGGACGTCTGTGTACAATTTAGAATGATTACAATTCGAAGTGAAGTGGAGTATAAACACACGCCTACCAGCAATGGAAATTGGAAACACTGTTTTACGATGTTATCCATTTAATTTGAACACCAACCTACTTAACTTTCTCTGAATTTGCACCATCATCGCATCATGCATGCTCCTATCTCTTTACCTTACAACAAAGGCCTTATTGTCATTCCAACATCTCTAAAACGTCTCCTTGTTTCATTCGCGATCGCGTCTTGATTATTTAATTAAGAAAAACTCTTAGGTTGTGTTTGGATGAAAGGATTTGAGGAGGGATTTATAAATCCTTCCCTCAAATCCCTTCATTATGTTTGGATAACATTGAAATCAATGGATTTATAAATCCAAAATTTTAAATCAATGGATTTGATTTTGAATTTTTTTAGTTGGTTTTGAATGGATTTCAAATCCTCACTGAAACCGTGTCATTTGAAATCCTTCGGTTGTTGTATACTTCTTCCATCCCGGAAAACTTTTCACGTTTACTATTTCACGTTATTTAAGAAAGTTGCACTTTTTGACCAACTTTATTAACTTTGAAGGGTATTGTAGTATTTTTAGGTTATAAAAAAATATAAAGTAATGATATGTGTGTGAAAAAGGAGTGACAAATTTGAAATTAAAGTAACTTTTGAGGTTGTTGGATAAAGTGGTATTTCCTTTTTTGGGGATAAAAGGTTTTGTGGGACAAATAAATAAGGAAAGTGAGAAAAGTATTATGGGGCGGAGGGAGTAATTGATATATTAATATATAAAAATAATATATAAAATTGATAAATTAATTAAAAAATATATAATATTAAATGTATATATATATATATATATATATATATATATATATATATATATATATATATATATATATATATATATATATATTTATGTTTTAAACTCTACCACCCCAACTCACCCCCGGCCACCCACCCCCCTTCACCCCTCAAAAAATATTTTTAAATAAAATTTTAGATTTTTAATATTTGAATAATAAAAATATTACCATCCTGCCATACCCTTATCCACCCCACTCAAAAAATTTTTTTTTTATAAAATTTTAAATTTTAATATTTAAATAAATAATAAAGATATTATCATCCAACCTACCCCTACCAACCCCCCTTCACGAACCACCCCCAAAAATTTTTTTTTATAAAATTTTAGATTTTAATATTTAAAAAATAAAAATATTATCACCCAACCAAATCCCACCCCAACCCATAAAAAAATTAATAAAATTTTTAATTTTTTTTAAATATTAAAATCTACTACCTCCGTCCCATTTTCATCTTCATATTTACTGTACACACGCAAATTAAGAAAAGTTGCTTTTTGAGTAACTTTTGAGGGTAGTTTGGTATTTTTGGGTAATAAATAAATGATAAAGTATGTTATGTGTGTTAAAAAGGTGATGACAATTTTGAAATTAAAGTATGTTAGAGGGATATTAGTTATGTATCTTTTCCTTTTATGGAAGTGTGAAGTTGAAATTGAGACAGACCAAAACGGAAATTGTGAAGTTGAAGTTGGGACGAAAGGAGTAATTTTTTTAAAAAAATTGGTGGGTTTTTGGAGGGGTGGTGAGAGTGGGACTGGGTGGGTGGATGGATTGAGTGGTAATATTTTTATTATTTAAATATTAAAATCTAAAATTTTATATAATTTTTTTTTTTGGATGGGGTTGTGTTGGGGGGGGGGGGGGGAGGGAGGAGGGGATGGGTGGATGGGTAGGGGGTAGGGTTGGGTGGTAATATTTTTTATTATTAAATATTAAAAATTTAAAATTTTATAAAAAATTCTTTTTTTTGGGGGTGGGATGGTGGGAGGGGGGTGAGTAGGAGTAGGTTTGGTGGTAGAGTTACTTAAAAAATGTGAAGGAACGCGAAACAGTATGGGAATGATAGAGGGAGGAATTGGTTCCATTCCTTAATATTTGCTGAGGAATGGAAGTTTCCCACTTTTGAGGGTTCATTTCCTCTCTCATACCAAACACTATTAAATTCTATTTTGATTCTCATCTTCAAATTTTTAACCAAATATCCCCTTATCTCACGTAATGAATATAGTGGTACGAATAAAAAAATATTACTTAATTAGAGAATACTATATCTATTATAAAAAAAGTATAGCTGTTTCACACAATTTTTTTAATTAATAATCATGCACAACACGTGATCATAAAACCAAAAAGAAAAATCACTTTTGTCATATGATGCATTGCATTGCTTAACAAGTGGAACTCACAAAGTTGCACTCACTTGATCATAAAACCAAAAAGAAAAATCACTTTTGTCATATGGTGCATTGCATTGCTTAACAAGTGGAACTCACAAAGTTGCACTCACTTCAAAAAGTTTTGTATCTATCTAAATTGTGTGTTTTCCATATTACAAAGCACTTAGAAGTGGCCCACCTTTGTTTATTCTTGTGCCCTTAGATATATATTTGAAAAATGCTTATTACCACACATATTTTAATGTCATTTTAAAGTCGATGTAATAATAGGTATCGTATTGATACATTATGTTTTTAAGGGTGTTAATATATGATCTATAAAGACACTTAATAAATCGATGTATTGATATTTGCCCTATCACCACACTTCAGAAACAACACTTATCTATTACTACACTTTTATTACACATTTTTTAACACACAAAAAAGTGTCATTATATGTACTCTCTAGAAACACTTAAAAGTATATGTATAAATAGTATTTTGTTATCACAAACGTATTATAAAGATTACTAATCATTAAATTAATTTTTTTTTAAAATTTTTGTTTCCTCATTAAAATATGAAATATAAATTATTTCATTATAAAGTTAAATTAAAATTTTAAAATTAAGAAAATTAAATTAATAATTTTTTACATTTTATTTACTTAAATTGATAATTTTTTATTGTTAATTTAATTTAAGGTTATATTTATTTTAAAATAATAATTATTTTTATTAGTCTAATGATTAAAAAATAAAATTTATTTTTATTTAAAAAAAATATTTGACGTTAAAATTTAAGATAATAATAAATATATAAAAATGCTAAATATTTTAAAATAATTATTTATATATATATTTTTTATATTACTATTAATTTATTTTAAGAATATTAAATTTGAATTATAATTAATAAATAATTCTAAATTTAATTTATTATACCTATTAAATTGATAATATAAAATTAATATTATAAAATTTAAATATTAAAAATTAATTATGTATTCTATGTATATATACTATTTTTATAAAAAAATCACAAAAATTATTTATGGTTTAATGGTTTCTGACTTAATATAGAAATCCCATCAGGTGATACGGTGACACAGGTTCGAATCTAAGAGAAATATCTTTTTAATTTTATTTTATTTAATATTACAATATTGTAACATTTAAAAGTGTCTTAATAAGTCACTTTTCTTCACACTTCAAAGTGTATTAATAGATATAAGTGTGTTATTATGTCATAATTCTTTACACCTTAAAGTGTGGTATTTGGGGTACTACCTATCCCCACAGCAGAATGGACCACACAAAAAATCAACGTAGTTATAGGTAAAATGTGTTAATATATTTCCTATAACAACACTTTAAAATGTGTTTAAATGTATTTTTTCTTGAAGTGGATACCGTAAATTAGTGTTTCACAAGTCTCACAAAAATAATTTACATTATTATAATATTAAAATGAAAAATAACAATATTTTTAGGGTCCGTTTGGTATTTTAAATGGGATGTGAATGAGAATTATAGTATAAAAGAATGGAAATGGGTATGATGTTTGTGAGTGTATTGTTTGGTTGGTAGTAGGAATCACTATCATAATCTTAGATTTTGTTTGGTTCATGTGAAAAGGGAATCAATTATATTATATTTATATTTTTTTCAAATTAAAACATTATTTTTATAATTTATATTCTATTTTTATTATTATTAAATAATGTTTAAAAATAAAAAATAAAAAAATAAAATAAAATAAAATAATCTTACCTCTCCCTTGTTGGAGGGAATGATTCCCAAAGTAGCCAAAAAGTGGATGAATGGTCATTCCACACTTTTGAGATATTAAACTACTATTCAAAGGAATCAAAGTGACGAAACAAACACCAAACTCTATTCCATTCCCCTCCCACCCTCTCAAACCTCTAACACAAACAGCCCCTTAGGCCTTAGTCTATATTTCACCACATCATACACCCTGGTTATTTGACCTAGGGTACGTTTGAGTCGTTGAAGTTCTATCTTGCATGATAACAATATCCAATTAGAAATAAAATTTGATTAACCACGTGGGTAAAATTTAATGTTAAAATTCAACCTCATACTTTGTCTGTTTATCAATATGTTATTTCTAATAGGTTAGCAAAAATTCAACATCATACTTTGTCTGTTTATCAATATGTTATTTCTAATAGGTTAGCCTATAATCCTACTCTAAAATTACATTATCTCTTTTTTTTTTTTTGACAAATGCAAGGATACAACCAGCCGCTCCTCTTCTATTTTATTTTTATAAGTAAAAATTAATTATATTGGATCATAGTGCATTTTTCTTTTATAGTTTATGTGCTATTTTATATAGAGTTTATATTAATTTAATTAATTATTAGAATATAATTGTAATTTCATCTTTTTAATTCAAAGTGCCTTTTATCCTAGTGTTTCATGTCCTATTTTATTCTGAGAGTTTAAATTTTGTTTAATTAATTCATGAGTATTTTTTGTAATTATAATTTCACATTTGTAATTTTTGATGTATTTTATCCGAATTGGTTTTTGTCATATTTTACTCCCAGAGCTTATATTTTGTTTAATTAATTTAAGGGCATATTTATTTATAATTTCGCTATTGTGTTCTTGTGATTTATGTGGAATAGGGTTTATATTTTGATTAATTAATTTGTAGTGTATAATTATATCTTTATGGTTCATGGTGTAATTTACCCTTTTATTCATATCTTATTTTACCCACATGATTTATGATTTACCTTTAAATTTTATTATTAATTTTTAAAGTATAATGATCATTGTAATTATAATTAAAAGTTAAAAGAAAAAAATATAATTAAATGAGTCGATTTTATGATGGAACCGATATCATTCAAGTCACACTTTTTTTTAAATGCATATAATTCATTAATTAGTTACTTACAATGTAACAACAATGAAATTTAACAAAATATTCCGTACATTCGGCTACATGAATGTTAGCCGCCCGATATATATATTTTTAATAAATACTTATATATAAATGAAGTAAGACTTATACAGTCGGTTAATAATTTTTCATATAAAAATGTTGTAAAATTTTTAATAAAAAATTATTGATATAACCGAATATGAAAAAAAACGATACGTTTATTATGTAACACGTATATATTACTAAATTAAATCAAATATAATTTGTTAAAAATAGTACATAAAGTTTAATCCGTGTATCAAGTGCACGGAACATCAAAATTTTAATATTGATATTTTGCAACTTGTGACTTTAACTCTAATCTTTTATTAATTAATTAATATGATAATAGTCGAATGACTATTTTATAAGATAAATTTTCTTGTAATACTATGCTTATATAAAATGTGTTAAAATAGGATTGTTATATATATATATATATATATATATATATATATATATATATATATATATATATATATATATATATATATATATATATATATATATATATATATATATATATATATATATATATATATATATATATATATATATATATATATATATAAAAGTATGCATATTAGTAGTTAAAATGATAAATGATGCATATGTATTGTAATATAATTTACTAGTACATACTTTAATTATCAATAAATATATTTTACCTATATATACTTCAAAAATATCACCCATTAGTAATGGATTTAGTGACGGAAAACGCTCCGTCTTTGTTTCACTCGTTACAAAATTATTGTGACGGATCCGTCATTATTATGACAGAATTACTTTGTGACAGAAATAGTGACGGATTACATTAGTGACAGAAACTTATTGTGATGGATAGAGTGAGGAAAATTTCCGTCATTATAAATTAAAAATCTTTATACTACTAAAAGAAGGTTTCTTACTGCTGAGTTGTCAGCTTGAGAGCGTTTGTAGGACTAGGTGTAATTTTCTCATATTTTTTACTTCTTCATAATTTTTTCCCGTTCAAAATTCAGTGCAGTTTTCATTATATGGCAAAGATTCAAGGACCTATTACTTATTTCATAGTAATTCTTTTGTAACCGATATGAATTTCTATTAGAATTTTGATTCTTCGCTTTTTTTCCCTTGATACGCCGACATCCATCTACCCTTCTGACTCGGCAATATTGGCAATCTTGGTGGTCAGTCGACGACATTGGAGGCATCTCAAGGTCGGAATATGAGGTAGCCATGTATTGTATACTTTTAGGGTTCATTTCATATTCTATTCCAACGATTTCTTGGATTTTGGCAGAATTTCGACATGGGTGGTGATCGATTAGAGTCTCCTCTGTAGTCATCGGCGAATCTATCCGTCTTGGACCATGAGGACGCCATCTCACTTTACATTGTCCTGCTTCCGCCTTGATCAGGTTTAATTTAAGATTTAATCTATTTTCGACTTATCTTTCTTTTATGGTCAGATTCAAGTTACTTTCTACAGTTATGCTTATAAACATTATGAACATATTGATTGAAAAACTTATAATATTGTATTTCTCCCTCCTTTTAACGGCATTCATGTTTTCCAATCAGGCATCCTAAGGTTTGAAACGAAGAGGAATTAGAACGTCTGTCATATGGAGAACATGTGATGTGTACTTTTTGTTGATATTCTGTGAACTTTTTTAGTTTTGTGCATATTTGCTCATTTGTAATTTTTTAAATTGATGCTTTTTTTTCAATACAGTCGGATGAGTACTTTTGAATCATATCAAATTTGACAATGCTTACACGATAAGCAGTTTCCCGATTGTGAATGCAGTAAATATGTTGGATGTTTTTTCTGTTTCTTTGTGTATTTGTGTAAGTTGCCCCAGTAATATTTCTCTTTTATCCTATTTTCATTGTTTCAGTGTATGCCATTGATGATAAATACGCTGCCTGCAATGCGATTTCAGGGATTGTATTTTGATTTTTTGTTTATGTTACTATTCAATTAGTATATATTTTATTTTATAGGTTTCTAATATGAATAAAATATTCATCGTTTCGAGTATAATTATTGTGTTTCGGATCTTTAAGAGGACCTGAAACAAGGGCTATTGACTGTAAGATTTTATTTATATGTTCTTGAGTAATTCTACTTAAATTATATTTAAACTCTTTTATCAAGACTACATATATTTCTTACTTCTGTTATTGTGGAGGATTTTTTAAAAAAAATATATTAAGCATTAATTGTATAATATTATAATTATAAGAACTTCAAGTATTTTTTCTTTTGATATTGGAATTTATTTAGTCTGTTAGATATGGATTCCAGGATTTAGACACGATTATTAGTTACTACGATGGTGTATGCAACTTTTTCAAATTATTAGAACAAATTGATGTTACATAGGAATGTATTAAGCTTAGAAATTTGTAAAATTTGATTATGAAAGTTGTATTAATGCTTCACCTTCTACTATAATTCATTTTATTTGATTTAGAATCTGATTAATTTTTTAAATTGGCATACTTACCCTTATTTTTTTTTTTGTAGGAAAACATGAGTTCAAATAGTGGAAGAGTTTATGTAAGCAAGGCACAAGATGTTGTGTCAAGTATGATTGCAAAAGGCTCAGCTATTGGTAAAGATGTTGTAAGCAAGGCCAAGGCATGAGATGAAAAGTATAAGTTGACTGCCACTGCATCTGAAAGAGTTATTTCCTTTGACCGAAAAGTTGGGGTGATGAAAAATTTAATGTTGGGATTTCTGCTGTAAATAAGAGAGTGAAATCTGTTGATCAAAGGTTCCAAGTATCTGATAAGACCATGTCAGCTCTTTTGGCTGCAGAATGAAAACTAAACAATGTCACGACCCAATTTAATTTATATAAAATAATCAAATTTAAAAGTGATTTTTTTTGAAAAGGTAAAATAAAACAATCGCTTTCAAAATCATGATAAAAATTAAAGGAGAGTTTAATTAAACCATAATCGGAATTTAAACCCACATCTTAAAAATTAAGTAACGGAAGTCTTTCGGTGATTTGCGTGTAGTGACAATTCATAAGTGATTGTTCACATATTTACACTTATTTAATTCAAAACAAGTAGTACTTAAAACTGCATCCAACCCCTTCGACCCATCATTCGCCTCATCGTCTATGCCACGTCATCTGTAGAAAGAAAATATAGGGGGGGTGAGCATACGGGAATGTACTCAGTGGGGGATTTATTGTTAGATTTCACAACTGAAAATGACTTCATCTCTTGAGAAATGAACCTCATGAACTTTTAAAAAAATAAAGGGTATGAACTCATAGTCAAGTCGCCCGAGGACGCTCATTATTTAATATATCAGGTCACCCGAAGGCGCTCATTATTTAATACGTCAAGTCACCCGAAGGTGCTCATTATTTAATACATCAAAAGTCATGCGAACACGTCCGTCTTTCCTTATTCGCAAATGCCAACTGTACGTACATGTTCCCGCCCACCGGTCTTAGGTAAAGTTATCATGCATATTCATCACATCAATTAATGTAAATCACGTTCAATATAGAAATTGTAACAGTAAACCCACCTTTTCAACGAAGAGTCACACAAGAATAAGTTTTAGGGTAGAGGTTAAGGACGAGCGTTGTCGTTGCTTGTTTCCCTCGCAACCTCGATGCCTTCAAAATTTAATTTTTCTTAGCATATAATTAAGTACTATTTATTTAGAAATTATTATGATAATTTCTAAACTTATGTGAAAATGTCCGTAAGACATCACTCATCTAGATTTTAATATTTAGATCACATTTAGACATTTTCACATATTTATTATAATCAATAATTATTGATCATTAAAGAAAACATAAGTTTTGAGAATTCTTTAGTGGTTTTACCTTAAAAAAACTTTATGGAATAAACCACAAGTACAAGAATTGGTATAAGGATTATGAGGTAAGATGTTGTCATGTTTGGAAATTTGGTTATAACTCTCTAAACTTTTATCAACTTCAAAAACTATTTTGTATGGACATATTAGACATATAAGTGAATATTTTCATATGTAATTCTTTATGTAAATCTTTCGTTTCAATGACCAACGAAAAAGATGAAGTTTAGTTTGATTTTTCCATAGGCAGCACTGCCACAGTTTAGTAAAATAGTCATAACTTTCATTTGGATAAATATTTTTGAAAGATATTTTACAGAAGTATAATACACACATGAACAACTTTCATTTTGGATATTTTGGCAGATTCATCCTATTTAAAGGATTAAATTTTGAAACAAGTTCCTGCAGTGTATTTACATCATATATACCCTTTGGTACAAACAACTCCTAATGACTAAGTATTTCTTTGAAATTTCGATACATATATTTATAATATCACGTATCATATTAATTTTTAAAATTTATGAAGATATGTGTATAAATTTTATTTAATTTTTATTAAAAATTCTCTACGGATTTAAAAAGAATAAGGAATCTACACTTCACTTGTATTTTATCAATGCATTCTGAAAATTTTATTATTTCGACATTTACCTCACGAGTTTATAGTAGGAAAGCATAACTCTTTATTACCATATATATAAAATTAAAATAATATTGATTTAGGGAAAATTACATTTTGTAATATAAAGAACCGGCAACTAACATCACAAGATCTTAACATATTAGTATAAGATATCCCAATTGGTTTTAAACCGTATTTAAACCAAACCAAATCAAACCTAACATAGTTAATCTCACAACACGGTAGGAGTTATAGACACAAAATCAAACTTCAACATACCTAATTTAATAATATCATGTAAGAGCTGCAAACACAAGGTCAGACTTCAACATGCATAAGCTAATATAAAATAGATCTTATATGAATGAATTTTATAGTAACCACATATGTTACAAAAGACACAACATCAAATTAATATCACATCAAAAATATTTATTAACTATTTAGCACCCATTTTCACATATCATAAATCAAACCCAACATATCACCACGATTTCCTTCCTCATTTCACATGGTTTTGATTTTTGTGTATACATACATGCCATGTTTCATCACTACCTTCAATAAATGAATAAGGTAAGAGGATTACTTTTGTAGTTTAAGTTAGGGAATGTTGATTGAGACGGGTCTTTTTTAGTACGATAGATCCTCTTCTGCTAAAAATATAAAATTTTAAAAAATGTTTATGAGTTTTAGAATAGGGTGATATCACTATAGAGGGAGGAGGAGTGTGTAAGGATGCGTTGAAAATTTTACTTACCTTACCGTCAGACGCTGTTTGAGAGTGAGATTTGGGTCACACACTTCATGCTCTAAAAATTTAAAAAGGATTAGATCTTTTCTCTGAGTGTGAGATATGCAGTACTTGAGAAATGACGTTTGGGTGAAAAGTAGAGAAAAATACTATTTGTAGAAAAATGTTTATCTGAAGAACATGGAAAGAGAAAGAAGTAGTGGGGCAGTGTTTGAAGAACTGATGAGAAGTGACAAAGACATGAAGGTGAAGAGGCATTCAGATAGAGAGGTTTGATGTACGGTTATAGAGAGGTTTGATGTGCGGCTGAAATGGGTAATTGTATTTATTATAAACAATCTTTTGTCGTTTTGCAGACCACCGATTCTTGAGTTGTAATGATGTGATTCACTTGTAAAGTAAGATTTTCTCAAAGAATATTAAGCGTCTCAGTAAAGTAATGTCTACTCTTCTGATGAAAAGATATTACGCAGATTTTTTTATTTGTCTTGCATGCGTGTCTGTATGTTGTATGCCTATTATTATTATTATTATTATTAAAATATCCTATTATTAGTGATTATAGGATAATTGTTTGAATATGTATATTTTATGGATACTACAATTCATGTATAGATATCTACTTATAATTTATATACATTTATTATACTATAGATTCAAATAAATATTTATGTGTAAAAATAAATGACTATTACATCATATTGGATCTGTTGTCAACTCAAGCAGGTTTGTAATTTATGACCAACGCCCTCTGAAGTTTAACTTTTTATGTACTTTCTTTCTACCAGAAAAACTATGATGGCATTTAAAAAAATCTTATAACAGATAAAGTGATAAACGTACAATCAATCATGGGATGATACTCCTCTGTAATTTTTAGTCTCTATATTTTCCTTTTTTTAAATTTTTTTTGGGTTTTGTTATCATTGCAATCTTGATAAACTTGATTTCTAGCTCATGGACTGAAGAGGGGAACAGAAGATACTTGCTTATATAGTAAACTCAAAGTTACTTAAAGTGAAATATACTGTTATCATTAGTTCTCCTAGTTTTATTTACTGACAACTAGACTTTTTTCTTATGATAATATCATTAGTTCTGTTAGATATGAATTTAAGTATTTAGGCACTGATTGTTAAATGCTACAATGGTGTATGCAAATATTTCAAATTAATCAAAGATTATAGAAGTATCAGATTGTAGAAGCTCGAAGTAACTAGCTGCATTTGATTGAAAAGTATCACATAATATGTTGGAAATCACTTTAGTTTTTTAACTTCTATAAAAGCAGTACTTGATTTAATGGTTAATTTGATCATTTGATGACATCATAGTAGAATAAGTCTAATATTGTTTGTCTCTATTATACTTTTTGACCACATGTATTAGTTTATTGATTGATGATATGCATAGTTGAAGTGGATTTCGATAGAAAAAAATACGTATTTAGTACATACGTGTCTCTACCTCTAAAAGTATCTACTATTGGTAAAAGTGTTAAAGACCTTTTACTTTCTTAAGTTTTTGATGAAATTATAGAATTGTCATAGGATAAGAGTTTTAATCTCCGATTAGTGATTGCTTATGTAATTTTCTTTAATTAGGATCTATCTGTTCAATTATAGTATAATACTTTCTCCGTCTCACAAAAGACAGTACCCCCCATTCTGGCACGGAGATTAAGAAAGTGATAACTTTTAGAGGTATAATGATATTTGTTTTAAGTAAATAAATGATAAGAGTGTGTTAGGTATGTTAGGTAAGTATGGTTTTTTTTTGTAAATAAAATGTATGGAGAAGAGTGATAGTTTTTTACTTTTTACTTTTCTTGGAAATGTGTAAACTTTTGTGACACAACCAAAAATAGAAAGCGTGTAACATTTGAAAGGAGACGGAGGGAGTAATAATTCTGTGTACACTCTCCACTGATCATTTGAAAAATAGATTCCCTTTATTCAATTTACAGTATAAGCAGGTAAACAATATGTTTTGCATTTGATTAACTAAGTTTATGTAAATTGGATAATAAGTTTGGTGTGTTTATAATAGGACACTAATGATTTTTAATTGTTTGCAAAGAATATATCTAATTTAGAAGCTAAGAATTGGTTAAACTAAATTTATACTTTATTATCAGTCTCGCTGGTGCCTCATGACTTCGTCATGTTGAATTTTTTTTGTTCATTCTTTTTCGTTTCATTAGCATTTATCTTCATTTAAATTTTGATCTTGCAGTCGTATTATGGAAGAGTTTGCAAGTGCCCTATAGTTAATGGTGTGAGGTATGCATTACATGGATACAAAACATACACATGTCTGTTTATCTCATCAATTTTTCGCCTTAAATTATTTTAACTATTAGCCTTCTACTTGGCTCCTAATAGTATATGTATAATTATTGCATCATAAAGGTGTCAATGAAAAACATAGATCGCTGGTCTAATTTAGTAACTAAGAGAGTTGTAATTTAGTTTGAGACCTTATTATATATGTAAGATAACTGATCAAGTTGGGAAGTAAATATATATTGCAGGCAAGATAGATGCAACATTAGAGACAGCGGAGCACGTGATGAAGGTGGTGGAGGAGCCGGCGGAGGAGGCGGAGAAGATTGTAGAGTAGGTGGATGAGAAGTTTCCTGGTGATTCAAAGTTGAAGGAAGCACTTGAGTCATTTGATGATCTTGCTAAAATGGCTGTTAAAGAAGCTAAAAAATATATTCTGTTTAGTTGGTGTCTTTTAGTTTAGTTATTTTAGTTATTGATGTACTAAATGTTCCAGTATTCATATTTGGCTGTAATTAAGTTTAAGTAATTGAAAGATGTAATATTTCTATTTTGAAGATTTCTTTCAATCAATTTTTGTGGTCACTGGAGCTAATATGCATTGATTTGGGATCATTTTGCACTTAAAAATAATTATCATTAGTTATAAAATATTATTATTTTTTATTTATACTATAAATTATTCATGGAACAACATTATCAATTTAGAATTTATTAAGGTATTATTTTTCTTTTTTATTGGATTAATGTATTTAGATTGTTTATCATTTCCTTTATTTGATATAAGTCATACAATCCTTTAAAAAAATATCTCACAAGAGACTTTGTCTATATAGTTCCACGTTTACGTTTGTTTCTTGCACGTAAATTAAGAAATATAATAGTTTAAATTAAATAAATAACTATATTGTGTGGGCTCAACTTGACAAAAAATGAAACGTAAACCTTAATTTGGCACAATCCAAAATGAAAAACATAAACCTTAACGCGGGACGAAAAGAGTATGTTATTTATATTACAAAAGAGGTAACATTTTTTGGTTAATTAAAGTGTGCTTTATAAGTAGACATGTACATACCAGTTTTCAGGCTCGACATGTTTAACCTTGAAAAAGACGGGCTAAGTTAGCAAAAGTAATGACTTGTTAAATAAAATTATTTTGGCATGTACCAATTATAATCTTTTTTTAGAAGTGTGCACATGAATTGTAGATAAATCAAAATAAAAATTGTGAATTTACTGTTCACATAAAAGATTCTTAAATTTAAATATATTAATTTAGTAATCCCGCGTAGTACGCGAGTTTCATACTAGTAATTATATAGATATAAATGAATGTAAAAAATCCTACTCTATCAATTTCTATTTATTTTAATTGCTGAATAAAACTTTTCAATCCTTGCGCTAGACAAAAATCAAACACTCACAGTGCCATAAGGAAGAACCTTATGAGTGGGTATATGACCATTTGAACTGTAGTGGAACATATGAGATGTTACAAATATTTTCATTTATATTAAATTTTCTTATTAATTTAATTATCCCCAAACTAAATTATATGCTTATATATTTATATAAATTGTATACTAATTATTTTATATAAATTGTATACTAATTTTCTATATTAATTAAATTATCTTTATATTAAATATAATATGATAAAATATAATATTAATACATTAAATCTTCTCATAATCCTCATGTATGATAAAATAATTTATAATATTAGCTAAAGATAAAAGTTTATATATATATATATATATATATATATATATATATATATATATATATATATATATATATATATATATATATAAATATATATATAAGGTTTTCTAATCTAAAGTCTGAAAAATATGTAAAGTATTGATAATGAACCTGAATTATTTTTTTTCTATCAATTAGGGGCTCTAAATATATAAATCTGTTAATTGAAGACATGAATTTGTCACATATTGTCTTCCATATTTTGAAATTCAAGCCCTGATTTGATAGTTTAATACTCCATCCATCCATGGTTAATGTATCCATTTTCTTTTTGTCTTCCATATTAAATTGTACTTGTTAATATCACCTCAATTAATTATATAATTTTCAATGAAAAATTCGACATAGTTTTGTCTAATATATTTTAGTTGTAAGAAATTTTGAATACCTGTTCAAAACACCTAATTCAGACCAATAACTTATAAAATACTCTAACGATTTAAAGTAGTATCATAATTCTAAATATAACCCATATAGTGACAAAAAGTTAAAATTCGAACTTCCTATAAATTCCCAAGTATCTAAAAATAGTAGTATCATAATTCTAAATGTAACCCATAGAGTGACAAAAAGTTAAAATTCATATGTCTTACAAATTCCCAAGTATCTAAAATATCACTCGTCGTCCTCAGTAGATCCATCAGTAAAAGACAGGCCGACTACATGATCTTAAAAGAAAGGAGAGGTCGGAAGTCCCATCATCTGGGCCATATTCTTGAGATAGTCGTGCAAGTTCTCATCACGCTCTCTCTGTCGCTTAACCTCATCTAGGTGGGACCTCTCAACCACCTCGGTCCTTCTAATGGCATCATCACGCTCCTGTCTAATTTCTTCTCTACCTCGGTGAATGTAAGAGTCCGCATCTCCTCCATCTAAGTGAGACGCTCCTCCAAGGCCCCAACATTCGGCTGTGAGGTAGCACACTGGATGGTGTAATGTGCCGACTTCACATGAGGCCTAAGGTTAGGCCCCATGTTCCCAGTCCCTACGACTCGGGCCCTATAAAACCCGGCCTGTTGGATGTAGATCTGATCAAGGTCCGGTAGTGCCGTGGAGCCACTAGATGGTGAACCCTCTGCAAGGCCGGACAGGGAGACAATTGCAACAACCTCATTCTGTATTTCATGAGACAATATATTAATATGTAATCTAACATGTTCATTTGTTCACCTAAGAGATATTCATTAAATAATTTACTTACAATGGCTTTTAGAGAATTGTTGTATGTAAACTCTCCTTTATTATTCGCCTTGTGGAATATTTCAACAACTTCAGACACTGTGGAAGGGGAGCCAGCCTTTTCCTACGTATCATTAATACAATAAGTAGCAACTTAAAAATATGATAGAAGAATATACACATGTAATTAGAAACTTACAAGATCATAAGCGTAAGATACGGCGCGTTTTGTTCCACCTCTATGACATGCTACACGATCGCCCTCCCCACGACTTGCTCATCCGATTTTCTCTTGGTTCGGGCGGACACTGCTTGCGCTTCGGGACTCTCCTAGTATTGGATCAAGGAGGCCTATGTGACATCTTTGATATAGTTGGGTTGGTCTATTTTTTTCTTCCAAATACCCTTCAACTTGTTGATCACATCTGGAAATTTGTCCGCAGCAACTGAACATAACGCCTTCTCAGCAACATCATCTTTTAGAGAATTGTCCCACTTGAAAGCAGTCTGCGTAAACAAAAATAAAGTGGTTAATAAATAATTCCACCAACTCATTAATAAATTAAAGAATATTTTTACTTGAAAGCTTCTCCAAATCAATTGCTTATCCTTGTTACTCATCTTGCCCCATGTGTACACACCGGTCGGCAAATTTCTTTTGATCATCCCGCTGATATATTTAGAAACCTCATTTGGTGATAACAAATTGCAAATTTAGAGGATGTATATGTTCATCTTATATGAATTATTAATCACTTTAAAATTAATCTACAAATATATACATATACTGTTGGATTGTATACTAAAAGTCTAGCTTTAGTATGAACAAGGTTTTAACAATTTATTTGAAATGAGAATCAATGATCAAATGATTGCGTCTTATAATTTATTTATATGTTTAATGCAGTAGTCCATTTACTCTATACTGTAGATAATATGTTGTGCGACAATACGCAGAAGATCATATTATCGATTTTCTTATAAAGTATAAACAGATGCTCACAATCGAGATAGACGGGGACTCTCTATTGGGATGGTTGTAGTGTGATTTGGTATTAGTTTTTCTTGACTATAGAATCACATTAGTGCACTTTGTGTGTATTGAGCAGGACCGCTTGAGATCGTTTGACTTATATTGACTTATAGAAGAACTTGATCTCAGTTTTTATGGATGTTCGTGGTCTTAATCTCTATACAATAACCTCGACACGTAGGGCAGTATGCATTTCTTTGATTCATCAATGGGTGAGATTTACATGTAATTAAATCAATAAACTCGGTGAGTTGGTAAATAGTGTTGTCTCTATGGTGTGCTGTTGATTGTAGAAGAAATCCTGTCCAAAATAGGTTGATGATGTCCCCTTGAGGAGCTCATAAGGATTATCATGTAAACCCTGCAGGTGGATTTATTCCGGCATGATAATGAGGTTGAGTAATACTACTCTCGGGTGAGATATTAATTAATAAAATTATCAGTAACTTAATTAATTAATGGGCATTGTATATCTTAAACATGGAGAGACTTACGAGCTCATAATGAGAAGGAGCCCATAATGTAATTATGGGATTAGAACGGTAGTGCAGTAATAATATTTTAGTGGTATATATTACTCCCTTCGTCCGCTTCTAAGGTATCCATTTTACTATTTTTTGCGTCCGCTTTAAAGGTATCCAATTTTTCTATTTAGTAAAAAAGTACATGTTTGCCTATTTTTGTAGCACTCACGAGCAAGAATACTGGATCGTTGTAGTAGTATATCCCAAGAAAAATTATCAATCCACAAAGGAGTTATGTTCGGACTAGCAAAATACGTGAGCTCATGTTCATGTCATTTTTGTAAAGATGATAGGGGGTTTTGAGATTGATTAACCACTTAAGCAAGTAGCAAGAGAAACGACAAGTGAAGATGAATGAAAATAAAAGAGGATAGGTGTTAAAGTTCAAGGATGAAAAACATGGGATTAGAAACATCCAAGCACACTCGATTCATATTATCATGCAAAAGGAATTCAACTCAATTAATGTAGACTAATGGTGATTACGATTGTATCCAAAGCTCCCTTTCGGGTTACAAAGGTTGTTGATCCATTTTAGACTCCCAATAGCACTTAAGATCAAAGCCCAACATTAACCCCTTCCATCTAGGTACTAGTTAGATTAAACTCTCCCTTTTTGTGTACTAAGGCCAACGAATGGATTGGTTCCCCTCATTGAATTCAAATATCCTTTCGGTCAAACCCAAACTCAATGTCTATTCATGCATTCCTAATACTATAGAGGGTCGTTTCCGTCTCACTCCAAGCAATACATACATGAGCATCATGATAGCATTTAATTACCATAAATCAATTCATTGATCAACAATCCATTAAACCAATAATCAATTATGAATAACAAACCATGCCATCACAACATCAAGACAATTAAACTCCATGAATAGAAATCAACATCAATTAAATCAAAAACCAATTTAATCCACATGATAATATAAATCTCATATGCTCTTCATGTCCCCAATCCCACTAGAGGGATTAGCCTAACATGATAAAGGCAACAAAACATATAAATGATTCATTACATATACCCATAGTCTTAGATCCAAAAGAAAATCAAAAGAGATGTGAATCTTCCCTAGCAATTTCTTGTAAAGAATCTTCAATACTCATGGATCTCCAACTCTAGCTCTTGATTTCTTGAGATCTTCAACACCCAAATGGAAGGGATGAAGAATGGATGAAGATGATGGAGATGATGAAGATGGATCAAGATGGATGAAGGTGGATGGAGATTATAGTGTAAAATTGAAGGAAAGGTGTGTGATGTGTGTGTAGAGGATGGAAAATCCGATCTTATCCATCAAAATATTGAAATGGGGTCTATTTATACCCCATGTGGGCCTTCTAGAAGATTTCAGTAATTTTCTGCGTTTTTGCACCAACACGGCTCGAGCTCTGTCGCACGCCCCGTGTTCTAACACAGCGCACGAGTTGTGTTCTGCACTCGGCCACAGGGGTGGCCGTGTTATGTAATCTGACGTCCTAACACGGCTTTCTGGACAGGCCCGTGCGCGGTGCACGGGCCGTGTGTCTGTACTGGGTTTAGGGTTTAGGGTTTAGGGTTTAGCGCCAATCAAACCCCCAAACTAAAGGTGTTGCTCGTCCCCGAGCAACGAAAATAACAAACCAAAAGGAAAAATTTTCACCTAGAAAAAGACTAAATGAACATAAGTAATAACACATCGTTAGCGATAACAACTACAAACTATGCTAAGTCATCCTACAACATTAAAATCATAACATGAAGAATTAGCAAGTTCAATCACAAGAGAATAAAATGTAATATAGTCCCTTGTTTTGGTCCAAGCCTCACATATGTTATAAATGTCTCTCAACACTCTTTAAAGTAGGGTAAAGCAACACTCATCAACCGAATGGCTTGACTCGCTATAAGCTTGCTCGTGGACTACATTCACAAACTACCAAAGTTTCAATCAATGATCAAAAAGGTCTTTCATTAAGGATGTAATGATAGGCTTTTTGGTAGGGTAGGAAATATATGGATAAGAGTGACTAATCATGTGTAAGTAATCAAAGAGATGACCAATTTCCTCAACTTCTTCACTTTCCTTTCTTCCTTGCTTATCTTTACAAATCTTAAGCACTATTCATTAACTTCCCTAGGATTGAGTTTCTTTTGTTGCATGCTTCCTTTCTTTGAATTTTGTTTACTTGAGCATTTTGATGTTGCTTTACTCTTTCTCTTGCTTTGAGGTTGCATGTCCATTTCTTACTTTTGCTCTTTTCATCCTTTTTCTTGCTTGTTTACCATTCCCTTTTCTTCTTTTGCTAATCAATCAATCCTTTCTAGCTACCATCTCCTCAATCACCCACACAAAGGTATATATAAGCTTGAATGGATAATTAAGGCTTGTAATGTGCTAAATTCACAAAAAATAGGCTTAAAGGCTCAAAATGGTTAACTAAGGATGATGTTCATGGTAGGGAACATATATGGCAATGACTATAATAACAAGGATGGCCTTAGATCATTTCACTAATCTCCACTAATCGGGCTCTTTCCTATAGTCCTTGAGCAAGTTCTAGCTTATCAAACACAACTGATCCACTCATGAAGAAATACCATGTGTGCATGGTTGAGGCTCAAATGCTCACAAGCTTGTGCTCGGACCTTAAGGAACTTATTACACCACATTCATCATAAAATTGAACAAGTTAAGTAAAACATGTCACAATTTGAAAGTGTAGAGATTCTTAATCATAATTTGTCATCACTTATCACCACAAACTATCATCACTCACGTTCAAAAATGACTCACGATATCCCTAAACAAACCACCAAACATCCCAAGACAAGAATGAAAATACACACAACATACAAATAAGGACTCAACAAACAAGACACAACAAAAACACAAAACATGCAAAAACACAAAATACCATCATCCATAAGAAAATTAAGCACACATTCATCCCAACCTTTATTGAAAAGAAAATCCTAAGTTACGAAAGTAAACCTCCCACAAACATAACACATGAAGTAGCATGCTAGTCACAACAATCCAAATCAAAATCAATTCATTTCAAGTAATAAAATGATAAGGTGTAGAGTACTCCCTCAATAGGCATTTGGTAAGGAAAGCGTTAGCTTCAAGCTCCATCATGCTTCCAATACCTCTCATTCATGCTCAAACACTCAACAAACACCATTAGTTCAACAATTTCATTATAAATATGGACTATCATGCACTTCAACACCACCAATCATACCAAAATCAAACCCAAACTCATGAGAAAAATTTTAAAATTAACCCAATTTTACAAGAATCATACTCAAGTGGTGAGTCACACTACACACTCTCCCCCCAAACTTAAATCAAAACAAGAGTTGAGACTTAAGTTTGCAAAAAGTGGTGAGACTTACCCTTGTAGTTTCCATTGATGATCTTCTTGTAGAGAACCATACGCATCCAAACGCTCAAGCTATGTCCACCACGCACTAGCACCCCCAAACTTTAACTCGAGACAAGAGTCACGAATTAAGTTTGCAACAAGTGGTGGAACATGTCAACTTGAATCCATGAAGCATTTCTCTTTTCTCAATGAGCATTTTTCTCCATGAGCACAATCAACCTACAAGGCCAAAATGCAAAACAACAACAAAACCAAGCATTATTGAAAGCACTAAAATAAAGCAATAAAGTTAGTGATGGGGTGCCTCCCATCGAGCGCTAAGTTAACGTCTTCAAGCTAGACGGAAAATTTCAAACTCATCGAAATGGCCATGGATAACGGTCGTCCTTGCCACCATACTTTAATCTTTGCGCTTTTTCATCTATTAAGTACTTGTGGCAAGCAATGGCCTCGTTGGCACTCTTAAGATTGAGCTTGAAATTGCCAACTATCCTTGCATGACATTCCATTGTCCTCTCCATTCTAGCAAACCACTTATTCCTCCTTTCAATGAATATCCCCAAAGTTTCTTCCAACTCTCTTTTATCCCTAAGAATTTGTGAGGTATCAAGAGGTAAAACAAAGTCAATAGAAACAATGTCAAGAAAATCATTGCAACTTAAAGAGTTTAAGGATTTAGGAATGCTCATTTCACTCTTCAAGTCCTCTTCATTTGCTTCCATAACTTGCTCTTCTTCCTCTATTTCATTGGCCTCAACGGGCTCTTCAATCTTCTCACTTGATTCCTTTACCACCAAGTTCTCTTCTTCCTCCAACCCTTCGTCAACCTTACTTTCCTCTTCCCTTTTATCCTTCATATAATCTCCCTCTTCAATTTGTTGCGAATTGTTCAAAGAACTTACAAGTTGGCTCATTTGATACTCAAGGGAGTCCATCCAATCATCCATCTTCTTCTTACTTTCATCGATTCTAGCTTCAAACTCGGAATCTTTCCTTTCCATATAATCCCTTGTATCTTTCATGAATGCTAACAATGTATCCTCAAAGGACGACTCCTTTTCATCAATCTTCTTGCTGAATTCAATCATCTCTTTGGCTTCTCTAATTTCTTCCATAAAATCCTTAATCATATCTAGTAATTCGGGAAAAATTTCAATGTTGAAATTCGGAGCGGAATAAGTGTATCCTTGTTGTGGTTGGAATGTGCTTCCAGAGTAAGCTTGTGGCCATTCATCATATCCACTATGATTGTAGTATTGAGAGTGAACTTGACTCATTTGGCAATCATACCCACAGTAACTCTCATTTATATAGCCTTTTTGTTGTGGAGGAGGAACTCTTGCATATTGATTTCCATAATAACCACTTGTTCCATCCATCCATCTAATGCTTTTCTCCACAAAGTTTACTACAATCTTCCTTCAACTTTCTATTTTTGGGCTTTGTTCTTCCTCCCCTTCTTTCAAGGTAAGAGTACCTATCAAAAAGAATAAGTAAGAACAAAATTTTTCAAAGCAAATATAAGAAATAAAACAAGATAAAAAGATATCCTTATCAAGAACAACTAAAACAATAACACAGTACTCCACTAGTCCGTCAAACTCCCCTTTGGCAACGACGCCATTTTCTTGTTTGCCTATTTTTGTAGCACTCACGAGCAAGAATACTCGATCGTTGTAGTAGTATATCCTAAGAAAAATTATCAATCCACAAAGGAGTTATGTTCGGACTAGCAAAATACATGAGCTCATGTTCATGTCGTTTTTGTAAAGATGATAGGGGGTTTTGAGATTGATTAACCACTTAAGCAAGTAGCAAGAGAAACGACAAGTGAAGATGAATGAAAATAAAAGAGGATAGGTGTTAAAGTTCAAGGATGAAAAACATGGGATTAGAAACATCCAAGCACACTCGATTCATATTATCATGCAAAAGGTATTCAACTCAATTGATGTAGACTAAGGGTGATCACGATTGTATCCTAAGCTCCCTTTTGGGTTACAAAGGTTGTTGATCCATTTTAGACTCCCAAAAGCACTTAAGATCAAAGCCCAACATTAACCCCTTCCATCTAGGTACTAGTTAGATTAAACTCTCCCTTTTTGTGTACTAAGGCAAACGAATGGATTGGTTCCCCTCATTGAATTCAAATATCCTTTCGGTCAAATCCAAACTCAATGTCTATTCATGCCTTCCTAATACTATAGAGGGTCGTTTCCGTCTCACTCCAAGCAATACATACATGAGCATCATGATAGCATTTAATTACCATAAATCAATTCATTGATCAACAATCCATTAAACCAATAATCAATTATGAATAACAAACCATGCCATCACAACATCAAGACAATTAAACTCCAGGAATAAAAATCAACATCAATTAAATCAAAAATCAATTTAATCCACATGATAATATAAATCTCATATGCTCTTCATGTCCCCAATCCCACTAGAGGGATTAGCCTAATATGATAAAGGTAACAAAACATATAAATAATTCATTACATATACCCATAGTCTTAGATCCAAAAGAAAATCAAAAGAGATGTGAATCTTCCCTAGCAATTTCTTGTAGAGAATCTTCAATACTCATGGATCTCCAACTCTAGCTCTTGATTTCTTGAGATCTTCAACACCCAAATGGAAGGGATGAAGAATGGATGAAGATGATGGAGATGATGAAGATGGATCAAGATGGATGAAGGTGGATGGAGATTATGGTATGAAATTGAAGGAAAGGTGTGTGATGTGTGTGTAGAGGATGGGAAATCCGACCTTATCCATCAAAATATTGAAATGGGGTCTATTTATACCCCATGTGGGCCTTCTAGAAGATTTCAACAATTTTCTGCGTTTTTGCACCAACACGGCTCGAGCTCCGCCGCACGCTCGTGTTCTAACACAGCGCACGTGTCGTGTTCCGCATCGGCCACAGGGGTGGCCGTGTTGTGTAATCTGACGTCCTAACACGGCTTTCTGGACAGGCCCGTGCGAGGTGCACGGGCCATGTGTCTGTACTGGGCACGGGTCGTGTTCTGCACTCGGCCATAGGCGTGGCCGAGTTGGTGTTTCGGGTGTCAGCGCACGGCCATTCTGACAGGGTCGTGCGCTGCACACGGCCCGTGTTGTGCAGCTTCTTCTCCTCTCTCACTGTTTCGGCTCGATCTTCCTCGTTTCAACTCCAAATTTAGATCTGCTTTTTCCTATGCCTTCCTTATCATATCTAGCATCCAATAAAAATTGAAAATATTAAGTTTAAGCTCATTCACACACATTTCCATAAAAACACAAAACACAACCAAATAACATACAAATACGGATAAAATAATAAGAAAACACATATAAAAAGATACTAAAATCTAGGTGAAAATAGCGCCAATTAGTACACAATATGACCCACCACTTCCCTCTAATACAACTACCCACTTTACATATAATAATAATACTCCTTAATCCACGTGCAAAAAGAAAATGGATACCTTAGAACTAGACGGAGGGAGTATTATTATTGGACTTAAGTATAAGCTTTGGGCTAAGCTTGGATACTTAAACCCAATGGAGGCCCAACTCTAATTTCTCCTCCTAGTCCCTGCTGTAGCCTATATATAAGTCATCTCAGCTGTCCGAAAACTCTAATCTAACTGATTAATCATGCCTAATATTGTGAGAAGAGTGAGGGAACAACAGATTAAGAAGATCTCGAATATCGTCACCCACACGACGTCGAGATTGGACTTGAGAATACAACAGAAGATCGAAAGGTTGTTTGCTGCTGCTATTCGTTAATTTTCATGATTTTTATAAAATCTTGTGGAACTCCAAATTGTACGTGTGATACACTGTTGGAAAGTCACTGAAGAGAGGGTCATTTTGGCGCATAGATCACTCAATTCGAAGTTTAGATGTGAGAATTATGCCCAAAACAGTGAGGCTGCAGGCTGCTGGCGAGAATTCTTCATCTTCTTCAACATACCCTGGTGAAAGGTAATATATTTCTATGTTTCTTGCTTCCACTGATTTAAAAATTCATGGAACCCTAACGGTTCATGTTAACCAAATGATCGAACGCCAATATATACAATTGCATAATACATACCACCCTTGATAATATGTGACCTTCACCTTATTGGTATCGTTATCCACATGTACAGGAGCCGGTGCTACTGGATGTGACATTTTCTTCAGCATCGGAACACAGAGTCAGTGCTGGAATAGGTGGTGGTAGGATTGGAGGATATGAAAGGGGCTACTCACTGGGCCCCCTGTATCTTCAACGTCTAACATAACTCTCTTGTGATGGATCCCTCTACAAACAGTCATAAACAAGTATAAATTAATCAAAGAATTAAACATAAAAAGGATTATCTGAGTCATGTAAAAGAAATAACATACAAAAATGACATCAACGTGACCTAAAAGTAGTCCTCATCACTCGTGTCATCATCATCTTCTGATTCAATCTCATTTTCAAATTCATCAGATTCATACGGAGGTTCCATTTCAACATGTTCTTCTCCATTCGCTGGTTCATCATTCCAATATCGATCATTACGTAGAGTTTTTCAATGAATGTAGCTGGAAGATCGTTTGTTGCAATCGGTGTAACCATTTCTAGTTAGTCCTCTTGCAATGGAGCCTCAACAACTGATTCAAAATAAGTGTCGACCAATGATCGAGCCTTAATCTTCATCACATTAAGCCATCTATCATCACAACCTGGATATGTACAATACACTTGTGATACCTGTGTGGCTAAAACAAATGGCTCATACTTATCCAGTTGGTGATATTTATGCACCTCGACTATTTGTGGAAATGTGGGATTCAATCTTGTTCCATTGGGAGATGGATCAAAACACTTGCATTTGAATAATACCAAACATTTGGCTGACATGCCTAGATATTGTAGTCTCACCACTTCCTCCAAGACACCGTAATAATCACTCACTCGCTCACCATACACGCTTCCTTTAACGCACACTCCACTATTTGAGGTTTTTTTTACATATATACCATAATTCAGAGTGTGAAATTTATACCCATTGATGTAATATCCCGGCGAGGTGGATATGGAATTCATTGGTCTATAGGATAATGCTTGAATGAAAGGATTGGTTATCGAGTTGTGATCAGGATTTTGCACATGAAACATTTTTAAACTTGTTGATTATGAGAAAAAAATGCTTCGGTGGTTAAAGTAAAATTCTTCTTGTAATAGACGGTCAATGTCTCTTGATGACAAGTGCTATCTAGCGCCAACATACATGCTTCGGTGGTTAAAGTAAATTGTGTAAGTTATTTAAGGAATATTTAATTTAGTATTGATTGTTAGTTCATTTATGTTTAAAAAATGCTCACTCGATCAATGGTTGCACCTCGGAGCAATTAAGCAATACGTATGTGTGCCCATCTCTTTTCTCATCATAGTTCATCCATCTAGTTATTCTTTTTCCTAAAGGTCGACTCGGAGCAGTGAAGATCGACAGATTGTCTTCGTGGACCTCAATGTCCTCACCACGACCATCATAATTTCGAGGCATATTTTGTTCTCGAATCTTAGTTTACACCTTATCCTCAAAGTAATAAGAACAAAATGTTGTGGCCTACTCTGTTAAACAGGCATTCGCAATTGATGCCTCTGGGTGAGCTTTGTTCCCGACCTTTTGCTTCAATTTCCTTAGAAACCTACATTAATTGTTAGTGCATGAACAACTCATCCTTTGAGGTAAACCTTGCATTTTAAAAATAATTATGATCATACCTCTAGAATATTGAACAGGACCAACAATTTCAGCCTCGTATGCTAGATGAACCGGAAGATGCTCAATTGAATAAAAAAAACTTATGGGAAGATTTGTTCAAGCTTACATAGTATAACTAGAATATCCCTTATTAGACGTTCCACTTCATCACGTCTCAGAGTTGTAGCAGTTAAATCTTTGAAGAAAAAGCTCAATTCAGCGATGGTTCTCCATACGGGGGCCGAAAATAGGTCACAGAATGCGACATGTATCGATCTTTGCATGAAAACATGACAATCATGACTCTTCAAGCCAATACATCTTCAGTTTGTTCAACTCGACACGAGACCCCAAATTTGAGACATATCCGTCTAGAAAATTCAACTAATTGATCCTTTCTAGTAAAGCATGCTTTTGTTCCTTCTCTAGTATGTAACAGGCCTTTGGCTATGTATTTGAGTTACCACGTTCTTAAAGCTTGGGTCGATTACAGTATAGATGGAGCTCATGCCGGGACTTAGGGTTGTCTTTTGTTTTTCCTTTGATATTCATCTCCGTATTAAAAATATTATCAAAAGCATTCTTCTCTATATGCATCACATCAAAGTTATGCCGAATCATAAGATGTTTTCAATATGGTAAGCCCAGAAGATGCCCAATCTCTTCCACCCGATACCTGGTACTGAAGGCACAAAATACTCAGTGTCAAGTCACCTTTAAGCCCACAATCATGAATTTCCTTTAACAACTCCAACCCGTAAGTACGCGTGGTTCATCTTTGTCTACTCTCAATCCCACCCTAAATGATTCAATGTCATCACGATAATCATGATTGAGTTCAGAAAATCTTCAATGACAGCCAAAACCAAGAACATTAGTGATTCTGCTCCAGGTAAAAAGCATATGTGTCACCCATACAGTAGGGGCAGGCCATCAACCCGGATGTTCTCCATCCAGAGAACATCTCGTAGGCTGCAAAATCAGATATCGTCCATAGGAGCGCATCTCGCATAATAAAATTTTGTTTCTTATAACAATCATAAGTGGGCACTCCACTTTCCCATAAAAGTAGCAACTCGGCCATCAAAAGCTGCAAATAAACATCAAGTTTATCTCTAGGGTTTGTGAGCCTTGGCACCAATATCGTTAGAAATATATGCTCATCGTTCAAGCACATCCATGGCGACAAATTATAAGGAATGACCACAACTGGCCACATTGAATACTGTGGGCCTAAGGAACTAAAAGGGTTGAATCCTTCTGTACTCAAGCCCGATCTTACGTTCCATTCCTCAGCTGCAAAGTCTCAGTTGTATTGATCATGTCGTTTCCAGGCTGAGAATCTGCGGGGTGACTCTGATCATCGGAAGTATTACTAGCACAATTTTTATTCCACCTCATATCCTTTGCAGTGGCTGATGATGCGTACAACCGCTGCAGCCTTGGAATCAGTGGAACAAAAAATATTTTCTTATGCGGTCGCTTATCCTTTTTTTTACCTCCATTATCTTTGTACCGTGGAAAAGAGCAATCTTTGTATTCTTCACGTTCCGCATCTTCTCCCCAATAGATAATACAATCATAGAAGCAGCAATCAATAATATACACTGGAAGTCCCATACCACTCATTAAAAAACTAGCACACAAAAAATGAAAAACTTCACATACGATTGCGTAAGCTCTTTAGCTTAATAAATATCATTGTTCGATTAATAAAACCAAAAACTCGATCATTTATAATTAAAGTTTTAATATAGCTTAGTGTAGCTAATTAAGAGACAAAAATGATTATATTATAAATTAATTTTAGTTATTAATCATAATAATTAATTAACAACCATGTGAGGCTCCTAAAGAAAAATGAACTTTATTTATAAATTTTGTTAATTTGTTTTGAATTCTTAATTTTAAGTTTCGTTCATTTATTTTAAGTTGAAAATATTTACTAGTTTGCAGTATTTTTTTTAAGAAAAAATAAAAAATAAAACTAGCTAGCGTTTGGGTGTGCCGTGCATATTAAAAATAAAAATAATTACATGCATTAAAATAAATCTGTGATATAAAATTGCTTGCAGATTAGTAGATGTCAATTTTGTACTTTATTTTTAATGTCTTCACAATATTAACAAAATAAATTAGTATATACATATATACAAGTATTGATTCATTTCCATCTCTCTTTGTTTTTAAAAAAGATATTTTTGTTCAATATTCAAATCAAATACAAGTCAAAGGGGGCAATCAGTAGTTTTTCAAAACACGGGGTTTATTTGATAGTTTGGATAAATCTCGAGGGGCCTATTGATAATTTACCCAAAAATATAATATTTTTAGTTTTCCATAAGAGTTGGTCTCCTGTGCGGGACACATCGTGCTCCCATGGGAACACAAGAGCTTTAGTAAAAACTCTTGTGTTCTCATGGGAATGGGAGCACGGTGTGTCCCCGGTCACAGGAGATTTTGCCTTCCATAATCCCACAAATTTTTTTTTTCTATATGATCTCTCTTTACTAACAAATCTAGAACCCAATAATCTAATGCAACTATTAAATAGATTTGTATATATAAGTATCCACACTAAACTCAATCTCTAACAAAAATATATCTACACATATGGTACGAATCTCGTTATTTTAGATATTAAATCCTAAAAATTCTCTTGTGAGTAGATAATTTAGATATTAGATCCTTAAAAATCTCTCTCATCCCAAATCTTGGTATCGTTTCTATAAAAAAAATAAAAAAGAAATAAATAAATAATATTATTAATTTACAAATTATTCTTAAGTGGATTAGAATATAACTAATGCATTCCAACTGAGTAAAGTGGTATTGGTGGCGGAATGGCGAGTTTAGCGAGTTGCAACGACAATATTTTGGTAACGAAATCTTATTATGGCTTCCTGTAAAATCCCTAATAAGATTGAAATCCGTATGCAAGGAGTGGCTATGCCTGATTTCCGGCGATGAAAATGAATCAACCAATATCATCACTTTCATATATATTTTTTAATTACTAGGCTAAACAGAAGAAACTGAATCAAGATCATTACAATCATCAATATGAAACAAAAATTATAGAATTTCATAAACAAAAGAAAAAATTAACCCATCCTAGCAATTTTTGAGAAATAAAGTTCAAGTAGAAAAGAAAAAAAACAAATCGAAGAAGCTTTACTATCTTAAAATTAAAATATCCATCCTACACTGTAAAGGAGTAAAAAATGTACCTAAGAAATCAGCATAAATCAGAGATGGGAAACAAAATTCCTTTAGCTTCTGATGACCAATTCAAAAAATCAAATCATATTCTG
The DNA here is from genome assembly GCA_023678885.1 of Pogostemon cablin. Lineage (NCBI taxonomy): Eukaryota > Viridiplantae > Streptophyta > Magnoliopsida > Lamiales > Lamiaceae > Pogostemon > Pogostemon cablin. Next base: position 20,406,748 of record CM042989.1, on the reverse strand, counting down.
TAAAAGAAAAACAATAAAACGAAACCAACCATAACTCGGCGAGCCTCAGATGACAGCTTCAAGAGTACAGAAGATTGAAGCAAGAGGAACAAGATCATACAACAAATGAAAGAAAAAAATCACAAGATTTCAAGGGTAAACAAAGCAAAAAAATAAAAAGATAGAAATTACCTTCAAAGAACAGTTTGTTGTTGATTTTTAGGAAGGGGTTGCACGAAATTACATAGGAGGGGTCGAGGGAGAAGAAAGGAGGAAGACAAGGGCAATAAGAGGGGACTACGCTGGCCGAACTATATCGGACATGGCGGGGGTGGCCGGAGTGACGAAAATAATTCCGTCACTACTTTCCGTCACTATAGGCTGATTTTTTTGTAGTGATAATAAATACACTTTAATAATAATGAAGCCTTGAAAATATTAGTCCCTTTCTTAGAATCATAATAGAAAACCTAATCAGCAAAAAACAGACCAAATCAACAATCATAACATGTTCAGGCATTCATGAAATAATTGAAGGCGCACTAAAGATGCCGATTAAAGGTTTAAAAATGAGCAATTAAATATGAAATAATCCAACTTTAGTATAAGAATCTTTCTCATAAGAAGTCAAATCAAATACGTTTAAACCTTTAAAATTCTAAAACTATCAAAATTGTTCTAGCCCATAGTGTGACAGAAAACACACATGGGATATGGTAGGATCTTATTCATAGTCTGGAAAATCACAAAAAAAGAAATAGATTTGAAAAAAACCTTAAAAGTAGAGGTGATCGTCGTCTCCTCTTCCGTCTTTAATCTTCTTCTTGGTTCTCCTTCTTGATTCGACAAACGAATCTTAACAATGATGGTGGAACGAATAAAGAGATGGATATGGAGGAAGGTATGTTATGGATCTTGTGTTGGTGAAGGATGATGAATGATGAATAATCCCTTGGAGCCACCCAATGTTGTCCTTTTATACTCCTTGAACCTTCACGTGATCTTTCTGCCTTTATTTTTGTCGAAACAAACACTTAAATGTATTTGGGGCGTAAAAATACATATTGATCTGGGAAAAATATAGGATCCAATTCGACTCGAACAAGGTTATTTGACCATGGTCGAACGGTTCGTTCGACTTAGCAAAAATGATCCAATGTTTGTCAAAATGGCTTGCAGCGATCAAATTCAGGTACTGGGACAATATGGCACCTTGTTAGACCAGAATAGGTAGGTCAAACGGGGTCAAATGGTACTCTAAAAATTCCCTTTTCGACTTTGATCTCTTTTTCCTTGTTATCCACCTAAAAATATGACAAATTACCTTAATAACACCCGATTCTCAATTATTTCTTAAATGATATGATTTATTCCAAATTAAGACCAAATATCCATACAATATTAGCATATCAAGGGTAATACGTGAGCTTTCACTCCCAACAGGGGTCTCCATCTCCGACATCTCTGGCGTGGGCACGAAGCTATTCAAGAATACCCTTTGAAACTGCGCTGGAATTATCGCCATTGCCATCATGAAGATAGATCTCCCACTCTAGCGCATTGGCTCCACCATCTTAAGAAGAAAACTCAAGCCTTCTACTTCTCATCTTCGAGGAGGGAATCGATAATTTAGAAATCGAACAGAACTAATTTGAGAAGAAATCAAATAAATTTTGTGTTGTGGAGGATTCTGCCTTGAAAATTTTCAAACATATTCGATAAACTTTAAAGTAAAAAGCGCTTCACTTTTGATAATACCAGCTTTGCCAAAATAATGAAAGCAAAAAAAAAAGGCAAAGCTAAATATTCTAAATCATCATAACAAAAAGTGTTGTTCATAAGGAATAACCTCTCAACTTCCTTTTTAATAAAAGCCTTCATCTTCCTTTTTAATAAAAGCCTTCATCTTGTTTGATGCAGTTGATGAAAACTCATCAGTGATTTTTCTTTTCAACATTGAATCGTCCTTTGTGCCACTCTCAACATCACACTTTGATTTCTCATTTAGAGGTGTAACAGTTTCTTCAACAAAAGTAAATACCTATAATCTTTAGAAGTCAGCATAGTAATATTTTTTTCTTAAAAGATTTATCAATCTCGCTATTATAAATAATTATTCACCTTATCAAGGTCAATTTCATCTAAATCAAAATCATTGACTGAATCAGTTTCCTGTAAAAAAACTCTTAAAATTGTTAGTAAATTAGTATTATTCTAACATAAATAAACTGTTAATATAATTAACATTACCTGACTTGCACCTGATCTACACAAAACTTAGAAAAAATAATAGGGTCTCTTGTCAATTTCATAACTGTGTAAGGCCAATCATAGTCGGATATCTGGTCAGGTTTAATTTGAACCTTTAAAAGTATTTTTTGTCCAAACATGATTTTAAATGCATCCGGAAAGGACACATCTTTCTCATTCTCATTTTCCTGTACTTCTTTCATAAATTTCCCTAGCAACTCCACGCATTGTGGATCCCATTTATGGAATATAGCATTATTTTCATCTTGTACATGAACATGAAGATTGTACCTAAAATAGAGAAATATCTAACATAAATTGTATAAAGTAATTTGAATTTGTTCTATTATTTTGCAGGAAAATTTATATTAAATACCTTGGGGTTCCAGTTGAATCAAAATGATCACATCTTGAAAAATAAAATTGATGGTCAACTTTTTCTACCTTTCGTAGACACAACACGCATGCAAAGTACCACCCATTTCTAAAAGTTTCTATTGATACTATTCTGCCTAGAATCCTATAACTTCCGACCTGCATAAATTAAATTGTGATTAAATAAATCCAGAATAATGGCATGCCGAATATTTTACTAATGTATTAACATCTTCATTGGTAGTGATCTGATGAATGATCTTCAATTTAAAATCATCCTTGGAAAATCCTTCTACGATTATGGTGCTTATAGAAGATATTGAAATAGAACTGAAACTTGGCATTGACATGGAATTTTCTCTGATTCTAATATATAGATATATGAAAAAAATTAGTCTAACAATATAAAATTTACATGCTCTGTACATTAGGTATATGAAAAAGTCAGTCTAATTATATAAAAATTACATGCTTTGTACATTAGAAAGATTTTTTTTTGTGTAATTTACCTCTGCCTGAAATCCATGACTTAACTGCATTCCAGATTGAATCCAATTTTTTTAGAGTGATATGTGGATGTAATAGTTACTCGATCTAGGTATTAAATGAGTCACATTTCTTAGTATTTAACTAAAAAAATAATTAATTCAAATATATTAAAAGAAAATAAAATGATACTTTCAAATAGAAAATACAATACATTCAAATATTTTTCCCCTTCAAAACTGTAGTATCACACTAGGAGCTTGGTCTCCTCCATGAGCCATACAATCTACCATTTCATCAACGTATCCTCCCCAAAGTGTACATGGCATTTTGCGATTCCTATAAGTTTGAAAACAAAATATCACATTAATCACCATAACAGTGAATACTCTTATTATAAAGAAAAAATAGAAAAGGTATTGTTATTTACTGAGTGTCTTCAAGTGTGAATTCGAGAAATCTTTTATCCTCCTCCTTGTATTTCCTTGTGTGTGGAGCAGAAATTTTGGTCATGATTCCAATCACATCTGTAACAGCTATGAATTTAATAAATAGTAGATGTGTTTAAATACCAAATATTTCAGTCTCTTTCAAGTTAGCTACAATGGAAAGATCCACAAAATCCCGAAATTTGTACAATTTAAAGGGAAATTGATCATCTAAAACCTCCTCCACTCTTGTTTCATTGATAAAATATATAAGCTTTTTATAATTGGTTGTAGTATTGTAAACCTGTTTACGTTCACTGCAACAGCTAAATTTTTTATAGCATATAGTTTTCCTCGATTAGTAAATGCCTAAAATGATCTATACGGCCTATTTTTATTGTTGCATGCTGCCTCTCTCCCTGAAAAAATTAAATGCTGGATATAAGTTAGTGTTTGCAATTGGGTAAAATTATGCATGTGAATACTGCAGTAGTGTATATCTCCATATCATGAAAGACATATTCCATAGTTTTGCTAAATTTTCTATTGCCATATACAGGAACATGATATGCACGAATCAAATGCAACTTCAGTGCCTGATGCACGTTTTCTTTACACACAAAATTATTCCCCAAGTATGAAGGATATCAGTTGTAACTCAAGCAAGCGACCAAGTTAAATATCGAACCCAAAGGACGGCGTATTATCAATTTAATTATTTATGAAATTAATTAAGACAAAAGACAATAAGAGTTGTGGAATTAATTATCAACTAAAATACTAAAATTAAATAACAAATAAAATAAAATAGCACTAGAAGAATACGAAAGTGGATCAAGTAGGAGAAGAGGTAGCTCTAGGGTAATCCAGTTTTACTACTTAACTTCCCTCTCAAGTGCAGGCAGACTTTGCCTTGTGAACTATGGACGCATCACTAAACCATGAAAATCTACTCTATAGACACAAGTAAATATGTGTGTAACACGTATGAATAAACTCGGAGTGAGAGACGTAATTTCACCGCCTTTCTAGGTAATATCAGTATCAATTATTTCCCACGTCTGGAACCTAACCCGATATGATGTCTCTTTATAGGTACTATAAAATTACACTCTTTATCTTGCTTACCAACCCGAATTTAATTCAATTAGTAAACATTCGTATATGATAGTTCTAATGAAGTTTTGGAGTCCCCTCACTTAGAATCATAACATGGAATCATTCTCAGCAGTGAACGCACTCAATCTACAACCAAGATATATATTCAGACTCTATATACCTATTGAAGATGCATAAAATGACCGTGAATATGGATTAAGAAAGCTCAATCATATATAAAATCAATCCACAAGTAGTGTTGTACGGAGGACACACAAGAGAGTTTAATTAATTCATAAAATTTTCAAAACCCTAAATCTACCAAAACGGTTCTAGCCTATGATGTTGCGAAGAACAATCATGGGGGTTGGATAGATCTTACCCATATGTCTGGTAAATACAAGATAAATTAGGAAACGAATAAAACCCTAGATGCGGGAGTCATCGCGTCCTTCTCCATCTTGAATACTCCTCTTGGTTCTCCTCTTGATTCCACAGATGAATCTTCACAGTGATAGATGGATGGAGGAAAGGATGTGGATGATGGTTGGGGGGTGATCCCTCTTGTGGGGTGTAGGATGATTGTATTGTGGTCTCATCAATATCAATAATGATGTGATCTACATCCTCTTTTATACTTGTAAGCTCTCCTTATGGACCTTGGATGAGCTTTTTCTTGGAAAACACGAAAATACTCGCACAGGGGGTGTAAAACCTGTTGAAAACAGATCTGCGTGTCTCAGTTCGACCAAAGTGGTGTTGGTTGAACTATGATCGAACTTATGTGCAGTCTCACGGTTTCGTACATAACTTCCACATCCGAGCTCTGATTTGCATGATTCTTGTGCTCACGCGATCCTTTTTTTCTTGGCTTTCTATACATACATAGAAATTACATAAAATCCAATATTTGAATGTATAACAAGCCATGAAATGTGACATAGTTGTTCTATTAGGTACAACTTGCACGACGTTACCATTTTGATCAGAACTTTCTCATTTGGACTTCGATTGGGGTGTTCTTTATGCCAAAATGACCCTCTCTTCTGTTGCTTCCCAATCATGTATCATAATTTTAGGTTTGAGATCCACATAAACACAAAAAAATTACATAAGTTGGACGTGTGTTTTTCAGCATTCATACACAAGTTGTACCTTTTCTCAAACTTTGCACTTTTGATCTTTTTTCCAACTAAAATACAATAAAATACCTCAAACGCAACTTTTACTCAAATATATGGAATATAAGAGACTTATGCTAATATATGACAACAATTCTAATCAAAAAGGTGTTAAATTTGATACTAAAACAAGCTTATTTTCACTCTCATCAATCCCCCAAACTTACCCGTTGCTCGCCCCGATGCAACAAAATAAAAATAAAGAGAAAGAGAGTAAGAAAATTAGCAGGGAAACAAGGACTATGACCAATACCCCATTCACAATATAATTTTCCTCAACTTAGGTAATGCAACTCTCATTACATATAATAATCAATTCATAGCATACAAGATAAGACAATTACCACCAATTCAAATGCTCCATTGATATGTTTTCACGAGAAATATAAATCACTCATACTCTAGTGTAAAATATGTACACTTATGGGTTAAGGTGTTTACTCTCAAATTCAATTCAAGTGCATGTGTAACCATAAGCTTGTCAAAAGTCTCAAACTCTCCACCACTAGAAGTATGATTTGACAATGGGATCAAAAAGGACTTTTCTTTTGGATGTAATATTGACTCTTTGATTAAGGTAGGAAATATATGGATAATGTGACTCAAATAGTGGAGAACTACAGCTGATTGATCACTTCAACTTTTATCCTCTCTTTCTTTTCAACGTAGACGATTTTCATTCCTTCTTCACCTTCAAGCACAACAGTTTTTTTCTTTCTTCTCTTATTTTTTCTCTCGAGGTACCAGTTTCGGGTACTACCTTATGCATCCTCGATAGGATACTATATTTAAGCACTACCCTAAGATGTTTAGTTTAATGGAGTACTAGATTTAAGCACTACTCCATGATTTTTCTTAGATGCATTTTCAAGCTCAATCACTGCTTCAATACCAATTTTATTCCTTTCCAAACTGTTATAAAACTCCATCAACACACTTTAAAAAGCCATTAAGTCTCCACTAGATAGAGGGCAATCAAGGCTCAAAAAATTCAGATGCTCAAAGTGGTTATTTTTCGTAGGCTGTCAAAGAATGAGATTTTATGCTCAATGGGGCTAACTACGGATAAACATCATTTGGTAGAGAATTATTTGGCTAAGTGACTTATAAATTCAAAGATGGCCTAAAATTATCTTCTATTATCTAACACACATGTAGTTTCAAGCAAGACAAGAGGCAAGTTCTAGAATACATACAAAAGAACGCTATTCACTAGAAAGGAAAAATCATATCATTATGTACATGAATAAGGCTCAAAATCTCACATGGGTTTTTAATAAGTAACGGAGCACTTTTAATGGTAAGTGATATCTCACAAGTACACATAGAACTTTATACCACAATATAACTCAAGTACACTTCCTTCATCAATTTCAAAATCATATGAATTCCAAGCATGATTTAAACATATAAGCTCATATGGATCACCAAATCAAAATCTCAATCCTTCCACTCTCATGAATTAAAAGCACATATAAAAATTAAAATAAGAAAACGAGGACACCTGATTTTTTTTTCAAAATGTTTATGAGCTCCTCGAGTTGTTCAACTCGATCAGGTCAAAACCTCAATGTAGGACTCGTCTTGCCTCCTCTTTTACCTTTTCTATCATGAAAGCTCAAACATACTCATCATCACAAGATTCATCAATAATAAAATAGGAGAACTATAAGAAAGACTCAATTGACTATCTAATCGACTTCACACACTAGACACACCAACACAACACACTAAACATTAGGTAAGTTACAAAAAATCGACATATCAATACTTGTTAAAATATTAATATGCCGCAAAAAATCAACTCCCTAACAAACAAACAATAAGACGAAAGGAAAAATTATACCCTTGGTGCTCATAAGACTAGATAAGTACATCACACCCTCCAAACTAAGTAAAAAGTAAGTCGAAACTAAGTTTGAAAAGAGATGTAATTGCCAAAACGTGAGCACCTTAAATATAATAACTCCTCACTCACATGAAAGAAATAATAAAGCAATATAATAGAAGGGACAAGCCCCCAACAGGCACTCATATTTAACGTCAGAGAGTCACGACGGTTTACCGCTTTTAGAACTACTGGATAGGAGGACAGTCTTCTCGCATCCTTACCTTCAAATACTTTCTTTCCCTCTTCTTGTCTACACTCAACACCTCACCTTTCTTGGTCATAAGTATATAATCATTAAGATTATCTTCCTCATATGGCTGTCTAGACTCTTCCTTATCAATCTTCCACTCAAATTCAGAATCATTTGTCCTATTAAAATCAAGATTAAACAAGTTAAAAACCACATCTATACTCTTGCACGATTGAGTCTCCATGGGCATCTATATTGCTTGATTTAGAGAGAAAACCATATCTTCATTATCCATCTGCAGTCTAAGCTTCTCTGCTCTCAATCTCTTTACTTTTTCCCACTTCTTCTCAACTATAAGCTCATTATTTTGCTCATGTGATGGTACTCGAGTGTTCTGAACAACAAGTATAGTATTCGGTGCAGAAGCGGGGGTCAATTGCCGCAGTTCGACCATATTACTCTGGTCGAACAAACTATCTGTAAATGGGTTCAGACTGTCCAAGTCTCGTTCGACTAGACTTCGACCAGATAGGTCTGGTTGAATGGGATAAGTATGGTCGAACTGGGTGTTTGTAATTTGAACTTGACTTTTCTGCTCAACTGGTGCTCATTCAACCATATTTTGACCAGAGGGGTCTGGTCGAACGGAGCTGCTTTGTCGAACAGTGAATCAAAAAATAGAGCATCATTTTTCTATTTTTCCATAGCTCGTCGGACCACCATTTGACCATCGGGTCTGGTTGAACAGGAGCCTTGCCATCTTCGTTTTCATCCACATGCTTCATTGGACCTTTTTACTACGTCTTGGTTGTCAGCTGATTCACACTCGTAGTCATCTGACCCATTACGGTAAGGTCCTTCAACTGCTTAGATAAATCTGCATGATTAGCATTCATACTCGCTTCAATGCGGTCAACCCTTGCATCATTCCTTGCCATGTATCAATTGAAGGTATCTTCATCACTCTTCACTTCTTGCCGCTTCATACTAGGTCCTCTTTGTATCAACTCTGTAATCTACCTTTGTTGGGATTTCAGTAGCTTATTGATGTTAACTAGACTAGAGACGATCTCATCATCCCTATTCGGCTTCACCACTTGATGTTCAACCTGCGCCACCTTGCCAAGTACATATGTGCCTCTTACTCTTTTCGTAGGCCAGTCATGTGAATTCATAGAGATGTCTTCAAATAACATTTCTACTTCAAGTGCAGTCTTAGATAACATCGCTCCTCCTGATGATGCATCAATAAGAATTCGTGATTCGCAATCCAATCCATAGTAGAAGATACTTATGTATTGAGCCTTAATCATCCCATGCTGTGGACACCTCCTGAGCATGTCTTTAAACCTGTCCCATGCCTCATGAAATTTCTCACCCTGATTCATAACAAATTAGGCGATCTCTTGCTTCATTCTTAAGATCCTTGAGGGTGACATATATCTTTCTAAGAACTTCTGCTGCAGTTAGTCCCGTGTAGTGCAATCCGTGGCATCAAGAGTCTCATATCAAGCTTCTACCCTATCAATCAAAGAGAACTTGAATAGGGCGATCCGCCTAGCATTATCATTAGCTCCAACACCCTTTTGAGTGTTTGCATAACCAAGGAATCTTTTGAGGTGTTGATATGGATCTTCAAAACAACCTCCAAAAAAGAATTATTTTCTACCATGTTAATAAGAGTGGGATGTATCTCAAAATCACCATCTTTCCCCCTTGCTCCTATCAACCCCATGTTGTCAATCCCATAGTTCGTGAAAATTTCACGTATGGCAATATTATTCAAATTCTGCCTTGCTCCGGCCATGTTTTGCTCAATGTGTTATTCCTTCCTTTCTTTTCTCTCCTTTTTCTAGTGCACGAGTACCTCAAAAAATTCAAGGCTAGATAGAATTAAATATCACAAATAAAAGTCTTAATCAACTAGAAATAATAAAATTAATAATAACAGCCGTCCCCGGCAACGGTGCTAAAAACTTGATGCGCATTTTCTTTGAACGCAAAATTAATTTTCATGTATGAAGGATATCAGTTGCAGCTTAAGCAATCGATCAAGTTAAATATCAAACCCAAAGGACGACGTAATTATTTACGAAATTAATTAAGACGAAAGACAATAAGAGTTGTGGAATTAATTTTCAACTAAAATATTAAAATTAAATAACAAATAAAATAAAATAGCACTAGAAGAATACGAAAGTGGATCAAATAGGAGAATAGGTAGCTCTAGGGTAATCCAGTTTTACTATTTAACTTCCCTCTCACGTGCAGGCCGACTCTACCTTGTGGACTATGGACGCATCACTAGACCATCCAAATCTACTCTATAGACACAAGTAAATATGCGTGTAGTACGTGTGAATAACCTCGGAGTAAGAGACGTAATTTCACCCCCTTTCTAGGTACTATCAGTATCACTTATTTCCCTTGTCTGGAACCTAACCTGATATGATCTCCCTTTATAGATACTGTAAAATAACCCTCTTTATCCTGCTTTCCAACCTGAATTCAATTCAATTAGTAAACATTCATATATGATAGTTCTAATAAAGCTTCGGAGTCCCCTCACTTAGAATCATAGCATGGAATCCTGCTCAGCAGTGAACGCACTCAATCTACAACCAAGATATATATTCAGACTCTATATATCAATTGAAGATGCACAAAACGACAGTGAATATGGATTAAGAAAGCACAATCATATATAAAATCAATCCACAAGTAGTGTTGTACGGAGGACACACAAGAGAGTTTAATTAATTCATAAAACTTTCAAAACCTTAAATCTATCAAAACGGTTCTAGCCCATAATGTTACAAAGAATAATCATAGGGATTGGATAGATCTTACCCATATGTCTGAAAAATACAAGATATATTAGGAAATGAATAAAACCCTAAATGTGGATGATGGTTGGAGGGTCATCCCCCCTTGTGGGGGGTGTAGGATGATTGTGTTGCGGTCTCACCAATATCAATAATGATGTGATCTACATCCCTTTTATACTTGTAAGATCTCCTTATAGACCTTGGATGGGCTTTTTCTTGGAAAACATGAAAATACTTACACAGGGGGTGTAAACCTTGTCGAAAATAGATCTGCGTGTCCCAGTTCGACCAAAGTGGTGTTGGTCGAACTGGACCCCCTGGTCGAACTACGGTCGAACTGCATGTGCATTCTCACGGTTTCGCGCATAACTTCTATATCTGAGCTCTGATTTGAGTGATTCTTACGCTCTCGCAATTCTCTTTTCCTTGGCTTTCTATCCATATATAGAACTTATGTAAACTCTAATATTTGAATGTGTAACAAGCCATGAAAATGAAAGTTGTTCTGTTCGGCACAGCTTGCACGACATTACCATTTTGATCATATATTTCTCGTTTGGACTTTGATCGGGGTGTTATTTATGCCAAAACGACCTTATCTTCTGTAGCTTTTCAACCATGTATCACATTTCTAGGTTTGAGCTTCACGGGAATACAAAAAATTACACAAGTTGGACATGTGTTTTTCAGCATTCAAACACAAGTTACACCTTTTCTCCAACTTTACACTTGATCATTTTTCCACCTAAAACATAATAAAACACCTCAAACACACCTTTTACTCAAATATATGAAATATAAGAGACTTATGCTAATATATGACAACAATTCTAATAGAAAAGGTGTTAAATTGGACACTAAAATACGCTTATTTTCACTCTCATCAATGCCTAATCGTCTCTTGAAAAATTGATATCCTTGACCAACTTGAAGAGTGGTGCCATCACCATATTGATGTGTACGCTGTATGATATTTCATGGAATGAATACTGATAAAAAAAATAAGATAATAAAGAACATATATAAATCTAAAAGTTGAAAAAAAAATGAATGACAAACTACATACTTAGGATTTGTATGAGCTCTAGGAAGGTGTGGAGTGCTTGCATTACGTAGTTTGTATTTATAGGCTGGGCTTAGAGAGGAGATGAAAGTTTCATTAGTTTTAATTTTATATTATAATTATAGGCTTAACAATACAAACTATAATTCTTTATATCTGTATATAGATTTACAATATATAAATAACTTTTAGGGTAAATGAGTTTAAAACAGATTCTGCACTGCCCAAATAATTAATGCATCTGTAAAAAAAAATTAAAAAATTTAATCTAAAGTAGATTTTATCCCCATATTCTAGAATTATAATTATTATGGCGTCTCAAGAATTCATACGCGCAATGACAAGGAGATTTTATCAATTATAATTATAATGGCATCTCAAGGATTCATGCCCACAACGATTTCATTTGTCTGTTGCCCAAAAGAATTATAAAAAATAAATAAATAAAGATTTGATTCCATTATTCTAGGATTGTAATTATGCATTGTAATTATTATAGTACACCAAAACAGGATTATTTTACTTGCCGCCCAAATGGAGCACCAATAAAAAATAGCGGTAAAATTCATAGATAGAGGTGCGATTACGACTGTTATAACAGCAAAAGTAGAAGAGTATAAAAAGTAGTAATTCACATCTTATATAAATAAAAGATTTCTGATCAAGAATTAAAAAAAATAAAAAATCTACTATAATCTTTTAAAATAGTAAAATAATTAAAATTTTAATATTATAAATACTATTAATAAATTTTAATAATATAATCTTTATTCTCTTATTTTTCTTTTTTATAATTTATTAATGGAAAATGATAACTTACACATAATATTTATTATATTAGAATACTGATATTATGATAACTTTAAATCTATTTTTAAGAAATTAATAACAACCTAAAAAAATGTTAGAATTAAAAGTTTTTTTGGATATGTGCTAAAAATCCCACCTAGAAATCATTAGTGGATGGGGTAACAATTCCACCTCATTCCCCTCGTTCTTATTCATTAAATTTTCTTTAATTAATTTTTTTTTACTTCATTCTTTTTTAAGAATAAGCCTAAAAACCTAAATTCTAATATATCTTTTATAATTTTCAATATATTTATAATATGTAACTTATATATGTATGTAATTTTAATGTGTAGTTATATATGTATATATTGTTTTTCTTTTTTAACTAATCTTATATTATCTATATATGTACACAAATAAATTTGACATTTATTGGATCACATTCTTAAAGAGACATTACCAAATAAACAAATGTACATTAAATAAATATTCGTGTGAAACCAATTGAACTTATATGTTATTCTATGCAAAAATTATTATTTTTACTAACTTCATAAACCTTTTAGAAATAGTTTAATATTTTATGTTATAAATATTTTATAAAGTATATTATGTAGATATGTATTAAAACAAAATTCATAAAAAAATTTAAATTAAAATGTATGGCAATCACTAGGATAGACAAGACTTTTTTTTCGATTCATAGGACCAGATCCTATATTTGAAAATTGAGTTAAAATATTTTAGAATTCGGGCCAACCTGTGAATTTGGGGATCTGCTCGCGTTAAAGTTCGTTTCAGATTTTCTCGCTCCTCCTAGATTCCAAAATCTCATCTTCCAGAACCTCTAATCCACAGGCGAGGCTGTAATCATTGTTCGATCCGTCGCCATCAGCGGTCAAGTAGAACTGGGAGTTGCAAGAACCCTCATCAGCATTAGAGAAACAAATGCTGCTATCCTCCTCATTGGTTGCGCCGCCGCTACCCGCCCAAACCCGCATTCCAAATCCATGTGTTGAGGAGTAAGAAAGATTCATTTGATATAGCAATTGAGGAAACACTTGAGAGAATCAACTCGAGTATTCAACAGATTTCTGGTTGTACAACTACAGATTGAACCACCATAACTTACTTCATTTTTTGTTACCATGAAGTAGCTAATTTGGTTCCATTATTCTTTATTGAAGAAGTATTTGGATGTGCGTTGTATATAATTCAGATTAAGCATATGGTAATTGTGTTTTCATTTACTAAATTCTCTCAGGCTTAATATATTTTGAAAAATATTTTCTTGTCTGACCCCAATCCACTCCTCCGCCTCCCCGGCTCCCCATCCCTCATTTGCCGATTAACAACTTAAGCCCTCTCTCTCAGCGCATTAAGTTTAACAATTATAAATCTTGAAAGATTTCGTATGGAAAATCTGAAGACTCTATGTTTTGTCCATGATTTTTCTGTGACTAAAAGTTACTTCCCTCACCAAAACATGGAGAAAGATCTATAAATTTGATGATTAGCGTTTCAATTGGGAGTGGAAATGGCAAGAAACGAGGTGGAGTTTAAGAAGGAAAATAACAAGAATTTACAATGGAGAACACTGTTCCTTTAGACACTCGAAATACACTAAAATTTATTTCTGTCACATTACAATGGGCTTAAATATTTTATATTTATCAATTTCTTTTTTTCTATTTTCTCTCTGCAAAATTATTGTAAGAAGAAGCGTGTGAGATTGCATTTTGTTGCCGCAAGGTGTAGCTGTATGCCAAGGTATAGAATGCATTTAATAAAAGGGTTTAATGTCATATTTTAATGTGTGTGCATTATGTGAGTGGATAGATTAATCTATAAAATTAATTAGATTACCTTTTGGAATTGATTGGATCACTTTTTGATTTGAGATTCCGATTACTGAAAATGAAGTCATGTAATGTGAATAATTCAATCTGTAAGTTGATAGATTACTCTACTGTATTAACTTAGTCTTGTGTTGGTATTTTTGTTTATTGATTCACAAGGTTACTCTTTGTATTAACTGAGGCTACTCTTTATAATGAATTGAGTTACTATAATTAAGTTTTTAGATTACTCTTTATATAATTTGTTTATATATTATTTTGTTTGTTCAACAACTAGGTTATTTTTTTATTAATTAGATTACTCTTTATAATGATTTGGATTACTCTTTATATGATTTGTTTATATATTATTTTGTTTGGTCAACTTCTTCAAAGTTACTCTTTTTATTAATTATATTACTCTTTATAATAATTTGGGTTACTATAATAAAGGTTTTGGATTACTTTTTATATGATTTTTTATACATTGTTATATTTGGTCAACATCTTCTAAATTACTCTTTTTTATTAATTATGTTACTCTTTATAATGATTTGGGTTACTATTTATTTGATTTGTCTGTCAACATCCTCCAGGTTACTCTTTTCTATTAATTATATTACTTTTTATAATGATTTGGGTTACTATTAAGAAAGCTTTTGGATTACCCTTCACATTGATTTATTTATGTTATGTTCTATTTGGTCAACAAATTAATACTTTTTGTAATGAATTATATTACTATTTGTAAATAATATATATTATTATTTATTAAATTCCACATAAGAAGTGGATAAGGGAGACAGAAGGAGTTATGAAACCGTTACTCAACTCCTGTCTCCTTGGGATTTAATATACTGCGCGCCATGCAGTTGATGAGTGATAGAGACACGCATTGCAGAGTGCAGATGTTTGTGTTCACGCTGAAGCGCTTATATGTTTGCGTTACAGAACGCAGAACACAAGGCAGAAGCAGAACGCGTACAGAACGCGCAAGCATTTCTCTCTCTCGTATTCTCTCCCGAAATCACACACAAAATATCCAGTCATCATATTCCAGATTAATACACATTCGTGGAAAACATAATCTTCAACCCCGTGTTGAAGATTTGATCCAGAGATCACAGTTTAGCACGTGAGTACCAATCGGTTCAGACGATCAACGTGTTTCCTCCGCTGCAACACAATCCTACGGTGAGAGGTAAGAGATTCCTCTCTATGCATGTTGAAGGATGTGTGTTTTCCAACATTGGTATCAGAGCCAATGATTAGTACTTCGTTTTCCTTCTCTGGATTTCTTGCGTTAAAGTTTTCTGCTTTTGATTTTTGAAACATTCTCACATTATTTTGTTTGAAGTCATATGATTGGTGAATTATGAGACTTTGATGAGTTATTTATGTGAGTATGAGGCAGATTAACTTCGTTTCCAGTGTATATGTGTTAATGACGTTGTGATCCACCATGAAACTTAAAAGTGTGATTTTTTTGTCATTTTTTTGTGCAAGCAAAAGCATGTTTTGTTTATACTACTGGATAGGTCTCGTTGAGAGGAGTTCGTCAGTATTTTTTTTGCATTTTTTGGCCTTGTAAAACTCAAGTTATGAATTTTTGAAGTTTTTTCGAAATTGGGGCTAAACTGCAAAAGTTCAGAAACTTCAGGGGTTGATATTTGAAAATTCGATAAAGTTAGGGACTTGATCGTAATTTTGAAAAACCTGAAGGCGGACCGGGTCAATCAGATGGATCCGGGTCAGACCCAGCAGAACCGGGTCGGACCAGTAGGTCAACCCGTGACCGGATCCACCGGAAAACACGGCGGCAAGCGGAGGCGCGTGACTTTCACACTCCGGAACCAGCGGTGGCGCGTGAATCCCATGCGCCGGTATCGGCAGTGGCGCGTGTGGTACACGCGCCATCAGAGGTCGTCTCCGTGGCGGCGCGTGTGTTACACGCGCCGGAAATCAGATTGCTTCCAGCCGCGCGTGGCGGCGCGTGCGAGCGCGTGACAGCTAGTGGCGGCCGCTGCCGGCGCATGGGAGCGCGTGCTGATGCGTGGATGTGTTCTGCCGGCGCGTTGGGGCACGTGCGGGCGCGTGCAATCGTTTTTCAGCCACTGTTTGATGTTTTCGACGTGTTTTCGATGCATTGAGTCCGATGGTGATGTTTTCGAGAATGTTTGACGTCATCTTTAGTGTGTATATGTGTTGTTACTTCATTTAATGACATATTTATTGTATACAATCCTACGGGGTGGCTTTTTGGTTGCAAATTTCGAGGAATATGCACCTTAATGTGTCATTTAATTCTATATTTATGGGGTTTTGGTGATGTTTAAATTGTTCAAACTCCTATAGCATATGAAAGTGGGAGCCAAAATAAGTTGGACTGATTCACTTGTGAATATACCTATTGCATCTTGGAAAGTTGTTTCCATATGCATTAAATAGAGAGGAAATTCATGTGATATAGTTTGACTAACATTGGTATGTTTGTTTTTGGTTGCTCACTTTCTCAGAGGCATGTCAGGACCGGGAACAATTTCAGAGGAAGACATTAGCACTAAAAATGAAATCCTCCATGAATTCTTGAATTATAAAATGAAGCCTACACACAACACAAGGGACCACGCAATTGATTTGATCGAACTATACAACCGATTGTTGCCTTTGATTTATAGCAATGCGATTCCACGTGATAAGTATTTCGAAGTTTCCTGTCCTGAGACCTGGGCGAACACTTTGCGTCTTTACCTACAAAAGGATTTTTGGGTTCAGTGGGAGACTTATGAAGTGAAGCCTAATGGTCGACAAATTATGGAAGATTTGGTTGATGTTTCTGTAGCAAGAGATGGGACACAGGCACTAAGATCAGCCTGCTTAAGGATGGGAAGGATTCGACGTTCTGATTCTTTGAGACTAAGTGGTCGAGAGAAACGTCAGATAAAGAATCCTCATATGGATCCTTTGGGGCAAGCTATCTATAGTGTGGGGACTAAGAAATTTGATTACGAGCATCGATGGAAATCTAGTAATGATAAATTAGGGAGATTAATCCATAGATTTCCTTAATTCTTTTCCATTGTATTTCTAATTGGAAACTCAGGGAGTTCATTAGAATTTTATGTTCATGACTTGTCTGACTTGGTATTTTTGCTATTGTGGATGGTTGTTTGAGTTCAGTTTATAAGTGGCTGTTCAATGTTATTGTTGATTACTTGAACAATGTGTTTTATGTTTTGAAGCAAGAATCTAGTATTGTGACACTTGATGAGATTGATGATTAGTAGTCTCCGAGCTATTTTTCGAGATCAAGTCTTGTGTTATTTATTGAGATGTCTGTGTTTGGCTTAACGTAAAACTTAATAAAACATAAATAACATACTGAATCACTATAATCTCTAACAAAGAAATGAACATCGAAATCTATTGTCATTGAGTTGCACAAAGGTGAGAAACTTAATAGTGACAATTATGACACAGACGTCATAAAATTTGGTACATATTGTATGAACAAGATGCATTAGATGCTATAAACCAAGTGATGGCTTATCCAGGCGTGGGTATTGGAAACCAAAAGAGGTGTGACTAAGGAGCATACCAGGCATGGAAAGGGAAAATTCCATTTGCACGAGGTATTCTTGTAAGCTCAGTAATCGATGCGATGATTCATGAATCCCACTGCACATGATATCTGGTTGTATCTACGTGAGAAGTATGGAGGTACATCGATTACAAGGCTTATGCAGTTGACTATTAATTTCGACACTTATAAAAAGAAACCTGATCATAACATTAGACAACATCTCAGGGAGATGTCTAATATGATAATCGAACTTAAGACTACCGGTCATATGCTCTCTAAGGATCAGTAAGTCCAAGCCTTAATACGCTCTTTATCTGATCATAAGGAACATCTTAAAGTCAACTTGACACATAATGAAAGCATTAAAACTTTCAATGATGTTTCTCGTCATGTTGAGCTGGAAGATGAGAGGCTCTGAGCCTCAAAGCCTTATTCTGGGGCCTTCTATGCCAGTTTTACTTCTAAAGGAGCTTCATGCTTCAAAAGGAAAAGGAATTGGAAGAAGAGAAAGAAGGAAAGACGATCTGATGGTGATGGTGGTAAGCCTGACGATAATCCAACTACAAAATTGATGAACAGAAAAAGGAAAACAAGCGTGATAAAAAGAATAAGAAAGATAAAAGCATGATGCCATTTTACAATTAAAGTAAGTTTGGTCATTATGCTCGTGAATGCCCTAATCCCGGGAGGGAAAAGGTGGATTCATCTTATTCTATTTTGTGTGAAATTAATGTCTCGAGTACTGTCTTTCTGTCTGATTCTTATCCTTTGAGTATTATAGACTCGGGAGCAACGGACCATGTGACGAGATACAGAGGAGCTTTTGTAGATTTTTGCCATGTTCCGAAGGGGACTAGGTAGAAATATGTAGGAAACAATGCATGAGTTGAAGTCAAAGGACTTTGGACTTGCAAATTGGTCCTTAACGATGGTCCGAACTTTATCCTACATGATGTTCTATATGCTCTGGAGATCACGCGAAATTTGATTTCTGTTTCAGTTATACGTAATTTGGGTTATGATGTACTGTTCACTAAAAACTGTGGTAATTAGCGTTAATGATACTTGTCGTGCATCTGGACATATAACTGATGGCTTTAAGGTTTTTATATTGTAAAGAATGATGTTTAGTAGTTATGATGATCATTCATATTCGCTAAACACTTGTTCTTCTAGCAGTGCAAATGTGAATGATGTTAGACTTGTGGAAGGATTGTTGAATATTTCTTCTAAGGTCGAATTATCCAAATTCGAAAATTATCTTGCTGGCAAAATGACTAGAAAATCTTTTGGTAAAGCCATTGTGTCTTAATCTCCATTAGTAGTAATCCATTCTGATATATGTGGTTCTGTAAATGTGAGAGCACGACATGGAGCTCACTATTTCATTACGTTCATTGATGATTATTCAGTCTATACGATATCTCACGTGTCTGAAGCATTGGGTTGTTTTAGATGATACTTGAGTGAAGTAGAAGCCATGAATATCTATCAGAACAATTCAAGGAATTTTGTAATGAAAAGGATATAATCTGACAATCAATTTTTCCTTATACACCTCAACAAAATGGTGTTACTGGAAGAAGGAATAGAATTTTGTTGGAGATGGTTAGATCCATGATGGCACAAGCTAATCTAACGAGATGCGTTGCTTACGGCAGCTTATGTGCTTAATCGCATGTCTTCAAAGTCAGTTGCTTCGACTCTATATGAATTTTGGACGGGTAGAAACCTGACTCGAGTAACCTTAGAGCTTGGGGATCAGCAGCTTAGTACATGATTCATCGAGTCAGTATGAAAAGTTGGGTCCTAGAGGCAAACATTCTAAGGGTTACGTGTTCATAGGGGATGAGGATGAGAACTTAACTGAGACAGAATCATGTAATGCTCATTTTCTGGAAACTAAATTTCCTAGTAGAAAGGGCATCAGGGATGCCAGACCTGTTTTTGAGATGGTAGAAAACCAATACCTATAAGATCCAAGTGGGAGTAATAAGCTAATGATGTGGATCTTGATAGTTGATGGTGTGGATCTTGATAGATATTTACCGATTGAGAATCATGTGATTCTCAATTAGAGCATTTTGTCTACAGAAGACCATCATAAGTTATCTCATCTCGAAAAGTTCTAGCAAATATGTGCACAAAAGGCATTATGACATTGAAGGACATGCCTTCTTGGTTTCACCAGAAAGTTGAGATGTTTTTCCTGATGATAAGGAAGAGCCCAGAAACGTTAAAGAAGCTTTAACTTGTTTGAAAAAGAAGAAATGGATGAAAGGGGAGATGGAGTCTATGAAGTCAAATCGAGTCTGGGGACTTGTAGATCTTCCAAAGGGATGAAAGGAAATTGAGAATAAATGGATTTTCAAAATCAAAAGAAACGCTGATGGCTCAATAGAGAGGTAGAAAGCTCGCTTGGTGGTAAAAGGTTATACTCAACAAGGGTATAGATTACGTGGAAATTTTTCACCTGTAGTGAGGTTTGCCTTGATTCATCTACTGTTGGCTATAGTGGCTAGTATGGAATAAGAATTACACCAACATGGATGTTAAAGACCACATTTCTCAATGGAGAATTAGAAGAAGAGATCTACATGCAACAGCCTGTAGGATTTATTCTTTGAGGTCGAGAGAATAAAATTTGTAGATTATAGAAGTTGTTCTATAGACTCAAACAATCCTCCAGACAGTGGTATTTGAGATTTCACACTACGATCATCTCATAAGACCACTGTGTTTACGTTAAACGATCCAACAGTTGTTTTGTGATTCTATCCTTGTATGTGGATGACATATTTCTAGCTTGAAATAGAAAAGAGTATCTTGAAACCATTAAAAGGTGGTTATCTTCAAAATTTGAAATGAAAGATATGGGTGAAGCAGAGTACATACTTGGTGTGAAGATCCATAGGGATCGTTCAAAGAAGTTATTGAGTTTGTCTTAAAAGACTTACATCAAGAAACTTTTATAACGATTCAAGATGGACACCTGCAAACCTAATGATACTCCTATTGTGAAAGACGAATCATTGAGTCAGCAAATATGTCCCAAGGCTCTAGATGAGAAGAATAAAATGGCCAGAGCACCATATGCCAATGTGATTGAGACTGCAGATTATTCTTTCTGTTATCACTGAATGGGTATACAGACGTTGACTTGAGTGGTGATTTAGATAAACGTAAATCAACTCTCGGTTATGTCTTCTTGCTCAATGATGGAGCAATCTCATGGTGTAACAAGAAACAGACTTCATCTGCAGTTCAAGAGACTATTTGGTTGAGAAGATTTATGAAACATTTGGAGGACTCAAACACTCCAGTGGGAGCTGTTTGAGTTAATTGTGATAATCAGGCGGTTATTGCTTACACAAAAGACCCTAAATATCATGAAGAGACCAAACACATTGACATGAAGTTTAATTTTCCTAGAGATATTATAGATAAGAAGAAAGTGATTCTTACTTACATTTCTACTCGTTTGATGTTAGGTTCCTTTTACTAAACCAATTCCTAGAGATGTATACATAGTACATGTAAGGGATTGGGTTTGCAAAGGATTTAAAACGATGAATTGAATATTTTTATGTATGTTAATGGAATAGTTAATGGTTTAACTATATACATGTTTTATATAATATATGTGATGGTTCATATATAATAGTATGTCGGCAAGTTATGATTGGCTCTCTCATACGAGCAATCGCCTCTGGCTCAGTGGGAGCGCAGAGATAAGATTACGATAGTTAATGTAATCGGGACAGATTTCACCACGAATCTAATCCAACTTGTTATAAAGCTAAATCGACGGAGATCCTATACGTTGGAAGGAGGATATCCGGGTTAAGTGTATGGGACACACTTGAACTTTGATTTACACGATGTCTAAATTAAATGAAATACGACATACGCTTTCTTGGAAAGAAGTTAAAGACATTGTGACATGTGTTTTAGAAAAACGACATGTGCTAAGTTGACCTTAAAAGGATTGAGAAAATAATCCCTATTTTCTCAAAGGTATGAGTCCTTATCTATTGGTTACCCTTATGACTTTCTATTATATTCTAAGTCTTCACTTTGGTGTTGCTACTTTAGCATGCTACCAAAAGAGCTATGGTTAATAACGGCGATGCGGTACATGTCTAGGAAAGCAGCTATAGTGGGAGACTGTAGATACTTAGTGAGATGGGAAGAACGTCTTAATTTAACATATACTATTGTGATTCATTGACTAGTCAATCAAGCAGTGTCTTGATTATGAATACATAGTAATTTTGCAAAAGGGTTGAATATGCTCTGACAAATTCAGGGATTGAAAAGAGATATGTCAATTTATGTTAAATGTTCAAGAGTTCTGGGGTATATTGAGCTTGTTGAGTTTCATTGATAAACTGGTTGAGTTGCTATATATCTCTAACAAGTGTATAGCGATTAAAACTCATATCTCGTGGGTCACACGATGTATTAATCTGTACGAGAATATGATTTATGAAGAAATTGGGTCAGACGACTTTTGACTTCATATGTGAGTGGGAGATGTAAATAATATATATTATTATTTATTAAATTCCACATAAGAAGTGGATAAGGGAGACAGAAGGAGTTATGAAACCGTTACTCAACTCCTGTCTCCTTGGGATTTAATATACTGCGCGCCATGCAGTTGATGAGTGATAGAGACACGCATTGCAGAGTGCAGACGTTTGTGTTCACGCTGAAGCGCTTATACGTTTGCGTTACAGAACGCAGAACACAAGGCAGAAGCAGAACGCGTACAGAACGCGCAAGCATTTTTCTCTCTCGTATTCTCTCCCTAAATCACACACAAAATATCCAGTCATCATATTCCAGATTAATACACATTCGTGGAAAACATAATCTTCAACCCCGTGTTGAAGATTTGATCCAGAGATCACAGTTTAGCACGTGAGTACCAATCGGTTCAGATGATCAACGTGTTTCTTCCGCTGCAACACAATCCTACGGTGAGAGGTAAGAGATTCCTCTCTATGCATGTTGAAGGATGTGTGTTTTCCAACACTATTTGATTAGAAATTCTAATTTTCTGAAAATGAAATCATGTATTATGAATAATTAAACTGTAAAAGAACTTCCCAGAATTTTACCTTGAAAGTTGAATTTGTGTGAGTTTGAATTAAGAGGCCAGCTTTTCTTGTGCTCTTGTTCTCATTTGATTATGACATTAAAATAATAATTAGCTAGTTGGATACAAAATGTGCTTCTTCATGACCACGAATTTTGCTTTTACATATGAATTAGATCAACTTAAATCAGGCTCATAGTTATGTACTTAAAATTCTTTACCAGCTTAATTATGTGGAATATAAGTAGCTCTTTGTTTCAGTTTATTCAAAGTAGCACAATAATAATATGTGAAATTCATTTATGGTTAAGATGAATTGAGAAATTTAATATCCACAAGGTACAACCCTACTGGTTAATAAGTCAAATCCTTGCTATTTAAATCAAATACATGCTACTGGCTAATAAGCCAAATCCCTGCTGTTTGGAGGCACTTATTCAAAGCATCTAACAGCTTCTCATAATTCTTGTGAGAATCCAGGAGGTGGTTGAGCCTTCAAGGGCCAATTTCTTATAGCACGAAACATGGGAGTAGAACAATTAGCACTTGGATAGACTAGGAGTCTATGTATACATCCACTCGTGTTTCTCTATCTCCAGTGCTAATGAACACAAGCCTAGCTACACCGGAGATTTTGTCAATATGTGAATAAAAACTGATTTTATTCAGATTCAACAAACAAGAGAATATATGCAACTTCAAGATAAGACCGTAAAACTAGTGATCTCTCTTTCTATCTCTAAATAACCAGATTTAAAATTTGGTTTTTTTTTCTAGATGGTCTGAAATATGGCAAAATAGAGAGCCATTCTTTCTAGATTACAGAGGATCGGTAGTCAAATAGAGTAGAATCAACCAATTTAACCCAATAGAATACACACAAAATGCATATGTTGATAGATAGCTAGAACTCTCCAACTTCTTGTAATAAGCATATAAATCGATCTTCAACATATTCAACAGCAGTTAGTGGATCCTTTGCATCACAACAATTGATATTTATATTAGTCTCTTCTAAAATGTCTTCCATTTCGACCACCTCCAATTGATCTTTCTCCATCATTAAAAGTTTGAAAGAATTGATAAGAGAATAAGTACTCATTGTCAAATTGCTCATCTGCTTCTGCACCGAACCACCACCATATCTCTCCTTCCAAGCAGCTCCATTACGTCCATTGCAATTATTGCGACATTGTCCCAATTTTACAAAATCAAAGCATAAATTCATCAAACCTAAACAATTAAATCATAAATTTCTTCAGTCCCATGTAAAATAAGATAAAGACAGAGAACATACCACTGAAATAAAAAACTTTAGACATGGGAACAGTGAGAAAACCCTTGCAAAAAATACCAAATCAAGCAAGAAGGCACGATTCAATGGAATTTCAACATCCCGCATTAGTCTACGTGATTCTGATAATCAAAAGTAATTTACTCGACCCTAAAAAGTTTGACAATTTCTCGTTTACTAACCTGTTGACCAGATCGATTTAATCGGCGGTGACAGTGGCGCAGGCCAGCGTTGTTTAGGTACTGTTTGCTAAGAAAGATAAGGCCTCAGTGGCTGTTGGGCGTTTTATCAACACACAATTAATCCCTAAGTATGAAGGATGCGATTTTAGCTTAAATAAGTGACCAAGTTATATTATCAAACCCAAAGGAAGGTTGGTTATCAATTTATTATTATCTAATTAAGAGAAACTATTATTGACAATTTAAGTGGAGAATAGCTATTAAACTAATAAACGAATAATAAAATAGCAAATAAAATAGAGACAATAGAGATAAACGAGAGTTGACAAGTAAGAAGATAGGTAGCTATTCGGGCCATCCAGTTTCATTAATTAATCTCCCTTCCACGTATCAATGTTCGACTGTGCCTTGTGAAATATGAATGCATCACTAAACCATGCAAATCTACTCTATAGACACAAGAAGATAAGCGTGTAACACGTGTAAATTACCTCGGAGCAAGAGACATAATTACACCCCCTTTCTAGGTACTATCAGTATCAATTATTTCACGTGCACTAAGTACTATAACCCAATATGATCTTCTTTTATAGGTACTATATAATTATTCTCTTCATCCTACTTACTAACCCGAATTCAATTCAATAAATAAGTATTCATATAAGATAGTTCTAATGAAGCTTCGGAGTCCTCTCACTTAGAATCATAACATGTAATCTTGCTCAGCAGTGAACGCACTCAATCAAAAATCAAGATATATATTCAGACTCTACATAATAGTTAATGATTCACAAAATGACTCAGAGTTGAATTAATAAAATATAGTCTTATATAAAATAAATCCACAAGTAGTGTTGTACGGAGTATACACACGAAAGTTTAATTAACTAGATAAAAACCTTCATAATCCTAGAACTACCAAAGCGGTTCTAGCCCATGACGCTTCGAAGAACGTTCATGGTGTTTGGATAGATCTTACCCATAGTCTTGAAAATTATAAGAAAGATTAAGTTGCGAAGTAAACCCTAGATGTGGGCGCCATCGCTTCTCACTCCGTCTTGAATCTTCACTTGGTTCTCACTTGATTCGCTGTACGAATCTCTCTCTACAACTCATGCGGATAGAGTTAGGGTTTGGATGTGGTGTAGGATGGATGTGGAATCTAACTCTCTTTTTGATGTGATCGGTATCCCTTTTTATACTTGTAAATTCTCCTCATGGACCTTAATGGGCTTTTTCGTAGAAAACACGCATATGCAAGAACTGGAGGTGGAAATCCCGACGTTTCAGCGATGATATGTTCCAGTTTGACCAGAATTGGCTTGGTCGAACGGGACCCTCTTAGTCGAACGACATGTCTGTAAGTTGAAACTCATCTTCACATTCGCCGTTTGACTTGACCTCCATAGTTCGACCAGGCTTCACTTGGTCAAACGGAGCCTCCTTGGTCGAATGACCATTCTGTAAGTTGAAACGCTCCAGTTTGACTTCACCCCTTAGTTTGACCATCCTGAGCATGGTCGAACGGCCTTCCTCTGGTCGAATTGTACCTCAAAAAATGTGTTTTCCAATTTCGAGCACTTCTAACCTGTTTTCCTGTACAAATATGCTCAAATAGCCTCAGTAGCATCTGAATCGTGGATTTTCTATAAACATCCCAATTCATCTTGATAATAGACCAAATCATACTCAATTTCCACACAAATCCGAGCTTAAAATACATGAATTATCACTCTCATCAAACTCCCAAACTTACATGTTGCATGCCCGAGGCAATGAAATCAAAACAAAGCAAGAGAGTGTAATCAAGAGATCCTTATAACAAGCACAACCTATTCTAATACATGCAATTATATCAATTCAAAACATGCATTTATCCATCATAATTTTAATCGATGCAAAAATATCAATCAACCACAATATTTCTACGAGTGCAAAATCATCTAGCTCAATAGGTAAGTGTTTATTCTCGCTCTTAAGTGTAAAAGATGTACACTTAAAAAGGGTTAGTATATACGCTCAAAATCAATTCATACATTCGCTTAACCATAAGCTTGACAAAGGTCTCAAAAATCAATTCATAATTATTTCAACACTAGGATCACAACTTTTCTTTGGGTTGTAATGTTGACTCTTTGGTAAAGGTAAGAGAATATAGATAAAGTGACTAACTTCACTAGTAGAGAATTACCTTGGAGAATTGCTTTTCATCAAACATCATTAATACTTCTTCTCCTTCATCATTCTCATGATCTTTTCAATACTTCTTCGGCTTCACTTGGAATCAACATCTTTCTTCTTCTTCAAAGTATAAGGGTACCAATTTTGGGCACTACCCTTTTAAGCAATTGGGGTTCCGGTTTTAGGAACTATCCCTTCACAAGATTTAACCAAATTTTGATTTTCATCACTACACAAACTTTCTTTCCCTTCTTCTTCATATACGAGCTAGCAATTTATTCACCTTAACTCTCTACTTGTAAATAAGGTATTTCAAAGCTTAAGTATAGGTAAATAAAGGCTTTTTATCATAGGCTTACCAAAAAAAGCTTTAAAGGCTCACGGGGCTTCCAATGATATAAACTACAAGGTAGGATAAAATTCGGCTAAGTGACTCAATTATCAATAATGGGCTAAGATCATGTCCTAGTACCTATCAATCACGAATTTCAAATAAGACTCCAAGTCAAGTTCTAGAATACGAAAATATAAATGATACTCACAAGAATAACTATCATGCATTCATGTAGCATGATTAATATGATCAAATTCTCACATGGGTAACAGATTCCTAGGCACTCTTCAAAGCATGCAATCAACATCAACCTCTACATAAACTACAAGTAATAACGGTACAGGCCTATCATCAATAAAATCAACATGCATAAAAAACAAGTGCACATGCAATAACAAGAAGCATCATCATACTATCCAAATCAATCCGATCAATCATCCAAATCAAACATATCCAATGTATCCATCATCCATCAATTAATATCAAGTACAAACCACTCACACATGAATCTCATCAACACAAATACTCAACCTGTAAAGTAAAAAAGAGAATGGAGGTGAGAAGAAATAGACAAAGATAAAACCTGGAGCCTCTACTCCTCCAGAGCATCATCATTATCATTATTGTTGCGCCAATCGTCGAAGTTTCTGATAAAACTATCGAATTTCCTATCCAATGCCTCATAGTTATCATTAAAATATCCCAGTCTCCTATCCATAGCATCATATCGAAGGTTGAGTGCAACATAATTTATATTCGCCAATGCCAACTATCGATTCGTCTCGTGCTAGTTCGCATTCAGAGTGGCAAAATGCTCGTTTATCAGTCTAAACTGCTCTCTATAAAAGTGATCCTGGGACTGCCAGAAATCCTGCTGCTACTATGGTGGTGGCTCATAGTACTGATACTGCTGTGGCTGTGGCTTCTGTGGTAGCTCCATCGGAGTAAACCTATCTTCGGTTTCTCATGAGCTTGCTGCTGCTCCTCATTCTCATCCACGAAGTCCGCTAGATCTCCCACTAAAATCATATATGCATCAATGTAAATACCCTGGATATGCATCTCAGCTAAAAGCCTTCAATTTTCTTCTCCAATACAAGTGTCAGAGATTGCCTTATACTCCGGGGCATCCATCAAAAGATTATTGTTAATATGAACAGTCGTAAGATCCACAAGTGACAATGGGAACTTGAAAGAAATCAGATTCTTTTCACAGATGAACATCCACATATCATCACTCTTCTGAATGAAACCCATCCTAACACAAGACGTCAGAATCAACTCAGGGTCTCCTCTGGTTGGCCGATGCTTAGTCAAATCAAGTAAATAATACTCCGCTATCGGAGTAATCAATCCACCAATGTTGACCTTTGGAAGGAGTGAGCAGAGAACTTTTACAGCTGCTGGAAAAAGTAAGAAGCCACATTGAATTGAACTCCATTCATCATGCACCATAGCATGTATAGCTCTCCTCTAGGTATACAACTTCCCTCAGATCGAGCAAACAACATGTTGCTCAGGATCCAGTCTATGTATGCTATCACGAGATTGTGAATAAAAGAAACCTTAGCGGTATTGGTATTGTAATCACCTTACCTCCCCGAAATAGATCTCCAGAACTCATCAGCATTGAAACCCTCATTCTCCACTTCAGAAATATCTATCAGACATCCGACCATCTCATTAAACTCACTTGCATACATCAACTTCAGCTGGCCACCAATCTGCATCCACAAGCCATAAGGAAGATAATGATCTCCATGATCAACTCTCATCGTGCACAACACCTCGGCTGTGATGTTGAAATAAGTCTTCCTCTTCAGCTTCATAAATCGAGTAATCCCTACTCGATTGAACATCCAACGAATATCGTTGATAATGTTCATCTCCACCATCGCTTGATCATCCTGATAACGATTCCACGTTGTCTTATCAGAAATAGCTCCCCACAAATCTTCCTTCTCCTCCCAATCATCAATCTTTATGCCATAATCGGAAGGTCTTCTCTTATCTCTCTTCAATTTTTTTGCAATTTCACCCTTCTTAGGAGGATTATTCTCCTTCCTTTTAGAAGGTGTAGCAATTCCTTTACCTACAAAGATTATACTTCAATACATAATATAGGAGATAAAGCAAGTATACCCAATCTAGGACTAATTAAAGCATGAACTCTACTCAAAACTTCAAATTCGTATGCAATAACCACTTCATGAATCGATTTCCAAAATTTCAAGTGTATACTTCAAACACATAACGCATGTATACTCAACACTTTCAATTTAGAGGAATCAAAGGTCATTAGTTTCAACTTCCATGTTCAACATGCTTCTCAAATTTTAAAATTCAACAAAAAATCCAAGCATGCCAACTTCCACAACTCAATTGCTCATAATTGTCACTTTAAATCAACGAGACCATATATGCATTTCGAAATTAAACTCAAGCCCGTAAGATTAGTATCATCAATTTTACAAAATTCCATCAATCCAATGTAAATTGAACTCATGCAAACTAATGTAAAATTTCAACAAGAACACCAAGATTCAAACTTCAATTCCAACAAGACATGTTTAATCAACTTACCCAATCTTCACTAAGCATATACTACTCCAATTCAAGGGTAAAGAAGTAAGAAAATATACCTTTATCTCAAGATATGGTGTGTGTATGACGCTTTCCAAAAATCCCCAAATTTGAGTGGAAGAGTCCAAAATCGGACTTGAACCCTCCAAATCTTGGATGTGGAAGTGTGTGGTGAGGAAGAATTAAGTGTAGGATGAGTTTAGAGTGAATTTCTTACATACGAAATGAGAGCTTCGAGGAAGGGTGATGGGAAAGTGGTCGAACAGGAGCAGAAACTGTCTTAAATCGCGATGTTCAGACCCAATTCGAGTCGAACGGGATGGTCGAACTAGGGCTTCCAAGTCAAACAGGATGTCTATCTGTTGAACCGTTTGTAGTTCAACCACCGTTCGACCAACCAATCTTGGTCGAACCACAATGTGTTGATCGAACCACTCCTCTATAAACTGAAACGTCATTCCCTGTTTTCTCCTGTTCCGTTCGACCACCATTCGGCCAAGAAATGTTGGTCGAACCAGCCCTCTGTAATTGATAAACTCCCTAGCATGCCATTCGACCGTAGTTCGACCATAGAATTTTGTTCGAACCACGAAATTATGGTCAAATGGGCTTCCAGAAGTTCATTTTTCATGCTTTTTTTCGTCCCTTGCAAAACTCAAACTCTAAAACAACATCAAGCATCATATTAAGTCAAAACAAAGTTAGAAAACCACTCTTAGACTATATAAAAATTATGTATATTACTCCGCTCACACAATACAATATATTAAACACTACTGAACACTAGGCAAATTGTAAAAAATTGATACATCAAAATCTGTTAAAGTTTTAATATACCACAAAAATCAACTTCCATTGCAAACATTAAAAGAAAAAAATATACTCTTGGTGCTACAATGAGGTAAGTACATCACACCCCCCCAAACCTAGTAAAAAGTTACGTTTGAAACTTAGTTTGTAAGGAGATGTAATTGCCAATTAGTAAGTACCTTAAATATAAAAATTTCTTACTCACACGAAATAAATAAAGCAATAAAACAGGAGGGTAAGCCCCCAACATGTGCTCTTATTTGACATCAGAGAGTCACGACGGTACCAACTCAGTGTAAGGTATCTTCAAAGATGACACAAGTATCATCTGACGACTTATAATGCTTCAATTGATGCCCATTCGCCGCTATGATGTCTCCATCTTTGTCCATGATCTAAAACTCCCCCATTCGCAGGCTCTATGGATAATGAACGGTCCCGTCCACTTTGATTTTAATTTTTCTGCAAAGAGCTTCAAACGAGAGTTCAAAAGTAATGCCTCATCACCTTGCTTGAATTCCTTGTACGTGATCTTCGAATCATGTCATTTCTTCATTTTTTCCTTGTAGATCACCAAGTTCTTGAAAGCTTGGCTTCTAAACTCATCCAATTGATTGATATGAGTCAACCTTAAATCCTTAGCCTCCTTAATAGACAAGTTCAAGCTCCTTACTGCCTAAAAAGACTTATGTTGAATCTCTAGGGGTAAGTGGCATGGTTTCTCATAGATAATTTGATAAGGTGATATTCGTAGCAGAGTCTTGTATGAAGTTTGGAATCCCCATAAGACATCGTCGAGCTTCATAACCCAAGCCTTCCTATTGGTTCCGATTACTTTCTCCAGGATTTGTTTCAGTTGCCGATTAGAGACTTTCGCTTGCCCATTCGCTTGAGGATGATAGGGTGTAGTAACCATATGCTAAACACCGTATTCTTTGAGAACTCTTTCAATAAGCTTGTTGACGAAGTGGGAACCTCTATTACTTACAAGTGCTCTAGAAACTCCATAGCGGGTGAAGATATGCTTCTTCATGAATGAAAAAACCGTCTTTGAATCATTCAGGCGAGTTGGAATCGCTTTCACCCATTTAAAAATATAATCAACATCAAGAATGATGTATAGGAATCCATTAGATGGGGGAAGCGGCCCCATAAAATTAATTCCCCATACATCGAAGATCTCTACAATAATGCTTGGCTGAAGTGGCATCTCATCCCTTTTACTTATATTTTTCATCCTTTGACATCTATCGCACTTCACCACATAGGATTCACAATTTTTGAACAAGGAAGGCCAATATAAAGCGGATCGTAATACCTTGGCTGCTTCTTTTGAGCTCCAAAATGCCCCCTATTAGGTTGTGCATGGAAAAAATCAAGAACACTCTCCATCTCGGGCACACTCCTACGAACGATAGAATCCATACAAATCTTGTAGACGAACGGATCATACCATATAAAAGTCTCAACATCTCTCTTGAATTTGGTAAGTTGATACCTATTGAGATATTTTAGAATTTCACTTACGGCAATGTAATTGACATAATCTGCGTACCATGGTTCCATTCTTTGAGCAGCCATTACACAAGCTCTCTCCGCTTCTTCAACAAATGCTGCCATAATCTTCTCATCCGGGAACATCTCTTCAATATATTCAAAAGAATCATCACAATGTTCCCATGTCTCTATTCTTGATAGGTGATCCGCCAAAACATTCTCCGTTCCTTTCTTTTCTCGGATATCCATATCAAACTTTTGTAAAAGAAAGATATATCTAATAATCCTGGGCTTCGCCTCCTTCTTCTCCATCAAGTACCGGATCGCAGAATGATCTGTGTACACTATTGTCTTCATGCCAACCAAATACTGTCGAAACTTGTTGAATGCATACACAACAACTAAAAACTCCTTTTCAGTGACAGTGTAGTTCTTTTATGCTGCGTCAAAAGTTTTGGTCGCATAGTAGATGGCACAGAACTTCTTTTCTTTCAGCTGCCCAAGCACCACTCCAAGTGCTAGATCACTTGCATCACACATAAGTACAAATGGCTAAGTCCAATCCGGTGTGATCAAGATAGGTACAGTAATAAGTGCCTCTTTCAAAACTTGAAAAGTTGTTAGACATTTTTCATCAAAAACAAAAAGAACATCTTTTTCAAGTAAATGAGACAAGGGCTTAGAGTATTTTGAGAAGTCTTTGATAAATCTTTTATAGAATTCGGCGTGTCCAAGGAAGGACCGCACTCCTTTCTCATTCGTAGGTGATAGAAGCTTCTCAATTACCACCATATTTGCTCGATCAACCTGCAATCCCTTGGCCGAAATATGATGCCCAAGAATAATCCCATCTTTCACCATGAAGTGACACTTCTCCCAATTCAAGATAAGATTAGTTTCTTGACATCTCTTCAAAACAATAGATAGGTTAGACAAACAAATATCAAAAGAGAAACCAAAAATAGAAAAATTATCCATAAACACCTCCATGATCTTCTCTATCAAACCATCAAATATGGCCATCATGCAACGCTGAAATGTAGCAGGTGCATTACATAACCCAAAAGGCATCTTCCTAAAAGAAAAAGTACCATAAGGGCAAGAAAAAGTAGTCTTTTCTTGATCCTCGAGAGCAATCATGATTCGATTATAACCCAAGTATCCGTCCAAGAAACAATAAAACTCATACCCTACTAGACAATCTAACATTTGATCCATGAAAGGAAGAGGGAAATGGTATTTGCATGTATTTTCACTCAATTTCTTGTAACCCATACACACATGCCATCCCATAGGAATCCTAGTGGCTAATGTCTCTCAATCGTCGGCTTTCACAATAATCATGCCCCCCTTCTTAGCTAATATATGCAATGGACTCACTTGGGGACAATCACTAATTGGATAAATAATTCCTGCATCTAACCATGTTAGGATTTGCTTCCTAATCACTTCTTGAATCATGGGATTAATCCTCTGTTGATTGTGAATACATTCCTTAGCTTCATCTAACATCCTTATCTTATGCATGCAATATGATGGACTCATATCCTTCAAATCATCAAGAGTCCAACCAATAGCATACTTATACTTCCTTAGTGCATCTAACAACTCATCAAGCTGATCATCAGTAAGAGAAGAAGATATAATTACCGGATAAGTTTTATTTTTGCCTAGATAGGCGTACTTCAAGTGCTCCGGTAGTAGTTTCAACTCCTCCTTCTTTTCTTCCTTTGGTGTGCTCTCTCTATCTAATGAGAGGTATTGCTTAGTCCACTTAACTTCTTCAAGCTTGGTTCTTTTTCTTTCATACCTGTCATCACCAAAGCAAGCAAATTTTCAAGAAATTCGATACATACCTCATTAGAGAGCTCATCCAACTCCATGGTGAAAAAAATTAAGAGACTCCACCAAGCACGTCTCCAAGGGATCCTTCGATAGGATCAACGACATATCTTCCTTCACGATCTCTCCACCACATCTATACTGTGACATTGCGTCTCAATTAGCATCTTCATTGCTCTATCAAGGTTGAACAGAACTTCTTCTTTATCTATTCTCAATCTAAGCTCCTCCTTTTGGATATCAATCATAGCTCCAGCGGTGGCAAGGAATGGCTTCCCCAAGATAAGAGGGACATTATCCTTGTTATCTTCTATCTCTAGCACAAGAAAATCCACAGGAAAGACAAGCTTCTCTACTTTCACAAGTACATCTTCAATCACACCTTTCGAAAAAGTCATGGACCTATCCACCAACTGTAGAGCCACCGTCGTGGGAGTAAGCTCCCCCAAACTTAGCTTCTTGAATATAAATAAGGACATCAAGTTGATTCTTGCACTAAGATCACACAAAGCTTTTCGTGCCGGTCCCCTTCCAATTTCACATAAAATAGTGAAGCATCCCAGATCTTTCAACTTAGCTAGCAGTTTTTTCTGAATGATCGAGCTGCAGTTCTCTGGTAGATTCACTGTCTCTACTCCGTTCAAGCTCCTCTTCTTCAATATGATATCTTTAAGAAATCGGGCATAGTATGTCATCTCCATGATTGCTTTGGAGAAATGAATGTTCAAGCTTATCTTGTTCATTATATCCTGAAATCTCTTGAACTTATCTTCCAATCCCTTCTTCACTATCCTAAAAGAAAATAGAGGAGGTATCTTTGTCTTAGAAATTCCCCATTTGTCATGTTCAACCTCCTTCGCCTTATCCTTCTCGGCTTTCAATCTCTTGGGTCTTTCCCACTTCTTCTCTACTATAAGTTCAGTATTCTGCACTTGTTATGGTACTGCAGTTTTCTTAATAACAGGTGTAGTATTCGGTACAGAAATGAGAGTCGATTGCCATAGTTCGACCACAGTTTGACCAGAATGGTCTGGTCGAACTAGATGTGTGTGGTCGAACTGAGTGTTTGAAAATAGAATCAGTTTGTCCAGTTCAGAGGCTACTGGTTCGACCATAGTTCGACCAGAGAGACCTGGACGAATTGGAAGGTTCTGGTCGAACTGAGGCTCTATAAACTGAACTCAATTTTTCTGCTCAACAGGTGCCTGTTCGACCGTCGTTTGACCAAAGAGGTCTGGTCGAACTGAAAGGTGTTGGTCGAACGACGAGCCAGAAAATAGAGCATCATTTCTCTATTTTTCGAAGGGTGGTTCGACCAGAGTTCGACCAGTATGTCTGGTCAAACTGAGTGAATCTAGTCGAACTGCAGCCCTGCTTTCTTCGTTTTTGTCCACCGGCTTCATCTGACCTTCGTACTGTATCCCGGACCTCAATGTGATGGCATGAAAAGAATTAGGATTACTAATACTTTGAGACGGGGGCTTACCCTTCTTAATAGTTTGTGTCAACTTGTTGACATTCCCTGCCATCTCCCCTATCAACAAAGTAAGGTCTTTGTTTAGTGTCAAAATTTGCATAAATTTAGAGTTGTTTTTGTGTGATTTTTGTGTATTTTTCTTGTGTTTTGAGTTTTTTATTTTTGTATTTTATTGGATCTCTGTTGGTTGAAAAATATTGTGATATGTGTGAAATTCTTACAGGAAATGGCACTAAAATGATCAAACTTGAAGAGGAGTACATCAAGAAATTTCACATATTCGGGTCAAATCGGCTTGATGGAATAAAGGGCGTTGGTCCAGGAGGGGAAATTCGACCATGTATTGACATTCCGCTCGAATTTTCAAGTGTGGTGGAATATAGGGGCACTTGTACAGGATGAGAAATTCGACCATGGCTTGAAATTCTAGTCGAATTTCATGGAAAAGTGAGATTCTGCATTTTTTGTCAAAAGCGTTAACACGCTTTTCAGAAATTCCAGCCGAATATTTGATATTCCGGTCGAATTTTTGTGAAAAACCTGCTACCTCGAGAGTTGCCCTAATATTCCATTAGCAACCACTCCACACCATATAAATAGTAGAGATATAAACTTGGAGGCAACCAGGACAGAGCACCCCCACTCCTTAGGAGATTTTGAGCATTTTTCCACACTTTCACTCCATAATTTCCATCCATTTTTCATACCTTTCATCTTTTGGTGTTGGAGAACTCAAGGAAGTCAAGAGCTAGAGGTGGAGATCAAGGAGTGTTGAAGATTCTCTATAAGAAATTGCTAGGGAAGATTTGCATCTCTTTTGTATTTCTTTTGGTTTTGAAACTATGGATATGTGTAATGAATCATTTATGTGTTTTGTTACCAATATCATGTTAGGCTAATCCCTCTAGTAGGATTAGGGATATGAAGAGCACATTAGGTTTATATTATCATGTGGATTAAATTGGTTTTTGACTTAATTGATGCTGGTTTCTATTCATGGGCTTTAATTATTTTGATGTTGTGATGGCATGGTTTGTTATTCATGAATGATTATTGGTTTGATGGATTGTTGATCAATGGATGATTTATAGTAATTAAATGCTATGATGATGTTCATGTGTATATTGCTTGGAGTGAGACGGAATCGACCCTTTTAAGTATTAGAAAGGCATGAATAGACATCGAGTTTAGATTTGACCGAGAGAATATTTGAACTCAATGAGGGGAACCAATCCATTCGTTAGCTCTAGTACACAAAAAGGGAGAGTTAATTCTAATTAGTACCTAGATGGAAGAGGTTAATGTTGGGCTTTGATCTTAAGTGCTTTTGGGAGTCTTTAGTGGATCAACAACCTTTGTAACTCGAAAGGGAGCTTTGGATATATTTGTGATCACCCTTAATCTACATCAATTGAGTTGAATTCCCTTTGCATGATAATATGAATTGAGGGTGTATGGATGTTTCTAATCCCATATTTTTCCATACTTGAACTTTAACAACTAATCTTTTTTAGTTTTACTTATCTTTACTTGTCATTTCTCTTATTTGCTATTTTATTTATTTGTTAATTTGCTTTAGTTGTTAAGTTTAAAATCTAACTCAAAAACCCTATCATCCTTACAAAAGTGACATAAACTTGAGCTCACGTATTTTATTAATCCAAACTTAATTCCTTTGTGGTTCGATAATTTTATTTATTGGGATATACTTCTACAACGATCGAGTATTCTTGCTCGTGAGTATAAAATATTCAAACAGTCTTTCATCTGCTTGGATAACTTCTCATGATTTGAATCTATTTTTATCTCAATGCGATCCACCCTTTCATCATTCTTAGCCACATAACGGTTCACCGTATTCTCCAAACCAGGTTTTCCTTCTTCCAACTTAGCACCATGATTAACACCAACAGGAGGTTGCATCACCGCATTTGGATTGCTCCATGAAAAATTCGGCCTCCTTAGTTGTTGATAGTTACTTGGAGGACCATGATTGTTGTAGTTCTCTTGGTAATTCCTATTTTCTTGATTATTCAGATACCTCGTTCCTTGAATACTTTGTCCCATGTCATAATTTGCTTCTTCTAAATCTTCTTAGATCGGTCTTTCTTCACCGTCATCCTGCTGCATCATCATTGGTACTCTTTGCGACAAATCAGTAATCTGGTTTTGCTGGGATTTAAGCAGCTTGTTGATATTTGTGAAGCTCGAGACGATCTCATCTTTTCTACTAGACTTTACCATCGTATGTTCAACCTGTGCTACTTTTCCAAGGACATAGGTCTCTCAAACTCTATCAGTTGGCTAATCTCTTGAATTCATCGAAATATCCTCAAAAAGCTTTTCGGCCTCAATGGATGTCTTAGCAAGTAGTGCTCCATTCGATGAAGCATCGAGCAGATCACGAGAATCACAATCTAATCCATTGTAAAAGATACTGATATACTGAGCTTTTGACAATCCATGCTGCGGGCACCTTCTAAGAATGTCCTTGAATCTATCCCATGCTTCATGAAATTTCTCATTACCACTAATAGTAAATTGATTAATTTCTTGTTTCATCTTAAACACCTTTGAAGGTGGCATGTATCTCTCCAAGAACTTCACTTTCAATTACTCCCATGTAGTACATTCAGCAGCACTAAGAGTAATGTGCCAATCTCTCACTCTTTCAGTAAGCAAGAACTTAAATAAGATGATTCTCCTCGCATCTTCATGAGTTCCTGCATCTTTTTGTGTACTTGCGTAACCAAGGAACTTATTGAGATGTTATTGAGGATCCTCAAAACTTCCCCCAGAGAAGAAGTTCCTTCTATCATGCTGATAAGAGCGGGATGAAGATCAAAATCAACATCTGCTCCACGCGCTCCTAACAGCCCCACATTGCCCCTTCGTTATTCTTGAAGACTTCACAGATGGAAACATTATCCGGATTCACTCTATCTTGGGCCATGTTGACTTCTTCTGCTTCCAATTTGTCTCCGGTTGCAGCTTCAATTGCTCCGAGTTCAGCACGTCAACTTCAACTCCTAAATTAAGAGCTTTAGTTGCTTCCACGTTCTTGTTCTTCTTCTTCTCTGTCTTCTTCTTCCTCGATGATGCTCCAATTTTCGAATTAAAAGACGCTAATATTCCTGCCTTAGATCTAGTGTGCATACACCTAAGAAAAATTTAGCGTTAGCATCTAAAGACAAGTATAGAATAGTTTTAAATATATAGCAACAATAAATTTCATAAGGACAACCATTCCCGGCAATAGCGCCAGAAACTTGTTGGGCATTTTCTCAACACACAATTAATTCCCAAGTATGAGGTATGCGATTATAGCTTAAATAAGTGACCAAGTATATTATCAACCCAAAGGATAGTTGATTATCAGTTTATTATTATCTAATTAAGAGAAACTATTGTTGGCAATTTAAGTGGAGAATAGTTATTAAACTAATAAACAAATAATAAAATAGCAAATAAAATGGAGACAGTAGAGATAAACGAGAGTTGACAAGTGAGAAGATAGGTAGCTTTTTGGGCCATCCAGTTTCACTAATTAATCTCCCTTCTATGTGTCAATGCCCGACTCTGCCTTGTAGAATATGGATGCATCACTAAACCATGCAAATCTACTCATACACACAAGCAGATAAGCGTGTAACGCGTGTGAATTACCTCGGAGTAAGAGACATAATTACACCCTCCTTTCTAGGTACTATCAGTATCAATTATTTCCCGTGCACTAAGTACTCTTACCCGATATGATCTCCCTTTATAGGTACTATATAATTATTCTCTTCATCCTACTTACTAACCCGAATTAAACTAAAATAATAAGTATTCATATAAGATAGTTCTAATGAAGCTTCGGAGTCCCCCTCATGATAGGGGTTTTCTCAACACACAAATTAATCCTCAAGTATAAGGATATCAATTGTAGTCGCGAAGATGACCAAGTTACAATATCGAACCCAAGGGACGGTTAAATATCAATTTTGTTATCTTCTAGTATATTGTAGACTATGTTTGGTAATTGTAAAGGTTTAATGGATAATAACTTCTAATCAAAATAGCAAAAAGAAATAGTAAGAGTAGAGAAAAGTGAGTTGTGATCAATAAGAATAATAGGTAGTTCGTCGGGTCATCCAGTTTCACTAGCAATTCGTATTTTCATGTGATGGTGTCCGACTCTGCCCTGTGGTTTGTGGACGCATCACTAGACCATGCAAGTTTACTCTATAGACACAAGTAAATATGCGCTTGACACGTGTGAATAACATCGGAGCAAGAGATATCCTTCACCCCCCTTTCTAGGTACTATCATAATCAATTATCTTCTACGTCTAGAATCTAACCCGATTTGATCTCCCTTTTTAGGTAATATAAAGTTATACTCTTCATCCTATTCATCAACCCGAATTTAATTCAATTCATGAATATTCATATAAGATTGTTCTAATAAGACTTCGGAATCCCTTCACTCTAGAATTATAACAATAAACCCTGCTCAGTAGTGAACGCACTCAATCAATAACCATGTTATGTATTCAGACTCTACACAACGATTATTGATGCACAAAACGACTATGAGTATGGATTAAATATGCAATCTTATATAAAACAAACCACAAGTAGTGTTGTACGGAGTTTTACACACGAAATACGAATTACATCATGAAACTTTCATAACCCTAGAACTACCAAGGATGTTCTAGCCCATGATTGATCTAGGAACAATCATGGTTAGATTGATCATTCTTACTTGAACCTTCAGCGAACCTCTGTCACAGCCCTCCGGATGGATCACCACCTCTACTCTTATCTCTCTTACGATTGACGATCAAAAGCTCTTTTCATTCTCTGTATGAGCCTCCTTTTATACTTGTAATCACGTCTCTAGGGCTTGGAATGAGCTTTCTAAGTGATCTCACGCGTTTCGGCCTCGAAATTCCGGATAAGGTAAGTTCTCGCGCATAGGTTCGATCACGTCAAACAGGTCGAACCACTGGCCACAGGTCGAA
The DNA here is from genome assembly GCA_023678885.1 of Pogostemon cablin. NCBI lineage: Eukaryota > Viridiplantae > Streptophyta > Magnoliopsida > Lamiales > Lamiaceae > Pogostemon > Pogostemon cablin. Next base: position 20,366,450 of record CM042989.1, on the reverse strand, counting down.
CCCCAAGTCGAACCCCGCTACTGGAAGACTTCTGCATAGATTCGACCTTCTGGATAGGTCGAACCACTTAGGTCTTGGTCGAACCCCAGGTCGAACCTCAGCACTGGACAACTCCCACTCCCGATTCGACCAACTGGCAAGTCGAACTCAAACGTCGTGGTCGAATCTTCATTCCTGCAAACTGGTTCGACCATGGTTCGACCTGATGGCCAGGTCGAACCACTCGAGTCGTGGTCAAATCCATCTCTGCAAGCTCAGCAACGTTGGTTCGACCTGCTGGAGAGGTCGAACCCTCCTCCAACCAGGTCGAACCCACCTAATTCTTGGGCGGTTCACGTGGCTTCGACTCCGTCTCTTCGATTCTTGGCTCTTTCACTCCGTTTTTGCTAAGAAAACACTCAAATAGTTCCACTAACACCTGATTCATGCTAATTCACAATATATATAGGTTTTCCACCTATTTCCACATCAAAACTCTCCAAAACTAGCACAAAACATAGCGCCAAACTTATGAATTTACACACTCATCAAACCCCCAAACTTACATGTTGCTCGTCCCGAGGCAACCAATTTAAACCACATGAGTCGTGTATAATTCAATAAGATCTAGTACAACACATATTACACATGCCACTTCATTGAATCAAACAAGAATTACTTGCATCATATATTTCACTCATATAAAATCAATCCAATCACACACCATTCGGAGTACTAAGTAATCTCGCTGACAAGATAAGTCTTTACTCTCTTTCGCTCGTGCGTGAGGCACTATAGGCTAGTATAATCACTCATGTCAATTCATATTCACGCGTAACCATAAGCTTGGCAAAGGTCTCAAAAATCAACTTACGTTAGATAATACTAGGATCACAAAGGACTTGTTTCTAGGTTGTAATGTTGGCTCTTTGGAAAGGGTAGGAAAATTTGGTCATAGTGACTTAATACACTAGTAGAGAGTTACCTTGGAGGTTTCTGATTTCTCATTCACCTTCATATTCTCCTCCAATTATTCTCTTGCACTTGCAATTTTCAATTTTCCTTCTCTTCCTTGCATCAACATCATTCTTCTTTTGATCGCTCGGGTACCAGTTGTAGGCACTACCCTTCTCGAACATCGTTCGGCTACTTCTTAAAAACTTCAAGCCCCATGTATAAGCAATTCGGGGTACCAATTTCAGACACTACCCCTAACAAGATTTATCCATGCACTTTTCTTACTAAACCTCATTCCATCTTCCTTTTCTTCTTCCACACTTATTCACCTTACTCTCTCTACCAATGAATAGGGTATTTTCAAAGCTCAAATAAGGTAATTAAGGCTCTTATATTTGGCTTGCCAAAGAAAAAGCTTTTAAAAGGCTCAAACAGGGCTACCAAAAATTTATAAAATCATTAGGAAAGGTAAAATTTGGCTAAGTGACTCAATTAATCAAAAATGGCCTAAGATCATATCCTAATATTTCATCAATTGTAAGTTTCACACAAGACTCCAAGCCAAGTTCTAGAATACTTTCATACGAATGATTCTCTCAAAAATTAACTATCATGATTAATCATGATAAAGGCTCAAATCCTCACATAGGTAATCAATTCCTAATACTCCTCATAGCACATAATCAAAATCAATTCCTCATGAATTCCATATACTTAACAAATTATTCATGCTCTTTCTAATGAAAATAAACACGTAAATACATGAATGCACAGAATCAATACCCCATATACAAAATAATGATACAAGATCAACTATATCAAGTACATGCCACTCACACATGAATCACACCCTAATCTGTAAAAATAAAAAGAAGAATGAGAGATAAGATGAATCGGCGAAGCCAAAAGAAAACCTGAAACTACTCCCTATGAGCATCGTCATCCTCATCATCATCGTCATCCTCATCCATCCTATTTTCCACAGCTCGGCACAGACTGGTAATGTGCTTATCCATCATATCCACTCGACTACTCACTCTACCAACACGCTCATCTAAGGCAGAGTACCTTTCGTTCAGCGTGGCGTAGTTGGCGTTAGCGAGTGCGAGCTGCCTGTTCATCTCCTGCTGTGCAGCTACCACTGCAATCAGCTGCTCATGAATCAAGCGAAGCTGCTCCCGAGTACCTGGAACTGCTCGCCGCTGCTGCGGTACCGGAGCATGCTGAGGCGCATCATGCTGCTCTTCTTCCGGAATCTCCATCTCCGGCTGCTCATCTACCTGATCCTCCTCTTCAGGCTGCTGTGGCTGAGGTGGACGGAACCCTCCTTGATCAACGATCTGCTGTAACTCAGCCATCCTCCCCTCAGCACACATCTGCGCTACCGCTCTCCAATCACCACCCGACTTCACTGCCACGGATAAGGCGGTATGTCCAAGAGAATTCATTAACTTATTCATTGCTTCCCGAATAGTTGTCAAGTTGCTCACGTCGAAGGGGAACATGAATTCGAAAGGCTTGAGACCCCTCGTGAAAAACCAATCTCCATTTCTAAAATGGGCAAATCCTCCCTTCGCGCACGTGCTCATCATCAAATCGGGTTCTTCTTCTACTGGTGTAAAGGCGGTGAGATCCAAGTTGTAATGCTCAGCCACGATCGTCAGTAACCCTCCAATATTCACCTTTTGAAAACCAATGGTCTTGAATCGATTCAGCTGCGCAATAAAATAGGCTCCAACATTGAACTTCACCCCATTTAGCATACACCACAGGGCGTAACGCTCTCCTCTAGACACAACACTCCCCTCCGAGCGGGCGAATAACGTGTTGCTCAGGACGCGGTCCATGTACCTCAAGACTGGGTTCTTTATTGCGGAAGCACGAGCCTGTCTGGTCTTATAATCACGAATCTCCCCGGTGATCTCCCTCCAAAACCGCTTTACACTGAATGCAGCATTTTCTAAACGAGGGATCTCCAAAGGTGTCTCAAACAGCTCATTGAAATCCTCAGACGTCCATCTCCTACTCACTCCGCCAAGCTGAAACGTACACCGATATGGGTACCCAAGCGGGTCCTTCTCCATCTCAAATGAGCAAACTACTTCCGCTGTAACATGGAAGTACGTCGGCCTCTTCAACTCCATGAATCTTCGGATCCCTACTTGATCAAACATCCAAAATATGTCATCCCCTATTCTCATTATCCTCATTGCTTCATCATCTTGGTATCGAGTGCGAGCTATCTTGTCTGAAACTTCTTCCCACTTCTCTTTGATCTCATCCCAATCTTGCATCTGAATCTTGAAGTTATCGGGTAAACGATCTTGTAGCCTCAGTTTCTTTGTCACTTTGTCCAAATTCGAAGGCCTGTCATGCCTCTTCTTCGATCTTTCCTCCTCTGCCTTTCCTTTACCTTTACTTGATCCTTGTCCCTTTCCTGAAAACAAATACTTCAATCCAACCAACAAGACAAGAAAGCAAGTATTTTACTAGCACATCACATACTCTACTCAAGACTTCAAGCATCAATGCATATTCACACAAACTATCATCTCAACACCACTTGCTTATTCAACATTCTCAAAACATCTTCAATCACACCTTCCTTAATCATCAAAACATAACCAACAAGCATGCATTAATCAATTCAAGCAATTCAATCAAAAATTCAACATGTTTACCTCAATGAACTACTTCAATTTCATCAATTTCAAACCAAATCAACATGCTCATTCTATGATATGTTCTATATCTTTGATCAATCCTCATAAAAATTCAAGTTCTATCAATAATCAAACAACCAAAAACCAAGAAACAAGAATTCATATGAAACAAGTCATAATATCAATATTCACCATGAAATTCAACCATACTCAACATCAATTCTCTTATTCACATCGAATTTCTTACCTAAACCTTCAATCCTAGAGTAATTGAGTTGGAAAAACATACCTTTTGACTTGCCCATGGTGAACAACCGATCGAGAACACACAACAACCAAAAATCACGATTTAGCCCTAACTCGCGACAAAATCCGCCCAAATCCGCGATCGAATCGAAAATTCAAGGTGTAGTGTTGTGTAATTGGTGTGAAATCAAGTGTAATTGAAGAATTTGTACAAGGGTGTAGAGGTTCGAAGAGGGTTCGAGGTTTGGTGTTTTGAAAAAGTGATCGAACCCCTCTGAAAAATCGAACTTAAATCGCGTACCTGGCTTGGTTCGACCTCAGGTTCAACCACCTGAACAGATCGAACCATGGATGACGAGGTCGAACCTCTCTTCTGGACAAATGATCTTCTCGGTTCGACCAGGGGTTTGACTTGTTGATCAGGTCGAACCCTCCTTGAATTGGTCAAACCCCTCTTCTGGAAAACAGAGTGCTTCGAACTGACAGGTTCGACCTTAGGTTCGACCTTCTGATCAGGTCGAACCACTATGGCTTAGGTCGAACACCCTCACTGGACAACTTTCGATGCCGATTCGACTTCCTCTGCTTTGTTCGACCTCTGGCTCTGGCCGAACCACTCCTAGTGTTGGTCGACCCTTCCTCCTGATTTTCAAAACTAAGTGTTCTTCATTCACTACACACTTCAAGCTTCAACACAACTTTATTAGGTACAATCTAGAGCACAACTTCAAAAATTGTTCCATAAAACATCATTCATGAGTAACTCCGCAAAAGAAAATACAACCAAAAACCACTGAACATTAGGCAAGTTGTAAAAAATCGTCACATCAAAATCGATTAAAATTTCAATATGGTCGCAAAAACCAACTCCCCTAACAAACAATACAAAGAAAAGATTATACTCTTAATGCTTCAATGAGGTAATAACATCACACCCCCCCAAACTTAGTAAAACCGTAAGTCGAAACTAAGTTTGAAAAGAGATGTAATTGCCGATTAGTAAGCATCTGAAATATAAAAATTTCTTACTCACACAAAAAAAATAAAGCAATAAAACGGAAGAGTAAGCTCTCAACAAGCGCTCATGTTTAACGTCGTAGAGTCACGACGGTACCAAATCAGATCAAGGTATCATCAAAAATGACACACGCATCATCCGGCGACCTATAATGCTTCAACCGATGCCCATTCGCCGTGATAACGTCTCTATCTTTGTCAATAAGCTCAAAACTCCCCCTCCTAAGGCTCGATGAATCATGAACGGTCCCGTCCACTTAGACTTCAACTTGCCTGCAAAAAGCTTCAAACGAAAGTTAAAAAGTAGTACCTCATCTCCTTGCTTGAACTCCTTATATGAAATCTTAGAATCATGCCACCTTTTCATTCTTTCCTTATAAATCTCTGAATTCTTGTAAGCACGACTCCTAAACTCATCCAATTGATTCATGTGAGTTATCCTCAACTCCTTCACATCCTTAAGGGTCAAGTTCAAGCGTCGCAAAGCCCAAAACGCTTTGTGTTGAATCTCTACAGGTAAGTGGCACGGCTTTCCATAGACAATTTGATACGGTGACATATCTAACACCGTCTTGTAAGTGGTCCGGAACCCCCATAACACATCATCAAGCTTCATAGCCCAATCCTTTCTATTAGTTCCTACCACTTTCTCCAGAATCTGTTTTACTTGACGGTTGGAGACCTCTGCTTGCCCATTCGCTTGCGGATGATAGGGTGTAGTAACCCTATGCTTAACACCATAATCCTTAAGCACCTTCTCAAGAAATTTATTGATGAAGTGGGAACCTCCATCACTAACTAGTGCTCTAGGAACTCCATAACGGGCAAAAATATGCTTCTTCAAGAAAGATAAAACAACTTTCGAGTCATTAACACGAGTAGGAATTGCTTCCACCCACTTTGAAATATAATCCACCGCAAGAAGAATGTAGATAAACCCATTCGACGGGGGAAAAGGCCCCATAAAATCGATCCCCCATACATCAAATATCTCCACAACTATACTAGGATGCATTGGCATCTCATCTCTCCTACCTATATTTCCCATGCGCTGACATATATCGCAAGACGCCACATAGCTCTCACTATCTCTAAACAATGTAGGCCAATAAAGAGCGGATTGAAGTACCTTAGCTGCAGTCTTTTGCGCTCCGAAATGCCCCCAATTTGGTTGTGCATGGCAGAACTCAAGCACACTTTCCATTTTCATCTCGGGTACACATCTTCGGACAATAGAATCTGTACAAATCTTGTAAACAAACGGATCATACCATATAAATGTCTCAATTTCCCTCCGAAATTTTGCAAGTTGATATCGGTTGAGATCCCTTGGAATTTCTCCAATGACAATGTAATTAACATAATCCGCGTACCATGGATCCATACCTTGCGCTGCGACCACACATGCTCGCTCAGTTCCTTCAATAGCCACAGCCATGATCTTCTCATCAGGGAACATCTCTTCAATATACTCAAAAGAATTATCACAATGCTCCCTAGTCTCCAACCTTGACAAGTGATCTGCCAACACATTTTCTGTTCCTTTCTTATCTCGAATCTCCATGTCAAATTCCTGAAGTAGTAGAATCCACCTTATAATCCTAGGCTTTGTCTCCTTCTTCTCCATCAAATACCGAATCGCTGAATGATCCGTATACACAATCGTCTTCATGCCAACCAAATACTGATGAAACTTATCGAATGCATACACAACAACCAAAAACTCCTTTTCAGTCATCGTGTAATTCTTCTGTGCCGCATCGAAAGTCTTACTCGCGTAGTAAATGGCGCAGAACTTCTTCTTCCTTAGCTGCCCGAGCACCACACCCAGTGCTACATCACTTGCATCACACATAAGTACAAACGGTTGAGTCCAGTCCGGTGTGATCAAGATAGGGGCAGTAATAAGCGCCTCCTTCAAAACTTGAAAAGCTGTTAGACACTCATCATTAAACACAAAAGGAATATCCTTTTCAAGTAAATGAGATAAGGGCTTAGAGTATTTTGAGAAGTCTTTAATGAATCTCCTGTAAAAACCGGCGTGTCCAAGGAAGGACCGCACTCCTCTTTCATTGGTCGGTGGTGGAAGCTTCTCAATTGCCACCACTTTAGCACGATCTACTTGTAATCCCTTGGCGGAAACATGATGCCCAAGAACAATCCCATCCTTCACCATGAAGTGGCACTTCTCCCAATTCAAGACAAGATTAGTTTCTTGACACCTCTTCAAAACAACAGCTAGGTTAAACAAACAAATATCAAAAGAAGAACCAAAGACTGAAAAATCGTCCATGAATACTTCCATGATTTTCTCTATCAAACCATCAAAAATCGCCATCATGCATCTCTGAAAAGTAGCAGGCGCATTACACAACCCAAACGGCATCTTCCTAAAAGCAAAGGTCCCATAGGGGCAAGTAAAAGTGGTATTTTCTTGATCCTCGGGAGCAATCATGATTTGATTGTACCCCGAGTATCCATCCAAGAAACAATAAAACTCATACCCTGCAAGACGATCCAACATTTGAGCCAAAAAAGGAAGAGGAAAATGGTCCTTACACGTGTTCTCATTTAATTTCCTGTAATCCACACATGTACGCCATCCCGTAGGAATCCTCGTGGCTATAGCTTCTCCATCTTCAGCTTTCACTACAGTCATACCCCCCTTTTTAGCAACTACATGCAATGGACTCACATGGGGACTATCACTAATAGGATATATAATTCCAGCATCCAACCACGTAAGGATTTGTTTCCTTATCACCTCTTGAATTGCGGGATTCACCCTACGCTGATTCTGAACACTAGCCTTGGCTTCATCCAACAACCTAATCGATGCATACAATACGAAGGACTAATACCTTTCAAATCATCAACTGACCACCCTATTGCAGACTTGTACTTCCTTAAGACATCTAATAACTCCTCAAGTTGATCATCACTAAGGGAAGAAGATACAATTACCGGATATTGCGCATTATCACCAAGAAAAGTGTACTTCAAGTGTTCCGGCAATGGTTTCAACTCCTCTTTTCTTTCTTCCACTGGAGTGTTTTCGTTATCCAAAGGCAAGTACTTCCTGGTCCATTTGACTTCTTCTACCTTATTTCTTTCCAATGCAAACCTATCATTACCCAAAGCAAGTAAGTTTTCAAGAAATTCAATACATACCTCGTTAGAAAGTTCGTCAAGCTCCGTAGTGGGATAAGTAAGAGACTCCATCAAACATGTCTCAAGAGGATCCCTTGACAAGATCAGAGACATATCCTCCTTCACAATCTCCTCCACCACGTCAATACAATAACACTGGGACTCTATTGGCATCTTCATTGCTTTGTCCAAGTTGAAAAGTACTTCTTCTTTGTCCATTCGCAACTTCAGTTCTCCCTTCCGAACATCTATCATAGCTCCAGCCGTAGCAAGGAATGACCTTCCCAATTTAAAGGAACATTATCCTTGTCATCATCCATTTCTAGTACAAGGAAATCCACAGGAAAGCCTAGCTTCTCCACCTTTACAAGAACATCTTCAACAATACCTTTCAGAAACGTCATTGATCTATCTGCCAATTGGAGAGCAACAGTTGTTGGAGTCAGCTCTCCCAAACCAAGCTTTTGAAAGATGGACAACGACATCAAATTGATGCTTGCCCCTAGATCACACAAAGCTCGACATGCTGGCCCCTTCCCGATCTCATATAGAATAGTAAAGCTCCCCGGATCTTTCATCTTTGGTGGCAACTTCTTTTGAATAATTGAGCTACAATTCTCAGATAAGTTTACCATTTCAACTCCGGTTAAGCTTCGCTTCTTCATCAATATGTCTTTAAGGAATCGAGAATAATATGGCATCTCCATGATTGCCTCTGAAAAAGGGATGTTCAAGCTTATCTTGTTCATTATCTCTGAAAACTTCTTGAACTTCTCTTCCAACCCCTTCTTCACTAGCTTGTAGGGAAACGGTGGAGGTATCTTTGTTTTGGGAATCCCCCATTCATCACGATCAACCTTCTCCGCTTTCTCCTTTTCGGCTCTTAATCGCTTAGCTCTTTCCCATTTTTTCTCAGCTATTATGTCTGTACTTTGCTCATTCCATACCACTGGAGTTGCATCAACATCAAAAGGAACATCAGGTGCATCAATCAAAACATCTTGGCGAGGTTCGACTAGGGTTCGACCAGTTTGAGAGGTCGAACCAGGAATGTATTGGTCGAACCTCTCTCCTGGAAGACTGATCTCATTCTGCTCCGGAGGTTCGACTTGGGTTCGACCAGCATTGGAGGTCGAACAACTGCGATCGTGGTCGAACCGCTTCACTGGATAATCACTATCCTCCGGTTCGACCTGGGTTCGACCTGAAGAGTTGGTCGAACCATTTTGATCATGGTCGAACTGCTTCACTGTATAATCACTATTCTCCGGTTCGACCTGGGTTCGACCTGAAGAGTTGGTCGAACCATTTCGATCGTGGTTGAACCATTCCTACATCAAAATAGAGTACTCTGGCTGATGAGGTTCGACCATGGTTCGACCTGTATGCCAGGTCGAACCCTCTGAGTGTTGGTCGAACCGTTCCTGTGACAAAACAGAGTGCTTTTGTTGTTGAGGTTCGACCATGGTTCGACCTGTATGCCAGGTCGAACCCTCTGAATTTTGGTCGAACCGTTCCTGTGACAAAATAGAGTGCTTTTGTTGTTGAGGTTTGACCATGGTTCGACCTGTATGCCAGGTCGAACCCTCTGAATTTTGGTCGAACCGAGATTTAGAAAATTCCAACTTTGATTCCGGCCTCATCGGTCCCTCGTACTGCGTTCCCGACCTCAGTGTGATGGCATTACACGACTTTGGATTCTCTATACTCTGAGACGGAAACTTCCCTTTTCCTACAGTTTGAGTCAATGTGTTCACATTCTCTGCAATTGTACCCATCAACAATGTGAGATCTTTCACTTGAGTGGACAAATCTCTGTGGTGATCATCAATCTTTTTCTCAAGTTTTGCCTCAAGGCGGTTCACTCTTTCATCATTCTTTACCATATACCGGTTCACAGTATCCTCAAAACCAGGCTTCCCTTCTTCCACCTTTTCTGCCGGATCAACACCCATCGGAAGTTGCACTGCATTGTTCGTATTGCTCCATGAAAATTTAGGCCTCCTTGGTTGCTGTTGATAACTACCAGAGGGACCACGATTATTAAAGTTCCCTCGATAGTTCCCTTGGTAATTCCGGTTTCCTTGATTTGGGTACCTCGTTCCTTGAATACTTTGACCCATGACATAATTTGCTTCCTCCAATTCTTCTTGGATGGTTCCATTATTCATCATCTCTTGCTGCATGATTGGCACTCGTTGAGATATCTCGCTGATCTGCTTCTGTTGAGACTCAAGTAGCTTGTTGATATTGGACAAGCTCGAAACGATCTCATTCTCTCTCTTTGTTTTCACTATTGCTTGTTCAACCTGAGCTACCTTTCCAAGAACATACGTACCTCTAACTCTATCAGTAGGTCAATCCCTCGAATTCATCGATATGTCTTCAAGTAGCACTCTTGATTCACAGTCCAATCCATTGTAGAATATACTGATATATTGGGCTTTAGATAACCCATGTTGAGGACACTTCCTGAGCATGTCCTTGAATCTATCCCACGCTTCATGAAATTTCTCACCTCCACTGATAGCAAATTGGTTAATATATTGCTTCATCTTAAACACCTTCGAAGGTGGCATATACCTTTCCAAGAACCTTAACTTCAATTGCTCCCACGTGGTGCACTCAGCTGCGTTAATAGTATCGTACCAATCCCTCGCCTTTTCAGTTAGCGAGGATTTGAAGAAAAGGATCTTCCTAGCATCTTCATGTTCTCCTACGTCTTTTTGAGTACTTGCATAGCCCAGGAACTTGTTTAGATGCTGCTGCGGATCCTCGAAAGACCCTCCTGAAAAGGAGTTTCTTTCTATCATGCTAATAAGAGTGGGATGAAGATCGAACGCTGTGTTAGTTCCCCTTGCTCCTAAAAGCTCATAATTTCCAGCCCCATTATTTCTGAAAACCTCTCGGATGGCTAGATTATCCGGATTCGCTGCCATGTTGACTGTTTCTACTTCCAAATTCACTTCAGTTGTAGCCTCAATCGTTTGCGAAATCTGCTCGTCAATCTCGACTCCAAAATTCAGAGCTTCAGTTGGGTCTATTGTCTTTGCCTTGCTCTTTTTCTTTTTCTTCTTTCTTGATGATGCTCCAATCTTAGGATTATACGGTTCAAGATTACCTTTCTTTGATCTTGTGAGCATACACCTAAAACGAATAAGAAAGAAAACAACAAAACAAGGTAAATAGTCCTAATAAACTAGAAATAATACAAAAAAGATATTTTACGCCATCCCCGGCAACGGCGCCAAGAACTTGATAGGAGTTTTCTCAGCACACAAATTAATCCTCAAGTATAAGGATATCAATTGTAGTCGCGAAGATGACCAAGTTACAATATCGAACCCAAGGGACGGTTAAATATCAATTTTATTATCTTCTAGTATATTGTAGACTATGTTTGGTAATTGTAAAGGTTTAATGGATAATAACTTCTAATCAAAATAGCAAAAAGAAATAGTAAGAGTAGAGAAAAGTGAGTTGTGATCAATAAGAATAATAGGTAGTTCGTCGGGTCATCCAGTTTCACTAGCAATTCGTATTTTCATGTGATGGTGTCCGACTCTGCCCTGTGGTTTGTGGACGCATCACTAGACCATGCAAGTTTACTCTATAGACACAAGTAAATATGCGCTTGACACGTGTGAATAACATCGGAGCAAGAGATATGCTTCACCCCCCTTTCTAGGTACTATCATAATCAATTATCTTCTACGTCTAGAATCTAACCCGATTTGATCTCCCTTTTTAGGTACTATAAAGTTATACTCTTCATCCTATTCATCAACCCGAATTTAATTCAATTCATGAATATTCATATAAGACAGTTCTAATAAGACTTCGGAATCCCTTCACTTAGAATTATAACAATAAACCCTGCTCAGTAGTGAACGCACTCAATCAATAACCATGTTATGTATTCAGACTCTACACAACGATCATTGATGCACAAAACGACTATGAGTATGGATTAAATATGCAATCTTATATAAAACAAACCACAGCTAGTGTTGTACGGAGTTTTACACACGAAATACGAATTACATCATGAAACTTTCATAACCCTAGAACTACCAAGGATGTTCTAGCTCATGATTGATCTAGGAACAATCATGGTTAGATTGATCATTCTTACTTGAACCTTCAGCGAACCTCTGTCACAGCCCTCCGGATGGATCACCACCTCTACTCTTATCTCTCTTACGATTGACGATCAAAAGCTCTTTTCATTCTCTGTATGAGCCTCCTTTTATACTTGTAATCACGTCTCTAGGGCTTGGAATGGGCTTTCTAAGTGATCTCACGCGTTTCGGCCTCGAAATTCCGGATAAGGTAAGTTCTCGCGCATAGGTTCGATCACGTCAAACATGTCGAACCACTGGCCACAGGTCGAACCCCAAGTCGAAACCCGCTACTGGAAGACTTCTGAACAGGTTCGACCTTCTGGACAGGTCGAACCACTCAGGTCTTGGTCGAACCCCAGGTCGAACCTCGGCACTGGACAACTCCCGCTCCCGATTCGACCAACTGGCAAGTCGAACTCAAACGTCGTGGTCGAATCCTCTTTCCTGCAAACTAGTTCGACCATGGTTCGACCTGATGGCCAGGTCGAACCACTCGAGTCATGGTCGAATCCATCTCTGCAAGCTCAGCAACGTTGGTTCGACCTGCTAGAGAGGTCGAACCCTCCTCCAACCAGGTCGAACCCACCTAATTCTTGGGCGGTTCGCGTGGCTTCGACTCCGTCTCTTTGATTCTTGGCTCTTTCACTCCGTTTTTGCTAAGAAAACACTTTAAATAGCTCCACTAACACCTGATTCATGCTAATTCACAATATATATAGGTTTTCCACTTATTTCCACATCAAAACTCTCCAAAACTAGCACAAAACATAGCGCCAAACTTGTGAATTTACACACTCATCACCTCACTTAGAATCATAAGATGTAATCCTGCTCAGTAGTGAACGCACCCAATCAATAACCAAGATATGTATTCAGACTCTACATAACAGTTAATGATGCACAAAATGACTCTGAGTATGAATTTAATAAAACATAGTCTTATATAAAATAAATCCACAAGTAGCGTTGTATGGAGTATACACACGGAAGTTCAATTAATTAGATAAAAACCTTCATAACCCTAGAACTACCAAAGCGGTTCTAGCCCATGAAGCTTCGAAGAATGTTCATGGTGTTTGGATAGATCTAACCCATATTCTTGAAAATTACAAGAAAGATTAAGTTGCAAAGTAAACCCTAGATGTGGGCGCCGCTGCTTCTCGCTCCGTCTTGAATCTTCACTTGGTTTTTACTTGATTCACTGCACGAATCTCTCTCTAAAGCCCTTGCGGATGGAGTTTGGGTTTGGATGTGGTGTAGGATGAATGTGGAATCTAACTCTCTTTTTAATGTGATCAGCATCTCTTTTTATACTTGTAACTTCTCCTCATGGACCTTTATTGGGCTTTTTTCATAGAAAACACACACATGCATGAACTGGTGGTGGAAATCCCGACTTTTCAGCGCTGATATGTTTCAGTTCGACCAGACTTGACTTGGTCAAATGGGACCCCCTTAGTCGAACGACATGTCTGTAAGTTGAAACTCGTCTTCACATTTGCCGTTCGACTTGACCTCCATAATTCAACCAGGCTTCACTTGGTCGAACGGAACCTTCTTGGTCGAACGACCATTCTGTAAGTTGAAATGCTCCAGTTTGACTTCATCCCTTAGTTCAACCATCCTGAGCGTGGTCGAACGACCTTCCTCTGGTCGAACTGCACCTCAAAAAATGTGTTTTCCAATTTCGAGCACTTCTAACCTGTTTTCCATTACAAATATGCTCAAATAGCCTTAGTAGCATCTGATTCGTGGATTTTCTATAAACATCCCGATTCGTCTTGATAATAGACCAAATCATACTCAATTTCCATACAAATTCGAGCTCAAAATACGTGAATTATCACTATCATCAGTGGCGACGGTGGCGGAACAACTGTCTCCAGCTCAGCTGCCCCACGTGTTGGATTGTATACTAAAAGTCTAGCTTTAGTATGAACAATGTTATAACAATTTATTTGAAATGAGAATCATATGATCAAATGATTGCGTCTTATAATTTATTTATATGTAGATGCAATAGTCCACTTACTTTATACAGTAGATAATATGTTGTGCGACAACACTCGGAAGATCATATTATCGGTTTCCTTATGAAGTATAAACAGATGCTCAAAACTGAGATAGACAGGGACTCTCTATCGGGATGATTGTAGTGTGGTTTGGTATTAGCTTGTCTTGGCTATAGAATCACATTAGTGAACTTTGTGTGTATTGAGCAGGACCGCTTGAGATCGTTCGACTTATACTGACTTATAGAAGAACTTGATCTCTGTTATTATGGATGTTCGTGCTCTTAATCCCTATATAATAATCTCGACACGTAGGGCAGTATGTATTTCTTTGATTCATCATTTGGTGAGATTTACATGTAATTAAATCAACAAACTCGGTGAGTTGGGAAGTAGTGTTGTCTCTATGGTGTGCTGTTGATTGTAGAAAGAATCCGTGTCCGTCATAGGTTGATGATGTTCCCTTGAGGAGCTCATAAGGATTATCATGTAAACCCTGCAGGTGGATTTATTCTGGCATGATAATGAGGTTGAGTGGTACTATTCTTGGATGAGATATTAATTAATGGAGTTGTCAGTGACTTAATTAATTAATGGACATTGTATATCTTAAACATGGGGAGACTAACGGGCTCATAATAAGAAGGAGCCCAAAATGTAATTTTGGGATTGGAAAGGTAGTGCAGTAATAATATTTTAGTGGACTATATTATTATTATTGGACTTAAGTATAAGCTTTGGGTTAAGCTTGTATACTTAAGCCCAATGGAGGCCCAACCCAATTTCTCCTCCTGGTCCCTGTTGTAGCCCATATATAAGTCATCTCAGCTATCCATAAACCCTAATAACACGCCTAACACTGTGAGGGGGTGAGGGAACAATAGATTTAGAATATCTCGAGGATCGTCGCCCACAAGACGTCGAGATTGGACTTGGGAATAAAGCAGAAGACCGAAAGGTTATTTGCTGCTGCTGTCCGCCACCTTGAAAAATTCATATAAAATCGTACAGTGCTCCGAATTCAATGTTTAATATACTGACTGAAAGCTGCTAAAGAGAGGATCGTCTAAGCATGTAGATCACTCCAATCGAAGTTCAGATGAAGAAGTTATGGCCATTCTCGTGACGCTGCACAGGCTGCCGGCGAGAATCAACCATCTTCAACATACTCTGGTGAAAGGTAATACGTTTCATGTTTTCTTGCTTCCGCTGCATATTAGAAACATATGGAACCCTAACAGGTCACGTTAACCAAACGATCAAATGCCAACAATTGATATCAGAGCTTCGGGTTCTAAGGCTAAACGTGACACGTTGGGCTAGGGTTTATGTGTATATGTGATTTATTTTATAATAGAATCACATGCGATTAGGGTTTTTTTTTGGTTTTATAAATTGATAAAAGGAAATCCCTATTTGAAACCCTATGTGAATCATCAATGGCAAACCCTATTTGGATTTTCACGGAGAAAGGGCCTGTTCATGCCTGGTGTTTCTTCACACTTTGTGAATTATAATGAAACCATTATTTTCATTAATGATCGACTTCATTGGCGGTGATACATGAGTGATGCTGGTAACACGGCTGTGCACGGTGATGTTCGTCATTGATGATGTGTAATCGGTGGTGGCTGTTGACGGCGGTGCTGTGATGGATTGTTGTTGGACTACGCGCTGGCAGCCTGTCTCGCAAGGGCGCACGCACGGCTGGAACGCTGGTGGATGGGTGACTTCGTGCCCTATTGCAGAAGGAACGACTGGTGGTCGAATATAGTAGGGAACCACGACGGAGTTCCATAGCGGGGTGGCCATATGGCTCTCACGGCTGGCACGATGACCAGCGTATATAACCTCCAGCGAGCGAAGTTGCTGGAAAGGATCGCAGGCAATCGCCGCTTAGCGATGCGATTATGCTGGCCGGCAATGGAGTGTTCTGATTGTTGCTGCACAGTCGATCACAGGAGCGGCGTTTCAATTTGTTGACGATGGACAGTGAGTGAGTGGTATCGTGGTGGCTCACTTTGTGTTTCTGATGGTGTTTCACGGTGGGCAGGGCAAGGTAGCGATCGAACCAAGATGGGTTTCGATCGGGCTTAGTGTGACTTCCGGTCGGTCTTCAAAGTTTACGACCGGGTCTGGAAGATTCCTGATCGGGTCTACAAGGAGTCCGGGCGAGTCTTCATGTAGGTCCGAGCGAGTCTACAGCCAAACTCCGAGCGGGCCTGAATCTATTCTGGTCTGATCGCTGAGTCTGCAAGGCTGCTGCCAAGTGTGCCGACGTGTTGAGTGGTGTGGTCATCGTCGTGCGGAGATGCCCATTTGCAAGCAGGCATGTGCACGGCAGCCGGCTGCTACTGGATGTGCCCTGTGTTGCGCCCGTTTGTTTGTTTGAGGCACACGGAGACTAGAGGCAACCGGGCATTGTGAGCGGGCTGGTGGGCAGGCGTGAAATCTGCAGGGCTGCTGGCATCTTGGATCAGCCAGTCAGTAGCTGATGCCGGCGTGACAGTCGGTGGCTGCTGCCGGTGTGACAGCCAGCAGCGGACGGCAGGGCGTGTATGGTGCTGTCGACGGTGGGTTGACATTGTGGCAGTCTTCCGGGCAGATCACGCATGCAGCAGTCATTTGTTTTTCTGGCGAGCTGCAATCATCCGGCGAGAAGGCATAGCGAGCATGCTGTGTGTGCCGTGTGGGTCGGATGGCATGCACGGAATAACTAGAAGTAGGCGATGGGTTCCGGCAGAGGTCAGTACTCCGGTAGGTGCTCAGACTACTGAAACGATGAATTGGCGTGTAACCGTGTTCTGTTTCCAGCAAATCTGTAATGTGATGCGATGACGTGGCATGGGTGGTTTGATGGATATACTTGAGCGGTTTCCCCTTGCTGTGTAACCGTGAATGGAGATTACTTAGGGCCAAGATATTCTTACTTGTTCTGCAAGCCTCATATTTAATTGCTTAATAGGTTTGTTGACAAAGTCAACTTTTTATTTGACAATTATTTGATTTCCTTGATATAATTATTTTATTTGTCAATTATTATTATATATTTGGAATGCATGTGCTATTTGAATTACTGTCTAATTTGTCGTAATAATAGCATGTAAATTTGCATATTTTATTTTTGAATATTATATGCATGTAAAAACCATCAGTGTTAAATTACTAAGTGGGAGAGGGAATTGGTAAATAATTCCCGCAGCCTCCATTATTGGTTTGTAAGTGATGTGAGTAAACTTGCATGCTGGCATAGACCTTCCTCCCCATCGGATGAGTTTATTCACGGATCACTGGTACAAACTTCATTAAATAATTATTGTTTGTAATGTGATGCACATGAACTTGCGTGTTGGCATAGACATTCCTCCCCATCGGATGAGTTTATTTGCGGATCACTGTACAAATTTATAATTGATGACTATAGGAAGTTATCCGAGCGCGTGTGTACTTCTCCATCTGTAAGGCACATAAGCTTGTGCCGCGGACATGGGGTCAAATAATGGTGTACACTTAGATACAAATAATAAGTATTCTCCCCATCGAAGTCACTGCTTTTATTTGCATGGCCAAAAAGGAACTGACTATTAATTATTTTATCATGAGGTTAGGTTGACAAATGAATTTAATGGATAAAACCTTCTCTTGTAAATGTTGGGGTTTGTAAACGTCCACACTATCGTGGCTTGCAGACTCACGGTGCTTGAGATGTCGGTGAATTTTATTTTATATTGTTTTGAGGGAATCGATATAAATGGATAAAATTAAAAAATTTGATCGGTGAATTTATTTATAATTCTCTAAATTTCAAATGGTTTTATCTCGCTTATTGTTAACTAAAAGAAATTATATTTACTGGTCCAAAATTAGATGATTAGAAAAGAATCTTGGTTTTGAATTTTACTGCTTAGGAAAACATATGTGTTCTCACTAAGGATGTTCCATGATCCCTATTAAAGTCTCTAGTGAAGAGGTGAGAGGTTCATAGAAATATGATGGTTTCATGCGACTCTTCAGATATTTGAGTAAGTTATAAAGGCAAGAGATCATGGATAAGTTGATGAATAAATTGGAAAAGATTGGAATAGAAATTGAAAGGAAAATCTAGATCAATTTAATTCTCCGTAGTTTGCCTAGATGTTTTAAGTAAGTTCTACCTGAAATACGAGAGGTTGTATATGGTGGGGAACTTCTGACAAAACATATGACAAAGTAAATCTAATTTCATCAAGATGTTAACAAGGTTAGTATCTCATTCACTAGTCGTTGAAGCATGATTAGTGATGGCATTTACTGACACATTGTGTGTAGATACCGGAATCACTAAAAGCGTGTAACTAAGTGATGATGAGATTATTATTATGGACATGGGTAATACTACGAGAGTAGTGGTTGTTGCAGTGGGAGTTGTTTATTTATCTTACGATATGAATAAATATTTGATTATGAGAAATTGTCTTTACGTACATTTTCATATAAAGAATTTTATTTCAGTTTCTATGCATTTACGGATGGATACTCCATTTCATTCAAATGACATGGATATAGTAATGAAGGATGGAGCTATAATCTGTTATGGTACGTTAGTGAAAATTTGTTCTCTTAAATCATGTTTATACCACGGATGCAACAAATAGTAATTAATAATGTGTCTTCTAATCCTAATAAGAGAAAGACTCTTCTGGAAATGATTAGATAGATGATGAATTATTTAGAATTACTAAATTCATTTTATAGATATGCCCTAGAAACAGCATGTCGTGTAACGTTTGTCTGTTTGTGGGATATTCTAGAAAAATGAAGGGTAATTTATTTAGTCAAAAAGATCGAATGGTGATTGTTAACACAGACACTAGATTTTTGGAAAAGGACTATGTATTAAATCATAAACCCATGTATAAATTGTTCTAAAAGAAGTGAGAGGGAAAACACAAAGTATTAGTACCAAGTGTACAAGAGGATATACCACAAGGTAAACTGCAACGCGTGTCACGTCTGATATACAATTGCGTGTAGTGCCTTGTCGTAGTGTGAGGGTTGTTCGATAACCTGAAAGATATATGTTATGAGAGAGTCGTAAGACTCGGTTCCTAGTAAACATGGAGTTGACCCACGGATATGACCAAGCACTACAAGATTGAAATGTGAATCTTAGCAAAGTGCAATAATTTCTGAAATAGAATCGATAGATTCTAATTTAGATCTGGCTGCTTGTAGGACCACTAAATAGTGCAAAAGCCATTGGAAGTGGTCATACGAAATAAAAGAGGATCATACGGTGAGGTGAAAACCTTGGAAGCAAAGCTTATTGCGAAAAGGTATGCTCAAAAAGAAAGGGTTCGATTATAAGAAAACCTATTCGTCGGTAGCTATGCTTAAGTCGATCCGAACTCTTTTATATGTTGCTACTCATATGGAATATGAGGGATAGCAAATAGATGTCAAGATAGCTTGCCTGATTGGAAGTCTTGAGGAAAACATCTATGTGAAGCAGCCAGAGTGATTCATTGCAAAGAGCTAAGAGCATTTTAATAGTAAGCTTAAAAGTGTCAATCGATGGACTAAAGCAAGCTTCAAGATCATGAAACATCCATTTTGATGAGGAAATCCAAAGATATGGATTCATTCAATGGGTGGATGTGTCTTGTAAAGAGTGACAGAAACGTGGTGGTATTTCTTGTACTATACGTAGATAGTATTTTGCTCATTGGAGACAATGAAAGAGTATTTTCGGGGCGTATGGGTATGCTTGATAAAGCGGTATAAAATGAAGGACTTAAGAAGAGCAAAAATATCCTTTTGATTACGGTAATACGAATCACAAGAAAGGATATTATGCTTATCTCAAGTTTCGTAAAATAATATGATCATTACTCATTTAGCATGTGAATTTATCTAAGGAAATGTGTCTTGAGACACAAAAGAAGATAAAGGTGATGAAAGTGCATGGTTCCTTATGCTTCAGCGAATAAGGAAGCTTAATCTAAGAAATGCTATGCACGAGAATGGATAACTGTATTGCCAATGGCATGAACAGTGGGTATCAAGGTAACCCGAAATAAGAATGATGAACTGTGGTAACACATAGTTTTGAAGTACTTGAAAAGGACTAGAAACTATATGTGGGCTTACCGAACAGATTCATTGCTTCTTATAGGTTACATAGATTTGCATTTTTCAAATCAGATATGGATGGCAGTAAATCCACCTCAAAGGTTATGTGTTTAATTTTAGGAAGTAGAGTCATAATGTGGAGGAGTGTTATATAGAAATATATTTCAGACTCCGGACTCCATCATGGAAAGATGATAAATTGGAGCCTATGAGGCAGCCAAAGTATCTATATGACTCTAGAAACTTCATGATGGACTTTGAAATATTTCTAAGTTTGCCCATGGATATCATAATTTATTTTGATGATAATAGTGCAGTTGCAAACTTGAAGGAATCATGAGCGCATAAGGCAATTAAACACATGGAGCGCGAGTACCACCTGTTATGATAAATCGTATGATGAGGGAAAGGTTATTGTCGCCTAGATTGCATTGGATGATAACCTAGTAAATTCATTTACAAGGACTTTAAGGCGAGAGCTTTTGATGGTCGTGTAGTGGGAGTGGAAATCAGATGTATGGCAGAAGACATGACAGCATAGTCTTTTAGTATAAGTGGGAGATGCTCATAATCGAGATAGACGGGAACTCTCTATCGGGATGGTTTTAGTATGGTTTGGTATTAACTTGTCTTGGCTATAGAATCACATTAGTACACTTTGTGTGTATTGAGCAGGACCGCTTGAGATCGTTCGACCTATACTGACTTATAGAAGAACTTGATCTCTGTTATTATGGATGTTCGTGCTCTTAATTCCTATACAATAACCTCGATATGTAGGGCAATATGTATTTCTTTGATTCATCAATGGGTGAGATTTACATGTAATTAAATCAACAAACTCGATGAGTTGAGAAGTAATGTTGTCTCTATGGTGTGCTGTTGATTGTAGAAGGAATCCGTGTCCGTCATAGGTTGATGATGTTCCCTTGAGGAGCTTATAAGGATTATCATGTAAACCCTGCAGGTGGATTTATTCCGGCATGATAATGAGGTTGAGTGGTACTACTCTTGGATGAGATATTAGTTAATGGAGTTGTCAGTAACTTAATTAATTAATAGACATTGTATATCTTAAACATGGAGAGACTAACGGGCTCATAATAAGAAGGAGCCCAAAATGTAATTTTGGGATTAGAAAGGTAGTGCAGTAATAATATTTTAGTGGACTATATTATTATTATTGGACTTAAGTATAAGCTTTGGGCTAAGCTTGAATACTTAAGCCCAATGGAGGCCCAACCCAATTTCTCCTCCTGGTCCCTATTGTAGCCCATATATAAATCATCTCAACTGTCCATAAACCCTAATAACACACCTAACACTGTGAGGGGGTGAGGGAACATTAGATTGAGAAGATCTCGAGGATCGTCGCCCACATGACGTCGAGATTGGACTTGGGAATACAGTAGAAGACCGGAAGATTGTTTGCTGCTGCTGTCTGCCACTTTGAAAAATTCATATAAAATCATACAGTGCTCCAAATTTGATTTTTAATATATTGACGGAAAGCTGCCGAAGAGAGGATCGTCTGACCGCGTAGATCACTCTAATTGAAGTTCAGATGTAGAAGTTATGGCCATTCTCGTGACGCTGCACAGGCTGCCAGTGAGAATCAACCATCTTCAATATACCCTGGTGAAAGGTAATACATTTCATGTTTTCTTGCTTCCGCTGCATATTAGAAACGTATGGAATCCTAACAGGTTACGTTAACCAAACGATTGAATGCCAACACCACGTGCTTTTGATTTCGCAACGTTGATTTGCAGATGGAATGCGCGATGTTGGAGGTATATAATTTGGCCCATTAACCCATAGAAATCCAAGGAAGGTGATTTGGGATCCGGTTGCATGAAATATTCATGGGACTTGTTACACCTTAATCCCTCTCAAAATGTAATTTTTAAGGTTTTGGAATGAGATCTTTTAGTAAGAAATTATAAATTAAAGAGTTCCCTCTTTTGTTAACAATTATGGAATTTATAAATGAATAAAAAGTAAATAATTATATAAAAATTGAGTATTTATTAGTTACAAATTTATATTATAATTATAAGCTTAACATAAATACTATTTATAAATTTATAATATTATAAGATTAAAATAAATACTCTAATTCTATATCTTTACTTAAATAGATTTACATATTAATCCATTGATAAAAATACTACCTACGACCACTTACAAGGTATCAATTTTACTATTCCTGGCGTCCGCTTCAAAAGTATCAATTTCCTCTATTTAGTAAAAAAAAGTACATAATATGACCCACCACTTCTCTCTAATACAACTATTCACTTTACCTATAATAATAATACTTCTTAATCCACTGACGTTGCACACGGCCACAGGGGTGGCCGTGTTGTGTTTTCTGATGTTGTCGCACGGCCCTCTCTTACAGGGCTGTGCTTGGTGCACGGCCCGTGTTTCTGCACACGGTCCGTGTCCTGCACTCGGCCACAGGGATGGCCGAGTTGGTTCTTCTGGCGTCCGCACACGGTCACTTCTTACAGGGCCGTGTTCCGTACACGGCCCATGTAGGTGCACGCCCTGTTTTACTTCTTCCGTTTTTGCCCGTTCTCCCTCGTTTCAACTCCGAATTTAGATCCGCTTTTTCCTATGCCTTCCTTATCATATCTAGCATCCAATAAAAGTGAAAATCTTAGGTTTAAGCTCATTCACAAATATTTCCATAAAAACACAAAACACAACCAAATAATACACAAATACGGATAAAAAATTACGAAAACACATATAAAAAGACACTAAAATCTAGGTGAAAATAGCGCCAATCAAACCCCCCAAACTTAAGGTGTTGTTCGTCCCCAAGCAACGAAAATGACAAATCAAAAGGAGAAATTTTCACCTAGAAAAAGACTAAACGAACATAAGCAATAACACATCGTTAGCAATAATAACTACAAACTATGCTAAGTCATCCTACAATATTAAAATCATGACATGAGAAATTAACAAGTTCAATCAAAAGAGAGTAATAGTGTAATATAGTCCCTTTTAGTCCAAGCCTCACAATGGATATCGATGTCTCTCAACACTCTTTTGAAATAGGATAAATCACACTCATTAATCGATTGGCTCGACTCGCTATAAGCTTGCTCGCGGACTATATTCACAAACCACCAAAGTTTCAATTAATGATCAAAAAGGTCTTTAATTAGGATGTAATGATAGGCTCTTTGGTATGGTAGGGAAGATATGGATAATAGTGACTCAACAAGTGTAAGTAATCTAAGAGATAGCCAATTTCCTCAACTTCTCCACTTTTCTTTCTTCCTTTCTTATCTTTACAATCTCAAGCACTATTCATTAACTTTCCTTAGATTGAGCTTCTTTTGCTGCATGCTTCCTTTCTTTGAATTTTGTTTACTTGAGCATTTTGATGTTACTTTGCTCTTTTTCTAACTTTGAGGTTGCATGTGCCTTCTTGTTGTTGCTCTTTTCATCCTTTTTCTTGTTTGTTTACCATGTCCTTTTCTTTTCTATTTCAATCAATCTTTTCTATCTACCATCTCCTCAATCACCCACACAAAGGTATATATAAGCTTGAATGGTTAATTAAGGCTTGTAATATGCTAAATTCACAAGTAATAGGCTTATAGGTTCAAAGTGGTTGACTAAGGATGATGTTCAAGGTAGGAACATATATGGCAATGACTATAATAACAAGGATGGCCTTAGATCATTTCACCAATCTCCACTAATCGGGCTCGTTCCTATAGTCCTTGAGCAAGTTCTAACTTATCAAACACAACCGATCCACTCATGAAGAAATACCATGTATGCATGGTTGAGGCTCAAATGCTCACAAGCTTGTGCTCGGACCTTAAGGAACTTATTACACCACATTCATCTCAAAATTGAACAAGTTAAGTAAAACATGTCGCAATTTGAAAGTGTAGAGATTCTTAATCATAATTTGTCATCACTTATCACCACAACATATTATTACTCATGTTCAAAAATGACTCACGACATCCCTAAACAAACCACCAAACAACCCAAGACAAGAATGAAAATACACAAAACATAAAAATAAGGACTCAACAAACAAGACACAACAAAAACACAAAACATGCAAAAACACAAAATACCATCATCCATGCAAAAATTAAGCACACATTCATATCATCCCTAGTCAATTAAGCTCACAGACATCCCACTCTTTATTGAAAAGGAAATCCTAATATACGAAAGTAAACCTCCCACAAACATAACACATGAAGTAGCATGTTAGTCACAACAATCCAAATCAAAATCAATTCATTTCAAGTAATAAAATGATAAGGTGTAGAGTACTCCCTCAATAGGCATTTGGTAAGGAAAGCGTTAGCTTCAAGCTCCATCATGCTTCCAATACCTCTCATTCATGCTCAAACACTCAACAAACACTATTAGTTCAACAATTTCATTATGAATATGGACTATCATGCACTTCAACACCACCAATCATGCCAAAATCAAACCAATACTCATGAGAAAAATTTTAAAATTTGCCCAATTTTACAAGAATCATACTCAAGTGGTGAGTCACACCACACAATCTCCCCTAAACTTAAATCGAAACAAGAGTTGAGACTTAAGTTTGCAAAAAGTGGTGAGACTTACCCTTGTAGTTTTCATTGATGATCTTCTTGTAGAGAACCATACGCATCTAATCGCTCAAGCTATGTCCACCACGCACTAGCACCCCCCAAACTTAACTTGAGACAAGAGTCACGAATTAAGTTTGCAACAAGTGGTGGAACATGTCAACTTGAATCCATGAAGTATTTCTCTTTTTCTCAATGAGCATTTTTCTCTATGAGCACAATCAACCTACAAGTCCAAAATACAAAACAACAAAACCACAACCATTATTGAAAGAACTAAAATAAAGCAATAAAGATAGTGATGGGGTGCCTCCCATCGAGCGCTAAGTTTAACGTCTTCAAGCTAGACGAATTTTGAGATCATCTTTCAAATAAAGTATCCACAAATAGGGTCTCCCTTTGTGATGGATCCACATAGTGCTTCACACGATGACCATTAACCAAGAACTCTCCCCCGTTCTCATCCATAACCTTTAGAGCTCCCCCATCAAGTACTTCCTTTACCACATAAGGTCCTCTCCATTTGAACTTCAACTTGCCCGGGAAAAGTCTTAGTCGAGAATTGAATACCAATACCTTTTCACCCTTTTCAAAGATCTTCTTCCTCAAACGAGCATCATGCCACCTCTTGGTTTTCTCCTTAAAAATCCTTGAATTTTCATAAGCACTTTCTCTAAATTCCTCAAGCTTATTCAACTGCAAGAATCTTATCTTCTTCGAAGCTTTCATGTCAAAATTCAATTTCTTAATGGCCCAATAAGCTTTATGCTCTAACTCCACGGGAAGATGATAAGACTTGCCATAGACAATTTGAAAAGGAGACATACCAAGAGTGGTCTTGAATGCGGTTCGAAAGGCCCACAATGCATCATCAAGTTTATTAGACCAATCCTTTCTACTCACACTCACTGTTTTCTCCAAGACTTGTTTGATTTGTCGATTAGAAATTTCAGCTTGACCATTCGTTTGAGGGTGATACGGAGTAGACACTCGATGCTTCACTCCATAAGTCTTGAGAATGTTCTCCATGAGCTTATTTATGAAGTGACTACCCCCATCACTTACCAACACTCTAGGTACTCCAAATCTTGTGAAGATATGCTTCTTTAGAAACCCCATGACCACTCTAGCATCACTTGTTCTTGAAGGTATGGCCTCAACCCATTTCGAGACATAGTCGACCGCTAATAGGATGTATAGGAATCCATTAGATTGAGGAAATGATCCCATGAAATCGATGCCCCACACATTAAATATCTCCACTTCTTGAAAGCTCTTAAGGGGTATCTCATCCCACTTGGAGATTCCTCCCATCCTTTGACACCGATCACAACCCTCTACAAATTTCTTACAACTCTTGAACAAAAATAGCCAATACAACCCCTATTGTAAGACTTTTGCAGCGGTCTTTTGAGCTCCAAAATGGCCTCCACTAGGTGAAGAGTGGCAAAACTCCATCACACTATTCCATTCTTCCTCGGGCACACATCTTCGCAGAAGAGAATCATTACACATCTTGTACAAGAATGGATCATCCCACAAGTAAATTTTAACATCATGAAAGAACTTCTTGGATTGATACTTATTAAGCTCATAAGGCCTCCTTCCACTAGCCAAGTAATTCACATAGTCCGCATACCACGGGCTTCCTTCTTGCTCCACTAAAGCCTCAATTTGATAGCAATCACACCTCAAGATTTCTTCATCGGGAAAAACCTCCTTGATTAACTCATAAGTACTTTCACAATGCTCCCTCGACTCTAACCTTGAAAGATGGTCGGCTACCACATTCTCCGTGCCCTTCTTATCTCTCACTTCAATATCAAATTCTTGAAGAAGTAGTACCCATCTTATCACCCTTGGCTTTGCATCCTTCTTTGCCATGAGATACTTGATAGCGGCATGGTCGGTGTATACAATAGTCTTCGTTCCTACCAAATAAGGACGAAACTTATCAAATGCGTATACTACCGCCAAGAACTCTTTTTCGGTAGTAGTGTAGTTCCTTTGAGCCGCATCAAATGTCTTGCTTGCATAGTAAATGGCTCGGAATTTTTTCTCTCTTAGTTGCCCCAAAACCACTCCAAGAGCTACATCACTTGTATCACACATCAATATAAATGGCTCCTTCCAATCGGGGGTGATCAAGATGGGTGATAAAATCAAACCTTCCTTTAGCACCTGAAAAGCATTTAAACAATTATCATCAAACTTAAATGGCACATCTTTTTCAAGGAGATGAGATAGAGGTTTAGAAAATGAAGAAAAATCCTTGATGAATCTACGATAGAACCCGACATGACCAAGGAACGATCGTACTCCCTTCTCATTTGTTGGCGGTGGAAGCTTCTCTATAGCAACAACTTTGGCTCGGTCAACTTGCAATCCCTTTGAAGAGATGTGATGTCCAAGTACAATGCCATCATTTACCATGAAGTGGCACTTCTCCCAATTCAACACTAAATTAGTGTCTTGACATCGCTTCAAAACAATAGCAAGGTTAGACAAACAAATATCAAAAGAAGAACCAAACACCGAAAAGTCATCCATGAACACTTCCATTATATCCTCAATTAATCCTTCAAAGATTGCCATCATACACCTTTGAAAGGTGGCCGGTGCATTGCAAAGTCCAAATGGCAATCTTCGAAAAGCAAATATTCCATAAGGACAAGTGAAAGCGGTCTTTTCTTGGTCTTTGGGTGCTATGAGAATTTGGTTATACCCGGAATACCCATCAAGAAAGCAATAAAACTCAT
The DNA here is from genome assembly GCA_023678885.1 of Pogostemon cablin. Lineage (NCBI taxonomy): Eukaryota > Viridiplantae > Streptophyta > Magnoliopsida > Lamiales > Lamiaceae > Pogostemon > Pogostemon cablin. Next base: position 20,338,819 of record CM042989.1, on the reverse strand, counting down.
ACCCGGCCAACCTATCCAACATTTGATCCAAGAAAGGTAAGGGAAGTGATCTTTACGTGTGTTTTCATTAAGCTTTCTATAATCAACACACACACGCCACCCCGTCACCGTCCTAGTGGCTATGGTCTCATTTTTCTCGGTCTTCACTATAGTCATACCCCCTTTTTAGATACTACATGCAACGGGCTCACATAGGGGCTATCACTAATAGGAAAGATCATATCAGAATCTAACCACTTAAGAACCTCTTTTTTTACCACTTCTTGCATGATAGGATTAAGTCTTCTTTGGTTTTGAACACAAGCTTTCCCTTCATCCTCAAGTCTTATCTTATGCATGCAAATTGTTGGACTAATTCCCTTCAAATCATCAATACACCAACCAATAGCCGGCTTATGCTCTTTAAGGACATTAAGCAATTTATCAAGTTGACTAGAGGTTAGAAAGGAATTCAACTCAATTGATGTAGACTAAGGGTGATCACGATTGTATCCTAAGCTCCCTTTCGGGTTACAAAGGTTGTTGATCCATTTTAGACTCCCAAAAACACTTAAGATCAAAGCCCAACATTAACCCCTTCCATCTTGGTACTAGTTAGATTAAACTCTCCCTTTTTGTGTACTAAGGCCAACGAAAGGATTGATTCCCCTCATTGAATTCAAATATCCTTTCGGTCAAACCCAAACTCAATGTCTATTCATGCCTTCCTAATACTATAGAGGGTCGTTTCCGTCTCACTCCAAGCAATACATACATGAGCATCATGATAGCATTTAATTACCATAAATCAATTCATTGATCAACAATCCATTAAACCAATAATCAATTATGAATAACAAACCATGCCATCACAACATCAAGACAATTAAACTCCATGAATAGAAATCAACATCAATTAAATCAAAAACCAATTTAATCCACATGATAATATAAATCTCATATGCTCTTCATGTCCCCAATCCCACTAGAGGGATTAGCCTAACATGATAAAAGTAACAAAACACATAAATAATTCATTACAACTACCCATAGTCTTAGATCCAAAAGAGATGTGAATCTTCCCTAGCAATTTCTTGAGATCTTCAACACCCAAATGGAAGGGATGAAGAATGGATGAAGATGATGGTGGAAAATGGATGAAATGGTGTGTGAGGTGTGTGTAGAAGGGTGGAATTTTGGATCTCCCCTAAATTGTTGAATAAATGGGTATTTATACCCCTTGGGAAGCTTCTAGAAGTTTCTGGAAATTTCAGCAGTTTTGACACCTACACGGCTCGTGTGCTGTAACACGGCCCGAGTCGTGTCTAGGGCTTCTGGTCAACGGCGAGCTCTGGACAACGCACGGCTCATGCGTAGCACACGGCCACAGGGGTGGCCGTGTTGTGTTTTCTGACGTTGTCGCATGGCCCTCTCTTACAGGGTCGTGCTTGGTGCACGGCCCGTGTTTCTGCATACGGTCCGTGTCCTGCACTCGGCCACAGGGATGGCCGAGTTGGTTCTTCTGGCATCCGCACATGGTCACTTCTTACAGGGCCGTGTTCCGTACACGGCCCGTGTAGGTGCATGCCCTGTTTTACTTCTTCTGTTTTTGTCCGTTCTCCCTCGTTTCAACTCCGAATATAGATCCGCTTTTTCCTATGCCTTCCTTATCATATCTAGCATCCAATAAAAGTGAAAATCTTAGGTTTAAGCTCATTCACACATATTTCCATAAAAATACAAAACACAACAAAATAATACACAAATACGGATAAAAATTTACGAAAACACATATAAAAAGACACTAAAATCTAGGTGAAAATAGCGCCAATTAGAAGGAAGTTGTAGTGAGCCTTGAATTAAAGAGTATGAACATGGATGGTTGGAACTAATACTTGGGAGGAAATTTTAAAAATCTACTTGGTTTAGTTCCACCACAACAATCAATGGGCTACATGAATGAGAGTAACTGTGTGTATAGTTGCCAAATGAATCAAGCAAGCTCTCAATGCTACAACAATAGGAATTATGAGGAATGGCAAAGTTTTTACAATGGAAATACATTCCAACCTCATCAAGGAAACATTTATTCTCTACCAAGTTCCTACAACAAAGTGCCTATAGTTACCCTTACATCCAACAATGAAGCCTTAGTTGAGTTGTATAGAAGAGATGCTCAAAGGAGTGATAAAAGGCAAAATTCTCATCTTAGTCTTCCTAGTAATGGATCTTCTAAGATCATTTCCTCTACTACCTTTGAATTGATAAGACAAATGAAATTGATGGATCAAATGAGATTGATGAATCAAGGAGCTTATGGTCAAGTCTTATCTAATTTAATTGGTGGTCATGGTATGCAAAGTATGCTCGTTCATAACTCTATGGAGCAATAAGAGTGGATGATGCCTAATCCTCAAATGGAGGATGTTTCATACATGCATGAGCGTAATTTTCAAGAGAATTTTCAAGGAAATGTTCGAGAGAATTATCCTCAAGATCAAGGAGTATATCTACCAAACAACGATATGAAGTCGTCAATTGAAGAAAAACTAGAAGAGATGATTGCACTTCTTGAAGTTGAAAGAGATGAAAGGAAGCAAGAGAATGAGGCTAATGAAAAGAGATTTGAGGTCTTAGAACATCAAATGAGCCAAATTGCAAGTGATTCGAACACTCTTCAACAAATGGAAGATCTTGATAAAAAGATGAGGAAAATAAGGTTGAAGAGGATTTAGGAGAAGAAGAATCAAAATAGGTGCTTGAAGAACCTATTTAGGCCAAAGAAAGAGAAGAAGATGAGCAAAGTCAAGAAGAAAATGAAAATTCCTTGAAGAGTGAAATGAGCATTTCTAAATCTTTAAACTCTTCAAGTTGCAATGAATTTCTTGATATTGTTTCAATGGACTTTGTTTTACCTATTGATTTCTCACAAATTCTTAGGGACAAGAGAGAGTTAGAGGAGAAATTGGAACTTTACATAGAAAGGAGAAATAAATGGTGCTCGAGAATGGCGAGGTTAATGGAATGTCATACTAGGAGAGTTAGTGATCTCAAGCCACGTATGAAAGATGCCAACGAGGCCATCACTAGTCACACTTGCCTAATAGAGAAAGAAGCACAAAGATTAAAATATGGTGGCAAGGATGATCGATATCCGTGGCCGTTCCGATGAGTTTGAAAATCCCGTCCGGCTTGAAGACGTTAAACTTAGCGCTTGATGGGAGGCAACCCATCATTATCTTTATTGCTTTATTTATTGCTTTCAATAAGGATGGTGGATTTGATTTTTGGTGTTTTGGTTTGATCTTTGTGTTTTGTGTAGGAATTATGTTGAACTTGGTGTAGTTTTGGAGCATATTGGATTACGAAAAGAGCTACAGGGATGCTTCAAAGGGAGTACCTATTCTTTGGCTCAAACTTAATTCTAGCCTTAGCTAAGAATTAAGTTTGGGGGGTCGATTTTATTATGCTCTCGTAGTTCTCTTATTATGAACATTTGCACCGGCGCACATAGTTTCCTTGTGTCTTATGTCTTGTGTTTTTGAGTTTTTTGTGATTTTCTTATTTTCTTGTGTTGTTTGTTGTTTTCTTGTGTGTGGATAATGTGAATATTGACTGTGAATAGGGAGTTGTTAGTGGATTTAGGATGTTAGATATGGAAATGATAACAAGTGCATTTGAAATTATTCAATGAGCAAAAGATGATGTATAAGTATACTTTGGTCCTAACAAAATGAACCATGAGATTTTGAGCCTAACCATACATCCTAAATGGTTTCATTTATTTGTGAGAGGACCGATCACATGTGTATAAACTAGAACTTGCTTGTTGACTCTTCTAAGGAGCTTGTTAGTGAACATTCGAGAAATGATAAGAGGCCATCATTGATCTTATAACCTATAACCATAAACACATGTTCCCTACCTTTCAACATTATTCATTGCTAGCCAATTTGAGCCTTATTAGCCTTTATTCTTTGATGAGCACATCTCTAGCCTAAATACCACTTGAAGCTAAAAAAGAACCCTATGTGTGGAGTTTGCCTAGAGAAAGTGAAGTTAAGTAATGTGAATCATAAGAAGCAAAAAAGGAAAGGCAAGAGAAAGTGTTGCAAAATGAAGGATGTGAGGTGTAAAATGAAAGAAAAGAGCATGGAATACAATAGAAAAAAATCAAGAAAGAAGAATAGTCATTGCTATACATTTACCATGAGAAAATTCTTGAAAAGAAAGAGAGCTCAAAAGAAGGAATTTATGATTGGAACATGGAAGAAGAATGCTTTTAAAAGAAGAAAAGTGGCAAGAAAGAATGAGGAAAATTATAAGGGTAATGAGTCTTTCAATAGGATCTCTCCACACTTTTAGTCACTTTAATCCTATCATTATCTTTTCCTAACCAAAGAGCCTTCCATTATATCCAAATATAAGACCTCTTTGATCTTTAATGGACATTAATTGAGTTTCTAAGAGTGAGTCAACTTGCAAGCCTATGGTGAGTATGCTTCAATCGGTTGATGAGATTATATACATCTCTCTAAAATAAAATGAGTGGAGCGATACACTATCTATGAGGTTAGGACATTAAAGTATGCCTGTGCAAGATCTTTTTATTATTGAACATTTTAAATGTAAAGTGTTTAAATTTTCAACTTCTAATGTTTTAATTTTATTGATGGTTCTTTGTTTATGGTTGATATTAACATTACTTTTGTTGTTCGACTCTAATATCTACGTAAATTTACCCTCTAATTATTTTCTTTTCTTTTTCATTGCTTGGGGACAAGCAACACTCTAAGTTTGGGGGTGTGATATCTTGAAAATTTAGTAGATTTTAGAGTCGTGTTCGTGTGACTTATGCGTATTTTTATATTATTTTTAGTATTTTATTCTTTATTTTGTGTTGTTTTTATTTTTGGAATAAAGTGTATGAATTAGGCTATTTTTATTGTAGGAATGAGGTATATTTGAGTAAAAATTAGAAAGGGAGAAACGGGAATTAAATCGGGATAAAAAGGAGAAAAAAACTTGCAGTTCAAAAGACAATATATTTGGTTCTACGACAACACATTTTCATAGTGTTGAGACAAGCATGCATAGACAACGGTTGAAATAGTTGTCTTTGGCCTGTTGTCTATTGAAGAAAGTGGAAAATAAGCTTATGTGCATTGTAAGTGTTCTTCGAGCGAAGAATTCGCCCCCTTGGTCGAGTTTTTGAGAGTAGGGCGGTAATCTCCTACTTCGCGCTCACAATGATAGGCTGGAAGGCTTATTTTAATTTAGAAAACATATATCGCGGAGGCCGGGACTCAACATGCAACCTTCGCCTTCCCTTGGCACTCTGCTGACCACATGGACACAAGCCGGTTGCTGTTATGGCCCGTACAGATATTATGATAAATCGGTTCTTCCATAACCGAATTTTGAGCCAAAAAGCCCATTTCTTCACATAAGCCCATTTTATCCACTTAAGCCCGTTATTCAATTTTTGCCCTAATCCTCCATATATATAATAGCCTCATTCTCATAACACCCATTGTCATTCCTCAACTTGGAGGCTACACCTCCCATTTCACACACACTCCTCTCCATCCATCCATCTTTCATTCCATCCACCCATTCCACTTGCTTTCTTCAAAATCCATCCTTCATTCCATCCTTCCACCAATCTAAGAAGAAAAAATCAACACGAAGTAAAAATTGGAGCATGTTGAAGGAAGATCAAGCCTACTTTAAAAGGGAAGCTTATCAACCTTTAATTTATGATTTTCTTCATTATTTGGCTCAATTGGAGCAAGTCATGGATTATATTGATTTTATTATGATTTGTAGTGGCTAGTCCTCATGTGAGGTTAGTCACATGATGGATTGAGACTATTTTAGATATGTAGGATTTTCAATGGTTTAATTGAATTTATTTTGGAATTTATCTCATGATCTATGATTACTTGATTCATGTTATGAATTGTGTTGTTAAATTCTCTATTCATAGTATTAGGATGACCATTCCAATATTATGCCTAGGGTTTAAATTGAATCATTTTATTATATGATCATTTATGTTAGTGTAGGGAGAGGTAAGTCATACCCTTCTTGTACTTAGGACATTCATAAGATAACACTTAGTTAATGGATCTTAATAGGTAGTTAATTGAGTGAGAAGAACCAAACTTATGATCATAGTACCTTTTAAGGGAATTGAGAGTAAGAATCAATCTTAGGGGCTTGCAAACTTGTAAAAAAATTTAGAACCTAATTGCCTTGGCCATAGGGATTAGAGAACATACGTGATTGCTTCTATTTCATTTTCAATGATGTTTACCATTAGAAACTTGCATGTCTAGGTGATGTCTTAATCTTGATTGTTGTTAAGGCTTACATACTTCTTAGATTGCTCACCATCACCCATTATCCATCTCGTATGTACATTTTCTATCTTTAATTGCTTTCTTAGTTGATAGTTTAAAGTGTAATTAAATAATCCTTTTATTGATTAGTCCTTTCTAGAGTGAAACATCTTTCGAATACGAATACATACACTTTCTCCTTTGGATTCGATATTATAAATTTTGCACTTGGTCACCATGTTTTGCACAATGATAGAGTACGCTTACTCTTATCAATTTGTACCAAAATTGAGACTAAGTTCAGCCCTGAGTCGCTGACTTCCATACAGCTGCAGTTTAGAATACTTCAGTACCATTAAAAGAGCAGAATACTGAGCTGATAGTAGAAAAGAAGTGGGAAAGAGCCAAGAGATTGAGAGCCGAGAAGGATAAAGCAGAGAAGGATGAATGTGATGAATAGGGAATGTCTAAGACAAAGATACCTCCTTCATTTCCTTTAAGGATAGTTAAGAAGGGATTGGAAGAAAAGTTCAAGAGGTTTTCGGATATCATGAACAAAATAAACTTGAACATTCCTTTCTCTGAGGCAATCATGGAGATACCATACTACGCCCGATTTTTTAAAGATATCATATTGAAAAGGAGGAGCTTGAACGGAATTGAAACTGTTAATCTATATGAGAACTACAACTCGATTATTCAACGAAAGCTACCAGCAAAGTTGATGGATCTGGGAAGCTTCACGATTCTATGTGAAATTGGAAAGGAGCAGGCACGAAAAGCTTTGTGCGATCTTGGTGCAAGAATTAACTTGATGCCCTAATCTATATTTAAAAAGCTAAGTTTGGGGGAGCTTGCTCCCACAACTATAGCTCTACAATTGACGAATAGGTCCATGACTTTTTCGAAAGGGGTGGTAGAAGATGTACTTGTAAAACTAGAGAAACTTGTATTTCCTGTGGATTTTCTTGTGCTAGAAATGGAAGATGACAAGGATAATGTCCCTCTTATCTTAGTGAGGCCATTCCTTGCCAAAGCTGGAGCTATGATCGATGTTAAAAAGGGGTAGCTTAGACTACAAATGGATAATGAAGAGGTTCTGTTCAACCTCGACAAAGCTATGAAGATTCCTATAGAGACACAATATTACAGCATTGATGTGGTGGAGGACATTATGAAAGAAGACATGTCCTTGATTCTTTCAAAGGATCCCTTAGAGACATGCTTGGTAGAATCTCTTACTTTTCCTACTATGGAGCTATATGAGCTCTCAAACGAGGTATGTATCGAATTTTTTGAAAATTTACTTGCTTTGGGTGATGATAGGTATTAACCGAAAAGAACCAAGTAGTGAAGTGGACTACGCAGTACTTACCTTTGGATAGAGAAAGCACACCAAAAGAAGAAAAGAATGATGAGTTGAAACCACTACCGGAGCACTTGAAGTATGCCTACTTAGGCGACAATTAAACATATCCGGTAAGTGTATCTTCTTCTTTAACTGATGATCAACTCGAGGAGTTATTAGATGTGCTTAGAAAGTATGTCTGCTATTGGATGGTCTCTTGATTATTTGAAAGGTATTAGTCCATCGTATTGCTTGCATAAGATAAGATTGTTAGATGAGGCTAAGGGATGTATTCAGAATCAACAGAGTTTTAACCGCGCGATTCAAGAAGTGATTAAGAAGTAAATCCTAACGTGATTAGATGCAGGAATTATATATCCAATTAATGATAGTCCCCATGATAGACCCTAACCACTAGGATTCCTACGGGATGGCATGTGTGTACTGATTACAAGAAACTGAATGAAAATATATGCAAGGACCATTTTCCTCTTCCTTTCATGGATCAAATGCTTGACCATCTAGCAGGGTATGAGTTTTATTATTTCTTGGATGGATACTCGGGGTATAATTAAATCATGATTGCACCTGAAGATCAGGAAAAGACTACTTTTACTTGCCCTTATGGAACCTTTGCCTTTAGGAAGATGCCTTTTGGGCTATGTAATGCACCTGCTACATTTCAGCGCTGCATGATAGCCATATTTGATGGGTTGATAGAAAAGTTCATGGATGTGTTTATGGATGATTTTTCTGTGTTTGGTTCTTCCTTTGATATTTGTTTGTCTAACCTATCTACTGTTTTGAAGAGATGTCAATAAACTAATCTTATCTTGAATTGGGAGAAGTGCCATTTCATGGTGAGAGATGGGATTATTCTTGGTCATCATATTTCGGCTAAGGGATTGCAGGTTGATAGAGCAAAGGTAGTGGCAATTAAGAAGCTTCCACCACCTACTAATGATAAAGGAGTGCGGTCCTTCCTTGGACACGCATGATTCTATAGAAGATTCACGAAAAACTTCTCAAAATACTCTAAGCCCTTATCTCACTTACATGAAAAGGATGTTCCTTTTATTTTTGATGAAGAATAGCTTTTCAGGTTTTGAAAGAGGTGCTTATTACTGCACCTATCTTGTTCACACCGGATTGGACTCAGCAGTTAGTACTCATGTGTGATGCAAATAATTTAGCACTTGGAGTATGATGAGAGTGAAAATAAGCATGTTTATGTGTCCTGATTTGTGTGGAAATTGAGTACAATTTGGTCTCTTATCAAGACAAATCGGGTTGTTTATGGAAAATTCATGAATCAGAGGCTACTGAGGATTTTTGAGCATATTTGTACAGAAAAACAGGTCTTAAGGGCTCGGAATAAGAAGACACAATTTTTGAGGCATTTTTCAAAGGCTGGTCAACCTCAGAGGCCTGTTCGACCATCATTATTGTCATCGAACAAGGGGACCAAGTGGAGCAAAAGCAAAAACTTATAGAAGCATTGCTCGACCAAGGGAGTCCATTCGACCAGAATTGTCTTGGTCGAATGGGAGAAGATTTATCGAACAAAATGTTCAAAATCTTATAAAAAGGTTGTTCGACCGACGTTCTACTAGGAGGACTTGCTCGACCAATAGAGGTCTGATCGAGCAGAATTGCGTTGGTGCTATTTTTGATAATTCTGGGTTTTTTTACCAAATTTGACATGTGTCTCAAGTAAAAGCCCATCAAAGGTCCATGAGGAGCCCTTTACAAGTATAAAAAGGGATACAGAGCACATGAAGAGGGCATCACAACACAATCATCCTATACCCCAACCATCATCCACATCCTTTCCTCCATCCATCCATCACTTTGAAGATTCTTTTGTGGAATCAAGGGAGAACCAAGAGGAGGATTCAAGACGGAGAAGGACGCGACGATGCCTATATCTAAGGTTTTATTCATTTCCTAATTTATCTTGTATTTTCAGACATATGGGTAAGATCTATCCAACCCCCCATGATTGTTCTTCGCAACAGCATGGGCTAGAACTATTTTGGTAGATCTAGGGTTTATGAAGGTTTTACAAGTTAATTGAACTCTCGTGTGTATACTCCATACAACACTACTTGTGGAGTTGTTTTATATAAGACTATGCATTTTTAATTCATACTTTGAGTTGTTTTGTGCATCATTAACTGTTATGTAGAGTCTGAATACATATCTTGGTTATTGATTGAGTGCGTTCACTGCTGAGTAGGATTCCATGTTATGATTCTAAGTGAGGGGACTCCGAAGCTTTATTAGAACTATCTTATATAAATATTTGTTAATTGAATAGAATTCGGGTTAATAAGTAGGATAAAGAGGATAATTTTATAGTACCTATAAAGGGAGATCATATCGGGTTAGAGTACCAATCCTATAGGGAAATAATTGATACTGATAGTTCCTAGAAAGGGAGGTGAAATTATACCTCTTGCTCCTAGGTTATTCATACGTGTTACATGCTTATTTACTTGTGTCTATAGAGTAGATTTGCATAGCTTAGTGATGCGTCCATATTCCATAAGGTAGAGTCAGACATTGATACACGAAAGGGAGATTAATGAGTAAAACTGGATTACCCTAGAGCTACTTATTCTCTTACTCGATCCACTTTCGTATTCTTCCATTATTTATTTTATTCTATTTGTTATTTAATTAATTTGCTTAGTTGTTTAATAATTCAATCCTCAAACATTATTGCATTAGTCTTAATTAATTTAGTAAATAATTAAATTGATAATACATCATCCTTCAGGTTCGATATTTAACTTGGTCGCTTGCTTAAGCTGCAACTGATATCCTTCATACTTGGTTGCTTCATGCACCTCTCGTTTCGATACCGAATGCAATACCTATTATTCAGAGTACTCCAGTACCATCAAAAGAGTAGAATACTGAGCTTACAGCGGAAAAGAAGTGGGAAAGAGGAAAGAGGTTGAGAGCCGAAAAGCTTAGACTGCAGATGGATAATGAAGATGTGGTTTTCTCTTTTGATCATGCAGTGAAGATGCCCATGGAGACTCAATCATGCAAGAGCATAGATGTGATTTCTAACTTGTTTAATCTTGATTTTAATAGGACAGACGACTCTAATTTGAGTGGAAGATTGAAAAGGAGAAATCTGGACAACCATTGTAGGAAGGAAATTCCAAGGATCATATACTTGTTACCAAGAAAGGTGAGGTGCTGAGTGTAGACAAGAAGAAGGAAAGAAAGTATTTGAAGGTGAGGATGTATGAAGACCATTCTCCGATCGAGTAGTTCAAAAAGCGGTAAACCGTCGTGAATCTCTGACGTTAAACATGAGCGCCTGTTGGGAGCTTGTCCCTTCCGTTTATTGCTTTATTTATTTCGTGTGAGTAAGAAATTTTATATTTAAGGTGCTTACTAATCGACAATTACATCTCATTGCAAACTTAGTTTTGACTTATGTTTTTACTAAGTTTGGGGGTGTGATGTTCTTACCCCATTGAAGCACCAAGAGTATAATCTTTTATTTGTAATGTTTGCTAGGGGAGTTGATTTTTTGCGGTATGTTGAAACTTTAATTGGTTTTGATGTGTCGATTTTTTGCAATTTTTCTAGTGTTCAATGGTGTTTCTAGTAGATGGAGTCGATTAGATAATTAATTGAGTCTTTCTTATAGTTCTCTAATTTTATTATTGATGAATCTGTGATGATTAGGCGTGCTTGAGTTTTGATGAAAGATCAGGTAAAAGAGTGGCAACATTAGTTCTACATTGAGGCTTTGACCTGATCGAATTGAACAACTCGAGAAACTCGTGCATACGTTGAAGAAAAATCAGGTGTCCGTGTTTTCTAATTCTTATTTTTATGTGTGCATTTAATTCATGGAGTGGAAGGATTGAGTTCAAGGTGGTGATCCATGTTAGCTTATATTTTTAAATCGTGCCTGAAATTCATATGCTCTTAAAATTGATGAAGGAAGTGTACTTAAATTATATTGCGATATGAAGTTCTATATGTACTTATGGGATATTACTTACTATGAAAGGTGCTCTGTTACTTGTTAAAAACTCATTTTGAGCCTCGTTGATCATGTTACACAATCACATGATATTTTTTTTTGGTGAGTATCGTTCTTGTACGTGTATTCTAGAACTTACTTTGAGTCTCCTTGAATATTCAAGATTAGTCTATCAGATTATGGAAATGATATTAGGCCATATTTGCTATTTATCTTCCCATATTCTTTACCTGAATTCATTAAATCCCTTGTCAGCCCATTTGAGCCTTTTTAAATCCATTCTTTTGATAGCCAATAAAGTTTTATTGAAGAGAGTGGTGATTTAAGGGATGATAAGGATGATGAAGGAAGAATCTTAAGGATCAAAGGAAAATTCTTGGAGTAGTGCTTAAATCTAGTACTCTATTGAAACAAACACCATAGGGTAGTGCTTAAATCTAGTACCCTATGGAGGATGTGAGAGGTAGTGCCCGAAACTGGTTCCTCAAAAGAAAAAAAGAAAAAGAGAAAAAGGGTGAAGAAAAAGAGAATGATGGAGTTGAAAGCTAGAAAAAGTTGGAAAGAAAATTTTGTGCTTAAAGGAGAAAGATGGAAGAGTGTTGTCCTTAATTGAAGTGATGAGGAAAAATAAAGATTGTGAGAGACAGCCGCTTGATCGATCTGAGTTTTCAGTCACTTGTCCATATATTTCCTACCTTAACCAAAGAGCCCATATTACAACCAAATAAAAAGACCTTTTTGATTCATGATTTGCTAGCAATAAGTAAAAGGAGAGTTGAGACAATAGGCAAACTTATGGTTACACATGCACTTGAATTGACTTTGAGCATAAATATCTTAACCCATAAGTGTATATCTTTTACACTTGAGTGCGAGTGATATATATTTTCCGTGAGAACATGTCAATGGAGTATTTGAATTGGTGTTGATTGTCTTAACTTGTATGCAATGAATTAATTATTACATATAATGAGAGTTGTATGACCTAAGTTGAGGACAATTATATTTTGAAGGGGGTATTGGTCATAGTCCTTGTTTCCCCGCTAATTTTATTATCTCTTTCTCTTTATTTTTATTTTGTTGCCTCGGGACAAGCAACGGGTAAGTTTGGGGGGATTGATGAGAGTGAAATTAAGCGTGTTTAAGTGTCCTGATTTGTGTGGAAATTGAGCACGATTTGGTCTCTTATCAAGACAAATCGGGTTGTTTATGAAAAATCCATGAATCAGAGGCTACAGAGGCTTTTTGAACATATTTGTACAGGAAAATAGTTCTTAAGGGCTTGGAATTGGAAGATACAATTTTTGAGACATTTTTCTAAGGCTGTTGGACCTCAGAGGCTTTTTCGACCATTATTATTATGGTCGAACAAGGGGCAAAGTCGAGCAAAATGCCCAAAAACTAATAGAAGCATTGCTCGTCCAAGGGAGTCCATTCGACCAGAATTGTCTTGGTCGAATGGGAGAAGACTGGTCGAATAAAATATCCAGAATCTTATAGAAGGGTTGTTCGACCGGCATTTGACCAGGATGACTTGCTCGACCAATGGAGGTCTAGTCGGGCAAAATTGCGTTGGTTCTATTTTTTGGTAATTCTGGGTTTTTTTACCAAATTTGATGTGTGTGCCAAGTAAAAGCCCATCAAAGGTCCGTGAGGAGCACTTTACAAGTATAAAAGGGGATGCAGAGCACATGAAGAGGGCATCACAACACAATCATCCTACACCTCCAACCATCATCTACATCCTTTCCTCCATCTATCCATCACTTTGAAGATTTGTTTGTGGAATCAAAAGGTGAACCAAAAGGAGGATTCAAGACAAAGAAGGACGCGACGACACCCATATCTAGGGTTTTATTCATTTTCTAATTTATCTTGTATTTCTGGACATATGAGTAAGATCTATCCAACCCCCATGATTGTCCTTCGCAACAGCATGGGCTAAAACTATTTTGGTAGATCTAGGGTTTATGAAGGTTTTACAAGTTAATTGAACTCTCGTATGCATACTCCGTACAAAACTACTTGCGGAGTTGTTTTATATAAGACTATGCATTTTATTTCATACTCAGAGTTATTTTATGCATTATTAACTTTTATGTAGAGTCTGAATACATATCTTGATTATTGATTGAGTGCGTTCACTGCTGAGCAGAATTCCATGTTATGATTCTAAGTGATGGGACTCCAAAACTTCATTAGAACTAACTTATACAAATACTTGTTAATTGAATTGAATTTAGGTTAATAAGTAGGATAAAGAGGATAATTTTATAGTACCTATAAAGGGAGATCATATCGGGTTAGAGTACCAATCCTAGGGGAAATAATTGATACTGATAGTACATAGAAAGGGGGTGAAATTATATCTCTTACTCCAAGGTTATTCACATGTATTACACGCTTATTTACTTGTGTCTATAGAGTAGATTTGCATGGCTTGGTGATGCATCCATATTCCATAAGGCAGAGTCAGACATTGATACACGAAAGGGAGATTAATGAGTAAAACTGGATTACCCTAGAGCTACTTATTCTCCTACTTGATCCACTTTCGTATTCTTCCATTGTTTATTTTATTCTATTTGTTATTTAATTAATTTTCTTAGTAGTTTAGTAATTCAATCCTCAAACGTTATTGCCTTCGTCTTAATTAATTTAGTAAATAATTAAATTGAGAATACGCCGTCCTTCGAGTTTAGTATTTAACTTGGTGGGTTGGTTAACTGCAACTGATATTCTTCATACTTGGGGATTAATATTGCGTGCAAATAAAACACGCATCTGAGTGGTGCTCGGGCAATTGAGAGAAAAGAAGTTCTGTCCCATCTGCTATGCGAGTAAGTCTTTTGATGTAGTACAAAAGAACTACACTGTCACTGAAAAGGAATTTCTAGCAGTTGTGTATGCATTCAACAAGTCTCAACAGTATTTGGTTAGCATGAAGACTGTAGTGTACACGGATCATTCTGCAATCTGGTATTTGACAGAGAAGAAGGACGCTAAGCCAAGGATTATCCGAATGATTCTTCTTCTGTAAGAGTTTGATATGGAGATCTGGGATAAAAAAGGAATGAAGATTATTTTGGCGGATCACCTATCAAGGTTAGAAACAAGGGTGATAAGCTGTTCGAATACATAGAGGAGATGTTCCCGAATGAGAAGATTATGGCAGTTTTTGCTGAAGGAGTAGAGAAAGATTTTGTCGTAGCTTCTCAAGAAATGGACCCATGGTATGCGGATTATGTCAATTACATTACCATAGGTGAAATTCCAAAAGATCTCAATAGGTATTAACTTGCAAACTTTAAGAGAGATATTGAGACTTTCATATGATATGATCCGTTCGTCTACAAAATTTGTACGAATTCTATCGTCCGTAGGTGTGTGCCTGAGATGGAGATGGATAGTGTTCTTAACTTTTGCCATGCACAACCTAACGGGGGATATTTTGGAGCCCATATGACGGCGGCTAAGGTACTTCAACCTGCTTTATATTGGCCTACCTTGTTTAAAGATTGTGAATCCTATATAGTGACGTGCGATAAAAGTTAACGTATGGGAAACATGAGCAAGAGGGATGAGATGTCAATTCAGCCAAGCATTGTGGTGGAGATTTTTTATGTATGGGGGATTGATTTTATGGGGCCGTTTCCCCCATCTAATAGATTTCTATACATTTTGCTTATCGTTGATTAAGTTTCTAAAAGGGTGGAGGCTATTCCCACACACATGAATGATACAAACACGGTCTTGTCATTCATGAAGAAATATATTTTTGCCCGCTATGGAGTTCCTAGAGCACTTGTAAGTGATGGAAGTTCCCACTTCGTCAACAAGCTTATTGAAAGAGTTCTCAAAGAGTACGATATAAAGCATAGGGTTACTACACCCTATCATCCTCAAGCGAATGGGCAAGCGGAAGTTTCTAACCAGAAAGTGAAACAAATCTTAGAGAAGGTGGTTGGAATCAATAGGAAATATTGGGGTATGAAGCTCGATGATGTCTTATGGGAGTTCCGTACTTCATACAAGACTGTGCTAGGAATGTCACCTTATCAAATCATATATAGGACGTGCCACTTACCCGTAGAGATTCAGCATAAGTCTTTTAGGGTAGTAAGAAGTTTGAACTTATCCATAAAGGAGGTTAAGGACTTAAGGTTGACTTATATCAATCAATTGGATGAGTTTAGAAGTCAAGCTTTTAAGAACTCGGTGATCTATAAGGAGAGAATGAAGAAATAGCATGATTCAAAGATCACTTTCAAGAAGTTCAAGGAAGGAGATGAGGTACTACTACACTTTAACTCTCGATTGAAGCTTTTTGCAGGAAAATTAAAATCGAAGTGGACGGGACCGTTCTTCATACATAGAGCCTGCGGAGGGGGAGTTTTGAGATCATGGACAAAGATAGAGATATCATAGCGGCGAATGGGCATCGATTGAAGCACTTTAAGTCGTCGGATGATGCTTGCGTTGTCTTTGAAGATACCCTACATTAAAGTGGTACCGTCGTGACTCTCCAACGTTAAACATGAGTGCCTGTTGGGGGCTTACCCTCCAGTTTTATTATTTTATTTATTTCGTGTGCGTAAGAAATTTTTATATTTACGATGCTAACTAGTCGGCAATTACATCTCTTTGCAAACTTAGTTTCGACTATGTTTCTACTGAGTTTGGGGGTGATGCTCTTACCTCATTGTAACACCAAGATTATAATCTTTTCTTAGTAACGTTTGCTAGGGGAGTTGATTTTTTACGGTATATTAAAACTTTAACCAGTTTTGATATATCGATTTCTTGCAATTTGCCTAGTGTTCAATGGTGTTTTGTTTATAGTGTGAGCAGAGTTATATACACTCAACTTTAAAGTCTAATAAGTGGTTCTCTAGTAAGTGTTTTGGCTTGATATGATGATTAATATTGTTTTTGAGTCTAAGTTTTACAGGGGATGAAGAAATCACGAGAAAGCAAAGCGTCGGAAGGCCGCTTGATCAAAAATATGTCGCTTGACTAAGTCATGAAGGTCGAGCGGAGATCGAGCGGACCACTGTAAGGTGGATTCCAGATTTTTTAGAGTACAGAGGCCCCGCTAAATAAATAAAATGGTCGAGCGAAGTACAAAGGCGGTTTCAGCTTATAGGGTGGTCGCTCAACTCTTTTCTGGTCGAGCTAATGGTCGAGCGAAGTACATAGACGGTTTCAGCTTATAGGGTGGCCGCTCAACCAAGAAAAGAGTTGCTCGACCAAACCGCTTGACCCGAGCGGAACAACAGAATCACGAATATAATATCAGTTTTCGCGCTGCTCGACCATTTCTCACCATCCTTTCTCGAGCAACCACCCCGAATGGTACGATTCTCACCCCAATCACTTAGAACACTTTTCTTTACCTAAACCACACACATTCCACATCAAAATTGGGAGATTCAAGTTGAATTTTGGGGTTGTCTTCTCAACTTTGTGTTGTTGTTCTTCGTCACTTTCACGCACCCATGGCTGGAGACAAAGGTATGTTTTCTCAACTCATTACCCTTGAATTAGAGTGTAAGTTTATTAGTTTAAATGGATAAGTTGATTAAGAATGCTTTTGGTTAAATTATGATATGAAATTGGGTGTTTTTGTTGAAATTTTATATGAGTTGTATGAGTTCAATTTACGTTAGATTGATGGAATTTTGTGAAATTGATGATGCATATGTCATGGGCTTGAGTTTAATTGACTAATTTCTGTATGGGCTTGTTGATTTTGAGTGACGATGGTGATGAATTTGAAGTGTGGAATTGTGTTGATGCTTAGAATTGAGTTTGAATGTTTGAATATCTTTTTGGAGTTCCTATTGAAGCACGTGGGCATTTTAATTCCTTTAGTAATACTTGGGACTTAGAATGTCAATTTTTCCATGATTTAATGTGTCGAGGTTTATCTTATGATTGGTTAATACATGTGAGATTATGGAAAAGTTAAGTTTGAAGTGTTGGGCATATGATTTGAAGTCTTGAGTAGAATCTATGATTATAATTAGTCCTAGGATTGGTATACTTGTTTTCTTTGCCGATGTTTTGCATTGAAGTACCATTCTTGTAGGTAAGGGCATTGCCTCTTGTTCAAAGAGGAAGGACAGTGGTGTACTAAAGAAAGGGGAGACGGGTAAGAAAAGTAACAAAGATGGGAAGATGCCATCGGATTATGGGTTGAAAATACCAGATTGGGATGAGGAGAAATTGTTTAGGCTCGATACCAAGATGATGAAGCCATGGTGGAGATGCACATAATTAACTATATCAGGGGGATGTTCAACCAAGTGGGAATCATTAGATTCATGGACTTGAAAAGGGAGACCCACTTTCACATCACAACAGAAATGTTATGTACTTTAGAAGTAATTCAAGAGGATTCGGTTCTTCCTACCTCAGCATGGTTCAGACTTGGAGGTGAGTTGAGATATCTGTATGAAAGCTAGTTTAACAGGATGTTTGGATGTCCAGAGAATGCACCTATATATAAGGATGAAGGCTTTGTTGCTGATGATTTCTGGAGATCGATCAATACTTTTGCAAGGGGCTTATGATCCACAACGATCGAGGGTTGCTTTCATTCAAAATCTGGTAATCGCGTACATGGATAGGATCCTCAGAAATACCATTTTTGCCCAAGCTGAGGGCGAGTGTATTTCGAGAGGAGAGTTATACGTCCTTTGGTGTATGATGAATAGGGTCCACTTCAACATGGCGGCTTATGTTTTGCAGCAGATGCATTGGTTCACTACACACACATTTCAGAAAATGAACATTGAGGGATGAATGGGGAGCGATTTCAAGAAAGATTGCTTGGGCTCGATACCAAGATGATGAAGCCATGGTGGAGATGCACATAATTAACTATATCAGGGGATGTTCAACCAAGTGGGAATCATTAGATTCATGGACTTGAAGAGGGAGACCCACTTTCACATCATAGCATAAATGTTATGTACTTTAGAAGTGATTCAAGAGGATTTGGTTCTTCCTACTTTAGCATGGTTCCGACTTGGAGGTGAGTTGAGATATCTGTATGCAAGTTAGTTTAACAGGATGTTTGGATGCCCAGAGAATGTACCTATATATGAGGATGAAGGCTTTGTTGTTGATGATTTCTGGAGACCGATCAATACTTTTGCAAGGGGCTTATGATCCACAACGATCGAGGGCTGCTTTCATTCGGAATCTGGTGATCGCGTACATGGATAGGATTCTTTGAAGTACTATTTTTGCCCAAGCTGAGGGCGGGTGTATTTCGAGAGGAGAGTTATACGTCCTTTGGTGTATGATGAATAGGGTCCACTTCAACATGGCGGCTTATGTTTTGCAGCAGATGCATTGGTTCACTACACACACATTTCAGAAAATGAACATTGAGGGATGAATTCAATTTTGTTTCAAATGCCCTTTTCTCTCATTGACCTTACTACGGTCTAGGTCAATGTAAATTGGTTGATGAACACTCCTCCCCACATCGCGATCTTTACTACTTGTTGTGCAAAGAGAGATTGGCGAACCCTGGTAGATATGCACCTTGAAGGTGTGTATCTCGACTTGGATATGATTTTACTGGAAGATCCGGAGGAGTATGAGGAGTATGAGCCACAGCAGCAGCAGCAGTATGGACAGTAGCAGTAGCTGTAGCAGCAATAGCGGCAGAATTTATAGCAGCAGCAGCCACCATTTGAGCATCCGATACCTGAGGTACATATGGAGATGTCTCATGATCACGACATTTCGTAGATGGGTATTCCTCCAATGCAGCCACCACCACAACCACAACAGCCACTGCAGTATGATTTCTGGAAGGCTCAGGATTGCTTTTATAGAGAGCAATTCAGGAGGATGAATGAGCATTTTGCCACATTGAATATAAATCAGCAAAAGACGAATTGCCATCTTGCTTTGGCGAACACGAACTATACTGCGCTAAACTTGAGGTATGATGTTATAGATCGAAGGTCGGGAGAGATGAATGAGAACTACAAGGCACTTGATAGAAAGGTCGATAATTTTATCATGGACTTCGATGATTGGCGCAATGATAATGATGATGATGCTCCGGAGGAGTAGGGTGCGCCAAGTTCTTCTCTTTGTCTGATTCTTCTCATCTCTCTTCTATTTTTCACTTTACAGGTTGGGGCTTGATTGATGGTTGATTTGGGTTTTATGAGATTTATGCGTGAGTGGTATTTACCGTATTGATGATATTGTGAGATTGATGGTGTTGATGGATATTGTGCACTTGATAATGATGGATAGTTTGATATTGACTCTTTGGTATGCATGCACTGTATACTTGTGATATATGTTGATTCTGTTGAAAAGAAGCATGTATTGTTTGTTATTACTTGTAGTTTATGTGGGAATTGAAGTTGATTGTATACTTTGAAGAGTGCTTAGGAAATCTATTACCCATGTGAGAATTTGAGCCTTTTTATCATGCTACATTAAAGAATAATAGTTTATTCTTGAGAGAATCGTTCATACGTTAGTATTCTAGAACTTGGCTTGGAGTATTATTTGAAATTCGTGATTGATTGATACTAGGAGATGATCTTAGGCCATTATTGATAATTGAGCCACTTAGCCTAAAGTTATCCTACCTTATAATGTGTATATCATTGGAAGCCCTGTTGAGCCTTTAAAAGCTTTTTCTTTGGCAAGCCTGTGATAAAAGCCTTTATTACCTTTACTTTAGCTTGGAAATACCCTATTTACTAGTAGAGAGTTGAGGTGAATAAATTTTTAAGTGATGAAAGTGAAGAAAGAGTATGGTTAAATCTTGTTTAGGGATAGTGCCTAAAACCGGTACCCCGACTGCTTTAGAAGGGTAGTGTCCGAAATTGGTGCCCTTGTTCTTTTAAGAAAGAAGATGTCGATTCCAAGGAAAAGAAGGAGACTATGAATCGAAAAGATCGTGATAATGATGATGGAGCGAAGAAATAAAGTTGTTTGATGAAAAGTAAAACTCCAAGGTAATTCTCTACTAGTGAATTAAGTCACTTATTCTAAATTCTCATACCTTTACTAAAGAGTCAACATTACAACCCATAAGAGAAGTTCTTTGTGATCATAGTATTGAAATAATTATAAATTGATTTTTGAGACCTTTGCCAAGCTTATGGTTACGAAGATGTATGAATTGATGATGAGCGTATATACTAACCTTGAAGTGTACATCTTTTACACTTGAGTGCGAGAGTAAACACTTATCCAGTGTGCTAGATGACTTAGCACTTGTAGAAGTATTGTGATTGATTGATGTTTTTACAGAGATGAAAAGTACGATGACTGCATGTTTTGACTCAATGAATTACATGTGTTATTGAAGTAGTGCATATATGAGGAACTTGTGAATCACAATCTATTGCCTTTGTTTTGGTTTTCGTTGCCTTGGGACAAGCAACATGTTCGTTTGGAGGTTTGATGAGAGTGGTAATTCACGCATTTTAAGCTCTGATTTGTGTGGAAATTGAGTACGATTTGGGCGATTACCAAGGCAAATTGGTATGTTTATGGGAAATGCATGAATCAGAGGCTACTGAGGCTATTTGAGCATATTTATGTAGAAAAATAGGTCAGAAATGTTCAGAATCGGAAAACACAAAGTCTGAGATACCACTCGACTTTAGGAGGAGCCACTCGACTAAGGCCTTTTGGTCAAGCGAGGATAGATTTGATCGAGCGAGAATCTGTACAGAGTTTCAGCGAACAAGGAGGCCACTCGATCACTGCTCGACCTGGACAAGATCCGCTCGACCTCGCCAGTTTGGTCGAGCGGGGACACGCGTACCTATTTTTGGTAATTTCGACCCTTCTGTGCGTGAATTGACGTATTTTTCAAGAAGAAGCATATTAAAGGTCCGTAAGGAGAGTTCTACAAGTATAAAAAGGGATGCCGATCACGTCAAAAAGAGAGTTAGATTCAACATCTATCCTACACCACATCCAAACCCTAACTCCATCCTACGGAGCTGTAGAGAGAGATTTGTGCAGTGAATCAAGTGAGAACCTAGTGAAGATTCAAGATGGAGCGAGAAGTGACGGCGCCCACATCTTGGGTTTACTTCGCAACTTAATCTTTTTTGTAATTTTCAAGACTATGGGTAATATCTATCCAAACACTATGAACATTCTTTGAAACGTCATGGGCTAGAACTGCTTTGAAAGTTCTAGGGTTATGAAGGTTTTTATCTAGTTAATTTAACTTCCATGTGTATACTCCGTACAACAATACTTGTGGATTAATTTTATATAGGACTATGTTTTTTTAATTTATACTCAGAATTGTTTTGTGCATCATTCAATGTTATGTAGAGTCTGAATACATATCTTGGTTATTGATTGAGTGCGTTCACTGCTGAGCAGGATTACATGTTATGATTCTAAGTGATGGGACTCTGAAGCTTCATTAGAACTATCTTATATGAATACTTATTAATTGAATTGAATTCGGGTTAGTAAGTAGGATAAAGAGGATAATTATATAGTACATATAAAAGGAGATCATATCAGGTTAGAGTACTT
The DNA here is from genome assembly GCA_023678885.1 of Pogostemon cablin. Lineage (NCBI taxonomy): Eukaryota > Viridiplantae > Streptophyta > Magnoliopsida > Lamiales > Lamiaceae > Pogostemon > Pogostemon cablin. Next base: position 20,316,579 of record CM042989.1, on the reverse strand, counting down.
AGTGCACGGGAAATAATTGATACTGATAGTACCTAAAAAGGGGGTAAAATCATGTTCTTGCTCCAAGGTGATTCACATGTACGAATATTTACTTGTGTCTATAGAGTAGATTTGCATGGCTTAGTGATGTGTTCATAGTCCACAAGACATAGTCGGATATTGAAATATGGAAGGGAGATTAATTAGTGAAACTGGATGGCCCGAAGAGCTACCTATCTTCTCACTTATCAACTCTTGTTTATCTCTATTGTTCTAATTATTTGCTAAATTATTATTCTGTTTATTAGTTTAGTCACTATTATCCACTTAAATTGCCACCAATAGTTTCTCTTAAAGTAGATAATAATAAATTGATAATAAACTATCCTTTGAATTCGATAAATATAACTTGGTCGCTTATCTAAGCTACAATCACATCCTTCATACTTGGGGATTGAAATTGTGTATCGAAAAAATTCCCAACAAGAAGCTACTTCAATAGGTTCGGAGGAAACCCTGTCTGTACAGCAGCAGGAATGAGATTATGATCATAGGCTTGGTGAGAATGTTGATCGTTTTATTACCTTAGTGTCCAAGAAGTTTGGAAACATCAGTGCTCTAGAGATCATAGTTCCATTCGTGGGAGGTACTATACTGGGGTGGGGCGAACCACGACCTTGGTGGGATTTAGACACGGTAACCGTTATACACTATATATTATTACTAACCACAGTGAAGATGGCTCTCACTAGGTTGTTTTTCGCATTATGTTGAAGGAGAATGTGGTTATCATACATGATACTCTACAACTAGATGATGAAGATGGAGAGTGAAAAAGGAAAGGTTGCGGGCGACGAGATGTATTCGCCGGGTGATTCCTGTTGTGCTTGAGATGGGCGAGTATTACGAGCACATGACATAATAGTTTCCATATCGAGAGTTTAAGCTCGCATTTGCAGATATCAGTGCACGCTACTGTCAGTGGGATCAATATTCATATGGTCCCTTGCACTGCAAAATTTGGAATCAATTGTTCAGAAAAAATTCTTGCATGTAGACACCATGGATGAGATTGTAGCATTTAAACACAAGATGGCACGGGCTTTATGGAGGTTTATTTAGTACAGATGGAAAAACCATATTACATTAGTTATCCGACACGTGTAAATGATGTTATTAGTGGTTCTTGATATTAGTTGGCTTATTAGTACTTTCTTTTAGTTGCTAGCTCTAGTTCATAGTTGTGTTAGTATTTCCTACTCCCTCCGTCCCAAAGATATTGACACACTTTCCTTTTTGGGTTGTCCCACAGAAATTGACATATTTCCTTTTTAAGAACATGGGACCCACACAAAAACAATTTATTTACTTTGACCCACACACCCACCCATCACACTCACCACTAATACAACTACCCACTACACATTAAATATTATTTCTCTCACTTCACTTTACATTAAATTATTATACTCCTTAATCTCCGTGCCCAAAAAAAATGTGTCAATACTTCCGGGACGGAGGGAGTATTTAGTTCGCTGATCCATTGATTATCATTTATTTATTTTACTTTGGGTCACTACTCCGGGTGCCTAGTATAGTAGTAGATTTTGAGATGCATATACAGTTGTGCGTGGAGATTAAGAAAAATATTTTTGTACTTATAAAAATGTGTAAAGTTATTGGAATGTGTGTAAAAGGTAAATATTTAAGATAATTTAACGACAAAAGGCATGTAAAGTTGCTGGGACGTGTGTTATATGTAAGTATTATTGAGATATATTTTTTCCATTTTAAGAAACATGCATAAGTATTGGGATAGATAAAAAATAAAAGTATGAAGTTATTAGCCGGACAGATGGAGTATAAGAAAATGTAATAATAATAGTCTTATAATACAATCAGTCATTTAGATTTAATGTTTAAATTGATAAACCTCTATATGTATCAATTGATAAGCATCTATTTAGTATACTAATTATGCTTAGTTTAAAAGAAATTTTTATCACAATTAAATTAGTTTTAATAATATAAAATTTGATAATATTTTTTTTCACATATTTAAAATATACTATAGGTGTTGTGTTTTCATCTGTTGAGCATTTAATTGGATAATTAAATTGTTGAATGTAATTTTTGGTGTTTAATTAACTGATATGTCTAACAAGGAATGATATTGGATTGTTTGTTGGGAGAAACAATGCAACTTCAAATTGCGTGTAGTAGGTACAAAGAATTTTCGAAGAGTTTATAAATTGGTTAACACACATGTCAATTTAATCCAAATCTTAGTGCACCTTGCACATTGCATTCTAAATTTTCGGGAGAGCATATGGTAGACCAAATCTTGGTGGAAGATCAAATTATAATTCCTAAAGCAGTCCCAACACATTTGAATTTATATTATGCATTGGAGAATACTTACGCGCTGGTTAGGAGAATTCAAGATCATGTCATTTAAAACATTATACGGTTATGAAGAAGATTCTTTTGGAATGATTCCTTCATACCTTTATATGTTAAGGGCTATAAATCTGGGTATAGTAACTGATTATACGATCGATCCACACACCAGCTACTTTAAATATGTATTTTATGCTATGCATGCATCCACAGTTGGATTTTAATATGCTAGTACCTTTATTATTGTTGACTGGACACATTTAAAGTCAAAGTATCGAGGAATCATATTTATCACCATAACAAAGGATGACAATAATTAAATATTTTCTCTGGCATTGGGGGTTGGTGGGGTCGAGTGTCAAGAGTCATGGACATGGTTTATGGAAAGATTGAAAAGATTCTATACCTTTCCTAATGATATCTTAATTGTTTCGGATGTACAGGAAATAGCTAATGCAATAAGCCATGTATTTCCATTAATTGGTGCATCATGATCTTTGTGCTTTACATATTCAAAAAAATTTATATAGATTTGATCAAACCGTGGTAAACATTTTTAAGTCTATAGCCTACAGTTATAAAACATAGGATTACAGTGGATTCATGGATGATTTGGAGTATGCATGCCCAACTGCAACTCTACACTTAAAGGAGAAGGTTGGGGAGACACGATTTGCTCGTGTTAAGTGTCATGCTCGTAGAAATGATATTATGACTTCTAATGTGGTTGAAAGTTTTAACAGTCGTCTTTTGTGGGCTTGAAGTTATTTGTTCAGTCTTGAGGTTACTTGATCTATATTGGAGGAAAGATTCAGTGAGCGATTTAACAGTGCAAATGAGAATGAAGGATATCTAACACTGGATGCCACTGACAAGGTGCTCAAGTCTATTGAGGAAGGAAAATTCATGATGTTCAATATCGAAATGAAAAACAAGGTGTCCCACATACAAAAGCACTATGTCGTTGACTTAGGCAAATAAAATGCTTCTGCATGAAGTTTTAGACTGATTGGATATCTTATTCTAATGCCGGTGCAGTAATATAGTATATGTTGATTTAAATTTCTTATTTATATTATCATGCTATTGTAATATCACGTGTTACACAAACTTCGATTCATTCAAGCACATTAAACATGATCCTACCATTTACGCACCTGAGTACTTCAAATTGGAATGGCTTTGTAAGATGTGGGGCAGATTGGTATATATCTTTAGTTCCACGCTCTTCTGATTGGTGTGTGCCTGGATATGTGACTTGTGAAGTTTGTAAACCCCCAAACAATCCATAACAGACTGGTCGACCTAAAGAGAAGAGGTATTCATTTGGAGCTGACGGTTCCACTCATTTTCAAAAGTTTAAAAATATTGAAGGTGTGGTAATACAGGACACAATTCAAAATCTACACTACTAACATTACTCATAATTTTTCAGAAGGTAATGAATACCCAGCAACAACACGTCGTGCAAAAAAAGGGGGGAATAGTCAATTTGGACCCTAATTTTATTCCATGGGACCAAACTTGACCCCTAACTAAATTTTTGTTCATCAAAGTCCTACTATTCTAATTTGATCATCAAAGCACTTCATGGGATCAAATTACCCATTTTCCATAAAAATTAAATATTAAAATAATTATTTTTTTCAATTCCGTAATTAATTAGGGTAATTTGCGTTAAGAAACAGATTAAACCCACAGTGATTTATAATATACTCCCTCCGTCCCGGGAAGTATTTCGCGTATTGGTGTGCGCGGAATTTAAGAAAATTTTGTATTTTTATGTATAAAGTAAGAAAGAGAATATATATTTTAGTTGATTTAATGAAAAAGGTGTGTAAAGTTATTGAGAGATGTGGAAAAAGTGTGTAAAGTTTTTGGGAGATGTGAAAAAGTAAGTATTATATTGGGATATGTGTAAAAAGTGAGTATTAGTATAATGTATTTTTTACCAAATTTAGAAAAAGTAAAGTGTGAAATACTTTGAGGGACGGATGAAAAAGGAAAGTGTGAAATACTTTGGGGGGACGGAGAGAGTAAAGAATAGATCACTCTCTGTCGCCGCCGCTTCTTGCTACTTTCTCTCACCATATCTCCAGCAAAATCCACCAATCGCCGCCCTCATGGCTGCCCCACCGGCTCTGAGGAACAACAAGCCCAAGCCTCAGGTCATCGTCACCCGGGATACCCCAAAGCACTCCAATCCCACATTCTTGAAGTCTTCTCCGAGAAAACGACATTGTGGAAAATGTCTACGTGTACGAGCAGAGGCGAGAGAGGAGTTTGCGTCCTCAGCGGTGGCGCACCATCACCAATATCACTCTTTCCAATCGAGGGCCCCAGGAGTCACGCTGCACGGTCGCTTGGAAATACTCTCCATTTTCGACACGGTGCTTCCGTCGCCCATGCTGCTGGGTGTGGGTGGGCTGTCGATGTTTCTGTATGGTGGGCAGGAGCGGCTCGTCGGGGCGCCGTTGATGGCTTGTGGGCACAAATTATGTTGTTGAATCATTATTTGTTTCATATATTTTTAATCCAAATTAATTTAGGGGAGAGATTTTTTTTTTTGCTATTTAATTTTTCAGGATAAGGGGGTAATTTGATATCAATAAAATAAATTAAGGCTTAAGTGAACAAAAACTTAGTTAAGGAGCCAAATTGATCCCATAGAACAAAATGAGGGTCCAAATTGACCCTTTTCCCAAAAAAAAAAAAAATTGTGGCAATTGTGCAATGTATTACCACACAGCACCTAAATATCTAATGAAGAGAAATATTGACATCGATTTTCCTCACCTTATTAAGTTTATTATATATTGCTATTGTAATGTACATTAAAAAATTATTTAATGAGTATTGGTCTTGTTAGTGTACACATGAATTAAATTCATTTCAGGAACTTTGAACTTGAAAAGTTTTACTCGAATTCTAATATTACTCAATTTTAAACTCGAAAAGAAATTTTTGAATTAAATTTTGAGAAAAATATAAAATTTCTAGTTAAATAAATTTGAGTTAATAAAAATTCAAGTGAGTATTAAAGTACATTTCTTTAGTAAAAATATTTTTGAGCGAATAATGTTCGAGTTAGAAAAATATGAGTCAGTAGTTTTCAAGTAAAAAAAATTTGAATAAACAAAAATTCGAGTCAAAATATATTTTAGTCAAATATTTGATTCAAAAAATGTTGAGTAAAATAATTCGAGTAAAAAAATTATAGGTCAACAGATTTTGAGTCAACATATTCGAGTAAAAATATAGTCGAGTCAATATACTCGAATTATTCATTGAGTTAATTTGAGTTACACATAAAATTAATATTCGAGTTAAATATTTTTTTGACCAAAATTGATTTCGAGTTAAACAATGTGTTGATTTTCAGATAATTAAGTATATGTGTTCGAGTTACTTAAATTTGAATCAATTGAAATTCGAGTTCACAAATGAGTGAAAAGATCGATTAAAAATATATTATCATTCAATACATTCAAGTTAAATTTCAATTATATTTCGAGATGACTTTTGAGTCAATATATATGAAACTTCATGTTATTATATGAGTTAATTTCTGAGTGATAAAATATTACAATAGAGTTAATAAATATAGGACAACTATTCTCACCCTCAAAATGGCTAAACAAACAAAAAAAATATTTAAATTAAGATAATCTTAATTAATATTACTAAAATATCCTTATATGAGTAATATAGTATTAATATTGCTTTACTATCATATCAAAATTAGATTTCTAGGCATTCCCATAAATTAAATTTCATCGAGAACTTCCTCTCTCCTCATTCATGGAAGTATTATCGAATAAAGTAATAATGGCAAAAAGTAGTGACTTTGACTTAAAATGAATTTTTTCTAGTCACCCATGTTAAGTGTAATTTTTTCTAGCCACTTTTTATATTTAAGACCATTTTACCTCTAAAATATTATTCAAATGCAATTTTAAATCAAAATTCAAATAAATATCCGATTGATACTCGAAATGACTTATATCCTTGATATTTTTCGGCTCAAATAGTTGTTCTATTCGGCCTAGACATATTTTCCTATTCGGCCTATACGTATTTGTCTATTCGGCCTAGACGTATTTGCCTATTCGGCCTATACGTATTTGTCTATTCGGCCTATACGTGTTAGCCTGTTCGGCCTATATGTTTTCGTCTAAATAGTTATTCTATTCGACCTAGACGTATTTGCCTATTCGGCCTATACGTATTTGTCTATTCGGCCTATACGTATTAGCCTATTCGGCCTATATGTTCATCTAATTTTCATCGCTTTTATCACGCTTTAAAATGGTATCAAAGCCCTATGTTTATTTATTTATGAATGGAAAATTTATTATAAACTTATATCACTTAACGAGAGGAGAGTTTCAAAAGAAATATGAATCCGAACGAAAGTTCGACATCCGAGAGTGACAGGACTATTAGCCCTGTTCCAAGCTGGAGCAACCGGAACTTTTGGCCCGTTGGATATGATGAAACAAGCAGTTCTATACAACAATACTATAATGTGTTGTATAGACAATACGCAGAGAAAGAGGATAAGGAAGCCGATCTATTTTGGGAAAACCTCCATCGAAAATGGAAATTAGCGAATCTTGAGGACCTCACCAAAGAGGAACGTCTGGAAGAAATCCGCCAGACAGAGATAAATTATTCCAAGAAAATTCCGAGGAACATAATAGAAATCCAAAGTTTCACCGAGATCCATAGACGAATCCCCAAACAAGAACAATGGAGGAGACGACCAAACCAGGGTCCGAGAGAAATTTGCAAGCCCTACCACTTTACGCATTGGAAAGAATGACCGAGTGGAGGGAGATCGAGGCAGATAACTCTAAGATAAACAAAGATCTTAGAGAATTGCAGAATACGGTGAGATTCATTGGAGAATATTGCCAAAGCATGTCCAAGATTATGTTCGAAATCAGCCTCAAGATGGACAAGGTCGAGAAATTGCAGAACAAACAATTCGACCTCATCATAAAGTTGATAGAACAAGTAAAGTCCCTGAAAACCAAGGTGACAGGAAGGAGGCCTGGAGGAAGGTTACCACTGACCTTTGGAACAGAACCCCTTTTACACCAAAAAGGAAAAACGACGGAGGTCATAAGACCAAAGTCCGAAAGCGAGAAGATAATTGCTATCCTTCAAGGAGACTCCACATCCTCAGATGGAAAGAGCAAATCTTGAAGATCTACAAGATCTATATGAGTCCTTCTAAAGATTATCAATTGTAGATCTAAAGATGAATGTTGAAGAGGCATCAAGTTCTCAACAACAGTCTCAGGCTCATCAGACACAATAGGATCGGAGCCAAGAAGGAATCTCTGGATCACACGGAGTCCATGGGGCAAGACAAGAAGATACATTCCAACTACCAGGAAGCTTCAAAATGAAGGCCATAATAATGTCAACAGGAGCAAGCCGAGTTCGAGGATCTAATATACAAAACACCCCATATGGCCGGTCTCACCTTGAACCGATAAATCCATACGGGTTGATCTTAAACCTCGACACTCTAGACTTCAAGAATAGAGAAGCCTTGATCGATGAATGGACAAATGTCATGAAGATCGCAGGTAGCGCATTGGAGTTGAACAAAGAAGGGTTCATAAGATTCCTTACTATGAGCCTGGAAGGATCAGTAAAATGCGCCTGGGAAGAGCTCTCAGACGAAGTAAAAAAGGAGGTCATGGAAGGCGAAGATCTAGGTAATATTGTCGATCGAATGGCCAAGATCTTCAAGATTCATTTCATCGGAGTAGGATACTTCGAAGGAATGGAAGAAGAAAAGAAAAAAAAGTATAGGAATGCCCTATACAGCCTAGAACTACTTGACATTTGTCACGTAGATGAGTACATCAAACTCTTCACAGAGTATAGATGGAAGTCTAAGGTCAAAGAGGAAGAAGTATTCCACCTATTCTTTGCCAAGATCCCGAGCCCATGGAGAGAAATGTTGATCAAAGAGTATGAACCATGCAAACTGGATTCGATAGCAAGGAGAATGTCCTTCCTCAAAGCCAAGATTGCAGAATGGTGTCATCAAGCGGCGCTACACAACAACTACAAGAGATTAAGGGGAATCAACAAGACAGTCCCCTTATGTTGCGAAAGTAATGATCTTCCAACTATCATTGGAAGAAACCCAAAGAAGCAGAAAAGGATGAAGAAGAATCATCCTTACAATCAAAGGAGCGGAGGATGGAGATCTAGAAGACCAAGATCATTTTGGTCTAAACAAAAGGCCCATAGCTATAAATCAGGGCAAAGATCTGGACCATCAAGATGAAGTTCAAGAAGCCAAGCCTCATCCTCAGGGTCAAACCAAAGGAGCACAGGAAGAACTCCCACAAGAAAGACGTTCCGAAGAGCGGCCACACGAATCAACGAAAGATTCAAGGATTGCAACTGCTACATGTGTGGAGCAAGAGGGCATATCTCACCAGATTGCCCGAAAAACCAGAAAAGGGGAGTACGACAGTTCGAGACAACTCCAGAAATGGAGGAAGCAATTTACTTCCAAGACCTAGTACAGGTATATCAATTCGAAGATATACCCTCGGACGAAAGCATCTATGAAGAAGAATTCTTTAGCCAAGACGAATCTTCCGAAGATGAGTCGGAGTGAAGAGAAAATCTTTAGGAAAGAGATGCAAGAAGATATGTCTGGATTCTTTTCCCAGACATCTATTTCTCATAAAGCCCTTATGAGAATCATGAGAGAGGATCCAAGGCTCAACCTATACGATGGATTCACTGTGGGAAAATTGGAAAAATTCTTTCCAAGTTTCAAAAAGAGAAAACACAACATCATATACAAAGTGACCGAAGGGGAAATTGCTATCCCGACGGAGCTCACAGGAAATATGATGGAAATGCAACTGGTTCCTTATGAAGAAATCAAGAAGGAACTAAGTAAACTCCCGGAGAGAATGTCCAAGACTATGTCTTGGGTCCATATCGGAGCTATTCGGATTCTCATCAAAGCCACATTCAAAGAAAGAATCGATACACCAATCGATATTACTGTCTTCGATAAGAGAATCAAGAGCCCAAGAGAAGCATGCCTAGGAGGACTCTCGTGAAATCTATACGCAGGAAAAGTAGCATCCTAAATTTATCTAAGGATCGCATACAATCTAGCAGACCGAGATTTCAACAGGGCAATTACCCTTCATCAAGATTTTAAAAACAAAGACTAGATGAAGGAAGGAAACAGGCCTTACTCTATCACATACAACATCTCGTATGCCCTCTCCAACACTCATCATTCAGATCTATTCCAAATGAAGGAATATATTGAGATACCTGAAATGTTCGAGAAAGTTGCATGTGCGACTAGGCCAGAAATAATGGAGCTACCACCAATTCATGATATGGATTTGTGGATCAAAGACAAGCCAATCTGGAGCAGACAAAACAGCCTCAGATTCGAGCAAAGAAGAATTTCTTTCCAAGAAGACAGAATGATTAGCGAAAAATGGGGAAAGAAACCAATCGTGGAGGTGATCCAAGAACCGAAAAAGTTCACAACTAAAGGTGAACTAAAATGCCCAGAAGGATGGAGAGGAGTCGAAGTAATATTCGATATCACTAAAAGGGAAAACTCTATTCCTTGTGGTGTCCTGTATTATCTCCAACAACCAACAACTGGGAGATACCAAGGACAGCTCAAACTCGGTGATCTTGAGCTGATAATCGAAGGAGTTGCAGGAAGGTTCCCAGAACAACTAGTATTGGGATTGGAGTTTCTCGAGGATCGTAAACCTTGGGAAAGACTGCAAGATGGAATGGAGTTTATGGTCAAGGGAAAAAGATACAAAGTCTACTAGTAGAGGCTCAGGGGTTTAAAGGTCTGATCCACCCATGGCCACAAGTCCATTTTCGATATATATCACCGTAGGGATAATATATAAGGAATATCGTGCAGAATACTTTGCGGCATATATTGATTCAGGAGCCGGCATCTGCACAACAAAGGAAGGGGTCTTCCCGGAAGACTCAGGTGAAGAACTGCCAACAGTCCTCGAAAAAGATTTCTCACAAAGGATGTTAATCCTTAATAAAGGAATCAAGCACGCGGAAATCATGATCGGAGGAGCAGATCGTACCCCATGGTACAAGGTAAAAACTCCACCATTATATTTTCACGACACTGGAACGGATATTCTGTTAGGAAATAATTTTCTACAGACATTCAAGCGTTTTACCCAAGAAAACGCAACAAGGAGGCTTATTTTCACAACCCTTTGTGAACATAAGATCATCGCACCAAGACTGCGTAATGCATTTCAACGAAAAATGCCAATCAGATTTCGTAGCAAGCGTGGTGATGAAGAAAAACTGAGCCATCCGAAGATGAATGATAGAAGGAGATATGGCGAAGCAGTCCTTCAGATGAGAACCGAGACTAGAGGAGGATGAAAGATGGAGAAACTAAAGGAGAACACAATCCACCTTCTCAAAGCAAGCTTGGGAGAAAACCTACAGAGAGACGTCAAAAGGAAGATACAGAGGAACTTCAATGAGGATCCTTTAGCCTGGTGGGATAAGAACGAGCTCAAAGCTTCACTCAAAGTAAAAGAAGGAAAGGAGCATGAGCTCGTGAGATATAAGCCTATCCTAATGAACCAAGAGGATCGAAAGGATATACAGCTAATACTTAAGGAACATCTAGACCTTAAGTTAATATCACCAGGAGTATCTCCATACAGCAGTCCAGGATTTCTAGTCCGAAATCATGGAGAAATCAAGCGGTAAAAGCCGAGGCTTGTGATCAACTACAAAGGGATCAACAATATCTTGGAGTTCGATGGATACTACATACCAAGTAGGGAACACTTGGTCAACTGTATCAAGAATGCCAAGGTATTCTCAAAGTTTGACTGCAAATCCGGATTTTACCAGATTATGATGGAAGAAGGGAGCAAGAAGTTCACAGCCTTCTCCACACCACAGGGCCATTATATTTGGAATGTTATGCCTATGGGCTTGGCAAACGCACCCCAGATATACCAAAGAAAAATGGATAATCTTTTCAAAGATTATTTCTCATTCATGTTTGTCTATGTAGATGACATCCTCATAGCTTCAAAGAACATGAAGGAACATTTAGCACATCTGGAAATATTTTCAGAAGTATGCCACAAAGAAGGATTGGTGCTTTTGGAAAAGAAAGCAGTAATAGCAACAAGACAGATCGAGTTCCTTGGAGTAGAGATCGACGAATCTAGAATTATTCTACAACCACATATTGTTGAAAAGGTCCAAGGATTTCCCGAAGATTTCAAAGACAAGAAACAACTCCAAAGTTTCTTAGGAGTGGTTAACTTTGCCGGAATGTTCATCAACAATCTGGCGCAATACAGGAAGGTATTCAGTCTTTGTTAAAAAAGGATGCTGAATTCAAATGGGATGATTCACACCGAGCAATGGTTAAACAACTAAAGGAGGTTTGCAAAAAGCTCCCCAAATTAGCCATTCCTAATGACGAGGATGATCTGGTACTATATACAGATGCCAGTGACCATTGGTGGGCAGCAGTGCTTACAAAATCCACTACAGAAGGAGAAAAGCCATGCAGATACTGTAGCGGGCTCTTTACGGAGAGCGAAGCAAATAGATGGCACATCAATGAAAAGGAGTTCTTCGCAGTCCGAAAGGCGTTCAAAAAATGGCCACTATTTCTTCTCGCGAAGAAATTCATCCTTAAAATTGATAACACAAGTGTCAAAGCCTTTTTGAAAAATAAAATCGAATCTAAACCAGAAAAGGCTAGACTACTAAGATGGCAAGCAGAATGCCAATATTATGATTTTGATATTATCATTATTAAATCTGTTGATAATGTTTTGGCAGATTTCCTGACGAGAGATGGAAGGAGCTGAGATAGACTCCATCCTGACTGTTTCAAAGCACCTGATGGACAACCTTGAGTTGCTTCAGAGGGAATTCGAGAATCTTGCACTCAATGCAAGACGTGCAGGAAGAATACAAGATAGTGATCAGACCAAAGTGTCTAATCGCATACGAGACTGCATTCGAAACGTCGCAAGTTTGTTCGAAGCAACACGAGAGCCACTCCTCCAGGCTGTTGATAGCAATTGCAATCTACAAAAGGAGAGTAGTCGAGAACGGGGCTCTAAACCCGGAGTATGGGATTCAAGTACCCTTAGCACGAGTCCTAGTCTGGAACCTCCAAAAGAGGAACCGGCCCAAGGAAAAATCGAAGACCTGGAGTCACATCTAGAGTCGACGAATCAACCCAGCACCTCTGGGGTCAAAGAGGGAGAGCTCAACCTTAGGCCTATGAAAGGCACTGCTAAGGTTGGTATTAACTTAGCTGATTTCTCTTATTGGCAGGAATATCAGGCCAGCTGGGAGAAATTGAACACTAGACAAGGAATCCGACCGGAGAAATGCCGGGTGGATATATCTGGGGAATATCCCCGAGTTTGGATGCGAGAAGGCTCAAATCCAATAGATGTAAAGTAGTGGTATGACTTTGGGGCACTAGCCTCGATCTATACTATTGCACCAGGTTTTTCAGAACTTGCGAAACTTCCAGAATGGCTGGGAGAAAAGGTTTTCAAGGCATGGGAGAATAACTCGACTCTATCCAGAGGCGATGTATTAGAACTGTACTTTACCAGTGCGGCCCCAGAACCAGTCGGAAAAGGCAACCACGAGGCCTTCCATTTCATCAAGCTGAGAAGACCTGATGTTTCAGCATCAAATAAGATCAAAGAATCTTCTGGAAAGGAACCAGTCTTGGTTTCTATATTTTCTGAAGAACAGATCTCTACATGAAGAGCGCGGGGTTTGTATGCCTGCATTAAAGCAATGGTGGAGGTAAAGTTCTCATTCAAGTTCGAGCATAAGTCTTTGAATGGGTCTTTCCTGTTAAACACTTTAACAAGAAAAAAGACAATGTTCGCTGAGAAGGCTTTCTAGGAAAAATAAGAACTTCTCTGAAAAAACAAGATTCCGGTGAGTAAGCAAACTCATCGGAGATATTGCAACATGGCCCACTTTGGGCAATGGACGAACAAAGTATGCACAAGTTATTCTACCCAAACAGAACCTGAATTTGGAAAAGGAATAAGATTGGGCATAGGGATGATCAGAACTGCTGATCCAACCCAACAAAGGAGACACGTGGAAAGAAGAGGGTAAAATCTCTTCGGAATACCCAGGAGCCAGGAGAATCATCGGGAACTAAAGAGGACAAATGACTCTTTAAAAAAGCAAGAGCCAAATGACCTTTCTGAAAGGGTAAGAGACATGTGACCAACAGGGGTGGCCCTCAAGAAGGCATCCGATGTAAAAAAGAGGACCAGCCAGCTGTTAAAAATGGCATCCGAGGCAAGGTGACGCAAACACTGACGCAAATATGGTAACGCAAGCAGTGACGTCATAAAGTATCAGGAGGCTTTGAAATCCAGATTTCAAATCCGAAGGCCTCTATAAATAAGAGTTTTGAGGAAGCAGAAGGGATCGACCATCACCCTCTGTTTTCTCTCCTTCAATAAACATTGTAGTTTCTTTTCTTTCTTTGTATGAGTGTTTATGTTCTAGCTATCATAGGTAGCTAAAGGAGTTTCTCCTCTTGTTCGGTGAGGATGAGTGTGTAATAAATTTCTCCATTCAATAAATAAATAATCTTGGGCTACTGCCCGAATTATGTAACCTTCCATTATATTCTGTAACCCTAATATCCATATTTTTCGGCGAGAAACAGTAGCAGCATCCTGTACACCCGGTGTAGGAAATGAACCAGGGTTGTGCTGAAGTCCGCTGAAGGAACGGGATTGAACCATCACATTGCGGGGTGCGTGGTTGATTGTGAGTAGCAGCTGTAAAACCTCCCGGATACCCGGTGGACTAACGGTCAAAAAAGATACTGTTACTATTTCAAATCGGTTTAATTACGAGATTAATGTTATTTAATTAATGTACGGAAGCATGATGGGTCTGATATGGTCGTAATGGACTATGTCTATTTTAAAGTAGAAAATTGTGATGAAAAAAAAAGGATATTGAAAATCATATACGGATATCAATCGGGTAGAGAAAATAAAAAGAAATTTTGATTTTAAAGAAGGAAAGGGTAATTTTGGAATGAATAGTATAAAGTGGCTAGAAAAAATTTGTTATTATAAGAGTGGCTAGAAAATTTCAACTCAAGGAATAGTAGCTATTTTAAAATTTTGCTGTCAAATAAACATATATGTCACAAATGGCTACGCCGCAATCCCAAATTTTATGCGGGCGATCGTCGGACAGAATGATACGAAAATTCTCGCCAATCGATGAATTTGAAACTACTCTAAATGATTATGAAATGAAATATTAAATCTTGGAAAAAGGGTCATTTGAGTCCCTTATCTTATTTAATGGGATCAATTAAGCCCTCAAACTTTCTTTTTGTTCATGCAAACCACTTATCTTTGTTGATAAGATCAAATGAACTACCCCTTTATTTTTTAAAAATAAAAATAAAACATAGAAGCACCTCTATATTAAATAATACATAAATAATTCATGAAACTTCAATTGTGACCGGCTATACCGGTTATTATTGTTATTATTGGCTGTTCAAGTTTTTTAATTTTTTTTTAATTTTTTTTTATTAATTATATATTTATTTATTTATTATCCCATCACCTTTTTTTTTTTTTAGAACTTGTGGTTTGTAGTTTTTTTTCCCTCAATTTAATATTTCTAAAGTTAATTTTAAAACTATAATTTTATTTTATTTTGTGATTTATATAATATTATACCCTTGCAATAACTCATTTAAAAATATAATTGATTCAATTATTTATCTTATTCAATGGGATTAATTATATTCTTAGAATGAAATATAAGAGTATAATATTATATAAATCACAAGAGTGAAATTAAATTATATTTTAAAATTAACCTTAAAAATAAATATTAAGTTTTAAGGACAAAATAAACCACAAATGAATAGAAAAATAAATAAGTCATGCACAATGGTTAAATACTTTTTTAAAAAATAAAATAAAAAGCTCAAACAGTAGCCAATACTTTTTTTTAATAATTATAACTTTAATATATATATATATATATATATATATATATATAAAATATTTTACCATAGTTCATAATATATTTTATTTCTCATTTATGAATCTTGTGGTTTGTGTTTTTTTCGTTTTTATCCTACCGTTTAATATTTATCTTATTCAATTGCAATAATTATATCTTTAGAATAAATTATAAAGTATAATATTACATAATTTACAAGAGTGAAATTAACTTATATTTTAAGAAAGACAAATACTAAATTGTAAGGAAAAGATACGACAAACTTATATAAATAATAAAAGAGTGAGGCTTGCGTCCGGCGCAAGCCGTGCGTCTTTAGAAATGCGTCTTTAGAAATTAGTATTATGGATGAGGGTATATTATTTTGTTTTAAAAAGTATACACTTTAATTAATAAGGGCATACTATTTTATTCTAAGGGTATACACTTTTCATTATATTTTTTATTTTTCTTCACAAAATAAAGGGTACGCATCTTTGTACTAAAGGGTATAGTATAATATAACACAAAATTCTAAAGGCACACGGAGTGTGCTTCTGTGCGCCCGGACGCACACAAATTTTTGTTTTGTAAAATAAAGGGTACACATTTTTATACTAAAGGGTATACAATTTAACACAAAATTCTAAATACACACCCAATGTGCTCCGTGTGACCGGGCACACATAAGCTTTTGCCATAATAAAATAGGTCACAGACTATGATTATATATATATATATATATATATATATATATATATATATATATATATATATATATATATATATATATATATATATATATATACTAGTATGAAACCCGCGTACAACGCGTGATCATTTAATTATTATTCTTGTTTTTTATAATTAAATAATTCATATTGTATAACGTAACAACATTAATTAAGCAGTTTTTTTTCTTATAGTTAGATAATTTCTTTCATCAATGTAAAGAATTTGCAACAAATTATAACATTTAAGTTTTGATAATGTAACGTCTAACTAAATCATGTAAAAAGTTAATAAATATGTACGTATTTTCTAATTATTGAAAGAATCTTGATTTGTATTTTTTTCAAATGTTACTTTATAATAGAATACAATTGAAAACTATTTATTACTCCTCCTGTCTCTCTAAAAAAATATGCAACCACATAGTATTTTATCCGTATATTTATATAATTGTTAGTATTTTATTTTTTTTATAGTATTTAAGTGCAATTATGATTAACTCTTAGTAATAAATTCTTAACTTTACTGTTTGTCTAAAATAAATATCAATTATATATATATATATAGAAAATTTCAATTTATTCTTTTTTTATACATAATTTGATTTGATACTAATTAAAATCTAAATATTTATTTATTAATTACAATTAATGATACTAAAGTAAATAAGTCATAATAAGTGTATAGGAAAAATATTTATACATGAACAATACGTTAGCGGAAAATGGACTTTGCTATATATATATATATATATATATATATATATATATATATATATATATATATATATATATATATATATATATATGTGGATTATTTATGAAAAATAAGATCAAATATTTTATAATTAATTAAAACTAAATTATTATAATATTTTTAATAGTTGCTATATATATTTTTAAAAAATATACATAATATTATAAATAATATTTAAATGGAGTATTAATTTTTACTCCTATTGATTATGATTTAATATTTCTTAATTAATTATATAATAATTATTATATTTCCATTAATTATTTTTTTAGAAATTAATGTAATATATATAATATAAATAAAATTAATTTATATATAATATTATTTTAAATATTCATAACTTTGTAATGAATTTATTAATTTTATTTTTTATTTAATTTTATTAGTTTTAAATTATATAAACAACTAAAGAAAATAAATTTTATAATTTATATGTCATAATTTAATAATTAAGATATATGTAAATAAATAAATATTAATATACTAAATTTAAAAAATCAACAAATATTTACAAACTCAATTTTATTATTATTTGATATGAAATACTCATGATTTAACTTAAAAAACTTAAACTTTCGATTATATACATGAATTACTTTTTTAACTTCTTATTTTTTCTAGAGGTAAATCGATTCAAAAGTACTTGAATCGTCAATCCTCTTTCACTTGAAGAATACTTGAATCAATATTTTAAAGATAGATCTTAAAGAATACTTGAATCGATTCTTAAACGATAATATTTGAATCGATTAGAGTTTTTTCTCTTGAAGAATCAATTCTTAAAATGTAAATCGATTCAAGAATACTTGAATCGATCCTCTTACTCTTGAAAAATTGATTTTTAAGATTTAAATCTATTAAAAAAATACTTGAATCGATTCTCTTCCTCTTGAAGAATCGATTCTTAAGAAGTAAAACGATTCAAGTGTACTTAAATCAGTTCTCTTCTAGACCTCTTGAAGAATCGATTCTTAAGAGGTAAAACGTAAAACAATTCAAGCGTACTTGAATTAGTTTTCTTCCTCTTAAAGAATATTTGAATCGATTTTTTTGAGGTAGATCGAATCTCTACTTGATTTGCTCTATCGAAATAAATTTTTATAATTTCATAAGTCAATTCTCTATAGGAACTTGAAGAAAGCTCCTATTTTTCTTGGAGAATCGAATTTGAGTATTTAGAATGAAGTAGGGTGAGAGAGAATATTGTATAGAATATTATTTTTTCCCTTTATATATACGATTTAATTTGATATTAATTAATTTATTATATTAAAGATTTAGTAATTAATTAATGATACCCAAATAAATAAATAAAATATAAAAAATTAATCATCATTTTTAAAAATAAAAATACATTATTTACTTTTAATTAACTTCCTTATTTAATAGTTTCTTTTTTAAATAATGTGTTTCTTATTTTTAATAATGATTAAATTTTTATATTTTATTTATTTATTTAGGTATCATTAATTAATTACTAAATCTTTTAATGCAATAAATTAAGTAATATCAAATTAAATCGTATATATAAAGGGAAAAAAGAATATTCCATATAATATTATCTCTCACCCACCTATAAATAAGATATTTTGATTATTTATTCTAAATACACATATTCGATTCTCCGAAGAGGAATAAGAGCTTTCTTCAAGTTTCTCTAGAGAATTGATTTATGAAAGTATAAAAAATTATTTCGATAGAGCGAATCAAGTAGACATTCGATATAGCTCTAAAAATCGATTCAAGTATTCTTCAAGAAGAAGATAACTGATAGAGCGAATCAAGTAGAGATTCGATCTAGCTCTAAAAATTGATTCAAGTATTCTTCAAAAAGAAGAGAACTTATTCAAATATTCTTAAATCGATTTACCTCTTAAGAGTCGATTCTTCTAGAGGAAGAGAATCGATTCAAGTATGGAGAATCAATCAAGAGGAAGAGAATCAATTTAAATATAGAGAATCGATTCAAGTATTCTTGAATAGATTTACATCTTAAGAATTGATTTTTCAAGAGTAAGAGTATTAATTCAAGAATACTTGAATCGATTTATATCTTAAGAATTGATTCTTCAAGAGGAAAAAAATCGATTCAAGTATTACTTCTTAATAATCGTTTCAAGTATTCTTTAAGATCTATCTCTAAAGTATTGATTCAAGAATTCTTCAAGTGAAGGGAGGATTGATGATTCAAGTACTCTTGAATCGATTTACCTCTAAAGAATAAGAGGTTGAAAAATTAATTCATGTATAGAATCGAAATTTAAGTTTTTTAAGTTAAATCATTATTTCTTATCAAATAACATTAAAATTGAGTTTGTAAATATTTATTAATGTTTTTAAATTTAGTATATTAATAATTATTTATTTACATATATCTTAATTATTTCATTATGACATATGAATTATAAAATTTATTTTTTTTAGTTGTTTATACAATTTGAAACTAATAAATTAAATTAAAAAAATAAAATTACATTATAAATTTATGAATATTTAAAAGAATATCATATATATATATATATATATATATATATATATATATATATATATATATTACATTAGTTTCTTAAAAATAAGTATTAATGAAAATAAAATTATTATTACTATATAGTTAACTAAGAAATATTAAATCATAATCATGAATAAAAAGTAATACTCTATTTAAATATTATTTTTAATACTACATATATTTTAATATATATATATATATATATATATATATATATATATTTATTATTTATGGAAAATAAGGTCAAATATTTTATAATGAATTATATATATATATATATATATATATATATATATATATATATATATATATATATATATATATATATATATATATTGCTTATTTACTTTTAATAAACTTCCTTATTTAATATTTTTTAAAATAATGTATTTCTTATTTTAATAATGAATCTCTATTTGGTAATAAATATAAAAAAATTATAGAAACTAAGAAAAAAATATTAATTAAAAATATTTATTTAATTGTCTTATTTACTTTCAATTAACTTCTTTATTTAATATTTCTTTTTAAAATAATATATTTTTTATTTTTAATAATGAATCTCAATTATAAAAATTAAGAAAAAGATATAAATTAAAAATATTTATTTAATTATTTATATATATGGTAACAAATAAAAAAAAATATATAATTAGAACAAAATTTAATTCAAAACATATATATTAATTAAAATATTATTTTTCTTGTACGTTGTCATGCCTCATCAAGGACAACCTATGCACGGTGGCACCTCAATAATTTACCATAGAAAAATATTTCTTTTATAAAAAATATATAAATTTTTTATATTTTATTTATTTATTTGGATATCATTATTAATTACTTTATTAAATCTTTATGCAAATTAATAAAATAATTAGAATCAAATTAAACCATATATAAATGGGAAAAAGAATATTGCATATAGTATTCCCTTTCACACCACATATAAATAAGACTTTCTGGTTATTCATTCTAAAAACACACATTCGATTTTGTAAGAGAAATAGAAGCTTTCTTAAAGATTCTCTAGAGAATTGATTTATGAAACAATAAAAATTTATTTCGATAGAACGAATCAAGTAGAGATTCAATCTACATATTCTAAAGAATCGGTTCTTTAAAAGGAAGAGAACTGATTCAAGTATTCTTGAATCGATCTACTTCTTAAAAATCAATTCAAATATTCTTTAACGAACCTTGAATTGAATCGATCTACTTCTTAAGAATCAATTTAAGCATTATTTAATATATACCTCTAAAGTATCGATACAAGAGTAATTTTCTAAATTTTTTGAATTTTTGAATTTATTTTTATATATTTTAATTATTTACATCCAATTATTTTCCTTATTCAATATTTCCTTTTTTAAAATAATGTATGAACATATTTTTTAAATTTTTTTCCTATATACTCACATAATCCCATTTTAATGGTTACATATTTTCTTTTTAGGCATCTTATCCTAAGGTCATCTCCAGCGGACCCCTATTATGCGGTGAAATGCCAAAATGCGGTGGAAAATGCTCTCCAGCAGTGCACTAATTCTTACGACAATACTGTGTGAAGTGGTATAATCGCACCAATTTGGTGTGCATTTGAACAATTACTAGCTAAGTAGGCTTTTTTCTGTTACTATTTTGCTCCGTTTGGAGTTGTAAATTATGCGTTGTGACTTTGGCTTCGACCTTCTAGTTTTTGAATAATTAACATAACATTCACAGTGGACCCTTTTTCCGTTTTTTAAAAAAAATTAATTATTATTAATGTTCTGTTTTAGTTAATTGTAGAATGAGATCAGTTATTTATTTATTGATTGACAATACTATTTAATTTCTTTTCTCAAAACAATTAAAATAAATATGAAATTTAAACATAAATTATATTAGTTATTTATTTAATCTTAAGTTCTATTAATTTCGTCTTTAAATTAAAGATAAATATTAAAATTATTTAAACATAAAATTAAAATTTCATATTTCGTTTGAAATATTTAATTAATAAATATTTTCTAAATACTTAAGTTATATTAATTTCGTTTTTAAATTAAAGATAAAGATTAAAATTATAATGATTTTAATTATGTGGGAAAAAATTAATAAGAATTTAATGAATTTTTTATTTTTAGTATAAAAAGTAGTACAAACTGCTGGAGATGAATTACTGTTTTCATACTATTTTTGTGCTGAATCTGCTGCAAAATGGTGTAAACTACTGGAGATGGCCTAATGGTTACATTTCCCTTTTTGATATATGAGACCCACACAAAATAATTAAAATATATCTATGGGACATACCTACAACACTAATACAACTACTCACTGTACAATAAAATATTATTTCTTCCACCTCAATAAACATTAAAATATTTTATTAATATTATTTCTCTCACCTAAATACACATTAAAATATTTTATTAGTCCTTAATCGCTATGCAAAAAGCAAACCATACTTTATTATTCCTTAATCGCCATGCAAAAAGTAAACCTAACTATTAAGACAAGACAGAGGGAACACTTATTTTGATTTATTTACTTTAGTATAATTAATTTCAATTAATAAATAAATCTTTCAATATAAATAAATTAATTAGTATTATATCAAATCATGTATAGAAAAAAAAGAATAAATTGAATTTTATAATATAAATTTATAAGGATTATTTTAATTTAAATATGAAATATTTGATATTTATTTTAAACAATTAATAAAATTAAGGATTTATTATTAAGAGGTCCATACTTCACTTAAATACAATGAAAAAATTGAAATACTATCAACTATATAAATATACAACAAAGAGATAAAATTGCTCCTATGTTATTGCATATTATTTTAGCGAGACAGTGGAGTAATAAATAGTTCTCAATTGTATTATGTTATAAGGTAATATTTAAAAAAAATACAAGTCAATATTCTTTCAAAAAATTAGAATATATGTACATATATATTAACTATACACATGATTTAATTATATGTCACATTATTAAAAGTTAAAAGTTATAATTTATTGTAAATTCTTTATATTGATGAAAATAATTGCCTAGCTTAAAAAAAATATTCCTAATTAATGTTGAATTGTTATATGACACATATTATTTAATTATAAAAAATAAAATAAAATAAATAATTAAATGATCCCGCGTAGTACGCGGGTTCCATACTAGTATATATATATAATATATATATATATATATATATATATATATATATATATATATATATATATATATATATATATATATATATATATATATATATATATATATATATATATATATATATATATAAAAGTTATAATTAATAACAAAAAATTTATAAAAATAAAAAACTCGAACAACAACGTCAATAACCGGTCATAATTAAAGTTTCATCCATTATTTATGTAGTATATAATATAAATGTGCTTTTATGTTTTATTTTAAAAATTAAAGGGTTTATTTGATCCTATCAAGAAAGATATGTGGGTTGCTGCATGAAGAAAAAGATTGTTTGAGGGCTTAGTTGATTCCATTGAACAAGATTAAGGGCTCAAACCCTTTTACCTTAAATCTTTTCATGTGATATGTGGTATAATTGCGCCATCACTCCTGTTTAATTACCAAAAGTTTTAAACTTTGGAAATCTATCCTATGTTTAATTCATGTTATAATATATATTGGTTGAACTAAAATCCGTGTTGCTGTGCACTTTGTTAATAGAAATAATTCATCTTGCATGTATTTATTTAAAGAAGCAAAACCCTAATGGCAGCCTTACCTCTACGCAGCTCAGTGTTCATCTTCACACTACCGAGTGATGTGATAATGTACAGTACAATTAATAGTTTTGGGGTATATTTAATAATAAATCAAGTAATATATTTTTTTTATATAAGGGTATTTAAGTTATATTAATTAAGAATATTTTAATTTAAATTTTTTTGGGGTACGTTCAGTAATTTCGAAGGTGTAAATAGCCGTCTCCTAAACATAATTCAATGTAATACGAGTTAGTTTTGATTAATTTTGATTTAAAATTTATTTTGAGTAAATGATATCGTGTTAAAACCTAATTAGTATTGTTGAGTTAAATAAATTTGAGTCATTATAGTATTTGAGTCAACTTAAAATTTGAGTCGTTCATCTTGAGTTAATAGGGCGGGTAATAAAATAATTTTTGAGTTAGAAGTATTGAGTCAATAAATTTGGGTTAAGAATTGATAAAAAAAATTCGAGTAAATAAAAATTGAGCCAATAAATATGAGTTTACTTTGAATAAAATTTCGAGTAAATAGCTATTCGAGTTAAATAATAATTTAGTCAATATTCAAGTTAATTTCTAAGTAAATTTGGTGTAATTGAAAATTTAATTCAAGTAAAATTTGTGGCGAATTATTTCGAGTCATTTAATTCGAGTTAAAACCTAAGTAAAATTAAGTTAAATAAATTTGAGTCAATATAAATTGCACGTTAAGATTGAGTTTATCTTATTAATAATTATAAGTTAATATTTAAATGAGCCATGATTAAAGTACGAGTTCATAAAAAATTTGAAACAAATTTATTTTGAGTTAATGTTGATATTGGGCAATATTTTCCTAGTTAACCAATTTTGTACACAACCTAAATTGAGTTAGGTAAATAGTTATTTCAAGTAAAAATAAATATGACTCAATAAAAATTTTGAAATATACGTAAATTATGAGTAATTAAATATTAATATTCGAGTCAAATTAATTTAAATCAGTGGAAATTTGAGTTAGTATATTAAATGAATTTGAGTTAAATAAATTTTGAGTCATAATTTCAAGTAATCAAATATTGATATTCGAGTTAAGTAATTCATGTTAATCCAATTTGATTCAACAAGCTTTACTCAAAAATTTCTATTTATGTTAATCATTCAGGTAATCAAAAATTGATATTTAAGTTAAATGAATTGAGTCAGTAAAAAATTGAGTTAGTATTGTAAGTAAAATAATCGACTAAGATAATAATTCGAGTCAAAGAATTAGAATTAAAACTTGAATTAATTTTTTTGAGTTAAATAAATTCTGAATAATGTTGAATTTCGAGTTATACTATGAGTTAATGAGTTGAGTAATGAAGTTTAATGTTGAATTTCGAGTTATACTATGAGTTAATGAGTTGAGTAATGAAGTTTTAATTTTAGACTTAAATTGAATTTTTAGTCCCTGTAATCCGAATTAAGTCCTTAAAATAATTTCGATAATTTTGAGTAAATATTGATTATCGTGTTAATATCTGAGTTAATGAATCGGGTAATGAAGTATTGAATTTCGAGTTAAATAAATTTGATTAAATAAAATTTCGAGTTAAACTTAGTATAATTTCCGAGCAAGAGAACTTCGAGTCAACATTTTCAAGTTAAAATTTTAAAACTTATGAGTTAAATAAATATTGAGTTAATAATCCGTTTCAAGTTAAATAAATTCAAGTCAATAATATTTCAATTAAGTCATTAATTTAATTTATAAGTTAAGATAAAATTTGAGTTAACATAAAATTTCAAGTTAATCATTGAGTTAATTTTTGGAGTAATGAAGTATTGATTTTCAAATTAATAATTTTGAGTCAATAGAACTTGAGTAAATATTTGAGTAAAATATTCGTGTAAATTTATTTCGAATAAAAAAATTTAAGTTAGTTTCTCGAGTTAATTAATTTCTTAGTCAATATTGAATGTGGGGGCTTTGAGTTAATGTTTGAGTAATAAGTATTAATTTTCGAGTTAAATAAATTTCAATAGTTTACTCAAAATTAATTAACTCGAATATGATTGACTCAAAATTCAAGATTTCTCACATATTAACTCAAATTTATTTACTCGAATTCTTTAACAAGATGGTTTACTAGAATATTAATCTCATTTTTAAGAGGGTTCAACTTATATAACTCGAATTGATTGCCTGAAATTATTATTCAAAAATTCGTGTTAAGGGATTTTTTTATTTCGGGTGAAATAAGATATATATTTAAATTTAGGATAAAAAAAGTAATTTTATTATTGGGGAAACTACTAATAAGTACACACTTTTACCCTAAATTACTATGAGATACAATGAGTTCAAATAATTACTCTCACATACAAAATATTAAAGTAAAATTCCAAATATAACCTTATAATCTCATACACTTTTAAACCACAAACCCTACCCCTCACCCATCCACTCACTGCCGGACCACCGCCATCCGGTCGCCGGGCCACTGCCGGACCACCGCCTGACATCCGCCGGACCTCCGCTGGAACTTAAGATGTACAAAAGTATAATTGTGCAAAATAAATTTTGCAAAATAAAATTGTGCAAACCACATTGTTCAAAACAAATTTGTGCAAATAAATTGTGCAAAAACATAGGGATATTTATGGTATCACAATCATAATTGTGTAGTTATGAGTATTAGTACTTTGAGTCATGTATTTTATAGCAATTATTCATTATTTTATGTATCCAATAGTAAGTGATCATTTTTTAATTGCTGCGACAAGTGCAGTAATTTTCTCATCTATTTATAAGAAATACTTTCAGCCAATTAGGTGTAGGTGACCCATCCTCCTAAGAGCACCCACAACGATTGCTTTTTTTCTGAGTTTAAACTCATTTTTTCATAAACCAACCAATGAAGGATAGAGTTTAAATTCAATGGACGTCTGACAGTTTAAACCTATTAACTGGGTTTATTTGAAGGAGTAATGAATTTATTTCCTTTTCAATTAAGGAGAGTGAGAGTCACCCCAACAAACCATAGTGAGAGTGTAGCACACTACGTTAAAAATGGTGAGAGATGTTATGTGGGGGGCCACCATAAATTATCAATTTTAAAAAAAATGTATAAATGGTGGAGGGGCCTTATTTAATTTAATTTTAATACTATAATTCAACAATTTAACCAAATATTGTATATTTCTATACGTTGGAACACAACTCTTCTTTTTTTTTAACATTATGTAAATAATATTTGTAACTGTTGAATATATCAAACAATTTTGTCAGAATAAAAAGGCAATATAACTGTTGACAACGTTAATTTTTTTTGAAAATTTTCTATTAATATGTAAAGAAATTTATTTTAATTATATACCACAACATTCTATTTCTTCCATCATATAAAATTTCTACTATATCATTTTTCTCATTATTCTTCTTGATTTATTGTCCTCTCACATGGATAAAAGTAATAGTTGATTTTTTAGAAATTTTTTGGCTTCTCAAAATATATTCGATGAATCATTTTCTTCTCCAAGTTCACAAGTTCCACAAATTTTTCAAAATTTTCTATTCAATCAATCCACTTAATTTCTATCCTTCACTCCAGAATCACAATTTTATAATAATCCAACTCAAGTAGAGATAGAATAACATGATGAGGGTGGTGCTAGTAGTAAAAAAATCATGATGGAGCAAAGAAGAAGACAAACTAGTTGCTTATTCTTTTATCACTATCAGTGATGATCCAAAAATCGACAACGATAAAAAATGAAATACATTTTGGGAGCGAGTTTCAGCCTACTACAACGATAATAGTCCCGCAAACTTAATCAAAAGAAATACAAGCGTGATGAAATAACACTGGTATACAATGATGAGAGTGAAAATAAACGTGTTTGAGTGTCCAATTTAATATCTTTTGATGGAAATTATTGTTATATATTAGCACAAGTGTCTTATATTTGATATATGTGACAAAAATATGTGTTTGTGGTGTTTTATTGTGTTTTAGGTGAAAAAATGATCAAAAGTGCTAAGTTAGAGAAAATGTGCAACTTGTGTATGATTGCTGAAAAATGCACGTCCAATTTGTGTAATTTTTCTATATTTGTGTGGAGTTCTGAATCAAAAATTTGATACATAGTTGGAAAGTCACAGAAGAGAGGATCGTTTTAGCATAAGAAATACCTCAATCGGAATTCAAGGAGAAAGTTATGATCAAAATGGTGACGCCGCGCAAGCTGTTCTGCTCAGCACGGTTGTGCCACTTTGCATGACTTATTTAAATTTAAATTTTAGAGTTTTTGTGAGTTCTTTATATGGATAGAAAGCTAAGGAAGAGAGGATTGCGTGAGCGTAAGAATCACTCATATCAGAGTTTGGATGTGGAAGTTATACGCGAAACGGTGAGACTGCACAAGCTGGTTCGACCTCGATGACATGGTTCGACCATCCATGAAGGTCTAACCAAATGCCTAAGACTGTGTTAAATCCATGCGGGACAGCTCCAGATCCGTATTTTTACACCCCCAGTGCATGTATTTTCATATTTTCCAATAAAAATCTCATCCAAGGTCCATAAGGAGAGCTTACAAATATAAAAGGGGATGTAGATCACACCAAGGAGAGGACAACAACACAATCATCATACACCCTACAAGGGGGGATCACCCTCTAACCATCACCCACATCTTTTCCTCTATCCATCTATAACTTTGAAGATTCGTCTGCTGAATCAAGAGGAGAACCAAAAGGAGGATTCAAAATGGAGAAGGGCGCGATGACTCCGGCATATAGGGTTTTATTTGTTTCCTAATTTATCATGTATTTTTCAAACATATGGGTAAGATCTATCCAACCCCCATAATTATTCTTCGTAACATCATAGGCTAGAATTGTTTTGTTAGATCTAGGGTTCTGAAGGTTTTATGAATTAATTAAACTCTCTTGTGTGTTCTCCGTACAACACTACTGTGGATTGATTTTATATATGATTGTTCTTTCTTAATCTATATTCACGGTCATTTTGTGCATATTCAATTAGTATATAGAGTCTACATATATATCTTGGTTGTAAATTGAGTGCGTTCACCGCTGAACAGGATTCCATGTTATGATTCTGAGTGAGGAAACTCCAAAACTTTTTAGAACTATCATATATGAATATTTATTAATTGAATTGAATTTGAGTTAGTAAGCAGGATAAATAGGGTAATTTTATAGTACCTATAAAGGGAGATCATGTCGGGTTAGATTTAAGACGTGGAAAATAATTGATACTGATAGTACCTAGAAAGGGGGGTGAAATAATTACGTCTCTTGCTCCGAAGTTATTCACGCGTGTTACACGTATATTTACTTGTGTCTATTGAGTAGATTTGCGTGGTTTAGTAATGCGTTCCTAGTCCATAAGGCAGAGTCAGCCTGCACTTGAGAGGGAAGTTAAGTAGTAAAATTAGATTACCCTAGGGCTACTTATTCTCCATTCTTGAGTCACATTCGTATTCTTCTAGTGTTTATATTATTTTAATTGTTATTTAATTTTTAGTATTTTAGTTAACTAGATTACAAACCTAAAACTAAATTCTCTTTCGTCTTAATTAATTTAGTTAATAATTAAATTGATAATACATCGTCTTTTGCGTTCGATATTTAACAATTGAAGATGTACAAAATGACCATGAATATGGATTAAGAAAGCACAATTATATATAAAATCAATCCACAAGTACTGTTGTACGGAGGACACACTCGAGAGTTTAATTAATTCATAAAACCTTAAGAATCCTAGATCTTCCAAAATGGTTCTAGCCCATGATGTTACGAAGAACAATCATAGGGGTTGAATAGATCTTACCCATATGTCTATAAAATACAAGATAAATTAGGAAACGAATATATGCGGGAATCATCGCGTCCTTCTCCATCTTGAATCCTCCTCTTGGTTCTCTTCTTGATTCAACAGACAAATCTTCAAAGTGATGGATGGATAGAGGAAAGGATATGGATGATGGTTGGGGAGTGATCCCCCCTTGTGGGGTGTATGATGATTGTGTTGTTGTCCTCTCCTTGGTGTGATCTACATCCCCTTTTTTACTTGTAAACTCTCCTTATGGACTTTTGATGGGTTTTTCTTGAAAACACGAAAATACACGCATTGGGGGTGTAAAAATACGGATCTGAAGCTGTCCCGCATGGATTTAACACAGTCTCAGGCATTTGGTTCGACCATGGTTTGACCTTCATGGATTGTCAAACCATGTCATCGAGGTAGAACCAGCTTGCGCAGTCTCACCGTTTCGTGTATAACTTCCACATCCAAATTTCGATTTGAGTGATTCTTGCGCTCACATAATCCTCTCTTCCTTGGCTTTCTATTCATATAAAGAACTCATAAAAACTAAAATTTAAATATAAACAAGTCATGCAAAGTGGCACAACTGTGCTGAGCAGAACAACTTACGCGGCGTCACTATTTTGATCATAACTTTCTCGTTTGAATTCCGATTGACGTGTTTCTTACGCCAAAACGATCCTCTCTTCTGTGGCTTTCTAATTATGTATAAAATTTTTAATTCAGAAATCCACACAAATATAAAAAAATTACACAAGTTGGATGTGCGTTTTTTAACATTCATACATAAGTTGCACATTTTCTCTAACTTTGCACTTTTGATTCTTTTTCCATCTAAACTAAAATAAAACATCTCAAACGCACGTTTTTCTCACATATATGAAATATAAGACACTTTTGCTAATATATAACAATAATTCCCATCAAAAGATGTTAAATTGGACACTCAAACACGCTTATTTTCACTCTCATCATACAACAATTAATCGAAAGGTGAATAAATTCAATGCTTGCTACAACAGTGTATACGAGGTATATAGAAATGGTCATAGTGATACAGATATATTGTTCATGGCTTATGCTAAATATGCAGATGAAAATAATGGTGTTGCATTTAATTTCGAGTATGTCTGGAAGATAGTGAAGGATCGTCTAATGTATTGTCCACAAAATAGTGATTACCATGGGACATCAAAGAAAGCGAGGACGTCGGAGTCGGAAGCAAGAAATACATCATCAGATAGAAATTTTCATCTGAATATTGATCTAAATGATGATAAACCTCGTCCAATTGAACAAAAAGCAGCAAAGCGAAATGCTAAAGGAAAAGGAAAAGTTAAATCAGGTGAAAACTTGGAAAGATTTGATTATATGTCCATGAAATTTTCAAATGTGCTCGAGAAGTTTTCAGAATATACAAAAGTGAAGAAAACAGAAATTGAGTTAAAGGAGCACGACATCATGATGAAAGAGTGGGAAACTATTAATACAGATACATAAAAAATGTCTAGAGATCGTCTCATCTTACACGAGCAACTATGTACGTAAGAAGATCATGGAAAAATAGAACTCTCAAAATAAGTAGAATTAGCTAGTCGTTATATTTGTTTATTATTTTTTTTGTAGAATGTTCTTAATTTTTATTATTGTTTGTAACTTTCACTAGTTTAATGTAATCTTATATTTTAAAATATTATTTGTATGTATTATTAATTTAATATTTTATTATATTTTTTTTTCATACTTGACCATTAAAAACTAGACGTTGGAACATAGCCGTTGTAAAGCTAGTTGTTGTAATTAGCCGTTGTAAAACTAGCCGTTAGAACATAGCCATCGTAAAACTAGCATAATATAGCCGTTGCAAGGTGAATTTGCTATATATATGTGCTACATCAATGAAATTATTGCATTCTCAATATTTTGTTCTACTCACACAATGTTTTTCTACCATAAAATATCTCAATATTCAAACAATAAGAGTTCTGCCTCATCCAGTGATCAAGAATATGAAGTCAAAAATTATAAGATATCAAATTCGCCAGGTGAAGAATTCATGTTAATGTTAGTCAATCAAGGGCAACAACTTCTAGAAGCATATAAAAAACAAATCGACATACCACGAAAAAGAAGGTTCATAGAACGAAATCATGAATCCGGGCATGATAGACTTGTGAATGATTATTTTTGCACAAATTCTGTGTATCCGGATAACTTATTTAGAAGACGATTTCGAAGGCGGAAAAAGTTGTTCATTCAAATAGTAGAAGTACTCGAGACTCGGTCTCCTTATTTTCAATAGAAGGTTAATGTTGCAAAGAGATAAGGTTTGTCATCACTTCAAAAATGTACCGCAGCTATTCTCCAATTAGCTTATGGAGTTGCACCGACCATCTTGATGAGTATTTTCGTATAGGAGAATCAACTGCAATGAATTGCCTTTTTCAATTTTGCAAAGACGTGATTGAAATATTTGGTTGTCAATACTTTAGAAGACAGACCTATAACGACATTCAACGTCTTTATCAAATGCACGAGCAAAAACATGGGTTCCCTGGTATGTTGAGCAGTCTTGATTGTATGCATTGGGAGTAGAAAAAATATCATGTTGCATGGAAAGATCAATTTACAAGAGGTCATGGCTCACCTACGATTGTGGTCGAAGCTGTCGCGTCTCAGGATTTATGGATATGGCATGTATTTTTTGGAGTTGCAGGTTTGCCTAATGATATTAACGTATTGTATGAATCTCCTCTGTTTAACAATATTTTGCGAAAAAACGCTACCACTCTTAATTATACCGTGAACAAAACGCAATATACACAAGGATATTATTTAACTGATGAAATCTATCCAGAGTGGGCGACTTTTGTCAAAGCGTTTCCATATCCACAAGATCCAAAATGAAGATTGTTTAAGGAAAAACAAGAAGCTGCAAGGAAAGACGTCGAAAGAGCATTTGGGGTTCTCCAAGATCGATGGGCAATCGTGAGAGGGCCAGTTCGTTTTTGGTATAGAAAGAAATTAAAACTTATAATGATAACTTGCATTATTTTACACAACATGATTGTCGAACATGAAGGAGACATGATCACAAATTGATCAAATGATGAAGGTTATGATCCTGCATAACCTATTCAAGGCACGAATCGAGAGTTCCAAGAATATCTTCGAAGAAATTTCGAGCTGCGTGATAATCATGCTCATCACCAACGTCGTGCTGATTTAGTTCAACATATTTGGCAATGCTTTGGTAACAATTAATAATTATTTATTTTCTCGTACTGTGCATAGTCCTAATTATTGTACTCATATATTTTTTTTATTATGCATTATCTTAATAAATTATTAAAATTTTTTAATATTTTACAAACTTTTTGAAATGTTAATCTATCTTTTGAAACGTTAATTTATCTTCTGAAACGTTATCCTATCATTGTTCAACCATATTTCATTTTTCAATGATAATAAATATTAACCTATAAATATAAATATTTATTTTTACTAAAAATAAAATAAATTAAATATAATCATAATTTCTTGTTTAGAGTATTTAATATTTATATAATATAAGGGTATTATATTTAGTTATATTATGTATAAGAAAAATTAAATAGTGAGTCCCATGAATAGTTTGTTTAAATTGAGGAATGGATGTGGGTGTTAGTTGAGTTTAATGGGAAAATGCGTAAAAGTGAATGAATGAGATATATTTGAGTTTAAACCCACCATTGTGGATGCTCTAAGGTATTACTTTCTAGACGCGAAGTTCTATTTTTTAAAATATATGAGCTATACTCTTTTTGTAAGAGTAATAATATAAGATTAATATAACAAATATTATTTCTCTTTAAGATGTAAAATATTACCTTTTGAAATATTTGAGTGTTACCAAGGATGAAAATATTGATATCGGTACCTCAAATTTACGGATATATAGATGGATATATCGAATATCGATATAGATATCAGTAAAAATTTTAAAAATCACGGAAACTTGAAACAAAATAGAGAAAATTAATTAATTAACTTTTCAATATATTATAACTAGTTTTAATATATAAATACACATTAAAATCTCAATAAAAATCATAACACATGACAAACAATTCAATAACAACATATTTAAATAGTTTGGAGTAATACAATAATTACTACTTATTGTTTAATATATAACTGATACCAAAATGATGATGTATGAGGCTCAAATGTAAAATATGTATGACGTTTAGATATAACAATATTAGTACCAACTTATCGAATTAGATAAATTTTGAACATAGTTCCGAATGTGCTATCTAGTTACAATATACTGTGTACGTGAACCCTCTTGATTCACTTAGTCATAATAATATTAATGTAAAGTGATACCAATTTTAATAAAAAGTGATAATTAATTAATCAAAAGTAAAACAATCTCTCCATAAAATGGTTTCTCACAAGTGTTGCTTTATTTTTATTTTATTTTTTAAAATTAAACATATTAATAACAAAAAATGTATTTCGTTAGTAAATGTAAAACAAAAAATATTTTATTTTTTTAAAATTATAGATAATTTTTGATATTTTTGATATATCCTCGATATCTTGTCGATATTGTATCGATATTTCCTCGATATATCTTGAAATTTGGGAAAATTTAAACTGTGGTAATTCAATATCGATATTATTACCGATATTTCTCGATATATCCTCGATATCAGAAAAGAAATATTATTTTTCCCCATATCGATATCGGTACTCTAAAAAAATGGATATATTGTGGATATATCGGGATATTTTCGTCCTTGAGTATTACATATCAGCCTATACTTACATAGACAAAGTCTTACGTGCACCCAGGTGCACGGAGCTAGTTCCGTGCGCCCAAATTCAATTTTATAACCTCTAGCATGAATGTTATACCCTTCACAATAAGATTTTATACCCTTGATTTTTCAAAAAAAGAAAAAAAATCTTTTATTCAAAGTTTAATACTTTCATATTTCAATGACTTTTTCTTTGAAAAATAATACTCCCTCAATCCCAAAGAGAAATTTACAGTTACTATAGATACGGAGTTTAAGAAAAATTTACTTTTATGGGTAGTTTGGTATTTTTAGGTAATAAATAAATTAAAAAGTAAGTTTTGTGAGTTGTAAAGGGGTAGTAATTTTGAAATTAAAGTGTATTGTAAGATTATTAATTTATGTGTATTCCTTATTTGGGAATGTGAACTTGTCTATGGAACGAACAAAAAATAGAAGTGTGAATTTATTTATGAGATGGGGTATCAAAAAATAAAAGTGTATACCTTTCAGCAAAATATTATACTCCCCTTAAACATTGGCGTAGGATCGATGTATCAAAGTCGACTACCAACCATTGAATGTTATGATTCAATCCATGAAAATGACTTATTAATTGCAAACAACAAAACATTGTACACTGCACAGTGACGGAGCCAGAAATTAACTCTAGGGTGCCAAAATAATAATGTAAATTATATACTTCATTCGTTCGGCCAAAATAGTACTGTAAATTATATACTTCATTCGTCATGCAAAATTATTTGCGTTTTTTAGAAGGAGATACTACTTTTTAACAACTCTATTAATTTTTTTTGGAATAATTTGATGATTTTTTAATAATAAAAAGTAAATATGTATATTAAAAATTATGATAATTTTGAAATTAAAATATACTTTGATGTTTTTTTAATAATAATTTGTGTTTTTTAGAAGAAGATACTACTTTTTAATAACTCTATTAAATTTTTTGTAATAATTTGATGATTTTTTAATAATAAAAAGTAAATACGTATATTAAAAATGATGATAATTTTGAAATTAAAGTATACTTTTATATTTGTTGAGGAATCGAACTCTTGACTTCCTAAAAATGTAGGAAGCCCTTTCACCACTATGCCAAGTGTACAATATATTGACAATATGAACATATATATACTAATAACTTTTGAAATGCCGAGCCGCCCCTTTCTCTCTTTGAAAGAATAGAAATTACAGAACGGGTAGTAAGGGTAGTAAAGGCTCACGAAATAGACAGCAAGCAGCAAGCAAGAGCTTCTCACCCCGTTCCTTAACTCCCCGTCGTTGACACTACACATCTTTAATATAGTAAAGCAGAGTTAATTTTGATGAGGTGTCGTCACCAGAATTATTCTCAATTATTTTAATTTTTAATTAAAATTAAAATTTTTTATTATTTTAATTATTAATTAAAATTTAGAAATTAATGAGGTGTCGTCACCAGAATTATTCTCAATTATTTTAATTTTTAATTAAAATTAAAAATTTTAATTATTTTAATTATTAATTAAAATTTAATGTAGATAATACATTAATTATTTTATGAACATATCTTATTTAATTTAATATATTTATTTATATTATTTAATCGGAGATATATTCAAACATATATATAAATACATAGACATAAAGAGATAATGTTATGTTAATTAAGAATTAAAATTTAATGTATATAAATATATATATTTATTTTAAGATTTGAGTTTATCATTACATTATATATCAATTTAAATAATATAGTTATTCATGATAGTGATTAATGATTTTAAATTATCATATATCTAACATATTCATTAATTTAATTATATATATATATTTTTAATATTTCATATTTCTACTTATAAATAAGTCTTCTCGATCCTTCGTTCTTAGCACATTAAAATCAAAATTATTCTCCAAGGTAAATTTTCTTTTTTTCTTTTATATGTATGAAAGTCTTATTATTTTTAAAATTAAAAAAGTAAAACTTTTACGTGTGTGAATTTTTTTTATTTTTATTTTTATTTTTAATTTATGTTGACATAAATTTCTGTAGCCATTAATTTTCGACATACCAAAATCATTCTTAAAGGTAAATTTTCTTTTATCTTTTTGTCTTCTACATATATGGAGTTAAATATTTGTTTGGTCCCGTAACTTTTTTTTCTTTTTAATTTTAGTCCAAAAAAAATATTTGTTTATAATTAGTCCCATAACTTTCATTTTTCTTTAATTTTGGTCCAATTTTTGCCGAATTTGCCACCTGTTTCCGAAATTGGCAAGTGATGCTGACATGACGAGTCCAACCAGCCAAATATTGATGAAGCTTAAGAAGAAGAAGAAGGATAACACCAAAAATTGCAAAATGTTTATGTATGGGGTGACTATAAACGTTTTTGCAATCTTTGGTGTTGTCTTCATTCTTCTTCTTAAGTTTCATCAATCTTTGGTTGGTTGAGAAATAACTGGACTAGCCACGTCAGCATCGCTCGTCGGTTTCCGGCAACAAGTGGCAAATCCGATAAAAATTGGACCAAAATTAAAGAAAAATTAAAGTTATGAGACTAATTATAAACAAATATCTTTTTTGGGACTAAAATTAAAAAGAAAAAAAGTTACGGGACCAAACAAATATTTAACTCACATATATGAGATAAATTTCTATAGTTATTAATGCCACAAAATCGTTTCCTAAAGTAAATTTTCTTCCTTTTGAGAGTTTTTATTATTTTTATAACCATTTGTTTTTAGTTTTATTTTTAATTTACATATTCTATAATTTATATATTTTTTTTAAATTTTACATATGTGAATTTTTTTTTATTTATGTTAATTTACAGGGTTCTCTTTCGCTTATAAATAAATTTCTATAGTTATTAATTCCCAACACACCAAGATCATTCTCAAAGGTAAAATTAAATTATTATTTTTATTTATATATAAGTTCTTTTTTTCCATATATTTTAAATTTTCTGTCTTTATATTTTACATGTGAGAATTTTATTAGTTTAATGTAAAATAGTCGATTTTTCAATGTTTGTTTTTATTTTTTATTTACCTTTGAGTTTTTTTTAATGTTAAATTTTCTTTTACATGTATGAGTCTTTTTTTTTTTATGAATTATCTGTTTTGAGTTTTATTTTTTATATTATACATATGACAATTTTATTATTTCATATTGAATTGTATTGTAGAATTTACAAATTAATAAAGAAAAAAATCTTATATATGTGTCAGATTTTTTTCTCTTTTAATATATGTTAATCTGCCGGTTTATCTTTCACCTAGACATAAACTTTTGTTGTCATTAATTTCCGATACACCAATATCATTCATTAAGGTAAATTTTCTTCTTTTTTATTTTTTTTCTTTTATACATATGAAAGATTTATTATTTTTATTTATGTACCATTCGCTTTGAGTTTTATTTTTAATATACATATTCTAGAATTTATAATTTTTCTTTTAAATTTTACATATGTAGATTTTTTTTTTTGGGTTAAATTTGCAGGATTCTCCTTCACCAATAAATATACTTCTATAGTACTCATTAATTGCTAACACACTAAAATCATTTTCAAAGGTAAAAAAACTAAAAATAAAAAAAATTATTATTTTTATTTATATATAAGAGTTTTTTTTCCTATATATTTAGAATTTTTTCTCTTTATATTTTACAATTTTATTAGTTTTATGTAAAATAGTAGACTTTTCAATGTTTGTTTTTATTTTTTATTTACCTTTGAAAGTTTTTTATTTTTTTTATGTTGAATTACATTTTTTTTATGTAAACAATGCTAAAGTAGAGTTTCACTCCAAAAATTTTCTTAATTTTATATTAATTATTTCATGAGCATATCTTATTTAATACATTTACTATTTTTTTATGTTTTTAATAATTATTCTTAATTTTTATTAATTAATAAGAATATATATAAGAAATGAGAGTTTAATTTTAATTTCGTCATGCTTCTAATTTTTTTTTTCAATTTTAAATTATTAATTAATTTTATTATTCTCAATTTTATTTATTATTTTATAAGCATAACTTATTTAATATATTTTTTTATGTTATTTAATTGGTAGGAGATATTATGTTCAGCGCGATATATATATATATATATATATATATATATATATATATATATATATATATTTTTTTTTTTTTTTTTTTTGTTACTAAAACTCTTACTCCTCATAACATATATCCTAACTTAGATAAGAAATATTACATATCTTACTCAATTTATTTATTTATTTTATTTTACGTATAAAAATTTAATTTTGAATAGTTATTTTTCAATTTTTATTAAATTATAGAAAGGTATTTTAATAATTATTTTTTCACATATATTATGAAAATGAGAGTGTGTTTTGGTGTTATATAAATATTTATATATTTATTTTAAGATTTGAGTTTATCCTTGCACTATATCAATTTAATTAATTTAGTTATTCATGATAAAATTAAATTGATTACTTTGCTAATAAAATAAGATACAAACTCATTTATAATAATTTATTTGAAGAAACCTTAAAAAAATTGAAGTTTTACTGAATTAATATTTTTATATTATAATTCCATGCATATATTTGTATTAATAACTATATAAATAATAAATTAACGATCCCGTGTATATACTAGTTTTGATATAAATCAACGAAGAATAATTGACACATGTATACTTTCAACACACCGACTTATTTAATTAAATATACAAGACACAGTTATTTTACAATTAGAAATAAATAAATATTTAAACAGAGAAATGTTTAAGAATGGGAAAATAATTTGCATCCACGTTTTAATAAACAATTTTGAGATTACATTACGTACACATATATCTAAACAAACATTACATAAATTAATAACCCACAAAATTTAATTAATACAAATGTTTCAATAATCTATAATCCCCTAGGACCTATTGATTCCCCTAAAATTGTGTATGAACTTAACTGAAACATTTGAAAAATTGGAGGGTCAACGAGCAATATCCGATTTAGTGGTGTAAACCAATTGTTGCTCCATCTCCCAACTTAGCTTTGGTGTATCCCCATTGTGTATTGGAACATAATCCTGCAGTGAATTTAGTTTGATATCAACCATTAATCAAAAAATATTATTAGTTTTCATATTTATATTACGAATATCATAAAATAATTTATTTAAACGTTATTACTTTTTATTAGGTATAATTTTTTATTATATTGTTACTAATTTTTATTTGTCTCACAAAACTCATTCTGTAAAACTGCAATTTTAAAATTAAAATATATTGTGGGAATATTAATTAAGTAACAATATTCTTTTTTTTTTTAATAAATATGTGAATTTAAATTTGAAACAGTGTATTTGTGAAGGTGGAGTCGCCCACCCTCCCGTACAAAAGTGTGATAGTAAGGTTTCATCACCTTCTATGCTTGTCCTAAAATCAATATTAATCAGCAGGTTTGATTGAGAGATAATTGTGGTAAATTATAAAGTTGTTAAAGTAATTTGAACAACTAAAAAAAATAATAAAAAAATTATATAATTAGAGTATATCCCACTTTAGTGGGGACCATTTATGGAGGGAGGGAGGGAGATGGGAGAAAATAAGATGGAATATACCTCAAGCTTGGACATAAGTTCACGGGCAGTTCGGGCAGATAAAATAATGTGACGGGCAGATGGCGCAATGAAACCCTCATCCACAGCCTTGTCTATGAAAGACAACAATGAGTTGTAGTACCCATCTACATTCAATAATCCCACCTGCAGATTTTTTTAAAAAAAAAATTATCAATTAATAATGTTATTTAGGAAAATTATCCTGTATACTTGGGTGAACCGTACATCAATTTTAAAAAAATTATAAATTTATATAAAAAATATATCTACAAATAAATAAAAATATATACATGAATGAATAAAATATACACACATCTTTTGTAAAAATGGGTGAAAGCCTTTTTGTGATGGAAGGAATACATCATTACAAGCAAAACAATTAAGATACACATATTTATATGAAAAAAGAAGTGCATAAAATTTGACAACATATAAAGTTTGACAACATATACTACACATTGAATAAAAGAATAACAAGAATTCTACCATTATATCATTTCATGGAATCTATATTTCACTAGAAAGAAATTCTTTAAAGAAAAGTTTAGTGAAAAAGTATTCCAATTCAATTTTAGTATAAAAACTTATATAAATATTAATTTAAAAAATAGATATAATAAAATTGTAATGCAATGTTACCGGTTTGTCATGTATTCCAAGTTGAGCCCAAGTGATGACCTCTAACAATTCCTCCAATGTTCCATACCCACCTGCAATTAAATAAAATAAAAATAAATATATTAATTAACCAACCTTTTGTCACAAATATCCGTCTTTGAGAGTACACTGTCCTAATTAAAAGTACAACTCCATTTCACTGAAAATGTTCTACCCCATCATTAGGGGTAACCACCGCCACTGCCTGGGGCCTGGGGATTGGTGGAGGAGGTAAATTGCAGGATGTGCCTCAAGTGGCTTATAGAGAAGGCTCACTGTTTAACTTGTGCTTGCAAATGAGCCAAATCCATGGGGATTGGTGGAGGAGGTAAATCGCAGGATATGCCTCAAGTGACTTATAGAGAAGGCTCACTGTTTAACTTGTGCTTGTAAAGGAGCCAAATCCATGCCAAAGGCAGGATTCGAACCCCCACCTTGCAGCAACCAAGCTTAGTTGGAAGGCCTTTTCACCCTCCCCTCTACCACTTGAGCTATGCCTTGAGAGCACAATTTCATTTCATTGCTTCCACATGACTAGCATGTAGTAACATATTCCATCAATTACAAGTGTCATCACCAACTTGATATTAACAACTTAATTTGACCATTTAATTAATAAATCCTTAATTATTAATAGTTAATTAGAGGATCTTCTTTTGCCACATCTAAGACAACATATGTGGCCCTTTCAATTACAAAGTTTGTTAACTTTCTCATTTTCACATATATATAATCATGAACAATCCTTTGATTCTCAAAAGATCTGAATTCCTAAAGTACTAGAGAGGATTTGAATTCTTAAATTAGTATCCATATATATTTAAAATTTGTATTGGGAATTTTGGTATATTTAATTATCATCCTATTTTAATTTTTAGTGGGTGTTTATTTTGAGATTTTGAGGATTTTTTTTAATCTAGATTTTAAAATCCATTAAGCAGTGAACTCTATTTATTTAAGATTATGAGAAGCTGAAATTTAACTTCATTTCTTATAAAATAGTGCTATGATTAAATACATTAAAATTTTGATATGCAAATTCTGAAAAATCTAAATCCGGAGTTTAAGAGTTTTGTGAAAATTTAAATGGGATCCTAAGAGTCCATAACAAACATAGTTTAAAGGATCAATTATCACGAGAAATAAACTTTTAAAACTCATATATTTTGATTTATCATAATTAAAAAAAAATAGTACTCTGTCCGTTTTAGAGAAATAAGCGCATTTACTAAAAATAAATTCGTCTATTTCTCAGGGATGGGGAAGTATGTATTTAGCGTTAGGGTCGGTTGATAAAATGTTCTGTGTGTCGAACGAGAATGAATAATTACCGGGTAGGGCTATAAAAGCATCAGCTTGCCTGGCCATCTCTGCCTTTCTCTGATGCATACCGGAAACTGCTCTAACTTCACCCACTGGCTCCCCTGTTATCTGCAATCATTCATCTATCATTATTTGTAATTTATATTTTAATTAAATAAAGTCTTCATTAGGTTTTAATTAATGAGTCTAGCTAGCTCAGGATAATTTATTATGTGGTGTATTAATCATCTTCAAATTAAATATGAATACACTGTTTATACGCGTGTTGGCCTGTTGGGATATTTAAGTGCATATTATTGAATTGAGTTGAATTCTGACCATTGCTATTAAAAAAGAAAATTTAATATTAATTAAAAATTTTCATTTCTTAAGCTTAGTTACCTCTCTGGGCATCAGAGTTCTGGGAATCACTCTGCAGGAAAGAAGATGAATTATGAGAAACGTTATTATTAAGGAGTAAGATATAAAAAAAAAATTTAAAAATTTCAATACAAGATCAAAAACATTAACAAACTTTCATTTAGGAGTTCGAAATATTTTTTCTATCAAATAACGACCCAAAACATATAAAATATCAAATCAAAACCTAAAATTCATAAAATCGTCTAAATTGATAATTTATCTCTAGAAAAAAAGTTCTTGATTTCCTCATTGATAGTTTATTTAGCTTAAAAATTTCTTGATTTCTTCATTGATAGTTTGTTTAGCTTTTCGGGTGGTTGATGAAAAAACTCCAAAAATATAATAATAATAATAATAATAATAATAATAATAATAATAATAATAATAATAATAATAAATTAAAAAAAGGAAAAATACCCTAACACGTGGCGACCACCATTATACACAGCTTGAGAGACTAGTCCCATCAATCCAATGCTTCCACCTCCATACACCAAGTCTATGTTCCTTTCAACCTGTCCATTATTTTTACTTTCTTAATTTATTTATATACTTATTTATTATGGATATGCATATATGAAATCAAAGCCTTCCTAAGCCATTTTTTTCGTTGGTCCCACTACATTGTAAATAATTTTCATATAATAAAATCACTCAATACAATATTATTATAATATATTTTAATTTCAAAATTATCATTTTTTTAAAATATAATTACATATAATACACTTTATTATTTGAAAATGTTACATTACTCCTGACATAAGTTAATTAAGTTGATTAAAAAGTGACATATCTTGATTTCTATGAAAAAAGTAAATGAGGAAGGATGATCTTAGAGGGAGTAATTAATAACTCAAAAAAAAAAAAAAATCTCACCTCCATGATCAAAACACTTCAGCTAAAACTTATTTAGTGATAAAAGTTAATCACAATTATATTATGATCAAAACAATTTTAAAGGAGAAAAACTGATTGATAATCATAAAAAAATTTTAATATGTAAATGAAAATTTTTGACATTTAATTACCAATTCTTTCCCAAGCTGTACAGCAGCAAGTTGGTAGCTAGGGTTCTTCCCAGGGCTACTCCCACAGAAAACACACATCCTCTTGAATCTTGATCCCTTTTGCTGGCTATTTTCCATTGCAAAACACTAAATAAATTCTTTTCTTGAAAAGGGATTTCTGTTTTCTTGCTCCTCACTAATTTGAAGTGAGAGAGAGAGAGAGAGGAGAAAGTTGATCTGATATTTGGAAGAGAGAGAGGGGGAATTAAGTGAGAATAATGTTGTGTTGAAATCAAGAAACAAAATGAAGAGAAGATGGGCACATTAGTAAGGAATTGGTTACCTTTTATATCCACATGACCATGGCTTTCCTATCTCATATCCACACTTGGCACTTGTTTCATTATTATTTTTTTATTGGTTGAATTATAATATTTGGACATTTGGTGTCATTTTCAATCTAAAGTCTGTACAGGAATAATGGGCTTATGAATAGGGTCTAAGACAACGCCTTCACATTTCTTTTTATGGGTTATTTAAGTTTGGGAATTTTTGCCCTATGACCTATGATTTCCCTATTTATTTATATTTATTATAAATGATAAATACCTTTTATTTTATTTAACATAATCTCTGTATACTTTTATATATTCTTATTTTCAATTTAAATACTCTTCATGTCTTGATACAAAATATATGTTTTGTCATTTTCATTCGTTTTGTACATTTCATTTTTGATCATACATAGTACAAAATTAAAATAAAATTAAAACCCTTAAAAAAATTTCTATATCACGCAATTTGTCATTGCAAATTATAGTTATGGACAAATAGGTAAATGTGTACAACTAAAATTTTTACCCCTTAAAGTATTAATTAATTTATTTATTTAAATGTGAAAATAAGTGTATATATTTGGTGGAATAGAGGAAGTATTCTTTCGGGGTGAAGTTTGAATAAATTTCAAATCAAATTCATCCAAGAAAATTTGAAATAATAATAATAATAATAATAATAATAATAATAATAATTATTATTATTATTATTAGTACGGCAATTAGTATTTTAGTTTTAAAATTAGTATTAAATTTACAAGCATACCACACTTTATTGTCCCACTTTATTATCCCTCAATCCACAATCAAAGTTTACACTTTGACGTTTATGGATACTAAAAAAATTGTTTTTTTAATTTACTTTAAGGGTAATTTGATATTTCTCCATTCCAAATTCATCTTTATATTTACTGTTCGCATAGATATTAATAAAAATTACTTTTTGACTTATTTTGGGTAGTTTGGTGTTTTTGAATAATAATAAATAAGTATGTTATGTGTCTTAAAAATGTGATGGTAAATTTAAAATTAAAGTGTATTTGAGGGATGGTAATTAGTTGTTTTTTCCTTTTATAAAAGTGTGGAGTTGAAATTGGGACGGACCAAAACAGAAAGTGTGAAATTGAAGTTGGAACAGAGAGAGTATTTTTCAATAATAAATAAATTGTAAAGTATATTAGGTAATAAGGTGTTGATGGAAAATTGAAATTAAATTGTATTATAAGGTTATTAAAATTGGTGTTATTTCCTTTAATAGAGTGTGGGGTGAATTGTGAATGTACAAAAATAGAAAGTATAAAGATGAGTTGAGTATAAAGATGAATTGAGGATAGAAGGAATACA
The DNA here is from genome assembly GCA_023678885.1 of Pogostemon cablin. Lineage (NCBI taxonomy): Eukaryota > Viridiplantae > Streptophyta > Magnoliopsida > Lamiales > Lamiaceae > Pogostemon > Pogostemon cablin. The sequence continues at coordinate 20,272,087 of CM042989.1, read as the reverse complement.
TATTATCTCTCATACTTTTTATCTAACAATTAAAAAAAATATTGGCTGATAATGATTATTCACTTTTTCTCATGCTCGTAAAAGGATTGAACACCTACAAGTGTACACGATCTATTATAGCACTGTAGGCACTTAAATTTTATTGCCCATTAAGGAAAATATGTGGCAAATTAATGCAATAATTATCAATTAATTATTTATTTATTAAGGGATTTAAATAAATAAATTCCTAAAATAAATGAGTAAATAATTTATAATTGGGTAAGATCCAGTCAAATAAGTCTGACTTAAAGCCTAAGAAAGTGAAGGCCCAAGCCCGCATAATTAGGTCAAAACTGACCAATCAGACTCCGAGTTATTTATGGGGCATCCTCATACTTCACCTATATATAGAGTCCTCCTCCATTCATTCCAAACACACACACTAAAATACTTGAAGACATAAACGCTCTGAAGAGATCAAGAATACGAGCAGTGCTCCCTTGAGATCTTCAAGCATCTTCAAGTCAAGAACGACAAGCGATTCGGGATTAAGGTGCAGAGCCCCCAAATCAAGCGTTCTTCATAAATTAAGTTCTTCGGTGTTCTTCGCGCCAAGAACGGCATACGACTCGGGATTAAGGTGCTAAGCCCCCCAGATCGAGTGTTCTTCGGATCAAGTACGTTTAATCCAAACAAAGGCTCGACGCTTCTAGATTAACGTTATAAGGTCCCAAATTCGAGTTCGGACAAGCTTCAACTGAAGATTCGACTCAACACACACAGTCAACGCGGTCAACACACAAGTCAAGTCAAAGTCAAAGTCCAAATTGGTTCGAGAGAAGAATCAGAGGATAGATAGAGATTGTTTCCTAAATTATCAAGTTTAATCCATCTGGATTATTATTATAATTGTTTTGTGTTTATTTTATTATAAATACAAAATTTGTTGTTATAAATTTTGGCACGCCCAGTGGGACCATCTCTACCTCTCATCTCTTCTCTCCACAAGTACAAAGAATGACTCCTCTCAGGATTGCAATAAGAAGACCTTCTACCTTGAAGCATTCAGAGTTGCAAACTGAAGAAATTCAAAAGATAACTCCACTCAAGATTGCGATACGAAGGCCTGCTGCATCAAAGCCTCAAGAATTGCAAGCTAAAAAGGTTGGAGTCGTTACAAGAAGTATTCCCGAAGGCTCCGTAGAGGCAAATTATATGGTTGGGATTACTCTCAACAAGCCATTGTACGGAGACAAGAGTGGTGAAAATGTTTCTGCTTGTTCAACTCCTCGTTCAACGCCAAGCTCACCATCTGCCTTAGCTGTAGCTGCAGTAATGACAACAAATACTATGACCATTGAGGAACAACTCGCAAGTATGATAAGAGCCATTGATGGACTCAACAAGAATATGGAAGCTCAAGACGTAAAGATCTCCATACTTATGAAGAAAATGAAGAATGTGGAGACAAGTCATACAAATGAGAAACAAGTTGAGGATGAGCGCGAGGAAGGAGACTCAGCGAAACACCATCCTTTTGAAAAGAAGCCAGTTGAAGAAAAAATACAAGTTTCAACTGACAAAATGCTTCATGTGAACCAACTGAAGAACATCATTTTAGAAACGATAAAAGACAAGTTTGAAGGGAGCTCAAAATCACTTGTTGCCTACAAGAAGCCATATACAAAGAGAATTGACAACTTGAGGATGCCAGCTGACTATCAACCTCCTAACATGTGGCGCATTTCGTCGAGACATGAAATGATGCTGGGACCTACGGAGATCACATGGTGAAACAGTTTGTTCGCTCTCTTAAAGGAAATGCGTTCGATTGGTATATCAACTTAGAAGTCAACTCCATTGACAGTTGGGGGCAAATGGAAAAAGTATTCCTCAACCGCTTCTATAGCACACGAAGAACTGTTAGCATGATGGAGCTAACAAATACTTGTCAAAGAGATGAAGAATATGTCATCGATTACATTAATAGATGGAGGAGCCTAAGTCTCAACTGCAAAGAAAAGCTATCAAAAACTTCAGCTATAGAAATGTGCATTCAAGGGATGCAATGGAATCTTAGCTACATACTCCAAGGAATTCGGCCTAAATCTTTTGAATAGTTGGCTTCAAGAGCTCACGACATGGAGTTAAGTCTGACATCAAATGACATCAAATGGCCCTCTATTCAAGATTCTTACAAGTTTGAATACATGTCCTTCGATGAGCCATTGGAAGAGGAACCACAAATAAAGGCTGCAGTTTCTATAAAAATTAATAGAAATGAAGTTGAAGCAAGAGAAAATAGTGCATCCCAAGATTGGGGGCATTAAACTGTTGATAAATCAAGACAACGCTCTCTGATACGAGCTAAAACTGTCTACATCACGCTCCTTGATACGAGTTTAAACTATCTAAAATCCTCAAGTTACACTCCTTGATATGAGCTAAAACTATCTACAAGCTATGCTCCTTGATACGAGCTTAAACTATCTTAAACCCTCAAGTACGCTCCTTGATATGAGCTAAAACTATCTACATGTTACACTCCTTGACACGAGCTAAAATTGTCCATACTATGCTCCTTGATACGAGCTTAAACTATCTCACTCAAATCAAATCTCCTTGAGAAGAGACGGAACTCTCTACATGTTACGCTCCTCGACATGAGCTAAAATGTCTACACAATACTCCTTGATACGAGTTTAAACTATCTAAAATCCTCAAGTTATGCTCCTTGATACGAGCTTAAACTGTCTAACTCAAATTAAATCTCCTTGAGAAGAGACAAAACTCTCTACATATTACGCTCCTTGATATGAGCTAAAACTATCCACACAACGCTCCTTGATATGAGCTAAAACTATCTACATGTTACGCTCCTCTGTTGGATTATATACTAAAATTCTAGCTTTAGTATGAACAATGTCATAACAATATTTGAAATGAGAATCATTGATCAAATGATTGCATCTTATAATTTATTTTATATGCATGATGCAATAGTCCATTTACTTTATACTGTAGATAATATGTTGTGCGACAACACGCGGAAGATCATATTATCGGTTTCCTTATAAAGTATAAACAGATGCTCACAACTGAGATAGACGGGGACTCTCTATCGGTATGGTTGTAGTGTGGTTTGGTATTAGCTTGTGTTGGCTATAGAATCACATTAGTGCACTTGTGTGTATTGAGCAGGACCGCCTGAGATCGTTCTTCTTATACTGACTATATAGTAGAACTTGATCTCTGTTATTATGGAAGTTCGTGCTCTTAATCCCTATACAATAACCTCGACACGTAGGGCAGTATGTATTTCTTTGATTCATCAATGGGTGAGATTTATAAGTATTAAATCAACAAACTCGGTGAGTTGGGAAGTAGTGCTGTATCTATGGTGTGCTGTTGATTGTAGAAGGAATCCATGTCCGTCATAGGTTGATGATGTCCCCTTGAGGATCTCATAAGGTTTATCATGTAAATCTTGCAAGTGGATTAATTTCCGGCATGATAATAAGGTTGAGTGGTACTACTCTCGGATGAGATATTAATTAATTTGAGTTGTCAGTAACTTAATTAATTAATGGACATTGAATATCTTAAACATGGGGAGACTTTCGGGCTTATAATAAGAAGGAGCCCAGAACATAATTTTGGGATTGGATGGGTAGTGCAGTAATAATATTTTAGTGGACTATATTATTATTATTGGATTTAATTAAAAGCTTTGGGCTAAGCTTGGTTAATTAAATTCAATTGAGGCCCAGCCCAATTTCTCCTCCTGGTCCCTGCTGTAGCCCAATATATAAGTGAACTCAGCTTCCTGGAACCCTCAGATTATTCCTGCGCCTCTTTTGGTGAGAGAAGGGAAGAGAAGCAGATTGAGAGATCCTGCAGACTGTTGCCCACACAACAGCAGGATCACACTTAGGACATACAGCAGAAGATTGAGAGGTGGTTCTCTGCAGCGATTCATCCTCTACACCAACCCAGAAGCCTGATAACCTTTAATGAATCACATTCACCACAAGATCCAATTGCCAACAATTGGTATCAGAGCCTGGTATCATGGTGAATCGTGATTCATTAGTTTATGTGACTATGTGATTTTCTAATAAAATCTTGATATAGTTGCATATGTTTTAGGATTTGAATAATATGATATTATTTGTCAATATCCTTTGTATTCTGTTATCGATTGAAAGCATGATTTAGGGATTGGGTTTGTCTAATATCTCCTGTGTTTTATCGATAATAATGGGATGTGTTCATTGGTGTTTGTTGGTGAATCGTACACTGGATACACACACTTTTGTTGTTCACTGGACCCCACGTTTTTTTTTATTCCACCCACCCCTGCTCGGTGGATGTTCTTCCGGTCGCGAGTGAGAAGACAGGCAGGCAGTCGGGTCTGTAAGGCGCCGACCATCGACGGCTGGTGGCTTCGGCCGACCTGATTCTGTCACGGTGACACGGCGGCTATTACTCCACGGCGAGGCGTCTGGGCAACGAGTAGGCGTGACCTAGAGTCTCACTGATGGACGGCGTCTGGACGGTGATGGAGGCGACAGCTCGATGACTCGCGTTTGGGCGACGCGGCGGTGGCGGTCCATCTGGGTTCTGGAAAGATCGAGGCGAATTGGCTGGTTGACTAAGTTGTGTCGATCGTCGGGAGAAGACATCGGCGGGGAGCATGTCAGTTCACGCTCCAAGGCTCGTTCGTCGTGGTGTCTGACGTAGCTGCTTTCGGGTGGGTCGTCGGTAATTCGATCGAGTCGGGAGAGATCCGAAAGAATCCAACCCGATCCCAGACGGATCAGAGGAGATCGGGGCGGATCAGGCGGCGAGTGAAGGCGGCGATGTCGGCGCGGCGGAGCAGGACTGTCTGCATGGACGACTGCTGGTCGGCGGCGCTTATGGTCGACGGATCTGCAGGGTTTGTATCAGCCGCCTGCTGGTGCACGGTGATGGTAAGCAGTCGCTGGGCAGTGAGCGGCGGCGTGCGGCGGTTGAGCGGCGGAACGACGACTGGTTTGGCGATAGTCGTGCGTCCGGCAAGGTGTTGTCCTCGAGCGGTGGCGTGCGGCGATTGGTGGCGACTCAGCGGCGGGCGGCGCTGTTGGCGGCGAATGCTGGCGCGGCTGCCGGCGGCAGAGGCGACCGGAAGCGCCGGAGCAGGCTGGGAGATTACTTCTTGGCGGCGGCTGATATTAGGGCAACTTGTTGATGGGCTGCTGGGCCGGCAGTTGGGCTTTTGGGCCTGTTCTCATTTTTATTAAAAATGCTGCTGGGCCTATTTCTTGCTTGTGGGCTGCTCAATTAATTTTAATTTGGTTTTGGGCTGTTGGGCCCAATTTTAATTAAAATGGTAATGGGCTGCTAGGCAATTTTAATTGCTGGATTTAATTAATTGTGGGTATTATGTTGGGCCTGATTTAAATATGGGCTAGACCTTAATGTAGAAATTGGCAGGTTAAATGGGCTTAATTATTTTATTAATTGGTTGCTCATTTTTTTTTGCTAATAAATTTTGGGTCAGCTGGGCCTATTTAATTGATCCAACATTTTATACAATTAATTAATGATATATAACTGATTTAATTGTTTTAACTTGACAATTAATTGTTATATATGAAAGGCATGTTCTATGTGATTTATTTACTTAAATTGCTGTTAATAGAAGCATGCTAAGATGTATATTTTATTTATGAAATATTATATGCATGTTTAAAACCCTCGGTGTTAAATAACTAAGTGGGAGAGGGGATTGGTAATAAATTCCCGCGGCCTCCATTATTGGTTTGTAAGTGATGTGAGTAAACTTGCGTGTTGGCATAGGCCTTTCTCCCTAACGGATGAGTTTATTCATGGATCACTGGTACAGACTTCATAAATAATTATTGTTTGTAATGTGGCACATAAACTTGCGTGTTGGCATAGTGCCTTCCTCCCTAACGGATGAGCTTATATGCGGTTCACTAGTACAAACTTATATAATTGATGGTTGTAGAAAGTTATCTGAGCGCGTGTGTACTTCTCTAACAGTAAGGCACATAAGCTTGGGCAGCGGACTTGGGATCAAATAATGGTGTACACTTAGGTGTAAATAATTAGTATCCTCCCCAACGGAGTCACTGCTATTATTTGCATGGCTAAAGAGGAACTGACTATTAATTATTTTGTCATAAAGTTAGGTTGACAAATGAAATTAATGGGTAAAACCTTCTCTTGTAAATGTTCGGGTTTGTAAACGTCCACCCTAACGTGGCTTGCAGACTCACGGTGCTTGAGATGTCGGTGAATTTTATTTTTATATTGTTTTGAGGGAAATAATATAAAAGGATAAAATTCGAAGATTTGATCGAAAAAATTTATTTGTGATTCTCTGAATTTCGAATGGTTTTATTTCACTAATTGTTAACTAAAAGACATTATATTTACTTGTCCAAATTAGATGATTAGAAAAGAATCTTGGTTTTGAAAATTTCTGCTTATGAAAATACATGTGTATTCTCACAAAGGACGTCTCATGATGCCTATTAAAGTCTCTAATGAAGAGATGAGAGGTTCATAGAAATATGATGGTCTCATATAACTCTTCGGATACTTGAGTAAGTTAAAAGGCAGAAGATCATGGTTGAATTGATGAATGAATTGGAAAAGCTTGGAATAGAAATTGAAAGGGAAACCTAAATCAATTTATTCTTCACAATTTGCCTGGATGTTTTGAGCAAGTTCTACCTGAAATACGAAAGGTTGTATATGGTGGGAAACTTCTAACAAAACATGTGGCAAAAGAAAGCTAATTTTCATCATGATGTGAACAAGTTTAATATCTTATTTACTAAAGGTTTAAACATGATTAGTGATGGCATCTACTGACTCGAAGTATGTAGATACTGGAATCACTAAATGTTTATCACTGAGTAAGGATAAAATTGTTAATAATATGGGTAAAACTACAAAGGTAGTGGCTATTGCAGTGGGAGTTGTTTATTTATCTCATGATAAGAATAAATGATTGATTATGAGAAATTGTCTTTACGTACGTTTCATAGAAAGAATTTAATTTCGGTTTCTATGCATTAACGGATGGATACTTCATTTCATTTAAATGACATGGTCATAGTAATGAGGAATGAGGCTATAATCCGTTAAAGTACGTTGGTGGATAAAAAGTATACTCTTGAATCATGTACATCCCACAGATGCAATAAATAGTAATTAAATAATGCATCTTCTAATATTAGTAAGAGAAAGGAACCTTTGGAAATGAACTAAACATACATTTGGCGTCTATGACTAATTCATTTTACTTGAGTAAGATTCAAAAGTTGAGAGTCGATAGACCATAAGGTTTATCTGAAGTGGAAACTATCGGACTTGCGAGTCTTGCTTGGAAGTAAAAATGATTAACTGCCTTTTCAAGGCTGTGGGGTGTAGAGCCAAAGATATATATGTTGGAATTAGTTCATTCTGATTCAAGCGAACCTAATATTATCCAGACGAGAGGTGGTTATGAATATTCGAAGATTATTCTGGAAACCAATATATTTATATGATGCACTGCATGTCTAAATTCTTTGATTAATTCAAGAATTGTAAGGCTGGTACAGTGAAGCATCATGGAAAATATATTAAGTCATTACGATTCAGTCATGATGGCGAATACCTCTTGGGATAGTTAGGAGCTATTGATCAGAAGTTGAGATTAAATCTCAAGTTGACTACACCGGGTATGCCCCAGCTGAATGGTGTGGTGGGAAGAAGGTATTAGACTCTTATGGTTATAATTAGATAGATGATGAATTATTTGGAATAATTAAAATTCATTTTATGGATATGCCCTAGACACAGTAATTCGTGAAACGTTTGTCTGTATATGGGATATTCTAGAAAAATGGATAGTGATTTATTTAGTCCAAAAGATCGAAGGGTAATTGTTAACACAATAATCAGATTTTTGGAAAAGGACTATGTAATAAATCACAAGCCCATGTATAAGTTGTTCTAAAGGAAGTGAGAGGAAAACACTAAGTATAAGTACCAAGTGTACAAGAGGATATACCACAAGGTAAACTGCAATGCGTGTCACGTCTGATACACAATTATATGTAGTGCCTTGTCGTAGTGGGAGGATTGTATGACAACCCATAAATATATGTTTTTGGGAGAGTCGTGAGACTTGATCCCTAGTAAACATGGTATTGTCCCATGAATACGACGTAGCACTACAAGATTAAAATGCGGAATCTTAGTAAGTTGCAGTGAATGTTGAAATAGAATCTACGGATTCTAAATTAAGTCTGGGGACTTGAATGACCACTAATTGGTGTAAAAGTCATTGCAAGTGGTCAATGAAAATAAAAGAGGATCATACGGAAAGGTGAAAATCTTGGAAGTAAAGCTTGTTGCGAAAAGGTGTACTCAGAAAGAAATGGTTCGATTATGAGGAAACATGTTCGCTGGTAGCTATGCTTATGTTGATCCGGATTCTTTTATTGCTGCTATGAAGAACAACAAATAGATGTCAAGACAGCTTTCCTGATTGGAAGTCTTGAGGAAAACATCTATGTGAAGCAACCAGAGTGATTCATTGCAAAGTACTAATAGCATATATAATTGATTTCTCAATCTAATAACATATCTAGAACAACTAAACACACAAATCATCAATACAATTCAAGCAATTAATAATCAATGGTAGAAAATCATAGATCCAATCAACATATGAATTCAAATACACAAATCCCCAAAATTATCCAGCAACTATCATGTTGCTAATCTCACAAGGGAGATTAGCCTACCATATTAAGAAGGAAATGAACATAGACATTAATATCCTTACAAAACATGATGAAACTATGAGGTTTAATACAAGAAATGAATGGAAACTCCCTTGATGTCACTTCAATGGTGATTTCCTTCCTTCCCTTGTTATCTTCCTCTCTTCCTTGCTTCTTTTCTTCAATTGGATGATGATTTTGATGACGGACATGGATTCCTTCTACAATCAACAGCACACCATAGATACAACACTACTTCCCAACTCACCGAGTTTGTTGATTTAATACTTATAAATCTCACCCATTGATGAGTCAAAGAAATACATACTGCCCTACGTGTCGAGGTTATTGTATAGGGATTAAGAGCACGAACTTCCATAATAACAGAGATCAAGTTCTACTATATAGTCAGCATAAGAAGAACGATATCAGGCGGTCCTGCTCAATACACACAAGTGCACTAATGTGATTCTATAGCCAAGACAAGCTAATACCAAACCACACTACAACCATACCGATAGAGAGTCCCCGTCTATCTCAGTTGTGAGCATCTGTTTATACTTTATAAGGAAACCGATAATATGATCTTCCGCGTGTTGTCGCACAACATATTATCTACAGTATAAAGTAAATGGACTATTGCATCATGCATATAAAATAAATTATAAGATGCAATCATTTGATCAATGATTCTCATTTCAAATATTGTTATGACATTGTTCATACTAAAGCTAGAATTTTAGTATACAATCCAACAATCTCCCACTTATACTAAAGACTATGCTGTCATGTCTTCTGCCATACATCTGATTCCTACTTCCACTTACACGATCATTAAAAGCTCTCGCCTTAAGGTCCTTGTAAATGGTTTACTAGGTCATCATCCGATGCAATCTAGGCGACAACAACCTTCCCCTCATCATACGATTTCTCGTAACAGGTGGTACTCGCGCTCCATGTGTTTAATTGCCTTATGGACTTGTGATTTCTTCAATTTTGCAACTGCACCAATATCATCAATGTAAATTGTGATTACCTTGGGCAAACTTAGAAACACTTCAAAGTCCATCATGAAGTCTCTAGAGTCATATAGATACTTTGGCTGCCTCATAGGCTCCAATTCATCGTCTTTCCATGATGGAGTCCGGAGTCTGAAATATATTTCTATATAACACTCCTCCACATTATGACTCTACTTTCTAAGATTAAACACATAACCTTTGAGGTGAATTTACTGCCGTCCAATCTGACTAAAAAATCTGAATCTACGTAATCCACAAGAAGCAGTGAATATGTCCAGTAAGTCCACATATAATTTCCAGTCCTTTTCAGGCACTTTATAAATGTCTTACCACAGTTCATCATTCTTGTTCCGGGTTACGTTGACACCCACTGTTCTTGCATTTAGCAAAACAGATGTCCAACTTCGTTCATAGCATTCTTTAGATTAAGCTTCCTTATTCGCCGAAGCATAAGGAACCGCTTTCATCTACTTTATCTTCTTCTTGTGTCTCAAAGACGCATTCACTTAGATAAATTTACATGCTAAACGAGTATGGACTGTATCATTTTATGAAACTTGAGATAAGCATAATATCCTTTCTTGTGATCCGTATTACCGTGATCAAAAGGATATATTTTGCCTTTCTTAAGTCCTTCATCTCTACCGCTTTATTAACCGTACCCATACGTCCGATAATACTCTTTCATTGTCTCCAATGAGCAAGATACTATCTACGTATAGTACAAAAAATACCACCACGTTTTCGTCACTCCTTACAACACACAAGAATCATCCGCTCATTGATTTAAATCCATGCCAATAGATTACCTAATCAAAACAGATGCTTCACGATCTTAAAGCTTGCTTTAGTCCATCGCTGGACAATTTTAAGCTTACTATAATTAAGTGAATCATTTCATGAAACACTTCATGTGCATTATAGATTGTGAAGAGATTGAGAAGTCCTTCATAGTTTAGAACCCTTTGGTAGGACATGTGATTGGTTTGATCAAGAGATTGATTAATTGTGTGAAGGGACTCTCATTTAAGCTTAGTACCTAGTTGGAATTGTTTAAGTGAGAACCAATCCATTGAACTATTTGATATTCATATCCTATCCATCTCGAGAGGGAGTTTAGGTGATCTTAGTGTTGGCCCTTAGTCTTCAATCCATGATACATATGAATTTGATACATAATTCCTAGAATTACCACTTCTTGATTGTTGTTAATCTCACTTTTAATCAATTTGATAAACCACTTTTCATCCATCCATCTTGTTCGTTTGATCATTGCTTGTTCACTTGCATTGATTGATTTAATTTCTTGTTTGATCAACCTCCCTTTGATTATTAGTCTCTATAAAATTATAAGAAACGTGAGATCGCTTAAGCACTAGTGCCTACCTCCCTTGGGTTCGATAATTTCTTGAATTGGTCATTCTCCACTAAACTATGGCTAATCAAATGGCGCTGTTGCCGGGGAGGCAACGGTTGCTAGTAGCTTAACGAAGGATCGTTTTGAGTAATCTTAATAGAGATATTTTTTTATTTTATTTGTTTACTTGTATTTGCTTTGTGAAACCTTGTTCTAATTTCTTTTGCTTTGGAGGTGTATGCAAACAAGATCCAAGGGAAAACAAGTAGAACCTATCGATTGGGAGATTGAGCATACGTTGAGAAGGAGAAGAAAGGAGAACAAAAATAGTGAGCGAATGGAGAACTTTCAAGAGGATAATCGTGTGGAGATAGAGCATGATGGGGAAGGAGGACACAATATGAACGTGCATGACAACGCACCTCAATTCAATGCAAATCTTCCTCAACAAGCCTATCAAAATCATGGAGCTATGAACAACCAAGTTTTGCTTCAACAAATGGTGCAACAAGTTCTAAGGCAACAAGGCTTTCAACAAGCTTATGCTCCTCCACAACAAGCATTTATACCACCGCCTCCGGTGCAACATGGAATGCAAAATGATCAAAGGGTGATCCGGGATTTCTTCATGCCGAGGATAATGCCACAAATGATGGGACCACCAATTCATGCCAACAACTTTGAATTTAAAATGGGCTTGATTTCATTAGTGAGAGAGCAACAATTTAGTGGAACTCCGAATGAAGATCCTAATGCTCATCTAGCTCAATTCATTAAGATTGCTAACACCGTGAAGATTAATGGGGTGAGCGAGGATTGCATCAAAATAAGGTTATTTCCATTTTCTTTGAGAGATCATGCTCGCACATGGTTATCTACTCTTACTCTCGGTACGTGCAACACATGGGACGAGCTAGCACAAATGTTCTTGAACAAATATTTTCCACCTTCTAAAACGCTTCAAATGAAAAGTTTGATTACTCAATTCAAGCAATTGCCTCAAGAAAGCTTTTATGAAGCGTGGGAAAGATTTAAGGAAATGCTACGCAAGTGTCCTCAACATGGATTTCCGGAAAATCAACAAGTGGGGTTTTTCTACCAAGGTTTGGTAAATGGTCAAAGAGTGCTTGTTGATGCTTCGGCGGGTGGATCCGTACTTGGAGTGACTCCGGAAAGGGCTATAAGGATTTTTGATGAAATTGCTACAAATGTCTACCAATGGCCATCGGAGAGGGTTAGTGGATGCTACGGATTGGAGAGCTATGATCAAGGGCAACACTCGAGTGTGAAGAGTGTGAATGTTGAGCCACAAACGCCAAGCATGGAAATGATAGTAGCGGAGGTAATGAAGCAAATGAGTTTGAAACAAGGAGTGACTAATCAAGGAGTTAATATGGTTGATGGCCAAATGGATCAAAGTGTGCTTCCTCCAAATGGTGTTAGTGGGGAACAATGGGCTATGACAATGCCACGTGTGGAGGATGTGCAATACATGCAAGGAAGAAACTACCAAGGAAATTACCAAAATAATTTCCAAGGTAGTTTCAACCAAAGTCAAGGAAACTATCCACCAAGGCAAGGAGATTTCAATGGTCAAAGTAGTGGAAGCTCATACCCACAACAACAACAAAGGCATGATAACTTTTCCTACTCTAATCCGAGCAATGCGGTTGCGTATCCTCCGGGATATCAACCGGGGGCTAAGGCACCGAACAATGAGGGAAGAGCATCAACCGATGAGCTACTTGAACAATTGATTGCATCAAACAAAGCTAGAGAAGTATCAGAAAAAGCTAGAGATGAAGCTAATGAAAGAAGATTCAAAGCTATTGAGGAAAATAGTAATAGAAGATGCAAAGCTTTGGAGTACAATGTTGGACAAATGGCAAGTTCATTGAGTGCTCAACAAAAAGGAAAGTTTCTTGCCACAACCGAAGTTAATCCAAAGGCTCAATGTTTGTTGGTTGATATGAAAGAGGAACGAAAGGTTGAAGAAGGGTTGGTGGAAAGCAAGGTTATTGGAGAAATGGAAGAAGTATGTAAGAAAGAAGAGAAGTGGTTTAAATGGATACCCAAGTGGAAGAGGGTGCAAGAGGAAAAGAAAGTAGAGGAGAAGGTCAAAGAAGAAGAGTACAAACGTGATTATTGGGGTATCCCGATCACTCCATTCCCTATTTCCTATCCACAAATGTTTGTAAAGGAGGAGAAGAAGAAGGAATTTGAGGAGTTTGTCATGTCGCTCAAGAAGAAGTATGAAGAGAAAAAGAAAGAGGAACAACCCGAAATGAGTAAGTCGATTCAAAAAGGGGGACCTGCGAAGGTTGGTGATCCGGGGAAGTTCATAATTCCTTATGATTTTGAAGGAAAAAGAACCCTTGATGCATTGTGTGACTTGGGGGGCAAGTGTCAACGTGATGTCTCATGCCACGTTTAAAAACCTTGAAATTGGAGAGCTAAAGCCTACGACTATCCGTCTTGAAGTGGTAAATGGTGAAGTTGTGAAGCCACTTGGGATTGTGGAAGACGTTGAGGTCAAAGTGAAGGGGCTAGCTTTTCCGGTTGATTTCATGGTGTTGGAAGTAAAGGCGGACCCTCGAGTTTCACTCATTTTGGGAAGACCATTTCTAGCCACCGGAAGAGCAAAGATTGATGTTGGGAGAGAAGAGCTTTCTTTGAGCTCAAATGGAGAGAATGTCACATTCTTGTGCAAGAAAGATAAAGGGATCAAGCCTCATCATACAAGGCCTCCGGATGATTTCGATGATCATGATTCTCTTCTCTTTGACAATTTAAATTCATTTCTTCATGATTATATGAAATTGTCAAATGCTAATTTGTCTTCTTGTGATGTTAATAGGATGAAAACATCGGAGCTCGATTGGAAACTTGACAAAGGAGAAAGAGGAAGTCCACTAGAATCACTTCTCAATGACGATTTGATGCTTGTAAGCAAGAATGGTGAGGTTGAGCTAGTGAACAAGAAGAAGGCCAAGCTAATGTTCAAAGTGAGGATGCGAGGAGAAAGTGGGATGGACCATTCGTTGGTCCAATGATCGTGAAATTCCATCCGGCTTGAAGACGTTAAACTTAGCGCTAAATGGGAGGCAACCCATTTTTTTGTTATTTTGATGCTTTTTGTTGATTTTGGTCTTGTAGGTGGATTGTGCTTGTGAGAAAAATGCATGTTGAAGAAAGGAGAAGTGCTTCATGGATTTGAGTAAAAATGTCACCATTTGTTGCAAACTTAATTCTCGACTCTTGTCTCGAGTCAGGTTTGGGAGGAAAGTGCATGGTGAACATAGCTTGAGTCGTGTGGATGCGTTTACTTCTCCACAAGAAGATCATCAATGGAAACTACAAGGGTAAGTCCCACCACTTTTTGCAAACTTAATTCTCACCTCTTAGTTCGATTTAAGTTTGGGGGGAGAGTGCGTGGTGTGACTCACCACTTAAGTGTGTTTGATATGATGATATATTGATGATGATAGGTCTTCTTGTAAAATTCACACCCAATTTTAAAATTTTTCTCATAAGTTTGGTTGGATTTTGGTATGATTGGTTGTGTTGAAGTGCATGTGAATCCATATTTTTAATGTAATTGTGGAGCTAATGGTGTTGTATGAGTTTTGAGTATGAATGAAGGGTATTGGAAGCACGAATGGAGCTTGGAGCGAACGCTTTCCTTACCAAATGCCTATTGAGGGAGTACTCTACACCTTATCACTTTTAATTGATTTTGATTTGGATTGAATAGATTAGCATGCTACTTCATGTGTTATGTTTTTGGGATGTTTATTTTCGTAAATTAGGATTTCCTTTTCAATCAAAGGTTAGGATGATTGTGAGCTTACATTGTTATGGATGAGTTGAATACGTGCTTCATTGTTTAATGATGGTGATTTTTATTCTTGCATGATTTGTGTTTTTGTTTTGTTTCTTGTTTGTTGAGTCTTTATTTTGTATTTTGTGTGTATTTTTACATTTGTCTTGGTATGTTTGGTGGTTTGTTTAGGGAGATTGTGTGTCATTTTTGAATATGAGTGATGATATGTTGTAGTGATAAGTGATGACAAGTTATGATTAAGAATCTCTATATTTTCGAATTGTGACATGTTTTACTTAACTTGTTCAATTTTGAGATGAATGTGGTGCAATAAGTTTCTTAAGGTCCGAGCACAAGCTTGTGAGCATTTGAGCCTCAACCGTGCATACATGGTTTTTCCTTCATGAGTGGATCGATTGAGTTTTGATAAGCTAGAACTTGCTCAAGGACTATAGGAATGAGCCCGATTTGTGGAGATTAGTGAAATGATCTAAGGCCATCCTTGTCATTTATAGTCATTACCATATATTTCCCTACCTTGAACATCATCCCTAGTCAACCACTTTGAGCCTTAAAGCCATTTTATTGTGAATTTAGCACACTACAAGCCTTAATTACCCACTTGAGCCTTACATACATACGTTTTGTGTGAGTGATTGAGGAGATGTGGTTTAGAAAGGTTTGATGAGAATTGTGCAAGAAAAGAAAGAAAATGGTAACAAGCAAGAAAAAGGATGAAAAGAGCACAAACAAGAATGAACATGCAACCTCATGACAAGAAAATGAGCAAAGAAGCAACAATAATATGCTCAAGTACTTAAAAATCCAAGAAAGGAAGCATGAATCATAAGAAGCTCAATAAATCTAAGGAAGTTGATGATTAGTGCTTGTTAGTATCAAAGATAAGAAAGAAAGAAGGAAAAGTGGAGAAGTTAGAGAAGTTGATCATCTCTTCGATTATTTACACTTGATTAGTCACTCTTACCTATATTCTTCCTACCCTACCAAAGAGCCTATCATTACATCCTTAATGAAAGACCTTTTTGATCATTAATGAAAACCTTGGCGGTTTGTGAATATAGTCCACGAGCAAGCTTATAGCGAGTCGAGCCAATCGATTGATGAGTGTTGTTTTACCCTACTTTAAAGAGTGTTGAGTGAAATTGATATCTATGTGAGGCTTGGACTAAAAAGGGACTGTATTACACTATCATTCTCTTTAGATTGAACTTGTTAATTCTTCATGTCATGAATCTAATGTTGTAGGATGACTTAGCATAAATTGTGATTCTTATTATTATTGATGTGTTGTTACTTATGTTCGTTTAGTCTTTTCCTAGGTGAAAATCACTCTCCTTGGTTTATTATTTTCGTTGTGCGGGGACGCACAATACTTTAAGTTTGGGGGTGTGATTGTCGTTATTTTCACCTAGATTTTAGTGCCTTTTTGTGTGTATTTTTCGTATTGTTTTATCCGTATTTTTATGTATTTTGGTGGTGTTATGTGTTTTCATGGGAATGTGTGAGAATGATCTTAAACATATGTATAACAGGTGAACATGGAGTAAAAATGGAGACGGGAGATCAAACAAGGAAGAAGAAACAAAAGTGCAAGAACACGACTGGTCGTGCTGGCAACACGACCCGTGTTACAGCACACGGCCCGTGTACCAGACACGGGCCTGTAAGCGACGGCCGTGCAGCGACATCTATTCGTCCAACACGGCCACCCTTTGGCCGTGCGACGTAGAATGACTCGTGTGCCATTTTGAGTAAAGTTGATTAAGGAACCCTGACACGACACGACTCGTACTACGCAGCACGACTCGTGTCGGCACCAGAACAGAATATTTTTTTAATTCTTCTAGAAGATCTCCATGGGGTATAAATACCAATACATTCAACATTTTGAGGAGATAAGATCCGATTTCCACCCCTTCCACACACACATCACACACAATTCTCTCTATTTTACACCATCATCTTCATCCATTCACCATCCATTGGATCTACAATCATCCCACCATCAAAATCATCATCCAATTGAAGAAAAGAAGCAAGGAAGAGAGGAAGATAACAAGGGAAGGAAGGAAATCATCATTGAAGTGACATCAAGGGAGTTTCCATTCATTTCTTGTATTAAACCTCATAGTTTCATCATGTTTTGTAAGGATATTAATGTCTATGTTCATTTTCTTCTTAATATGGTAGGCTAATCTCCCTTGTGAGATTAGCAACATGATAGTTGTTGGATAATTTTGGGGATTTGTGTATTTGAATTCATATGTTGATTTTATCTATGATTTTTTACCATTGATTATTAATTGCTTGAATTGTATTGATGATTTGTGTGTTTAGTTGTTCTAGATATGTGATTAGATTAAGAAATCAATTATATGCTTAGGATAATTAAGTGAATCATTTCATCAAACACTTCATGTGCATTATAGATTGTGAAGAGATTGAGAAGTCCTTCATAGTTTAGAACCCTTTGGTAGGACATGTGATTGGTATGATCGAGAGATTGATTAATTGTGTGAAGGGACTCTCATTTAAGCTTAGTACCTAGTTGGAATTGTTTAAGTGAGAACCAATCCATTGAGCTATTTGATATTCATATCCTATCCATCTCGAAAGGGAGTTTAGGTGATCTTAGTGTTGGCCCTTAGTCTTCAATCCATGATACATATGAATTTGATACATAATTCCTAGAATTACTACTTCTTGATTGTTGTTAATCTCACTTTTAATCAATTTGGTAAACCACTTTTCATCCATCCATCTTGTTCGTTTGATCATTGCTTGTTCACTTGCATTGATTGATTTAATTTCTTGTTTGATCAAACTCCCTTTGATGATTATTCTCAATAAAATTATAAGAAACGTGAGATCGCTTAAGCACTAGTGCCTACCTCCCTTGGGTTCGATAATTTTTTAAATTGGTCATTCTCCACTAAACTATGGCTAATCAATGCCCAAGGCTATTGACCGGAAGTAATATAGGCGAAGTTGTTCTCATACCAAACTAGGCAATATTATTATTAAAAATAAAAGAAAAAGAGAATAAAGGAGAGATATAGAAATCGAAAGCAGTAAAAGATATTTTAAAGAAGCTAAACAAACGGCTTTAAAATGAACCTAACAAGTGGCCCTTTGTAAAAACTTAACCAAATTATGTTTGATCTTTTCCTAATTTCATGGCGACTGGTAAGTTCATGGCATCAACCGACTTTAATTCTGAATTGATTTTAGCTTGAAGGCGCGTGTTAGGCTTAGAGACCGGTTTAAAGAAGTTTTTGTTGCGCCCCTTTTTAGACTTGGCCTTACTAGTTTGAAGAATCGGAAACTCCTCAACAGAGGGAATAGTAGAGAGGTCTTGCAGGCTCAAGTTAGGCTCAACATAAGTATAAGCTGCTTTATCCTGGTCCATGGCCCGTTCTGTTCGTTTTTTAAGCAGAAAAGCTTTCTTGGTCGCCTCATCAGAAAGCGCAGAAGAAGAAACAGCATGGGGAGTAGAAGCATGTAAACCAACAACCGAAGTATCCATTGCAGGCTGTTTCTCTAGTCTAAAAGCATCCAAATCCTCTTTATCCATATCGTTCCTATCAAGAATCAGGGGACTTATCGGAGTAGCTGGAGCATCTTGTGGGGCATCCCCTGTTGGCAATTGGATCATTTTGGTTAACGTGATCCGATAAAAAAAATAGGTAAATAATTAGCGGAAGCAAAAAATAATTTACCTGACTTCTGGGTTGGAGTAGAGGATCAAGATCTGTGAAGAACACCTCTGATCTTCTACAGTATGACCCAAAGTCAACTCTCTGGTGTTGTGTGGTCAACAATCCCCAGAGAGTTCTCAATCTGTTCCTTTTCTGTTTTCTACGTAAGTGGCGCAGACTTAGGTTATTAGGAACTGAGATAACTTATATAGTTGGGCTACTGCAGGGACCAGGAGGAGAAATTGGGCTGGGCCTCAATTAGATTTAATTAACCAAGCTTAGCCCAAAGCTTTTAATTAAATCCAATAATAATAATATAGTCCACTAAAATATTATTACTGCACTACCCATCCAATCCCAAAATTATATTCTGGGCTCCTTCTTATTATGAGCCCGATAGTCTCCCCATGTTTAAGATATACAATGCCCATTAATTAATTAAGTTACTGACAACTCAAATTAATTAATATCTCTTCCGAGAGTAGTACCACTCAACCTCATTATCATGTCGAAAATTAATCCACTTACAAGATTTACATGATAAACTTTATGAACTCCTCAAGAGGACATATTCAATCTATGACGGACATGGATTCCTTCTACAATCAACAGCACACCATAGAGACAACATTATTTCCCAACTCACCGAATTTGTCGATTTAATTCATTTAAATCTCACCCATTGATGAATCAAAGAAATATATACTGCCTTACGTGTCGAGGTTATTGTGTAGGGATTAAGAGCACGAACATCCATAATAACAGAGATCAAGTTCTTCTATATAGATAGTACAAGTCGAACGATCTCTGGCGGTCCTACTCAATACACAAAGCAGTGTATTAATGTGGTTCTATGGTCAAGACAAACTAATACCAAACCACACTACAACCATACCGATAGATAGTCCCAGTCTATCTCGGTTGTGAGCATCTGTTTATACTTTATAAGGAAACCGATAATATGATCTTCTGCGTGTTGTCGCACAACATATTATCTACAATATAAAGTAAATGGACTTTTACACAAACATATAAATAAATAATTTATAATATGCAAAAACCTTTGATCATATGATTCTCATTTCAAATAAAATCGTTAAAAATATTGTTCAATACTAAAGCAAGGCTTTTAGTATACAAATCTAACAATCTCCCACTTATACTAAAAGACTACGCTGCCTTATCTGCTGACACGCATCTAATCCCCATTCCTTCTACATGCCCATCGAATGCTTTCACTGGAAGGCTCTTAGTAAAAGAATCAGCAAGGTTATCCTCAGATGCAATCTTAGCGACAACGACTTTTCCTCTTTTAACGATGTCTCGTATCAGGTGGTACTTGTACTCAATGTGTTTACTCGCCTTATGGGCTCGTAGTTCCTTCGAGTTTGCTACTGCACCACTGTTATCATAATAAATTGTGATCGCTTTGGGTAAACCAGGAATCACATCCAAGTCCATTAAGAAGTTCCTGAGCCATACTGCTTCTTTAGCTGCCTCAGAGGCTGCTACATATTCAGCTTCCATGGTGGAGTCAGCAACGCATTTCTGCTTTACACTCCTCCATATTATGGCTCCTCCTCTAAGAGTATACACATAACCCGAGGTGAATTTACTAGCATCCCTATCTGACTGGAAATCCGAATCAGTATAACCCAAAGATAACAAAGTATCTGCCCTGTAAACCAACACATAATCCCTAGTCTTCGCAGGTACTTCAAAATATGCTTTACCGCAGTTCAATGCCCCTGTCCTGGATTACTTTGATACCTACTGACCATGCCCACAACATAACAGATATCTGGTCTCGTACATAGCATAGCATACATGAGGCTTCCTACTCCGAAGCATAAGGGACCAGCTTCATTGCCTCTATTTCTTGTTGTGTCTTAGGACACATCTCTTTAGATAGAGGTATTCCATGTCTGAAAGGTAGAAAACCTTTCTTGGAATCTTGCATGCTAAAACGAGTCAGGATTGTATCAATATACGAAGCTTGGGATAAACATAACATTCTTTTCTTGTGATCCCTTATTAATTTGATCCCAAGAATGTGTCCAGCTTCTCCTAAGTCCTTCATCTCAAACTGCTTGGACAGCCATACCCTTACGCCCGACAATACTTTTACATTATTTTCAGTGAGCAGAATATCATCCACGTATAGTACAAGAAATACCACTACATTTCCGTCACACTTCTTGTACACACATGATTCATCAGGACATTGAATAAATCCATATGACTAGATTACTTCATCAAACCGGATGTTCCATGATCTTGAAGCTTGTTTCAATCCATAAATGGACCTTTTAAGCTTGCACACAAGATGCTCTTCGCCCTTTGCAGTGAATCCTTCTGGTTGCTTCATATAGATATTTTCCTCAAGACTTCCATTAAGGAAAGCTGTCTTGACATCCATTTGCCATACCTCATAATCCATATGAGCAGCAATAGACAAAAGAATCCGGATTGACTTAAGCATGGCCACAGGCGAGAAGGTTTCCTCATAATCGATTCCTTCTTTCTGAGTATATCCTTTAGCCACAAGTCTTGCTTTAAAGGTTTTCACCTTACCGTCAGATCCTCTTTTTCTCTTATAGATCCACTTGCATCCAATAGCTTTTACACCATTGGGTGGTTCTTCAAGCTCCCAGACTTGATTAGAATACATGGATTCTATCTCAAATTTCATTGCATTTTGCCATAATTGAGCATCTTTATCTTGCAGTGCCTCGTTGTAATTCCATGGGTCAATTTCATGTTCACCCGGGACCAAGTCGGATGACTCTCCCAATCCCATGAATCTATCCGGTTGTCTGACAACCCTCCTACTACGACGAGGCTCCGCAGGCAATTGTGTATCAGGTGTAATACGCGGTGCAGTGTCCTATGGTATATCTTCTTGTACAATTGGTATTATATTTTGTGTTTCCCCTCTAACTTCCTCTAGAACAATTTTACTCATGGGTTTGTGATCCATTATATAATCCTCTTCCAAAAATCTGGCATTCGTGCTCACGATCACCTTTTGGTCCTTGGGACTATAAAATAAACCACCTTTCGTTCCTCTAGGATACCCTATAAACAGATAAATATCAGTACGTGATTCTAACTTATCAGCATCTGCCTTTAACACGTGTGCCGGAGCACCCAAAATTCGAACATGTTTCAGACTAGGCTTGTGCCTGGTCCACAGTTCTGTGGGTGTGGAGGCTACCGATTTAGAAGGTACTAAGTTTAGAATGTAAGTTGTTGTTTCTAAGGCGTGTCCCCAAAACGAATTTGGTAATTCCGAATAACTCATCATTGATCTTACCATTTCCATAAGAGTCATATTCCTTCTTTTCGCTACACCATTCTGCTGGGGTGTGCCCGGTGCAGACAATTGGGATTCAATCCCATTTTTCGATAAATAATTCTTAAACTCTCCCAAGAGGTATTCACCATCATGATCAGATCGTAGTATTTTGATATATTTACCAAGTTGCTTTTCCACATCAGCCTTGTATTCTTTGAATTTATCAAAGCATTCAGACTTGCGGCGCATCAAATAAATATATCCGTATCTTGAATAATCGTCAATGAAAGTGACGAAATATTCAAAACCCCCTCTTGCCTGGACAGATATAGGACCACATAAATTGGAATGAACCAATTCCAACAAATCTTTAGCTCTATACCCCTTTGCCTTAAAAGGCCTTTTAGTCATTTTTTCTTCCAAGCAGGATTCGCAAGTTGGATAATTTTCTACTACTAATGAACTCAGAGGTCCATCAGCTATCAACCTTTGAATCCTACTTAAGTTAATGTGACCCAGTCTTAGATGCCAAAGATATGTTTGGTTCATTTTAAAAGGTTCCTTTCTCTTATTAGTAGATGTATCATTCATTTCAATTTGTTGCATTGTGGGAGAAATTGGATTAAGAGTATACAAATTATCTATCAATGTACCATCACAGATAATAATTCTATATTTCATTATAATAACCCTGTCATTAAAAGAAACAGAATATCCATCCATAAACAATTTAGAAACTGAAATTAAATTCTTTCTAAAATGCGGTACATAAAGACAATTCCTCAAAATAAGAGTTTTACTCTTATTGAAAAATATATAAACGTCTCCCACTGCGACAGCTGCTACTCTTTTAGCATTCCCCATAAGTATGGTAATCTCTCCATCACTGAGCTGTCGGGTTTGGTGGAACCCCTGCAAAGAATTGCAGACATGGTCAGTGGCTCCTGTATCTACACACCAAGTGTCAGCAGATACAGCCGCTAAACACAATTCAACAACTAGTATATAAGACTTACCATTCCTGTTCCCCTTCAGAAGAGGGCAGTCTGCCTTGTAGTGTCCCGGCTGCTTGTATTTGAAGCACTTGCCTTTAGGCTTCTTGACCGCACCAGTCTTTGCTTTCACTTGGTTCACCGGTGCTGAATTTCCTTGCTTCTTTTTCTTCCTACCGCCCTTCGGCTTAGGATGAGCAGCATTATCAGCAACATGAACCTGAGGAGGTCTGCGAAACAGTTCTTCCGCTGCCACAAGTTCTGTCAGAAGTTCCGCCAACGTGTACATATGTTTGTTCATACCATAGTTCAGGCGGAACTGCTCAAAACTCCTAGGCAAGCTTTGGAGTATGATATCGACCTGGGTTTCCCCATCGATTTCAGCTCCAAGAATTTCCAACTCATTGAGTTGGCCCATCATCCTAAGGACATGTTCCCTTACGGGAGTGCCCTCAGCTATTTTGGTGTTCATCAAGACCGACATGCCCTTCGACCTAGCAGGACGACTCTGATGTACGAAGAGTTCCCTAAGATTATGCATCATATCATAGGCGGTCTCCATGGCTTGATGCTGAGTCTGAAGCACATTTAACATAGACGCCAAAATGTAGCATTTAGCCATCCTATCAGCCTTGACCCACCTATTATAAGCATTTCTTTGCTCTTCGGTATAGGCATCAGTAGGTGCTGGAGAACATTCCTCAGAAAGTAAAAAGATATAATCTTTAGCAGTTAATACAATGTCCATGTTTCGCTTCCAGTCAACATAGTTAGTGCCAGTAAGTTTATGCTCTTTAAGTATAACAGAAAGTGAGTTGAGTGCCATATTAAAATCCTGAGAATCATAAATAATTAAACAGATCAAACACTTCGAATTTATCAATTTATATTGAATCCCTCAAAATAATATAAAATAAAATTCACCAACATCTCAAGCACCGTGAATTTGCATGCGACGATAGTGTGGACGTATACAAACCCGAACATTTACATGAGAAGGTTTTACCCAATAATCTCATTTGTCAACCTATCTTTATGAAAAAATAATTAATAGTCGGTTTTCTTTAGCCATGCAAATAACAGCAGTGACTCCAATGGGAAGGATACTAATTATTTGCATCTAAGTGTACACTATTATTTGACCCCAAGTCCATTGCGCAAGCTTATGTACCTTACAGATAGAGAAGTACACACGCGCTTGGATAATTTCCTGCAGTCATCTTAAAGAAGTTTGTACCAGTGATCTGTGAATAAACTCATCCGATGGGGAGGAAGACTCTAATGCCAACGCGCAAGCTTACTCACATCACTTACAAACCAATAATGGAGGCCATGGGAATTTATTTACCAATCTCCTCTCATACTTACTTATTTAAACACCGAGGGTTTTTATTTAACATGCATATAATATTTCATAATAAAATATACATCCGAGCATGTTTCTATTTTAAGTCATTTAAAATTAATAAATCACATAAAATATGCTTATCACATATATAACAATTAATTGTCAAATTAAAACAATTAAATCAATTATATATAACAAGGATTAAGGCTAAAAAAATCAAGCAAATGGGCATATTAAGGCAGCCAAATAAAAATGAGAAATATGAGCCCACCAAGCCCACAAGCATAAAATGAGCAGCACATAACTAAATAAATGAAGCCCATAATTTAATCAAGCCCAGCAGCCCATATCCAAAAAAATAGCCCATAAAGCCTAAGAGGTCTGCCCTAATAAACAGCCACCTGCTGCCATCACACGCCAGTTATGACCAGCGCTTCCAGGCGCCGCTGCTGCCGGCGGCCATGCCCACAGCCCACTGGAAACGTGTCGTCAGGCTACCTTCCGCGCCCATCATCTCCAGCCTGCATCGTGCCATCAGTCCTGATCGATTATGCAAAAGACACGACGAGAGCACCGAATAACTCCACCAGTTGCAGTGCAGACCACCAGAACCTATCGCATCTCCATCTGTCTCAAAATTTGATCGACTGAAGCATAGCAGACTCTTCTGGAATGATCAGGGACTCGATCGGAAGCAGTCTGCTTGCACGTCGTTCATCCCGCTTGGAAACAACACGTCGTGCACCCATCCAGCGTGCCCGACAGTGACCGCAGCCAACCGCCGCGTAGTCGCCAGTCTCTGACTTCTATCCAACATCGTGGGTTGGAGCCGCCGCAACAGCCATCGTCGACAGTCGTGTGGGAATCGTGTTCAGCAAGCAAAATCCATCGATCACCGGCCAGGACGGTCCCCTGCAATCCAGTCGTACTAGAAAACACTAGTCGACTCGCCCAAGACGACTTTCACAGTCTGCCATGGCCGGCGTCTTCCATCATCCATGTCAATCATTAGATCGCGACAACGTCTTTCACCGATATCCGCCATCATCAAGTAGTCCAGCAACCATCACCATACAATCGTGACTTGCTTTCACATTCAAAATCACCCCATCGTACATAGTGCATCCGTGTGTGTATGTGTGATGCCCAATCGAATAAAGGGTGTCACGGAGTGTATGTGTCATGTCCAGAAGTCAATCAGCAACAACCACACATACCAGATAGGGTTTCAAGGACAAAATAATACAAAACCCTTTCTTATCATGCGATTAAAACCAGATAATTCATATAATCACAAAATCATAAACCTTACGTTTCACCACGAAACCAACGTTCTGATACCAATTGTTGGCAATTGGATCGTTTTGGTTAACGTGATCCGATAAAAAAAATAGGTAAACAATCAGCGAAAGCAAAAAATAATTTACCTAACTTCTGGGTTGGAGTAGAGGATGAAGATCTGTGAAGAACACCTCTGATCTTCTACAGTATGATCCAAAGTCAACTCTCTGGTGTTGTGTGGTCAACAATCCCCAGAGAGTTCTCAATCTATTCCTTTTCTATTTTCTACGTAAGTGGCGCAGACTTAGGTTATTAGGAACTGAGATAACTTATATAGTTGGGCTACTGCAGGGACCAGGAGGAGAAATTGGGCTGGGCCTCAATTAGATTTAATTAACCAAGCTTAGCCCAAAGCTTTTAATTAAATCCAATAATAATAATATAGTCCACTAAAATATTATTACTGCATTACCCATCCAATCCCAAAATTATGTTCTGGGTCCTTCTTATTATGAGTCCAATAGTCTCCCCATGTTTAAGATATACAATGCCCATTAATTAATTAAGTTACTGACAACTCAAATTAATTAATATCTCTTCCGAGAGTAGTACCATTCAACCTCATTATCATGTCGGAAATTAATCCACTTGCAAGATTTACATGATAAACTTTATGAGCTCCTCAAGGGGACATCATCAACCTATGATGGACATGGATTCCTTCTACAATCAATAGCACACCATAGAGACAGCATTATTTCCCAACTCACCGAGTTTGTCGATTTAATTCATTTAAATCTCACCCATTGATGAATCAAAGAAATATATAATGCCTTACGTGTCGAGGTTATTGTGTAGGGATTAAGAGCACGAACATCCATAATAACAGAGATCAAGTTCTTCTATATAGACAGTACAAGTCGAACGATCTAAGGCGGTCCTACTCAATACACAAAGCAGTGTACTAATGTGGTTCTATGGTCAAGACAAACTAATACCAAACCACACTACAACCATACCGATAGATAGTCCCCGTGTATCTCGATTGTGAGCATCTGTTTATACTTTATAAGGAAACCGATAATATGATCTTCTGCGTGTTGTCGCACAACATATTATCTACAATATAAAGTAAATGAACTTCTGCACAAACATATAAATAATCAATTTATAATATTCACAAACGTTTGATCATATGATTCTCATTTCAAATAAAATCGTTAAAAACATTGTTCAATACAAAAGTAAGGCTTTGAGTATACAAATCTAACATCCCCCGGGTAACCACATTTACCTGTGGTTCCGGGGAAGCCATATCCGAACCATCATCATCCAGCGTGCCAAATTGATTCAAAAGAAAAATGGAAGGGGATTTCAAAGAGTATTTCGAGTAATGACGCTCCCTTACCTCAACACCAGAATAATTTTGCGAGGCTGCCATGTCGTATACAGCGTGAATAGAAGCAGGGGCCTCCATTAAGTCCTCAGGTTGTGAAGCACCCCCGCTCTTGGCATCCTTTCACATTTACACTGACCGACGTTAGGCATCCTTTCAAGTTCCAAATAAGGCAGTTTTAGTTATCGTGTTCTACGCGATGGGCATAAACAAGAGTTTAGACCAGTCACTTGTAAATGTTGGTTTGTTCCTGAGAAGACCTATTTTTAGTAATGGCCAGTTTTACGTTGCTGTTTCAAGATCAACCACCAAGACGGGCCTTAAAATTTTGTGGGAAAATGATGAGTATTTGTAAAAATTATGTTTTTAGAGAAGTTTATAGAAACGTATGATTATTATATTTATATGTTAGTATCATTATGTTTGTGATTATTGATTTGGAATGGCGTACTTTGCAATGAATAAATGTTGTGTAAATATTGTTTTACTTTTTTGAATTAAAATAAGGGCTAACTAAAGTTTGTAATTTCGTTCTTTATTCCTTTTAATTTTGTTGGCTTGATTTGTCAAGTATATGGAGATTGTTGAATTTTTATAGTAGAATTTTTGTTAATATTTATTTTTAATTGTGTTTATTTTCTGATATGCTTCAAAAGTAACGCATAACATTAATGAAGTTTAAGAATTTTGTAATGGATAAACTATGTTTATTGTTAATATTATTTTATTATTTAATTTATATATTAACATTTTGTGACGACATTACTTTCTCAATTCGCCTTTAAATTAATTTACCCATACATTTTTTTTCAAAAAAAATAATAAAAAAAATTTACCCATACATTTTTGTTCACTTTCACGTTCCAACTTGCTAATAGGAACTTTAATTCTCAAATTGTAAGTTTGTAGCCAGAATCCTCTTTGGTACACACACTGCTTTATTAATAACGGTTTCACAACATTAGTCAATTTCTTAATTCAACAAGTATCAAATGTCAGATTTGTACGTACGCACAATCATTTTCTTTAAACGCACTTCGATATAAATAAAATCCTCAATAACAAACAATAATTTGTTTAACATCCTTTAAATTTATAAAATAAATTAATACTTTTGTCATAGTCTTCCCGTGCATCGCACGGGTTAAACGCTGGTCCATTAGAAAAAGAAAATTCATGAAAATTCTCGGTATTGGATCACCTATTTTAGCCTTAGTTTTTCATCTCGTATTTCACTCTTTAACTGAATGACACGTGTCATTATTTTTTTCTGGATTAACGCCACATGCCCATAAATTTATTGGTCATTTGTAGGATATCGTTTTTTTTATATATTATGGAATACCAATAAAATATAAAATTTAAAATAGATAACTCAAATCCAAAATTCTCTCCGACATATTGGCGTGTGCACCGTTTCACATATCACTTTTACACTAGACTTTGATTGAAGTGATTTTCGTGCTCACATGACCCACTCTTATCTATACATTTCACCGTATTATTTAATCTTGATATAACATTTTCATAAAATCTCCCATCCTATTCAAATAAAAGCCTAAAATTTTTATTTTTTTTTAAATTAAGCATAAAACTCCACATATAAGCTCAAAACATGCATAAATCAATAAAAATATGGCCTAAATTAATTTGTAAAATACACGTTCATCAACAAGTTTATATATATATTTTTTAAATGTTTTTAATATTCTTACTTTCTTCGTCTTTCATCGTTTATATATTATTTTATTTTATTTTATTTCCCATAATCATTAATCCAATAATAATAATAATATCTCAATTTAAACCTCAATTCAATACTTTAACTACATAATTGTCATTCATTCTTAGCACAAATAACATATCATACAATACTTTTACGTGTCAATATGTAAAACTAAACAAAATGCAATTGTCAATAATCAATGCCAACACTTTTTTTATAATATTTCTTTTTTAATTAAATGGTACCCACAAGAAAAAAAACCCTTAAAAGGGAAAAAGTTGAATATTAGGATAAAATCACCACAGCCCACCACCACCATCCGACTACCGCCGCTGCTGCTGGACCTTCATCGGACCGTTGCAACCTCGCCATCCGCCCTGTCGATCGGAACCGATATACATGCCTACATCGAAACCTACACTCACACCTACAAACTCACCTACAGAGACACGTTGTGTATTATAGGTTTAATAGTGTGGATATTAAAATTCAAAGAGTACCATTTAGTCAAAATTGAAATAAAAGTTATTTATTATTGATAAAGATATTGAAATATAAATTTTGAGTATTTTTTCCATCCTCCATTACTTCATTTAATTTATCATCTAAAAACATCAAATTATCCCATAAAATTAGTTTAAACATCTTTGAAACTAGACACAGGTAGTATAATTATGCACTTTTTGGTGTTTTCAATATACTTATCTTCCTTTAGCTACTCCATATACATGACATTAATACCTTTATTAATTATTATGCATGCATCTGTACAGGTGGTCCACAAGCACTAATGATCACAATATCACAACATACATTTTGACCACTAATTAGTTGAGAATTGTAAGTTTCCAAGAAGCTTGGCTTACAGATGGAGTGAGGTACGCAATTGGAGTAAAGTTGTTATTTCAGGCCAACGACTACATTATTAAAAAATAGAAGCGCACTTCTCATGATCATTACATATAATTGTCTTGGCAATTTATTAAACGCCACTACCACTATCAATTTTATATGCACTGCTGAGAAAATGGAAAAGAATTGTATCAGACGTCTTACTACATTGCTGAGAAAATGGAAAAGAATTGTATGGGACGTCTTACTAAACAAATTTATGTGAGACGAATAAGAAATGATAATATTTTAATGAATACATAATTAATGAAAGTGATAATAATACAGTGAATTATTTCATAAACAATTTATTATATAAATTTAAATTGATAATATTTTTAAAGAAAAGTTATACACTCTCCGCCCTCTTAATACATATTCATTTTTTCATTTTGATCCATCTCAATATAAATATAAAGTATTCATTTTATTTTTGTGTTGATGTGACCCACAAAACAATATTATAATACTCAACCTACTACACAAGGGGCCCACATTGATCATCACTAAAACAATTACACACTACACATACAATATCTCTCAATTCAATACACATTAAATTACTACACTCTTTAATACATATACAAAAAGTAAATAGATACCAATTAACTGCCCAAAGAGAATAATATTTTTTAAAAAAATTGATAATTAATTAAAAAATTATAAAATCGTCTTACAGTAAAATTACCCAATTCAAGACATCCCAAAGAAAAGAAAAAAAAAACATGCATATACGTGGTGTGCATCTCAACGGTCAGATACTTAGATTAGCCATGATTATGTGGTGGTTTAATGTGTGTAAATTTTTTTCCAAGAAAATTCTTCTAACAAAATGGAGATTTTATGAGTAATTAATACTCACCCGTCCCAGGCTAAATATAAAGCTGGGATGGAGGGAGTATAGTTGATTAATAATTAGTTTAGTAATAATTCAGTTAAAGCATGTTTGCAAAAAGAGTTCAATTGGTACTTTGCTTCTTCTTCTACAACTTTTTTAAATGGGCCATGTTTTTAAATTTGAATAAAGACCTTAGGCTAGCCACGTGGTGCAAACCACCACCCTCTCAAAATAAATTCAGAATAATAAAAAAGGAACAAAATTATATATTCCATCCGCCTCGAAAAAGTTTGCGTCTTTCTTTTCGGCACGGAGATTAAGAAAATAATGACATTTAGGGGTATAATGATATTTTTTTGTAATAAATAAATGATAAAATATGTTAGGTAGAAATGATTTTTTTTTGTAAATAAAGTGTATGAGGAAGGATAATTGTTTTTTACTTTTTTTTTTTTTGAATGTGCAAACTTTTGTGGAACAACTTAAAATAGAAAGTGTGTCATCTGAAAGAAGACGGAGGGAGTAATTGACAACTACAACTTAAAAGCATGATGTAATTTATGATATTATAACAATTAACTAGTTATTTTAGCAGTAAAATTATGTTGAACATGACATTTGCACATTCATTTGATTTTGTAAATCGGTCACAATTAAATAAATATATATATATATATATATATTAATATATATTTTTTAAATACACTTTAATTTTAAATTATCATTTTTTTAATATAGGTTACACTTCATGATTTATTTATTACTTACAGACTAAATTACTTCAAAAAATCGTTAGAGATAATTAAAAAGTTTATTTTTCTTTTAAAATGAAATAGTAAACAATCATGTGAACGAAAGAAATATAATTTATGTATCACTTCTCATTTAAATCCATTGTTTATGAAATAATTTAATCTAACTAATATTATTATCGCTCAAACATTAATTTTTATTATAAATATTATAATTTTTTATTTATTACAACAAATTGTTTTCATAAACAATTTTTTATTATCAATAATTATGGTATGTATTTTAATAGAGATTATATTATTTATACTATAGCAGGAACTTTTATGTTTGTGTGTCGTCTCCAAAGCGCTCCGTGATGACGTGTAATTTTCTTATTTTTTTGAATTTTTAAATATTTTTTTTAATATTTTTCTTATTTACTTATAATTAATTTTCTTATTTTATATTTATTTTTAAAAATATTGTATTTTCTTTTCTATTTATAAATCTAAATTAAGTAATAAATTACGAAAATATATTTTAAAAGGAAAAGACCTGGGTGAGACCGTCTCACGGATTCCCTTATGTAAGACGGATCATCAACTAACCCAATTAGAAAAATTTCAAGGGCCTTGTTTGGTTGTAATCAAATTAAAAAATTAAAAAACTAATTAATAAAATGAAATTAATTTGATTTAAATATTTTAAAATGCTCTGTTCATATGAAAATAAAAGTTTAAAATTTTTAATTAAGCCTTAAAACTTTGGCAAAAAAAAAAATTATATGCCCAATATTGCGTTGCATGTTTTAATTATGCAAATTACATTTGTTTGCTGCTATATAAGGCTGCTCGATGTTATAATAAGCCTTATTGGATCAAACCACAAATTATATTTATGTGGATGGTTTCTTATATTTAATATATTTGTGTGAAATTGTTTTATTAAATTCGTGTTGTCCTGAAATAAATAAAAAGTAATAGATAAATATTAAATTTATAAAAAGTGATAATATGTGATAACTTTTCTATGAAAAGTGATACTCAATCGAAAAGAAGTGATAACATTGACGATAATTATTTTGTGAATATTTTTTATAATATAAATGAAAAGTGATAACATCTAAAAAAAATAGTGATAACATCTTTAATAAAAAGTGATAACTAATTATGAAAATATATTTGACAAATAATTTATAGAATAGAATGAATAAAAGGTGATAATTTTTTTTAATAAAAAGTGATTCTTAATCAAAGAAAAGTAATATCTATATAATTTAATTATTTTACGAACAATTCACTGCAAAAATAAAAAGTGATAATAATTTTAATAAAAAGTGATACATGATATACAAAAGGTGATAACAGTTTAGTTAAATTATTTTATGAACTATTCGTATGATAAATAAAAAGTGATAATATTTTTAATATAAAGTGATATTCAATCAAAATAAAGTGATAATAGAATAGTTAAACAATTTAAAGAATAATTACTAATAATATTATTTTAAGAGTAATTTTTATAAAAGTAAAAATAATTGATGTAAATAACAGATATGGGTATAGCAGCCGCCGGTTTTTTAATCATGCTTAGTAACCTTAATCAATTATAAGTAGCCAAACAGAGCCCGTGTTTTATTTTAAATTTTTTTATATTTTATATTTTTATTTTATATTAATGGATAGGGTTGGGTCCATCTCACATAAAAAGATTCGTGAGACGGTCTCACCCAAAACTTATGTGTATATGTGGTTGCATTTATTCGTTTTTTAAATGTTACTATTAATTTGTGATTCCATGATTTTCGAAAGTTATATCCTTTAATATTAAATGATGTATCATTTAATATAGGAACGTAGTATATCCTTAATTTTCTGAAAAAATTTTTAATCTAACATTTATATTATTTGTATTTCAATTTACCTTTTTAATAAAAAAGTTATACCTTTATAAATTAAAGTATATACCATTTTGAACAAAATATTGTAACTTATACTCTTTATGCACCCTAATACACAAGAGACCAACTTTTATATATATATATATATATATACTAGCATTGGAACCCGCGTACTACTGGGGATCATTAATTTTTTTAAAATAAAATTAATATTATTATTAATGCCTCTGATTATATTATATTAGTTCATATTTTAATTTATTTTTATTGTTAAAATTAAATTTTTTTGACAAACAATTATTGTTTTAATTATAAGTGTCATATGTATAATTTAATAATAAAAATTATTAAACATTATTGAAAACTTCTCGGTAAATCACGTTTTATGTTTTGTTTGATATATTATCTTCTTCATCAAGACACAAAATTTTCAAATTTTTTTGCTCTTTTACTCTTGATACAATAACATATAACTGCCCATATGTAAAAATAGGTTTTAGAAGATACAATCCAACTCTTTAAAGAGATTGCCCCTAACTTTTATTTATCGTCATTGTGAAATACACCACCACAGGGAATTGTCTTCCACTATGTTTTTTAATATTGCGTCAGATGGAATGAAATCAAACTCATATTTATGTATAATCATTGTAGTGTATCCTCTAAACACTGTAAATCTATGAAATTCAATCATATAGTCATGATGAGCTGATAGAAAATCTTGTTGATTCGCCACAACTGTATAGTTTGAAATACTGACGATATCATCCTCTTTTAACTATTGCAAAGATTTATTCACGGCAAATCCTTTAATTTTTTTAGCCCTATAGTTTGAAAAAAAAATCAAAGATAATATTTATTAATTAATTTATATGAAGAATGATAGACTATTACATGTGCATCCATAAAAACGACATTGAGATATGCAACCTCCTTTAAATTATTCAAACGTAGTATAACCCATTATTGAATAACCCTACCCGTAATTATCCATAGTACCCTCATAGGAGTTAAATCAACATTAGAAGTGTAATGTGTAGTCATTATTTTATTGATTATTATAATGAATCACTCACTTTTTTTATCTCGGTTGTTTTGAATGTTGAAATTATAATGACAATATATGTTTATATATAATAGGAAGAGATATTTATTTATGATAAATATCAAAATTAGTCTTGTTAGTATGATCGATTCCAACTTTAGTCCTTTTTTTAGCAATTCTCAATTTTGGTCATTTTTTGTTCAATTTTGGTCCTTTTTGTCCACTTTTGGTCATTTCTTCAAACTTTAGTCCCTTTAAGTCCACTTTTGGTCCAAAATTTATACATTTAGGACCAATTTTAGATATTTTTTAACATAAATGACTAAATTTGGACAAAAAAATGACTAAATTTGAGTAAAGGACTAAATTTTGACTAAAAAGGATTAAAATTGGTAAAAAAAGGACTGAAATTAGATAAAAAAAATGACCAAAATTAAGAATTATAAATGATAAAAGACTAATGTTGAAATCGGTCATACTTACAGGACCAATTGTGATATTTACTCGTTTATTTATAATAATAATAATTTTAAAGCAATGGAATTAGTATCCACACAAATTTTATTTTATATAATAATAATAATAATAATAATAATAATAATAATAATAATAATAATAATAATAATAATAATAATGTTATGTATTGGGTTGACTTAGTCCGACTCCAAAATAAATTTACCTAATATAGAATTATGAAAAGTAAAGTCTAATTGGTTATACGATTTTATTTTTTAATCTAACTACAATATAAATTTTATCTAATTTAGAAATATGAATTAGTAAAACCTAATTTGGATTTATAAATAAAAAATTGTATAAAAAAGGGATTACATTATTTAAAATTAAAATATTATTAATAATAATATTAATAATTATAAATTATACCTAATTTAGATTTATGAATAATAAAGTCTTATGAATTATATAATTTTTTTTTAATAATCTAACTCCGAAATAAATTTTACCTAATTTAAATTTGTTAATTAGTAAAACTTATTTTAGATTTATAAATAGAAGAGGAAATACATTATTTAAAATCAAAATATTACAATAATAATAATAATAATAATAATAATAATAATAATAATAATAATAATAATAAGGAAAAGACTTGGGTAAGACCACCTCACGAATCTTCTTATATGAGACGAATCATCCATTAACCCATTAGGCATATTTTAAAGGACCATGTTTGGTTGTTATTAAATTAGAATACTTAAAAATTAATTATACTGCTAATAATTAATCCTTTTAGTTTCTGTGGAAGCGGCTAGAGTTGTTAAAAAGCCCGTAAACCGTGAGCCCGACCCGTTTAAACCGAAAAAATTTAGGGTTAGGGCCAATAAATTTGGGTCCGTTTAACATCTGGGCTTTTAGCATGAACCGATTAGCCCGTGGGCTAAACGGGCTGGCCCGACGGGCTGACATCATTTTTGTTTTTTTTTTTCAATTTTTTTATGCATATTATACCCTCCAAGTCCATTAATGTATTAAAACAAGCCCAAAGTATTATAGCATAGGCCCATAATCAGTCTTCTGGATGTTGTCTTGTCTAGGGCAGAACTTCCTCTTACCAATTCATCCCCCATTCTCACCCTTCACCTTTTCGGCTGCCTCCACCCACCTCCTCAAGAAGCTCATCTACCCAGTCTTCTGGAGAGATGTGTTTTTGATATTCTGAATTTTTATTTTTGCTCAAATTAGTAATCACGAGTTTATACACTTGAAATCATAATCTTCCTTGTATTTCTTTTTGTTGTTACAGAATAATTTTCAGCCCTCCACCATGTTGGCCGGACACCTCCAGTGATCTCTCCGATTATTGGTACGCCAACTTATCATTTGAGACTAGCTTTTTTATACTCTAATTCTTCCGACTATTCTTCTTTTTTATTAGGTCAAGAAATTTTAATAGATCTAATTCTAGCATGCTAGTTTGTCTTTTCACTTTATTCTTCATTTTTTAATTTTAACCAAATGTTTAGAATTTGTGTATTTGATTCATGTTATTTATCTATTTTAATTCTCAAGCCTGATGTTGTAGTAGGTGATGAATTATAATTTATTTTTCCTACACATTAGTTTATAAGCATATTTTGAATCTAATTAAAATACTTTTAATTTTTTCTCTTAAAGAATGGAATCACAAAGCCAATCAGCTTGTAATAATGACAATGAGGATGAGAATTTAGAAAGTATAGATGCTAATGAGAGTTGTGATACCAAGAAGTCTTCAAAACGGACAAGGACTTTTACCTCGGATGTATGGATTTATTTTAACAGACCTGTTGATGGTAGGGCGGTATGCAAGACTTGTGGGAAAGATTATGCTTATGCTGATGGTAGTTATGGGACTTCTACTCTTGGGCGTCATATAAAGACATGCAAGAAAATAAAATATGGTAATGTAGGTATGATGCTAGACCAAGAGGAAAAATTGAGAGCTAAAAAAATTGATCAAAAACGTGTACGTGAGTTGATGAGTATGGCAATTGTTTCACACGATCTTCCACTTTCCTTTGTTGAATATAAATGGGTTAGAGAACTACTTAAGTATTTGAACCCTGATATGAAAAATATTAGTAGATTAACTGCAACTACTGATATTTTGAAATTTTATTCAACTGAAAAGGAGAGATTGAAACGTATCATGATTGATTGTGTTGGGAGAATATGTTTAACCTCTGATTGTTGGACATCTTGTAATGGTGAAGGTTATATTTGTTTGACAGCACACATTGTTGATGAGGAATGGAAGTTAAACAGTAAAATACTTTCCTTTTGTAATATGGAGCCCCCTCATACTGGGTTTGATTTGGCTAATAAAGTGGTTGAGTGTTTGAAAAATTGGGGAATTGAAAAGAAAATATTTTCTCTTACCTTGGATAATGCTTTTGCTAATGATAGTATGGTTGATATCTTGAAGGGTAAATTTTCTTTACAAGATACTCTTTTATGCAAAGGTGAATTCTTTCATATAAGATGTTGTGCTCATATCTTGAATCTCATAGTTCAAGAAGGTTTGAAAGTGATTGATGAAGCTACAAAAAAAATTAGGGAGAGTATCAAATATATTAAGTCTTCAGAGGCAAGAATGAAAATATTTCATAAATGTGTGACTGAAGTTGGAGGTATTGATACTAAAGTTGGTTTGCGCATGGATATATGTACTCGATGGAATTCTACCTTCACAATGCTTGAAAGTGCAATTAGGTACAATAGTGCTTTTAGTTTTCTTTAATCTGTTGATAAAAGTTTTCACTTCGCTCCAACAGAAGAAGAGTGGAAAAGGGGGAAAAAATGTGTGAGTTTCTAAGGCCGTTTTATAAGATCACAAATTTGTTGTCTGGTTCTTCTTATCCAACATCCAACTTGTATTTCATGCAAGTATGGAAGATTGAGTGCTTATTGAAAAAAAGTGTGGAGAGTGATGATGATGTGATTAAAAAGATGGCCATGAAAATGAAAATTAAGTTTGATAAGTATTGGAGTGATTATAGCGTTGTGCTTGCCTTTGGAGCTGTGCTTGATCCCCGGTCAAAGTTAGGAATGATAAAGTTTTGTTACAACCAACTTGACCCTAAAACGGCTCAAGAGAAGGTTGATTACATAAAAGGGAAGTTGCAATCACTATTTGATGAGTATGTAAAATGGATGTCCTCAAAAACACAATGTGAGAGTTCTACAAATTCATCAAGCGTATCTTCTTTGGCTATCCCGGTACCTGAAGGAAAAGGAAAAGAGAAAATGGATGATTTTAGTGTGTTTGATGTAAGTATTTCATTATTTTGTATTTATTCTTTTATTGCATTACATAATATGTTTGTTAATTAATTTTATTTTAGGTTATGGAAGATTGGCAAAGTACAACAGGAGGTAATCAAATCGAGAAGTCTGCACTAGATCAATATTTGGATGAGGCACCTCTTCAATTGAAACACTTTCCACATTTGAATGTCTTGGATTATTGGAAAAATAATCACAATCGAAATCCTGTTTTATCTACCATGACTTGCGACATTCTTAGTATTCCAATTACCACGGTAGCCTCTGAGTCTGCTTTTAGTATTGGTTCACGTGTTCTTAATAAATACAGGAATCGTCTTCTTGGTAAGCATGTGCAGGCTCTCATTTGTACTCGTAGTTGGTTACAAGATTTTGTTGCAGGTAAATATTTGGTATTATATTACAATTTAATTCCATAATATATAATTTTCTAATCATAATTTTTTTTGTTGAAATCTATTTCAGATGAGGATGAGTTGGAGGAAGAAAATATTGTTGGATTGTATACTAAAAGTCTAGCTTTTTGTATGAACAATATTGTAACAATTAATTTGAAATGAGAATCATATGATCAAATGATTGCATCTTATAATTTATTTATATGTTCGATGCAATAGTCCACTTACTTTATACTGTAGATAATATGTTGTGCGACAACACGCGGAAGATCATATTATCGGTTTCCTTATAAAGTATAAACAGATGCTCACAACCGAGATAGACAGGGACTCTCTATCGGGATGGTTGTAGTGTGATTTGGTATTAGCTTGTCTTGGCTATAGAATCACATTAGTGCACTTGTGTGTATTGAGCAGGACCGCTTGAGATCGTTCGACTTATACTGACTTATAGGAGAACTTGATCTCAGTTATTATGGAAGTTCGTGCTCTTAATCCCTATACAATAACCTCGACACGTAGGGCAATATGTATTTCTTTGATTCATCAATGGGTGAGATTTACATATTATTAAATCAACAAACTCGATGAGTTGGGAAGTAGTGCTGTCTCTATGGTGTGCTGTTGATTGTAGAAGGAATCCATGTCCGTCATAGGTTGATGATGTCCCCTTGAGGAGCTCATAAGGATTATCATGTAAATCCTGCAGGTGGAATTTATTCCGGCATGATAATGAGGTTGAGTGGTACTATTCTTGGATGAGATATTAATTAATTGAGTTGTGAATAACTTAAATTAATTAATGGACATTGTATATCTTAAACATGGGGAGACTAACGGGCTCATAATAAGAAGGAGCCCAAAACGTAATTTTGGGATTGGTACGGTAGTGCAATAATAATATTTTAGTGGAATATATTATTATTATTGGACTTAAGTATAAGCTTTGGGCTAAGCTTGGATACTTAAGCCCAATGGAGGCCCAACCCAATTTCTCCTCCTGGTCCCTGCTGTAGCCCATGTATATAAGTCACCTCAGCTTATGTGGAACCCTAATCTAATCTAATTGATTATTCACTTGTGATGAGGGTTGAGAGCAGATTGAGGAGGTCTCGTAGATCGTCGCTCACACGACGTCGAGATCGGACTTGGGACATACAGCAGAAGATCAGAAGGTAGTTTGCTGCTGCTGTCCGCGATCTTTCGAAATTTATATAAATTCGCACAGTACTCATAATTTGATTATCAATATACTGATGGAAAGCTGTCAAAAAGAGGATCGTCTGAGCATAAAGATCATTCAATTCTAACATCAGACGAAGAAGTTATGGCTATTCTCGTGGGACTGCGCAGGCTGCCTGCGAGAATCAATCTTCATCAACATACCCTGGTGAACGGTAATCGTTTCTATGATTTATTGCTTCCGCTGTGATATTAGAAACGCATGATATTCTAACAGGTCACGTTAACCAAATGATCCAAGCGCCAACAATTGGTATCAGAGCTTCGGTTTCGTGGTGAAGCGTGACATGTTAGGCTAGGGTTTATGTGATTAATTTTTTGAAATTAGGATCGTATGTTTAGGGTTTTGGTTTTACTGCACAAACCATGAATATCCCTATGTGAAATATACCCTATATCATATCTGTTCGTTGATGGTTGTGTGTGAGAGGATTCGACGAAAACTGTTCGTCAATTTCACATGGAAGGAAGAAATTGAGAGAAAATCCAGCGCAGTGATATTGCAGAGGCAATAACCAGAGTTTCAACCGTCGGATCAGGCTGATTTTTGGTCATCACGTTCAGATTTTGTGTATGTACATTCTGAACGGTGAAGATCGTATTTTCTGCTTTGCGTTGTCGGGAATACGCCGAAAACAAAAGCAGTTTTTTGGGTGATTC
This sequence comes from Pogostemon cablin, assembly GCA_023678885.1. NCBI lineage: Eukaryota > Viridiplantae > Streptophyta > Magnoliopsida > Lamiales > Lamiaceae > Pogostemon > Pogostemon cablin. The sequence goes on along the minus strand of CM042989.1, from coordinate 20,231,862 downwards.
TGTTCTGCGCAGTCGAGGGAAAAGAGCTGTTTCTCACAATCTAACCGTTGGATTGACCTGTAATTTGGACAGCATGTTCAAAACTTACAGATGTAGATTCTGGACGGTGAAGATTGGATTCCCAGGTTCCTAAAGTTGCGAACCCTGAACGACAATTGGTGTAGTTTGATATTGCGCGTTGGGCTGAACTTGGTTCCGTGCAAGTAGGCCCTTGGACGAGCGGATTTGCATTAGGTTCGATCGATGCTACACCAGGTTTGAGCAGATTTTCATCAGGTTCAATTGGTCTGCATCAGGTTCGATCGATGCTACACCAGGTTCGAGCAGATTTGCATTAGGTTCTATTGGTCTGCATCAGGTTCGATCGATGCTACACCAGGTTCGAGCGGATTTGCATCAGGTTCGATTGGTCTGCATCAGGTTCGATCGATGCTGCACCAGGTTCGAACAGATTTGCATCAGGTTCGATTGGTCTGCATCAAGTTCGATCGATGCTGCACCAGGTTCGAACGAATTTATATCAGGTTCGATTGGTCTACATCAGGTTCGATCGATGCTGCACCAGGTTCGAGCGGATTTGCATCAGGTTTGATTGGTCTGCATTAGGTTCGATCAATGCTACACCAGGTTCAAGCGGATTCACATCAGGTTCGATTGGTCTGCATCAGGTTTGATCGACTCTGCACCAGGTTCGAGCGGGTTTGCATCAAGTTCGACTGGTCTGCATCAGGTTCCGCGTGAGTCTTCATAATATGATCGGGCAGGATGCCAGAGTGGTGGAGCAAGCTGCGGGGAGGTCGATCCCCATCGCAGTTGTCCGCATTCGTGATTGGTGGCGAACAATCGAATTCGCTGTTATATAACTGTTATAATTGATTTATTAATTGATTATTGTTATATATGTATGCATGATTCTCTATGATTTATTGCCTTAAATAGAAGCATGCTAGATTGCGCATTATATTTGGTATATTATATGCATGTATGTTGGAGTGTTGATCAAATCAACTTATTTTTGGCAATTTATTTCCTTATATATAACTGCTATAATTGTTTTATTGGTCAATTATTGTTATATATTTTGAAGTATGAGCATGCTAGGTTGCGTATTTTATTTTTAAATATTATATGCATGTAAAAACCCTCGGTGTTGAATAACTAAGTGGGAGAGGGGATTGGTAAAAATTTTCGCGGCCTCCATTATTGGTTTGTTAGCAATGTGAATAAACTTGCGCGTCGGCATTAGAGTCTTCCTCCCCATCGGATGAGTTTATTCATGGATTGTTGGGACAGACTTCTTTAAATAATTATGTTTGTAATGTGATGCATATGAACTTGCGCGTTGGCATAGACCTTTCTCCCTATCGGATGAGTTCATGTGCGGATCACTGTACAGACTTATAATTGATGGCTGTAGGAAGTTATCCGAGCGCGTGTGTACTTCTCCATCTGTAAGGCACATAAGCTTGTGCCGCGGACTTGGAGTCAAATAATGGTGTACACTTAGGTGTAAATAATAAGTATCCTCCCCATCGGAGTCACTGCTTTTATTTGCATGGCTAAAGAGGAACCGACTATTAATTATTTTGTCATAAAGTTAGGTTGACAAATGAAATTAATGGGTAAAACCTTCTCTTGTAAATGTTCGGGTTTGTAAACGTCCACACTATCGTGGCTTGCAGACTCACGGTGCTTGAGATGTCGGTGAATTTTATTTTTATATTGTTTTGAGGGAATCAATATAAAAGGATAAAATTCGAAGTTTTGATCGGTATATTTATTTGTGATTCTCTGATTTTCAAATGGTTTTATCTCACTTATTATTAACTAAAAGAAATTATATTTACTTGTCCAAATTAGATGATTAGAAAAGATTCTTGGTTTTGAATTTTACTGCTTAAGAAAATACATGTGTGTTCTCACAAAGGACGTCTCATGATGCCTATTAAAGTCTCTAGTGAAGAGATGAGAGGTTCATAGAAATATGATGGTCTCATGTAACTCTTCGGATACTTGAGTAATTTAAAAGGCGGTAGGTCATGATTGAATTTGATGAATGAATTGGAAATACATGGAATAGAATTTGAAGGGGAAACCTAAGTCAATTTTATTCTTCATAATTGCCTAGATGTTTTGAGTAAGTTTCTCATGAATTACAAGAGGTTGTATATGGTGGGAAACTTCTGGCAAAACATGTGGCAAAGGAAAGCCATTTTCATCATAATGTGAACAAGTTTTATATCTTATCACTAGTTGTTTAAAACATGATTAGTGATGGCATTTACTAACACGAAGTGTGTAGATACTGGAATCACTAAATGTTTATTACTAAGTGAGGATAAGATTGTTATGACATGGGTAAAACTACAAGAGTAGTGGCTATTGCAGTGGGAGTTGTCTATTTATCTAATGATATGAGTAGACGTTTGATTATGAGAAATTGTTTTACGTACGTTTTCATAGAAAGAATTTGATTTCAGTTTCTATACATTAATAGATGGATACTCCATTTCATTTAAATGACATGGTCATTATAATGAAGGATAGAGTTGTAATCTGTTATTGTACGTTGGTGAACAATTTGTATACTCTTAAATCATGTATATTCCACAGATGCAACAAATAGTAATTAATAATGAATCTTCTAATCTTAGTAAGAGAAAGATACCTTCGGATATGAACTAAACATATATTTGGCATCTAAGACTAGATCATTTTACTTAAGTAGAATTCAAAAGTTGATAGCCGATAGACCCTTAGGTTTATCTGAAGTGAAAACTATCTGACTTTTTAGTCTTGCTTGGGAGTAAAAATGACTAATTGCTTTTTCAAGGCAAAGGGGTGCAGAACCAAAGATATATATGTTGGAATTAGTTCATTATGATTTATGTGGTCCTAAGATTGTCCGGATGAGAGGTGGATATGAATATTCGTCAATCGATGATTATTCTAGATACCGATATATTTATTTGATGCACTGCATGTCTAAGTTCTTTGATTAATTCAAGAATTGCAAGGCTGGTACAGTGAAGCGTCATGGAAAATATATCAAGTAATGACGATTTAATCGTCATTACGAGTACCTCTTAGGATAGTTAGGAGCTATTAATCAGAGGTTGAGATTAAATCTCAAATTGTTTACACCGGGCATACCCCAGCTGAATGGTGTGGCGGATAGAAGGTGTAGCACTCTTATGGAAATGATTAGATGGATGATGAATTATTTGGAATTACTAAATTCATTTTATGGGTATGCCCTAGAAACAGTAATTCGTATGAATGTTTGTCTGTTTGTGGGATATCCTAGAAAAATGAAGGGTGATTTATTTAGTCCAAAAGATCGAAGGGTGATTGTTAACACAAACACTAGATTTTTGGAAAAAGACTATGTATTAAATCATAAACCCATGTATAAATTGTTCTAAACGAAGTGAGAGGATAAAACACAAAGTATAAGTACCAATTGTACAAGAGGATATACCACAAGGTAAACTACAACGCGAGTCACGTCTGATACATAATTACATGTAGTGCCTTGTCGCAGTGGGAGGGTTATTCGACAACCCGTGAGATACATATTTTGGGAAAGTCGTAAGACTTGATCCCTAGTAAACATAGTATTATCCTAGGGATACGACGTTGCACTACAAAATTAAAATGCGGAATCTTAGTAAGTGCAATGAATATTAAAATAGAATCGATGGATTTTAAATTAGGTCTGGATGCTTGTTGAACCGCTAAATGGCGTAAAAGCCATTGGAAGCGGGCATGCAAGAATAAAAGAGGATCATAGAATAAGGTGAAAACCTTGGAAGCAAGCTTATTGCGAAAAGGTATACTCAGAAAGAAAGGGTTCGATTATGAGAAAACATGTTCGCCGGTAGCTATACCTAAGTTGATCCGGACTCTTTTATTTGTTGCTACTCATATGAAATATGAGGAATAGCAAATAGATGTCGAGACAGCTTTCCTGATTGGAAGTCTTAAGGGAAACATCTATGTGAAGCAACCAGAGTGATTCATTGCAAAAAGCTAAGAGCATTGTGATAATAAGCTTAAAAGTGTTCATTCATGGACTAAAGCAAGCTTCAAGATCATGAAACATCCATTTTGATGAGGTAATCCAGTGACATGGATCTAATCAATGATCGGATGGGTCTTGTGTATTGAAAAGAGTGATGGAAATGTGGTGGTATTTCTTGTACTATACGTAGATAGTATCTTGCTCATTGGAGACAATGAAAGAGTATTTTCGGGCGTATGGGTATGGTTGATAAAGCGGTATGAGATGAAGGACTTAAGAAAAGTAAAAATATCCTTTTGATCACGGTAATACGGATCACAAGAAAGGATGTTATGCTTATCTCAAGTTTCATATAATGATACGATCCTTATTCGTTTAGCATGTGAATTTATCTAAGTGAATGTGTCTTGTGACACAAAAGTAGATAAAGAAGATGAAAGCGGTTCCTTATGCTTCGACAAATGAGGAAGCTTAATCTAAGGAATGCTATGCACGAGATTGGATATCTGTTTTGCCGATGGCATGAACAGTGGGTATCAAGGTAACCCAAAATAAGAATGTTGAACTGTGGTAAGACATATACTTATGTACCTGAAAAGGACTAGAAACTATATGTGGGCTTACCGAACAGATTCACTGATTCTTATGAGTTACATAGATTTAGATTTTTCAAATCAGATAGGGACGGAAGTAAATCCACCTCAAAGATTATGCGTTTAATTTTAGGAAGTTGAGTCATAATGTGGAAGAGTGTTATATAGAAATATATTTCAGACTCCGGACTCCATCATGGAAAGATGATAAATTGGAGCCTATGAGGCAGCCAAAGTATCTATATGACTCTAGAAACTTCAAGATGGACTTCGAAGTGTTTCTAAGTTTGCCCAAGGATATCACAATTTATATTGATGATATTGGTGCAGTTGCAAACTTGAAGGAATCACAAGTCCATAAGAAAATTAAACACATGGAGCGCGAGTACCACCTGTTACGAGAAATCGTATGATGAGGGGAAGGTTGTTGTCACCTAGATTGCATCGGGTGATAACCTAGTAAATCCATTTACAAGGACCTTAAGGCGAGAGCTTTTGATGGTCGTGTAGTGGTAGTGAAAATCAGATGTATGGTAGAAGACATGACAGCATAGTCTTTTAGTATAAGTGGGAGATTGTTGGATTGTATACTAAAAGTCTAGCTTTTTGTATGAACAATATTGTAACAATTAATTTGAAATGAGAATCATATGATCAAATGATTGCATCTTATAATTTATTTATATGTTCGATGCAATAGTCCACTTACTTTATACTGTAGATAATATGTTGTGCGATAACACGCGGAAGATCATATTATCGGTTTCCTTATAAAGTATAAACAGATGCTCACAACCGAGATAGACGGGGACTCTCTATCGGGATGGTTGTAGTGTGGTTTGGTATTAGCTTGTCTTGGCTATAGAATCACATTAGTGCACTTGTGTGTATTGAGCAGGACCGCTTGAGATCGTTCGACTTATACTGACTTATAGGAGAACTTGATCTCAGTTATTATGGAAGTTCGTGCTCTTAATCCCTATACAATAACCTCGACACGTAGGGCAGTATGTATTTCTTTGATTCATCAATGGGTGAGATTTATATGTTATTAAATCAACAAACTCGATGAGTTGGGAAGTAGTGCTGTCTCTATTGTGTGCTGTTGATTGTAGAAGGAATCCGTGTCCGTCATAGTTGATGATGTCCCCTTGAGGAGCTTATAAGGATTATCATGTAAATCCTGCAGGTGGAATTTATTCCGGCATGATAATGAGGTTGAGTGGTACTACTCTTGGATGAAATATTAATTAATTGAATTGTCAGTAACTTAAATTAATTAATGGACATTGTATATCTTAAACATGGGGAGACTAACGGGCTCATAATAAGAAGGAGCCCAAAACGTAATTTTGAGATTGGTGCGGTAGTGCAATAATAATATTTTAGTGGAATATATTATTATTATTGGACTTAAGTATAAGCTTTGGGCTAAGCTTGGATACTTAAGCCCAATGGAGGCCCAACCCAATTTCTCCTCCTGGTCCCTGCTGTAGCCCATGTATATAAGTCACCTCAACTTATCTGGAACTCTAATCTAATCTAATTGATTATTCACGTGTGATGAGCATTGAGAGCAGATTGAGGAGGTCTCGTAGATCGTCGCCCACACGACGTCGAGATCAGACTTGGGACATAAAGCAGAAGATCAGAAGGTAGTTTGCTGCTGCTGTTCGCGACCTTGCAAAATTTGTATAAATTCGTACATTACTCAGAATTTGATGATCAATATACTGACGGAAAACCGTCGAAAGGAGGATCGTCTGAGCATAAAGATCATTCAATTCCAACATCAGACGAAGAAGTTATGGCTATTCTCGTGGGACTGCGCAGGCTGCCTGCGAGAATCAATCTTCATCAACATACCCTGGTGAACGGTAATCGTTTCTATGATTTATTGCTTCCGCTGTGATATTAGAAACGCATGATATTCTAACAGGTCACGTTAACCAAACGATCCAAGCGCCAACAACTATATCATTTTTTAACAAAGAACTTGATGTTGAAGAAAGAAATGAGTGATAACTTGAGTTTTTAAGTTTAATATTTGAATGTAAAATATGTTATTAGATGTAAAAGACAATGTAAGATTCATCTACAATTTAATTATGTTACGAATTGTTGCTTTGAATTTTAAATTGTAGTTAAATGATTTTTTTATTTTTTAAATGTATAAACCGCCAGCCCGGACCGTTTAGCCCGCAGCTCGATATGTTTAGGGTTAGGTTTGAGTATTAGTGGCCCATTTAAATAGGACCGATTTAGCCCGCAGCCCGTTTAACCCGTAGCCCGTTAGGGCTGGCCTTAATGGGTTAGGGCTGGACCGTTTAACAACTCTAGAAGCGGCACCTGACATTTTCGAAATATAATGTAAAAATCATTCACAATATTTATTTAAAATTTCATTTATGGGTAGATCTTGCGTGATACTGTCTCACGTGAGACTATTTTTCACTTTTTAAAATAGTTATCACTTTCTCTATAAAACATTATTATTTTCGCTATAAAATATTATTACTTTTTATTTATACTATAAATTGTTCATGAAATAGCATCATCACTTTTCATTAATTTATTATCACTTTTCTGTATAGAAATTGTCACTTTCTGATCGTCTCACGTAATCCCTTGCGTGAGACGGTCTCACACAAATCTTTGCATTTATTTATACATTTTTTCTTTTTTATTATTTTATATTTTAATAATTTTTCCATTTCAATTAATTATTTTAAATTTAATTATTATAAATTTACGAAATGTGACATAAAATTGATGAAATGTGATAATGATGTTGTGAATTATATTTCATAAACAATTTATAGTATAAATGAAAAGTGATTCAACTTAAAACAAAAGTGATAATATCTTTAATAAAAAGTTATAACTAATTAAGAAAGTGAATTTCATGTACAATTTAATAATTATGAAATTTTTATTAATTTAAAGTTGTTATTTATTTAATTTATTTAAATATTATAAATTTATAAAATGTGATACTTAATGATGAAAAGTGATAACAGTACTGTGAACTATTACATGAACAATTTATAATATAAATGAAAAGTGATAGCATTTTAAACGAAAAATGATAATATCTTTAATAAAAAGTGATAACTAATTATGAAAGTGTATTTTAAAAATAATTTATATACTCCCTACGATCCCATTTCAATGTTTACATATTTCTATTTTGGGCGTCCCATTTCAATGTTTACGTTTCTCTTTTTGAAATATGGAACTCACCTAAAACAATTAATATATCACTATGGCCCCTACATTCAACTCTAATACACCACCCACTTTATATTAAATATTATATCTTTCCACCCACTATCTATTAAAATATTATACTCCTTAATCAACGTGCAGAAAGCAAACATAAACATTGAAACTAGGGGTGTGCACGCATATTGGATTTAACCGAAATCGTACCGTAACCGCACCGAATTAATTTCGAACCAAAAAAACCATTGATTTTTTGACTTTTTCCGAACCAAATCAAATCAATTATTCATTTGGTACGGACTTGAATATTTTCCTCTTTCCCATACCGAATATTAGATATAACCGGACCGAACCGTAACGAACTGTACCGTACCGAAAACCGAATTTAAATTATGCATTAAAATTATATATAATATATTTATCTTATTATTTATAGTTTATACTTTATATGTCATGAATTAATTAATTTTACTCTATTAATTATAATGTAATCATAATTAATAAATTAAAATTATTTATAATATACTACCAAATAATAATTTAAAAATATATCTAATACTCTAAATATTTATTTATTACTGTATTTTAGAAAATATATATTTCATAAAGTAACATAAATTTCTAAAAAAATAAGAAATAAATAAAATAATATGTTCAAAGTATTATTTCAGAGAATATAATGAATAAAGTAACTGGTATCTCTAAAGTCTAAATTCAATCTTAAATTTAATAAATAATTATAATATTTTATATTTATTTAATGAAGATAAAATGCAAAAATTAAATGATAATCCATATTTATGTCTAAAATATTAGTATTAGATAGACTTTAATTGAAATACACCTTAAATTTAAAGTTAAAGGTTTAAAAAAAATCTAAAATTATTAATTTTCATTATCTTAGTACTATTATTTTTATGGCAACACATAAGGTCGTGCTATGTGAGACTATTTTAATTTTTAAGTAATTATCAATTTTTATTAAATATATTATCACTTTTCATTAAAAGTTTATCATTCTTTATTTATAATATGAATTGTTTATGAAATAATGCAATGCACCACTCTCACTTTTCATCAATTCGAGTATAACTTTTTATTCAAATATTATCTCTTCTTAAATGTCTCATGAAACTCTTAATGTGAATTGTGAAGCAGTATTACAGAAGTATTTTCTTATTTTTAAAATATTATTATCTTTTATTGAAAAATAATAATATTATCTTCCATTCGCTCCGCACCGTCAAAATTCATTTTCCCAAAAATCCATTCCGAATCGAACCGAATTTTGGTACGGATTCAATATCGGATTTTTTCTTTATGAATTCAATATCGGATTATTTTTTTTAAAAAATTGATTCGAATTTTGATACTGATTTTTTAAAAATTCGTACCGAATCTCGATCCGCACACCCCTAATTGAAACGGGATGGAGTGAGTAATGGATAAAATGTGATAATATTTATAATAAAAAATTATTCATAATCAAAGAAATGCGATATCCATATAATTGAATTATTTCACAAATAAATCAATGGAATAATAAAAGGCAAAAACTCCTGTCCACCCGGGCGCACGGACCACATTCAGTGCTCTTTTAGAATTTTGTGTTAAATTGTATACCATTTAATATACAGATGTGTACCCTTTATTTTCTAAAGAAAATTATTGTATGTATCTGAGCGCATAAACAACACTCCGTGCACCTTTAGAATTCTGTGTTAAATTGTATACCCTTTAGTATAAAAATGTGTACTCTATATTTTCTAAAGAAAAAAATATCAATGAAAAGTGTATACCCTTTAGAACAAAATGATGTATCTTTTATTAATTAAAGTTTATATATTTTATACCAAAGCAATGTACCCTGACCCATAATACTAAATTTCTAAAGGCGCACGGAATGTGTTCACGTGCTCCCGGGCGCACGCAAGCCTCATTCATAATAAAAAGTGAGTATATGATACACAAAAAGTGATAAATGTTTAATTAAATTATTTTATGAATAATTCATAAGATTAATAAAAAGTAATAACATTTTTAATATAAAATGATATTTGATTAAGATAAAGTGATAATGATATAGTAAAACTATTTAAAGAATAATTACAAATAATATTATTATTATTGAATAATAATAATTAATAATAATAATAATAAATTGAGACTAATTTTTATAAAAAGTGAAAATATATGTAATTGATGTAAAGCCGAACAGAATGCGTGGATGACTGGAACTGGATGGTAGCCGTCATTTGAGATTTTCTTATTTACTAATTTTAATTATTAAGCCAAACAAGGCCCTTATTTTTTCTTAATTTTTATTTATTTTTTATTTTTATTTTATACTAATGAATAGAATAGGATCCATCTCACATAAGAATATTCGTGAAATGGTCTCACCCAAAACTTACTCTACATATATTTAAGTAACCATTTTGGTTTTTACTTATTCAATAATCGGTAAGATATGGAGTAGGTTTTACATTCTAAAAAATTTTATTTTTTTTTATTTTGTAAAAAGAATTCATATATGACTCATTATTTCCACTAATATAACTATCATTTTTATTTATTATAGCAATACGCTTTAATTTACTAAAAAATAAAGATATAAATGAATAACTTATGATGGAGAGAGTACTATATAGACAGTGAAAGATACATGCTTTCTTAGTGAGATAATAAAAGTAATAAACTAATTAATCAGATGAAGTCGTTTTTTTCTTGCAAATACTTCAACCTAGTAGCGTGGGAAAGGGAAATATGTCTTCCTGCAGTCAATCCCTAAAAATGACTATATATCTAAGACTATGACTTTAGGGGAATACTCCTTTTCTAATTGAAAAAACACTATTTCTACATCTCACTATTTACTTCAAAGTCAACATTGTTTTATTAATTACTAGACGTAGACGGGTGTAACAACATTTATTAAGGAAATTTTCTTTTTCTTATAACTAGCAATTTCTTTTATCAATTTAAAGAATTTGCAACAAATTATAACATTTGACTTTTGATAGTGTAATGTATAACTAAATCATATAAAAAATTATTATATATGTACATATATTCTAATTATTTGAAATAATCTTAACTTGTATTTTTCTTTTTAATGTTATTATATAACATAATATAATTGAAAAATATTTATTACTCCCCATATCTCTCTAAAAAATATGTGCAAACACACATGGACAATTTTGTCTCTTTGATATATATTTATATAGTAGTTAGTATTTCATTTTATTCAATGCATTTAAGTGTAATTATGATCAAAGTATGTAACTCTTAATAATTAATCCAGTTTGTCTAAAATAAATATAAATTATATATAAAAAATAATCTCAAATTAGTATTATTATTTTATAAATTATTTGATTTGATACTAGTTAATTTATTCATATCGAATGATTTATTTAATAATTGCACTTAATGGTACTAAAGTAAATAATTAAAGTAAATAAGTCATAATATTAAGTGTATAGGAAAAATAAATAAATAGTAAAACTATACATGAATAATACATTGAAAAAGAACTTTTCTATACTATATATATATATATATATATATATATATATATATATATATATATATATATATATAATGAAAAATAAGGTCAAACATATTAAAATTAATTAAATAAAATTATTAAAATATTTTAAAAGTTGCCATATACATATATTTTTTTTAAAAATATCCATAATATTATAAATAATATTTAAATGGAGTTACTCATGATTATGGTTTATTATTTCTCAATTAACTATATAATAATAATTCTATTTCCATTGTTATTTTTAAGAAACAAATTATAATATATATATAATATAATATAAATAAAATTAATTTATATATAATATTCTTTTAAATATTTATATTAATTTTATTTTTTATTTAATTTTATTAGTTTCAAATTATATAAACAATTAAGAAAATAAATTTTACAATTCATATGTTATAATTGAATAATTAAGATATATGTAAATATATAAATATTAATATACTAAATTTAAAAAATTAACATATATTTACAAACTCAATTTTAATGTTATTTGATATGAAATAATGATTTACCTTAAAGAACTTAAACTTTCGATTTTATACATGAATCAGTTTTTCAACCTCTTATTCTGTAGAGGTAAATCGATTCAAAAGTATTTGAATCGTTGATACTCTTTCAATTGAAAAATACTTGAATCAATACTTTAGAAGTAAATATTATAAAATATTTGGTTCGATTTTTAAGATGTAATACTTGAATCGATTTTTTTTTCTCTTGAATAATCGATTCAAGAATACTTGAATCGACCTTCTTACTCTTAAAAAATTAATTTTTAAGATGTAAACTATTCAAGTATCTATTGAAAAATTAATTTTTAAGATGTAAATATATTCAAAAATACTTGAATCGATTCTCTTCCTCTTAAAAATGAATTCTTAAGAGGTAAAACCATTCAAGAAAATGGGATACTTAAATCAATTTTTTAAGGTAGATCGAATCTCTACTAGATTCGCTTTATCGAAATAAATTTTTATACTTTTATAAATCAATTTCTAGAGGAACTTGAAGAAAGTTCATATTTCTCCTGGAGAAACGAACGTGTGTATTTAGAATGAATAACCAAAAAGTCTTATTTATAGGTGGGGTGAGAGAGAATATTATATGAAAGTATTAAAAAATTCAAAAAATTGAGAAAATTACACATCAAATCGGAGCGCTCTGGAGACGACATGTAATAGTCATGAATTTAAAATATATATCATAAATATCAATATATATATATATATATATATATATATATATATATATATATATATATGATTATATATATATATATATATATATATATATTGTTGTTAATAATAATAAATATTTTATTATTACATATAGAACATGATATATTAATAATAATATAATTAGATATAAGACAAGGACATAAGACAAGATTGTTGTGACAGGATGCATATATCGAAAGCCTGCGAGAGAATAAAATGAGATTACACGCTAAATCTTAATAATTACAGAATCCTAATCATCACCCTACGTCTAGAAAAGCTACTAGCTATGCCTCCTCGTAAATGACAGTATCTGCGGCAGGATAGAGAACTGTTGTGATAAGCACACAAAATCTCACAAAACACTCAAGAATCAAACACACATAAAATGATAGAACTTGAAATGAAAAATAATCTTGCACAAGGATGTATATAGTTCGGTTATGAATAACCTACATCCACTTTGAGGAGAAGAACTCTTATTATTACTCAATGCTTACACACCAGATTGGATTAATCTCAATCTGCAACAAGAAGAATGAAAACGAAGCTACAGAAACTGTCAAACTCAAATGCAAAACTACTGTGATCAAGCCACTTTGAGCCCTTATATCTTGCTACTCCCTTAACCTATTGATCCGGTTAAACCTCCACTAGAAAGCCCTCACTTAGTAGTTGAGATGCAGGCATTTAGCCGGTTTCAAGTAGCTTGATAAACCGTTCAAATACTACTCCAAAGTTAGCCACTCAACACTGCACCAGTTTGGCAGTTTTCCACCAGTTGTGTTGTTTGAGTTGTTGTAACAACTCCAACTGCTTCCAGCTTGCATGCAACACGTGAACATCATTGCTGAACATCTAATGAACACACTCCATGTGTAAAACTCCCTCATGCATGCATCTATTGTCATCAATCTCCACCTTAGATGTATGCATGCTCAAACTTGAGCTCTCCTCCCCATCTTGCTGCTTTTTAAGGAGCAGCAACCTGTAAGTTTGAAACCATACCAACTAAAGTCTTGCACAGCTCAAATTTTATTGCTGGCAAAGCTTTAGTAAGTCCATCTCTGGATTTACAGATGTATCAATCTTTCTCACTTCAATAGATCCACTATCCACCATATCTCTTACAAAGTATAGCTTGACATCAATGTGTTTGGTCCTCTCATGCTATCCCTGATGTTTAGCTAAGTGTATTGCACTTTGATTGTCACAATATACCACTACAGCATCCTGATACTCTCCCAATTCTTTCAGCAAACCAACAAGTCATACCCCTCTTTAATTGCTTCTGTCAAGGCAATAAATTCAGCTTCTGTAGTTGATAAGGCCACTACAGACTGATGGCTAGCCTTTAAGCTCACTGATGTTCCATACATATTAAACACATACCCTGTAAGAGACTTCCTAGAAACTAAGTTTGCTGCAAAATCAGCATCATCATATCCAATGACAGCTTCTGATTTTGCTTCCTTCTTTTGAAATTTTAAACCAAGTTGTTCAGTTCCCTTGACATACCTTAATGCCCATTTGACTGCCTCCCAATGCTGCTTACCTGGACAACTTAAGAATCTACTAATCAAGCTCATTACATAAGCAATATCAGGCCTACTGCAAAACATAGCATACATAAGAGTGCCCACTGAACTTGCATATGGAATTCTGCTCATTTCAGCTACTTCTCTGTCTGTTTTAGCTCCACCAAGTAGAGACAGACTTAACCCTTGCTTAACAGGTGTTGTAACAGGTTTGCACTGATCCATATTGTACCTTTTGAGTACTTTAACAAGATAAGATAGCTGTTTCAACACAAGTACTCCAGCTGATTTGTCTCTGCTTATTTCCATACCTAGTATCATCTTAGCTTCACCAAGATCCTTCATCTCAAACTCCAATTTGAGTAATTCCTTTACTACATCAATGCCTTGAGAGCTCTTGCAAGCAATCAAGATATCATCCACATAGAGTAGTAAGTATGTATAACAGTTGTTTTCTTCCTTGATGTATACACAACTGTCATAGAGACTTCTCTGAAATCCATTGACAATTATATACTCATCAAACCTCAAGTACCACTGTCTAGGACTTTGTTTAAGTCCATACAGAGACTTGAGTAGTAAACAGGCCTTTGTATCAGCCCTCTCAACTGTAACACCCTCTGGTATCTTAATGTAGATACTTTCTTCCAACTTACCATGTAGAAATGCAGTAGTTACATCCATCTGATGAAGCTCAAGATCATATTGAGCCACTAGTGCTAGTAATACTCTGATTGAACAATGTTTAACCATAGGAGAGAAGATCTCATTGTAATCCACTCCTTCCTTCTGTGAAAAACCTCTAGCTACTAGCCTAGCTTTGTATCTGACTACACCTTCAGCTGCAGATGCTAGTTTTCTCTTGAAAATCCACTTACATCCAACTAGCATCTGAGATTTTGGTTTGTCAACAATTCTCGATGTTCCATTCTTATTCAGAGACAATAGCTCTTCCTCCATGGCTATCAGCCACTTATTACTATCTTGACTTGCCAATGCCTCAGTGTAGTTTCTTGGTTCATAAGCTTCAATTTCAGTTGCTGTATATAGTGCAAATGATACTATATCAGCTTCCACATACCTTGCAGGTGGCACTATAGTCCTTTTCTGTATGTCCCTTGCAAGCTGATAGGTATTAGGTTGTTCTTTAACTCTTGATACTTCATCTGTATCTCTGTTAGTGAAGTTCTCTTCACTTTCACCTAATCTATTCATATTTTGAGGCTCCACCTCAAGCTCAGACTATCTTCTCTGATCATTTTTTATCAAAGGCATCTTATCTTCAATGAAAATAACATCTATACTAACCAAGAGTCTGTTCTCTTCATAACACCACAGTTTATACCCCTTTACACCTTTTGGATAATCAATCATAACACATTTAAGTGCTCTAGGTTCCAATTTATCCTGTTTCACATGGAGATAAGCTTGACAGCCTATAACTCTAAGGTGAGAGTAGCTTGGAACCTTACCTGACCACACTTCTTCTGGAGTTTTAAAATTCAAAGCTGTAGCAGGACATAAGTTGATCAAGTAAGCAGCAGTTGCAGCTAATTCTCCCCAAAATATCTTACTTAAGTCTGTACTGCTCAACATGCATCTAATTCTTTGCAAAAGTGTCTGATTCATCCTTTCTGCAATGCCATTTTGCTGTGGAGTTCCAGGGACAGTTTTGTGTCTCTTAATTCCCTTTTCCTTGCAGTATGAGTTGAACTCTTCAGACACAAATTCCAATCCATTGTCTGTTCTCAAGTACTTCAAACTACTCCCAGTGTTATTTTCTGTTTCTGTTAACCAGACCTTGAATGTAGAAAATGCTTCATCCTTAGTTTTCAGAACATATACCTATAGCTTCCTTGAGTAATCATCAATGATGGTCATTATGTATCTTCCTCCACCTCTGGTTATAGTCTTTGAAGGTCCCCAAAGATCTTAATGAACATAATCCATCCTTCTTTTGGTTGTATGTTCTGATTCACCAAATTTAAGTCTCTTGGACTTACCAAGAATGCAATGCTCAAACTGTCTGATCTGATCATTTGCATTGAACTTAATCAGCTGTTGTTTAGCCAATTCTTGCATTCCTCTTTCACTAACATGTCCCAACCTACCATGCCATAGCTTGGCATCATCCTACTGATCAGTGTTGTATATCTGTCCTACAACAACACTCCCATCCAGAAAGTACACGTCAGATCTCCTAGTTCCCTTCATGACTATTCTTGTTAGATTTGTATACTAAAAGCCTTGCTTTTGTATTGAACAATGTAATAACGATTTTATTTGAAATGAGAATTATATGATCAAACTGTTTTGCATATTATAAATTATTTATTTATATGTTTGTGCAAAAGTCCATTTACTTTATACTGTAGATAATATGTTGTGCGACAACACGCAGAAGATCATATTATCAGTTTCCTTATAAAATATAAACAGATGCTCACAACCGAGATAGACGAGGACTATCTATCGGTATGGTTGTAGTGTGGTTTGGTATTAGTTTGTCTTGACTATAGAACCACATTAGTACACTGCTTTGTGTATTGAGTATGACCGTCTGAGATCGTTCGACTTGTACTGTCTATATAGAAGAACTTGATCTCTGTTATTATGGATGTTCGTGCTCTTAATCCCTATACAATAACCTCGACATGTAAGGCAGTATATATTTCTTTGATTCATCAATGGGTGAGATTTAAATGTATTAAATAAACAAACTCGGTGAGTTGGGAAGTAGTGCTGTCTCTATGGTGTGCTGTTGATTGTAGAAGGAATCTGTGTCCGTCATAGGTTGATGATGTCCCCTTGAGGAGCTCATATGGTTTATCATGTAAATCTTGCAAGTGGATTAATTTCCGGCATGATAATAAGGTTGAGTGGTACTACTCTCGGATGAGATATTAATTAATTTGAGTTGTCAGTAACTTAATTAATTAATGGGCATTGTATATCTTAAACATGGGAAGACTATCGGGCTCATAATAAGAAGGAGCCCAGAACGTAATTTTGGGATTGGATGGGTAGTGCAATAATAATATTTTAGTGGACTATATTATTATTATTGGATTTAATTAAAAGCTTTGGGCTAAGCTTGGTTAATTAAATCTGATTGAGGCCCAGCCCAATTTCTCCTCCTGGTCCCTGCAGTAGCCCAAGTATATAAGTTATCTCAGTTCCTAATAACCTAAGTCTCTTACGTAGAAAAAGATCATGAACAGATTGAGAACTCTCTGGGGATTGTTGACCACACAACACCTGAGAGTTGACTTTGGGTAATACTGTAGAAGATCAGAGGTGTTCTTCTCAGATTATCATCCACTACACCAACCCAGAAGTCAGGTAATTGTTTTATGCTTCCGCTGTACGTGATTTTCTGTTTTTCTTATTGAATCATGTTCACCATAAGATCCAATTGCCAACAATTGGTATCAGAGCCTTGTTTCGTGGTGAAACGTGATTTGTAAGAATTAGTTTTTGTGATTATTTGATTAATTGTTTTAATCTGGCTTTAATCACATGTTATTGATCCTTTTCGTGTGTTCAAACTGGAGTCAGATTGACTTGTTGATTTGATGTGATGTGTTTTTTTTACACTGTACACACAATAGTCATACACAAAAATAGCAATCTGTATTGTTTGTATCACACTCATCACACACGCGCACCCTGTCGATAAGCGTTCATCCCGGCGGTGCGTGATCATCTGACGAGGCGACAGCGTCTGACTGGTGCCGTCAATTGATGATTGGAGGCTTCGACCCGACCAGTTTTGTCACGGTGGCGCTGCACAGGCGAGAAGCATCGACTGGTACGACTGGCGGCAGCTAGTGGTGAAGGCGACGCGGCGGCGATGATTCCAAGGCGACGACGCTTATGCCGAGTTTAGCGGTCCCGAATATCGGCGAGTGACGATTCGATGGCGGTGCGGCAGCGAGGCGCGTCTGGGCGATGAGTCGGCGTGACCTGGAGTCTCACTGACGGTCGGTGTCTGGACGGCGCTGGAAGCGGCGCGACTGGACGGACCAGAACAGAAGGTCCCGGGTGAGTTCACGCCGATCCCGGTCGGATCGGAGATGATCGGTGACACTCGAGACTGGAGGACGGCGCTGGTGGTGGCGCGCGGCTGACCGACGATGGCTGTGGAGCGGCTGCCTACGGGGGCGGCATCTTGTTGCGCCGCTGTCGTTGAAACTAGGCAACGGCGCAGGTGGATGGTCTCGGTAGTAGGCGGCGGTGCGCGGCGAAGCGCCGCGGCGCTGGACAGCTACGAGTCTCGCCGGTGACGCTTCGGACTGCGTGCACATCTGAGTGCGTGGTTGCGGCAGCAGCGACGACTGGCTGCTGGGCAACACGTGCGGTGCAACTTCAAAGGTGATCTCCGGCCGTTGGTTCATCAGAGAAGTACTGATGGCGATGTTCCGATGGACTGTTGGCGGCACCGCCGGTGGCAGCGGCGCCTGGTTGCGCTGGTGATCCCTGCAGGATGAAGAGGAGGCGGGCGGCTCTTCCTAGGGCTTTAGTTATTATTGGGCTGCAGTTGGGCTTGTTGTGATTAAGTGATTGTTGGGTTCAATTCTGTTTTAATTATTGGGCCCTATTTTAATTGTTGTTTTTTTATTTATTGTTGGATTTGTTTTGGGTCGTTTTTTATATTGGGCTGTTTTTCCTCACGCTGAAATAAGCAGGATGAATGGGCTTTATTTATTTTAAATTGGGCTGCTCATTTTATGCTTATTATGTTTGGGATTGCTGGGCCCATTATTGATCCAACAGTTTTGTGCAATTAATTTTTATATATAATTGATTTAATTGTTTTGCTTGACAATTAATTGTTATATATGTGAAAGGCATGTTCTATGTGATTTATTTAATTTTAAATTACTTTAATAGAAGCATGCTAAGTTGTATATTTTATTATGAAATATTATATGCATGTTAAAAACCCTTTGTGCTAAATAACTAAGTGGGAGAGGGGATTGGTATATAAATTCCCATGGCCTCCATTATTGGTTTGTAAGTGATGTGAGTAAACTTGCGCGTTGGCATTAGAGCCTTCCTCCCTATCGGATGAGTTTGTTCACGGACCACTGGTACAAACTTCTTTAAGATAATCGTAGGAAGTTATCTGAGCGCGTGTGTACTTCTCCATCTGTAAGGCACACAAGCTTGGGCCGCGGACTTGGGATTAAATAATGGTATACACTTAGGTGTAAATAATATGTATCCTCCCCATCGGAGTCACTGCTGTTATTTGCATGGCTAAATAGAAACCGACTATTAATTATTTTGTCATAAAGTTAGGTTGACAAATAAAATTATTAGGTAAAACCTTCTCTTGTAAATGTTCGGGTTTGTATACGTCCACACTATCGTGGCATGCAAATTCACGGTGCTTGAGATGTTGGTGAATTTTATTTTATATTGTTTTGAGGGATTCAATATAAATTGATAAATTCGAAGTGTTTGATCTGTTTATTTAATTATGATTCTCAGGATTTTCAAATGGCACTCAACTCACTTTCTGTAATACTTAAAGAGCATAAACTTACTGGTATAAATTATGTCGACTGGAAGCGAAACATGGACATTGTTTTAACTGCTGAAGATTATATCTTTGTTCTCTCTGAGGAATGTCCTCCGAAACCTAATGATGACTCTACCGAAGAGCAAAGAAATGCTTATAATAAGTGGACCAAGGCTGATAGGATGGCTAAATGCTACATTTTGGCTTCTATGTCAAATGTGCTTCAGACTCAGCATCAAGCCATGGAGACTGCCTATGATATGATGCATAATCTTAAGGAACTCTTCGGACATCAGAGTCGTCCTGCTAGGTCGAAGGGCATGTCGGTCTTGATGAATACCAAAATGGCTGAGGGCACTCCCGTAAGGGAACATGTCCTCAGGATGATGGGCCAACTCAATGAGTTGGAAGTTCTTGGAGCTGAAATCGATGGGGAAACCCAGGTCGATATCATACTCCAAAGCTTGCCTAGGAGTTTTGAGCAGTTTCGCCTGAACTATGGTATGAACAAACATTTGTACACATTGGTGGAACTTCTGACAGAACTTGTGGCGGCGGAAGAACTGTTTCGTAGACCTCCTCAGGTTCATGTTGCTGAATATGCTGCTCATCCTAGGCCGAAAGGCAGTAGGAAGAAAAAGAAGCAAGAAAATTAAGCACCGGTGAACCAAGTGAAAGCAAAGACTGGTGCAGTCAAGAAGCCTAAAGGCAAGTGCTTCAAATGCAAGCAGCCGGGATACTACAAGGTAGACTGCCCTCTTCTGAAGGGGAACAGGAATGGTAAGTCTTATATACTAGTTGTTGAATCGTGTTTAGCGGCTGTATCTGCTGACACTTGGTGTGTAGATACGGGAGCCACTGACCATGTCTGCAATTCTTTGCAGGGGTTCCACCAAACCCGACAGCTCAGTGATGGAGAGATTACTATACTCATGGAAAATGCTACAAGAGTAGCAGCTGTTGCAGTGGGAGACGTCTATTTATCTTTTAATAAGAATAAAACTCTTGTTTTGAGGAATTGTCTTTATGTACCTCATTTTAGAAAGAATTTAATTTCAGTTTCTAAATTGTTTATGGATGGATATTCTGTTTCTTTTAATGACAAAGTTGTTTTAAGGAAAAATGGAATTTTTATCTGTGATGGTGCATTGATAGATAATTTGTATACTCTTAATCCAAGTACTCCCACAGTGCAACAAATTGAAATGAATGATACATCTACTAATAAGAGAAAAGAACCTTCTAAAATGAATCAAACATATCTTTGGCATCTAAGACTAGGTCATATTAACTTGAGTAGGATTCAAAGGTTGATAGCTGATGGACTTCTGAGTTCATTAGTAGTGGAAAATTATCCAACTTGCGAATCCTGCTTGGAAGGAAAAATGACAAAAAGGCCTTTCAAGGCAAAGGGGCATAGAGCCAAGGATTTGTTGGAATTGGTTCATTCTGATTTATGTGGTCCTATGTCTGTCCAGGCAAGAGGTGGTTTTGAATATTTCGTCACTTTCATTGACGATTATTCAAGATACGGATATATTTATTTGATGCGCCGCAAGTCTGAATCTTTGATAAATTCAAAGAATACAAGGCTGATGTGGAAAAGCAACTTGGAAAATATATCAAAACACTACGATCTGATCGTGGTGGTGAATATCTCTTAGGAGAGTTTAGGAATTATTTATCGGAAAATGGGATTGAATCCCAATTGTCTGCACCGGGCACACCCCAGCAGAATGGTGTAGCGGAAAGAAAGAATAGGACTCTTATGGAAATGGTAAGATCAATGATGAGTTATTCGGAATTACCAAATTCGTTTTGGGGACACGCCTTAGAAACAGCGGCTTACATTCTAAACTTAGTACCTTCTAAATCGGTAGCCTCCACACCCACAGAACTGTGGATCGGGCGCAAGCCTAGTCTGAAACATGTTCGGATTTGGGGTGCTCCGGCACACGTGTTAAAGGCAGATGCTGATAAGTTAAAATCACGTACTGATGTTTGTCTGTTTATAGGGTATCCTAGAGGAACGAAGGGTGGTTTATTTTATAGTCCCAAGGACCAAAAGGTGATCGTTAGCGCGAATGCCAGATTTTTGGAAGAGGATTATATAATGGATCATAAACCCATGAGTAAAATTGTTCTAGAAGAAGTTAGAGGGGAAACACCAAATATAATACCAATTGTGCAAGAGGATATACCACAGGACACTGCACCGCGTGTCACACATGATACACAAATACCTGCGGAGCCTCGTCGTAGTGGGAGGGTTGCCAGACAACCGGATAGATTCATGGGATTGGGAGAGTCATCCGACTTGGTCCCAGGTGAACATGAAATTGACCCATGGAATTACAACGAGGCACTGCAGGATAAAGATGCACAATTATGGCAAAACGCAATGAAATCTGAGATAGAATCCATGTATTCTAATCATGTCTGGGAGCTTGTAGAACCACCTAATGGTGTAAAAGCTATTGGATGCAAGTGGATCTATAAGAGAAAAAGAGGATCTGACGGTAAGGTGGAAACCTTTAAAGCAAGGCTTGTGGCTAAAGGATATACTCAGAAAGAAGGAATCGATTATGAGGAAACCTTCTCGCCCGTGGCCATGCTTAAGTCAATCCGGATTCTTTTGTCTATTGCTGCTCATATGGATTATGAGGTATGGCAGATGGATGTCAAGATAACTTTCCTAAATGGAAGTCTTGAGGAAAACATCTATATGAAGCAACCAGAGGGTTTCATTGCAAATGGCGAAGAGCATCTTGTGTGTAAGCTTAAAAAGTCCATTTATGGATTGAAACAAGCTTCAAGATCTTGGAACATCCGTTTTGATGAAGTAATCCAGTCATATGGATTTATTCAATGTCCGGATGAATCATGTGTATACAAGAAGTGTGACGGAAACGTAGTGGTATTTCTTGTACTCTACGTGGATGATATTCTGCTCATTGGAAACAATGTAAAGGTATTGTCGGGCGTAAGGGTATGGCTGTCCAAGCAATTTGAGATGAAGGACTTGGGAGAGGCCAGACACATTCTTGGGATCAAATTAATAAGGGATCGCAAGAAAAGAATGTTGTGCTTATCCCAAGCTTCATATATTGATACAATCCTGACTCGTTTTAGCATGCAAGATTCCAAGAAAGGTTTTCTATCTTTCAGACATGGAATACCTTTATCTAAGGAAATGTGTCCTAAGACACAACATGAAATAAAGGCAATGAAGCTAGTCCCTTATGCTTCGGCAGTGGGAAGTCTCATGTATGCTATGCTATGTACGAGACCAGATATCTGTTATGCCGTGGGCATGGTCAGTAGGTATCAAAGTAATCCAGGACAAGGACATTGGACTGCGGTAAAGCATATTTTGAAGTACCTGCGAAGGACTAGGGATTATGTGCTGGTTTACCGGGCAGATACTTTGTTACCTTTGGGTTATACTGATTCGGATTTCCAGTCAAATAGGGATGCTAGTAAATCCACCTCGGGTTATGTGTATACTCTTGGAGGAGGAGCCGTAATATGGAGGAGTGTAAAGCAGAAATGCGTTTCGGACTCTACCATGGAAGCTGAATATGTAGCAGCCTCTGAGGCAGCTAAAGAAGCAGTATGGCTCAGGAACTTCTTAATGGACTTGGATGTGATTCCTGGTTTGCCCAAAGCAATCACAATTTATTGCGATAACAGTGGTGCAGTAGCAAACTCGAAGGAACCACGAGCCCATAAGGCGAGTAAACACATTGAGTGCAAGTACCACCTGATACGAGACATCGTTAAAAGAGGGAAAGTCGTTGTTGCTAAGATAGCATCTGAGGATAACCTAGCTGATCCTTTTACTAAGAGCCTTCTAGCGAAAGCGTTCGATGGGCATGTAGAAGGAATGGGGATTAGATGCGTGTCAGCAGATAAGGCAGCGTAGTCTTTTAGTATAAGTGAGAGATTGTTAGATTTGTATACTAAAAGCCTTGCTTTTGTATTGAACAATGTAATAACGATTTTATTTGAAATGAGAATCATATGATCAAACTGTTTTGCATATTATAAATTATTTATTTATATGTTTGTGCAAAAGTCCATTTACTTTATACTGTAGATAATATGTTGTTCGACAACATGCGAAAGATCATATTATCAGTTTCCTTATAAAATATAAACAGATGCTCACAACCGAGATAGACGGGGACTATCTATCGGTATGGTTGTAGTGTGGTTTGGTATTAGTTTGTCTTGACTATAGAACCACATTAGTACACTGCTTTGTGTATTGAGTAGGACCGTCTGAGATCGTTCGACTTGTATTGTCTATATAGAAGAACTTGGTCTCTGTTATTATGGATGTTCGTGCTCTTAATCCCTATACAATAACCTCGACATGTAAGGCAGTATATATTTCTTTGATTCATCAATGGGTGAGATTTAATGTATTAAATCAACAAACTCGGTGAGTTGGGAAGTAGTGTTGTCTCTATGGTGTGCTGTTGATTGTAGAAGGAATCCGTGTCCGTCATAGGTTGATGATGTCCCCTTGAGGAGCTCATAAGGTTTATCATGTAAATCTTGCAAGTGGATTAATTTTCGGCATGATAATAAGGTTGAGTGATACTACTCTCGGAAGAGATATTAATTAATTTGAGTTGTCAGTAACTTAATTAATTAATGGGCATTGTATATCTTAAACATGGGGAGACTATCGGGTTCATAATAAGAAGGAGCCCAGAACGTAATTTTGGGATTGGATGGGTAGTGCAATAATAATATTTTAGTGGACTATATTATTATTATTGGATTTAATTAAAAGCTTTGGGCTAAGCTTGGTTAATTAAATCTGATTGAGGCCCAGCCCAATTTCTCCTCCTGGTCCCTGCAGTAGCCCAAGTATATAAGTTATCTCAGTTCCTAATAACCTAAGTCTGCACCACTTACGTAGAAAAAGATCAGGAACAGATTGAGAACTCTCTGGGGATTGTTGACCACACAACACCAGAGAGTTGACTTTGGGTAATAATGTAGAAGATCAGAGGTGTTCTTCTCAGATTATCATCCACTACACCAACCCAGAAGTCAGGTAATTGTTTTATGCTTTCGCTGTACGTGATTTTCTGTTTTTCTTATTGAATCATATTCACCATAAGATCCAATTGCCAACAATTCTATCATCCTTAGTCACTGTAAGAACTCCCCTCCTTAGGTTTGAATCATACCCTTGAGTATCTAGCATCCCAAGGGAGATGAGGTTCCTTCTTAATCCAGGAACATATCTAACATTCCTAAGAAGCCTCTGAACTCCATCAAACATAAGCAGTCTGATGGATCCCACCCCCTTTATTTCACAAGAATGATCATCACCTAATAATACTGATCCTCCTTCTTGATGCTTGAATTCCTCAAACCAATGCCTCATATGTATCATATGGAATGTACACCCTCAATCCAATACCCACTCAACAGACACATCTGATGATGTGATGGCCAGAGCTTCAATACCTTCCATACCATCATTATTTTGAGATTCACCAACCTGATTGAGTTGATTCTTTTGATTTCCAGTAGTTGCATCAACCCTTTTGGACTTGTTAGCTTTCTATGTTGCACATTGTTTCTTGAAGTGACCTGATTCATGGCAGTAGTAACACTTCTTTCCAGTTGACTGACCTGTTGCACCCTTCTTTTGGTCAGAGTTACCTCATTTGTTCTATTTCTTGTTTTGGTTTCCTTTCTTGGCAAAGAGTTATTCTGCTCCAGATTTTTCTTTACTATCAGCCCCTTCCTCTAGATCTTTTGATCTAAGTGCTTTCAGTACATCTTCAAGCAGTACTAGATCCTTTCCTCCATAGAGAACAACATCTTTGAAGTGCCTCTGTGATCTTGGCAATGCTGATAGCACCATGATGGCCTTGTCTTCACTGGACAGCTTGAAATCCACACTTTCAAGATCATCTGTGATCTTGCAGAATTCATCAACTTGTTCCATTAGAGACCTTTCATCAGTCATCTTGAATGCATGAAGCTTTTGCCTCAGATGCATCTTGTTGGCAGATGATTTAACCAAAAACAAGGCTTCCAATTTGTTCCATACCCCAATAGATGTTGTCTCCTTTGATATTTCTCTGAGTATTTTATCACTTAGACATAGAATTATTGTAGAATATGCCTTTTAAAGTACTTGATCATCCACCTGTGCTCTTACAGCACCTGCTGCAGCTTGAGGATCTCTGAGGACTTCAGTCTTTACTGGTGGAGGAGGTTTGAGAGCATCCATCAAACCTTTCTGCATTAGGACTGCCTTCATCTTGATTTTCCATAGATTGAAATCTGACTTCTCTGAGAGCTTTTCAACATCAAATATTGTAGTATTCATCTTGAATGCTTGCTGTATATCTGGATTTCCCACAGACGGCGCCAATTGTTGTGATAAGCACACAAAATCTCACAAAATACTCAAGAATCAAACACACATAAAATGATAGAACTTGAAATGAAAAGTAATCTTGCACAAGGATGTATAGTGGTTCGGTTATGAATAACCTACATCCACTTTGAGGAGAAGAACTCTTATTATTACTCAATGCTTACACACCAGATTGGATTGATCTCAATCTGCAATAAGAAGAATGAAAACGAAGCTACAGAAACTGTCAAACTCAAATGCAAAACTACTGTGATCAAGCCACTTTGAGCCCATATATCTTGCTACTCCCTTAACCTATTGATCCGGTTAAACCTCCACTAGAAAGCCCTCACTTAGTAGTTGAGATGCAACCATCTAGCCAGTTTCAAGTAGCTTGATAAACCATTCAAAAACTGCTCCAAAGTTAGCCACTCAACACTGCACCAGTTTGGTAGTTTTCCACCAGTTGTGTTGTTTGAGTTGTTGTAACAACTCCAACTGCTTCCAGCTTGCATGCAACACGTGAACATCATTGCTGAACATCTAATGAACACACTCCACGTGTAAAACTCCCTCATGCATGCATCTATTATCATCAAGAACAAACAAAACTAGATTAAAATACGCCGTATATTCACACTCCTCCACCCTGCTCGTTCTCAAATAGTTTAAAGCATCTCAACCCCCACCCCACTCTACTGACCTTTCCAATTCTCACGTTCTGTAGTTCACCATCTCCGGTCCCATTTCACACCCATCCCATCGGAGTAAATCCATTTCACGCTTTACCTAGTTCTGACAGTTGATAAGATCGCTCATCTCGCAACCGCGCACGCTCAACCACGCACACTTCTTAGGCTGTTGTGATTCTGTAGCTGGCAGGTATCTTCATTCTTAGAACCCTTCTCGCCATGCGCTTAGAGTGCCTCAATCTCCCTCACGTATCCAATTTTTGGTTTTACAGTAGATCTGAAGGGTGTTTTGTTCTATGGTTGATTTTGCGGTAGAGTTGCGGGCACACATAGCATCAACCCAAACTCCAAAAAAAAAATCTCTTAAGTATTCAGGGTAACATCTCCACCCTACTTTCTTTCTTATACTTACTCCCTTATAGATGTATGAACATAATATATAGATGCATGAACAAAATATTTTGAGGTATATGGTTAATATACAAAACGCATATAAATACATACTTATATCGACTACCGAATATTAAAATCTAGAAATATCACAACACTGCATAAAACCGAAGTTAGGAATAATACTGTAGGACTACTAAGTTGTACTGTGAATACATCTCAGATTATATATGATGTTTTGTTATACTGATTTTATGCTTATTTAGTATTTTCGATTGTTGAGTCGAACTTAATGCATAGTGCATAATGACTTATTTCTTTTTACCAATGATCTCTATTGGAAAGAATTTTAGAAAATTGACCTAACGTGAGATGTATGAATATAAGGACTATTTGGATATACGTATAATTAAGTGTACTCTATATATAATGATGATAATAATAAGTATTACAATACTATACAGTTTCAAAAGTATCTACTAGATTGTTATCATTTTTAAGGCATCAACATTTCAAATTCTTTATCTTAATAAATAACATATAATAAAAATATATCTTCATAAAATTTTAAATATAACATGATATATGATATTATAAATATATATAAAAAAAGAAGAGATATTTAGTCATTAAGAGTTGTACAAACCAAAGTGGTTAAAAAGTGGAATGAGTTTACTACAGATACTTGTTACCCAATTTACACAATTAAGATGGATGAATCTGCCAAAATATTAAACATAAAACTTGTTCGTCTATGTGTCTATTATATAACTGTAAAATATCTTCAGAATATATTTATCCAAATAAAGGTTATGTATGTTTTACTAAATTGTGGCAGATTGCTTACGTAAAACTCAAATAAAACTGTATCTTTTTCGTTAACCATTAAATTGAACAAACTAGGGGAAGGGCTAAGCATGAAAATGTTCACCTATGTGTCTAATATATGCACACAAAACAGTTTTTGAAATAAATTAGAGGTTGGAGAGTTATAACTATTTTCCCAAACTGTAACATCTTGCGAACTTAAGAACCCTAATTCAAGTAGCCTTGTAGTTAAAGTTTTATTTTATAGCACTAGCTTAGGCTAACCACTAAATAAAGAATTTTAAAATTTTAATTTTATTTAATGATCCATTATCGATTATTGATAATTAAATGAAAAACTTAAAGTATGACCTAAATATTAAAAATTAAACAAGTGATGTCTTAAGTGACTTTTTCACACGTGAATAGAAATCATCCAAATAGTTCATAGATAAATACACTTAATTATATACGCTAAGAAAGAATTAAACTCTTGAAGGCGAAGAGAGAGTAAGGGAAAAATAGCTACGACAACGCTCGTTTCAAATTCAACTTTTAATCTTACACTTGTGTATCTCGTCTTCACTGAGGTGGGCTTTCTGTTACGAATTCTATATTGAACTTGGTTGCATTTATTGATGTTATGAATATGCATAAAAATTTACCTAAGACCGGTGGGCCGGGATCCTGTACGTACAGTTGGTATTGTTGCAATGCCAATAAGGAAAGACGGACGCCTTCGCATAACTTTGACCATGGGTTAATTCCCTTTACTTTTACAGTACATGATGTTCATTTCTCATGATGTGAAGCCATTTTCAATTGTGAAATCTAACCAGGAATCCCCCACTGAGTACATTCATGTGTGCTCACCCCCTATGTTTCCATTTACAGATGATGTTGTGTAGCCGACGTGGCGGGTGATGAGTTGGAAGGGTTTGGATTATGACAAGAAGCACTACTTAATTTACTTAAATAAGTGTTAATCATGTGAACAATGACTCTTGGATTGTCAATGCACACAAACCACTTAAAGTCTTCCGCTCTCTAACTTCTAAGATATTTGTTTAAATTCTAATTATGGTTTAACTAAGCTCACCTTTACTATTATTATAAATCTTGAAAGCTATTGTTTTCTTTTTTTAGCTTATCAAAAAAAATTCACTTTTAAATTTGATTATTTTATAGAATGAATTTGGTCGTGACACGACACGTCAGCAAGAAAAATTTCCGCTATAATATACTATGTATATATATATATCACTTTTTATTAAAATTACTATTATATATTTCAATAAAATGCATAATTCCATGAAATTAATCTTACAAACTTTTGTCTTATTATTGATACTCTTTAATCTTAAAACCTCTTCAAATGAAAATCTAATTAATGACTTCGAGAAAGTGAAAAGTAAAAATAAATAAATAAAATAATAATAACAATAAAAAAAGGTGTAATATTGAGTATCATACAAGTATAAAACAATAGAAAAAGATTTGTGTTAAATCATTTCACAGAGTAACTTTTGTGAAATAAATATAAAGTAATAAATTTTTATTAAAAATATACATCTAATTATTAAAAAGTGATAATGATACGATAAATTATAATAAATAATTTATAATATAAATAAAAAAGTGATAATATTTCTCAAAAAATAATTATAAATTAGGAAAATGCAAAATGATGTTATCTCGTGGATGATATCATTCAAGAATATCCAAAATAATAAGAAGACAAAGTGTCATGTTTACATAGGCATACGAATTTAGACCATACATTCAATTCAAATCAAAAGGCACTAACTTTTTTATTTATATTAAATTAAATACACTTTAACATAAAAATAACTAGAGTATATATTGGATGCACCCGGGTGCAAGGGTGCACCCATATGTGTATACCTTTTCATTCTATTTTGTATACATATTATTCTCTTTTGTATACGTGTTTTGTAATAATTGTATACTTTTTTCATATTATTTTTTCATTAAAAAAGTTAACATTCATATGTGTATAACATTTTATTGAATATTATATACAATTTTTCATTAAAAAAATTAACAATTAAATTGTATACATTTTTACTCTTAATTGTATATGTTTTTATTTATATCACCTATCTTTAGGTGCACCCAGGTGCACACTATAAATTGCCAAATAACTAATACTTTTGATTTTTAAAATTAAAAAATTAATTTATAAGTCAATGAAATATAATTATATTAATACTTTTATTCATTAAATAAATATATTTAAAAATAAAATATAATATCCCCTAATATCTTATGCACAATGAACAAAGACCTATTCTAATTTAAAACCCAAAATATTTATAAATTTAAAATATTATATGAAATGCAGAGTATTAAATAGTAGCATTAATAGTGTTGAACAAAGTAATATTATTCCATGATATACTCGTGCAATCAATGACGATGGCACGTATCGCTGTCTCAGATCACAATATAGTCCTCTTGAATTTTTCTCACTCTGTAATATTTGATAGAGCATTGTATTTTGATTCACGTATTCAAGAACCAAATATGTCAAAAATTTATGGGAGAGGGTCTTACGGAAAGGATTCTATGAACCGGATATGAAAAAATTAACTTACTAATATCTCTTTAAAAAATTTTAATTTTAAAATTTCCATCACCATTTTAACATACTATATCATTTAGTTATTAATTAAAAATATCAAATTATCCTAAAAGTAAGTTAAAAAGTAATTTTTTATTAACATTCATGTAATTAGTAAACGTTAAGATAAATTTGAGACAAAGAGAGTAATTCATAAACAATTCATAATATAAATAAAAAATAGCAATATTTTTAAAAAAAATATAATTAATAATATTTTTAATGAAAAAGGATAACTATTTAAAGAATCTCAAAAGTACTGTTGTGTATGGAAACTTCATAAAAATATAAAATGGAAACTTTTCATAAAAATATAGATTCAATATATCTTCAATTCATAATGCATGTGATACACTAAAAGTATATCGCAGTGTATCCAAAGTAATATTTTAAAGAAAAAAAATTAAAATATTTTCACGAACTACTCCTTCAATAAAATGATACATGAGTCAAATAGAATTCTTTTTAATTAATAGGATAGGAAAAAGGAATGGAAACAGATTCGTTAGCTGCATTCGCGCATATAATTAAAGAACATCCCTTTACCTTCTTTTGACCATGGCTTGATTTTTTCAACATGTTCATATTTGTGTTATAGTTAACATTGAATTTTGTGGTATTTTTATGTATCATCTCATGGTAAATTGTATTATAGGAGTAGTTAACATTGAATTTTGTGCTATATTTATGTCTCATCTCATATTTTACTATCTAGCTATATATGATTAAATTCTCAATCATTGTTTGTAAGGATTTATATTTTACTTTTTAATGATTTTTTCTACTAATATGACATTCATCCAATGACATGATATATAAAATATTACTTCCCCTGTTTCAAGTAAAGAGGGTCTTTTTTTATTTTTATCGTCTCACCCAAAGAGTTCTCTTTCATTTTTTACACATATAGAACCCACACACACCTCTAATACAATTAAAATATGGGGCCCACACTCCCACTAATACAACTATCCACCAAACATTAAATAATAATACTCTACGTGCAAAAAAGCAAAAGACTCTCTTTTGACGGGACGGAGGGAGTATATCAAAATAAGATAAAAAAAAATACAAACCAAAGAACTAGGGTTGATTGGATAAAGTATATATATTTCATTTTTTAAATATACCCGAATTACATTGAAAGTTTCATAGATGAAATTTGAATTTGTTCTTCTTTTACTTGAAAAACAATAAGATTAACACAATGAATATGCATGTATGGAATACCATTTATTCAACAAGAAAAGAGGGTTGAAAAAGGTGAAAAGGCATTGAAAATGAGATATGAAGAAAAAGGAATGAAATAGTAGTTTGAACTAACAGTTGCCAATTAAATTAAATAGTCATAATTGATGAGAATTGATTAATTTGATGCATGTTGGATAGTGGAAAAAAAAAATTAAAGTTGGTGGGCGTGTATGGGTGTGTATGGTATGGTATGGTATGGTATAGGAGGAAAAAAAAAGAATTAAAGTTGGTGGGCGTGTATGGTATGGTATGGTATGGTATGGTATAGTATAGGATAAGGATATGCACGTGGTAGAATCTCTCTACCAAGTCTATTTGCCTCCTTGATTTGGTAGAATCTGTCTCTACCAAGCCTATTTGCCTCCTTGATTTAATCAGCCTATCCACTCAACCTGTACTCTTTCTTTTCAAACATCTCTATAACCTACACTCTTTCTTTTCATTTTATAATATTGACTATTAAACTCAACCGACTCTTTTTTTTTTTAAGGTATAATAACAACGTCTTTTAATATATATATATATATATATATATATATATATATATATATATATATATATATATATATATATATATATATATATATATATATTATAAAATGAAAATATGAAACTCGCGTTTAACGCATGATCATTTATTTAATTATTCTTATTTTTTGTAATTAAATAATCTGTATTATATAACGTAACAACATTAATTAAGGAGATTTTTTTCTCTTATACCTAGACAATTTCTTTCATCAACATAAAGAATTTGCAACAAATTATAAGATTTGACTTTTAATAATATAACGTATAACTAAATCATGTAAAAAAGTTAATATATATGTACATATATTCTAATTATTTGAAAGAATCTTTATGACTTGTATATTTTTAAATGTTACTTTATAACACAATACAATTGAAAACTATGTTTTGCTTCCCTGTCTCTTTAAAAAAATATACAACCACATATGAGTAATTTTATCTCTTTGCTGTATATTTATATAATTGTTAGTTTTTTTTCATTGTATTTAAGTGCAATTATGATCAAAATATGTAACTCTTAGTAATAAATCCTTAATTTTACTGTTTGTCTAAAATAAATATCAATTATATATAAAAAAAATCTCAATTTATTCATTTTTTTCCATACATGATTTGATTTGATATTAATTAATTTATTTATATCGAATGATTTATTTATTGATTGCAATTAATGATACTAAAGTAAATAATTTATAATTGTATAGGAAAAATAAATAAATAGTAAAACTATAAATGAAGGAATCAAATGAAAAAGGACTTTATAATACTATACTTAATATATATTGATTATTTATGAGAAATAAGGTCAAACATTTTATAATTAATTAAAAAAATATTAAAGTGCTTTGAATAGTATATATATATATATATATAAAAGGGCACCTCAATGCTGAGGTGCTAGACCAGAAAATTGTAACAGGTAATGATGGGTGAATATTATATAAAGTAGATAATGGTTTTAGCATGAGCAGAATGACTAAAAATAAACATTCAATATCAATATCTAGTATTGTGATACCCTTGCAATTCTGAAAAAGATGTTGACAGGTGGTAACATGTGGTGAAAGGTGATTGGGGTTTTTTGATTATGTGGCTCTGACTCTTTATTAGGCCTCCCCCAATGGGGAGGTTTTTATTGACGTGACATATTTAAAAAACCTCAGGGAAGGTTTTTAATTGATGGGAGAAGTAGGAGGTTTTTAAGGGGTAGTGAGATCACTACTTGGGTTTTAAAAAAATGAAGGAGAGTGGGGAAGGAGAGAGTGGTTGTCACAGCCCAACATTATGGCGCGTGTTATACACACGCGCGTGAGAGCAATAAAGGAGGGGGGGGCCTGCTGTGCAGATGTTGTTCCCGATCGTTTCAAAATTTCCTTTTTTTTAAACACTTAATAAAATAAAAATTTGGAGAGTTTGGCAGTTGGCACGCCTGTTTATTACACTCAACTTCATCCTTTAATTTTTTTTTACAATTTAAAGACAAAAACTTCTGTCAATTGATCAGTATATTAACGTTATTAATCCGTTACATTATAACCGTTATGAGTAATTTTTTTCTTTTTTTTATATTAAATTCCCACTATAAATATATCTTCCACTCTATTTTTTCCTACCTTATCTTTTATTCTCAATATCAATCTTATACACATATATCTTCTCATTCACAAAAAAAAATAGATAGAGATCCGTGGATGCCTTTCGGGTTCAACTCTTCAAATTTCGGAGAAAATTCAATGCCTCCAAATGTGAATTTTCGTCCACGTGCCAACTTCTATCCCCAAAATCTAAATTTTCCAACTAATCTTCCAACAAATTTCCCTGATAATCATCCACCCCAAAATTTTCCAGCTAATTTTTCAAATTTTCCAGAAGGTAGTCTCCCTCAACATAATTCTTTTAATTCCTATGGAGCACCATTTTACATGTATCCAAATCCTTATATGTCTCCTCATCCTCAATACGGATTTCGTCCGCCAATTGGCACAAATATATCGGATACAGACAGAGACATAGACTCTGCATCTCCGAACTCTCAGCGTTCGTCTTTCTCGTCTCAATTCTCTCCAACAGGAGTGGAGCGGGTAAATCTTGCTGCAGACTTTGAGGAAGCCGAAGATCCACCAAATGCTCCGGCTACTAAAAGGAATCTTTATTCTTTTGATGAAAATGCTCTTCTCGCTAGATGTCGGCTCGATATCAGCACGGACCCCATTTCTGTCATCTCACTAATGCAACATAACATTGTCTCTACACTAATGGTTTGTGCAACATAATATGATCTCTACATTTGGTCTGTGCAGCATAACATGGTCTCTACACTAATGATGGTCCATCTGTCATTGAGCAAAATAAATCAAAACCTCATTTACATTTTGAAAATTTACAATAATAAAACCTTCGAACAAAAAGGCATTATCAAAAGAAACAAACTACAAATTATGAAATGAAAGATAGGCAGAAATTAGTAAATAAGAGAATGGTTATAAATGTTTTATACTATAAGCTCCAATTGCATCTTTCAACTCAACCTCTATATAATAGAATCAAAGAAAATATCATACCTATTTCATAGAATATACCACTAATGTTCACCTGGAATTTTGCAGACGTTTCCATGTACAAAAGTCCATTATCATCATCATATGAATGTGCCTCCTAAAATAAGACACAAAAATATTATCTTTTGGTTCAATAACATTTTATTAGCAAAGTGACCAGATTGTGAGTAAAAATTAACAAGAGTTATCAGGTGTAGTAGAGAACATGTTTCATTCAATGCATGGTCCAGGTGATAGAGATAGAAATTTGAAAAGAATTGACAATGACATATAAATTATAGTGCCTAATAGAATATTTCGTTGGTTTCCCTTATCATTGTGTTAGTGATAACTTAGAGCGAATAATTGCAATGAGATATATAAAAAGAAAAGTTGAGAGTTATCAGGAGACATTTTTTTAACTTGGAGGTAAAGGATTACTTGGAATGTGCTTAGACCACTTTCATTAGATTGAATTTCAGTAAGGAGATCCAAACAATTAATTTAAGTTATATTGCTTAGGCTCAGTCATACACATCAAAGAAACTTAAGATAAATAAAGCAGAAGATACAGACCTTCCAAAACCATCCTTGAGAATTGCTCCCAATGCTTCAATTTCCATCTTTTGCTCCTGCTTAAAGTCTGTCCAAACCAATGAACAAAATAAAGATGATTATGAACATAAAGATATTATATTCTCTACATTTGTAAAATACAAGTTCTGCAATCTAAAATATTAAGCCTTATATTAAAGTGAAATAATAACAAAAGTAGCAAAAAGAAGTTTATCCTCAACTATTCCATGTTATTTATAACTCAACTTCCATATAACAAAACCTAAAAATACCAAATTCTGAGACAACATTATATTTTGAATGCATTTGATCAAATTTCATCGTAGCTCCCACACTCAATTTGTTATGTTAATTTATTTTATGCATGTTTAACAA
The DNA here is from genome assembly GCA_023678885.1 of Pogostemon cablin. Taxonomy (NCBI): domain Eukaryota; kingdom Viridiplantae; phylum Streptophyta; class Magnoliopsida; order Lamiales; family Lamiaceae; genus Pogostemon; species Pogostemon cablin. The sequence goes on along the minus strand of CM042989.1, from coordinate 20,195,979 downwards.
ATCAATATTTCTTGTTCAGACTATATTTAAGTCAGTCAGTTAACAGAACAAATCAATATATGAGTGCATAAATAGAGCAGAGAAGACTTAAAGGTATATATGTTCAAAGCCATAATATCAATCGAAGCAAAGAAGGGGAGAAACATGTTAAAGCTTACTTGAAAATTAATGATACAATCTTTGCGGTGCTTAATTGAAAATCTAAGAGAAGCATAAGTTATTGGCTTTTTCAAGAAGTTTATGAACATGAGGCCTACTCTCACAACTTCAACAAATATTAGAGACTTAAATGGAATAGAATCCCTTTCATTTTATTGAAATTCAGAAAATCTTCTACTTGTATCCAACTCATAAAAGGACTTTGCATCTTCGTATCAAGCTTTGAGACCACATATATTTACTCAATCAATAGCTCAAGTATTTGGAATACATAGGGAATAACTTTTGCATCTAAGATGAACAGTCTTTAAAAATAAGGATAGATGTAGCATATATATATATCCATATGCAGAAAAATACATTACTTGTGCAGCCGTATACGTCAACCTAGATATAGCTTCATCCCCTTTTCTCACAATCATTTAATTAATTACTCCCTTTGCAACCTGTGTCATCAACAAAGTTGTGAAATATCACAGTCTAAAAACTATATAAGAGAGTTGCAACTTCATCCATAGACAACTTCATTACCTAATTTCCTATGAAATGAACTAATGAGTGACCTGCAAAACATAAAGAATGCTAAGTTCATGAATTTCTCAAGCAAAAGAAGTAAGTTAACGTGTAAAGGATAAACGAAATATATATAGATTTATGAATAATAAATGACAAACCATTATTAGCATATCTTTTGAAAGCTGTAGGAATGACACACTAAACTTTCTACGAACCAGATGAGATGCTTTGACCAGATTTATAGCCTATACAATCAACCAAATATTTTAGAATGATTCTCAAAATAAAAAAGACTCTAAAAGAATAAGATATTCCAGCATCATGGGAGAGTTACAATAGATGCCAAGTTTCTGATATATTCAATCAGCAAATTAGTAGCCTCCGCACATCTGCCATAGTCAACATACAGGAAAAAAAAGGTGTGTGATTCAACTCACTTCCGTCATCCCAATACTCCTTTCATTATGATCAGCCTATCAATAAAAAATTTGAAAAGAAGCTAAGCATCTAGTTTTGGTATTCATACACAGGAAGTAGAAGAAGAAGAAGAAATAGCAATCTCCTGGAAAAAAAGCAATCAAAGCTATTAATTATAGTAGGACCATTGATGCGTAGCTCTAGCCCAGAATTTGTATCAGCTGCTGGCAGTATCAAGATAATCATCTTCATTTTCAACATAGAACTGCAAAAAAATGACAATAGAAACAGGAGAAAAGGAATCCATTCTTTTGATGCAGCTGATGCTTGCCACCTCTGAATTTAACGCTATCGATTCATCTCAAGGTATGAAGTAAATTTCAGTTACAAGTCCGCTTGACTTTGCTTCATTGTATCTGGAAGTTGGCTAGACATGCTTGCATCATTATGTTAAAAAAATGAAAAAAACAAAATAAAATTTGAAGTTCATGAACAGATAACAATTTACAATATCAAGGGGTGGCACACATATCAACACGTGGAAACATTTATCCAAGGAACTACTAACATGTAACTTGTTCAAACGTAAATACTCAACTTAAGCTGTCGACTCTCGTGTGTCATAAATAATATATAAAAAATACAGATGCAGTTGAAAACTTAGAAATTTAAGCAGAAATGAGAATTGGGTTGATTGACATTGAGTTGATGCTTAAAAGCCAAAATGCAGCACAAGAACAGATTTCATGATAACCTCGTATCTATCCATGATTCTCTTATGTAATAATTCATGGATATCATTAATACTAATTTATGGGTGAAGTAAGACAAGAGATATATGAGCATCAAACTGAAAAATAAAGTTTTTCGGAGATATATGGCTAGAGGCAAAACATTCTGCAGTACAGCCCCTAATGTCACATGCAGTATACTGATAAATTGCCTGACTGAGGCATTCAGCTAAACAAGTAATAGACAAATTCTTCAAAAATACATGGGAAATGCACTTTTGAAAAAATAATTAAATAGGCCATTCGTCGAACACCTCATGTGCACAGATTAGCCTAAATTGCAGACATAACATACTTTTGTCAATTCTCTCATAAGTTTGCCCGAATATATCACCTAAATAGGACAATTAACTAAATAAATTGACACAATTAACAAAGAAGTAGCAATCCATTTCAGCAAAGCCACAGCACCCACCATTCAAGGGGATGAGGTTTCTCTTCAGGTATAGAGTTCCAAGTTGCATGCAGTGAAATAGGACTTGTCGTGACACAAAATAGAGCATAAGGAAAATGGGATATTACATGTGCCACTACAGCTGCAGCGACGGATATGTGTCACAGAGCATAAGAAAAATAGGATATTACCCGTGCCATTGTAGCTGAAGCGACGAAGAGAGAAAGGAACCTGTGGACGGGAAACAAAGAAAGGCAGAAAAATAGAAAGGGATTAGAATTGGCCATGATTACCCAGCTAGACAAACGCATGCTGCTTGAAATTAAAATCGAGAGAAAGGAACCTGTGAACGGGAAACAAAGAATGGCAGCAAAATAGAAAGGGATTAGAATTGGATTACCCAGCTAGACAAATGCATGCTGCTTGAAATCAAAACCGAGTACATATCATACAATAAAAATGTGCACTGTGTTTATTTTCTTTTGAACAATTTGTCAAACACCTAATGGATGACACTTAAAAAGCTACTCACACCAAAAATAAGAGATAAAGAGAGAGATAAATTTCTATGCGTAAATACATAGAAAGAGTATGACGATGAGGGAGTGGAAGATACCTTGACGTCGTCGTCTTCTACTCAAAAGCGGAGGAAGGCTCAGAGTAATAAGCGCCGAGGGAAAGTGTCTAAAAATGATTCTTATCTGAAAATTGAGAAATTGAAATGTGGCGCCTAGTAATTCTTATCTGAAAATAGATTGAAAAATGAGCTGTCGAAAAATTAAAGCACTAGTAAATTGTAATGCGCAAAGACAAGAGGCCAGGAACGAAAAGTGAGACACATAAATGGAAATGGAGTTGTGTCGAGAAACGAAAGGAAGAAAGAACAAGCAGAATGGTGGAGAGGAGAGGGGCTTCCACGTGGATTGGACCTAACAGTTTTACACCACGTATATGAGAGAATTGGTGTGAGGTTACCTGCAACCGAAGGGAAACTGGCCAATCTACCGACTATTTCCCTTTTATTATATACTAGGCAAAGAGCACACCTCATGGCTGAGGTGTTAGCCCGGACAACAATCATACTTTTTTGCAATTGGGAAGGATTGTTTAATTTAATATACAAATAACAAATATTAACAAGTAGGCAATGATTTACATCTGACATATTTGAAAAAAACATTCAAAACAAATTCTATGTTATACCTTTGTGTACATATGTGATATGTAGAACAGTGTGAGTCATTCCAGCAGAAAGAGTTTCAAGATAGAGAAGAAAAGCCATGGTGATGTTACCTACTTTAAGAAAAGTGCTTCTTTGGTGTAACCACATTATTGAACAGTTGTATTTACTGTATCAACCACTCCTGATTTAGTTAAGCCTAATGGCATCCGTAGCTCTTTTGCCGTCATCACTTAAAGAATGTAAAGTGTAAACACCTGCTAAATGTACCACAATATACTTAAGAAGATGCTTTTCTCATATTTAAATCATGAAAAATCAGTTATGTTAGTCCATACAAGCATATCACTGTTTTCAACTTACCAAAACTCGAATGGGTTTGTGATATTCCCGCAGTGACAACCAAGTTTGAGGAGACTACATCACTTTCATGGAGACATTTTATGAGTAGTTGACAAAGGTTTCTAGCTTTTGCAGCTTTCGTAAGTGCATTCCCAATTGCCAAAAGTTTTTGCGTATGTGCTTTCCAGATGAAATGTATTATAATGCAAATAAGATAGAGAATATTGAGGTGATAACATCAGCAAAACTAACAAGAAAATAAAAAAGAGCAGGGTCAGAGAAGGATTTATAACAGTGGATTCACAGTATTCAGATACCTGGGAATAAATAATAAAGTTCTCATACTTGATACACAAAAAGAATATATTCAAATTTTAACACACATATATTTACTATACATCCGAGGTGTGCAACATAAGAAGCATCAATGAACTAACTCATGGAATACAAAATAATCAACTCTTAAGATTTATCAAATATAAGATTAATTGAAGAGGATATAATGATAAATTAGTGCATCTAACAAAATTCCATCTCATTCTCAGAAAATATATTCTCTAAACAGCTATTGTGCATGGCAGCAGGTTAAAAATTAATTGAAGGATACACTCTTCTTAGATGATTGTGTTCGTCTGGTTATATAGGAACAAGAAAGGGATTTCTTCAAAATAATGGTGCCATGTTTAGACTCATGTTTGAGAATCACATCTTGCACCCTCATATCCTCATCATCATCTTTATATATACTCGTGTTGGTCAATTTCAATTATTTCAACTCATTCCTGATAGCACATAATGGTGAATGTTGACAATTTCAGCAACCATTTATGAGATTAAACAAGAATTAACAATCATTACTCAAAGTGTCCTTTTTAAACTGACTTTAAGCATGATTAGAGCATTTAGAAAATGCTGAATTATATTATATAATATAACTACAGACGAATTCAATCATTGGCAAAATTGAGTAAAAGGAGTTTCTCATCACTTTTGATAGACTGTTGAAAGGATACGGAATATGGGATAATTACATAGACTTTATAGTGAAGAACACCAAAGAGAAATAAAGTATTGAGCTCTCCCCAATACTAAACCTCTCAAAACCACTTCTTTAGTCTCAATTATGTAATACATTAGCTATAATATGTCCTGAAGTTTTATTATAGCTAGTCCTCTTTCATAATTCATGCGAAAAAAGGCACAAAAGAAATAATAGTTGTACCGCCATAAGAACACATTTATAATTAAAAAAAAATAGTCTTCCTTTTTCTTTTTAATATACGTACAAAGAATAGTTGTACAACCATAAAAACACATGCATTTATAATTTAAAAAAAAAAATAGGCCTCCTATTTCTTTGTAATATAGGTACAAAGAATAGTTGTACAACCATAAGAACACATGCATTTATAATTTAAAAAAAACAGGCTTCCTATTTCTTTTTAATATAGGTACTTTCTAAACTGATTGGCTGCCACTTTATTTAATTTGATTGACAACCAGTTAACTGATTTCTTAATTGATCTATATTTGAATCCAACCCTTCATGAAGATTGTATCACATTATGATTTTTAGAAATTAGATACCTTTGTACTTACAAATCCTAACAAACAGTGTGAGCATTGGCTCTCAAGTCTTACTTTCTCAACTACAAATGGTTTTTCGGTCGTAATTACATTAACACAATAAAAAAATTCTATATTAACAATGTAAACCAATACGTCCAGGGAAAAAATATCTATCAAATCACATGAATAAATTTCAAGTACTGACCACTTATACCAAACTTTATTTTCATTTAGATTCACATTAGTTATATGAAGCTTTAATGAGATAACACAGAATTAACTACACATGAAACAGCTAGAGAACGACGACAATCATATGCTACCAATCAAAGTAGAGAAAAAAGAGACCAGTAGCTGAACTTGTAGTATCAACATGTGTGATGAGGGGTATGATCTTCAAATATTGATCAATCTTAGTTCGAGCTTTCCAGAACTGGTAAACAAAAATCCATCCAATTAAAGGAGATAAAAATAATTCATGGGCAAAAGTAAACATTAATATTATGAAACACACAAAAAAAATCCATTTCTCGTAGACTTAATTATTTATCTGTCCAAAATTTATTTCTTTTATCGCCAGAGACCAAAAGATTAATGCTTTCTTGTACATTGGCTTCTCATCTTTCCAATGCAATTTCTCAATCCTTTCTCTCCATCACCCTACCAAAATCAGTAAACTTGTAAGCATGAAAATTTACTCAAACAGTTGAACAAGCTATTTAATTATGTGTAAGAACGCACAGACTAAGATACTCGATGCACTGTTGTTGAAGCTTCAAACCAGTGCAATTTTCTATAAGATTAACCACTATTCCATCCCTTTGGCCTAACATGCACAAAAGCAAATTTATTACCATCATAAGATAAAAAAATGTTGAATAGTTTTCATGTAAACTATATGTTATAAGATCTTAAAGGATTGCCATTTGAAGAAGAGCTCTGTGCTTTGAAAATTCAACAAACAAATCATATAATGGAAATGTAAATTGTGTTTGTGAGTCTGTGACAATGCCATTGATCAATCCGTGTGACACCAAATTGACTAAATAAGAAGTTTCTTCTGATTTTTAAGAGTTATATCTAAATTCAAAATAATATTAATAATGTAGGTTCAGCTTCAAGCCAATACTGTAAAGAAAGTCTTTGAGCCGTGTAATTTTTCAGTAAACTTATTCCTACCCGCGAGACACGTGATTGAAAAATAAGTCTTGTGTAGTCTATAGAGGAAATGTTATATGCGAGTTTCAATATATCATGTAAAATGATAACGGGAAATGCTTCCAAGTAGAAATAATACTAATGAAATACATCATACCCTAAAGAATTACAAAGAGCAGATCACAAAATCTGCACAATCTCTGGCCCAAGAATTGAAACATAAACGAATACATGCATCATAAGTACAAGGGCTTGCCACATATTTTGAATACTATCATCTGAAAAGACTGAAACAATTTAGAAGTTAAGGAATTGAAATCAATCACACAATGTAACCACGAACCATCACTACATATTATGAAGTCTGTAGGATGAATGAGAATCAGAAGGAACACATACACGGACGGTTTACCAGTGTCGATTAATAAGTATAAGAAACTGAATGACTTTTAATTAATATGAAATCCAACATGTTTTCAATAAAGGGATTAGTTTACATTGCTCAATCAGGCTATGAATAAAATTTTGAAATCCCTTAATGGTACTATATACGATATAATGCACAATGGAGGTGGTAATAAATGACCAGATGCAGGCTACATGAAACATGAATTTTGTATAATAGCCATACAGGAAATACAAAGAGCATAACCTGGCATAATTATACGGCATGTAGCCAACTGAATTTGCATTTAAAGCTGTAGCACAACCTTCCCACGTGTTTCTCCACCATCCCTACAGAAAATGGTAATTCATTGCAAGAGATTTACAATTTAAAATCAATGAAGCCAATGACCTCCCTATCATCATCATACATTTGAACCTCTACATTGCTCAGCAAGAACTTCATCACCCGAAGAAACCAGGCAGTCTAAGCTTAGCATATAAACACCTTAGACAAAACAATTTACGTTTAGACATTTTATCAAACATCTCACAGGCATGAGTTAAAAAATAGACAAACTCTTCAAAATCACAACAATTACTACTAATTGCCATTTCCTCTAAAGCAACCACTAATTTTTCAATTCATATCAACAGACAACAATCAACTTTATCCTGAATAAATAGATAAATCATTTTGGTTAGTTCATTCCTTCATAAAGCAATCTATACATATAATATCCATCCTTATTTGATTAAACAAACCCAGCTATGTTTGTGCGAAAGTAAATAGCCTAAGAGACTGAGGGTAAAACGATAATGACATATTAAAGAGGACGACTGGACGACATGCAATTAAATTTCGCAGCTAAACACAATAATCAGTTTTCAAATTGAGACCTGCCTTGATTGATAAAGAGTGCGATTGCCTTGAGAGGGGAAAGAGTTGAACTAGCACGATGGAGAAAGTGGGAGCAATAGCCGAGAGAATCAAACGACAGCCGAACAGCGAAGACGACTAAAATTACAGGTAAAGATATCGTGAGGAAGAAGTGGGGCGGTGGGCAAAGGCAGAAGAATTGAATCGCTCTTGTTGTTCGAGTTAGAAGAAGAATGAGATTCGGACAGATAGAGAGAGTCGGTGTCGGTGTCGGTGTTGATCAATCAGATGTGTGGGGGAGTAAAATGAATTGCGATACACACGCTGCGGGGTGGATAACTGGAGAATGCCACGTATCAATGGATGTTAACCTGCAACGGGCTTGAAACTGGCCACAAACCAGTTCAATGCTCATTATAATAGTTAATAGATATATATATATATATATATATATATATATATATATATATATATAGGTATAAGAAATACTAAATCATAATCATGAGTAAAAAGTAATACTCCATTTAAATAGTGTAATATTTAAATAGTGTAATATTTAAATGGAGTATTACTTTTTACTCATGATTATGATTTAGTATTTCTTATAACTATATAATAATTATTCTATTTCCATTAATTGTTATTTTTAAGAAACTAGTGTAATATATAATAAATAAAATTAACTTAAATATAATATTCTTTTAAATATTCATAAATTTGTAATGAATTTATTAATTTTATTAGTTTCAAATTATATAAAAATTAAGAAAATAAAATTTATAAGTCATATGTCACAATTGAATAATTAAGATATATGTAAATAAGTAAATTTTAATATACTAAAATTTAAAAATTAACAAATATTTACAAACTCAATTTAATGTTATTTGATATGAAATAATACTTTTAACTTAAAGAACTTAAGCTTTCGATTCTATACATGAATTAGTTTTTTCAACCTCTTATTTTTTAGAGGTAAATCGAATCAAGAGTACTTTAATCGTCGATCATATTTCGCTTGAGTAATACTTGAATCAATACTTTAGAGGTAGTTCTCAAAGAATACTTGAATCAATTCTTAAGAGGTAATACTTGAATCGATTTTTTTCTCTTGAAGAATCGATTCTTAAGATGTAAATCAATTCAAGAATACTTGAATCGATCCTCTTACTTTTGAAAAATCAATTTTTGAGATGCAAATCTATTCAAGAATTCTTGAATCGATTCTCTTCATCTTGAAAAATTGATTCTTAAGAGGTAAATCATTTAAGAATACTTGAATCAGTTTTCTTCCTCTTGAAAATATTTGAATCGATTTTTAGAGGTAGATCGAATCTCCACTTGATTATCTCTATCGAAATAAGTTTTTATACTTTCTTAGATCAATTCTCAAGAGGAACTTGAAGAAAATTTATATTCTTCTTGGAGAATCGAATATGTGTATTTAGAATGAATAATCCAAAAGTCTTATTTATAGGTGGGGTGAGAGAATATTATATAGAATATTCTTTTTTCCCTTTATATTTATATAATTTAATTTGATATTAATTAATTTATTACATTAAAAGATTTATTAATTAATTAATGATACCAAAATAAATATATAAAATATTAAAAATTTAATCATTATTAAAAATAAGTAAGACATTATTTAAAAAAGAAAATATTAAATAAGAAAATTAATTAAAAGTAAATAATGTAATATATATAATATAATATAATTCTTTTATATATATTATTCTTTTAAATATTCATAAATTTGTAATGAATTTATTAATTTTATTTTTTATTTAATTTTATTAATTTAAAATTATTTAAACAACTAAAATAAATAAATTTTATAATTCATATGTCATAATTGAATAATTAAGAAATATGTGAATAAATAAATATTAATATATTAACTTTAAAAATTATTAAATATTTACAAACTAAATTTTAATGTTATTTGATATGAAATAATGATTTAACTTAAAAAACTTAAGCTTTCTATTCTATACATGAATTAATATCGATTCAAGAGTACTTGAATAGTTGATCCTCTTTCACATGAAGAATATTTGAATCAATACTTTAGAGATGTAGATCTTAAAGAATACTTGAATCGATTCTTAAGATGTAATACTTGAATCGATTTTTTTTCTCTTGAGGAATTGATTTTTAAAATGTAAATCGATTCAAGTATTCTTGGATCGATCCTCTTACTCTTGAAAAATTGATTTTAATATGCAAATATGTTCAAGAATACTTTAATCGATTCTCTTGCTCTTTAATAATCGATTCTTAAGAGGTAAATCGATTCAATAATACTTGAATCAATTATTTTTCTTTTGAAGAAAACTTGAATCGATTTTTTAGAGGTAGATCGAATCTCTACTTGATTCGCTCTATCGAAATAAATTTTTATACTTTCATAAATCAATTCTGTAGGGTAACTTGAAGAAAACTCTCATTTCTCTTGGAGAATTGAATGTGTGTATTTAAAATGAATAACCAAAAAGTCTTATTTATAGGTGGGGTGAGAGATAATATCATATGAAATATTATTCTTTCCCTTTATTTATATGATTTAATTTGATATTAATTAATTTATTGCATTAAAAGATTTAGTAATTAATTAATGATACCTAAATAAATAAATAAAATATTAAAAATTTAATCATTATTAAAAATAAAAAATACATTATTTAATAAAGAAAATATTAAATAATGAAGTTAATTAAAAGTAAATAAGGAAAATATTAAAAAAGTATTAAAAAATCTAAAAATTTGAGAAAATTACGTCACATTGGAGCGCTCTGGAGACGATACGTCAGCAAGAAAAGTTTCTGCTATATATATATATATATATATATATATATATATATATATTAGGATAATGTTCTGTTTTAAATAATAAATAAAGTAAAAAATATATATTATACACGTAGTTATTTTTATTGAAAAGATTGTTATATTTTATCTATTATATAAATTATTCAAAACAATACCTTAGTTGAACATGTAAAATTTTCATTTATATGGTATCATTTTTTTACTCCCTCCAACCTAGAGTAATAATTATGTTTGTCTTTTTGTAATGTGATTAAGAAAAATATAATACTCCCTCCGTCCGGATATTTTTATCCATTTATACGAGCACTGAGATTAAGACGTGTTATTTTTTAATATATATTGTAAGAAAAAGTAGGGATAAATTAGTGATTTAAAAAGAAAAGTAAATAAAATTATTGGAAATGATGAATAAAGTGTAAAAAAATAATTAAAGTTATTGGGATTGTAAAAAGTATGTAATAAAATATTATGTATTTTTACCATTAATGGAATGGGTAAAATACGTGGGACACCCCAAAATGAAAAGTGGGTAAAAATACGTGGGACGGAGTGAATATTTTAATTTGTAGTGAAATGAGTGAAATAATATTTTAATATAAAGTGAATAGTTATATAAGTGTTATGTGTGAGCCCTATAAAGATAAGTATTAATTATTTTGTGTGAGTCATATATTTAAAAAGAAAAATGTAACTATTGAGGTGAGATGCTCAAATTGAAAATGTGTAATTAATATTGTGGGGCAGAGAGAGTATTAAAAATATATTACTCCCCCAATCTCTTTGATGTGTATTTATTTACTCTCTTCCTTCTCTTTTTGCACGTAGATTAAGAAATATTATTATTTTATATAAATTGGGTAGTTGTATAAGAAGGATGTGATGGGTAGTGGTGGGTCATTTTTACTAAAAGAGAAAATGAGGACTTTTGAATGGAATGTCGAATATAGTAAAATTGGAACCTTTCGGCGGGACGGAGGGAGTATTTTTTTACACGTAAAATTAAAGAGTATAATAATTTAATATGTATTGAATTAAAAGATATAATATTTTAATATGTAGTGAATGATTATATTAGTATTATGGATGGATATGCCTTTATGCACAGTGAGTTGAGTATAATAATTTTTTTTGGGTTCCATAAAAAAAGGAAAATTGCTAAAATACCTAATTTTAATGATCAAAATCATTACCACACATTAATTAGATTTATAGTAATTCTTCCTATTTGGTCATTTTCGGACCAAAATACTCTGATCCCTTTTTTAATACTCTCTCCATCCGCTTCTAAGGTATCCATTTGCTTTTTGCACGTGAATTAAAGAGTATTATTATTATATGTAAAGTGGGTAGTTGTATTAGATGGATGTCGTGGGCCATATTATGTACTTTTTTACTAAATAGGAGAAATGAATACCTTTGAAACGAACGCAAAAAATATTAAAATGGATAACTTTGAAGTGGATGGAGGAAGTAGTTTAATATGGACGTGCCCTTATTTACAATGAGTTGAGTTCTTTTTTTCCTTTTCTTTTTTTTTTGTTGGGTTCCATAAATAAAAAAAATTTAGGAAAAAAATGCAAAATACCTAATTTTTAAAGAACAAAATCATTACCACTCATAAATTATATTTATAGTAATTCTTCCCATTTAGTCATTTTTGGACAAAAATACCTCACATCCCTTTTTTAATAGTTTAATTGTTCTGTGCCAGTTAGATAGTCGAGTATCAGACACAGATATCGACATTTGATCGCAATTTTTTTCATGCGAAATAAAGAGCAAGTGTACTCTTATCGTGTAGGTGATGAGCATTTTCTCAACACAAAATTAATCCTCAAGTATAAAGGATATCAATTGTAGTTTTGATAGGCAACCAAGTGATTATCGAACCCAAGGGACGAAAGATTATCAATTTAATTATATTCTCATTAACTAAGATTATATTGGTAAATTTTTTGTTATGAAACTAAATAACATATAATTGAAATAGCAAAGTAAATAAGCAAGCAATAGAGAAATTCCAGTTGTGATCAAGTAAGTAATAGAGTAGTTCTTCAGGTCATCCAGTTTTAATTGTTTATTTCCTTTCCATGTGTTGATGTCCGACTCTACCTTGTGATTTATGGATACATCACTAAACCATGCAAGCGTACTCTATAGACACAAGTAAGCAAGCGTGTGACACGTGTGAATATCCTTGGAGCAAGACGTATACTTCACCCCCCTTTCTGGGTGTTTATTTCCTTTCCATGTGTTGATGTCCGACTCTACCTTGTGATTTATGGATACATCACTAAACCATGCAAGCGTACTCTATAGACACAAGTAAGCAAGCGTGTGACACGTGTGAATATCCTTGGAGCAAGACGTATACTTCACCCCCCTTTCTGGGTACTATCATAATCAATTATTTCCCGTGCACTTAGTACTCTAACCCGATTTTATCTTCCTTTTTAGGTACTATAAAGCTAAACTCTTTATCTTACTTATTAACATGAATAAGATTTAATTAACAAGTATCTATATAAGATAGCTCTAATAAGACATCGGAATCCCTTCACTTAGAATTTTAACATGTAATCCTGCTTAGCGGTGAAATCACTCAATCAATAACCAAGAGATGTATTCAGACTCTACATAACAGTTAATGATGCACAAAATGACTGTGAGTATGAATTGAAAAAGCACAATCTTATACTCCCTCCGTCCGCCCAAAAGAGGGTCTTTTTTCCATTTTGGTCGTCCGTTCCAAAGAGGGTCATTTCCTTTTTTACACACATGGGACCTACACACACCCACTAATACAACTAAAATATGGGCTCGACACTTCCACTAATACAACTACCCACTACACATTAAATAATAATACTCCTTAATCAACGTGCACAAAAGAAAAATACTATCTTTCGGGCGGACGGAGGGGGTATAAAATAAATCACAAGTAGTGTTGTACGGAGTTTACTCATGAAAATTCAATTAACTCATAAAACTTTCATAATTCTAGAACTACCGGGGTGGTTCTAGCCCATGATTGATCTAGGAATAATCATGGTTGATTGATATGATCTTACTTGACGCGCCAGACGAACCTCTCTCACGACCGCTTTGGATGGTAGGGTTTCGGTGGTAGATGGATGATGGAAGATGTGTGTTGTCTTGTGTATCCTTTTCTCCTGCGAAAGCTCTTCTTTTATACTCATAGGACCTCCTTATGGGCTTAGGATGAGCCTTTGCTTGAAGCACACATCAAATTTGGTAAAAGACATTCGGAGTTACCATAAATAGCAGCAGCGAAACACCGTTCGACCAAGCCTGACTGGTCAAACAAGGCCTCCAACTCGAGCAACTGGTCGAGCAAGCTCTCTGACAATTTTGACATTCTGCTCGATCGACCCTCTCTTGCTCGACCACATTGATATTGGTCGAGCAGAACTTCAAGTCGAACAAACTCACTGTAAGTTTTGTTCACTCTTTATTCGACCTCTACTCATTTGCTCGACCAAGCCGATGTTGGTTGAGCAACACCTCCAAGTCGAGCTACCTCTCTGGATGGGTCTGTACAATCTGCTCAACTTGGCCTCCTCTGTTCGACCAAAGTGATGTTGGTCGAACAAGCTCTCTTGGTCGAACGGCACTCGAATCTTGCCTCTAAAATCGTATCTTCCAATTTTGACCCTTTTACACCTGTTTCCTATACAAATATGCTCAAACAGACCCTCTGATTCATGACTTTTCCATAAACGTGCTGATTCGTCTCAATAAAAGATTAAATCGTACTCCATTTCCATGCAAATCAGAGCCCAAAATACGTGAAATTACACTCTCATCAGTAGGCATGGATGACCAAGTTAAATTATTAAAATATGAGAATTTAAGATTCCCGACCTTTAAATATAGCATCATGATTAGTTAGGGAAGATCGAATAGGAGGTTGAAAAAAGAAATGAAAGCAAAGAAATGCATAGAAAATAAACTTAAGTATAATATTTTTGGTATGTAAAGGTAATGGAGCACTCAAATAATTAATCATTCAACATCTTTAATTGTTTTCCATTTTAAGCTATATACTATAGTAAGGACGATCGTGATTTCCTCCTACCCCCAATGGAATGGTGAATAGAATGTAGATTGTTTTCACAATCCTTAAAAGGCTCCTAGGATCGACTCCAAAGCTTGCCATTCCCATTAGGTACTAGATTTACTTTGACTTGAGTCCCCTCACTAACTCGATTATCGAGCTTGATTAATCTCATCAATATGTTCATTTATGTAATTCTGAACATATGAAGGTTTTGGTCAAACTCCCCCTATATTAATTCTCATGCAATAAATGGAAAAAACTCACATATGATAATCATTTAAAGCAACTAATGTGAAAGCAACAACAAGACATGTTATACATAATACACAATAATCATAAAGCACTATTACCAAAGGCATTAATCCGAAATTAAAGCGTGCATACTAATTCCATAAATGAAACCAATTAAAGCCAGAAGGAAGAAATTGTCACAAAAATTTGCTCGAATTTTTTGTGCGTATGATTGAATTATTGTGACATCATTTGCACAACTTCACCGTTTTGGCTCGTTCTTACTCGTTTTAACTCCGAATTGAGTTCAATTTTCTCCCACATCTTCTTATTTACTTGTAGAATTCATTTCTACTTCAAAATCACCTTTTTTTTGCAAAATTAACAATAATACCTTTTTCCAAATAATTCAGCAATTGATTATATTTTCTATAAAAGTCATGCTTAATTATTGAATTAAAGCCACATAAATCCAAGTAAATTCATGCAATTAAACCTAAAATTCAAGGTGAATTTCACACTGATCAAACATGTCCGACAATATCGTTATTGCATTGGATGTCAGATTCAGTGTCGATCATGATAATGGAGCTCCGATAAGGGACACTGACATCATATCAGACACTCGTAGCATCGAATCTCCAATTTAGTGTCGGTCAAAGTATCGGATCCTGTCATCATAGCACCAAATGTTAGATTCGGTGTTGGTTAAGGTGTCGTAGCATTAACATAGAATACCAATTTGGAACATTATGACATTTCTTTAAAATTAAACGACATTTTGGTTTACATAATTTTCATTTATATAAAAAATATCAATTTGTAAATTTTTGTTGACAATGACTTTTTATAATTAAAAGGGGTTATATTTGATAATTGATACTTAAAATTAATATGTTGTGGCAATTTAAAATGACAAAAATGTATATGTAGAAGGATTACTTTTTATTGATATCAAGAAAATCATTTTATAAAATAATGTCAAAAGACTTTGGTTTAAGAGGTGTTAGAGTTTGGTTTAAGAGGTGTTAGATTAGGGCAAATATGGTATGAAATCGTCTCACATTATTTTACGTTTCCGTAATTAATTATCATTTTTTAATAAAATGTTATAATTTTTCATTTATACTATAAATTATTTATAAAATAGTATTATCAATTTTCGTTAATTGAGTATCACTCTTTATGATAAAAGTTATTACTTTTTATTCATTTTATGTAAATAATTATGTGAGTCGGTCTCACACAAATCTTTTATTTTAAATGGCTGAAGAGTGCATTATTGTTATAATCTATACATATATAAAAGCAAACTTGAATTTTCACTTTTGTTTTCAATTTTTTTTCAATTTTACTTTATTTAGAAATAATTCAATTTTAATCTTAACCGTCCAATTTAATTTTAATATTAACCGTTCAATTAATGCTTTTAATAGGTTATTATTATACTAATAATGAATTTCATTATTTAAATTATAAATTTTTTATTTCATACTATAAATTTGATAAATATATGAATATTTTTTCAAATTTGATTAATCTTAAATCAATATATGCTTAATTTCAATTAATATATCAATTTTATTTTTATTATAATTGTCTCTATAAATATTTGCTTACAATCACGATCGTTGATTCTTTAAAATCATGCCATATAAATTTTTTCATTACCTAATCAAATTCTTATTATATCCCTCTTTTTTTCCCTCACTAATGCTTGTTCTTTTTCTTCTCTTTTACATATTATACTTTCATATTATTCATAATCTACTCTAATTTGTTTTTTTTTATATTTTTATTTGATCATATACGTAGGTTCAATCGTTCTCCTTAAAGAAATCATTATACTTTTTAATTTTTTTTGTTTTTCTTTTTAATCCTCTTTTTGTTCTTTTTCTCTAATGCTTCTTTTTTTTCTTCTTTTTTACAAATTCTACTTTCATATTATTTATAATCTACTCTAATTTATTTTATTTTTATACTTTTATTTGATCTTATATGCATGTTCAATCATTCTCCATAAAGGTATCATTATACTTTTTAATTTTTTGTTATCTTATTTTTTTCTCTTCGACTTTTTTGTGTTTTTTTTAATAATTATATAAATTTAATTTTTATAATTTAATTTATTTTATCTTCTTTTATACTTTTATTTGATATTATTTTCAAGTTTAATTATTCTCATATTTGATCTTATTTGTAGGCCCAATCATTCTATTTTGAGGTATTATTCTTTTTTTGCCTATCTTTTTTATTTCAATTTTTGTGTTTTCTTTATAATAATTCTATGATCCTATTTTATATTTTAATATTCTATCTTTTGTTCTTCTTTTTAATCATATTGTTATTTTTTTTCTCTAATGCTTCTTCTTTTGCTTCTTTATATAGATTCTATTTTCATATTATTTATAATCTACTCTAATTTATTTTATCTTTTATACTTTTATATGATTTATTTTGTCTTTTATACTTTTATATGATTTTATATGTAGGTTCAATCATTCTCTTTAAAGGTATCATTATATTTTTTAATTTTTTGTTGTCTTATTTTTTATCTCTTCGATTTTTATTTATTTTTAATAATTCTATAAACTCTATTTTTGTAATTTAATTTATTTTATCTTCTTTTATACTTTTATTTGATTGATATTATTTTTAGGTTTAATTATTATCATATTTGATATTATTTGTAGGTTTAATCATTCTTATTTAAGGTATATTCATTTTTTTTTGTCTTTTTTCCATTTAATTTTTGTGTTTACTTTATAATAATTCTATTAACCCAATTTTTATATTTTAATATTCTTTATTTTGTTCTACTTTTTAATCATCTTTTTATTATTTTTTCTCTAATGGTTATTCTTTTTCTTCTCTTTTATAGATTCTACTTTAATATTATTTATAATCTACTCTAATTTATTTTGTTTTTTATACTTTTATATATGATCCTATATGTAGGTTCAATCATTCTCCTTAGAGGTATCATTATAATTTTTAATTTTTTATTATCTTATTTTTTTCTCTTCGATTTTTGTATTTTTTAATAATTCTATAAACTCTATTTTTATAATTTAGTTTATTTTATCTTCTTTAATACTTTTTTTTATTGATATTATTTTTAGGTTTAATTATTTTCATATTTGATCTTATTTGTAGGTCCAATCATTCTTATTTGAGGTATATTCTCTTTTTTTCTATCTTTTTTCTCTTTAATTTTTGTGTTTCCTGTATAAAAATTTTATGAACCCTATTTTTATATTTTAATACTCTTTCTTTTATTCTTCTTTTTAATCATCTTTTTATTATTATTTTTTCTCTAATACTTCTTCTTTTTCTTTTCTTTCATAGATTTCACTTTCATATTATTTATAATCTACTCTAATTTATTTCGTTTTTATACTTTTATGTGATATTATTTGTAGGTTCAACCATTCTCCTTAAATGTATCATTATAATTTTTATTTTTTCGTTATCTTATTTTTGTCTCTTCGATTTTTGTGTTATTTTTTTAATAATTTTATAAACTCTATTTTTATAATTTAATTTATTTTATCTTCTTTTATACTTTTATTAGATTGATATTATTTTCTGGTTTAATTATTATCATATTTGATCTTAGTTGTAGGTTCAATCATTCTCATTTAAGGTAATATTTCATGAACTCTATTTTTATATTTTAATATTTTATCTTTTGTTCTTCTTTTTAATCCTTTTATTTTTCTAATACTTCTTCTTTTTCTTCTCTTTTATAGATTCTATTTTCATATTATTTATAATCAACTCGAATTTGTTTGTCTTTTATATTTTTATTTGATCTTATATGCGGGTTAAATCATTATTTTTAAAGGTATCTTTATACTTTTTAGTAATTTATTGTTATCTTATTTTTTTTTCTTCGATTTTTGTGTGTTTTTTCTTCATAATTTTATAAACTCTATTTTTATAATTTATTTTATTTTATCTTCTTTTATAATTTTATTTGATATTATTTTTATGTTTAATTATTCTCATATTTGATCTTATTTGTAGGTCCAATCATTCTTATTTGAGATATCATTATTTTTTTTCTATCTTTTTTCTTCAATTTTTGTGTTTGCTTTATAATAATTCTATGAACTCTATTTTTATATTCTTTCTTCTGTTCTTCGTTTTAATCATTATTTTTATTTTTTTTCTCTAATGTTTCTTCTTTTTCTTCTCTTTTATAGATTATACTTTCATACTATTTATAATCTAAACTAATTTATTTTGTCTTTTATACTTTTATATGATCTTATATGTAGGTTCAACCATTCTCCTTAAAAGTATCATTATACTTTTTAATTTTTTGTTATCTTATTTTTTTCTCTTTGATTTTTTTAATAATTCTATAAACTCTATTTTTATAATTTAATTTATTTTATCTTCTTTTATACTTTTATTTTATTGATATTATTATTATCATATTTGATCATATTTGTTGGTCCAATCATTTTCATTTAAGGTATAATATTTTTTTTATTTATCTTTTTTTCTTTAATTGTTGTTTTTGCTTTATAATAATTCAATTAACCATATTTTTATATTTTATTTTTTGTTCTTCTTTTTAATAATTTTTTCATTTTTTTCTCTAATACTTCTTCATTTTCTTTTCTTTTACATATTATACTTTTAATATTATTTATAATCTACTCTAATTTGTTTGTCTTTTATATTCCCTTAGTCCCGTCCTTATGGTTACATTTTTTTTTTTGCACGGGGATTAATGAATATAGTATTTTAATGTGTATTGAGTGAGAAAAATAATAATTTAATGTAAAGTAGGTAGTTGTATTAGTGGGATGAGTGGGCCCATGGAGAGCGAAGTAATTAATTTGAGTGGGTCCCATATGCAAAAAAGGGAAATGTAACCATTAGGATGAGACCCCCAAAATAAAAATATGTAACCATTATGATGGGACGGAGGGAGTACTTTTATTTGATCTTATATCTAGGTTAAATAATTCTCCTTAAAGGTATCATTATATTTTTTAGTAATTTTTTGTTATCTTATTTTTTTTTCTCTTTTGATTTTTGTATTTTTTTCTTAATAACTCTATAAACTCTATTTTTATAATTTAATTTATCCTCTTTTTGTTTTTGGTTTTTCTCTAATGCTTCTTTTTTTTTCTCTTTTACAAATTCTACTTTCATATTATTTATAATCTACTCTAATTTGTTTGTCTTTTATACTTTTATTTGATTTTATTTGTTTGTCTTTTATACTTTTATTTTATCTACTCTAATTTATTTTTTTTATACTTTTATTTGATCTTATATGCAGGTTCAATATTCTCTTTAAATGTATCATTATAATTTTTGTTAATTTTTTGTTATCTTATTTTTTTCTCTTCGATTTTTGTGTATTTTTTTTTATAATTCTATATACTCTATTTTTATAATTTAATTTATTTTATCTTCTTTTATACTTTTATTTGATATTAATTTTAGATTTAATCATTCTCATATTTGATCTTATTTGTAGGTTCAATCATTCTCATTTGAGGTATCATTCTTTTTTTTGGCTATCTTTTTTTTTTCAATTTTCGTGTTTGTTTTAGAATAATTCTACAAACCCTATTTTTATATTTTAATATTTTATCTTTTGTTCTTCTTTTTTTCTTTAATGCTTCTTCTTTTTCTTCTCTTTTACAGATTCTACTTTCATATTATTTATAATATACTCAAATTTGTTTTGTCTTTTATAATTTTATATGATTTTATATGTAGGTTCAACCTTTCTGTTTAAAGGTATTAATATAATTTTTTATTTTTTATTATCTTATTTTTTTCTCTTTGATTTTTATGTTTTTTAATAATTCTATAAACTCTATTTTTATAATTTAATTTATTTTATCTTCTTTTATACTTTTATTTTATATTATTTTTCGGTTTAATTATTATCATATTTAAACTTATTTATAAGTCCAATCATGCATTCTCATTTGAGGTAATATATTTCTTTTTGTCTTTCTTTCTTTTTTTTTTGTTTGTTTTATAGTAATTCTATGAACCCTATTTTTATATTTTAATATTCTATCTTTTGTTCTTCTTTTTAATCCTCTTATTTTTTTCTCTAATGCTTCTTCTTTTTTTTTTCTCTTTTACAGATTCTATTTTCATATTATTTGTAATATACTCTAATTTGTTTGTCTTTTATACTTTTATTTGATCTTTATATGCAGTTTCACTCATTCTCCTTAAAGTATCATTATACTTTTTAATTTTTTGTTATCTTATTTTTTCTCTTCGATTTTTATGTGTTTTTTTGAATAACTCTATAAACCCTATTTTTATAATTTAACTTTTGCTCTTTTTTAATAGTTTTATTTGATATTATTTCTTAGTTCAATCATCTCATATTTTATCTTATTTGTTGGTCATACAATTCTCATTTGAGATATCATTCTTTTTAATTTTTCTTTTTTTTTGTGTTTCATTTTATAATAATTCTATAAACCCTATTTTTATATTTTAATATTCAATCTTTTGTTATTCTTTTTAATTTTATTTTCAGATTCAAATATTATCATTTGAGACATCATTCCTAATATAATAATATCCGTACAAAACACAAATGAGATACTTATAAACATAAACTTAAAAAAAAACTACAAAAAAATTTCAAACCACACAAAATACGGACAAAATAAGTACAAATATATCACTCAAGATAAAAATATAAAAACAAAAATATATAAGAGTGTATATTGGGTGCACCCGGGTGTAATGGTGCATCCATATGTGTATGTCTTTTTATTCTATTTTGTATACATATTATTCTATTTTGTATACGTGTTTTGTAATAATTGTATACTTTTTTCACATTAAGTTTTCATTAAAAAAACTAACATCCATATGTGTATCTTTTTATTGAATTATATACAAATTTTAATTAAAAAAATTAATAATTAAATTGTATACATTTTTACTCTTAATTATATATGTTTTTGTTTATATTTGTATATGGGTGCACCCTATCTTTAGGTGCACCGGGCGCACACTATAAATTGCCAATATATAATTAATAATAATTTTATAATAATAATAATAATAATTATTATTATTATTATTTTGATCTCGATCATAAAAATAGTGGAGGATCAAAAATAAAATAAATAAAAAAATCGCGTTTCATGCGTGTTTAATTTAATTTTTAAACCCTTTTTTTTGTTCAGTAAAACGGGCGAATGCGGCGTGGTATTATATATATTGTACAACTTCTTGCAGTAAATTAACCATTTATTAATATTCATATTCATAAATAGGTATGACTATTAGGATTTTTTAATTGATTAAGTAATTAAGCAACTAATCCCTCTCTCATGCTTAATTATTTTATTTGCCAATTTGATCTGTCTCCTCTTTGGCCTAAAAGAGATGCACGTTCTTTAACATGTAGCCATGAGATCCTGTACTAAACCCACTAACATACATTATTTTTATATAATAATCTGATATGCCGATTTTATATTATATTCAAATCCGATTAGTTATAAAATTATTATAATTTAATTAGTTTAATATATCATTTTTATGAGAGTTGATATCTTGTGCGTATGGTGCACATGTGTATAAATTTTTATTCAATAGTTTATATACAATTTTTAATAATTGTATAATTATTTTACATTTAATTTTTTTTATTAAAAAAATTAACAGTTTATTATCTAAAAAATGTATACACTTTTATTCATTAATGTATATATCTTTATTTATAAATATATACTCTCTCCGGCCACTTACAAGGTAATCGTTTGTTGTTTGTACGTGGACAATTCTAAGGTCTTTATTTGCTTTTTATACGTGGATTAAGGAGTATTATTATTATAGGTAAAGTGGATCGTTGTATTAGAAAAAAGTGGTTGGTCATATTGTGTACTTTCTTTACTAAATAGAAGAAATTAATACCTTTGAAGTGGATGCTAGAAATAGTGAAATAGATACCTTATAAGTGGCGGAGGTAGTATATTTTTAAAAATGAGTGTATCGTGCATGCACCGAATAATTAGCCTTTTTATTAATGGTATTTCGATCCCTCTATCTCACTTATTTCCTCACAATTCCTCTTTAATTTTACAAAACAATTATAAAGAATTAGGTGGAACAAAGGTAGGACCATTTAAAAGATAATATATATAATCTTCCGTGCCACATTGAAATTTTATATTTGCTCTTTACAAATAAATTAAAAAATATAATATTTTATTAAAATTTACATTTGCTCTTTATATGTAAATTAAAAGATATAATATATTAATATATAATTAATTTATAGATATAATATTTAATTGTAATAGATAATTATATTAGTGTTATGTGAGGCCTATAATGATAAAGTAATTGTTTTTTATAATTTCTTTTGTCAAATTAAAAATAGAAATGTACCTTAAAAAGACAAGTTAAAATGAAAAATATAAATTTCAACCTGTGGCGGAGTATATATATTACTCCCTTGAGAAACTCCTCGCCTCCACCATAAATACGAAAGTTGAAGAAAAATTGTTTTATTATCCAACTTTATTTACTTGTTACATGTTTAACTAATAAACATATGAGTTTAAGTGGTTTCACATAAATATCTCCCAATAGAATTTAAGAAGTGGACATTCAAAGTGGCCGGTGTATTACAATGTGTATTAGCATCAGATAAATACATTTATTTTTGGGCAAGTGCTTGTATGAGACCGTTTCACGTAAGGACTTATGTGAGACGACAAGAATGTGACAAATTTCATGTAGAATAGTGATAATAAATTAATGAAAAGTGATGATGCTATTTCATGAACAATTTATTGTATAAATAAAAAGTGATAATATTTTATAGCGAAAGTGATAATATTTTTATAGCGAAAGTAATAACTATTTTAAAAAATGAAAAATGATCTCACATGAGACGGTCTCACGCATGACCTACCCTTTCTTTTAAAAAAAATGATTACATGAAATGTACTATAATAAAATTTCGTGTGATTTTAGCGGCATATTAGGATTGATATAGTTAAGGGCAAGTAATGTATGACACCATCTCACGTCATACTGTTTTTAAAACTTTTTTAAATTATTATCACTTCTTATTAAATATCTTTGTTATTTTTTTATTAAAAATATTATCATTTTTTATTTATATTATGAATTATTCATGAAATAATCAATTGCATCACTATCACTATTTATTAATTCGACTATCAATTTTCATTAAAATTTTATTACTTTTTATCAGTCTCACGAAAGTCTTTCCGGAAGACAGTCTTACACAAGTCTATGCCTAAATTTAAATAAAGAGATAGTGAGTAGTTTTTTTAATTAACACTATAAGGTACACTTTTGGATACAATGAAAATAAGAAAATACTATCAACTATACAAATTCATAGCAAAACGATAAAATTATTCTTAGGCAATTGCACATTTATTTTGCACAATTTTTCTGATATTTTTTTCCCACATTTTTTTCATATTTATTATGTACATTTTATTATTGTACATTTTTTCTAAATATTTTTTTCGAACCTTGGATTGTTGCACGTCAATAATTATAAATGTTTATTTATGTATCATATAAAAAAATTATTACTATATATGGAATAAAATTGTGCAGAAAAAATGAAAAGAAAATGTGAAGAAAAAATGTGTAAAAAAAATGTGAAAATACATAGAGGTAATTATGACATATTAAATTATAATTATATAGTTGATATTAATAATATTTTATGTTTGTACCTTAGAGAAATAATAAATTATTTTGTATACCTAATAGTAATCAACCCTGAGCGAATACATATATATGGTTAAACACATGAAAAGTCTCAATCTTTTCGTCGATCGAGAATTAATCCAAACTTTTGAATATTTGTAAATAAGTATTCGAATTTAAACCTGTATTGCAACTCGAACCACCGGATAGCCATCCAGCTGCCCAATACAGACGTGACGGCCACCTATACCAAATAAAATAATAAAAATTGCGACTTGTTCAAAAGTAAGAAAGCTCCAATCTGTTTTGACTTTTGTCCTTCATCTCTTTTCTCACTCTAGCATTTCCATCCTCATCTACAGATGTGAATTCATAACCACCACCTTCGCTACGGCTACCACCTCTCCCTCCCTATCCACCTTGGTGTCCACGACCCTCATCCACTACGCCTCTAACAACTCCGATCACATGTTATACACTGACATCAACCAAATCTCCGATGTACTCTGACAATGTCCACTGCCGGCAGATCTCCAAAGACCAAGATTTTGACATAAAATATTTAGTAAACACCAAAGAGAAGATCCAATTTGTCGCAATTTGAGTTAGTTGCAGCGGAATTAAGATTGCAATCCCCACGGGCAAAACTTAAAGTGCAAAGTTGATCCCAAAATCAAGATCATGAAAGAGAATTTGACTCCAATGTCGGTTACAGTCTTTCCGGCGATGAGGAAATGATAGAAGGGAGCTAGGCCCATTAACAGAGTGCCAAAAAAGAATGTCACTGCCGCCAGAACGATGATGTAGCATCGACTGATGAGAGTGATAATTCACGTATTTTGAGCTCAGATTTGTGTAGAAATTGAGTATGATTGAGTCTATTATTGAGAAGAATCGGGATGTTTATGGAAAATACACAAATAAGATGCTACTGAGGTTATTTGAGCGTATTTGTATAGAAAAATAGGTTTGAAGTGTTCGAAATTGAAAAATACAATTTTTCACGGTGTTGGTCGACTTGGAGAGACTGTTCAACCAGCATTAGTTAAGTCGAATAGAGGAGATAAGTCGAACGGGAAGCATTTCAACTTACAGAGAGGTCATTCGACCAAGAAAGCCCGTTCGATCAAAGGAAGTCAAGTCGAACAAGGAAGGTCAAGTCGAACGGGAAGTAGAGGCGAAGTCTAGATTACAGACACACCATTCGACATCAGTTCAACCAAGAGGTCCCGTTTGACCAGGCCAAGTCTGGTCAAACGGTAATACATCAGCTCCGAAACGTCAGGATTTCACCTCTAGTGCATGCATGTGCGTGTTTTCTATGAAAAAGCCTAGTAAGAGTCCATAAGGAGAAGTAACAAGTATAAAAAGGGGTACCGATCACACCAAAAAGAGAGTTAGATTCCACATCCATCCTACACCACATCCAAACTCTAACTTCATCCATAGGAGCAGTAGAGAGAGATTCGTACAGCGAATCAAGTGAGAACCAAGTAAAGATTTAAGACGGAGCGAGAAGCGACGGTGCCCATTTCTAGAGTTTACTTCGCAACTTAATCTTTCTTGTAAGTTTCAAGACTATGGGTAAGATCTATCCAATCACCATGAACGTTCTTCGAAGCGTCATAGACTAGAATCGCTTTGGTAGTTCTAGGGTTATGAAGGTTTTATCTAGTTAATTAAACTTCCATGTGTATACTCCGTACAACACTACTTGTGGGTTTATTTTATATAAGAATATGCTTTATTAATTCATAGTCAGAGTTGTTTTGTGCATCATTAACTGTTATGTAGAGTCTGAATACATATATTGGTTATTGATTGAGTGTGTTCATTGCTGAGCAGGGTTATATATTATGATTCTATGTGAGGAGGCTCTGAAGCTTCATTAGAACTATCTTATATGGATACTTATTAATTGAATTGATTTCGGGTTAGTAAGTAGGATAAAGAGGATAATTATATAGTACCTATAAAGGGAGATCATATCGGTTTAGAGTGTTAGTGCATGGAAAATAATTGATACTGATACTACCTAGAAAGGGAGTGTAATTATATCTCTTGCTCTGAAGTTATTCACACGCGTTACACTCTTATCTACTTGTGTCTATAGAGTAGGTTTGCATGGCTTAGTGATGCAATCATAATCCACAAGGCAGAGTTGGACATTGACATATGGAAGGGAGATTAATTAGTGAAACTAGATTAACTGAAGAGCTACCTATCTTCTCCCTTGTCAAACTCTCGTTTATCTCTACTGTCTTTTTTTTTTTCATTAGTTTAATAATTATTCTTAACTTAAATTGCCCACGGTAGTTTCTCTTAGATTGGATAATAATAAGTTGATAACCAACAGTCCCTTGGGTTCGATAAATATAACTTGGTCACTTTTCTAAGCTATAATCACATCCTTCATACTTGGAAATTAAAATTATGTGTCGAGAAAATACCAATCAAGTTTCTGACACCGTTGCCGGGGACTGTTGCCTTTATCAAATTTATTATTGCTATTTTATTTGAAACTATAATATTCTTGTCTTAGATTCTAACGCTTATTTTTCTTAGGTGTATGCATACTAGATCAAGGATAAGAGAATTAACACCTTTTAATCCGGAGATCAGTGCATCATCGAGGAAGAAAAATGCAAAGAAGAAGAAGAACAAGAACATAGAACCAACTGAAGCTCTTAATCTAGGAGTTGAAGTTGGAGTGCTGAACCCAAAAGCGATTGAAGTTACAACCAGAGATAACTCGGAAACAGAAGCAGTCAACATGGCAGTGAATCCGGATAATCTTGCCATCCGTGAAGTCTTTAAGAACAACGGAGGAGGCAATGTGGGGTTGTTAGAAGCAAGAGGGGCCGAAGCTGATTTTGATCTTCACCCTGCTCTGATCAGAATGATCGAAAGTAGTCCCTTCTCAGGGGGAACTTTCGAGGATCCTCAACAACATCTTAATAAGTTTCTTGGATATGCAAGTACTAAAAAAGATGCAGGAACTCATGAAGATGCGAGGAGGATCATATTATTTAAATTTTCGCTTACAGAAAGAGCGAGAGATTGGTACGATACTCATAGTTTTGCTGAATGCACTACCTGGGAGCAATTGAAATTGAAGTTCTTGGAGCGATACATGCCACCTTCAAAGGTGTTTAAGATGAAATAAGAAATCAATCAATTTTCTATCGGTGGTAATGAGAAGTTTCATGAAGCTTGGGATAAATTCAAGGACATGCTTCGAAAGTGTCCACAACATGGGCTTTTTAAAGCTCAATACATCAGTATTTTCTATAGCGGATTGGACTGTGATTCTTGAGTTTTACTAGATGCTTCTTCGAATAGAGCATTGCTTACAAAGTCATCCATGGAGGCTGAAAAGCTCTTTGAGGATATTTCAATAAATTCAAGAGATTGGCCAACTGATAGAGTGAGAGGCACCTATGTCCTTGGAAAAGTAGCACAGGTTGAACATACGATGGTAAAGTCGAGTAGAGAAGATGAGATTGTCTCGAGCTTGGCTAATATCAACAAGCTACTTGAAACCCAACAAAAGCAGATTACTGATTTGTCACAGAGAGTACCAATGATGATGCAGCAGGATGACGATGAAGAAAGATCGATCTAAGAGGATTTTGAAAAAGCAAACTATGCCATGGGATAAAGTATTCAAGGAACGAGGTATCCGAACAATCAAGGAAACAATCGTGGTCCCCCGGGTAACTATCAACAACCAAAGAGTCAGTAATTTTCATGGAGCAATCCGAATGTGACTATGCAAACTTCGGTTAGTGTTAATCCTAGTGCTAAGATGGAAAAAGGAAAACCTAGTTTGGAGGATACGGTGAACCATTACGTGGCTAGGAATGATGCAAGGGTGGATCATATTGAAATCAAAATAGATTCGAATCATGAGGAGTTGTCTAAGCAGATAAAAGATCTTACATTGTTGATGGGGGACATGGCAGGGAATGTGAACAAGTTGACGCAAACTATTGAGAAGGGTAAGCTCCCATCTCAAAGTATTACGAACCCTAAGTCTTGTAATGCCATCACATTGACGTTCGAGACGTAGTACGAAGGTCCAATGAAGCTGGTGGGCGAAAACGATGAAGGCAAGAAGCCTTATTCAACCAATGCTACCCAGTTCAACCAGACCTATTGGTCGAACTGAAGTCTAACAACTTTCGAAAAATAGAGTCACGACGCTCTCTTTTCTATTCTGCCGTTCGACTAAGAACATGCTGTTCGGTTGATCGGTGTCATTTTTACCTAGATTTTAGTGTCGTTTATTATATATTTTTATGTGTTTTTATTCATTTTGTATATCATTTAGTAGTGTTATATAAAGATATGGAGATTTGTACTTTGAAATGATAAAAGTGTGATTTTCATGATTAAGTGCCTTAAATTGTGCTACATTTGTGAATATTTATAGAATTGGTAAATTGGTGTAATTTGTGTGATTATCAGGTAAAAATGGATTCTAGACACGAT
Organism: Pogostemon cablin; assembly: GCA_023678885.1. NCBI lineage: Eukaryota > Viridiplantae > Streptophyta > Magnoliopsida > Lamiales > Lamiaceae > Pogostemon > Pogostemon cablin. Next base: position 20,166,834 of record CM042989.1, on the reverse strand, counting down.
AAGGAAGATGTGGGAAAAAATAAAACTCAATTTGGAGTTGAAACGAGGGAGAACTTCAAAAGCAAAGCTGAAAACACACGCCCAATTTGTGTAATTTTTCTATATTCATGTAGAGATCAAAACTGGGCGTGTGATATATGGTTGGAAAGCCACGGAAGAGAGGGTCGTGTAAGTGCAAGAATCACTCGAATCGGAGATCGGATGTTAGAGTTATGCGTGAAACGGTGAGACTGCGCTGCACGCGCTGCAATACACGACCTGTGTACCGAACACGGCCCTGGAAGGGATGGCCGTGTTATGACACCAGAAAACGCAACACAGCCACTCCCATGGTCGTGTTCCGCACACGACCCATTTTCTGATAAAAGTCAGTTTTATGATCTCTACTAGAAGTTTCCATGGGGTATAAATACATGTTTTGATCACAAAATCTGAGAGGAATCATTTAGGATCAGTTTTCACACACACTAAACACCTAAATCACATACATTCAACTCCATCTCTTCTATCCTTCACTTCACCCATCTAATCCACATGATTTTCTCAAATCCATCCATAAATCCATCCATCCACCAATCTAAGAAAAGGAATTCATCATTGATTGAAGATTTTAGCATGATCAAAGGGGAGGAAGTTCACCATCAAAGGGGAGCCAACTTACCTTAATTTTGTTATTTTCTTCATTATTTGGCTCAATTGGAGCAAGCTATGGAATGTATTGATTCTATTATGATTTGTAGTGGCTAGTTCTCATGTGAGGCTAGTAATATGATTGGTTAGGTATTATGTAGATTTTGCACACCACATGTTTGATAAAATGATTGTTATGAATATTTTCTATCATGAATGCTTATTCTCATTTTATGTATGATTTGTGTGGTTAAATTCTCTATTCATAGTGTTAGGATGACCATTCTAATATTATGCTTAGTAATTTAATTGAATCATTGATTGCATGAGATGACTTAGTTAGTATGATGAGAGGTAAGCCATACCCTTCAAGTGCTTAGAACCTCATGATAGAACATTAGTGATGAACTAGTGAGGGAAACCCAACTTATGATCATAGTACCTTTATGGGAATTGAGAGTAAGAACAATCCTAGGAGATTTAAACTTGTAAAAGAGTTGAGAACCTAATCACCTTGGCCATAGGGGTTAGGGGTACAAACGTGATTGCCCTTAATATCATAACATGAAAACCATCAATGCATGTGTGTGTGTGAGTCTATATATACCTTACCATGAATGTTGCTTGCCTTACATACTTCTTAGATTGTTCACCTTCACCCATCATCCATCTCATTTGTACATGTTCTATCTTTAATTGCTTTCTTAATTATTAGTTTGTAGTATAATCTACCCCCTCCTTCTTTGATTAATCCTACTAGAGTGAACATCTTTCAAATACGGCTACCACTTTTGCCCTTGGGTTCGATATATATAAATTTTGCACTTGGTCACTACGGTCTACTACGCGATAGAGTACACTTGCTCTTATCAATTATCAAAATTGAAACCAAGTTCATGGCGTCGTTGCCGGGGCGAAAGCCTTCGGTGTAACGTGTTTGAATTTGTTAACTCTACTTAGGATATTTTTTTTCTTATTTTTGCATCTTATATTTGTTTTAAAAATTTTTGTTCTTACTTGTTCTTCTTGATAGGTACATCAACCTTGAAAGAAGGGGAGAAGGAGCAAAACCAAAAATAGTAAGTGAAGGAAAGTTGTAGCAAACCTTGAAAAGAAAAGTATGAACATGGATGGGTGGAACCAATACTTGAGAGGAAATTATGGAAATCTACTTGGTTTTGTTCCACCACAACAATCAAATGGCTACAAGGATGAGAGCAACTATGGGTATAGCAGTCAAATGAGTCAAGCAAGCTCTCAAAGTTACAACAATGGGACCTATGAGGGATGACAAGGAGCTTACAATGCAAATACATTCCAACCTCATCAAGCACACACTTATTCTGTACCAAGTTCTTCAAGTCAAATTCATTTGCCTCTATTTACTCCTTTATCCGAAAATACAATGGAGTTGCTTAGAAGATATGCTTATGGAAATGATACAAGGCAAATCTTTCAACCAAATGTTTCAAGCTATGAGCCTCAAAATGCCTACTCAATGCCTACTTCCAACTTTAATGGGGGACAAATGTGCAATATGCCGAATTACTAAATGGGGAATGAAACATGTATGCAAAACGGGTATGGTCAAGAGAATTTCCAAGAAGAATGTCCACCAAATGATGATGGAAGACCTTTATTGCCAAGTTCCTACAACCAAATGCCTAAGGTTATTCCTTTATCCGAAAATAGTACCTTAATGGAGTTGTGTAGAAGATATGTTCAAGGGAACAATCAAGGCAAAGTTTTCAATCAAGTCTTCCTAGTTATGGGTCTCAATGTGTTCAAAGTATGCCAACTTCTTATCCTACAATGCAACAAGAGTGGGTGATGCCAAGTCCTCAAGTGGAGGATATTTCTTACATGCAAGGGAGTAATTTCCAAAATCAAGGGAATTATCTCCAAGAACAAAGATGGCAACCACCGAGTGAAGAAGCAAAGCCATCCGTAGAAGAAAGATTTGGTCAACTCATGGAGATGATCTATGAAATGATTGAAGAAAGAAAGAGAGAAGATGAGGAAAATGAGAGGAGACTTGAGGCCTTAGAGCATCGAATGAGTTAAATGATACAAAAATGGAACACTCTTCATGAAATGAAGAATTTTGATGAAAAGATTGAAGAAAAGTTAGATGTAGAAGAGTATTCGGGGGATAATGAAGAAGACTCAAGAGATGTTGAGCTTAGTGAGGATAAGGAAGACAAGGTAAAAGGAAGCTTGGAGGATGATAGTGAAAAGGATAAAGAGCCTAAGGTAGAAGAAAGCTTAGAGGAGGACGAGATTATCTATGATTTCGTGTCCCTTGTTGATAAGGAAAATTTAAGTAAAGATGAAGAATCAAGAGAGGAGTATGAATTTGATGAAGTGAAATAAGGTCTAGAAGCACTTGATGATGAGTTCGGGAGTGAAATGAGCATTTCTTCATCTTTTAACTCTTCAAGTTGCATTGATTTTCAAAATATTATTTATATTGACTTTGTTTTACCTATTGATTCTTCTCAATGACTTAGGTACAAAAGAGAGCTTGAAGAGATGTTGGGGACATACTTGATAAAAAGGAATAAGTGGTGGTCTCGAAAAGAAAGGTTAATGGAATGCAAGCTCAAGCGAGTTGAGTTTTTAAAGCTAATCTCGAAGGATGCTACTATGGTCGTTACTTGCCACAAATGCCTAATAGAGGAAGAAGCACAAATATTAAATTTGATGACAAGAACGAATGATATCCTTGGCCATTCCGATGAGTTCTCCATGATCCGTCCGGCTTGAAGATGTTAAACTTAGCGCTAGATGGGAGGCTCCCATCATTTATTTTAATGCTTTCATTTAAATGCTTTGATCTAGTTTTCTTGTATTTTTGTCATGTAGGTTGATTGTGCTCATGGAGAAGGATGCGTATTGAAAATACGAGAAGTGCTTGATTTGAGGTGTGAAGGGACGTCTCACCACTTTTTGCAAACTTAAATCGAAACTCTTTTTTCGATTTAAGTTTGGGGGGATAGTGCGCGGTGGACGTACCTTGAATTATTGTGATGCATATACTTCTCTACATGAAGCTTATTGTTGGAAACTACAAGGGTAAGTCCCACCACTTTTTGCAAATTTAATTCTCAACTTGTTTCGATTTAAGTTTGGGGGGAGAGTGCATGGTGTGACTCACCACTTGAGTGTGCTTATTATGATGATTAAGAGGTCTTATTGTAAAATTGAGTAAATTTTAAATTTTTCTCATGAGTATTGGTATGATTTTGAATCGTTTGGTTGTGTTGAAGTGTATGCTAATTTATTATTTTCTAGTAATTGTTGTGCTAATGGTTTTGATGAGTTGTTGAGCACATATGAAGTGTAGTGGAAGCATGAATTGAGCCCGAAAATCAATGCCGAGATTCATTGTGCATGCAATTCGGAAGCTCGTGCCAACCATTTCCACCTCCAGATGCCTTTTCAGGGAGTTCATTTTACTACTCATCTTTTCCATTTGCTTAGCATAGACAATTTGATTTGATTTGGATTGATTGGATTGACATGTTACTTCATTTGATATGTACTTGGGAGTTACTTTATTAGTTTTTTTTCTTATTTTTGAATAAGGAGGCGAAATCTTGAGCTTAAATTATATTGGATGATGAGGATATGTGTTTGATTTTCTTTTGATGGGTGAATTGTCGTTTTTGCATGTTTTGTGTTGTTGTCTTGTTCCTTGTTTGGTGAGTCTTTGCTCATGTGTTTTGTTTGTATTTTTATTCTTATGTAGGGTTGTTTGGTGATTTGTTTCAGGAAGTTGTGAGTCATTTTTGAATGTGAGTAATGGTATGTTGTTTGTGATAAGTGATGGCGAAATATGTTGAGAATCTTTACTCTTTAAAATTGTGACATGGTCTATTTAACTTGTTCAATTTTGAGATGAATTGAGGTGTAATAGGTTCCTTAAGGTCCGAGCAAAAGTTTGTGAACATTTGAGCCTCAACCGTGCCTCCACGGTTAGTTTTTTCATGAGTGGATCGATTGAGCCTTGGTAAACTAGAACTTACTCATGGACTACAGGAATGAGCCCGATTGGTGGAGGTTAGTGATATGATCTTAGGTCATCCTTGTTACTTTAAAGTCCTTGCCATATATTTCCAAGGAACCTTAAGCCTTTAAGCCTATTTGTTGTGATATAAGCACATTACAAGCCATGATTACCCACTCAAGCCTTATATATACCTTTTGTGTGGGTGATTGAGGAGATGATGGTTTACTAGGTTTGATGTGAGAATTATGTCAGAGAAGAAAGGAAATGATAAACAAGTAAGAGAAGGATGAAAAGAGCTCAATCAAATGCACATGCAATCTCAACATAAGAAAAAAGGAGCAAAAAAAGAAAAATATACTCAAGGAATTCAAAAGTTGAAATAAAGGAAGCATGCAAATTAAAAGAAGTTCGAGAAATCCAAGGAATGACAATGATTAGTGCTTAGAAAAGAAAAGAAAGGAAAATAGAAACTTGAAGAAGTTGAAGAAGCTGATCATCTCTTCGATTACTTACACTCGATGAGTCACTCTTATCCATAATCTCACTACCCTTACCAAAAAGCCTAACATTACATCCAAAAGATAAAGACCTTTTTGATCATTAGTTGAAGCCTTGGTGGCTTGTGAATGTATTATGTGAGCAAGCCTATGGTGCGTCGGGTTTAATCTATTAATGAGTGAAAATTACCCTACTTCATAGAGTGTTGAGTGCATTTTGAATCCGTTGTGAGGTTTGGACCGGAAGGGACTTATTACTCTTAATTTTTTTAGACTTGAACTTATTAATTTTTTATTTCATGATTTTAATGTTGTAGTGTGACTCGATATGATTTGTAGTCCTTGTTACTTATGATGTGTTGTTGCTTATGTTCTGTAGGTCTTTCTCTAGGTGAAAATTCCCCCTCTCGTTTTCTCATTTTCGTTGCTCGAGGACGAGCAACACTTTAAGTTTGGGAGGTTGATCGGTGTCATTTTTACCTAGATTTTAGTATCGTTTATTATGTATTTTTGTGTGTTTTTATTCATTTTATATATCATTTGGTGGTGTTATATGAAGATATGGAGATTTGGGCTTTGAAATGATAAATGTATGATTTTCATGATTAAGTGTCTTAAATTGTGCTACATTTGTGAATATTTAGAGAATTGGTAAATTGGTGTAATTTGTATAATTATCAGGTAAAAATAGATTCTAGACACGATAAGGAAGATGTGGGAAAAAATAAAACTAAATTTGGAGTTGAAACGAGGGAGAACGACCAAAGCAATGCTGAAAAACACACGCCCAACTTTTGTAAATATTTTGTATTCTTGTGGAGATCAAAACTAGGCGTGTGATATATGGTTGCAAAGCCAAGGAAGAGAGGATCGCGTGAGCGCAAGAATCACTCGAATCGGAGATCGAATGTGAAAGTTATGCACGAAACGGTGAGACTGCGCTGCACGCGCTGCACTACATGGCCCGTGTACCGAACACGGTCCTGGAAGGAGTGGTCATATTATGACACCAGAAAATGCTACAAGCCACTCCCATGGCCGTGTTCCGCACACGACCCCTGACAAAAGTCAATTTTATGATCTCTAAGCATTCTAGAAGCTTCCATGGGGGGTATAAATACATGTTTTGACCATAAAATTCGAGAGGAATCATTTGGGATCAGTTTCCACACACACTAAACACCTAAATCACACACATTCATCTCCATCTCTTCCATCCTTCACTTCACCCTCCAATCCACTTGATTTTCTCAAATCCATCCATCCACCAATCTAAGAAGATGAATTCATCATTGATTGAAGATTTTAGCATGATCAAAGGGGAGGAAGTTCACCATCAAAGAGGAGCTAACTTACCTTTATTTTGTTATTTTCTTTATTATTTGGCTCAATTGGAGCAAACTATGGAATGTATTGATTCTATTATGATTTGTAGTGGTTAGTCCTCATGTGAGGCTAGCAATATGATTGGTTAGGTATTATGTAGATTTTGCACACCACATGTTTGATGAAATGATTGTTATGAATATTCTCTATCATGAATTCTTATTCTCATTTTATGTATGATTTGTGTGGTTAAATTCTCTATTCATATTGTTAGGATGACCATTTCAATATTATGCTTAGTGGTTTAATTGAATCATTGATTGCATGAGATGACTTAGTTAGTATGAGGAGAGGTAAGCCAAACCCTTCAAGTGCTTAGAACCTCATGATAGAACATTAGTGATGAACTAGTGAGGGGAACCCAACTTATGATCATAGTACTTTCATGAGAATTGAGAGTAAGAACAATCCTAGGAGATTTAAACTTGTAAAAGAGTTGAGAACCTAATCACCTTGGCCATAGGGGTTAGGGGTACAAACCTGATTGCCCTTAATATCATAATATGAAAACCATAAATGCATGTGTGTGTGTGAGTCTATATATACCTTACCATGAATGTTTTGCCTTACATACTTCTTAGATTGTTCACCTTCACCCATCATCCATCTCATTTGTACATGTTCTATCTTTAATTGCTTTCTTAGTTGTTAGTTTGTAGTATAATCTACCCCCTCCTTCTTTGATTAGTCCTACTAGGGTGAAACATCTTTCAAATACGGCTACCCACTTTCGCCCTTGGGTTCGGTATATATAAATTTTGTACTTGATCACTACGGTCTACTACGTGATAGAGTACACTTGCTCTTATCAATTACCAAAATTAAAACCAAGTTCATCGAACAAACTATTTTGGCCGAACCATGGTCGAACAGGCACCTGCGGAGAAGAAAAGTCAAGCTCAGTTCACAGAGCCCTTGTTCGACCAGACTTATCCCGTTCGACTAGGCCGATCTAGTTGGAAGTCTTTCCAGAAGCCAAAGAACCGATCAATGATTAGACATTGAGGGAGCCCACCATAATCTCCTCCAGATATGATGAAATCTTAATATCTTCCTTGATGAAGAGCAGCTCCACTCATGGTGCCAATATCTAGAGTAAAAGCTAGATGAATCAGGGAGTTGGTGAAGGTAATTTAATAGCGAATTAAGGAATGAGACAGAATTACCATATCCCCATAAAAATGGAGTTGGTGAAAGCCAGAAAAGCACAAGCTAGAGCGTATTTGTTCAAATGAGGTGTTTTCCCTTGTTGAAGCATGTACCGAGGTGGTTGCCGGCAGTATCGTCGATGAAAAATGGAGAGAAGAGAGTAATGGAAGTGAGAAGGAGGAGAGAGAGACCGAGAAAGAAAAGAAGAGAAAAGAGGAGAGGGCCATGGACACCATGGTGGATAAGAAGGGAGAGGTGGTGGCTGCAGCGAAGGTGGTGGTGGTGGTTATGGATTCACGTGTGTAGATGCGGATGAGAATGCTAGAGTGAGAAGAGAGATTAAGGACAAAAGTCAAAATAGATTGGAGTCTTCTTACTTTTGAATATGTAGCAATTTTTCATTATTTTTTTTAGTACATGTGGCCGACACCACATCAGCACCGGACAGCTGGATGGCTGCCCGGTGGTTCGAGTTGCAATATTGATTTAAAGTCGAGTACTTATTTATAAATATCCAAAAGTTTAGACTAATTCACAATCGACGAAAAGGTTAAAACTTTTCATGCATTTGACCCCCCACACCCCCCCCCACACACACACACATATATATATATATACATACTCTATTTCCACACTTTTTGCATAAATAATTATAATCAATCGAAATAAAATAATTTTTTTAAATTGTTTTAATAATAAAACACAAAAAATTAAATAGTTTAAAATTTTAATAAATATTACTTTTAAATTAGTCAATAAGTTTTTAAGTTTTTTAAATTGATCAATTATCTTTTTAAAAGTTGACAATTTAGTCTATTTACCGGTTGGAGCAGGTCACCCAACTGCTAATGCCACATAAAATTTGGTGAAAAAAATAATTTTTTAGTCTTTTGCCTTTTTTTATTAGTCCAAACTATAACAAAATTTTAAAATTGGTCCATCAACTTTCAAAAGTTCAAGAAATTTGTCTATTTATCAACTAAAATGAGTCATTCCAATGTCTAGGTACATGTCAATTCTTTCCTCAATTTATAAATTTTACTATATTCAATTTAATTTGTAGAAGTATATCATTTGGATTGAACTATAGAATCTGACAACCTCATTCTCACTAATTGAATTTTTAACACTATTGAAATTTATAACTCATAATTTACAATCATTAAAAGCTAATTGAATTGACATCTATCCAAACAGGCCCAGAGGCACTAAAGGACCAAGGAGGGCACTTGGACCACCGAAATTTCTTAAATATTAGGATTTATTACTAGGAGGTACACATTTTGAGTGTTAATTACACTTAAATACACTGAAGAAATGAAATACTATCAACTATATAAAAATATAGTAAAGAAATAAAATTACCCCAATGTGGTTGCACATTTTTCCACATTTTTTCTACATATTTTTCTTTCGAACATTGAATTATTGGATATAATAAAATTTTATAAATGTTGTTTCATTTATTATATTATTACTATAACTGACATGAAATTGTGCAAAAATATGCAGAAAAAATGTTCAACTTTATTAAGGTAATTATAATATATTATATTATTATTATTATTATTATTATTTAGTTAGTGGTAATAATATTTTGTAATTCTACTATAGAGTAATTAATAAATTATATTATGTAAATAATTACACTACATATATCTTAAGTATACTATAACATAAACTTTTCTGCCTGCGTGTCATTTTTAAAGCGCTCCGTTACGACGTATAATTTTCTCTTTTTTTTGAATTTTTAAATAATTTTTTTATATTTTTCTTATTTACTTATAATTAATTTCCTTATTTTATATTTATTTTTTAAAATAATATATTATCTTTTTTATTTATAAATCTAAATTAAGTAATAAATTAAGAAAATATATTTTAAAATATATTTATTTGATTTTTATAAATAATTTATTAAAAATAAATCTATTATTATTATTATTATTGTAATATTTTTATTTTAAATAAAGTATTTTCTCTTCTATTCATAAATTTAAATTAGGTAAAATTTATTTTGTTGTTAGATTATTAAAAAAATAAAATTGTATAATCTATAAGACTTTACTATTCATAAATCTAAATTAGGTAAAATTTATTATTATTAGTATTATTATAATAATATTTTAATTTTAAATAATGTATTTCCTTTTCTATTCAGTTTTCTTATTCATAAAATATAAATTAGGTTTTACTAATTCATATTTATAAATTAGGTAAAATTTTTATATTGGAGTTAGTTTAAAAAACAAAATTGTATAATCAATAAGACTTTGCTATTCATAATTCTATATTAGGTAAAATTTATTTTGGAGTTAGATTAAAAAATTATATTATACTAAGTCAGCCTAATACACGTTATTCTCCATTATTATTATTATTATTATTATTATTATTATTATTATTATTATTATTATTATTATTATATAAAATAAAATTTGTGTGGATACTAATTCCATTATTTTAAAATTATTATCATAAATAAACATCTCCTCCTTTTATATGTAAACATACGTCGCCATTATAATTTCAACATTCAAAACAACAAAGATCGAAAAGAAAAGTTGAGTGAATCATTATAATCAATAATATAATGGCTACATGTCACAGTTCAATTTGTTATTTAACTCCTGCGAGGGCACTATGGACACTTACGAGGAGGGTTATTCGATAATGGGTTGTACCACGTCCGAATAATTTAAAGGAGGTTGCATATCTCAATGTTGTTCATATGAATGAACATGCATTGGTCTATCTTTCGTCATATAAATTAATTAATTAATATTATCTTTGTTTTTTTAAATTATAGGGTTAAAAAATTAAAGGATTTGCAGTGGATAAATCTTTACAATGGTTAAAAAAGAATGATATCGTTAGTATTTCAAACTATAAAGTTGTGGCGAATCAACAAGATTTTTTAACAGCTCAACATGACTATATGATTGAATTTCTTAGATTTACAACGTTTAGAGGATGCACTATATTGATTATACCTAAATATGGTTTTGATTTCATTCCGTTTGAAGCAATATTACAAAACAGAGTGGAATTGGTAAGTTAAATTTTATTATCATTGTGTGTGTTGTTTTGAACTTCCGGCATACATGCCCCATTATGTCTTTAGAAATTTGCAGTTTATAACACATAGATGATTCTAAGAGTGATATATTAGATCACATTATTTAAATATTTTACTATGTAAACATACATAAAACTTAATTGTGATTATTTAATATTTTTTTAATTGTAGATATTATTAGACAAATGACTGATGTCAGTAAAGTTCGTTAAACTAAGGGTAATCCATCTAAAAGGAGTATCAAAGTTGATCTTATTGATGCTAAGTATGTCTTTTTATTGTATTTTTTTAAGTCAAACACAATATTAATTTATCAATTTTATAATTTTCTCTTAATTTGATTGATTGGAACTACTCTTGAATGTACTCTTTGGAAAAAATATGCGGATAAATTGATAGAATACTTAAAGACGGCAAAATATGATGTTGTTGTGTTAATTTTGAGGTTTGCTAAAATCTATAAATGGAATGGTTAGTGATTAAAATTATTAATATGACTCACTTTTTTTCCTTTACACTAATATTATATGATTTGAAGGTGTCCGATTCGTACCATTCATGTTGAATTATTTTGAATGATGACAATGTTGATGAGATTCAAAAATTCAAATCCAGGTATTTTATTCTAATCTACACATTAGATAAATATTTAAATCTTAGGTTTAATTTTCTCACATGAATTCTTATTCATTTTTTTCTACATAACAGTGTATCAACATTACTGATAACTAAGAGCAATTGTTTTCAAATATTTCACTTCAAAACAATACAATTGAATCCAATGAAGACTCAGTTTCCTCGGATGTAAAAACAATAGCTAAATTAATCAAGACTGAAAAGGTAATATATAATCTCTTCATAGTAATCTTATTTTAGTAAATGCATTTGCTAGTGGCCTTCGATCTGAAGGTGAGATTGTGTTATGTGTTGCATCAAGTGGTATTGCTTCTTTGCTATTATCCCAAATGGACAACACATTCTAGATTTGGAATCCTTTTATTAGTAAATGAAGACTCTACTTGTCATATTAAGCCAAGAATAGAATTGTCAGAATTAAGCAGTCAAAACTTATTATTTGGGATGAAGCCTCAATGACCAATCGATATTGTTTCGAGGCACTTGATAGAAGCTTAAATGACATTTTGAGATATAGATGAGATATGCAGAATTTGCCATTTGGTGGAAAGACAATTAATTTTAGAGGTGATTTTAATCAATTCTTACCAGGAATTACTAAGGGTACAAGAGAACAAATTGTGTATGCCACACTTACTCTTATTATCTTTGAAAATATTGTAAGGTGCTTGATTTAACAAGGAACAGGAGATTGTAGAGTCAAGTATCGAAAAATATAAATAGGAGATTGAAGAATTTTCAACATGGACTTTGAGCTTAGGAGATGGAAATCTAGGAGAAAAAATTTATTTAGAAGAGAATATTGAAATTCCAGATGATCTATTATTGAAAAATGTACAAAATCCTCTGGATTTTATTGTTGAGTATATTTATACATCTGTTGCTTTCAATTATAAAATTTTACACTACTTTGAAGATAAGACAATTCTTACACCAACACATCAAGTTGTTGAGTCCATAAATGGAAAGACGTTGTCTTGAATTCCAGGCGTAGAGAGGGAATATTTGATTTCAGACAGTGTGTCTAAATTAGATGGGATCACAGGTAACAATGAGAATCTTTACTTCAGGACTTTCAAACCACATATTGAAGCTTAAGAATAGAGTACCAATATTGCTTATCAAAAACACTGATCAAAGATCTGAATTGTACAATGGTGCAAGATTAATTGTGACAAAGATGATAAATCATGTTATACAAGAAAAAATAACTTGCGGGAGAAACATTGGAAACATTCTCTACATACCAAGGATGACTCTTACTCCTTCTGATGATATCACAATAGCCAAATTTAATAGAAGATAATTCCCAGTGGTGGTGTGCTTTGCAATGACGATATAATAAAAGTCAGGGACAATCTCTTTAAAGAGTTAGAGTGTATCTTCTAAAACCTGTTTTCACACATGGGCATTTATATGTAGCAGTATCAAAAGTAAAAGATAAAAAAAGTTTGAAAATTTTTTGTCTTGATGAAGAAGGTAATGTATCAAACAAAACACAAAACGTGGTTTATCGAGAAGTTTTTAATCATTTTTAATAATTTTTAATATTAAATTATACATATGACACTTATAATTAAAACAACAATAGTATGTCAAAAAAATTAACAGTAAAGATAAATTAAAATATGAACTAATATAATTAGAGACATTAATAATAGTATTAATTTTATTTTTAAAAATATTAATAATCTTGGGTTCCATGCTAGTATATATATATATATATATATATATATATATATATATATATATATATATATATATATACTAGCATGGAACCCAAGATTATTAGTATTTTTAAAAATAAAATTAATACTAATATTAATGTCTATATATGTATATGTTGTCAATTGTAGGTCGATATAAGGCTTACCTCCTTATAAAAAGGTACAATATTGTAGTCAATATTAATTGTAAAAAATGATCGCTACACACATATATAAAATGATTTATGTTACCTAAATTAGATTTTTTTTTACCGAAGTGTCTTTAATTTAAAAAGGTTGTCAACCTTGTTCCAAATATTGGTAATTTGTGTTGGTGTTCTGACACATTGACCGACATCGAATCTGATATTCGATGATATGGCGTCGGTGTCGGATAAGTGTCGGTATCCTATGTCGGGGCTCCGATGATGTCTGATATGGTAACGGTATCCAATGTCGAGGCTCCAATATTTTGACCGACACTAAATCTGATATTTTATTATGTGACGATGGTATCGAAAATGATATCAATATCCGATGTCGGGACTTCAATAACACAATCATCACTGAATCTGATAACCAATATTATAACAATGGTGTCGAATATGATGTCGGTATCCTATATCGAGTATCCGATATCATTACCAACACTAAACAATAAAAATAAAAGAGAGTGGGGCATTTTGGGCAAAAATTAACTATTTGGGTATATTAATTAATAATAACAAAATATAAATAAAGATTGAAAATAATTTTGGAATAGTTAAAATAAGATATTTTGGCCTTTCTCCCAAATTAGAATTTGTATTAATTTTTAGACATGAAAAGCAACCCTCATATTTCAATTTTTATTTATTTCTTTGGCCGTTTCATTTTAAACTTTATATTTTCTTTTTTATAGATAAAACCCACACAAAATATTTAATATATCTTTATGGATCACATACACAATACTAATACAATTACTCACTTTACATTAAAATATTATACATTTATTATATTTCATAATCTCCACGCAAAATTAAAAGTAAATATTGAAACGAAACAGAGGGAGTATCACTTATCATATGATAATGGCTAGTTTTATGTCACTTCTAAGTTAGTATATTGTTATGCTTGATTTATATGGGTTTTGAAAATTATTAAATAGTGATATATATATTTTTAATAAAGTAGTGTAAAATTATTATAAAATTATTAACTTTATATCAAATCAATGTGTAAGAGGTATGTAATTATAATGTATAAAATGTATTATTTATGTGAGTGAAAAGATGAGAGAGGAAAGAGTATGAGAAAAAAATAATTAAGGAGAGAGAATATATAAAATGCGAGTGAATTTCACATCAGATCTTCTACGTCATTTTGGTGTATCATCTTTTGTATCACACGTTTTATGGTTGACACCTAAGAAAGGAAATAAATCCAAGAATTGCCTCTAGGTCTTATGTTTTTTTCTTTTTATGGTATAATTTCTCTCTCTCTCTCCAACGTGTTATCCATCCAATAATGTAGCACAAAAAATTGATGTATCAAAATAGCATAAAGAATCCGAATTGGGTGAATTTGAGTTTAATATGGTTTGTTGGTATATTATGGGGTGATTTTAAAATTTAAGTATAAAATTTTAAAGCCTGATTTTTGAAATCGAAAACAAATAGTACTCTCTTCGTCCCATTTTTATCTTTACATTTTGCGTTTCTGTTCGTCTCACACTTATTTCCACTAAAAAAAGAAACATTATATCAACCAATAATCTCAAAAAGTTATCTTAATTTTAAAAATATCATTCCCACTTAACACACACAACACATGTTATAATTTATTTATTATCTAAAAATACCACAACATCTTTAAAAAGTCAATAAATTTAGTTAAAATTTTTTTCTTAAATAACATATCTATAATTTTGGTGAAAATAATTACGGAAAGGAGGAGGTATTACTTTTAGGTGTGACAATTTTTCATGGATAAAAATAGCAATTATTATTATATAAAATCAACACTTCTATATTCAATCCCACATAATACACTGTATTCTTTTCTTTTAATTATTATTATTTAATTACATTTAAATTTGACAATACCATATCTCGAAATTAATTCTCCATGATACGGATAAGAATGATAACATTTTAATATAAAAAATGATAATTGAGTGATGAAAAATGATAACGGTTCAAATTTACTATTTAATTAATTATTTATAATTTAAATAAAAAATATAATATCTACATTAAGAAAATGATAACTTATTAAAAAAGGCAAAAAATTGTAGACACACCGTGCCCCATGGAAATACAAGAATAAAAAATAAATTATTTTTGTGTTTTCAAGGGGGGCACGGTGTGTCCCGGAAATACAGGAGATCATCTCATTAAAAAAATAAATTAAAATGATTTTACAACATGAACATTCAAATTTTTAGCGTGTATATAATACCCCTATAAGGCTATACCGACATGCATGTATAAAAAAATGTAGGAGATTGAAGAAACATATTTAATGTGTTGGGTGTACGTAAATTATTTAACCTATATTGTCTTTCCATAAAAGTGGGCTTGAAGTCATCGCCGTTTAGAAAGAAAAGGACATAATAATAAAACTATTACCTCCGGCCACTTACAAGGTATCCATTTCACTATTCTTGGCGTCTGTTTTAAAGGTATCAATTTTCTCTATTTAGTAAAGAAAGTACACAATATGACCCACCACTTCTCTCTAATACAACTACACACTTTACCTATAATAATAATACTCCTTAATCCACGTGCAAAAAGTAAATAAAGACCTTATAATTATCCACGTGCAAACAACAAATGATTACCTTGTAAGTGGCTGAAGGGAGTATTAAATTACATATAAAATGCAAGAGTTGGTTTCCTGTACCCGATACACTGTGCTCCATAGAAATATAAGAGTTTTAATAAACATAAGAGTTTTATTAAAACTCTTACGTTTCCATGGAGTACAGTGTGTCCCGAGGCAAAGAGTTTTTACCAACATGCAATAGACCATCACAATGTTGTTTGGAAAATTTTCTCATGCACAACGTACAAATGGATATAATTAACGTTACTCCTTAGTACGAATAATAGGGCTACTCTTACTGCAACAAAAGAGTAATATTAGAAAGTTAATTATTTTAAATTTTAAAGAGTAATACTCAATATTATAAAGGGTAATCCTTTTGGAGAGGATGCACCATACACTCAATTACATACTAACATCTCTCTGAAATGATTACAAATACTCCCTCCGTCCCATAACAGTTTTCACATTTATTGTTCTACGTTATTTAAGAAAAGTTTTTTTAATCAACTTATTGACTATTGAGGATATTTTAGTATTTTTAGGTAATAAATAAAGTGTAAAATAATATTATGAGTGTGAAAAATGAGTGAAATATTTGAAATTAAAGTAACTTTTGAGATTATTGGATAAAATTTTCTTTTTTTTTTTGTTTTTTTTTGTGTGTGCGTGAAAGTTGTTGTAGGATAAACAAATGAGAAAAATGTAAAATCTATTATGAGGAAAGTATTTAATAATAAATCTTCCTTCCATCCCACCATAATGTTTATGCATTTCTATTGTGGGCATCTCATCATAAGATTTATATATATCTTTATAATGATGTGTCACATGCAAAATAATTTATATATCTCTATGTGGTCACACACAACACTAATACAACTACATACTATACATTAAATATTATATCTTCCATCCATTATATATTAAAATACAATATATTTCTTAATCCATGTATAAAAAGCTAAGTATCAAACATCATTTAAATTAATTAGAATTTTTCACTTGTGAACTACATGAAAAATATATTTAAAACATTCACACTAAAAACATCATTGGTTAGTTGATAAAGTACCAATTTTGTCATTTTAAATATTCACTCTAAAAATATTCATTTTCTCTTAGAAAAAAGAGTGCATACATGATCCAACACTTACTATTAATAGAACTATTAATTCTATATAAAATAATAATATTTCTTAACACACTAAAAAATAATGGATGGAGGGAGTATTTAAATAATACTCCCTCCGGCCACTTGAAAGGTACTCGTTTGCTTTTTGCGCGTGGATTAATGAGTATTATTATTATTTGTAAAGTGGGTAGTTGTATTAGAGGGAAGTGGTGGGCCATATGGTGTACTTTTTTACTAAATAGGGGAAATTGACACCTTTAAAATGGACGCCCAAAATGATAAAATGGATATCTTGTATGTGGCCGGAGGGAGTAATACTTAATTATTGTACAATAATATATATATATATATATATATATATATATATATATATATATATATATATATATATATATATATATATATATATATATATATATATATATATATATAATATTTTAAAATATCTTGTGAAATTTGGCGCAGGGACTAATGTCCCTTCACCTAAATTCAATTCGAGCACGTTTGTTAATAAATATATATTCCTAAATGAATTAAAACTAACACATCTTATATATAAAACTAATGGTATAATTGAATATAAAAAAAATAATACATCTATTAAGAAATATATATATACATTATCGAATTAAAAGTAATACAATTTATTACATAAGAAAAAGGCATGGATATATAAATTCTAAATTCGCGCTATCGTATATGGAGAATATCAATTTTTAAGATTTGGTAGTATTGATCATTGTCAATTTTATCTACATTTGCGTGTTGTTTAAGTTGTTATTTTTGTGTATTTTGTCCATCTTTTGTTTAATTGGTGATTGTTTCTTACATTTGTTTATATTTTGTATTGTGAGAGAAATATCTTTAAAATGATAAAAATGTGTTCAATGCATGTGAAAAGGGGAGCAAAATGGAGCTGGGAGCCGAACAAACATCGAATGTTGAAACCTTGTCAGAACTCGACTCGAGTCATGAACTCGACTCTAGTCCAGTTTTGAACATGCTTCGAGTTGTGCAGGTTGGCCCTGCACGAAGTCGAGTCCGAGAACTTGAAACACCAACTCGACCTCTCTGAAGTCAAGTTCTGACATGTTGAAGATTCCTCGCAAACATAAGTCCCGACTCAACTTGAGTTCGGCCAATAATTACCTACTGTTTAAGTGAAGATTCTGGAATATTCCAGGGGATTAATAACGGCCTTTCGTGGATTAGAAGCTAGTTTATGCATTTTGGTTAAAAAAGACACACTTCTAACAGGTTTCTCACATATTCTCTCTCTTCGTCTCCATCTTCAATTCATCTCATTTCTCCATCAATTTTCCATCCAAATCTTTAATTTCTTCTATACACCTTCCACCCGTTATCAATCTAAGGAGGAGCACAACAATTGAAGAGGAATTTGCATGCTAAAGGTATGATCTCTTCACTTGACAAGGGAAGAAATCCAACCTTTTATTTGTTATTTTTCTCAACTTTTGGGTCAAATGGAGCATTGCAAGATAGTTTGTATTAAATTCATCATGTTATTGTTAAACTAGTCTAATTAGTGACTAGCTATCATGATTGGTTAGGAAATCATGACTTCCTATGGGTTATTTCTATTAAGTGTAACATGAGTTTTTGAAGACCAATGCATACTTAGAATCTTATTACAAGACATTAGAGTGGGTTACTTGTGAAGGTGCTATGATTAGTAAAAGGGCCTATAAATACGTGCTTAGTACCTTAAAGGGAATAGTAAATATTTGAAACACTCTTAGGAGTTTTTTTAGATTGGTTAGGTAGTCTACATCTCGTGTATTTTTTAGAGTGAGAATTCACATATTTTGAGCTTTGATTTCGATGATAATTGAGTATGATTTGATCTTAAATCGAGATAAATTGAGATATATTTGGAAAAGTCACAAATCAGGTGCTACTGAGGTTGTTTGAGCATAATGTCCAAGGAAAAAGGGTTAGAAGTGCTCAGAATCAGAAGACACGTTTATCAAGGTCCCATTCGAAGAGCTAGGTAGCCATTCAACCAAGACCATTGTAGTCGAACGGAGGTTGAACGGTGTGAGAGGTTGCTTTAGTGTACAGAGGTCCCATTTGACTAAGCCAGAAGTTGTTCGACCAAAGCCATTTGGTCAAACAATGATTGAATGGCAATTAGAAGTGGATTCTGTGCACAGGTGGTCTGTTCGACCATCGTTTGACCAAAGGCAAGTTGTTCGACCAAGAGAGGTTTGGTCGAATGGTCGTGTGGCATCGGGTTTTACAACTCCAGTGCAAGTTTCTACATATTTTCGATGAAATAGCCCACTAAAGCTCCATTGGAAGAGTTTACAAGTATAAAAGGGATGCAGTTCACACCAGAAAAGACACCGTAGATACCACATACATCCTACATCACATCCAAACCCTAACTCCATCCGGAAGAGCTGTAGAGAGAGATTCTTCTATCGAATCAAGGGAGAACTAAGTGAAGATTCAAGACGGAGAGAAACGCGATGATTCCCGCATCTAGGGTTTACTTCGTATTTTAATTTATCTTGTAATTTTCCAAACTATGGGTAAGATCTATCTAATAACCATGATTGTTCTTCGCAACATCATGGGCCAGAACCACTTTGGTAGTTCTGGGGTTTATGAAGGTTTTACGAGTTAATTGAACTTTCGTGTGTATACTCTGTACAACACTACTTGTGATTTATTTTATATATGACTATGCATTTTTAATCCATATTCACGGTCGTTTTATGCATCTTCAACTATTATATAAAGTCTGAATATATATATCTTGGTTGTTGATTGAACACGTTCGCTGCTGAATAGGATTTCATGTTATGATTCTAAGTGAGGGGACTCCGAAGCTTCATTAGAACTATCATAAATAAATACTTGTTAATTAAATCTAATTCGGGTTGATAAGTAGAATAAAGAGGATAATTTTATAGTACCTGTAAAGGGAGATCATATCAGGTTAGAGTACTAAGTGCACAAGAAATAACTGATATACTGAAAGTACCTAAAAAGGGGTGAAATTATATCTCTTGCTCCAAGGTGATTCACACGTGTTACATACTTATCTACTTGTGTCTATAGAGTAGATTTGCATCGCTTAGTGATGCATCCTGTCGGGGTGCCCAGTGGTGTAAGTATGTTTACGTCAGTGATGTTGTCCTTAATGTGGTAACACTTCATACAACACCGACTCTTATCAAAATTGAAACTGAAATATGAATATGCAAGAATGTACAACGGAAGACTTAACACACAGAATTACTCAATCTTTCTACAAACTTATGAATAAGTTTGTAGCGGCCTCATGGCAAAAATATCACTAACTTGGAAAAAGTGATTTACAAAAATCAGATTCAAAGAGTTGGAAACATTCCTTCTACTCTTCGAATACACACATGGATATAAATCCTGAACAAACTCCCAAATGGCAAAACCTAGATAGTTAGATATAGATCCTACTTCAAGTATGCACTTCCACTGCCTGTGAACAGTACACACAAAACGTACAGGATAATACTATACACGTGATGCAGAATGAGATGTTACAACACCAGTGAAAACACTACAAGAGAAAAGTAGTCGAATAAACTCTACGTCCGGTGAATCTCTATGTAGGAACTCTCCAAGTTTTTCCACACCAATGGAATGATGTCTGACAGCTTCTATTTATAGTCGTAAAGCATGTTGCAGCCTTCTTCAAATAAGTGGTCCAATAGGAGATATAAAAATCACCCATTATCAGCAAATTACCAACCCACTACAATGGGTAGTTATCTTTAATTTCTAGAATCTTCTGAACTTCTAGACTTTCCAGATTGATATTCAGTCTTGTGGGTCCCATTTAGCATGATCTTCATTCAATTACCACAACCCTGAAAGTAACATCAAGCAAAACACCACACAAACATGTTAGTGGTAAAATAATAACTGGTGAAGGATCTGTGTGATTCCAGATATTACGACACTGGTCTCAATACTTCACATCAACAATCTCCCCCAATCACATTTATCCGCGACCACACTACCTGATGTAAAGAAATAAGACAAAACAAGATATCCATATGATACATCATAGTGCTTCAGAGAATTATTACCAAGGAGTTAACAAAGCAATCTGCATAATCAATCAAAATCACAGCTTAGTTCAAAGTTAAAATAAGGTGAAAACTAAAGTTACTAAAAATCCAGCAACCTAGTTTCAACAAATTCAGAACAATAAACAAACTGAAATAAGTATCCAACAATTTCAGTTTAAACAATCCATTGAATAGTTAGAGGGTTAGAGAGTTAGAGCAGCAACAATCTTTCATTCTTCAAAGCATCATCATCATGATCTGCAAACTCCTGGTACAGAGTATCAACATTATGATCAGCTACTCTCCCAATCTCCTCCTTACTATATGAACTCCCGCTAAGTTGCAGCATCATCAATAACATTAGCATCACCACCTCCAGCACGATCAGCATTTTCTCTTTCCGGTTCTTTAGTGATGTCTTTGATCACAACTCTCCCTAAGCTTGAGCTTTCAACAACAACAGTATTTTGAGTAGCATCAGGTACCTCTCCCCCTATGGGTGTGGATAGCAAATCAGTCCAAAATTGAGCTCTTTGTTCTAACCAGTCAGCTTGTCTATTCAAAGTAGAGGCTTGGAGTCTGAGATAAGACACTTAGTTTGCTAGTGCAGTAGCTTGCTCTTCAATGTACCTGCGATGCACAGTAACAGAAACTACCTCTCCAGATTGAGTAGGAGCATCAATACGTACAGTAGTGTTTCCAGCATCAGAGGCAACATTCTAAGTTCTAGGTTCAGGTTCATGAGCAGTAGCAGAGTTCACATAAGGAAGATGAACAATGATGTTACCTTCAAGAAGAGGTTTAGCAATACCTAACACCAGAGCATTCAGAGATAGAAAATCACCCTTACCATTCTTAACACCTTGATCTGACAGTAAGAGATTGATCAATGCAGGGTATGGTAACTTGCCAACCTTGGAAATGTTTCCACCATAACTGATCAAGTTCTTATAAATAACTTCACCAAGGTTAAAAGGCAGGTTCTTCCCTGTGTTATAAATCAACACAACATGCTCAGTAGTAACTCTAGTGATGTTAGAGGTAGTCAACTAGTTGTAGACATACAGCTTGTGTAAGACAGCATGTAGACTTCTTAAACTTGGACTGAACAACTTCTTAGTCCAACTAGTAATCTGACCACCAGTAATCACAGAAACAATCCCATCCATATCATCAACATCATCATCACTTTCAGCATGTACAGTCCCCAACAATGCATTTATCTTTTCAGGAGAAAAATCATAAATCTTACTCCTAAAGTAAATCTTTCTAAACTTAGGATTAGTACTCTTAATCATGCTTGAACTAATATTTGTATAAAACTCACAAATCTAACTGCTGCAGAAAGTACTAGAGTACCTGAGAGATTTGAGCAAACTTCGTTCTTCAAAGAATTAAGTGAGATTGTGTGTGACAAGGTCTGCATCCTTCATTTTTCTTTCATGAATGACATCTTTCTTTGCAATTTTCTTGTATCTGGCCTTACCATCATCAAAGTAGAAACGGTCATTTCCAAAGTTCTCAAGATTATAATCAGATACATCATCATCTTCATTAGCATCAGGATCAACATCTTCAGCTGGTTTATCATCATCATCATCTGGTTCATTAACATCATCATCAGCATCATTTGGAGCATCTTCATCCTCATCAGATTCATCAGAGGTAGCACCTTTATCAAATTCCTGGGGTGCCTCCTCTTCATCATCAGATGATGAATCAGGATTAGGATCAGAGGGTTCTACATCCACATCAGAAGGTGTTGCTTTATTAATGGAAAAATCAGCGATAATATCATTAATCAGTTGGTCTAGATCAGCTTCAGCTTCTTCTTCAGGTGTTGCATTAGGGGCGGCAACATCAGAGATAACTTTCTTGCCTCGTCTTCTTTTCTTCAGGGCTTTACAGAATTCAGCCATTATGGGGTTCTCTCCAAGAACATCCACATCCATTGGAGCAGAGTCATCATTAGAATCAGACAAGGAAATATGAGATTTCCCTTTAGCAGTACTTGGTACATCCAGTGAAGCAATAGTTTGACTCTTCTTTCGGACATGGATAGACCAGCGCATGGGTGGATCCTTGCACTTAGGAGCAGTCTTCTTGGTCACCTTTGACATAATCAGAACATGTGGTGATTATGAAAGAGTAGACATGGGCAGATTTAGCTCATTACGGATAGGAGAAGCAATGGGTGATGATGTGAAAGGGACTTGAACAGGGTCGGATGGTTCAAAAGTTTCAGAGGGCTGAGTATCAGATGGAATTTCTGATGGAGGGATGGATAATTGAGCGGGAATTTCAGATGATGGAGCGGAAATATTAGGTTGGACAACAGTAGGAGGAGGTTTCTAGCATCGGGACTCGATTCGAGACACAAGAATGCCTGAATCGATGGCCTGAGTCTTAAGCAAGAGGAATACAAAGTCGGGAGTACCTTGAGGAAGGACAATATGGCTGGGTATGGCTGACTCTACAACGAGTCCAAGCGGCGGTGTAGCAACATCAGGATTTACATTCTGAGCAGCACCAGTTACGACATTCTCGGCCATCGAAGCTAGGGTTTGGAGTGGAGTGGATTTGCGAGAGGAAACAGAGGGTTTGGATGATGAGGAATGTTTTTCTCTGGAAGAGGGAAGGTTTGTATTTGGAGGAGACATTTAGATACGTGAGTGAGACAGCAATTTGAATTTTGAAAAACCAAAAGTATGTGAGAGAGTGTGGTGTGTAATGATTAAACAAGCAAAATTCACACCATATCAACTCACATACCATTCATCGAGAATTTAAAGAGAAGAGAAGACAGAAGGGATTGAAGACTTACTTCCACTGAGTGATAAATACTGAACGTGTGATAATGTAGAATAAAATGCAACAATTACACATTATGGCCACTAACTAATATGAGAAATATAAGTCTGCCATAATTAAATAAATGAAAAACAAAATGCATAATTAATAAATAGATATACTATAAATTTCATCACTTAATATATTGAAAATAATTAATTTAATAACACATTTTCATGAGCTAAAAATATTCTGAAAAAATCAATAAAGGTTGATTTTTTATGTAGGCACACATACACTTTCTATCCTTTTATGGATTTTTATGCACTTTTTAATCTCAAGGAACTTACCACCTACTGAAAAGATCATATTGTGGTTGTTAGCCCGTGTGTGTGGTTATTCAGTGATAATCCAAGAGTGTTCTTATTTCTTTTTTGAAACTAAACAACCTTTAGAAAAGAACACATCGTGGTTGTCTGTCCCGTGTCCCTAGTTACTCAGCATGTTTAGACCTTTGATTTTTCAGAACTAGTGCTTTCAGCCGTGTATGTCCAGAATTGCACCTCAAGATTAAACCAGAATATAGTTAGCAATAAGAAAATAAGCCACCAAATCAGTTAATTTCGATATAAAATGATAAAACTTACAGTAGTGTCGCTTCGAGTGTTGTCACACTCTAAGCAACATTATGCATGACTCGTGGAATGCAGAGACCAAGAGATTTCATAAGTGAAGAAAACCTCTCGAAATCAAGTACTTTCGTGAATATGTCAGCAAGTTGTTTCTCAGTGGAAATATACTCCAACTTAACTACTTCTTTCTCAACTAAATTTTTAATAAAATGATGTCTTATGCTGCTATGTTTAGTGAGTGAGTCCTGCACAGGATTTTTGGAAATGTTTATAGCACTTGTGTTATCACAAAAAATCATTAAAGCATCTGTCTCAAACACATAATCATCTAACATCTTTTTCAACCAAAGCAGTTATGTACAATAACTTCCAGCAACAATATATTCAGATTCAGCAGTGGATTGGGATATGCATTTTTTATTTTTTACTATGCCAAGAAACAATATTGTTACCTATATAAAAGTATCCACTACTTGAGCTCTTTTTGTCTTCACAATCACTTGCCCAATCAGCATCGTTGTATCAAACCAGTGAGCTATTTGTATCATTTAAAAACTATAGTCCCATCTCACTTGTTCTAGAAACATATTGAATGATCCTTTTCACTGCTTTCATATATGATTCCTTGGGATTCGCTTGGTACATAGCACATACACAGACTATACATAATGTAAGGTCAGCTCAAATTTAAGTACAGAAGGTAACCAATCATTGATCTATATAGAGTGTGGTCAACAACTGAGCCAGCATCATCTTTGCACAGTTTTTGTAATGTTCCCATAGGTGTCTTCATATGCTTAGCGTTCTCAAGGCCAAATCTTTTCACCAAGTTCCTTGCATACTTACTCTGTAAGATGAAGATACCACTATCCCTTTGCTTGATTTGGAGCCCTAAAAAGTAATTTAGGTCACCAACCATACTCATCTCAATGTGGTAGTCATCGCCTTCACAAAGCTGTCCATCATGACCTGTGATGTTGCTCGAAATACGATGTCATTAACATAAATTTGAGCAATCAAAAAGCCACCAGATTCATGCTTAATGAAAAGAGTTCTATCAGCCTCAGCTCTAATGAATCCAAACTGAAGTAAGAAGTCAATTAGTCTACCATACCATGCTCTAGGAGCTTGTTTTAGATCATACAAATCTCTCTTCAATTTATACACATGATCAGGATGAAATGGATCAACAAAATCTTTCGGTTGTTCAAAAAACTTATTAAAGTAAAATACCATTTAAGAACACTGCTTTAACATCCATTTGAAACAGTTTGATACCATCAGAGCATGCAATAGCTAAGAGAAGCCTAATACACTCTATTCTAGCTGTTGGTGCAATGTTTCATCAAAATATATTCCTTCAACCTGTGTGTATCCTTGTGCAACAAGTCAAGCTTTGTTTCTTACTATGTTACCGGATTCATCAGTTTTATTCTTGAAAATTCACTTTGTTCCAGTCACATTAGTGTTTGTAGGCCTAGGTACTAGATTCCAAACATCATTCTTAGTGAATTATTCAAGTTCTTCCTGCATAGCCTCTATCCAACATTCATCTTTTAAAGCTTCGAAAACATTCTTGGGTTCAACAAAAGAAAAATAACACTCAGTACATTCCTAATTGCATATGTTAGACATGCAAATCGATCATACTACATCTCTAAATTTACCTTTTCTTCTAGTTTGAACAACAACAGAGGACTTACCAATGATCTGTGATGAAGGGTGATCTTTTCTTATATCTGTGAGCAAGAGTATTTTTCGGAGTTCTGTGGAGTTGGTTCTCATCTTCTTTTGAATCAACACTCGATGTTGTAGGTAATGTCATCATATTCGGCTCAACATTGTTCACTGGTTCTGTAATTTCAACCAAGTCAGAGATATCATCTTCCATCTTTTTACCTGCAATATTAGATGAATCATCAAACACAACATTGACAGATTCTTGAATAGTTCTGGTTCTAAGATTAAAGACTCTGTAAGCTTTGTTATTCTTAGAATATCCTAAGAAGAAACCTTTATCACTCTTAGAATCAAACTTTGAAAGATACTCTCTATCATTTAAAATGTAGCACATGCAACCGAATACATGAAAGTATTTTAGGTTTTGTTTCTTCCTATACAACAGTTCATAAGCAGTAATAGAACAGCCTGGTCTAAAATGAATCTTATTAGACACATGACATGCAGTGTTCAATGCTTCAGCCTAAATCTTTTAGACACATTCATTGAAGTAAGCATGTCTCTAGCCATTTCTTGTAGTATTCTATTATTTCTTTCAGCAATTCCATTCTGTTGTGGGGTTTAGGAGATGAAAACTCTTGCATAATGTCTTTCTTTTCACAAAATTCAGCAAACATGTTGTTTTCAAATTCTATACCATGATCAGTTCTAATCCTACATACTCTAAGATTGAAAGTATTTTTGAACCTTTTAAAAAGAACTTTGAACACATTAAATGTATTAGATTTTCTCTAATGAATTCTACCCATGAAAATCTTGAAAAATCATCAACAACCAAAGAGTACCTCTTACCACCAAGACTTTCAGTCTCCATAGGACTCATGAGATCCATGTGAAGCAATTCAAAATACCTTGAAGATGTGCACATTGATGTGATTTTGTGCGAAGACCTTACCTACTTACCTTTTTGGCATGAACCACATACAGGTGGATCTCTGAAACTGAGCTTAGGCAATTCTTTAATAGCCTCCAACTTAACCAATTTCTGTAAATTTCTGTAATTTACATGACCAAGTTTTTTTCTGCCAAAGTACACTTTCATCATGTTGTGAGATGTTGCACTAAATGTTGTTATCAATCAGATAACAATTATCAACAGATCAACAACCAATCATTACACAGTCATAGGTTTCATTTAGTACAAAATATGAATTCTTATCAAATTTCACATGCAAATTATCATCACATAATTGACTTATGCTTATCAAATTAGCACGTAAATCTTCAAAATGAAGCACATTCTTCAGTTTTGGAAACCTTTAACATTTAGAGTTCCTTAACAAACAATAAACATCGTCGTGCATCTGGGCCTAACAGCTTGGTCGCAATGACCACACGATAACATTCTTCAATCATCAAGGTGTCAAAGGTCTCTGTAATCTCCTTTAACCATGCCCCTGCTTTAGAAGCATATCTTGCACCATCAAATTTTGAAGTCCCCATGTTTTCAACTGCTTTCACCAAATCAGGTTTAAAAAGTGCACCTCAAGATTAGGGAATCTGATATCCCTAAGTCTGCTTTTTGAACTAGATACGGTCATTTTGGATTATGTGTTATGCCTTTTGGACACACAAATGCTCCTGCAGGTTTTATGGATCTTATGAATCGGGTCTTTCGGCCGTACTTAGAAAAGTTTGTCATCATCTTCATTGATGATATTCTTATTTATTCTAAATTGGACGACGAGCATTTTCATCATCTAAGAATTGCTCTGAACATTCTCAGAGAAAATCAGCTTTATGCTAAATTCTCGAAGTGTGAATTTTAGCTTCGTGAGGTAAGCTTTTTGGGTCATCATATTTCTAAAGAAGGAATCTACGTCGATCCAGTGAAGATTCAAGCTATACTAGATTGGGAGCGTCCAAAAAACGTGACAGAGATTCGTAGTTTTCTGGGATTAGCTGGATATTATCGACGGTTTGTTAAAGACTTTTCGTTATTGGCTTCACCTTTGACTAAATTGACTCGGAAAGGGGTAAAATTTGAATGGAGTAAAGAATGCGAGGAAGCATTTCAAGAATTGAAAAGACGACTTGTTTCAGCTCCTATTCTTGCTTTGCCAGACCCAGCGATTGGAGAATTTACCATTTATAGCGACGTCTAGAGACAAGGATTAGGATGCGTTCTCATGCAAGAAGGAAAGGTTATTGCCTACGCTTCAAGGCAATTGAAGAAGAACGAAGAAAATTATCCTACACATGATTTAGAGTTGGCTGAAATTGTCTTTGCATTGAAGATCTGGAGGCACTATCTGTATGGTGCAACTTGTCGAGTTTTCACTGATCACAAGAGCTAAAAGTATATCACCACGCAAAAGGAGGTCAACCTCAGGCAAAGGCGATGGATGGAATTGATTAGTGACTATGACTTAGTCATCGATTATCATCCTGGCAAGGCGATCGTTGTTGCAGATGCTCTGAGTAGAAAGTCTTCTACCTCACTTGCTTCAATTCAATCTTTTTATCTTCCTATGTTGGAGCAATTTAAATCTTTACACATTTCGCTCGATTGTGAAAAGTTTAATGATTCTGCCTTAATCGCCAAATTCGAGGTTAGCCCTACCTTGTTCGAGTAAATTCGAGAAAGACAATCACACGATGTTCATTTACAACAGAAGATGGCAAAGCTAAATCAAGGAAAAGAAACAGAATTTCAAATTCGGGATGATGGACTTCTTACTTTTAAAAATCGTGTTTGTGTTCCATCAGAACTTGATGTTCGTAGAGCTATTCTTGAGGAAGCCCATTCTTCAGCCTATGCTATGCATCCTGGTAGTACCAAAATGTACAGAACACTTCGAGAGCATTATTGGTGGCCAGGTATGAAACGGGACATTGCTAAATTTGTATCAAAGTGCTTATCATGCCAATAGATTAAAGCAGAACACCAAAAACCAGCCGGCATGCTTCAACCACTACCTATTCCTGAGTGGAAAGGGGAAAACGTCACAATGGATTTTGTTTCTGGTTTTCCTCGAACCCAAAAGGGTCATGACTCAATTTGGGTCATTGTCGATCATCTGACGAAATCGGCACATTTCCTTCCAGTGCATACTAACGAATCTTTAGAGAAACTTGCGAAGTTATATGTCGATGAGATCGGGAGATTGCACGGAGTACCAGTGTCAATCATATCTGATCGTGATCCAAGATTCACTTCTGTTTTTGGCCTAGTCTGCAGAAAGCGCTAGGTATAAAATTACTATTCAGTACCTCGTTTCATCCACAGACTGATGGACAGTCAGAGAGAACCATAGAGACATTAGAAGACATGCTACGTACAGTGGTATTGAATTTGGGAGGTAGCTGGGATAAGTACGTGACTTTGGTGGAGTTCGCTTATAACAACAGTTATCATTCAAGCACTAGAATGCCCCCGTACGAAGCTCTGTATGGCCAAAAGTGTCGAACACCGCTCTTTTGGGATGAGGTTGGCGAGAGACAAATCGAACAAGTAGAGCTTATCGAAGATGCAAAGGCAAAAATACAACTTATTAGAGACAGATTTAAGGCAGCACAAGATCGACATAAAAGCTACGCAGATAATAGGAGGCGCGATTTGGAGTTTAATGAAGGAGACAAAGTTTTTCTAAAAGTTTCTCCATGGAAGGGCGTGTTGCGATTCCGCCGTCGAGGAAAGTTGAGTCCAAGGTATATTGGCCCATTTATGATCGTGCAAAGGATTGGTCGTGTCGCGTATCAACTTGAGCTACCATCGGAATTGTCGAAGATTCACGATGTCTTCCATATCTCTATGCTTAGAAAATATGAACCAGATCCTTCGCAAGTGCTCAAATATCCCCCAGTTGTATTAAAGGAAAATCTATCGTATGAAGTACAACCTATTCAAATTGTAGATAGCCGAGAGAAAATATTTCGTAATAAATCCATTCCTATGGTGAGAGTTCTATGGAGAAGTGATCAAATTGAAGAAGAAACATGGGAACCAGAGTCAGTCATGCGTCAACAACATCCAAATCTTTTTTCATCTCTAGGTACGTTTATGTTTCGAGGACGAAACTTTTTAGAGGAGGGGATACTTTATAATATCTTAACCCAACTAATTTTTTTTTAAAAAGCCCAAAACCTATTTATTTATTTTTATGGCCTAAAAGGTCAGCCCTATCTTAGCCCAACTAGATTTTTTTTAGAAAGCCCAAAACCTATTTATTTATTTTTATGGCCCAAAAGGCCAGCCCTATTTTAGCCCAACTAGATTTTTTTTAGAAAGCCCAAACTTATTTATTTATTTATTTTGTGGCCCAAAGTTTCAGCCCACTTAAATGGCCAGATATATAATTATTAAGGTTAAAGTTTAAAAAAAAAAGAGAGAAGAACGGGAGAAGAAAACAAAAGAGGGGAAAGAAGAGAGTGAAGAGGAGAAACCCTTATTGATCAAATTCTCCCTTACAACCCTCATCCTAGGTGGTTTCTAAGTTGTTTTGAGGTAAGTGGTGTGTGAATTAAGCTTCCTTCTTCCATGGTTTTGTAATTTTGTGGGGTTTTTCTTTTTGGTATGTGGGTAATTGGCAGACTGTTCAAACTGATTTTGACATAGCTATTGCCCTCGAAAGTTTGCAAACTTAATTTCAGTACATAGCCGAACTCGTTAGCTTTCCGTAGCCACTTGAAATGCCTCAATCCGATTATTCTACAATTAGTTATGATTTTTCTCGTAAACTGCCGCTAGCTGGAAAATTTCAGAATTTTTATGTCAAATTCAAACTTATTTTCTAACGTTTCGTTTAGTTAATGTATTGAAACGGGTTATGTGGGATTGGGAAATAGTTATTGAGTTACATGCCATTTTTATTTAATATTGACTCGTTCGAACTCGATTAGGATTTATTTTTAGCAATGAAAGGGATGTTACCGCTAATAGTTAGTTATATTTGATTTGTCTTTAATTGCTCATCTCCTTTCTAGGTAAAGAACCATCGACGAAGGGCAAGGGACCGTCTTCAGATTCTGGAGAGAGTTAATCACTTCCTTGTGAGTTCATAATTCGGGAACGCCTTCTCTTGTGGGAAGTGTGGACCCTCGATAAATGTGCATTTATTTTAGTTTTAGTTAATTGATAAGAAAATTATTTGGTATTGTGTTATGTGGTAAAGAGCCTGATTGGCTCGATTGCTCTGGTTAGAGTCCTGTTAGCCATTTTATGAGTATTATTGATTTTAACTTATGTTGAAGAGCCTTGCCGGCTCGATATCTGATAGCATTTATTGTGAATTATTTGAGAATTGATTTCTGGTTATTCTTGTGTGCCAATTAAGACTCTAACTTGAGTCGTTATTCATTCTATGATGCATATGCATATGTATGCCTGGTACCAAGGTTAAGTAGCCCGAATTGGTCACGGTTCGGGTGAGTTGGAGCGACAATGATTAAGTAGCCCGAATTGTCGCGCTTCGGATGAGTTAGAGTGACAACCAAGTTGTTCGTTGCTTGGCAAACCCAGGTGATTTAGATCTAACGGGGCACCTGTCCATTTGCCAAATACTAATACTCTGGAGGGTGATCGTTAGATGAATCAGTCTATTATAGGCTCAGTCAATGTCACCGGTGTGGGACATGCATGTCATATATGTTTATATGTTTGATCATTTCAAGTATTCACGTCGATATTGAATTGTGAACTTTAGCACTTGGCGTGTTGAGAAAGGATATTAATGTGCATTTTATCTAGAGTAACGGTGATGGGCTTGGACTGTCTCTCGACGGAGAGCTCAGTTCGAGGAGGATATTGACTACCCACGTGTCTTTTATGTGATAACATGTTGTTTGAACTAATTATGTTATTCGTAAATGTGCACTAAGGTTTTTATTTTCATTAATATGTATACTGAGTGAGAAATAGTTATTGTGGGACGAAATGTTGTATTTTATGTTATGAACCGCGAGTGGGAATACATGCTTCGTATAAGGGTCGGGGTGACCGGCTTATCACCTCACTGAGCTAGTGGTTTTGCTCACCCCCATCATTCTTTCCTTTTCAGGCTGTTGATATCGTTTGGTTGGAGGTTTGCCTATCGTTTGTTCGTCATCCAATCAGTGTTTTGGGTACTTTCTCTTTTATGTAAATTGACGGATTTATTGGCGAGATTATATAGTTTATATTTGGTGACCCCCTTGATGTTCTTTTTGTACCTTCGCGATGTTATATCGTTCATGTATATTTTCTTTAAACTAAGTTGGATCGTTGTATTTTGTACCTTTGTAAATCCTTGTTGATACTTTATGAGATGATGTCATCGGGTTGTACCGGTTTTTATCAGTTGTTCAGTTCTACAGGTACTTAATAGCAAGCCTTACGTTTTCTATAAACTTTGTGGAGTGGAGTGCACACATTCCGCGAAATTTATGGTTAACATGGCGGTTGTCGCATTCTGTCTGGGGTCGGGACGTGACAACTTTCTTGGTCAAAAGTTTCATAATCTTTAAAGTATTCAAACATTACCAGTCATATGTCTAGAACAACAACTATCAAAATACTATAGATCAGGTACACATGCTTGTAAAGAAGTACTAGTAACATTACAAAGCACTTTTGGTTTTCTGACCCAAATAGATTTAAGTGTGTGTGAATACTTGTGCGATAACCTCCAGGTAACATTTTTCCGGAAAGTATATCATCTTTCAGTTTGAAACAATAAGGACGAATATGGCCAGAGTTTGAACAATAATGACAAATAAGGGTCCTACTGCCTTTTTTATCAAGAAACTTATTAGAAAAATCATTTGAATCAGGTTTTAAAAACTTTGAATCAAGTTTCACAAACTTAATAAGATTTTAAAAACTAAAAGGCATGCTTTCTTTAGTGTATCCAAGACTAAATTTATCAGTTTTTCCAATAGATAAAGTTTCATTCAAAACAAATGTACCTTTGCTGTACTTTTTGAAGCTCAACGTGGAAGCAGCTAACTGACCTTGGAGTTTAGCAATCTCAGCATCCTTCGAAGTAAGATTTACCTCAAGTCTTGTTATGGTCTCAATTAAACCATCATTCTCTTGGTTGACAGCTTTCAGTTCCTTCAGAAGTTTAGAAATCTTCATCTCTAGAGGTTCTTGTGTAGTACCTGCTCTAGAAGATAAAGCATTAGTACAGTTCATATCAAGATCAGAAATAGACATAAACTTGCATGATGTTGTTTCCGATGTTGGCACACAGACTCAACATCTGAGTCACTCTCAGAGAAATCCTCCTTCACACATTGTGATAAGAACACAAGTTCTTCTTCATTTGCATCTGGATCTCCTTCAAAATCATCGTCACATAAACAATCATTTAGGCTCATCATTTTTTTCAGAAGAGTGTTAGCACATTCACTTGCATAATGACCAAAACAGTACATTCCTCACAAATGATATTTTTCCTAAACTCAGGATCATACCTAAATTTTCTTCTTTGAGTGGGTATACGAACATGAGTATGAGGGGAATGTTCTACCTTAGGCTGGGTGTTTACTTTAGACTTGTTCTTTTTTTGTCTAAGATAAAACTCAAATTTCTTAGCAAGTTAAAGCAATACTATCAGTGTCATCAGAAATTTTATCAATATTTTCATCAACTTGTTTAATATCAGTTACAATAGACGTCTTACCAGAACCAGAATTAGAACAAGCACTAGTTTCACCTTTAAAAACAACAACACCTTTTCTATCATATGCAAAATCTTATTGAGACAAATTCATTTCATAAGTTTTTAAGATACTTATCAGTACATTATGACTCAAAAGATTAGTGTTCCTAGATTCTTCTATAGCACATATTTTACTATTAAATCTCCTAGGAAGCGTACGCAGAGTTTTGTTTACTAACCTGATATTGGAGATACGGTCTCCAAGTGACTGCAGTTCATTCATTCATCCTCAAGCTCTCGAATTGCACGTTCAACATCCTCGCCTTTGCCCTTTTGACACTTTCAAATCTTTTGCAGTGCTCTTGAAGTCTTTCTCAAGCGTCTTTTGCTGATGTACAGTTCTGGATCAGGTTGAACATGACAGTATCAACCGATGAGTTGATTACATTGAGTGCTCTGTAATTCAATATTGACTGATTGTTCTCCTCAGCTGTCCATTCAAGCTCATTCTTGATGATTTGATCTCCATCACTGTCTTGAACTGTGGGGGGTGTCCAGCCTGCCAGAATGGCTTTCCAAGGACATTCTTCGATGGACTTGATGTGACTCCTCATTCGGCTCTTTCGTAAGAAATAATTGGTTCCATCAAGTATGGAAGGACAGTTGATCGATCCAGCAGAGTAATCCTTAACACTAGGAATCAACAATTAGTACCATCTAGTGTTGGCTCTAATGCCATTTGTCGGGGTGCCCAACGTTGTAAGTGTATTTACGTTAGTGATGTTGTCCTTAGTGTGGTAATACTTCATACAAAACCGACTCTTATCAGAATTGAAAGTTAAATACGAATATGCAAGTTTGTACTGCGGAAGACTAAATACACGGAATTACTCAATATTTCTACAAACTTATGAATAAGTTTGTAGCGGCCTCATAGCAAAAATATCACTAACTTGGAAAAAGTGATTTACAAAATCTGATTCTCAAAGAGTTGGAAACATTCCTTCCACTCTTCGAATACATACATGGATATAAATCCTTGACAAACTCCCAAATGGCAAAACCTAGATTGTTAGATCTAGATCCTACTTTATGTATGCACTTCCACTGTCTGTGAACAGTACACACAAAACGTATGAGATAATACTATTGGATAGTATACTAAAAGGCTAGCTTTAGTATGAACAATATTTTAATAATATTTGAAATGAGAATCATTGATCAAATGATTGCGTCTTATAATTTATTTATATGTCCGATGCAATAGCTCACTTACTTTATACTGTAGATAATATATTGTGTGACAATATGCAGAAAATCATATTATCGTCATATTATCAGTTTCCTTATAAAGTATAATTAGATGCTCACAACCGAGATAGACAGGGACTCTCTATCGGGATGGTTGTAGTATGATTTTGTATTAGTTTGTCTTGACTATAGAATCAAATTAGTGCACTTTGTGTATATTGAGCAGGACCGGTTGAGGTCGTTCAACTTACTGACTATATAGGAGAACTTGATCTCAGTTATTATGGATTTTCATGCTCTTAATCCCTATACAATAATCTCGACACGTAAGGCCATATGTATTTCTTTTATTCATCAATGGGTGAGATTTACATGTAATTAAATCAACAAACTCGGTGAGTTGGGAAATAGTGATGTCTCTATGGTGTGCTGTTGATTGTAGAAGGAATCCGTGTCCTATTAAATAGGTTGATGATGTCCCATTGAGGAGCTCATAAGGATTATCATGTAAATCCTGCAGGTGAATTTATTCCGGCATGATAATGAGATTGAGTGGTACTACTCTCGGATAAGATATTAATTAATGGAGTTGTCAATAACTTGATCAATTAATGGGCATTGTATATTTAAACATGAGGAGACTAACGGGCTTATAGTAAGAAGGAGTCCATAACATAATTATAGGATTAGAGCGGCAGTTCAGTAATAATATTTTAGTGGAATATATTATTTTTACTGGACTTAAGTATAAGTTTTAGGCTAAACTTAGATACTTAAGTCCAATGGAGGCTCGACTCTAATTTCTCCTCCTGGTCCCTCATGTATCCTATATATAAGTCATCTCAACTGTCTAGAAACCCTAATATTACATTCCTAACCATGAGTAGAGAGAATAATAGATTGAGAGGATCTCGAAGATCGTCGCCGACACAACGTCAAGATTTGACTTGGGAATACAGTAGAAAATCAAGAGGTTATTTTTAGCAATCTGATCATCAACTTCCATGATTTTTCTGAATTCTTATTGAACCCAAAACTAATCTTGTGATACATCATTGGAATGCCACAGAAGAGGATTATTTTGGCGTAAAAATCACTCAAATCGGAGATTGAATGAGAAAGCTATGCCCAAAATCGTGAGGCTGTGCATGCTGCCGACGAGAATTTCTCTTCTTCAACATACTCTGGTAAAAGGTAATGCAAATTTATATTCTTGCTTCCACTGATATAGTTTGCATGGAACCCTAACAGTTCAAGTTAACCAAATGATCGAACGCCAACAATTGGTATCAGAGCTTCAGTTTTATGGTGAAGTGTGACACGTTAGGCTAGGGTTTATGTGTCAAATGTGGATTAGGATTTAGAAATTATTGTTTCTTATTGAATACTCTATCCGAATACATTGGTATAATGGTCATCAATGAACGTTGATGACGGCAGACAAGCACTGGCCGGTGCAATGCATGGTGGTTGGACATCATGCGACACAGGATATGTCGCATAACGGCACGAGTCATGCAGGTGAACTGCACGAGTCATGCCAGCAGGTCAGCAGTGGTGTGCATCAGGCATGGGGGTGATGAGCGGCAGCGCATGCAGCTAGACGGCGCAGGGGTGCAGCACGAGTCGTGCCAGCATCCGGATGCGCAAGTGGCAGATTGCATATAGCTTATGACAATTGATTGCCTGGCATGGGCGGCACAAGTGCAGCACGTAGGAGACGTGGTCTGCACGACAGACATTTTTGACCGGCACGAGTCGTGCTGGAAGATTTTCAATGGTGGCGTAGAATGGCTGCCCGAGCGGCTGGAAGACGTGGGAGGCATGGATGCAACGGGAGATGTGGTCGGCACGACCGACGTTGTTGGTCGGCACGATTGGTGCGGGCTTCCAGCACGAGTCATACCGGTGAAATGTCTAGGCATACGTGGCGTACGGATGTGATGGGCGAAGGCGAGCGGTGGTTGCATGGAGGGCAGCCCGAGTCGTGCTGGTGCTTTGCACGAGTCGTGCCGACGTGTTGTGTGGGCAGGCGGGCTTTTTTTTTGTTCAACGTATTCCGATGAGTTCCGTGTTAAGGCAGCCCGTGATGATGAACGACTTAGAGGGCAAGCAATCCTGCTTGTTGCGTAAGGTATAGGTTCAACAGCTGGAGTATCGGACAAGACTTTCAAATTTAGTAGCGATTTAATTCGTGATATATAACTACCATAATTGATTTAATTATCTGTTATTGTTATATATGTTTGCATGTCGATATCGATGATTTTGATAATTTGGTCGATATTGACGATTTTGATAATCTGGACGATATCGACGGTCGATATCGATAGTTTTGAAATTTTGATTATCTGGAAGTTTTTGAAAATCTGATAATCTGGTCGATATCAATGATTTCGATAATCTAGATGATGTCGATGATCGATATTGATATTTTTGAAAATTTGATAATCTGGACATTTTTTAAAATTTGATAATCTGGACGTCATTGCCCGTATTTATGCTTGGAGGCGAATAATCGAATTCGCTGATATGTAACTATTTATAATTGATTTAATTATCTGATTATTGTTATATATGTATGCATCATTCTTTGTGATTTATTGCCGTAATTGGTATAATATGAGCATGCTAAATTGCTTATTTTATTTTGAATATTATATGTATGTAAAAAACCTCGGTGTTAAATACCTAAGTGGGAGAGTGGATTGGTAATTAATTCCCACAGCCTCCATTATTGGTTTGTAAGTGATGTGAGTAAACTTGCATGTTGGCAATAGACCTTCCTCCATAACGGATGAGTTTATTCATGGATCACTGGTACAAACTTTTTTATGATGATTGTAGGAATTTATTCGAGCGCGTGTGTACTTCTCCAATTGTAAGGCACACAAGCTTGCGCAATGGACTTGGTATCAAATAATGGTGAACACTTAGGTGCAAATAATAAGTATCCTCCCCAACGGAATCACTGCTGTTATTTGCATGGCTAAAAAGGAATCGACTATTAATTATTTTATCATGAAGTTAGGTTGACGAATGAAATTAATGGGTAAAACCTTCTCTTGTAAATGTTCGGGTTTGTATACATCCACATTATCGTGGCATGCAGATTCACGATGCTTGAGATGTTGGTGAATTTTATTTTATATTGTTTTGAGGGAATCAATATAAATGGATAAATTTGAAGGATTTGATCAGTGTATTAATTTACGTGATTCTCTGTATTTTTAAATGGTTTTATCTCGCTTATTTTTTACTAAAAGAAACATATTTACTGGTCCAAAATTAGATGATAAGAAAAGAATCTTGGTTTTGATTCTTACTGCTTAGGAAAATGTATGTGTTCTCACTAAGAATTTTCTCTAGTGTTTATTTAAGCCTCTAGTGGAGAGTTGAGACGTTCATAGAAATATGATAGTCTCATGCGACTCTTCAAATACTTGAGTGAGTTAGAAAGGCAAGAGGTCATGGTTAATTTGATGAATGAATTGGAAATACTTGAAGTTGAAATTGAAGGAAAAACCTAGATCAATTTATTCTCCATAGTTTGCCTAGATGTTTTGAGCAAGTTCTGCCTGAAATACAAGAGGTTGTGTATGGTGGGGAACTTCTATCAAAACATGTGGCGAAGAAAAGCCAATTTCATCAAGATATGAATAAGGTTTGTATCTCATTCACTAGTTGTTGAAACATGATTAGTGATTACATCTACTGACACGTTGTGTGTAGATACTAGAATCACTAAAAACGTATAACTAAGTGATGATGAGATTATTGTGGACATGGATAATGCTACAAGAGTAGTGGCTATTGCAGTAAAAGTTGTTTATTTATCTTATGGTATGAATAAACATTTGATTTTGAGAAATTGTCTTTACGTACATTTTCATAGAAAGAATTTCATTTTAGTTTCTATGCATTTACGGATGGATACTCTATTGCATTTAAATGACATGGTCATTATAATGAAGGATAGAGCTATAATCTATTTTGGTACGTTGGTGGACAATTTGGATACTCTTAAATCACGATTATCCCACGGATGCAACAAATAGTAATGATAACACATCTTCTAATTTAATAAGAGAAAGGAACCTTGGGATATGAACTAAACATACCTTTTGGTGTCTGAAACTAGGTAATGATTGCTTTTTCAAGGCAAAGGGGTGTAGAGCCCAATATATGTTGGAATTGGTTCATTCTGAATTATGTGGTCCTAAGACTATCCAAGCGAGAGATGGTTAGATATATTTTGATGCAACGCGAGTCTTAGTACTATGATTAATTCAAAAGTGCATCGCTCATAAGGTGAAGGGTCATCGAAAATATATTAAGTCATTATAATTTAATCGTGGTGGTGAGTACTGATGGGCATTTTCTCAATACACAATTAATCCCAAGTATTAAGGATATCAGTTGCAGCGCGACCAAGTTAAATATCGAACCCAAAGGACAGCGTATTATCAATTTAATTATTAACTAAATTGATCAAGACAAGTTGGCAATAAGATTTAAGAATTTAATAATTAATCTACTAGGCATAATTAATAAATAACAAATAAAATAAAATATCACTAGAAGAATACGAAATTGGATCAAGTAGGAGAATAGGTAGCTCTAGGGTAATCCAGTTTTACTACTTAATTTCCCTCTCAAGTGCAGGCCGACTCTGCCTTGTGGACTATGGACGCATCACTAAACCATGTAAATCTACTCTATAGACACAAGTAAATATGCATGTAACACGTGTGAATAATTTTGGAGCAAGAGACGTAATTTCACCCTCCTTTCTAGGTACTATCAGTAACAATTATTTTCCACGTCTGGAATCTAACCCGATATGATCTCCCTTTATAGGTACTATAAAATTACCCTCTTTATCCTGCTTACTAACCCGAATTCAATTCAATTAATAAACATTCATATATGATTGTTCTAATGAAGCTTCAGAGTCCCCTCACTTAGAATCATAACAAGGAATCCTGTTCATCGGTGAACGCACTCAATCTACAACCAAGATATATATTCAGACTCTATATACCAATTAAAGATGCACAAAACGACCGTGAATATGGATTAAGAAATCATAATTATATATAAAATCAATCCACAAGTAGTGTTGTACGGAGGATACACAAGAGAGTTTAATTAATTCATAAAACCTTCAAAACTCTAGATCTACCAAAATGATTCTAACCCATGATATTCCGAAGAACAATCATGGGGGTTGGATAGATCTTACCCACATGTCTAGAAAATACAAGATAAATTAGAAAATGAATAAAACTCTAGATGCGGGAGTTATCACGTCCTTCTCCGTCTGGACTCTTCATCTTGATTCTCCTCTTGATTCTACAAATGAATCTTCAAAGTGATGGATGGATGGAGGAAATGATGTGAATGATGGTTGGGGAGTGATCCCCCCTTGTGGGGTATAATATTGTGTTGTGGTTTTCTTCAATGAATAATGATGTGATCTACATCCCCCTTTATACTTGTAAGCTCTCCTTATGGACCTTGGATTGACTTTTCTTGGAAAACACGAAAATACTCGCACAGGAGGTAAAAATCCCATCGAAAATAGATCACCGCGTCCCCATTTGACCAAAGTGGTTTTCATCGAACTGGAGGCCTTGGTAGAACGAGATGTCTATAAGTTGAAAT
This sequence comes from Pogostemon cablin, assembly GCA_023678885.1. Classification (NCBI taxonomy): domain Eukaryota; kingdom Viridiplantae; phylum Streptophyta; class Magnoliopsida; order Lamiales; family Lamiaceae; genus Pogostemon; species Pogostemon cablin. Next base: position 20,126,048 of record CM042989.1, on the reverse strand, counting down.
TTCCATTTAAACTTGACTTTTGCCATTTGACTTGGCTTCACTTGGTTGAACTGGATCTCTTGGTCGAACGGAAGGTCAAGCTGCATGCGCCGTCTCTCAGTTTCCCATATAACTTCCTCATCGACACTCCGATTTCAGTGATTCTTATTCTCACAAGATGTCCTTTTCCTTGGCTTTCTATCCATATAAAGAACTTATAGAAACTCCAACATTTGAATGTGTAACAAGTCATGCAAAGTGGCACAACCATTCCGTTTGGCATAGCTTGCGTGACGTTACCATTTTAATTATAACTTTCTCATTTGGACTTCGATTGGGCTGTTCTTTATATCAAAACAACCCTCTCTTCTCTGGCTTTTGAACCATATATCACACTTCTAGTTTAGAGCTAAAAAGCACAAAAAATTACACAAGTTGGACGTGCATTTTTCAGCATTCTTACACAAATTGTACCTTTTCTCCAACTTTGCACTTTTGATCCTTTTTCTACCTAAAACATAATAAAATACCTCAGATGCACCTTTTTCTCAAATATATTTAATATAAGACATTTTTGCTAATATATAACAATAATTTCCATAACAAAGGTGTTAAATTGGGCACTCAAACACGCTTATTTTCATTCTCATCAAGTACCTCTCAAGATAGTTTAGGAGCTGTTTATCAGAGGTTGGGATTGAATCCCAAGTTGTAAACACTGGGCTAGATAGATGATGAGTTATTCGCAATTACTTAATTCATTTTATGGGTATGCCATAGAAACAGCATGTTGAATTGATGATTGTCTATTTTGTGGGATATCCTAGAGAAATGAAGGATGATTTATTTAGTCCAAAAGATCAAGAGAGTGTTTGTTAACACGAACACTAGATTTTTGAAAAAGGATATTGTAATAAATCACAAACCCATGTATGAAATATTCTGTAAGGTGTGAGAAGGGAAATACATGGCCAGTACCAATTGTACAAAAGGATATACCACAAGTAAACTGCATCGCGTGTCACATCTAATATACAATTACGTGTAGCACTTTTCCGTAGTGGGAGGGTTGTTTTACAACCTGAAAGATTTATGTTTTGGGAGAGTCGTGAGACTTGGTCCCTAATAAACATGAAATCAGCCCATGGGTATGATGAAGCAGAACAAATTAAAATGCAATATCTTACCAAGTTGCAATGATTTCTGAGATAGAATCTATGGATTCTAAATTAAGTCTGGGTGCTTGTAGAACCACGAAATGGTGTTAAAGATATTGAAAGTGGCCCTATAATATAAAATAGGATCAGACAGTAAGGTGATACTTTGAAACAAGGCTTGTTACGTAAAGATACACTTAGAAAGAAGGGTGAGTTTGAGTATGAGGAAACCTTTTTTGCCTGTAGCTAAGTTTAAGTCAGTCCGGATTCTTTTATTTTATTGTTGCTCATATTCAATTATGAGGTATAACAAATAGATGTCAAGACATCTTCCGAGATTAAAAGTCTTGAGAAAAACATCTATATGAAGCAATCAGAGTGATTCATTGAAAAGTGTGAAGAGCGTTTTGAGTGTAAGATTAAAAGTGTCTATTCATGGATCAAAGCAAGGTTTAAACTCAAAGTATATTTGTTTTGATGAGGTAATCCAGTGGCATGGATTAATCAATGCTCGGATGGGTCTTGTGTTTTGTAAAAGAGTGACGAAAATATGGTGGTATTTCTTGCACTGCACGTAGATGATATATTACTCATTGGAAATAATTAATAAGTATTGTCAGACATATTGGTATGGTTCATAAAGCAGTATGAAATGAAGGAATTAAGAGAAGCAAAATATATTCTTGTAATCATGGTGATTTGGATCACAAGAAAGAATGTTGTGCTTATCTCAAGTTTCATGAAATGATACAATCCTTACTCGTTTTAGCATGTGACTTCTAAGAAAATGTGTCTTAAGACTCAAAATAAGATAAAGGAGTTGAAAACGGTTCTTTATGCTTCGGCAATAAGGAAGCTTAATCTAAGGAATACTATGCACGAGATTGGATATCTATTTTGCTGATGGAATGGACAGTGGGTATCAAGGTAATCGAAAATAAGAATGATTGAACTGTGGTAAGACATATATTTATGTACCTGAAAAGGACTAAAAATTATATGTGGGCTTACCGGACAGATTCACTACTTCTAATTGGAGCCTTTGAGGTAGCCAAAGTATCTGTATGACTCTAGAGACTTCATGATGGACTTCGATGTGGTTTCTAAGTTTGCTCAAGGTTATCATAATTTATTGTTATAATAATGGTACAGTTGCAAATTTGAAGGAATCACGAGTCCATAAGCAATTAAACACATTAAGAGCAAGTACCACCTTATACGAGAAATCGTATGATGAGGGAAAGATTGTTGTCGCCAAGGTTACATCGGATGATAACCTAGTAAACCCTTTTTAGAAGGACTTTATAGTGAAAGCTTTTGATGATCGGGTAGTGGGAGTAGGAATCAGATATATGGTAGAAGATATGGCAGCATAGTCTTTTAGTATAAGTGGGAGATTGTTGGATTGCATACTAAAAGCCTAGCTTTAGTATGAATAATGTTTTAACAATGTTTGAAATGAGAATCATTGATCAAATAATTGCGTCTTATAATTTATTTATATGCCTGATGCAATAGTCCACTTACTTTATACTGTAGATAATATGTTGTGCGACAACACGCGGAAGATCATATTATCAGTTTTTTTATAAAGTATAAATAGATACTCACAACCGAGATAGATGGAAACTCTCTATAGGGATGGTTGTAGTGTGATTTGAACCCTAAATCCCTATACAATAACCTCGACATGTAAAGAAGTATGTATTTCTTTGATTCATCAATGGGTGAGATTTACATGTAATTAAATCAACAAACTCGGTGAGTTGGAAAATAGTGTTGTCTCTATGGTGTGTTGTTGATTGTAGAAGGAATTCGTGTCCTATTAAATAGGTTGATAATGTCCCCTTGAGGAGCTCATAAGGATTATCGTGTAAACCCTGCAGGTGGATTTATTCCGAGATGATAATGAGGTTGAGTGGTACTACTCTTAGATGAGATATTAATTATTGGAGTTGTCAGTGACATAATTAATTAATGGGCATTGTATATCTCAAACATGGGGAGACTAACAGACTCATAATAAGAAGGAGCCCATAACATAATTATGGGATTAGAGCGGAAGTGCAGTAATAATACTTTAGTGATATATATTATTATTATTGGACTTAAGTAAAAGTTTTGGTCTAAACTTAGATACTTAAGCCTAATGGAGGCCCGACTCTAATTTCTCCTCCTGGTCCCTATTGTAACCTATATATAAGTCATCTCTGTTGTCTAGAAGCCCTAATATTACATGCCTAACCGTGAGTAGGGAGAGAGAACAGCAGATTGAGAGGATCTTGAAGACCGTCGACCACACGATGACAAGATTTGACTTGGAAATACAACAGAAGATCAAGAGGTTGTTTTCAGCAACCTGATTATCAATTTTCACGATTTTTCTGATTTCTTTTGGAATCTAAAACTGATTGTGTGATATACCATTGAAAAGCCACGGAAGAGAGGATTGTTTTGGCGTAAAAATCACTCAAATTGGAGATTGGATGAGGAAGTTATGCCTAAAATCGTGAGGCTGCGCATGCTGACGGTGAGAATTTTTCTTCTTCAACATACCCTGGTGAAAGGTAATGCAAATTTATATTCTTGTTTCCGCTGATATAGTTTACATGGAACCCTAACGGTTCACATTAACTAAATATCGAACACTAACAAATACTATACACGTGATGCAGAATGAGATGTTACAACACCAGTAAAAACACTATAAGAGGAACGTAGTCGAATAAACTCTACGTCCGGCGACTCTCTATGTATGAACTCTCCAAGTTTTTCCGTGCCACTGGAATGAAGTCTGACAGCTTCTATTTGTAGTCATAATGCATGATGCAGCCTTCTTCAAATAAGTGGTCCACTAGGAGATATAGAAACCACCCATTATCAGCAAATAACCAACCCACTACAATGAGTAGTTATCTTCAATTTCTAGAATCTTCTGAACTTCTAGAACTTTCCAGATTGCTCTTCAGTCTTGTGTGTCCCATTCAGCATGATCTTCATTCAACTACCACAACCCTGAAAGCAACATCAAGCACAACATCACACAAATATGTTAGTGGTTAAATAATAACTGGTGGAGGATCGGTGTGATTCCAGATGTGACGATACTGACCTCAACACTTCACATCAACACGCCCATATTCCACAAGGCAGAGACAGACAATATACATGAAAGAAAGATTAATGAGTGAGATCGGATGATCCTAGGGCTACCTATTCTCTCACTTGATCACTTTCGTTAATTTTCTACTGCTTGACTATTTTAGTTGCTATTTATTTATTTGTTTAGTAGTTAATTAATTATTCCATAAACTTTATTGTCAAACCATAGTTTTAATTAATTTAGATAATAATAAGTTTAATAACCATCCTTTGGATTAGATAATATAACTTGGTCACTTACCAAGCTACAGCTACATCCTTCATACTTGGGGATTAATTTTGCATGTAAAGAAAATGCTCAAAATGTATCTTGTGAATGAGCATTAAGTGGAATATGTGAATGCCTTTAGTACCCAATCCTTGATATTCATCGTAACATATCCATGAGTCTAGATTACTTCATTTTCATAGTGTAGCTAGTTTTACTATCTCCTTAAATTAATACACCTTTATCTATTCCATCCACTCTATCCTTTGTCTATTTGATTTACTTGTTATTTTTTTGCTTGATTAATTGATAGATAATTGGTAGTCTAGCTTTAGTCATAATCAAACATTCGATCATTCTTATGTAGCAAAGCAAAAGGTTAAGGCACATATACACTTGACTCTCTCTCTTGTGGGTTCGATATTTTATTACTTGATAATATGAACTACACGATAGAGTACACTTTGTCTTATCACATAGAGAGTTCACCGATCAAGTTTTTGATGCCGTTGTCGGGGAGAGATAGTTCTAAGTGTAACAATTTTGAGTCTTAATGGATTTGATGAGGATATTTTATTTTTTAATTTTTGTTTGTTGATTGGTTTGGTGAACTTATTGTGTATTTTTGTAGGTGTATGTGCACCTGCTCAAAAGTCATATCATAGAGCCCATCGATTTGGAGTTGGAAAGGACATTGAGACAAAGGAAGAGAGCTTTTAATAATCAAGGACTTGGAACTTGGCTCAAAGACTTGGTTTTCATGTCAAGTTATAATGAATAAGAGATTAGTAAACTGGAGATATGAGAAATGGGATAGAATAGGCAATATAGTCTTTGGAACATAGAATTGTAATTCTAGTGGGTTGGTGTTCTTGAAGAAGGAAAGTAAAATGTTGAATGATTACACCATTTCTGACTTCTAAAACTCTTATATCTTGTATATATTTATTCTCAAATCCTCTATCATTCACAAAACAATCCTTCACAATATATTATTCAATTATCAAACTGTGAAGGCAACACCTCATCAACATCATCGCAATAAATCGCTCATGGCTTGCATCTCTCTATCCATATAATTAATATGTGTTGTATATTTTGCATTTTATACATTCATACACACATCACAAGCACACTATACAAAACTTCACTGAAAAGGTTCATAAATTTTGTTGAGGACCATTTTAAGGCTAAATTCTGTTAAATAAGTTGATTATCTTGATCACATATACATTAAAAAGTATATTCACTGCACAAAGCTTGATAATTATCTAAGGAGATCAACCTTCGTTCTTAGTAGATAATTAGTATCTCTACTGAAGTTATCTCAGTTACAAAAAATAACTCTCTGAGAAGTCTTGGAGATAAGGAAATTTACTGTAGGAGTTTTTGAAATCTCACTCTGAACAAGTATAAATTATTTTAATTCAAAATTTTATGAACATCTATTCACCATTCCTTCTAGATTTTCCATCCACTAGATAAATATTTATACTTATTTTTATTTATATTTTTTTTGTGTGTTCTTAGGTGAACAAAATTTTCTCTTTAATTGATATTATCTCTATCAAAAAAACTCTTGTTTTCTTTCTCTAGTTGAGAGCCATATTATTGATGATAATAAAGTCATCAATAGTACGGTGTTTCATTTTAAAAAATTAGTTTAGAGTAATTTCTTAATTTTTTAAAAATATCATCATGATATTGAATGTAAAAATTTGTGCTTACTAATTACACATGTAACTGGGTTGAATCCTGCGCAAACTATTCGACACGACCATTCTGACAAAATTCTATCTCGAGCTCAAATTCTGGCTTGTTTTAATAAGATTCTAAACCTTTATGTGAACATATAGTTTTTTAATAACTAGCGCAAATCTTATTAAAAAAACCTAGGAAGAAAGATAAAAACAACCATTAGACAACCCAAAAAGATGAGACTCTATACCACAGACGGTATAAACTAACTACAAGACCCAAATGAGACTCAATCTAAGAGATGAGACTCTATGCCACAGATGGTATAAACTACAAGACCAAAATGAAACTCAATCTAAGAGATGAGACTGTAAGCCACATGCGGCAGATAAATTAGATATATAGTTAGAATGGGCTAGCCAAATAAGTGGCATGAGGATCCTCGGGACGGCCTCAGTTAAACCTTTATATGAAAAAATGCAGTGGGAAAAACTCATCTAAAGGAAAAGAACACCTTTTCAAAAAGGATTTCTAAAAAAATTATCATCTATTAAATACCTATCGAAAGCGATAATAATTAGTGTGCATGTCATTATATAAGGTGTCTTGAATATGATGCCACCTAACATGAAGCCTCCATGGAACCACCGAGTGCTCAATCTAAAAGGTGTGAAGAACGTACTTCGAGTCTGTCTCCAGCCTAACATTGTGTTGGCGTTCGATCGTTTGGTTAACGTGAACCATTAGGGTTCTATGCGATTCTATATTAGCAAAAGCAAGAATATAAAATAGTATTACCTTTCACCTGGGTATGTTAAAGAAGAACAGCTGTAGAAAACAACCTTTTGAACTTCTGTTGTATTCCCAAGTTCAGTCTTGACGTCGTGTGGGTTACGATCTTCAAAACACTCTCAATCTGTTCTCCTCCCTTATTTCTAACGTGTATTAGGCAAGTTAGTTAGTTTTTTTGGATAGTTGAGATGACGTATATATGGGCTACAATAGGGACCAGGAGGAGAAATTAGAGTCGGGCCTCCATTGGGCTTTAGTAACTAAGTTTAGCTCAAAACTTATACTTAAGTCCAATAATAATAATATAGTCCACTAAAGTATTATTACTGCACTGCTGCTCTAATCCCAAATTACATTATGGGACCTTTCTTATTATGAGCCTGTTAATCTCCCCGTGTTTAAAATATACAATTCCCATTAATTAATTAAGTTACTGACAATTCCATTAATTAATATCTCATAAGAGAGTAGTACCACTCAACCTTGTTATCATGCCATAGGAAATCCATCTGCAGGGTTTACATCATAATCCTTATGAGCTTCTCAAGGGACATCATCAGTTTATTTAATAAAACACGGATTCCTTCTACAATCAACAGCACACCATAGAGACAGCACCATTGTTGGATTGTATAATAAAACTCTAACTTTTTGTATGAACAATGATTAGAAAATATTTGAAATGAGAATCATGTGAACAAATGTTTACAATAATGAATTATTGCAAAAGACAATTTACTTTATACTGTAGATAATGTGGTGTGCGGCATCACACGGAAGATCATATTATCGGCTCCTTATAAAGTATAAACATGTTCACACCGAGATAGACAGAGATTATCTATCGGTATGGTTGTAGTGTGATTTGGTATTAGTCTGTATTGACTATAAAATTGCACTAATGCACTTTGTGTATTAAATAGGACCACCGTTGAGATCGTTCGGTTTATATTGACTATATAATATAACTTTATCTCTGTTATTATGGATGTTCGTACTCTTAATCACTATACAATAACCTCGACACATAAGCCAGTATTTATTTCTTTAATTCATCAATGGGTGAGATTTAATAGTTAAATCAATATGCTCCGTGAGTTGGGAGATGGTGCTGTCTCTATGGTGTGCTGTTGATTGTAGAAGAAATTCGTGTCCTAAGAGAATTGGTTGATGATGTCCCCTTGAGGAGCTAATAATGATTATCATGTAAACAATGCAAGTGGATTTATTTCGGTATGATAATAAAGTTAAGTGGTACTACTCTCGACAAATATATGAATTAATGGAGTTGCCAGTAACTTAATTAATTAATGGGCATTAAATCTTAAACACGGGAAGATTAACGGGCTCATAATAAGAAGGAGCCCATAAACGTAATTTGGGATTAGGGTGGTAGTGCAATAATATTTCTTTAGTGGAATAATTTATTATTATTGGACTTAAGTATAAGTTTTGGGCTAAAATTGGATGCTTAAACCCAATAAGAGGCCCAAACCCTAATTTCTCCTCGTGGTCCCTGTTATAGCCTATATAATAGCCAATCTCAGCAGTCTGGATTATCAGTAACACATGCATAAAACTATGAGAGGTAGATTAGGGCTGTAGATTGAGTTCGTCTTGTAGATCGTTGCCCACACCAACGTCAAGACGTGGCTTAGGAATATAATAGAAGACTGGAAGGTCGTTTGCTATTTCTATTCATCATCTTGCACGATTTTTATAAAATTATGTAGTAGTCCAAGCTGAACGTGTGATATACTGTTGGAAAGCCACGGAAAAGAGGATCATTTTGGCACATAGATCACTCCAATTGGAGATTAGACGAGAGAGTTATTATGCCTAAAACGGTGAGGCTGCATAGGCTGCCGGCGAGAATCCTTCTCCTTCAATATACCCTGGTGAAAGGTAATATGTTTCTATGATTTCTTGCTTCCGCTGATATAGAAACGCATGAAACCCTAACGGTTCACGTTAACCAAAAGATCCAAATGCCAACAACCATATCCCAACTCACTGAGCTTGTTGATTTCATAATTAAATCTCACCCATTGATGAATCAGAGATATAAATAATGGCTTACGTGTCGAGGTTATTGTATAGGGATTAAGAGCACGAACATCCATAATAACTGAGATCAAGTTCTTCTATATAATCAGAATAAGTCGAACGATCCCAAGTGGTCCTGCTTAATACACACAAAGTGCACTAATGTGATTTTATAATCAAGACAAACTAATACCAAATTACATTATAACCATCCTGATAGATTGTCCCCGTCTATCTCGATTATGAGCATCCGTTTATACTTTATAAGGAGCCAACAATATGATCTTTCGTGCGACGCCGCACACCATATTATCTACAGTATAAAATAAATGGACTATTATATCGACATATAAATAAATTATAAGATGTACTCCCTCCGTCTCTTTTCAAATGACACAGTTTCCATTTTGGGCTGTCCCACAAAAGTTTGCACCTTTCAAAAAAAGCAAAAAGTAAAAAATAATCACCCTTCCATATACACTTTATTTACAAAATAACCATCTCTACCTAACATAATTTATTATTTATTTATTATAAAAAATACCATTATACCCCTAAAAGTTATCACTTTCTTAATCTTCGTGACAGAAAGGGGGCGCAAACTTTTTCAGGACGAAGGGAGTAATCATTTGATCAATGATTTTCATTACAAATATTGATAAAACATTGTTCATACTAAAGCTAGTCTTTTAGTATACAATCCAAAACATTGTTCCATCCTCTATCAACCACAACCTCCATAACGCTAAAGGCTGCAGAAAGCTCAGCTTCAAAGACAAATCCCTCCCTATATTCGGTAGTAAAATATCCAATATAAATCAGTGATGATTTTAAAATATGCCACCACTTGAGATGGGACTAGGACTAGCTTGAGCACACTTATCTGTATTGCATTTGATCCAATCTAGAAGAGGCGGATGCCATCGAACTTTGGTAATTCTAGGAGGTTTTGAGGGCCTGCACGTCACACCAAAGAAAGATAAAGTATGTAAGTTATCAACATAATTAAATATAGAATGGATATTCGTGCAGTTGATTTCACAAATCAAATCTATAAGATGAGCAGTGATGCTGCTCGGTCAAATGTGGTGTTCCTCTATGTCCTTATTAATGTAGTCCTTATCCTTAACATTGTTGCGAGTAGTCTAGATCAGTCAGATATAGGCGACGATAGTGATTCTCCACAAATCAATAACTTGTGTACTGGTCGTCATTCCAATCCCTTGCAGAATGAATAGGTGAAACCCTCTATCAAGATGAATCTGATGCCTAAAAATAAACCGCACCAGTCATACCTGATGGTATTAGAAGACACTTTGCATTCGTAAACAAATGATCCAAGGTCTCCTCAGAATTCTTACATAGGTAGCATCTCCAAGACACTTTAATCCTTCTATTCTGCAGGGTATACTAGGTTACGAGAATTACTTTGATAGCTTTCCACGCCGTAAGAGACCTTCTGGCGATATAACTACACCAAATTCACTTAGCCCAAGATTGGGTGGGGAACTGATGAGTTTGTAAATTCACAAGTTTAGCGTCATGTTTTGTGCTAGTTTTAGAGTTTGAAGGTGGAAATAGGTGGAAAACCTATACATATTGTGAATTAGCATGAATCAGGTGTTATTGGAGCTCTTTGAGTGGTTTGAACAGCAAAATCGACGTGAAAGTGCCAAGAATCGAAGAGACGGAGTCGAAGCCATGCGAACCGCCTAAAAAAGAGGTGGGTTCGACCTGTTGGAGGAGGGTTCGACCTCTCCATCAGGTCGAACCAGTGTTGGAGAAGTGCAGGAAGTACGTTCGACCACGACCTGAGGGGTTCGACCTGTTCATCAGGTCGAACCATGGTCGAACCAGTTCGTGAGAAGCTGGGTTCGACCACGAAATTAGGAGTTCGACCTGACGGTTAGCCGAACCAAGCGCAGAAATTGTCCAGTGATGAGGTTCGACCTGGGGTTCGACCTGATCCTGAGAGGTTCGACCTGTTCAAGAGGTCGAACAGGTGCAGAATTCTTCCAGTAGCGGGGTTCGACTTGGGGTTCGACCTGTGGCCAGGGGTTTGACCTGTTTGACGAGGTCAAACCTACGTGCGGAAACTTACCTTATCCGGATTTTTCGAGGCCAAAACGCGTGGGATCACTTGAAAAGCCCATTCCAAGCCCTAGAGACGTGATTACAAGTATAAAAGAAGGCTCATGCAGTCCAAAAAAAAGGAGAGCTTTTGATCAAGAATCATAAGGAGATAAGAAGACGTGAATTGGAGGAGAAGATCTTCCACCATCCGGAGGGCTGTGACAGAGCTCCGCTGGAGGTTCAAGTAAGATCGGTCCATCTAACCGTGATTGTTCCTAGATCAATCATGGGCTAGAGCCACTTCGGTAGTTCTAGGGTTATGAAGGTTTCATGAGTTGATTTATCTTTCGTGTGTATACTCCGTACAACACTACTTGTGGTTTAGTTTGTATAAGATTGCACGTTTTTAATCCATACTCATAGTTGTTTTATGCATCAATAATCGTTGTGTAGAGTCTGAATGCATAACATGGTTATTAGTTGAGTGCGTTCACTACTGAGCAGGGTTTACTGTTATAATTCTAAGTGAAGGGATTCCGAAGTGTTATTAGAACCGTCTTGGGATTCCGAAGGGTTTATTTGTTAATTGAATTGAATTCGGGTTAATAAGTAGGATAAAGAGTATAACTTTATAATACCTACAAAGGGAGATCAAATCGGGTTAGAGTACTAAGTGCACGGGAAATAATTGATTATGATAGTACCTAGAAAGGGGGGTAAAGTATACATCTTGCTCTGAGGAAATTCACACGTGTCAAATGCTTATCTACTTGTGTCTATAGAATAGATTTGCATGGGTTAGTGATGCGTCCATAAACCACAAGGCAGAGTCGGACATCGACACACAAAAGTATGAATTAATGAATGAAATCGGATGACCTGACGAGCTACCTATCATCTTATTTGACCACAACCTTCTATCTTTTCTTTTGTTATTTTGATTAATAGTTCCTACTCAATTTCAACATTATTATTATATTTCCAAATAGTCTTAGTTTGCTAGAGTATAATTGAATCGATATTTATCCGTCCCTTGGGTACGATAATAACTTGGTCACCTTCGAAACTACAATTGATATCCTTCACACTTGGGGATTAAAGTTGTGTGTTGAGAACATACGAACAAGTCAATGGCGCCGTTGCTGGGGACGGCGTAAAATATCTTTTTGTATTATTTCTAGTTTATTAGGACTATTTACCTTGTTTTGTTGTTTTCTCTCTTATTCATTTTAGGTGTATGCTCACAAGATCAAAGAAAGGTAATATTGAACCGTATAATCCTGAGATTGGAGCATCATCAAGAAAGAAGAAGAAGAATAAGAGCAAGGCAAAGACAATTGACCCAACTGAAGCTCTGAATTTTGGAGTTGAAGTTGACGAGCAGATTTCGCAGACGATTGAAGCTACAACTGAAGTTAATTCGGGAGTAGAGACAGTCAACATGGCAGTGAATCCGGATAATCTAGCCATCCGAGAGGTTTCAGAAACAATGGGGCTGGAAATTTTGGGCTTCTAGGAGCAAGGGGAACGAATGCAACTTTTGATCTTCATCCCGCTCTTATTAGCATGATAGAAAGAAACTCATTTTCAAGGGGATCTTTCGAGGATCCGCAGCAGCATCTGAACAAGTTCTTGGGCTATGCAAGTACTCAAAAAGACGCAGGAGAACATGAAGATGCTAGGAAGATCCTCTTGTTCAAATTCTCGCTTACTGAAAAGGCGAGAGATTGGTACGACACTATCAACGCAGCTGAGTGCACCACTTAGAAGCAACTGAAGTTAAGGTTCTTGGAGAGGTACATGCCACCTTCAAAGGTGTTTAAGATGAAGCAAGACATTAACCAATTTGCTATCGGTGGAGGTGAAAAATTTCATGAAGCATGGGATAGATTCAAGGACATGCTTAGGAAGTGTCCTCAACATGGGCTATCTAAAGCCCAATATATCAGTATATTTTATAATGGATTGGACTGTGAATCAAGAGTGTTACTTGATGCTTCTTCTAATGGAGCATTACTTACAAAGTCATCCGTTGAGGCCGAGAAATTATTTGAAGACATATCGATGAATTCGAGGGATTGGCCGACTGATAGAGTTAGAGGTACGTATGTCCTTGGGAAGGTAGCTCAGGTTGAACAAGTAATGGTGAAAACAAGGAGAGAGGATGAGATCGTCTCGAGCTTGTCTAATATCAACAAGCTACTTGAGTCCCAACAGAAGCAAATCAGCGATATATCTCAACGAGTACCAATCATGCAGCAAGAGATGATGAATAATGGAACGATCCAAGAGGAATTGGAAGAGGTGAACTACGCCATGGGTCAAAGTATTCAAGGAACTAGGTACCCGAATCAAGGAAACCGGAATTACCAGGGGAACTATAACAATCGTGGTCCCCCGGGTAATTATCAACAGCCTAGGAGGCCGGAATTTTGATGGAGCAATCCTAACAATGCAATTCAACCTCCTATGGGTGTTGATCCAGGTGCGAAAGGGGAAGAAGAGAAGTCTGATTTCGAGGATACGGTGAACAGATACATGGCGAAGAATGATGAATGAGTGAACCGCCTTGAGGCTAGATTAGAGAAGAAGATTGATGATCATCACAAGGACCTTTCGTTGTTGATGGGAACAATAGCAGAGAATGTGAACAAGCTCACTCAATCTATTGAGAAGGGGAAGTTTCCGTCTCAGAGTATTGAGAATCCAAGGTCCTGCAACGCCATCACATTAAGGTCGGGAACGCAATACGAGGGACCCATGAGGCCGGAATCAAATTTGGACATGTCTAGGGCCAGGTTCAACCATGGTTCGACCAACATTGAAGGTCGAACCATACAGGGGAGGTCGAACCAACACGCTGGACATGATCAGGAGGCATTGCAGCATCGGTTCGACCAACATGCAGATGGTTCGACCTGGCCTACAGGTCAAACCTATGTCAAACCAGGCCGTTCACAGCACTCTATTTTTCCACATGATGGGTTCGACCAAAGTAAACATGGTTCGACCTGGACATCAGGTCGAACCCACCTCGAACCACACAACATGGAGTACCCTGTTTTATCGCAGCAACGGTTCGACCACGACATGCATGGTTTGACCTATCCGACAGGTTGAATCCAGGTCGAACCTAATCAATCTGGTCGAACTTGTGTCAAACCGGAGGGCAGAAGGAGTACAGTAGGTCGGTTCGACCTAGGGGGAAGTGGTTCGACCTATCCGACAGGTCGAACCCAGGTCGAACCTGAACTTCAAAATGAGAACAACATTCCAGACGGACAGTTCGACCACTACGTGCCTGGTTCGACTTGTTCAACAGGTCGAACCCTGGTCGAACCTGTCCAAAACTTGCCTATTCCTACTCCGAACACTCCCGATGATGTTGATGCTACTCCACTGGTTCAGAATGAGCAAAGTATAGAGATTATAGCTGAGAAAAAGTGGGAGAGAGCCAAGCAATTAAGAGTCGAAAAGGATAAAGTAGAGAAGGTTGATCGTGATGAATGGAGGATTCCCAAAACAAAGATACCTCCGCCGTTTTCTTATAGGTTCGTGAAGAAGGGATTGGAAGAGAAGTTCAAGAAGTTTTCAGAGATCATGAACAAGATAAGCTTGAACATCCCTTTCTCAAAGGCAATCATGGAGATGCCATACTATGCCCGATTCCTTAAGGACATATTATTGAAGAAGAGGAGCTTGAACGGAGTTGACACGGTGAACTTATATGAGAATTGCAGCTCGATCATTCAAAGGAAGCTGCCACAGAAGATGAAGGATCCGGGAAGCTTCACTATCTTGTGTGATATTGGAAAAGGGCCGGCACGACGAGCTTTGTGCGATCTTGGGGCAAGCATCAATTTGATGCCATTGTCTATCTTTAAAAAGCTTGGTTTGGGGGAGTTAACTCCTACAACAGTTGCTCTACAATTGGCGGACAGGTCGATGACGTTTCCAAAATGTATTATTGAAGATGTTCTCGTCAAAGTAGATAAACTAGTATTTCCTGTGGATTTTCTTGTGCTAGAGATGGATGATGACAAGGATAATATCCCTTTAATCTTGGGGAAACCTTTCCTTGCTACTGCTGGAGCTATGATTGATGTTCAAAAAGGGGAACTCAGATTGCGGATGGACAAAGAAGAGGTGCTATTCAATCTAGACAAAGCAATAAAGATGCCCATGGAGTCTCAGTGTCATAGTATTGACGTGATGGAGGAGATTGTAAAGGAGGATATGTTTTTGATGTCTAAGGATCCTCTTGAGAAATGTTTGATGGAGTCTCCTACTTCTTCCACTACAGAGCTTGATGGTCTATCCAATGATGAATGCATTGAATATCTTGAGAACTTACTTGCTTCGGGTGAGGCCAGGTATGCATTGGAAAAATCGAAGGCTGAAGATGTGAAAGGGACTAAAATGTACTTGCCATTGGAAAGAGAGAGCACTCCGATGGAAGAAAAGAAAGAGGAGCTGAAACCGTTGCCGGAACACTTGACGTATGCTTATCTTGGTGACGATGAAAAAGATCCATCAGGTGATTCGGAATTCAAGAGAAGGATTGACCCGAAGGAGTCTACACAGCCATGGGATGAAGGTAATTCTAATGATCATATTTTTGTGAGCGATAAAGGTGCCGTGCTGACTGTAGACAAAGGAAGAGAAGATGATGCCTATTTGAAGCCTCCTAACTTATCACCGGATACCAACAGATTTGAATGTCCTTGTTCTCGTTCTTATCTTGATTTTGATCTTGATGGTGATGGGAGTGATTCCACAATTGAATGGAAGATTGACAGGAATGAGAAGAGAAAGTTGGAAAAAGGAGATTCGACTGATCGTATGATGCCAAGGAAAGGTAAGGTGGTAAGTGAGGATAGTAAGAGGGGGAGAAAGTATTGGAAGGTGAGGATGCGACGAGACCATCCTCTGATCAAGTAGTTTTCAAAGTGGTACCGTCGTGACTCTCCGACGTTAAACATGAGCGCCTGTTGGCGGTTTTCCCTCCCGTTTTAATGCTTTATTTCTTTTGTGTGAGTAAGAAATTTTTATATTTGATGTGCTTACTTATCGGCAATTACATCTCTTTTCAAACTTAGTTTCAACTATAGTTTCTACTAAGTTTGGGGGGGTGTGATGTACTTACCTCGATAAGCACCGACAGTATAATTTTTTCTTTGTATTGTTTGTTAGGGGAGTTGGTTTTTGCGCCATATTTAAAATTTTAATCGATTTTGATGTGATGATTTTTTTACAACTTGCCTAATGTTTCGTGGTGTTTTTTTTGTTTTGTATTGCGGAGTTACTCATGAATGATATTTTGTGGAATAATTTTTGATGAAGTTGTGCTCTTGTTGGTACCTAATGATTCGTATTGAAGTTTGAAGTGTGTAGGGATTGAAGAACACTCAGTTTTGAAGTTTAGAAGGTTGGTTCGCCCAAAGCCAGGGTAGGTTCGACCAGTGCTAGGAGGTCGAACCCATCTGAGGAAGTCGAACTGTGGTGCAAAAGTTGTCCGGAGAGATGGTTCGACCTCATGCGAGATGGTTCGACCAGATCAACAGGTCGAACCAAGGTCGAACCAGCGATAGCAGAATTCCAGAAGTGTGGTTCGACCACGACGTTTTTGGTTCGACCTGTTGAATTATGGTTCGACCACGACATTTTTGGTTCGACCTGTTCAACAGGTCGAACCTAGGTCGAACCGGTGACAGGAAACTTACAGAAGATAGGTTCGACCAAAGCAGAAATGGTTCGACCTGGTCAGCAGGTGGAACCCAAGTCGAACCGAAGGAGAAGGTGTTCAGAATGTTGATTCGACTTCTTTCACAGACCGAATCAAGGTCGAACCAAGTCAGGGAAGTGTGTTCTTAATCTCATCCTTCTATGATGCATGAGTGGGGCGATGGATAGATGCTTGTATGATTGATGGGGTATAAGCTTGTTGATTTTGTGCATTCATGTGTTCACGTGTTTATTTTCATTGAAAAGAGCATGTATAATTTGATAAGTATGTGGAATTCATGAGGAATTGATCTTGATTATGTGCTATGAGGAGTATTAGAAATTGATTTACCTATGTGAGGATTTGAGCCTCTATCATGTTTGATCATGATAGTTTATTTTTGAGAGAATCATTCGTATGAACGTATTCTAGAACTAGGCTTGGCGTCTTGTGTGAAACTTACAATTGATGAAATATTAGGACATGATCTTAGGCCATTTTTGATTAATTGAGTCACTTAGCCAAATTTTACCTTTCCTAATGATCCTATAAACCTTTGGTAGCCCTGTTTGAGCTTTTAAAAGCTTTTTCTTTGGCAAGCCAAATAAAAGAGCCTTATTTACCTTATTTGAGCTTTGAAAATACCCTATTCATTGGTAGAGAGAGTGAGGTGAATAAGTGTGCAAGAAGAAAAGGAAGATGGAATGAGGTTTAGTAAGAAAAGTACATGTTTAAATCTTGTTAGGGGTAGTGTCTGAAACTGGTACCCCGAATTGCTTATACATGGGGCTTGAAGTTTTAAAAAGCAGCCGAATGATGTTCGATAAGGGTAGTGCCTACAACTGGTACCCGAGCGATCAAAAGAAGAATGATGTTGATGCAAGGAAGAGAAGGAAAATCGGAAATTGCAAGTGCAAGAGAAGAATTGGAGGAGAATATGAAGCCGAATGAGAAATCAAGAACCTCCAAGGTAACTCTCTACTAGTGTCTTAAGTCACTATGTCCAAATTTTCCTACCCTTTCCAAAGAGCCAACATTACAACCTAGACACAAGTCCTTTGTGATCCTAGTATTAAGTTGATGTAAGTTGATTGTTGAGACCTTTTCCAAGCTTATGGTTACGCGTGAATATGAATTGATATGAGTGTTTATACTAGCCTATAGTGCCTCACACACATGAGCAAAAGAGAGTAAGACTTATCTTGTGAGCTAGATTACTTAGTACTCTGAATGGTGTGTGATTGGATTAATTTTACATGAGTGAAATATATGATGCAAGTAATTCTTGTTTGATTTAATGAAGTGGCATGTGTAATATGTGTTGTACTTGATTCTGTTGAATTATACACGACTCATGTGGTTTAAATTGGTTGCCTCGGGACGAGCAACATGTAAGTTTGGGGGTTTGATGAGTGTGTAAATTCACAAGTTTAGCGTCATGTTTTGTGGTAGTTTTAGAGTTTGAATGTGGAAATAGGTGAAAAACCTATACATATTGTGAATTAGCATGAATCAGGTGTTATTGGAGCTCTTTGAGTGGTTTGAACAGCAAAATCGACGTGACAGAGTCGAAGCCATGCGAACCGCCCAAAAAAGAGGTGGGTTCGACCTGTTGGAGGAGGGTTCGACCTCTCCATCAGGTCGAACCAGTGTTGGAGAAGTGCAGGAAGTACGTTCGACCACGACCTGAGGGGTTCGACATGTTCATCAGGTCGAACCATGGTCGAACCAGTTCGTGAGAAGCTGGGTTCGACCACGACATTGGGAGTTTGACCTGACGGTTGGCCGAACCAAGCGCAAAAATTATCCAGTGATGAGGTTCGACCTGGGGTTCGACCTGATCCTGAGAGGTTCGACCTATTCAAGAGGTCAAACTGGTGTAGAATTCTTCCAGTAGTGGGGTTTGACTTGGGGTTCGACCTGTGGCCAGGGGTTCGACCTGTTTGACGAGGTCGAACCTACGTGCAGAAACTTACCTTATCCGGATTTTTCGAGGTCAAAACGCGTGGGATCACTTGAAAAGCCCATTCCAAGCCCTAGAGACGTGATTACAAGTATAAAAGAAGGCTCATGCAGTCCAAAAAAAAAGGAGAGCTTTTGATCAAGAATCATAAGGAGATAAGGAGACGTGAATTGGAGGAGAAGATCTTTCACCATCCGGAGGGCTGTGACAGAGCTCCGCTGGAGGTTCAAGTAAGATCGGTCCATCTAACCATGATTGTTCCTAGATCAGTCATGGGCTAGAGCCGCTTCGGTAGTTCTAGGGTTATGAAGGTTTCATGAGTTGATTTATCTTTCGTGTGTATACTCCGTACAACACTACTTGTGGTTTAGTTTGTATAAGATTGCACATTTTTAATCCATACTCATAGCTGTTTTGTGCATCAATAATCGTTGTGTAGAGTCTGAATGCATAACATGGTTATTGGTTGAGTGCGTTCACTACTGAGTAGGGTTTACTGTTATAATTCTAAGTGAAGGGATTCCGAAGTGTTATTAGAACCGTCTTATATGAATATTTGTTAATTGAATTGAATTCGGGTTAACAAGTAGGATAAAGAGTATAACTTTATAGTACCTACAAAGGGAGATCAAATCGGGTTAGAGTACTAAGTGCACGGGAAATAATTGATTATGATAGTACCTAGAAAGGGGGGTAAAGTATACATCTTGCTCTGAGAAAATTCACACGTGTCAAACGCTTATCCACTTGTGTCTATAGAGTAGATTTGCATGGGTTAGTGATGCGTCCATAAACCACAAGGCAGAGTCGGACATCGACACATAAAAGTATGAATTAATGAATGAAACCGGATGACCTGACGAGCTACCTATCATCTTATTTACCACGACCTTCTATCTTTTCTTTTGTTATTTTGATTAATAGTTCCTACTCAATTTCAATATTATTATTATATTTCCAAATAGTCTTAGTTTGCTAGAGTATAATTGAATTGATATTTATCCGTCCCTTGGGTACGATAATAACTTGGTCACCTTCGAAACTACAATTGATATCCTTCACACTTGGGGATTAAATTTGTGTGTTGAGAACATACGAACAAGTCAGGTACCCGTGACAAGTATACTGGTAAGAACTATGAGCTGTAATTTTCCCGTAAACGCCATGTTGCCAAATTCTGGAGTCACACATGCTAGGAGGAATATAGATTGCCCCAATCTTTTGAATAATCTCCGAGTAAGCAGCAATGAAATCATGGGTTAAATGACATCTCCCATCGAAGAAATAATCAGCAATTTTTTATCACACAAATGCCTATATTCTGCAGAAATATCCTCAAGATTCGCAATAGGAGAACCAATCAACCAAAAATAAATATTTGAGTTATGTCCCACTAGCTAAATGCTTTCATTATTGAACATGTTGAGATGGGACCTGCAGCCACCTTGAATCGAAAAGGATAACTAATGTGAATGGGGATTATTTCGTCTGAGCCACCTACACCTAACGAACTCAAGAGCATTGACACTGCCTAATACATCCCAGCTGAGCTTCATATTCGCAAATATGTTTGTGAAAAGGCTTCAGCTCATTAACAAAAAAGTTCTCTATCTTTCGAGCCAAATAATGGTAGGTTCAAGTTCGACTCGATAATTTCTCGAGCTTGATATTCGGGTTCGACTCAATTATTTAACTTAATAATCAAATTCAAACAAATATCTTATCGAATTAAGATCGAATGGTTCACGAATGGTTTGGTTTGATTACGTTATTTACATCCTTAGATCGAATGGTTCACGAATGGTTTGGTTTGATTACATTATTTACATCCCTATTTGTAATAAGCCTGATGAGCGTTTTCTCAACACACAATTAATCCCCAAGTATGAAGGATATCAATTATAGTTTCGAAGGTGACCAAGTTAAATATCGAATCCACGGGACGGATAAATATCGATTTAATTATGTTCTAGTAGATTATGACTATTTTGAGAATTGTAATTTTGGTTTGTAAATTGAATAATAATTGAAATAGCAATTAAATAATAAGAACAAGAAAATAGTAGTTGTGATCAAATAAGATAATAGGTAGTTCGTCAGGCCATCCAGTTTCATTCGTTAATTCATACTTTCGTGTGTCGATATCCGACTCTGCCTTGTGATTTATGGACGCATCGCTAGATCATACAAATCTATTCTATAGACACAAATAGATAAGCTTTTGACACGTGTGAGTATCCTCAGAGCAAGACGTATACTTTACCCCCCTTTCTAGGTACTATCATAATCAATTATTTCCCGTGCACTTAGTACTCTAACCCGATTTGATCTCCCTTTTTAGGTACTATAAAGTTATACTCTTTATCCTACTTGTTAACCCGAATTCACTTCAATTAACAAACATTCATATAAGACAATTCTAATAAGACTTCGGAATCCCTTCACTTAGAATTATAACAATAAACCCTGCTCATTAGTGAACGCACTCAATCAATAACCATGTTATGCATTCAGACTCTACACAACGATTATTGATGCATAAAACAACTATGAGTATGGATTAAAAACGTGCAATCTTATATAAATTAAACCACAAGTAGTGTTGTACGTAGTATACACACGAAATATAAATTTAACTCATGAAACCTTCATAACCCTAGAACTACCGAAGTGGCTCTAGCCCATAATTGATCTAAGAACAATCATGGTTAGATGGACCAATCTTACTTGAATCTCCAGCTACAACTCTGTCACCACCCTCCGGATGGACTCCTCTTATGATTCACGCGTCGTCCTTCTTCGTGATCGTTCGACATTCTTCGACGTGGACCTCTTTCTTGACTGCATGAGCCTCCTTTTATACTTGTAATCATGTCTCTAGGGCTTGGAATGGGCTTTTTAAGTGATCCCACACGTTTTGGCCTCGAAAATCCGGATAAGGTAAGTTTCCGCGTTTTGGTTCGACCTCGTCAACAGGTCGAATCACTGGACAACAGGTCGAACCCCAGGTCGAACCCTGCTACTGGACAATTTCTGCACTTAGTTCGACCTCTTGTACAGGTCGAACCACTCCCTCACAGGTCGAACCTCAGGTCGAACCACGCTACTGGACAATTTCTGCTCCTGGTTCGACCAACTGTCAGATCGAACCCCAACGTCGTGGTCGAACCCCTCTTCTCGCGAACTGATCAAACAGGTCGAACCCCTTGAGTCGTGGTCGAACCCTCCTTCTGCTGTTTTGCAATGCTGGTTCGACCTGTAGGAGAGGTCGAACCCTCCTCCAACCAGGTCGAACCCTACTCTTTCCTTGGCGATTCGCGTGGTCTCGACTTCGTCTCTTCGATTCTTGGCACTTCCACTCCGTTTTTGCTATGAAAACCACTTAAATAGCTCCATTAACACCTGATTCATGCTAATTCACAATATATATAGGTTTTTCACCTATTCCACCTCAAAACTCTCCAAAACTAGCACAAAACATGATGCCAAACTTGTGAATTTACACACTCATCAAACCCCCAAACTTACATGTTGCTCGTCCCGAGGCAACCAAATCAAACCACAGGAGTCGTGTATAATTCATCAAGATCAAGTACAACATAAATCACACATGCAACTTCATTCAATCAAACAAATATTAATTGCTTCATATATATCACTCATGCAAAACCAATCCAATCACATACCATTCGGAGTACTAAGTAATTTCGCTCACAAGATAAGTATTTACTCTTTTTCACTCAAGTGCGTGAGGCACTATGTAGGTTAATATAAACACTCATATCAATCCATATTCACGCGTAACCATAAGCTTGGCAAAGGTCTCAAAAATCAACTTATAATCAACTCTTCATTAGGATCACAAAGGACTTGTTTATGGGTTGTAATGTTGGCTCTTTGGAAAAAGGTAAGAAAATTTGGACTTAGTGACTTAAGACACTAGTAGAGAGTTACCTTGGAGGTTCTCGAATTCTTCTTCTTACAGCAAGTTCTCCTCCAATGTCGTCTCTTCAACTTGTAAAATTCCTCAATTTCCTTCTTTTCATGGCATCAACATCATCTTCTTAAACAATTCGGGTACCGGTTTCAGGCACTACCCTTCTCATATATAGGCCATCAGCTGCTAAGCTTCACACACCAAGTATAAACACAATTGGGGTACCAGTTTCGGGCACTACCCCTAAACAAGATTTAACCATATTATTTTCATCCAACCATATTCTATCTTCCTATTCTTCTTGCAACACTTACTCACCTCCACTCTCTCTACCAAGGATTAGATTAATCAAGGCTCAAGTAAAGGTTATAAGGTTATTTACTTCGGCTACCAAAGAAAAAGCTTTAACGGCTCAACGGGGCATCCAAAGGTTAATAAAATCATTAGGAAGGATAAATTTGGCTAAGTAGCTTAATCACACAATAATGACCTAAGATCATGTCCTAGCAATTTATCAATCATAAGTCTCACATAAGACTCCAAGCCAAGTTCTAGAATACATTCATATGAATGATCCTCTCAAGAATAAAATAATCATGATCAAGCATGATTATCAAAGCTCAAATCCTCACATAGGTAATCCTAGTACTCCTCATAGTACATAATTAAGATCAATTCCACAAGAACTCAATATACTTATCAACTAAACATGCTTTTCATCAATAGAAATTAACACATGAACATATGAATGCACAAAAATCAATAAGCTTATACCCAATCAATCATACAAGATATCACTTATACATTCCACTCACGCATGAATCACACCCCAACCTAAAGATAAAATGAAAAATAATGGAATCAAGATGAATCGAAGGAAACCAAAGAAAACCTGAAAAACTACTCCTCCGGAGCATCATCACCCTCATCATCATCATCATTAAGCCTTTTCTCCACAATCCGATGCAGATCACCGATGTGCCTATCCAGTAATCAACTCGATCACCCAACCTACCAACTTTCTCATTCAAAGCCGTATACTTCTCATTCAACATAGCACAGTTGGCGTTGGCGAGTGCGAGCTGTCGATTTGTCTCCTGCTGGCTAGCAACGATCGCGACCAGCTGCTCATGAATAAGGCGGAGCTGTTCCCGTGTATCATTCAGGAATCTCCATCTCTGGCTGCTCATCTACCCGATGCTTGACCTCGGACTGCTGTGTCCACTGTAATGGTTGGTGTGGTGGCGGATGGTACTCTCCCTGCTCCACAATTTGCTGTAGCTCCTCCAACCTACCTTCGACACACAACCTAGCCACGGCTCTCCAATCTCCATTGGTCTTCACAGTCACGGACAGAGCAGTGTGTCCTGGGGAGTTCATCAACAAGTTCCTCGCCTCCCGAACAGTGGTCAAGTTGATCATGTCAAAGGGAAACATAAAGTCGAATGGCTTTGGTCCTCTCGTGAAGAACCAATCACCATCTCTAAAGTGTGCAAATCCTCCCTTTACACATGTGCGCATCACCAAGTCGGGCTCTCCTCTAACAGGTGTAATGCCGGTGAAGTCCAAGTTGTAGTACTCAGCCACGATCGTCAGTAACCCTCCAATGTTCACCTTCTGAAATCCAATGGTCCTGAATCGATGCAGCTGCGTGATGAAATATGTTCCCACATTGAACTTCACCCCATTCATCATACACCACAAGGCATAAAGCTCTCCTCTAGACACACAGCCTCCCTCCGAATGAGCAAACAGTGTGTTTCCGAGCACTCGATCCATATATTTCAACACTGGATTCTTGATCGAGGTCGCACGAGCCTGCCTAATCTTATAGTCTCTAATCTCCCCTGTTATCTCCCTCCAAAACCTATTAGCGTTGAAGTGTCCATTCTCCACTCGAGAAATCTCTAGAGGCGTCTGAAAAAGCTTATTAAAATCCTCAGCCGTCCATCTCCTTCGGACTCCTCCTAACTGAAATGAGCACTAATACGGGTAGCCAAGTGGGTCCTTCTCCATCTCAAATGAGCAAACTACCTCCGCTGTAACGTGGAAATAAGTCGGCTTCTTCAACTCCATAAATTTACGGATCCCCACTCGATCGAACAACATCATCATATCATCCCTAATGCTCATAAGTCTCATGGCCTCATCATCTTGGTATCTTGTCCGAGCTATCTTGTCTGAGATTTTCTTCCCACTTTTCTTTAATCTCGTCCCAGTTTTGCATTTGAACTTTAAAGTTTTTGGTTAAACGATCTTGTAACCTCAGCTTCCTCGTCACTGTGTCCAAATTTGAAGGCATGTCTTGCCTCTTCTTCGATCTTGCTTCATCCACCTTACCTTTCCCTTTATTTGATCATTGTCCCTTTCCTGAAAACAACTATTTCAACACAACCAACAAAACAAGAACACAAGTATATGACTAGCATATCATATACTCTATTCAAGACTTCAAGCATCCATGCTTAATCAACTCCAACTATTATCTCAACACCACTTGCTCACTCATCATGCTCAAAACATCATCAATCACACTCTCTTTAATCTTCAAACTATAAACAACAAGCATGCATCAACCAAGAGGAGTAGTTGTCCAGAAGGTAGGTTCGACCTGTCACAAGAGTGGTTCGACCTATTCAGAAGGTCGAACCTAGGTCGAACCCGAAAGGTAAGTTGTCCAGAAGGTAGGTTCGACCTCGTCACTCGAGGTTTAACCTGTTCCGCAGGTCGAACCCGAGGTCGAACCCAGTCAGGTACGTGTTTTAAGTTGTATTTTTAGAAGGGTTCGATCATTTTTCTTGTTCACCAAACCTCGAACCTTCCCCGAACCTTAACACCCTTGCACAAATTCGTCAATTACACTTGATTTTGCACCGATTACACAACATTATATTCTTAATTCTTGAATTGGGCGTGGATTTGGGCGATTTTCATCGCGAATTAGGGCTTAAGTCACGTTTTTTAGTGTTGTGTGCTAGTTATCGATTGTTAACCATGGGCAAGACTAAAGGTACGTTCTTTCAACTCAATTACCTTAGGATTGAAGTTTATTGTAAGAAATGTGTTGTGGGTAAGTTGATTAATGTTGATTTTGGTTGAAATTCATGGTGATAATTGAATTGATTCATATGTATTCATGTTTATTGATATTGTTGAGTTGATTCATATGAATTCATGTTTATTGGATTGAGATTGCTTGAACAGGTTGAACCATGAATGTCGTGGTCGAACTATCATCTGAAAAACAGAGTGCTCTGAATGGACTAGTTCGACCTCATGTTCGACCTTCTGATCAGGTCGAACCATAACGGCTCAGGTCGAACCACCATACTGTAAATTTCAAGTCACTGGGTTCAACCTTGGTTCGACATGTTAGACAGGTCGAACCTAGAATGATCAGGTCGAACCTCCTCACTGGATGATTTTCTGCGTCGGTTCGACTTCCTCTGCTGGGTTCGACCTCCTGGCACTGGTCGAACCTATCCTGTCTTTGGTCGAACCACCCTTTTAAGCTTCCAAACTGAGTGTCTTTCATAATTTGCGTAAATGTTTCAAGTAAGTTTCACCTGAATTACAATAAGTTGTATATGGTGGGAAACTTCTAACAAAATGTGTGGCAAAGCAAACCAATTTCATCAAGAGTTGAACAAGGATAATATTTTATTCACTTGTTGTTAAAACATGATTAATGATGGCGTGTACTGACACATTGTGTGTAAATACCAGAGTCATTAAATGTTTTAAACGTAGTGATGATAAGATAATTAAATACGTGGAAAAATTATAAGAGTAGTGGTTGTTGCAGTGGGAATTGTTTATTTATCTTATGATATGAATAAAAATTTGATTTTGAGAAATTGTCTTTAGGTACGTTATCATAGAAAGAATTTTATTTCGGTTTCTATGCATTTACAGATTAATAATCTATTTTATTTAAATTACATAGTCATTATAATGAAGAATAGAAATATAATCTATTATGGTACGATAATGACAATTTGTACACTCTTAAATCATGTATATCCCTCAATTGCAACAAATATTAATTAATAATGCATCTTCTAATCTTAGTAAGAGAAAAGAACCTTTGGTGATGAACTAAACATACTTTTGGCATCTAAGACTTGATTGTTTTACATAAGTACGATTCGAAAGTTGATAGCCGATGGACCGTTAGGTTTATTGAAAGTGGAAAGAACTTGTGAGTCTTACTTGGAAGTGAAAATGATCAAATTGCCTATCAAGGCAAAGGGGTATAGAGCCATGAAAAGATATGTTGGAAATGTTCATTCTGATTTAAGCGATCCTAAGATTATCTAGTTGAGAGGTGTTTATGAATATTCGAAGATTATTCTAGAAACAAGATATATTTATTTGATGCATTGCAAGTCTGAGTACTATGATTAATTCAAGAAGTACATGACTGATGCAGTGAAGCGTCATGGAAAATATATCAACTTATTACGATTTAAATCGTGATGGCGAGTACCTCTTAGGATAATTTAGGAGCTGATAATCAGAGGTTGGGATTGAATCCCAAGTTAATTACATCGGGAAAACCCCAGCTGTATGGTGTGATGGAAAGAAGGAATAAGACTCTTATGGATATGGTTAGATAGATGATGAATTATTTGAAATTACTAAATTCATTTTACGGGTAAGCCCTAGAAAACATCATGTCAAATTGTCTGTTTGTGGGATATCCTAGAAAAATGAAGAATTATTTTTTAAATAGTCCAAAAGATCAGAAAGTGATTGTTAACACAAACACTAGATTTTGGTAAGGGACTATGTAATAAATCACATAACCATGTATAAAGTTGTTTTAAAAATGTGAGAAGGAAAACACAAATTTTAGTATCAAGAATACAAGAGGATATACCACAAGTAAACTGTATCACGTGTTACATCTGATACATAATTACATATAGTGCCTTGTCATAGTGGGAGGGTTGTTTAACAATCGAAAATATTTATGTTTTGGGAGAGTCGTGAGACTTAGTTCCTAGTAAATATAAAATTGGCCCATGGACACGACGAAGCACTATAAGATCAAAATACGGTATATATTAGTAAGTTGCAATGAATTTTGAAATAGAATCTAAGGATTCAAAATCAAATATGGGAGCTTGAAGGACCACTAAGTGGTGTAAAAATCATTAGAAGTGGTCATACAAAATAAAAGAGGATCATAAGATAAGGTGAAAATCTTGGAAGCAAAGCTTGAAAGCTATACCTATATTGATCCGGATTCTTTTATTTGTCACTAATCATATTAAATATGAGGTAAGACAAATAGATGTCAAGACAACTTTCCTGATTGGAAGTCTTGAGGAAAACATCTATGTGAAGCAACTAGAGTGATTCATTGCATAGAGCTAAGAGCATTTTGAGTGTAAGCTTAAAAGTGTCCATTGATAGACTGAAGCAAGCTTCAAGATCATCTGTTTTGATAAGAAAATCCAAACATATGGATTTAATCAATGCTCGGATGGATCTTGTGTGTTGAAAAGAATGGCGGAAACGTGGTGGTATTTCTTGTATGTATGTAAATAGTATCTTACTCATTGAAAATAATAAAAGAGTATTATCGAGGGTATGGGTATAGTTAATAAAGCAGTATGAAATGAAGGACTAAAGAAAAGCAAAATATATCCTTTTGATCATGGTAAAACGGATCACAAGAAAGGATGTTATGCTTGTCTCAAGCTTCATAAATTGATATAATCCTTACTCGTTTTAGCATGTGATTTTATCTAAGAATTTGTGTCTTAAGATACAAAAGAAAATAAAATAGATAAATGTGATTCCCTATGCTTCGGCAATAAGGAAGCTTAATTTATGGAATGCTATGTACGAGATTGGATATCTTTATTGCCAATGGCATGATCAGTGAGTATCAAGGTAACCCAGATCAAGAATATTGAATTATGGTAAGACATATTTGAAGTGCCTGAAGAGGACTGAAAATAATATGTAAGCTTATCAGGACTAATACATTGCTGCAGTAAATCCACCTCAAGGTTATGTATTTAACGGAAGTAGATCCATACAATAGAGGACTGATTATATAGAGATATATTTCGGACTCCACCATAGAAAATGATAATATTAAAACCTTGTCGTGGCCAAAGTATCTGTATGGTTCTAGAAACTTCATAATGGGCTTGGATGTGATTTTGAGTTTGCCCAAGATTATAAAAAATTATTGTGATAAAAATTGGTGCAGTTGCAAACTTGAAAGAATCACGAGTCCATAAAAAAATTAAACACATTGAAAGCTAATACTACCTGATACGAGAAATCGTATGATGAGGGTGTTGGTTTTAGGATCGTTTAGTTCAACCGTGATCCATTAAAACAAAATAAACGATTAGCGGAAGCAATTAAACGTTTACCTTTCACCGGGTGTGTTGATGAAGATCTTTTGCAAACCACCTCTTATCTTCTGTTGTATGACCCTTGTCCAATCCTACTATTGTATGGGCTATAATCTGCAGGATTTTCCCAATCTGTTTCTCTCCCTCACTCACGTCAAAAGAGGCGCAAGAATTAGGGCAACTAGAAACTGAGATGACTTATTTATTTGGGCTACAGCCGGGACCACGAGGAGAAATTGGACTGGGCCTCAATTGGATTTAATTAACCAAGCTTAGCCCAAAGCTTTTAATTAAACCCAATAATAATAATATAGTCCACTAAAATATTATTACTGCACTACCCATCCAATCCCAATATAATGTTTTGGGCTCCTTTTTATTATGTGCCCGAAAGTCTCCCCATGTTTAAGATATACAATGCCCATTAATTAATTAAGTTACTGACAACTCAAATTAATTAATATCTCATCCGAGAGTAGTACTACTCAACCTTTTTATCATGCCGGAATTAATCCACTTGCAAGATTTATATGATAAACCTTATGAGCTCCTCAAGGGGACATCATCAACCTATGACGGACATGGATTCCTTCTACAATCAACAGCACACCATAGAGACAATATTATTTTCCAACTCACCGAGTTTGTTGATTTAATACATGTAAATCTCACGCATTGATGAATCAAAGAAATATATACTAACTTACGTGTCGAGGTTATTGTATAGGGATTAAGAGCACGAACATCTATAATAACTGAGATCAAATTCTCCTATATAGACAGTACAAGTCGAACGATCTCTAGTGGTCCTACTCAATACACACTAAGTGCACTAATGTGATTCTATAGTCAAAACAAACTAATACCAAATCACACTACAACCATCCCGATAGATAGTCCCCGTCTATCTCGGTTGTGAGCATCTGTTTATACTTTATAAGGAAACTGATAATATGATCTTTCGCGTGTTGTCGCACAATATATTATCTACAGTATAAAGTAAATGGACTTTTGCACAAACATATAAATAAACAATTTATAATATGCAAAACATTTGATCATATGATTCTCATTTCAAATAATATTGTTAAAACATTGTTCAATACAAAAGCAAGGCTTTTAGTATACAAATCTAACAATCTCCCACTTATACTAAAATACTACGCTACCATATCAGCTGACACGCATCTAATCACCATTCCTTCTACATGCCCATCGAACGCTTTCGTTGGAAGGCTCTTAGTAAAAGGATTAGCCAGGTTATCCTCCGATGCAATTTTAGCAACAATGACCTCCCCTCTTTTAATGATGTCTCGTATCAGGTGGTACTTGCGCTCAATGTGTTTACTCGCCTTATGGGCTCGTGGTTCCTTCGAGATCGCTACTGCACCACTGTTATCATAATAAATTGTGATCGCTTTGGGCAAAACAGGAATCACATCCAAGTCCATTAAGAAGTTCCTGAGCCATACTGCTTCTTTAGCTGCCTCAGAGGTTGCTACATATTCAGCTTCCATGGTAGAGTCAGCAACTCATTTCTATTTTACACTCCTCCATATTATGGCTCCTCCTCCAAGAGTATACACATAACCCGAGGTGGATTTACTAGCATCCCTATCTAACTGAAAATCCAAATCAGTATAACCCAAAGGTAACAAAGTATCTGCCCTGTAAACCAGCACATAATCCCTAGTCCTTCGTAGGTACTTCAATATATGCTTTACCGCAGTCTAATGCCCCTGTCCTGGATTACTTTGATACCTACTGACCATGCCCACGGCATAATAGATATCTGGTCTCATACATAGCATAGCATACATGAGGCTTCCTACTGCCGAAGCATAAGGGACTATCTTCATTGCCTCTGTTTCTTGTTGTGTTTTAGGACACATCTTCTTAGATAGAGGTATTCCATGTCTGAAAGGTAGATAACCTTTCTTGGAATCTTGCATGCTAAAACGAGTCAGGATTGTATCAATATACAAAGCTTGGGATAAACATAACATTCTTTTCTTGCGATCCCTTATTAATTTGATCCCAAGAATGTGTCCAGCTTCTCCTAAGTCCTTCATCTCAAACTACTTGGACAGCCATACCCTTACGCCCGACAATACTTTTACATTGTTTCCAATGAGAAGAATATCATCCACGTATAGTACAAGAAATACCACAACGTTTCCGTCATAGTTCTTGTACACATGATTCATCCGGACATTGAATAAATCCATATGACTTGATTACTTCATCAAACCGGATGTTCCATGATCTTGAAGCTTGTTTCAATCCATAAATGGACCTTTTAAGCTTGCACACAAGATGCTCTTCGCCCTTTACAATGAATCCTTCTGGTTGCTTCATATAGATGTTTTCCTCAAGACTTCCATTAAGAAAAGCTGTCTTGACATCCATTTGCCATACCTCATAATCCATATGAGCAGCAATAGACAAAAGAATCTGGATTGACTTAAGCATGGCCACAGGCGAGAAGGTTTCCTCATAATCGATTCATTTTTTCTGAGTATATCATTTAGCCATAAGCCTTGCTTTAAAGGTTTCCACCTTACCGTCAGATCCTCTTTTTCTCTTAATGATCCACTTGCATCCAATAGCTTTTACACCATCGGGTGGTTCTACAAGCTCCCAGACTTGATTAGAATACATGGATTCTATCTCAGATTTCATTACGTTTTGCCATAATTGAGCATCTTTATCTTGCAGTGCCTCGTTGTAATTCCATGGGTAAATTTCATGTTCACCCGGGACCAAGTCTGATGGCTCTCCCAATCCCATGAATTTATCTGATTGTCTGACAACCCTCCCACTACGACGAGGCTCCACAGACAATTGTGTATTAGGTGCAGTGTCCTGTGGTATATCTTCTTGTACAGTTGGTATTATATTTGGTGTTTCCCCTCTAACTTCCTCTAGAACAATTTTACTCATGGGTTTGTGATCCATTATATAATCTTCTTCCAAAAATCTGGCGTTCGTGCTGACGATTGGGACTATAAAATAAACCACCTTTCGTTCCTCTAGGATACCCTATAAACAGACAAACATCAGTACGTGATTCTAACTTATCAGCATCTACCTTTAACACGTGTGCCGGAGCACCCCAAATACGAACATGCTTCAGACTAGGCTTGCGCCCGGTCCACAGTTCTGTGGGTATGAGGCTACTGATTTAGAAGGTACTAAGTTTAGAATGTAAGCCGCTGTTTCTAAGACGTGTCCCCAAAATGAATTTGGTAATTCCGAATAACTCATCATTGATCTTACCATTTCCATAAGAGTCCTATTCCTTCTTTCCGCTGCACCATTCTGTTGGGGTGTGCCCGGTGCAGACAATTGGGATTCAATCCTAGTTTCTGATAAATAATTCTTAAACTCTCCCAAGAGGTATTCACCACCATGATCAGATCGTAGTGTTTTGATATATTTACCAAGTTCCTTTTCCACATCAGCCTTGTATTCTTTGAATTTATCAAAGCATTCAGACTTACGACGCATCAAATAAATATATCCGTATCCTGAATAATCATCAATGAAAGTGACAAAATATTCAAAACCCTCTCTTGCCTGGACAGACATAGGACCACATAAATCGGAATGAACCAATTCCAACAAATTTTAGCTCTATACCCCTTTGCCTTAAAATGCCTTTTAGTCATTTTTCCTTCCAAGCAGGATTCGCAAGTTGGATAATTTTCCACTACTAATGAACTCAGAGGTCCATCAGCTATCAACCTTTGAATCCTACTTAAGTTAATGTGACCTAGTCTTAGATGCCAAAGATATGTTTGGTTCGTTTTAGAAGGTTTCTTTCTCTTATTAGTAGATATATCATTCATTTCAATTTGTTGCATTGTGGGAGAAATTGGATTAAGAGTATACAAATCATCTATCAATTTACCATTACAGATAATAATTCTATCTTTCCTTATAATAACCTTGTCATTAAAAGAAACAGAATATCCATCCATAAACAATTTAGAAACTGAAATTAAATTCTTTCTAAAATGCAGTACATAAAGACAATTCCTCAAAACAAGAGTTTTACTCTTATTGAAAAATAAATAAACATCTCACACTGCGATAGTAGCTACTCTTGTAGTATTCCTCATGAGTATGGTAATCTCTCCATCACTGAGCTGTCGGGTTTGGTGGAACCCCTGCAAAGAATTGCAGACATAGTCAGTGGCTCCCGTATCTACACACCAAGTATCAGCAGATACAGCCGCTAAACATGATTCAACAACTAGTATATAAGACTTACCATTCTTGTTCCCCTTCAGAAGAGGGCAGTATGCCTTGTAGTGTCCCGGCTGCTTGCATTTGAAGCACTTGCCTTTAGGCTTCTTGACCGCACCAGTCTTTGCTTTCACTTGGTTCACCGGTGCTGAATTTCCTTGCTTCTTTTTCTTCCTACCGTCCTTCGGCCTAGGATGAGCAGCATTTTCAACAACATGAACCTGAGGAGGTCTACGAAACAGTTCTTTTACCGCCACAAGTTCTGTCAGAAGTTCCACCAACGAGTACATATATTTGTTCATACCATAGTTCAGGCGGAACTGCTCAAAACTCCTAGGCAAGCTTTGGAGTATGATATCGACCTGGGTTTCCCCATTGATTTCAGCTCCAAGAATTTCCAACTTATTGAGTTGGCCCATCATCCTAAGGACATGTTCCCTTACGGGAGTGCCCTCAGCTATTTTGGTGTTCATCAAGACCGACATGCCCTTCGACCTAGCAGGACGACTCTGATGTCCGAAGAGTTCCCTAAGATTATGCATCATATCATAGGCGGTCTCCATGGCTTGATGCTGAGTCTGAAGCACATTTGACATAGATGCCAAAATGTAGTATTTAGCCATCCTATCAGCCTTGACCTACCTATTATAAGCATTTCTTTGCTCTTCGGTAGAGGCATCAGTAGGTGCCGAAGGACATTCCTCAAAAAGTACAAAGATATAATCTTCAGCAGTTAATACAATGTCCATGTTTCGCTTCCAGTCAACATAGTTAGTGCCAGTAAGTTTATGCTCTTTAAGTATAACAGAAAGTGAGTTGAGTGCCATATTAAAATCCTGAGAATCATAAATAATTAAACAGATCAAACACTTCGAATTTATCAATTTATATTGAATCCCTCAAAATAATATAAAATAAAATTCACCAACATCTCAAGCACCGTGAATTTGCATGCCACGATAGTGTGGACGTTTACAAACTCGAATATTTACAAGAGAAGGTTTTACCCAATAATCTCATTTGTCAACCTATCTTTATGACAAAATAATTAATAGTCAGTTTTCGTTATCCATGCAAATAACAGCAGTGACTCCAATGGGGAGGATACTAATTATTTGCATCTAAGTGTACACCATTATTTGACCCCAAGTCCATTGCGCAAGCTTATGTGCCTTACAGATAGAGAAGTACACACGCACTTGGATAATTTCCTATAGTCATCTTAAAGAAGTTTGTACCAGTGATCTGTGAATAAACTCATTCGATGGGGAGGAAAGCTCTAATGCCAACGCGCAAGCTTACTCACATCACTTACAAACCAATAATGGAGGCCATGGAAATTTATTTACCAATCCCCTCTCCCACTTAGTTATTTAAACACCGAGGGTTTTATTTAACATGCATATAATATTTCATAATAAAATATACATGCTAGCATGCTTCTATTTAAATTAATTTAAAATTAAATAAATCACATAAAACATGCCTCATATATAACAATTAATTGTCAAGTAAAATAATTAAAACAATTATATATCAACAATTAATTGCATAAAAAATTGGATCAAATAAATGGACCCCGTCTATCCAAACATCAATAGCATAAAATGAGCAGCCCATTAAAAAATAATCAAGCCCACTTAGCCAGCCATTTACTAGATGAATAAACATACAGCCCATTTAAAATTATGGCCCAACTACAAACCCACAATTAATTAAGCAGCAATAAAAAAAATTGGGCCCAATCAGCAATAAGAACAAGGGCCCAATAAGCACTTTAATAAAAAAATGCCCAGCAAGGAGAATCACATCTGCTGCCCTAATTTTTCTCCCAGCCGCAACCTTCAAATGGAATCACCACCGGCAGCCACCAGCAGATCCCACCGGTGCATCTTGGCCCCGCTGCTGCCGGTGGCTGTCCCATCAGCCAATCGGAGTCGCCGTCAGCCCGCCGCCGTGCAGTTCCCAGCTGTGAAGAGTCACCATTGCTTCCGAAAATCTTCTCCCAGCCGCAGACACACTCCGCACAGCAGCTGTAACACGGCGCCACCGCTCCCGGCGGTCGTGTTGTCAACCCACCGGAGTTGCGCCACCAGCCGTTCGATAACGATCCGCCATACTACCGAAGTTGCCTCGTCCGCCTAGTAGATAGTCGACATCCTCGAGCCTTCACCGCCGCACGCCGCTGCAATCGCGATTCAACAACCGTCAGAATCGAGTCGCCAAGATGCCATCGTGCAAGCACCGCATCCGCGCCCGTGTGCCTCTCCCAGCACTGTAGATCAACCGCCGTGATCGGTAACCGCACAGCAGATCTGCACAGATCACTCAAGTGAAATGCCTCGATCCGAACATCCACAATCTCAATTCAATGCTGGAATTTCAATGCTCCGTTTGACGCCGCCAATTGAGCCCCACCGATCACTGCCCTCAGCCGAGGGTCGCCGTTCATACGCGATTCAGGAGCGATCAGAACCCACCACTGGTTCGTCTACCAGCCTTCACGCGCCGTTGGCTTACTTCTTTCACCGTCACGCGCCGTCGGATGCTCACCCATCATGCAGGGTGTGTGTGTGTGAGATATAATGTGTACAGCAGGCGAGACAATCACCAGTTATGTATCCTTGTGTGTACAAGGTGTTAAAATCCCAATAATCACATGCCCAAATCATCAACAAAGCACATAGGAATTAAGTGTAATTCACACATATTCTATCCCTAATATCATGCCTTGAATCAACGATTTATAAACATAGAATAAATATGATTTTGACAAATAATACCATATTATTCAAATCCTAATACATATGCGACTATATCAAGATTATATCACTAAATCACATAGTTAATCACATAGTTACATAAACTATTGAATCACGATTCACCACGATACCAACGCTCTAATACCAATTGTTGGTTTTAGGATCGTTTGGTTCAACCGTGATCCATTAAAATAAAATAAATGATTAGAGGAAGCGATTAAACATTTACCTTTCACCGGGTGTGTTGATGAAGGTCTTTTGCAAACCACCTCTGTTCTTCTGCTGTATGACCTTTGTCCAATCCTACTATTGTGTGGGCAATAATCTGTAGGATTTTTCCAATCTGTTTCTCTCCCTCACTCACGTCAAAAGAGGCACAGGAATTAGGGCAACTAGAAACTGAGATGACTTATTTATTTGGGCTACAGCAGGGACCACGAGGAGAAATTGGATTGGGCCTCAATTAGATTTAATTAACCAAGCTTAGCCCAAAGCTTTTAATTAAACCCAATAACAATAATATAGTCCATTAAAATATTATTACTGTACTACCCATCCAATCCTAATATAATGTTTTGGCTCCTTCTTATTATGAGCCCGAAAGTCTCCCCATGTTTAAGATATACAATGCCCATTAATTAATTAAGTTACTGACAACTCAAATTAATTAATATCTCATCCGAGAGTAGTACCACTCAATCTTTTTATCATGCCGGAATTAATCCACTTGCAAGATTTATATGATAAACCTTATGAGCTCCTCAAGGGGACATCATCAACCTATGACGGACATGGATTCCTTCTACAATCAACAGCACACCATAGAGACAATACTATTTCCCAACTCACCGAGTTTGTTGATTTAATACATGTAAATCTCACCCATTGATGAATCAAAGAAATATATACTACCTTACGTGTCGAGATTATTTTATAGGGATTAAGAGCACGAACATCCATAATAACTGAGATCAAGTTCTCCTATATAGACAGTACAAGTCGAATGATCTCTAGCGGTCCTACTCAATACACACTAAGTGCACTAATGTGATTCTATAGTCAAGATAAACTAATACCAAATCACACTACAACCATCCCAATAAATAGTCCCCATCTATCTCGGTTGTGAGCATCTATTTCTACTTTATAAGAAAACCGATAATATGATCTTTCGCGTGTTATCGCACAATATATTATCTACAATATAAAATAAATGGACTTTTGCACAAACATATAAATAAATAATTTATAATATGCAAAACATTTGATCATATGATTCTCATTTCAAATAATATTGTTAAAACATTGTTCAATACAAAAGCAAGACTTTTAGTATACAAATCTAACAGAGGGGAAGGTTGTTGTCGCCTAGATTACATCGGATGATAACCTAGTAATCCTTTTACAAGGATCTTAGGCATAAGCCTTTAATGGTCAAGTAGTGGGAGTGGTAATCAGATGTATGGCAGCGAATATGGCAGCATAGTCTTTTAGTATAAGTGGGAGATTGTTGGATTGTATACTAAAAGTCTTGCTTTTGGTATGAACAATATTTTTGATAATATTTGAAATGAGAATCATGTGATCAAATATTCGCAATAATAATATTGTTGCAAAAGTCCATTTACTTTATACTGTAGATAATATGGTGTGCAGCGTCACACGGAAGATCACATTATTGACTCCTTATAAAGTATAAACAGATGTTCACAATCGAGATAGATGGGGACTATCTATCGGTATGGTTGTTGTGAGATTTTTCATTAGTCTGTCTTGACTATAAAATTACACTAGTGCATTTTGAGTGTATTGAGCAGGATCGCCGTTGAGATCGTTCGATTTATACTGACTATATAATATAACTTGATCTCTGTTATTATGGAAGTTTATACTCTTAATCCCTATACAATAACCTCGACATGTAAGCCAGTATTTATTTATTTAATTCATCAATGGGTGAGATTTAATAGTTAAATCAATATGCTCGATGAGTTGGGAAATGGTGCTGTCTCTATAGTGTGTGTTGATTGTAGAAGGAATCCGTATCCTAACGGAACTGGTTGATGATGTCCCCTTGAGGAGCTTATAATGATTATCATGTAAAACCAGCTGGTGAATTTATTCCGACATGATAATAAGATTGAGTGGTACTACTCTTAGTATATATATTAATTAATAGAGTTGTCAGTAACTCAATTAATTAATGGGAATTGAATCTTAAACACGGGGAGATTAACGAGGTCATAATAAAAAAGAGCCCATAAACATAATTTGGGATTAGGGTGGCAGTTCAATAATATTTTTTTAGTGGAATAATTTATTATTATTGGTCTTAAGTATAAGTTTTGGGCTAAACTCAGATGCTTAAGCCAATGGGAGGCCCATGCCCTAATTTCTCCTCCTGATCCTTGTTGTAGTCTATATATAGCCACCCTCAGCAGCTTATTCCAACACAACG
Organism: Pogostemon cablin; assembly: GCA_023678885.1. NCBI lineage: Eukaryota > Viridiplantae > Streptophyta > Magnoliopsida > Lamiales > Lamiaceae > Pogostemon > Pogostemon cablin. The sequence continues at coordinate 20,087,457 of CM042989.1, read as the reverse complement.
ATACACAACTCATAACGAGGATCGTGAGAGTGTGATGAGCTACAGATTGAGCTCTCCTTGGTGATCGTTGCCCACACAATGTCAAGGAGAGGCTTAAAAATACAACAGAAGACCGGAATGTCATTCATCGTTCATCTTCTACATCAAACCCGGTGAAAGGTAATTCTACTCTTGTACTTCCGCTACAGTAGAATTATATGAAGTCCTAATTGTTCATGTTAGTCTAAAGATCCGAAACACCAACATGCAGAATCGAATTTTTCATGCCGCTCGATCGTTGCTCGACCAAATGGTCTTGGTCGAGCGGCATACCTTTTGGTCAAGCGAGTTTGCACAGTCTCACCATTTCGCGCATAACTTCCACATCCAAACATTGATTTGAGTGATTATTACGCTCAAGCGATCCTCTCTTCCTTTTCTTTCTATCCATATAAAGAACTCAAAAAACGTCTAACATTTGGAGGTTTAAAAAGTCATGAAAATTGGAACACCATCATGCTGAGTAGGAACAGCTTGCGCGATGTCACCATTTTGATTATAACTTTCTCGTTTGGACTCTGATTGAGGTGTTTCTTACGTCAAAATGATCCTCTCTTCTGTGGCTTTATAACAACGTATCACGCTTCAAGTTTTGTGCTCCACACAAACACAAAAAATTACACAAGTTGGACTTGCATTTTTCAGCATTCTTACACAAGTTACACCTTTTCATCCTTTTTTCACCTAAAATACAATAAAACACATCAAACACACCTTATTTCACATATATCGAATATAAAATACTTGTGCTAATATTTAACAATAATTTTCATAAAAAAGTGTTAAATTGGACACTAAAACACACTTATTTTCACTCTTATCACCTAGCAATTCTAGTCCGTAACCGCGTAATTAGCCCGCCAAATGGCAGATTGAGGTGGATTTTGGACCGCCCCATCCTATCGTCCTGTTTTGATGGCTCTAGCGATAATGACAAGATAATGTTTAATTTGACTCGAGTTATTATTGAGTAAAAAATATGTATCGATTCAAGTCAAAAAGTTGAATCCATATATATCTATTTTTTATGTTTAAAAAATTAATTTCGTTTTAAAATCATACTAATGACTTTTTTATCATTTTGTGCACTTTTAAACATATGCTTACGTTGTGAGAAAAAAAGAAATTTTAAAAAAGTATGTCGAGCACTGTTGCGATTTACCCTACATAAAACATTGAGTGACAAAAAAATATAAAATAAAAAAACATGTATAAAATAAAATAAAAAAACATGTTGAAATACCCTAAAATAAAATATTATTTTTATACTCCCTCCGTCCCAACTTCAACTTCACACTTGCTATTTTTGTCCGTCCCAAATTCAACTTGATTAGAGCTATTTTCACCTATATTTTAGTGTCTTTTTATATGTGTTTTCGTATTATTTTATCCGTATTTTATGTGTTATTTGGTTGTGTTTTGTGTTTTTATTGAAATGTGTGTGAATGAGCTTAAATTTAAGATATTCACTTTTTATTTGATGCTAAACATGATAAGGAAGATGTAGGAAAAAGCGGATCTCAATTCGGAGTTGAAACGAGGGAGAACGAGCCAAAACAGTGAAAAGAGGAAGTAGGGCAGCACACGCACGGGCCGTGTACAGCGCACGGCCCTGTCAGCATGGCCGTACGGTAACACCCGAAATGCCAACTCGGCCACGCCTGTGGCCGAGTACAGAACACACCCCGTGCTGAGTACAGAAACACGGCCCGTGCACCGCGCACGGGCCTTTCGAGAAAGTCGTGCGCGAACGTCAGAAAACACAACACGGCCACCCCTGTAGCCGTGTACTGCGCACGAGGCGTGCGCTGTGTTAGAACACGGGTCGTGCGGCGGAGCTCGAGCCGTGTTGGTGCAAAAACGCAGGAAATTGCTAGAATCTTCTAGAAAGCCCACATGGGGTATAAATAGACCCCATTTCAACACTTTGTAAACCAGATCCGAAATTCCCATCATCTACACACACATCACACACCATTTCTTCCATTTTCCACCATCATCTTCATCCACCTTCATCCATTTTGATCCATCTTCATCATCTCCATTAATTCTCCATCAAAACTTCATCCCTTCCATTGGGTGTGAGAGATCTCAAGAAATCAAGAGCTAGAGAAGAAGATCCATGAGTATTGAAGATATCCTACGAGAAATTGTTGGGGAAGATTTACATCTCTCTTGATTTTCTTTTGGATTTAGACTATGGATAATTGTAACGAATCATTTATTTATTTTATTACTTTTATCATGATAGGCTAATCCCTCTAGTGGGATTAGGAATATGAAGAGCATATTAGATCTATATTATCATGTGGATTAAATTAGTTTTTGATTTAATTGATGTTGATTTCTATTCATGGAGTTTAATTGTCTTGATGTTGTGATGGCATGGTTTGTTATTCATGAATGTTTATTGGTTTAATGGATTGTTGATCAATGGATTATTTGTGGTAATTAAATGCTATCATGATGTTCATGTATGTATTGCTTGGAGTGAGACGGAAACGACCCTCTATAGTATTAGGAAGGCATGAATAGACATTGAGTTTGGGTTTGACCGAAAGGATATTTGAATTCAATGAGGGGAACCAATCCATTCGTTGGCCTTAGTACACAAAAAGGGAGAGTTTAATCTAACTAGTACCTAGATGGAAGGGGTTAATGTTGGGCTTTGATCTTAAGTGCTTTTAGGAATCTAAAATGGATCAACAACCTTTGTAACCCGAAAGGGAGCTTAGGATACAATCGTGATCACCCTTAGTTTACATCAATTAAGTTGGATTCCTTTTGCATGATAATATGGATTGAGTATGCTTGGATGTTTCTAATCCCATGTTTTTCCATACTTGAACTTTAGCACACATTTTCTTTACTTGTCATTTATCTTATTTGCTATCTTATTTACTTGCTCCTTGCTTTAGTTGTTAATCATTTCAAAACCCCCCGATCATCTTTACAAAAACAACATGAACATAAGCTCACATACATTGCTAGTCCGAATATAACTCCTTTGTGGATTGATAATTTTTCTTGGGATATACTACTACAACGATCGAGTATTCTTGCTCGTGAGTGCTATAAAAATAGGCAAACACAACTTCACATCCTATTTAAGGAAATATTCCTTCCAAATGTATCCTTACAAAAATTCCTTATTTTCATTATTGCCATTACCTTTGGGCCCACTTAATTACCAAATTCACATACTTAATCAAATAATTAACCAACTTATTACCTGATTACGACATTATGTACAAAATTAATTACACCCAAAATTAAACCCCAATCTTGAATCTTCTTGCAGACACACTGTGCCTCTCTCTTCCTGTTCTAATCAATCTCTCGATCTGCTCCAAAAGTAAACCCCAATCTTGAATCTTCTCCCATGCACTCACTCACTCACTCTCGATCTGCTCCAAAATGAAACCCCAATCTTGAATCTTCTCACACAGTCACACTCTCTCTCTTCCTGTTCGTATATATCTCTCGATCCGCTGCAACTCTCGATCTATCTTTCTTGGTCGATTCAGTTGTGAGCTTTGATTTCATCAAATTGTCTCAGATTTACTCGCGAATAGAACGTATCATCTAGATCTATGGTAGATCGTAGATGGATTCCGACGGTGAATCGTAGATGGATTCCGACGGTGAAGCCCTATGGTGGATCGTAGATGAATTCCGACGATGAAGCCCTATGGTGGATCGTAGATGGATTCCGACGGTGAAGCCTCGATGAGCCGGTAGTGTTGCCTTATCGACGATGTAAAAAGAAAATTGTGCGCTGATTTCACAAGTTTGAAAGTGAGTTTCCAGTCTCTGTTTCCTAATTTTCATGGCCTAACGATTTTGTTGATTCTATAATGGTTAATGTTTGTTAATCTGAGGATTCAGTGACGAATAGTGTTGCTTCTGTGATGGTTTCAGATAGGTATCTTGAGAAATCTATGATTGTTTATGAGCTTAATTTGAGAATTCTATGATGATTTCTGTGTTCTTTTGGTTTTGTGATAATGGAAGATTAAGCTGAACTTAATGAATTTGTTAATCTCTAACCTCTTACCACATAAAATGACTGAAATATCCTTACTTTTTTCATAGAAAAGTCAATAAAGCAGTTTTTCTTAATTTGAGTGAGAACAGTAAATACGAAGATAAAATCGGGACGGAGGGAGTATTACTTTTCAAATGTTACTCATAAAATTTTCTTATTTTCAAAAGTTTCCATGAAGAAGCGATCGAGGTGTCTAAGTTCAAATGCACTCTTAGGATAGATAAAATAAGAAGAACATCAAGTTTAAGTTTAAAAAAAAAATATAAACTATAAAATGGGTAATAAGAACAAATAAAATAATTTAACTAATAATTTACGCTAAACATTTAAATTGCCTATATGTATAATAAGAGTTTTAATTTGCTAAAGAGCATTAATATGATACCTCACTTATTATATGAGTTATATTTTATAAATTTTATGACTATAGAATTATTGTGCATTAAATTTTTGTTAAAAGTACAAAATGTAATTTTTCTTCATTTGGTAAAACAATTATAAGCTTTTATACTTCATTTAAATTCTATATTTTTAAAGAGACTTTGTCAATTTTATATACACAATTATTTTAAGATCAATAAACATAAAGATATTTATAATTGAAATTCAATCTTGTATATTCAATTTATCATAAAGTAAAGAGCAAAATAGTATTCTTTTTAACTATTTATATTTGATATTAATGGTTCTTTAATATTGATGATATAAATTATTTTTTATGAACTAAATAATTATTCAAATGATACATTCATAATGAGAATTTATTTATTAAATTTATGGAGAAAATATATTTTCTAAAAAAATTTTAGAAAATATATTTTCTAAAAAAAATTTAATTTATAAATTATTTTTGGAAAGAAATTCCTTACTAGTGACAAAAAATATTAAAACACCTATTTTCACACATGCCTATATTTTTTTTTATGAATTGAATTCATAAAGTAAAAGAAGCAAAAGATTCCTTGATATTTCCAAACAAAAAACTCAAAATATAATGCTTTGACTACAACAATTATCTTTGATTTCCTTCTATAAATATGCATTTTTTTCCTAATAACTTAGAATACAAGTTGGAGTGTTTCTTTGAAAAATTTTGGAGTAAAGTCACACACTCACACACACTATTTTTCAAGTAAAACTCACACACACTAGCACCCATTTATAAACACACACGAACACCCATTCATGCGTAAGAATTTTTGCTATAAATAGGTGATTGATTGTCACCAATTTTCACCCAAAAATAAGTCAAAAAATTTGTAAGTTTTCCATCTAGCAACTTTCTTCTTGAGTCACTAATATTATTATTAATATTATTATACTATTTTTGTTAATATTATATATTGTTAATATTATTATTATGTCATAATATATTATTATGTGTATACAACTATCATTTTATGATTTAAAAGGAAGGTCAAGCCTCTGATCTAATCATAAAATGATAATGATATATGCAGACACATATATTGTGTACATGATTATTTATTATATTATTTTATCGTATAACTTTTTATGATATAAAAGGAAGGCTAAGCCTCTAATCTTATCATGAAATGAACTGACATGATTAATATGTTATTAATATTTTATTTAAGCAATGGATTTGAACCCCAAAATAATTATATTATTTGTAATATGTTATACATATATATTATATAAATATTAAAAATACCTTGATATGATTTTGAAACTACTATACATAAATGAGAGAAATAGTAATCGTGCTAAGTGAAGTGCTGGTGAACAGGACGTCGGTTCATTCTTCCACTCAAGTCGTAATATCATATTTTGAAAAGTTAAAGGTGGGTAAAAATATTTGAAAATGGTTAGATGTTATTGTTGGTTCGCATATGAAGTATGCTTATTTCTTCTCTTATGGTAGTGGTCGTATGGGTCATGAATTTATGATTGCGGCTGACGAGTCATGACAATGGTAGTAGTCGACGGGATATGAAACATGGTAGTGAATAACTTTTGGGTTGTCCTGAAAAAGAGTAATCATATCATTGTGTATTTACTTATTAACATTCCTCCAAAATTACCCACTGAGATTTCAATCTCACATTTTCAAACAATAATTTTTCAGGTTAAAGAATGAAGTCTTTTGATCTGCAGCAAGACGTGAAAACTGTTGGGATGAAAAAGATCCTCATTCATTCCTAAGAAACAAAAAAAGAAGAACATAAAAGGCACAATACAAGAATTTACGCGGAAAATACCACTATGTGAAAAAAATTTACAATCACACAAAATTTCTCTCTCTCGACCCCAATCCCTACACTCTTACAAATCTTTGACTAATTCACACCTTTCTCCCCATTCTCACAATCGAGAATCCAAGAATGGAATTTAACTAGAATCAAATACAAAGATTAAAGTGTACTTGATTGGTGCACTTAACATCAAAACTAGTGACCTCCTTAAGTAGCATAAGAAATTCTTCCCCTTTTGTTCTTCCATCCGATATGGGACAGAAACACCTTCTTTTAATTTGACAAAATACCAACAATCTCCACCTTGTCAAAATAAAAGAAGAATCATTGTCTTCACCGACAATCCATTCTCAATCCTGAAAATTCTTAGAATCAGCCATTCTAAGAATCATTGTCTTCACCGACAATCCATTCTCAACCCCGAGAATCCTACTCCACCATATGAGTAGACCACTTAGAATCAACCATTCTAAGAATTTACTACGGCACATATCAAAATACCTGCTGATATTTATGGTGCTACTTCCAGTTCTTGGATCCCTGGGAAGTCCATTAGCCATCGATATACATCCACCACACACCCTATATTACCTACCAAGTTAATGTCCGTGTGCAAACTTGTGGACCAACTAATATTATTACACCCTTTTTCATGACAAATGAGCATGTCATAAGGATCTCCAATAATATTAACTCAACATTTGGAACTATTGCCGCACCAGCTCCTCATTGACCAGCAATGTCACCATTGTTCCACCTTAAGCAATTATCGTGCCATTGCTCCACCACAATTACCGCACCATTTCTACACTTTGAGCAAAAACCGTAATTGTACTGACGTGATGTCGCTGCCTTTTACTGCCAAGCTACACTATGTTTGACCAAACCCTTTTTCTACTAAAAGTGTCGTCACTTGAAGCCGATTGTAATCCTTCAGAATTCACGATGCTTTCCCACTTATTGATCTGCTACTCTTACTGATTTAGCACCACCGATACCAAGTACTACATCGCTATCTTCTCCATTGAATCGCCGCTTCCCCACACCACTAGTCATTATCAAAAAAACTCGTTTCTTTTTAACCTCCTTGAGCCGACATCCATGGAAAACCCCATGCCTCTGTTAAGCCAACTCCACCACTGGGAGTCCCAACAATTCACATTTCTGTAGGTCCAAGAATTGCGCCAAAAACTACTGACCTACAAATCCTACCCCTTATGCCACGCCACTGTCGCCACAGCCCGCCACATTTCACCGTAAGAAATGAGATGCTACCTTATCCGGCTGATCTTCTGACATCTTTGTGCCACTAGCTTTTCCCACTTCTTTCTTAGCCTAATGAATAACCCACTTCCTCTCATAAAGTTTTTTCTGATGTGGAAGGTCAGACTATGCTGCAACCACAGAGCATACTAAGAACTTTATAAATGCTCGAACCGGGTTCTGATACCACTTGTTGGGATGAACAAGATCCTCATTCAATCCTAAGGGACAAATAAAGAAGAACATAAAAAGCACAACACAAGAATTTACGTGAAAAATTCCAAAATAGTTGAAATACCACGGATCGAGAAAATACCACTATGTGAAAAAATTTTACAATCACACGACCCCAATCCCTACACTCTTACAAATCTTTGACTAATTCACATATTTCTCCCCATTCATACAACTGAGAATCCAAGAAAGGAATTTAACTAGAATCAAATACAAAGATTAAAGTGTACTTGATTGGTGCACTTAACATCAAAACTAGGGACCTCCTTAAATAGCATAAGAAATCCCCCCTTTTGATCTTCCATCCATTGTGGGATAGAAACCCCTTCTTTTAATATGGCAAAATACCAACAGAAATTCTGAATGATGTATAATAAAACAAATATATACTATATTTATGTAGCTATACCTATTTATATAAAAGTTCGTATCTGTACAATTCTTAAATAAGTTTGGTTTGATACAATCTATTTGATAAGACTTTATCACATTGTTTTACTAAATAAAGATTAAATAAATAATATATTTTTGTTAATTTATATTTCTAAATTTCTTTTTTTAAAAAGACGAAATTATTTCTCTTTTCAATATTTATTTATAATATTTAAATACTATACTTTTAAATGAATGTTAAATATTTATTCTATTGAAGTATACAAATAAAATTTAAAAAGAATTTTAAAGATTTTTAAATTGTTCTCTAATAAAATTAACATAAGTTTTAATTTATTTAGTACATATCTATTTAAAAAAAGAGAGACTTTGGATTTGGGGTGCTACAGAGTGATATCAGAGCCCCGGTTAAAATTTTCTCGAAGAAAAAAAAGATTTAATATATATATATATATATACTCAACGGAGAATCACGTCATGCTAGCACACAATATTCAATACTTGGTATGTATTTTTAAATGATGATTTCTTAATTTTTGAGTTTTACACAAAAGGAATTTATAAATGATTTGATCATACCCTCATGAAAGGAGAATTTGTTATATTGATTGATGATTCATTAAATGATCATCAAAGGAAAAACACTGAATGAGGTGTTTTGATGATGAAGAATGATGTTTGAAATTTTACGAAAATGGAGTTGATTATTTTATGTATGTAAATTAAAAAAAAAACATTCTAAAAAATAAATGTTTTTAAAAAAAACGTCCATGGTATTAATGTCCTCTCACTGAAATCATATTGAACTTATATATCAATCAAACTCTTAGGATAGATATGAAAAAGGATACAATGTGTGACTCTTGTTTTGAAGTTTTAAGGTAGCAACTGGAGATGATGCGTTATTAATAATTTAGACGCTAAATTGTGCTTGAGGAAAAGTGTCTAAGAAACCTTAAGTCCGCAGATTGGACTCATTTATTATTATGGATTAAAATTTACTATATTAAAGTTTGTGAAAAGGTTAAGTAAAAAAGTGGAAAGACGAGTTGGGAGAAAAAGTAAAGTACTGAAGGAGTGGGAGATTAAGGCTCAGGAACAAAGTCTATGGTTAGTAGTAGGGACTTAAAGGTTATAGAAGTTGATTGGAAGAGTATTGGTATTGTGGAGACTGGTTATGATGTCCAATGATCTGGAATGAAATTTGATTGACAATTAAAGGTGAATCATGTTTTACGAAAATTTTCCTCCTCTAGACTACTTTAATGGCCAACAAATCCAACATATCATCTATAGTGTCAAGTTTAAAGAATATACACACCATAATCTTTATACTCTACTTATGAGGTATGAAAATATTGTAAAAACCTAGCATTTAGTACTAATCTTAAGATTAAATAGAGATACATATATCTAGTGTAGAAGATAGAAAGTATAGTACGCTTTCAACCCATAATCTCTAATTTAGAAATACGACCTTAGTAGGATTTATGCTTGTAAAATTGTAAGGGTATAGAGTTATAGACGTATAATGGTTATGATTCGATTGACTGTGTATATGCACAAAACTTAGACAAGATTGCTAGAGTTAGTAATAATTATGAGTTTTCCTTCTAAGAATACTTATTCTTTTAATAACTTATTTTTACTTTATATATATTACACATCAATATACTATTATATGACTTATGTCTGTAAGCCACTGAATCGCGGCAGTGAAAGCTTGTGAACATGAGTTAATATATGTGTATATTAGTAGTAATGCATGTGCGGTAACAATAATGTTATTTTAAGAATGTTATACTGATAAACTTTAAAATGTGTTGAACTTTTAGATTTTAGTTAGTAATGACACCTCCAACTAGGTATCAAATGAGTTTCTGAGAAAATAGGGAAACATCTTAGTATTCCATGGGTTAAAATATATAGGAACATAAAAATATGAATTCTGGAGCAGATATAGCTCAAAGAGTTTTCACTACCCTTCAAAACTATACTCAACAAGCCCCACTGTTAACCCCAGAAGTGAACGAACCAGACCAATGATAAATGACTTTTTAGAACCATTTTATCATTAACAACCACCTCAATTTCGAGGTAAGAAAGGAATAAACTGATGATAAACACAAGACCAAATCAAGTTAGAATAACACTATATCATAGTTATAAGCGTATACATAAAAAGGAATGCTTGGCTTGAAGGGACGTATTTAATTTACAAGGCCATCAAAGAGGACATGAAGCTTATGACAGACCAATGAGAGAAGTTGATCAGAAACCTATGCCTATGAAAGCGTACCAACCACCCTAGAGGAATAATAATGCGCCCAAGCCACTTAAAGAGAGCGTTACAAATTTTGAATGAAAAAAGGCTCATGTGAATGTAATTGTTGAAATAGAAGACTTAGAGGAGAATGAAACATTAATAGGAATAACACGATGAACATCTTAGAATTGTTATAGATACAAGAAAGAGAGAAACTCTACGCCAAATTCAGTAAATGCATATTTTGGATTGATTGAGTGATTTTCTAGGTCACATCATCTTCTAATGGGATCAAGGTCGACCCAACAAAGGAGAAAGTAGTACTGAATTGGAAAACTCCCTCAAACATAAATAAGTTATAGAACTTTCTAGGATTGGCAGGATATTATCAAAGATTTATTCAAGAATTTCATAAATTACTAAACCACTAAATCATTTTATGAAGAAGAATGGAAAATTTCACACAAAAGTCTGAAGATAACTTCCAAAAGTTTAAGCATAAGTTTTAACCACTCCAAATGGGACAGAATGGTTTTGTAATCAAATATTTCGAAACTGGACTTAGGATACATTTTAATGCAACATAGAAAAGTTGTGGCGTATGTCTCAAAGCAGCTAAAACAACATAAAACAATTATCAAACCCATGACCTTGAGCTGACTGCGATTGTTTTATACCAGAAAATATGACGTCATTACCCCTATGGAGTAAAATGCCAAATCTACATTGATCACAAAGCTTAAAGTATTTCTCCACCAAGAAAGAACTCAACATGCAGCAGAGGAGGTGGCTCAAATAGGTAATGTATTTTGATTGTAAAATTCTTTATCACCTAAGAAAAGCGAATGTTGTGGAAAATGTTCTTAGTAGGAAAAATGAAGGATGATTACAAGAATCGTTGATTCAATAATTTTAAAAGTTGTATCAGCAATTCATCAGGCCATATTGCATCTCAGTTATAATTATAACGTTTATAATATGACCTACCTTGAAGGATCTCTTAAAGGAGAGCATGGAGATGATGATAAAAGAAAAATTTTTAATAAATGTTATTCGGCGGTATTCTATGACCTCCGACGAAATCTTAGTATAAGAAGGAAGAGTATGTGAGCTAAATAATGAAGAGTTATATAAAGAAATCCTCACCGAAGCTCACAACACACCAACTAATATGCAACCAGGAGAAACCAAAATGTACAATAATTAAAGAAATTATATTGGTGGGGATGAATTAAGAAGTATTGGATGGATTATAAGTAAAAACCTAACATGTCAACAAGCCAAGTTGAGTATCAATGACCTTCTGTATTAACTCAACTACTTGAGATTCCTAAGTGGAAAGAGGAACACGTCTTAGTAGAGTTTGTAAGTGGATTTCCAAAGTCCAACAAAAATCACGATGTCATCTGGAAAATTGATCAACTCACCAAGATAAGTTTTTTTATCCTAGTGCAAATGACGTTTACTACAGACCATCTTGCACAAATGTACATTAATGAGATTGTGAGGTTGTGTGGCGTGCTGATGTCAATAATATCTAATAGTGACACGCGGTTTCACTTAGAAATTCCAGAGGAGTTCACAAAGAGTATTGGGGATGACACTCAAGTTTAAGACAACCTATCACCATAAACAGAGGGCCAATTTGAAAGAACAATCCAAACATTGAAGGATAAGCTTCAAGCATGTGTCTTACTATGAAACATATCTTTCGCTTATAGAGTTTACTTACAATGAATAACTATTAGGCTACTATTCGAATGGCCCCTTTTGAAGCACTCTACGACAAAAGGTGTCCCTTGCCAAATATTTAGAAAATGATAGAGTTTGAAAGATTTTGGGTCCCGAATTAGTAAAAAAATCGATTAAGGCAATCACAACGATCTAGGAGGGAATAAAAGCATAAGTTCAAAGAAAATCTTAGGCCAATATACGAAGGAAAGACTTATAATTTGAAGTTTGAGAAAGGTTATTTCTTAGAATTGCACCAATTAAATGATTGATGCGGTTCGGGAAAAGAGGAAGGTTAAAGCCAAGGTGCGTCAGACTTTTCGAGATATTGGAAAAGGTTGGAGATGTGGCTTATAAATTACCCTTGACTATCTTTAGTTCATAATGTATTTCACGTAAGTATATTGCAGACCCATATCACGCGATAAACTTTAAGGATTTAGAGATTAGTAGGAATTTGACCTAAGAGGAGATACCTATAAGCATTTTAAGGAGAAGAACTCAACACTTAAAATTGAGAAACACCTTTGGTACTAGTACAATGGAGTAAGCACAGTAGGGAAGAAAGCACATAGGAACGTGAAAATGAAATTTTAGTGAAATGCCCAAACTTTTACAAAGAAAGAGAGTAGGGAAATTTGGGGGATGAAATTTTATTTAGTAGGGGAGGATGTAATACCCCAAAATAAAATATTATTTTTATATTAATTTTCAAATATTACTTATAAAATTTTATTATTTTCAAAAGTTTGCAGGAAGAAGTGATCGAGGTGTCCAAGTTCAAATGCACTCCTAGCACAGATAAAATAAGAGGAACATCAAGTTTGAGTTTAAAAGGAAAATATAAACTATAAAATGGGTAATAAGAACAAGCAAAATAATTTAGCTAATAATTTACCATAATCGTTTAAATTGCCTATATGTATAATAAGAGTTTTAATTTGCTAAAGAGCATTAATATGATACCTCACTTATTATATGAGTTATATTCTATAAATTTTATGACTATAGAATTATTATGCCTTAAATTTTTATTAAAAGTACAAAATGTAATTTTTCTTCATTCGGTAAAACATGTATAAGCTTTTATACTTCGTTTGAATCCTAAAATTTTAAAGAGACTTTGTCAATTTTAAATACACCATTATTTTAAGATCAATAAACATAAAGATATTTATAATTGAAATTCAATCTTGTAAATTCAATTTATCATAAAATAAAGAGCAAAATAGTATTCTTTTTAATTATTTAAATGTGATATTAATAGTTCTTTAATATTGATGATACAAATTACTCTCTCCGTCCCACAGAAGTTGTTACATTCATTTTAAAGCATATGGGACCCACACAAAAAATATTAACATATTCACATTGGCCCACACACACTCTACACACACTACTAATACACCTACCCACTACACATTAAATATTATTTCTCTCACTTCACTTTACATTAAAATATTATACTTCTTAATCTTTGTGCCCAAAAAAAATATTACAAATTTAATGGGACGACAGGAGTATTATTTTATGAACTAAATAATTATTCAAAGGATTTATCCATAATGAGAATTTATTTATTAAATTTATGGAGCAAATAGATTTTTCATGAAAATTTTGTAGTTTATAATTATTTTTGGAAAGAAATTCCTTACTAGTGACAAAAATTATTATTACATCTATTTCCACACATGCCTATATTTTTTTTTTGATGAATTGAATTCATGAAGTAAAAGAAGCAAAAAATTCCTTGAAATTTTCAAACAAGACTCAAAAAATAAAGCTTTGACTACAACAATCATCTTTGATTTCCTTCTATAAATATGCATTTTTTTCCTAATAACTTAGAATACAAGTTAGAGTGTTTCTTTGAAAAATGTTGGAGTAAAGTCTAGCTTTTTGTATGAATAATATTTTGACTAAAAGTCTAGCTTTTTTTATGCATTATATACTAAAAGTCTAGCTTTTTGTATGAATAATGTTTTGACTTTATTTGAAATGAGAATCATGTGATCAAACGTTTACAATCATGTTGTTACAAAAGTCCATTTACTTTATGCTGTGGATAATATGGTGTGCGGCGTCACACAGAAGATCATATTATCGGCTCCTTATAAAGTATAAATAGATGTTCACAACCGAGATAGATGGGGACTATCTATAGGTATGGTTATAGTGTGATTTGGCATTAGTCTGTCTTGACTATAAAATTGCGCTAGTGCACTTTGTGTATTGAACAGGACCGCGTTGAGATCGTTCGATTTATACTGACTATATAATAGAACTTGATCTCTGTTATTATGGATATTCATACTCTTAATCACTATACAAAAATCTCGACATGTAAGACAGTATTTATTTATTTGATTAATCAATGGGTGAGATTAATAGTTAAATCAATATGCTCGGTGAGTTGGGAGATAGTGCTATCTCTACGGTGTGTTGTTGATTGTAGAAGGAATCTGTGTCCTAATGGAATTGGTTGATGATGTCCCCTAGAGGAGCTCATAATGATTATCATGTAAACCCTACAGGTGGATTTATTCCGGCATGATTATAAGATTGAGTGGTACTATGATGAGTGTGTAAATTCACATGTTTTGAGTCTGGATTCATATAATAATGGTGTGTTAGATGGTTGTAATTCGATATGAATCGATATACATGGTGAAAAGTCACCAATCAGGAGTCTTGAAGGCTATTTGAGTTGATTTTCAAAGGAAAACGAGTTGGAAGTGATCAGATCTGAAAAAAGGGAGATTTAGAGATGGATTCGACCAAGCAGGCATGGGATTCGACCAAGAAGGAGATGGTTCAACCAGCACCTGTGATTGAACCGATGGAGAATGAGTGCCAGAAGTGCCGTTCGACCACGACATTTCCATTCGATCAAGCCATTTGGTCGAACGATGGTCGAACTAGAAGCCTAAATGGAAGCACCTGTAGTTTGAATAG
Organism: Pogostemon cablin; assembly: GCA_023678885.1. Lineage (NCBI taxonomy): Eukaryota > Viridiplantae > Streptophyta > Magnoliopsida > Lamiales > Lamiaceae > Pogostemon > Pogostemon cablin. The sequence goes on along the minus strand of CM042989.1, from coordinate 20,072,312 downwards.
AGAGTATGCGGTTCGACCAGGATACTGGTCGAATCTGGAACCTGCGGCCATTTTACAGAGCGATTCGACCAGGAGTTCGACCAGCCGTAGATGATTCGACCTGGCCTGTTGGTCAAACTGAGGCGCAAAAACTTTCCTTATTCGTATTTTACATTTTTAATGCGCGTGTTCACTCAAGAAGCCCTCTAAGGCCCGTAAGTAGAGTATACAAGTATAAAAGAAGAGCTTTCGCAGGAGACACACATCATACATCATCTATCCACCACTGAAACCATACCATCATCCCAAGGAGTCGTGAAGAGAGGTTCGTCTGGCGAGTCAAGTAAGATCATACCAATTAACCATGATTGTTCCTAGATCAATCATGGGCTAGAGCCGCTCCGGTAGTTCTAGGGTTATGAAAGTTTTATGAGTTAATTAAATTTCCATGTGTAAACTCCGTACAACACTACTTCTGGTTTATTTTATATAAGATTGTGCTTTTTAAATTCATACTCACAGTCGTTTTGTGCATCATTAACTGTTATGTATAGTCTAAATACATATCTTGATTATTGATTGAGTGCGTTCACTGCTGAGCAGGATTACATGTTATAATTTTAAATAAAGGGATTACGAAGTCTTATTAGAACTATCTTATATAAATACTTGTTAATTGAATATTATTCGGGTTAATAAGTAGGATAAAGAGTATAACTTCATAGTACGTATAAAGGGAGATCATATCGAGTTAGAGTACTAAGTGCATGGGAAATAATTGTTACTGATAGTACATAGAAAGGAGTTGAATTATATCTCTTGCTCCGAGGATATTCACACGTATCATACGCATGTTTACTTGTGTCTATAGAGTGAACTTTCATGGTTTAGTGATGCGTCCATAAACCACAAGGCAGAATCGGAAATCAACGCATGGAAAGGAAATTAATAAGTAAAACTGGATGACCCGAAGAACTACCTAATTTCTTACTTGATCAAAATCGTATTTTTGCTATTGCTTCTTTATTTAATTCGCTATTTAAGTTATTTATTACATAGCTTCATAACTATTCCAAACTAAATTTGCCAACATAGTCTTAGTTAATTAGAATATAATTAAATTGATAATAATCCGTCCCTTGGTTTCGATAATCACTTGGTCGCCTATCGAAACTACAATTGATATCCTTCATACTTGAGGATTAATTTTGTGTGTTGAGAAAACACTCATCAAGTTCTTGGCGCCGTTGTCGGGGACGACATTAATTATTTGTTTATTATTTCTAATTTAATTGAGATTATATTATTCTTGTCTTTGATTTCTAATACTTATTTTTCTTAGGTGTATGCTCACTAGATCGAAGACAGGTGAATTAGAGCCTTATAATCCTGAGATTGGAGCATCATCGAGAAAGAAAAAGAAGAAAAAAAATAAGAACAAGAACAAGAATGTAGACCCAACTGATGCTCTTGATTTAGGAGTTGAAGTTGACGTGCTGAATTCGCAAATGATTGAAGCTGCAACCGAAGTTAATTTGGAAGTAGAGGCAGTCAACATGGCAGCAAATCCTGATACACTTGCCATCCGTGAAGTCTTTAAGAATAACAGAGGAGGCAATGCGGGGCTGTTATGAGCAAGAGAGACCGGAGCCAATTTTGATTTATACCCTACTCTTATCAGCATGATTGAAATGAGTCCCTTCTCTGGTGGAACCTTTGAAGATCCTAAGCAACATCTAAATAAGTTCCTTGGGTATACAAGTGCACTAAAAGATGCAGGAGCTCATGAAGATGCGAGGAAGATAATTTTGTTTAAGTTCTCGCTGAATGAAAAAGTGAGAGATTGGTACGATAATCTTAATGCTGCTGAATGTGATACATGGGAGAAGTTAAAAGTAAAATTCTTGGAGCGATACATGCCACCTTCAAAGGTGTTCAAGATGAAGCAAGAAATCAATCAATTTGCTATCCATGGTAATGAGAAGTTTCATGAAACTTGGGATAGATTCAAGGACATGCTTTGTAAGTGTCCACAGCATGGGCTATCTAAAGCTCAATATATCAGTATTTTCTACAATGGGTTGGATTTCGATTCTCGTGTGTTACTTGATGCTTCTTCTAATGGAGCATTGCTTACAAAGTCACCCATTGAGGCCGAGAAACTTTTTGAGGATATTTCGATGAATTCAAGAGATTGGATGACTGATAGAGTGAGAGGCACTTATGTTCTTAGTAAAGTAGCTCAGGTTGAGCCTAATATTAGCAAGCTACTAGAGTCTCAGCAAAAGCAGATCACGGATTTATCTCTGAGAGTACCAATGATGCAGCAGGATGGTGGCTATGAAAGAGCTAGCCAAGAGGATATCGAGGAGGCTAACTATGATATGGGTCAAAGTATTTAAGGAACTAGGTATCCAAATCAAGGAAACCGGAATTATCAGGGGAAGTACAACAATCGTGGTCCCCTGAGTAATTACCAACAACCAAGGAGGTCGGAGTTTTCATGGAGTAATCCTAATAATACGGTGCAATCTCCTATCGATGTTGATTCGGGAGCTAAGGTAGAAGAAAGGAAACTGGATTTTGAGGATACGGTGAACAGATACATGGCGAGGAATGATGCAAGAGTAGATTGTCTTGAGGCCAAATTAGAAAAGAAGATTGATGCTAATCATCAGGATTTATCTAAGCAAGTTAAGGACCTTACATTGTTGATGGGGGGGATGGCAGGAAATGTGAACAAATTAACCCAAACTATTGAGAAGGGGAGTTTCCGTCTCAAAGTATTGAGAATCCAAAGTCTTGTCACGCCATTAAATTAAAGTCTGGAATGCAGTACAAAAGGACCAATGATGCCGAAATCGAAGTTCGAAATGACAAGAGCCCAATTCGACCAACATTGATGGTCGAACTACACAGGGAAGGTTGAACCAGGTACCTGGGTGACTTCCAGAGATTGCTGAAGAGCAATTTGACTAAAAATAGGTCAGTTTGACCAAAAGCTCTTGTCGAACTCAGGTCAAACTCCACTATCCAGAATGTTCTGTTTTGTCTGTAGCCCGATTCGACCACAATCACTATGGTTTGGCCAAACTTGTTGGTCGAACCAGCCTGTAAGGGAGAGAACAAACTTTCAGGTGCTCAGTTCGACCATTATTCATGCAGTTCGACTAGCAACCCTAGTCGAAACCAGGTCGAACCATACCGTTCTGTACTATTTTCTGCATTGAATGCTCCACATGATATTGATGTGACTCTAGTACCTTCCAAAGATCATAATACTAAGATTACATCGGAAAAGAAGTGGGAAAGAGCCAAGAGGTTGAGAGCCGAAAAGAATAAGGTGGAGAAGATTGAACATGATGAATAGGAAATTTCCAAAACAAAGATACCTCCGTTGTTTCCTTACAAGCTAGTCAAGAAAAGATTGGAAGAGAAGTTCAAGAAGTTTACAAATATCATAAACAAAATAAGCTTGAACATTCCTTTTTCTGAAGCGATCTTGGAGATGACGTACTATGCCCGTTTTCTGAAGGATATACTTTTGAAGAAGAGAAGCTTGAATAGAATAGAAACAGTGAATTTGTCTGAAAATTACAGCTCAATCATCTAAAGGAAACTGCCAGCTAAGTTGAAGGATCTGGGAAGCTTCACGATATTATGTGAGATTGGAAAGGGGCCGGCACGTAAATCCTTGTGTGATCTTGGGGCAAGCATCAATTTGATGTCTTTGTCTATATTTTTAAGGCTTGGTTTGGTTGAGTTAACTCCCACAACAGTTGCTCTACAATTAGCGAATAGGTCTATGACTTTTCCAAAGGGTGTTATTGAAGATGTTCTTGTAAAAGTAGAGAAGCTTGTCTTTCCTGTGGATTTTCTTGTGCTTGAGATAGAAGATGACAAGGATAATGTCCCTCTTATCTTATGGAGACCTTTCCTTGCTACTACGGGAGCTATGATAGACATGCAGGAGGGTGAGTTACGGCTGCGGATGGACAAAGAAGAGGTCTTATTTAACCTTGGCAAAGCAATGAAAATGCCAATGGAGATGCAATGTCACAGTATTGATGCGGTGGAGGAGATCGTGAAGGAAGATATGTCCTTGATCCTTTCAAAGGATTCTCTTGAGACATGCTTGGCAGAGTCTCTTACTTTTCCCACTACGGAGCTAGATGAACTCTCCAATGAGATATGTATTGAATTTCTTGAAAATTGCTTGCTTTGGATGATGACAGGTATGAATCAGACAGGACAAAGGTTGAAGAGGTCAAGTGGACTAGGAAGTACCTACCATTTGATAGAGAGAGCGCACCTTAAGAAGAGAAGAAAGAGGAGTTGAAATCGCTACCAGAGCACTTGAAGTATGCCTATCTAGATGATAATGGAAAATATCTGGTAATTGTATATACTTCACTTGATGATGATCAACTTGAGAAATTGTTAGATGCGCTTAGGAAATATAAGTCTGTGATTGGTTGGTCTCTTGATGATTAAAAGATATTATTCCTTCATATTGCATGCATAGAATAATATTGTTAGATGAGGCCAAGAGTAGTATACATAATCAGCGAAGGGTGAATCCCGCTATTCAAGAAGTGATTAGGAAGCAAATCCTAACGTGGCTAGATGTTGGAATTATATATCCCATTAGTGATAGTCCCCATGTGAGTCCATTGCATGTTGTAGTTGAGAAGGGGGGGCATGACTATTGTGAAAGCCGAGGATGGAGAGACATTAGCCACTAGGATTCCTACGGGATGGCGTGTGTGTACGGATTACAAGAAACTGAATGAAAATACATGCAAAGACTATTTTTCACTTCCTTTCATGGATCTAATGCTTGATCATCTTGCAAGGTATGAGTTTTATTATTTCTTGGATGGGTACTCGGGTTATAATCAGATTATGATTGCACCCGAGGATCAAGAAAAGACAACTTTCACTTGCCCTTATGGAACATTTGCCATTAGAAAGATGTCTTTTGGATTATGTAATTCGCCTGCTATATTTCAGCGTTGCATGATGGCCATATTTGATGGGTTGATAGAAAAGATCATAGAGGTGTTTATGGATGATTTTTCTGTGTTTGGTTCCTCTTTTGATATTTGTTTTTCTAACCTTGCTACTGTTTTGAAGAGATGACAAGAAACTAATCTTTTATTGAATTGGGAGAAGTGCCACTTCATGGTGAGAGATGAGATTGTTCTTGGCCATCATATTTCGGCCAAGGGATTGCAAGTGGATAGAGCAAATGTTGTGGCAATTGAGAAGCTTCCTCAACCTACTAATGAAAAGGGAGTGCGATCCTTCCTTGGACACGCTGGTTTTTATAGAAGATTCATAAAAGACTTCTCGAAATACTCCAAGCCCTTATCTCATTTACTTGAAAAGGATGTTCCTTTTGTTTTTGATGAAGAATGACTAACAGCTTTTCAGATTTTGAAAGAGGCACTTATTACTGTACCTATCTTGATCACACGGGATTGGACTCAGCCGTTTGTACTTATGTGTGATGCAAGTGACTTAGCACTTGGAGTGGTGCTTGGGCAGTTGAGGGAAAAGAAGTTTTGCACCATTTTTAATGCGAGTAAGACTTTTGACGCTGCACAAAAGAACTAAATGGTGATTGAAAAGGAGTTTCTAGATATGGTGTATGCGCTCAATAAGTTTCAACAGTATTTGGTTGGCATGAAGATTATAGTGTATATGGATCATTTTGTGATCCGGTACTTGATGGAGAAGAAGGAAATAAAGCCAAGGATTATTAGATGGATTCTTCTTCTGCAAGAGTTTCATATGGAGATCCGAGATAAGAAGGGTACGAAGAATGTTTTAGCGGATCACCTATCAAGGTTAGAGACAAGGGAGCACTGTGTTGATTCTTTCGATTACATAGAAGAGATGTTCCCTGATGAGAAGATCATGGTGGTGTTTGTTGAAGGAGCGGAAAGAGCATGTGTGGTGGCTGCCCAAGGGATGGATCCATGGTATGCGGATTATGTGAATTACATTGCCGTAGGAGAAATTCCAAGAGTTCTCAACCGATATCAACTTGTAAAATTCAAGAGAGATGTTGAGACTTTTATATGGCATGATCCATTTGTCTACAAGATATGTACGAATTCTATCGTCCGTAGGTGCATGCCCGAGATAAAGATGGTGAGCGTTCTTGATTTTTGCCTTGTACAACCTAACGGGGGGCACTTTGGAGCTCAAGGTACTTCAATCTGCTCTTTATTGGCCTACTTTGTTTAAAGATTATGAACCTATGTGGCAACATGCGATGTCAAATGATGGGAAACATAAGTAGGAGAGATGAGATACCACTTCAGTCGAGCATTATGGTTAAGATCTTCGATGTATGGGGATCGATTTTATGTGGCCTTTTCCCCCATCTAATGGATTTCTCTACATCCTATTAGCAGTGGATTATGTTTCTAAGTGGGTGGAAGTCATTACCACTTGCGTGATTGATTTAAGGACTGTGTTATCTTTCTTAAAGAAATATATCTTTGCCCACTATGGAGTCCCTAGAGCACTAGTGAGTGATGGAGGATCTCACTTCGTCAATAAACTTCTTGAAAATGTGCTTAAGGATTACGGTGTCAAGCATAGGGTTACTACACCCTATCACCCTCAAGCGAATAGGCAGGCTGAAGTCTCCAACCGACAAGTGAAACAAATATTGGAGCAAGTAGTCAGAACCAATAGGAATGATTGGGTTATGAAGCTCGATGATATTTTGTGGGGTTTCGGACTGCTTATAAGACGATGTTGGATATGTCATCATATCAAATTATCTATGGGAAGCCATGCCACTTACCCGTAGAGATTCAGGACAAAGCATTTTGGGCATTGAGGAGTTTGAACTTGTCTTTAAAGGATCAAAAGGATTTGAGGATGACTCATATCAATCAATTGGATGAGTTCAGAAATCGAGCTTATAAGAACTCAGAGATCTACAAGGAGAGAATGAAGAAATGGCATGATTCAAAGATCTCTTATAAGGAGTTCAAGCAAGGTGATGAGGTATTACTTTTTAACTCTCGTTTGAAGCTTTTCACAGGAAAATTGAAATCCAAGTGGATGGGGCCGTTCATTATCCATAGAGCCTGCGGAGGGGGGAGTTTTGAGCTTATGGACAAAGACAGAGACATCATAGCGGCGAATGGGCATCGATTGAAGCATTACAAGTCGCCCGATGATGCTTGCATCATCTTTGAGGATACCTTGTGCTAGATTAGTACTGTCGTGACTCTACGACATTAAACAAGAGCGCCTGTTGGGGGCTTTCCCTCCTGTTTTATTGCTTTATTTATTTTTGTGTGAGTAAGAAATTTTTATATTCGACGTGCTTATTCTTCGGCAATTACATCTCTTTGCAAACTTAATTTTGACTATAGTTTCTACTAATTTTGGGGGATATGACGTATTTACCTCATTGAAGCACCGAGAGTATAATCTTTTCTTTGTAACGTTTGTTAGGGGAGTTGATTTTTTGCGGTATATTGAAACTTTAAACGATTTTAGTGCGTTGATTTTTTATAATTTGCCTAATATTTAGTGGTATTTTGTGTTGTTTTTTAGTGTCGTATGTGGAGTTACACATAAATATTAAGTTTAGGATTTATTCTCGAGCTAAGTTTTGCTTTGTTTTGGTACCTAATGTTCATTTTTGAGCTTGAAGTGTGAAGAGGATGAAGAAAATTCAACTTTGGAGCATCAGGTGTCCGATTCGACCAAGGGTGCAGGTCGAACTGAGGAGCTCAGGTCGAACTGGTGATCAGAGACTTTGTTACAGGTTGATTCGACCATGCAGGGGTTGGTTCAACCAAGGCTTCGACCAAGACGAAGGTCGAACTGGAGACCAAAGAGTAAGTCAAACCAAGGTCAAATTGCAGACCTGAAAGTTTGAACAGGTGAGTTAGACCACGACATTGTAGTTCGACCAAGTCATTTGGTCGAATCGAGGTCGAACTGAGATGCTGAAAGCCTCCAAAAATGCAGTTTGACCACGACAATCCCATTCAACCACTCCAGTAGGTCGAATCGTACCAGGAAAAGAAAAGAAAGCCAAGGTTTGTTCCAAAAAGAGGCAAGATAGGTCATCTCGTGAAGATGCAGTGACAAAGAAGCTAAAGCTTCAGGAGAGGTTGCCTATGAATTTCAAGATTCGGATGAATGATTGGGAAGAGATAAAGGAAAAATAGGGTGATATGTCAGACAAGATTGCTAGAATGAGGTATCAGAATGATGAGGCGATGGTTACAATGCATATCCGAGATGATATCCTGTGGATTTTTGATCAAGTGGGGATTCGTCGCTTCATGGAGTTGAAGAAGCCGACATACTTCCATGTGACTGCTGAGGTGCTATGTTCGATGACTGTGAAGAAAGGTTCGAGCCATCTCCCGTATGACTGTACGTTCCAGCTTGAAGGTGAGATAAGGACGTGGTCGGCTGGGGAGTTTAATGCGCTATTTCAGACTCCGAAAGGGATCTCTATGAATGAGAATGGATTCTTCAACGAGAATAATTTCTGGAAAGAGATTTCTAGGGAGGATATGGATTTCAAGACTAGTAGTGCTCGTGCTTAGTTGATTCAGAATCTTGTGCCCCGATATATGGATAGAGTCTTGAGCAACACACTGTTTGCTCGATCTGAAGGGAGCTGTGTGTCGAGAGGAGAGTTGTATGCACTCTGGTGTATGCTCAATGGAGTGAGGTTCAATGTGGGATCTTACCTTATTCATCAATTATACAGATTCAGGAGCTCTCCGTTTCAGAGAGTTAATATAGGAGGTTTGCTTACTATTGTGGCTGAATACTATCACATGGACTTCACTGGTATTACACCCATCCTCGAGGATCCAGACTTGGTGATGAGTACATGTGTGAAGGGTGGATTTGCTCATCTTCGCGATGGAGATTGATTCTACACGGGGGATCTAAGCCCTTTACTTTCATGCTTCCGTTTGAGGTGAGTGAGCTGACTACTATCCGAACTGAGGGAAACAAGTTGATGAACACATTGGCGCATGATGCTCTTTCTATCACTTGCGTGACGAAAGGTGATTGAAGGACTGTAGCATAGATGTACGCTGAGGGGATGAATGAGGAGCTTCAGAGGATTGTAGACGAGGGAAAGTTTCAGCCACAGCTACAGTAGTAGCAGGAGCATGGAGCGAATCAAGAGAATCCAAAGATGGAGGTTCTACAATCACACGAGATGCCACCGCGACCTATTCCAGTAGTGCCACAGCAGCAGTGGGCTGGTCCTGATGCTTATTATCAGGAGCAGTTTTGATTGATTCATGAGTAGTTCACCACACTGAATGCGAACCAGCATGAGACAAATAGGCAGCTGGCCTTGGCGAATGCGAACTATGCAGCACTGGATGCGAGGTACAACACACTGCAGAATAATTATGTGGAGATGGATAGGAGATTGGGGATAATGTATGATCATTAGCACGAGTTGGATAGGAAGCTTAACAGTCTTTAGAGAGATTTGGATCGATTGCACTCGGTGATGAGTGAGGTGATGACGAAGAGGGTGCGAGCGATGATGACGCTCCGGAAGAGTAGGTTGCATCAGGTTTTTGTTCTTTGTCTATTTCATCTCATCTCATCTCCCTTCTCTTTTTCTCTTTACAAGATGGGTATTTGTGGTGTGAGTGGCATGTACGTATATTGGTATGATTTGATGTTAGATTGATATGTGATGATTGATGCTTGAGGATGGAATTGATTGGATATACTTGTATGGATTGTCATGATATGTGGGTCTTGACATTAGTATGTTGCATTCATATTTTACATGTATTCATTTTTGTTGATGAGAAGCATGTACAACTTAATAAGTATATAGAGTTCATTGTAAAATTGATCTTGATTATATGTTATGAGGAGTACTTAGGATTCTATTTACCCATGTGAGAATTTGAGCCATTTGAATCATGCTAGTTCATGATAGTTTATTCTTGAGAGAATCGTTCATATGACCATATTCTAGAACTTGACTTGGAGTCTTGTGTGAGACTTATGATTGATGAGTTGCTAGGACATGATCTTAGGCCATTATTGTTTATTTGAGTCACTTAGCCGAAATTTTACCTTACCTTATAATATATGTATCATTGGAAGCTCTTTTGAGCCTTTAAAAAGCTTTTTCTTTGGCAAGCCTTGATAGAAAAGCCTTATTTAGCCTTTACTTGAGCCTTGTTGAATACCCTATTCATTAGTAGAGAGTTAAAGTGAATAAGTACTTGCAAGAATGAAAAGGTAGAAGATTGGTTGAGAAGCATGAAAAAGGAAAAGTATGGTTATATCTTGTTTAGGGGTAGTGCCTGAAACTGGTACCCTGACTGCGTAGAAGGATAGTGCCCGAAATTGGTAACCATGATCAATGAAGAAAGATGATGTTGATGCTAAGGAAAAGAAAAGGAGAATTCAAACCATGAAGATTATGAGAAGAAGATAGAGAAAAAGATGAAGCTGTATGATGGAAAGTAAAATTCAAAGGTAATTCCCTACTAAATATTAGTCACTTTACCGAAATTTTTCTGCCTTTACCAAAAAGCCAACATTACAACCCAAAAATAAGTCCTTTGTGATCCTAGTAATAAGTTAGTTGTAAGTTGATTTTTGAGACCCTTGCCAAACTTATGATTACGCGAAAGTATGAATTGGTATGAGCGTATATTAACCTATGAAGTGTACATCTTTTATACTAGTGAGTGAGAGTAAATACTGATCCTGTGAGCTAGATGACTTCGTGCTCCGAATTGCGTTATAATTGAGTGATGCTTTGCATGGATGATATATATGATGCTAGTGATACTTGTTTTCGATTGATGAAATTGCTTGTGTGAATATGAATGGTATTGAATGTGGTAGCTGCGTGAATTTTACACTACTCTATGGTTTTGATTGCATTGCCTTGGGACGAGCAACATGTAAGTTTGGAGGTTTGTTGAGTGTGTAAATTCAGATGTGTTTCGAGCCTGGATTCGTGTAATAATAGTGTGTTAGATTATTGTAATTCGATATGAATCGATATACATAGTGAAAAGTCACGAATCAAGTATCTTGAAGGCTATTTGAGTTGATTTTTGAAGAAAAATGAGTTGGAAGTGATCGGATCCAGAAAAAGAGAGATTTAGAGATGGATTCGACCAAGCAGGCACGGGATTCGACCAAGAAAGAGATGGTTCGACCAGCACCTGTGGTCGAACAGATGGAGAAGGAACACCGGAAGTGCCGTTCAACCACGACATTTCTGTTCGACCAAGATATTTGGTCAAACGGTGGTCGAACCAGAAGCCTGAACGGAAGCACCTGCATTTTGACCAGAGAGTATGCCGTTCGACCAGGATACTGGTCGAATCCAGAACCTGCAGTCATTTTACAGAGTGGTTCGACCAGGAGTTCGACCAGCCGTGGATGATTTGACCTGACCTGTTGGTCCAACTGAGGCACGGAAACTTTTTTTATCCGTATTTTTACATCTTTAATGCGTGTGTTCGCTCAAGAAGCCCATCCAAGGCCCGTAAGGAGAGTATACAAGTATAAAAGAAGAGCTTTCACAAGAGACATACATCATTCATCATCCATCCACCACTGAAACCCTACCATCATCCCAAGGAGTCGTGAAGAGAGGTTCGTCTGGCGAGTTAAATAAGATCATACCAATTAACCATGATTGTTCCTAAATCAATCATGGGCTAGAGCCGCTCTAGTGTTCTAGGGTTATGAAAGTTTTATGAGTTAATTTAATTTTCATGTGTAAACTTCGTACAACACAACTTGTGATTTATTTTATATAAGATTGTGCTTTTTAAATTCATACTCACAGTCTTTTTGTGCTTCATTAACCGTTATGTAGATTCTGAATACATATCTTGGTTATTGATTGAGTGCGTTCACTGCTGAGCAGGATTACATGTTATAATTCTAAGTGAAGGGATTCCGAAGTCTTATTAGAATTATCTTATATAAATACTTGTTAATTGAATATTGTTCAGGTTAATAAGTAGGATAAAGAGTATAACTTCATAGTACCTATAAAGGGAGATCATATCGGGTTAGAGTACTAAGTGCACGAAAAATAATTGATACTGATAAAACCTAGAAAGGGGGGTGAATTATATCTCTTACTCTGAGGATATTCACACGTGTCATACGCATGTTTACTTGTGTCTATAGAGTGAACTTGCATGGTTTAATGATGCGTCCATAAACCACAAGGTAGAGTCGGACATCAACGCATAGAAAGGAAATTAATAAGTAAAACTAGATGATCCGAAGAACTACATAATTTCTTACTTGATCACAAGTGTATTTTCGCTATTGCTTGTTTATTTAATTCGCTATTTAAGTTATTTATTACTTAGCTTCATAACTATTCCAAACCAATGTCAACATAGTCATAGTTAATTAGAATATAATTAAATTGATAATAATCTGTTCCTTGAGTTTGATAATCACTTGGTCGCCTATCGAAACTACAATTGATATCCTTCATACTTGAAGATTAATTTTGTGTGTTGAGAAAATGTTCATCATACTACTCTCGATAAATATATTAATTAATGGAGTTGTCAGTAACTTAATTAATTAATGAGCATTGAATCTTAAATACGGGGAGAATAACGAGCTCATAATAAGAAAGAACCCATTACGTAATTTGGGATTAGGGTGGCACTGCAATAATATTTCTTTAGTGGACTGATTTATTATTATTGGACTTAAGTATAAGTTTTAGTCTAAACTTAGATGCTTAAGCCCAATGGAGGCCCAAACCCTAATTTCTCCTCCTGGTCCATGTTGTAGCTTATATAATAGTCAATCTCAGCAGTCCGCAATTACATCACACATATAAAATCGTGAAAAGCAGATTAGGACTGCAGATTGAGATCGTCTTATAGATCGTTACTCACACAACGTCAAGACGTGGCATAGATATACACAGAAGATCGAAAGGTCGTTTGTTCCTATTGCTGATGATCAATCTCTACATCAACCCCAGTGAAAGGTAATACGATTCTACTCTTGTGCTTCCGCTGCAGTAGAATTGACTGGAATCTTAACAGTTCACGTTAACCAAATGATCCAAACGCCATCATCTAGCACCCATTCATAAACACACACGAGCACCTATTCATATGTAAGAATTTTTGCTATAAATAGGTGATTGATTATCTCCAATTTTCACCCAAAAATAAGTAAAAAAGAATTGTGAGTTTTCCATCTAGCAACTTTCTTCTTGAGTCACTACTATTATTATTATTAATATTAGTACTATTTTTGTTAATATTATATATTGTTATTATTATTAAGCCATAATATATTACTATGTGTATACAATTATAATTTTATGATTTAAGAGGAAGGTCAAGCCTCTGATATAATCATAAAATGATAATGATATATGCAGGCACATATATTGTGTACATGATTATTTATTATATTATTTTACGTATATCCTTTTATAATATAAAAGGAAGGCTAAGCCTTTGATCTTATCATGAAATGAACTTACATGATTAATATGTTATTAATATTTTATTTAAGCAATGGATTTGAACCCCAAAATAATTATATTATTTATAATATGTTATACATATATATTATACAAATATTAAAAATACCTTGATAAGATTTTGAGACTACTATACATATATGAGAGAGTTAGTAATCGTACTAGGTGAAGTGCTGGTGAACAGGACGTCGGATCATTCTTCCACTCAAGTCGTAATACCATATTTTGAAAAGTTAAAGGTGGGTAAAATTATTTGAAAATGGTTGGATGTTATTATTGGTTTGCATATGAAGTATGCTTATTTCTTCTCTTATAGTAGTGGCCGTATGGGTCGTCAATTTTATGGTTGCGGCTGACGAGTCGTAACAATGGTAGTAGTCGACGGGCTATGAAACATGGTAGTGACTAACTTTCGGGTTGTCATGTAAAAGAGTAATCATATCATTATATATTTACTGATTAACATTCCTCCAAAATTACCCCCCTGAGATTTCAATCTCATATTTTCAAACAACAATTTTTCAGCTTAAAGAATGAAGTCTTTTGATCTGCAGTACGACGTGAAAACTCCGAATGTATAATAAAATAAATATATACTATATTTATGTAGCTATACCTATTTATATAAAAGTAAGTATATGTACGGTTCTTAAATAAGTTTGGTTTGATATAATATATTTGATAAGACTTTATCACATTGTTTTACTAAATAAAGAATAAATTAATTAATAAATGAATAATATATATTATTTATTTATTAATTTTCATTTCTAAATTTTTTTTAAAAGACAAAATTATTTCTTTTTGCAATATGTATTTATATTATTTAAATACTATACTTTTAAATGAATGTTAAATATTTATTCCGTTGCAGTTTACAAATAAAATTTAAAGAAAATTTTATAGTCTTTTAAAATTGTTCTCTAATAAAATTAACATATGTTTTAATTTATTAAGTAGCTCTCTATTTTCAATTTTTTAAAAAAAAAAAGACTGAATCTGGGTACTACCCATGTTGACTTCATTTTCAATTTAACCCTTTTATTTTTGGAATTAAAATGCTAAAATGTAATGGGGTGTACGCCATATGGGGCATCTTTTTAAGAATTGTTATTCTTTGAAGCATTTTTTTTATGTATGGTGCACCTATTTAAAAATGGTATTCTTTGAAATATTGAGAGTACTCTTTAAAATACATAGAATTATTATAATTAATGAACAATATTAATATTATTACTCTTTTTACTATCCATTAATCAGGAGTGGCCTTGAGATTATAGGGCCCAGGGTGAAATTAATATAAAGGGCTCTATTTAAAATAATAATAACAATAATAAATAATTTATAATTTTTTAGTATAATATATTTAATAAAGGACAAGTTGTCTAGAAAATTATTTTTAGAAAACTTGAAATACTTTTCTCTTTTAATACATTTCTCTTAATATATATTTTTCAATGTTTTATAATAATATTATCTCAAATTCTAAGATAATGTAGATAATATATTATTCTAAGTATGATTTCTATTTTGTAAAATATTTTCATGTGTTTATTATTTTTTTAATTGTTCTACAAATCTTCTTCCTTAAAATTATTTTCATTTTGATTTACACCTTAAATTTTTCCTTTATTATTATTTTTTTTTAATTTTTTTATTAAAGTTATTACTATCCTCAACTCTCACATTATCATGTAATTTATCACTTTCTTTCGATTCTTCTTCCTCATTTCATTTGCTACATCTTCATTATTTCTTTTTACTCCATCCGTCTATCCTTAATCTATCAATTTTACTATTTTGCGCTATCTATTTTTAATCTATTCATTTTTTAGATATATGGGGCCCACACACTCCACCAATACAAATAAAATATGAAACTCACACTCTCCACTAATACATCTACTCACTACACATAAAATAATAATACTTATTAGTCAACATGCTAAAATCAAATGGATAGATTGATATTGGACGGTGGAAGTATTATTCACCATACTTGAAAATTTCACTTTTATAAATTTATAAAGAGCACAATTTTTATAATTAACTTATATTTCAAGAACTTTTCTTTTATTTATTTGTCAATTTTCTCCCTATTCATTTTTTTTCTTTCAAAGTAACACTTATTTAAATAATAAAAATAAGTAAAAAGAATTAAGAGGCAGGAGGGATGAATAACATAAATCAGTAAAAAAGAATTAGGAGATAGATGAAATAAGAAAATTAGAATTAAGAGGTAGATTAATGAGAGATATCCTATTATCAAAATATAAAGAAAAAATTATTAAAAAAAAGATCAAAACAGTTAGAATTGAATTAAAAAAAGAAAAAGAAAAAGGAAGAGATCAAACGATCAAAATTTAATTAAAAAAATTAAGAAAGAAGTTACACCATTTAATCATAATTTAATAAGAAGACAATTAAGAAAAGGAAGAGATCAAAATAGTAAGAAATTTTTTTGTATACATTTCTTAAAAAATTAAGAGAAGAGATGAAAGTTTTATTATTACAACAGTTGTGTATATACATGAGAATTGGGATAGGAGTTAGGAATGTACATATGAATATATGGAGAAGAATTTGGAGTGGGTCCTAAGATTTGGACGTTGGGTGATTGCCCTTCTCGATCATGGTTAGGGCCAGCCCTGAGATTAACCCAATTTCACTGTTCCATTTTTATTTTTGAGATTTAGGTACTCTCTTTGTTCGAAAGGACATTTTCCTTTTTTTACATGTAAATTAAGAAAATTATTACTTTTAGGGGTATTTTGATACGCTTTCCGTCCCGCGTTAACGTTAACGTTTGCTTTTTACACGGAGATTAAGAGATACTATAATATTAGTGAGGTAAAAGAAATAATATTTAATATAAAGTGAGTAGCTGTATTTGTATTGTGTATAGGCCCTACATAAAATAATTAATTGTTTTGTGTGGGCAAACATGACAAAAAATGTAAATCTTAACTTGAGATACTCCAAAATGGAAAACGTAAACTTTAACGCGGAACGGAGGGAGTATTTTATAGTAACAAAAATTTTATCTGTCCCGCATTAAGGTTTACGTTTGTCTTTTGAACGTAAATTAAGAGATATAATATTTTGATGGATAGTGAATTGAGAGATATAATTTTAATGTGAAGTGAGTAATTGTATTAGTATTGTGTGTGAATCATATGTAGAATAATTAATTGTCTTGTGTGGGTCCCACTTGACAAATAAAGAAATGTAACCTTAGCTTGGACAAACAAAAATTAAAAATGTAAAACTTAACGCGGGACAGAAATAATAAATGATAAAGTATGTTAGATTTTTTAGGTATAAATGGTATTATTGTAAATAAAGTGTAAGGAGGAGATTAATTATTTTGATCTTTTTACCATTTTAAGAAGACAAACTATTTTCTGAAATATACGAAAAAATAGAAAAAGTGAAGGATTTTTTTAATGACAAAGACTTTCGTGAGATTGTCTCATGTATGGTTTATGTGAGACGAATAAAAAATTATAAGTTCTATAATGAAAAGTGATACTCAATTAATAAAATGTGATAATGATATTTCATGAGCAATTTATAAGTATAAATGAAAAATGATACTCCCTCCGTCTACTCCAAAGAGTCTCATAATTCCATTTTGGGCGTCCGCCTTAAGGGTTTTCATTTCCCTTTTTACACACATGAGACCCCCACACCCCTATGAATACAATTAAAATATGAGGCACACACCCACTAATACAAGTACCTACTACACATTAAATAATACTCCATCCGTCCCATTAAAGGTGTTACATTTTTTTTGGGCACGGAGATTAAGGAGTATAATATTTTAATGTAAATTGAAGTGAGAGAAATAATATTTAATGTGTAGTGGGTAGGTGTATTAGTGGTGTGTGTGGGTCCATGTGAATATGTTATTATTTTTTGTGTGGTCTCATATGCTTTAAAAGGAATGTGACAATTTCTGTGGGACAACCCAAAAAGAAAAATGTCACAACTTCTTTGGGACGGAGTGAGTAATACTTTTTAATTCACGTGCAAAAAGTAAATGCATCCCTATGGGGATGATGGATGGAGTAATATTTTATAGTAAAAGTGATACTCACTCAGTCCCAGGATTACATGCACATATTTGGAGGTACGAAGTTTAAAAAATGTATTTTTTTATTATAATGATAGTAAGAAAGAGAAGAAGAATTTCGAGTAATTAAATAGAATAAAGTATATGATAAATTTGATTTTAAATAGATTGTGTGTAAAAAGAATGTGACATTTTTGTAATATTGAAATTTTAATTATATTGTTTATTATTTCTATTTTTAGGGTGTGCAATTCTTGAAACAGATTAAAATAGAAAGTGTGCAACTATTTTTGGGACGGAAATTGCAATGTTTTACAATAAAAGTGATAAATTATTTAAAAGTGTTAATTTCACGCAAGATTTTTTCCTTTGTAATTAATGAAGTATTAAACATAAATGAAATACTATAGCATGAATTTATCTCAAACTAGTTACTCCATTAAATAGTTTGAAATGCAACATTATCTTTAAAGGATGAAAAAAAAATGTAACTACTCCAGAAAAGAATAATAAAGTAGGATAAATAAAGGAGGAATGGACAAAATAAATTTGGAATTTGTATGACCTTTGGAAACTGTCCAACATGAATCTAGTCAGATGCTTTGGTATTTCTGAAATGAATTGAATAAAACATTAAAAAATAGACATACGTCTTGTCAAATGTTAATCGCCGAACTCTATGACTTAAACACACCCACCACCTGTCATGTTGCCGTCATAATGTTTTCTCTCAACAACTATTCCCTTTTATCTCCATAAATATACTCTCAATCCTGGCATAAGAGGGTCATTTATTTTTTTTACGTAGATTAAGGAGTATTATTATTTATTATATAGTGAGCAGTTATATTAGTGAAAATATGAGTCCTATATTTTAATCGTATTAGAAGGGGTGTGTGTCCCATATGTGTAAAAAAGAAATGAGAGTCTTTGGGTAGGATGACAAAAATGAAAAAATGACACTCTTAGCCTGGGACAGAGGGAGTATACTTCATCACTTGACTGTAAATATGTACTCCCTCCGTCCCGTTTCAATATTTACGTTTCTATTTTGCGCGTCACATCTCAATATTTATATTTTCTTTTTTGGAATATGAGACCCACCTAAAACAATTAATATATCATCCAACACTAATACACCTACCCACTTTATATTAAATATTATATTTTCCACCCATTATCTATTAAAATATTATACTCCCTTCGTCCCATAATAACTGTCTTACTTTCCGTTTTCGTCCGTCCCACAATAACTGTTACACCCCAAAAATAGAAATTTTATATTAACTAACAACCTCAAAAGTTATCTTAATTTCAAAAGTATCACTCTCACCTTACACATATCACATACTTTATAATTTATTTATTACTTAAAAATACCAAAATACCCCTAAAAAGTCAATAAAGTTGGTCAAAAAGTAACTTTTCTTAAACTCTGTGTCTACAGTAACAACGACAAAAATTATGAGACGGAGGGAGTACTTCTTAATCAACGTGCAAAAAACAAACGTAAATATTGAAATGGGACGGAGGGAGTAATCCTCCGTCCTTTATACTCCCTCCGTTCCACTCAAAGGGTAACATTTACTTTTCGCATGTAGATTAAGAAATATTACTCCATCCGTCCCATAATATTTTTCATACCTTTCTCATTTGTTTGTTCCACAAAACTTTTCACACCCCAATAAAGGAAATATCACTTTATCTAACAACCTCAAAAGTTACTTTTATTTCAAATTTGTCACTCATTTTTCACACACATATCATTACTTTATACTTTTTTATTACCTAAAAATATTACAATATCCTCCAAAGTCAATAAAATTGTTCAAAAAGCACAACTTTTCTTAAACAACGTGAAACAGTAAACGTGAAAGTATTATGGGATGGAAGGAGTATTATTTAATGTATAGTGGGTAGTTATATTAAAGGGAGTGTGGACCTCATGTTTTAATTGTATTAGTAGGTGTGTATGGGTCTCATGCGTGTAAATAAGAAAAGGGTACTCTTTGTATGGAACGCCCAAAATAGAAAAAATTGACTCTTTGGATAGGACGGAAGGAGTACACGTATTACCAACTTGTATTTCACACTTTTAATTTGGTTCGTCCCAATTTCAATTTTACATTATTATAAATATCTTTTTAGTATATTCTAATTTTTAATTTATCATCACATTTTTAATACACCTAACATATTTTATCATTCATTTATTACTAAAAATACCAAATTATCTTAAGTAAAAAATTGACTTTTATTAATATACATACAATAAATATGAAAATTTTAGAATGGAAGGATTTTTTTTCCACTTAATTTAAGTAGTACTCCACCCAACTCAAATTATTTTACCTCTCGCTGCACGAAGAAAAATGTAGTAACTTTTAAGAATATTATACTCTCTCTTCGTCCTATAATACTTTTTATATTTTCCTCATTTGTTTGTCCCACAAAACTTTTCACACCCCAAAAAAAGAAACATTATTTTATTTAAGAACCTCAAAAATTACTTTTATTTCAAATTTGCCACTACTTTTTCATACACATATAATTACTTTATATTTATTTATTACCTAAAAATACTACAATACCCTCCAAAGTCAATAAAATAGTCAAAAATATAATTTTTCTTAAACAACGTGGAACAGTAAACGTAAAAAGTATTATGGGACGGAGGGAGTAATATTTTTTTAATAATTAAATGACAAAGTATTTTAAGTGTAATAAGTAGGAGTGATTTTGTAATAAATAAAATGTATAGAAATATTATTTGTTTTGATATTTTTTATTTTTTTATAAATGTAAAAATTTTGTGGGTCAAGTCAAAATGGAAAGAGTGAAAAAAATTTGTGAGTTGAAGGGAGTATAATAATTAAGTAAAGCATTTATACACGATAATCTTATGGGAAGATTTACGTGAAATGTATAAGAAGTAATTAGAGGTGGAGGCAGAGTGAGATAAAAGGGTACAACTGTAGCCCTAATCAGTGACAGAGCCAGGATCCGACTCAAGGGGGCCCAAAATATATTGTAAAATTCAATACATGAAATATTATAATACAATAATAAAAATAAATATAAACAGAGAAAATATACTAGAAATAATACATAAAATAAATATATTACTATATTGGGCATCCAGTCCAAATTGCACAATTTTCCTTTTTTTTAGTAAAAAAGGCCAATCAATGGCTCATCACTACCTATCACATCTCTATAATACACTTACCCACTTTACATAAAATAATAATACTACTTAATCTACGTGCAAAAAGCAAATGACACACTTTGACCGGGAAGTAGGGAGTAATATTTAATTAATATACAATGATAATGATGCAGTGAACTATTTAATGATCAATTTATGAGTTGATCTATTGTACATAAGTATACACTAATGTACCTAACCCATATTTATAAATGGATCAAGTATAAAAAATGTTGGACCCGGATGTCACTTTCCTCCTCACTCCTGTTTTTACCTTTTACTCATGTTTCTTTCCATTGCTCACTAATACAATTAGTTATTAATAAGTATATATTTATTAATAAAATATTATACACTTGTTTAATAAAATTTATACACTTTAATTATAAAACGAGTTAAAATCAATCATTCCTTAAACACAATTCTCATTATGAATACGGTGAAAATTTTCATCAATTGCAGCCAAATCACTCTTTGAACACTCCAGCTGTTATTAAAAGAACGTAATACACTTATGCAATAAAAGGTATGCACTATTTTTTTAAAAAGTATACATTAATAAATCAATTTTCGAACACCTTAACTATTTATTAATAAAATGATATACATTTATTCAATAAAACATATACAATTCATGCTTAAAAAGTACATTAATAAACATCTGAATCCTCCACCAGAATTTTCAATGCTTAGTAATTGTGTAAGCAACAAAAAAACTTTTTCAACTCACGGGACGAGACATTCAGTGAGATCTGACTAAAATTTTGATGAAAATGAGAAAGTTAACAACTCAAATATCAATTAGATCTAACCAAAAATGAAGTGAAGATTTTGGAAAGAGAAGTTAACATGAATAATCAAAGAATCAAATCGAAATCCTTCGGGAAGGATTAGACATCGAAGAAGCAAAATTACCAGATCTGAATCATGAAATATTTCAAAGAGAAAATTAGCGACGGCGCGGGGTGGAGTAACGACAAGGACGGTGGGTGGAGGGTTCATATTCCAGAGAGAAAATGGAGCGGCGGATCCTGGAACTAGGGGTGGGCGGTATGGCATACTCAATATTTTTGGTCATACCAATACCGCATCGAAATTTTTGGTATATAAAAAGTCATACTGTTACCTTACCTAACCTTTCGATATACTATAGCTCGGTATATTGATATTTCGATATAGGAAATAGTATACCTTCTGCTTACCAATATTTTGGTATACTGTATCATACCTAAAATATTAGTATATACCGTCCTATTAGATAATTTGTTATACTGTTATGCACCTAAAATTCAATAAATCTAAATAAAAACTTTACTAAAAAAGTGAAAGATTGTTATAAAATAAATTCTAATAGATAACAAATTCATAATAAGAAAAATATACTACAATTCACAAACTACCAAATTAAATAAGAGTGAGTCTCATGTAAATCATATATTTTAAATAACTCTTTAGTATATAAAAAATTAATCTTTGAAGAGTAATAATTTTTATACAGAAGAGTAACGATTCATGTCTCTAAAGGGTAATTTTCATGTACTAAAAAGTAAGCGATAAATCAGGATTTACAAGAATTTGAAGAGCAATTTCTTAATTTAGAAAAATAACAATTTATGTGCTAAAAAGTAAATTTTTATGTATTAAAGAGTAACAGTGTTTATATACGTAATGTATGTAAACTTGGTTTATACAAGTGTTTGTCATTAAATAATAAATAGTACTCAAGAGATCTATACAACAACAATATGGAATTAAAATCAACACTTTTAAATTTTCATATAGGATAGAACTACATAATTAAAAATGAGGTTACAAGATATCATGAAAGCTAATCAACTTTATTAGTCATTTATAATTATGAAATTTACTATAGGATTTTAAATTTAATATTTTAATTAAATAGTATATATAATAATTTAATTAAAAAAAATAATATATAAATAATAATTATAATTCCACATATCATGTAATATGGTATACCGTATCATATTACCCAAAAATTTTATATTTTATGGTATTTTGGTACATACCTAAATACCGCGGTATCAATAATTTATATATTTTTATCGTACCAAAATTTTCAACGTATCATACCTTACCAAAAATTTCGGCAAACCTAAAAATTCGGTAAAATCAGTTTTTTTTTATATGGTAAGGGCGTTACCGAAATTTTACTATTTTTCCCCAGTCCTACCTGGAACGACGAGTTCGATCCTGGAGGAGAGGCGGCGGATCCTGGAGGAGAGACGACGTAGAAAGAGAGGGTGCGTAAGGAGGATGTGTGGGATTGCAGGTGGTAGAGAGTGAAGCGGTTGGTGGGGGAGAGAGGAGAGAGAATGAGGGAGGGGGAAATGAAAAGATTAAGGTTCCATTTTTATTATATATATGTCGGGTTATGGATATAGATCTGATCCTGTTGGACCCTAACAATTGTGTACAGCAGCTTTTGCCTCAATTTAAATATAAATAAAAATAAAAAATATTTTTAAAGAAAAATAATAATATTATAATAAAAAGTAATAATTAATTAAAAATCGTAAAACTATCTTATACACGTAATAATGGTTGCCGACTTGCGGCAACATTATTAAACTAATTCCATGCATACTACAGTAGAAACATCAATATTTTAGAGTGAGATTACATCGAAGACTAAAAGTTTTTATATTCGGTTGATATTTATTAATCAATTTACTTTTAGATATTATTTTAATTAGGGCAAAAGCTTGATGTGTTTTGGTGTATGGATCTGAATATGTGCGTCAAGATCCGATTTGTAAATTATACAATATTTTTATTAAGGGAAAAACTTGAATAAGACCATCTCACGTGAGGGTTTATGTCAAATGAACAAAAAGTGATAATTTTTATAAAGAAAACTGATAATAAATGAATGAAAAGTGATAATGCTAATATTTCATTAATAATTTATAATATAAATAAGTAAGGGTTTACATGAAACATACATAAAGTGATCATTTATAAAGGAAACTGATAATAAATTAATGAAAAGTGATAATACTAATATTTCATTAACAATTTATAATATAAATAAAAAGTTATAACATTTTATAGCAAAAGTGATAACGTTTTACAGCGAAAGTGATAATTATTTTAAAAAGTGAAAAATAGTCTCACGTTAGACGGTCTCACGCAAGACCTACCATTTTATTAATTGAATATACGGTAAGTCTCGCGATCAATTTATATTTTTTAAATCAATTATTACTTTCGCTATAAAATATTTTCAGTTTTCATTTATACATAATTTGTTAACAAAATAATATCATCATTTTTCATTAATTGAGTATCACTTTTCTTTAAGTGTATGATATAATTGTCTTTGATTAGATTGTGTGTAAAGGTAATTTGACATTTTTTTAATATTATATATAAAAGTATTATTATTGTGTATTGTTTTGAGTATGCAAATCTTTTTTGGACAAATTAAAAAGGTAAGCTTGCAAGCATTTTTGGTAAAGAGAGTAACTTTTATCAAAAAAAAAAAAATAATAGTATTTTTTTTCAAATTAAAATTAATATTTAATAAACATTAATACTCTTAAAATTTTAACTTATATTTTCAATTAAAAAATAATACTCTTATAAATTAAAATGAATACATTTTAGAGTAAAGCAATATCTTTGAAGATGGACTCTTAGCTTGTGATACCGATTCACATAGCCACCATATTTTTGGCAAAATCATTGTTTAGTATTGAAAAATTATTCTTTTAAAAGATGAAATATGATCTTTTAAATGAAAAATATTACTCATCTCAATAAACTTTAAAAAATTATAAAATATTATAATTTGAATAGTAATATTTTTCATTAAAAAATTAATAATTTATTTCTTTAAAAAATAATTATTCATGTACTAATAATAAGTATTCGAAAAATTAAGATGTTAGAATTCGAGGGACCATTTTGTTTTAATAATAGATTCCATTAATTTTAATATAAGATTGGTTATTTCCTGAACTAATTTGATTGCATTAATAATATTTTAAAAAAATAAAACTTGAATGATTTTTTATTTGTATTTAATTTTTCATACCATTTTTATTTTATAGAAAAGGTAAAAGTAATTCCAATTTATTTATGGATATTTTTTAAGTGAGTTTTGCTAAATTTAGAACTAGCTATCATCTCCAAGAACCTTTTTATATAAAAAATGTGTATTTATTTTAAAAGGTAATTTCTTAAAATGGCGTAGAACATACTCTTCAAATCAATAAAACTAATTTTGAAATTTTAAAACAAACACCCCCTTATTAATTTATTTCTGAGCAAAAGAAAATAAAATCTAACTTTTAAAAATTCACACTTAAAAATTACCCATATACTTCTACAGACCCCATAATTAATCTTAGGTAGGTCTTGTGTGAGACCGTTTCATGTGAGATCATTTTTCACTTTGTAAAATTGTTATCACTTTCGCAATAAAACATTATCACTTTCGCTATAAAATGTTATCACTTTTTTATAGTATAAACTGTTAATAAAATAGCATTATCACTTTTAATTAATTCATTATCACTTTTCAGTATAAAAATTATCACTTTTTGACCGTCTCACGTAAGCCCTTACATAAGACGGTCTTACGCAAGTCTTTACCTTAATCTTAAGTGCACCAACCGACCATACATCATCTCTTTTAATTATTAATTATTTTCTCCTTTCTAATATCTCTCATCTTTTTTATTCCATTAAATTATAGTGGATTTGTTGTGTCCCCAGTATATAATTTGCGTAAAGTATAATATTTTGTTTTAAAGGGTATATATACTATTAATAAAGGTATAAAATTTTCACTGAAAAGATTGGTTGAAATATGAATAACATAAATGTTTCCTTACAAAAATTAATTTTTTTTTCAGGAAATAAAAGATATATATTCTTATATATTAAAGAGTATACCGTTTAACTAAAGAGCACTCCCTCCGTATATCCTTAATCTATCAATTTTACTATTTTGGGACGTCCACCCTTAATCTATCAATTTCTCTTTTAGACATATGAGACTCACACCCTCTACTAATAGAACTTTCCACTACACATAAAATAATAATACTCCTTAATCCACGTGCAAAAAACAATTGGATACATTGATGTTAGATGGAGAGAGTATAACTTCTGAAAAATGCAGGATTTAGAAGTACGGTATCCAGGAGACACACAAGTTTTAATTATTAATTTATACCATATCACCACTCACTCCTCATACATTAATTTAATATAAAATTAACATCACATTAAAAGCATAACCCAAACCAAAACATAATATGTTTGTTCTTGGGAGGTTTTGAAAATTTACAAGTATTCTAGTTTGGGTTTTATAACAATAATTTAAAAAAATAAAAATAAAAAAATAACACCTTGAATACGTACAAACCCTAAATCTTTATATCACTTGCCCTCTATTCATTTGCTCGCCTCAATTTATATTTTTTTAAACATATATATCATCACTTAATTATCACTAATAATATTAGGGTTAGTTTCTTGTGTCTCCAGGTGTACCAGGTTTGTAATTATATAATATTTTATTCTAAATGGTATACACTATAATTAAGAAGGATATAATTTTTTTATTAAAAAGATATATAGTTGAAATATAAATAGTATAAATATTTTATTTAAAAAATAATATTTCTTTTTTAAGAAATAATCTTAAAGTAAATAATATACTCATAACTTTTAAGGCTAAGTTTACAAAATTCACATAAATCTCAAACAAATTAACATTAATGTAATAAACTCATTTGAATGAGGACTCCATAAGAAACATTCAAATGTATATATGCACGCATTATTAAACGTAAAGTTGAATAATTAAAGTAAGAAGAAAGCAATACCTAATTCTTGGAATTTGGAAAAATAAAATATAAAAATAATTACAAGTGATGGATAATGCAGCAACAACTATGAAGTCTTTCCATGGGTGTGGGACTACCTAACAAATCATATCATCCACTCGTGTCCATTTTTTTTCATTTTCTTTAAGTGCCACATTTATTTAATAATTTTTTAAATAGTATACACCATCAACTTTCACAGTATATACCTTCCAATATTCAAGGATTCAAATGCATCGAATCATAACTGCTCTCCAAACAAACCCTTAAAATAATACTTGCATATCTTTCTAGTTCTTTTTTTTTTCTAATTAATAATAATGTTGTTATTATATTAAAATAAGATCTAGTATTGCTGATTTCGTCTCACAATTACATTATTTTATAGTATATTCACAATTCGCTTTAAAAAATAATACAGTTAATGATGATTTTTATTATGACAGACTTAATTGTCTTTGTGGCAACATCGTTGTGACGGATCCATCACAATAGTAACGGAAATTGTGATTAGCATAAATCTCACCAAGCTGTTTGTGACGATAAATTTCTGTCATTAAGTTTGCAATGGGTATTTTCTGTCACAATGTATAAAAATAAACTGATTAATGAATTATAATTACATATGTTGTGACGGACTATTTCTATCACAATTGTAATACATATTTGCCGTCATAAATTTTAAATAGATCATGAAGGAAATCATAGAGACAAAAAAGAGGTAGTCAGGGTTCGAACACAAGTCTCTCGAGCCTTTGGGCTGTGGCTACCTTGAAAGTCTCGACTCTTAACAACATTTTTAACCATGCGATTTGAACATTAGATTAATGGTACAAGGAGAGCCTTATTGTTTAATAGCTGGCCATTTGGCCAGTAGGGCAGATTGCCTTCGAATTCACATCTTGAGTTTAGGAATTGGGAAGAAGTCTTGACCATCTACGAGAGGATTTCGGACAAGATCACCAACACCCAATTTCAAGATGACCATGCCGGCCATGATGACATTGAATATCACAAAGGATGTTGGGGTGTGATTAGCATGAAAACTTGGTAGATTTAGAGTCGTGTTCGTGTGATATTTACGTGTTTTTATATTATTTTTAGTGTTTTATTCTTTATTTTGTGTTGTTTTTATTTTAGGAGTAAAGTGTGTGAATCTTGCTAGCTATTTTTCATGTAGGAGTGAGGTTTATTTGAGTAAAAATCAGAAAAGAAAGAAACGAGAATTAAATCAGGACAAAACGAGAAAAAATAAGAGCATTTCAATAAATAATAGGTTTAGAAGGAGCTACAACAACACTTTTTACGGTCATTGAGAAAGAGAGGTACTGACAACGGCTGAAATCATTGTCCTTTAGGACCTTAGAAGTATTGTCGTATGTAGACAACAGAGTAAAGCCACTGTAAGAGATCCTCGATCGAATTTCATGCCCGTGGTCGAATTTTTCTGAGAAGGGCGCTAATCTCCTACTTCGTGCTTACATAGAATGGTTGGAAGGCTGCTTTTAATTAAAAAAAAATAAATTTGCAACCTTCAGGAATTGAACCAGAGACCTTAGGCCTTATCCGCGTGCTGCTGAACGCTAGGCTACAAGACGGGTGTTGAGTCGCTGCCAACGAGAGTCAAACCTTAGACTTCTGCAGCGGAGGAGAGTTTTATCGGCAGCTATTGAATCGCTTGGGCGCTGAACCCGGTTGATGATGGAACGGAACCCAAATCGTATTAAACTCTTATTTTCCAAATTTTATTTTTTAGCCAAAAAAACCCATTTCTCTACTTAACCCCATGATCCAATTTTCGCCTATTTCACTTGATCCTCCACACATATAAATACTCTCATTTTCATAATTTAATTGGAGAAATTTTCATTCCTCATTTTTAGAGGCTACACACACTACACATACTTTCTTTCTTTTTTTCCCTTTCTTCCCCAATTCACCCCATTCGTCTATTCCACCAACTCCATCCATTTAGTTAATTAATTATCCAATCCCCTCCGAATGATCAAGGAAGAAATGGGAATTGAACATTGCAAGAAAATATAGAAGATTCAATTGAAGAAATTCAAGAAATTCAAATTTATTTTATTTTGTAATTTTCTTTGGTTGATACATGAAATTTTGTAAGACAATTTATTTTGCTTTACTTAAAACTATGAAAGGCTAATCTCCTTTGTGAGATTAGCTCCATGATTGGTGTTGAATAATTTAGTTTTTATGCAATTTAATTTTAATCTTAATTGGGCCTTGAGTTAATACTATCATTGATGTTAATTGCTTGATTTATGAAATTAATTGTCTTGGGCATGTAGTTAGATTGATAAATCAATTATTTGTTAAAATATTTCATTGAATCATTTCATTATTCACTTCATGTGCATTAATTTAGAATGAGATAGAAATATCCTTCTACATTTAGAACCCTTTGATAGAACACCTCGTTACCTTAATCGAGAGATTAGTTAATTAGGTGAGGAGACCCAAACCATTAGTGAATTCATAGTATCTAGAAAGGGAATATTGCTTATAATTTAGTACCTAATTAGGGAACTCGTAGAATAATTAGTACCAATTGGGAGAAATTTACTTTGGTCTTGATCATAGGAGCTTTTGGGAGCCTTATTGACGGTCTACACCTTAAGTGACTTGAGAGAGAGAGCTTAAGATATATTATTGATCGCTCCTATGCCATGTCCTTAAAAGATTAGAATTAGTTGCATAATTACGTTATTTTCTATGCCATGATTGTTACATATCTCATCCTTTCATCATTTGGAACTCATTCATTCTTGCATCCATCATATTTTAATTTCTTACATTACTTTAATTGATTTTATTTGCATGCTTATATATCCAATTCTCTTGTCATCCTTATAAAATTTCAATAAACTTGAGATCATTTAAACCCTAAATTGCTTGATTTCCTTTGGGTTCAATAATTTTTATTACTTGGGTATATTTCTATGACGATTGAGTACACTTACTCATGAGACGAAAAAATTCAATCAGGGTGTTGTTTGATAGAGTTGAGATTTGATGGTTCATGGAAAGGAGAGCTCATACACATTTCGAGCTTGTAGCGGAGTTCCTTTGTATGCTACAAGTCATGTATGAAGGAGAAGTGCCTTATGCTTGTGAGTTTGAGCTTGGATAGAGGATTAGAGAGGAGACACTGAACTCCTTAAATTAGGCTTTTTGATGCACAACTGGAATACCTCCTTTTGTTGAGCATTCTGATTTCAAAGCTAATGAATTCTTGTAGTTGATCACAGGAAGAAGAGAGAAATACAGAGCCAGCATTTCCAGAGCTACTTAGGTCAACAACTAAGTTTTGCAGTATATGGATCGTATCCTCTCGAGCATCATCTTTTGTTGTGCTGAGAGTGGGGTGATACCCTAAGGCAGGGCCATGCCTACCTTGAGGCAAGTGAGGCGGCCGACTCAGGGCCGCGAAATCTATGGGGCATATTTTTGTAAGAATATATATATATATATATATATATATATATATATATATATATATATATATATATATATATATATATATATATATATATATATATATTATTTTGTTTATATAAAATTGGATATATTTTACCAAGTCTACTAAAATTAATCAAATCAATTATGTTGTCGGATCAATAATTTCCTCTTTTTGTCCTTTAATTTGATATTTTAACCCTATTTATATTGTTTTATTACTAAAATTTAGCATTTATTTATCTTATAATTTATATTTATATTTTTATTTTTTCAATTTTGTATCTTTCAAATTTTAAAAT
Organism: Pogostemon cablin; assembly: GCA_023678885.1. Lineage (NCBI taxonomy): Eukaryota > Viridiplantae > Streptophyta > Magnoliopsida > Lamiales > Lamiaceae > Pogostemon > Pogostemon cablin. The sequence continues at coordinate 20,041,861 of CM042989.1, read as the reverse complement.
TAGATTTAAATGTTAATATACACATAATTTTTTTTATCCTTTTAATTCTATATTTTGAATTTTAAAAAAAATTATAATTTTTTTCTTGAATTTATATATATATATGTTAAAATTTGAATAATATTTTAAAATTAATTTTCTATTACTACTAAATCATGTTTAAATTTTATATGACACACGTTTCTACCGAATATTGTTTATTATATGAAAAATTACTCTTTAAAATAATGAGCTCTTACTCTTTTGAATAAAAAATATTATTCTTCAAAGAGTAAATTTTATTTACTAAGGAGAAATTTTATAAAAACTAGATTCATGTGTGAACCCAATTCGCACCAAACCTACTCTTTGAACATTTGTTTAAAGTTTAAAGTATTTATAGTAATATTAATTTAATATAATTAAAATAAAATTTAAAGGTCTCACTTAAAAGTTTGACATTGGCCAATACTTTTATAGGATCGGCCCTGCCCCAAGGGAAGTTGTATGTACTTTGGTGTATAGTGAACCGTGAACAGTGTCCAATTCAATTTGGGTGCCTATCTTCTAAACTAGCTTTATCTGTTCAAAAGTCACGTAACGCAGTAAGTGAAATAGAGGACTTGATTACCCATATTGCAAATTATTATGGGATTGATACCAACCAGATGGGTATCATCAGAAAAAGAGTGAACATAGATTTTGACTCCTTTGATAAGAGTGGGACAATGAAAAACGAACATGGCTATCGAGAGTACCACTACACCATCCAACCTTACACCTGGAGTTGTTCTACTTTATTAGTATCCAAAATGATACTAATATCTATATGAGCACAAGTGCCACATCTCTATTATTGAAACTATCAAGCAAAAGAGCAACTAGAGGGAGACAACTCAAGTTGCTATAGCAAGAGCCAATCTCATGGCTATGGATGCGGCTTCAGTGGGAGGTGATGAAGAAGATGAAGGTAATGATGACCAAAGAGAAGAAGCGGATGAAGATGAGCATCTACATGGAGCCGAAGGTTGAGACTACAAGCAGCCGCATGGTGGGGCTCAGTATGGGGAGTGCCATTATTCCCTAAAGCAGCTCATTTCCTAATTTATAGGATTCCACCACCTACACTGCCTTTGAGTTACGCGGAGTGGACTCCGATGATAAATTGATGGGGCCAATAGGCTCAAGGTATGCATTCTCACTTATCTTACTTGTCTACTGAATATAGAAGAAGAATGAGAGAGAACCGAGAGATGAGTTGTTAGCTGACTATTGTGAACATCAATTAGAAAGCCACCCACATATAGATTGAAGTGTTAACTAACGCGGTTAGTGAAGTGTCGAAGAGATTTTGGACTTTAGAGGAGATACATCTGGAGTTCAATGTCTGGCGTATAGATCCCAACGACCTATCGTGATTTGTGGTGGATATCATGTACTATAGTTTGCATCTTTTTTTTCTCTCTTTCTGATTTTCTTATTTTGGTCATTCTGTTAAGAGATTTATTAGATTATATCTCTCTTATATTTTGTTATGTATAATGATTGATATTGTTCTTCTATTTTCCTGAGATTAATGATCGTGATTGTGATTGGTTGTATTTGAATTGACGGATGTTAGGCATTGAGCTTGTTTAGGTATGGATGTATGTTTTGATAGCATGTTGTGTGAGTACTTAAATTCCTATTCGAAATTGTGCTTTGATATTAGGACACTTGAAATTTGATTATATTTATAAATGATTAATTATGTAACCTATATAGGTTTGCTTGTTTAGTATTCCTATAACCCATGTGAGATTTGAGCCTTTAAAAATCATGACAAGTTGTATGATTCAGTTTATTCTTGTGAGAGTCGTTCATGCGCACGTATTCTAGAACTTGTTTTTGTATCATATTTGAAGCTACGTGTTTGATTTGACAATGAAAAATGATCTTAGGGTATCTTTGTTCTTTATAAGTCACTAGCCAAATTATTATCCTACCAAATGATATTCTCTACAGTCAACCCATTTGAGCATAAAACTTTATTTTTTGATAGCCTAAAAATTTCTCTATCCAGTAGAGAATTGAAGGAGTCAAGTTGGTGTTTTGTGATGAAAGAAAAGAATGATGAATTAGGTGGAGAAGGGACAAAAATTCTGAAATGTGGTTAAAACTTGCATAAAGGGGTAGGGTCTGAAACTGGTACCCCATGTTAAAAGGTAGTGCCCAAAATCGGTACCCTGCTTTGAAATTAAGAAAAGAAAGTGAAATTCAAGAAAGGAAGTTGGCACTGAAAGTGAAGGAGGAAAACAAGTTGAAGAAAGTTACAAAGAGCATTGAAGAAGAAAGAAGAGCGAAAAGCTATTTGTTGGAAAGCTGTAAGTCTTCTTTGATTCTCTAATAGTAATAAAATCATTTTATCAATATTTTCCCACCTTTACCAAAGAACAACGCAACATCCTAATGCAAGACATTTGTGATCCTTTTATTGAGTTATTCCTTTAGTAGAAAGTGTAGATGATTGCCAAGCTTATGGTTACGCGTGTGTTTGAGTTGATATGGGGTGTAAACACCTAACCTTGAAGTGTTAATCTCACATTTGAGTGATGAGTTATATACTATCCATGAGAATGAGTGAATGAGCATTCCGAAAAGGTGAAGTAGTTAATTTGAAAAGCATGTTCTTAGATGGATAGATGTTTTAGTGTTGCAGTATGATTTTTGAATTGTGATTATGTGATCTGTTGTTTGGCTATTGATGAGAGTGTAAAGTCACATGTTTTCGGCTCTGATTTGTGTGGAAATTGAGTATGATTTGGTCTTTATCAAGATAAATTGGGTTGTTTATGAAAAATCCATGAATCAGAGGCTACTGAGGCTTTTTGAGTGTATTTGTACAGGAAAACAGGTCTTAAAGGCTCGAAATTGGAAGACACGATTTTTTAGGTATTTTTTTAATGTTGTTCGACCTCATAGGCTTGTTCGACCATTATCATTGTGGTCGAACAAGGGGGCCAAGTCGAGCAAAATGCCTAAAAACTTACATAATCATTACTCGACCAAGGAAGTCTGTTCGACCAGAATCATCTTGGCCGAACGGGAGAAGACTAGTCGAACAAAATGTCCAGAATCTTACAGAATTGATGTTCGACCAGCATTCGACCAGGAGACTTTGCTCGACCCATGGAGGTCTGGTTGAACAGAATTGCGCTGGTGCTATTTTTGGTAATTCCAGGTTTCTTTTGCCAAATTTGACGTATGTCTCAAGAAAAGCCTATCAAAGGCCCGTGAGGAGCACTTTACAAGTATAAAAAGGGATGCAGAGCACAAAAATAAGAGAGTTAGATTCCACATCCATCCTACACAACATCAAGCCCTAACTCCATCTACGGAGTTGTAGAGAGGGTTCGTCTGTCTAACCAAGTGAGAACCAAGTGAAGATTCAAGATGGAGAGAGTCGCGATGGCACCCGCATCTATGGTTTACTTTGCTTCTTAATTTATCTTGTAATTTTCAAGATTATGGGTAAGATCCTACCAACCACCATGTTTGTTCCTAGATCAATCATGGGCTAGAACCGCTTCGGTTATTCTAGGGTTATGAAGGTTTTATGAGTTAATTTATTTTTGATATGTAAACTACATACAACACTACTTGTGGTTTATTTTATATAAGACTATGTGTTTTTAAATTCATACTCACAGTCGTTTTGTGCATCATTAACTGTTATGTAGAGTCTGAATACATATCTTGGTTATTGATTGAGTGCGTTCATTGCTGAGCAAGATTACATGTTATAATTCTAAGTGAAGGGATTCCGAAGTTTTATTAGAACTATCTTATATAAATACTTGTTAATTGAATACTATTTGGGTTAATAAGTAGGATAAAGAGTATAACTTCATAGTACCTATAAAGGGAGATCATATCGGGTTAGAGTACTAAGTTCACAGGAAATAATTGATACTGATAGTAACTAGTAAGGGAGGTGATAATATCTCTTGCTCCGAGGATATTCACACATGTCATACGCTTGTTTGCTTTAGTCTATAGAGTGAACTTGCATGGTTTAGTGATTCGTCCATAAACCACAAGGTAGAGTCGGACATCAAACACATGAAAGGGAAATTAATGAGTAAAACTAGATGACCTGGAGAACTACCTAATTTCTCACTTGATCACAGTCGTATTATCTCTATTGCTTATTATTATAATTATTCGTTACTTAGTTACTTAATCTTCACAATCATATTGCTATAATAGTCTTAATAAATTAGAACTTAATTAAATTAATAATAATCCGTCCCTTGGGTTCGATAATCACTTGGTTGCTAAATCAAAACTATAATTGATATCCTTCATACTTGGGGATTAATTTTGTATGTTGAGAAAACGCTCATCAAGTTCTTGGCGCAGTTGCCAGAGACGACATTAATTATTAGTTTATTATTTCTAGTTTAATTGAAATTATCTTATTCTTGTCTTGGTTTTCTAGCACTTATTTTTCTTAGGTGTATGCTCACTAGATCAAAGACAAGAGAGTTAGTACCTTTTAATCCTGAGATCGGTGCGTCATTGAGAAAGAAGAAGAAGAAGAAGAACATGAACAAGAAAGTAGAACCAACTGAAGCTCTTAATTTAGGAGTTGAAGTTGACGAGCTGAACCCAGAAGCAACTAAAGCTGCAACCGAATTCAACTTAGAAGCAAAAGCAGTCAACATGGCGGTGAATCCTAATACTCTTGCCATCCGTGAAGTCTTTAAAAACAATGAAGGAGGTAATGCAGGACTGTTAGCATGATTGAAAGGAGTCCCTTCTCAGGGGGAACCTTTGAAGATCCTCAGCAACATCTGAATAAGTTCCTTGGTTATGCAAGCACACAAAAAGATGTAGGAACTCATGAGGATGCTAGGAAGATCATTTTGTTTAAGTTCTCGCTGAATGAAAAAGTGAGAGATTGGTACGATAATCTTAATGCTGCTAAATGTGATACTTTGGAGAAATCGAAAGTGAAATTCTTGGAGCGATACATGACACCCTCAAAGGTGTTTAAGATAAAATAAGAAATCAATCAATTTGTTATCCATGGTAATGAGAAGTTTCATGAGGCATGGGACAGATTCAAGGACATGTTTAGGAAGTGTCCGCAACACAGGCTATCTAAAGCTCAATATATCAGTATTTTCTCTAGTGGATTGGACTGCGATTCTCGAGTATTACTAGATGCTTCATCGAATGGGGCATTGCTTACAAAGTCATCCATTGATGCCGAAAAGCTCTTTGAGGATATTTCGATGAATTCAAGAGATTGGCCAACTGATAGAGTGAGAGGAACTTATGTTCTTGGAAAGGTAGCACGGTTGAACATACTATGGTTAAGTCAGGAAGAGATGATGAGATTGTCTCTAGTTTGACTAATATCTGGAAGTTATTGGAGTCTCAGCAAAACCAGATTACTGACATAGCTTGGTGAGTACCAATTATGCAGGATGTGTACAATGAAGGAGCTAGCCAATAGGAGATGGAAGAGGCAAACTATGCCATGGGTCAAAGTATTCTGAGAACGAGGTTCTAAAATTAAGAAAACCAAAATTATCAAGGGAACTTAATAATCGTGGTCCACCGGGTAATTATCAAGGAGGCTAGAGTTTTTGTGGAGTAATCCAAATAATGCAGTACAACCTCCTATTGGTGTTGATCTGGGTGCTAAGGTAGAAGAAGGGAAACTTGGTTTCGAGGATATGGTGAACATGTACATGGCAAGGAATAATGCAAGATTAGATCATCTTGAGGCCAAGTTAGAAAAGAAGATTGATGCCAATCATGAAGATATGTCTAAACAAGTTAAAGACCTTACAATGTTGATGGGGAAGATGGCAGAAAACGCAAATAAATTGACTCAAACTGTTGAGAAGGAGAAATTTCCATCTCAAAGTATTGAGAACTTTAAGTCTTGTCATGCCATCACATTGAGATAAAAAATGCAGTATGAAGGTCCGATGAAGTCGGTGAGCAAAAATAAAAGGGGCAGGAACCTTGTTCGGCCACCTTTAACCAGTTCGACCAGACCTGATGGTCGAACTGAGGTCGAATAATCTTCGAAAAAATAAAATTTTAATGCTTTGTTTTCTGTCCCGCCATTCGACCAAAGCACATCCGTTCGACCAGACCATCTTGGTTGAACACTGGTCGAACAATTACTAGGGATATGAAATCTCGAATTGAGTCACTGTTCCACCAAAGACAATCTGTTCGACCAGACTATGATGGTCGAACAGAGGTCGAACAACGTCACTCAGCGCCAGTTTCGATATCGAATGCTACAGCTATTGTTCAAAATACTCCAGAGCCATCCCAAGAGCAGAATACTGAGTTTACAATGGAAAAGAAGTAGGAAAGAGCAAAAAGATTGAGAGCCGAGAAGGAAAAGGCGGAGAAGGTTGAAGGTGATGAATGGGGAATTCCCAAACAAAGGTACCTCCTCAGTTTCCCTTTCGGATAGTCAAAAAGGGATTGGAAGAAAAGTTTAAAAGACTTCAGGATATTATAAACAAGATAAGCTTGAACATTCATTTCTCCGAAGCTGTGCCCGATTTTTTAAAGATATCATATTGAAGAAGAAAAGCTTGAACGGGGTAGAGACAGTGAATCTATCAGAAAACTGTAGCTCAATCATTCAGCAAAAGCTGCCACAGAAGTTGAAAGATCCGGGGAGCTTCACTATCTTATGTGAAATTTACGTAAAGCTTTATGTGATCTTGGAGCAAGCATCAACTTGATGCTCTTATCTATATTTAAGAAGCTAAGTTTGGGGGAGCTCGCTCCCACAACAGTGGCTTTACTATTGGCGGATAGGTCTATAACCTTTCTAAAAGGTGTGTGATAGAGGATGTACTTGTCAAAGTGGACAAGCTCATATTTCCTATGGATTTTCTAGTGCTTGAGATGGAAGATGACAAGGCTAATATCCCCTTGATTTTAGGGAGACCATTCCTTGCTACTACTGGAGCTATGATTGATATTCAAAAGGGTGTGTTTAGGCTACGGATGGATAAAGATGAAGTTCTATTTAACCTTGACAAAGCAATGAAGATGGCAATGGAGAAGCAGTATCATAACATCGATGTGGTGGAGGAGATTGTGAATGAAGACATGTCCTTGATCCTTTCCCTTGGAGACATGCTTGATGGAGTCTCTTACTTTTCCCACCACAGAGCTAGATGAGCTATCCAATGAGGTATGTATTGATTTTCTTGAAAACCTACTTGCTTTGGGTGATGAAAGGTATGAATCAAAGAGGACCAAGTTTGAAGTGGTGAAGTAGACTAGAAAATACTTGCCTTTGGACAGAGAGAGCACTCCAAAAGAAGAAAAAAAGAAGGAGTTGAAACCACTATCGGAGCACTTGAAGTACGTCTATCTAGGTGACAATGAACAATATCTTGTAATTGTATCTTCTTTCCTTGATGATGATCAACTTGAGGAGTTGTTAGATGTGCTTAGGAAGTATAAGTCTGCAATTGGTTTGTCTCTTGATGACTTGAAGGGTATTAGTCCATCATATTGCATAAAATTAGATTGTTAAATGAGGCTAAGAGTAGCATACAGAATCAGCGGAGGGTGAATCCCGCTATTCAAGAAGTGATTAGGAAGCAAATCCTAACGTGGCTAGATGCAGGAATTATGTATCTAATTAGTGATAGTCCCCATGTGAGTCCAATGCATGTTGTAGCGAAAAAGGGGGCATGACTATTGTGAAAGCCGATGATGGTGAGACTTTAGCCACTAGGATTCCTACGGGATGACGTGTGTGTACTGATTACAGGAAACTGAATGAAAATACATGCATAGATCATTTTTCCCTTTCTTTCATGGATCAAATGCTTGATCATCTTATAGGGTATGAGTTTTTTTATTTCTTGGATGGGTACTCGGGTTATAATTAAATCATGATTGCGTCTGAAGACCAAGAAAAACTACTTTTACTTGCCCTTATAGAACTTTCTCTTTTAGGAAGATGTCTTTTGGATTGTGTAATGCACCTGCTACATTTCAGCGTTGCATGATGGCCATATTTGACGGGTTGATAGAAAAGATCATGGAGGTGTTTATGGATGATTTTTCTGTGTTTGGTTCCTATTTGTTTATCTAACTTGTCCACTATTTTGAAGAGATGTCAAGAAACTAATCTTGTCTTGAATTGGGAGAAGTGCTACTTCATGGTGAGAGATAGGATTGTTCTTGGGCATCATGTTTATGGTAAGGGATTACAGGTGGATCGAGCAAAGGTGGTGGCCATTGAGAGGCTTCCACCACCTACCAATGAAAGAGGAATGCGGTCCTTCCTTGGACACACCAATTTTTATAGAAGATTCATTAAAGACTTCTCAAAATACTCAAAGCCCTTATCTCATTTACTTGAAAAAGATGTTCATTTTATTTTTGATAAAGAATGTTTAACAGCTTTTTAGGTTTTGAAAGAGACGTTTATTACTGCACATATCTTGATCATACCGGATTGGACTCTACCGTTTGTACTCATGTGTGATGCAAGTGACTTAGCACTTGGAGTGGTGGTCAGGCAGATGAAAGAGAAAAAGTTTTGCACCATTTACTATGCGAGTAAAGCTTTTGATGCAGCACAAAAGAACTACACTATTACTGAAAAGGAGTTTCTAGCTGTGGTGTATGCATTCAATAAGTTTCGACAGTATTTGGTTGGCATGAAGACTATAGTATATACGGATCACTCCGCAATTCGGTACTTGATGGAGAAGAAGGAAGCGAAGCCAAGGATTATTAGATAGATTCTTCTTCTGCAAGAGTTTGATATGGAGATCTAGGATAAGAAAAGAATGGAGAATGTTTTGGCAGATCACCTATCAAGGTTGGAGACAAGGGAGCATTGTGATGATTCTTTCGATTATATAGAGAAGATATTTCCCGATGAGAAGATCATGACAGTGTTTGCTGAAGGAGCGGAAAGAGCATGTATAGTGGCTGCTCAAAGGATGTATCCATGGTATGCGGACTATGTGAATTACATTGTCGTAGGAGAAATTCCAAGAGATCTCAATAGGTATCAACTTGCAAAATTTAAAATGGATGTTGAGACGTTTATATAGTATGATCCATTTGTCTACAAGATTTGTACGGATTCTAAAGTCCGTAAGTGTGTGCCTGAGATGGAGAGTGTTCTTGAATTTTTCCATGCACATCCTAACGGGGGCACTTTGGAGCACAAAAAAAAACAGCTTAGGTACTTCAATATGTACTATATTGGCTTACCTTGTTTAAAGACTGTGAGTCCTAAGTGAAACATGTGATAGATGTCAAAGGATGGGAAACATAAGTAGAAAAGATGAGATGCCACTTCAGCCGAGCATTGTTGTTGAGATCTTCGATTTATGGGAGATCGATTTTATGGGATCTTTTCCCCCCATCTAATGTATTTATCTACATCCTTTTAGCAGTGGATTGTGTTTCTAGGTGGGTGGAGGCCATTCCTACCCGCATGAATGATTCAAGGACGGCGTTGTCTTTCTTGAAGAAGCATACCTTTGCCCGCTATGGAGTTGTTAGAGCACTAGTGAGTGATGGAGGGTCACACTTCGTTAACAAGCTTCTTGAAAAAGTTCTCAAGGATTTTGGTGTTAAGCGTTGGGTCACTACACCCTATCACCCTCAAGTGAATGGGCAAGCGGAGGCCTCTAACCGACAAGTGAAGCAAATCTTAGAGAAAGTAGTCAGAATCAATCGGAAGAATTGGGTGATGAAGCTCGATAATGAACATGTGAGGGTTTTGAACTGCTTACAAGACAGTGCTTGACATGTCACCATATCAAATAGTCTATGGGAAGTCGTGCCACTTACCCATAGAAATTCAGCATAGAGCTTTTTGGGCATTAAGAAGCTTGAACTTGTCTCTTAAGGATCAAAAGGAGTTGAGGATGTCTCATATCAATCAATTGGATGAGTTCAGAAATCGAGCTTTCAAGAACTCAGAGATCTACAAGGAAAGAATGAAGAAATGGCATGATTCGAAAATCTCCTACAAAGAGTTCAAGCAAGATGATGAGGTATTATTTTTTAACTCTCGTTTGAAGCTTTTCGCAGAAAAATTGAAATCGAAGTGGATGGGACCGTTCATTATCCATAGAGTCTGGGAGGGGGGAGTTTTGAACTCATAGAAAAAGATGGGAACATTATAGCGGTGAATGGGCATCGATTGAAGCATTACAAGTCATCGGATGATGCTTGCATCGTCTTTGAGGATACCTTGCACTAAATAAGTACCATCGTGACTCTCCGACCTTAAACAAGAGTGCTTGTTGGGGGCTTTCCCTCCTGTTTTAATGCTTTATTTCATTAGTGTGAGTAAGAAATTTTTATATATGACATGCTTACTATTCGAAAATTATATCTCTTTGTAAACTTAGTTTCGACTATAGTTTCTACTAAGTTTGGGGGGTGTGATATACTTACCTCATCGAAGCACTAAGGGTATAATCTTTTCTTTGTAACGTTTGTTAGGAGAGTTGATTTTTTGCGGCATATTGAGACTTTAATCGGTTTTAATATGTTAATTTTTTTTGCAATTTGCCTAATTTTTAGTCGTGTTTTGTTTTGTGTGTCATATTCGGAGTAGTGCATGATTTTATTTAGTCTAAAAGAGCTTATCTAGCTTAAGTTTGGGCTATCATGATACTTGATGTTATCCTATAGTTTAGTGTTGTAGGAAAAGACGAGAAGAGTATGAAATTTCAAAAATTCGGGTAGTTGTTCGACCAACCTGCTGTCGTTCGATCAAGTTGAGTAGTCGAACGCTGGTCGAACAAAATATCCAAAATCTTAGAGTAGTTTCATTCGACCAGAACATGCTGTTCGACCATGCTCGTCAGTCGAACGCAGGTTGAACTAAATCCCAAAAACTTACAGTAAGGTTGTTCGACCAACACACTTTGTTCGCCCATATTCTTCAAGTTGAACGGTGGTCGAATGCAACAAGGGAGAACAGGGGATCAATTTTACAAGTTGTTCGACCTCAAGTTATTGTTCGACCAAGATATTTTGGTCGAACAGATGTCGAATAAGGTCATGTTTAAGAGCAGATTTGAGTTGTTTGACCAAAAACCCTTGTTCGACCAAGTTGTTCGAGTCGAATGTGGGTTGAAATCGAATTTAAAGGTTAGTTTCCTCTTTCCATTCGATCGATTCTCATCACCCTTTCTCGAGCACCTATTACAAATAGTAAGTCCTTCTTTCCAAACTCTTCCCACACTTTAATCTTCCTCTCCACTCACTTCCACATCCAAAATTTGGAGGATTCAAGTCCGAATTGGGGATATTCTACTCAAATTCTTGGAAATTTATCACCGTACATCATACACATGCCATGGCCAACAAAGGTATGTTTTTCGAACTTCTATACTCGTGAATTGATGAGATTATGCTTAGGAGTGTTGGATAAGATGATTGAAGCATGTATTTTGTGGATTGAATTGTTGAATTTTTTTGTGTCCTTGTTGGAATTTCACTTGAATTGGTATGATTCAATTTACGTTGGATTGTTGAAATTTTGTGAAATTGATGTTGCATATCATATGGGCTTGAGGTTAATTTCAAATTATATGTATGAGCTTATTGATTGAAGCATTGATGTTGTGTGATTGAATGTGGAGGATAAGCACGTTTAAGGATTTTGTTGTAGTATGTTGAATTTGGAAAGCATGATTGTGTGAAGTATTTTTAAGAATAAGGAATCTAATTATTTTTGATTAAAAGTGTTGAGTTATAGTTTCTATGATGATTAGATGAACACTTGAAATTGAAAGTGGTTTAGCACATGAGTTTGAAATCTTGAGTAGGATTCATGTTAGTCTTAGGATTGGTATACTTGCTTTATCTATTTTTGTTGTGTATTGAAGTCTAACTTTTGCAGGAAAAGAGATTGTTTCATCTTCGAAGAGGAAGGAGACCAAGTTTCCTAGGAAGGGTGATGGTGCCAAAAAGATTAAATTGGATAAGAAGAGACCTTCTGATTATGGTATTAAGATCGCTAATTGAGAAGAGAAAAAGGAGTTGTGGGCAGCTATTGCGAGCAACATCACGAGGACTCGCTATCAAGATGACGAAGCTATGGTTGCAATGAACATCATTAATGATATTCGTTAGATGTTCAATCGAGTAGGTATAACTAGGTTTATGGAAATGAAGAGAGACGTATTTCCATAAACTTCAGAGGTTTTATGTTCGTTGAGTATTGAGCGTGGAGATCGCTATCTTCCATATGGTATTCGGATGCAGATTGGTGGGCATGAGCAGTTGATGCATGCCCAAGAGTTTAATGAGATGATCAGCTGTGATAATGTGTCTGATGTGAGCATGATGATTTCAAACCTGATGAGTTTTGGAGGTCTATCTGAAGGAGGTGAGGAAGATACAATTCGAATGCTTCCAAGGTTGCCTTCATCCGCAACCCCATGATCACTTATATGTACTGGATTTTGAGTAACACTCTGTTTGCTTGATCCAAAAGGAGTTGTATTCCAAGGGGTGAGCTGTATGTGCTTTGGTGTATGGTTAATGGAGTCCACTTCAATATAGCTGCTTACTTTTTTCAGCAGCTTCATAAGTTTACTACCCACGGATTTCAGCGTGAGAACATTGGAGGACTTATTACTCTGATAGTCGAGTATTATAAGGTTGATTTGAGAAGGCATCGACCGATCTGAGGGGATCCAGACTTGATCATATCGTCATGTATGAGGATTGGGGGTTGGTTCAGTGGATGGATGATGCTTGGATTTTCATCCGTGGCAAGAACCTGATTTAGTTAAGATTTCCATTGTCTATTGTTGATCTTAGTATGATTCAGGTCAACAGTAATTTATTGATGGATACCTCGGATCATAGGGCGATCTCGAGAACTTGTTTGGAAGAAGGGGATTGGAGACTTCTTATCGATGTGCACTTACAGGGAGTCCTCATAGATGAGGATATGATTGTGGTAGGAGATACAACCGACTTTGATGAGAGAGATCAGCCGCCACCACCAGCTTTCGTCCATTCGGAGATGGATTTACCTCCGATGCAGCCACCACAGCTACATGAGCATGAGTACTTTGAGCCACCGCCACAGCAACAGCCGGATTTTTGGCGAGCTCAGGATCAGTTCTATTGGGAGCAATTCTGATTGATGAATAAGCACTTCGCCATGCTTAATGCGAACCAGCAGGAGATGAATAGGCAGCTAGCATTGGCGAATGCGAATTATGCTGCGCTCAACCTAAGGTATGATGTTATGGATAGAAGGATTGGAGAGGTGCAGGCTAGCAACTGAGATATTAACAGGAAGATATTCGAGCTACAAAGGGATTTTGACCTATGGCGCATGGATGAGAGCAATGATGATGATGCTCAGGAGGAGTAGTGGCGCGAGGTTTTTGTTGGATTGTATACTAAAAGTCTAGCTTTTTGTATGAACAATGTTATAACAATTAATTTGAAATGAGAATCATATGATCAAATGATTGCATCTTATAATTTATTTATATGTTCGATGCAATAGTCCACTTACTTTATACTGTAGATAATATGTTGTGCGACAACACGCAGAAGATCATATTATCGGTTTCCTTACAAAGTATAAACAGATGCTCACAACCGAGATAGACGGGGACTCTCTATCGGGATGGTTGTAGTGTGGTTTGGTATTAGCTTGTCTTGGCTATAGAATCACATTAGTGCACTTGTGTGTATTGAGCAGGACCGCTTGAGATCGTTCGACTTATACTGACTTATAGGAGAACTTGATCTCAGTTATTATGGAAGTTCGTGCTCTTAATCCCTATACAATAACCTCGACACGTAGGGCAGTATGTATTTCTTTGATTCATCAATGGGTGAGATTTACATGTTATTAAATCAACAAACTCGATGAGTTGGGAAGTAGTACTGTCTCTATGGTGTGCTGTTGATTGTAGAAGGAATCCGTGTCCGTCATAGGTTGATGATGTCCCCTTGAGGAGCTCATAAGGATTATCATGTAAACCCTGCAGGTGGAATTTATTCCGGCATGATAATGAGGTTGAGTGGTACTACTCTTGGATGAGATATTAATTAATTGAGTTGTCAGTAACTTAAATTAATTAATGGACATTGTATATCTTAAACATGGGGAGACTAACGGGCTCATAATAAGAAGGAGCCCAAAACGTAATTTTGGGATTGGTACGATAGTGCAATAATAATATTTTAGTGGAATATATTATTATTATTGGACTTAAGTATAAGCTTTGGGCTAAGCTTGGATACTTAAGCCCAATGGAGGCCCAACCCAATTTCTCCTCCTGGTCCCTGCTGTAGCCCATGTATATAAGTCACCTCAACTTATCTGGAACCCTAATCTAATCTAACTGATTATTCACGTGTAATGAGGGTTGAGAGCAGATTGAGGAGGTCTCGTAGATCGTCGCCCACACGACGTCGAGATCGGACTTGGGACATACAGCAGAAGATCAGAAGGTAGTTTGCTGCTGCTGTCCGCGACCTTGCGAAATTTGTATAAATTCGTACAGTGATCAGAATTTGATGATCAATATACTGACGGAAAGCCATCGAAGAGAGGATCGTCTGAACGTAAAGATCATTCAATTCCGATATCAGACGAGGAAGTTATGGCTATTCTCGTGGGACTGCACAGGCTGCCTGCGAGAATCAATCTTCATCAACATACCCTGGTGAACGGTAATCGTTTCTATGATTTATTGCTTCCGCTGTGATATGATAGAAACGCATGATATTCTAACGGGTCACGTTAACCAAACGGTCCGAACGCCAACAATTGGTATCAGAGCTTCGGTTTCGTGGTGAAGCGTGACACGTTAGACTAGGGTTTATGTGGTTAATTTTTTGAAATTAGGATCGCATGTTTAGGGTTTTGGTTTTACTGCGCAAACCATGAATATCCCTATGTGAAATATACCCTATATCATATCTGTTCGTTGATGGTTGTGTGTGAGAGAATTCGACGAAAACTGTTCGTCAATTTCACATGGAAGGAAGAAATTGAGAGAAAATCCAGCGCAGTGATATTGCAGAGGCAATAACCGGAGTTTCAACCGTCGGATCAGGCTGATTTTTGGTCAGCACGTTCGGATTTTGTGGACGTACATTCTGAACGGTGAAGATCGTATTTGGAGCTTTGTGTTGTCGGGAATACGCCGAAAACAGAAGCAGTTTTTTGGGCGATTCTGTTCTGCGCAGTCGAGAGAAAAGAGTCATTTCTCACAATATAACCGTTGGATTG
Source organism: Pogostemon cablin (assembly GCA_023678885.1). Lineage (NCBI taxonomy): Eukaryota > Viridiplantae > Streptophyta > Magnoliopsida > Lamiales > Lamiaceae > Pogostemon > Pogostemon cablin. The sequence goes on along the minus strand of CM042989.1, from coordinate 20,026,587 downwards.
ATCTGTAATTTGGACAGCATGTTCAGGACTTACAGTATTGATTCTGGACGGTGGAGATTGGATTATGAGGTTCTTTCAGTTTCGAACTACGAACGACAGTTGGTGTAGTTTGGTGTTGCGCGTTGGGCTGAACTTGGTTCCATGCAAGTAGGCCCTTGGACGAGCGACAGTCCGGGCGAGGGGCGCTCGTCAAGGCACTTGGGGCGCTCCCTGACATGATTGGTGGTGGGATATGACGATGGACGTCTTGGGGCACAAGCAATCCTGCTTGTTGCGTAAGGCATCGATTCCACAGTAGGAGTGTCGGACAAGACATTAAAATTTAGAGGCGTTTTTATTCCTAATATATATAACTGTCATAATTGATTTAATTGTCTATTATTGTTATATATATATATGGATGCCTGATCTCTATGATTTATTGTCTTATATAGAAGCATGCTAGATTGCGTATTATATTTGGTATATTATATGCATGTATTGCTAGAGTGTTGGATAAGACATCCAATTTTAGGAAAACTAATTCCTAATATATAACTGTCATAATAGATTGTATATTATTGTTATATATGGATGTCGAATTAATTCCTAATATATGACTGCTATAATTGATTTAATAATCTATTATTGTCATATATGGATGTCGAATTAATTCCTAATATATAACTGCTATAATTGATTGTCTATTATTGTTATATATGGATGTTGAATTGATTCCTAATATATAACTGACATAATTGATTTAATTATCTATTATTGTTATATATGGTTGCTCGTCGATATCGATGATTTTGATAATCTAGACGATATGACGATCGATATCGATAGTTTTGAAATTTTGATAATCTTGATGTTTTTCGAATATTTGATAATCTAGTCGATATCGATGATTTTGATAATCTGGACGACATCGACGGTCGATATCGATGGTTTCAAAAATTGGACAATCTGGAAATTTCAAAAATTTGATAGTCTGGAAGTCTTTGCTGATATTCGTGCCTGGTGGCGAACAATCGAATTCGCTGATATATAACTGTTAATGATTGATTTAATTATTGATTATTGTTATATATGTATGCATGACTCTCTGTGATTTACTGCCTTATGTGCCGTAATAGAAGCATGCTAGCGTTGCGTATTTTATTCTGAATATCATATGCATGTAAAAACCCTCGGTGTTAAATTATTAAGTGGGAGAGGGGATTGGTAAATATTCCCGCGGCCTCCATTATTGGTTTGTAAGTGATGTGAGTAAACTTGCGTGTTGGCAATAGACCTTCCTCCCTAACGGATGAGTTTATTCATGGATCACTGGTACAGACTTCATTACATAATTATTGTTTGTAATGTGGTACATGAACTTGCGTGTTGGCAATAGGCATTCCTCCCTAACGGATGAGTTTATGTGGGGCTCACTGGTACAAACTTATAATTGATGATTGTAGGAAGCTATCCGAGCGCGTGTGTACTTCTCCAACTGTAAGGCACACAAGCTCGCGTAGTGGACTTGGGATCAAATAATGGTGTACACTTAGGTGTAAATAATTAGTATCCTCCCCAACGGAGTCACTGCTATTATTTGCATGGCTAAAGAGGAACCGACTATTAATTATTTTGTCATAAAGTTAGGTTGACAAATGAAATTAATGGGTAAAACCTTCTCTTGTAAATGTTCGGGTTTGTAAACGTCCACACTAACGTGGCTTGCAGACTCACGGTGCTTGAGATGTCGGTGAATTTTATTTTTATATTGTTTTGAGGGAATCAATATAAAAGGATAAAATTCGAAGTTTTGATCGGTAAATTAATTTTTGATTCTCTGAATTTCAAATAGTTTTATTTCACTTATGGTTGACTAAAAGAAATTATATTTACTGGTCCAAAATTAGATGATTAGAAAAGAATCTTGGATTCGAATTTTACTGCTTAAGAAATACATGTGTGTTCTCACAAAAGACTTATCATGATGCATATTAAAGTCTCTAGTGAAGAGATAAGAGATTCATAGAAATATGATGGTCTCATGTAACTCTTCGGATACTTGAGTAAGTTAAAAGGCAGAAGATCATGATTTAATTTGATGAATGAATTGGGAAAGCATGGAGTATAAATTGAAGGGAAACCTAGATCAATTTAATTCTTCGTGAATTGCCTAGATGTTTTTGAGTAAGTTCCACCTGAAATACAATAGGATGTATATGGTGGAAAACTTCTGGCAAAACATGTGGCAAAGAAAAGCCATTTTCATCATAATGTGAACAAGTTTTATATCTTATTCACTAGTTGTTTAAAACATGAATAGTGATGGTATTTACTGACACGAAGTGTGTAGATACTGGAATCACTAAATGTTTATTACTAAGTGAGTATAAGATTGTTATGACATGGGTAAAACTACAAGAGTAGTGGCTATTGCAGTGGGAGTTGTCTATTTATCTAATGATATGAGTAGACATTTGATTATGAGAAATTGTTTTACGTACGTTTTCATAGAAAGAATTTGATTTCGGTTTCTATGCATTAATAGATGGATACTCCATTTCATTTAAATGACATGATCATTATAATGAAGGATAGAGTTGTATTCTGTTATTGTACGTTGGTGAACAATTTGTATACTCTTAAATCATGTATATTCCATAGATGCAATAAATAGTAATTAATAATAAATCTTCTAATCTTAGTAAGAGAAAGATACCTTCGGATATGAACTAAACATATATTTGGCATCTAAGACTAGATCATTTTACTTGAGTAGGATTCAAAAGTTGATAGCCGATAGACCCTTAGGTTTATCTGAAGTGAAAACTATCTGACTTTCGAGTCTTGCTTGGGAGTAAAAATGACTAATTGCTTTTTCAAGGCAAAGGGGTGCAGAACCAAAGATATATATGTTGGAATTAGTTCATTATGATTTATGTGGTCCTAAGATTGTCCGGATGAGAGGTGGATATGAATATTCGTCAATCGATGATTATTCTAGATACCGATATATTTATTTGATGCACTGCATGTCTAAGTTCTTTGATTAATTCAAGAATTGTAAGGCTGGTACAGTGAAGCGTCATGGAAAATATATCAAGTAATGACGATTTAATCGTCATTACGAGTACCTCTTAGGATAGTTATGAGCTATTAATCAGAGGTTGAGATTAAATCTCAAGTGGTCTACACCGGGCATGCCCCAACTGAATGGTGTGGTGGATAGAAGGAATAAGACTCTTATGGTAATGATTAGATAGATGATGAATTATTTGGAATTACTTAATTCATTTTATGGATAAGCCTTAGAAACAGTAATTCATTTGAATGTTTGTCTGTTTGTGGGATATGCTATAAAAATGAAGGTGATTTATTTAGTCTAAAAGATCGAAGGGTGATTGTTAACACAAACACTAGATTTTTGGAAAGAGACTATGTATTAAATCATAAACCCATGTATAAATTGTTCTAAAGGTAGTGAGAAGAAAACACAAAGTATAAGTACCAAGTGTACAAGAGGATATACCACAAGGTAAACTGCAACGCGTGTCACGTCTGATACACAATTACATGTAGTGCCTTGTCGCAGTGGGAGGGTTATTCGACAACCCGTGAGATACATATTTTGGGAAAGTTGTAAGACTTGATCCCTAGTAAATATGGTATTATCCCAGGGATACGACGTTGCACTACAAAATTAAAATGCGGAATCTTAGTAAGTGCAATGAATATTAAAATAGAATCGATGGATTTTAAATTAGGTCTGGATGCTTGTTGAACCGCTAAATGGCGTAAAACCCATTGGAAGCGGGCGTGCAAGAATAAAAGAGGATCATAGAATAAGGTGAAAACCTTGGAAGCAAGCTTGTTGCGAAAAGGTATACTCAGAAAGAAAGGGTTCGATTATGAGAAAACATGTTCGCCAGTAGCTATGCCTAAGTTGATCCGGACTCTTTTATTTGTTGCTACTCATATGAAATATAAGGGATAGCAAATAGATGTCGAGACAACTTTCCTGATTGGAAGTCTTAAGGGAAACATCTATGTGAAGCAACCAGAGTGATTCATTGCAAAGAGCTAAGAGCATTGTGATAGTGAGCTTAAAAGTGTCCATTCATGGACTAAAGCAAGCTTCAAGATCATGAAACATCCGTTTTGATGAGGTAATCCAGTGACATGGATCTAATCAATGATCGGATAGGTCTTGTGTATTGAAAAGAGTGATGGAAACGTGATGGTATTTCTTGTACTATACGTAGATACTATCTTGCTCATTGGAGACAATGAAAGAGTATTGTCGGACGTATGGGTATGGTTGATAAAGCGGTATGAGATGAAGGACTTAAAAAGAGCAAAAATATCCTTTTGATCACGGTAATACGGATCACAAGAAAGGATGTTATGCTTATCTCAAGTTTCATATAATGATACGATCTTTACTCGTTTAGCATGTGAATTTATCTAAGTGAATGTGTCTTGTGACACAAAAGTAGATAAAGAAGATGAAAGCGGTTCCTTATGCTTCGGCAAATGAGGAAGCTTAATCTAAGGAATGCTATGCACGAGATTGGATATCTGTTTTGCCGATGGCATGAACAGTGGGTATCAAGGTAACCCAAAATAAGAATGTTGAACTGTGGTAAGACATATACTTATGTACCTGAAAAGGACTAGAAACTATATGTGGGCTTACCGAACAAATTCATTGATTCTTATGGGTTACATAGATTCAGATTTTTCAAATCAGATAGGGACGGTAGTAAATCCACCTCAAAGGTTATGCGTTTAATTTTAGGAAGTAGAGTCATAATGTGGAGGAGTGTTATATAGAAATATATTTCAGACTCCGGATTCCATCATGGAAAGATGATAAATTGGAGCCTATGAGGCAGCCAAAGTATCTGTATGACTCTAGAAACTTCAAGATGGACTTCGAAGTGTTTCTAAGTTTGCCCAAGGATATCACAATTTATATTGATGATATTGGTGCAGTTGCAAACTTGAAGGAATCACGAGCCCATAAGAAAATTAAATACATGGAGCGGGAGTACCACCTGTTACGAGAAATCGTATGATGAGGGGAAGGTTGTTGTCACCTAGATTGCATCGGATGATAACCTAGTAAATCCATTTACAAGGACCTTAAGGCGAGAGCTTTTGATGGTCGTGTATGGGAGTGGAAATCAGATGTATGGCAGAAGACATGACAGCATAGTCTTTTAGTATAAGTGGGAGATTGTTGGATTGTATACTAAAAGTCTAGCTTTTTGTATGAACAATGTTATAACAATTAATTTGAAATGAGAATCATATGATCAAATGATTGCATCTTATAATTTATTTATATGTTCGATGCAATAGTCCACTTACTTTATACTGTAGATAATATATTGTGCGACAACACGCAGAAGATCATATTATCGGTTTCCTTACAAAGTATAAACAGATGCTCACAACCGAGATAGACGGGGACTCTCTATCGGGATGGTTGTAGTGTGGTTTGGTATTAGCTTGTCTTGGCTATAGAATCACATTAGTGCACTTGTGTGTATTGAGCAGGACCGCTTGAGATCGTTCGACTTATACTGACTTATAGGAGAACTTGATCTCAGTTATTATGGAAGTTCGTGCTCTTAATCCCTATACAATAACCTCGACACGTAGGGCAGTATGTATTTCTTTGATTCATCAATGGGTGAGATTTACATGTTATTAAATCAACAAACTCGATGAGTTGGGAAGTAGTGCTGTCTCTATGGTGTGCTGTTGATTGTAGAAGGAATCCATGTCCGTCATAGGTTGATGATGTCCCCTTGAGGAGCTCATAAGGATTATCATGTAAACCCTGCAGGTGGAATTTATTCCGGCATGATAATGAGGTTGAGTGGTACTACTCTTGGATGAGATATTAATTAATTGAGTTGTCAGTAACTTAAATTAATTAATGGACATTGTATATCTTAAACATGGGGAGACTAACGGGCTCATAATAAGAAGGAGCCCAAAACGTAATTTTGGGATTGGTACGGTAGTGCAATAATAATATTTTAGTGGAATATATTATTATTATTGGACTTAAGTATAAGCTTTGGGCTAAGCTTGGATACTTAAGCCCAATGGAGGCCCAACCCAATTTCTCCTCCTGGTCCCTGCTGTAGCCCATGTATATAAGTCACCTCAGCTTATCTGGAACCCTAATCTAATCTAACTGATTATTCACGTGTGATGAGGGTTGAGAGCAGATTGAGGAGGTCTCGTAGATCGTCGCCCACACGACGTTGAGATCGGACTTGGGACATACAGCAGAAGATCAGAAGGTAGTTTGCTGCTGTGTCCGCGATCTTGCGAAATTTGTATAAATTCGTACAGTGATCAGAATTTGATGATCAATATACTGACGGAAAGCCATCGAAGAGAGGATCGTCTGAACGTAAAGATCATTCAATTCCGATATCAGACGAGGAAGTTATGGCTATTCTCGTGGGACTGCACAGGCTGCCTGCGAGAATCAATCTTCATCAACATACCCTGGTGAACGGTAATCGTTTCTATGATTTATTGCTTCCGCTGTGATATGATAGAAACGCATGATATTCTAACGGGTCACGTTAACCAAACGGTCCGAACGCCAACAGTTTTTATCCTTGTCTGATTCATCTCATCCCCCTTCTCTTTTTCATTTTACAGGTTGAGGCTTGATGGTGGGATGGTTAGGGTGTTATTGTTGAGATTCATGCGTGGGTGGTTTGTACTTGATATTGTTATGATATTAGGTATTGGATTGATGGAGGATGGATACATTGATGTGAATTGTTTAATGTTAATGATGTTTCATGTTATGCATGCGCACTTGTTTTAATGCATGTTGATTGTGTTGATGATGAGCATGTTCCGTTTTTACTTGTAGTTTATGTAGGAATTGATGTTAATTGCATGCTTTAAAGAGTGCTTAGGTATCTATTTCCCATGTGAGGATTTGAGCCTATTGGTCATGCTATATGATAGTTTATTCTTGAGAGTCGTTCGTATACTCGTATTCTAGAACTTGGCTTGGAGTCTTGTTTGAAATTTATGATTGATATATACTAGGACATGATCTTAGACCATTATTGTTGATTAAGTCACTGAGCTAAATTTATCCTACCTTGTTATAAGATTATCATTGGAAGTTATGTTGAGCCTTTAAAGCTTTTTCTTTGGCAAGCTTTTGATAAAAAGCCATTATTTACCTATTTAAGCCTTGAATACCTATTTACTAGTAAAGAGTTGAGGTAAATAAATGCTAGCTAGAGCTTGGAAGAAGCATGGGAAGAAAAAGTTTGGAGTAATGATGAGACGTTTGGTTAAATCTTGTGAGGGTAGTGCCTGAAACTGGTATCCCTATTGTTAAGAGGGTAGTGCCAGAAACTGATACCCTGATGCTTGAAGAAAATCGGAATTGGTACTTTATTTTTGAAGAAAAGATGTTGATTCAAGTGAAGATGGAGAAAACGCGTATTGAAGTGATCATAAGAATGTCGAAGAAGAAAAGAAGAAAGCTGTTGAAAAACAATTTTCAAAGGTAATTCTTTACTAGTGAATTTAGTCACTTATCTATATTCTCCTACCTTTACCAAAGAGCTAACATTACAACCCAAAAAGCAAGTCCTTTGTGATCCTAGTATTGAAACGATTATAGATGGATTTTTGAGACCCTTGTCAAGATTATGGTTACGCGAGTATATGAATTGAATTTGAGTGTATACACTAACCCGTGTACATTTTACACTTGAGAAAGAGAGAGCAAACACTTACCCATGAACTAGATGACTTAGCACTCATAAAAGTATTGTGATTAATTGATATTTTTGCATTGAAAAATGGTATAATGGATGTCATGTGTTGAATTGATACAATTGCATGTGTAGAATAGGTTTTACTAGTATAAGGATCTTGTGATTACACTCTCTGAATTTGATGTGATTGTCGTTGCCTCGGGACGAGCAACATGTAAGTTTGGGGGTTTTATGATAGTGTAAAGTCACATGTTTTAGGCTTTGATGTGTGTGAAAATTGAGTACTATTTGGTCTATTATCAAGACAAATCGGGTTATTTATGGAAAATCCATGAATCGAAGGCTATTGAGGCTTTTTGAGCGTATTTGTACAGGAAAACATGTCTTAAGGGCTCGGAATTGGAAGACACGATTTTCGAGATATTTTTCAAAGGTTTTTCGACTTCATAAGCTTGTTCGACCATTATCATTGTGGTCGAACAAGGGGGCCAAGTCGAGCATGCCCAAAAACTTACATAAGCATTGCTCGACCAAGGGAGTCTGTTCGACCAGAATCATCTTGGTCGAACGGGAGAAGACTGGTCAAACAAAATGTCCAAAATCTTACAGAATGGTTGTTCAACCAGCATTCGACCAAAAGGCTTTGCTCGACCCATGGAGGTCTGGTCGAACAGAATTATGCTGGTACTATTTTTGGTAATTTCGGATTTCTTTTGCCAAATTTGACGTATGTCTCAAGAAAAAACCCATTAAAGGTCCATGAGGAGCACTTTACAAGTATAAAAAGGGATGCAGAGTATAAAAATAAGGGAGTTAGATTCCACATCTATCATGTTAGATTGTATACTAAAAGTTTTGATTTTTGTATAAACAATGTTTTGACAATTTATTTGAATTGAGAATCATGTGATCAAACTTTTTCATAATTATTTATTCTTGCAAAAGTCCATTTACTTTATATTGTAGATAATGTGGTGTGCGGCGTCACATGGAAGATCATATTATCGGCTCCTTATAAAGTATAAATAGATATTCACAACTGAGATAGAAGGGGACTATCTATCGGTATGGTAGTAGTGTGATTTGGCATTAGTCTATCTTGACTATAAAATTGCACTAGTATGCTTTGTTTGTATTAATAGGACCGCTGCTGAGATTGTTCAGTTTATACTGACTATATAATAGAACTTGATCTCTGTTATTGTGGAAGTTCGTCTTCTTAATACCTGTACAATAACCTCAACACGTAAGCCATTATTTATTTCCTTGATTCATCAATGGGTGAGATTTAATTATTAAATCAATATGCTTGGTGAATCGAGAGATAATATTGTCTCTATGGTGTGTTGTTGATTGTAGAAGGAATCTGTGTCCTAACGGAATTGGTTGATGATGTCCCCTTGAGGAGCTCATAATGATTATCATTTAAACCCTGCAGGTGGATTTATACCGGCATGATAATAAGGTTGAGTGGTACTACTCTCGGTAAATATATTAATTAATGAAGTTATCAGTAACTTATTAATTAATGTACATTGAATCTTAAACACGGTGAGATTAACGGACTCATAATAAGAAGGAGCCCGTAACGTAATTTGGGATTAGGGTGGCAGTGCAATAATATTTTTTTAGTGGACGAATTTATTATTATTGGACTTAAGTATAAGTTTAGGGCTAAACTTGGATGCTTAAGCCTAATAGGAGGCCCAAACCCTAATTTCTCCTCTTGGTCCCTGTTGTAGCCTATAAATAGCCAATCTCAGTAGCCCAGTAACGTACAACACACGACAGAAAATCGTGAGAGTGAGAGGAACTGCAGATTGAGTTTGCCTTGGTGATCATGGCCCACACAACGTCAAGGCAAGGCTTAGGAATACAACAGAAGACTAGTAGGACGTTTGTTCTTGCTGTTCATCCTCTACATCAAATTTGGTGAAAGGTAATTCACTTCTGCTCTTATGCTTCCGCTGCAGTAGAATTGCATGGAACCCTAACGGTTTACGCTAACCTAAATATCCAGATGCCAATAATTGGTATCAGAGCTTGGTTCTAAGGCTAAACGTGACACGTTGGGCTAGAGTTTGATTGCATAATGTTGTGCTAGAATTTAGGGTAAAGGGTTTGATGTGACTTATGTGAATTATTTTTAATTATGATCGCATGGTGTAAGAGTTTTTTGAATTCTTGGCATAATCTGGATAAACCTTAATTTTGTATCAGGACCCTAGTACAGCACACATGCATAACATTGCACACGTTCACGGCGATGGCCATACTTGGCTGAGAGTGGAAGTTGGCACGTGGGTGTTGGCTCAAGACGGTGAAAGAAAGCCGGCGACGACATTGCTGGGTAGGTGATCGCGGTAAGATGGCGCCTTGTGTTAACAAACAGTGGCTCTCCCTGTAAATCATGATAAAAGTGACTGGAGTTAAGGGATGTAAACGGCCACTGGCTGTTTAGCCATGACGAGCAGTGTGTCTCTACAGCGAGGAAGATCAGATGGCGACGGTTTCACTAAGCGGCATGATGGTGGTCGCTGGTCGGCTTAAGTCGACAGAACAGTGAGACTGGGCTCGTGTAGTGGTGCTTTAACGACGCGACAGCAGGCGACAGGCGGCTTGTTTTTGCAGGATGCAGTGGCGGATCCAGGAAATTTTTTTCGGGAGTTCGACATGTAATTAAAAAAATATTACTCCTTCGTAAGTAACACATGTTTTTTGTATGCATAGATTAAGAAAAATTAATTTTTATATTTAAAGTTTCTTAGATGTGTGTAAAAAATGAGTATTTTAGATAATTTAATGAAAATATGTATAAAGTTATTGAAATATGTGTAAAAAATGATATTATTGAGATGTATTTCTACCATTTTTAGAAACTTATATTTGTGATGAGGCGGATCAAAAGAAAAGTGTGAAGTAATTAGAGGGACGGAGGGAGTATTTGATATTCAAAATCGTATAATAATTAAATAACACTCTAAAATTATAATTATTGTTGACACCATCTACTTTTTATTTGTAAAAAGCAATGTAAGACATTATTATTATGAATTTATAGTGTAAATTTATTAAAAATTATGATAAATTGTGTATAAATTTGTGTTAATTAAATAATTTGAGGGTACAAATTAATTAATATATAACTATTTATACATATAAATATATATAAAAAAAATTAAAAAGAAATTAGAGGTGGAGGTAAGGGGGTTGGGGGGTTTTGGGGGTACAGCCGTACCCCCTTGTATCCCCCTTTATCCGCCACTGGCAGGACGACGAATAATCATGCTTTGATCAAGCTGTTTGGAGTACCTGGTTGACGGCGGCGGGGCAGTTATTTGCTGGGCACGCCCTGGGTATGGGCTGGAAGAAATCACCAGAGGGGATATTTATCGATCGTTGCTGACAGAAAATTGCACCAAAGTGGCGTGTGATAGCTGTCGTGCGGAGATCGCTGTCGTGCGGAGATCGCTTGGTGGCCGGCCGTTGGATAACCTGAAATCATGTTCTGCTATTGGGCGGTAGTTGAGTTTTTCGGCAGCTGGAACCAAAGCTACACAACGGGAGGTAATTTTTTCGGCATGTTTTTGGTGGACACATTCTTGTTTGCAGTGGTGTCGGATATCTGAAAAATGAACAAAAATCATCCATCTTTCCGGCGGGATTTTAGACTAGGCTGTAGAGGCACTGTAATTTGCTATCAAAAATGTATGAGGATGATGACATGGCAACGCAGTTTTGGCGCTGGTGCGTCAGCGGTTTTTGTTTTGCGGTTGTGACGTGTTTGGCTCGAGGCACAAGAAATTTTGCTTTTCTACAAGTCACGTGAATTGCTTAATTGGTTGGTTGACCAAGTCAACCCTTTATTTGGCAATTTTTTTAATTTCTTTATATAATTGCTATAATTATTTTATTTGTCAATTATTATTATATATTTGGAATGCATGCTATTTGATTTACTGCTTTAAATAGTGGCATGCTTAATTGCATAATTATATATGTTATATTGTATCTATGTAAAAATCCTCATGTTAAATAACTAAGTGGGAGAGAGATTGGTAAATAAATCTCACGAAGTCTATTATTGATTTATTGTGTGATGCAAGTAAGCTTATGAGTCAGCTATAGTGTTTTTCTCCCCAACAGATGAGTTTTATTTGTTGATCACTAAAATAAATTTTATTAAATAATTATTATTTGTAATGTGATGCAAGTAAGCTTATGAGTTGGCTATCGTGCCTTCCTCCCCAACGGATGAGTTTTATTTGCGGATCATTGATATAAATTAATAATTGATGATTGTAGGAAATTATTTGAGGCGTGTGGTCTTCTCTAACTGTAAGACACACAAACTTAAGTAACGTACTTATATCAAATAATGATATACACTTAGGTGCAATTAATATGTATCCTCCCCAATGGAGTCACTTCTATTAATTGCATGGCCAAAGCTTAACCGACTATTAATTATTGGGTCATAAGGTCAATTTGACAAATGGAATTAATGGGTAAAACCTTCTTTTGCGAATGTTCGCGTTTGTATACGTCCACACTAATGTGGCATGCAAATTCACAGTACTTGAGATGTTGGTGAATTTATATTATATTGTTTATTGAGGGAATCAGTATAAAGTTTAAATTCAAAGTGTTTGATCGTTTATATTTATTTGATTCTTAGGATTTTCAAATGGCTTTTAATCCACTTTCTGTGATACTTAAAGATAACAAACTTAATGGTCCTAACTATATTGATTAGAAATGAAACCTCTATTGTTCTTACTGCTGAGGAATATAAGTTTGTGCTCAATACCCCATGTCCTCAAGCCTCTACTGCTGAATCGACTAAAGTGGAGGTTGCAGCACATGAGAGGTGGGTCAAGGCTAATGAGATGGCGCGGTGTTACATTTTGGCTTCAATGTCAAATGTGCTACAACATTAGCATCATGCCATGGCGACTGCTTCAGCCATGAGCTAAATATCTGGGAACTCTTCGGTCATCAAAGTAGGGCTGCTAGGCAAGAGGTCATGAATGCTTTGACGAATACTAAAATGGATGAGGGCACTTCCGTAAGGGATCATATCCTTAGAATGATGGGCTAACTCAATGAGTTGGAAGTCCTTGGAGCTGAAACTGATGGGGAAACCCAGGTTGATTTCGTTCTCCAAAGCTTGCCTAGGAGTTTTGAGCAGTTTCGCCTGAACTACAACATGAATCGAAGGTTGTACACATTGGCACAACTTCTGACAGAACTCGTAGTGCGGAAGGGATTATTCGTCAGCGTCCTCAAGTACATGTTGCTGAAATATTGCTCGTCCTAAACCAAAAAGCGGTAGGAAGAAGAAGCAGCAAGGAAAACCAGCAGCTATCACGGGTGGTGGAGCACAAGGTGGTGTGGTCAAGAAGCCTAAAGGCAAGTGCTTCAAATGTAAGCGCCGGGACATTACAAGGCTGACTGCCCTCTACTAAAGGGGAACAGGCAAGGTATGTCTTATTTACTTGTTGTTGAATCGTTTTTAGAGGCTGTATCTGCTGACACTTGGTGTGTAGATACGGGAGCCACTGATCATGTCTGCAATTCTTTGCAGGGGTTCCATCCAACCCGACAGCTAAGTGATTGAGAGATTGCCATATTCATGGAGGATGCTACGAAAGTGGTGGCTGTTGCAGTGGGAGATTTTTATTTATCGTTTGATATGAATAAACCTTTGATTTTGAGAGATTGTCTTTACGTACCTTCTTTTAGAAAGAATTTAATTTTGGTGTCTAAATTATTTATGGATGGATATTCTGTTTCTTTTAATGACAAGGCTATTATTAAAAAGAATGGGATTATTATCTATTGTGGACGTTGGTTGATAATCTGTAAACTCTAAACCCTGTATCTCCTGCAATGCATCAAATGAAAATTAATAATGCATCTACTAATCTTAATAAGAGAAAAGACATTTGGAAAATGAATCAAACGTATCTCTGGCATTTAAGACTTGGTCATATTAACTTGAGTAGGATTCAAAAGTTGATCGAGAATGGACCTTTAGGTTCATTGGAACTCGAGAAGTTTCCAACTTGCGAATCATGCATGGAAGGAAAAATGACTAAAAGGCCTTTTAAGGCAAAGGGGTATAGAGCCAAAGATGTGTTGGAATTAGTTCATTCTGATTTGTGTAGTACTATGTCTATCCAAGTAAGAGGTGGTTTTGAATATTTCGTCATATTCATTGACGACTATTCAAGATAAGGGTATATTTATTTGATGCGCCACAAGTCTGAGTGCTTTGATAAATTCAAAGAGTACAAGGTTGATGTGGAAATGCATCATAATTAATATATCAAAATACTACGATCTGATCGTGGTGGGGAGTACCTCTTGGGAGAATTTAGAGACTATTTATCAGGGGAAGGAATTGAATCCCAATTGTCTGTACTGGGCACACCCCAGCAGAATGGTGTAGCAGAACGAAGGAATAAGACTCTTATAGATATTGTTAGATCAATGATGAGTTATTCTAAATTGCCAAATTTGTTTTGGGGACATACCTTGGAAATAGTGGCGTACATTCTGAATTTAGTACCTTCTAAATCGATATCCTCTACACCCTCAGAATTGTAGATTGGGCGAAAGCCTAGTCTTAAGCACATTCGGATTTGGGGTGCTCCGACGCATATGTTGAAGGGAGATGCTGATAAGTTAGAATTGTGTACTAATGTTTGTCTATTTATAGGATATCCTATCAGAACGAAGGGTGGTTTATTTTATGATCCTAAGAGTCAAAGAGTGATCGTTAGCACGAATGTAGATTCTTGGAAGAGGATTATGTAATGAATCACAAACCCATGAGTAAAAGTATTCTAGAAGAAGTTAGAGGGGAAACACCTAATTTAATACCAAATGTTCAAGAGGAAATACCACAAGACACTACAAAACGTGTCACATCTGATACACAATTGCATGTGGTGCCTCGTCGCAGTGGGGAAGTTGTGAGACAACTGGATAGAATCATATTTTTGGAAGATTTGTCAGACTTTGTCTCTGGTAAACATGAAATCGACCCATGGAGTTACAACGAAGCATTACTAAATAAATATGCAGATTCTTGGCAAAAAGCAATGAATTCGGAAATAGAATCCATATATTCTAACCAAGTCTGGGAGCTTGTAGAACCACCAAATAGTGTAAAAGCAATTGAATTCAAGTGGGTCTACAAAAGAAAAAGAGGATCTGACGGTAAGGTGGAAACCTTTAAAACAAGGCTTGTTGCGAAAGGGTACACTCAGAAAAAGGGAATGGATTATGAGGAAACTTTTTCACCTGTGGCCATGCTTAAGTCAATCCGGATTCTTTTGTCTATTACTGCTCATATGGATTATGAGGTATGGCAAATGGATGTCAAGACAGCTTTCCTAAATGGAAGTCTTGAGGAAATCATCCATATGAAACAACCAAAAGGATTCATTGAAAAAGGCAAAGAGCATCTTTTGTGCAAGCTTAATAGGTCCATTTATGGACTTAAACAAGCTTCAAAATCTTGGAACATCCAATTTGATGAGGTCATCCAATCATATGAATTTATTCAATGTCCGGATGAATCTTGTATGTACATAAACTGGGCCAAAAATGTGGTGGTATTTCTTGTGCTTTACGTGGATGATATCCTGCTCATTGGAAACAATGTAGAGGTATTATCGGGCGTAAGGGTATGGCTATCTAAGAAGTTTGAAATGAAGGACTTAGGAGAAGCCGGATAAATTATAGGAACAAAAGTGATAAGAAATCGCAAGAAAAGAAAATTGTGCTTATCCCAAGCTTCATACATTGATATTATCTTTACTCGTTTTCATATGCAAGGTTCCAAGAAAAGTTTTCTACCTTTTAGACATGGAATACATCTATCCAAGAAAATGTGTCCAAAGACACAAAAGAAGATAGATGACATGAAGGCGGTACCTTAAGCTTCGGCAATAGAGAGCCTCATGTATGCCATGCTATGTACGAGACCGGATATCTATTTTACCGTGGGCATAGTCAGTAGGTATCAAAGTTATTCCGAAGAGGGGCATTGGACTACGGTAAAACATATTTTGAAGTACCTGACAAGGACTAGGAATTATATGTTGGTTTACCAAGCAGATTCTTTGCTACCTGTGGGTTACACGGATTCAGATTTTCAATTGGATAAGGACAACAGTAAATCCACCTCAGGTTATGTGTTTACTCTTGGAGGAGGAGTCATAGTATGGAGGAGCATTAAGCAGAAATGCATTTCTGACTCCACCATGGAAGATGAATATGTAGCAGCCTCTGAGGCAGCTAAGGAAGTAGTATGGCTCCGGAACTTCTTGATGGACTTATATGTGATTTCTGCTTTGTCCAAGTCTATCACAATTTATTGTGATAAAAAAGTGGTACAGTTGCAAACTCGAAGGAACCACGAGCCCATAAAGCGAGTAAACACATTAAGCACAAGTACCACCTGATACAAGACATCGTGAAAATAGGGGAGGTCGTTGTCGCTAAGATTGTATCGAAGGATAACCTAGCTGATCCTTTCACTAAGGACCTTCTAGCGAAAGCTTTTGAGGGGCATGTTGAAGGAATGGGGCTTAGATGCATGTCAGTAGATATGGCAGCATAGTCTTTTAGTAAAAGTGGGAGATTGTTAGATTGTATACTAAAAGTCTTACTTTTTGTATAAATAATATTTCGACAATTTATTTGAAATGAGAATCATGTGATCAAACGTTTTGCATAATTATTTATTCTTGCAAAAGTTCATTTACTTTATACTATAGATAATGTGGAGTGCGGCGTCATACGGAAGATCATATTATCGGCTCCTTATAAAGTATAAATAGATATTCACAACCGAGATAGAAGGGGATTATCTATCGGTATGGTTGTACTGTGATTTGGCATTAGTCTGTCTTGACTATAAAATTTCACTAGTATGCTTTGTGTGTATTGAATAGGACCACTGCTGAGATCGTTCAGTTTATACTGACTATATAATAGAACTTGATATATGTTATTGTGGAAGTTTGTACTCTTAATCCTTATACAATAATCTTGACATGTAAGCCAGCATTTATTTTCTTGATTCATCAATGGGTGAGATTTAATTATTAAAATAATATGCTTCGTGAGTCGGGAGATTTATTGTCTCTATGGTGTGTTGTTGATTGTAGAAGAAATCTGTGTCCTAACGGAATTGGTTGATGATGTCCCTTTGAGGAGCTCATAATGATTATCATTTAAACCCTGCAGGTGGATTTATACCACCATGATAATAAGGTTGAGTGGTACTACTCTCGGTAAATATATTAATTAATGGAGTTATCAGTAACTTAATTAATTAATGGACATTGAATCTTAAACACGGGAAGATTAACGGGCTCATAATAAGAAGGAGCTCATAACGTAATTTGGGATTAGGGTAGGAGTAATAATATTTCTTTCGTGGATGAATTTATTATTATTGGACTTAAGTATAAGTTCTGGGCTAAACTATGATGCTTAAGCCCAATGGGAGGCCCATACTCTAATTTCTCCTCCTGGTCCCTGTTGTAGCCTATAAATAGTTAATCTCAGCAGCCCAGTAATGTACAACACGACAAAAAATTATGAGAGTGAAAGAAACTGCAGATTGAGTTTGCCTTGATGATCGTTGCCCACACAACGTCAAGGTAAGGCTTAGGAATACAACAAAAGACTGAAAGGTCATTTGTTCTTACTGTTCATCCTCTACATCAAACCCGGTGAAAGGTAATTCAATTCTACTCTTATGCTTCCACTGCAGTAGAATTGCATGGAACCCTAACGGTTCATGTTAACCTAAAGATCCAGATGCCATCCTACACAACATCAATCCCTAACTCCATCTACGGAGCTGTGGAGAAAGGTTCTCCTGTCGAACCAAGTGAGAACCAAGTGAAGATTCAAGATGGAGAGAGTTGCGACAGCGCCCATATCTAGGGTTTACTTCGCTTCTTAATTTATCTTGTAATTTTCAAAACTATGGTTAAGATCCTACCAACCACCATAATTGTTCCTAGATCACTCATGGGCTGGAACCGCTTCGGTAGTTCTAGGGTTATGAAGGTTTTATGAGTTAATTTATTTTCTATGTGTAAACTCTGTACAACACTACTTGTGGTTTATTTTATATAAGACTATGTGTTTCTAAATTCATACTCACAGTCGTTTTGTGCATCATTAACTGTTATGTAGAGTTTGAATACATATCTTGGTTATTGATTGAGTGCGTTTACTACTGAGCAGGATTACATGTTATAATTCTAAGTGAAGGGATTCCGAAGTCTTATTGGAACTATCTTAAATAAATACTTGTTAATTGAATACTATTCGAGTTAATAAGTAGGATAAACAGTATAACTTCGTAGTACCTATAAAGGAAGATCATATCGGGTTAGAGTACTAAGTTCACATGAAATAATTGATACTGATAGTACCTAGAAAGGGGGGTGAATTATATCTCTTGATTCGAAGATATTCACAAGTTTCATACGCTTGTTTGCTTGTGTCTATAGAGTGAACTTGCATGATTTAGTGATGCATCCATAAACCACAAGACAGAGTCGGACATCAACACATGGAAGGGAAATTAATGAGTAAAATTAGATGACCCGAAGAACTACCTAATTTCTCACTTGATTACAGTCGTATTATCTTTACTTCTTACTATTTTAATTGTTATTTTAATTATTCGTTACTTAGTTACTTAATCTTCACAATCATATTGTTATAATAGTCTTAATAAATTAGAACTTAATTAAATTAATAATAATCTGTCCCTTGGGTTCAATAATCACTTGGTTGCCTATCAAAACTATAATTGATATCCTTCATACTTGGGAATTAATTTTGTGTGTAGAGAAAACGCTCATCAACTGTAAAATTACAATCTCAAGTTATCTCTTGGTTTTCTTTTTCGGGAAGAGCAACGTGTAAGTTTGGGGGATTATTGAGAGTGGAAATTCACGTATTTTATGTGTCCACATTGCACATTTTTTCTTGGAAAAATCTTTGTTTTTACATGGAATTGTATAGATTTTAGTACTTGAAAAACTACTAAGGTGTTTTTGAGAGTTTTGAAGGCCTAAATCAAGAAAAGATGGATTAGATTTTAAGCAGCTCGGAGACCGGCAACTCAACACCCAGCTTAAGGTCAACTCGAGCTGAGTTAATGTTCTTCAAAATATAAATGGAAAAAGTTGTAGCTCAGCATGAATTTGGCATTGCCCTGTCCAGCTCAAGCCGAGTTAGCAGCCGAGTTGGTCGGTCCGTGGTTGAGTTGGGCTCTGTTCAGTCCAGATCCATATTTTACACCTCATACTGCGTGTTAGTGCATAATTTTGACAAGAAAAGGCCCAGAGAGGCAGTCTGGAAGGAGAGAGAACTATAAAAGGGGAACAAAACATGGAGGAGAGAAAATCATCGATCATACACACTTCTACACTTTTCATCTTCCATATTTCACGTCATTCACGTCCATCCCATCGTCCATCCACACTGAAAGAGATTCAAGTTTGTTCAAGATGGAATTTAGTCAATCGAAGAGAGGGAGAAGGGATGTGGAACAACATCGATATTAGGTTTCTCATTTCCTATCTTTACTTTTCGTTTGTCATGACTTCTGGCATGAATTTAATAATAGCCATGGGAGCTTCCTGTAACCTCATGAAATTATTTTTTTTACAGTTTTAAGGTTTGATGGATAGACTTGGTTGATTTAATGAATGACCGTTGTTATTTTCAACTAAATTTTTATATCTTTTATTGTGTTATTTTTGTATTATTTGTTCGTTTCTTATAGCATTTGGTGGTGTTTATTGTTCATTTGGGGATTATGTGTGTTGAAATGAAAATCTAAAAAAATGATCATAAATATATGTAAAACATGTGAAAATGGAGCAAAACGGAGTCAGGAGACAAAAAGGCTGAAAAGGGCGAAAAGTGTCACAACTCGACACGATTCAGCGACTCGCATCAAGTTCTGACACTGGAAGCAATGTCTAGTTAAGTAGATCGACCCCTGGGTGTCGACTGTACCCATCTAAAACATGAATTCGGCCTCCCCCTATTCGTCAAGCTTCAGAGCTCGCATCGAGCTATGCAACAATGTCGCACCTACCGAGAAAAGCTGCTTGAACGCCCATCGAGTTGCAGAGCTCAAGTCGTGTTCACTCAATTTTAGTCAATTGATTCAGCACCATTTCTAGAAGATTCCAAGCCTATAAATACATCATTTGCATGATTATTGCGGGGAAATTCATTTCTGGAGTATTTACAGACACGTTTCACCCAAAATCTCACACACATCCTCTCCATTCAACTCTACATTATTTTCATCCATTCTACCATCAATTTCCATTGAATTTTCACAATTCTATCCATAGTCATTCCATCTATCACAAATCTAAGGAGGAGAACTCAATTGGAGGAGGAATTAGCATGATAGAAGAAGAGAAGTGTTGGATTGTATACTAAAAGTCTAATTTTTTGTATGAACAATGTTATAATAATTAATTTGAAATGAGAATCATATGATCAAATGATTGCATCTTATAATTTATTTATATGTTCGATGCAAAAGTCCACTTACTTTATACTGTAGATAATATGTTGTGCGACAACACGCGGAAGATCATATTATCGGTTTCCTTATAAAGTATAAACAGATGCTCACAACCGAGATAGACGGGGACTCTCTATCAGGATGGTTGTAGTGTGGTTTGGTATTAGCTTGTCTTGGCTATAAAATCACATTAGTGCACTTGTGTGTATTGAGCAGGACCGCTTGAGATCGTTCGACTTATACTGACTTATAGGAGAACTTGATCTCAGTTATTATGGAAGTTCGTGCTCTTAATCCCTATACAATAACCTCGACACGTAGGGCAGTATGTATTTCTTTGATTCATCAATGGGTGAGATTTACATGTAATTAAATCAACAAACTCGATGAGTTGGGAAGTAGTGTTGTCTCTATGGTGTGCTGTTGATTGTAGAAGAAATCCGTGTCCGTCATAGGTTGATGATGTCCCCTTGAGGAGCTCATAAGGATTATCATGTAAATCCTGCAGGTGGAATTTATTCCGGCATTATAATGAGGTTGAGTGGTACTACTCTTGGATGAGATATTAATTAATTGAGTTGTCAGTAACTTAAATTAATTAATGGACATTGTATATCTTAAACATGGGGAGACTAACGGGCTCATAATAAGAAGGAGCCCAAAATATAATTTTGGAATTGGAAAGGCAGTGCAGTAATAATATTTTAGTGGAACATATTATTATTATTGGACTTAAATATAAGCTTTGGGCTAAGCTTGGATACTTAAGCCCAATGGAGGCCCAACCCAATTTCTCCTCCTGGTCCCTGCTGTAGATGTATATAAGTCACCTCAACTTATCTGGAACCCTAATCTAATTCATTATTCACGTGTGATGAGGGTTCAGAGCAGATTGAGGAGGTCTCGTAGATCGTCGCCCACACGACGTCGAGATCGGACTTGGGACATATAGCAGAAGATCAGAAGGTAGTTTGCTGCTGCTGTCCACGACCTTGCGAAATTTGTATAAATTCGTACAATGCTCGGACTTTAATGATCAATATACTGACGGAAAGCCGTTGAAGAGAGGATCGTCTGAGTATAAAGATCATTCAATTCTAACATCAGACGAGGAAGTTATGGCCATTCTTGTGGGACTGCATAGTCTGCCAGCGAGAATCATCTTTCGTCAACATACCCTGGTGAACGGTAATTGTTTCTATAATTTATTGCTTCCGCTGATATTAGAAATGTATGAATCCCTAACGGGCTACGTTAACCAAATGATCCTAGCGCCAACAATTGGTATCAGAGCTTCGGTTTCGTGGTGAAGCGTGACACGTTAGGCTAGGGTTTATGTAATTAATTTTTCGAAATTATGATCGCATGTTTAGGATTTGGTTTTACTGCACAAACCATGAATATCCCTATGTGAAATATACCCTATATCATATCTGTTCATCGATGGTTGTGTATAAGAGGATTCGACGAAAACTGTTCGTCAATTTCACATGGAAAGAAGGAATTGAGAGAAAATCCAGCGCAGTGATATTGCAGAGGCAATAACCGGAGTTTCAACCGTCGGATCAGGCTGAATTTTGGTCAGCACATTCGGATTTTGTGGATGTACATTCTGAACGGTGAAGATCGTATTTGGAGCTTTGTGTTGTCGGAAATACGCCGAAAACAGAAGTAGTTTTTGGGCGATTCTGTTCTGCGCAGTCGAGGGAATACAGCCGTTTCTCAGAAACTAACCGTTGGATCGACCTGTAATTTGGACAGCATGTTCAGAACTCACTGGAGTAGATTCTGGACGGTGAAGATTGGATTTCCAGTTTCCTAGAGTTGCGAACCCTGAACGACAGTTAGTGTAGTTTGATGTTGCGCGTTGGGCTGAACTTGGTTCCGTGCAAGTAGGCCCTTGGACGAGCGATAGTTCGAACAGATTTGCATCAGGTTCGATTGATGCTACACTAGGTTCGAGCGGATTTGCATCAGGTTCGATTGGTCTACATCAGGTTCGATCGATGCTTCACCAGGTTCGAGCGGATTTGCATCAGGTTCGATTGGTCTGCATCAGGTTCGATCAATGCTGCACCAGGTTCGAGCGGATTTGCATCAGGTTCGATTGGTCTGCATCAGGTTCGATCAATACTGCACCAGGTTCGAGCGGATTCACATCAGGTTCGATTGGTCTACATCAGGTTCGATCGATGCTGCACCAGGTTCGAGCGGATTTGCATCAAGTTCGATTGGTCTGCATCAGGTTCGATCGATGCTGCACCAGGTTTGAGCGGATTTGCATTAGGTTCGATTGGTCTGCATCAGGTTCGATCAATGCTGCACCAGGTTCGAGCGGATTCACATCAGGTTCGATTGATCTGCATCAGGTTCGATCGACTCTGCACTAGGTTCGAGCGGGTTTGTATCAAGTTTGACTTGTCTGCATTAGATTCAGTGTGAGTCTTCACAATATGATCGGGCAGGGTGCCGGAGTGGTGGAGCAGGCTGCGGGGAGGTCGATCCTAGTCGCAGTTGTCCGCATTTGTGATTGGTGGTGAACAATCGAATTCGCTGTTATATAACTGTTATAATTGATTTATTAATTGATTATTGTTATATATGTATGCATGATTATCTATGATTTATTGCCTTAAATAGAAGCATGCTAGATTGCGTATTATATTAGGTATATTATATGCATGTATGTTGGAGTGTTGATCAAGTCAACTTATTTTTGGCAATTTATTTCCTTATATATAACTGCTATAATTGTTTTATTGGTCAATTATTGTTATATATTTGGAAGTATGAGCATGCTAGGTTGCGTATATTATTCTAAATATTATATGCATGTAAAAACCCTCGGTCTTAAATAACTAAGTGGGAGAGGGGATTGGTAATTAATTCCCGCGGCCTCCATTATTGGTTTGTAAGTGATGTGGGTAAACTTGCGCGTTGGCAATAGAGCCTTCCTCCCTAACGGATGAGTTTATTCACGGATCACTAGTACAGACTTCTTTAAATAATTATTGTTTGTAATGTGATGAATATGGACTTGCGCGTTGGCTATAGTGCCTTCCTCCCTAACGGATGAGTTTATATGCGGTTCACTGGTACAAACTCATATAATTGATGGTTATAGGAAGTTATCTGAGCGCGTGTGTACTTCTCCAACAGTAAGACATATAAACTTGGGCAGCGGACTTGGGATCAAATAATGGTGTACACTTAGGTGTAAATAATTAGTATCCTTCCCAACGGAGTCACTGCTATTATTTGCATAGCTAAAGAGGAACCGACTATTAATTATTTTGTCATAAAGTTAGGTTGACAAATAAAATTAATGGGTAAAATCTTCTCTTGTAAATGTTCGGATTTGTAAACGTCCACACTAACGTGGCTTGCAGACTCACGGTGCTTGAGATGTCGGTGAATTTTATTTTATATTGTTTTGAGGGAATCAATATAAAAGGATAAAATTCGAAGATTTGATTGGTATATTTATTTATGATTCTCTAAATTTCAAATAGTTTTATTTCACTTATGGTTGACTAAAAGAAATTATATTTACTTGTCCAAATTAGATGATTAGAAAAGAATCTTGGTTTTGAATTTTACTGCTTAAGAAAATACATGTGTGTTCTCACAAAGGACGTCTCATGATGCCTATTAAAGTCTCTAGTGAAGAGATGAGAGATTCATAGAAATATGATGGTCTCATGTAACTCTTCGGATACTTGAGTAATTTAAAAGGCTGTAGGTCATGATTAAATTTGATGAATGAATTGGAACTACATGGAATAGAAGTTGAAGGGGAAACCTAAGTCAATTTTATTCTTCATAATTGCCTAGATGTTTTGAGTAAGTTTCTCCTTAATTACAAGAGGTTGTATATGGTAGGAAACTTCTGACAAAACATGTGGTAAAAGAAATTCAATTTCATAAAAGGAGTGAACAAGGATAGAATCTTACTTGCTAGTTGTTTAAACATGATTAGTGATGGCATCTACTGACACGAAGTGTGTAGATACTGGAATCACTGAATGTTTATTACTAAGTGAGGATAAGATTATTATAGACATGGATAAAACTACAAGAGTGGTGGCTATTGCAGTGGGAGTTGTTTATTTATCTAATGATATGAGTAGACATTTGATTTTGTGAAATTATCTTTACGTACATTTTCATAGAAAGAATTTGATTTCGGTTTCTATGCATTAATAGATGGGTACTCCATTTCATTTAAATGACATGGTCATTATAATGAAGGATAGAGTTGTAATCTGTTATGGTACGTTGATGGACAATTTGTATACTCTTAAATCATGTATATTCCACAGATGCAACAAATAGTAATTAATAATACATCTTCTGATCTTAGTAAGAGAAAGTAACCTTCTGAGATGAACTAAACATGCATTTGGCGTCTAAGACTAGATCATTTTACTTGAGTAGGATTCAAAAGTTGATAGCAGATGGACCGTAAGGTTTATCTGAAGTGGAAACTATCGGACTTGCGAGTCTTACTTGGAAGTAAAAATGATTAATTACCTTTTCAAGGTAAAGGGGTGTAGAGCCAAAGATATATATGTTGGAATTGGTTCATTCTGATTCAAGCGGACCTAATATTATCCAGGCGAGAGGTGGTAATGAATAATCGAAGATTATTCTAGATACTGATATATTTATTTGATTCACTGCATGTCTAAGTTCTTTGATTTATTCATGAATTGCAAGGTTGATACAGTAAAGCATCATGGAAAATATATCAAGTAATGACGATTTAATCATCATTACGAGTACCTCTTAGGATAATTAGGAGCTATTAATCAGAGGTTGAGATTAAATCTCAAGTAGTTTACACCGGGCATACCCCAGCTGAATGATGTGGCGGATAGAAGGTGTAGCACTCTTATGGAAATGATTAGATGGATGATGAATTATTTGGAATTACTAAATTCATTTTATGGGTATGCCCTAGAAACAGTAATTCGTATGAATGTTTGTCTGTTTGTGGGATATCCTAGAAAAATGAAGGGTGATTTATTTAGTCCAAAAGATCAAAGGGTGACTGTTAACACAAACACTAGATTTTTGAAAAAAGACTATGTATTAAATCATAAACCCATGTACAAATTGTTCTAAAGGAAGTGAGAGGGAAAAACACAAAGTATTAGTACCAATTGTGCAAGAGGATATACCACAAGGTAAACTGCAACGCATGTCACGTCTGATACACAATTGCATGTAATGCCTTGTCGTAGTGAGAGGGATATTCGACAACCTGTTTGATACATGTTTTGGGAGAGTCGTGAGACTTGGTCCCTAGCAAACATGAAATGGACCAACGGATACGACGAAGCACTACAAGTTAGAAATGCCAAATCCTAGCAAAGTGCAATGAATATTAAAATAGAATCGATGGATTTTAAATTAGGTCTGGATGCTTGTTGAACTGCTAAATGGCGTAAAAGCCATTGGAAGCGGGCATGCAAGAATAAAAGAGGATCATAGAATAAGGTGAAAACCTTGGAAGCAAGCTTGTTGCGAAAAGGTATACTCAGAAAGAAAGGGTTCGATTATGAGAAAATTTGTTCGCCGGTAGCTATGCCTAAGTTGATCCGGACTCTTTTATTTGTTGCTACTCATATGAAATATGAGGAATAGCAAATAGATGTCGAGACAGCTTTCCTGATTGGAAGTCTTAAGGGAAACATCTATGTGAAGCAACCAGAGTGATTCATTGCAAAGTGCTAAGAGCATTGTGATAGTAAGCTTAAAAGTGTCCATTCATGGACTAAAGCAAGCTTCAAGATTATGAAACATCCATTTTGATGAGGTAATCCAGTGACATGGATCTAATCAATGATCGGATGGGTCTTGTGTATTGAAAAGAGTGATGGAAACGTGGTAGTATTTTTTGTACTATACGTAGATAATATCTTGCTCATTAGAGACAATGAAAGAGTATTGTCGGGCGTATGGGTATGGTTGATAAAGCGGTATGAGATGAAGGACTTAAGAAGAGCAAAAATATCCTTTTGATCACGGTAATACGGATCACAAGAAAAGATGTTATGCTTATCTCAAGTTTCATATAATGATACTATCCTTACTCGTTTAGCATATGAACTTATCTAAGTGAATGTGTCTTGTGACACAAAAGTAGATAAAGAAGATGAAAGCGGTTCCTTATGCTTCGGCAAATGAGGAAGCTTAATCTAATGAATGCTATGCACGAGATTGGATATCTGTTTTGCCGATGGCATGAACAGTGGGTATCAAGGTAACCCAAAATAAGAATGTTGAACTGTCGTAAGACGTATACTTATGTACCTGAAAATGACTAGAAACTATATGTGGGCTTAACGAACAAATTCACTGATTCTTATGGGTTACATAGATTCAGATTTTTCAAATCAGATAGGGACGACAGTAAATCCACCTCAAAGATTATGCATTTAATTTTAGGAAGTATAGTCATAATGTGGAGGAGTGTTATATAGAAATATATTTCAGACTCCGGATTCCATCATGGAAAGATGATAAATTGGAGCCATGAGGCAGCCAAAGTATCTGTATGACTCTAGAAACTTCATGATGGACTTTGGTGTGATTCTAAATTTGCCCAAGGTTATCACAATTTATATTGATGATATTGGTGCAGTTGCAAACTTGAAAAAATCACAAGTTCATAAGGAAATTAAACACATGGAGCGCGAGTACCACCTGTTACGAGAAATCGTATGATGAGAGGAAGGTTGTTGTCACCTAGATTGCATCGGATGGTAACCTAGTAATTCCATTTACAAAGACCTTAAGGCGAGAGCTTTTGATGGTCGTGTAGTGGGAGTGGAAATCAGATGTATGGCAGAAGACATGACAGCATAGTCTTTTAGTATAAGTGGGAGATTGTTGGATTGTATACTAAAAGTCAAATTTTTTTTATGAACAATGTTATAACAATTAATTTAAAATGAGAATCATATGATCAAATGATTGCATCTTATAATTTATTTATATGTTCGATGTAAAAGTCCACTTACTTTATAATATAGATAATATGTTGTGCGACAACACGCGGAAGATCATATTATCGGTTTCCTTATAAAGTATAAACAAATACTCACAACCGAGATAGACGGGGACTCTCTATCGGGATAGTTGTAGTGTGGTTTGGTATTAGCTTATCTTGGCTATAGAATCACATTAGTGCACTTGTGTGTATTGAGCAGGACCGCTTGAGATCGTTCGACTTATACTGACTTATAGGAGAACTTGATCTCAGTTATTATGGAAGTTCGTGCTCTTAATCCCTATACAATAACCTCGACACGTAGGGCAGTATGTATTTCTTTGATTCATCAATGGGTGAGATTTACATGTAATTAAATCAACAAACTCGATGAGTTGGGAAGTAGTGATGTCTCTATGGTGTGCTGTTGATTGTAGAAGGAATCCGTGTCCGTCATAGGTTGATGATGTCCTCTTGAGGAACTCATAAGGATTATCATGTAAATCCTACAGGTGGAATTTATTCCGGCATGATAATGAGGTTGAGTGGTACTACTCTTGGATGAGATATTAATTAATTGAGTTGTCAGTAACTTAAATTAATTAATGGACATTGTATATCTTAAACATAGGGAGACTAACGGGCTCATAATAAGAAGGAGCCCAAAACGTAATATTGGGATTGGAAAGGCAGTGCAGTAATAATATTTTAGTGGAATATATTATTATTATTGGACTTAAGTATAAGCTTTGGGCTAAGCTTGGATACTTAAGCCCAATGGAGGCCCAACCCAATTTCTCCTCCTGGTCCCTGCTGTAGCCCATGTATATAAGTCACCTCAACTTATTTGGAACCCTAATCTAATTCATTATTCACATGTAATGAGGGTTGAGAGCAGATTGAGGAGGTCTCGTAGATCGTCGCCCACACGACGTCGAGATCGGACTTGGGACATACAGCAGAAGATCAGAAGGTAGTTTGCTGCTGCTGCCGCGACCTTGCAAAATTTGTATAAATTCGTCTAGTGCTCAGAATTTGATGATCAATATACTGACGGAAAGCCGTTGAAGAGAGAATCGTCTGAGAATAAAGATCATTCAATTCCGACATCAGACGAGGAAGTTATGGCTATTATCGTGGGACTGCATAGTATGCCAGCGAGAATCATCTTTCGTCAACATACCCTGGTGAAAGGTAATCGTTTCTATGATTTATTGCTTCTGCTGATATTAGAAATGTATGAATCCCTAATGGGTTACGTTAACCAAACGATCCTAGCACCAACAAGAAGTTCATCCTTTAAAGTGAAGCTAATCATCTTCTATTTTTTTTCCTCTTGATTTGGCTCATATGGAGCATTGTAAGGATTATATTGATTATATAGGCTAGTCTCCTATTGAGGCTAGCTATCATGATTGGTTTGAAAATTTAGGTATTGTACACAAGGTGTTTGATGAATTGATTGGATATCAATAATTTCTATGGTGAACGCTTATTCTCATTCATGTATTGACTTATGTGGTTAATTGATCATTGTATGTTAGTTGGAGTGTAAACTCAATTATATGTTGTGGTTGATTGATTGAATTATTTTATTGCATGAAGTGACTCTATTACAAGTGTGACTTGAGTTTGTAAAGATAAATGCATGCTTATAACTTCACAAAAGAACATTAGGAAGAGTTGCCTTTAAAACGAAACTTAGACCTCGTGATAGGACCTTCCTATAGGACCTAAGTACCTCGAAAGGGAATAGGAAGCATAGGAAGACTCTCTTAGAAGCCTTTTTTAGATTACTTTTATAGTCTACATCTATATGTGTCTTGTAAAGGAACACTTAGTGGAATTTGTAAGAGCCTATAGTATCCAATTCTTGATATTCATCATCACATGTGTATGAGTCTAGAAAACCTCTTCATAGTGTAGCTAGCCTTACTACTTCTTAGATTGATCTAACTTCACTCATTCATTCATATCACTTGCTACTTGTTAATTTCTATAATTGTTTGTCATTTGCTTTTATTAGTTGATAATTTTAGTTATACATCCAATTTTCATTGATTCGTCCTTCTAGAGTGAGCTTATTACAAATACAGATACACAACCTTCTTCTTTTGGATTTGATATTTTTATTACTTTGTCACTGACATCACACAGCAACGAGAGCATACTTGCTCTATTCATAAGGAAAGTATCGATCATGTTTTCGGTGCTGTTTTCGGGGAGAAGGGCAATTGGTGTAATGTGCTTGAAATTTGTTAGTTTTACTAAGGACAATTTTCTATTATTTCCTTTTATTTGTTGGGTATTTGTTGTGGTGAACTAATTGTGTATTTTGGTAGGTGCATGCGCACTTGCTCTAAGGCACAAGAAAAATGATACCACTTGATTTGGAACTTGAAAAAATATTCAGATTATGGAGAAGAGGTGAAAGGAGATGAATATTGTTCACGAAGATGGTCATGTACGTGATGAGGAGAATGCAGTGAGGAATGGGCATCAAATGAATGACAACCTAATTGGTTTAGATTCGGAGATGATAGCAATGCAACAAAATCAACACTTGCAAGCCATTATTAACCAATTATTGACTTAACAAGGAGTTGGTAACCAAGGGATGCCACAAACACCTCTGGTACAAATGAATCAATCTCAAGGGAATGGCTTCAATGGACATGGTTTGAACATTCGTGTTCACTTCTAACCTCATGTTGGAAATTATATGATGGGGCCGCTCATTAATGTGAATAATTTTAAAATCAAGCCGGGGTTGATACATACGCTACAAGCAAACCAATTTGGAGGTGGTGCAACAGAAAATCCAAATTCTCACTTGGCTCAATTTGTGGAGACTGCAAACACCATCAAGATCAATGGTGTAAGTGATGATGTTGTTAAAATGAAACTATTTTCATTTTCTCTCCGAGATAAGTTACGGGCATAGTATAACACAATCCCTTTGGAAGCGTGTAATACTTGGACTGATCTAGCTCAAAATTTTTGAATAAATACTTTTCACAATCTAAGATGCTTGGGACCGACTTACACTTGAAGAGTTTTTTTCTACAATTCAAACAACTTCCGATATAGACTTTTAGTGAAGCTTGGGACCGACTTAGGGAGATATTGAGGAAATGCCCTCAACATGGTTTCCCTCTAATTCAACAAATTGGACTTTTCTATGCGGGACATGATGAGAGTTTGGGGATTCTACTTGAAGCATCCACAGTAGGATCTATTTTGGGTCAAACTTCGAAGACAACTATGGCTATTTATGAGAAGATTTCTTTGAATTTGGGGCAATGGTCCTTGAATCGTGTATTGGGTTGTTATGAGTTTGAAAAAGTGGCTAAGATGGAGAAGGTATGCATGAAGAAGGTTGAGCCCAAGAATGTGTCTAAGGAAGATTTTACGAAGAAAAATATAACAGAGATCTTGAGAAGGATGAATTCAAGAATGCAAGCTACTTCTGGCCCTTGTGGAAATCAACCTATGGTTAGTAATTGTGTTCAAGCACCCGTATCAATGCCTCAACATGTTTCTATCCCTAATGTGAATTTTCAAAAGGAATGGGACCATCCGAGATATCTTTGGTGGAGGATGCCTACATGCAAGGGGGAAACTTCCAAGGCAATTATAGGAGAAACTTTCCAGGGAGGTATCCACAAAGGCAATGAGGATTTAACAATGGAAGTTTTGGGAGCAATTATCAACCTTCTCTGAGGTTTGATAATTTATCCTATGGAAATCCGAATAATGCTTTGCAAATGCCATCGGGAGTTCATCTGGGTGCTAAAGCTCCGAATGATGAGGGAAAACCATCTGTACAAGACAAACTCACTCAAATAATGGAAATGATTAGAGAGGAATAGGAAGAAAAGAAAAATGAAAGGGAAGAGAATGAAAAGGGGTTCAAAACTTTGGAGGTGAAATTGAATCAAATAGCAAGTGAAATGACATTTCTTCATCAACAAGGTATGTTTTCATCTACTTCTAAGTCAAACTCTAATGAACATTGCAAGGCTATTTTGCTTTGAGTGAAATAAAATATGATGGGCCTCAAATACCTTCGGGGGATGATGAGGTAGAGAAGGAATAATGGAATGAGAGGTTAAAGAAGGGAGAGTGCGAGGAGATGAAAGTAAAAAGAATGATGAAGAAATTAATCCAATTGAAAAAAAAGAGTAAAATCACAAAAAAGGGATAAAATAAGAGAAGCAAAGAGGAAAGAGAAAGAAGATAATTTTGAAAGGGATTACTGGGAATTCCTAAATTACACGTTTCGATTCCTTTTCCACAAAGATACTTGAAAAAGGGCTTGATGAGAAATTTGGCAAATTTATAGAAATGTTAAAAAAGATACAGATCAACATTCCTTTTGCAGAGGCTATTCTTCAAATGCCTAATTATGCAAAATTCTTGAAGGAGATAATGGCTAAAAAGAGAAGCTTGGAAAAGTTTGAGACGATGAACCTCACGGAGAAATGTAGTGCAATCTTGCAATGTAAACTTCAACCTAAGCTAAAAAAACCAAGAAACTTCACCATACCTTGTCAAATTGGGAAGAATGAAAGTTATAGAGCTTTATGTGACTTATGTGCGAGCATTAACTTGATGCCATTGTCGATCTTCAAGAAGTTGGGAATTAGAGAGGTCAAGCCTACGTCAGTCACTCTTCAATTGGCCGATAGGTCTATGGCCTACTCGAAAGAAATTGTTGAGGATATCTTAGTGAAGATGGAAAATTTTGTATTTTCGGTGGATTTTGTAGTTTTGGACATGGACGAGGACTTGAATGTTTCACTTATACTCTGACGTCCATTCTTGGCTATCGGGAAAGCATTGATAGATATGGAAAAAAGATAATTGACTTTGAGGGTGAATGAGGAAGAAGTGGTTTTCTCTTTAAAAGAAGCTA
This sequence comes from Pogostemon cablin, assembly GCA_023678885.1. Lineage (NCBI taxonomy): Eukaryota > Viridiplantae > Streptophyta > Magnoliopsida > Lamiales > Lamiaceae > Pogostemon > Pogostemon cablin. The sequence continues at coordinate 19,994,320 of CM042989.1, read as the reverse complement.
TGAGATATCCACGTGAGAAAGAGGACTATAGACGAATGTTGGTAGTTGAAGAAGCAATTGAAGAGCATGCTCGACACAACTTTCCTAAAAACCCTTTGGAAATCATCATGAGAAATTCTCTCACTCTTGATCTAAAAATTTGCATTCTTCAATTTTTTATGATGATTATAAATTGTGGAAAACTTACACTCTTTAAATGCTTATAGTAACTTGCAATGGAAGAAGCAAGAGAGGTGTTGGTGAAAGATAAAGATCGAAAGCTTGCAGAAGTGAAGGGAGAGAAGAAGGAGCCACTCAAGCCATTACTGGATCATCTCATGTATTCTTATTTAGGAGAAAATGAATATTTCCGGTAATCATATCTTCGTCCTTAACTCTTAGTAAGTTGGATAAATTGTTAAGAGTGTTGAGAGATCACAAGAATGCTTTGGGATGGTCTATCAAAGATTTGAAATGGATTAGCCCGTTGTTGTTTATGCATAAAATTCTTTTAATTAATGAGGAAAAATCTTGTGTGCAACATCAACGTAGGCTTAATCATATCATGCAAGAGATGGTAAGAAAAAAAGTGCTTAATGGCTTGATTCAGGAATTATATTTTCAATTAGTGATAGACCTTACTTGAGTCCTCTTCACGTGGTGGCAAAGAAGGGTGGTATATATGACTATTGTTAAATCAGAGAAAAATGAAACTATTTCCACAAGGACTATCACTGATTTGAAAGTTTGTGTTGACTATCGTAAGCTAAATGATAACACCCGAAAATATCATTTTCCACTTCCCTTTATTGATCAAATGTTGGATCGTCTCGCGGGGTATAAGTTCTATTATTTTCTTGATGGATACTCCTGGTATAATCAAATCTTGATTGCACCGGAGGACCAAGAGAAGACAACTTTTACTTATCCCTATGGAATGTTCACATTTAAAAAAATATAATTTGGATTATGTAATGCACCTACTACATTTCAAAGATATTATGATGACAATGTTTATGGTTTGATTGAAAATATTATGGAGGTATCATTGATAATTTCTCCATCTTTGGTTCTTCATTTGATATATGCTTATCTAACTTGGCTATTGTCCGGCAGCGATGTGAGGATACGAATCTTTGCTTAAATTGAGAAAATTTGCATTTTATGGTTCAAGATGGAATTATCCTTGGATATCATATCTCAAAAAGAGGGCTAAGAGTTGATAGAGCAAAGGTCGTATCAATAGAACACTTACCTCCTCATTCTAGAGAGAAGGGAGTGAGATGGATCTTATGCCACGCGAGTTTCTATCGCCATTTCATTAAAGATTTTTCAAAATTTGTTAAGCCTTTGTGTAAGCTCTTTGAGAAGAATGTTTTATTTGAATTTAACGATGAATGTCTTCATGCTTTTTAGGTGCAAAAAGGGCTCTAGTCTCATCTCCAATTTTGACCACACCTGACTGGAGCTTAACTTTTGAGCTTCATTGTGATGCTAGTGACATGTATCTAGGAATGGTGTTGGGGCAAGTGAGAGAAAGGAAGTTTCAAGCCATTTATTATGCATGAAAGACATTAGACAATGCTTAGAGAAATTACATCACCACGGTGAAGGAGTTCTTGTCGGTACATTTTATGTTGACTATTGAAGGCACATACCACTACTGAGTGCTTACGACTGGCCATGATTAGATTCTCGAGTGATCTTCGGGAGTAGATCAAAGTCAACTTGATAGCCAGAAGAGAAAATGGACTCTTTTTAAGCTACTTGAAACAATAGGTCTCTCCGACCAATCCTAGGAATTCCATCCTCATCTAGGTGTGATTATTTAGTCCCTATCCCATCATCGGCTTCATACCAATCAGATCTATCTCCAACCCCTATGCTATATATCATAGTCAACATGCCTCCTATCATCACCCTCTGGTGTGCTTGCCTTTAAGCCAACCTCTCTGCATGCTGAATGAAGTAGGCGACCATGTTGAACTCGTGCCCTTTGTAGAGGCAATATAGCATGTAAAGCTCTCGCTAACCCGAAGCTCCACTCTTTGAATGACCCAATACTGTGTTTGACAAAATCTTCTCCAAATATCTCATAACAGAGTTTCGGATAGATGTCCCTTAAAATGAGCTAGCTTGGTAAGTAGGCTGCTACTTAGATCCATCGTTGATCAACTTTAACTATCATATCTTTCTATCATACCTCTTCGCATAAGAGAATATCACCCTATGACGTCATCGGGCATCCAAAGTACTCATTCAAAGTGGGTGTGTCCACTTTGAACCATCTATTATTAAGTTAAAAGATGATTGAGGTAGGAAACATGTTGGGCTTCTTCCTCACCTCTAGCATACTCAAGAATTCCGCTGTGAGGTGCTTATATGAAATAGATAAGTGGTTACTCAAAAGGTAAATCTTGCCTATAAAACTAGTAATAAATATCTCTGTCCCAACTTCAATTCACACTTTTCGTTTTACTTCTTGCCAACTTTAATTTCACACGAAATAAAGTGTTTTTATATTTATTTGCATGATTATTTTATTTCTCAAATAAAGTTCTCATTTTAACTACACTAGGAAATATAATTCATTTTAGTTGTTGTTATTTTAATTTAATTCCACTGCAAACAATGTTATATTTTATTAAAATTTATTAGTCTCTTTTGATTAAATCTTACTGGATCTAAAATTTCTCTTAAAAGGTTATTTACATTTTTATGATAAATTGGGTCGTTTCATTTAGTTCATAAAAAGAAAAAACAACTAACTAATATTCCTCTAACAAATTTTAATTTCAAGTTTGTCATTGCCTTGTTATATACTCCCTTTGTCCCGGGCAAATACCCTCATTTACTTTTTGTACGTGAATTAAGGAGTATTAATATTTTATGTGTAGTGTGTAGTTGTATTAATAGTGAGTGGTGGGTCATATGTGGGGTCCTTTTACTAAAATGAGAATATGAGGATATTTGAATGGGACGCCAATGTAGTAAAATGAGGACCTTTTGGTGGGATGGAGGAAGTACATAACATACATTATTCATTTATTTATTATTCAAAATTACTAAATTACCCTTAAAAGTAAGTCAAAAAGTGACTTTTGTTAATATCAATGCAAACAGTAAATTTGAAGATGAAATTGGAATGGAGTGAATAAGACATTAATAATTAGGGTTTAATGTAAATCTTGTGTTTATAAAATACTTTGTCAATATTTATGTAAATTATATAGGTATAATTAAAATAATGAATTAATAAAAGATACAAATAAAAAAATACAGAAAATAGGGTGGGAAAGGTTCGGAAAGATTCGAACCGTTCCCCATCAAATCCACCCACCCACCTTCTTTTTAAATTGGTTTGGATCTCATGTTGTATTATTATGTCAAATTTCCTATTGTAAAAACGTTGGATGAATAAAACTTAATTAAGAAACAAAATTTATACCGTAAATAAAGAAAATATATCAACCCATAAGAAAAAAGTTTAAAATTACTGATCGCATATATTTCAGTCATCTAATCGCATATACGTTACTTATTTAACGCATTTAACAATAATAAGACATCCGATGCCCTTTTAAACACCCTTAATTTTATTTAATTTTGATTTTAATTTTTTTCATTTTTTTTTGGGGTAGACACCCAAATTTCGACATGACAACTAAGTTCACATCACAATAATAAAGGGATAAAAATATAAAAAGAAAAAAAGAGAAATAAGAGAAAAGGTAGTGGGAGCCAGTGAGTTGGCACCATCCGACCAACCTAAAAGTGAAGGCATTGCACACGGTTGGACGATAGGATAGGATAGACTCACCCCCCTCTTTGTCTTTGACTATTCCTTTTTTCAAGGAGTTTTTTCATTTAATGCTTGAAAAATGTATTAATTATCGATTCAGGGTTTGAAATTTTTTTAATCAATACAAGACTTAAGATTATAACACCGTTATATCATTCCTTAACATAAGTTAAAGTGTACACTCAATTGCCACATCATCATCTATATGACACCAAATAAATCTCAAAACATAAATTGTAAATTATGCTGACAACTACGAAGAGAAGGCCTAACGACGCAGGAGAGATCACTCTTCATTCTTCATCTTTTTCATTTCCTTCTTTTTCTTTAATTTCTTGTTGAGGCTGAAAGCTTGAAGTGTACTGAATCCTCGTTCTTTCTCTATTTTGTGGCTAAAATATATAAAGCTTAATATCAACCCTATTATTCTCCTAAAACCGGAAGTTTGTATCTTAAATTTAACAAAATAAACTCTTAGTCATTTCATCGAACACCTCACAGGCATGAATTATAACGTACAAGTTCTTCACGATTTATAACAATAATTGACGACCATCTTTTCTAAATCAACTATCAATCTCCCAATCACATCAACAATCAATTTTGAGCTTGAATTTTTTGATAAATCTTTCGATTTTATTTGATTATTGTTCTAAACATATTTCACATTAAATGAAGAGTAAAAAGGGGAAAAGGAAATTTTGAGATTGCTTTATGTTTCATAAGTTTCTCTAATTTGCAGGTGATACTGATTTGATATAGCTTCTTAAGAAAGATTTCTTTTTGTTCTTGATGGATTGTAGTCGAAGACGGGAGAAAGTGGTGACGGGCGGGATCATTTTCTCTTGATACTATGATAATTTATGGGATTGCAGTGGTTTACTCCAAAAAAATTTAAAGTCTTTTGAACTTGAGGGGGGAGATGATAGGTGAGTTGAGATTTTAATTTCTTCGTTGAAGACTCTTAGGAGATCTTGATAGTGATAAATTCAAAGATATTGATTCATTTAGAATAGAGTATGTTGTTCACATTTAGATAAAATAATCTTTTATTTATTAATTTATGTATTTATTTATTTATTTTTAAAATTTATTTGGTGCCAAATGGATGTTGATGTGGCAATTGAGTATACACTTTAACTTCTGTTAAGGAATGATATAACGGTGTTAAAATCTTAAGTCTTGTATTGATAGTTTAAAAAAAAACAGGCCCGAATTGATAAAAAAAAATATTTCAAGTCCTAAATCGATAGTTAGTACATTTTTCAGGCCTAAATCGAAAAAACCCCCCTTTTTTTTTATCTTCTAACTTAACCAACTTTGCTTCTTTTTTTTTCTCGTTTTTAATTACTTCTTTATTTCGAATTTCTTGCAACTTTTTCTACACTTCTCTTTTGTTTAGTTGAGGTGTTAAACAATGGGAGGCTCAAATGTTCCAAAAGATCATCTCATGCATGATCGAATAGTTTGATCATTTCAAAACGAGTCATCTTCCCGTCTTATTGATTATCAGGTAAATCAGTCATTTTATAAAATTATTTTATTTGATTAAGGGGTATATACTTATTAATTATATCCGTTCTATAATTCTCATTAATGGAGTACATTAATATTACAGATACACCACAATTAAACTCTTAAATTATACTCCCTCCGTATTATTCTATAGTTACATATTTTTAATTTGAACATCAAATCTTAATGGTTACATTTTCCTTTTTGTTATAGGAGATCCACACAAAACAATTAAAATACCTGTATGAGACCACCTACAATACTAATACAACTATCCACTATACATTAAAATATTATTTATCTTACTCTAATTCACATTAAAATACTATATATTCCTTAATACTCGTGCAAAAAATAAACGTAATTATTAGGGTGAGACGGAGGGAATACGTCCTCCCAAAGAAATTAATATATATATTATGCTTGTGAAGAGTGTCCGGTATGAATCAAATTCACACGTGAACCATAATTTTGTAAAATTAATCTTTAGTTCCTAAAAATTTTACTTTATGAAGAATAATATTTTTTAATTAAAAATAGTAATAGTTAATCCGTCTAAAAAGTAATTTTTCATATAGTAAATAATAATAATTGATAAATCATGCAATTTGAAGAATATTTTTTCATTTAAAAGAGTATTTTAAAGAATAATTTTCATGTATTAAAAAATAATTGATAAAAATAGGATTTACATGTGAACCCCATCCCCAAGCGTTTGCCTATACTTGTATATTAAGAAAATGTATTTTGGGTTGTTTGGTATTTTTTATTTAGTAATAAAGTATAAAATAAGTTATTGGTGATAGATTATGATGACAATTTTTTCAAAAAAAATCAAGGTTATTGAGAGATAAATTAATTGTTTAGCATTGAGATTATTTTCATTTTCGGAAAAGTGAGCTTTTTAAGGTTGGACTAGTGTGAGATATGAATTATTTATTGGCTCTATTCGGTATCTTTTAATTTGAAGTAAAAGAATAATTAGGAAGGAAGAATACCCTATTTGGTTGTCTGTTAATTTTCATTGCGGCTTGTTGTCATTAATTAATTAATTTAACATTATTTATTTTAAAAGAATTTAAAAGAAATTATTTTATTATTTTTAAATTAAGATGCACTTGTAAGATCTAAACCATTAAATTTTCTAATAATTAATCTTCATCATTGAATTTTTATGAGTAACCAGCTTTGTAAATCATGTAATCACTATTATATCATAAATTAAATCATTAAAACCATAAATTAAATCATTAAAACCATAGGTGCACGGTGCACTATGTGCACCACAAAATTACCCTTAAATTAATATGTAATTTTATTTATAGTAAATAATTTTTTCATAATTTGATATTTTTTTAATTAATATATTATAATTTTATTGATGAAGTAATTACTTTTAATAAAAAATATTATCCTTTGTTAATATTATTAATTTTTTTATTAAATAGTTCAACTACTCTATTACTATTTTATATTAGAAATATCATTATTTTTTATTTAAGCTATAAATTATTCATAAAATAATTTAATTAAATGGTCATCACTTTTTTTTAATATTATGTAATACTTTTTTATTATTTTAATGAATTATTCGTGAAATAATTCAACTAAACGGATATCCCTTCTCTTTGATTAGTAATATTTTTTATTAAAATTGCTATCACGTTTTATTCATTCTTTAAATTGTTTGTGAAATATACTTTTCTAATTAGTTAAGACTTTTTATTAAATATGTTATTACTTTTCTTTTAAAATGTTATTACTTTTCATTTATACAATAAATTATTAATAAAATAGTTCACAACTCCGTTATCATTTTTCATCAATTAAATATATTAATTATTTAATACTTCATAAGGTCATCATATATTATCATATTTTATAAATTTATGATATTTAAATTTAAAAAAAATTAAAGGAATAACTAATTCTAAATTATTATATTTATAAATAATAAATAACATAAATTCAATAAAAATAAAACGTCCATATGTATATGCACGACTTAATTAATTTTCTTCCATAATTAATTTTTAATTTTCTAATTTAATAGCAATGGCACTTTGAATAAATTTAATTGGTCAATGAATAATCCTCACAAATTAAGATTCGTGAAAAATCTTTGCAAAATTTTAATGGGATAAAAAAAAAAAAAAAGACAAATACTTAACTGCAGCCATTGTATCACATTCCATGTGATCGAGGACACTCCTTAGCACAGGGGAGGGATACCCTTGCGTATAAGAGACGGTTATTATTCTTTACAAAGAGTAATATTAATATTGGGTATGAACTCCAGATTTATTTGATTTTGCCAAACACCCCTAAGTACTTTAAAGATCACAAATATTTGTATAAATTTGGTTTACGATATAAATTTAATGGTCCTCCTTCCAATCCTATGTACTCTATATATTGTTAGAATATTTAAATTAAGATGAATCACATGATTTACAAGAATTTATGATGTAAACACGGTTTATAACAGACTAATTATTTACATAGTGATATTAAATTTTTTAAAAATAACACTTTTTAAGATGATGCATTATATATTCTATTACACACAAATATCTCTTGATAAAATAACTTGTGAACTTTTTTGGGGAGTATATCTGTCATTAGACTTGTAAAATAAAACCAATAACAATGTTAATTATGAAGTTAATACTAGTATATAATTTAGATTTTTAAAAGTTAATTAATTACTTCAACAATTATGAAGTTAATACTAGTATATAATTTAAATTTTCAAAAGTTAATTAATTACTTCAACTATATATGACAAACAGTAATATAATTTTTTATTTTTTATTTTATGAAATGTATCTCTTAATTAATTTAATGGTGTCATAAAACAGATTTTACATTAAACTATGTCCTTATTTATATCGTTTGTTTAATAAGCCCTCCTAAAACGATGTGTAAGGCCCAATAAAAGAAGGTCAATATCCTAAATAATTTCTGCATATGTTTCTTGAAATTATATAATTAAATTTTTAAAAAATATACATATTTTATTGTTCATAACTCGGGATAGAGAAATTTATGTAACAAAATATTTTTAAAACAATTCCAAAACATGAAATTATTAAATAAAGATATACTTTATTGTTCCCAAATTAGGCCCAGAAAAACATTTTATTAATGAATTTTATAATGAATGGTCCAGGTTTTGTGCCCTCTTGTCTAAATATAGAGCCATTTCACCGAAATTTTTATTATTAATAATTCTTAAAATGGGCTGCAAATATGGTTTGGTCATTATCATGGGCTTCTATTCAGTTGGGCCGACTTCTTTAAGTATTGTATTACGGGGCAAGTTTTGGGCTTCTGGATTAATTTGTTTGGGTCAAACTTGGAATATAAATTGGGACTTCGGTGTTTAATTGCTTTCCTTTGGTTAATTTTAGTCTAGGTGGCGCTATTGCCACACCAAAGGATTATGACGGCAACCAAAAAAAAAAAAAAAACAATTATATCCTCATTCCCCCTTTTATCTTCACACTCCTATTTTTATAATACTATCTTTAATTATATTTTTAATTGATTAGGAATAGATAATTAAATCAATCAATAAAAATATATCAAACTTATTATTATTTTTATTATTATTATTATTATTATTATTATTATTATTATTATTATTATTATTATTATTATTATTATACTATTATTCATGTATATCTTCAAGTTAAACACCATCTTTAATCATATTTTTTGATTGTGTATGAATGGATACTTTTATTTTTTTATTTTAATATCACATATAATCTTTCTATTTTATTATTATTATATTACTAATATATAATTAAAGATGATATTTAATTTATAGATATACATAATTTAAATATATACATGAATAATAATAATGATAATAATAAAAATAAAAGTAAAAGTAGTATTATTAACTAATAAAAAAATATGATTAAAGGTTGTATTTAATTTGAAGATATACATGAATAATAATAATAATATAATAAGTTGGATATATTTTGTTGATTATCTATTCCTAACTAATAAAAAAAATGAATAAAGTAGTATTTAATTTATAGATATACATGATTTAAAGATTTACATGAATAATAATAATAATAATAATAAGGCTTTATTATCGGGGGATACACACTTTTGAGGTTAATTGCATCCTAATAAAATAAAAAATATAAATAACTCCTTGATACACAAATTCATGTTAATCACCCTAAAATACCAGTTACAGTGCCACTTATGACTGAATCTTCAACAGATTTTCATTGCAAGTGGGCTTCCTCCTCCACCGGCAAGCTGAAATGGTTGAGGATCTAGTGACGACCTGCCACCGTTGAGCACACCAACCGTCATTCACGAGGGGGTCGTTCCCCTGTTTGTCCTCTACCTAGGGCAGTCTCCGCCACCACTGGATTAGGAGCCTTCCGCTTCCACCAACAGTGCGGCTTTAAAATTCAAACGCAGCACCCACGTTTTGCTATCGGACGAGCCGATTTCTCTGTTTTCCTTAGCCTTCGCTTCGTGCTGCCTTTGTAGTCCCGATCACGGTTATTGCTTTTGATTTCGCTGCCTAGGGCATCCTATCCACCACCATCGCTTCCATCGGTATGCCTCATAGTTCTGCCTAGGGCATATTATTCTCTGCCACCGCTCGATTAACCCGCAGAATCTTCCACCGGTGCGCCTACCAGCCAATTCTGGCTTCCATTGACGTGCGATGGCCCTTTTTCGTCGCTGATGGTATTCCCAGCCACATGGAGTGCGGCTTCATCGGAGTTCCTTATTGGGCTACGTCTCTCAAACCTTGGCCCGTTTCTGTCACTTTGAATTCTGTCTCAGCTCTATATTCTTGAATTCATAATCTATGGGAAACCTAATACAAAAGGCCATTAATTAGTCTCTTTATACTGCTTAGGATTTATCGTGCATTCTGACAATTGATTTTAGATTGTATCAAGGAGCAACCTCTATTCTCGTGTACAACTAAATGAATGAATGCACTCTGGGTGTTCGACAAAATGCATCAATTGGGCGTTCCTGCTAATAAACTGCTCTGAATCTTTTATTTCTGGAAGCAGGATTACTAGCCAGATGTCAAAAGGGACTCTGATAGATGGTGAGGCTGAAAAATCTATCCAAAAAGGTTTGATTTTCAAGCAATATATGTGATCAACCGGACGATGGTGTGATCCTAACTCTGATCAATGCCATTGTAAGGTGGGACAGACTCCTAATCTGCTCATTTCATTTAAAAAACCCAACTACGAAGCTAATGTTAAAGCTCATAATGCTCTGATTGATGGATTGTGCAAGGATAAAATCCGCTGTCTGAAATGCCCATAAAGGTGCTTATTCTTATAATGTGTAATTGATGGAATGATTGGTAATGCTCTACACCTTTTATTTGGAATGTCCTGTCCTACATGTGTGTACCCCCCATCTCCACCTCTTCGTACACAGCACACACGCTCACAGTTTCTCTCTCCAAAATGCCGTTCAAGAGGTACGTCGAAGGGTTGCCCTTGTCAACTATGGCAATGACTATGGTAGTCTTATTGTCATCGTCAACGTCATTGTCAAAACAAAGCTCTTGTTGATGCTCCTGACATGGTAAGAAGCCTTCAAGAGGCTTTCCCTTACAGATATCAAGATTGACATTAAAAGAGTTCCCAAGAAGAGAGCCCTTATAGCCGCCATGGAGGCTGCTGATGTCAAGGAAAAATGGGAAAATAGCTCATGGGGCATGTTAGCACTCAGAAAATCAAATGCAAAAGCATCTGCCAAATAGCCAAAAAGGCTCCCGTCTATTTCTTCAATGTTTAATAGATATCTCACAATGTTCACGTGGCAATATTTAAATAACAATTTGAAATAAAGCCCTATGCCCACATATGGCCCATAACTACTAAAACTAAGCAATCAGAATTATTTATAAACTAAGCTTGAGGCCTACGCCGATACACGATCAAGGGTCGAGGCTCGGACTGATCGGTCCTCTCCTCCGCCAAAACTACTCCACATCAATTCCCTTCCCCTCCAAATTAACCATGTCCTCAAGGTTGAACCAAGGAAACTGACGACGGAACTCCCCTACACCAATCCACTGCGCATCCTCCTTCGGCTGGCCAATCCACTTCACAAGTACCTGCTCAACCAACTCATCGCCCTCCTTCACCTTACGACCAGCCAGCACAAACTCCGGTTCAAAGATAGGGACCTCCGGTAGCTCCAAGGACTCCGGCAAAATAGCCTCCACAGTATGGTTACCCACCACCCGCTTGAGCTGGGACACATGAAAAATGGGGTGGATGCGACTCGCCACTGGCAACTCCAACTTGTACACAGCAGGCCCCATCCGATCCAAAATCACAAACGGTCCATAAAATTTGGCGTACAACTTGTGGTGGGAACCACCAGCCATTGATCGCTGCCTGTGAGCTTGAATCTTGAGAAAGACCCGATCCTCCACCTCAAATGGATCATGCTATCCCTCGCTCGCCCTAAATTCTCGCGTAGGCGAGCTAGCATGGCATCCCTTCCACTAAGCAGATCCGCAACTGCCTCCACCTTACACTCCCCTAGAAGATACCTCCGAATTGAATGGGGTGGCTGCCCGTAAACAACTTCAAAGGGAGTCATACGGGCAGTCGTTTGATATGTTGTATTGTACCAATACTCCGCCCATGGTAACCAACTGACCCATTTCTTGGGCTGCTCCCCTGCAAAACAACGCAAGTATGTCTCAAGGACCCTGTTCAACACCTTCGTTTGTTCGTCCATCTCTGGATGATAAGCAGTGCTGAACTTGAGTTGAGTCCCCGACATTTTAAATAGCTCCTTCCAAAAAGAACTCATGAAAATAGGGTCCCGATCACTAACAATCGACACCGGTATGCCGTGTAGTCTAACAATATCCTGCACGAATACCTCGACCACTGCACGAGCCGACATTCCTCCCCTTAAGGTAGAAAAGTGCCCATACTTCGATAGACGGTCGACCACAACCATAACCATAGTACACCCCAGTGATTTCGGCAAGGCGGTGATGAAATCCATTGATAAGTCCTCCCAAACTCTATCCGGAATCGACAAAGGCTGCAGGAGCCCCGTCGGGGATAGTGCTTCATACTTCACTTTCTGGCAAACCAAACACCCAGCCACATACTCCTTCATGGCTCTAAACATCCCCCTCCAGTACACACTGGCGGCCAAACGTCTATATGTCCTCAGGACCCCCGCGTGACCGCCAACGGGGGTGTCTTTTAACTCCCGAAGCAATATGGGAATCCACGCTGAATCGGCGGCCAAAACCACTCTTCCTTTATAAAACAGCTTTCCCCCACGCACTTCATACCCCACGTGTTACCGAAATTTTTGCTCAAGTCTCTCACCACTCCCTGAATAAATTCATCCTGTGACTGCTCGACCCAGATGTCGACCAGCTCACACCAATGATGAACACTGAGTGCCAATAAATTCCCATCCTTACCACCCTCACCGCCATCGCCCGCCGCGACTTTTCCATGCCGGGAGAGGGAGTCGGCCGCTGAGTTTGCTGCTCCCGGCTTGTATTCAATTGAGAAATCATAGCCCATCAACTTTGCCACCCAAACTTGTTGTGCCGGAGTCACAATCTTCTGGGATAGCAAATGTTTTAAGCTGTTGTGATCTGTTCAGATGGTGAAACGGCGAACCACAAGAAAAGGTCTCCAGTGCTGTATTGCTAGCACCAGACCCATCATCTCGCGCTCATAAGCGGACCTCGCTAGAGTCCTGTCTGCAAGAGACTTACTGTAATATGCAACTTGCCTCCATTCCTGCATTAGTACTGCACCAATTCCTGTTCTGGACGCATCACACTAAACTACAAACGGCTTTGCAAAATCAGGCATGACAAGTAGAGGCACCGTCACTAGGGCAGATTTTAATCGCCGGAATGCCTCTTCAGCCGCCTCCGTCCATACAAATGACACTGGAGCCGTCTTCTTTAGCAGGTTGGTGAGGGGTCTAGCTATCTGCCCATACTCCCGCACAAATCGGCGATAGTACCCAGTTAATCCTAAAAATCCCCTCACATCCCGTACACCACGAGGGCACGGCCAATCCTCGACTGCCGACACCTTCGCCTGATCCATTCCACCCCAGCTGCAGAAATTATGTGGCCTAAATATTCAACCTTTGAATACCCAAAAGAGCGCATTTCTGGTTTACTTTGAATTGATTGTCTTGCAATATTTGTAAGACCTCCCTCAAATGCTTCTTGTGATGTAGCCAGGACCTGCTATAGATTAGAATGTTATCAAAGAAAACCAAAACAAATTTTCTTAAATAAGGACGAAAGAGCTCATTCATAGCAGACTGGAAGGTTGCTGGCGCGTTTGTCAATCCAAATGGCATCACCAGAAATTCATAGTACCCACTACGAGTTCGGAAGGCTGTTTTATGCACATCTCTCCTCGCCACTCGGATATGGTGATATCTGGAATGAAGATCTATTTTAGAGAACACCACGGCTCCGGCCAATTCATCCAACATCTTCTGTATGATCGGAATGGGGTACTTATTGAGGACAATCGCCTTGTTCAACTCTCGATAATCCACACAGAACCTCTAGCTCCCGTCCTTCTTTTTGACCAGCAGAACTAGGTTGGAAAAAGGGCTGGAGCTTGGCTGGATTATGCTCGCCATCAACATATCGGAAACTAACTGTTCAATTTTGTCTTTCTGTGCCTGTCCGTAGTGGTATGGCCTCACCAACATGGGTCCGGCTCCCAGCACCAACTCAATCCGATGTTCAGCCCCCCAGTTAGGAGGGAGACCCTTCGACTCACCGAAAACATCACCAAACGGCGCCAACACTCCCTCAATCTCCTTGGACGCTGGATGTGCCAATTTCGGTGGTGCTGCCTCTAGTAACAAGAACCAAAGTTCAGCATCTTGAATCTGGATCAGCTCCCGAAAATCCATTGGAGCACGGCACAAGGCTGGATCACCCCTCAGAGTTACCACCTTCCTATTATTTTCGAAGACCATGGTCATATCTGCCCAATTTGTTTTCACCTCCCCAAGTATTGCCAACCAGGACACCCCCAATTTCACATCCACTCCTCCTAGTGGAAATAAATAAAAATCCGCTACCACAGGGACGTCTACCACCGAGAGTTTGAGTTGTCTGCAGTATCCCTGCGACTCCTGGTGCCGCCCGTCACCAAGTTGCACGCTAAAACGTATCGACCTATCAAGACTCAATGTTAGTTTAGGCAGTAAAGAGCTAGAGATGAAGTTATGGCCAGCCCCGCTGTCCACCAGAATGGAAACATTATGCCCCTGCAAATCCCCTGTCATTCTCATAGTTCGTGGTCCCGTGAATTTTGCCATAGAGAAAACCGAAAGCACGCGATCCTCCATATCTTGCTCCCCCACCTCAGCGCCAATTTCTCCTTCCATCTCCTTCTGGACGCCAAGATGCTCATGGAATTTGAAGTAATGTAAGTCCATAGCTTCATCTTCCTTAGCCGCCAAAATGTTCAATTGCCGCATCGGACATTGATGTCCCAGCATATAGTCCTCTTACAGCGGAAACACAACCCCTTGGAGTGCAAATCAGCCATCTCCTAGGGAGACATTCGCGCAAAACGAGGTGACCCCAGAGACTGACCCGCTGAATAGGTCCTTCCCGATGGTAGAGTGCGGGTCGGCCCCCGTGGCGCCGAGAAGGCCGCGAATGATCCTCCCATGATGGAAGGCTGGCCACCCGCCCTGAATCCCGAGCCGAACCCACCCCCAGTCGAGAATCAGCTCTGGGGCGTGGATCGGCTAATTGAGTTGCTCATGATGGGCTTCGACCCTCGACCACCCCCCAAGAAAGCGAGATTAAACTCCATATCCCTAGCCAGCTCCATTGCTGTCTCCAGATCGGTTGGGCAAAATAGCTGCAGTTCATTACGGACATCATCCGCTAAGCCCAACATGAAGTAGCCTATATAATGATCATCACTGAGCTCCAGAACCTGACTTGCCAACTGCACGAACATCGACACATACTCCTCCATTGAACATGTTTATTTTACTGCTCTAAGACATTTAAAGGGATTTTCCTTAAAATGTGTGTCGAAGCAGCTGACCAAGGCAGGTGCAAACTCCTCCCATGTGATGGTCGACTTTTTAGATCAGAACCATGAGAACCAGTACAACGCCGAGTCCTCCATGACCACCATAGCTGCGGACATCTTCATTTCACGGGGCGTCTGATGCAATTCAAATTGTTGGTTCGCTCTTGCCAACCAATCAATTGGATCGGTCCCATCTAACGTGGGTAGTGATGGTGGCGCTGGTGGCTTAGCCGCTCATTCTGCCGTGCCTAGCCCCAGCCTCAACGCCGCCATCACTACCTGACGCGCCACTTCCTCTGCTGCAATCGCGCCCGGTCCTGGTGCCTCAGTTCTCTCCTGGCGCACCGAATCCCCTTCTTTCACGGTTGGTTGGCGCGTCAGCCTATCCCCACTGCTGAACTAGAGGTGGACGACGAGGCCGTAAGGCTAGCCAAAAAATTGGTGATCAGCGCGAATTGCTGTGTCACCTTGGCCTGCTCTGCTGTGATTGCTTGGGTTACCTTGGTTGTTCTTCCGCCATCAACTTCAAGTGTTCCTTGATTTCAGTTTGTCCGCATTCCAAATCCTCAATTCTTTGTTCGCTGCGTGTCAACGTCATCTCTGGTGAGCGATCCGGCAGGTCGGACCAATTGTTAGCTCTCAAAAAATCAAACGCAAAAGCGTCTGCCAAATAGCCAAAAAGGCTCCCGTCTATTTCTTCAATATTGAATAGATATCTCACAATGTTCACATCGCAATATTTAAATAACAATTGGAAATAAAGCCTTATCCCCACACATGGCCCATAACTACTAAAACAAAGCAATCAGAATTATTTATAAACTAGGCCTGAGGCCCACGCCGATACACGATCAAAGGCCGAGGCTCGGACTGATCGGTCCTCTCCTCGCGCCCAAACTGCTCCACATCAGGGCAGGAAGCTTATTGTTCAGAAGAGAATGGCTGCTCTCAATGATTTTGATAGATTCAAGCTTATGCTGATGAAGATCAAGAGAGCTGGTGTGGTCAGACAAGAGCTTTTTAAGCTTAAGAAAGAGATCGCAACATGAGTACTATAGCATCATGTTTCATTAGGGATGGTGTAGTATTTTTAAAATGTTCAATTCTTTTGCAGACCCTTGTTTCTGAATTTTTACATGAGAGGAAGTTCTTAAATTTTGTAACTCAATAGACATATCAAGTTGTTCGAATACTATTGTTTGGATTTACTTTTTGAGTTTTAGCATTAAAAAATAAAAGTGTGTATCCCCCATGTCTCATGTACCTCAATCATTCATAACTTGTGCAATCACACAAAGAACTACTGGCATATACACTGCATTTATATGTTTTATTTTATACATGCAATGCAGTACACTTTTTGTTCCAAAATAGTTTTCATGATTCTTTTCGTTTACTTTTTGAAATATTCAGTTGTTTGTATTTGTTTATAATTAACTTTTGGTGTCAATCTTTGTGAACTTTAATAAGATTGTGGCCTTCAAAAATGCTTTATAGTATTATAAATGTTCATAAAGATAAAATATAAAAATAAAATGTATTGAAATATTGTGTAAGATACATGTACAAAGAAAAAAGTGCAAAAAAAGTGAAAAAAAAAGTGTGTAGAAAAATGTGCAAAAAAAATTAAGCGAAACAAAATGTGCAAAAGAAATTGTGCAAAAACAAAATGTGTAAAAGAAATTGTGCAAAATAAAATTATGCAAAACAAAATGTGCAAAAAAAAATTGTTCAAAACAAAATTGTGCAAAACAAAATACCGCCGGACCGCTGCCGGACCACTGCCGGATCACCGCCGGACCGCCGCCGAACCACTGCCGGATCACCGTCGGCCCGCCGTCAGACCAAAAACAAAATTGTGCAATACAAATTATGCAAAATAAAATTGTGCAAACAAATTGTGCAAACACATAGGGGTATTTATGGTATCACAATCATAATTGTGTAGTTATGAGTATTAGTACTTTGAGTCATGTAGTTTATAGCAATTATGTATTATTTTATGTATCCAATAGTAAGTGACCCTAATAATAATAATAATAATAATAATAATAATAATAATAATAAAAGTAGAAATATTATATATGTAATATTAAAACAAAAAAATAAAAAATATGCGACAATTAACCACGTCGCGACACCTCATAATTTTAAAAAGTTATTTATAGCAGCGTATTCGTAATTAATACATATAAGATACATATATTACATTAGTTTCTTTAAAATAACACTTAATAGTCTTACTATTTATTTATTTTTTCTATACACTTATTATAACTTATTTACTTTATTATTATTAATTGCAATTAATAAATAAAATATTCAATACAAATAAATTAATTAGTATCAAATCGAATCATGTATTGAAAAAAAGAATAAATTGAGAATTTTTTTATATATAATTTATATTTATTTTAGACAAAGTAAAATTAAGGATTTATCACTAAAAATTACATACTTTGATCATAATTGTAATTAAATACATTGAAAAAAATTAATACTAACAACTACATAATTATACAGCAAAGAGACAAAATTGCCCCTATGTGGTTGACAAAATTTCCCCTATGTAGTTGCACATTTTTTTAGAGAGACAGGGGGAGTAATAAATAATATTCAATTGTATTATATTATAGAGTAACATTTAATAAAAAATAAAAGTCAAAATTCTTTCAAATAATTAAAATATATGTACATATATATTTAACTTTTTACATAATTTATTTATACCTTACATTATCAAAAGTCCAATGTTATAATTTGTTGTAAATTCTTTACATTGATGAAAGAAATTGTCTAACTATAAGAAAAAAAAATTTTCTTAATTAATGTTGATACGTTATATAACACAGATTATTTAATGATAAAAATAAGAATAATAATTAAATGAACACATATAAATATATATATATATATATATATATATATATATATATATATATATAGTATGAAATCCGCGTATAACTGATGAGAGTTTAAATTCACATAATTTGAGCTCTGATTCTTGTGATAATGATGTATGATTTGATCTTAAGTCGGGATAAATCGAGATATGTAGTAGAAGATCACGAATCAGGTGCGTGTGAGGCCGTTTGAGCAGATTTTCGAAGAAAAACAGGACAGAAGTGCTCGGAACCTGAAAAGGGGTGTTTTAGCACCTGGTTCGACCAAAGGGGAGGTGGTTCAACCATCGGTTCTGGTCGAACCAGGCACTTGGAAGTCGTTTCAGTATGGTTCGACCATGATATTGTGGTTCGACCAGGCGTGATGGTCAAATCGTGGTCGAACCAAAAGCCTGAATATTTGCAAAACATAGTTCGACCATGAAGCTTCTGGTTCGACCAACGATTCAAGTCCAACCAGTCACCTGCAGATCCATTACAGGCTGGTTCGACCAGGCCATGAGTTGTTCGACCAAGGGCTTTGGTCGAACCAATGCGCGAGAAGATTCTGGATCCATATTTTTACACCTTTAGTATGTGTTTTAGCTCAAAAAGCCCATCCAAACTCCATAAGGAGAGCTTACAAGTATAAAAGGAAGGCCTTACGCAAAAGAAAAGAGGCACCATTCACCATCTTCATTCTACACAACATCCGAAACCCTATCATCATCCACGGAGCTGTGGAGAGAGATTCGTCTGTTGAATCAAGTGAGAACCAAGTGAAGATTCAAGACAGAGAGAGACGCGACGGTGCCCACATCTAGGGTTTACTTCGCTTCTTAATTTATCTTATAATTTTCAAGACTATGGGTAAGATCTATCCAACCATCATAATTGTTCTTCGATCAATCATGGGCTAGAACCGCCTCGGTAGTTATAGGGTCTATGAAGGTTTTATGAGTTAATTGAACTTCTGTGTATATACTCCGTACAACATTACTTGTGGTTTATTTTATATAAGACTATGCTTTTTTAATTCATACTCAAAGTTGTTTTGTGCATCATTAATCTTTATGTAGAGTCAGAATACATATTTTGATTATTGATTGAGTGCGTTCACTGCTGAGCAGGATTACATGTTATGATTCTAAGTGAGGGGACTTCGATGTCTCATTAGAACTATCTTATATAAATACTTGTTAATTGAATCTTATACGGGTTAATAAGTAGGACAAAGAGAATAACTTCATAGTACCTATAAAGGGAGATCATATCGGGTTAGAGTACTTAGTGCACAAGAAATAATCTATACTGATAGTACCTAGAAAAGGGATGAATTATATCTCTTGCTCCAAGGATATTTACACATGTCATACGCTTATTTACTTGTGTCTATAGGGTAGATTTGCATGGTTTAGTGATGCGTCCATACTCCACAAGGCAGAGTCAGACATTGATACATGGAAGAAAAATTAATAAGTAGAACTGGGTGGCCCGAAGGACTACCTAATCTCTCACTTATTCATTTTTGTTCCATCTCTACTGCTTGTTTATTTTAATTGCTATTTTAATTAATTATTTATTAGTTACTTAATTCGTCACAACTATATTGTCATTTTAGTCTTAATAATACGTCCTTTGGGTTCGATAATCACTTGATCGCTTATCAAAGCTACAATAGCATCCTTTACACTTGAGGATTAATATTGTGTGTTGAGAAAACACTCATCAATAACGTGGGATCATTTAATTATTACATAAATGTCACACTATCAAATGTCAAAAGTTATAATTTGTTGCAAATTTTTTACATTGATGAAAGAAATTATCTAACTATTAAAAAAATCTCTCTAATTAATGTTGAATCGTTATATAACATGGATTATTTAATCATAAAAAATAAGAATATTAATTAAATGATCCCACGTAGTACGCGCCTTCCCTGTGTTTTCTTTCATTTTTCTTTCCTTTTTACATTTCTAATTTGTTGTTTGGGTGGATTTCGTCAATTGGTAGGGTGATGGGTAAAAATAAGATCAAACACTACATAATTCAATACCATATTACAAAATATTTTAAATTGAAAAAGTTTAGTAAAGAACATGTTTCAATAGCACTTGTAATAGCTTGGTCTTACTCTGTAAATATTTTTATTGGACATTAGCCTCCTATTGATTTCTGGAAGACATCAAACAACCATTCAAAAGATTCAATAGTTATCAACCATAAAAATTGCCAACACACTCCAGTAGGTTGTGGTTGAACAGGAACACCAACGTACTTCAGTAGTTGACGCCCTTATTACTACAAAGGCTCCAGAAAATTGCCAATCTCCATCAAATTCTCTTATCTAGAAAAGTATGAATATGGATACTCTAGTTACCTTTGAACAATACTTGAAGAGAAAGAAGTTTCAGCAGAGTAGTAATAGTACTTCGACTACATCTATAGAAAGGAATTTTAAGAGTAAAAGAGAATGCATTGAGAAACAACTATACGATCTTGAATGAAGGAAGTTTCATTTGGATGGTTACACATCCGATGACTACTCGTCATGAGTTTACTCACTTGGAATGTTCGTGGGATGGGGCGCACACCAACCCATAATGCACTTAAACAGTTGGTTCGCAAGTATGATGTTGTCATTGCTAGATTGGTGGAAACAAACTTACTATATCTCCTCTTAATGGCATTATTAGTAGAGTGTTCCCTAGTTGGTAGTCCACACACAACTTTGATATATGTAATGGGGGTAGGATCCTTATTGTTTGGGATAGCACTAGGATCGTATTGGATACTTTCATAGTTCATGAAGAAGTTATAACAGCCCATGCTAAATATCTTGTCTCATCCAAAATTTGTTATTTCTATTGTTTATGCACATAATCGTTATGTTGCACGTCGCCATCTAAGGGAACAACTGGAATCAACACCTCAACATGATCTTCCTTGGATCGTGGGTGGAGATTTCAATTTTACACTACATGATGGAGAACATCTCAGTTCGGTTGCTAATCCTGGATTCTGGAAATAAAAGAGTGTTGTGCAATCCTAGGGTTGCAAGACACCCTCTCTGTGGGGTGTTTCTTCACTTGGACGAATGGGAGTGCTCGTTCCAAGATAGTTCGAGTGATGAATTGTCATAACTGGAGAGCGTGCATGTGGCATATAGAGACTAATTTTATCCCCAAGGAGCAATGTCTGATTACTGCCCAGCTGTCACCTCATTCCTTAACACGAATACTAATTTAGTTCGTCCTTTCAGGTTCTTTAACCTCTGGACACTTGATGATCGTTTCATCCACTTGATTGCTCATCACTGGCAGACTCATATTAGAGGCACTAGACAGTTTGCCCTTTGCTCCAAACTACAAAAGCTTAAGAAGCCTTTGAGGGAGCTTCACAGGAAGAACTTTTCATATATCTCTGAGAGAGAGAAGTATTCCAAGGAGAAAGTAGAGCTATTAAAGCTTCAATTCATGATGGATCAGACGAGGAGAATACCAACTCAACTTCACGAAGAATTAGGGAAGCTTAAATTCTTGGAGTCTTGTGAAGCGAGCTATATCTCACAAATCCTCAAGAACAAGCACATCTCAATCAAGATATACCGACCAGGTAGTTCTATTCCTTGATTAATGGTAATGCTTTGAGAAATGACATTTACAAGGTGTTCGTGGAGGATAGTCTGACCACCTCTTATCAGTCCATGATCGATTGCTTTTTGCATTACTACATATCACTGCTTTAATAAGAGGCTCAAACTTCTTATGTTGTAGATCCAGCGGTGATCGATCTGGGACCAAAATTCTCTTTCGAGGATGCTGCCATGATGGATGAGGAAGTCACCTAGATGAGATCAAGAATGCTCTTTGAGCGATCAATAAAAACAAGTCTCCAAGTCTAGATGAATTTACTTCTTTATTTTTTCAGAAGGCTTGGAGTGTGGTTGGTGAGGATGTCACACATGCAGTTTTGGAGTTTTTTCGGAAAGTAAAGCTCCTCAAAATAAATCAATTCCATATTTGTATCCCTAATCCCGAAATCCACTCATCAACCGGGAGTTAAGGACTTTAGACCCATCTCTTGTTGTAATACGGCATATAAAATCATCACTAAAGTGATGGCATTCATATTGAGGAGGTCTCTTCCAAGTACCATTGATCCAACTCAGTTTGGATTTGTGAAGGGACGCAAGATGAAGGATTGTGTAATGTTGGTGGTAGAGATCTTTCAAGGATATGGAAGGAGGCAAGGTACCATAGCACCTAGAATAGCTGTGAAAGTTGATATTTCTAAGGCGTATGACATAGTCAACTGGTTTTCTTATTCGATATGTTGCAACACTTGGGCACTCTTCCCAAATTCCTTAATTGGATCAAGCAATGTGTTACTACAAATTCCTACTCATTATTGATCAATGGGAAGTCAGAGGAATTCTTTAAAGGTAAACGGGTATTAAGGCATGGGGACTCTATTTCCTCCCTTCTCTTTATTATTTGCATGAAGTGCTTTAGCCATTTGATGAAGAGAATGCTCTTGATTGACCATTACAGATTTCACTCTAGAATCTGTAAGAGAGTTGAGATATCTCATATGATATTCGCGGACGACCTCCTAATCCTAGGATATGGAGATACCACAATAGCTTCATCCATTGACCGAATCTTGAAGATGTTCAATTAAGTTTTGGGACTTGCTGTCAGCCCTAGTAAGTCTAATATTTTCACTGCAGGTATTGGAATGCCACAGATTGATCAGATTAGAGATATACTCCCTTTTACAATAGGGACTATTCCATTCAAATACTTGGGCATACCTATCTGTAGTAAATGTATTGGAGTGCAACACTTCAAGCCTCTCTTGGATGGCATTAATAGTATGATATAAAAGTGGTCCTCAAAGCTTCTGTCTTTCACATGACAACTAGAATTGATCACCTCGGGTATCTATGGCAAACTATTCTTTTGGTGCACGATGGTCAAGGTTCCTAGTGTGGTGATCGGGAAGGTGGAGAGCCTAATTCGACGCTTCTTATGGGGTTCGAGAGCTAGTGCAGTGAGTTGGAAAGATGTTAATTAACCCCAGCACAATGGGGGCTTAGGACTAAAAGACGAATGGAGCACTAATGGCGGGAACATTATGGGACATACATAATGAAGCTTCATCCCTTTGGGTTAGATGGATCCATGTTGTATACCTTAGAGGAAAGGAATGGACTGAGGTCACTCCGGGAGCTAATTCTACTTATCTATGGAGATCCCTAGCCCATCTCCAAAACACAATAGAAGGCATAGAAGGGGAAAGAGATATGGTGTTTGATATTATTCATGGCTGTGTCCGAGAGAAATTTCTTCCTTCCTTAATATATCAAAAGTTAAGGAAGGAAGAAACTGGGGAGGAGGCATATGTATACAAGCGGATCTGGCACAAGTGGATAGTAAAGAAACAGAGCTTCAGGTTGTGGTTACTTCACAGAGGCAAAATATACACCAAGGATAGAGTTTGGAACCTCAATAGGTCTATCAAATGTGGATTTTGCATAGGGACTGTTGAAACATAATCGCACATGTTCTTTCAATGTCTGTATACCTTACACATATGGGGCATTGTAAGAAGAAGTTTAGGATGGAGGAGGCGATTCACTTCAGTCATGGATGGATTTAGAAAGATACATGTAGATACTAGAAGTAACAAAAAGGTGAGGAAGCTATTTGTCATTGCCTTTTCATCCATGATCTACCACATATTATTGGAAAGAAATGCCATACTCTTTGGTTCGAGGATGTTGTCACTGGAGTGTACAGAAGATAAGATCTTGCATTGATTGTTTGTTTGTACTTGAATTACTAATGATTGTATACCTTATGCCATGAGCTAAGGTAGTAGGGACTAGACTCGTTTTTGCTTTATACTTATGTATACTATAATTGTTTGTTTTGAAATAAAATTTACCCATTTCAGAATAGTCATCAACCAAAAATGCACATTAAAACTTAACATTTTTGTGATGATTGTTGATTCCCACAAAAGGAGCATAAACTAAATTGTATCTATTTGTACGATATGTAATGTCAAATATAAAATCATCACCATATATGCCATAATCCTCCATCATCATTTTATTTCCCCAAAAGATACTAATAAATGTGCCTTTCCTATTGAACTTAGCTTTAGAAAAAAAAACATATTCTTCTGCTTGTTTATTATGTTACATATCAACCACTTTCTGCGCATCACCACCCTCAACCATATTCATTTTCAAGAGTTGAAAAAAATTAAGATGATTTTTCCTAATGTGTTTTACAGACTCTTCACCACCAGCATCATGTGTCATATAACGATATGAATCCATTGCTCCATAATGGGTGCTTTCTTTACATGCAAAATTAATCCCCAAGTATTAAGGATATCAATTGTAGCTTAGGCAAACGACCAAGTTAAATATCGAACCCAAAGGACGGCGTATTATTAATTTAATTATTTATTAAATTAATTAAGACAAGGCAATAAAGTTTGAGGTATAGAATTATTAAACTACTAAGAAAAATTATTAAATAATAATTAAAATAAAATAGCACTGGAAGAATACGAAAGTGTCTCAAGAATGGAGAATATGTAACTCTAGGGTAATCCAGTTTTACTTCTTAATTTCTCTCTCAAGTGCTGGCCGACTCTGCCTTGTGGAGTATGGAGCATCACTAAACCAAGCAAATCTACTCTATAGACACAAGTAAATATGCGTGTAACACGTGTGAATAACCTCGGAGTAAGAGATATAATTTCACCCACCTTTCTAGGTACTATCAATACTAATTATTTTCCACGTCTGAAATCTAATCCGACATGATCTCTCTTTATAGGTACTATAAAATTACCTTCT
Source organism: Pogostemon cablin (assembly GCA_023678885.1). NCBI lineage: Eukaryota > Viridiplantae > Streptophyta > Magnoliopsida > Lamiales > Lamiaceae > Pogostemon > Pogostemon cablin. The sequence goes on along the minus strand of CM042989.1, from coordinate 19,969,156 downwards.
TAATTCTACTTACTAACTCGAATTCAATTAAATTAATAAACATTCATATATGATAGTTCTAATGAAACTTCGGAGTCCCCTCACTTATAATCATAACATAGAACCTTGTTTAGCATTGAGCACGCTCAATCAACAACCAAGATATATATATATTCAGACACTATATAACAATTGAAGATGCACAAAATAATCGTGAATATAGATTAAGAAAGCACAATCATATATAAAATCAATCCACAAGTAGTGTTGTACGGAAGATGCACAAGAGAGTTTAATTAATTCATAAAACCTTCAAAATCCTAGATCTACCGAAACGTATCTAGTCCATGATGTTGCGAAGAACAATCTTGGGGTTGGATAGATCTTACCCATATATCTGAAAAATAGAAAATAGAAGAAAAGAATTAGGAAAACCATTGGTGTAGTAGTCTCCTTCCTTCTCTCTTCCGTCTCTTCAAATCCTCTTGGTTCTCCTTCTTGATTCTACAGACGAATCTTCATAGTGATGGATGTATATGGATGATGGTGTGGGGGGGGATAATCCCCCTTGTAGGGTGGTAGCTGTGTTGCGGTCCTCTCTAACCCTTCTAATGATGTGATTTTATACTTTTAGACTCTCCTAATGGTCCTTGGATGAGCTTTTTATGTGAAAATACGCAAAAATATGCACTGGAGGTGTAAAATTGCCAAATCTGAAAGTCCGTGTCCTTGCTTAACCAAACTGCTCCTGGTCGAGCAACTTTGTGCAGTCTCACTATTTCGCGCATAACTTCAACATCTGAACTTCGATTTGAGTGAACGACTTTATCTTTCTCAGATTTCTATTCATATAAAGAACTCACAAAAACTCCAACATTTGAAGGTCACGAGTCATGCGAATGTGGCATGAGTCGTGCTGTTCGGCACAACTTGCTCAATTTCACTGTTTTGATCATAACTCCCTCATCTAAACTTCGATTGGGTGTTTTTTAAACCAAAATGACCTTCTCTTCTATAGCTTTCCAACATTGTATTACATGTCCAATTTAGACTTTCACACAAACACAGAAAAATTACACAAGTTAGACATGTGTTTTTCAGCATTCTTGCACAAGTTTCCCTTTTTCTCCAACTTCGCTCTTTTGATCCTTTTGCACCTAAAACACAATAAAATACATCAAATGCATATTTTTCTCACATATATTGAATATAAGACACTTGTGCTAATATATAACAATAATTTCCATAAAAAAGGTATTAAATTGAATACTAAAATACTCTTATTTTCATTCTCAACACTCCAGTCTGGAAGAAATCATACTTTCAATGGCTTTTCCTTTCTCAACTGTGATTTCTCTTTCTTAACGGAGAAAATGATTCTACTTTTTTCTAGATAGTTCATGGTTATGAATAATAACAAGATGAACTACTTCATAGAGGCCATCTTCATTCAACTTAACTCTAAATGAAGCTTTACATCCTATGCATGTCTCACAAACATTCTTACGAGACTTTTGGATAAAGGTGAAAGTAGTTACCTTTTTTCCAATCCGTGACAAGAACACACATAATACTTCTCATAAATGACCCCCATTTCCATAGCTATGATGGTGATCAGATCTTATGATCTACGTAATCCGTTCAGATTCCATACACATCTAACGCAGCGGAATTATAGAAAGTATTACCTTTCACCGAAGACTGGTGGAGAAGTCTGAATTAGCTGCAAAAATAACCTCTTAATCTTCTGTTGTATTCCTATACCTCATCTATACGTCATGTGGGTGACGATCCTCTATGCGATCTCAATCTGTAGTCTCTCTTAATTCTCACGATTATTCTTCTCTAATGAGAAATCTTATTTCTCATCTTTATTTTGAATCAGGCGTGTAAAACTCATGACTGGGACTGTTGAGATGGCTTATTTATAGGCTACAACAAGGACCAAGAGGAGAAATTAGGGTTGGGCCTCCCATTGGACTTAAGGATCTAAGTTTAGCCCAAAACTTATACTTAAACCCAATAATAATAATTCAATCCACTAAAGAATTATTATTGCACTGCCACACTAATCCCTAATTATGTTATTGACTCCTTCTTATTTTGAGCCTGTTAACTCACCGTGTTAAAGATATACAATGTCCATTAATTAAATGAGTTACTGACAACTCAATTAATTAATTTATTATCCAAGAGTAGTACCACTCAATCTTATTATCATGTAGGAACAAATGCACCTGCAATGTTTACATGATAATCTTTATGAGCTCCTCAAGGGGGACATCATCAACCTAATTTATTAGAACACAGATCCTTCTACAATCAACATTGATTAGAGCTATTTTCACTTTTTATTTGATGCTAAACATGATAAAGAAGATGTAGGAAAAAGCGGATCTCAATTCGGAGTTGAAACGAGGGAGAACGAGCCAAAACAGTGAAAAGAGGAAGTAGGGCAGCACGCGCACGGGCCGTGTACAGCGCACGGCCCTGTCAGCATGGCCATGCGGTAACACCCGAAACGCCAACTCGGCCACGCCTGTGGCCGAGTACAGAACACGCCCCGTGCTGAGTACAGAAACACGGCCCGTGCACCGCGCACGGGCCTGTCGAGAAAGCCGTGCGCGAACGTCAGAAAACACAACACGGCCACCCCTGTGGCCGTGTGCTGCGCACGAGGCGTGCGATGTGTTAGAACACGGGTCGTGCGGCGGAGCTCGAGCCGTGTTGGTGCAAAAATGCAGGAAATTGCTGGAATCTTCTAGAAGGCCCACATGGGGTATAAATAGACCCCATTTCAACACTTTGTAAAGAAGATCCGAAATTCCCATCCTCTGCACACACATCACACACCATTTCTTCCATTTTCCACCATCATCTTCATGCATCTTCATCCACCCATTATATCTTGCATTTTTGGTGCTAAAGACTTCAAATCAAGAGCTAGAGGTGGAGATCAAGAAGAATAGAAGATTCTCTTCAAGAAATTGATAGGGAAGAATCCATTCATTTTGTATTTCTTTAGATCTAAGACTATGGATATTTGTAATGAATTATTTATTTGTTTTATTACTCTTATCATGTTAGGTTAATCCCTCTAGTGGGATTAGGAGCATGAAGAGCATATTAGAATTATATTATCATGTGGATTAAATTGGTTTTTGGTTTAATTGATGTTGATTTCTATTCATGGAGTTTAATTGTCTTGATGTTGTGATGGCATGGTTTGTTATTCATGAATGTTTATTGGTTTAATGGATTGTTGGTCAATGGATTATTTGTGGTAATTAAATGCTATCATGATGTTCATGTATGTATTGCTTGGAGTGAGACGGAAACGACCCTCTATAGTATTAGGAAGGCATGAAGACCGAAAGGATATTTGAATTCAATGAGGGGAACCAATCCATTCGTTGGCCTTAGTACACAAAAAGGGAGAGTTTAATTTAATTAGTACCTAGATGGAAGGGGTTAATGTTGGGCTTTGATCTTAAGTGCTTTTGGGAGTCTAAAATGGATCAACAACCTTTGTAACCCGAAAGGGAGCTTAGGATACAATCGTGATCACCCTTAGTCTACATCAATTGAGTTGAATTCCGTTTGCATGATAATATGAATCGAGTGTGCTTGGATGTTTCTAATCCCATGTTTTTCCATACTTGAACTTTAGCACTCATTTTCTTTACTTGTCATTTATCTTATTTGCTATCTTATTTACTTGCTACTTGTTTTAGTTGTTAATCAATCTCAAAACCCCCGATCATCTTTACAAAAACAACATGAACATGAGCTCACGTATTTTGCTAGTCCGAACATAACTCCTTATTGGATTGATAATTTTTCTTGGGATATACTACTACAACGATCGAGTATTCTTGCTCGTGAGTGCTAGAAAAAGAACCAAACAAGAAAATGGCGCCATTGCCAAAGGGGAGTTTGACGGACTAGTCGAGTACTGTGTTATTGTTTTAGTTGTTCTTGATAAGGATATCTTTTTATCTTGTTTTATTTCTTATATTTGCTTTGAAAAATTTTGTTCTTACTTATTCTTTTTGATAGGTACTCTTACCTTGAAAGAAGGGGAGGAAGAACAAAGCCCAAAAATAGAAAGTTGAAGGAAGATTGTAGTAAACTTTGTGGAGAAAAGCATTAGATGGATGGATAGAACAAGTGGTTATTATGGAAATCAATATGCAAGAGTTACTCCTCCACAACAAAAAGGCTATATAAATGAGAGTTACTATGGATATGATTGCCAAATGAGTCAAGTTCACTCTCAATACTACAATCATGGTGGATATGATGAATGGCCACAAGCTTACAATGGAAACACATTCCAACCACAACAAGGATACACTTATTCCACTCCGAATTTCAAAGTTTCTTCTCCGTTCCAAAATTATGCCTTACTCGAATTATTTAGAAGATGTTCTCAAGGAAGTGAAGGCCAAATTTCTCAATCGAGTCCTATCAATCCTCAAGAAGAAGATTATCCTTTCATGGGAGTGGGTAATTTCCAAGGGAATTTTCAAAATACCTATGAAGAAAGTTTTCAAGGGAATTATCCGCCAAGTCAAGAGAATCGCCAAGGAGGATATCAAGGTTTTGATCCAAGTGCCAAGCCATCTAATGAAGAAGAGAAGTCGACCTTTGAGGATACATTGTTAGCATTTATGAAAGATACAAGGGCTTATATGGAAAGAAAAGATTCCGAGTTTGAAGCTAGAATCGATGAAAGTGAGAAGAAGATGGATGATTGGATAGACTCCCTTGAGTATCAAATGAGCCAACTTGTAAGTTCTTTGAACAATTCGCAACAAATTGAAGAGGGAGATTATATGGAGGATAAAAGGGAAGAGGAAAGTAAGGTTGACGAAGGGTTGGAGGAAGAAGAGAACTTGGTGGTAAAGGAATCAAGTGAGAAGATTGAAGAGCCCGTTGAGGCCAATGAAATGGAGGAAGAAGAGCAAGTTATGGAGGCAAATGAAGAGGACTTGAAGAGTGAAATGAGCATTCCTAAATCCTTAAACTCTTTAAGTTGCAATGATTTTCTTGACATTGTTTCTATTGACTTTGTCTTACCTCTTGATACCTCACAAATTCTTAGGGACAAAAGAGAGTTGGAAGAAAATTTGGGGATATTCGTTGAAAGGAGGAATAAGTGGTTTGCTAGAATGGAGAGGACAATGGAATGTCATGCAAGGATAGTTGGCAATTTCAAGCTTAATCTTAAGAGTGCCAACGAGGCCATTGCTTGCCACAAGTACTTAATAGATGAAGAAGCGCAAAGATTAAAGTATGGTGGCAAGGACGACCGTTATCCATGGTCATTCCGATGAGTTTGAAATTTTCCGTCTAGCTTGAAGACGTTAAACTTAGTGCTCGATGGGAGGCACCCCATCACTATCTTTATTGCTTTTTTTTGTTGCTTGTTTGTTTTGGCCTTGTAGGTTGATTGTGCTCATGGAGAAAAATGCACATTGAAGAAAAGAGAAATGCTTCATGGATTCAAGTTAACATGTTCCACCATTTGTTGCAAACTTAATTCGTGACTCTTGTCTCGAGTTAAGTTTGGGGGGTGCTAGTGCGTGGTGGACATAGCTTGAGTCGTGTGGATGCGGTTACTTCTCAACAAGAAGATCATCAATAGAAACTACAAGGATAAGTCTCACCACTTTTTGCAAACTTAAGTCTCAACTCTTGTTTCGATTTAAGTTTGGGGGGAGAGTGTGTGGTGTGACTCACCACTTGAGTATGATTCTTGTAAAATTGGGTTAATTTTAAAATTTTTCTCATGAGTTCGGGTTGATTTTGGGCATGATTGGTGGTGTTGAAGTGCATGATAGTCCATATTTATAATGAAATTGTTGAAATAATGGTGTTTGTTGAGTGTTTGAGCATGAATGAGAGGTATTGGAAGCATGATGGAGCTTGAAGCTAACGCTTTCCTTACCAAATGCCTATTGAGGGAGTACTCTACACCTTATCATTTTACTACTTGAAATGAATTGAGTTTGATTTGGATTGTTGTGACTAGCATGCTACTTCATGTGTTATGTTTGTGGGAGGTTTACTTTCGTAACTTAGGATTTCCTTTTCAATAAAGGTTGGGATGAATGTGTGCTTAATTTTCTTATGGATGATGGTATTTTGTGTTTTTGCATGTTTTGTGTTTTTGTTGTGTCTTGTTTGTTGAGTCCTTATTTTTATGTTGTGTGTATTTTCATTCTTGTCTTGGGATGTTTGGTGGTTTGTTTAGGGATGTCGTGAGTTATTTTTGAACGTGAGTGATGATATGTTGTGGTGATAAGTGATGACAAATTATGATTAAGAATCTCTACACTTTCAAATTGTGACATGTTTTACTTAACTTGTTCAATTTTGAGATGAATGTGGTGTAATAAGTTCCTTAAGGTCCGAGAACAAGCTTGTGAGCATTTGAGCCTCAACCATGCATACATGGTATTTTTTCATGAGTGGATCGGTTGTGTTTGATAAGTTAGAACTTGCTCAAGGACTATAGGAACGAGCCCGATTAGTGGAGATTGGTGAAATGATATAAGGTCATCCTTGTTATTATAGTCATTGTCATATATGTTCCTACCTTGAACATCATCCTTAGTCAACCACTTTAAGCCTATAAACCTATTTCTTGTGAATTTAGCACATTACAAGCCTTAATTACCCATTCAAGCTTATATATACCTTTGTGTGGGTGATTGAGGAGATGGTAGCTAGAAAGGATTGATTGATTAGCAAAAGAAGAAAAAGGACATGGTAAACAAGCAAGGAAAAGGATGAAAAGAGCAAAACAAGAATGCACATGCAACCTCAAAGTAAGAAAGGAGCAAAGCAACATCAAAATGCTCAATTAAACAAAATTCAAAGATAGGAAGCATGCAACAAAAGAAGCCCAATCCAAGGAAAGTTAATGAATAGTGCTTGAGATTTGTAAAGATAAGCAAGGAAGAAAAGAAAGTGAAGAAGTTGAGGAAATTGGCCATCTCTTTGATTACTTACACATGATTAGTCACTCTTATCCATATACTTCCTACCCTACCAAAGAGCCTATCATTACATCCTAATTAAAGACCTTTTTGATCATTAATTGAAACTTTGGTGGTTTGTGAATATAGTCCGCGAGCAAGCTTATAGCGAGTCGAGCCAATCGATTAATGAGTGTGATTTATCCGAGTTCAAAAGAGTGTTGAGAGACATCGATATACATTGTGAGGCTTGGACTAAAAGGGACTATATTACACTATTACTCTCTTTTGATTGAACTTGTTAATTTCTCATGTCATGATTTTAATATTGTAGGATGACTTAGCATAGTTTGTAGTTATTATTGCTAACGATTTGTTATTGCTTATGTTCATTTAGTCTTTTTCTAGGTGAAAATTTCTCCTTTTGGTTTGTCATTTTCGTTGCTCGGGGACGAGCAACACCTTAAGTTTGGGGGGTTGATTAGAGCTATTTTCACCTATATTTTAGTGTCTTTTTATATGCGTTTTTGTATTATTTTATCCGTATTTTATGTGTTATTTGGTTGTATTTTGTATTTTTATTGAAATGTGTGTGAATGATGCTAAACATGATAAGGAAGATGTAGGAAAAAGCGGATCTCAATTCGGAGTTGAAACGAGGGAGAACGAGCCAAAACAGTGAAAAGAGGAAGTAGGGCAACACGCGCACGGGCCGTGTACAGCGCACGGCCCTGTCAGCATGGCCGTGCGGTAACACCCGAAACGCCAACTCGGCCACGCCTGTGGCCGAGTACAGAACACGCCCCGTGCTGAGTACAGAAACACGGCCCGTGCACCGCGCACGGGCCTGTCGAGAAAGCCGTGCGCGAACGTCAGAAAACACAACACGGCCACCCCTGTGGCCGTGTGCTGTGCACGAGGCGTGCGATGTGTTAGAACACGGGTCGTGCGGCGGAGCTCGAGTCGTGTTGGTGCAAAAACGCAGGAAATTGCTGGAATCTTCTAGAAGGCCCACATGGGGTATAAATAGACCCCATTTCAACACTTTGTAAAGAAGATCCAAAATTCCCATCCTCTACACACACATCACACACTATTTCTTCCATTTTCCACCATCATCTTCATCCATCTTCATCCACCCATCATATCTTGCATTTTTGGTGCTAAAGACTTCAAATCAAGAGCTAGAGGTGGAGATCAAGAAGAATAGAAGATTCTCTTCAAGAAATTGATAGGGAAGAATCCATTCATTTTGTATTTCTTTAGATCTAAGACTATGGATATTTGTAATGAATCATTTATTTGTTTTATTACTCTTATCATGTTAGGCTAATCCCTCTAGTGGGATTAGGAGCATGAAGAGCATATTAGATTTATATTATCATGTAGATTAAATTAGTTTTTGGTTTAATTGATGTTGATTTCTATTCATGGAGTTTAATTGTCTTGATGTTGTGATGGCATGGTTTGTTATTCATGAATGTTTATTGGTTTAATGGATTGTTGATCAATGAATTATTTGTGGTAATTAAATGCTATCATGATGTTCATGTATGTATTGCTTGGAGTGAGATGGAAACGACCCTCTATAGTATTAGGAAGGCATGAATAGACATTGAGTTTGGGTTTGACCGAAAGGATATTTGAATTTAATGAGGGGAACCAATCCATTTGTTGGCCTTAGTACACAAAAAGGGAGAGTTTAATTTAACTAGTACCTAGATGGAAGGGGTTAATGTTGGGCTTTGATCTTAAGTGCTTTTGGGAGTCTAAAATGGATCAACAACCTTTGTAACCCGAAAAGGAGCTTAGGATACAATCGTGATCACCCTTAGTCTACATCAATTGAGTTGAATTCCGTTTGCATGATAATATGAATCGAGTGTGCTTGGATGTTTCTAATCCCATGTTTTTCCATACTTGAACTTTAGCACCCATTTTCTTTACTTGTCATTTATCTTATTTGCTATCTTATTTACTTGCTACTTATTTTAGTTGTTAATCAATCTCAAAACCCCCGATCATCTTTACAAAAACAACATGAACATGAGCTCACGTATTTTGCTAGTCTGAACATAACTCCTTATTGGATTGATAATTTTTCTTGGGATATACTACTACAACGATCGAGTATTCTTGCTCGTGAGTGCTAAAAAAAGAACCAAACAAACATCACACTGAGCATATTGATTTAATAATTAAATCTCACTCATTGATGAATTAAAGAAACAAATACTGAATTACGTGTCGAGGTTATTGTGCAGAAGTTAAGAGTACGAACATCCATAATAACTGAAGTCTAGTTCTCTTATATAGTCAGTATAAATCGAACAACCTCACGCAATCCTGCTCAATACACACAAAGTGCACTAGTGTAATTTTATAGTCAAGACGAACTAATACCAAATCACACTACAACCATCCAGATAGATTGTCCCCATCTATCTCGGTGGTGCGCATCTATTTATACTTTATAAGGAACTGATAATATGATCTTCTATGCTACGCCACACAACATATTATTTACAATATAAAGTAAATAGACTATTGCATCGATATATAAATAAATTATAAAATGCAATAATTTGATCAATGATTCTCATTTCAAATGTTGTTATAACATTATTCATATTAAAGTTAGGCTTTTGGTATACAATACAACACCTCCTTAGTGTTATTAGCATAATTTTTGTTGTACGTAGTTTAAGAAAATATTTTTTGATAAGATTATTTAAAAAGAGGAGAGATATTTTTTATAATTTAGTGGCTAATTATCCGGTGCACCCACTTTTAGAAACATATACAATTATGAATAAAAATATGTACACTAATAAATAAAAATGTATATACTTTGTTAGCGAATTTTCTGTTAGTTTTTTCATAAAAAACCGAATGTCAAAAACTATACAATTATTAAAAAATATATATTCCATCCATCCCACTCAAAGGGTTTCTTATTTTCATTTTGGGCGTCCCACCCAAAGAGTTCCTTTTCCTTTTTAATACACATGGGTCCCATACCCACCATCTAATCTAATTAAAATATGGGGGGCCACACTCCCGCTTCTACAACTACCCACTACACATTAAATAATAATACTCTTTAATCCACGTGCAAAAAGCAAAATGCACTCTTTGGGCAGGACGGAGGGAGTATACACTATTGAATAAAAATATACACATATTCATGCACATGTGCTCCCATGTGCATAGAATATCAACTCTAATTTACTTGAATATAGAGTATGATATTACTGTTAACTTTAATAAAATAATGTGTTAAAAATGTAACATTTTTATAATACTGTAGGATTGTAAAGGTGTTAATATTATATATTATTTATTTATTATGTGTGCAAGTAACTTTGTGATGAACTAGAAAGGAAAATGTACAAATATAAATGGAAAAATAACAATTCAATAGATAGATAGAGGGATTCAAGAGAGAAAATAGAAATTTATTTATGTGTGGTACTAAAGATACTTTACAATAATGTCAAACATACTATCAGAAGAATCGACATACTTAACATAAACATGTGATAATTTACAAAATATACTCACTCTAATAATTGTAAAATATACTATTGTTACTAAAAAATGATATACTGTTAGACTTGCATACAATACATTAATTTTTGCATATTACTAATGATAGTTTGGCATGCCTGCTTCAATCTGCTTTTGAGCATTTGCCCAAATATTTACGTTCTTCTAGTTACTCATAAATATGTATTTTCTCGTTTGCCATAGTTAATCTTTCCATGAACTACAAGAAATTTAACACACACATAAAATACCCACACATAATATGTGTGGCTAAATTGTGATGCATAATATTTTTATGTGTCTTTAATATAACAAGTTTAAAAAATAAAATTGTGACATTTAAAATGTGTCAATAATAATCAATAATAACATTTTAAGTTAACTATTTATAAAATTATGTGCGGCTTAAAAAATCACATAAGATCATGATATGATATTCTATTTGACGAAAATGATTTAATTAAAAGGTAATACAAATGAAAATTTATATTATGTAGATAATATTATTAAATAATAATAATAATTAGATTTAATATTTAAATAAAATAATTTATTTTGAAAACATATCCTATCTATACATATATAATTATCAAAAGGTTTAATAAAAAATTTCTTTCACGCGTCTTAAAAATATATCTATTACTAGTATTGAGTCCGTGCGATGCATGAGATTAATTAATTAAATTATTTGATTGTTTAACATTAATTTTGTATTTTAAATTTATGTTAGAGAATTATATTAAAATTTAATTTATTTATCATTTTATATATTGTCGAATTTATTATGAAGTATATTATAACATTAATTTTCATAAGTTTTACATTGTAAAATTTACATGTACGTAATTTATTATATTTTTATGAGCAATTTTAAGTAATTTAAATTATCTTTATTCATCAACAATTATATTTCGAAAAGCCCTAACTTCATTAGATTGACTTGATTATTTTTTTAAATTATCTTTCATGAGCAATTATATTTAGTATAATATCTTAGCCCAACTAGATTTTTTTTTAGAAAGCCCAAAACCTATTTATTTATTTTTATGGCCCAAAAGGCCAGCCCTATTTTAGCCCAACTAGATTTTTTTTAGAAAGCCCAAAACCTATTTATTTATTTTTATGGCCTAAAAGGCTAGCCCTATCTTAGCCCAACTAGATTTTTTTTAGAAAGCCCAAACTTATTTATTTATTTATTTTGTGGCCCAAAGTTTCAGCCCACTTAAATGGCCTGATATATAATTATTAAGGCTAAAGCTAAAAAAAAAAGAGAGAGAGAAGAACGGGAAAAGAAAAATAAAAGAGGGGAAAGAAGAGAGTGAAGAGGAGAAACCCTTGTTGATCAAATTCTCCCTTATAACCCTCATCCTAGGTGGTTTCTAAGTTGTTTTGAGGTAAGTGGTGTGTGAATTAAGCTTCCTTCTTCCATGGTTTTGTAATTTTGTGGGGTTTTTCTTTTTGGTATGTGGGTAATTCGCAGACTGTTCAAACTGATTTTGACATAGCTATTGCCCTCAAAAGTTTGCAAACTTAATTTCTATACGTAGCTGAACTCGTTAGCTTTCCGTAGTCACTTGAAACGCCTCAATCCAATTATTCTACAATTAGTTATGATTTTTCTCGTAAACTGCCGCTAGCTGAAAAATTTCAGAATTTTTATGTCGAATTCAAACTTATTTTCTATCGTTTCATTTAGTTAATGTATTGAAACGGGTTATGTGGGATTGGGAACTGATGTTAAGGAGTTACATGCCATTTTTATTTAATATCGACTCGTTCGAACTCGATTAGGATTTGTTTTTAGCAATGAAATGGATGTTACCGCTAATAGTTAGTTATATTTGATTTGTCTTTAATTGCTCATCTCCTTTCTGGGTAAAGAACCATCGACGAAGGGCAAGGGACCGACTTCAGATTCTAGAGAGAGTTAATCACTTCCTTGTGAGTTGATAATTTGGGAACGCCTTCTCTTGTGGGAAGTGTGTACCCTCGATAAATGTGCATTTATTTTAGTTTTAGTTAATTGATAAGAAAATTATTTGGTATTGTGTTATGTGGTAAAGAGCCTGATTGGCTTGATTGCTCTGGTTAGAGTCCTGTTAGCCATTTTATGAGTATTATTGATTTTAACTTATGTTGAAGAGCCTTGCCGGCTCGATATCTGATAGCATTTATTGTGAATTATTTGAAAATTGATTTCTGGTTATTCTTGTGTGCCAATTAAGACTCTAACTTGAGTCGTTATTCATCTTATGATGCATATGCATATGTATGCCTAGTACCAAGGTTAAGTAGCCCGAATTAGTCACGGTTCAGGTGAGTTGGAGCGACAATGATTAAGTAGCCCAAATTGTCGCGGTTCGAGTGAGTTAGAGTGACAACCCAAGTTGCCCGTTCTTGGCAAACCCGGGTGATTTAGATCTAACGGGGCACCTGTCCATTTGCCAAATACTGATACTCTGGAGGGTGATCGTTAGATGGATCAGTCTATTATATGCTCAGTCACCGTCACCGGTGTAGGACATGCATGTCATATATGTTTATATGTTTGATCATTTCAAGTATTCACGTCGATATTGAATTGTGAACTTTAGCACTTGACGTGTTGAGAAAGAATATTAATGTGCATTTTATCTAGAGTAACGGTGATGGGCTTGGACTGTCTCTCGGCGGAGAGCTCAGTTCGAGGAGGATATTGACTACCCACGCGTCTTTTATGTGATAACATGTGTTTGAACTAATTGTGTTATTCGTAAATGTGCACTAAGGTTTTTATTTTTATTAATATGTATACTGAGTGAGAAATAGTTATTGTGGGATGAAATGTTGGATTTTATGTTATGAACCGCGAGTGGGAATACATGCTTCGTATAAGGGTCGGGGTGACCGGCTTATCACCTCACTGAGTTAGTGGTTTTGCTCACCCCCATCATTCTTTCCTTTTCAAGCTGTTGATATCGTTTTGGTTGGAAGTTTGTCTATCGTTTGTTCATCATCCAATCAGTGTTTGGGTACTTTCTATTTTATGTAAATTGACAGATTCATTGGCGAGATTTTATAGTTTATATTTGGTGACCCCCTTGATGTTCTTTTTGTTGGAGCTCGATCATTTGGCTAACGTGACCCGTTAGGATACATACGTTTCTAACACAGCGGAAGTAATAAATCATAGAAACGATTACCGTTCACCAGGGTATGTTGATGAAGATTGATTCTCGCAGGCAGCCTGCGCAGTCCCACGAGAATTAGCCATAACTTCCTCGTCTGATGTCAGAATTGAGTGATCTTTATGTTCAGACGATCTTCTCTTCGACGGCTTTCCGTCAGTATATTGATCATCAAATTCTGAGTACTGTACGAATTTATAAAAATTTCGCAAGGTCGCGGACAGCAGCAGCAAACTACCTTCTGATCTTCTGCTGTATGTCCCAAGTCCGATCTCGACGTCGTGTGGGCAACGATCTACGAGACCTCCTCAATCTGCTCTCAACCCTCATCACACGTGAATAATGAATTAGATTAGATTAGGGTTCCAGATAAGCTGAGGTGACTTATATACATGGGCTACAGCAGGGACCAGGAGGAGAAATTGGATTGGGCCTCCATTGGGCTTAAGTATCCAAGCTTAGCCCAAAGCTTATACTTAAGTCCAATAATAATAATATATTCCACTAAAATATTATTACTGCACTGCCTTTCCAATCCCAAAATTACGTTTTGGGCTCCTTCTTATTATGAGCCCGTTAGTCTCCCCATATTTAAGATATACAATGTCCATTAATTAATTTAAGTTACTGACAACTCAATTAATTAATATCTCATCCAAGAGTAGTACCACTCAACCTCATTATCATGCCGGAATAAATTCCACCTGCAGGATTTACATGATAATCCTTATGAGCTCCTCAAGGGGACATTATCCACCTATGACGGACATGGATTCCTTCTACAATCAACAGCACACCATAGAGACAGTACTACTTCCCAACTCATCGAGTTTTTTAATTTAATTACATGTAAATCTCACCCATTGATGAATCAAAGAAATACATACTGCCCTACGTGTCGAGGTTATTGTATAGGGATTAAGAGCATGAACTTCCATAATAACTGAGATCAAGTTCTCCTATAAGTCAGTATAAGTCGAACGATCTCAAGCGGTCCTGCTCAATACACACAAGTGCACTAATATGATTCTATAGCCAAGACAAGCTAATACCAAATCACACTACAACAATCCCTATAGAGAGTCCCCGTCTATCTCGGTTGTGAGCATCTGTTTATACTTTATAAGGAAACCGATAATATGATATTCCGCGTGTTGTCGCACAATATATTATCTACAGTATAAAGTAAGTGGACTATTGCATCGAACATATAAATAAATTATAAGATGCAATCATTTGATCATATGATTCTCATTTCAAATTAATTGTTATAATATTGTTCATACAAAAAGCTAGACTTTTAGTATACAATCCAATAATCTCCCACTTATACTAAAAGACTATGCTGTCATGTCTTCTGCCATACATCTGATTTCCACTCCCACTACACGACCATCAAAAGCTCTCGCCTTAAGGTCCTTGTAAATGGATTTACTAGGTCATCATCCGATGCAATCTAGGCGACAACAACCTTCTCCTCATCATACGATTTCTCGTAATAGGTGGTACTTGCACTCCATGTGTTTAATTGCCTTATGGGCTCGTGATTCCTTCAAGTTTGCAACTGCACCAATATCATCAATATAAATTGTGATATCCTTGGGCAAACTTAGAAATACTTCGAAGTCCATCTTGAAGTTTCTAGAGTCATACAGATACTTTGGCTGCCTCATGGGTCCAATTTATCATCTTTCCATGATGGAATCCGGAATCTGAAATATATTTCTATATAACACTCCTCCATATTATGACTCTACTTCCTAAAATTAAACGCATAACCTTTGAGGTGGATTTACTGTCGTCCCTATCTGATTTAAAAAATCTGAATCTATGTAACCCATAAGAATCAGTGAATCTGTTCGGTAAGCCCACATATAGTTTGTAGTCCTTTTCAGGTACATAAGTATATGTCTTACCACAGTTCATCATTCTTGTTCCAGGTTACGTTGATACCCACTGTTCATGCCATCGGCAAAACAGATATCCAATCTCGTGCATAGCATTTCTTAGATTAAGCTTCCTCATTTGCCGAAGCATAAGGAACCGCTTTCATCTTCTTTATCTACTTTTGTGTCACAAGACACATTCACTTAGATAAATTCACATGCTAAACGAGTAAGGATCGTATCATTATATGAAACTTGAGATAAGCATAACATCCTTTCTTGTGATCCATATTACCGTGATCAAAAGGATATTTTTGCTCTTCTTAAGTCCTTCATCTCATACCGCTTTATCAATCATACCCATAGGCCCGACAATACTCTTTCATTGTCTCCAATGAGCAAGATACTATCTACGTATAGTACAAGAAATACCACCACGTTTCCATCACTCTTTTCAATACACAAGACCCATCCGATCATTGATTAGATCCATGTCACTGGATTACCTCATCAAAACGGATGTTTCATGATCTTGAAGCTTGTTTTAGTCCATGAATGGATACTATTAAGCTCACTATCACAATGCTCTTAGCTCTTTGCAATGAATCACTCTGGTTGCTTCACATAAATGTTTCCCTTAAGACTTCCAATCAGGAAAGTTGTCTCGACATCTATTTGCTATCCCTCATATTTCATATGAGTAGCAACAAATAAAAGAGTCCGGATCAACTTAGGCATAGCTACTGGCGAACAGGTTTTCTCATAATCGAACCCTTTCTTTCTGAGTATACCTTTTAGCAACAAGCTTGCTTCCAAGATTTTCACCTTATTCTATGATCCTCTTTTATTCTTGCATGCCCGCTTCCAATGGCTTTTACGCCATTTAACGGTTCAACAAGCATCCAGACCTAATTTAAAATCCATCGATTCTATTTTAGTATTCATTGCACTTTGCTAGGATTTGGCATTTCTAACTTGTAGTGCTTCGTCGTATCCCTAGGATAATACCATGTTTACTAAGGATCAAGTCTTACGACTTTCCCAAAACATGTATCTCACCGGTTGTCGAATAATCCTCCCACTGCGACAAGGCACTACATGTAATTGTGTATCAGACGTGACACGCATTGCAGTTTACCTTGTGGTATATCCTCTTGTACACTTGGTACTTATACTTTGTGTTTTCTTCTCACTACCTTTAGAACAACTCATACATGGGTTTGTGATTTATTACATAGTCCCTTTCCAAAAATCTAGTGTTTGTATTAACAATCACCCTTCGATCTTTTAGACTAAATAAATCACCTTCATTTTTATAGCATATCCCACAAACAGACAAACATTCAAATGAATTACTGTTTCTAGGGCTTATCCATAAAATGAATTAAGTAATTCCAAATAATTCATCATCTATCTAATCATTACCATAAGAGTCTTATTCCTTTTATCCACCACACCATTCAGCTGGAGCATGCCCGGTGAGATCACTTGAGATTTAATCTCAACCTCTGATTAATAGCACCTAATTATCCTAAGAGGTACTCGTAATGATGATTAAATCGTCATTACTTGATATATTTTCCATGATGCTTTACTGTACCAACCTTGCAATTCTTGAATAAATCAAAGAACTTAGACATGCAGTGCATCAAATAAATATATCGGTATCTAGAATAATCTTCGATTATTCATTACCACCTCTCGCCTGGATAATATTAGGTCAACTTGAATCAGAATGAACCAATTCCAACATATATATCTATGGCTCTACACCCTTTTACCTTGAAAAGGTAATTAATCATTTTTACTTCCAAGTAAGACTCGCAAGTCCAATAGTTTCCACTTCAGATAAACCTAAGGGTCTATCAGCTATCAACTTTTGAATCCTACTCAAGTAAAATGATCTAGTCTTAGATGCCAAATATATGTTTAGTTCATATCCGAAGGTGTCTTTCTCTTACTAAGATTAGAAGATTCATTATTAATTACTATTTGTTGCATCTGTGGAATATACATGATTTAAGAGTATACAAATTGTCCACCAACGTACAATAACAGATTACAACTCTATCCTTCATTATAATGACCATGTCATTTAAATGAAATGGAGTATCCATCTATTAATGCATAGAAACCGAAATTAAATTCTTTCTATGAAAACGTACGTAAAACAATTTCTCATAATCAAACGTCTACTCATATCATTAGATAAATAGACAACTCCCACTGCAATAGCCACTACTCTTGTAGTTTTACTCATGTCATAACAATCTTATCATCACTTAGTAATAAACATTTAGTGATTCCAGTATCTACACACTTCGTGTCAGTAAATGCCATCACTAATCATGTTTTAAACAACTAGTGAATAAGATATAAAACTTGTTCACATTATGATGAAAATGGCTGTCCTTTGCCACATGTTTTGCCAGAAGTTTTCCACCATATACAACCTCTTGTAATTCATGAGAAACTTACTCAAAACATCTAGGCAATTATGAAGAATAAAATTGACTTAGGTTTTCCCTTCAACTTCTATTCCATGTATTTCCAATCCATTCATCAAATTCAATCATGACCTACCGCCTTTTAAATTACTCAAGTATCCGAAGAGTTACATGAGACCATCATATTTCTATGAACCTCTCATCTCTTCACTAGAGACTTTAATAGGCATCATGAGACGTCCTTTGTGAGAACACACATGTATTTTCTTAAGCAGTAAAATTCAAAACCAAGATTCTTTTCTAATCATCTAATTTGGACAAGTAAATATAATTTCTTTTAGTTAATAATAAGTAAGATAAAACCATTTGAAAATCAGAGAATCACAAATTAATTTACCGATCAAAACTTCGAATTTTATCCTTTTATATTGATTTCCTCAAAACAATATAAAATAAAATTCACCGACATCTCAAGCACCGTGAGTCTGCAAGCCACGTTAGTGTGGACGTTTACAAACCCGAACATTTACAAGAGAAGGTTTTACCCATTAATTTCATTTGTCAACCTAACTTTATGACAAAATAATTAATAGTCGGCTCCTCTTTAGCCATGCAAATAATAGCAGTGACTCCGTTGGGGAGGATACTTATTATTTACACCTAAGTGTACACTATTATTTGACCCCAAGTCCGCGGCCCAAGCTTATTGATTAGAGCTATTTTCACCTAGATTTTAGTGTCTTTTTATATGTATTTTCGTATTATTTTATCCGTATTTTATATGTTATTTGGTTGTGCTTTGTATTTTTAGGAAAAAGCGGATCTCAATTCGGAGTTGAAACGAGGAAGAACGAGCCAAAACAGTGAAGAAATGCAGGAGCCAGCACACAGCCGTGTAGCCAACACGGCCCTATAAGAGTTAGCCGTGTGGAGACATCTAGTCACTCAACACGGGCAACTTCAGGTCGTGTCCAGTTGCACGAGTCGAGTCGGGAGCACGAGCCGTGTCGCCAACACGGCCCTGTAAGAAGGTGGCCGTGTGGCGACATCAGAAGAGCCAACACGACCACACCTGTGCCCGTGTTACAACACACGACTCGTGTTGCAGCACACGAGCCGTGTTGCGTAACACGGCCCTGTAAGGCGAGACCGTGCGGCAGCATCAGAAGACACAACACGGCCACCCCGTGGCCGTGTTACAGAGCACGACTCGTGTTGGGTATTTTCCTGCAGAAATTTCCAGATCCTTCTAGAAGCCTCCAAAGGGGTATAAATACCCCTTTATTCAACAATTGGCAGGAAATCCGAAATCCTATCATCTACACACACCTCACACACCATTTCTTCCATTTCCCACCATCATCTTCATCCACCTTCATCCATTTTGATCCATCTTCATCATCTCCATTAATTCTCCATCAAAACTTCATCCCTTCCATTGGGTGTGAGAGATCTCAAGGAATTAAGAGCTAGAGGTGGAGATCAAGAAGAATAGAAGATTCTCTTCAAGAAATTGATAGGGAAGAATCCATTCATTTTGTATTTCTTTAGATCTTAGACTATGGGTAATTGTAATGAATCATTTAATTGTTTTGTTACTTTTACTATGATAGGCTAATCCCTCTAGTGGGATTAGGAACATGAAGAGCATATTAGATTTATATTATCATGTGGATTAAATTGGTTTTTGATTTAATTGATGTTGATTTCTATTCATGGAGTTTAATTGTCTTGATGTTGTGATGGCATGGTTTGTTATTCATGAATGTTTATTGGTTTAATGGATTGTTGATCAATGGATTATTTGTGGTAATTAAATGCTATCATGATCTTCATGTATGTATTGCTTGGAGTGAGACGGAAACGACCCTCTATAGTATTAGGAAGGCATGAATAGACATTGAGTTTGGGTTTGACCGAAAGGATATTTGAATTCAATGAGGGGAACCAATCCATTCGTTGGCCTTAGTACACAAAAAGGGAGAGTTTAGTCTAACTAGTACCTAGATGGAAGGGGTTAATGTTGGGCTTTGATCTTAAGTGTTTTTGGGAGTCCAAAATGGATCAACAACCTTTGTAACCCGAAAGGGAGCTTAGGATACAATCGTGATCACCCTTAGTCTACATCAATTGAGTTGAATTCCGTTTGCATGATAATATGAATTGAGTGTGCTTGGATGTTTCTAATCCCATTTTTTTCCATACTTGAACTTTAGCACCCATTTTCTTTACTTGTCATTTATCTTATTTGCTATCTTATTTACTTGTTACTTGTTTTAGTTGTTTATCATCTCAAAACCCCCGATCATCTTTACAAAAACGACATGAACATGAGCTCACGTATTTGCTAGTCCGAAAATAACTCCTTATTGGATTGATAATTTTTCTTGGGATATAATACTACAACGATCGAGTATTCTTGCTCGTGAGTGCTAAAAATAGGCAAACAAGAAAATGGCGCCGTTGCCAAAGGGGAGTTTGACGGACTAGTCGAGTACTGTGTTATTGTTTTAGTTGTTCTTGATAAGGATTCTTTTTATTTTCTTTTATTTATTATTTGTGTTTGTGGTCTCACTCTTGGCCTTTTCGTAGGTGTTTTATGATCACAAGATCAAAGGGAAATCAATCGATCATTCCTTTGAATTTGGAGATTGAAAGGACCGCACGACAAAGGAAACGAGAGAGGCGTAAAGCTAGAAAAGAAAAAAATATGGAGAATCAACGGTGAGACAATGTTAAATATGACCCACCCCAAGATCCTTTACAAGATCAAAGGGGGGTACAAGAAGGAGTGCAAGAGAATCAAGCGGAGATAATGAGGAATGTCTTTGCTCAAAATCAAGAGTATATGCAATTGCTTGCCAATCAAGAAGCTCAAAGGATATTTCAACAACAAGAGTTGCCAAGGCCTAGAGCAATTCGGGATTACTTCCAACCGAGAGCCGTACACAATATGGTTCCTCCGGTTCAAGCCAATGATTATGAAATCAAGACCGGATTGATCAACATGGTTAAAGCAAATCAGTTTGGGGGAGGTCCTCTTGAAGACCCGAACACTCATCTATCTACTTTCTTGGAGGTTGCAAATACCGTCAAGATGAAGGGAGTGTCGGAGGATGCTATTCGAATGAGGTTGTTCTCTTTCTCTTTAAGAGACAAGGCTAAAGCATGGTACAATACAATTCCTTTGGGAAGTTGTAATACATGGGAAGATCTTGAGCAAAGGTTCCTAAACAAGTATTTTCCTCCTTCAAAGACGCTCCAATTGAAAAGCCTTATCACTCAATTTAGGCAACTTCCGGATGAAAATTTTTATGAAGCATGGGAACGCTACAAAGAGATGCTCCGAAAGTGTCCTCAACACGATTTTCATGAGAATCAACAAGTGGCTTTCTTTTACCAAGGGTTGAATCAACAAAATCGGATGCATGTAGATGCCTCATCCGGAGGGTCTATATTTGGAGTGGATGCTATGAAAGCCATGGATATTTTTGAAGACATTGCGATGAATGCATATCAATGGCCTTCCGAGCGAGTAATGGGAGGTTATGCCTTTGGAAAAGTAGCTCAAGTGGAGAGTGTGAACAAAGTGAAGAGTGATATGTTCCAAAGTGAAGGCATGAAGGAATTTAATGAGAGCATTCAAGCTTTAACAAAGCAATTGAATTTGATTACTCAAGGAGTAAGTCAAGGGGGAAGCACAAGTGCTATTGTGAATGATGAGAGCCATGTTATGCAAAGTATAGAGGATGTTGCCTACTTAGATAGGAGAAATTACCAAGGGAATTTCCAAGGTAATTATCCTTCTAATCAAGGTAATTTTCAAAGAGGATATCAAGGACAAGCTCGGGGAAGCAATTTCAATCAATCAAGTGGAAATTATCAAGCTCCGAGGAAGCATGAGAATCTTTCTTACTCTAATCCTCAAGCCGCCGTGTCATATCCTCCGGGATTCGATCCGAGTGCTAAACCACCAAATGGAGAGGGGAAAGCATCGGTGGAAGAGACATTGCTAATATTCATGAAAAAGATGGAGGCTAGAATGGAGGAAAATGAGAAGAAATCCGACAATAGGATGAGAGCTTTTGAGTATCAAATGGGTCAAATTGCTTCTTCCGTGGGATCTCAACACCAACAAGGAAAGTTTCCATCTACCACGGTAACCAATCCTAAAGAAGATTGCAAAGCTATCACTCTTAGAAGTGGAAAAGAGTATGAGGAACCTCCTATGCCTAAAGAAGATAGTATTGTCATTGAAAGGGAAGTGGAAAGCAAGGTGGAAGAAGGGTTGGTGCAAGAAGAGATTGAAATGGAGGAAGTAAGCAAGAAAAAAGAAATTGTTGAGCAAAAGAAAGATGAAGAGAAAATAGAGAGAATTCCAAAGTGGAAGAAGGCAAAGGAGTTAAGGGAAAAGGAAGTTGAAGTTGAAAGAGATAGTTGGGGAATACCCAAGACTCAAGTACCGGTTCCTTTTCCTCAAAGGTTCTTGAAGAAGGGTTTGGATGAGAGGTTCAAAAAGTTTCTTGAAATCTTCAAGAAGATTCAAATCAATATCCCTTTCGCCGATGCTTTGGATCAAATGCCTCATTATGCTCGTTTCTTGAAGGACATCATGGGAAAGAAAAGAAGTCTTGTGGACAATGAAACGATTAATCTAACCGAAGAGTGTAGTGCCATTCTACAACGGAAACTTCCACAAAAATTGAAGGATCCGGGTAGTTTCATTATACCATGTGAAATTGGAAAGAACAAGAAGAACAAGGCTCTTTGTGACCTTGGTGCAAGCATTAATCTAATGCCTCTCTCCATATTCAAGAAGCTTGGATTAGGTGAAGTAAAGCCAACTTCCATCACACTTCAATTGGCGGATAGATCTATGACACATCCAAAAGGAGTAGTTGAAGATGTGTTGGTGAAAGTTGATAAGTTCGTCTTTCCGGTGGATTTTGTTGTTCTAGATATGGAGGAGGATGAAAATGTGCCATTGATTTTTGGGAGACCGTTTCTTGCTACCGGGAGAGCTCTTATTGATGTCTACAAAGGAGAATTGAAGTTGAGGGTTAATGATGAGGAAGTGGTATTCTCTGTACACAAAGCCATGCAATATCCAATGAATGATGAAGAATGTAAAAGTGTGGATGTTGTAAAGGGAAGTGTCGAGGAGAGTTGGCCTTCCATTGTAACCAAGGATCCACTTGAACTTTGCTTGAGCAATTCTCTATCTCTTTCTAATATTTCTACTACTTCTCTTGATTTAAATGAAGAATTGATTAATTGTTTGCTTGATCTAGGCGATTGTAGTGAAGCTCAAGAGGTTGCAGCCGCCATCTCAAGAGGAAATGAAAAGTTCTTAACACTTAGAGATTCACTCGAGCAAGAAGAGAAAAAGGAAAAGAAGGTGGAGTTGAAGCCTCTACCCGATCATCTTACTTATGCCTACCTTGGTGAAAATGAGACTTATCCGGTAATTGTATCATCATCTCTAACTTCTAGTCAACTTGATAAATTGCTTAATGTCCTTAAAGAGCATAAGTCGGCTATTGGTTGGTGTATTGATGATTTGAAGGGAATTAGTCCAACAATTTGCATGCATAAGATAAGACTTGAGGATGAAGGGAAAGCTTGTGTTCAAAACCAAAGAAGACTTAATCCTATCATGCAAGAAGTGGTAAAAAAAGAGGTTCTTAAGTGGTTAGACTCCGATATGATTTTTCCTATTAGTGATAGTCCCTATGTGAGCCCGTTGCATGTAGTATCTAAAAAAGGGGGTATGACTATAGTGAAGACCGATAAAGATGAGACCATAGCCACTAGGACGGTGACGGGATGGCGTGTGTGTGTTGATTATAGGAAGCTTAATGAAAACACACGTAAAGATCACTTCCCCTTACCTTTCTTAGATCAAATGTTGGATAGGTTGGCCGGGTATGAGTTTTATTGCTTTCTTGATGGGTATTCCGGGTATAACCAAATTCTCATAGCACCCGAAGACCAAGAAAAGACCGCTTTCACTTGTCCTTATGGAATATTTGCTTTTCGAAGATTGCCATTTGGACTTTGCAATGCACCGGCCACCTTTCAAAGGTGTATGATGGCAATCTTTGAAGGATTAATTGAGAATATAATGGAAGTTTTCATGGATGACTTTTCGGTGTTTGGTTCTTCTTTTGATAATTGTTTGTCTAACCTTGCTATTGTTTTGAAGCGATGTCAAGACACTAATTTAGTGTTGAATTGGGAGAAGTGTCATTTCATGGTAAATGATGGCATTGTACTTGGACATCACATCTCTTCAAAGGGATTGCAAGTTGACCGAGCCAAAGTTGTTGCTATAGAGAAGCTTCCACCGCCAACAAATGAGAAGGGAGTACGATCGTTCCTTGGTCATGCCGGGTTCTATCGTAGATTCATCAAGGATTTTTCTTCATTTTCTAAACCTCTATCTCATCTCCTTGAAAAAGATGTGCCATTTAAGTTTGATGATAATTGTTTAAATGCTTTTCAGGTGCTAAAGGAAGCTTTGATTTCATCACCCATCTTGATCACCCCCGATTGGAAGGAACCATTTATATTGATGTGTGATGCAAGTGACGTAGCTCTTGGAGTGGTTTTGGGGCAATTAAGAGAGAAAAAATTCCGAGTCATTTACTATGCAAGCAAGACATTTGATGCGGCTCAAAGGAACTACACTACTACCGAAAAAGAGTTCTTGGCGGTAGTATACGCATTTGATAAGTTTCGTCCTTATTTGGTAGGAACGAAAACCATTGTATACACCGACCATGCCGCTATCAAGTATCTCATGGCAAAGAAGGATGCAAAGCCAAGGGTGATAAGATGGGTACTACTTCTTCAAGAATTTGATATTGAAGTGAGAGATAAGAAGGGCACGGAGAATGTGATAGCCGACCATCTTTCAAGGTTAGAGTCGAGGGAGCATTGTGAAAGTACTTATGAGTTAATCAATGACGTTTTTCCCGATGAAGAAATCTTGGAGTGTGATTGCTATCAAATTGAGGCTTTAGTGGAGGAAGAAGGAAGCCCGTGGTATGCGGACTATGTGAATTACTTGGCTAGTGGAAGGAGGCCTTATGAGCTTAATAATTATCAATCCAAGAAGTTCTTTCATGATGTTAAAAGTTACTTGTGGGATGATCCATTCTTGTACAAGATGTGCAATGATTCTCTTGTGCGAAGATGTGTGCCCGAGGAAGAATGGAATAGTGTGTTGGAGTTTTGCCACTCTTCACCTAGTGGAGGCCATTCTGGAGCTCAAAAGACCGCTGCAAAAGTCTTACAATCGGGGTTGTATTGGCCATTTTTGTTCAAGAGTTGTAAGAAATTTGTAGAGGGTTGTGATCGATGTCAAAGGATGGGAGGAATCTCCAAGTGGGATGAGATGCCCCTTAAGAGCTTTCAAGAAGTGGAGATATTTGATGTGTGGGGCATCGATTTCATGGGACCATTTCCTCAATCTAATGGATTCCTATACATCCTATTGGCGGTTGACTATGTCTCGAAATGGGTTGAGGCCATACCTTCAAGAACAAGTGATGCTAGAGTGGTCATGGGGTTTCTAAAGAAGCATATCTTCACAAGATTTGGAGTACCTAGAGTGTTGGTAAGTGATGGGGGTAGTCACTTCATAAATAAGCTCATGGAGAACATTCTCAAGACTTATGGAGTGAAGCATCGAGTGTCTACTCCGTATCACCCTCAAACGAATGGTCAAGCTGAAATTTCTAATCGACAAATCAAACAAGTCTTGGAGAAAACAGTGAGTGTGAATAGAAAGGATTGGTCAAATAAACTTGATGATGCATTGTGGGCCTTTCGAACCGCATTCAAGACCACTCTTGGTATGCCTCCTTTTCAAATTGTCTATGGTAAGTCTTGCCATCTTCCGGTGGAGTTAGAGCATAAAGCTTATTGGGCCATTAAGAAGTTGAATTTTGACATGAAAGCTTCGAAGAAGGTAAGATTCTTACAATTGAATGAGCTTGAGGAATTTAGAGAAAATGCTTATGAAAATTCAAGAATTTTTAAGGAGAAAACCAAGAGGTGGCATGATGCTCGTTTGAGGAAGAAGAGCTTTGAAAAGGGTGAGAAGGTGTTGGTATTCAATTCTCGACTAAGACTTTTCCCGGGCAAGTTGAAGTCCAAATGGAGAGGACCTTATGTGGTAAAGGAAGTACTTGATGGGGGAGCTCTAAAGGTTATAGATGAAAACGGGGGAGAGTTCTTGGTCAATGGTCATCGTGTGAAGCACTATGTGGATCCATCACAAAGGGAGACCCTCTTTGTGGATACTTTATGTGAAAGATGAGCTAAACATTCGTCTAGCTTGAAGACGTTAAACTTAGCGCTCGATGGGAGGCACCCCATCACTATCTTTATTGCTTTGTTTTTGTTGTTTTGTATTTTGGCCTTGTAGGTTGATTGTGCTCATGGAGAAAAATGCATATTGAAGAAAAGAGAAATGCTTCATGGATTCAAGTTGACATGTTCCACCATTTGTTGCAAACTTAATTCGTGACTCTTGTCTCGAGTTAAGTTTGGGGGGTGCTAGTGCGTGGTGGATTTAGCTTGAGTCGTATGGATGCGGTTACTTCTCAACAAGAAGATCATCAATGGAAACTACAAGGGTAAGTCTCACCACTTTTTGCAAACTTAAGTCTCAACTCTTGTTTCGATTTAAGTTTGGGGGGAGAGTGTGTGGTGTGACTCACCACTTGAGTATGATGTATGATTCTTGTAAAATTTGGGTAAATTTTAAAATTTTTCTCTCATGAGTATTGGTTTGATTTTGGCATGATTGGTGGTGTTGAAGTGCATGATAGTCCATATTTATAATGAAATTGTTGAAATAATGGTGTTTGTTGAGTGCTTGAGCATGAATGAGAGGTATTGGAAGCAAGATGGAGCTTGGAGCTAACGCTTTCCTTACCAAATGCCTATTGAGGGAGTACTCTACACCTTATCATTTTACTAGTTGAAATGAATTGAGTTTGATTTGGATTGTTGTGACTAGCATGATACTTCATATGTTATGTTGTGGGAGGTTTACTTTCGTATATTAGGTTTTCCTTTTAAATAAAGGTTGGGATGATGTGTGCTTAATTTTCTTATGGATGATGGTATTTTGTGTTTTTGCATGTTTTGTGTTTTTGTTGTGTCTTGTTTGTTGAGTACTTATTTGTATGTTGTGTGTATTTTCATTCTTGTCTTGGGATGTTTGGTGGCTTGTTTAGGGATGTCGTGAGTCATTTTTGAATGTGAGTGATGATAGATTGTGGTGATAAGTGATGACAAACTATGATTAAGAATCACTACACTTTCAAATTGTGACATGTTTTACTTAACTTGATCAATTTTGAGATGAATGTGGTGTAATAAGTTCCTTAGGGTCCGAGCACAAGCGTGTGAGCATTTGAGCCTCAACCATGCATACATGGTATTTCTTCATGAGTGGATCGGTTGTGTTTGATAAGTTAGAACTTGCTCAAGGACTATAGGAACGAGCCCGATTAGTGGAGAGTGGTGAAATGATCTAAGGCCATCCTTGTTATTATAGTCATTGCCATATATGTTCCCTACCATGAACATCATCCTTAGTTAACCATTTTGAGCCTATAAGCCTATTTCTTGTGAATTTAGCACATTACAAGCCTTAATGACCTATTCAAAGCTTATATATACCTTTGTGTGGGTGATTGAGGAGATGGTAGCTAGAAAGGATTGATTGATTACCAAAAGAAGAAAAGGACATGGTAAACAAGCAAGAAAAAGGATGAAAAGAGCAAAACAAGAATGGACATGCAACCTCAAAGTAAGAAAGGAGCAAATCAACATCAAAATGCTCAAGTAAACAAAATTCAAAGATAGGAAGCTTGAATCAAAAGAAGCTTAATCCAAGGAAAGTTAATGAATAGTGCTTGAGATTGTAAAGATAAGAAAGGAAGAAAGAAAAGTGGAGAAGTTGAGGAAATTGGCCATCTCTTTGATTACTTACACTTGTTGAGTCACTCTTATCCATATACTTCCTACCCTACCAAAGAGCTTATCATTACATCCTAATTAAAGACCTTTTTGATCATTAATTGAAACTTTGGTGGTTTGTGAATATAGTCCGCGAGCAAGCTTATAGTGATTCGAGCCAATCGATTAATGAGTGTGATCTACCCTATTTCAAAAGAGTGTTGAGAGACATTAATATCCATTGTGAGGCTTGGACTTAAAAGGAACTATATTACACTTTATTCTCTTTTGATTGAACTTGTTAATTTCTCATGTCATGATTTTAACGTTGTAGGATGACTTAGCATAGTTTGTTGTTATTATTGCTAACGATGTGTTATTGCTTATATTCGTTTAGTCTTTTCTAGGTGAAAATTTCTCCTTTTGATTTGTCATTTTCGTTGCTCGGGGACGAGCAACACCTTAAGTTTGGGGGGTTGATTAGAGCTATTTTCACCTAGATTTTAGTGTCTTTTTATATGTATTTTTGTATTATTTTATCCGTATTTTATATGTTATTTGGTTGTGCTTTGTATTTTTATTGAAATATGTGTGAATGAGCTTAATTCGGAGTTGAAACGAGGAAGAACGAGCCAAAAACAGTGAAGAAATGCAGGAGCCAGCACACGAACCGTGTAGCCAACACGGCCCTGTAAGAGTTAGCCGTGTGGCGACATCTAGTCACTCAACATGGGCAACTTCAGGTCGTGTCCAGTTGCACGAGTCGAGTCGGGAGCACGAGCCGTGTCGCCAACACGGCCCTGTAAGAAGGTGGCCGTGTGGCGACATCAGAAGAGCCAACACGACCACACCTGTGCCCGTGTTACAACACACGACTCGTGTTGCAGTACACGAGCCGTATTGCGTAACACGGCCCTGTAAGGCGAGGCCGTGCGGCAGCATCAGAAGACACAACACGGCCACCCCGTGGCCGTGTTACAGAGCACGACTCGTGTTGGGTATTTTCCTGCAGAAATTTCCAGATCCTTCTAGAAGCCTCCAAAGGGGTATAAATACCCCTTTATTCAACAATTGGCAGGAAATTCGAAATCCTATCATCTACACACACCTCACACACCATTTCTTCCATTTTCCACCATCATCTTCATCCACCTTCATCCATTTTGATCCATCTTCATCATCTCCATTAATTCTCCATCAAAACTTCATCCCTTCCATTGGGTGTGAGAGATCTCAAGGAATTAAGAGCTAGAGGTGGAGATCAAGAAGAATAGAAGATTCTCTTCAAGAAATTGATAGGGAAGAATCCATTCATTTTGTATTTCTTTAGATCTTAGACTATGGGTAATTGTAATGAATCATTTAATTGTTTTGTTACTTTTACTATGATAGGCTAATCCCTCTAGTGGGATTAGGAACATGAAGAGCATATTAGATTTATATTATCATGTGGATTAAATTGGTTTTTGATTTAATTGATGTTGATTTCTATTCATGGAGTTTAATTGTCTTGATGTTGTGATGGCATGGTTTGTTATTCATGAATGTTTATTGGTTTAATGGATTGTTGATCAATGGATTATTTGTGGTAATTAAATGCTATCATGATCTTCATGTATGTATTGCTTGGAGTGAGACGGAAACGACCCTCTATAGTATTAGGAAGGCATGAATAGACATTGAGTTTGGGTTTGACCGAAAGGATATTTGAATTCAATGAGGGGAACCAATCCATTCGTTGGCCTTAGTACACAAAAAGGGAGAGTTTAGTCTAACTAGTACCTAGATGGAAGGGGTTAATGTTGGGCTTTGATCTTAAGTGTTTTTGGGAGTTCAAAATGGATCAACAACCTTTGTAACCCGAAAGGGAGCTTAGGATACAATCGTGATCACCCTTAGTCTACATCAATTGAGTTGAATTCCGTTTGCATGATAATATGAATTGAGTGTGCTTGGATGTTTCTAATCCCATGTTTTTCCATACTTGAACTTTAGCACCCATTTTCTTTACTTGTCATTTATCTTATTTGCTATCTTATTTACTTGTTACTTGTTTTAGTTGTTTATCATCTCAAAACCCCCGATCATCTTTACAAAAACGACATGAACATGAGCTCACGTATTTGCTAGTCCGAAAATAACTCCTTATTGGATTGATAATTTTTCTTGGGATATAATACTACAACGATCGAGTATTCTTGCTCGTGAGTGCTAAAAATAGGCAAACACTTATGTGCCTTACAGATGGAGAAGTACACACGCGCTCGGATAACTTCCTACAGTCATCAATTATAAGTCTGTACAGTGATCCGCACATGAACTCATCCGATAGGGAGGAAGGTCTATGCCAACGCGCAAGTTCATATGCATCACATTACAAACATAATTATTTAAAGAAGTCTATCCCAGCAATCCATGAATAAACTCATCCGATGGGGAGGAAGGCTCTAATGCCGACGCACAAGTTTATTCACATTGTTAACAAACCAATAATGGAGGCCGCGGGAATTTTTACCAATCCCCTCTCCCACTTAGTTATTCAACACCGAGGGTTTTTACATGCATATAATATTTAAAAATAAAATACGCAACCTAGCATGCTCATACTTCCAAATATATAACAATAATTGACCAATAAAACAATTATAGCAGTTATATATAAGGAAATAAATTGCCAAAAATAAGTTGACTTGATCAACACTCCAACATACATGCATATAATATACCAAATATAATACGCAATCTAGCATGCTTCTATTTAAGGCAATAAATCATAGAGAATCATGCATACATATATAACAATAATCAATTAATAAATCAATTATAACAGTTATATAACAGCGAATTCGATTGTTCGCCACCAGTCACGAATGCGGACAACTGCGATGGGGATCGACCTCCCCGCAGCTTGCTCCACCACTCTGGCATCCTGCCCGATCATATTGTGAAGACTCACGTGGAACCTGATGCAGACCAGTCGAACTTGATGCAAACCTGCTCGAACCTGGTGCAGAGTCGATCAAACCTGATGCAGACCAATCGAACCTGATGTGAATCCGCTCGAACCTGGTGCAGCATTGATCGAACCTGACGCAGACCAATCGAACCTGATGCAAATCCGCTCGAACCTCGTGCAGCATCGATCTAACCTGATGCAGACCAATCGAACCTGCTCTCAACCCTCATCACACGTGAATAATCAATTAGATTAGATTAGATTAGGGTTCCAGATAAGCTGAGGTGACTTATATACATGGGCTACAGCATGGACCAGGAGGAGAAATTGGATTGGGCCTCCATTGGGCTTAAGTATCCAAGCTTAGCCCAAAGCTTATACTTAAGTCCAATAATAATAATATATTCTACTAAAATATTATTACTGCACTGCCTTTCCAATCCCAAAATTACGTTTTGGGCTCCTTCTTATTATGAGCCCGTTAGTCTCCCCATGTTTAAGATATACAATGTCCATTAATTAATTTAAGTTACTGACAACTCAATTAATTAATATCTCATCCAAGAGTAGTACCACTCAACCTTATTATCATGCCGGAATAAATTCCACCTGCAGGATTTACATGATAATCCTTATGAGCTCCTCAAGGGGACATCATCCACCTATGACGGACACGGATTCGTTCTACAATCAACAGCACACCATAGAGACAGTACTACTTCCCAACTCATCGAGTTTGTTGATTTAATTACATGTAAATCTCACCCATTGATGAATCAAATAAATACATACTGCCCTACGTGTCAAGGTTATTGTATAGGGATTAAGAGCACGAACTTCCATAATAACTGAGATCAAGTTCTCCTATAAGTCAGTATAAGTCGAACGATCTCAAGCGGTCCTGCTCAATACACACAAGTGCACTAATGTGATTCTATAGCCAAGACAAGCTAATACCAAATCACACTACAACCATCCCGATAGAGAGTCCCCGTCTATCTCGGTTGTGAGCATCTGTTTATACTTTATAAGAAAATCGATAATATGATCTTCCGCATGTTGTCGCACAACATATTATCTACAGTATAAAGTAAGTGGACTATTGCATCGAACATATAAATAAATTATAAGATGCAATCATTTGATCATATGATTCTCATTTCAAATTAATTGTTACAATATTGTTCATATAAAAAGCTAGACTTTTAGTATACAATCCAACACTTTTTGTACCTTCACGATGTTATATCGTTCATGTATATTTTCTTTAAACTAAGTTACATCGTTGTATTTTGTACCTTTATAAATCCTTATTGATACTTTATGAGATGATGTCCTCGGGTTGTACCCGTTGTTATCAGTTGTTCAGTTCTACAGGTACTTGATAGCAAGCCTTACGTTTCCTATAAACTTTGTGGAGTGGATTGCACCTATTCCGTGAAATTTATGGTTAACGTGGTGGTTATCGCGTTCTGTTTGGGGTCGGGGCGTGACAACTTTCTTGGTATCAGAGCCTGGTTTTATGATTCTTATTCTTTTTTAGTTGTGCCAATTGGTCCAACTTTATTTCTATATCATCCTAAGGTATCGTATTGCCTTGATGTTGACCTTGCATTTTCTTTCCTTTCTTCCTTTCATTCATTATGGCACCTCCAGTTCGTCGTCGAGGTCGAGGACACGCTCCTCGTGATCCTCCGAGTCCTCTACTCTCTTCTGTTCCTCGTGGACCTCGAGGACATATTTTTTCTGATCATGTCGTTCCTCCGACGGTTACGGAGCCTATCAATTCTTATCATAGGGTGCCGATTTTCTAGGTAGAGCAACCATGGGCCCAGTTGCGAGTTTAGCACATGATGACACCGGAGTAGTACCAATTGTATTATGATCACATTCGAATTCATGGTATTCCACCACCTACAACGGCTCATATGACTACGACTGTCACTGAAGAGGTTCTTCGTGCTAATGAACTGATTCGACCTACAACTAATGTACCAGTTTTTACTTCAGAAATGGCTTTAGGAGGTTCTACTTCTCGAGGTGCACTTTTTATACCTGATTTGGTGAAAGCAGTTGAAAACATGGGAACTTCGAAATTTGACGGTGCAAGAGATGCTTCTAAAGCGGGGGCATGGTTAAAGGAGATTATAGAGACCTTTGACACCTTGATGATTGAAGAATGTTATCATGTCGTCATTGCAACCAAGCTGTTAGGCCCAGATGCACGACGATGGTGGCAGAATCTAAAAGAGACATCTTTGGTTACTATTACGTGGGCTATCTTTGTGGAACGATTCAAAGATCGATACTTCTCTTAGTACATCAAGGATCAGAAGAGAAATGAGTTCTTCAACCTCTTTCAAGGCATTATGTCGGTCGTGGAGTACGAAAGCAAATTTCTAGAATTGCGAGAATTTGCTCCTGAGTCATATACGATGAGAGACTTATGCAAGAGATTTGAAGATGGTCATAACTTAAATATTCAAGATCGCATCAAGTCCAGAGACAAGTACGAGTGTCTTGACGATCTCGTAGAAGAAGCCCTGAGGGTAGAAAGTTTAGTTCAGGCGAGACATAAGCTTGCAGAACGATCTCAAAAGAAAAGGTAAGGGAGCGCATTTCCAGGAAATGCATCGAAGGTGTATAGGGGTGTGGGATCTTCGCGTGGCGCACCAAGTTTGGTATCTATTAGTTTTTCTCAACCTCGGGAACAGTTTAGTAGAGGCGGAAGCAATGTCTCGGATCGGTTGGTGAAAATCGCAAGTGCCAGAATTACTTAAAATATCACGACGGCCCCTGTAAGGCTCCTCAAGTATGTTTTCAGTGTCGACAGCCGGGGCATATGCGAAGTTCTTGTCCTCAGCTTATGGGAGCGTGCAGTCAGTGTTCTGGTCATCTTCGTGGTAAACTAACATATTCTACACCCAGAGATACTCGATCTACAGTTACTAGAGTGCCCGATGCCTCAAGCGGCCCTAGTACTCAATCACCTATGTAAGGAAGGAAGCAAACTAGAGTATTTCATATTTCTCAGGAAAAGGCTCGCTCAGATCCGAAGGTTGTGACATGTAATTTATAATCTGAGTATTTTCACATGCTAGATCTAACCCCGCCTTGTTATGCCACTTGATTACAAATAAAATATTCGTAAGAAATTCTACCTTTTTGAATTTTTATATCACAATCTCACCTAATATTGCTTCTTTAGGCCATGTGTTTGTGGGAGACCATCAGGTCTACGCTTTATTTGACCCAGGTTCTGATAGGTCTTATATCCGGGATGATCTTACTGCAATCTTAGATTATTCTATCTCTCATTTGTCACCTGGAATCATCGTTCATACCCCTCTTGGAGAGCGTCTAATTTGTGATTCGGTATTCCTTGGTTGTCCATTGAAGATCAAAGATGTCATTTTAGAGGCTGAATTGATACCATTGCCTTTGATTGATCTTGATGTTATTCTTGGCATGGATTGACTTTCTTCTCATCATGCAATTCTTAATTGCCACAAGAAGCTTGTTATTTTTCGTAGACCAGGATTCTCAGAACTTGTTTTTGAAGGTAAACTTCAAACGAGATCCCTCTCTTTTATTTCAATGTTGACTGCGCATAAATTAATGCGTAAGGGTTGTGAGACATTCTTGGCATTGTCATCGATACTTCTCTTTTTGAAACTAAACTAGATGACATCCCGATCATGAATGAATTTTCTGATGTCTTTCCTGAAGACTTACCAGGACAACCTCCGAATCGAGAGATTGATTTTTCCATTGACGTACTTCCTAGAATCACACCTATATCGATTACTCCATATCGAATGTCGCCTGCTGAGCTCAAGGTACTCCAGACACAACTTGGGGGATTATTGGAGAAAGGGTTCATACGACCTAGCACATCTTCGTGGGGTGCTCCTGTTCTTTTTGTCAAAAAGAAAGATGGATCACTTCGCCTATGTGTCGACTACCGTCAATTAAACAAGGTGACAATCAAGAACAAATATCCTCTTCCAAGAATCGATGATCTGTTTGATCAATTGCAAGGAGCAACTGTGTTCTCAAAACTTGATTTGCGATCTGGCTATCACCAACTCAAGATTAGGGAATCTGATATCCCTAAGTCTGCTTTTTGAACCAGATACGATCATTTTGAATTATGTGTTATGCCTTTTGGACTCACAAATGCTCCTGCAGCTTTTATAGATCTTATGAATCGGGTCTTTCGGCCGTACTTAGATAAGTTTTTCATCATCTTCATTGATGACATTCTTATTTATTCTAAATCGGACGACGAGCATTCTCATCATCTAAGAATTGCTCTGAACATTCTCAGAGAAAATCAGCTTTATGCTAAATTCTCGAAGTGTGAATTTTGGCTTCGTGAGGTAAGCTTTTTGGGTCATCACATTTCTAAAGAAGGAATCTACGTCGATCCAGTGAAGATTCAAGCTATACTAGATTGGGAGCATCCAAAGAACGTGACAGAGATTCGTAGTTTTTTGGGATTAGCTGGATATTATCGACGGTTTGTCAAAGACTTTTCGTTATTGGCTTCATCTTTGACTAAATTGACTCGAAAAGGGTTAAAATTTGAATAGAGTGAAGAATGCGAGGAAGCATTTCGAGAATTGAAAAGACGACTCGTTTCAGCTCCTATCCTTACTTTGCCAGATCCAGCGATTGGAGAATTTACCATTTATAGCGACGCCTCGAGACAAGAATTAGAATGCGTTCTCATGCAAGAAGGAAAGGTTATTGCCTACGCTTCAAGGCAATTGAAGAAGAACGAAGAAAATTATCTTACACATGATTTAGAGTTGGCTGCAATCGTCTTTGCATTGAAGATCTGGAGGCACTATCTGTATGGTGCAACTTGTCGGGTTTTCACTGATCACAAGAGCTTAAAGTATATCACCACGCAAAAGGAGCTCAACCTCAGGCAAAGGCGATGGATGGAGTTGATTAGTGACTATAACTTAGTCATCGATTATCATCCTGGCAAGGCGAATGTTGTTGCAGATGCTCTGAGTAGAAAGTCTTCTACCTCACTTGCTTCGATTCAATCTTTTTATCTTCCTATGTTGGAGCAATTTAAATCTTTACATATTTCGCTCGATTGTGAAAAGTGTAATGATTCTGCCTTAATCGCCAAATTCGAGATTAGACCTACCTTGTTCGAGCAAATTCGAGAAAGACAATCACACGATGTTCATTTACAATAGAAGATGGCGATGCTAAATCAAGGAAAAGAAATAGAATTTCAAATTCGGGATGATGGACTTCTTACTTTTAAAAATCGTATTTGTGTTCCATCAGAAATTGATGTTCGTAGAGCTATTATTGAGGAAGCCCATTCTTTAGCCTATTCTATGCATCCTGGTAGTACCAAAATGTACAAAATACTTCAGGAGCATTATTGGTGGCCAGGTATGAAATGGGACATTGCTGAATTTGTATCAAAGTGCTTATCATGCCAACAGATTAAAGCAGAACACCAAAAACCAGCCGGCATGCTTCAACCACTACCTATTCCTGAGTGGAAATGGGAAAACGTCACAATGGATTTTGTTTCTGGTTTACCTCGAACCCAAAAGGGTCATGACTCAATTTGGGTCATTGTCGATCATCTGACAAAATCGGCACATTTCCTTCCAGTGCATACCAACGAATCTTTAGAGAAACTTGCCAAGTTATATATCGATGAGATCGTGAGATTGCACGAAGTACCAGTGTCAATCATATTTGATCGTGATCCAAGATTCACTTCCCATTTTTGGCCTAGTCTGCAGAAAGTGCTAGGTACAAAATTACTATTCAGTACCTCGTTTCATCCACAGACTGATGGACAATCAAAAAGAACTATACAGACACTAGAAGACATGCTACGTGCAGTGGTGTTGAATTTAGGAGGTAGCTGGGATAAGTATGTGACTTTGGTGGAGTTCGCTTATAACAACAGTTATCATTCAAGCATTGAAATGCCCCGTACGAAGCTCTGTATGGCCGAAAGTGTCGAACACCGCTCTTTTGGGATGAGGTTGGCGAGAGACAAATTGAAAAAGTAGAGCTTATCGAAGATACGAAGGTAAAAATACAACCTAATCGAGACAGACTTAAGGCAGCGCAAGATCGACAGAAAAGCTACGCAGATAATAGGAGGTGCGATTTGGAGTTTAATGAAGGAGATAAAGTTTTTCTGAAAGTTTCTCCATGGAAGGGCGTGTTGCGATTCCGCCGTCGAGAAAAGTTGAGTCCAAGGTATATTGGCCCATTTACGATCGTGCAAAGGATTGGTCGTGATGGGTATCGACTTGAGCTACCATCGGAATTGTCGAAGATTCACGATGTCTTCCATGTCTCTATGCTTAGAAAATATGAACCAGATCCTTCGCACATGCTCAAATATCCCCCAATTGTATTAAAGGAAAATCTATCGTACGAAGTGTTGGCGCTTGGATCGTTTGGTTAACCTGAACCGTTAGCATACCATGCGTTTCTAACACAGCGGAAGCAATAAATCATAGAAACGATTACCGTTCACCAGGGTATGTTGATGAAGATTAATTCTCGCAGGCAGCCTGTGCAGTCCCACGAGAATGGCCATAACTTCCTCGTCTGATATCAGAATTGAGTGATCTTTACGTTCAGACGATCCTCTCTTCGACGGCTTTCCGTCAGTATATTGTCATCAAATTCTGAGCACTGTACGAATTTATAAAAATTTGGCACGGCGGCAGATAGCAGCAGCAAACTACCTTCTGATCTTCTGCCGTATGTCCCAAGTCCGATCTCGACGTCGTGTGGGCAACGATCTACGAGACCTCCTCAATCTGCTCTCAACCCTCATCACACGTGAATAATCAATTAGATTAGATTAGATTAGATTAGGGTTCCAGATAAGTTGAGGTGACTTATATACATGGGCTACAGCAGGGACCAGTAGGAGAAATTGGGTTGGGCCTCCATTGGGCTTAAGTATACAAGCTTAGCCCAAAGCTTATACTTAAGTCCAATAATAATAATATATTCCACTAAAATATTATTATTGCACTACCGTACCAATCCCAAAATTACGTTTTGGGCTCCTTCTTATTATGAGCCCGTTAGTCTCCCCATGTTTAAGATATACAATGTCCATTAATTAATTTAAGTTACTGACAACTCAATTAATTAATATCTCATCCAAGAGTAGTACCACTCAACCTCATTATCATGTCGGAATAAATTCCACCTGCAGGGTTTACATGATAATCCTTATGAGCTCCTCAAGGGGACATCATCAACCTATGACGGACACGGATTCCTTCTACAATCAACAGCACACCATAGAGACAGCACTATTTCCCAACTCATCGAGTTTGTTGATTTAATTACATGTAAATCTCACCCATTGATGAATCAAAGAAATACATACTGCCCTACGTGTCGAGGTTATTGTATAGGGATTAAGAGCACGAACTTTCATAATAACTGAGATCAAGTTCTCCTATAAGTCAGTATAAGTCGAACGATCTCAAGCGGTCCTGCTAAATATACATAAGTGCACTAATGTGATTCTATAGCCAAGACAAGCTAATACCAAACCACACTACAACCATCCCGATAGAGAGTCCCCGTCTATCTCGATTATGAGCATCTGTTTATACTTTATAAGGAAATCGATAATATGATCTTCCGCGTGTTGTCGCACAACATATTATCTACAGTATAAAGTAAGTGGACTATTGCATCGAACATATGAATAAATTATAAGATGCAATCATTTGATCATATGATTCTCATTTCAAATTAATTGTTATAACATTGTTCATACAAAAAGCTAGTCTTTTTGTATACAATCAATTAATCTCCCACTTATACTAAAAGACTATGCTGTCATGTCTTCTGCCATACATCTGATTTCCACTCCCACTACACGACCATCAAAAGCTCTCGCCTTAAGGTCCTTGTAAATGGATTTACTAGGTCATCATCCGATGCAATCTAGGCGACAACAACCTTCCCCTCATCATACGATTTCTCGTAATAGGTGGTACTTGCACTCCATGTGTTTAATTGCCTTATGGGCTCGTGATTCCTTCAAGTTTGCAACTGCACCAATATCATCAATATAAATTGTGATATCCTTGGGCAAACTTAGAAACACTTCGAAGTCCATCTTGAAGTTTCTAGAGTCATACAGATACTTTGGCTGCCTCATAGGCTCCAATTTATCATCTTTCCATGATGGAGTCCGGAGTCTGAAATATATTTCTATATAACACTCCTCCACATTATGACTCAACTTCCTAAAATTAAACGCATAACCTTTGAGGTGGATTTACTGCCGTCCCTATCTGATTTGAAAAATGTGAATCTATGTAACCCATAAGAATCAGTGAATCTGTTCGGTAAGCCCACATATAGTTTCTAGTCCTTTTCAGGTACATAAGTATATGTCTTACCACAGTTCAACATTCTTATTTTGGATTACCTTGATACCCACTGTTCATGCCATTGGCAAAACAGATATCCAATCTCGTGCATAGCATTCCTTATATTAAGCTTTCTCATTTGCCGAAGCATAAGGAACCGCTTTCATCTTCTTTATCTATTTTTGTGTCACAAGACACATTCACTTTGATAAATTCACATGCTAAACGAGTAAGGATCTTATCATTATATGAAACTTGAGATAAGCATAACATCCTTTCTTGTGATCCGTATTACCGTGATCAAAAGGATATTTTTGCTCTCTTAAGTCCTTCATCACATACCGCTTTATCAACCATACCCATACGCCCGACAATACTCTTTCATTGTCTCCAATGAGAAAGATACTATCTACGTATAGTACAAGAAATACCACCACGTTTTCATCACTCTTTTCAATACATAAGACCCATCCGATCATTGATTAGATCCATGTCACTGGATTACCTCATCAAAACGGATGTTTCATGATCTTGAAGCTTGTTTTAGTCCATTAATGGACACTTTTAAGCTCACTATCACAATGCTCTTAGCTCTTTGCAATGAATCACTCTGATTGCTTCACATAGATGTTTCCCTTAAGACTTCCAATCAGGAAAGCTGTCTCGACATCTATTGTTATCCCTCATATTTCATATGAGTAGCAACAAATAAAAGAGTCCGGATCAACTTAGGCATAGCTACCGGTGAACAGGTTTTCTCATAATCGAACCCTTTCTTTCTGAGTATACCTTTTCGCAACTAGCTTGCTTCCAAGATTTTCACCTTATTCTATGATCCTCTTTTATTCTTGCATGCCCGCTTCCAATGGCTTTTACGCCATTTAGTGGTTCAACAAGCATCCAGACCTAATTTAAAATTCATCGATTCTATTTTAATATTCATTGCACTTACTAAGATTTCGCATTTTAATTTTGTAGTGCAACGCCGTATCCCTGGGATAATAC
Organism: Pogostemon cablin; assembly: GCA_023678885.1. Classification (NCBI taxonomy): domain Eukaryota; kingdom Viridiplantae; phylum Streptophyta; class Magnoliopsida; order Lamiales; family Lamiaceae; genus Pogostemon; species Pogostemon cablin. The sequence goes on along the minus strand of CM042989.1, from coordinate 19,928,792 downwards.
CATGTTTACTAAGGATCAAGTCTTACGACTTTTCCAAAACATGTATCTCACGGGTTGTCGAATAATTCTCCCACTGCGACAAGGCACTACATGTAATTGTGTATCAGACGTGACACGCATTGCAGTTTACCTTGTGGTATATCCTCTTGTACACTTGGTACTTATACTTTATGTTTTCTTCTCACTACCTTTAGAACAACTCATACATGGGTTTGTGATTTATTACATAGTCCCTTTCCAAAAATCTAGTGTTTGTGTTAACAATCACCATTCGATCTTTTAAACTAAATAAATCACCTTCATTTTTATAGCATATCCTACAAACAGACAAACATTCAAATGAATTACTGTTTCTAGGGCTTATCCATAAAATGAATTAAGTAATTCCAAATAATTCATCATCTATCTAATCATTACCATAAGAGTCTTATTCCTTCTATCCACCACACCATTCAGCTGGAGCATGCCCGGTGTAGACCACTTGAGATTTAATCTCAACCTCTGATTAATAGCTCATAATTATCCTAAGAGGTACTCGTAATGACGATTAAATCATCATTACTTGATATATTTTCCATGATGCTTTACTGTACCAACCTTGCAATTCTTGAATAAATCAAAGAACTTAGACATGCAGTGCATCAAATAAATATATCGGTATCTAGAATAATCTTCGATTATTCATTACCACCTCTCGCTTGGATAATATTAGGTCCGCTCGAATCAGAATGAACCAATTCCAACATATATATTTATGGATCTACACCCCTTTACCTTGAAAAGATAATTAATCATTTATACTTCCAAGAAAGACTCGCAAGTCCGATAGTTTCCACTTCAGATAAACCTTACGGTCCATCTGCTATCAACTTTTGAGTCCTACTCAAGTAAAATGATCTAGTCTTAGACGCCAAATGCATGTTTAGTTCATCTCTGAAGGTTACTTTCTCTTACTAAGATCAGAAGATGCATTATTAATTACTATTTGTTGCATCTGTGGAATATACATGATTTAAGAGTATACAAATTGTCCATCAACGTACCATAACAGAGTACAACTCTATCCTTCATTATAATTACCATGTCATTTAAATGAAATGGAGTATCCATCTATTAATGCATAGAAACCGAAATCAAATTCTTTCTATGAAAACGTACGTAAAGACAATTTTACAAAATCAAACGTTTATTCATATCATAAGATAAATAAACAACTCCCATCGCAATAGCCACTAGTCTTGTAGTTTTACCCATGTCATTACAATCTTATCCTCACTTAGTAATGAACATTCAGTGATTCCAGTATCTGTTGGATTGTATACTAAAAGTCTAGCTTTAGTATGGACAATGTTATAACAATATTTGAAATGAGAATCATTGATCAAATGATTGCATCTTATAATTTATTTTATATGTATGATGCAATAGTCCATTTACTTTATACTGTAGATAATATGTTGTGCGACAACACGCGGAAGATCATATTATCGGTTTTCTTATAAAGTATAAACAGATGCTCACAACTGAGATAGACGAGGACTCTCTATCGGTATGGTTGTAGTGTGGTTTGGTATTAGCTTGTCTTGGCTATAGAATCACATTAGTGCACTTGTGTGTATTGAGTAGGACCGCTTGAGATCGTTCGTCTTATACTGACTATATAGTAGAACTTGATCTCTGTTATTATGGAAGTTCGTGCTCTTAATCCCTATACAATAACCTCGACACGTAGGACAGTATGTATTTCTTTGATTCATCAATGGGTGAGATTTATAGGTATTAAATCAACAAACTCGGTGAGTTGGGAAGCAGTGCTGTATCTATGGTGTGCTGTTGATTGTAGAAGGAATCCATGTCCGTCATAGGTTGATGATGTCCCCTTGAGGAGCTCATAAGGTTTATCATGTAAATCTTGCAAGTGGATTAATTTCCGGCATGATAATAAGGTTGAGTGGTACTACTCTCGGATGAGATATTAATTAATTTGAGTTGTCAGTAACTTAATTAATTAATGGACATTGTATATCTTAAACATGGGGAGACTATCGGGCTCATAATAAGAAGGAGCCCAGAACATAATTTTGGGATTGGACGGGTAGTGCAATAATAATATTTTAGTGGACTATATTATTATTATTGGATTTAATTAAAAGCTTTGGGCTAAGCTTGGTTAATTAAATTCAATTGAGGCCCAGCCCAATTTCTCCTCCTGGTCCCTGCTGTAGCCCAATATATATAGTCATCTCAGCTTCTGGAAACCTAACTTCCTGCGCCTCTTTTGACGTGAGTTAGAGAGAAGCAGATTGAGAGAACTCTGGGGATTGTTGACCACCCAACACCAGAGTTGACTTGGGACATACAGCAGAAGATCAAGAGGTGTTCTTCTGCAGTGATTCAGACTCTACATCAACCCTGAAGTACGGTAAACACATTATTGCTTCCGCTGATTTTATTTACCTGTTTTTCTAACGATCACGTTGAACCGCACGATCCAATTGCCCAACAATTGGTATCAGAGCGTTGTTTTCGTGGTGAAATGTGAGACGTTAGATTGGGGTTGTTTGTGATTATATGATTAATTTATTTGATCTGGATATAATCGCATGTTTTTTGAGCCATTCTTGTGTTCCTTATTGTGAGAAAAAGCATGTGTGAAAGGGTCTGTATATGTGTTGATTAATCATATGTGCTTGATCAATTATTATGAGCGTGTGATCATTGTTAATTGCACACCCTGTTCCACACCAACACACGGCTGTTCCCGACGATATTAAAAAAAAAAAAAATGGCTGAGGAATACGCCTGCTGGTCGACGATGGAGAATCTCGGAGTCAGACGTTGGCACGATCTGATGTACACGACCAACCCAGAAGCTGATCATCGAACGCGTGATGTCCGGCGTAAAGGACAAGCCTGCTGGTGACAGTATTGTTGTCACGATCGAAGAGGACTGATGGGCAGCCTTGGCGATTGTCAACGGCAGCGGCGGGGTTCGCTGCAAGATTGGAGAAAGCCTACAACGACAGTGCGACACTCGTCTGCACACGGCGGCAGGGTTCGCTGCAACATCGACGACCAGACAAAGCTTGGTTCCGAGCAGGTCACAGACTGCTCTCGGTCGATCGGCGAAGGGTTCCGGTGGTCCACGCTGTAATCTATTGCTCCGCCTATATCGACGATCAGCTGGCGCTGCTGGGAAGGTTGACGCGACCAGGACTGGCGGGTGCTGCTGGATGGTCGGATTGCAGAGCTCGCACGACTGACGGCTGACAATGCGGCTCCGGTGGGCTGTGGGAACGTCAGCCGGCAGCGGTGGTGCCAGGTAGCACCAGTGTGCTATGGTGGAGCGACTGCAATCTTACGACAGCACTGATGGCGGTGGTCGGTGCTACAGACTGGAGTGAAGTTGACCTATTGAGCGAAAGACATGGCTGTGTGCGCGGCGGCTCTGTTGAAGGAGGCGAGGCAGCGGAGCAACACGATTGCTAGTCGCTGTCGGCATGATGGATCGTTCGACTGGCGAGGCGTTGTCGTGACGGGCAGGCGCTGCTGCTAGGTCTGGGCTGTTGGGGCGACTCCGATCCGGCGGGCTGACGGCACGGCAGGCTGACGGCGGCGGGCTGACGTCGGTGAATGGCTACGCGTGACAGCTGCGGTGTGTTATATTCTCGCGGCTGGAAGGTGTTTAGGGCAGCATTTTGACATTGGGCTGCCCCTGGCCTTTTAATTCTTATGGTCTTGGGCTGCCCCTTTGGGCCCAATTTATTAAGTGCTGTTTGGTTTGGCTTGCTGGGCCAATTTGGGCTGTGTATGGGTTGTTTCAGTTGGGCCTTTTATTTTAATTAAATAGTTTTGGGCTGTGGTTATGGGCCCAATTTTAATTAAATGGTAATGGGCTGCTGGGCCACTCCTGTTTTTAATTAATTGTTTATAATGGGCCAAGCATGATTAATTAATTTTATTAATGGGCTAATTTTATGCTAGTGGGCTTGGTGGACTTAATTTAAGTTTGGGCTAAGATTATGGGCCATGGATAATGAGCTTGATTAATTATTTAATCTGCTTCTCATTTTGTGCTTATTTGTTGCTCTTGGGCCCAAATTGATTGATCCACTAATTATGCAATTAATTAATGTTATATAACTGATTAATTGATTTAATTGTCAATTATTGTTGTATATGTGACAGGCATGTTCTATGTGATTTATTTATTTAAATTGCTGTTAATAGAAGCATGTCTTAGTTGTATATTTTATTCTGGAATATTATATGCATGTTAAAACCCTCGTTATTAAATAACTAAGTGGGAGAGGGGATTGGTAATAAATTCCTGCGGCCTCCATTATTGGTTTGTAAGTGATGTGAGTAAACTTGCGTGTTGGCATAGGCCTTCCTCCCTAACGGATGAGTTTATTCACGGATCACTGGTACAGACTTCATAAATAATTATTGTTTGTAATGTGGCACATAAACTTGCGTGTTGGCATAGGCCTTCCTCCCTAACGGATGAGTTTGTGTGCGGTACACTGGTACAAACTTATAATTGATGATTGTAGGAAGCTACCCGAGCGCGTGTGTACTTCTCCAACTGTAAGGCACATAAGCTCGAGCAGTGGACTTGGGATCAAATAATGGTGTGCACTTAGGTGTAAATAATTAGTATCCTCCCCAACGGAGTCACTGCTATTATTTGCATGGCTAAAGAGTAACCGACTATTAATTATTTTGTCATAAAGTTAGGTTGACAAATGAAATTAATGGGTAAAACCTTCTCTTGTAAATGTTCGGGTTTGTAAACGTCCACACTAACGTGGCTTGCAGACTCACGGTGCTTGAGATGTCGGTGAATTTTATTTTATATTGTTTTGAGGGAAACAATATAAAAGGATAAAATTCGAAGTTTTGATCAGTAAATTTAATCGTGATTCTCTGTATTTCGAATAGTTTTAGTCTCACTAATTGTTAACTAAAAGAAATTATATTTACTTGTCCAAATTAACTGATTAGAAAAGAATCTTAATTTTTGAAATTTACTGCTTAAGAAAATACATGTGTTCTCTCAAAGGACGGCTCATGATGCCTATTAAAGTCTTTAGTGAAGAGATGAGAGGATCATAGAAATATGATGAACTCATGTAACTCTTCAGATACTTGAGTAATTTAAAAGGCGCAAGATCATGATAGAATTTGATGAATGAATTGGAAAAGCTTGGAGTATAAATTGAAAGGGAAACCTAGATCAATTTTATTCTCCATGTTTAGCCTTAATGTTTTGAGAAAGTTCTACCTGAAATACTAGAGGATGTATATGGTGGGAGACTTCTGACAAAACATGTGGCAAAGGAAAGCCATTTTCATCATAAAGTGAACAAGTTTAATATCTTATTCACTAGTTGTTTAAACATGATTAGTGATGGCATCTATTAACACGAAGTGTGTAGATACTGGAATCACTAAATGTTTATTACTAAGTGAGGATAAGATAGTTATGACATGGGTAAAACTACGAAGGTAGTGGCTATTGCAGTGGGAGTTATTTATCTATCTTATGATAGGAATAAATGATTGATTATGAGAAATTATCTTTACGTACGTTTTCATGGAAAGAATTTAATTTCGGTTTCTATGCATTAACGGATGGATACTTCATTTCATTTATATGACATGGTCATAATGATGAGGAATGGGGGTATAATCCGTTATAGTACGTTGGTGGATAATAATTATACTCTTGAATCATGTTCATCCCACAGATGCAAGAAATAGTAATTAATAATGCATCTTCTAATATTAGTAAGAGAAAGGAACCTTCGGAGATGAACTAAACATACATTTGGCGTCTATGACTAATTCATTTTACTTAAGTAGGATTCAAAAGTTGATAGCCGATAGACCGTAAGGTTTATCTGAAGTGGAAACTATTGGACTTGCGAGTCTTGCTTGGAAGTAAAAATGATTAACTGCCTTTTCAAGGCTGTGGGGTGTAGAGCCAAAGATATATATGTTGGAATTAGTTCATTCTAATTCAAGCGAACCTAATATTATCCAGGCAAGAGGTAGTCATTACGGTTTAACCGTGGTGGTAAATACCTCTTAGGATAATTAGGAGCTATTAATCAGAAGTTGAGATTAAATCTCAAGTTGACTACACCGGGCATGCCCCAGCTGAATGGTGTGGTGGGTAGAAGGTATTAGGCTCTTATGGTTATGATTAGATAGATGATGAATTATTTGGAATAATTAAATTCATTTTATGGATATGCCCTAGATACAGTAATTCGTAAAACGTTTTGTCTGTGTGTGGGACATCCTAGGAAAATGAAGGGTGATTTATTTAGTCCAAAAGATCGAAGGGTAATTGTTAACACAATAACTAGATTTTTGGAAAAGGACTATGTAATAAATCACGAACCCATGTATAAGTTGTTCTAAAGGAAGTGAGTGGAAAACACTAAGTAAAAGTACCAAGTGTACAAGAGGATATACCACAAGGTAAACTGCAACGCGTGTCACGTCTGATACACAATTACATGTAGTACCTTGTCGTAGTGGGAGGGTTGTTTTACAACCCATAAAATATATGTTGTGGGAGAGTCGTAAGACTTGATCCCTAGTGAACATGGTATTATCCCACGGATACGACGTAGCACTACAAGATTAAAATGCGGAATCTTAGCAAAATGCAATGAATGATGAAATAGAATCTACGGATTCTAAATTAAGTCTGAAGCTTATACGATCACTAAAATGGTGTAAAAACCATTGCAAGTGATCATAGGAAATAAAAGAGGATCATACGGAAAGGTGAAAATCTTGAAAGCAAAGCTTGTTGCGAAAAGATGTACTCAGAAAGAAATGGTTCGATTATGAGGAAACATGTTCGCTAGTAGCTATGCTTATGTTGATCCGGATTCTTTTATTTATTGCTGCTCATATTGAAATATGAGGAACAGCAAATAGATGTCAAGACAACTTTCCTGATTGGAAGTTTTGAGGAAAACATCTATGTGAAGCAACCAGAGTGATTCATTGCAAAGTACTAATAGCATTTTGATAGTAAGCTTAAAAATGTCCAGCGATGGACTAAAGCAAGTTTTAAGATCGTGAAGCATCTGTTTTGATTAGATAATCCAGAAGCATGGATTTAAATCAATGAGCGGATGAGTCTTGTGTGTTGTAAAGAGTGACGGAAACGTGGTGGTGTTTCTTGTACTATACGTAGATAGTATCTTGCTCATTGGAGACAATGAAAGAGTATTATCGGGTGTATGGGTACGGTTAATAAAGCGGTAGTGATGAAGGACTTAAGAAAGGCAAAATACATCCTTTTGATCACGGTAATACGGATCACAAGAAAGGATGTTATGCTTATCTCAAGTTTCATAAATGATACAGTCCATACTCGTTTAGCATGTGTAATTATCTTAGTAAATGTGTCTTTGAGACACAAAAAGAAGATAAAGTAGATGAAAGCGGTTCCTTATGCTTCGGCTAATAAGGAAGCTTAATCTAAGGAATGCTGTGAACGAAGTTGGATATCTGTTTTGCTGGATGCAGAACAGTGGGTATCAACGTAACCCGGAACAAGAATGATGAACTGTGGTAAGATATATATGAAGTGCCTGAGAAGGACTGGTTATCATATATACACTTACTGGACAGATTCACTGCTTCTTGTGGATTACGTAGATTCGGATTTTTAGTCAGATTGGACGGCAGTAAATTCTCCTCAAAGGTTATGTGTTTAATTTTAGGAAGTAGAGTCATAATGTGGAGGAGTGTTATATAGAAATATATTTCAGACTCCGGACTCCATCATGGAAAGATGATAAATTGGAGCCTATGAGGCAACCAAAGTATCTACATGACTCTAGAGACTTCATGATGGACTTTGAAGTGTTTCTAAGTTTGCCCAAGATTATCACAATTTATATTGCTGATATTGGTGCAGTTGCAAACTTGAAGGAATCACGAGTCCATAAGGCAATTAAACACATGGAGCGCCAGTACCACCTGTTACGAGAAATCGTATGATGAGGGGAAGGTTGTTGTCGACTAGATTGCATCGGATGATGACCTAGTAAACCATTTACAAGGACCTTAAGGCGAGAGCTTTTAATGGTCGTGTAGTGGGAGTAGGAATCAGATGTATGGCAGAAGACATGACAGCATAGTCTTTTAGTATAAGTGGGAGATTGTTGGATTGTATACTAAAAGTCTAGCTTTAGTATGGACAATGTTATAACAATATTTGAAATGAGAATCATTGATCAAATGATTGCATCTTATAATTTATTTTATATGCATGATGCAATAGTCCATTTACTTTATACTGTAGATAATATGTTGTGCGACAACACGCGGAAGATCATATTATCGGTTTTCTTATAAAGTATAAACAGATGCTCACAACTGAGATAGACGGGGACTCTCTATCGGTATGGTTGTAGTGTGGTTTGGTATTAGCTTGTCTTGGCTATAGAATCACATTAGTGCACTTGTGTGTATTGAGTAGGACCGCTTGAGATCGTTCGTCTTATACTGACTATATAGTAGAACTTGATCTCTGTTATTATGGAAGTTCGTGCTCTTAATCCCTATACAATAACCTCGACACGTAGGACAGTATGTATTTCTTTGATTCATCAATGGGTGAGATTTATAGGTATTAAATCAACAAACTCGGTGAGTTGGGAAGTAGTGCTGTATCTATGGTGTGCTGTTGATTGTAGAAGGAATCCATGTCCGTCATAGGTTGATGATGTCCCCTTGAGGAGCTCATAAGGTTTATCATGTAAATCTTGCAAGTGGATTAATTTCCGGCATGATAATAAGGTTGAGTGGTACTACTCTCGGATGAGATATTAATTAATTTGAGTTGTCAGTAACTTAATTAATTAATGGACATTGTATATCTTAAACATGGGGAGACTATCGGGCTCATAATAAGAAGGAGCCCAGAACATAATTTTGGGATTGGACGGGTAGTGCAATAATAATATTTTAGTGGACTATATTATTATTATTGGATTTAATTAAAAGCTTTGGGCTAAGCTTGGTTAATTAAGTTCAATTGAGGCCCAGCCCAATTTCTCATCCTGGTCCCTGCTGTAGCCCAATATATATAGTCATCTCAGCTTCTGGAAACCTAACTTCCTGCGCCTCTTTTGACGTGAGTTAGAGAGAAGCAGATTGAGAGAACTCTGGGGATTGTTGACCACCCAACACCAGAGTTGACTTGGGACATACAGCAGAAGATCAAGAGGTGTTCTTCTGCAGTGATTCAGACTCTACATCAACCCTGAAGTACGGTAAACACATTATTGCTTCCGCTGATTTTATTTACCTGTTTTTCTAACGATCACGTTGAACCGCACGATCCAATTGCCCAACAGTATCTACACACTTCGTGTCAGTAGATGCCATCACTAATCATGTTTAAACAACTAGCAAGTAAGATTCTATCCTTGTTCACTCCTTTTATGAAATTGGATTTCCTTTACCACATGTTTTGTCAGAAGTTTCCCACCATATACAACCTCTTGTAATTCATGAGAAACTTACTCAAAACATCTAGGCAATTATGAAAAATAAAATTGACTTAGGTTTCCCCTTCAACTTCTATTCCATGTATTTCCAATTCATTCATCAAATTCAATCATGACCTACCGCCTTTTAAATTACTCAAGTATCCGAAGAGTTACATGAGACCATCATATTTCTATGAACCTCTCATCTCTTCACTAGAGACTTTAATAGGCATCATGAGACGTCCTTTGTGAGAACACACATGTATTTTCTTAAGCAGTAAAATTCAAAACCAAGAATCTTTTCTAATCATCTAATTTGGACAAGTAAATATAATTTCTTTTAGTTAATAATAAGTGAGATAAAACCATTTCAAAATCAGAGAATCACAAATAAATATACCGATCAAAACTTCGAATTTTATCCTTTTATATTGATTCCCTCAAAACAATATAAAAATAAAATTCACCGACATCTCAAGCACCGTGAGTCTGCAGCCACGATAGTGTGGACGTTTACAAACCCGAACATTTACAAGAGAAGATTTTACCCATTAATTTCATTTGTCAACCTAACTTTATGATAAAATAATTAATAGTCGGTTCCTCTTTAGCCATGCAAATAAAAGCAGTGACTCCGATGGGGAGGATACTTATTATTTACACCTAAATATACACCATTATTTGACTCCAAGTCCGCGGCCCAAGCTTATGTGCCTTACAGATGGAGAAGTACACACGCGCTCGGATAACTTCCTACAGTCATCAATTATAAGTCTGTACAGTGATCCGCACATGAACTCATCCGATAGGGAGGAAGGTCTATGCCAACGCGCAAGTTCATATGCATCACATTACAAACATAATTATTTAAAGAAGTTTATCCCAGCAATTCATGAATAAACTCATCCGATGGGGAGGAAGGCTCTAATGCCGATGCGCAAGTTTATTCACATTGCTAACAAACTAATAATGGAGGCCGCGGGAATTTTTACCAATCCCCTCTCCCACTTAGTTATTCAACACCGAGGGTTTTTACATGCATATAATATTTAAAAATAAAATACGCAACCTAGCATGCTCATACTTCCAAATATATAACAATAATTGACCAATAAAACAATTATAACAGTTATATATAAGGAAATAAATTGTCAAAAATAAGTTGACTTGATCAACACTCCAACATACATGCATATAATATACCAAATATAATACGCAATCTAGCATGCTTCTATTTAAGGCAATAAATCATAGAGAATCATGCATACATATATAACAATAATCAATTAATAAATCAATTATAACAGTTATATAACAGCGAATTCAATTGTTCGCCACCAATCACGAATGCGGACAACTGCGATGGGGATCGACCTCCCCGCAGCTTGCTCCACCACTCTGGCATCCTGCCCGATCATATTGTGAAGACTCACGCGGAACGTGATGTAGACCAGTCGAACTTGATGCAAACCCGCTCGAACCTGGTGCAGAGTCGATCAAACCTGATGCAGACCAATCGAACCTGATGTGAATCCGCTCAAACCTGGTGCAGCATTGATCGAACCTGATGCAGACCAATCGAACCTGATGCAAATCCACTCGAACCTGGTGCAGCATCGATCGAACCTGATGCAGACCAATCGAACCTGATGCAAATCCGTTCGAACCTGGTGCAGCATCGATCGAACTTGATGCAGACCAATCGAACCTGATGCAAATCCGTTCGAACCTGGTGCAGCATCGATCGAACCTGATGCAGACCAATCGAACCTGATGCAAATCTGCTCGAACCTGGTGCAGCATCGATCGAACCTGATGCAAACCAATCGAACCTGATGCTAATCCGCTCGAACCTGGTGTAGCATCGATCGAACCTGATGTAGACCAATCGAACCTGATGAAAATCTGCTCGAACCTGGTGCAGCATCGATCGAACCTGATGCAAATCCCCTCGTCCAAGGGCCTATTGCACGGAACCAAGTTCAGCCCAACGCGCAACATCAAACTACACCAACTGTCGTTCAGGGTTCACAACTTTAAGAACCTGTGAATCCAATCTCCACCGTCCAGAATCTACGTCTATGGGTTTTGAACATACTGTCCAAATTACAGGTCGATCCAACGGTTAGATTGTGAGAAACAGCTCTTTTCCCTCGACTGCGCAGAACATAATCGCCCAAAAAACTACTTCTGTTTTCGGCGTATTCCCGACAACACAAAGCTCCAAATACGATCTTCACCGTTCAGAATGTACATCCCAAAATCTGAACGAGCTGACCAAAATTCAGCCTGATCCGACGGTTGAAACTCTGTTTATTGCCTCTGCAATATCACTGCGCTGGATTTTCTCTCAATTTCTTCATTCCATGTGAAATTGACGAACAGTTTTCGTCGAATCCTCTCACACACAACCATCAACGAACAGATATGATATAGGATATATTTCACATAGGGATATTCATGGTTTGCGCAGTAAAACCAAAACCCTAAACATGCGATCCTAATTTCGAAAAATTAACCACATAAACCCTAGTCTAACGTGTCACGCTTCACCACGAAACCGAAGCTCTGATACCAATTGTTGGCGCTTGGATCATTTGGCTAACATGAACCGTTAGCATACCATGCGTTTCTAACACAGCGGAAGCAATAAATCATAGAAACGATTACCGTTCACAGGGTATGTTGATGAAGATTAATTCTCGCAGGCAGCCTGTGCAGTCCCACGAGAATGGCCATAACTTCCTCGTCTGATATCGGAATTGAGTGATGTTTGCGTTCAGACGATCCTCTCTTCGACGGATTTCTGTCAATATATTGATCATCAAATTCTGAGTACTGTACGAATTTATAAAAATTTGGCAAGGCGGCAGACAGCAGCAGCAAACTACCTTCTGATCTTTTGTCGTATGTCCCAAGTCCGATCTCGACGTCGTGTGGGCGATGATCTATGAGACCTCCTCAATCTGCTCTCAACCCTCATCACACGTGAATAATCAATTAGATTAGATTAGATTAGATTAGGGTTCCAGATAAGTTGAGGTGACTTATATACATGGGCTACAGCAGGGACCAGGAGGAGAAATTGGGTTGGGCCTCCATTGGGCTTAAGTATCCAAGCTTAGCCCAAAGCTTATACTTAAGTCCAATAATAATAATATATTCCACTAAAATATTATTATTGCACTACCGTACCAATCCCAAAATTACGTTTTGGGCTCCTTCTTATTATGAGCCTGTTAGTCTCCCCATGTTTAAGATATACAATGTCCATTAATTAATTTAAGTTACTGACAACTCAATTAATTAATATCTCATCCAAGAGTAGTACCACTCAACCTCATTATCATGTCGGAATAAATTCCACCTGCAGGGTTTACATGATAATTTTTATGAGCTCCTCAAGGGGACATCATCAACCTATGACGGACACGGATTCCTTCTACAATCAACAGCACACCATAGAGACAACACTATTTTCCAACTCATCGAGTTTGTTGATTTAATTACATGTAAATCTCACCCATTGATGAATCAAAGAAATACATACTGCCCTACGTGTCGAGGTTATTGTATAGGGATTAAGAGCACGAACTTCCATAATAACTGAGATCAAATTCTCCTATAAGTCAGTATAAGTCGAACGATCTCAAGCGGTCCTGCTCAATACACATAAGTGCACTAATGTGATTCTATAGCCAAGACAAGCTAATATCAAACCACACTACAACCATCCCGATAGAGAGTCCCCGTCTATCTCGATTATGAGCATCTGTTTATACTTTATAAGGAAACCGATAATATGATCTTCCGCGTGTTGTCGCACAACATATTATCTACAGTATAAAGTAAGTGGACTATTGCATCGAACATATGAATAAATTATAAGATGCAATCATTTGATCATATGATTCTCATTTCAAATTAATTGTTATAACATTGTTCATACAAAAAGCTAGACTTTTAGTATACAATCCAACACGAAGTACAACCTGTTCAAATTGTAGATCGCCGAGAGAAAATGCTTCGTAACAAATCCATTCCTATGGTGAGAGTTCTATGGAGAAGTGATCAAATTGAAGAAGAAACATGGGAACCAGAGTCAGTCATGCGTCAACAACATCCAAATCTTTTTTCATCTCTAGGTACGTTTATGTTTCGAGGACGAAACTTTTTAGAGGAGGGGATACTTTATAATATCTTAGTCCAACTAGATTTTTTTTTAGAAAGCCCAAAACCTATTTATTTATTTTTATGGCCCAAAAGGCCAGCCCTATCTTAGCCCAACTAGATTTTTTTTTAGAAAGCCCAAAACCTATTTATTTATTTTTATGGCCCAAAAGGCCAGCCCTATCTTAGCCCAACTAGATTTTTTTTAGAAAGTCCAAACTTATTTATTTATTTATTTTGTGGCCCAAAGTTTCAGCCCACTTAAATGGCCTGATATATAATTATTAAGGCTAAAGTTAAAAAAAAAAGAGAGAAGAACGAGAGAAGAAAAACAAAAGAGGGGAAAGAAGAGAGTGAAGAGGAGAAACCCTTGTTGATCAAATTCTCCCTTACAACCTTCATCCTAGGTGGTTTCTAAGTTGTTTTGAGGTAAGTGGTGTGTGAATTAAGCTTCCTTCTTCCATGGTTTTGTAATTTTGTGGGGTTTTTCTTTTTGGTATGTGGGTAATACGCAGACTGTTCGAACTGATTTTGACATATCTATTGCCCTCGAAAGTTTGTAAACTTAATTTTTTACGTAGCTGAACTCGTTAGCTTTCCGTAGCCACTTGAAACGCCTCAATCCGATTATTCTACAATTAGTTATGATTTTTCTCGTAAACTGCCGCTAGCTGGAAAATTTCAGAATTTTTATGTCGAATTCAAACTTATTTTCTATCGTTTCGTTTAGTTAATGTATTGAAACGGGTCATGTGGGATTGGGAACTGATGTTAAGGAGTTACATGCCATTTTTATTTAATATCAACTCGTTCGAACTCGATTAGGATTTATTTTTAGCAATGAAAGGGATGTTACCGCTAATAGTTAGTTATATTTGATTTGTCTTTAATTGCTCATCTCCTTTCTAGGTAAAGAACCATCGACGAAGGGCAAGTAACCGACTTCAGATTTCGGAGAGAGTTAATCACTTCCTTGTGAGTTGATAATTTGGGAACGCCTTCTCTTGTGGGAAGTGTGGACCCTCGATAAATGTGCATTTATTTTAGTTTTAGTTAATTGATAAGAAAATTATTTGGTATTCTGTTATGTGGTAAAGAGCCTGATTGACTCGATTGCTCTGGTTAGAGTCCTGTTAGCCATTTTATGACTATTATTGATTTTAACTTATGTTGAAGAGCCTTGCCGGCTCGATATCTGATAGCATTTATTGTGAATTATTTGAGAATTGATTTCTGGTTATTCTTGTGTGCCAATTAAGACTCTAACTTGAGTCGTTATTCATCTTATGATGCATATGCATATGTATGCATGGTACAAGGTTAAGTAGCCCGAATTGGTCACGGTTCGGGTGAGTTGGAGCGACAATGATTAAGTAGCCCAAATTGTCGTGGTTCGGGTGAGTTAGAGTGACAACCAAGTTGCCCGTTACTTGGCAAACCCGGGTGATTTAGATCTAACGGGGCACCTGTCCATTTGTCAAGTACTGATACTCTGGAGGGTGATCGTTAGATGGATCAGTCTATTATAGACTCAGTCAACGTCACCGGTGTGGGACATGCATGTCATATATGTTTATATGTTTGATCATTTCAAGTATTCACGTCGATATTAAATTGTGAACTTTAGCACTTGACGTGTTGAGAAAGAATATTAATGTGCATTTTATCTAGAGTAACGGTGACGGGCTTGGACTGTCTCTCGATAGAGAGCTCAGTTCGAGGAGGATATTGACTACCCATGCGTCTTTTATGTGATAACATGTTGTTTGAACTAATTGTGTTATTCGTAAATGTGCACTAAGGTTTTAATTTTCATTAATATGTATACTGAGTGAGAAATAGTTATTGTGGGACGAAATGTTGGATTTTATGTTATGAACCGCGAGTGGGAATACATGTTTCGTATAAGTGTCGGGGTGACCGGCTTATCACCTCACTGAGCTAGTGATTTTGCTCACCCCCATCATTCTTTCCTTTTCAGGCTGTTTATATCGTTTTGGTTGGAAGTTTGCCTATTGTTTGTTCGTCATCCAATCATTGTTTTGGGTACTTTCTCTTTTATGTAAATTGACAGATTCATTGGCGAGATTGTATAGTTTATATTTTGTGACCCCCTTGATGTTCTTTTTGTACCTTCGCGATGTTATATCGTTCATGTATATTTTCTTTAAACTATGTTACATCGTTGTATTTTGTACCTTTGTAAATCCTTGTTTATACTTTATGAGATGATGTCCTCGGGTTGTACCCGTTGTTATCAGTTATTCAGTTCTACAGGTACTTGATAGCAAGCCTTACATTTTCTATAAACTTTGTGGAGTGGAGTGCAGTCATTCCGTGAAATTTATGGTTAACGTGGCGGTTGTCGCATTCTTTCTGGGGTCGGGGCGTGACATTTAGTCTGACAGTAGAAATGTCAAAAAGCCCGAATTTCATCAAACCAACCTGATTATTCCAAAAAAATAATGTAATGAAGAAAAAAAATATATAAAATCGAGATTTTTCAATTGATACCAATTAGCTTGCGGGCTAACCGAATTGATTCAACAGACTGACTTTTTTTCCCTTCATCCAATTGTTAATTCAACATATCATCAAAGCGTAAAGCCAAGCTATTAATAATTTGCTTGAAAATTATACGTCACCAATTCTACATAGAAACTATTGTGATAAATATGGATATGAAAACAAAATGTGTAACATAACCAATTAAGGATAACGGCATAACCTATAAATACAAATGCATATAACAACAACTATTAACAGTTGAAATGCACAACGCAAGTCAATATAAATTCAGATGCAAAACTATAAAATTAGAGTCAATTATATTTAAACAAATTATCTACCAAATAATATAGTAGAGTTTTAATAAATAAAAAAAAATTAAAATTATATGAATCACCAATAATATGCCTCATACACTATAAATAAGATAATTTATTAATATACTTAAAAAAATATTAAGAGTAAAAAAATTAAATCTAACATGTATAATTATTTTTAAAATTATAAAAAAAATTCTAGACTATATTTTTAAAATTGTGCAATGCATAGGATAACTTTTTTTTTTACTGATTTATTAAAATTAATTATTATCCCCGTCTTATAATAGTTTTCATCATTCTCAATTTGAATTGTCGCACAAAAGTTTTCACCTCTTAAAAAGGCAAAAATTCAAAGGGCAAGTCTTATGTGAGACAATCTCATGGTGAGATCATTTTACGCTTTCGTTATTAGTTATCTCTTTCGCTATAAAATGTTATCAATTTTTATTTATACTGTAAATTGTTCATGAAATAACATTATAATTTTTCATTAATTGAGTATCACGTTTAATTACAAAAGTTATTACTTTTTTATCAGCCTCACATAAGCCCTAACGTGAGATGATATCACAAAAGTCATTGCCAAAGTCAAAACAATCACTCTTTCTCATATACACTAAGTTACAGAAAAAAATCATTCGTACCCAATAAATCTAATATATTTTATTATTTATTTATTACCAAGAAATGTCCAAGGCAAGTCTTGTGTGAGACCATCTCATGATAAGACCATTTTACTTCCTCATACACTTAATTTACTGTAAAAAAATCATTTGTACCCAATAAACTTAATATATTTTAATATTTATTTATTACCAAGAAATATCAAGGGCAAGTCTTGTGTGAGACAATCTCACGGTGAGACCATTTTACGCTTTCATAATTTGTTATCACTTTCGTTATCCCTTTTTATTTATACTATAAATTAGTCATGAAATAATTCACTGCACCATTATTACTCATCATCGATTGAGTATCACTTTTCATTTATAATGTTATCACTTTTTATCGTTTCATGTAGGAGTTTACATGAGACAATCTCACAAAAATCTTTGCCAAATATCATATAACCCATAAAAGTTGTGATATTTCTTAATCTCCATACAAAGGAAAGGGCGCACACTATTGAGATACGAGTATAAAGAAAAAAAATTAATTTATTGAATTCGAATTCATAGGGCCTTAACTTAAAAAAAAAAAAAGTGATCATAATTTATTTTATTTAAATATATTAAAATTTAGGTAGGTATCAAGCCTCTCATTATAATCTTGTTCAATTATATAACTCTAACCTATAATTTATATTTCCGAAAATTATAATTAAAATATCAATATTAACTTGAATTAATAATTGAAAAGTTCAAAATCCTTGATTATATTAAAAATAATAATAAACATATTGTGTTATAGTCTGCGAAATTTATAAGTACTATTAACTTAAATGCTCTCTCTTGTTTTAAATAATTAGGTATCTTAACCTATTAAAATTATATTAACAAAGCATATATTATATAAATACATTTTATATATTTTATAAAACCATTTTTCAAACTAATTTACGTAAGTTTCAAGAGAAGTCAATATTTATTATCGAAAATATATGGGACTAATATACATATAATTTGAATAGATAATATATGAATATATTAATCATCATCATAATAATAATAAAAAATTTGTATAATTATATATGTGGATAAAAATTGGTTATACTTGACTTTTATATATATATATATATATATATATATATATATATATATATATATATATATATATATATATATATATATATATATATATATATATATATATATATAAAGCGATTTACTCAATTAAAAAAACTAACTATATTCTGCAGTTGAAAAAAATGTTCTCTGTCAATACCATTAATGAAAAATGTGAGCAATTGAATTTTGTGAAATTAGACGTGCCAATAAAGTCTTCTTTATTTTAAGTGACGATCTTTTCAATTTGTGAGTCTTCTCAAACCTAGATAATATGAGTTGCATGTTTCTCCACAAAAAAATAACCTTAAAAAAATTAATAATAAAATAAATGATAATTAAATTTTGAATCAAATATTTAATTAATGTAACTTATTTCGTGTTCTTAAAACAACAATCTCATGTGTAAAAGAAAAACAAAAAATAAATTATATTTGGTATCTCATTTAAAACAAAAAAATTTAAAAAAATCACATTATTAAATTCATCATGCCAATAATCTTTCAAAACTTATTACATCAATAAAAATTTTATTTTCATAAATTAATCCTTGAGTTTTCATTTTCATAATTAATCCTTGTGTTTTCTACACTTTCATAAATTATTTGAAAATGTAAATTGATATTAAAAATTAAAATTTATTAATAATTACCATTTTAAATTTAATTTATTATGCACTCAAAATTTAAGGCATAACATCAAAATTAATATATATATATATATATATATATATATATATATATATATAATATGAAATAATCATAATATCTAAAGTTGTAAGTAGAAGATTAAAGGTGATAAATTTTACTATAATATAAATTTAGTATAAAAAAATTAAATGGTCAAAATCAAATCATAGTATAATTAAAAATTTGATGAAATAAGATAAATATTTAAAGTTGTATTAGTCATAAATACGTTTTACCCATAATCAAGCTTAATATAAATCTTAATATAAATGATTTCAAATTTTAACAATAAAACTAATTTCTTAATCATGGGTCAATATCATCTTCGTTGTCATCTTCATCATCATCATCATCATTATTATTATTATTATTATTATTATTATTATTATTATTATTATTATTATTATTATTATTATTATTATTATTATTATTATTATTATTGTCATTATTAAATTCAACAAATATTGCTTAAATATGCTTTGAATTAAATTATTCTCCTAAAATATCTAACAAATTAACGTTGTTTACATATATTTTTTCAAATCACATACAATGTACAAAAGTTTTGCACACACAAAAAATATTATAAAAATAAAAACATATATTTAAACTATAATAATAATTAATAAATCATCACATTAAGAAGATCTTCTAATATATCACGGTTGCTTTTAAAAAAATAATTGTATAACATTGAAAATTTAAAACAATTTAATATAATATTAAAGACATAAATTATTGTATAAATAATAATTCAAAGAAATTATAGAAAATATTATATTAAAAAAATTAAAAAATTAAACAAATAATACAGATAACCTTGTAAATTTATGATAAGTGTTATACAAATTCAAATTTATCACTTACAAAAAAATTGCATTATGTAATATAACTATAAACATGGGATTTAATATTAAGGTAAACATATTTGGTAGAAAACATCATTGCAAATAAATTTTGTTATTTCAAATCTTTACTCCCATGATCCACGATCCACATTTTATGAGATCATCATCATAATAGCTTCAATGCAAATTGAAACTCCACAACCTGTATAAAAAAAAATTATATATGCGAGTATTGTGAGAAAAATAGAGAATACTCAAAGATAAATATGAGAGTGAAACTTAAAAAAAAAATTGTAATAAAATATTTATTGTGATGAATGAGAGAATCGCATTTCTAAAAGATGATTAAATAAAATATGATTAGATGAGAGATTCATAATCAAGAAATTTTTTAACAACATAACAGTTTCAAACCATTTAAATGATATGAACATTTATAAAGTACTAAATACATAAACCTAAATGTAAATAATATATAAATCCTCATATGATATATATATATATATATATATATATATATATAACTGAAATCAACATATAAAATAAACAAAAATAATTTGGATGCAATACAAAAATTTGTGTGATCATGCGTTTATATAGGCACACCATAATAAATACTAATTAATTGAATTATTAAAGGAGATTACATTTCCCTAAATATTCTATGAAAATTAACTTCTAATGGATTGAAATTTGCACATACATAAATAATTAAAGAAAAAATAAAGAAAATTTAATTATAGAAAGTTATAAATAGAAAAAAAAAGAGAAGGGACAGTAAGAATCAGAAGTAATATATGAATTTATTAGTAATTAAATTCAATAATAAATATTATAGTAAAAATAAAGAAAATTTAATTATAGAAAGTTTGGAAAAAATAAATAAAAAAAATGTAATGTAAAAATGGAAGGAAGAGAGAAAATGAAATCCCAAAATCTATGACATAGATTAGAAAAAATATTGAATTATAGTGAGTGCTCCAAATTCTATTCTCCTGCCATGTCAGCAAGGAGAATAAAAAGAGTATCCACTTAATCAAAAGTTAAAAACACGTTAAAAAAAATATTGAATTATAAAAAGTGCTCCAAATTCTCTTCTCCAACAAATATTATAGTAAAAATAAAGAAAATTTAATTATAGAAAATTTGAAAAAAAAAAAGTAACGTAAGAATTGAAGGAAGAGAGATTGAAATTAGCAAAGTTTAGAAAAAAAAAGTAATGTGAGAATAGAAGGAAGAGATATTGAAATTTGCACATACATAAATAATTAAAGAAAAAATAAGGAAAATTTAATTATAGAAAGTTATAAAGAGAAAAAAAAGAGAAGGGAAACGTAAGAATCAGAAGTAATATATGAATTGATTAGTAATTAAATTCAATAATAAATATTATAGTAAAAATAAAAAAAATTTAATTATAAAAAATTTGGAAAAAATAAATTAAAAAAAATGTAACGTAAAAATAGAAGGAAGAGAGGAGATGGGATCCCAAAATCTATGACATATATTAGAAAAAAGATTGAATTATAGAAAGTGCTCCAAATTCTCTTCTCCTGCCATGTCACCAAGGAGAATGAAGAGAGTATCCACGTAATCAAAAGTTAAAAATACGTTAAAAAAATTATTGAATTATAGAAAGTGCTCTAAATTCTCTTCTCATGCCATGTTACCAAGGAGAATGTGGAGAGTATCCACGTAATTAAAAGTAAACTGCACAATAAATGTATTAGGATATATCTTGATATACATCAAGACATTCGAATCTTATAGGAAAAAAAAATATATATTTGTAACATATGTGTTATATAAATCATTATAAATTAAGAGAAATAAAGTAATGAGACATGAATGGGCTCCATCCATATTTTTTGTATCCTCACGAAATGTTAACATATAAAGTAAATATTTTCCTACTTATATGTGGATAAAAGTGTAGAAGCAAATAATTAAAATAATCCCACAAATTTAGAAATTTTGTGAAATTATGAATGGAGTAATCATAAATATATTATATTATATTATTCAATTATAAATAATAAATTAAGTTAATCCTCTCACGACTGTTTTTTATATATAACCCATCTTACAAAATTGTTTCTCATTTTCATTTATTTATTTCATTTTAGAGGACCCACATGTATACACATATATACATTGCATATGAAACTAATTTTATAGTTTTTGATTTATTTGAACCAAAAAAACATGTGCTTGTGTCGGCATGTGCATACATATATACACCATTTTTGTTTTTCAGATATATATACTCTCTATGACCATAAATAAAATGATTATCACTAAATTTTTTTTTTTTACTATTGAATTTAGCTACGGAATTCAATTCGGTAATTATCAATGGATTAATAACAAAAATGTCATTTCTGTTTTAGCAACGGAATGCCAACGAATTTATTCTCTATTTTAGCAACATAATTCAATTCGTTGGTAATTATCAACAGATTAACAAGGGAATTATTATATAAATTACCGATGGAATTATTAGCAATGGATTACCGACGGAATTATTTACCAACGGAATTAATTTTTTATTGCTAAAAATTTACCAACTACCACTTTAGCAACGAAATTTTACCAACGGATTCCGTTGGTAAGCAAATTTAACAATGAAATTAAGGTTTTTAGTAACAGAATATTCTGTTGTTAAAAAATAGTTTTTTTTAGTGTATTTGCTTTTGCACATAAATTATATATTTTTTATTTTCCAAATATATACTCTCTATGACCATAAGTAAAATGATTATTTGCTTTTGCACATAAATTATATTTTTTTTAAATAATATGAATAATTGTATTAGTAGTAAATTAAATCCCCTTTATTAATAGGAAAATTTGATATTTATAGGGTGGATGATCAAAATAATAAAATGATACCTTGTCAACGGATTGAGGGAGTATAACATTGAATTCAATGTGGAAAATACAAAAATATAAAAGAAGGAATTGATCATAACAGTATCAATAGGTTTTTACGATTCTCTTTTACCCACACTTTAACCGAAAATTTTAAAAATATTACTTCCTCCATTCAAATAGATTGTTCACTCTTTTTTTATTGGTTCGTCCCACATAATTGTTCATCTCTTAAAAAATGAAATATTATTTTTAAAAATACCATATTACCCCTAAAAGTCAATAAAAATTAATCAAAAAGTAATTTTTTTCTTAATATTCGTGGTACAATAAAGACGAATAATGTTAGGGGACGTAGGAATATAAGTGATAGAAAATTCTTGACTCAATTTTTGAAAGATATTAATAAAATGTATCGAGTTATATACATGGAGTCATCTTCTAAAAAAAAAACATTTACAACTTTTTTTCTGTCTTGACTCGATATTTTATAATCTATACTTAATACTCTAAAAAAATATTTTCATGATACTTGCTTAATATTCTTACATAAATGTTCTCTCTCTATTTTTTATGATTTGATACTAATTATTATTTTCATGTCAATTAAAGTCGAGTCAATGATTTTTTTTAAGTTAATGCGGGTAGTTTTTTTTAACTTTATCATAAAAAGTGGGAGAAAATCTTTTTAAATGTCTTCAGGGTATTGTAGAATTTAAATTTTTTTAAATGTCTTCAGGGTATTTAGAATTTCTCCTATTATAAAATATACACATAAAGATATTGCTTGATATATGATAAAAACCATATTTAGAGGGAGGGAGTATATATTATATAAACCCACAATTTAAAATTAATTTTCAAATCAAACTTTTTATATCAATACAATTTAAATTTTGTACAAATAATAGCGCATAATGTTGGAATCATTACAATTATAAAATGCAAAATAAGAAGAAATGATAGCAATGATATTGATGGTGGGTTTAGGGTGTGGAAAGGCGGAATCACCGAAATGTGCAGAAAATATCTTAAAAATGGGGGGTTCAAAATATCCTTTAAGAAGATTTGATTGGATGAAACATGGGTTTCGTTAACAGCTGAGAGATCGCAACTAAACAATTAACCTCAGCCTTTGATACCTTATCTCTTCCAAATTTTTAGCATAACTTAAAACATGTCAAGAATAGTTATTCTACGACTTGAAACGCATATACGAGTAATTAAATAGTATCTCATGTATTAGTATTGCGAATTTGTTTGTCTAGTTACCCTCATAAAAATTTTAAAATAAATAATATCTTAATCCATTATATTTTTAAAAAAAGTTCACCCTTCCTTAACACGCGTAAATGGTTTATTCAACACTTAAAAGACCACATTACACTATTGGCAAAAGTTTGTGTGCTTGGTACAACGTACTCCAAATCCTACATTTTTCGAAAGTTGTACTTCCTCCGGCCACTTACAAGGTATCCATTTCACTATTCTTGGCGTCCGCTTCAAAGGTATCAATTTCCTCTATTTAGTAAAGAAAGTACAAAATATGACCCACCACTTCTCTCTAATACAACTACCCACTTTACCTATAATAATAATACTCCTTAATGCACGTCCAAAAAATAAATAAAGAGCTTAGAATTGTACACGTACAAACAACAAACAGTTACCTTGTAAGTGGTCGGAGGTAGTATCATTTAGTACTAATACTAAGTGTTATACCTTTTCGTATACCCTTAATTTTCTAAAAAATGAAATTAATGAAATATTTACATTATTCATATTCCAAAAGACATTTTCAATGAAAAAATTATGCACTTATTAATTACTCCCTCCGTCCCACAAATGTCATGCATATTAAGAAAAGTGATAACTTTTAGGTTCTATTATGGTATTTTTGGTAATAATTAAATGATAAAGTATGTTAGGTGTGTTCGGTAATGTGACCTTTTTTGTAAATAAAGTGTATGGAGAAGGGTGATTGTATTTTACTTTTTATTTTTTTAGAAAGGTGCAAACTTTTGTGGAAAACCCAAAATGGAAAGTATCATTTGAAAAGGGATGAAAAGAATAATGCGTATAACTTTTAAAACAAATGTTATACTCTCATACATCTTATGCACATGAAAAACACGTGACCAACTCTAAACTATTTGTTACTTAAAAACCATGTAACAACGAAAATCAATAAAATTGGGCAGAAAAATAATTTTATTTTTCAAATTTTGTATTATAGCAATAAGAAAAAGTTTAATAGGACAAAAAGATTAATATTTACTGTCAAGAATCGTTTTGATATCTCATATCTTTTGCGTTATACTGGTGAATGAATTACATGTAAAAGAGAAGAGAAAACTATATTATATTTTAAAAGAAAATTATGCACTCCATGAACAATAATTAATTTGATTTTTTTTTACATGTCAATTTTATTATATTATAAGTGGTAGAAATGATGATTTACTATTTGTTTTGTGGATTATATACTATGTTGATTTGTTAATTTATATTGAGGTAAAATTTTGAAAGTACATGATGCTATGAATGTTATATTATGAAAAACTGTGTAGTAATGACGGAATGATATAAAAAGATGACTGGCTCGGCCCCAGCAGTGAGTCCAGATTCGCGAGTTGGGTTTAAAACCCATCCAGCCCTGTTTAGAAGCATTCCTAGCCTTCTCCAGCGTTCTGCCGCCTCGGTTCTGCCGATTTCCGTCGCAATTTCCGGCCATTTTCCACCATTTTCTTCTTTTAAAATATTACACGCACATCACTACTCTACTTATCTTGCATCATTTCATTAGATTAGGGCATTTTGGTAGTTGAATTGGGGCTTTTGGGTGGGTGTTGAGTGTCAAGTTCAAAAATTTACTATGTACAGCATAAGAGGTATGTTTTCTTGACCCTTTCACTCTTAGAATGTTGTTGGTGATGTGAATTTCGTATGGGTAAGTGTTATTGGTGTTGATTTGTACTTGAATGTGAAAGTAAGTTGGAATTGGAGAGTTAGTTTGGAATTTCTCATGATATGCTATGTTGTTGAATTGAGAAAGTTCATGAATGCTTGAATTTGGTTTTATGAGGTGAATGTGACCATGTATGATTGTTCTTAGATTTTTGGGAAGCATGTGTATGGTGGAATTGTTGTATTTGAAAGTTGATATAGGACGTTTACTATTATGTATATTTAATTAAAGGTTAAGAGCTTGATTTATGACTTTGGTTTGAATATAATAGCTTTAAACTTGGATTCAAATTGCATAGGTCCTATTTATTTGATTATTTGATGGAAGAGTGTGCTTTGCTTATATGAATGGCAACAGGAAAGAATAAGAAAAAGATAACAGATGAAGGCCCTTCACATGAGCCCGATGAGGAGCCTGAGGTTGAAACTGCGGAACAAATACATGAAAGGTTGAGAAGAGAAAGGAGAGCACCCGAGGATGTGGGCATTGAGCTCGATAATTAGGATGAAGTGGCTGTGCTATATGAAAGGATATCTGATAGGATTATAAACACCCCGTACCACGATGATCAGACGATGCAGACTCTGAGGATTACTGATGATATTAGGTGGATGTTTGATCAGGTAGGGATCTGGAGTTTCATGGAGATCAGAGCACCCACTTATTTCAGACTAGTGGCTGAGTTCCTCTGCACGCTACGTGTGATGTATGACGATGAGATCTCATATGCATGCGAGTTTGTACTAGGAGGTGGAGAGCCTAGAGAGGAGACCCCGGACTCGATTAACAAGATTCTTGGATGTCCTGAGGGCATTCCAGCTTTTGTAGAGCATGAGAACTTCAAGGCTAATGACTTTTGGAGGTTGATTACAGGGAGGAGGGAGGCGTACAATCCTAGTTATTCTCGAGCTACCTGCATCCGCAACCCAATGTTGAGATATATGGATCAGATCCTCTCATGTAGTATCTTTTGCAGATTTGAGAGTGGAGTGATTCCTAGTGGGGAGCTATATGTGATATGGTGTATGCTGAAAGGTGTTCAGTTCAATGTGAGTGCGTACCTAATCCATCAGATGTACTAGTTTACTACCCATGTTCGATAGATAGTGAACATAGGAGGATTGATCAGGAAAGGTGTTTAATATTTCTAAAAGAGGTGTCTTGGAGTACATGTACGCCATTGCACCCAATGCTTTCAGTTTCCCTGTTGAGTTGAATCAGTTCATCACCATTCGGAATGAGGGAAACATCGATATGAATACACCGGGCCATCAGGCTGTTATTAAGGCGATACAGGATGATCGAGATTGGAAAATGGCCGCGCAGGTAGCACTTGCATAGGCACAGCCGATGGCTATGGATGCTCCTGTTGAAGATGGAGGAGATCAGGGGTTTGAGTTTGGAGGAGCTTATGATGAGATGCCTCACCAAGACTATAGTGGTGGGGCAAATGAGCAGTATGGAGGAGCTCCAGGGGGAGCACAGTTTGGGAGAGATCCCTTGTACCCTGGAGCAGCCCACTATCCCTTGTATGGGAGCCACCACCTGCATTGCCTCTCGGTGATCTGATAAGAGCGGTGGTAGCTGATAGTGTTTGTCTCTTTACTCCCACCTTTCTGATTTTTCTTTTTTTTAGTCATTTGAAAGCTTATGTGGTAGGTTTCTGTTCTTTTGATTTGGGCATGTATGATATGATTCTTCTGTTGCTATTTGTACTATTTATGTGATGGATGATTTTTGATTATTGATTAGGAGTTTATTGAGTCATGGAGTTTTGTATTTGATTCGTGCTGTATTAGGATGAGAAACAATTTGATGTTGTGTTTGATATTAAGATGCTTGAAATTTGATTATGTGCAAGGAATATTAGCTATGTAGCTTTATTAGGATTGCTCATTCATTCATACAACCATTTGAGATTTTGAGCTTTTTAAAATCATGACAAGTGACATGATTCAATTTATTCTTGTGAGTGTCGTTCATACACACATATTCTAGAACTTGGCTTTGTATCTTGCTTGAAGCTACGTGTTTGATTAGACGATAGGAAATGATCTTAGGCCATCTTTGTTATTTATTAGTCACTAGCCAAATTATTTTTCTATCTAATAAAATCATCCGTAGTTAATCCTTTTGAGCCTGAATACCTTATTTGTTGGAAGTCTACGTGATTAGCCAATTGATCATTTTGTTAGCTTTTAAAAATTTCTACCTAGTAGAGAGTTGAAGGAGTCAAGTTGGTGTATTGAGAAGAAGAATATAAGAAGAAGTAAGTTGGAAGTGATGAAAATTGTTGAAGAGAGAATGGTTAAATTATTGCATGAAGGGGTAGTGCCCGAAACTGGTTTCCCATGAAAGGGTAGTGCCTGAAACTGGTACACTTAGTTGAAAAAAAAAAGAAGAAAAAAATTGAAGAAAAAGAAAAAATTCAAGTAAGGAAGTTGTGTTCAAAAGTGAAGAAGGAATCAAGTTGCAAGAGGAATTGAAGAGCATTGAAGAAGAAAGAAGTAAGTGAAGCTGTTTATTGAAAAGCTGTAAGTCTTCTTTGATTCTCTACTAGTGATTGGGTCACTTTATCCATATATTTCTTACCTTTACCAAAGAGCCAACATTACAACCTAGTGCAAGACCTTTGTGATTCTATTGTTGAAATTATTCCTTTAATTGAGAGTTGAGATGATTAACAAGCTTATGGTTACGCGTGTGTTTGGATTGAATTTTGAGTGTAAACACCTTACCCTAAAAGTGTATATCTCGCACTTGAGATTTGAGCTTAAACATTACCTGTGAGAATGGGTGGATGAGCATTCCGAATAAGTAAAATAATTGATTTGAATTGTATGTTCTTAGATGGATAACCTATCTTGTATCTGAAGTATGATTTTTTAATTGTTATATTATCTTGGATGTCTTCTGCTTTGAAATTTCCTCTCAATTAATCTATTGATTTTCTATGTCGTTGTCTCGGGACGAGCAACATGTAAGTTTGGGGGTTTATTGAGAGTGAAATTTTACGCATTTTATGTGTGCACATTACACCATTTTACCTAGGAAAGTTATTGTTTTCTGCATGGAATTGTGTATGTTTAAGCATTTACACGATTTTGAGGCTACTAAGGTATTTTTGTGAGTTTTGAAGGTAGAAAACAGGGTAAAACAGGACACAATCAGAAACAGAGTGGAACAGAGGCAGAACGGGCTAGCTCGGAATCCGATCGCTGGTCAGTTCTGGCCGAGCTGGGCCCGCTCGCCACGCAAAGTTAGCCAAGTGGGGTCCAGTTGGGACTGATGTGTCAAGCCAGTGTGGAGGGCTCAGGTGCTACTCGGCCAAGTCCAGACCCAGCTCGAGCCAAGCTGGGTTCCGAGTGCCCAATTCCTAGCCCTGTCGAGGCCTATTCGATTCTGCAGCTTATTTATACCTTTCATATCGAGTTTTGAAGTGGATTTGGTCGAAAAATAGTCCTGCAACAGTCCAAGAGAGATTAGGGGAGATCAATACATAAATTGGAGAGAACTCATCCATAATTCATCATCAATTCACTCTACCAACACTTCCATATCAGATTTATATATGATATCTTCCTCCATTCATCTCCAAGTGTGTTTCAAGTACTAATTGAGGGGAATCGGACGATCGAGAGACGGAGAAGGGACGCAGACTTACGCTTACACTAGGATTTCGTGTTTCTAATCTTTCTCTTCCTTTTATCCTGATTTTTGATATGAATTGCATAGCCATGAGTGTTGATTGTAACCTCATAGGCTAATTTTATAAACAGTTCTAGGGTTTGATGCTTAGATTGGATTGATTTGGGAACCTAGACCAAAGATTGAGATTTTTATGCAGTGGATATTTTGATTTTATTTATTTTATCAAGACTTGCTTTTCTGATTCGTAACGTCTTCATAATATATTCATGACATCTGCTATAATGTTTGAATTATTGTGTTAGTTTGTGTGCGTACATGATTGGTATTGTCTATTTGTTAGGGATTGAAGTAGTTCCGCTATAAACACTTTAATTCCATGAACTGGTAAATCAAATACTTGAATTGTCTTGTGGAACAATGTGATTAGACATTCAAGTAGGAAGTTAATAGAACCTTGTATTAATTCCAGAAAATATATTGTTAATCGAGCTTACCATCCGAAGGTATTGTTGCTTGCTTTGATTAGTATCTAGGAATAAGGCTTGGTAATATTTGTGCACATTAGGATTTAAACCAGAATATACTGTTAGCTTAAAATTGAATCATATTCGGTGGATTAACGGGGTTATATGGTGTATTTTCATTGAAACTGCATGAATGAACAATTGTAGGTTTAGTAACCCAAATTAATTGGTATATACCTGATACCTCAGAACTGTCACTTATCTCTTGATTAGAACTTGTTTATTTTCTATTACTTTTAATTAATTAGCAATTTATTATTTTGTTATTTAGAATAATTAATTCAAAATTTTGGAAATTTGGCTACTTAATTCTTCTTAAATAGTAATCTGGAATAAATAAATAATTAATTGTCTCAGTGGGATCGATAATTTAAGTACTTGCTGCTACAATTGACATCCTTATACTTGAGGATTAAATTGGAGTGCGCAGAAAAAGCCTAACACGCTCCCATGTTAATCCTGCGATTAATATTTTATTTTAAGTAATATATTTTAATAATTTTATTAAATTTAAAATAATTAATATTTTGTAATCTTACCATTAATACTTTATTTTAAGTAATTATTTTAATGAAGATCTGATATTCTAATCTTAATAATATTAATATTATATTATAATATTATTTTAAGTAATTTTCTTATAAAAGTTTATAATTTTAGGTAATTTAATGATTTCATATAAAAATTATAAAAGGTATATACGAGGCGCTCCCACATTAATCATGCAATTAATATTATTTCGAGGATAGGACAGTTCTTGTTCTCCTAATAGAGTGGTAGAGACTGTCAATGATCACATGCTTAATATATTTCCTTGGGAAGCAAAAGAATATAAGATTTTGGAATTGTGTATGAGGCGGCGTCACGCTTCTCTTAAAAAATTTTGTGTATGTGGCATCGCCATGTTCGTTCTTGGAAAAATGGTGTATGTGGCGCTCTCACATTAATCTTTAAATTAATATTTTATTTTAAGTAATTTAATATTTTAAATATTATTTTGTTTAATCTTTCTCAATAATAATCTTTATAATGCAATTAATATTTTATTTAAGTAATTTATTATTTAAAGTAATTAAGATTGAGTGAGGCTTGCGTGCGCCCGGGTGCACACTGTGCGCTTTTACAATTTAGTATCATGGATAAAGGTATATTATTTTGTTCTAAAGGGTATACACTTTAATTAATAAGGGTAAACCATTTTGTTCTAAAGGGTATACACTTTTCATTAATATTTTTTTTCTTCATAAAATAAAGGCTACACATCTTAATACTAAAGGGCGTACAATTTAACACAAAATTCTAAAGGCGCATGGAGTGTGCTCCCGTGCGATCGGGTGCACACAAGTTTTTGCCACTAAGATTTTATAATGTTGTAATTAATATTATATTTTAAATAATTTTTTATAATGTTTTAATTTAATCTAATAAGAATATTTTATGTATTTTTTTAATGAAAATTATTATTTTAATTCTAATAAAAATATTTTCATAAATATGTTTAAAAATTTTAATCTTGCAATTAATATTTCATATTAAGTAATTTAACATTTTAACTAATATTTTATTAGGTCCCCTAATTAATAACTTATAATTAATATTTAAAATAATAAAAAATGATAATGATTTTTAATATATTTTTACATTTAAATATTTTAGTTGGGTTATTCAATTTAAAAAAATAAAAGTAGAAGATGAAAAAAAAAAATTGAGACTCGATTATTAATTAATTTACAACTAATAATGTTTTGATTGAGTTATTCAATAAAAAATTAATTGAGTTTTAATTTTAATAATTTTGGTTAGTTATTCAATAAAAAATAATTAAAAGATAAAAAGAGAGAGATACTTGATTATTAATTAAATTTACAACTAATCATAAATTTAACATTTTTGTTATATAAGTAAGATAAAAAAATATTCTTATTATAACATACTGCTATTCTTTTTTTATTGTTTTATATATTTTAAGGTCTCTAACTGATATAAAAAATAATTAGGCCACAAATTGATAGTTTATTCATTTTCCAGGTGGATTGAAAATATTCTAGTATGATCGCTTTATTTTATATTTATTGAATGTTCATATTTTTTACACGAAGGTAAAAAATACATTTAATAGTAAAGTAAGATTAAAAAAAACAAATATATATACATTTAATAATAAAATATAAAAATATATTTTTAAAATAAATATATCACACATAATATACCCGCGTCGTTCGCGGGAGACTAGTTCATATTAATTCTTAAGTATGTATACTTATCATTTTAAAATATAATTAAAAAAAAACGAAGTATCTTGATAAGTCGGTTCCACCATTAAACCGATCTCGTACTTGCGTTAGATCTAAATTAAATCATATGTTCAATATTTAAAATTCAATATAAACAAAAATAAATTAAATTAATTTTATAATAAAATAAAAATATTTAAAACATATATATCACACGTTTAAAAATTGTAACATTTACAATATTTTGATAAATACTCTCACAAAGACTTGAGATTATCTTATGAAATGACTTTCGTGAGAGGATAAGAAGCGATAACCTTTATAACGAAAATTGATATCTTATTAATGAAAAGTTATAATGGTATTATGAACTATTTCATGAATAATAATTTAATAATACAAATGAAAAGTAATAAAACTTAAAAAAAGTGATAATATATTTAATAAAAAGTTACAAGTAATTATCAAAAAAATAAAACGGTCTCATCGTAGGGCGGTCTCACACCGTACTGTCCCAATACTTTTTGTGCACTTATTTGATGGGTGTATTTTGGATTCATTATGAGAAAGGCCAAGTTCTATGTATATATCATTTCCCTAAATAGTATGACAGTTGGAATTTATGAAAACGTTTTATCCATTTGATGTAGAGTTCAAACTGTTAATGACCATGCGTCAATATTATGATATTAAACTGTATTATCCATTTGATACAGAGTTTAAACTGCTCACCATGCCGTGCGATAATATTATAAATATGTCAGCTGTGGTGATAAATTTGTCACAAATTCGCACCTAAATCAAATCCCATTATTATACATAATACTCCCTCCGTCCCATAACAAGGGTCTCTTTTTTCTATTTTGGTCGTCTTACCCAAAGGGTCCTCTTTCTTTTTTTATACACATGGGTCCCACAATCACCTACTAATACAATTAAAATATGGGGTCTACACTCCTACTAATACAACTATCCATCACACATTAAATAATAATACTCCTTAATCTACGTGCAAAAAAGTAAAATGTACACTTGGTGCGGGACGGAGGGAGTAAATAATGTGGCACGTGTTATTTCATGTGGATGACAAGATATTTTTATTTATTTGCTATGTCAGGATTGGCCAACATATACATAACATAATGAGTTTTATTTATTTGCTATTTCAGGATGGGCCAATATATACCTAACATAATGAGTGTGTTAATGAATGTGTTATTTTGATGTAATATTTCTTGTGTTATTATTTATATGATTAAACTATTTTGAGCCTAAGGCCGAGTTAGCTCAAATGGCGCAAGCGAACTCATTTGGGGAGGACTGTTGGATGATCTAAATCCACATTTAGCCCAATTTATCACAATAAAGATTGATAGTGTATGTGAGTATTACATCAAGATTAGACTCTTTCCTTTCTCTAAAGGATCGATCACGTGCGTAGATTGGTACTATCACACTGGGACTTGCAATACTTTTGGCTCAAAATTTTCTTAATAAGTATTTCTCTCCTTCTAAGATGTTGCATTTGAAGAGCTTGATCTTGCAATTTAAGCAACTACCTAAAGAGACTTTGGTGAAGCTTGGGATCATTTTAAAGAGATGTTTAGAAAATACCCACAACATGGCTTCCCCGTAGAACAACAAATTGGATATTTTTATAAGGGGTTGAGTACCAGGTTATGTGTATTGGTTGATGCCTCATCGGAATGATCCATTCTTGGTGCAACACCAAAAAGGGCAGTCCGTATTTGTGAGGTGATTGCATTAAATTCGAAGTAATGGTCATCGGATCGAGAGGTAGATATGAATCGAGTTTAACAAAGTGTGGCACCGAAGCAGGATAGCACGGAAAAGTCCATCAATGAGATTTTGAAGAAGAAAAATGCTAAGTTTCAAATCACATCTAGTCCATTGATTAATCAACCTTCTACAAGCTCATTGGTAACTATGCTTAATCCCATGTCTCAACAATGTGCTATTCTGAGTGAAAATTTTTAAGAGCAATAGATGATACCTAATGGTGGAATGGAGGATGTAGCTTATTTGCAAGGGAGAAGTTCCAAAGGTAATTACCATTAACAATGAAATTACTAAGGAAACTTTGTTCCTAATCAAGCTGGACACCAACTATGGAAAGAGGGGAGTGTATACTAAGATGGGTGAAGTTTTCAACCTCATGGATAGATGATGAGCATTTTTTCACGCACTTCATTTAAATCCCCAAGTGTGAAGGATATCAATTGTAGTGGCAAGCGACCAAGTTTAATTATCGAACCCATATGACAGCTAATTATCTACTTCTAAAATCACTAACTTAATACGAACAAGTAACAATTTCGAAGGTGTTGTAATTTAATATCTAAATACTAAAAATTAAATAACTAATAAAATAAAAATCACAAAAGAAAGATTTAAGATTAATTCAAGAGGGAATCAATAGTTCTAAGATAATCCTGTATAGATTAATTAATTTGAATTCCTAGATTTTCAGTTGTTAATTCATGCGGAATCTATGAAAATATACCACATAACCCTGTTTTCCCACCGGATATGATTCGATTCAAAGCTAACAATATAATTTGGTTTTAACCCTAAGGTGCGTGAATATTACCAAGCATCCTTCCTAGATACTAATTAACACAAATAAAAATACCTCCGGATGCTAAGTTTTACTAACAAGATATTTTCTAAAAGTATTACAAGGCTTTATTCACTTCCTACTTGAATTTCTAATTGCATTGTTCCACTAAAAAGTTCAAGTATTTGATTTACCAGTTTTTAGAATTAACGTGTTCGCTGGCAAACTACCTTAATCCCCAACAGATAGATAATTTAATTCATGAACGCACACAAGTTAACATAATAAATCAAGCATCACGGGCAATATCATGAATTTAATATGAAGACGTTACAAGCATGATTTCAAAGTCTCAAGATGAATCAAATAAATTAAAATAATAATCAGCATGAATTCTCAATAATCAGTCTAGTTCATCAAACCAATTACGTTTATCCTTCAAATCTTAAAACTATAAAAAATAGCTCTTGAGGTTACAAGCAACTCCCATGGCTATCAAAGTCATACCAGAAGACTTGACAAACAAAAATAAAAGAAAGGAATAGAAAAACCCTAGTGTCGACGTTATTTCGCTTTCCTTCTTCGTCTCTCCAATTGACTTATCTCCCTCTTGAATAGCTCTTGAATCTCCTTCGGTGTGGATGGATGATGGGATGGATATGGATGATGTGAGATGATGGATGATAGGGGGTGATCCCCTTGTGGAGGGTGGTGTGGTGTCTCTTATGAATAATGATGTGAAATATAATAGGTGTAAGAAGGGAATGAAATAAAAAAATTAATTACGCTCCACAAATAGGAAAGATGGACTAATTTTCCAAAATTTTCAGAAATTCCCGTCAGCAGCTGCGGGACCTCACAATTTTGAGCACAACTTCCTCATTTGAACTTTGATTTGAGTGATTCTTACGCCAAAACGATCCTCTCTCCCATGCCTTTCCACCTATGTATCATATGATTAATTTGGACTTCTACATGAATACAAAAAATTATGCAATGTGGACCTGTGTTTTTCAGCATTCCTTCACACTTTCACTCTTCATTCCAACTTTGAACTCTTGATCATGTTTTACACTTCAAAACTAAACAAAACACATTAGTATCATCTTAATTATGTAAGATATGAAAATCACGCAATTCTATACAAAATCATGATCACATTCTATCAAAAATGGTGTAATGTGAGACTTAAAATACGTGAAATTCCACTCTCAACAAACTCCCAAACTTACCTATTGCTCGTCCCAAGACAACAACATAGAAAACCAATAGAGTAATTGAGAGAAAATTTCACAGCTTCACACATCCAAGACAATATAACAATTCGAAAATCATACTTCAAATACTAAGACAATTGCTTGCTAACCTTTTTGCATGTGTCCCAAAGTGTAGGGAATCAATTATAGTTCAGCGTGTGACCAAGTAAAAATAATATCATACCTTAGAGATAATTATAAACTTATTATTCAATCTAATTATGACTATTCTAATTTAAGACAAATCTAGTATTTAATAGTATTACCTAAATTAAAGATGCAGAAAATAAGTACTAAAAATAACAAAATAGGAGATAAAATTAAATATGAAAGTGTTCAAGAGAGAAGATAAATAGTACTAGGTAATCCAGTTAAATTGGTCAAATCAAATTACCAGACAATCGGTTAGAATTCCTGCAGTTCTTATGAAAGCAATCACTTAATTATGTTAAATCCCTCTTTTAAAGTACACTTAATATATAAACCTGATTTAAACCCTCAGATGCAGAAGAATAATTCCTACTGCCTTTCCAAGTACTTCATGCAAAATTTCATTAAAGACTAAAGCACTAGGCTTCTCTTTATAGGTACTTAAGAATTAATCCCCAATTCCCACCTAAAAATCTAAGAAACCAAATCCTAGAATGGTAATTAATAGATATATTAAGTGTCCAATATTAATTATTCTAATGAATAAAGATTATATGGTTAGATCCCCTTTATCCATAACATGTTGACAAATATAATTCTTATATAACACAAGCATAAGTATGCATAAGATAATGACATATACATGCATGAGGGCAGATCATATAAGACAAAAATATAAGTAAAAATTCAAAGCATTAATAAGGGAATAAGTATACTGCAGGTATCTAACCTATTCTAGATTATTAATTTAAACCAATTCAACCTTCAAAATCTAGCACTATCCAAGAAATACTAGCCCATGGTATTACAGGCAACACACATGGTTAGGTATGAAAGCATAACCATAGGTCTATAATTCAAAAGCTTAAAAGAAATAATAAGAAAAATCCTAGATGTGGTGTGATTCTCCGTTCTCTCTTCCATGATTCTGAACCTTCTTGTTATCCTTCTCAAGTAAGCAACACTGATGAACTCCTCGGGATGGGTGGATAAGATGGTGTGGTGAAAGGGTATAGAAAAGTATATATGGATGTGGAGAGTTATGAATAAAAATCCCAAAATGTCTGTTTTATAGTTGAGGACTGTAAAAATCCCGAATTCTGACTTAAAAGTTGGTTTTTTCAAGTTAAAAATACAAATGGGCCGGAAAAATGATAAAACACAAAAATGGGCTTGCTGGACACCAGCACGAGTCGTGTCAGATGTGGCACAAGTCGTGCTGGGCGTATGCTGGCGGGATTCTCCGGCGCTCTCGGTAGCTTCGGTAGGCGCTCTCGGCAGCACGGGCGGCACGACCTGGGCATTTGTGCGGCACGAGTGGTCCTCCTAGCCGGCATGTGTTGTGCCGGCTCTTCTCCTCCCGACTTTATTTTCGACTCCCATTCTTGCTCTTTTTACCTCGTTTTCCACCTAAAAATACGAAATAATACCTCACATGCATCTACAACATAAATTTATATAATTCAACCAAAAGATGCTCGAATACGGATATAAATACTACAAAACAGTACTAAATCGGACCTTAAAATATGCAGATTTTCACATTAATCAACAATCATCCATCTAAGAACATGCAATTCAAATCAACTACTTCACTTTTTCGGATTGCTCATCCATCCATTCTCACGGGTAGTATTTACGCTCATCACTCAAGGGTAATATATGCACTTTAGGGTAAGATGTTTACACTCAGAATCAATTCAAACACACGCGTAACCATAAACTTGAGAATCATCTCAACTCTTGACTAAAAGAATAATATCTACAATAGGATCACAAAGGTCTTACATTAGGGTGTAATGTTGGGTCTTTGGTAAAGGTAGGAAATATATGGATTAAGTGACTAATTCACTAGTAGATAATTAAAGAAGACTTACAGCTTTTCAACAAACAGCTTCACTTTCTTCTTTCTCTTTCAATACTCTTCAACTCATCTTGCAATTCGAATTCCTCCTTCATTCTCAAGCTCAAATCCTTACTTGAATCTTTTTTTCTTCTTTTTCTTTCAAATAAGTGTACCACTTTCAGGCACTACCCTTTTTCATGGGGTATCAGTTTCAGACACTACCCCATCATACAAGTTTTAACTACTCTCTTAAACAATTTTCATCACTTCCAAATTACTCCCCCTTATATTCTTCTTTATATGAAAGAATTTTGTAGGATTATATAATAATGAAATTAATTGTGCTCCAAGAAAATAGGAAAGAGAGGTAAGTTTTTGATATTTTCGAGATTTTTCGTCAGCAGCTATGCGACCATATGGTTTTGGGCATAATTTATTCCTTCAGACTCTGAATTAAGTGATTCTTGCACAAAAATGACCCTTTTGCCCAAAATTGATTTGTGTGACAAGACATTTGATTTTTCGTCCGTTTCAACAATAATTTCCTCTTATGCTCTTTTTCTCCTTGACTTCCACCTAAAAACACTTCAAATGCACATTTTTCACTAATATATGGAAAGTAAGGTTTTTGTGCTAAATTTGACAATATAAATCCTCATGAATCAAATTGGTCACTATAATTCCAAAATTTTCACTTTCATCACATTCCCTTCATGGGTAATATAGAATCACCCTCTAATTTTCTGTCTATCAATCTAGATGCAATCACATTTATAAAGATATAATGGATATCCAAATCCAATAGTTCTGATGAAATAAGGTTGTATTGGTCAATCCCCTTAAATCATAACAACAGACTAATTTATTCATGAAATGCACACAAGCGACAATAAAAATATGTATCTATCAATATTAGAGCCGTCGAAAAGGGCTGGCGGGGTGGGGCGGGCAAAAACCACCTCAACCCGTGGCAGGCCTATGCGGGGCGGGCCTAGGAGGGTACGAGCTAGAATTGCTAGGCCCAACCCATTTAAAGAGGGCCAACCCGCCTCTTTTTTTTAACGATGTTATTATAATTATCATTATTTAAAAATAATATCAAAATGATGGAAGCTCTTGCAAAATTATAATTATCATTATCATTATTTGAAAATAAAATATCTAAATGATGGACGCTCTTACAAAATCTATAATGTCAATTAGATAATTAAAATATAAATATAGATTTTACAAAATAGCTCCATGAACAATTAAACATAAACAAAGATCATTAATCAAACAACATAAATTTTACTAATTATATATTTCTTAAGAATCTCAAATAAAACAACGTAAGTCTAATTATCCTCAAATAACACAAATTAAATCACAAAAAATTTACTAGTTATAAAGGCCAATCACAAAGCTCAAAACATAAGTATAAAGTCTATTCAAAACTCATCCATCATAACATCATAATATAAATATCTCAATCTTCATGTTGATCAATTATATGATTATATCCTTGTCAATCTTCAAATGATTAGATATCTTAAAGGTTTATAATTTGCATTTGCATTTGCTTATAATTTATATATACTATACATTTATATATTTAAATTTTAAAAATTAAATTAATTCAAAATCAAGCAAAATAAGATTTTAAATTATTTACATATTTTGTATACTAATCTATGGTATAAAATGTTTAGATTTTAGAATATTCATGTTATGATTTAATTCTTTATTTTAAAAATATTTAACAAAGGAACAACAAATATTTGGAATATTAAACACTTGAACATTTGCAAAAAAAACTATGGCGGGCCCAAACGGGCTAACCCGCCCCAGTTTGGGTTTAGCCCGCCACCGTTTGGGCCAGCCCGTTTAGGCCCGCCTCCAAATGGACTGTAAATTTTACAGCCCAACCCACCTCTTTTAGAGGCGAGGGCGGGCCAGCCCGCGGGCCCAACCCATATTGACAGCTCTAATCAATATCATGCAATAATCGAAGACATTACGAAACAATGAATATTCAAGTCTCAAAATTAATTCATTGAAAAATGAACAATCATTCTACAAGAATTAAAACCCTAATCTAGATTGTCAAATTAAATCAGTTCAAACATTCAAAATCTTAAAACTATCAATAGGAAATCAGAACATGGTGTTATAAACACAACCATGGTCATAGAATGACACTTATCCATGAGTCTATAAACCAATTCTTGTCTGAAATAATTCTTCGTCTTCTCTTTCCGTCTTGTTGATCATCCTTCGTTATCTTTTCAAGTAATAAATATCGTGACAGAGTGTGTGAGGATGGTGATGGAATTCGGACGAATGATAGAAGATGAAAGATGGATGGGGGACGTGTATAGACGTTAATTCATGATATATTTTTGGATCTCCTCCCATGTGACATTAGAAGTGAGATATATATAAATGTGAAAAGGAAATAAGATAAGGAAATAAAATATTCATAAAAGGAGATTTTAAAAAAGAAAATGATATATGAGATCATAAAAAAAAGGAAAAAAATTAATGCTTTCATGAAAAATATGAAAAAGATATTTATGGAAGATATGAAGTAATCATGAAGGATTGTGTGATACAAAAATTAATTGTGCTCCAAGAAAATAGGAAAGAAGGGATAATTTTTTGATATTTTGGAAATCTCGTTGGCAGATTGTGTAACCTCATGGTTTTAGGCATAATTTTTTCATCCGAACATCGACTCAAGCGATTCTCATGTAAAAACGATCCTTTTTTTCATGGTTTTCCATCCATGTAAAAATCTTCAGAAAGCACTTACATCTTACCCAGAATCGATTTGTGTGATAACTTACTTGATTTTTCATCCGTTTCAACTCTAATTTCCTCTTATGCTCTTTTCCTCCTTGATTACCATTTAAAACACAATAAAATACCTCAAATACATATTTTTCTCAAAGTTATAGAATACAAGAGACTTGTGCTAATATATGATGACAATCCTAAAAAAAATGTGTTAAATTGGACACTAAATCATGCTAATTTTCACTCTCAACAAGATGGCAGCCAATAGCACTGGAAATCCTCTCCTCACCTGGCCAGAAGAAGGACACCAAAAATCTTAGGAAGAGAACAAGGGTTTTCAGAGAGACGAAGAAGAGAAAAGAGAGAAGAGAGAATCATATTGATTCATACTCTATTGTTACTGGATTGTTATAAATAGATTTGAATGATGGATATTGTTAATAAAGAAAAAAATGTATTGATATATTATGTATTTCAACATAATATATTGTATGTATTAGTAATATTTCACCCTTGTGTATCTAACAGTAATATGAGTGTGTAATGTGTACTAGGTAGTAATAAATCCTTGTTGCAAAATGCGTTGGTTGCGTTTTCCAAAAATATCTAAAAGTGATGTTATTTTTTGCAATTTCTCATAGTCGGAGATTAATTTGCAATAGGAGTTTAGTTCATGGTTTGTCTTGCAATTAACCCTATAATTAATGATAAATACTATTGTACAAGTGTTTTTAAGGTCCAACTGGGTCAACCAAACTTATGACCCATAGTATTATAGGGTTAATTACATTAAAAGTCTTAACCTTTTTTTCGATTGCTGATTAGTCCAAACTTTTGAATATTTACAAATAAGTACTCGACCTTAAGCCAGTATTGTAAATCAAACTATCGGGCAAAATAAGACTTGCCCAAATACTAACATGTCACCATTATGCCAAATCACCCTCCACTTGTAAAAAACATCGTCTTTCTGAGTGTTTGTTGGCAGCATATTGAAATCTGCCATATCCTCCTCTCTGATAACAAACGATGAATAACCAAGCCGGAGTTCTCCAGACTCATCGTCGGAGTTTACTGCTTCTCATCAAAATTTTTGTTGGCTGCAAAGAAGAGACCAGAAGACGATAAAGCAGACAAATTTGAGGGCGTAGGTTCCTAACCAAGATAAGGGAAAAAGTATGAAAAATGCTCCTCCACTGAAATGGTAAGAGATTACTTCTCTTAAACCCAGAAAAACTAGCATCAACTCTTTCTCCTCTCTCTCTAAATTATCTTTAATATATATTAATAAATTAATAATGCTTGTAGCTCAGTCTCTGATCCAGCAAATTCGACCATCGAAAGGCGGCCAGAAACCGTTCCACTCAAAGAACCAATCTTCAAGTCCTCTAAACACTACAAACAACGTTGAGAAAAAATTGAATCCAGTCGATTAGATCGAGATATCAAGAAGCAAAGCTCGAACAAAGAAAATGTTGTTCCCATTTATTCCATGCCAATGAATAAGGAATCTCTCCAATTGAGTAGTTCGACTCGTGACTCGCAGATGATTTGAGTTCTATTTGCGAGAAGCTCGAGAGATTAAGGATCGACAAGGAGAAGACTAAGAAGATGTTGAGAGAAAGGGAAAAGAATCTGGATTTGCGAAGGAGGATGTTCTTCATCGAAGCGTGTTGCAGAAGTAACTTGAAATTGAGGTTGATCGGTTGTTTTGATTGAAGGAGATCATGTTGTCTTGTATTGTAAACATTCTCGATTTTGCCTATTTTCTTTTCTGATTTTGCGATTTAGGTTTTGATTTTCGGTGGAGAAAATCTGAGATTAATATTGCAAAAAGAATCCTAGATCTAGTATTTAATGTATTTCTTAATTAGATTATAACGCTGATTTAGCATCGATTCTTCTCCTGCTGCACATTCCGACAAAGGGGACAGCTGTTCATTGTTTATTATCGGAGAGAAGGTTATGGCAGATTTCAATATTCTACCATCAAACATTCAAAATGACGTCTTTTTACAAGTGGAGGGTGATTTGGCTTAGTAGTAACATATTAGCATCCGGGCATGTTTATTCTGTCCGGTGATTTGATTTGCAATACAGAATTAAGGTCGAGTACTTATTTGTAAATATTCAAAAGTTTGGACAAATTCGCAATCGGCAAAAAGGTTGAGGCTTTTAATGTAATTAATCATATTTATACAGATTTAGCTCATATGGGTCATTTCAACCCTCATTCTCTCTACCCACAATGTTGCTCTCTCCCCCTACCATCATTCTCTTCCAACCACCCACAATGCCTGCTCTCTCCCTACCATCTATTCTCTCTTTGACTGCTACCATCTATTCTTTCTTCCAAGAATAACGGCATGCAATTGCTAGAGCTTAGAGAAATCAATGGTGGAAATTCGTCCACCAAACTGATTGTTCCTCAATACCAAGTTTGTAAGTTTGGAGCAGTTCATCAGAAATGGAGGCAAACCTTCTGTAAATTTGTTGTTGTGAAGTTGAAATCC
Organism: Pogostemon cablin; assembly: GCA_023678885.1. Lineage (NCBI taxonomy): Eukaryota > Viridiplantae > Streptophyta > Magnoliopsida > Lamiales > Lamiaceae > Pogostemon > Pogostemon cablin. Next base: position 19,885,634 of record CM042989.1, on the reverse strand, counting down.
CTCTAGATTGGAAACAGACCCAGTTCTAGAAAGGATGTTGCCACTTAATCGATTCCGATCGAAAAATTACAAAGGCGCTGGATCATATCTTCTACTACACTAACGTCATCACCATTGTACGATTCGTCGTTCCGCAGCTCAAATCCAAGTTCAATGCTGATTTGTCCGACAACACTGAATTTATTTGCCACCACATCGAGAATGTACTCCTCGCCACCATGTTTCAGCCACTGAAGCTCTTGACCTTCCACCAGCGTCTTCCAGATTCAGATTTCATTATTTTTGCTCCTATTTTCCAAGGTTTACCCCTAAACTTGGCTGCTCGTGTATTCGTATGTTAATTAATGTATACTTTTTACTCATAAAGTGTACATGTTTTATTAAAAAATTGTATAACATTTTTATTAACAAAGAGTTGAGGTGTTCGAAAAGTGATTCAACTGCAATTGATGGAAAATATCAATATATTCATAATGAGAACTGTGTTGGAGGAATTATTAATTTTAACTCGTGGTTATACTGAAAGTGTATAAATTTTAATGAACAAGTATATAACATTTTATTAATAAATATATATTTATTAATACCTAATTGTATTAGTGTATAATGAGAAGAAACGTGAAGAGAAATATGAGGATGGCAAAAATTGATGTCAGCATCCGTGTTTAAATTTTTTGTACTTGACCCATTATAAAATATGGATCAATTGATAGTGTACAATTATTGTATAATAGAACTTTAATTAATTATTACTTTTCAGTAAAAATATTAAGTATTATTTTTCATTAAAGATGTCATTATTTTTCATTTATTTCAATTCATAGTTTATTAGAATAATTATTTTTTTATTAAGTATTATTTTTTATCAGAATCTTATACTTTTATTTATCTTATAAACCTAATTTCTTGAGAATGTTTAACATATGTTTTGAGGGTAGGTCTTGCGTGAGACCGTCTCACGTGAGACCATTTTTTACTTTTTAAAATAATTATCACTTTCGCTTTAAAACATTATTACTTTCGCTATAAAATGTTATCACTTTTTATTTATACTATAAACTATTCATAAAATAGCATTATAACTTTTCATTAATTTATTATCATTTTTTTATAAAATTTATCACTTTCTAACCGTCTCATGTAACCCTTACGTGAAACGGTCTCACAAAAGTCTTTCCCAAGTTTTGGTCATTTTAAATTATCTAACCAAAAAATGAATCCCTTTTCTCTCTCTAAACCAAGGTTCTCCTCCTTCTCTCTAGAAATCTTGAAACTGTTCATCTTTTTTAACAAGCTCGATGGAGGCCAGTGAGCTGGCTACCCTTGTGTAGTCTCCATCTAGTATTGTTTTTCTCTTCTCCGGTGATGTTGACCAGCCGTCGAGCCTTGTCCGTGCCTCCTTCCTCCTCCGGAGGCACCATGAGTACTAATAAGAAGGGTAAGAAAGCTGGTGTGAAGGTGAAGAAATCAGCAGTAGCAATTACTGGAGCTTCAAGGTTGGCTGACCTTCACCCCTCCCCTCCCTGCAAGGATTATAAGTTAAACTCTCAACCTTCTATTTTGGAATTTTCTCCGGCCTTGGCCGTCGAGGAAATAGATAGAGAAGTAGATCATGGTAGTTCAAGAACTGACCTAGTAATGAAGAAAGATGTAGCTGAAGATGCTGCTCAGAATGACGATTTTCCAGATAAATCAAGTGATAGAAGATCTGATAATCTAAATTCTCTCATCTTGTCTGCGTTGGAAGCTGTTGTTGGTGAAAATATTCAAACAAAGAAAGTTGGTAAAGCTAACCCTATCAGTCAGCCTATCAGTGAGGTAAACCCACATGGCAGCATGTCCACATCCAAAAAGTCAAATTATTTCCTTTCTCCCATCAACTATACTCCTGCTCCCTCTACTTTGCCTGCCACCTCATCCTCTTTTAGGGATAAATTGTTGGGCTCCATACACCCATCCCCATCTGTCCAATCACCTTCTCACTCTTCCCAACCTCCTCCCTGCAACCTACCCCCTGCCTCCATCAGCAACCTACCTCCTAAGTCGGCCTTGCTTTCGCCGGATACGGAGCCGGTCACCGTAATCAGCCCCTCCGCTGCCCCTCCTTTTCCCCCTCTCCTCCTGAACCCCTCCTCCGGCCAGTCACCCAATCATCTTCCATCTACTGGTGCACATCCCGAAGCTTCAACCTCTCGCACCCTGCTTCTTCAACACTCTAATCCTGATCATCATTATACCCCCTCAAAACCATCAGCCCCTTCTCCCTCTATCACCGTTCGCACCCCTCCCCTTACTCCGTCAGAATCATCTCAACCCCCTCCATCTTCTCATCCTCAATCCCAGCCAACATCTCCTCCTCTCCATTCTAATAGCTCCTTCAACCGTCGCCCTGTCCACAATCATTGTCTAAAATTCATTCCTCCTCAGGAACCGGGTGTGGTGGAGATTCCAGATGAGTTAATGGCCGAGGAGAATGACCAATGGAAATTCACCCTTATCGGATGTTTCGCCGGAAGGTACCCTGGGTTCCAAGCTGTAAAAGATATTGCCGATAATTGGGGCGTTGAAGTTCGCATATTTAGTCATGACAGTGGGTGGATTCTATTTAAGCTAAATAGCGAAGAAGATGTCCAATCGGTTCTCCAGAATGGACCCTATGACGCCAAATTTACTTACCTGATGCTGAGAAGAATGCCCAATGATTTTCAGTTTGATGAAGAGGGATTAGCTGTCGTCCCAGTTTGGATACGATTGCCCTCTCTTCCTCTCCAATACTGGACTCCTGAGAGATTGAGCCTCGTCGTATCAGCAATTGGAGAGCCCATTATGATGGATTACTACACTTCAAACCAAGAGAAGATCTCCTTTGCTCGCATCCTTGTTCATGTCGATGCTTCCAATGAACTACCCGATGAAATTTGGATCAAGAATAGATTTAGAGGCTTCAAACAGAGAGTCTTGTACGAATTCACGCCACAATTCTGCAAAGTTTGTTGTTCCCTGGGGCATCTGACTTCGGATTGCCGCCGAGTAGATGAGCAAGGAAGAACAGAGCCGGTTGGTGAAGACAGTAGACCCTTCCAGTTTGCGAACAGAAGAAGAAACAGAAACAGAGGCCGGAAGCCCATAATTGCGAAACCTAGGCCTGATCTGAATACTAATAGGGCTTCCTCTAGGCCCAACCCCTCCCTTGTTGATCCCAATCCTTTTAATCCAATTTCCTCTTTTGAGCCCAATCCGGTTTCTGGGCCTAACATTATTAATTCCCTTGAACCCAAAACTTATTCCCAGCCCAACCGTTTCAACCCCCTTAATTCTTCCAGAATTCCCATCCAGCCCAATGTCGTGCCTCAGCCCAATTCTAAATTTATTTCCTCCACTAACAATCAACCTGTTGTGCCCGTTACATCCCCTGCTACTTCCCCTTCCCCTTCGCTTCGATCCAGTAAGGAGCCAGTCCCAGAAACCCCTCTCTCCTCCACCTATGCTTCGAATTATGGGAAAAAATATAAAGGAACTTAGGTTCCGATTTGCAGCACCGAATCCTCAGCATCATCATCAACTGGGATTAATTTCAAGCACAAAAAAGCTAAATCACTGGGGTCATATGAAGAAGAACAGGAAGACGATTCTCTGGAAGATCATGCAGATTGGAGTACTAAGAAAGTTCCGGAGAAAGGTATTCCATCCTCTGAATTTTCCTCATGACTCTACTTATATGGAATGTGCGTGGGATGGGGCGCACGCCAACCCACAATGCACTAAAAAAATTAGTGCGAGATCATGATGTGGCTCTTGCTGGATTATTGGAAACAGAGCTATCGACTTCCACAGTTGACACTGTTGTGACAAAGGTGTTTCCAGGTTGGAATCATATCCATAATCTTGAGCTTTGTAGTGGTGGTAGGATTATAGTTGCTTGGAATCCTATGCATCTTCACATGGATAATTTTATCTTATCTGATCAATCTATCTCGATGAACGCTCGTTGTCTAACAACCTCTAAAGAGTTCTTTATCTCTATCATCTATGCCCACAACCGTTATGTTGCTAGGAGAAATCTGTGGGAACATCTCATTTCCCTTTTTCACTCGAATCCCTTGCCATGGATCCTTGGAGGAGACCTCAACTGTGTTAGATTTGAGGGGGAAAGAAACACTCCCAATCATAATACGGCGACCAGGGAAATGCATGAAACTTGTTCTATTATAGGAGTGGAGGATACTTACTCGACAGGTTGTTTCTATACTTGGTCGAATGGAGCTTCGTGCTCCAAAATTGATAGAGTGATGACGTGCAAGCTTTGGAGGAGTATGGGTTGGGATCTTCATACTACTTTTCTGCCCCAGGGCACCCATTCAGATCATTGCCCTTCCGTCACCTCCTTCCAAAATTCTAACCCCCACTATATAAGACCCTTCAGATTTTGTAATTTTTGGACTAACCATGATAATTTTATTGCTCTTGTGTCTTCTTATTGGCAGGTACATGTAGCAGGTACAAAACAGTTCATCCTTTGCCAGAAACTGAAAAGTCTAAAAAATCCTCTTAAGGAGTTGCACAAACAGAATTATCATCACATTTCTGAAAGAGTAGCAAGAGGAAAGGATCATCTTCATCACCTACAGACCCTCTTTATGTCTAGTTTGAATAATCATGAACTACACCAGGAGATCAGTGAGGAGCTCAGGAAACAGAAGCACTTGGAGGGTTGTGAGGCCAACTTTCTTATGCAGATTCTCAAACACAAGCACATTAAGAACCAGGATCGAGCCACTAAATACTTCTATTCTATCATTCGAAGTAATGGAGCGAGAAATGGTATTCATTCTATCCACACTGATAATGGGCCCACTTCCTCTTACCAAGAACTGATTGATAATTTCCTCAATTATTATCAATCAATTCTGGGCCAAGAGGGTCTGCCTACTCAGTAAGTGGAGCAGGAGGTGTTGGAGAGAGGCCCGATTCTTTCTTCTATGGAGGCTAGCGGTCTGGAGGTACCGGTTGATGATGCAGAGATCAAAGAAGCCTTGTGGTTAATCAACAAAAACAAATCTCCGGGTCCTGATGGATACACCTCAACTTTCTTTCAAAGTGCATGGAATGTGGTGGGAGGAGATGTAGTGGCGGCTGTAAAGGAATTCTTTCAAAAAGGAAAGCTACTAAAACAGTTGAATGCTACTTTTGTTTCCTTGATACCGAAAAAGAACCATGAGCCGAGAGTCCAAGATTTCAGACCCATATCTTGTTGCAACACTGTGTACAAAATCTTATCTAAAATCTTGGCCGCCCGACTCAGAGGTTGCCTTCCTTCCTTAATAAGTCACTCCCAGTTTGGATTTATCAAAGGAAGGAAGATGAGAGATTGTGTGATGTTAGCAGAGGAAATCTTCAGGGGTTACGGACGAAGAGTGGGGAATATCTCCCCTAGGATGGCAATCAAAGTTGATATTTCCAAGGCTTATGACTCTGTTAGCTGGACATATCTCTTTGAACTGCTTAGGGGATTGGGATTTCCCCCAAAATTCTGCAATTGGATCGAGCAGTGTGTTACTACTACTTCTTACTCGTTACTCATCAATGGCAAACCGGAAGGCTTCTTCAGAGGAAAGAGGGGTCTTCGACAGGGTGATCCGATTTCGTCACTCCTCTTTGTTATATGCATGGAGTATTTTAGTAGATTGATGAGTAGAGCAGTAGATCTACATGAGTACAGATTTCACTCTAGAATCTGTAAACGTGTGGATGTCTCACATCTGATTTTTGCAGACGATCTTTTGATAGTGGGCTATGGAGATGTAGCGACTGCAAGGTGTGTTGAAGGGATATTGAAGAGATTCTCAGAAGTCTCTGGGCTAACTGCAAATCCTCTGAAATCAAACCTCATCACTTCGGGTGTCTCGACCCGTGTCCGATGTAGGATTGCTCAGATTCTTCCTTTTACTCCAGGTACTATCCCCTTCAAATACTTGGGTATCCCTATTTGTAGCAAGAGAATAGGTGTGAAGGATTTTACACCCCTTTTGAATGCCATTAACAATATGATACAAACTTGGTCTTCTAAGCTGTTGTCATTCACGGGGAGATTAGAATTGATCACCTCTGGGATATATGGTATTCTATCTTTTTGGTGTGGTATTGTCAAAATTCCTATTATCGTGGTAAAAAAGATAGAGACCATTATTCGCAGATTCTTGTGGGGAACGAAGGTGAGCCCGGTGAGTTGGAATGACATCCTTCAACCCAAGAATGCAGGGGGGCTAGGGTTGAAGGACATTACCACTTGGAATAAGGCTCTTTTGGCTAGTGCACTGTGGGATGTACATAGGGAAGCCTCATCTCTATGGGTGAAATGGATCCACACTGTCTACCTCTCGTCTTCTCAATGGACAGTGAGCTCTCCAGGTAACAACTCTACATACTTATGGAGAGTTCTCATTGCTATTAGGAATGCTATTGAGAGTGAATCAGAAGGGAACGATGGAGTGATTGGAGCTATGGAGAAGTGTTGTGAGAATGGAGTATTCAAAGCTAGTCGCATGTATAATCATTTGAGAAGTAGATATATAGGGGACTCGAGTTTTGTTTACAAACAGGTATGGCACAAGTGGATAGTGAGGAAATACAGTTTCAGACTTTGGCTGGTCCATAGAGACAGAGTTGCTACAAAAGATAGGGTGTGGTGCACGGAAGAAGACAAACGATGTGCTTTTTGCTTTGCTCAGGAGACCACATCGCACCTCTTCTTCCATTGCCCTTACACCACACATATATGGGATCAGGTCATGGGATGGATTGGATGGCGAAGACGAAGGCTAACATCAGTCACAGATGCCTTCAGGAAGATACACCAGGACACGAAGACCAACAAAAAGGCAAGAAAGCTCCTTTTCATCACCTTTGCTACCACGATCTACCACATATGGATAGAAAGGAATGCTCTTCAGCATGGCACAAGGATGATGTCTCCGAACTACATTGCAGATAGAATCAGCATTCAGATAGCATCTTTGTATATGAATTCATGATGTATTTTTTTATTCACCTCAAGCACTTTGCTTGAGTAGGTTGGATAGGAAGGTTTGTCTTTGTATTCGCATCGTACGTAAGTACTCGATGCAACCGTTTCAAGTGAAATAACATTTACCAATTTCACTACAAAAAAAAAATTATCTAACCAAAAATTAAAAAAAAAAACATATCGATAGAACAAAGTCGAATCCAATTGAAATATATGAGTAAATAAGAAAATCACATTTCAATTAATTAATGGAGTAATATATTATCGCAATAACAAATATGAAATCGATTCACAGTAAAATTGGAATAATGGATGGTTATTCTAGTAAAGTATAAGGGAAGTTTATTCTTCTATACAAAAAGTAAAATTATTATTATTAATAATTGTTTTGAGTAGAATAATAATATATATTCTAAGGTAAAAATTTGTATGACACTATCTCATGGAAAGAATTTTAAAAGACAATTAAGAAGTGATAACATTTTAATAAAAAGTAAAACTCGAATTAATAAAGAATGATAATGGTACAATTAATTATATCATGAAAAATTCATAATATAAATAAAAAGTGATAATATTTTTAACAAAAAAGTGATATCTTTAATAAAAAGTTATACTAACTATTTAAGAAACTTTAAAAGCGGTTTCAAGTGAGGCAGTCTCACACAAAAATTTTCCATAATCTAAAGAGCAACTCTCTATATTTTAAAGAGTAACCATTCTTAGGAGGGTGCACATACATCTGGTGAATAGTAATCATTCCCAGAAAAATGCACCATCTGGTAGTACATTTGTAACTGTACGTCTCTTAATTTAATTTTATTTGAGGCAAAAGCTAGCATGGAACCACTCCTACGAACAGAATCCATTAATTATTTTTTTATTTTAATTAAAATTAAGAGAGAATTATATCTTATGAATTGGGAATAAAAATCATTTTAATCCCATAACTTTCCTCATAGTCTATTTTAGTCTCAATAAAGATAAGTTTGTCAATTTAGTCCCAACGGTTAAGAAATAGGGCCAAACACGTCCTATTTTCGTCAGAAAACGTTGACATCACTGGAAGACAGCTACATCACAACCGGAATCATCGATTTTCGGTCAGGATAATGACGTGGCGCCCTGATGGCAGGTAAGTCAGCGGAATAAAAACCTATTTAATCTCATAACTTTCCTCATGATCTATTTTAATCCTAATAAAGATAAGTTTGTCAATTTAGTTCACCGGTGAAGAAATAGGACCAAACACATCCTATTTTCGTCGGAAAACATTAACATCATCAGAAAACAAAAAGACATTTGTCTTTTAAAATAAAACATGCCAACAAGACATTTTTATCTTTTAAAATTTTAAATAATTAGAAAACAAAAATTAAACAAAATAATGTATTAATAATCTGTCACATAGTTAAGTTGGCTTGCCATAGTATTACTAATTCTCCATTCTTGAATTCCAAATCATTTTTCTGCATGATTTATATCCTTTCGTTTTAGTTTAATTATTAATTTAAGTTTTTAATTAAATTTTTTTCTCAAAAACTCCCGAATTTGTCTTGCACTAAAATTGTCATATATAGAATTAATTGGTACATTTAAAACTATCTTATGGGTCGACATTTAACTTGGTCACACGCGCTACAATCAATCTCTTACACTTGTAGGTGAAATAAAATAGTGAACAGTCGACATATTGGGGTTGAATTAATCTCATGGTTTATTAATTAGGTTTTTTAGTACATTTTTTGTTTTAATTTTTTTCTAATTATTTATAATTTTAGAAAATTAAAATGCCTTGTGGACATTAAAATAACATTTAATTTGTTGACTCACCTGCCATGAAGGCGTCACTTCATAGTCCCGGCCGAAAATCGGTGATTCTAGTGATGTCAGTTTTTTCTGGTGAAAATAGGACGTGTTTGGTCATATTTTTTCATCGGTGGGACTAAATTGATAAACTTATCTTTATTGGGACTAAAATAGACCATGAGGAAAGTTATGAGACTGAATAGGCTTTTATCCCTGTGAATTAATATTAATTTTTTTTACTCATGGTAAAATTTTCCCTTTAGTAAAGTCTTATTTTTCTCCAGGGTTTAATATTCATTTTAGAGTTTAATAATAATTCTTAATAAAGTATAATTATAATTTAAATAAATTTTGTATGAGACCGTCTCACGTGAAACTGCTTTTAAGATTTTTTAAAAAGTTATAACTTTTTTATCAAAAATATTATCACATTTTGTTAAAAAATAATATCACTTTTTATTTATACTATGAATTATTTAGTAAATAATCAACTACACTATTATTACTTTTTGGCAAAAACTTGTGTGTGCGCCCGGGCGCACGAAAGCATACTCCATGCGCCTTTAGAATGTTGTGTTAAATTATATACCTTTAGTATAAAGATGTGTATCCTTTATTTTGAGAAGAAAAATAAAAAAAATTAATAAAAAGTGTATACCCTTTAAAACAAAATAGTGTACCCTTATTAATTAAAGTGTATATACCCTTTAGAACAAAATAATGTACCCTTACCCATAATACTAAATTCTAAAGGTGCACGGTGTGCACCCGGGCACACGCAAGCCCCACTCTTACTTTTTTGTTAATTTAAATATTATTTTTTATTAAAATATTATCACTTTTTATCAATCTCACAAGACGGTCTCACATAAGTCTTTACCTTGTCATTTTACTCTTATAATTTACGATATATCTTACTTATATGCTCCGTGTGATATCTTACTCCTAGGGTTTATATTTAGTTTAATTCTTAGGATACTTAAAATATACATATAATTTCTTTCTTGAGGTTTATTTTTTTAGTTTAATTACTTCTTAGATACTTAGAATATACATATAATTCCATCCTTGTAGTTCATAGTGTATTTTATTCTTATTATTCACTATCTATTTTATTCTTGTAGTTCATGATCCGTTAAACTTTAAGATTTAATATTAAATTTTAAAATATATTTATCTTTTTAATACTTAATTAAAAAAAATTTAAAATATCTTGATGATCCGTTCCATTACTAAACTGATATCGTACTAGCGTTACGTACTCATTGTTTGAAGACAAACAAATTATTATATACACTTGGATGTACCATGTATTCATTTTTAGAAATGTATACACTTATCAATAAAAATATACATACTAGAGTTCAAAAAAAAAAAAAAATATATATATATATATATTAAAATGTATAAACTTTTTTTTATTAAATTTTTAATAAAAAAACTAAATGTAAAAAATAGGAGTATAAATTATTAAGAAACTTTTATACATTATTGAATAAAAATTTATACATGTGAATACACGCTTACACCCTAATACACGGAATGTGTAAAAGTAAAAATTTGGATGAGATCAAGAACTGTCATACATTTGAATTTCTCAAATGGATTATCCATTTAACTTATTAAACATAGGGATGTAATCAAGTCGAACTGAGCCGAATATGATCAAGCTCGAGTTCGGCTCGTTTATATTTTGCTCGGTTCGAGTTCGATTCAAATATGATATTTTGGCTTGAGCTCGACTCGTTCGAAAAATGATGAGTTAGTGAATAGTTCGAGTTCGACTCGATTAAAGTTCCATAATAATAATTTATGTTTAAACTTTAATTTGAGCTTGGGTTCGAGTTCGTTAAAGCTCAATTTCGAGGAAAGAGAAAGAAGAAAGAAAAGTCAGAGGGGAAGCCCGCGTGTTATACTTGGATCCAAATAGAATCGGTTCCATGAATTTAAAAAATAAGACAGGCCCAAACTAGTAATTGTCTATACTTTTTAATAATTTAAACTCCATATTTTTTAAAAAATCATCTTTTACTTTAGATATTAAAAAATTATTAATTATTTAATTTTTATTTCTCGAACCGAACCACACCAAAATATTTTACAGTATGGATTTGGAATCATCGGATAAACCGTACCGAAACCTGAACCAATCCAAACTGAACCGTACCGAACAGAAAAACCGAATACAAATATACTTTAAAATAAAATTTTATACCTATTAAAACTCAATAATAAAAAAATATGTGGGTCAGTAGAAATTAAAACTATTAACCAACCACCAGACCCACCAACCGAATAATCCTACTATGGAACTCTTACCCGACTAATCTATGAATAATAAAGGGGGGCCTTTGGAAAAATTGTAGAACTCCTACGAGACTGATCTAGAAATAGAAAAGGGGGACCTTTGAAAAATAGACGAGATAAAATGTAATCTCACTATCAATTTTACAAGGCAATCGATCGATGATATGTGGGTCGGTAGACATTGAAACTATTAACCGACCACCAGACCAACCAACTGACCAACCCTATTGTGAAACTCCTACTCGATTAATCTAGAAATAGCAAATGAGGACTTTTGGAAAACTATAGAACTCCTACCCGACTGACTAAAAATAGCAAAGGGGGACCTTTGAAAAATAGACTTGATAAAATGTAATCTCATTATCAACTTTAAAGGGCGATTGGTTGATGATATATAGGTCGGTAGATATTGGAATTATTTATCGACCACCTGACCAACCCTATTGTGGATCTTCTACCCGACTGATCTAGAAATAGCAAAAGAGGTCCTTTAAAAAATACACGTGTTAAAAATTAATCTCATTATCAAGTATACAGGGCGATTGGACAATGCCATGTGGGTTGGTAGATGTTGGAACTATTAACCGACCACGTGACCGATCAACAGACCGACCTTACTGTGGAACTCCAACCCGACTGATCTAGAAACAACAAAGGGGGACCGTTGGAAAATAGACGCGAAAAAATATAATCTCATTAACTGACCAACCCTACTATAGAACTCCTACCTCACAGATCTTGAAATAGCAAATGGGGGCCTTTGGAAAATAGATGTGATAAAAAGTAATCTCATTATCAAGTTTACAGGACGATCGTTCTATGATACGTGGGTCGGTAGATATTGAAACTATTAACCGACCACCAGATCGACCAACCGATCAACCCTATTGTAGAACTCCTACCTGACATATCGAGAAATAGCAAAAGGGGGACCTTAAAAAAACAAATGTGATAAAATGTAATCTCATTATCAAGTTTATGGGGCAATCGGTCGATGATATGTGGGTCGGTAGACATTGGAACTTTTAACCGGCCACCAGATCAACCAACCGACCAACCCTACTGTGGAACTCCTACCCAACTAATTTAGAAATAGCAAAGGGAGACCTTTGGAAAACTATAGAAATACTCATCGACTTATCTAGAAAAAGCAAAGGGGGACCTTTTAAAAATAGACGAGATAAAATGTAATCTCATTATGAATTTTACAGGACGATCATTCGATGATATGTAAGTCGATAGACTTTGAAACTATTAACCGACCACCACACCGATTAATCGACCAATCCTACTATAGAACTCTTACCCGACTGATCTAGAAATAGCGAAAGGAGACCTTTGAAAAATAGATGTGATAAAAAATAATCACTTTATCAAGTTTATAAGATGATCAGTCGATAATATGTGGGTCGGTAGATATTGAAACTATTAACTGCCCACCTTACCGACCAACTAACCAACCCTACTGTAGAACTCTTACCTTACTGATCTAGAAATAGAAAATAAGGACCTTTGAAAAATAGATGCGATAAAAAGTAATCTCATTATCGAGTTTACAGTATGATCGGTCAATGATATGTGGGTCGGCAGACATTGGAACTATTAACCAACCAAAAGATCGACCAACAAAAAAATCATACTATAAAACTCCTATCCTACCGATCATGAAATAGCAATGGGGGAACTTTGGAAAATAGACGCTATAAAAAGTAATCTCATTATCAAGTTTATAGGGCGATCGGTCGATGATATGTGGGTAGGTAGATATTGGAACTATTAACCGACCACCAGACCTTTCAACCGACCAACCCTACTATGTAACACCAATTCGACTAATCTAGAAATTGCAAAGGGGAACATTTGAAAAAAGTGTAGAACTCCTACCAGACTGATCTAGCTATAGCAAAGGGGAACCTTTGAAAAATAGACGCGATAAAATGTAATCTCATTATCAAGTTTATAGGGCGATCAGTCGATGATATGTAGGTCGGTAGACATTGAAATATTAACCTACCACCGGACCTACCAACTGACTAACCCTTTCGTAGTACTGCTACCCGACTGATCAAAAAATAGTAGAGGGCGACCTTCCAAAAATAGATACATTAAAAATTTATCTCATTATCAGGTTTACAATGCTATCGAACGATGATATGTGGGTCAGCAGATATTGGAACTATTAATCAACAACTAGAGCGACCAACCCGACTATAGAATTCATACCTGACAGATCTAGAAATAACAAAGGAATATCTTTGAAAAATAGACGTGAGAAAAATTAATCTCATTATTAAGTTTACAAGGCGATCGATCGATGATATGTGGATCGGTATACATTGGAGCTGCTGACCGACCACCAGACTGACCAACCGTCCAACCCTACCTTAGAACTCTTACCCGACTGATCTAACAATTGCAAAGGAGGATCGATCTTTGAAAAATAGAAGCGATAAAAAGTAATCTCAATATCACATTTATAGGGCGATCGGTGATGATATGTGGGTTGGTAAATGTGAAACTATAAACTGACCACCTGATCGACCAATGGACTGACCTTAGTATGGAACTCCAACCCGACTGATCTGGAAACAGTAAAGGGGGACCTTCGGAAAATTAATGCAATAAAAAGTAATCTCGTTAACTGGCCAACACTACTGTAGAACTCTTATTCGACTGATCTAGAAATAGTAAAGGAGGAATTTAGGAAAATAGACGCAATAAAAAGGAATCATTATCATGTTTATAGGGCGATCTGTCGATGATATGTGGGTCGGTAGGCATTGAACTGTTAACCGACCACTAGACTGACCAACCAACCAACCCTACTATAGAACTCCTACCCGACTGATCTAGAAATAGATAAGGGGGACCCTTGGAAAATATACGTGATAAAAAGTAATCTCATTATCAAGTTTACAAGGCGATCGGTCGATAATATGTGACTCAATAGATATTGGAACTATTAACCGACCAACAGACCGACCAACCCTACTGTAGAACTCCTACTTGATAGATCTAGAAATAACAATCGGTGAGTAACCTTTAGAAAATAGACGTGATAAAAAGTAATCTCATTATTAAGTTATAAGGCGATCGGTCAATGATATTTTTGTCGGTAGACATTGGAACAATTAACCGACCATCAGATTGACAAATTAATCAACCTTATTGTAGGACTCCTTCCTGACTGATCGAGAAATAGCAAAGAGGACCTTTGAAAAATTGACGTGATAAAAACTAATCTCACTATAAAGTTTCAAGGTGATCGATCAATGATATATGGGTCGGTAGACATTAGATCTATTAACCGACCACCAAACCAACCAAACGACCAACCCTACTGTGGAACTACAACTGACTGATCTAGAAATAGCAAAGGGTGACCATTGGATAAACTGTAGAACTCCTACCCGACTAATCTTGAAATAGAAAAATGAGACCTTTGAAAAATAGACGCGATAAAATATAATCTCATTATCATGTTTATAGGGTGATCGATCGATGATATGTGGATCGGTAAGCATTGGAATTGTTAATCAACCACTAGACCGACCAACCAACCAACCCTACTGCAGAACTCATATCCCACTTATCTAGAAATAGCAAAGGGGGACCTTGGGAAAAAAAATATGTGATAAAAAGTAATCTCACTATCAAGTTTACAAGGCGATCGGTCGATGATATGTGGGTCGGTAGACATTGAAACTGTTAACCGATCACCAGACCGAGCAACCGACTAACCCTTCTATGGAACTCCTACTCGACAGATATGTAATTAGCAAAGAGGGATCTTTGGGAAACTGTATAACGCCTACCCGACAGATTTAGAAATAGCAAAGAGAGACCTTTGAAAAATAGTCGCAATAAAATATAATCTCATTATCAAGTTTACAGGGCAATCGGCCGATGATATGTGGGTCGGTAGTAATTGGAACTATTAACCGACCACTAGACCGACTAAACGACCAACCCTACTGTAGAATTGCTACCCGACTGATCTAGAAATAGCTGAGAGAGACCTTTATAAAATAAACGCATTAAAAATTAATCTCATTATCATGTTTATTGGGCGATCGGTTGATGATATGCAAGTTGTTAGAGGTTGGAACTATTAACCGACCACCCAACTAACAAACTGACCGACCTTACTGTAGAACTCCTTCCCGACTGATCTAGAAATAGTAAAGAGAGACCTTGGAAAAATAGATGCGTTAAAAAATAATATCATCATCAAGTGTATAGGGCAATCGATCGATGATATGTGGGTCGATAAATGTTGGAAGTATAAACCTACCACCTGAAAGACCAACCGACTGACCTTACTATGGAACTCCTACCCGACTGATCTAGAAACAACAAAGGGAGACCTTTGGAAAATAGACGCAATAAAAAATAATCTCGTTAACTGACCAACACTACTGTAGAACTCTTATTCGACTGATTTAGAAATAGCAAAGGAGGACATTTGAAAAATAGATGCGATAAAAAGAAATCTCATTATCAAGTTTACAGGGCGATCTATCGATGATATGTGGGTCGGTAGGCATTGAACTATTAACCGACCACTAGACCGACTAACCAACCAACCCTATTGTGGAACTTCTACACGACTGATCTAGAAATAGCAAAGGGGGACCTTTAGAAATTATACGTGATAAAAAGTAATCTCATTATCAAGTTTACAAGGCGATCGGTCGATGATATGTGGGTCGGTTGACATTAGAACTATTAACCGATCAATAGATCAACCAACCTTACTGTAGAACTCTTATCCGATAGATCTTGGAATAACAATCGGTTAGTGACCTTTGAAAAATAGACACGATAAAAAGTAATCTCATTATCAAGTTTACAGGCCGATCGGTCGATGATATGTTCGTCGGTATACATTGGAAAATAGCAAAGAGGATCTTTGAAAAATAGCAAAGAGGATCTTTGAAAAATAGACGTGATAAAAAGTAATCTCACTATCAAGTTTCAAGGCGATCGATCAATGATATGTGGGTCGGTAGACATTGGATCTATTAACCGACCACCAGACTAACCAACCGACCAACCCTACTGTATAACTCCAACTGACTGAACTAGAAATAACTAAGGATGATCTTTGGATAAACTGTAGAACTCCTACCCGACTAATCTAGAAATAGTAAAGGGAGACCTTTGAAAAATAGAGGCAAAAAAATATAATCTCATTATCATGTTTATAGGGCGAATGGTCGATGATATGTGGGTTGGTAGGCATTGGAACTGTTAACCGACCACTAGACTGACCAACAACCAACCCTACAGTAGAACTCCTACCCGACTGATAAAAAAATAGCAAAGGGGGACCTTTGAAAAATATACGTGATAAAATGTAATCATATTATCAAGTTTACAAGGTGATCGATTGATGATATGAGGGTTGGTAGATATCAAAACTATTATCAGATCACCAGACCGACCAACCGACCAACCCTTCTATGGAACTCCTACCCGACTGATCTGTAAATAGCAAAGAGGGAACTTTGGAAAAACTGTATAACTCATACCCGATTGATTTAGAAATAGTAAAGGGAGACCTTTGAAAATAGTCACGATAAAATGTAATCTCATTATCAAGTTACAGGGCGATCGGTCAATGATATGTGGGTCGGTAGAAATTTGAACTATTAACCGACCATCAGACCGACCAAACGACCAACCCTACTGTAGAATCGCTACTCGACTGATCTAGAAATAACTGAGAGAGACCTTTAAAAAATAAACGCGTTAAAAATTAATCTCATTATCACGTTTATAGGGTGATCGGTTGATAACATGTGGGTCGTTAGAGGTTGGAACTATTAACTGATCTAGAAACAGCAAAGGGGGACCTTTGGAAAATAGACGCGATAAAAAATAATCTCGTTAACTGACCAACATTATTGTAGAACTCTTATTCGACTGATCTAGAAATAGCAAAAGAGGACATTTGGAAAATATATGCGATAAAAAAAATAATTAATTATCAAGTTTACAGGGCGATCTGTCGATGATATTATGGTCGGTTGGCATTGAACTATTAACCGACACCTAGCCCGATCAACCAACCAACCCTACTATAGAACTCCTACTCGACTGATCTAGAAATAGCAAAGGGGGACCTTTGAAAAATATGTGTGATAAAAAGTAATCTCATTATCAAGTTTACAAGGCGATCAATCAATGATATGTGGGTCGGATGACATTGGAACTACTAACCAACCAACAGATTAACCAACCTTACTGTAGAACTCCTTCCCGATAGATCTAAAAATAACAATGGTGAGTTACCTTAGGAATATAGACGCGATAAAATGTAATCTCATTATCAAGTTTGCAGGTCAATCGATCGATGATATGTTCATCGGTAGACATTGAAACTATTAACCAACCATCAAATCGACCAATCGTTCAATCCTACTGTAGCACTCCTTCCCAACTGATCGAGAAATAGCAAAGGGGACCTTTGGAAAATAGACGTGATAAAAATTAATCTCACTATCAAGTTTCAAGGCGATCGATCAATGATATATGGGTCAGTAGACATTGGATCTATTAACCGACCACTAGACCAACCAACCGACCAACCCTACTGTTGAGAGTGGAATTTCACGCATTTTATGTGTGCACATTACACCATTTTGCTTAGGAAATTGATCGTTTTTGCATGGAATTGTGTATGTTTAAGTATTTACACGATTTTAAGGCTATTAAGGTGTTTTTGTGAGTTTCGAAGGCAGAAAACAGGGCAGGATCGGAAGAGGAGCAAAACAGACCCAGAACGGCCCAGCTCGGGAGCAGCTCGGCGAGCCGCTCGAGTCGAGCTGGGTGCCGAGCGGCGGTAAACAGTGCCGAGTGGGGTCCCACTTGGACCCCAGTGACGTGGCCAGTACGTGGCAGGCCGCTCGGCTGGGTCCAGACCCAGCTCGAGCCGAGCTGGGTGCCGAGCGGCCCAGTTCAGAGCCCAGACGGGGCCTGTTCGATTCAACACTGTATAAATACCTTCCAGACGCGATTCTGAAACAGAGGCGTCGCGAAAACAGCCCTGCATCCATCTTAGAAACAATTAGGGAGATCGAGACGTCAATCGGAGAGAGCCCAGCCATAAACCATCATCAATCCACACTCCTATCACACCCCATATCAGATTATAATCTGATTTCATCCTCCATCCAATTCTACAAGGGTTTCAAGTGCTAATTGAGGGAAAATCAAGCGATTGAAGAGACGGAGAAGGAACGTGAGATTGCTCCTACACTAGGGTTTCACAATTCTTATCTATTCCTTTCTATTACTTTGATTATTGTTATGAATTGCTTAGCCATGAGGATTGCTTGTAATCTCATGGGCTAATTTCCTATACAGTTCTAGGGTTTGATGGATTGATTTAATTGATTTGGGGATTTAGACCAAAGATTGGGATTTTATGCAGTTGAGCTTTTGATTTTACTTATTTTACTAAGACATGCTTTTCTGCTTCGTAACGTCTTCATAATACATTCATGACATCCGCTATAATGCTTGGATTATTGTGTTAGCTTGTGTGCGTTCATGATTGGTATTGTCTATCTGTTAGAGATTAGAGTAGCTCCGCTATAAGCACTTTAATTTCATGAACTGGTTAATCAAATACTTGATTTGTTTAGTGGAACAATGCAATTAGACAATCAAGTAGGAAGTGAATAGAACCTTGTAGTAATTCCAGAAAATATCTTGTTAGTCAGGCTTACCATCCGGAGGTATTGTTGCTTGCTTTGATTAGTATCTAGGAATAAGGCTTGGTAATATTTGCGCACCTTAGGATTTAAACCAGATTAGACTGTTAGCTTAGAATCGAATTATATTCGGTGGGATAACAGGGATATGTGGTGTATTTTCAGTGAAACTGCATGAATGAACAATCGTAAGTTTAATAACCCAAATTAATTGGTCTCTACCTGATACCTTAGAACTGTTCGTCATCTCTTGATTAGAAACTTGCTTTTATTTTTATTGCTTTTAATAATTCAGCAATTTATTATTTGCGTATTTTAGTTAATTATTTCACTTCAAAACCTTGGAAATTTGGTTACATAATTCTGATTAATTAGTAATTCATAGTAAAATAAATAATTAGCTGTCTCAGTGGGATCGATAATTTAACTTGGGAACTTGTTGCTACAATTGACATCCTTATACTTGAGGATTAAATTATAGTGCATAGAAAAAGCCTATCAAGTTTTTGGCGCCGTTGCCGGGGACAGTTTTAATTATTTATTTTCTTTTATTACTTAGTTAATTAGAATATTTTCTTTGGGATTTAATTATTTTTCTTTGGATTTTTCTTGAAGTTGCATGCAAACTAGGTCAAAGACGAGAGCACAAGATCTTGAATTTGATCCGGAAATTGAAGCTTCTGCGAGAAAAAGAAGAGTAAAATCAAAGAATACCAAAGCACCTCCTAAAGCAATCTTAGAGGAGGAAGAAGTGCAGATTGAGAATCAGGCTATCCTAGAAGAGGCTGAATCGGAGTTTGAATCAGAATCTGAGACAGAATCTGAAACAGCATCAATGGGAGAAAGAGTCGATGAGGATGACATCGTCATCCGGGAGACATTCAAGTCCACCAATCTAGGAGGATCAGGCGTAGTTGGAGCCATTCAAGCTGATGAAACGAACGACATAAGGCCAGCCCTGATTCATATGGTGGAGAAAAACCCCTTTGCCGGAGGCGTTTTTGATGAGCCCTATGGCCATCTTAAGCGTTTCAACAGCTACATGGATACAGTGAAAGCTGCTGATGCTACTAATGATAGATGGAAGATGAGGCTTTTTCAGTTTTCATTGGTTGATAAGGCAAGGGAGTGGTATGATAAGCTAAAGGGAGACAGTTGCTCAAACTGGACTGAGTTGCAGCAGTTGTTCGTGGATCGATTTATGCCACCAGGAAAGGTTCTTTTACTGAAACAGGAGATCAATCAATTCAAGCAGCGGAGAGATGAGTCGTTTGGAGAGGCTTGGGAAAGGTTTACTGATGCGTTGAGGAGATGCCCACAGCATGGATTCAAAAAGTCTCAACTCATCAGTGTCTTCTATAATGGCCTTGACAACGAATCGAGAGTGTTGGTTGATGCTTCTGCTGGAGGAACAATTTTTGGCAAAACATCCAATGCCGTAGAGAAATTATTTGATGATATCTCTTTGAACTCAAGGGATTGGCCATCTGAGAGGATCCGAGGGACTTATATACTTGGTAAAGTTGCAAAGGTTGAAGAGAAATTTTCTGAAGCTGATAAGAATGATAAGGTTGTCGCTCAATTGGAACAGATGAATAAGAACCTGATTACTCTGATATCAGGTAATAATGGGGGAGGCAACCGAGGGTCTGCTAGTGATGATGTAGTGATGAACCTTCAAGAGGTCGAGGATGCTAATTGGGCTATGGGGCAGAGTCTTCAAGGTTCGAGAGCTCCTCAAAATTGGCAAGGAAATAGGTACCCTCAAGGTAATTCTAACCAGAGGAATATCCAAGGGGGAGATCCTAATAATCAAGGAGGCAATTGGCAGAATCAGAGGCATGAGAACTTCTCTTATTCAAATCCGAATAATGCTGTTCCATATCCTCCTAATTTTGATCATGGCGCTAAAACTGAAGAAGGGAAGTCCAGTATTGATGATGTGTTGGCCAGGTATATGAAGAAGACTGACGGAGATATTGACAAGATTAACAATTGCATTGTTCTCATGGACGCGAATATGACAAAGCAGAATGAGGAAGTGAACAAGCAGTTGAAGAGTTTGTCATATAACATAGGGCAGATCTCCACTACAGTAAATCAGCAGCAAGTGCAATTTCAGAAGGGGAAGTTTCCTTCAGATACAGAAATAAACCCGAAGGAGACTGCAAATGCGATCACTTTGAGGTCCGGGAAGCAGTATAAAGGTACAACACTGATGCAGGATGTAACAGAACTTGTACAGCATGAAGCAGAACAGAAGCAGAACGAAACAGGGGCGGAGCAGAACAGAAAAGACGCCGCTCGGCCACCCGCTCGGGCCGAGCAACCTGCCGAGCGGGCTCAATCACCGCCGAGTGGCCCACCAGACGATTCAGAAGGTCCCTCCGGTTCAGTTGGAACCCTGCTCGGCTCAGTTTGTCCATGGCTCGGCTCGAGCGAGCCGACGAGCTGTCCTCCGGGGTTTTCTGCGTGTCCGAATTCTGTACAGAGTCAATCTGATCTAGAAATTTCTGATAAAAAGTGGCAGAGAGCGAAGAAACTGAGAGAAGCGGAACAGGTATTCGAGAAAGATAGTTTGGGACTTCCGATAACAAAGGTACCAATTCCTTTCCCTCAGAGATTCTTGTCGAAGAGCCTTGATGAGAAGTTTCGTAAGTTCGCTGATGTTATGAGGGATGTCCAAGTCACTATTCCTTTCTCGGAAGCATTGGAAGAGATGCCACATTATTCAAGGTTCATCAAGGAACTTATCTCCAGAAAGAGGAAGCTTAACAGTGTGGAGACAGTGAATTTGACAGAGAACTGCAGCTCCATTATTCAGAAAAAGCTTCCAGAAAAATTGAAGGATCCAGGGAGCTTCATCATTCCCTGTGAGATTGGAAAAGGGCCATCTAGGAGAGCACTGTGTGATTTAGGAGCCAGTATAAATTTGATGTCTTTATCAGTGTTCAAGAAGCTTAGTTTGGGGGAGTTGAAACCTGCGTCTGTTGCCCTACAGTTAGCAGATCGGTCGTTGACATACCCCGAGGGAGTGATTGAAGATGTGCTAGTGAAGGTATCGAATTTGACTTTTCCTGTGGATTTCCTTGTACTTGACATGGAGGATGAAAAGGATGGTGCGCCTCTGATCTTGGGGCGTCCATTCCTTGCAACTGGGAGAGCTCTAATAGATGTGTTCAAAGGAGAGTTGAGGCTGAGGGCTAATGATAAGGAGATTGTCTTTTCTTTGAATAAGGAGATGCAGTGGCCTACAGATCAGCAGCACTGCAAGTCTGTGGAAGTAGTAGAGGACTTCACCCTGCCTGATGCAGAGTTTGAGAGTTTGTCCAATGATGCATGTATTGACTATCTTGAGAAGTTACTTGCATTAGGTGATGCAAGGGATGAACAGATAAGAAAGACCACTGCTGACATAGTGAATCAGAATAAAAAATCCACTATTGAGGAGGAGATGAAGCCTGCTGCTAAGGAAGAGAAGCAAAAGAGCCAAAGCATTGAAGTGGTAGAGGAGATCGCAGGAACAGGCGTATCTCTTACTTTTCCTACTACTAACTCTAATTTGATATTTGATAATCTTTTGGTTGCAGGAACGATTGATGATCCATATCTGAAGCCTCCGAACATACCTCTCGATTTTTCTTCTTATATTGATATTGTAAATTCTAACTTATTTGTTCCCTGTTTTGCTACACAGGGTGAGCCTACAATAGAATGGAAGATTGACAAGAAGGAATCAAGCCTGTCATGGGAGGAAAAGAATTTAAAGAGTCCTGTTTTAGTGACAAAGAAGGGTGAGATGGTTGGTGTAAAGAATAAGAGAGGGAATAAGTACTTGAAGGTAAGAATGCGAGAAGACTCCCCTAAGATCCAGTAGTCAAAAAGAGGTATCCGTCGTGACTCTCCGACGTTAAACATGAGCGCTTGTTGGGGGCTGTCCCTTCCGTTTTATTGCTTTTATATGTCTGTGTTGGTGTAGGAGTTTTATTAGGTGTTGCTTGACTGCGGTATATACTTCTTTGCAAACTTAGTTTCTCACTTCGTATAATCTAAGTTTTGGGGGGGTTACGTACATACCTTGTCTTGTAGTACCGAAGTAAAATTTTTGCATTGTGTTGTTGCTTGGAGGGTCGATTTTTTGCGGATTCTTAGTATTTTTGATTTATTCAATAATGTTGAGGGTTCGATTTTTTTGCGATTTTCCAGGTTTTGTGTTATTTTTGTTTGTGTTTATTTGTTTTGTGTTAATCCTAGTGTCGGTGTAGTCGATTTATGGTTCTCTAGGATGATTTTTTTGATTTTTCATGGCACTTGATTATATGTGTGATTGTGTTTGAGAAGCAGTTTGAGATTGTGCTTTGATATTGAGATGCTTGAAATTTGATAATGTGCAAGGAAGATTAGCTATGTAGCTTAATTAGGAGTGCTCGTTCATTCGTATAGCCATGTGAGATTTTGAGCCTTTTACAATCATGACAAATTGCATGATTCAGTTTATTCTTGTGAGTATCGTTCATACGCACGTATTCTAGAACTTGGCTTTGTATCTTGCTTGAAGCTACGTGTTTGACTAGACAATAGAAAATGATCTTAGGCCATCTTTGTTTTTTTTATTAGTCACTAGCCATATTATTTTTCTACCTAATGAAATATCCGTAGTCAACCCTTTTGAGCCTAAAAGCCTTATTTGTTGGAAGCCTACGTGATTAGCCAATTGATCCCTTTTGCTAGCCTTTAAAAATCCCTACCTAGTAGAGAGTTGAAGGAGTCAATTTGGTGTCTTGTGAAGAAACATAAAAGGAGAATAAGTTGGAAGTGATGAAATTTGTTGAAGAGAGTGGTTAAATTGTTGCATAAAGGGGTAGTGCCCGAAACTGGTACCCCATGAAAAGGGTAGTGCCTGAAACTGGTACCCTTATTTAGAAAAAAAAAGAAAAGAGGGAAGAAGAAAAAGAAATTTCAAGTAAGGATGTGGTGTTCAAAAGTGAAGGAGGAATCAAATTGCAAGAAGCATTGAAGAGCGTTGAAGAAGAAAGAAGAAAGTTAAACTGTTTGTTGAAAAGCTGTAAGTCTTCTTTGATTCTCTACTAGTGATTGAGTCACCTTATCCATATACTCCCTACCTTTACCAAAGAGCCAACATTACAACCTAATGCAAGACCTTTGTGATCCTATTGTCGAAATTATTCCTTTAGTCGAGAGTTGAGATGATTGCCAAGCTTATGGTTACGCGTGTGTTTGGATTGATTTTGAGTGTAAACACCTTACCCTAAAGTGTATATCTCGCACTTGAGTGTTGAGCGTAAATACTACCCGTGAGAATGGGTGGATGAGCATTCCGAAAAGGTGAATTAGTTGATTTGAATTGTATGTTTTTAAATGGATGGTTATCTTGTATCCAAAGTATGATATTTAAATTGCTATATTGTCTTGAATGTTTTTCTGCTGTGAAATTTCCTCTCAGTTAATCTATTGGTTTTTGATGTTGTTGCCTCGGGACGAGCAACAGGTAAGTTTGGGGGTTTGTTGAGAGTGGAATTTCACGCATTTTATGTGTGCACATTACACCATTTTGCTTAGGAAATTGATCGTTTTTGCATGGAATTGTGTATGTTTAAGTATTTACACGATTTTAAGGCTATTAAGGTGTTTTTGTGAGTTTCGAAGGCAGAAAACAGGGCAGGATCGGAAGAGGAGCAAAACAGACCCGGAACGGCCCAGCTCGGGAGCAGCTCGGCGAGCCGCTCGAGCCGAGCTGGGTGCCGAGCGGCGGTAAACAGTGCCGAGTGGGGTCCCACTTGGACCCCAGTGACGTGGCCAGTACGTGGCAGGCCGCTCGGCTGGGTCCAGACCCAGCTCGAGCCGAGCTGGGTGCCGAGCGGCCCAGTTCAGAGCCCAGACGGGGCCTGTTCGATTCAACACTGTATAAATACCTTCCAGACGCGATTCTGAAACAGAGGCGTCGCGAAAACAGCCCTGCATCCATCTTAGAAACAATTAGGGAGATCGAGACGTCAATCGGAGAGAGCCCAGCCATAAACCATCATCAATCCACACTCCTATCACACCCCATATCAGATTATAATCTGATTTCATCCTCCATCCAATTCTACAAGGGTTTCAAGTGCTAATTGAGGGAAAATCAAGCGATTGAAGAGACGGAGAAGGAACGTGAGATTGCTCCTACACTAGGGTTTCACAATTCTTATCTATTCCTTTCTATTACTTTGATTATTGTTATGAATTGCTTAGCCATGAGGATTGCTTGTAATCTCATGGGCTAATTTCCTATACAGTTCTAGGGTTTGATGGATTGATTTAATTGATTTGGGGATTTAGACCAAAGATTGGGATTTTATGCAGTTGAGCTTTTGATTTTACTTATTTTACTAAGACATGCTTTTCTGCTTCGTAACGTCTTCATAATACATTCATGACATCCGCTATAATGCTTGGATTATTGTGTTAGCTTGTGTGCGTTCATGATTGGTATTGTCTATCTGTTAGAGATTAGAGTAGCTCCGCTATAAGCACTTTAATTTCATGAACTGGTTAATCAAATACTTGATTTGTTTAGTGGAACAATGCAATTAGACAATCAAGTAGGAAGTGAATAGAACCTTGTAGTAATTCCAGAAAATATCTTGTTAGTCAGGCTTACCATCCGGAGGTATTGTTGCTTGCTTTGATTAGTATCTAGGAATAAGGCTTGGTAATATTTGCGCACCTTAGGATTTAAACCAGATTAGACTGTTAGCTTAGAATCGAATTATATTCGGTGGGATAACAGGGATATGTGGTGTATTTTCAGTGAAACTGCATGAATGAACAATCGTAAGTTTAATAACCCAAATTAATTGGTCTCTACCTGATACCTTAGAACTGTTCGTCATCTCTTGATTAGAAACTTGCTTTTATTTTTATTGCTTTTAATAATTCAGCAATTTATTATTTGCGTATTTTAGTTAATTATTTCACTTCAAAACCTTGGAAATTTGGTTACATAATTCTGATTAATTAGTAATTCATAGTAAAATAAATAATTAGCTGTCTCAGTGGGATCGATAATTTAACTTGGGAACTTGTTGCTACAATTGACATCCTTATACTTGAGGATTAAATTATAGTGCATAGAAAAAGCCTATCACCTACTTTGGAAATCCAACCCGACTGATCTAGAAATAGTAAAGGGTGACCTTTGGATAAATTGAAGAACTCCTACCCGACTAATCTCAAAATAGCAAAGTGAGACCTTTGGAAAATAAATGGGATTTAAGGTAATCTCATTATCATATTTATAGGGCGATTGGTCGATAATATATGGACGGTAGATATTGGAACTATTAACCGTCCATCAGATCGACCAACCGACTAACCATACTATAGAACTCCCACTCGATTGGTCGAGAAATAGCAAAGGGGAACCTTTCAAAAATAGACGCGATAAAAAGTAATCTCATTATCAAGTTTATAAGCTGATTAATAGATGATATGTTCGTCGATAGACATTGGAACTATAAATCGACCATCAGATCAACTAATCTATCAACCCTACTATAGAACTCCTTCCCGACTAATCAAGAAATAGCAAAGGGGATCTTTAGAAAATTGACGTGATAAAAAGTAATCTCACTATCAAGTTTATTGGCGATCGATCAATGATATGTGGGTCGGTAGACATTGGTTCTATTAATCGACTACCAGACCAACCAACCGACCAACCCTACTGTGTAACTCCAACCCGACTGATCTAGAAATAGGAAAGGATGACCTTTGGATAAACTGTAGAACTCATATCCGACTAATCTAGAAACAGCAAAGGAAGACCTTTGAAAAATAGACGCGATAAAATATAATCTCATTATCATGTTTATTGGGTGATCGGTCGATGATATGCGGGTCGGTAGATATTGGAACTATTAACCGACCACCAGACCGGCCAACCGACTTACCCTACTGTAGAACTCCTACCCGACTGATTGAAAAATTGCAAAGGGGGACCTTTAGAAAATAGACATGATAAACAGTAATGTCACTATCAAGTTTACAGACAATCGGTCGATGATACCTGGGTCGATAGATATTGAAACTATTAACCGATCACCAGATCGACCAATCGATCAATCTTGCTGTGGAACTCCTACCCGACTGATCTAGAAATAGTAAAGGAAGACCTTTGAAAAAACTATACAACTCCTACCCGACTGATCTAGAAATTGCAAAGGGAGACCTTTGAAAAATATACGCGATAAAATGTAATCTCACTATTAGTTTATAGGGCGACCAATCGATGATATGTGGGTCGGTAGACATTGGCACTATCAACCGACCACCAGACCGACCAACCAACCAACCCTATTGTGGAACTCCTACCCAACAAATTTGTAAATAGCAAAGAGGGACCTTTGGATAATCGATATATGATGTGTGGTTTGGTAGAAAATTGGAACGATTAACCGACCACCAGACTGACCAAATTACTAACCCTACTATAGAATTACTACCCGACTGATCTAGAAATAGCTGAGGGAGACCTTAGAAAAATAGACGCGTTAAAAATTAATCTCATTATCATATTTACAGGGTGATCGATTTATGTTATGTGGGTCGGTAGAGGTTGGAACTATTAACCGACCTCCTAACTGACCAACTAACTGAACGTATTGTGGAACTCCTACCCAACTGATCTAGAAATAGTAAAGGGATACCTTAGGAAAATAGACGCGTTAAAAAATAATCTCATTACCAAGTATATAGGGCGATCGATCGATGATATGTGTTGGTCGGTAAACGTTGAAACTATAAATCGACCACCTGACCAACCAACCAACTGCCCCTTACTATGGAACTCCTACTCGACTGATCTAGAAACAACAAAGGGTGACCTTTGGAAAATAGACGTGATAAAAATTAATCTCGTTAACCGACCAACACTACTGTAGACGCTATAAAATGTAATCTCATTATCAAGTTTACTAGGCGATCGATCGAAGATATGTGGCTCGGTAGACATTGGAACTGTTAATCGACCATCAGACCGACCAACCAACATACCCTACTATAGAACTCCTACCCGACTGATCTAGAAATAGCAAAGGGGGGCCTTTGGAAAAAATACTTGATAAAAAGTAATCTCATTATCAAGTTTATAAGGTGATCAGTTGATGATATGTGACTCGATAGACATTAAAACTATTAACCGACCACTAGACCGACCAACCGGCCAACCCTATTGTGGAACTCCTAGCCGACTTATTTAGAAATAGCAAAGGGGGACCTTTTTAAAACTGTAGAATCCCAACCCAACTGATCTAGAAATAGCAAATGGAGACCTTTGAAAAATAGAAGCGATAAAATATAATCTCATTATCAAGTATATAGGGCGATCGGTCGATGATATGTGGAACGGTAGACATTGGAACTATTAACCGACTACTAGACCAACCAACTGACCAAATCTACAGCATAATTAATACCCAACTGATCTAGAAATAGTAGAGGGAGACCTTTGAAAAATTAACGCGTTAAATGTTAATCTCATTATTACGTTACAAGGCGATCGGTCGATGATATACGGGTCGGTAGAAGTTGGAACTTTTAATCAACCACCTCACCAACCAACTGACCGACCCTACTATGGAACTCCTACTCGACTGATCTAGAAATAGCAAATGGAGACCTTTGAAAAATAGACGTGTTCAAAATTAATCTCATTATCAAGTATATTGGGTAATCGGTCGATGATATGTAGGACGACAGATGTCAGAACTATTGACCGATCACCTGACTGACCAACCAACTTACCTAACTGTGGAACTCCTACCCGACTAATCTAGAAAAAGCAAAGGGGGACCTTTGGAAAATAGATAAAATAAAAAGTAATTTCGTTAATCGACCAACCATACTGTAGAACTCCTATTGGGCTGATTTAAAAATAGTAAAGGAGGACCTTTAAAAAATAAACGTAATAAAAAGTAATCTCATTATCAAGTTTATAGGACGATCGATCCATGATATGTGGGTCGATAGACATTGGAACTATTAACCAACCACCAGATCGACCAACCGACCAACCCTACTATAAATATACTACCCGACTGATTGAGAAATAGCAAAGGGAAATATTTAGAAAATAGATGTGATAAAAAGTAAAGTCATTATTAGGTTTACAAGGCGATCGGTCGGTAGATATTAGAATTATTAACAGACCACCAAACCGACAAACCCCACTATAGAATTGCTACCCGACAGATCCTGAAATAGCAGAGGGAGACCATTAGAAAATATATGCATTAAAAATAAATTTCATTATCACGTTTACAGGGTGATCGGTCGATGATGTGTGAGTCGGTAAAGGTTGGAACGATTAACCGATCACCTGACTAACCAACCGACCGATCGTCCTGTGGAACTCCTACCTGACTGATCTAGAGATAGCAAATGGATACCTTTGGAAAATAGACGCGTTAAAAATTAATTTCATTATCAAGTATATAGGGCGATCGGTCGATGATATATGGGTTGGTAGACATTGGAACTATTAACTGACCACATTACCGACCAACCGACTGACCATACTATGGAACACCTACCCGACTGATCTAGATACAGGAAAGTGGGACGTTTGGACAATAGATGCGAGAAAAAGTAATCTCATTAACCGACCAACCCCACTGTAGAACTCCTATTTGACTGATCTATAAATAGCAAATGAGGACCTTTGGAAAATAGACACGATAAAAAGTAATATCATTATCAAGTTTACAGGGCGATCAGTCGATGATATGTGGGTCAGTAGGCGTTGCAACTATTAACCAACCACCAGACCTACCAACCGACCAACCCTATTATAGAACTCCTACCCGACTAATCTAAAAATAGAAAAGGGGGACCTTTGAAAAATAGACATGATAAAAAGTAATCTCATTATCATATTTATAGGGCGAGTCGATGATATGCGGGTCGGTAGATATTAAAACTATTAACCGACCACCAGACCGACCAACCCTACTATATAACTCCTACCCAACAGATCTAGAAACAGCAATGGGTGACCTTTGGAAAGCAGACGCGATAAAAAATAATCTCATTATCAAGTTTACAGGGCGATTGGTCGATGATATATGGGTCGATAGATATTGGAACTATTAACCGACCACCAGATCGAACAATCTACCAACCGTACAGTAGAACTCCTACTTGACTGATCAAGAAATAGCAAAGGAGAACCTCAGGAAAATAGATGTGATTAAAAGTAATCTCATTATCAAGTCTACAAGGCGATCGGTCGATGACATGTGGCTCGGTAAACATTAGAACTATTAACCGAAAACCATACCGATCAACCGACCAACCCTACTATAGAACTCCTACCCGACTGATCTGGAAATAGCAAAGGAGGACCTTTGAAAAAATTGTAGGACTCCTACCCCACTGATTTTGAAATAGTAAAGGGGGACCTTTAAAAAATAGATGCGATAAAATGTAATCTCATTATCAAGTTTATAGGGCGATCGATCGATGATATGTGGGTCAGTAGAAATTAAAACTATTAATCGACCACCAGACCGACCAAACGACCAATCCTGCTGTAGAATTGCTACCCAATTGATATAGAACTAGTTGAGGTAGACCTTTGAAAAATAGACGCACTAAAAATTAATCTCATTATCATGTTTATAGGGTGATTGGTCGATGATAAGTGGGTCGGTAGAGGTTGGAATAGTTAACAGACCTCCTAACTGACCAAGCAACCAACCGAACTGTGGAACTCTTACTCGACAGATCTAGAAATTGTAAAGGGAGACTTTTTGAAAATAGACGCATTAAAAAATAATCCCATTATCAAGTATATAGGGCGATCGGTTGACCTTTGGAAAACAGACACGATAAAAAATAATCTCATTATCAAGTTTACAGGGAAATCGATCAATGATATGTTGGTCGTTTGACATTAAAACTATTAACTGACCACCAGATCGACCAACCGAACAACACTACTATAGAACTCCTACCCGACTGATTGAGAAATAGCAAAGGGGGACCTTTGAAAAATAGACGTGATAAAAAGTAATCTCACCATCAGGTTTACAAAGCTATCGGTCGAAGATATGTAGGTCGATAGACATTGGAACTAGTAAACGATCACTAGACCGACCAATCGACCAACCCTATTGTGGAACTTCTACCCGACTGATCTAGAAATAGTTAAGGGGGATGTTTGGAAAAACTGTAGAACTCCTACACGACTGATATAGAAATAGCAAAGGGGGACGTTTGGAAAAACTGTAGAACTCCTACCCGACTGCTCTAGAAATAGCAAAGGGCGACCTTTAAAAAATAGACGCGATAAAATGTAATCTCATTATCAAGTATATAGGGCGATCGATCGATGATATGTGGGACGGTAGACATCAAAACTACTAACCGACCATTAGACCGACCAATTCTACTATTTAATTGCCACCCAACTGATCTAGAAATTATAGAGGGATAAATTTGAAAAATAGACACGTTAAAAATTAATCTCATTAGTACATTATAATGCGATCGGTCGATGATATGCAGGTCGATAAAGGTTGGAACTTTTAACCGACCACCTCACCGACCAACTGACCGGCCGTACTTTGGAACTCTTACTTGACTGATCTACAAATAGCAAACGGAGACCTTTGGAAAATAGACGCATTAAAATTAATCTCATTATCAAGTATATTGAGCGATCGGTCTATGATATGCGGGACGATAGAAGTCAGAACTATAAACCAATCACCTGACCGACCAACTAACTTACCTTACTGTGGAACTCCTACCCGACTAATCTACAAACAGCAAAGGGGGACCTTTGGAAAATAGATGCGATAAAAAGTAATCTCGTTAACCGACCAACTATACTGTAGAACTCCTATTCGACTAATCTAGAAATTGTAAAGGAGGATCTTTAGAAAATAGACGCGATAAAAGTAATCTCATTATCAAGTTTATAGGGCGATTGATCGACGAAATATGGGTCGGTAGATATTGGAACTATATACCAACCTCCAGATCGACCAATCAACCAATCCTACTATAGACATCCTACCAACTGATTTAGAAATAGCAAAGGAGAACCTTTAAAAAATCAATGCGATAAAAAAGTAATCTTATTATCAACTTTTTTAGCACGATCGATCAATAATATGTGGGTTGGTAGACATTGGAACTATTAATCAACTACCAAACCGACCAACCGACCAACCCTACTGTAGAATTCCTACCCGACTGATCTAGAAATAGCAAAGGAGGACCTTTGGAAAATAGACGCAATAAAAAGTATTCTCATTTTCAAGTTTGCAGGGCAATCAGTCTATGATATTTTGGTCGGTAGACATTAGAACTATTAACCGACCATTAGATCGACCAACCGAACAATCCTACTGTAGAACTCCTACCCGATTGATCGAGAAATAGCAAGGGGGGACCTTTGGAGAATAGATGTGATATAAAGTAATCTTATTATCAAGTTTACAAGGTGATCGTTCGATGATATGTGGGTCAGAAGAAATTAGAACTATTAACTGACTACCAGACCAACCAACCGACCAACCCTATTGTGGAACTCCTACCCGACTGATCTAGAAATAGCAATGGCCTTTGGAGAAACTATAGAGCTCCTATCTGATTAACCTAGAAATGGCAAAGGGAGACCTTTGAAAAATAGACGCAATAAAATGTAATCTCATTATCAAGTTTACAGGACAATCGGTCGATGATATGTGGGTCGGTAAATATTAGAACTATTAATCGACCACCCAACCGACAAACCGAAAATCCTACTGTAAAATTTCTACCTGAATGATCTAGATATAGCAGAGGGAGACCTTTGAAAAATAGACAGGATAAAAATAATTCCCATTATCACGTTTACAGGGCGATCGGTCGATGATATGCTGGTCAGTATAGGTTGGAACTAATTACCGACCACCTGACTGACCAACCGACCGACCGTACTGTGGAACTCCTACCCGACTTATCTAAAAATAGAAAATGTAGACCTTTGGAAAATAGACAGGTTAAAAATTAATCTCATTATCAAGTATATAGGGCGATCGATCGATGATATATGGGAAGTAGTCGTTGGAACTATTAAACGACCACCTGACCTACCAACCGATTGACCTTACTGTGGAACTCCTACCCAACTAATCTGGAAACAGTAAAAGGGGACCTTTGAAAAATAGACGCGATAAAAAATAATCTCGTTAACCAACCAACCCCACTGTAGAACTCCTATTCGGCTGATCTAGAAATACCAAATGTGGACCTTTGAAAAATAGACACGATAAAAATTAATCTCATTATCAAGTTTACAGGGTGATCAGTCGATGATATGTGGGTCGGTAGACATTGGAACTATTAACCAACCACCAGACCGACCAACTGACCAACCTTACTATAAAACTCCTGTCCGACTGATCTAGAAATAGCAAAGGAGGACTATAATGTCTTGCCTCAACTTTTAAAAGCCCAAAATAATTTATTTATCTTTGGCCCAAACCTTATAATATATCAGCCCCAAATTAGAATTTTTTTTAGAGCCCAAAATCTATTTAATTATTATTAGCCCAACTAGAATTTGCTTTTAGAGCCCAAAATCTATATATTTATTTTTGGCCCAAAGTCTAACTCACTTAAATGGCTTAATCTATTAATAAGCCCAGCCCATCAATAGCCCCAACAATATATGTCAAAAATAGAATAAAAAGGAGAAAGGAAGATAAGAAATAAGAAAGGGCTTCTAGAACATCCAAGAGGGGGAAAGAAGAGAAAGGAAGAGGAGAAACCCTTGTGATCAAATTCTCCCATACAACTCTCATTTTAGTTGGTGTATAAGTGTGTTAAGGAAAGTAATATGTCAATTAAGCTTCCTTTCTCCATGATTTTGTGATTTTGTTGGGTTTCTTCCTAGTAAAGGGAAATTCGTATGCTTCTGTTCGACCTACTTTCGACATAGCTATTGATCTTAGAAAGTTGCAAACTTAATTTCTATACATAGCTGGATTCGTTAGCTTTCCGTAGCCACTTGAAACACCTCAATCCGATTTTTCTACAATTAGTTATGAATTTTTTTCGTAAACTGCCTCTAGGTGATTCGTAGCCACTGTCCGAACTGATTTTCACATATCTATTGCCCTCAGAAATTTTCAAACTCAATTTCTGTATGTAGCTGAGTTTTTAGCTTTCCGTAGCCACTTGAAACGCCTCAATCCGAGTTATATACAATTAGTTATGATTTTTTTCGTGAACTGCCGCAGGCTGGAAAATTTCAGAATTTGTTATGTCAAATTCAAATTTATTTCCTATCGTTTCGTTTGAGAAATGATATGAACCGGGTTATGTAAGACTCGGAGTTAGTGTTGAGTAGTTACGAGCTGCCCTTTATTTAATATCAACTCCTATGTATATTGATTTGTATTCATTTGCTTATCTACTTTTTAGGTAAAGATCAATCGTCGAAGGACAAGGAAATAACTTCAGATTTCGGAGAGAGTTAATCATTTCCTTGTGAGTTGATAATTCGGGAATGCCTTCTCTTGTGGGAAGTGTGGACCCTTGACAAGTTTGCATTCTTTTTCTTTACTTACTTGATAAGAAAATTACTTGGTGATGTGTTATGTGGTAAAGAGGCTGATTGGCTCAATTGCTCTAGGTTGAACCTGATTGGCATGATATGGTCCATTGATTATCTTATATTATTTCATATAGAGTCCTGTCAGCCATGTATTACGGGTATTGTTTGTTTTAATTTATAGAGCTTTGCTGGCTCGATATATGATATCATTTGTTGTGAAGTATTTGAGGATTAATCATTGATAATCTTGTGACTTGAGTTGTTATGCATTTGATGATTTATATGCATACCTGGTACCAAGGTTAAGTAGCCCGAATTGGTCACGGTTCGGGTGAGTTGGAGCGACATTGATTAAGTAGCCCGAATAGTCGCGGTTCGGGTGAGTTAGAGTGACAAACTAATCGCCTGTGGCTTGGCAAATCTGGGTGAGTTAGATCTAATGAGGCACCTGTCCATTTGCCATATATTGATACTCTGGAAGGTGATCGTTAAATGGATCAGCCTAGTATAGGCTCAGTCAACGTCACCGGTGTGGGACACGCATGTTATATATGTTTACATGTTTTATCATTTCAAAGATCTCATTGATATTAAATTGTGGTACTTGGTATATGTTGAGAAAGAGCATTAACCTTCATTTTGTCTAGAGTAACAGTGACGGGCTCGGACTGACTCTCGACGGAGAGCTCAGTTCGAAGAGGATATTGGCTACCCACGCGTCTTTTATGTGTTAACATGTTGTTTGAACTAAATGTGTTATTTTTTTAAATGCGTATAGAGGTTTTATTTTCATTAATTTGTATATTGTGTAAGAAATACTTGATATGGAACGCAAATGTTGGATTTTAAGTTATAAGTCATGAACGTGAGTACATACTTCATATAAGGGTTGGCGTGATCGGCTTATCACCTCACTGAGCTAGTGGTTTTGCTCACCCCCCACCATTCCTTTCCTTTTCAGGCGGTTGATATCTTTTGGTTAGAGGTTTGCCTATCTTTTGCTCGTTATTCGATCAGTGCTTGGGTACTCTTCTTTTTGTGTATAAATTGGCGGATCCATTGGCGAGATTGTATAGTTCATATCTGGTACCCCTTGATGTTTTTTTTTACTTTCGCGATGTTATATCGCTTGTGTATATTTTCTTCAGACCAAGTTACATCATTGTATTTTGTTCCTTTGTAAATCTTTGGTGGTATGTTATGAAAATGATATCCTCGGGTAGTACTCGTTATCATCAGTTGTTCTGTCCTACAGGTATTTGATAGCAAGCCTTACGTTTTCTATAAATTTTTGGAGTGGAGTGCACCCATTCCATGAAATTTATGGTTAACGTGGCGGTTGTCGCGTTCTGTCTACGGTCAGGGCGTGACAACTTTCTTGGTATCAGAGCCCGGTTATATGAGTTTCATTCTCTTTGAGTCGAGCCAATGGATCCAATTTTGTTTCTATGTCCTTCTAAGGTATCGTATTACCTTGATGTTTACATTACATTTTTCTTTCAGTCTTTATGGCACCTCCAGTTTGACGTCGAGGATGCACCCCTCGTGATCCTTTGAGTCCTCGAGGACATGTTTCTTCTGATCATGTCGTTCATCCGATTTCTATGGACCCTATCAATTCTGATCATAGGGTGCCGGTTACCCAGGTAGAGCAACTACAAGCTCAGTTGCGTGTTGAGCACATGATGACACTAGAGCAGTACAAGTTATATTATGATCACATTCGAATACATGGTGTTCCACCAGCTATGACGGCTCCTACGACTACGATTGTCACTGAGGACGTTATTCGCGCTAATGAACCGATTCAACCCACATCCAATATCCCAGTTTCTACCCCAGGAATGGCTTTATGAGGTTCTACTTCTCAAGGTGCACTTTTATACCTGATTTGGTGAAAGCAGTTGAGAGCATGGGAACTTCAAAATTTAACGGTGCAAGAGATGCTTCTAAAGCGGGCGCATGGTTAAAGGAGATTACAGAGACCTTTGATACCCTGATGATTGAAGAATGTTATCGTGTGGTCATTGCGACCAAGCTATTAGGCCCAGACGCACGACGATGGTGGCAGAATCTAAAGGAGACAACTTCTATTACTATTACGTGGCCTATCTTTGTGGAACGATTCAAAGATCGATACTTCTCTCAGTACATCAAGGATCAGAAGAGGAAAGAGTTCTTCAACCTCTTTCAAGGCACTATGTCGGTCGTGGATTACGAAAGTAAGTTTCTTGAATTGCGAGAATTTGCTCTTGAGTCATATACGACGAGAGACTTATATAAGAGATTTGAAGATGGTCTTAATCTAAATATTCGAGATCGCATCAAGTCTGGAGACAAGTACGAGAGTCTTGACGAGCTCGTAGAAGAAGCTCTAAGGGTAGAAGGTTTAGTTCAAGTGAGACATAAGCTTGCAGAGCGAACTCAAAAGAAAAGGCAAGGGAGCGCAATTCCAGGAAATGCATTGAAGATGTATAGGGGTGTGGGATCTTCGCGTAGCGCACCTAATTCGGTATCCCCTAGTTTTTCTCAGCCTCGAGAGCAGTTTAATAGAGGTGGGAGCAATGTCTCGGGATCGGTTGGTGCAAATCGAAAGTGCCAAAATAGCTTAAATTATCACGATGGCCCCTGCAAGGCTCCTCAGGTATGTTATCAGTATCAACAACCGGGGCATATGCGAGGTTCTTGTCCCCAGCTTACGGGAGCGAGCGGTCAGAGTTCTAGTCAGCCTCGTGGTAGACCAGTATATTCTACACCCAGAGATACTCGATCAGCAGCTGCCAGAGTACCTGATACCATAAGCGGCCCTAGCACTCGATCACCTATGCAAGAAAGGAATCAAACTAGAGTATTTCATATTTCCCAGGAAGAGGCTCGATCAGATCTGAAGGTTGTGACAGGCCATGTGTCTGTTGGAGACCACCAGGTCTATGCTTTATTTGATCCAGGTTCTGATAGGTCTTATATACATGATGACCTTGCTGCGATCTTAAATTATCCTATCTCTCATTTGTCACCTGAAATCATAGTTCATACCCCTCTTGGAGAGTGTCTAATTCGTGATTCGGTGTTCTTTGGTTGCCCATTGAAGATTAAGGATGTCATTCTAGAAGCTGAATTGATACCATTGCCTTTGATCGATCTCGATGTTATTCTTGGTATGGATTGACTTTCTTCTCATCATGCGATTCTTGACTGCCACGAGAAGCTTGTTATTTTCCGTAGACCAGGATTCCCAGAACTTGTTTTTAAAGGTGAACTTCAAAAAAGACCACTCTCTTTTATTTCAATATTGTCTGCGCATAAATTAATGCGCAAGGGTTGTGAGGCATTTTTGGCATTTGTCATCGACACTTCTCTTCCTGAGACTAAACTAGAGGACATCCCGATCGTGAACGAATTTTCTAATATCTTTCCCGAAGACTTACCAGGAAAGCCTCCGAATCGAGAGATTGATTTTTCTATTGACGTACTTCCTGGAATCACACCTATATCGATTACTCCATATCGAATGTCGCCAGTTGAGCTCAAGGAACTCAAGACACAATTTGGAGAATTATTGGAGAAGGGGTTCATACGACCTAGCACATCTCCGTGGGGTGCTCCAGTTCTTTTTGTCAAGAAGAAAGACAGATCACTTCGCCTATGCATCGACTACCGTCAGTTGAATAAAGTGACAATTAAGAACAAATATCCTTTTCCGAGAATCGATGATCTATTTGATCAATTGCAAGGAGCAACTGTGTTCTCAAAAATTGATTTGCGATCTGGTTATCACCAACTCAGGATTTGGGAATCTGATATCCCTAATTCTGCTTTTCAAACCAGATACGGTCATTTTGAATTCTGTGTTATGCCTTTTGGACTAATAAATGCTCCTGCAGCTTTTATGGATCTTATGAATCGGGTCTTTCGACCGTACTTAGATAAGTTTGTCATCGTCTTCATTGATGACATCCTTATTTATTCTAAATCAGATGACGAGCACTCTCATCATCTAAGAATTGTTTTGAATGTTCTTAGAGAAAATCAGTTTTATGCTAAATTTTTGAAGTGTGAATTTTGGCTTCGTGAGGTAAGCTTTTTGGTTCATTGCATTTCTAAAGAAGGAATCTACGTCGATCCAGTGAAGATTCAAGCTATACTGAATTGGGAGCGTCCAAAGAACATGACAGAGATTCGTAACTTTCTGGGATTAACTGGATATTATTGACGATTTGTCAAAGACTTTTCGTTGCTGGCTTCATCTTTGACTAAATTGACTCGGAAATGGGTAAAATTTGAATGGAGTGAAGAGTGTGAGGAGGCATTTCAAGAATTGAAAAAAGGACTCGTTTCAGCCCCTATTCTTGCTTTGCCAGACCCGACAATTGAAGAATTTACCATTTATAGCGACACCTCGCGACAAGGGTTAGGATGTGTTCTAATGCAAGAAGGAAAGGTTATTGCCTACGCTTCAAGGCAATTGAAGAAGAATGAAGAAAATTATCCCACACACGATTTGGAGTTGGCTGCAATCACCTTTGTGTTGAAAATATGGAGGCACTATCTTTATGGTGCAACTTGTAGAATTTTCACTGATCACAAAAGTTTAAAGTATATCACCACGCAAAAGGAACTCAACCTCCGGCAAAGGCGATGGATGGAGTTGATTAGTGACTATGACTTAGTCATTGATTATCATCCTGGCAAGGCAAACGTTGTTGCAGATGCTCTGAGTAGAAAGTCTTCTACCTCACTTGCTTCGATTCGATCTTCTTATCTTCCTATGTTGGAGTAGTTTAAATCTTTGCGCATTTTGCTCGATTGTGAAAAGTCTAATGATTCCGCTCTAATCGCCAAATTTGAGGTTCGACCTACTTTGTTCGAGCAAATTCGAGAAAGACAATCACATGATGTTCATTTACAACAGAATATGGCGAAGCTAAAGCAAGGAAAAGAAACAAAATTTCAGATTCGGGATGACGGACTCCTTACTTTTAAAAATCGTGTTTGTGTTCCATCAGAACTTGATATTCGAAGAGCTATTCTTGAGGAAGCCCATTCTTCAGCTTATGCGATGCATCCTGGTAGTACCAAAATGTATAGAACGCATTGGGAGCATTATTGGTGGTCAGGTATGAAACGGGACGTTGCTGAATTCGTATCAAAATGTTTATCATGCCAATAGATAAAAGCGGAACACCAAAGACCAGCCGGTATGCTTCAACCACTACCTATTCCTGAGTGGAAATGGGAGAATATCATGATGGACTTTGTTTCTGGTTTGCCTCGAACGCAAAAGGGTCATGACTCAATCTGGGTCATTGTTGATCGTTTGACGAAATCGGCACATTTTCTTTCGGTACACACCAATGACTCTTTAGAGAAACTTGCCAAGTTATATGTGGATGAAATCGTGAGATTGCATGGAGTACCAGTGTCAATCATATCTGATCGAGATCCACGATTCACTTCACGTTTTTGGCCTAGTCTGCAAAGGAAGTTGGGTACGAAACTTCTATTCAGTACTTCGTTTCATCCACAGACAGATGGACAGTCAGAGAGAACTATACAGATGCTAGAAGACATGCTACGTGCAGTGGTATTGAATTTGGGAGGTAGATGGGATAGGTACGTGACTTTGGTGGAGTTCGCTTATAACAACAGTTATCATTCAAGCATTGGAATGCCCCCGTACGAAGCTCTTTATGGCCGAAAGTGTCGGACACCACTCTTTTGGGATGAGGTTGGTGAGAGACAAATCAAACAAGTAGAGCTTATCGAAGATGCAAAGGAAAAAGTACAACTTATTCGAGACAGACTTAAAGCAGCACAAGATCGACAGAAAAACTATGCAGATAATAGGAGGCGCGAGTTGGAGTTTAATATAGGAGACAAAGTGTTTCTGAAAGTTTCTCCGTGGAAGGGCGTGCTGCGATTCCACCATCGAGGAAAGTTAAGTCCGAGGTATATTGGCCCGTTTACGATCTTGCAAAGGATTGGTCGTGTCGCGTTTCGACTTGAGCTACCATCAGAATTGTCAAAGATTCACGATGTCTTCCATGTCTCTATGCTTAGAAAATATGAACCAGATCCTTCACATGTGCTCAAATGTCCCCCAGTTGCATTAAAGGAAAATCTATCGTACGAAGTCCAACCTGTTCAAATTGTGGATCGCCGAGAGAAAATACTTCGTAATAAATCCATTCCTATGGTGAGGGTTCTATGGAGAAGTGATCGAATTGAAGAAGAAACATGGGAGCCAGAGTCTATTATGCGTCAACAACATCCACATCTCTTTTCATCTCTAGGTACGTTTACGTTTCGAGGACGAAACTTTTTAGAAGAGGGGATACCTTATAATGTCTTTCCTCAACTTTTAAAAGCCCAAAATAATTTATTTATCTTTGGCCCAAACCTTATAATATATCAGCCCCAAACTAGAATTTGTTTTTAGAGCCCAAAATCTATTTA
Source organism: Pogostemon cablin (assembly GCA_023678885.1). NCBI lineage: Eukaryota > Viridiplantae > Streptophyta > Magnoliopsida > Lamiales > Lamiaceae > Pogostemon > Pogostemon cablin. Next base: position 19,844,707 of record CM042989.1, on the reverse strand, counting down.
ATTATTATTAGCCCAACTAGAATTTGCTTTTAGAGCCCAAAATCTATATATTTATTTTTGGCCCAAAGTCTAACTCACTTAAATGGCTTAATCTATTAATAAGCACAGCCCATCAATAGCCCCAACAATATATGTCAAAAATAGAATAAAAAGGAGAAATGAAGATAAGAAATAAGAAAGGGCTTCTAGAACATCCAAGAGGGGGAAAGAAGAGAAAGGAAGAGGAGAAACCCTTGTGATCAAATTCTCCCATACAACTCTCATTTTAGTTGGTGTATAAGTGTGTTAAGGTAAGTAATATGTCAATTAAGCTTCCTTTCTCCATAATTTTGTGATTTTGTTGGGTTTCTTCCTAATAAAGGGAAATTCGTATGCTTCTGTTCGACCTACTTTCGACATAGCTATTGATCTTAGAAAGTTGCAAACTTAATTTCTATACGTAGCTGGATTCGTTACTTTCCGTAATCACTTGAAACACCTCAATCTGATTTTTCTACAATTAGTTATGATTTTTTTCGTAAACTGCCTCTAGGTGATTCGTAGCCACTGTCCGAACTGATTTTGGCATATCTATTGCCCTCAGAAATTTACAAAACTCAATTTCTGTATGTAGCTGAGTATTTTAGCTTTCCGTAGCTACTTGAAACGCCTCAATCCGAGTTATATACAATTAGTTATGATTTTTTTCGTGAACTGCCGCAGGCTGGAAAATTTCAGAATTTGTTATGTCAAATTCAAATTTATTTCCTATCGTTTCGTTTGAGAAATGATATGAACCGGGTTATGTGAGACTCAGGGTTGGTATTGAGGAGTTACGAGCTGCCCTTTATTTAATATCAACTCCTATGTATATTGATTTATATTCATTTGCTTATCTACTTTTTAGGTAAAGATCAATCGTCGAAGGGCAAGGAAATAACTTCAGATTTCGGAGAGATTTAATCATTTTCTTGTGAGTTGATAATTCGGGAATGCCTTCTCTTATGGGAAGTGTGGACCCTTGACAAGTTTGCATTCATTTTCTTTACTTACTTGATAAGAAAATTACTTGGTGATGTGTTATGTGGTAAAGAGGCTGATTGGCTCAATTGCTCTAGGTTGAACCTGATTGGCAAGATATGGTCCATTGATTATCTTATATTATTTCATATAGAGTCCTGTCAGTCATGTATTACGGGTATTGTTTGTTTTAATTTATAGAGCATTGTTGGCTCGATATATGATATCATTTGTTGTGAAGTATTTGAGGATTAATCTATTGATAATCTTGTGACTTGAGTTGTTATGCATTTGATGATTTATATGCATACCTGGTACCAAGGTTAAGTAGCCCAAATTGGTCACGGTTCAGGTGAGTTGGAGCGACATTGATTAAGTAGCCCGAATAGTCGCGGTTCGGGTGAGTTAGAGTGACAAACTAATCGCCTGTGGCTTGGCAAACCTGGGTGAGTTAGATCTAACGAGGCACCTGTCCATTTGCCATATATTGATACTCTGGAAGGTGATCGTTAGATGGATCAGCCTAGTATAGGCTCAGTCAACGTCACCGGTGTGGGACACGCATGTTATATATGTTTACATGTTTTATCATTTCAAGGATCTCATTGATATTAAATTGTGGTACTTGGTATATGTTGAGAAAGAGCATTAACCTTCATTTTGTCTAGAGTAACGGTGATGGGCTCGGACTGACTCTCGACGGAGAGCTCAGTTCGAGGAGGATATTGGCTACCCACACGTCTTTTATGTGTTAACATGTTGTTTGAACTAAATGTGTTATTTTTTTAAATGCGTATAGAGGTTTTATTTTCATTAATTTGTATATTATGTAAGAAATACTTGATGTGGAATGCAAATGTTGGATTTTAAGTTATAAGTCATGAACATGAGTATATACTTCGAATAAGGGTTGGCGTGATCGGCTTATCACCTCACTGAGCTAGTGGTTTTGCTCACCCCCCACCATTCCTTTCCTTTTCAGGCGGTTGATATCTTTTGGTTGGAGGTTTGCCTATCTTTTGCTCGTCATCCGATCAGTGCTTGGGTACTCTTCTTTTTGTGTATAAATTGGCGGATCCATTGGCGAGATTGTATAGTTCATATCTGGTACCCTTGATGTTTTTTTTAACTTTCGCGATGTTATATCGCTTGTGTATATTTTCTTCAGATCGAGTTACATCATTGTATTTTGTTCCTTTGTAAATCTTTGGTGGTATGTTATGAAAATGATGTCTTCGGGTAGTACTCGTTATCATCAGTTATTCTGTCCTACAGGTATTTTATAGCAAGCCTTACGTTTTCTATAAATTTTCGGAGTGGAGTGCACCCATTCCATGAAATTTATGGTTAACGTGGCAGTTGTCGTGTTCTGTCTACGGTCGGGGCATGACAAGGACCTTTGGAAAATAGACGTGATAAAAAGTTATCTCGTTATCATGTTTACTGTACAATCGGTCGATGATTTGTGGGTCGGTAGACGTTGAACTATTAACCGACCATCTAACCTATCAACCGACCGACCCTACTGTGGAACTTCTACCCGACTTAGCTAGAAATAACAAAGGGGGACCTTTGGAAAATAAACGCGTTAAAAATTAATCTCATTATCAAGTTTAGGGGTGGGCGGTATGGGATACCGAAGATTTTTGGTCATACCATATACCGTACCGAAATTTTCGGTATTTAAAAAATTATACCGTTACCTTACCTAAACTTTCGGTATACCTTAGTTCGGTATACCAATATTTCGGTATAAGAAAATAGTATACCTTCTACTTATCAATATTTCGGTATGCCATACCATACCTAAAATATCGGTATATATCATCCTATTACATAGTTTGCTATACCGTTATACATCTAAAATTCAATAAATCTTATAAAAACCATGTACTAGAAAAGTGAAAGATAGCTATAAAACATACTCTAATAAATAACAAATTCAAAAATATACGACAATCTGCAAACGACCAAATTAAATAAGAGTAAGTCTCGTGAAAATCGGGTTTACAGGTAAGCCTTATTTTTTAATATTACTCTTTAATATATAAAAAATTACTCTTTGAAGAGTAATAATTTTTACACAATAGAGTAATAATTCGTATCTCTAAAAAGTAATTTTTCATGTACTTAAAGTAATCGATACATCGGGATTTACAAGAATTTGAAGAGTAATTTTTTAATTTAAAAAGTAACAATTCATGTGCTAAAGAGTAATTTTTTATGTACTAAACAGTAACCGAGGTTACATAATTAAATAGTACCTAAGAGATCTACACAAAAATATATGGAACTTATATTAAAATCAACACTTTTAAATTTTCATATACATAGAATTACTTAATTAAAAAATAAGTACTAATATCATGTAAGTCAATGATTTTTATCAATAATTTATAATTATGAAGAAATATATAGTAGGATTTTAGATTTAATCTTTAATAAAATAGTGTATATATATAATTTAATTAAAAATTATAATACATAAATAATAATTATAATTGTATGTATTATCTAATATGGTAATATCGTATCATATAACTCAAAAAATTGAATATTTACGGTATTTCGGCATATACCAAAATACCGCGGTATTGATTATTTATATACCTTTATCGTACCAAAATTTTCAATACGGTATCATACCTTACCAAAAATTTCGGCATACCTAAAATTTTGGTAAAATCGGTATTTTTCGTTATGATAAGGGCGGTATACCAAAATTTCGGTATTTTTCCCCAGCCCTAATCAAGTTACAGGGTGATCGATAGATGATATGTGGGTCGGTAGATGTTGGAACTATTAACCGACACCTAACCGACCAACCGACTGACCCCACTGTTACTACAAGATAACTGACATTATATAACACCCGAAAAATATTACTTAACAATTAAAAAATATTATTATAGATCATAAATAATTTTTTCGGTGTCGCTGTTGCCCCTATTATCTAAAGTCTAATGTTACACTTATTTTTTCTTATGATAACACCTCATATCAAATTTATTATTTTATTATAACACTTTAATAAATGTTATATTTAGAGTTAATATAATATTTTTTTATCTTAAGGTAACATTATTTTGTTAATATTTTTGAATGTAAATGTAGCATTACAAACATTATTTTGTTAAGACTTTTAAATATAACGTAACGTTAATTACATTGTTTTCCTAACACTTTTAAATATAATGTAACTCTAACTATATTATTTTGGTAACACTTTTAAATATAATGTAACATTGACTATATTGTTTTGCTAATACTTTTTGAATATAATGTAACGTTAATTACATAATAATTTTATCACTTTTACCATAACATGTAACACTTTTGCAAGACAATTATGTAACACATATGTTAACACTTGAGATATTTATACAATATTTAATAATAATAAAAATACTTATTATTGTTTTATTAAATTATTATTTAATAATTATATTGATTATCTAATAATTTAATAACAATAATTTAATTATATTATTTTTATTATTATTTGTATTAACTTAATTCACTACATTTATTAAAAAGTATCACTAATATTAAAGTTGACAAAAACGTAAAGAAAAAAAATAAAAGAAAGCCTAATAAGTAATCTTCATCTTGAAATTTCATTTCATAATCAACATCACCGTTGTCAAAGTCATCCTCCTGATTTGTCTTCATTATCTTTGTCTTCATTTCTTTGAAAATAAGAACAACACTCACATAAGGTATGGGAGAATTATCTTAAATATTTTCACTTAAATTATCTCCAATTTAAACATAAACTATTCAAATTCATAAGTATTACATGTCATGTTACAAAATATAATTCACAAAACACAACTGAAGCTCAAAATTTGTCTAAGAATAGCACAATTCAGTTTCTAATTATGTGTTTAATTTCCTAGACAATCACAAGTAATAGCTACGATTTTTTCGCATCACATAATTTGATATGAACAATGACATAATACCATCTGTTAGCATGAGCTCTAGTTCTTAACAAAACAAAAATTATGTAACTTGAACACATAAATACCAAATGGCCTATGCATCAATAGTTGAGGTTAAACAAAGCAACACCTAAATTCTGTAACTCAAAAACTTGGGATTAACGCAGTAACAGTCATTAAACGATAATAAATGCGGCAATAAGTCATTCAATATCATTATGATGTCATATCTGCAGGTACATACTTTAAAAATGAGCAAGCATGAAACTTTAACACTTAAAATTTCAACTCAACATACATAAATTAAGTAATGAGCAAAAATTGCAGCCACAAGTAAACTCCCCAAACAAAAAAATTTACAAGTAAATTGCAACAACATATATAAAAAAAATTAGAGGTCGTAAACTGTAAAAGTAGTAATTTTAAAATTTATAATTTGATATATCCATAATCGATTACCTAGCATGGCTCCACATCATCAATATTTTCAGAAGATTTTCCATTGTGTTGATAGTTTTATGAATCCTCGAGGGAAGGGATGATGCGCGCAAGCATATCAAGTGGAAGAACATGTTGAAAGAAATTCAAAACCATGTTGATAGTGTCTTTTATTATTTCAATGTTAATTTGTTACAGAAACTTATTAGAAATAATCATACCATCCTTAATACGTGCTCCTCTTACCCTCTTAGTACACCTACCTGTAAGTGTGCCATGTCTTTGGATTAGAACATCCTTCAACATATTTTGATAACACATCAGATAAATTCTACATCAATGTATACAAAAATATTAAACACTTGTGTTTACAGTGTCATCCTCAACAAGTTGATAAGATTTTATGTATTCTTTTCCTTCTTTCTTTCTATGAATTTCTAAGTACGTTGTTACTTCAGTCACTAAAATCTCTCTAACTTGTTCCTGTCGCAAATTAGCCATAAAATAGCTTAAAAAGCCAAAACATAAATATAAATAATTAAACAATTTCAATAATAATAAAACTATATTTACTTGTATTAGTAGACTTGTAGTTCACTTATCCTTTTTTCCTAAAATATGGCATACTCATCATTGACACGAAACAAATTATACCAACTGTAGGGGTAGACAAAAAGAACTCTTTTTAAAAAAATATATATTTTACTCACAATTTATAGCTAAGGAATAACTTTCAATCACTAAAATCTAGCAGCATAACAACTTAGAAACAGGCTTTTTGAATTATTTGATTAAGTGGGAATTTGTTCTTGAGTTGTACTCTGAGGTTCATGAATTATTTGATATATGCTCTAAACTGAAAATCACATTTATCCACTAGATAGAGCGCATGAATAGTGTCTTACAGCACAAACGATTTTCTAGATTTCCTAATAAGGTATTGATAAATTAGCGAGAATTTAAAATACTTCACTTATCATATAATTCATGTACGTAGACTATAAGGCACACGAAAATAAAAAATATACAAACTTATAAGTAAATCCACGAGTTTTTACACCAACTCAACTAAGTTTAGCTTCAAAGAATAGAATTCAAGCAATAAGAATAAGATTCAAATTACTAGAATCCACCGTGTGCTCGAAGATCCAACCTCACAACTTAAGAGTATAAAATAGGAATTATAACAGAAATTATAAGCATGACTTGTTACATCTATATTTTATTATTAGTTGCATGTGATTTTAGATAGACATATTTTCAACTTATACATTGAATTTTTTTCACAATGTGTGATGTTTTATACATCCCTGAAAAATAGCAAAGGTAGTCAATCAGAGCTATAAAAGCCTTATAATGACAGATTTATTACTGATATCTGATGTAAATTTTAGTTATTTTCACACAAATGTAGCGAAGACACTCAAACACAGATATAAAAGCCTTATAATGACAGATTTATTACTGATTCTGTTGTAAATTTCTATTATTTTCTGTGAGATACCACAGTAGTGTGATACATGAAAAACAGCAAAGACACTCAAATAAAGTTATTACTTATTCATTCAAATTATAGCAGTAATAATATTTAGAAGATAAATCTAACATATTTCTATTCATCTTACAAATGTGAGTTGCACCTCAACTATATAACACAAACTATACATGAATATGATTAGTAAGTCCAACGGAACAAAGTGTGGTTACCTCTTCTGCAAATAATTCACTTGTAAGATAAGATAATATTAGAAGTTGTAATTAAGGAGGTCAAGCTTCTACCCTGTAACAAGAACCTGATATAATATAATATAGCAAGACGAACATTCTTGGATAAAATATTTAGGAACCCTTATTCAAATAATATTCAAAAGTTCTTCCCTATCAGATTTGAGGAAAAATCCCGACTAAAAGTGGAAAGAATCCTATTGCAAAGTGAAGGAAAAAAATAAGAAACTAATTGTGAGAGAGCAGAGATACCCAAACTTAACTTTGAAGCACAACATTTAAGTTTGATTACATGGTGAAGAAGCAAATGCTAATAAAATCTTTGAACAGTAATCTGATCTTCACTTTCTCATTTATGTAATGTTCTGGTGATTATATGGTATTTTGGCTCTGACAGTCTCACAAATTATATTGTATACAATTTATTATTAAAAAATAGACCAATGTAGCATACGATTTTCTTCTATACTCAATATGATTGAAATATGCACTAAGTTCTTAGGGAATATGCTTTCTTATGTTCTTCGGTCAGGTAAATTAAAGAATCAAGTGAAAGCCAAATTAAAGGAAATAATGAAATATCTAATTGTCAGATATTCCCGAGATTGATGGTCTTAACAAATCCACTATAAATTGAAATAGTCAGTAAGCTCAAAGGTATTTCCTATGATACAAAAGCAGCACATGGAATTCAGATCCCACAAGCACCCTAGTTGAAAATGAGCTATTTCCAAAAGGTTGTCAAATGCTCATATTATGTAAAGTTTGACCAAAAAGGAGAATAAGAAACAGATGACTTTGATGAACTAATAACAGAATAAAACAAAATAAAAAGGTAATTGAACAGTAATTGGGTGGGTTCGATGTTTTATTGATCGTTCTGGGCAAACTCCAACTAGAGCCTTCAAACGCAGTATACCCTAGGCCTGACGGTCTCTTTGCCGCCGGTTTCTCAAAGCAATCATGCAGTAAACAGAAGATTGGATTAACGGTCCGCCCAATAATCTGGCATTGCAGAAAATACGGTAATTGATAACCTAATACCTTAATTGATCGAACTCATTAATTCGTGAAGCATCCTCCCTACAATCAAGTAGATATAAGTGGTGTTCAGCCACATGAGCTATAATTTGAATTTCCACTAATCTAGGGCTTCATCACATGAAATGAAAGGGAATTCAAACTTCAAATCTAAAAAAAATAACCCGTTCAAAATTTTTTTTAGAACTATCACCCGCCCTTCATTTTCCTTAACCACGCTGATGAAGGACCATGGAGGATGTGATGAGTTATAGCCGCTTCGGAATACGTTTACTGCTTGTTATCTTATTATTTTTTATTTTTTAATTTATTTTTACTTGTTTGTTATAGTATTATTTTATCTCTCAAACTTAATTATGCACTTGGCATATTGTACGCGAATGTGAGATATTTTACTTTCTAACATTTAATTTTGAGGTAATGAGTAGCATATCTTTGTGAATTTGATAATAAAAATTTTTTTTATTATCAATTTTCTTTTTCTGATGACATTTTTTTATTTAATTGTTGACGGACCTAAAGTGATTAGATCAGATCACATAAATTCATAATACTCTTATGTACTTATCCATGGACACAAACTCAATTTTTATTTTTATTTTTACAAATATGATTATTTACCAATTTTTTTTTATTGTCACGAATATGATTATAAATAAAAGGGAATTATTACCTTTTACTAATTAAAGCGTCTCACTAAAAGAGTTACATTTTCCTTTTTGAGAATAAGATCCACACAAAATAATTATTATATTTTTATGGGGTCTATATACAATATTGATAGAATTATGTATTGTGCATTAAAATATTATATTTTTACCAACTCACTATAGATTAAAATATTATATTCCTTAACTTCAAACGATGTAGTTATTTAAGTGTAACGATGGAGTATATTTTAATTAACAAATTGTATTGTACTTCATCACATGTCTAACCAACATATGAGAGCAATTCCAATTTGATATAACTTTTAGAATACGAATTTTTCCGTTTATCCTCAAACAATTCTTTATTTTTACTTCAAAATTTATATAGTGATAAATATTTATAATGACTTCACATCCATGTGTATATTTTTGAAAAAAGGTTGCATCATTTTTCTACAAATATAAATTCTTAAATTTTAATGTTAAAGTATTTAAAAGTTCAGAGTTTAGCAAAACACTTGTGTGCGACTGTTTCACTAAATGATTTTCATGAAACAGATGGCTCAAGTGTTGTTCTATGGTGTCCACTAAAAATTGCACATTTTGAGAAAGCAACATCAGCTAAATATAAATATGACGGAAGTGTTAGTCTGGCTAGGTCATCAAGGATAAACAGTTCCTCTGTAACTTATAAAATATTTTACTTTCTCTAATTATAGTCTTTCTAATTGCCTATAATTGTGCTTATTTGTTCTAACTTTTAGTGCTACTTTCTATCATTTGTTCTTGATCAGACTTAGCATTTTAACTTTTCTTGTTGAGTCAATTATTAATATTTTTTGAAAGGTGACTGACTTTGTTTCATTGTACAATGATTTTTTCTTGAATATTGACGCAATTATTTCTCATGTTATAGGTTATTTGAATTATTACGTGATTTGGCGGATGAGAATCCTATCATGGTCAAATGGAGAGGCTTCTAGATTCTTAAAGAAAATGGAAGATTCAATTGATGTTAATGTCAGGTTTACTTCTATTTTCCTATTTATTTTCATTACAATGCTGATTAGCTTCTAATTACAATTTAATACACCTAGAGAAAAACAACATTGGAGGTACCAAGTTAAGAGTAGGACCTAATTTGCATTTCTATTACTTTTTTTCTAATGGTAAAAGGAAAATACATAATAATTATAATAAACAAGACTTAAAGCCAAGTTTTAATTCTGAGAATGAAGCAAAAGATTTGATAAGATCAATTATTTATCTCTCGCCTGTAATAGCTAGTGTAGTTGATAAGGAGCAAGTGCATAGAACAATATGTAATGAAGAAATGATATATTTATTTATCTTAGGAGACAACAAATATACTGATATAATACATGAATTTGGCCAGATTATCATAGATGTCTTTTAAACTGGGTGTAGCTATCGTTGCCAACACATGGAACTTATTTGGACAAGGCCATACAGAGTTTGTACAGCAACACTCATCTCAAGTAGAATATTAATTTGTAAATTAAGAAACATAATCTCCAAGTTGATGAAGGATTTATCTAATTTTTGCTCTAGTTGGATATTAAGCTAACATAAACATCAACATACTTGTAGGAAAAAATAAAAATAAAAACTTTTGAAAGAGGAGTTGTTGACGTAGATATCCACAATTTATACTAATTAGTGGCTAGAGACTAGAGTGTAAATTACTCGAAAAAAAAGGTATCAAATTTTCAATAGTCACATTCTACTATAAACAACCTGTTCTATAAATTTTTACCATTTTATTTAAGAGTTTAATATTTCAAATTATATTAAGCTATCATTTAGAAGTTGAATCATTAAGGACAATTAGATGGGGATGGGTTGTTTGTATGTTCAATGCAGTTAATTGTACTTATCTCCAAAATGTGTATGGTTTGATTGAAAATTGTTGCAGTTCATTTATTAAGTTGAGTGCAGTTGTTCACTGAAATGAATTGAACAGCAGGTATAAAGATGAAGGAAATGAGCGTCATGATGAAGGAAATATGCATCATGACGAAAGAAATGAGCATCATGATAAAGAAAATATGAATCAGGATGAAGGAAATGAGCATCATAATGAATGAAATGAGCATTATGAAGATGGAAATATGCATCGTGATTTTGGAAATGAGCATCATGTTGAAGGAAACATGCGTCTTGATTATGGAAATGCGCATCTTGTAGATGAATTTCTGCATCATGATGAAGGAAATAAGCATCATGATGAATGAAATTAGTTTCATGATGTAGGAAGTGAGCATCATGATGAAGGAAACATGCATAATGACGTAGGAATTGATCATCTTGATTAAGAAAATAAACATCATGATGAAGAAAATTAGCATCATGATGAATGAAATGAGCATCACGATGAAGGAAATGAGCATCTAGATATAGGAAATGAGCATTATGATGAAGGAAATGAGCATCATGATAAAGGATTTCTACATCATGATTAAGGAAATAAGCATCATGATGAAGGGTTTTTTCATCATGATGATGGAAATGAGCATCAAGATGAAGGAAATAAGCAATATGATGAAGGAAATGAGGAACATGAGGAAGGAAATAAGCGTCATGATTTAGGAAAGAGAATAATAATGAAGGAAAAATTCATCATGATGATAAAAATGAGCATCGGGATGATGGAAATGAGCATTACGATGAAGGAAATGAGTATCATAATGAATGAAATATGCATCATGATGAAGAAAATTAGCACCATGATGTAGGAAATGAGCATCATTATGAAGGACATATGCATCTCTATGATGAAAATGAGCACCATGATGAAGGAAATGAGTATCATGATGAAGGATTTATGCATCATAATGTTGGAAATTAGATCATGATGAAAGAAATGAGCATCATGATGAAGAAATTAAGCATTATGATATAGAAAATAAGCATCATGACGAAGGAAATACGCATCATATAGAAGGAAATGAGCATCACGATTGAGTAAATAAGCATCATGATAAAGGAAATGAGCATCATAATGATGGAAATGAGCATCAAGATGTAAGGAATGAGCATCATGGTGTAGATAAAGAGCATCATTATAAAGGAAATATGCATCATGATGAAGAAATGATTAACATGATGAAGAAACATGCATCATAATGAAGAAAATGAACATCATCATAAAGAAAATGAGCATCATGATAAAGGAAATATGCATCATGATGTTGGGAAAAGAGCATCATGATGAAGGAAATATGCATCATGATGAACAAAATGAGCATCATGATGTAGGAAATTAACATTATGATTATGGAAACAATCGTCATGATGATGTAAATGAGCATCATGATGTAGAAAACGAGTATCATGATGAAGAAAGTATGCATCATGATGAATGAAATGAGTATCATGATGAGGGAAACTATCATCAAGGTGATGGAAATGAGCATCATGATGATGGTAATATGCATCATGATGTAGGAAATGAGCATTTTGATGAAGAAAATGTGCATCATGATGAATGAAGTAAGCATTCTAATGTAGGAATTGTGCATCATGATGTTGAAAATATGCATAATGATGTAGGAAATAAGCATCATTATGAAGAAAATAAGCATTATGATGAAAGAAATATTCATCATAATGAAGGAAATGAGCATCATAATGTAGGAAATAAGCATCATGATGAAAGTGTTGGATTGTATACTAAAAGTCTAGCTTTAGTATGAACAATGTCATAACAATATTTGAAATGAGAATCATATTGATCAAATGATTGCGTCTTATAATTTATTTTATATGCATGATGCAATAATCCACTTACTTTATACTGTAGATAATATGTTGTGCGACAACACGCGGAAGATCATATTATCGGTTTCCTTATAAAGTATAAACAGATGCTCACAACTGAGATAGACGGGGACTCTCTATTGGTATGGTTGTAGTGTGGTTTGGTATTAGCTTGTCTTGGCTATAGAATCACATTAGTGCACTTGTGTGTATTGAGCAGGACCGCTTGAGATCGTTCTTCTTATACTGACTATATAGTAGAACTTGATCTCTGTTATTATGGAAGTTCGTGCTCTTAATCCCTATACAATAACCTCGACACGTAGGGCAGTATGTATTTCTTTGATTCATCAATGGGTGAGATTTATAAGTATTAAATCAACAAACTCGGTGAGTTGGGAAGTAGTGCTGTATCTATGGTGTGCTGTTGATTGTAGAAGGAATCCATGTCCGTCATAGGTTGATGATGTCCCCTTGAGGAGCTCATAAGGTTTATCATGTAAATCTTGCAAGTGGATTAATTTCCGGCATGATAATAAGGTTGAGTGGTACTACTCTCGGATGAGATATTAATTAATTTGAGTTGTCAGTAACTTAATTAATTAATGGACATTGAATATCTTAAACATGGGGAGACTGTCGGGCTTATAATAAGAAGGAGCCCAGAACATAATTTTGGGATTGGACGGGTAGTGCAGTAATAATATTTTAGTGGACTATATTATTATTATTGGATTTAATTAAAAGCTTTGGGCTAAGCTTGGTTAATTAAATTCAATTGAGGCCCAGCCCAATTTCACCTCCTGGTCCCTGCTGTAGCCCAATATATAAGTGGACTCAGCTTCCTGGAACCCTCAGATTATTCCTGCACCTCTTCTGGTGAGAGAAGGGAAAAGAAGCAGATTGAGAGATCCTGCAGATTGTTGCCCACACAACAGCAGGATCACACTTGGGACATACAGTAGAAGATCAGAGGTGTTCTACACTGCTGTTCATCCTCTACATCAACCCAGAAGTACGGTAAACACATTTAAATTGCTTCCGCTGTTTTGTTTGCCTGTTATTCCTAATGATCACGTTTGAACCACAAGATCCAATTGCCAACAATTGGTATCAGAGCCAGGTTTCGTGGTGAAACTTGAGACGTTAGGTTGGGTTTGTGCCTTATTTCCGATCGAGTCCAGTAAGAGCCCCGAACGAGTCCAGAAGGAACCCAATACTTTTTCTGATCACGTTCGGTGAAGGAGTAGTTGTCGCTCAAATTTTGGCTAATGGATGCTAATTTTCAAGCGACTGCGACGGATAAGGGCGGGTCTATAACTGCTGCAGACTGGAACGACGCCGGATACAGGTGATTTTGCGGGTCTGTTGTGCGGTTGCCAATCACGACGGCTGAAGAACGACGGATGTCTCGACTGGTGCGAGGCAGATCCAGGCGGATCGCGGCAGATCGACGAAGAAGCTGGCGGTGCGAATTCGGTTGGGCCGTCGGGGGTCTTCGACGAACGACGCCGCTCGAGGCTTACTGTCGGGCGCGACTGCGGTGCTTGCACGGTGTCGTACTGACGGCTCTATTCCGGCGGTTGTTGAGGGCGAGGTTGCAGCGGCGTGCGACGGTGCAGGCTCGAGGAAGTCGACGATTTGCTGGGCGGACGGGGCGACTCCGGTGGTCTGGCGGCTTATTACCGGACGGCTGGCGGCGCGACTCCAGCAGGCTGACGGGACGACCGCCGTGAGCGGCGGCACCGTGTTGTTGCCCGGTCGTATTTGGTCTTCAATGATCGGTGGTGCTCGTGGGTTGCTGTCTCCGATAGCGCTGATGGCAGTGGCAGGCGGGTGCATCTGGGAATGGCACGGCGGGCTGTCGGCAGCAAAGGAGATGAGGGCTATCGGTTGCTTGCTGGCAGTGAGAAGCGGCGGTATGAATAGGGCAGCAGTTTGGAGTTCTGGCTGTCTGATGGGCCCTATTTTTTTTAATAGCTGGGCCTTCCTTTTTTTTTAATTTGGTTATGGGCTGTCCATTGGGCCCATATTTAATTAATTGTAATGGGCCTATTTTATGGATGATGGGCTCGGAATTTTATTGCTGGACTTATCTACTGCTTGGGCTTTCACTTATGGCTGCTCAATTAATTTTAATTTGGTTTTGGGCTATTGGGCCCAATTTTAATTAAAATGGTAATTGGGCTGTTGGGCCATTATTTTATTACTGATTTTAATTAATTGCTAGTAATGGGCCAAGCATAATAAATTAATGGACTAATTTGTGCTAGTGGGCTTGGTGGACTTAATTTAATTTTGGGTTAAGATTATGGGCCATGGATAATGAGCTTGATTAATCATTTAATCTGCTGCTCATTTTGTGCTTATTTGTTGCTCTTGGGCCCAAATTAATTGATCCACTATTTATGCAATTAATTAATGTTATATAACTGATTAATTGATTTAATTGTCAATTATTGTTGTATATGTGATATGCATGCTCTATGTGATTTATTTACTTAAATTGCTGTTAATAGAAGCATGCTAAGTTGTATATTTTATTTCTGAATATTATATGCATGTTAAAAACCCTCGGTAATTAAATAACTAAGTGGGAGAGGGGATTGGTAATTAATTCACGCGGCCTCCATTATTGGTTTGTAAGTGATGTGAGTAAACTTGCGCGTCGGCATTAGAGCCTTCCTCCCTAACGGATGAGTTTATTCACGGATCACTGGTACAAACTTCTTTAAATAATTATTGTTTGTAATGTGTTGCATATGGGCTTGCGCGTTGGCTATAGTGCCTTCCTCCCTAACGGATGAGCTTATATGCGGTTCACTAGTACAAACTTATGTAATTGATGGTTGTAGAAAGTTATCTGAGCGCGTGTGTACTTCTCTAACAGTGAGGCACATAAGCTTGGGCAGCGGACTTGGGATCAAATAATGGTGTACACTTAGATGTGAATAATTAGTATCCTCCCCAACGGAGTCACTGCTATTATTTGCATGGCTAAAGAGGAACCGACTATTAATTATTTTGTCATAAAGTTAGGTTGACAAATGAAATTAATGGATAAAACCTTCTCTTGTAAATGTTCGGGTTTGTAAACGTCCACCCTAACGTGGCTTGCAGACTCACGGTGCTTGAGATGTCGGTGAATTTTATTTTTATATTGTTTTGAGGGAAATAATATAAAAGGATAAAATTCGAAGATTTGATCGGAATATTTATTTGAGATTCTCTGAATTTCGAATGGTTTTATTTCACTAATTATTAACTAAAAGAAATTATATTTACTTGTCCAAATTAGATGATTGGAAAAGAATCTTGTATTTTAAAATTACTGCTTAAGAAAATACATGTGTATTCTCACAAAGGACGTCTCATGATGCCTATTAAAGTCTCTAGTGAAGAGATGAGAGGTTCATAGAAATATGATGGTCTCATGTAACTCTTCGAATACTAGAGTAAATTAAAAAGGCAGAAGATCATGGTTGAATTGATGAATGAATTGGAAGAGCTTGGAATAGAAATTGAAAGGGAAACCTAAATCAATTTATTCTTCACAATTTGCCTGGATGTTTTGAGCAAGTTCCACCTGAAATACGAAAGGTTGTATATGGTGGGAAACTTCTAACAAAACATGTGGCAAAAGAAAGCCAATTTTCATCATGAACTGAACAAGGTTAATATCTTATTTACTAATGGTTTAAACATGATTAGTGATGGCATCTACTGACACGAAGTATGTAGATACTGGAATCACTAAATGTTTATCACTGAGTAAGGATAAGATTGTTAATAACATGGGTAAAACTACAAAGGTAGTGGCTATTGCAGTGGGAGTTGTTTATTTATCTCATGATAAGAATAAACGATTGATTATGAGAAATTGTCTTTACGTACGTTTCATAGAAAGAATTTAATTTCGGTTTCTATGCATTAACGGATGGATACTTCATTTCATTTAAATGACATGGTCATGGAAATGAGGAATGAGGCTATAATCCGTTAAAGTACGTTGGTGGATAATTTGGATACTCTTGAATCATGCACATCCCACAGATGCAATAAATAGTAATTAAATAATGCATCTTCTAATATTAGTAAGAGAAAGGAACCTTCGGAAATGAACTAAACATATATTTGGCGTCTATGACTAATTCATTTTACTTGAGTAGGATTCAAAAGTTGATAGCCGATAGACCGTAAGGTTTATCTGAAGTGGAAACTATCGGACTTGCGAGTCGTGCTTGGAAGTAAAAATGATTAACTGCCTTTTCAAGGCTGTGGGGTGTAGAGCCAAAGATATATATGTTGGAATTAGTTCATTCTGATTCAAGCGAACCTAATATTATCCAGACGAGAGGAGGTTATGAATATTCGAAAATTATTCTGGAAACCAATATATTTATATGATGCACTGCATGTCTAAGTTCTTTGATTAATTCAAGAATTGTAAGGCTGGTACAGTGAAGCGTCATGGAAAATATATTAAGTCATTACGATTCAATCATGATGGCGAATACCTCTTGGGATAGTTAGGAGCTATTGATCAGAAGTTGAGATTAAATCTCAAGTTGACTACACCGGGCATGCCCCAGCTGAATGGTGTGGTGGGTAGAAGGTATTAGGCTCTTATGGTTATGATTAGATAGATGATGAATTATTTGGAATAATTAAATTCATTTTATGGATATGCCCTAGATACAGTAATTCGTGAAACGTTTGTCTGTATATGGGATATTCTAGAAAAATGGATAGTGATTTATTTAGTCCAAAAGATCGAAGGG
Organism: Pogostemon cablin; assembly: GCA_023678885.1. NCBI lineage: Eukaryota > Viridiplantae > Streptophyta > Magnoliopsida > Lamiales > Lamiaceae > Pogostemon > Pogostemon cablin. Next base: position 19,827,349 of record CM042989.1, on the reverse strand, counting down.
TAATTGTTAACACAATAACCAGATTTTTGAAAAAGGACTATGTAATAAATCACAAGCCCATGTATAAGTTGTTCTAAAGGTAGTGAGAGGAAAACACAAAGTATTAGTACCAAGTGTACAAGAGGATATACCACAAGGTAAACTGCAACGCGTGTCACGTCTGATACACAATTACATGTAGTGCCTTGTCGTAGTGGGAGGGTTGTATGACAACCTATAAATATATGTTTTGGGAGAGTCGTGATACTTGATCCCTAGTAAACATGGTATTGTCCCACGGATATGACGTAGCACTACAAGATGAAAATGCGGAATCTTAGCAAGATGCAATGAATGATGAAATAGAATCAATGGATTCTAAATTAAGTCTGGAGCTTGAACGATCACTAAAATGGTGTAAAAGCCATTGCAAGTGATCATAGGAAATAAAAGAGGATCATACAGAAAGGTGAAAACCTTGGAAGCAAAGCTTGTTGCGAAAATGTGTACTCAGAAAGAAATGGTTCGATTATGAGGGAACATATTCGCTGGTAAATATGCTTAAATTGATCCGGATTCTTTTATTTATTGCTGCTCATATTGAATTATGAAAAACAGCAAATAGATGTCAAGACAGCTTTCCTGATTGGAAGTCTTGAGGAAAACATCTATGTGAAGCAACCAGAGTAATTCATTGCAAAGTACTAATAGCATTTTGATAATAAGCTTAAAATTGTCCAGCGATGGACTTAAAGCAAACTTTAAGATCGTGAAGCATCTGTTTTGATTAGGTAATCCAGTGGCATGGATTTAAATCAATGAGCGGATGAGTCTTGTGTGTTGTAAAGAATGACGGAAACGTGGTGGTGTTTCTTGTACTATACGTAGATAGTATCTTGCTCATTGGAGACAATGAAAGAGTATTATCGGCCGTATGGGTATGGTTTATAAAGCGGTAAAGATGAAGGACTTAAGAAAGGCAAAATACATCCTTTTGGTCACGGTAATACGGATCACAAGAAAGGATGTTATGCTTATCTCAAGTTTCATAAAATGATACAGTCCATACTCGTTTAGCATGTAAATTTATCTAAGTGAATGTGTCTTTGAGACACAAGAAGAAGATAAAGTAGATGAAAGCGGTTCCTTATGCTTCGGCCAATAAGGAAGCTTAATCTAAAGAAAGCTATGAACGATATTGGATATCTGTTTTGCTGGATGCATGAACAGTGGGTATCAACGTAACCCGGAACAAGAATGATGAACTGTGGTAAGACATATATGAAGTGCCTGAGAAGGACTGGAAATCATATGTAGACTTACTGAGCAGATTCACTGCTTCTTGTGGATTACGTAGATTCGGATTTTTTAGTCAGATTGGACGGCAGTAAGTTCACCTCAAAGGTTATGTGTTTAATCTTAGGAAGTAGAGTCATAATGTGGAGGAGTGTTATATAGAAATATATTTCAGACTCCGGACTCCATCATGGAAAGATGATGAATTGGAGCCTATAAGGCAGCCAAAGTATCTATATGACTCTAGAGACTTCATGATGGACTTTTGAAGTGTTTCTAAGTTTGCCCAAGGTAATCACAATTTACATTGATGGTATTGGTGCAGTTGCAAACTTGAAGAAATCACAAGTCCATAAGGCAATTAAACACATGGAGCGCGAGTACCACCTGTTACGAGAAATCGTATGATGAGGGGTAGGTTGTTGTCGCCTAGATTGCATCGGATGATGACCTAGTAAACCATTTACAAGGACCTTAAGGCGAGAGCTTTTAATGGTCGCGTAAGTGGGAGTAGGAATCAGATGTATGGCAGAAGACATGACAACATAGTCTTTTAGTATAAGTGGGAGATTGTTGGATTGTATACTAAAAGTCTAGCTTTAGTATGAACAATGTCATAACAATATTTGAAATGAGAATCATATTGATCAAATGATTGCGTCTTATAATTTATTTTATATGCATGATGCAATAATCCACTTACTTTATACTGTAGATAATATGTTGTGCGACAACACGCGGAAGATCATATTATCGGTTTCCTTATAAAGTATAAACAGATGCTCACAACTGAGATAGACGGGGACTCTCTATCGGTATGGTTGTAGTGTGGTTTGGTATTAGCTTGTCTTGGCTATAGAATCACATTAGTGCACTTGTGTGTATTGAGCAGGACCGCTTGAGATCGTTCTTCTTATACTGACTATATAGTAGAACTTGATCTCTGTTATTATGGAAGTTCGTGCTCTTAATCCCTATACAATAACCTCGACACGTAGGGCAGTACGTATTTCTTTGATTCATCAATGGGTGAGATTTATAAGTATTAAATCAACAAACTCGGTGAGTTGGGAAGTAGTGTTGTATCTATGGTGTGCTGTTGATTGTAGAAGGAATCCATGTCCGTCATAGGTTGATGATGTCCCCTTGAGGAGCTCATAAGGTTTATCATGTAAATCTTGCAAGTGGATTAATTTCCGGCATGATAATAAGGTTGAGTGGTACTACTCTCGGATGAGATATTAATTAATTTGAGTTGTCAGTAACTTAATTAATTAATGGACATTGAATATCTTAAACATGGGGAGACTATCGGGCTTATAATAAGAAGGAGCCCAGAACATAATTTTGGGATTGGACGGGTAGTGCAGTAATAATATTTTAGTGGACTATATTATTATTATTGGATTTAATTAAAAGCTTTGGGCTAAGCTTGGTTAATTAAATTCAATTGAGGCCCAGCCCAATTTCTCCTCCTAGTCCCTGCTGTAGCCCAATATATAAGTGGACTCACCTTCCTGGAACCCTCAGATTATTCCTGCGCCTCTTCTGGTGAGAGAAGGGAAAAGAAGCAGATTGAGAGATCCTGCAGATTGTTGCCCACACAACAGCAGGATCACACTTGGGACATACAGTAGAAGATCAGAGGTGTTCTACACTGCTGTTCATCCTCTACATCAACCCAGAAGTACGGTAAACACATTTAAATTGCTTCCGCTGTTTTGTTTGCCTGTTATTCCTAACGAGCACGTTTGAACCACAAGATCCAATTGCCAACAGAAAGAAATACGATTAGTAAGAACGAAATTAGCATCTTAATGAAGGGAAATTACCATAATGATGTAGGAAATGATCATCAAGATGAAGGAAATGAGCATACATCATGACAAAGGAAATGAGCATCATGATAAAGGAAAATATGCATCACGATGAAGGAAATGAGCATCATAATGAAGGAAATAAGCATCATGTAGGAAAATATGCATCATGATTAAGGAAATGAGCATCATGTTGAAGGAAACATGCGTCTTTATGATGGAAATGCGCATCTTGAAGAAGGATTTTTGCATCATGATGAAGGAAATAAACATCATGATAATGGATTTATGCATCATGTTAATGAAAATAATCATCATGCTGAAGGAAATATGCATCATGATGAAAGAAATGAGCATCATGATGAATGAAATGAGTTTCATGATGGAGGAAGTGAGCATCATGATGAAGGGAACATGCATCATGATGTAGGAAATATGCATCATGATAAAGGAAATATGCATCATAATGAATAAAATGAGCATTAAAATGAAGAAAATGAACATAATGACGTCGGAATCTATCATCATGATGAAGAAATGAGCATCAAGATGTAGGAAATAAGTATCATGATGAAGGAAATGAGCATCACGATGAAGGAAATGATTATCATGATGATTGAAATGAGAATCATGATGAATGAAATATGTATAATGATTTTGCAAATGAGCATCATGATGAAAGAAATATGAATCAAGATGAATGAAATGCGCATAATGATTAGGAAATGACCATAATGATGTAGGAATTGATCATATTGATTAAGAAAATTGATGAGGTTAAATCATCAAATAATAAATAAATTAATTAAACAATAATATGAAAGATTAAGAAGATACAAATTTAACTTGATTATTCAATTCTTCTTCAGTCCAGCGTTCTTCAAGAATCCTCACCAATCTTCAATAATCTCCGTACCTAACCTACAAAAGTAAGCCGGAGAGCCGACGTAGATCCTCCAATGCTCAAGTCAGTATCATATGTATTATCTCAAGATAAAATTATAATCATTCTAATTACCTTATCTAGGTAGTTTCTGAGATTATTATACCAAATAACCCACGTTCTCTGTTGTCGTGGGTGCCATAGGCTTAACCGTAAAATCTTAATCTAATTAATAAATATAATTAATATATTTATCAACATCAACTACTCCCCCCTACTCTGATTATTTCCGTGGAATTATTCAGAGTAGGCAAGTATCATTATATTGTCAAGAAAAGATAAACATAGAGCAATTCCAGAAAACATAATCGGGTGCTGATGCCTTGTTATCAAGGAAGATTGATAGCAATGAATAGTTTATCTTATTGCTAAACTGTGGAAAAACAACATTATTAAAATATCAACTTGCAACTTCCTGTAGATTAGGCGGATAAAGGATCATGATACAGAGAAAACAATTCACCACTTTTAATTCATCACAACAGTGTTGGTAAACATCTTATAGAAAATACTAATTAATGATGATTTCATATTGATAATTTCACCTTCAAACAAAAATTTTACATTACAAAATAATGCATACCACCGAATACCCGAATTTTCAGGTTTTTATCAGCAAATTAAAATATCACTTCTACATATAATTAAAGTTGCTACAAGTGAGTAACTCAAGTAAATATAGCAGAAAAACAGAGCCCACATTCTTGTTCGAATCATATTTCACGATAGGACAAGTTTGTTTGTGGCATTAGATAAAACGTGTTGTATCAAGTCTGCATATTAATCCTTTCAACTCATATGAATAATTTCAGGCAATATCTCCCTTAATAGTTTAATTCTCCTTTAAACCGCTCTCGTTAGTCTTTGTGATCAAGATGACCATGTACTCACATAAAGCTTTTATCAGGCATTAAATTAAACACCATATAAGAAGAGTTCATTAATCTTTCAGTGTGTAGATGTTATCTTCTCATTACCTCCAAATGCATTACAAACTGTATAAACCATTATGTAATGCATGATTCACACTAATTGCTACGGGCAAGTCATAACAACATCATCCATCATTTCAACTCTGTAATGAAAAGAGATGAAGAATAAGACATACCTGAGCTCATGAAACCCATCGCATGATTTCCCTTGAGCAGTTGGTAAGTTAGAAAGGGTTCTCATTCCTCAGTTATCTCATCATCAGTAGACATTAAGGCTTCAAGCATCAACCTCGAGGTCTTAGCTTCAATTATCTCGCCATCAAGAGATGATAGCCTCTGAAGCCAGCATCGGACCTCGTGGTCCTACCCTCAATGCTCTGTTCATAGCCAAGCATCGGACCTCGTGGTCCTAGCCTCGACCTCGTGGTCCTACCCTCAATGCTCTGTTCATAGCCAAGCATCGGACCTCGTGGTCCTAGCCTCAATACAGGGCTATACAGCAAGGCATCGGACCTCATGATGACTGAAATGAGCATCATGATATAGCGAATGAGCATCATGATAAAGAAAATAAGGATAACGTGAACGAAATATACATCCTGATAAAGGAAATGAGCATCATGATTAAAGAAATGATTATCGTGATTAAAGAAATGAGTGTCGTGATGAATGAAATATACATCCTGATGAAGGAAATGAGCATCACGATGTAGGAAATGAGCATCATGACGATGGACATATGTGTCTTGAAGAAGGAAATAAGCATCATAATAAAGGAAATGAGCATCATGATGAAGGATTTACGCATCATAATGATGGAAATGAGAATCATGATAAAAGAAATGAGAATTATGATGAAGAAAATTAGCATTATGATATAGGAAATAAGTATCATGATGAAGGAAATACTCATCATGAAGAAGGAAATGAGCATCATGATGTAGATAAAGAACATCATTATAAATAAAATATGAATAATGATGAAGAAATGAGCATTATGATGAATAAAACATGCATTATAATGAAGAAAATGAGCATCATGATAAAGAAAATGAACATCATCATGAAGGAAATATGCATCATGACTTAGGAAATGAGCATCATGATGAAAGAATTATACATCATGATGGAGGAAATGAGCATAATAATATAGAAAATACGCATCATTATGAAGGAAATGAGAATCATGATGAAGGAAATGGCCATAATTGTTGGCAATTGGATCGTGCGGATCAACGTGATCGTTAGGAATAACAGGTAAACAAATCAGCGGAAGCAATAAAATTGTTTACCGTACTTCAGGGTTGATGTAGAGTCTGAATCGTTGCAGAAGAACCACCTCTAGATCTTCTGCTGTATATCCCAAGTCGAATTCTGCTGTTGTGTGGGCAACAATCCGCAGGATTCTCTCAATCTGTTCATGTTCTCTCCTCTCAGTCAAATGAGGCTCTGACTTAGGGTTAACAGGAACTGAGATGACTTATATAGTTGGGCTACAGCAGGGACCAGGAGGAGAAATTGGGCTGGGCCTCAATTGAATTTAATTAACCAAGCTTAGCCCAAAGCTTTTAATTAAATCCAATAATAATAATATAGTCCACTAAAATATTATTATTGCACTACCCGTCCAATTCCAAATTATGTTCTGGGCTCCTTCTTATTATGAGCCCGAAAGTCTCCCCATGTTTAAGATATACAATGCCCATTAATTAATTAAGTTACTGACAACTCAAATTAATTAATATCTCATCAGAGAGTAGTACCACTCAACCTTATTATCATGCCGGAAATTAATCCACTTGCAAGATTTACATGATAAACCTTATGAGCTCCTCAAGGGGACATCATCAACCTATGACGGACATGGATTCCTTCTACAATCAACAGCACACCATAGATACAGCACTACTTCCCAACTCACCGAGTTTGTTGATTTAATACTTATAAATCTCACCCATTGATGAATCAAAGAAATACATACTGCCCTACGTGTCGAGGTTATTGTATAGGGATTAAGAGCACGGACTTCCATAATAACAGAGATCAAGTTCTTCTATAAGTCAGTATAAGCCGAACGATCTCAGGCGGTCCTGCTCAATACACACAAGTGCACTAATGTGATTCTATAGCCAAGACAAGCTAATACCGAACCACACTACAACCATACCGATAGAGAGTCCCCGTCTATCTCGGTTGTGAGCATCTGTTTATACTTTATAAGGAAACCGATAATATGATCTTCCGCGTGTTGTCGCACAACATATTATCTACAGAATAAAGTAAATAGACTATCGCATCATTCATATAATTAAATTACAAGATGCAATCATTTGATCAATGATTCTCATTTCAAATAAAATGTTATAACATTGTTCATACTAAAGCTAGACTTTTAGTATACAATCCAACAATCTCCCACTTATACTAAAAGACTATGCTGTCATGTTTTCTGCCATACATCTGATTCCCTCTTCCACTACACGACCATTAAAAGCTCTCGCCTTAAGGTCCTTGTAAATGGATTTACTAGGTCATCATCCGATGCAATCTAGTCGACAACAACCTTCCCCTCATCATATGATTTCTCGTAACAGGTGGTACTGGTGCTCCATGTGTTTAATTGCCTTATGGACTCGTGATTCCTTCAAGTTTGTAACTGCACCAATATCAGCAATATAAATTGTGATAATCTTGGGCAAACTTAGAAACACTTCAAAGTCCATCATGAAGTCTCTAGAGTCATATAGATACTTTGGTTGCCTCATAGGCTCCAATTTATCATCTTTCTATGATGGAGTCCGGAGTCTGAAATATATTTCTATATAACACTCCTCCACATTATGACTCTACTTCCTAAAATTAAACACATAACCTTTGAGGAGAATTTACTGCCGTCCAATCTGACTAAAAATCCGAATCTACGTAATCCACAAGAAGCAGTGAATCTGTCCAGTAAGTGTATATATGATAACCAGTCCTTCTCAGGCACTTCATATATATCTTACCACAGTTCATCATTCTTGTTCCGGGTTACGTTGATACCCACTGTTCATGCATTCAGCAAAACAAATATCCAATCTCGTTCATAGCATTCTTTAGATAAATTTATGTCTCAAGACACATCCAATAAGATAAATTCGCATGCTAAACGAGTATGGATTGTATCATTTATGAAACTTGAGATAAGCATAACATCCTTTCATATGATCCGTATTACCGTGATCAAAAGGATATATTTTACTTTTCTTAAGTCCTTCATATCATACTACTTTCTTAATCATACCCATACGCCCGATAATACTCTTTCATTGTCTCCAATGAGCAAGATACTATCTACGTATAGTACAAGAAACACCACCACGTTTCCGTCACTCTTTACAACACACAAGACACATCCGCTCATTGATTTAAATCCATTCCACTGGATTACCTAATCAAAACAGATGCTTCACGATCTCAAAACTTGCTTTTAGTCCATCGCTGGACACTTTTAAGCTTACTATCAAAATGCTATTAGTACTTTGCAATGAATTACTCTGGTTGCTTCACATAGATGTTTTCCTCAAGACTTCCAATCAGGAAAGCTGTCTTGACATCTATTTGCTGTCCCTCATAATTTAATATGAGCAGCAATAAATAAAAGAATCCGGATCAACATAAGCATAGCTACCAGCGAACATGTTTGCTCATAATCGAACCATTTTTTTCTGAGTACATCTTTTCGCAACAAGCTTTGCTTCCAAGATTTTCACCTTTCCGTATGATCCTCTTTTATTTCCTATGATCACTTGCAATGGTTTTTACACCATTTAGTGGTCATACAAGTTCCCAGACTTAATATAGAATCCGTAGATTCTATTTCAACGTACATTGCAACTTACTAAGATTCCGCATTTTAATCTTGTAGTGCTATATCGTATCCGTGGGATAATACTATGTTCACTAGGGATCAAGTCTCACGACTCTCCCAAACATATATTTATGAGTTGTCACACAACCCTCCCACTACGACAAGGCACTACATGTAATTGTGTATCAGACGTGACACGCGATGCAGTTTACCTTGTGGTATATCCTCTTGTACACTTGGTACTTATACTTAGTGTTTTCCTCTCAGTTCCTTTAGAACAACTTATACATGGGCTTGTGATTTATTACATAGTCCTTTTCCAAAAAAAATCTAGTGTTTGTGTTGACAATCACCCTTCGATCTTTTGGACTAAATAAATCACTCCCCATTTTTCTAGGATATCCCATATACAGACAAATGTTTCACGAATTACTGTATCTAGGGTATATCCATAAAATGAATTTAATTATTCCAAATAATTCATCATCTATCTAATCATAACCATAAGAGCCTTATCCCTTCTACTCACCACACCATTCAGCTGGGGCATGCCCGGTGTAGTCAACTTGAGATTTAATCTCAACTTCTGATTATTAGTTCCTAACTATTCTAAGAGGTCTTCATCATCACGATTGAATCGTAATGATGTGATATATTTTCCATGACGCTCACTGTACCAGCCTTACAATTCTTGAATTAATCCAAGAACTTAGACATGCAGTGCATCAAATAAATATATCGGTTCCCAGAATAATCTTTGAATATTCATAACCACCTCTCGCCTGGATATTGTTAGGTTCGCTTGAATCAGAATGAACTAATTCCAACATATATATCTTTGGCTCTACACCCCACAGCCTTGAAAAGGCAGTTAATCAATTTTACTTCCAAGCACGACTCGCAAGTCCGATAGTTTCCACTTCAGATAAACCTTACGGTCTATCGGCTATCAACTTTTGAATCCTACTCAAGTAAAATGAATTAGTCATAGACGCCAAATGTATGTTTAGTTCATTTCCGAAGGTTCTTTTCTCTTACTAATATTAGAAGATGCATTATTTAATTACTATTTATTGCATCTGTGGGATGTGCATGATTCAAGAGTATCCAAATTATCCACCAATGTACTTTAACGGATTATAGCCTCATTCCTCATTTCTATGACCATGTCATTTAAATGAAATGAAGTATCCATCCGTTAATGCATAGAAACCGAAATTAAATTCTTTCTATGATACGTACGTAAAGACAATTTCTCATAATCAATCGTTTATTCTTATCATGAGATAAATAAACAACTCCCACTGCAATAGCCACTACCTATGTAGTTTTACCCATGTTATTAACTATCTTATCCTCACTTAGTAATAAACATTTAGTGATTCCAGTATCTACACACTTCGTGTTAATAGATGACATCACTAATCATGTTTAAACAACTAGTGAATAAGATATTAAACTTGTTCACTTTATGATGAAAATGGCTTTCCTTTGCCACATGTTTTGTCAGAAGTCTCCCACCATATACATCCTCTAATATTTCAGGTAGAACTTTCTCAAAACATCAAGGCTAAACATGGAGAATAAAATTGATCTAGGTTTCCCTTTCAATTTATACTCCAAGCTTTTTCAATTCATTCATCAAATTCTATCATGATCTTGCGCCTTTTAAATTACTCAAGTATCTGAAGAGTTACATGAGTTCATCATATTTATATGATCCTCTCATCTCTTCACTAAAGACTTTAATAGGCATCATGAGCCGTCATTTGAGAGAACACATGTATTTTCTTAAGCAGTAAATTTTCAAAACCAAGATTCTTTTCTAATCAACTAATTTGGACAAGTAAATATAATGTCTTTTAGTTAACAATTAGTGAGATAATACCATTCGAAATTCAGAGAATCACAAATAAATATTCAGATCAAAACTTCGAATTTTATCCTTTTATATTGTTTCCCTCAAAACAATATAAAATAAAATTCACCGACATCTCAAGCACCGTGAGTCTGCAAGCCACGTTAGTGTGGACGTTTACAAACCCGAACATTTACAAGAGAAGGTTTTACCCATTAATTTCATTTGTCAACCTAACTTTATGACAAAATAATTAATAATCGGTTACTTTTTAGCCATGCAAATAATAGCAGTGACTCCGTTGGGGAGGATACTAATTATTTACACCTAAGTGTTCACCATTATTTGATCCCAAGTCCACTGCGCGAGCTTATGTGCCTTACAGTTGGAGAAGTACACACGCGCTCGGGTAGCTTCCTACAATCATCAATTATAAGTTCGTACCAGTGTACCGCACACAAACTCATCCGTTAGGGAGGAAGGCCTATGCCAACACTCAAGTTTATGTGCCACATTACAAACAATAATTATTTATGAAGTCTGTACCAGTGATCCGTGAATAAACTCATCCGTTAGGGAGGAAGGCCTATGCCAACAAGCAAGTTTACTCACATCACTTACAAACCAATAATGGAGGCCGCGGGAATTTATTACCAATCCCCTCTCCCACTTAGTTATTTAACACCGAGGGTTTTAAACATGCATATAATATTTCATAAATAAAATATACATCTTAGACATGCTTCTATTAACAGCAATTTAAATAAATAAATCACATAGAACATGCCTGTCACATATACAACAATAATTGACAATTAAATCAATTAATCAGTTATATAACATTAATTAATTGCATAATTAGTGGATCAATCAATTTGGGCCAAAGAGCAACAAATAAGCACAAAATGAGCAGCAGATTAAATAATTAATCAAGCCCATTATCCATGGCCCATAATCTTAACCCAAAAATAATTAATCAAGCCCATCAATAAATAACTTATCATGCTTGGCCCATTACCCACAATTAATTAAATTCAGCAATCCATATTGTCTAGCAACCCATTACCATTTTAATTAAAATTGGGCCCAATAGCCCAAAACCAAATTAAAAATTGGGCAGCCTCTTATTAATTATTGTATTGGGCCCATTAAACCTGCCAGCCCAAAGCTCATCAATTAAAAATGGCCCCAACTGTACACAGGCCCAAAATGCTTTGCCCAACTTGAGAACAAGCCCAGACTAAACTCATGCCCTAAATACACAGCCGCAAAAGGCCTGCTGCAACCACCACCCAGCGCTGAGCTTCAACGAAGGCGACTGCTGCTCATGGCAGTCGTGTCACAGCCCACCGGAAATGCACCGTCAGACCCAGGGCGTCGCCGGCATCAGTGGATCTAGTACATAGTCTGCCCTGCATCGTCCGCCAACCACGACACCTTCCTGGCCAGTCGTACGACCACCGACAGCTTACCTGCAATCGCGACGCGACGCTGCCCGAAGACCATGCCTGGTCCGCTTTCCGCCGGCACCATCACCCAACCTGCAGTAGCATACCGCCGGTGCATCAGGGCGCCGCTGCCGGCTAGATAGCTGAAGAAGCCCGCTCTGAAACCACCCTGGCACACCGATCTGATGATGCCGCTCATCCGCCGATGGTCAGATCGCCCCGACCTTTCTGCAGACGTTCTCTCAGCCTATCGCGACGTCATCAGCCATGTCCTGTCCGGCCAGTGATCAGGTAATACCGCATCGCCTTCTCCAATGTCCCGGATGCGGACAACGCAACTCAATCACGCCATCAGCCCGTCGGAGTCGTGCCTTCTGTCTACCATCGTCGCCGGCCGTGCTTGTCTCGCCGATGCAGCCGCTGGTTCCACCAGCCGTGAACATCATCAACAATCACCCCTGGAATTGGCTAAGGTCCCGCACGGAAACTGTTGCAGCGACTCACATCTTCGACCTGGTCAACGTGAGTCTCGCTCGACGACTCCTTCGTGAGATGCACTGGACTTTCTCAGAATCTGCAGTGACTTGCGCTGCCTTCGCCAAAGCTGACTGATTCGGGTTGATTGATTCTGGATCGTCACTTTTACCGTGCAGACGTGTGTGTTTGTGATGACCAGGGTGTATTTTCATCACATTTGCAAGTCAGAATCATGTGTGTGTGAAAACGTGTTCAATTGTTAATAATCACACACAATATCATCGACTATGATAATCTTAGGATTTCACAAATAATACAGAATTATTCAAATCCTAAAACATGCTATCATCTATGTGATTAATACCAGAATAACATATAATCACTTAATCACAAACCTTACTGATCACGTTTCACCACGAAACCAACGCTCTGATACCAATTGTTGGCAATTGGATCGTGCGGATCAACGTGATCGTTAGGAATAACAGGTAAACAAATCAGCGGAAGCAATAAAATTGTTTACCGTACTTCAGGGTTGATGTAGAGTCTGAATCGTTGCAGAAGAACCACCTCTAGATCTTCTGCTGTATATCCCAAGTCGAATCCTGCTGTTGTGTGGGCAACAATCCGCAGGATTCTCTCAATCTGTTCCTGTTCTCTCCTCTCAGTCAAATGAGGCTCTGACTTAGGGTTAACAGGAACTGAGATGACTTATATAGTTGGGCTACAGCAGGGACCAGGAGGAGAAATTGGGCTGGGCCTCAATTGAATTTAATTAACCAAGTTTAGCCCAAAGCTTTTAATTAAATCCAATAATAATAATATAGTCCACTAAAATATTATTATTGCACTACCCGTCCAATTCCAAATTATGTTCTGGGCTCCTTCTTATTATGAGCCCGAAAGTCTCCCCATGTTTAAGATATACAATGCCCATTAATTAATTAAGTTACTGACAACTCAAATTAATTAATATCTCATCCGAGAGTAGTACCACTCAACCTTATTATCATGCCGGAAATTAATCCACTTGCAAGATTTACATGATAAACCTTATGAGCTCCTCAAGGGGACATCATCAACCTATGACGGACATGGATTCCTTCTATAATCAACAGCACACCATAGATACAGCACTACTTCCCAACTCACCGAGTTTGTTGATTTAATACTTATAAATCTCACCCATTGATGAATCAAATAAATACATACTGCCCTACGTGTCGAGGTTATTGTATAGGGATTAAGAGCACGGACTTCCATAATAACAGAGATCAAGTTCTTCTATAAGTCAGTATAAGCCGAACGATCTCAGGCGGTCCTGCTCAATACACACAAGTGCACTAATGTGATTCTATAGCCAAGACAAGCTAATACCGAACCACACTACAACCATACCGATAGAGAGTCCCCGTCTATCTCGGTTGTGAGCATCTGTTTATACTTTATAAGGAAACCGATAATATGATCTTCCGCGTGTTGTCGTACAACATATTATCTACATAATAAAGTAAATGGACTATCGCATCATTCATATAATTAAATTACAAGATGCAATCATTTGATCAATGATTCTCATTTCAAATAAAATGTTATAACATTGTTCATACTAAAGCTAGACTTTTAGTATACAATCCAACAATAATGATGTAGGAAATTATCATCATGATGAAGGAAATGTGCATCATGATGAAAGAAATGAGCATCATGATATAGGAAATAGTATCATGATGAAGGAAATAAGCATCATGATGAGGGAAATGATCATCAAGATGATGTAAATGAGAAAAATGCATCGTGATATATGAAATGAGCATCATGATGAAGGGAAATGTACATCATGATGAAAGAAATGAGCATCATGCTATAGGAAACAAGAATCATGCTGAAGTAAACAAGTATCATGATGATGGAAAGGAGCATCATGGTGAAGGAAATAAGTATCTCGATGAAGAACTTATGCATCATGATGAGTGAAATAAGCATCATGATGTAGAAAATGATCATCATGATATAGAAAATGATCATCATGATAAAGGAAATAAACATAATGATGAATGAAATGAGCATCATGATGAAGGATTTATGCATCATAATGATGGAAATGAGTATCATTATAAATAAAATTTGCATAATGATTAAGGAAATGTGCATCAAGATGTTTGAAATGAACATAATAATGAAGGAAATATATAGCATGATGTAGGAAATAAGCATCCTGATTAAGAAAATATCCATTATAATGAATTAAATGACCATCATGATGTAGGAATTTTTGCATCATAATGTTGGAAATTAGAATCATGATGAAAGAAATGAACATCATGATGAAGAAAATAAGCATCATGATATATAAAATAAGCATCATGATGAAGGAAATACACATCATGTAGAAAGAAATGAGCATCATGATGATGGAAATGAGCATTATCATGATAAAGGAAATATGCATCATGATGAAGAAATGATTAACATGATGAAGAAAACATGCATCATAATGAAGGAAATAAGCATTATCATAAGGAAATGAGCATCATGATAAAGGAAATATGCATCATGATGTAGGAAAAAAAGCATCATGATGAAGGAAATATGTATCATGATGAACGAAATGAGCGTCATGATGTAGGAAATTAGCATTATGATAATGAAAACATACATCATGACGATGAATATGAGCATCATGATGTAGGAAATGTGTATCATGATGAAGAAAGTATGCATCACTTTTTTTCTGACGTAATGAAGTAAATATGATGTAGGAAATGAGCATTATGATGAAGGAAATGATCATCATGGTGATGGAAATGAGCATCATGATGATGGTAATATGCCTCATGATGTAGGAAATGAGCATTATGAAGAAGGAAATGTGCATCATGATGAATGAGGTAAGCATTCTGATATAGGAATTGTGCATCATGATGTTGAAAACGTGCATCATGATGTAGGAAATGAGCATCAAGATGAAGGAATTATGCATTATGATAAAAGAAACATGCATCATGATGAAGAAAATGAGCATCATAATATAGGAAATAAGCATTTTGATGAAGGCAATACGATTAATGATGAAGGAAATTAGCATCTTAATGATGGAAATGACCATAATGATGTAGGAAATGATCATCAAGATGAAGGAAATGAGTATCATGATGAAGGAAATACGCATCATGATGAAGGAAATGACCATCATGATGAAGGAATATGCATCAGGATGAAGGAAATGAGCATCATGAAGATAGAAATATGCATCGTGATTTAGGAAATGAGCATCATGTTGAAGGAAACATGCATCATGATAATGGAAATGCGCATCTTGATGAAGGATTTCTGCATCATGATGAAGGAAATAAGCATCATGATAAGGGATTTATGCATTATGATTTTAAAAATAAACATCATGATGAAGGAAATATGCATCATGATGAAGGAAATGAGCATCATGATGATGTTTGCATCATGACTTAGGAAATAAGTATCATGTTGAAGGAAATATGCATCATGATGAATGAAATGAGTTTCATGATGTAGGAAGTATGCACCATGATGAAGGAAACATTTATCATGATGAAGGAAATGAGCATCATGATGAAGGAAATATGCATCATGATGAATGAAATGAGCATCAAGATAAAGGAAATGACCATAATGATGTCGGAATCAATCATCATGATGAAGAAATGAGCATCAAGATGTAGGAAATGAGTATCATGATAAGAAAATACGCATAATGATGAACAAAATGAGCATTATGATGAAGTATTTATTCATCATTATGATAGAAATGAGCATCATTATAAAGAAAAATTGCATCATGATGAAGAAAATGATCAACATGATGTTGGAAATAAATATAATGATGAAGAAAATATGCAGCATGATGTAGGAAATGAGCATCATGATGAAGGAAATAAGCATAATGATGAATGAAATGAGCATCATGAAGTAGGAAATAAGCATCATAATAAAATAAATTGGCGTCATGATGATGGAAATTTGCATCCTGATGAAGAAAACATGCATCATGATTAGGGAAATGAGCTTATTGATGTATGAATTGAGCATCACGATGAAGGAAATATCATCACGGTGATGGAAATTAGCATCATGATGAAGGAAATATTTATCATGTTGTAGGAAATGAGCAACATAATGAAGGTAACTAAATAATATTAAAAAACTAGGACCAAAAGTGTACAGTGATGATCGAAAAGATGCATTACAAATGGGAGCAGGCGAGGGATCCTGCTACTCGACTGACCTGGGAATAGGCAAGGGATCCTGTTACCCAACAAAACAGACCCACCCTAACAAGAGGTCTAAACCTGTACAGCCGAATACATAGCTGAAAAAATCCTATGGATGAGCTGACCACCCCCCCAGACGACCTCGGTAAAAACCTCTATATGGAAAAATCATATGGGAAAAACCCATATAGAGGAAAAGAGCACCTTCCAAAGGATGTCATAATACTCACCATCTACCCTAGAACTAAAGTAGGTCTTGAAGGACAAATCAAGCCACAGCAGCATACAAACACTCCCAATATTCCAGCCACTTCTGAAAAAGGGATCTAAAAACTTGCCATCTAGTCCACGGCTAGACAAACGCATCCATATATCGTAATAAAGGATAAGAGAATCCTGAAAATCACCATAGCAACAATACATTTGAATTCTAAAAAAATCAAAATAAGAGATAAAAGTACAAGGAGAGGAGCCACCTGGCAATCCAGACGATGTCGCCTCCAGAGAACATATCCCTTCACATCTCATCGTCTGGCAATAGGTCATCAAAAATGGTAGTAAGTTGAGTTCATATCCTCCAATAGATGCCTCTGAAGAATAGGAGGAGTTGTAAGATGCCAGACAAAGGGCCCACCAACATCTGAGATAGCATCAGCTGCAGCATTCCCTTCTCTATAAATGTGAGGACTTTGAACTGCATCAAAAGAATCACATCCTTAACAGACCTCCACTGCTGAAGAAATTTCCAAGGAATATCTGGATTGTCAGAAGAAAGAGCATGGACCACATATGTAAAGTCTGTCTCCAACCATACAGAACGCCATCCTCTATCATAAGCCAACTCAATGGCCAAAAGGGTGGTGTGAAGCTCAGCCTCAAAAGCAAACCCATGATCAAACCCACAAGTGAAACTTCCCAAATGATCACCATTTCTATTTCTATAAACTCCAGCCCCTGCAATGGTACCAGGAGCACCATTACCATGACCATCAGTGTTCACCTTAACCCCCATCTAACAAGAAAGATATTAGGAGCTTTCCTTGGATTTTCTCGAACTCCGAAATAGTGCAGAGTGTTAAGGTCATCAACTGAACCGTACATTGGCCCAATAGCAAAACTATTAATCTCACGAGCCATGGCCATAATCGAGGCAGTAATCTTAGAAGCATGAGCAATGTTATCAACCAACTCTCCATCCTCCGTAGTAGAGCAACCATCAACCATAAAATTATTACGAACAGTCCAAATCAACCAAACATAGGTAACAATCATATATCTCCATAAGGATATGATCTGTGAGCTCCCCTGAATAGTATAGAGTTCAAAAAAAGTACTAGAAAACCATTAGTAAGTGGCACCCTATCCCCAAAATAAAACCCATCCAAAATATGCTAAGGACAACTAAAGAAACCGGACAGGTAACGAAAAGATGATCCATAGATTCAGAATCACATCTACACAAATAATACCTGGAAGGGCCACGAAAACCCCTCTCCAAAACACATCCCAAAGAGTAAGAATACCCCTTATAGCTTTCCAAATAATCAAGGAATGCCTAGGAGGTATAAAAGAACCTCATATCCATGAGCCCCAACTCACAGCAGGATACGAAGTTCTCAAATGAGAGTAAACCAACTTAGAAGTGACTTTACCACGAGAAGAATGATTCCAACACCTCTGATCCAATTGATTTGGGGAAATCCTGATCCTGATGATAGCAAGGAATATATGAGGAAAAGCATGAGCAAAATCTTCAGTGAAGTGCCATTTCCCATTATAGTGGTAGTCAGATATCTTCTGATCAAAACAATGTCTAATATCAACTGGAATATTAACCTGATCAGCAATAGGAATGCCCAACCAATTATCCAACCAAAATCTGACAGAGGAATCATGACTAATAATCCAATTTTCATTCTGCTGCAAACTATGAATGTGAGGAAGATATCCTCTTCTCAAAGAGGATGAAAGACGATGCTGGAAAGCAATGCCTTGTCGAAACCATCTATATCGAAAGATATACAAAGGCGTGTCTTCACACAAAATATCCCAAGAAAGCTTCATCAGATATGCCTCATTAGCAATTCTGAGAGAGCGAATACCTAACCCACGTTCCTCCAAGGGGGAACAAACCTGCTTCCAATTCAAACAAAAATAGCTACGCTGGGATGTGTTCCTAGTCCATATAAATTCCTAACAGCTCTTTCAAAGTGATTCAACTCAGTCCTAGGCCATCTATAAACCATCATGATATGCACTGCAGCCGAAATAATGATAGAATTTACAAGACAAACTCTTCTAGCCATGGAAAGACTCTCACCTTTCCATCTACCAAACTTATTAATAATAGCATCCGTAGCAGCCTGAAAGTGAGCAATCCTAGGAGACCCTATAAAAATAGGGACACCTAAGTAACGAAAAGGATATGAACCATCCTGCATTCCAAGTTCCGTCCTAACCTGATGCTTAATATATTGTTTGGTGTGCTTACCATAATAAGCCTTCGACTTGTTAGGAATGAACACTTGCCCAGATAACTCTCCATAATTGTTCAAAGCATCTTTAACAATTGTTATAGACCCAATATTACCTCTACAGAAAATAAGAATGTCATCTGCATAGAAGAGATAAGGAGGGAGAAAACAAGATCTCTCAATAGCAACACGATGAAGACGCCTGTTATCCACAAAATGCCACAACCAAAAACCAAGGATTTCCTCAGCTAGAACAAAGAGGAGGGGATATAAGGGGATCCCCCCTGTCGAACTCCTCTCCCACAGCCAAAATAACCATGAGGTTCCCATTAATTAGCACAGAGATTTTAGCAGAGACAAAAATACCCTTAAGCAATATCAAAAATTGATCAGAGAAACCCATACGGCTAAGGCATTCAAAAAGAAAATACCACCTTAAAGTATCAAAAGCTTTCCTGATGTTAATCTTAAGAGCAACACTACCTAAAGTAGAAACATCCAGACTATTAAAAGACTCATATGCAGTGGCAATACAATGACGTATACTACGACCAGGCACAAACCCATATTAATGCACAACAAGATGATTTTTAAGGATCGGGCCCAAACGCGTAGCAAGAATTTTAGTGAGCACTTTAAAGAAAAAGTTACACATATTAATAGGCCGATAATCCTCCACACTATTAGCACCCTCATGCTTAGCTATCAAGGTAACAAAATTAGCATTAACCCCATCAGGTATAAAACCAGTGTTAAAAAAGTACCTGACAGCAATGCACATATCTTCATGTATAATATGCCAAACAGCCTGATAGAATGAACCGCCAAAACCATCAGGCCTGGAGAACTATCTGGAGAAAGATAAAAAACTGCAGCTCTAATTTCCACATCATCAGGCTCAAGAGTCAGAGCAGCGTTATCAGCCACGGATACAAACTGACGAACGATGCCCATCAAACCCCAATCCGGAACATCAGTAGGTGTACTGAAAGGTCCCTGTAATAGTCCACAATGTGCTGAGAAATAGCAGAAATATCATGAGAGACCCCAACCATCATAGTACTAATGTGTGTTCTAGTCTTACTGATTCTATGAGCTCTTTGGAAAAAGCCGTATTACGATTACCATCCTTCAACTAGCTGCTTCTATTCTTTTGAGAATAAAATATTTGCTTCTATTTGAGTTTCTCCTCCAAAAGGATATGAGCATCTACCTCCTCACAAAACAAATCATCAGAATCCCCATACTGATCAATACGTTTCTGAATATCCTGCAAGTTATTCATGGCTGCCTCGACCCCACTCAGAATGTCACCAAAAGACTCTTTATTCCACACCTTTATCTCAAGTTTAAGTCTCCTAAGCTTCCAACAAAAGTAAGAGATGGGATTAGGAGCAACCATCCCTTTTCCCCACGAAGTAGCAACCAGGACAAAAAAACCCATTTCAGAGAGCCACATTTTCTGAAATCTGAAAGGACGATGGACATGACCAACAGTACTATAAAATGACAACAGGATAGGATTGTGATCCGAACTGTGTCTAGGAAGCGCCAACAAATCAATTTTATCCCAAATATCAATCACACCATCAGAAATAAGAGCACGATCAATTCTAGAAGCACGAAGAGAATGATTCACAGATCGTCTAAACCAAGTATATTTAGAGCCCCCTAGTTCTAAATCATGCAAACCGCTTTCCCCCAGGAATTTCCTAAAATCAGCAGAAACCAAACTCGAAAAACTAGACGGGGTGTTTCTTTCATGATTCCCCAGAGTACAATTAAAATCACCTAAAATGATCATATTCTGACTAATGTAGGATATTATGTCACACCACAATTTTCTACGATCCAAATATCCACTAGCAGCATGAACCAATCCCAGACGGTAAAGAGCACGATTAAATATAAAATCAACAATAATAATCTGCTCAGACATGAAAATAACCACAACATTCGGCACCAGATGATCACGATAGAAAATCCAATTATTCGGACGTCTAATACCTCTATCATTATGAGCCACAAAATGAAAACCCAAGTTGTGCCAATTATTAGATAAGGAAGCAGAAGGTCGAACCTTATGCCTGTAACAAAATGTTTTGAGAGTCGATAAGGAGCTCCCCACACCATGAATATTCCAAAAGAGGCAATTCATTAATTACGCCCTGTAGAACCGTGCTTCGGCGGTTTAGATGGATCCTCTACTTATCCCCATCTTGACGGGCTGTATGATGCATATTCCGAGAATGCCTACTAGTGTTAGGATCAATAAATTCATGATTATCATCAAACGAATCACGAGCATTAAACAGAGTAGGAGGGTGCTGAAGGTTGCTGCCATGCTCATCGATTGCACCCCCAATCTGTCCAACATGATGAATAGCATCATCAAGGAATGCCGAGACATCCATACATTCATTTGGCTGATCTTGGAGAGCATCGAAATGTTTTGCAAGCTGCAGTCTGTCATTAACCGATGGGCCTGCTGGTTCATGTTCTTCATCTTCACATTCAAGGCAACCTGTTTCAAGTATCACCTGATCCGTGCACTGAAGATATGAAGTCCCAACCTGACCATCGTGCTGAATGTTCTGAACAACCTGATCATGATCACCCGTCTGATTATGATTCGTAGGCCACCTCTCCGTTGGAATAGGTGGCACATCCTTCTTCTTCTTCTTCTTCAAGTTAGCTGGTGCATCATTCCTCTTCAAATTTGCTGCAGCATCATTCCTCTTCGAATTCGCTGCTGCTTTCTTTCCTTACGACACTCCTCATTAGAGTGTCCAATAATATAACACCTTGTACAATAACTTGGCACATTCTCATAAGATATATATGTAAAAAAAAGAGTGATCTGAAGTGTTTATAGTAATACTAGTTGGTAGCTCTTCCAAAATATCGATTTCAACAAGGACAAGTGTAAAGTGACCAAGAGATCCGTCCAATGCTCTAGCATCAATCTTCATAGGCTTACCAATCCTAGAAGCAATGGAACGGAGAATAGGGCCACTCCAAAACTCATATGGCAATTCATAAATACGAATCCACACATTAGCAATTGAAGACTTGATTTTGTACGGGTTGAAGAAAGGTACCCACTTCTGCAATCTAATTAGACACGAATCAAGGTCAAAAGACCGCTCTTTCAGAAACCTCTGACGTATAGCAGCATCATGAACATGATATTGAAATACCCTCTGCCAAGGGGTGCCATGAAGATGTCCTTTGTCGTCCAAAGCTTCGTCAATTGGCCAAGCAAATCCTCCTGTGAAAGTGGACGCTACCCACGAGAATGAATGACCCTACCAATCAAGAAATAGGAGCATAAAGATAAACGATCATGAAGGAGAGATTCATCAACCGTAATTGAAATGGAGTCACCTGAGCGCTCTGGTGGCTTCGCAATCGGGCTTGGGAGCCCTTTGCTTAATGCTGCATGGAACGAACGTAAGGGAAAGGCATCGCCTTTATCAGTCGGCGAAGGCATTGAAGGTAGATCAGAATCTCGTGTGGTAGTATTGGGCGTAGTGAAACGGAGGGGACTGATGGAAGAAGTTCCAGGCTGCATAGGAGGGATCAAGCGCCGCTGCTGAACTTGATCCGAGAATATCGCTGCAGAATGTAATTTTGAGCGAGCATCAGCAGTTTTCGATTGGTTCTGTGGATGAACCGATCGGGTCACAACAGATTCCGATCGAGTCTATGGTCCCGATCGAGTTGCTACAAATTCCGATCGAGGCTCAGCATAATCCGGTCGAGTCGCTAAGGGCGCTGTGGATTTTGCGGAGACTGCTGCACAGAGACGATCAGAAGGATGGGAAGTGATCAGATGAACAGCAGGCATTGTAGGAGTCATCAAGACATTACGATCAGAAGGTGAGATCAGATGATCAATCATCGATGGGGCCATGGCCGAAATGCAATCGCGATCAGCACAATCAGGCAGGGTGAAATCCGATTTAGGGTTTGGAGAATTCCATTGCGTGCATCAAGATGAAGAAAATATTTATCATGATGTAGGAAATGAGCAACATAATGAAGGAAATATGCATCATGATGAATGAAATGAGCATTATGATTAAGAAAATGACCGTAATGACACAGGAAATGATCATCATGATGAAGGAAATGAGCATCATGATGTAGGAAATGAGCATCATGATGAAGGAAATACGCATCATGATGAAGTATATTAGTATCATGATATGGAAATGAGCATCATGATTAAGGAAATATGCATCATGACGAAGGAAAAGAGCATCATAATGAAGGAAAAGAGCATCATGATGACGAAAATATGCAAAGTGATGCAGGAAATGAACATTATGATGAAGGAAAATATGCATCATGATAAAAGAAGTGAGCAGCATGATGAAGGAAACATGCATTATGATGACGGGAATGAGCATCATGATGATGGAAATATACATCATGATATAGGAAATGAGCATTATGTTGAATGAAAATATGCATCATGATGATGGAAATAAGCATCATGTTGATGGAAATACGCATCATGATGAAGGAAATGAGCATTATGATGATGGAAATGAGCATCATTATGAAAAAATATTGCGTTATGATGAAGGAAACGATCATCATGATATTGGAAATGTGCATCATGATGTAGGGAAAATAGCATCATGATGAAGGAAATATGCATCATGATGAATGAAATGAGCATCATGATGTAGGAAATTAGCATTATGATAATGGAAACATACATCATGATGATGAATATGAGCATTATGATGTAGGAAATGTGTATCATGATGAAGAAAGTATGCATCACTTTTTTCTGACGTAATGAACTAAATATGATGTAGGAAATGTGCATCATGATGAAGGAAATTATCATCAAGGTGATGGAAATGAGCATCATGATGATGGTAATATGCATCATGCTGTAGGAAATGAGTATTATGATGAAGAAAATGTGCATTATGATGAATGAGGTAAGCGTTTTGGTGTAGGAATTGAGCATTATGATGTTGAAAACATGCATCATGATGTTGGAAATGAGCATCAATATGAAGGAAATATGCATTATAATAAAAGAAATATACATCATGATGAAGGAAATGAGTATCATAATATAGGAAATAAGCATCATGATGAAAGAAATACGATTAATGATGAAGGAAATTAGCATCTTAATGAAGGAAATGACCATAATAATGTAGGAAATGAGTATCATGATGAAGAAAATATGCATCATGACGAAGGAAATGACCATCATGATAAAGGAAATATGCATCAGGATGAAGGAAATGAGCATCATGATGAAGGAAATAAGCATCATGCAGATGGAAACATGCATCGTGATTTAGGAAATGAGCATCATGATGAAGAAAATATGCATCATGATGATGGAAATGCGCATCTTGATGAAGGAAATAAGCATCATGATAAGGATTTATGCATTATGATATTAAAAATAAGCATCATGATGAAGGAAATGTGCATCATGATGATGTTTCCATCGTGACGTAGGAAATAAGCATCATGTTGAAGGAAATATGCATCATGATGAATGAAATGAGTTTCATGATGTCGGAAGTAAGCATCAAGAAGAAGGAAACATTTATCATGATATAGGAAATGTACATCATGATGAAGGAAATATGCATCATGATGAATGAAATGAGCATCAAGATGAAGGAAATGACCATAATGATGTCGGAATCAATCATCATGATTAAGAAATGAGCATCAAGATGTAGGAAATGAGTATCATGATAAAGGAAATACGCATAATGATGAACGAAATGAGCATCATGATGAAGTATTTATGCATCATGAAGATGGAAATGAGCATTATTATGAAGAAAAATTGCATCATGATTAAGGAAATGATCAACATGATGTTGGAAATAAGCATAATGATGAAGGAAATATGCAGCATGATGTAGGAAATGAGCATCATGATGAAGGAAATAAGCATCATCATGAATGAAATGAGCATCATGAAGTAGGAAATCAACATCTTGATGAAGGAAATATGCATCATGATGAAGGAAATTAGCTTCATGATGATGAAAATTTGCATCCTGATGAAGAAAACATGCATCATGATTCGGGAAATGAGCATATTGATGTAGGAATTGAGCATCACGATGAAGGAAATATCATCATGATGATGGAAATTTGCATCATGATGAAGGAAATATTTATCATGTTGTAGGAAATGAGCAACATAATGAACAAAATATGCATCATGATGAATGAAATGAGCATCATGATTTAAAAAATGACCATAATGACATAGGAAATGAGCATCATGATATAGGAAATGAGCATCATGATGAAGTATATTAATATCATGATGATGGAAGTGAGCATCATGTTGATGGAAATCATCATCATGATGAAGGAAATACGCATCGTGATGAAGGAAATGAGCATCATGATATAGGAAATGGGCATTGAGATGGAGGAAACATGCATCACGATGAAGGAAATGAGCATCATATTATAGGAA
This sequence comes from Pogostemon cablin, assembly GCA_023678885.1. Lineage (NCBI taxonomy): Eukaryota > Viridiplantae > Streptophyta > Magnoliopsida > Lamiales > Lamiaceae > Pogostemon > Pogostemon cablin. Next base: position 19,801,538 of record CM042989.1, on the reverse strand, counting down.
ATGGGCATTGATATGAAGGAAACATGAATGACGATATAGGAAATGAACATCATGATGAAGGGAATAAGCATCATGATGAAGTATTTTTGCATCACGATGATGGAAATGAGCAACATGATGAAGAAAATAAGCATCATGATGTAGGAAAGAGAATCATTATGAAGAAAATATATGCATCATGGTGATGGATATGAGCATCAGGATGATAGAACTGATCATCATGATAAAGGAAATTAGTATCATGTTGAAGTATATATGCATCATGATGAAGGTATTGAGCATCATGATAAAGGACATGTGCATCTTGATAAAGGAAATGAGCATCATGACTAAGAAAATGAGCATCATGATGAAAAATTTATGCATCATAATGATGGAATTGAGAATCATGATAAAAGAAATGAGCATCATGATGAAGAAAATGAGAATTATGATATAGGAAATAAGCATCATGATGAAGGAAATGAGCATCACGATGGTGAAAATGAGCATCATAATGAAGTACATGAGCATCATGATGATGGAAATGAGCGTCATGATGTAGGAAATGAGAACATGATGTAGATAAATAGCATCATCATTATGATGAAATGAGCATCACGATGAAGAAATGAGCATCATGATAAAAGAAATGAGCATCATGATAAAGGAAATATGCATCATGATGTAGTAAATGAGCATTATGATGAAGAAAATATGCATCATGATGAACGAAATGAGAATCATGATGTAGGAAATGAGCATCATAATGAAGGAAATGACCATAATGATGTAGAAAATGAGCATAATAACAAAGGAAATGAACATTATGATGAAGGAAACATGCGTCACGACGAAGGAAATGAGCATCATGATGTAGGAATAAGCATCAAGATGAAGAAAATATGCATCATGACGAAGGAAATGAGCATCATGATGAAGGAAATGATCACCATGATGATGGAAATGAGCAACATGATGATGGAAATATGCATCATGATGTAAAAAATTAGCTTCATGATGAAGGAAATATGTATCATGAAGAATGAAGTAAGCATTATGATGTAGGAAATGTGTATCATAACGAAGAAAACATGCATCATGATGTAGGAAATGAGCATCATGATGAAGGAAATATGCATTATGATGAGAGAAACTTGCATCACGATGAAGCAAATGTGCATCATAATGTAGCAAAAATGCATTATAATGAAATGAACATAATGAGCATCATGATGAAGTAAATGTGTATCATGATGAAGGAAATGAGCATCATGATGATGGAAATATGCATCGTGATGTACAAAATGAGCATCATGATGAAGGGAAATATACATCATGATGAAGAAAATGAGCATTATGATGTAGGAAATGATCCTCATGATGAAGTAAATAAGCATCATGATGAATGAAATGAGCATCATGAAGTAGGAAATAAGCATTATGATAAAGGAAATTAGCATCATAATGATGGAAATTTGCATCCTGATGAAGAAAACATGCATAATGATTAGGAAAATAAGCATATTGATGTAGGAATTGAGCATTACGATGAAGGAAATGTCATCATGATGATGGAAATTAGCATCATGATGAAGAAAATGAGCAAAATAATGAAGAAATATGCATCTTGATAATTGAAATGAGCATCATGATTAAGAAAATGGCCATAATGACATAGGAAATGATCATCATGATGAAGGAAATGTGTATCATGATGTAGGAAATGAGCATCATGATAAAGGAAATAAGCATCATGATGAAGTATATTAGTATCATGATGGAAATGAGCATTATGATGAAGGAAATAAGCATCATGATGAAAGATTTATGCATCATTATAATGGAAATAAGCATCATGATGTAGGAAATGAGCATCATGATGAAGAAAATATGCATCATGACTATGGAAATTATCATCGTAATAATATAGGAAATGAGCATCATTATGATGGAACTACGCATCATGGTGAAGGAAATGAGCATCCTGATGAATGAAATGAACTTAATGATGTAGGAAATTAACATCATGATGAAGCAAATATGCTTCATGATGAACGAAATGAGCATAATGATGTAGCAAATGTGTATTATGATTAATAAAATATGCATAATGATGAAGGAAATGAGTATCATGATGAGGGGAATGATCATCAAGATGACTTAAATGAGCAACATGATGATGGAAATATGCATCACGATGTAGGAAATGAGCATCATGATAAAGGAATATATGCATAATAAGGAATGAAGTAAGCATCATGATGAAGGAAATACACATTATGTTGAAAGGAACATGAAACACGATGATGGAAGTGAGCATCATAATTTAGGAAAAAAGCATTATGATGATGGAAATATGCATAATGCTGAAGGAAATGAGCATCATGATGAAGAAAATGATCATCATGATGTTGGAAATAAGCGTAATGATTAAGGAAATATGCACCATGATGTAGGAAATGAGCATCATGATGAAGGAAATATGCATAATGATGAACGAAATGAGCATCACGATGTAGGAAATTATTATCATGATGAAGGAAATACACGTAATGATGAATGAAATTAGCGTCTTGATGAAGGAAATGAGCATCATTATGAAGAAAACAAGCATCGTGATGAAGGAAATGAGCATATTGATGTAGGAAATGGGCATCATGTTGAAGGAAACATGCAACATGATGATGGATATTTGCAACATAATGAAGGATTTCTGTATCATGAGGAAGGTAATAAGCATCATGGTAAGGGATTAATGCATGATGATGATGAAAATAAGCACCATGATGAAGGAAATGAGCATCATGATGAAGAAAATATACATCATGATGTTGTTAATATCATGATATAGGAAATAAGCATCATGATGAGGGAAATGAGTATATTGATATAGGAAATGAGCATTACGATGAAGGAAATATGCATCATGATGAAGGAAATGAGCATAATGATGAAGTAAATGAGCATAAGGATGAAGGAAATAATCATCATGATGTTGGAGATGAGAATCATGAAGAAAGAAATATGTGTAATGAGGAAATGAGCATCATGATAAAGGAAATGTGCATCATGATGAATGAAAAAAACATAATGATTAAGGGAATGACCATAATGACGTAGGAAATGATGATCATGATGAAGGAAATGAGCATAATGATGAAGGAAATGAGCATTATGATGTTGGAAATGAGCATCATAATGAAGGAAACATGCATCGTGATGTAAGAAATGAGCATCATGAAGAAGGAAATAAGTATCATGATAAAGGATTTATGCATCATGATGATGGAAATAAGCATCATGATGTAGGAAATGAGAATCATAATGAAGAAAATAAGCATCATGATGAAGAATTTTTACATCATCATGATGGAAATGAGCATCATGATGAATGAAATAAGCATCATGATGAAGATAATATGCATCATGATGAAGGAAATGAGTAACATGATTAAGGAAATAAGCATCATGATGTATGAAAAAGAATCATTATGAATGAAATATACATCACGATGATGGAAATGAGCATCAGGATGACGGAAATGAGCATCATAATGAATAAATGAGTATCATGATGAAGTAAATATGCATCGTGATGAAGGAAATGAGCATAATGATGTAGAAAATGAGCATCATGATGAAGGACATACGCATCTTGATTAAAGAAATGAGCATAATGATGAAGGAATTATGCATCATAATGATGGAAATGAGAATCATTATGATAGAATGAGCTTCATTATGAAGAAAATGAGCAGTATGATACATGAAATAAGCATCATGATGAAGGAAATACGCATCATGATGAAGAAAATGAGCATCACGATAGTGAAAATGAGCATAATGATGAAGGAAATGATCATCATGATGTTGGAATTGAGCATCATGATGTAGGGAATGAGCATCATGATGTAGGAAATGAGCATCATGATGAAGAAAATATGCATCATGAATATGGAAATTAGCATCGTGATGATGTCTGATTCGTGATGTAGGAAATAAGCATCAAGATGAAAGTAATATGCATCGTGATGAATGAAATGAGTTTCATGATGTACGGAATAAGCATCTTGATGAAGGAAACATGCGTCATGATGTAGGAAAAAAGCATCATGATGAAGGAAATGACCATAATGACGTCGAAATTGATCATCATGATAAAGGAAATGAGCATCAAGATGTAGGAAATGAGTATCATGATAACGGAAATATGCATAAAGATGAACTAAATTAGCATCATGATGAAGGATTTATCTATCGTGGTGATGGAAATTAGTATCGTTATAAAGAAAATTTGCATAATGATGAAAGAAATGATCATCGTGATGTTGGAAATGAGCATAATCATGAAGGAATTATGCAACACGATGTAGGAAATAAGCATCATGATGAAGGAAATATCCATCATGATGAATGACATGAGCATCATTATGTTTGAAATGAGCATCATGATGAAGGAAATGAGCATCACGATAATAAAAATGAGCATCATGATGAAAGAAATGAGCATCATGATGATGGAAATGAGAATCATCATGTAAGGAATGAGCATCATGATATTGGTAAAGAGCATCATCATAAAGGAAATATGCATCATGATGAAGAAATAAGAATCATGATGAAGGAAATTACCTTCATGATAAAAGAAATGAGCATCATTATGAAGGAAATATGCACCATGATGTAGGAAATGAGCATAATGATGAAGGAAATATGTGTCATGATGAACGAAACGAGCATCATGATGTAGGAAATTAGCATTATGATAATGGAAACATGTATCGTGATGAAGGACATGAGCATAATAATGTAGGAAATGAGCATCATTATGATGGAACTACGCATCATGGTGAAGGAAATGAGCATCATGATGAAGAATATGAACATAATGAGGTAGGAAATTAACATCATGATGAAGGAAATATGCATCATGATGAACAAAATGAGCATAATGATGTAGGAAATGTGTATCACGATTAATAAAATATGCATCATGATGAAGGAAATGAGTGTCATGATAGGGGAATGATCATCAAGATGACGTAAATGAGCAACATGATGATGGAAATATGCATCATGATGTAGGAAATGATCATCATGATAAAGGAAATATGCATAATAACAAATGAAGTAAGCATCGTGATGAAGGAAATACACATTATGATGAAAGGAACATGAAACACGATGAAGGAAGTTAGCATCATAATTTAGGAAAAAAGCATTATGATGAAGGAAATACGTATAATGATGAAGGAAATGAGCATCATAATGAAGGAAATGACCATAATGATGTAGGAAATGATCATCAAGATGAAGGAAATAAGCATCATGATGAACAAATATGCATCATTATGAAGGAGATGAGCATAATGATGAAGAAAAAGAGCATCACGATGAAGGAAATAATAATTATGACGATGGAAATAAGCATCACGAAGAAAGAAATATGTATAATGATATAGGAAATGGGCATCATGTTAAAGGAAATATACATAATGATGAAGGAAAAGAGCATAATGCTTAAGGTGGGAATGACCATAATGAAATAGGAAGTGATCATCATGATGAAGGAAATGAGCATAATTTTGAAGGAAATGAGCATCACGACGAAGGAAACATGCATCATGATGTAGGAAATGAGCATCATGATGAAGGTAATCAGTATCATGATGAAGGATTTATGCATCATGATGATAGAAATAAGCATCATGATGAAGGAAATGAGCATCATGATGAAGAAAATAAGCTTCATGATGAAGAATTTTTGCATCATGATGATGGAAATGAGCATCATGATGAAGGAAATAAGCATCATTATGAAGAAAATATGCATCATGATGAAGGAAATGAGTAACATGATTAAGGAAATAAGCATCATGATGTAGGAAAGATTATCATTATGAATGAAATGTACATCATGATGATGGAAATGAGCATCAGGATGACGGAAATGACCATCATGATGAATGAATGAGTATCATGATGAAGTTAATATGCATCGTGATAAAGGAAATGAGCATAATGATGTATGAAATGGGCATCATGACGAAGGACATATACATCTTGATTTAGGAAATGAGCATCATGATGATGAAATTATGCATCATAATGATGGAAATGAGAATCATGATGATAGAAATGAGCATCATTATGAAGAAAATGAGCATTATGATATAGGAAATAAGCATCAAAATGAAGGAAATACGCATCATGATGAAGGAAATGAGCATCACGATAGTGAAAATGAGCATAATGATGAAGGGAATGATCATCATGATGATTGAATTGAGCATCATCTTGTAGGGAATGAGCATCATGGTGTAGCTAAGAGCATCGTTATAATGGAAATATGCATCATGATTAAGAAATAAGCATCATAATGAAGGAAATGAGCATCATGATAAAATAAATGAGAATCATTATGACGGAAATATACATCGCGATGTAGGAAATGAGCATAATGATGAAGGAAATATGTATCATGATGAACGAAATGAGCATCATGATGTAGGAAATTAGCATTGTGATGATGGAAACATGCATCATGATGAAGGACATGAGCATGATAATGTAGGAAATGAGCGTTATGATGAAGGAAATGAGCATCATGATGAAGGAAATGACCATAATTATGTAGGAAATTAACATCATGATGAAGGAAATATGTATCATGATTAAAGAAATGAGCATAACGATGTAGAAAATGTGTATAATGATGAAAAAATATGCATCATGATGAAGGAAATGAGCATCATAATGTCGGAAAAAAGCATTATGATGAAGGAAATACGCATAATGTTGAAGGAAATGCGCAACATAATGAAGGATATGACCATAATGATGTCGGAAATGATCGTCAAGATGAAGGAAATAAGCTTCATGATAAAGGAAATATGCGTCATGACGAAGCAATGAGCATCGTGATAAAGGAAATATGCATCATAATGAAGGAAATGAGCATCATGATGAAGGAAATGACCGTCATGATGATTGAAATATGCATTGTGATGCAGGAAATGAGCATCATGATGAAGGGAAATATGCATCATGATGAAGGAAATGAGCATCATGATGTAGGAAATAAGACTCATGACGAAGGAAACAAGCATCATGATGATGGAAATGAGCATCATGATGAAGGAAATAAGCATCATGATGAAAGATTTATGCATCATGATAATGGAAATAAGCATCATGATGCTCGCATCGTGATGATGTTTGATTCGTGATGTATGAAATAAGCATCAAGATGAAGGAAATATGCATCGTGATGAATGAAATGAGTTTCATGATGTAGAAAATAAGCATCTTGAAGAAGGAAACATGCATCATGATTTAGGAAAAAAATATCATGATGAAGGAAATGACCATAATGACATCGAAATTGATAATCATGATAAAGGAAATGAGCATCAAGATGTGGGAAATGAGTATCTTGATAACGGAAATATGCATAAAGATGAACTAAATGAGCATCATGATGAAGGATTTATGCATCGTGGTGATGGAAATTACTATCATTATAAAGAAAATTTGGATAATGATGAAAGAAATGATCATCATGATGTTGGAAATGAGCATAATAATGAAGAAAATATGCAACATGATGTAGGAAATGAGCATCATGATGAAGTAAATATCCATCATGATGAATTAAATGAGTATCATTATGTTTTAAATGAGCATCATGATGAAGGAAATGAGCATCACGATAGTAAAAATGAGCATCATGATGAAAGATATGAGCATCATGATGATGGAAATGAGCATCATCATGTAGGGAATGAGCATCATGATATTGATAAAGAGCATCATCATAAAGGAAATATGCATCATGATTAAGAAATAAGAATCATGATGAAGGAAATATGCATCATTATAAAAGAAATGAGCATCACTATGAAGGAAATATGCACCATGATGTAGGAAATGAGCATAATGATGAAGGAAATATGTATCATGATAAACGAAATGAGCATCATGATGTAGGAAATTACCATTATGATAATGGAAACATGCATCTTGATGAAGGACATGAGCATAATAATGTAGGAAATGGGCATCATTATGATGGAACTATGCATTATGGTGAAGAAAATGAGCATCATGGTGACGGAAATGAACTTAATGATGTAGGAAATTAACATTATGATGAAGGAAATATTTATCATGATGAACGAAATGAGCATAATGATGTAGGAAATGTGTATCATGATTAAGTAAATATGCATCATGATGAAGGAAATGAGCATTATGATGAGGGGAATGATCATCAAGATGACGGAAATGAGCAACATGATGATGGATATATGCACCATGATGTAGGAAATGAGCATCATGATAAAGGAAATATGCATAATAAGGAATGAAGTAAGCATCATGATGAAGGAAATACACATTATGATGAAAGGAACATGAAATATGATGAAGGCAATGAGCATCATAATGTAGGAAAAAACATTATGATAAAGAAAATACGCATAATGATGAAGGAAATGAGCATCATAATGAAGGAAATGACCATAATGATGTGGGAAATGATCATCAAGATGAAGGAAATAAGCATTATGATAAACAAAATATGCATCATGATTAAGGAAATGAGCATAATGATGAAGTAAATGAGCATCACGATGAAGGAAATAATCATCATGATGATGGAAATGAGCATCATGATAAAGGAAATATGCATCACGATAAATGAAAAGAGCATAATGATTAAGGGAATGACCATAATGACGTAGGAAATGATCATCATGATGAAGGAAATGAGCATCATGATGTAGGAAATTAGCATCATGATGAAGGAAACATGCATCGTGATGTAGGAAATGAGCATCATGATGAAGGAATAAGTATCATGATGAAGGATTTATGCGTCATGATGATGGAAATAAGCATCATGATGAAGGAAATGAGCATCATGATGAAGAAAATAAGCATCATGATAAAGAATTTTTGCATCATGATGATGGAAATGAGCATCATGATGAAGGAAATAAGCATCATGATGAAGAAAATATGCATCATGATGAAGGAAATGAGCAACATGAATAAGGAAATAATCTTCACGATGTAGGAAAGAGAATCGTTATGAATGAAATATACATCAAGATAATTGAAATGAGCATCAGGATGACGAAATGAGCATCATGATGAATGAAATGAGTATCATGATGAAGTAATTATGCATTTTGATGAAGGAAATGAGCATAATGATATAGGAAATGGGAATCATGACGAAGGACATATGCATCTTTATTATGGAAATGAGCATCATGATGAAGGAATTATGAATTATAATGATAAAAATGAGAATCATGATGATAAAAATGAGCATCATGATGAAGAAAATGAGCATTATGATATACAAAATAAGCATCATGATGAAGGAAATGAGCATCATGATAGTGAAAATGAGCATAATGATGAAGAAAATGATCATCATGATGATGGAAATGAGCATCATTATGTGGGGAATGAGCATCACGATGTAGATTAGAGCATCGTTATAAAGGAAATATGCATCATGATGAAGGAAATGAGCATTATGATAAAAGAAATGAGAATCATTATGACGGAAAAATGCATCGAGATATAGGAAATGAGCATCATGATGAAGGAAATATGTATCATGATGAACCAAATGAGCATCATGTAGGAAATTAGTATTATGATGATAGAAACATGTATCACGATGAAGGACATGAGCATAATAATGTAAGAAATGAGCATTATTATGATGGAACAACGCATCATGGTGAAAGAAATTAGCATCATGATGATTGAAATGACCATAATGATGTAGGAAATTAACATAATGATGATTGAAATATGCATCATGATTAAAGAAATGAGCATAATGATTTAGGAAATGTGTATCATGATGATGAAAATGAGTATCATGATGAAGGAAATGAGCACCATGATGAGGGGAATGATCATCAAGATGACAGAAATGAGCAACATGATGATGGAAATATGCATGATGATGAAGGAAATATGTATCATGATGAACCAAATGAGCATCATGATGTAGGAAATTAGTATTATGATGATAGAAACTTGTATCACGATGAAGGACATGAGCATAATAATGTAGGAAATGAACATTATTATGATGGAACAACGCATCATGGTGAAAGAAATTAGCATCATGATGAATGAAATGACCATAATGATGTAGGAAATTAACATCATGATGATTGAAATATGCATCATGATTAAAGAAATGAGCATAATGATGTAGGAAATGTGTATCATGATGATGAAAATGAGTATCATGATGAAGGAAATGAGCACCATGATGAGGGGAATGATCATCAAGATGACAGAAATGAGCAACATGATGATGGAAATATGCATCATGATGTTGGAAATGAGCAATCATGATAAAGGAAATATGCATTATAAGGAATGAAGAAAGCATCATGATGATGGGATACGCATTATGATGAAAGAAACAAGCAACATGATGAAGGAAATGAGCATCATAATGTAGGAAAAAAGCATTATGATGAAGGATATACGCATAATGTTGAAGGAAATGAGCATCATAATGAAGGAAATTACCCTAGTAATGTAGGGAATGATCATCAAGATGAAGGAAATAAGCATCATGATAAAGGAAATATGCGTCATGACGAAGGAATGAGCATCGTGATAAAGGAAATGTGCATCATGATGAAAGAAATGAGCATCATGATGAGGAAATGACCATCATGATGATGGAAATATGCATCGTGATGTAGGAAATGAGCATCATGGTGAAGGGAAATATGCATCATGATGAAGGAAATGAGCATCATAATGTAGGAAATAAGACCCATGAAGAAGGAAACAGGCATCATGATGATGGAAATGAGCATCATGATGAAGTAAATAAGCATCATGATGAAAGATTTATGCATCATGACATTGGAAATAAGCATCATGATGTAGGAAATGAGTATCATGAATAAGAAAATATGCATCATGATGATGGAAATTGGCATCATGATGATGTTTGTATCGTGATGTAGGAAGTAAGCATCATGATGAATGAAATAAGTTTCATGATGTAGGAAATGAGCATCATGATGAAGGACACATGCATCATGATGTAGGAAATGAGCATCATTATGAAGGAAATTACCATAATGATGTTGAAATTGATCATCGTGATAAAGGAAATGAGCATCAAGATGTAGGAAATTAGTATCATGACAAAGAATATTTGCATAATGATGAAGGAAATGATCATCATGATGTTGGAAATGAGCATAATGATGAAGAAAATATGAAGCATGATGTAGGAAATGAGCATCATAATGAAGGAAATATTTATCATGATGAATGAAATGAGCATCATGACATTTGAAATGAGCATCATGATGAAGAAAATATGCATCTTGATGAAGGAAATTGAAATCATGATGAATGAAATGAGCATCATGATGAATAAAACATGCATCATGATGAAGGAAATGAGCATAATGATGTAGGAATTGAGCATCACAATGAAGGAAATGACCTTCATGTTGAAGGAAATATTCAAAATGATGAATGAAATGAGAATCATGACTAAGGAAATGACCATAATGATGTGGGAAATTATCATCATGAAGAAGGAAATGTACATCATGATTAAGGAAATGAGTATCTTGATGAATGAAATATGCATCATGATGAAGGAAATAGGCATCATCATGTAGGAAATGAGCATCATGATGAAGGAAATATGCATAATGATGAATGAAATGATCATCATGATGTAGGAAATACGCATATTGATGAACGATATCAGCATCATGATGAAGGATTCATCCATCATGACGATGAAAATGAGCATCATTATGAAGAAATCTGTATCATGATGATGGAAATGAGCATAATGATGAAGGAAATATGAATCATGATGTAGAAAATAAGCATCATGATGTAGGAAATATGCATCATTATGAATGAAATGAGCTTATTTTGTAGGAAATGAATATCATGATGAAGGAAATACGCATCATGATGAAGAAGACATGCATCATTATGAAGGAAATGATCATAATGACATAGGAAATGAGCATCACGATGAAACAAATGGTCATCATGATGAAAGAAATATGTATAATTTTGTAGGAAATGAGCATCATGATGAAGGAAATATGCATTAAGATGAAAGAAATGAGCATCATGATTATGAAATAACCATAATGAAGGAAATAATCATTATGATGAAGAAAATGAGCATCGTGATGAAGGATTTGGGCATCATGATGAAGGAAATGAGCATCATAGTGCAAGAAATAAGCATCATGATAAAGGAAATACGGATAATGATGAAGAAAATTAGCATCATAGTGAAGGAAATGACCATAATGATGATGGAAATGATCATCAAGATGAACAAAATGAGCATCATGAAGATGGATATAGGAATCGTGACATAGGAAATGAGCATCACTATGATGGAAATATTCAATCGTGACGTAGGAAATGTGCATCATGCAGAAGGAGAATATGGATCATGATGAAGGAACTGAGCATCATGATGTAGGAAATGAGCATCATGTTGAATGAAACATGCATCATGATTACGGAAATGCGCATCAGGATGAAGGATTTCTGTATCATGATGAAGAAAATATGCATAATGTTGAAGGAAATGAGCATCATAATGAAGGAAATGACCATAATGATGTAGGGAATGATCATCAACATTAAAGAAATAAGCATCATAATAAAGGAAATATGCGTCATGACGAAGGAATGAGCATCGTGATAAAGGAAATATGCAAAAAATGAGCATCATGATGAGGAAATGACCATCATGATATAGGAAACAAGCATCATGATGAATGAAATATGTATCATGATGAAGGAAATAAGCATCATGATGTAGGAAATGTGTATCATGATAAAGGAAATACGCATAATGATGAACGAAATTAACATTATGATGAAGTGTTTATGCATCATGATAATGGAAATGAGCATCAAGATGAAGAAAATTTGCGTCATGATGAAGGAAATGATCATCATGATGTTGGAAATAAGCGTAATGATGAAGGAAATATGTAGCATGATGTAGGAAATTAGCATCATGATAAAGGAAATATGTATCATGATGAATGAAATGAGCATAGTGATGTTGGTAATTAGCATCATGATGAAGGAAATACACATCATAATGAACGAAATTAGCATCTTGATGATGGAAATGAGCATATTGATATAGGAAATGAGCATATAGATGTAGGAAATTAGCATCTTCATGAAGGAAATGAGAATATTGATGTAGGAAATGAGAATCATGATGAAGGAAACATGCATCATCATGATGATGGGAATTCGCATCATGATGAAGGATTTCTGTGGCATGATGAAATAAGCATCATGGTAAGGGATTAATGCATGATGATGATGAAAATAAGCATCATGATGAAGGAAATGAGCTTCATGATGAAGAAAATAAGCATCATGTTGATGTATGTATCGTGATGTAGGAAATAAGCATCATGATGATGGAAATATATATTATGATGAAGGAAATGAGCATATTGATGTAGGAAATGAGCATCCGATGAAGGAAATATCATCATGATTATGGAAATTAGCATCATGATGAATGAAATGAGCATCATGATAAAAGAGATGACCATAATGACATAGGAAATTATCATCATGATGAAGGAAATGAGCATCGTTATAAAGGAAATATGCATCACGGTGAAGGAAATGAGCATCATCATGTAGAAAATAGCATCATGATGATGGAAATGACCATCATGATGAAGAAAATGCCCATAATGACGTCGGAATTAATAATCATGATAAAGGAAATGATCATCATGATGTTGAAAATGAGTACATGATAAAAGAAATACACATATAGATGAATGAAATGAGCATCATTATGAAGGATTTATGCATCATGATGAAGGAAATATGCAGCATGATGTAGGAAATGAGCAACATAATGTAGGAAATGAGCATCATGATGAAGGAAGTACGCATCATGATGAGAAATTAGCATCATGATGAAGGAAATATGCATCATTATGAATGAAATGAGCATCTTAATGTAGGAAATGAGCATCATGATGATGGAAGTACGCATTATGATGACGTATATTAGCATCATGACGATAGAAATTAACATCATGATGAAGAAGACATGAAGGAAATGAGCATAATGATATAGGAAATGAGCATAATGATGCAGGAATTGAGCATTACGATGAAGGAATTGATCATCATGATGATGGACATGAACCTCATGATGAAGGAAATATATATAATGATTTAGGAAATGAGCATCATGATGAAGGAAATATGCATCAACAAGAATGAAATGTGCATCATGATGAAGAAATGAACATATGACGTAAGAAATAATTATCTTGATGAAGAAAATATACATCATGATGAAGGAAATGAGCATCATGATGAAGGAAATGGGCATAATGATGAAGGAAATATGAATCATGATGAATGAAATGAGCATCATGATGTAGGAAATGAACATCATGATGAAGGAAATGAGCATCATGATGAAGGATTTATGCATCATGATGAAGGAAAGAGGCGTCATGATGATGGAAATGAGCATTATGATAAAGGAAATAAGCATCATGATGAAGGAAATGAGAATCATGAATTAGGAAAGAGAATCATGAATAAGGAAATATACGTCATGATGATAGAAATGAGCATCAGGATGTATGAAATGACCATAATGACGTAGGAATTGATTGTCATGCTAAAGGAAATGAGCATCATGATAAAGGAAATACGCATAACGATGAACGAAATGAGCATCATGATGAAGGATTTATGCATCATGATGATGGAAATGAGCATCATGATGAAGGAAATGAGTATCATGATGAATGAAATATGAATCATGAAGGAATGAGCATCATGATGATGTAAATGATCATCATGACAGGACATATGCATCTTGATGAAGGATATGAGCATAAGGATGAAGGATTTATGCATCATGATGATGGAAATGAGAATCATAATGAAAGAAATGAGAATCTTGATGAAGAACATGAGCTTTATGATATAAGAAATAAGCATCGTGATGAAGGAAATACGCATCATGAAGAAGGAAATGAGCATCACGATTGTGAAAATAAGCATCATGATGATTGAATGAGCATCATGATGTAGGGAATAAACATCACGATGTAGATAAAGAGCATCATTATAAAGGAAATATGAATCATGATGAAGAAATGAGAATCATGATGAAGAAAAATGCACTAAGATGTAGGAAATGAGTATCTTGATGAAGGAATTATGCATCATGATGTATTAAATGAGCATCATGATGTAGGAAATTAACATTACGACGATGGAAACATGGATCATGATGAAGGAAATGAGCATAATAGTGTAGGAAATGAGCATTATTATAATGGAAATACGCATCATGATGAAGGAAATGAGTAACGATGAAGGAAATGACCATAATGATGTAGGAAATGAGCATCATGGTGAAGTAATTGAGCATAATGATGATGGAAATATGCATCATGATGTTGGAAATGAGCATTATGATGAAGGAAATGTGCATCATGATGAATGAAATAAGCATTCTGATGAAGGAATTGTGCATTATGATGTAGAAAACATTCATCATGATGTGGGAAATAAGCATCATGATGAAGGAAATATGCATTACGATGAAAAAATATGCATCATGATGATGGAAATAAGAATCATAATGTAGGAAATAAGTATCATGATGAAGGAAATACGTATTATGATGAAGAAAATTAGCATCATAATGAAGGAAATGACCATAATGATGTAGGAAATGATCATCAAGATGAAGGAAATGTGCATCTTGACTAAGAAAATGAGCATCGTGATAAAGGAAATATGCTCATGATGAAGGAAATATGCAACATGAAGAAGGAAATAAGCATCATTACTTAGGAAAGTGAATTATGAATAGGGAAATATGCATCATGATGATGAAAATGAGCATCAGGATATAGGAAATGACCATATTGATGTCGGAATTAATCATCATAATGAAGGAAATGAGATTCAGGATTAATGATTTATGCATCATAATGACGAAAATGAGAACCAGGATGAATGAAATGAGAATCATGATGAAGAATATGAGCTTTATGATATAAGAAATAAGCATCGTGATGAAGGAAATACGCATAATGAAGAAGGAAATGAGCATCAAGATTGTGAAAATGAGCATCATGATGATTGAATGAGCATCATGATGTAGGGAATAAACATCACGATGTAGATAAAGAGCATCATTATAAAGGAAATATGAATCATGATAAAGAAATGAGAATCATGATGAAGAAAAATGCACTAAGATGTAGGTAATGAGTATCTTGATGAAGGAATTATGCATCATGATGTACGAAATGAGCGTCATGATGTAGGAAATTAACATTACGACGATGGAAACATGGATCACGATGAAGAAAATTAGCATAATAGTGTAGGAAATGAGCATTATTATAATAGAAATACGCATCATGATGAAGGAAATGAGTAGCGATGAAGGAAATGACCATAATGATGTAGGAAATGAGCATCATGATGAAGGAAAAGAGCATAATGATGATGGAAATGTGCATCATGATGTTGAAAATGAGCATTATGATGAAGAAAATGTGCATCATGATGAATGAAATAGGCATTCTGATGAAGGAATTGTGCATTATGGTGTAGAAAACATTCATCATGATGTGGGAAATAAGCATCATGATGAAGGAAATATGCATTACGATGAAAAAATATGCATCATGATGAAGGAAATGAGCATCATAATGTAGGAAATAAGTATCATGATTAAGGAAATACGTATTATGATGAAGAAAATTAGCATCATAACGAAGGAAATGACCATAATGATGTAGGAAATGATCATCAAGATGTAGGAAATGTGCATCTTGAATAAGAAAATGAGCATCGTGATAAAGGAAATAAGCTCATGATGAAGGAAATATGCAAAAAGAAGGAAATAAGCATCATTACTTAGGAATGTGAATTATGAATAGGGAAATATGCATCATGATGATGAAAATGAGCATCAGGATATAGGAAATGACCATCATGACGCCAGAATTAATCATCATAATGAAGGAAATGAGAATCAGGATTAATGATTTATGCATCATAATGACAAAAATGAGAACCAGGATGAATGAAATGAGAATCATGATGAAGAATATGAGCTTTATGATATAAGAAATAAGCATCGTGATGAAGGAAATACGCATAATGAAGAAGGAAATGAGCATCACGATTGTGAAAATAAGCATCATGATGACGGAAATGTACATCATAATGATGGAAATGAGCATCATGATGTAGGGAATGAGCATCATGATGTAGATAAAGAGCATCATTATAAAGGAAATTTAAATAATGATGAAGATATGAGCATCATGATGAATAAAACACGCATCATAATAAAGGAAATGAGCACCGTGATGAAGGAATTATGCATTATGATATTGGAAATGAGTATCATGATGAAGGAATTATGCATCATGATGTACGAAATGAGCATCATGATGTAGGAAATTAACATTACGACGATGGAAACATGCATCATGATGAAGGAAATGAGCATAATAGTGTAGGAAATGAGCATCATTATGATGGGAATACGCATCATGATAAAGGAAATGAGCATCGATGAAGGAAATGACCATAATGATGTAGGAAATTATCATCATGATGAAGGAAATATGCATCATGATGAAGGAAATGAGTATCATGATGATTGAATGAGCATCATGATGTAGGGAATAAACATCACGATGTAGATAAAGAGTATCATTATAAAGGAAATATGAATCATGATGAAGAAATGAGAATCATGATAAAGAAAAATGCACTAAGATGTAGGAAATGAGTATCTTGATGAAGGAATTATGCATCATGATGTACGAAATGAGAGTCATGATGTAGGAAATTAACATTACGACGATGGAAACATGGATCATGATGAAGGAAATGAGCATTATAGTGTAGGAAATGAGCATTATTATAATAGAAATACGCATCATGATGAAGGAAATGAGTAGCGATGAAGGAAATGACCATAATGATGTAGGAAATGAGCATCATGATGAAGGAAAAGAGCATAATGATGATGAAAATATGCATCATGATGTTGAAAATGAGCATTATGATGAAGGAAATGTGCATCATGATGAATGAAATAAGCATTCTGATGAAGGAATTGTGCATTATGATGTAGAAAACATTCATCATGATGTTGGAAATAAGCATCATGATGAAGGAAATATGCATTACGATGAAAAAATATGCATCATGATGAAGGAAATGAGCATCATAATGTAGGAAATAAGTATCATGATGAAGGAAATACGTATTATGATGAAGGAAATTAGCATCATAACGAAGGAAATGACCATAATGATGTAGGAAATGATCATCAAGATGAAGGAAATGTGCATCTTGACTAAGAAAATGAGCATCGTGATAAAGGAAATAAGCTCATGATGAAGGAAATATGCAACATGATGAAGAAAATAAGCATCTTCACTTAGGAAAGTGAATTATGAATAGGGAAACATGCATCATGATGAAGGAAATGAGCATAATAGTGTAGGAAATGAGCATCATTATGATGGGAATACGCATCATGATAAAGGAAATGAGCATCGATGAAGGAAATGACCATAATGTTGTAGGAAATTATCATCATGATGAAGGATATATGCATCATTATAAAGGAAATGAGCATCATGATGTAGTAAATGAGTATCATGATGAAGAAAGTATGCATCATGTTGAAGGAAATGAGCATTATGGTGAGGGAAATGATCATCAAGATGATGGAAATGAGCATCATGATGATGGAAATATGCATCATGATGTAGGAAATGAGCATTATGATGAAGGAAATGTGCATAATGTTGAATGAAATATGCATTCTGATGAAGGAATTGTTGGATTGTATACTAAAAGTCTAGCTTTTTGTATGAACAATGTTATAACAATTATTTTGAAATGAGGATCATATGATCAAATGATTGCATCTTATAATTTATTTATATGCACGATGCAATAGACCACTTACTTTATACTGTAGATAATATGTTGTGCAACAACACGTGGAAGATCATATTATCGATTTCCTTATAAAGTATAAATAGATGCTCACAACCGAGATAGATGGGGACTCTCTATCGGGATGGTTGTAGTATGGTTTGGTATTAGCTTGTCTTGGCTATAGAATCATATTAGTGCACTTATGTGTATTGAGCAGGACCGGTTGAGATCGTTCGACTTATACTGACTTATAGAAGAACTTGATCTCTGTTATTATGGATGTTCGTGATCTTAATCCCTATACAGTAACCTCGACACGTAAGACAGTATGTATTTCTTTGATTCATCATGGGTGAGATTTACATGTAATTAAATAAAAAAATTCGGTGAGTTGGGAAATAGTGATGTCTCTATGATGTGCTGTTAATTGTAGAAGAAATCCGTGTCCATCATAGGTTGATGATGTCCCCTTAAGGAGCTCATAAGGATTATCATGTAAACCCTGCAGGTGGATTTATTCCAGCATGATAATGAGGTTGAGTGGTACTACTCTTGGATGAGATATTAATTAATGGAGTTGTCAGTAACTTAATTAATTAATGGACATTGTATATCTTAAACATGGGGAGACTAACGGGCTCATAATAAGAAGGAGCCCAAAATGTAATTTTGGGATTGGAAAGGTAGTGCAGTAATAATATTTTAGTTGACTATATTATTATTATTGGACTTAAGTATAAGCTTTGGGCTAAGCTTGGATACTTAAGCCCAGTGGAGGCCCAACCCAATTTCTCCTCCTAGTCCCTGCTGTAGCCCATATATAAGTCATATCATCTGTCCATAAACACTAATTACATGCCTAACACTGAAGGGGTGAGGGAACAGCAGACTGAGAACATCTCAAGGATTGTCGCCCACACGACGTCGAGATTGGACTTGGGAATATAGCAGAAGACCGGAAGGTACTGTTCGCACCTTGCAAAATTCATATAAAATCGTACAGTGCTCCGAATTCGATGTTTAATATATGACGGAAAGCCGCAGAAGAGAGGATCGTCTGAGCGTGTAGATCACTCCAATCGTAGTTCAGAAGAAGAAGTTATGGCCATTCTTGTGACGCTGTGCAGGCTGCCGGCGAGAATCCACCTTCTCCAACATACCCTGGTGAAAGGTAATACATTTCTTGTTTTCGTGCTTCCGCTGCTTGTTAGAAATATATTAGAACCCTAACGGTTCACATTAACCAAACAATCGAATGCCAACAGGAATTGTGCATCATGATGTAGGAAATGAGCATCACGAAGAAGGAAATATGCATTATTATGAAAGAAACGTGTATCATGATGAAGGAAATGAGTATCATAATATAGGAAATAAGTATCATGATGAAGGAAATACGTTATATGATGAAAGAAATTAGCATCATAATGAAGGAAATGACCATAAAGATATAGGAAATAATCATCAAGATGAAGGAAATAATCATCATGATGAAGGAAATGTGCATCACGACGAAGGAAATAAGCATCGTGATAAAGGAAATATGCATCATGGTGAAGGAAATTAGCAACATGAAGATGGAAATATGCATCGTGATGTAGGAAATAGCATCATGATGAAGGAAATGTGCATCATGATGATGGAAATATGCATCGTGATGTTGGAAATGAGCATCATGATGAAGGAAATATGCATCATGATGAATGAAATGAGTTTCACGATGTAGGAAATTAGCATTATGATGATGGAAACATGCATCATGATGAAGGGAATGTGCAAAATAATGTATGAAATGAGCATCATTGTGATGGAACTACGCATCATGGGGAAGGAAATGAGCATCATGATGAAGAAAATGACCATAATGATGTAGGAAATTAACATCATGATGTATGAAATATATATCATGATGAAGGAAATGAGCATCATAAGGTAGGAATGCATATTATGATGGGGAAAATATGCAATATAATGAAAGAAATGAGCATCATGATGAGGGAAATCATCATCATGATGATGGAAATGAGCAACATGATCGTGGAAATATGCATCATGATGTAGGAAATAAGCATCATGATGAAGGAAATATGCATAATGAGAAATGAAGTAAGCATTATGATGTAAAAAATCTTCATTATGATGTATAAAACATGCATCATTATGTAGGAAATGAGCATCATGATGAAGGAAATATGCAATATGATGAAAGAAACATGCATCATGGGGAAATTAGCATCATAATGTAGGAAAAAAGCATTATGATGAAGGAAATACACATAATGATGAAGAAAATGATCATCAAGATGAAGGAAATAAGCATCATGATAAAGAAAATATGCATCATGACGAAGGAATGAGCATCGTGATAAAGGAAATATGCATCTTGATGAAGGAAATATGCAATATAATGAAAGAAACATGCATCATGATGAAGGAAATTAACATCATAATGTTGTAAAAAAACATTATGATGAAGGAAATAAACATAATAATGAAGGAAATGATCATCAAGATGTAGGAAATAAGCATCATGATAAAGGAAATACGCATCATGACGATGGAATGAGCATCGTGATAAAGGAAATATGCATCATGATAATAGAAATTTGCAGTATGATGAAAGAAACATGCATCATGATGAAGGAAATTAGCATCATAATGTAGGAAAAAAACATTATGATGAAGGAAATACGCATAATGATGAAGGAAATAAGCATCATGATAAAGGAAATATGCATCATGACGAAGGAATGAGCATCGTGATAAAGGAAATAATCATCATGATGATGTAAATATGTATCGTGATGGAGGAAATGAGCATCATGATAAAGGGATTTGCATAATGATAAAGGAAATGAGCATTATGACGTAGGAAATGGGTATCATGATGAAGGAAACAAGCATCATGATGCTGGAAATGAGCCCCATGATGAAGAAATAAGCATCTTGATGAAGGATTTATGCATAATGATGATGGAAATAAGCATCATGATGTAGGAAATGAGCATCATGATTAAGGAAATGAGCCTCATGATAAAAGACATGAGCATCATCATGAAAGAAATATGCATCATGATGTAGGAAATGAGCATCATGATGAAGGAAATATGTACCATGATGAACGAAATGAGCATCATGATGAAGGAAACATGCATCATGATGAAAGACATGAGCATAATAATGTAGGAAATGAGCATTATAATGATGGAACAACGCATCATGGTGAAGGAAATGAGCATCATGATGAAGGAAATGAACATAATGATGTAGGAAATATGCATCATGATGAAGGAAATGAGCATAATGATGTAGAAATGTGTATCATGATGAAGAAAATATGCATCATGATGAAGGAAATGAGCATCATGATGTGGGGAATGATCATCAAGATGTCGGAAATAAGTAACATGATAATGGAAATATGCATCATGATGTAGGAAATGAGCAACATGATAAAGAAAATATGCATAATATTGAATGAAGTAAACATCATGATGAAGAAAATACGCATTATGATGAAAGAAACATGATGTATGATGAAGGAAATGAGCATCATAATGTAAGAAAAAAGCATTATGATGAAGGAAGTACGCATAATGATGCAGGAAATGAGCATCATAATGAAGGAAATGATCATAATGATGTGGGAAATGATCATCAAGATGAAGGAAATAAGCATCATGATGAAGGAAAAATGATAATGATGAAGGAATGAGCATCGTGTTAAAGGAAATATGCGTCATGATGAAGGAAATGAGCATCATGATGAAGGTAACGAGCATCATGATGATGGAAATATTCATCGTGATGTAGGAAATGAGCATCATGATGAAGGGAAATATGCATCATGATGAAGGGAATGAGCTTCATGATGTAGGAAATGAGATTCATGATGAAGGAAATAAGCATCATGATGAAGGATTTATGCATCATGATAATGGAAATAAGCATAGATGTAGAAAATATGCATCATGATAATGGAAATGAGCATCATGATGAAGAAAATATGCATCATGATGATGGAAATTAGCGTCATGATGATGTTTGTATCGTGATGTAGGAAAATAAGCATCATGATGAATGAAATTAGATTCATGATGTAGGTGTTGGATTGTATACTAAAAGTCTAGATTTTTGTATGAATAATGCTTTGATAATATTTATACACTAGTGCACTTTGTGTATTGAATAGGACCACGTTGAGATCGTTCGGTTTATACTGACTATATAATAGAACTTGATCTCTGCTGTTATGGATGTTCGTACTCTTAATCCCTATACAATAATCTCGACATGTAAGCCAGTATTTATTTCTTTGATTCATCAATGGGTGAGATTTAAAGTATAAATCAATATGCCCGTGAGTTGGGAAATGATGTTGTCTCTATGGTGTGCTATTGATTGTAGAAGGAATCTGTGTCCTAACAGAATTGGTTGATGATGTCCCCTTGAGGAGCTCATAATGATTATCATGTAAACCCTGCAGGTGGATTTATTCCAGCATGATAATATGGTTGGGTGGTACTACTCTTGGTAAATTATATTAATTAATGGAGTTGTCAGTAAATTAATTAATGGGCATTGAATCCTAAACACGGGGAGATTAACAGGCTCATAATAAGAAGGAGCCCATAAACGTAATTTGGTATTAGGGTGGCAGTGCAATAATATTTCTTTAGTGGAATGATTTATTGTTATTGGACTTAAGTATAAGTTTTGGGCTAAACTTGGATGCTAAAGCCTAATAAGAGGCCCAAACCCTAATTTCTCCTCCTGGTCCATGTTGTAGCCTATATAATAGCCAATCTCATCATGATGAAGGAAACATGCATCATGATGTAGGAAATTAGCAACATGATAAAGGAAATATGCATAATAAGGAATGAAGTAAGCATCATGATGAAGGAGATATGCATTATAATGAAAGAAACATATAATATGATGAAGGAAATGAGCATCATAATGTAGGAAAAAAGCATTATGATGAAGGAAATACGCATAATTATGAAGGAAATGAGCATCATAATGAAGGAAATGACCATAATGATGTAGGAAATGATCATCAAGATGAAGGAAATAAGCATCATGATAAAGGAAATATGAATAATGATGAAGTAATGAGCATCGTGATAAAGGAAATATGCATCATGATGAAGGAAATGAGCATCATGACGAAGGTAATGAGCATCATATGATGGAAATATGCATCGTGATGTAGAAAATGAGCATCATGATGAAGGAAAATATGCATCATGATGAAGGAAATGAGCTTCATGATGTAGGAAATGAGACTCATGATGACGGAAACAAGCATCATGACGATGGAAGTGAGCATCAAAATGAAGGAAATAAGCATCATGATGAAGGATTTATGCATCATGATAATGGAAATAAGCATAATGATGTTGGAAATGAGCATCATGATGATGAAAATTTGCGTCATGATGATGGAAATTAGCATCATGATGATGTTTGTATCGTGATGTAGGAAATAAGGTCATGATGAATGAAATGAGTTTCATGATGTAGGAAATAAGCATCATAATGAAGGAAACATGCATCATGATGTAGGAAATGAGCATCATAATGAAGGAAATGACCATAATGATGTCGAAATTGATCATCTTGATAAAGGAAATGAGCGTCAAGATGTAGGAAATAAATATCATGATAAAGGGAATATGCATAACAATGAAAGAAATTAGCATCATGATGAAGAATTTATGCATCATGGTTATGGAAATGAGTATCATTATAAAGAAAGTTTGGATAATGATGAAGAAATGATCATCATGATGTTGGAAATGAGCATAATGAAGAAGGAAATATGGAGCATGATGTAGAAAATGAGCATCATGATGAAGGAAATATCCATCGTGATGAATGAAATGAGCATCATGATGAAGGAAATATGCATCATGATGAAGGAAATTAGCGTCATGATGAATGAAATGAGCATATTGATGAAGAAAACATGCATCATGATGAAGGAAATGAGCATAATGATGTAGGAATTGAGCATCACAATGAAGGAAATGATCATCATGTTGAAGGAAATATGCATAATGATGAATGAAATGAGCATCATGACTAAGGAAATGACTATAATGACGTAGGAAATGATCATCATGATGAAGAAAATATACATCATGATGAGGGATATGAGTATCTTGAAAAAGGAAATATGCATCATGATGAAGGAAATATGCATCACGATGAAGGAAATAAGCATCATCATGTAGGAAATGAGCGTCATGATTAAGGAAATATGCATCATGATGAATAAAATGAGCATCATGATGAAGGAATTGACCACAATGACGTCGGATTTAATCATCATGATGAACGAAATGAGCATCATGATGTAGGAAATACGCATATTGATGATCGAAATGAGCATCATGTTGAAGAATTCATTCATCATGATGATGAAAATGAGCATCATTATGAAGAAATTTGCATTATGATGATGGAAATGAGCATAATGATGAAGGAAATATGCATCATTATGTAGAAAATGAGCATCGTGATGTAGAAAATGAGTATCATGATGAAGGAAATACGCATCATGATGAAAAAGACATGCATCATGATGAAGGAAATAATCATCATGATGAAGGAAATATGTATAATTTTGTAGGAAAAGAGCATCATGGTGACGGAAATATGCATTAAGACGAATGAAATGAGCATCATGATTAAGAAATGACCAAAATGATGTAGGAAATGATCATCTTGATGAAAGAAATGAGAATCATGATAAAGGAAATGAGAATCATGATAAAGGAAATATGAATCATGATGAAGGAAATGAGTATAATGATGTACGAATTGGGCATCACGATGAAGGAAATATGCATTGTGATGAAAGAAACATGCATCATGATGAAGGAAATGAGCATCATAGTGTAGGAAATAAGCATCATGATGAAGGAAATACGGATAATGATGAAGGAAATTAGCATCATAGTGAAGGAAATGACCATAATGATGAAGGAAATGAGCATCATGATGAAGGAAATGAGCATCATGAAGATGAAAATAGGAATCGTGATGTAGGAAATGAGCATCATGATGAAGGAAATGAGCATCATTATGTTGGAAATGTTCATCGTGACATAGGAAATGTGCATCATGATGAAGGAAAATAGTATCACGATAAAGGAAATGAGCATCATGATATAAGAAATGAGCATCATGTTGAGTGAAACATGCATCAAGATGACGGAAATACGCATCAGAATGAAGGATTTATGTATCATGATGAAGGAAATAAGCATCATGATGATGGAAATATACATCATGATGAAAGAAATGAGCATATTGATGTAGGAAATGAGCATCACAATGAAGGAAATATCATCATGATGATGGAAATTAGCATCATGATGAATGAAATGAGCATAAAATAAAAGAGATGACCATAATGACATAGGAAATGATCATCATGATGAAGGAAATATACATCATGATGAAGGAAATGAGCATTATTATGAAGGAAATACACATCATGGTGAAGGAAATCTACATCATCATGAAGGAAATGAGCATCATGATGAAGGAAATACGCATCATGATTAATGAAATGAGCATCATGATGAAGAAAATGACCATAATGACTTCGGAATCAATAATCATGATGAAGGAAATGAGCATCATGATGTTGGAAATGAGTATCATGATAAAGGAAATGCACATATTTATGAACAAAATGAGCATCAATATGAGGGATTTATGCATCATGATGATTGAAATGAGGATCATTATGATGAAAATTTGCATCATGAT
This sequence comes from Pogostemon cablin, assembly GCA_023678885.1. Classification (NCBI taxonomy): domain Eukaryota; kingdom Viridiplantae; phylum Streptophyta; class Magnoliopsida; order Lamiales; family Lamiaceae; genus Pogostemon; species Pogostemon cablin. Next base: position 19,774,715 of record CM042989.1, on the reverse strand, counting down.
GAAGGAAATGATCATCATGATGAGGGGAATGATAGTCAAGATGACAGTAATGAGCATCATGATGATGAAAATATGCATCATGATATAGGAAATGAGCATCATGATAAAGGAAATATGTATAATAAGGAATGAAGTAAGCATCATGATGAAGGAAATACACATTATGTTGAAAGGAACATGAAACACGATGATGGAAGTGAGCATCATAATTTAGGAAAAAAGCATTATGATGAAGGAAATACGCATAATGCTGAAGGAAATGAGCATCATGATGAAGGAAATGATCATCATGATGTTGGAAATAAGCGTAATGATGAAGGAAATATGCACCATGATGTAGGAAATGAGCATCATGATGAAGGAAATGCATCATGATGAACGAAATGAGCATCACGATGTAGGAAGTTAGCATCATGATGAAGGAAAAACACGTAATGATGAACGAAAATAGCATCTTGACGATGGAAATGAGCATCATAATGAAGAAAACATGCATCGTGATGAAGAAAATGAGCATATTGATGTAGGAAATGGGCATCATGTTGAAGGAAACATGTAACATTATGATAGATATTCGCATCATAATGAAGGATTTCTGTATCATGATGAAGGAAATAAGCATCATGGTAAGGGATTAATGCATGATGTTGATGAAAATAAGCACCATAATGAAGGAAATGAGCATCTTGATGAAGAAAATATACATCATGATGATGTTAGTATCGTGATGTAGGAAATAAGCATCATGATGATGGAAATATGCATCCTGATGAACGAAATGAGCATATTGATGTTGGAAATGAGCATTATAATGAAGGAAATATGCATCAGGATGAAGGAAATTAGCATAATGATGAAGTAAATGAGCATAAGGATGAAGGAAATAATCATCATGATGATGGAAATGCGAATCATGAAGAAAGAAATATGTTTAATGATATAGGAAATGAGCATCATGATAAAAGGAAATATGCATCATGATGAATGAAAAGAACTTAATGATTAAGGGAATGACCATAATGACGTAGGAAATGATGATCATGATGAAGGAAATGAGCATAATGATGAAGGAAATGAGCATCATGATGTAGGAAATATGCATCGTGATGTAGGAAATGAGCATCATGATGAAGGAAATAAGTATCATGATGAAGGATTTATGCATCATGATGATGAAAATAAGCATCATGATGTAGGAAATGAGAATCATGATGAAGAAAATAAGCATGATGATGAAGAATTTTTACATCATTATGATGGAAATGAGCATCATGATGAATGAAATAAGCATCATGATGAAGAAAATATGCATCATGATGAAGGAAATGAGCAACATGATTAAGGAAATAAGCATCATGATGTAGGAAAGAGAATAATTATGAATGAAATATACATCATGATAATAGAAATGAGCATCAGGATGATGGAAATGAGCATCATAATGAATGAAATGAGTATCATGATGAAGTAAATATTCATCGTGATGAAGGAAATGAGCATAATGATGTAGGAAATGGGCATCATGATGAAGGACGTATGCATCTTGATTAAGGAAATGAGCATAACGATGAAGGAATTATGCATCATAATGATGGAAATGAGAATCATGATGATAGAATGTGCATCATTATGAAGAAAATGAGCATTATGATACAGGAAATAAGCATCATGATGAAGAAAATACGCATCATGATGAAGGAAATGATCATCATGATAGTGAAAATGAGCATAATGATGAAGGAATAATGATGGAATTGAGCATTATCATGTAGGGAATGAGCATCATGATGTAGATAAGAGCACTGTTATAAAGTAAATATGCATCATGATGAAGAAATAAGCATCATGGTGAAGGAAATGAGCATCATGATAAAAGAAATAGGAATCATTATGACAGAAATAAGCATCACAATGTAGGAAATGAGCATTATGATGAAGTAAATATGTATCATGATGAACAAAATGAGCTTCATGATGTTGGAAATTAGCATTATGATGAAGAAACATGAGCATGATAATGTAGGAAATGTGCGTTATTATGATGGAACAACGCATCATAGTGAAGGAATGAGCATCATGATGAAGGAAATGACCATAATTATATAGGAAATTAACATCATGATGATGGAAATAAGCATCATGATTAAAGAAATGAGCATAATGATGCAGGAAACGTGTATAATGATGAAAAAAATATGCATCATGATAAAGGAAATGAGCATCATGATGAGGGGAATGATAGTCAAGATGACAGAAATGAGCAGCATGATGATGGAAATATGCATCATGATGTAGGACATGAGCATCATGGTAAAGGAAACATGCATTATATGGAATGAAGTAAGCATCATGATGAAGGAAATACGCATTATTATGAAAGAAACATGCAACATGATGAAGGAAATGAGCATCATAATTTAGGAAAAAAACATTATGATGAAGGAAATACGTATAACGTTGAAGGAAATGAGCATCATAATAAGGGATATGACCATAATGATGTAGGAAATGATGGTCAAGATGAAGGAATTAAGTATCATGATAAAGGAAATATGCATCATGTCGAAGGAATGAGTATCGTGATAAAGGAAATATGCATCAAGATGAAGTAAATGAGCATCATGATGAAGGAAATGACAATCATGATGATGGAAATATGCATCGTGATGTAGGAAATGAGCATCATGATGAAGGAAAATATGCACCATGATGAAGGAAATTGGCTGATGTAGGAAATGAGAATCATGATGAAGGAAACAACCATCATGATGATAGGAATGAGCATCATGATGAATGAAATAAACATCATGATGAAAGATTTATGCATCATGATAGTGGAAATAAGCATCATGATGTAGGAAATGAGTATCATGATGAAGAAAATATGCATCATGAATATGGAAATTAGCATCGTGATGATGTCTGATTCGTGATGTAGGAAAAAAGCATCAAGATTAAGGTAATATGCATCGTGATGAATGAAATGAGTTTTATGATGTATGGAATAAGCATCTTGATGAAGGAAACATGCATCATGATGTAGGAAAAAAGCATCATGATGAAGGAAATGACCATAATGACGTCGAAATTGATCATCATGATAAAATAAATGAGCATCAAGATGTAGGAAATGAGTATCATAATAACGGAAATATGCATAAAGATGAACTAAATGAGCATCATGATGAAGGATTTATCTATCATGGTGATAGAAATTAGTATTGTTATAAAGAAAATTTGCATAATGATGAAAGAAATGATCATCATGATGTTGGAAATGAGCATAATAATGAAGAAAATATGCAACATGATGTAGGAAATGACCATCATGATGAAGGAAATATCCATCATGATGAATGAAATGAGCATCATTATGTTTGAAATGAGCATCATGATGAAGGAAATGAGCATCACGATAGTAAAAATGAGCATCATGATGAAAGAAATGAGCTTCATGATGATGGAAGTGAGAATCATCATGTAGGGAATGAGCATCATGATATTGGTAAAGAGCATCATCATAAAGGAAATATGCATCATGATGAAGAAATAAGAATCATGATGAAGGAAATTACCTTCATGATAAAAGAAATGAGCATCATTATGAAGAAAATATGCCCAATGATGTAGGAAATTACCATAATAATGAAGGAAATATGTATCATGATGAACGAAATGAGCATCATGATGTAGGAAATTAGCATTATGATAATGGAAACATGCATCATGATAAAGGACATGAGCATAATAATGTAGGAAATGAGCATCATTATGATGGAACTTCGCATCATGGTGAAGGAAATGAGCATCATGATAAAAGGAAATGAACGTAATGAGGTAGGAAATTAACATCATGACGAAGGAAATATGCATCATGATGAACGAAATGAGCATAATGATGTAGGAAATGTGTATCACGATTAATAAAATATGAATCATGATAAAGGAAATGAGCATCATGACAAGGGGAATGATCATTAAGATGACGGAAATGAGCAACATGATGATGGAAATATGCATCATGATGCTGGAAATGAGCATCATGATAAAGGAAATGTACATAATAAGGAATGAAGTAAGCATCATGATGAAGGAAATACTCATTATGATGAAAGGAACATAAACACGATGAAGGTAGTGAGCATCATAATTTAGGAAAAAAGCATTATGATGAAGGAAATACGCATAATGATGAAGGAAATGAGCATCATAATGAAGGAAATTACCATAATGATGTAGGAAATGATCATCAAGATGAAGGAAATAAGCATCATGATAAACAAATATGCATCATTATGAAGGAAATGAGCATAATGATGAAGTAAAAGAGCATCACGATGAAGGAAATAATCATCATGATGATGGAAATAAGCATCACGAAGAAAGAAATATGTATAATTATGTAGGAAATGAGCATCATGCTCAAGGTGGGAATGACCATAATGAAATAGGAAATGATCATCATGATGAAGGAAATGAGTATAATGATGAAGGAAATGAGCTTCATGATATAGGAAAATGAGCATTATGATATAGGAAAATGAGCATCATGATGAAGGAAACATGCATCATGATGTAGGAAATAAGCATCATGATGAAGGAAATAAGTATTATGATGAAGGATTTATGCATCATGATGATGGAAATAAGCATCATGATGAAGGAAATGAGCATCATGATGAAGAAAATAAACATCATGATGAAGAATTTTTTGCATCATGATGATGGAAATGAGCATCATGATGAAGGAAATGAGCATCATTATGAAGAAAACATGCATCATGATGAAGGAAATGAGTAACATGATTAAGGAAATAAGCATCATGATGTAGGAAAGAGAATCATTATGAATCAAATATACATTATGATGATGGAAATGAGCATCAGGATGACGGAAATGAGCATCATGATGAATGAAATGAGTATCATGATGAAGTTAATATGCATCGTGATGAAGGAAATGAGCATAATGATGTAGGAAATGGGCATCATGACGAAGGACATACGCATCTTGATTAAGGAAATGAGCATAATGATGAAGGAATTATGCATCATAATGATGGAAATGAGAATCATGATGATAGAATGAGCATCATTATGAAGAAAATGAGCATTATGATACAGGAAATAAGCATCATGATGAAGGAAATACGCATCATGATGAAGGAAATGAGCATCACGATAGTGAAAATGAGCATAATGATGAAGGAAATGATCGTCATGATGATTGAATTGAGCATCATCTTGTACGGAATGAGCATCATGATGTAGCTAAGAGCATCGTTATAAAGGAAATATGCATCATGATGAAGAAATAAGCATCATGATGAAGGAAATGAGCATCATGATAAAAGAAATGAGAATCATTATGACAGAAATATGCATTGCGATGTAGGAAATGAGCATCATGATGAAAGAAATATGTATCATGATGAACAAAATGAGCATCATGATGTAGGAAATTAGCATTGTGATGATGGAAACATGCATCATGATGAAGGACATGAGCATGATAATGTAGGAAATGAGCATTATTGTGATGGAACAACGCATCATGGTGAAGGAAATGAGCATCATGATGAAGGAAATATGCATAATGTTGAAGGAAATGCGCATCATAATGAAGGATATGACCATAATGATGTCGGAAATGATTGTCAAGATGAAGGAAATAAGCTTCATGATAAAGGAAATATGCGTCATGACGAAGGAATGAGCATCGTGATAAAGGAAATATGCATCACGATGAAGGAAATGAGCATCATGATGAAGGAAATGACCGTCATGATGATGGAATATGCATTGTGGTGTAGGAAATGAGCATCATGATGAAGGGAAATATGCATCATGATGAAGGAAATGAGCATCATGATGTAGGGAATGAGACTCATGATGAAGGAAACAAGCATCAAGATGATGGAAATGAGCATCATGATGAAGGAAATGAGCATCATGATGAAAGATTTATGCATCATGATATTGGAAATAAGCATCATGATGTAGCAAATGAGCATCATGATGAAGAAAATATGCATCATGAATATGGAAATTAGCATCATGATGATGTCTGATTCGTGATGCAGGAAATAAGCATCAAGATGAAGGTACTATGCATCGTGATGAATGAAATGTTTCATGATGTATGGAACAAGCATCTTGATTAAGAAAACATGCATCATGATGTAGGAAAAAAGCATCATGATGAAGGAAATGACCAGAATGACGTCGAAATTGATCATCATGATAAAGGAAATGAGCATCAAGATGTAGGAAATGAGTATCATGATAACGGAAATATGCATAAAGATGAACTAAATGAGCATCATTATGAAGGATTTATCTATCGTGGTGATGGAAATTAGTATCATTATAAAGAAAATTTGCATAATGATGAAAGAAATGATCATCGTGATGTTGGAAATGAGCATAATAATGAAGGAAATATGCAACATGATGTATGAAATGAGCATCATGATGTAGGAAATGAGCATCATGATGAAGGAAATATCCATCATGATGAATGAAATGAGCATCATTATGTTTTAAATGAGTATCATGATGAAGGAAATGAGCATCACGATAGTGAAAATGAGCATCATGATGAAGGATATGAGCATCATGATGATGGAAATGAACATCATCATGTAGGGAATGAGCATCATGATATTGATAAAGAGCATCATCATAAAGGATATATGCATCATGATAAAGAAATAAGAATCATGATGAAGGAAATTAGCATCATGATAATAGAAATAAGCATCACTATGAAGGAAATATGCACCATGATGTAGGAAATGAGCATCATGATGAAGAAAATATGTATCACGATGAACGAAATGAGCATCATGATGTAGGAAATTAGCATTATGATAATGGAAACATGCATCATGATGAAGGACATGAGCATAACAATGTAGGAAATGAGCATCATTATGATGGAACTATGCATTATGGTGAAGAAAATGAGCATCATGGTGACGGAAATGAATGTAATGATGTAGGAAATTAACATTATGAAAAAGAAAATATGCATCATGATGAACGAAATGAGTATAATGATATAGGAAATGTGTATCATGATTAAGAAAATATGCATCATGATGAAGGAAATAAGCATCATGATGAGGGAAATGAACATCAAGATGACGGAAATGAGTAACATGATGATGGATATATGCGTCATGATGTAGGAAATGAGCATCATGATAAAGAAAATATGCATAATAAGGAATGAAGTAAGCATCATGATGAAGGAAATACACATTATGATGAAAGGAACAAGAAAAATGATGAAGGCAATGAACATCATAATGTAGGAAAAAAGCATTATGATGAAGGAAATACGCATAATGATGAAGGAAATGAGCATCATAATGAAGGAAATGACCATAATGATGTGGGAAATGATCATCAAGATGAAGAAATAAGCATTATGATAAACAAAATATGCATCACGATGAAGGAAATGAGCGTAATGATGAAGTAAATGAGCATCACGATGAAGGAAATAATCATCGTGATGATGGAAATGAGATTCACGAAGTAAGAAATATGTGTAATGAGGTAGGAAATTAGCATCATGATAAAGTAAATATGCATTACGATGAATGAAAAGAGCATAATGATTAAGGGAATGACCATAATAACGTAGGAAATGATCATCATGATGAAAGAAATGAGCATTTGAAGGACATGAGCATCATGATGTAGGAAATTAGCATCATGATGAAGGAAACATGCATCGTGATGTAGGAAATGCGCATCATGATGAAGGAAATAAGTATCATGATGAAGGATTTATGCGTCATGATGATGGAAATAAGCATCATGATGAAGGAAATGAGCATCATGATGAAGAAAATAAGCATCATGATAAAGAATTTTTACAACATGATGATGGAAATGAGCATCATGATGAAGGAAATAAGCATCATGATTAAGAAAATATGCATCATGATGAAGGAAATGAGCAATATGATTAAGGAAATAATCATCATGATGTAGGAAAGAGAATCGTTATGAATGAAATATACATCATGATGATGGAAATGAGCATCATGATGAATGAAATGAGTATCATGATGAAGTAAATATTCTTTGTGATTAAGAAAATGAGCATAATGATGTAGGAAATGGGAATCATGACGAAGGACATATGCATCTTTATTATGGATATGAGCATCATGATGAAGGAATTATGCATCATAATGATGAAAATAAGAATCATGATGAAGAAAATGAGCATTATGATATACGTAATAAGCATCATGATGAAAGAAATGAGCATCTCGATGGTGAAAATGAGCATAATGATGAAGGAAATGATCATCATGATGATGGAAATGAGCATCATTATGTGGGGAATGAGCATCATGATGTAGATTAGAGCATCGTCACAAAGGAAATATGCATCATGATGAAAGAAATGAACATCATGATAAAAGAAATGAGAATCATTATGACGAAAATATGCATCGCGATGTAGGAAATGAGCAAGCGCACCATTCGTGATTGTTGGTATTCGATCATTTAGTTAACGTGATCCGTTAGGGTTCCATACGTTTTTAATATGCAGCAGAAGCAAGAAAACATGAAACTTATTACCTTTTACCAGGGTATGTTGAAGAAGGTTGATTCTCGCCGGCAGCCTGCGCAACATTACGAGAATGGCCATAACTTCTTCATCAGAACTCTGATTGGAGTGATTTACATGCTCAGACGATCCACTCTTTGACGGCTTTCTGTTAGTATATTAAAGATTGAATTTGAAGTAGTGTACGATTTTATATGAATTTTGCAAGGTGGCAAACAGCAGCAGCAAACAACCTTCCGGTCTTCTGCTGTATTCCCAAGTCCAATCTCGACGTCGTGTGTGCGACAATCCTCGAGATCTTGTCAATCTGTTGTTCCCTCACCCCCTCACAGTGTTAGGCATGTAATTAGAATTTATGGACAGTTGAGATGACTTATATATGGGCTACAGCAGGGACCAGGAGGAGAAATTGGGTTGGGCCTCTATTTGGCTTAAGTATCCAAGCTTAGCCCAAAGCTTATACTTAAGTCCAATAATAATATAGTCCACTAAAATATTATTACTACACTACCTTTCCAATCCCAATATTACGTTTTGGGCTCCTTCTTATTATGAGCCCGTTAGTCTCCCCATGTTTAAGATATACAATGTTCATTAATTAATTAAGTTACTGACAACTCCATTAATTAATACTCATTCAAGAGTACTATCACTCAACCTCATTATCATGCCAGAATAAATCTACCTACAGGGTTTACATGATAATCCTTATGAGCTCCTCAAGGGGACATCATCAACCTATGACGGACACGGATTCCTTACACAACAACCTTCCCCTCATCATACGATTTCTCGTAGCAGGTGGTACTCGCGCTCCATGTGTTTAATTGCTTATGGACTTGTGATTCCTTCAAGTTTGCAACTGCACCATTATCATCAAAATAAATTGTGATAACCTTGGGCAAACTTAGAAACACTTCAAAGTCCATCATGAAGTTTCTAGAGTCATACAGATACCTTGGCTGCCTCATAGGCTCCAATTTATCATATTTCCATGATGGAGTCCGGAGTCTGAAATATTTCTATATACACTCATCCACATTATGGCTCTACTTCTTAAAATTAAACACATAACCTTTGAGGTGGATTTACTGCCGTTCCTATCTGATTTGAAAAATCTGAATCTACGTAACTAATAAGTAGTAGTGAATCTGTCGGGTAAGCTCACATATAATTTCTAGTCCTTTTCAGGTACATAAATATATGTGTTACCATAGTTCAACATTCTTATTTCGGGTTACCTTGATACCCACTGTCCATGCGTTTAGCAAAACAGATATCCTCACTCGTCCACAACATTCCTTAGATTAAGCTTCCTTATTCGCCGAAGCATAATGAACCGCTTTCATCACTTTTATCTTCTTTTTTTGTCTCAAGACACATGTCCTTAGATAAAGTCTCAAGACACAAGTAAGGATCGCATCATCTCATGAAGCTTGAGAAAAGTATAACATCCTTTCTTGTGATCCGTATTACCGTGATCAAAAGGATATATTTTGCTTTTCTTAAGTCCATCATTTCATACCGCTTTATTAACCATACTCATACGCCCTACAATACTTTTTCATTGTCTCCAATGAGCAATATATCATCTACATACAGCACAAGAAATACCACCACATTTTCGTCACTCTTTTCAATACACAAGGCACATCCGCGCATTGAATGAATCTATATCTTTTGGATTTCCTCATCAAAATGGATGTATCATGAACTTGAAGCTTACTTTAGTCCATCAATGGACACTTTTAAGCTTACTATCAAAATGCTCTTAGCTCTTTGCAATGAATCACTCTAGTTGTTTCACATAGATGTTTTCCTCAAGACTTCCAATCAGGAAAGCTGTCTTGACATCTATCTGCTATTCCTCATATTCCATATAAGTAGCAACAGATAAAAGAGTCTGGATCGACTTAGGTATAGCTACAGGCGAACAGGTTTTCTCATAATCGAACCCTTTCTTTCTGAGTATACCTTTTCGCAACAAGCTTTGCTTCCAAGGTTTTCACCTTACCATATGATCCTATTTTATTTCGTATGACCATTTCTGATGGCTTTTACACCATATAGTGGTTCTACAAGCTCCCAGATCTAATTTAGAATTCATCGATTCTATTTTAACATCATTGCACTTGCTAAGATATCACATTTCGTTCTTATAGTGCTTCGTCATATCCGTGGGTCCATTCCATGTTTACTAGGGACCAAGTCTCACGACTCTCCCAAAATATATATCTTACGGGTTGTTGAACAACCCTCCCGATAAGACAAGGCACTACACGCAATTGTGTATCAGACGTGACACGCGTTGCAGTTTACCTTGTGGTATTTTCTCTTATACACTTGGTACTAATACTTTGTGTTTTCCCTCTCACTTCCTTTAGAACAATTTATAGATGGCTTTGTGATTTATTACATAGTCCTTTCCAAAATTCTAGTGTTTGTGTTAACAATCACCCTTTGATCTTTTGGACTAAACATATCACCCTTCATTTTTCTAGGATATCCCACAAACAGACAAGCATTCAAATGGATTACCGTTTCAAATGCATATCCATAAAATGAATTTAATAATTCCAAATAACTCATCATCTATCTAATCATTTCCAAAAGAGTCTTTCTCTTATTAGGATTAGAAGATGTGTTATTAATTACTATTTGTTGCATCCGTGGGATAAACATGATTCAAATTGTCCACCAACGTACAACAATAGATTATAGCTCCAAGCCTCATCATTATGATCATGTCATTTAATGAAATGGAATATCCATCCGTAAATGCATAGAAATTGAAATAAAATTCTTTCTATGAAAACGTACGTAAAGACAATTTCTCATAATCAAACGTTTATTCATATCGTAAGATACATAAATAACTCCCACTGCAACAGCCACTACTCTCGTAGTATTACTCATGTCCATAATAATAATCTCATCATCACTTAGTTACACGCTTTTAGTGATTCCGGTTTCTACACACAAAGTGTCAATAGATGCCATCAGTAATCACACTTCAACAACAAGTGAATGAGATACTAACTTTGTTCACATCTTGATGAAATTGGATTTTCTTTGCCACATGTTTTGTCAGAAGTTCCCACCATATACAACCTCTTGTAATTCAGGTGGAACTTGCTCAAAACTTCTAGGCAAACAATGAGGAATAAATTGACCTAGGTTTCCCCTTCAATTTCTACTCCAAACATTTCCAATTCATTAATCAAGTTAACCATGACCTCTTGCCTTTTAACCTCACTCAAATATCCGAAGAGTTCCATGAGACCATCATATTTCTATGAACCTCTCACCTCTTCACTAAAGACTTTAAAAAGACATCATGGGACATCTTTAGTGAGGACACACTTATATTTTCCTAAGCAATAAAAATTCAAAATCAAGATTCTTTTCTAATCATCTAATTTTGGACTAGTAAATATAATTTCTTTCAGTAAACAATAAGCGAGATAAAACCATTTGAAATTCAGAGAATCACAAATAAATACACCGATCAAATCTTCGAATTTATCCTTTTATATTGATTCCCTCAAAACAATATAAAAATAAAAGTCACCGACATTTCAAGCACCGTGAGTCTACAAGCCACGTTAGTGTGGACATTTACAAACCCGAACATTTACAAGAGAATGTTTTACCCATTAATTTCATTTGTCAATCTAACCTCATGACAAAATAATTAATAGTCGATTCCTCTTTTTACCCATTAATTTCATTTGTCAATCTAACCTCATGACAAAATAATTAATAGTCGATTCCTCTTTAGCCATGCAAATAATAGCAGTGACTCCATTGGGGAGGATACTAATTATTTACACCTAAGTGTACACCATTATTTGATCTCAAGTCCACTGCGCGAGCTTGTGTGCCTTACAATTGGGGAAGTACACACGCGCTCGGATAGCTTCCTACAACCATCGATTATATGTTTGTACCAGTGAACCGCACATAAACTCATCCGTTAGGAAGGAAGGTCTATGCCAACATGCAAGTTCATGTGCCACATTACAAACAATAATTATTTAATGAAGTATGTACCAGTGATCCGTGAATAAACTCATCCGTTAGGGAGGAAGGCCTATTGCCAACACGCAAGTTTACTCACATCACTTACAAACCAATAATGGAGGCCATGGGAATTTTTACTAATTCCCTCTCCCACTTAGTAATTTTAACACCGAGGGATTTTACATGCATATAATATTCCAGAATAAAATATGCAACCTAGCATGCTCCTATTACGACAAATAAAATAGTAAATCCAGAGTATCATACATAGCATATATAACAATAATTAAATAATTAAATCAATTATTAACAGTTATATATCATGGCGAATTCGATTGTTCACCACCGAGCACGAATGCGGGGAACGTAGAGTCAGGTCGTGGGGTTAGGTTCAGTGCCCCGAAACCTAATCTGAAAAACAGAAGCTGGTCTTCACGAATTTTCCTCCAGATTCCTTGCCCGATAACCTAATCCACCAGCCTGGCACCCTGACCCTCAACCCGGAACTCCCGTCTGCCCATCTTTCATGCATCCGAGCTTCTCATATGGATGCAGCCAAGTGCCCGTCCTACACGCCCGCACAACTCGTACCAAGCACTAGCACGAGTCGTGCCGCCATTGCTCGATGCCAGCCACGCATCGCAAAGATTACTAAGCACACCAAGAAGCACGAATGGTGTGCCATTGGCATGTCTCCGTGCTCAGCTTCGTGCATTCCTGCCAAGTAGCCTTTCAATCGTGTTTCAGCATACTCCAGCGACGCCCAGCACTCACACGGAATGTATCGTGTGGCAGTTTCCTCGCACGCCAAGCATCAAGCTTCATGCTCCAGCACGCACGGTGCAAATATCCAGCACACGGAAGTCGCTCGCCTATGGGCCTTCTTGCACGGCAATAAGTGCCAATTGTGCATCCCATCCGAGCGCCATGCCACGCTGCCTCTCGGGCCTGCCAACCTGCCGTGTGCCATTTTCCATACACACGGCGCTGCAAGTGCCCTCCGTGCAGCCTTCCATGTGTGCTTCTCGCCAGCCGCCCGTCTGCCTTTGCACACACACCAATCACTCGGCGCTAGCTCGCCCATTTCGGTGTGTCCGAAGCCCACCAGCAGATTGCCATTGTACGAGCACCACACTACCGCACAGCAGCCAACAGGCCCTGAATCTTGCTGGACAAGCTACCTTTCGTCCTCGCTAAGCAGGCGCCTCTGCCCTATGTAGCCTCTTCCTGCCTGAATTCCAAATCATGCCAACTGCTTTGCATCGCCAGTGGAGCATCACCGTCAACTGCAGACTCGCTCTTAACAAGTCGCAAACCCGACCCAGCAATCTATTAGACCCACTTGGAATTCATCAAGGCTTGCCCGGAAAGTAGGCAGACTTGACCGGAACCCTGGTAGGACTCGCTCGGAAGGCCACCCACCATCCAGTTCCAGCACCCGCAAGCGCCCTCTTCAGTCTGCCTTGTCGTCCAACACCCGGCACTCAACGTGCGTGATTTCTGCTCACTCGGTGTCCATCTTGTGCCGACAGGCTGCCTCACCTGGCAGCATACTCGTCTCCAAGCATCCACCCGGCATCCATCGTGTGTGCCATTCGGCCAACGTTTGAGCCACCATCACGCATCATCAGACGCTTGCACACCCTCAGATGACCATACCCAGCAAACTCCGTGTGCACTTTCGCCCGACTGTATGCCCAGTAGCATTCCCTTCCGCCCACCTGCACACAACGACGAGTGCCAACCTCATCTCCATCTCTCGGTAGAAGACTCCCAACACAGCTGCCTACTTGTCACCGTGCACAACAATGAGTGCCTTGACTTGATACCGTGCACCAGTCGTCTCCTCCAGGCGTATTTTTCACCAATCGAGTTTCGTGAATTCCATCACCATTGACAAATAGAAACATCGACGAACAGATACAGGGTTTCATGGATAAAGCAATTATACCAAACCCTAATTCACGTGCGATTCTATTTCGAAATGAAAACAATAATCACATAAACCCTAGCCTAACGATTCACGCTTCACCATGAAACCGAAGCTCTGATACCAATTGTTGGTATTTGATCATCTGGTTAACGTGACCCGTTAGGGTTCCATACGTTTCTAATATGCAGCGGAAGCAAGAAAACATGAAACGTATTACCTTTTACCAGGGTATGTTGAAGAAGGTTGATTCTCGCCGACAGCATGCACAGCGTCACGAGAATGGCCATAACTTCTTCATCAGAACTCCGATTGGAGTGATTTACATGCTCAGAATATCCTCTCTTCGACGGCTTTCCATTAGTATATTAAACATCGAATTTGAAGTACTGTACGATTTTATATGAATTTTGCAAGGTGGCGAACAGCAGCAGCAAACAACCTTCTGGTCTTTTGCTGTATTTCCAAGTCCAATCTCGACATCGTGTGGGCAAAAATCCTCGTGATCTTCTCAATCTACTGTTCCCTCACCCCCTCATAGTGTTAGGCGTGTAATTAGGGTTTATAGACAGCTGAGATGACGTATATATGGGCTACAGCAGGGGCCAGGAGGAAAAATTGGGTTGGGCCTCCATTGGGCTTAAGTATCCAAGCTTAGCCCAAAGCTTATACTTAAGTCTAATAATAATAATATAGTCTACTAAAATATTATTACTGCACTACCTTTCCAATCCCAAAATAACGTTTTGTGCTCCTTCTTATTATGAGCCCGTTAGTCTCCTCATGTTTAAAATATACAATATCCATTAATTAATTAAGTTACTGACAACTCCATTAATTAATATCTCATCCAAGAGTAATACCACTCAATCTCATTATCATGCCGGAATAAATCCACCTGCAGGGTTTACATGATAATTCTTATGAGCTCCTCAAGGGGACATCATCAACCTATGACGGATATGGATTCCTTATACAATCAACAACACACCATAGAGACAGCACTACTTCCCAACTCACTGAGTTTATTGATTTAATAACATGTAAATCTCACCCATTGATGAATCAAAGAAATACATACTGCCCTACGTGGTGAGGTTATTGTATAGGGTTTAAGAGCACGAACATCCATAATAACAGTGATCAAGTTCTTCTATAAGTCAGTATAAGTCGAATGATCTCAAGCGATCCTGTTCAATACACATAAGTGCACTAATGTGATTCTATAGCCAAGACAAGCTAATACTAAACCGCACCACAACCATCCCGATAGAGAGTCCCCGTCTATCTCGCTTGTGAGCATCTGTTTATACTTTATAAGGAAACTGACAATATGATCTTCCGCGTGTTGTCGCACAGCATATTATCTACAGTATAAAGTAAGTGGACTATTGCATCTTGCATATAAATAAATTATAAGATGCAATCATTTGATCATATGATTCTCATTGTTATAACATTGTGTATCATGATGAATGAAATATGCATCATGAATAAAGAAATGAGCATAATGATATAGGAAATGTGTATCATGATGACGAAAATAAGTATCATGATGAAGGAAATGAGCATCATGATGAGGGGAATGATCATCAAGATGACAGAAATGAGCAAGATGATGATGGAAATATGCATCATGATGTTGGAAATGAGCAATCTTGATAAAGGAAATATGCATTATAAGGAATGAAGAAAGCATCATGATGACGGGATACGCATTATGATGAAAGAAACAAGCAACATGATGAAGGAAATGAGCATCATAATGTAGGAAAAAAGCATTATGATGAAGGATATACGCATAATGTTGAAGGAAATTGCATCATAATGAAGGAAATGACCATAGTGATGTAGAGAATGATCATCAAGGTGAAGGAAATAAGCATCATGATAAAGGAAATATGCGTCATGACTAAGGAATGAGCATCATGATAAAGGAAATATGCATCATGATGAAAGAAATGAGCATCATGATGAGGAAATGACCATCATGATGATGGAAATATGCATCGTGATGTAGGAAATAGCATCATGGTGAAGGAAAATGCATCATGATGAAGGAAATGAGCATCATGATGTAGGAAATAAGACCCATGAAGAAGGAAACAAGCTTCATGATGATGGAAATGAGCATCATGATGAAGGAAATAAGCATCATGATGAAAGATTTATGCATCATGACCCATTGGAAATAAGCATCATGATGTAGAAAATGAGCATCATGAAGAAGAAAATATGCATCATGATGATGTAAATTGGCATCATGATGATGTTTCTATCGTGATGTAGGAAGTAAGCATCATGATGAATGAAATAAGTTTCATGATGTAGGAAATGAGCATCATGATGAAGGAAACATGCATCATGATGTAGGAAATGAGCATCATTATGAAGGAAATGACCATAATGATGTTGAAATTGATCATCATGATAAAGGAAATGAGCATCAAGATATAGGAAATGAGTATCATGATAAAGAAAATTTGCATAATGATGAAGGAAATGATCATCATGATGTTGGAAATGAGCATAATGATGAAGGAAATATGAAGCATGATGTAGGAAATGAGCATCATGATGAAGGAAATATCCATCATGATGAATGAAATGAGCATCATGATGTTTGAAATGAGCATCATGATGAAGGAAATTGACATCATGATGAATGAAATGAGCATCATGATGAAGAAAACATGCATCATGATGAAGGAAATGAGCATAATGATGTTGGAATTGAGCATCACAATGAAGGAAATGACCTTCATGTTGAAGGAAATATGCAAAATTATGAATGAAATGAGCATCATGACTAAGGAAATGACCATAATGATGTAGGAAATGATTATCATGAAGAAGGAAATGTATATCATGATTAAGGAAATGAGTATCTTGATTAATGAAATATTTATATGATGAAGGAAATAAGCATCATCATGTAGGAAATGAGCATCATGATGAAGGAAATATGCATCATGATGAATGAAATGAGCATCATGATGTAGTAAATACGCATAT
Source organism: Pogostemon cablin (assembly GCA_023678885.1). NCBI lineage: Eukaryota > Viridiplantae > Streptophyta > Magnoliopsida > Lamiales > Lamiaceae > Pogostemon > Pogostemon cablin. Next base: position 19,757,151 of record CM042989.1, on the reverse strand, counting down.
TGATGAACAAAATGATCATCTTGATGAAGCATTCATCCATCATGATGATGATAATGAGCATCATTATGAATAAATCTGTATCATGATGATGGAAATGAGCATAATGATGAAGGAAATATGCATCATGATGTAGAAAATTAGCATCATGATGAAGTAAATATTCATCATTATGAATGAAATGAGCTTATTATGTAGGAAATTAGTATCATGATGAAGGAAATATGCGTCATGATGAAGAAGACATGCATCATGACAAAGGAAATGATCATAATGACATAGGAAATGAGCATCACGATGAAACAAATGGTCATTATGATGATAGAAATTTGTATAATTTTGTAGAAAATGAGCATCATGATGAAGGAAATATGCATTAAGATGAAAGAAATGAGCATCACGATTAAGAAATGACCATAATGACGTAGGAAATGATCATCTTGGTGAAGGAAATATATATCATGATGAAGGAAATAATCATTATGTTGAAAGAAATGAGCATCATGATAAAGGAAATATGAATCATGATGAAGGAAATGAGCATTGTGATGAAGGAATTGGGCATCATGATGAAAGAAATGAGCATCATAGTGTAGGAAATATGCATCAAGATAAAGGAAATACGGATAATGATGAAGGAAATTAGCATCATAGTGAATGAAATGACCATAATGATGATGGAAATGATCATCAAGATGACCAAAATGAGCATCATGAAGATGGATATAGGAAATGAGCATCATTATGATGGAAATATTCATCATGACGTAGGAAATGTGCATCATGCAGAAGGAAAATATGGATCATGATGAACTGAGTATCATGACGTAGAAAATGAGCATCATGTTGAATGAAACATGCATCATGATTACGAAAATGCGCATCAGGATGAAGGATTTCTGTATCATGATGAAGAAAATGACAATAATGATGTAGGGAATGATAATCAAGATTAAGGAAATAAACATCATAATAAAGGAAATATGCGTCATGACGAAAGAATGAGAATCGTGATAAAGGAAATATGCATCATAATGAAAAAATGAGCATCATGATGAGGAAATGACCATCATGATATAGGAAACAAGCATCATGATGAAGGAAATATGTATCATGATGAAGGAAATAAGCATCATGATATAGGAAATGTGTATCATGATAAAGGAAATACGCATAATGATGAACGAAATTAACATCATGATGAAATATTTATGCATCATGATGATGGAAATGAGCATCAAGATGAAGAAAATTTGCATCATGATGAAGGAAATGATCATCATGATGTTGGAAATAAGTGTAATGATGAAGGAAATATGTAACATGATGTAGGAAATTAGAATCATGATGAAGAAAATATGCATCATGATGAATGAAATGAGCATAGTGATGTTGGTAATTAGCATCATGATGAAGGAAATACACATCATAATGAACGAAATTAGCATCTTGATGATGGAAATGAGCATATTGATACAGGAAATGAGTATATTGATGTAGGAAATTATCATCTTGATGAAGGAAATGAGCATATTGATGTAGGAAATGAGAATCATGTTGAAGGAAACATGCATCATCAAGTTGATGGAAATTCGCATCATGATGAGGGATTTCTGTATCATGATGAAGGAAATAAGCATCATGGTAAGGGATTAATGCATGATGATGATGAAAATAAGCATCATGATGAAGGAAATGAGCTTCATGATGAAGAAAATATGCATCATGCTGAAGGAAATAAGCATCATATTGATGTATGTATCGTGATGTAGGAAATAAGCATCATGATGATGGAAATATACATCATGATGAAGGAAATGAGCATATTGATATAGGAAATGAGCATCCCGATGAAGGAAATGTCATCATGATGATGGAAATTAGCATCATGATAAATGAAATGAGCATCATGATAAAAGAGATGACCATAATGACATAGGAAATGATCATCATGATTAAGGAAATATATATCATGATGAAGGAAATGAGCATCATGATATAGGAAATGAGCATCATTATGAAGGAAATATGCATCATGGTGAAGGAAATGAGCATCATCATGTAGGAAATGAGCATCATGATGAAGGAAATATACATCATGATGAATAAAATGAGCATCATGATGAAGAAAATGACCATAATGACGTCGGAATTAATAATCATTATGAAGGAAATGAGCATCATGATGTTGGAAATGAGTAACATGATAAAGGAAATACACATATTGATGAACAAAATGAGCATCATTATGAAGGATTTATGCATCATTATGATGGAAATGAGGATCATTATGATGAAATTTTGCATCATGATGAAGGAAATGAACATCATGATGAAGGAAATATGCAGCGTGATGTAGGAAATGAGCAACGTGATGTAGGAAATGAGCATCATGATGAAGGAAGTACGCATCATGATGACGTATATTAGCATCATGACGATAGAAATTAGCATCATGATGAAGAAGACATGAAGGAAATGAGCATAATGATGCAGAAAATGAGCATAATGATGTAGGAATTAAACATTACGATGAATGATTTGATCATCGTGTTGATGGAAATGAGCATCATGATGAAGGAAATATATAATGATTTTGGAAATGAGCATCATGATGAAGAAAATATGCATCAACATGAATGAAATGTGCATCATGATGAAGAAATGATTATCTTGATGAAGGAAAAATACATCATGATGAAGGAAATGAGCATCATGATGAAGGAAATGGGCATAATAATGAAGGAAATATGAATCATGATGAAGGAAATGAGCATCATGATGAAGGATTTATGCATCATGATGAAGGAAATAGGCGTCATGATGATGGAAATGAACATTATGAGAATCTTGATGAAGAACATGAGCTTTATGATATAAGAAATAAGCATCGTGATGAAGGAAATACGCATCATGAAGAAGGAAATGAGCATCACGATTGTGAAAATGAGCATCATGATGATTGAAATGAGCGTCATGATGTAGGGAATAAACATCACGATGTAGATAAAGAGCGTCATTATAAAGGAAATATGAATCATGATGAAGAAATGAGAATCATGATGAAGAAAAATGCACTATGATGTAGGAAATGAGTATCTTGATGAAGTAATTATGCATCATGATGTACGAAATGAGCATCATGATGTAGAAAATTGACATTACGGCGATGGAAACATGCATCATGATGAAGGAAATGAGCATAATAGTGTAGGAAATGAGCATTATTATAATGGAAAAACGCATCATGATGAAGGAAATGAGTAGCGATGAAGGAAATGACCATAATGATGTAGGAAATGAGCATCATGATGAAGGAAATGAGCATAATGATGATGGAAATATGCATCATGATGTTGGAAATGAGCATTATGATGAAGGAAATGTGCATCATGATGAATGAAATAAGCATTCTGAGGAATGAATTGTGCATTATGATGTAGAAAACATTCATCATGATGTAGGAAATAAGCATCATGATGAAGGAAATATGCATTACGATGAAAAAAATGCATCATGATGAAGGAAATGAGTATCATAATGTTGGAAATAAGTATCGTGATGAAGGAAATACGTATTATGATGAAGGAAATTAGCATCATAACGAAGGAAATGACCATAATGATGTAGGAAATGATCATCAAGATGAAGGAAATGTGCATCACGACTAAGGAAATGAGCATCGTGATAAAGGAAATAAGCATCATGATGAAGGAAATGAGCAATATGAAGAAGGAAATAAGCATAATTACTTAGGAAAGTGAATTATGAATAAGGAAATATGCATCATAATTATGAAAATGAGCATCAGGATATAGGAAATGACCATAATGACGTCGGAATTAATCATCATAATGAAGGAAATGAGCATCATTGTTTAGAAAATGAGCATCGTGATGAGGGAAATGAGTATCATGATGAATGAAATATGTATCATGATGAAGGAAATGAGCATCATGATGTAGGAAATGAGCATCATGACGAAGGACATATGCATCTTGATGAATGAAATGAGCGTCATGATGAAGGAAATGAGCATCATGATGAAGGATTTATGCATCATAATGACGGAAATGAGAATCAGGATGAATGAAAAGAATCATGATAAAGAATATGAGCTTTATGATATAAGAAATAAGCATCATGATGAAGGAAATACGCATAATGAAGAAGGAAATGAGCATCACGATTGTGAAAATAAGCATCATGATGACGGAAATGTACATCATAATGATGGAAATGAACATCATGATGTAGGGAATGAGCATCACGATGTAGATAAATAGCATCATTATAATGGAAATATAAATAATGATGAAGAAATGAGCATCATGATGAATAAAACACGCATCATAATGAAGGAAATGAGCACCATGATGAAGGAATTATGCATTATGACATTGGAAATAAGTATCATGATGAAGGAATTATGCATTATGATGTACGAAATGAGCATCATGATGTAGAAAATTAACATTACGACGATGGAAACATGCATCATGATGAAGGAAATGAGCTTAATAGTGTAGGAAATGAGCATCATTATGATGGGAATACGCATCATGATAAAGGATATGAGCATCATGATGTAGGAAATGAGTATCATGATGAAGGAAATGAGCATTATGGTGAGGGAAATGATCATCATGATGATGGAAATGAGATGATGATGGAAATATGCGTCATGATGTAGGAAATGAGCATTATGATGAAGGAAATGTGCATAATGATGAATGAAGTATGCATTCTGATGAAGGAATTGTGGATCATGATGTAGGAAATGAACATCATGATGAAGGAAATATGCATTATTATAAAAGGAAACGCGCATCATAATGAAGGAAATGAGCATCATAATGTAGGAAATAAGTATCATGATGAAGGAAATACGTTATATGATGAAAGAGATTAGCATCATAATGAAGGAAATAAGCATCATGATAATGTATTTATGCATCATGATGATGAAAATAAGCATCATGGATTTGGACAAGGTCATACAGAGTTTGTATGGCAACACTCATCTCAAGTAGAATATTAATTTGTAAATTAAGAAACATAATCTCCAAGTTGATGGAGGATTTATCTAATTTTTACTCTAGTTGGATATTAAGCTAACATAAACATCAACATACTTGTACGAAAAAATAAAAATAAAAACTTTTGAAAGAGGAGCTGTTGACATAGATATCCACAATTTATACTAATTAGTGGCTAGAGACTAGAGTGTAAATTACTAAAAAAAAAGGTATCAAATTTTCAATAGTCACATTCTACTATAAACAGCCTGTTCTATAAATTTCTACCATTTTATTTAAGAGTTTAATGTTTCAAATTATATTAAGCTATCATTTAGAAGCTGAATCATTTGGAAAATTAGATGGGATGGGTTGTTTGTATGTTCAATGCAGTTAATTGTACTTGTCTCCAAAATGTGTATAGTTTGATTGAAAATTGTTGTAGTTCATTTATTAAGTTGAGTGCAATTGTTCACTGAAATGAATTGAACAGCAGGTATAAAGATGAAGGAAATGAGCATCATGATGAAGGAAATATGCATCATGACGAAGGAAATGAGCATCATGATATAGGAAATATGAATCAGGATGAAGCAAATGAGCATCATAATGAATGAAATGAGAATTATGAAGATGGAAATATGCATCGTGATTTAGGAAATGAGCATCATGTTGAAGGAAACATGCATCTTGATTATGGAAATGCGCATCTTGAAGATGGATTTTGCCTCATGATGAAGGAAATAAGCATAATGATAATGGATTTATGCATCATGATAATGAAAATAAGCATCATGGTGAAGGAAATATGCATCATGATGAAGGAAATGAGCATCATGATGAACGAAACGAGTTTCTTGATGTAGGAAGTGAGCATCATGATGAAGGAAACATGCACCATGATGTAGGAAATGAGCATCATGATGAAGGAAATATACATCATGATGAAAGAAATGAGCATTAAGATGAAGTAAAATGACCATAATGACGTTGGAATCAATCATCATGATTAAGAAAGGAACATCAAGATGTAGGAAATAAGTATCATGATAAAGGAAATACGCATAATGATGAATGAAATGAGCATCATGACGAAGGAAATGAGCATCACGATGAAGGAAATGATCATCATGATGATGGAAATGAGCATCATGATGAAGAAAATATGTATAATGGTTTTGTAAATGAGCATCATGATAAAGGAAATATGAATCAAGATGAATGAAATGAGCATAATGATGAAGGAATTAGCATCATGATGAATGAAATGAGCATCTAGATGTAGGAAATGAGCATCATGATGAAGGATTTCTATATCATGATTAAGGAAATAAGCATCATGATGAAGGATTTTTTCGTCATGATGATGGAAATGAGCATCAAGATGAAGGAAATAAGCAATATGATGAAGGAAATGAGGAGCATGATGAAGGAAATGAGCGACATGATTTAGGAAAGAGAATCATAATGAAGGAAAAAATTCATCATGATGATGAAAATGAGCATCGGGATGATGTAAATGAGCATTTCGATGAAGGAAATGGGTATCATGATGAATGAAATATGCATCATGATGAAGAAAATTAGCACCATGTTGTAGGAAATGATCATCATTACGAAGGACATATGCATCTCTAAGATGGAAATGAGCATCATGATGAAGGAAATGATTATCATGATGAAGGATTTATGCATCATAATGTTGGAAATTAGAATCATGATGAAAGAAATGAGCATCATGATGAAGAAATTAAGCATTATGATATAGAAAATAAGCATCATGACAAAGGAAATACGCATCATGTAGAAGGAAATGAACATCACGATTGAGTAAATGAGCATCATGATAAAGGTAATGAGCATCATGATGATGGAAATGAGCATCAAAATGTAAGGAATGAGCATCATGGTGTAGATAAAGAGCATCATTATAAAAGAAATATGCATCATGATGAAGAAATGATTAACATGATGAAGAAAACATCATCATAATGAAGGAAATAAACATCATCATAAAGAAAATGAGCATCATGATAAAGGAAATATGCATCATGATGTTGGGAAAAGAGCATCATGATGAAGGAAATATCCATCATGATGATCGAAATGAGCATCATGATGTAGGGAATTAGCATTATGATTATGTTTACAATCATCATGATGATGTAAATGAGCATCATGATGTAGGAAACGAGTATCATAATGAAGAAAGTATGCATCATGATGAATGAAATGAGTATCATGATGAGGGAAACGATCATCAAGGTGATGAAAATGAGCATCATGATGATGGTAATATGCATCAATATGTAGGAAATGAGCATTGTGATGAAGAAAATGTGCATCATGATGAATGAGGTAAGCATTCTGATGTGGGAATTGTGCATTATGATGTTGAAAACATGCATAATGATGTAGGAAATTAGTATCATGATGAAGAAAATAAGCATTATGATGAAAGAAACATTCAACATAATGAAGGAAATGAGCATCATAATGTAGGAAATAAACATCATGATGAAAGAAATACGATTAGTGATGAACAAAATTAGCATCTTAATGATGGGAAATTACCATAATGATGTAGGAAATGATCATCAAGATGAAGGAAATGAGCATGCATCATGACAAAGGAAATGAGCATCATGATAAAGGAAAATATGTATCACGATGTAGGAAATGAGCATCATAACGAAGGAAATGAGCATCATGTAGATGGAAATATGTATCGTGATTTAGGAAATGAGCATCATGTTGAAGGAACACATGCGTCTTGATGATGGAAATGCGCATCTTGAAGATGGATTTCTACATCATGACGAAGGAAATAAGCATCATGATGATGAAAATAAGCATCATGGTGAAGGAAATATGCATCATGATGAGTGAAATGAGTTTCATGATGTAGGAAGTGAACATCATGATGTAGGAAATAAACATCATGATGAAGGAAATATGCATCATGATGAATGAAATGAGCACTAAAATGAAGGAAATGACCATAATGACGTCGGAATCTATCATCGTGATGAAGAAATGAGCATAAAGATGTAGGAAATAAGTATCATGATAAAGGAAATACGCATAATGATGAACGAAATGAGCACCATGATGAAGAAAATGAGCATCACGATGAAGGAAATGATCATCATGATGATGGAAATGAGCATCATAATGAATGAAATATGTATAATGATTTTAGAAATGAGCTTCATGATGAAAGAAATATGAATCAAGATGAATGAAATTAGCATCTAGATGTACGAAATGAGCTTTATGATGAAGGAAATGAGCATCATGATGAAGGATTTCTATATCATGATTAAGGAAATAAGCATCATGATGAAGGATTTTTTCACCATGATGATGGAAATGAGCATCAAGATGAAAAAAATAAGCATCATGATGAAGGAAATAAGCATCATGATGTAGGGAAGAGAATCATAATGAAGGAAAAATGCATCATGATGATGGAAATGAGCATCGGGATGATGGAAATGAGAATCACGATGAAGGAAATGAGTTTCATGATGAATGAAATGAGCATCATGATGAATGATTTGTGCATCAAAATGTTGGAAATTAGAATCATGATGAAAGAAATGAGCATCATGATTAAGAAAATATGCATTATGATATAGAAAATAAGCATCATGACGAAGGGAATACGCATCATGTAGAAGGAAATGAGCATCACAATTGAGAAAATGAGCATCATGATGATGGAAATGAGCATCATGATAAAGAAAATACGCATAACGTGAACGAAATAAGCATCATGTTGTAGGATTTATATATCATGATGATGGGAATGAGCATCATGATTAAAGAAATGAGTATCGTGATGAATGAAATATACATCCTGATGAAGGAAATGAGCATCACGATGTAGGAAATGAGCATCATGACGAAGGACATATGCATCATGATAAAGGAAATGAGCATCATGATGAAGGATTTACGCATCATAATGACGGAAATGAGAATCATGATGAAAGAAATGAGAATTATGATGAAAAAATTAGCATTATGATATAGGAAATAAGTATCATGATGAAGGAAATACGCATCATGAAGAAGGAAATGAGCATCACGATGTAGATAAAGAGCATCATTATAAAGGAAATATGAATAATGATGAAGAAATGAGCATTATGATGAAGAAAACATGCATCATAATGAAGGAAATATGCATCATGACTTAGGAAATGAGTATCATGATGAAGGAATTATGCATCATGATGGAGAAAACGCGCATAATAGTGTAGGAAATTAGCATCATTATGATGAAAATACACATCATTATGAAGGAAATGAGAATCATGATGAAGGAAATGGCCATAATGATGTAGGAAATTATCATCATGATGAAGGAAATATGCATCATGATGAAGGAAATGAGCATCATGACGTAAGAAATAAGAATCTTGATGAAGGAAATGAGCATCATGATGAGGGAAACGATCATCAAGATGATGTAAATGAGAAAACTGCATCGTGATATATGAAATGAGCATCATGATGAAAGGAAATGTACATCATGATGAAAGAAATGAGCATCATGATGTAGGAAATGAGAATCATGCTGAAGTAAACAAGTATCATGATGATGGAAAGGAGCATATGATGAAGGAAATAAGCATCTCGATGAAGAACTTATGCGTCATGATGAGTGAAATAAGCATCATGATGTAGAAAATTTTCATCATGATATAGAAAATGATCATCATGATAAAGGAAATACGCATAACGATGAATGAAATAAGCATCATGATGAAGGATTTATGCATCAGAATGATGGTAATGAGTATCATTATAAATAAAATTTGCATAATGATTAAGGAAATGTGCATCAAGATGTTTGAAATGAACATAATAATGAAGGAAATATGTAGCATGATGTAAGAAATAAGCATCATGATTAAGAAAATATCCATCATGATGAAAGAAATGACCATCATGATGTACGAAATACCCGTCATGATGAAGGAAATAAGCATCATGATGAAGGAAATGAGCAACATGATGAAGAAATAAGCATCATAATGTAGGAAAGAGAATCAAGATGAAGGAAATATGCATCATGATGATGGAAATGAGCATCAAGATGATTGAATGCATCACGATAAAGGAAATGAGTATCACGATGAATGAAATATGCATCATGATGTAGGAATTGAGCATCATTACGATGGACATACGCATCTCTATGATAGAAATGAGCATCATGATGAAGAATTTATGCATCAAAATGTTGAAAATTAGAATCATGATGAAAGAAATGAGCATCATGATGAAGAAAATAAGCATTATGATATAGAAAATAAGCATCATGTAGAAGGAAATGAGCATCATGATAAAGGAAATGAGCATCATGATGATGGAAATGAGCATTATCATGATAAAGAAAATATGCATCATGATGAAGAAATGATCAACATTAAAGGAAATATCATCATGATGAAGAAATGATCAACATGATGAAGAAAACATGCATCATAATGAAGGAAATGAGCATTATCATAAGGAAATGAGCATCATGATAAAGGAAATATGCATCATGATGTAGGGAAAAAAGCATCATGATGAAGGAAATATGCATCATGATGAACGAAATGAGCATCATGATGTAGGAAATTAGCATTATGATAATGGAAACATACTTCATGATGATGAATATGAGCATCAAGATGTAGGAAGTGTGTATCATGATGAAGAAAGTATGCATCACCTTTTTCTGACGTAATGAAGTAAATATAATGTAGGAAATGAGCATCATGATGAAGAAAATGATCATCATGGTGATGGAAATAAGCATCATGATTATGGTAATATGCATCATGATGAATGAAATGAGTTTCATGATGTAGGAAGTAAGCATCATGATGAAGGAAACATTTATCATGATGTAGGAAATGAGAATTATGATGAAGGAAATGTGCATCATGATGAATGAGGTAAGCATTCTGAATTAGGAATTGTGCATCATGATGTTGAAAACATGCATCATGATGTTGGAAATGAGCATCAAGATGAATGAAATATGCATTATGATAAAAGAAACACGAATCATGACGAAGGAAATGAGCATCATAATATAGCAAATAAGCATCATGATAAATGAAATACGATTAATGATGAAGGAAATTAGCATCTTAATGATGAAAATGACCATAATGATGTAGGAAATGATCATCAAGATGAAGGAAATGAGTATCATGATGAAGGAAATACGCATCATGACGAAAGAAATGACCATCATGATAAAGGAATATGCATCAGGATGAAGAAAATGAGCATCATGATGAAGGAAATGAGTATCATGAAGAAGGAAATATGCATCGTGATTTAGGAAATGTGCATCATGTTGAAGGAAACATGCATCATGATGATGGAAATGCGCATCTTGATGAAGGATTTCTGCATCATGATGAAGGAAATAAGCATCATGATAATGGATTTATGCATTATGATTTTAAAAATAAACATCATGATGAAGGAAATGAGCATCATGATGATGTTTGCATCATGACGTAGGAAATAAGTATCATGTTGAAGGAAATATACATCATGATGAATGAAATGAGTTCCATGATGTGGGAAGTAAGCATCATGATGAAGGAAACATTTATCATGATGTAGGAAATGAACATCATGATGAAGGAAATATGCATCATGATGAATGAAATGAGCATCAAGATGAAGGAAATGACCATAATGATGTTGGAATCAATCATCATGATGAAGAAATGAGCATCAAGATGTGGGAAATGAGTATCATGATAAAGGAAATACACATAATGATGAACGAAATGAGCATTATGATGAACTATTTATTCATCATGATGATGGAAATGAGCATCATTATGAAGAAAAATTGCATCATGATAAAGGAAATGATCAACATGACGTTGGAAATAAGCATAATGATGAAAGAAATATGCAGCATGATGTAGGAAATAAGCTCATGATGAAGGAAATTTGCATCATGATGAATGAAATGAGCATCATGAAGTAGGAAATGAGCATCATGATAAAGGAAATATGCATCATGATGAAGGAAATTGGCATCACGATGATGGAAATTTGCATCCTGATGAAGAAAACATGCATCATGATTAGGGAAATGAGCATATTGATGTATGAATTGAGCATCACGATGAAGGAAATATCATCACGGTGATGGAAATTAGCATCATGATGAAGGAAATATTTATCATGTTATAGTAAATGAGCAACATAATGAAGGTAACTAGATAATATTAAAAAATGAGGACCAAAAGTGTACAATGAAGACCAAAAAGATGCATTACAAATGGGAGCAGGCGAGGGATCTTGCTACCCGACTGACCTGGGAACAGGCAAGGGATCCTGTTACCTAACAAAACAGACCCCACCCTAACAAGAGGTCTAAACCTGTACAGCTGAATACATGGCTGAAAAAATCCTATGGATGAGCTGACCACCACTCGGATGGCCTCGGTAAAAACCTCTATATGGAAAAACCCTATGGGAAAAACCCATATAGAGAAAAAGAGCACCTTCCAAAGGATGTCATAATACTCACCATCTACCCTAGACCTAAAGTAGGTCTTGAAGCCCAAATCAAGCCACAGCAGCATACAAACACTCCCAATATTCCAGCCACTTCTGAAAAAGGGATCCAAAAACTTGCCATCTAGTCCACGGCTAGACAAATGCATCCATATATCGTAACAAAGGATAAGAGAATCCTGAAAATCACCTTAGCAACAATACATTTGAATTTCGAAGAAATCAGAATAAGATATAAAAGTACAAGGAGAGGAGCCACCTGGCAATCCAGCGATGTCGCCTCCAGAGAACAAACCTCTTCACATCTCATTGTCTGGCAATGGGTCATCAAAAACGGTAGTAAGTTGAGTTCATATCCTCCAACAAATGTCTCTGAAGAATATGAGGAGTTGTAAGATGCCAGACAAAGGGCCTACCAACATCTGAGATAGCATCAGCTGCAGCATTCCCTTCTCTAAAAATGTGAGTGACTCTGAACTGCATCAAATGAATCACATCCTTAACAGACCTCCACTGCTGAAGAAATTTCCAAGGAATATCTAGATTGTCCAAAGAAAAAGCATAGACCACATATGTAGAGTCTGTATCCAACCATACAGAACACCATCCTCTATCATAAGACAACTCAATGGCCAAAAGGGTGGTGTGAAGCTCAGCCTCAAAAGCAAACCCATGATCAAACCCACAAGTGAAACTTCCCAAATGGTCACCATTTCCATTTCTATAAACTCCATCCCCTGCAATGGTACCAGGCGAACCATTAGCATGACCATCAGTGTTCACCTTAACCCATCCATGGGTAGGGGGCACCCATCTAACAAGAATGATATTAGGAGCTTTCCTTGGATTTCCTCGAACTCCAAAATAGTGCAGAGTGTTAAGGTCATCAACTGAACTGTACATTGGCCCAATAGCAAAACTATTAATCTCATGAGCCATGGCAATAATCGAGGCAGTAATCTTAGAAGCACGAGCAATCTTATCAACCAACTCCCCATCCTCCGTAGTAGAGTAACCATCAGCCATAAAATTATTACAAATAGTCCAAATCAACCAAACATTGGTAACAATAATATATCTCCATAAGGATATGATCTGTGAGCTCCCCTGAATAGTGATAGAGGGTACTAGAAAACCATTAGTACGTGGCACCCTATCCCCAAAATGAAACCCATACAAAATATGCTGAAGGACAATTGAAGAAACCGGACAGGTAACGAAAAGATGATCTATAGATTCAGAATCACATCTACACAAATAACACCTAGAAGGGTCACGAAAACCGCTCTCTAAAAACACATCCCAAAGAGTAATAATACCCCTTATAACTTTCCAAATAATCAAGGAACGCCTATGAGGTATAAAAGAACCCCATATCCATGAGCCCCAACTCACAGCAGGATACGGAGTTCTCAAATGAGCGTAAGCCAACTTAGAAGTGACTTTACCATGAGAAGAATGATTCCAACACCTTTGATCCGATTGATTTGGGGAAATCCTGATCCTGATGATGGCAAGGAATATATGAGGAAAAGCATGAGCAAAATCTTCAGTGAAGTGCCATTTCCCATTATAGTAGTAGTCAGATATCTTCTGATCAAAACAATGTCCAATATAAGTTGGGATATTAACCTGATTAGCAATAGGAATGCCCAACCAATTATCCAACCAAAATCTGACAGAGGAATCATGACCAATAATCCAAGTTTCATTCTGCTGCAAACTACGAATGTGAGGAAGACATCCTCTTCTCAAAGAGGATGAAAGACGATGCTGGAAAGCAATGCCTTGTCGAAACCATTTATGTCGAAAGATATACAAAGGCGTGTCTTCACACAAAATATCCCGAGAAAGCTTCATCAGATATGCCTCATTAGTAATTCTGAGAGAGCGAATACCTAATCCACCTCCTCCAAGGGGGAACAAACCTGCTTCCAATTCAAACAAAAATAGCTACGCTGGGATGGGTTCCCAGTCCACATGAAATTCCTAACAGCTCTTTCAAAGCGATTCAACTCAGTCCTAGGCCATCTATAAACCATCATGATATGCACTGCAGTCGAAATAATGACAGAATTCACAAGACAAACTCTTCTAGCCATGGAAAGACTCTCCCCTTTCCATCTACCAAACTTATTAATAATAGCATCCGTAGCAGCCTGAAAGTGAGCAATCCTAGGAGACCCTATAAAAATAGGAACACCTAAGTTACGAAAAGGATATGAACCATCCTGCATTCCAAGTTCCGTCCTAACCTGATGCTTAATATAGTGTTTGGTGTGCTTACCATAATAAGCCTTCGACTTTTAGGATTGAACACTTGCCCAGATAACTCTCCATAATTGTTCAAAGCATCCTTAACAGCTGTTATAGACCCAATATTAACTCTATAGAAAATAAGAATGTCATCTGCATAGAAGAGATAAGGAGGGAGAAAAAAAGATCTCCCAATAGCAACACGATGAAGACGCTGTTATCCACAAAATGCCACAAACAAAGACCAAGGACTTCCTCAGCTAGACAAAAGAGGAGGGGAGATAAGGGGGTCCCCCTGTCGAACTCCTCTCCCACAACCAAAATAACCATGAGGAGAACCATTAATTAGCACAGAGATTTTAGCAGAGGCAAAATACCCTTAAGCAATATCAGAAACTGATCAGAGAAACCCATACGGCCAAGGCATTCAACAAGAAAATCCCACCTTAAAGTATCAAAAGCTTTCCTAATGTCAATCTTAAGAGCAATACTACCCAAAGTAGAAACATCCAGACTATTAAAAGATCAGATGCAGTGGCAATACAATGACGTATACTACGACCAGGCACAAACCCATATTAATGCACACCAAGATGTTTTTTAGGATCGGGCCTAAACGCATAGCAAAAATTTTAGTGAGCACTTTAAAGAAAAAGTTACACATATTAATAGGCCGATTATCCTCCACACGATTAGTACCCTCATGCTTAGCTATCAAGGTAACAAAATTAGCATTGGTTCATCAGGTATAAAACCAGTGTTAAAAAAGTACTTGACAGCAATGCACATATCTTCATGTATAATATGCCAAACAGCCTGAAAGAATGAACCACCAAAACCATCAGGGCCTGGAGAACTATCTGGAGAAAGATAAAAAACTGCAGCTCTAATTTCCACATCATCAGGCTCAAGAGTCAGAGCAGCATTATCAGCCACAGACACAAACTGACGAACGAAGCCCATCAAACCCCAATCCGGAACATCAGTAGGTGTATTGAAAAGGTCCTTGTAATAGTCCGCAATGTGCTGTGAAATAGTAAAAATATCATGAGAGACATCATCCCCAACCATCATAGTACTAATGTGTGTTCTAGTCTTCCTGATTCTAGGAGCTCTTTGGAAAAAAAGCCGTATTACGATCACCATCCTTCAACCAGCTGCTTCTATTCTTTTGAGAATAAAAGATTTGCTTCTATTTGAGTTTCTCCTCCAAAAGGATATGAGCATCTACTGTTGGATTGTATACTAAAAGTCTAGCTTTTTGTATGAACAATGTTATAACAATTAATTTGAAATGAGAATCATATGATCAAATGATTGCATCTTATAATTTATTTATATGTTCGATGCAATAGTCCACTTACTTTATACTGTAGATAATATGTTGTGCGACAACACACGAAAGATCATATTATCGGTTTCCTTATAAAGTATAAACAGATGCTCACAATCGAGATAGACGGGGACTCTCTATCGGGATGGTTGTAGTGTGGTTTGGTATTAGCTTGTCTTGGCTATAGAATCACATTAGTGCACTTGTGTGTATTGAGCAGGACCGCTTGAGATCGTTTGACTTATACTGACTTATAGGAGAACTTGATCTCAGTTATTATGGAAGTTCGTGCTCTTAATCCCTATACAATAACCTCGACACGTAGGGCAGTATGTATTTCTTTGATTCATCAATGGGTGAGATTTACATGTAATTAAATCAACAAACTCAATGAGTTGGGAAATAGTGTTGTCTCTATGGTGTGCTGTTGATTGTAGAAGAAATCCGTGTCCGTCATAGGTTGATGATGTCCCCTTGAGGAGCTCATAAGGATTATCATGTAAACCCTGCAGGTGGAATTTATTCCGACATGATAATGAGGTTGAGTGGTACTACTCTTGGATGAGATATTAATTAATTGAGTTGTCAGTAACTTAAATTAATTAATGGACATTGTATATCTTAAACATGGGGAGACTAACGGGCTCATAATAAGAAGGAGCCCAAAACGTAATTTTGGGATTGGTACGGTAGTGCAATAATAATATTTTAGTGGAATATATTATTATTATTGGACTTAAGTATAAGCTTTGGGCTAAGCTTGGATACTTAAGCCCAATGGAGGCCCAACCCAATTTCTCCTCCTGGTCCCTGCTGTAGCCCATGTATATAAGTCACCTCACCTTATCTGGAACCCTAATCTAATCTAATCTAATCTAATCTAATCTAATTGATTATTCACGTGTGATGAGGGTTGAGAGCAGATTGAGGAGGTCTCGTAGATCGTCGCCCACACGACGTCGAGATCGGACTTGGGACATACAGCAGAAGATCAGAAGGTAGTTTGCTGCTGATGTCCGCGAACTTGCGAAATTTGTATAAATTCGTACAGTGCTCAGAATTTGATGATCAATATACAGACGGAAAGCCGTCAAAGAGAGGATCGTCTGAACGCAAAGATCACTTAATTCCAATATCAGACAAGGAAGTTATGACCATTCTCGTAGGACTGCGCATGCTGCCTGCGAGAAACTATCTTCATCAACATACCTTGGTGAACGGTAATCGTTTCTATGATTTATTGCTTCCGCTGTGATAGAAATGCATGGTATTCTAACGGGTCACGTTAACCAAATGATCGAATGCCAATAATTGGTATCAGAGCTTCGGTTTCGTGGTGAAGCGTGACACGTTAGACTAGGGTTTATGTGGTTAATTTTTCGAAATTAGGATCGCATGTTTAGGGTTTTGGTTTTACTATGCAAACCATGAATATCCCTATGTGAAATATACCCTATATCATATCTGTTCGTTGATGGTTGTGTGTGAGAGGATTCGACGAAAACTGTTCGTCAATTTCACATGGAAGGAAGAAATTGAGAGAAAATCCAGCGCAGTGATATTGCTGAGGCAATAACCAGAGTTTCAACCGTCGGATTAGGCTGAATTTTGGTCAGCATGTTCGGATTTTTTGGATGTACATTCTGAACGGTGAAGATCTTATTTGAAGATTTGCATTGTCGGGAATACGCCGAAAACAGAAGCAGTTTTTTGGGCGATTCTGTTCTGCGCAGTCGAGGGAAAAGAGCTGTTTCTCACAATCTAACCGTTGGATCGACCTATAATTTGGATAGCATGTTCAAAACTCACAGGCGTAGATTCTGGACGGTAGAGATTGGATTCCCATGTTCCTAAAGTTGCGAACCCTGAATGACAGTTGCTGTAGTTTGATGTTGCGCGTTGGGCTGAACTTGGTTCCGTGCAAGTAAGCCCTTGGACGAGCGGATTTGCATCAGGTTCGATCGATGCTGCACCAGGTTCGAGCAGATTTTCATCAGGTTCGATTGGTCTGCATCAGGTTCGATCGATGCTACACCAGGTTCGAGCGGATTTGCATCAGGTTCGATTGGTCTGCATCAAGTTCGATCGATGTTGCACCAGGTTCGAACGGATTTGCATCAGGTTCGATTGGTCTGCATCAGGTTCGATCGATGCTGCACCAGGTTCGAGTGGATTTGCATCAGGTTCGATTGGTCTGCATCAGGTTCGATCAATGCTGCACCAGGTTCGAGCGGATTCACATCAGGTTCGATTGGTCTGCATCAGGTTTGATCGACTCTGCACCAGGTTCGAGCTGGTTTGCATCAAGTTCGACTGGTCTGCATCAGGTTCCGCGTGTGTCTTCACAATATGATCAGGCAGGATGCCAGAGTGGTGGAGCAAGCTGCGGGGAGGTCGATCCCCATCGCAGTTGTCCGCATTCGTGATTGGTGGCGAACAATCGAATTCGCTGTTATATAACTGTTATAATTGATTTATTAATTGATTATTGTTATATATGTATGCATGATTCTCTATGATTTATTGCCTTAAATAGAAGCATGCTAGATTGCGTATTATATTTGGTATATTATATGCATGTATGTTGGAGTGTTGATCAAGTCAACTTATTTTTGGCAATTTATTTCCTTATATATAACTGCTATAATTGTTTTATTGGTCAATTATTGTTATATATTTGGAAGTATGAGCATGCTAGGTTGCGTATTTTATTTTTAAATATTATATGCATGTAAAAACCCTCAGTGTTGAATAACTAAGTGGGAGAGGGGATTGGTAAAAATTCCCGCGGCCTCCATTATTGGTTTGTTAGCAATGTGAATAAACTTGCGCGTCGGCATTAGAGCCTTCCTCCCCATCGGATGAGTTTATTCATGGATTGCTGGGACAGACTTCTTTAAATAATTATGTTTGTAATGTGATGCATATGAACTTGCGCGTTGGCATAGACCTTCCTCCCTATCGGATGAGTTCATGTGCGGATCACTGTACAGACTTATAATTGATGACTGTAGGAAGTTATCCGAGCGCGTGTGTACTTCTCCATCTGTAAGGCACATAAGCTTGGGCCGCGGACTTGGAGTCAAATAATGGTGTACACTTAGGTGTAAATAATAAGTATCCTCCCCATCGGAGTCACTGCTTTTATTTGCATGGCTAAAGAGGAACCGACTATTAATTATTTTGTCATAAAGTTAGGTTGACAAATGAAATTAATGGGTAAAACCTTCTCTTGTAAATATTCGGATTTGTAAACGTCCACACTATCGTGGCTTGCAGACTCACGGTGCTTGAGATGTCGGTGAATTTTATTTTTATATTGTTTTGAGGGAATCAATATAAAAGGATAAAATTCGAAGTTTTGATCGGTATATTTATTTGTGATTCTCTGATTTTCAAATGGTTTTATCTCACTTATTATTAACTAAAAGAAATTATATTTACTTGTCCAAATTAGATGATTAGAAAATAATCTTGGTTTTGAATTTTACTGCTTAAGAAAATACATGTGTGTTCTCACAAAGGACGTCTCATGATGCCTATTAAAGTCTCTAGTGAAGAGATGAGAGGTTCATAGAAATATGATGGTCTCATGTAACTCTTCGGATACTTGAGTAATTTAAAAGGCGGTAGGTCATGATTGAATTTGATGAATGAATTGGAAATACATGGAATAGAAGTTGAAGGGGAAACCTAAGTCAATTTTATTCTTCATAATTGCCTAGATGTTTTGAGTAAGTTTCTCATGAATTACAAAAGGTTGTATATGGTGGGAAACTTCTGACAAAACATGTGGTAAAGGAAATTCAATTTCATAAAAGGAGTGAACAAGGATAGAATCTTACTTACTAGTTGTTTAAACATGATTAGTGATGACATCTACTGACACGAAGTGTGTAGATACTGGAATCACTGAATGTTCATTACTAAGTGAGGATAAGATTGTTATGACATGGGTAAAACTACAAGACTAGTGGCTATTGCAGTGGGAGTTGTTTATTTATCTTACGATATGAATAAACGTTTGATTTTGTAAAATTGTCTTTACTTACGTTTTCATAGAAAGAATTTGATTTCGGTTTCTATGCATTAATAGATGGATACTCCATTTCATTTAAATGACATGGTCATTATAATGAAGGATAGAGTTGTAATCTGTTATGGTACGTTGATGGACAATTTGTATACTCTTAAATCATGTATATTCCACAGATGCAACAAATAGTAATTAATAATGCATCTTCTGATCTTAGTAAGAGAAAGTAACCTTCGGAGATGAACTAAACATGCATTTGGCGTCTAAGACTAGATCATTTTACTTGAGTAGAACTCAAAAGTTGATAGCAGATGGACCGTAAGGTTTATCTGAAGTGGAAACTATCGGACTTGCGAGTCTTACTTGGAAGTAAAAATGATTAATTACCTTTTCAAGGTAAAGGGGTGTAGAGCCAAAGATATATATGTTGGAATTGGTTCATTCTGATTCAAGCGGACCTAATATTATCTAGACGAGAGGTTGTTATGAATAATCGAAGATTATTCTAGATACCGATATATTTATTTGATGCACTGCATGTCTAAATTCTTTGATTTATTCAAGAATTACAAGGTTGGTACAGTAAAGCATCATGGAAAATATATCAAATAATGACGATTTAATCGTCATTACGAGTACCTCTTAGGATAATTAGGAACTATTAATCAGAGGTTGAGATTAAATCTCAAGTGGTCTACACCGGACATGCCCCAGCTGAATGGTGTGGTGGATAGAAGGAATAAGACTCTTATGGTAATGATTAGATAGATGATGAATTATTTGGAATTACTTAATTCATTTTATGGATAAGCCCTAGAAACAGTAATTCATTTGAATGTTTGTCTGTTTGTGGGATATGCTATAAAAATGAAGGTGATTTATTTAGTCTAAAAGATCGAAGGGTGATTGTTAACACAAACACTAGATTTTTGGAAAGGGACTATGTAATAAATCACAAACCCATGTATGAGTTGTTCTAAAGGTAGTGAGAAGAAAACACAGAGTATAAGTACCAAGTGTACAAGAGGATATACCACAAGGTAAACTGCAATGCGTGTCACGTCTGATACACAATTACATATAGTGCCTTGTCGCAGTGGGAGGATTATTCGACAACCCGTGAGATACATGTTTTGGGAAAGTCGTAAGACTTGATCCCTAGTAAACATGGTATTATCCCAGGGATACGACGTTGCACTACAAAATTAAAATGCGGAATCTTAGTAAGTCAATGAATATTAAAATAGAATCGATGGATTTTAAATTAGGTCTGGATGCTTGTTGAACCGCTAAATGGCGTAAAAGCCATTGGAAGTGGGCATGCAAGAATAAAAGAGGATCATAGAATAAGGTGAAAACCTTGGAAGCAAGCTTGTTGCGAAAAGGTATACTCAGAAAGAAAGGGTTCGATTATGAGAAAACCTGTTTGCCGGTAGCTATGCCTAAGTTGATCCGGACTCTTTTATTTGTTGCTACTCATATGAAATATGAGGGATAGCAAATAGATGTCGAGACAGCTTTCCTGATTGGAAGTCTTAAGGGAAACATCTATGTGAAGCAACCAGAGTGATTCATTGCAAAGAGCTAAGAGCATTGTGATAGTGAGCTTAAAAGTGTCCATTAATGGACTAAAACAAGCTTCAAGATCATGAAACATCCATTTTGATGAGGTAATCCAGTGACATGGATCTAATCAATGATCGGATGGGTCTTGTGTATTGAAAAGAGTGATGGAAACGTGGTGGTATTTCTTGTACTATACGTAGATAGTATCTTGCTCATTGGAGACAATGAAAGAGTATTGTCGGGCATATGGGTATGGTTGATAAAGCGGTATGAGATGAAGGACTTAAGAAGAGCAAAAATATCCTTTTGATCATGGTAATACGGATCACAAGAAAGGATGTTATGCTTATCTCAAGTTTCATATAATGATACGATCCTTACTCGTTTAGCATGTGAATTTATCTAAGTGAATGTTTCTTGTGACACAAAAGTAGATAAAGAAGATGAAAGCGGTTCCTTATGCTTCGGCAAATGAGGAAGCTTAATCTAAGGAATGCTATGCACGAGATTGGATATCTGTTTTGCCGATGGCATGAACAGTGGGTATCAACGTAACCCAGAACAAGAATGATGAACTGTGGTAAGACATATACTTATGTACCTGAAAAGGACTAGAAACTATATGTGGGCTTACCGAACAGATTCACTGATTCTTATGGGTTACATAGATTCAGATTTTTCAAATCAGATAGGGACGACAGTAAATCTACCTTAAAGGTTATGCGTTTAATTTTAGGAAGTTGAGTCATAACGTGGAGGAGTGTTATATAGAAATATATTTCAGACTCCGGACTCCATCATGGAAAGATGATAAATTGGAGCCTATGAGGCAGCCAAAGTATCTGTATGACTCTAGAAACTTCAAGATGGACTTCGAAGTGTTTCTAAGTTTGCCCAAGGATATCACAATTTATATTGATGATATTGAGGCAGTTGCAAACTTGAAGGAATCACGAGCCCATAAGGAAATTAAACACATGGAGCGCGAGTACCACCTATTACGAGAAATCGTATGATGAGGGGAAGGTTGTTGTCGCCTAGATTGCATCGGATGATGACCTAGTAAATCCATTTACAAGGACCTTAAGGCGAGAGCTTTTGATGGTCGTGTAATGGGAGTGGAAATCAGATGTATGGCGGAAGACATGACAGCATAGTCTTTTAGTATAAGTGGGAGATTGTTGGATTGTATACTAAAAGTCTAGCTTTTTGTATGAACAATGTTATAACAATTAATTTGAAATGAGAATCATATGATCAAATAATTGCATCTTATAATTTATTTATATGTTCGATGCAATAGTCCACTTACTTTATACTGTAGATAATATGTTGTGCGACAACACGCGGAAGATCATATTATCGGTTTCCTTATAAAGTATAAACAGATGCTCACAATCGAGATAGACGGGGACTCTCTATCGGGATGGTTGTAGTGTGGTTTGGTATTAGCTTGTCTTGGCTATAGAATCACATTAGTGCACTTGTGTGTATTGAGCAGGACCGCTTGAGATCGTTCGACTTATACTGACTTATAGGAGAACTTGATCTCAGTTATTATGGAAGTTCGTGCTCTTAATCCCTATACAATAACCTCGACACATAGGGCAGTATGTATTTCTTTGATTCATCAATGGGTGAGATTTACATGTAATTAAATCAACAAACTCGATGAGTTGGGAAATAGTGCTGTCTCTATGGTGTGCTATTGATTGTAGAAGAAATCCGTGTCCGTCATAGGTTGATGATGTCCCCTTGAGGAGCTCATAAGGATTATCATGTAAACCCTGCAGGTGGAATTTATTCCGACATGATAATGAGGTTGAGTGGTACTACTCTTGGATGAGATATTAATTAATTGAGTTGTCAGTAACTTAAATTAATTAATGGACATTGTATATCTTAAACATGGGGAGACCAACGGGCTCATAATAAGAAGGAGCCCAAAACGTAATTTTGGGATTGGTACGGTAGTGCAATAATAATATTTTAGTGGAATATATTATTATTATTGGATTTTAGTATAAGCTTTGGGCTAAGCTTGGATACTTAAGCCCAATGGAGGCCCAACCCAATTTCTCCTCCTGGTCCCTGCTGTAGCCCATGTATATAAGTCACCTCACCTTATCTGGAACCCTAATCTAATCTAATCTAATCTAATCTAATTGATTATTCACGTGTGATGAGGGCTGAGAGCAGATTGAGGAGGTCTCGTAGATCGTCGCCCACACGACGTCGAGATCGGACTTTGGACATACAGCAGAAGATCAGAAGGTAGTTTGCTGCTGCTGTCCGCGACCTTGCGAAATTTGTATAAATTCGTACAGTGCTCAGAATTTGATGATCAATATACAGACGGAAAGCCGTCGAAGAGAGAATCGTCTGAACGCAAAGATCACTCAATTCCAATATCAGACGAGAAAGTTATGACCATTCTCGTAGGACTGCGCATGCTGCCTGCGAGAATCAATCTTCATCAACATACCTTGGTGAACGGTAATCGTTTCTATGATTTATTGCTTCCGCTGTGATAGAAATGCATGGATTCTAACGGGTCACGTTAACCAAACGATTGAATGCCAACATCTACCTCCTCACAAAACAAATCATCAGAATCCCCATACTGATCAATACATTTCTGAATATCCTGCAAGTTATTCATGGCTGCCTCGACCCCACTCAGAATGTCACCAAAAGACTCTTTATTCCACACCTTTATCTCAAGTTTAAGTCTCCTAAGCTTCCAACAAAAGTAAAATATGGGATTAGGAGCAACCATCCCTTTTCCCCACAAAGTAGCAACCAGGACAAAAAAACTCATATCAGAGAGCCACATTTTCTAAAATCTGAAAGGGTGATGGACATGACCAATAGTACTATCAAATGACAAGATAGGATTGTGATCCGAACTATAATATCTTAGCCCAACTAGATTTTTTTTAGAAAGCCCAAAACCTATTTATTTATTTTTATGGCCCAAAAGGCCAGCCCTATCTTAGCCCAACTAGATTTTTTTTTAGAAAGCCCAAACTTATTTATTTATTTATTTTGTGGCCCAAAGTTTTAGCCCACTTAAATGGCCTGATATATAATTATTAAGGCTAAAGTTAAAAAAAAAAAGAGAGAAGAACGGGAGAAGAAAAACAAAAGAGGGGAAAGAAGAGAGTGAAGAGGAAACCCTTGTTGATCAAATTCTCCCTTACAACCCTCATCCTAGGTGGTTTCTAAGTTGTTTTGAGGTAAGTGGTGTGTAAATTAAGCTTCCTTCTTCCATGGTTTTGTAATTTTGTGGGGTTTTTCTTTTTGGTATGTGGGTAATTCGCAGACTGTTCGAACTGATTTTGACATAGCTATTGCCCTCGAAAGTTTACAAACTTAATTTCTGTACATAGCTGAACTCGTTAGCTTTCTGTATCCACTTGAAACGCCTCAATCCGATTATTCTACAATTAGTTATGATTTTACTCGTAAACTGCCGCTAGCTGGAAAATTTCAGAATTTTTATGTCGAATTCACACTTATTTTCTATCGTTTCGTTTAGTTAATGTATTGAAACGGGTTATGTGGGATTGGGAACTGATGTTAAGGAGTTACATGCTATTTTTATTTAATATCGACTCGTTCGAACTCGATTAGGATTTATTTTTAGCAATGAAAGGGATGTTACCGCTAATAGTTAGTTATATTTGATTTGTCTTTAATTGCTCATCTCCTTTCTAGGTAAAGAACCATCGACGAAGGGCAAGGGACCGACTTCAGATTCTGGAGAGAGTTAATCACTTCCTTGTGAGTTGATAATTCGGGAACGCCTTCTCTTGTGGGAAGTTTGGACCCTCGATAAATGTGCATTTATTTAGTTTTAGTTAATTGATAAGAAAATTATTTGGTATTGTGTTATGTGGTAAAGAGCCTGATTGGCTCGATTGCTCTGGTTAGAGTCCTGTTAGCTATTTTATGAGTATTATTGATTTTAACTTATGTTGAAGAGCCTTGCCGGCTCGATATCTGATAGCATTTATTGTGAATTATTTGAGAATTGATTTCGGGTTATTCTTGTGTGCCAATTAAGACTCTAACTTGAGTCGTTATTCATCTTATGATGCATATGCATATGTATGCCTGGTACCAAGGTTAAGTAGCCCGAATTGGTCACGGTTCGGGTGAGTTGGAGCGACATTGATTAAGTAGCCCGAATTGTCGCGGTTCGGGTGAGTTAGAGTGACAACCAAGTTGCCCGTTGCTTGGCAAACCCGAGTGAGTTGGATCTAACGGGGCACCTATCCATTTGCCAAATACTGATACTCTGGAGGGTGATCGTTAGATGGATCAGTCTATTATAGGCTCAGTCAACGTCACCGGTGTGGGACATGCATGTCATATATGTTTATATGTTTGATCATTTCAAGTATTCATGTCGATATTGAATTGTGAACTTTAGCACTTGGCGTGTTGAGAAAGAATATTAATGTGCATTTTTTCTAGAGTAACGGTGACGGGCTTGGACTGTCTCTCGACGGAGAGCTCAGTTCGAGGAGGATATTGACTACCCACGCGTCTTTTATGTGATAACATGTTGTTTGAACTAATTGTGTTATTCGTAAATGTGCACTAAGGTTTTTATTTTCATTAATATGTATACTGAGTGAGAAATAGTTATTGTGGGATGAAATGTTGGATTTTATGTTATGAACCGCGAGTGGGAATACATGCTTCGTATAAGGGTCGGGGTGACCGGCTTATCACCTCACTGAGCTAGTGGTTTTGCTCACCCCCATCATTCTTTCCTTTTCAGGCTGTTGATATCGTTTTGGTTGGAGGTTTGCCTATCGTTTCCAATCAGTGTTTTTACCCTCGCGATGACCCCCTTGATGTTCGTTTTTACCCTCGCGATGTTATATTGTTCATGTATATTTTCTTTAAACTAAGTTACATCGGTGTATTTTGTACCTTTGTAAATCCTTGTTAATACTTTATGAGATGATGTCCTCGGGTTGTACCCGTTGTTATCAGTTGTTCAGTTCTACAGGTACTTGATAGCAAGCCTTACATTTTCTATAAACTTTGTGGAGTGGAGTGCACCCGTGAAATTTATAGTTAACGTGGCGGTTGTTGCGTTCTGTCTGGGGTCAGGGCATGACAACTTTCTTGGTATCAGAGCCTGGTTTTATGATTCTCATTCTTTTTGAGTCGAGCCAATGGGTCCAACTTTGTTTCTATGTCATCCTAAGGTATCGTATTGCCTTGTTGTTGACCTTGCATTTTCTTTCCTTTCTTCCTTTAAGTCATTATGGCACCTCTAGTTCATCATCGAGGTCGAGGTCGAGGACACACTCCTCGTGATCCTCTGAGTCCTCTACTCTCCTCTGTTCCTCGTGGACCTCGAGGACATGTTTCTTCTGATCATGCCATTCCTCCGACGGTTACGGACCCTATCAATTCTGATCATAGGGTGCCGGTTTCCCAGGTAGAGCAACCACGGGCCCAGTTGCGGGTTGAGCACATGATGACACCGGAGCAGTACCAATTGTATTATGATCACATTCAAATACATGGTGTTCCACCATCTACAACGGCTCATACGACTACGGCTGTCACTGAAAAGGTTCTTCGTGCTAATGAACCGATTCGACCTACAACAAATGTACCAGTTTTTACTCACGAAATGGCTTTAGGAGGTTCTACTTCTCGAGGTGCACTTTTTATACCTGATTTGGTGAAAGCAGTTGAAAACATGGGGACTTCGAAATTTGACGGTGCACGAGATGCTTCTAAAGCGGGGGCATGGTTAATGGAGATTACAGAGACCTTTGACACCTTGATGATTGAAGAATGTTATCGTGTGGTAATTGCGACCAAGCTGTTAGGCCCAGATGCACGACGATGGTGGCAGAATCTAAAAGAGACATCTTCGGTTACTATTACGTGGGCTATCTTTGTGGAACGATTCAAAGATCGATACTTCTCTCAGTACATCAAGGATCAGAAGAGAAAGGAGTTCTTCAACCTCTTTCAAGGCATTATGTCAGTCGTGGAGTACAAAAGCAAATATTTGGAATTGCGAGAATTCGCTCCTGAGTCATATACGGCGAGAGACTTATGCAAGAGATTTGAAAATGGTCTTAATTTAAATATTCGAGATTGCATCAAGTCCGGAGACAAGTACGAGAGTCTTGACGATCTCATAGAAGAAGCCCTGAGGGTAGAAAGTTTAGTTCAGGTGAGACACAAGCTTGCAGAACGATCTTAAAAGAAAAGGCAAGGGAGCGCATTTCTAGGAAATGCATCGAAGGTGTATAGGGTATGGGATCTTCGCGTGGCGCACCAAGTTTGGTATCTATTAGTTTTCCTCAACCTCGGGAGCAGTTTAGTAGAGGCGGGAGCAATGTCTCGGGATCGGTTGGTGAAAATCGCAAGTGCCAGAATTGCTTAAAATATCACGACGGCCCCTGTAAGGCTCCTCAAGTATGTTTTCAGTGTCGAAAGCCGGGGCATATGCGAAGTTCTTGTCCTCAGCTTATGGGAGCAATCAGTCAGTGTTCTAGTCAGCTTCGTGGTAAACTAACATATTCTACACCCAGAGATACTCGATCTGCAGCTACCAGAGTGCCCGATGCCTCAAGCGGCCCTAGTACTCAATCACCTATGCAAGGAAGGAAGTAAACTAGAGTATTTCGTATTTCCCAGGAAGAGGCTCGCTCAGATCCGAAGGTTGTGATAGGTAATTTATAATCTGAGTATTTTCACATGCTAGATCTAACCACGCCTTGTTATGCCACTTGATTACGAATAAAATATTCGTAAGAAATTCTATCTTTCCGAATTTTTAAATCAAAATCTCACCTAATATTGCTTCTCCAGTTCTTTTTGTCAAGAAGAAAGATGGATCACTTCGCCTATATGTCGACTACCGTCAATTGAACAAGGTGACAATCAAGAACAAATATCCTCTTCCAAGAATCGATGATATGTTTGATCAATTGCAAGGAGCAACTGTGTTCTCAAAATTTGATTTGCGATCTGGCTATCACCAACTCAAGAGTAAGGAATCTGATATCCCTAAGTCTGCTTTTCGAACCAGATACGGTCATTTTGAATTCTGTGTTATGCCTTTTGGACTCACAAATGCTCCTGCAGCTTTTATGGATCTTATGAATCGGGTCTTTCGACCGTACTTAGATAAGTTTGTCATCATCTTCATTGATGACATTCTTATTTATCCTAAATCAAACGACGAGCATTCTCATCATCTAAGAATTGCTCTGAACATTCTCAGAGAAAATCAGCTTTATGCTAAATTCTCGAAGTGTGAATTTTGGCTTCGTGAGGTAAGCTTTTTGGGTCATCACATTTCTAAAGAAGGAATCTACGTCGATCCAGTAAAGATTCAAGCTATACTAGATTGGGAGCGTCCAAAGAACGTGATAGAGATTCATAGTTTTCTGGGATTAGCTGGATATTATCGACGGTTTGTCAAAGACTTTTCGTTATTGGCTTCATCTTTGACTAAATTGACTCGGAAAGGGGTAAAATTTGAATGGAGTGAAGAATGAGAGGAAGCATTTCAAGAATTGAAAAGACGACTCGTTTCAGCTCCTATTCTTGCTTTGCCAGACCCAGCGATTGGAGAATTTACCATTTATAGCGACGCCTCGAGACAAGGATTAGGATGCATTCTCATGCAAGAAGGAAAGGTTATTGCCTACGCTTCAAGGCAACTGAAGAAAAATGAAGAAAATTATCCTACACATGATTTAGAGTTGGCTGCAATAGTCTTTGCATTGAAGATCTAGAGGCACTATCTGTATGATGCAACTTGTCGGGTTTTCACTGATCACAAGAGCTTAAAGTATATCACCACGCAAAAGGAGCTCAACCTCAGGCAAAGGCAATGGATGGAGTTGATTAGTGACTATGACTTAGTCATCGATTATCATCCTGGCAAGGCGAACGTTGTTGCAGATGCTCTGAGTAGAAAGTCTTCTACCTCACTTGCTTCGATTCAATCTTTTTATCTTCCTATGTTGGAGCAATTTAAATCTTTACACATTTCGCTCGATTGTGAAAAGTCTAATGATTCTGCCTTAATCGCAAAATTCAAGGTTAGACCTACCTTGTTCGAGCAAATTCGAGAAAGAAAATCACACGATGTTCATTTACAATAGAAGATGGCGAAGCTAAATCAAGGAAAAGAAACAGAATTTCAAATTCGGGATGATGGAATTCTTACTTTTAAAAATCGCGTTTGTGTTCCATCAGAACTTGATTTTCGTAGAGCTATTCTTGAGGAAGCCCATTCTTCAGCCTATTCTATGCATCCTGGTAGTACCAAAATGTACAGAACACTTCGGGAGCATTATTGGTGGCCAGGTATGAAACGGGACATTGCTGAATTTGTATCAAAGTATTTATCATGCCAACAGATTAAAGCGGAACACCAAAAACCAGCCGGCATGCTTCAACCACTACCTATTCCTGAGTGGAAATGGGAAAACGTCACAATGGATTTTGTTTCTGGTTTACCTCGAACCCAAAAGGGTCATGACTCAATTTGGGTCATTGTCGATCGTCTGACGAAATCGGCACATTTCCTTCCAGTGCGTACCAATGAATCTTTAGAGAAACATGCCAAGTTATATGTCGATGAGATCGTGAGATTGCACGGAGTACTAGTGTCAATCATATCTGATCATGATCCAAGATTCACTTCCCGTTTTTGGCCTAGTTTGCAGAAAGCGCTAGGTACAAAATTACTATTCAGTACCTCGTTTCATCCACAGACTGATGGACAGTCAGAGAGAACTATACAGACACTAGAAGACATGCTACGTGCAGTGGTGTTGAATTTGGGAGGTAGCTGGGATAAGTACGTGACTTTGGTGGAGTTCGCTTATAACAACAGTTATCATTCAAGCATTGGAATGCCCCCGTACAAAGCTCTGTATGGCCGAAAGTGTCGAACACCGCTCTTTTGGGATGAGGTTGGCGAGAGACAAATCGAACAAGTAGAGCTTATCGAAGATGCGAAGGCAATAATACAACTTATTCGAGACAGACTTAAGGCAGCGCAAGATCGACAGAAAAGCTACGCAGATAATAGGAGGCGCGATTTGGAGTTTAATGAAGGAGACAAAGTTTTTCTGAAAGTTTCTCCATGGAAGGGCATGTTGCGATTCCGCCATCAAGGAAAGTTGAGTCCAAGGTATATTGGCCCGTTTACGATCGTGCAAAGGATTGGTTGTGTCGCATATCGACTTGAGCTACCATCGAAATTGTCAAAGATTCACGATGTCTTTCATGTCTCTATGCTTAGAAAATATGAACCAGATCCTTCGCACGTGCTCAAATATCCCCCAGTTGTATTAAAGGACAATCTATCGTATGAAGTACAACCTGTTCAAATTGTAGATCGCCGAGAGAAAATGCTTCGTAACAAATCCATTCCTATGGTGAGAGTTCTATGGAGAAATGATCAAATTGAAGAAGAAACATGGGAACCAGAGTCAGTCATGTGTCAACAACATCCAAATCTCTTTTCATCTCTAGGTACGTTTATGTTTCGAGGACGGAACTTTTTAGAGGAGAGGATACTTTATAATATCTTAGCCCAACTAGATTTTTTTTAGAAAGCCCAAAACCTATTTATTTATTTTTATGGCCCAAAAGGCCAGCCCTATCTTAGCCCAACTAGATTTTTTTTAGAAAGCCCAAAACCTATTTATTTATTTTTATGGCCCAAAAGGCCAGCCCTATCTTAGCCCAACTAGATTTTTTTTAGAAAGCCCAAACTTATTTATTTATTTATTTTGTGGCCCAAAGTTTCAGCCCACTTAAAAGGCCTGATATATAATTATTAAGGCTAAAGTTAAAAAAAAAGAGAGAAGAACGGGAGAAGAAAAAGAAAAGAGGGGAAAGAAGAGAGTGAAGAG
Source organism: Pogostemon cablin (assembly GCA_023678885.1). Classification (NCBI taxonomy): domain Eukaryota; kingdom Viridiplantae; phylum Streptophyta; class Magnoliopsida; order Lamiales; family Lamiaceae; genus Pogostemon; species Pogostemon cablin. Next base: position 19,725,465 of record CM042989.1, on the reverse strand, counting down.
GAGAAACCCTTGTTGATCAAATTCTTGTTGGCAATTGGATCGTGTGGATCAACGTGATCTGTTAGGATAACAGGCAAACAATAACAGCGGAAGCAATTAAACGTTTACCGTACTTCTGGGTTGATGTAGAGGATGAAGATCTGTGATGAACACCTCTGATCTTCTACTGTATGTCCCAAAGTCAACTCTGGTGTTGGGTGGTCAACAATCCCCAGAGTTCTCTCAATCTGCTCTCTGTTCTCTCCCGTATGTCAAATGAGGCACTGACTTAGGTTTAACAGGAACTGAGATGATTTATATACTTGGGCTACAGCAGGGACCAGGAGGAGAAATTGGGCTGGGCCTCAATTGAATTTAATTAACCAAGCTTAGCCCAAAGCTTTTAATTAAATCCAATAATAATAATATAGTCCACTAAAATATTATTACTGCACTACCCGTCCAATCCCAAAATTATGTTCTGGGCTCCTTATTATGAGCCGACAGTCTTCCCATGTTTAAGATATACAATGCCCATTAATTAATTAAGTTACTGACAACTCAAATTAATTAATATCTCATCCGAGAGTAGTACCACTCAACCTTATTATCATGCCGGAAATTAATCCACTTGCAAGATTTACATGATAAACCTTATGAGCTCCTCAAGGGGACATCATCAACCTATGTCGGACATGGATTCCTTCTACAATCAACAACACACCATAGATACAGCACTACTTCCCAACTCACCGAGTTTGTTGATTTAATACTAATAAATCTCACCCATTGATGAATCAAAGAAATACATACTGCCCTACGTGTCGAGATTATTGTATAGGGATTAAGAGCACGAACTCCCATAATAACAGAGATCAAGTTCTTCTATAAGTCAGTATAAGTCGAACGATCTCAGGTGGTCCTACTCAATACACACAAGTGTACTAATGTGATTCTATAGCCAAGACAAGCTAACACCAAACCACACTACAACCATACCGATAGAGAGTCCCCGTCTATCTCAGTTGTGAGCATCTGTTTATACTTTATAAGGAAACCGATAATATGATCTTATGCGTGTTGTCGCACAACATATTATCTACAGTATAAAGTAAATGGACTATTGCATCATGCATATAAAATAAATTATAAGATGCAATCATTTGATCAATGATTCTCATTTCAAATATTGTTATGACATTGTTCATACTAAAGCTAGACTTTTAGTATACAATCCAACAATCTCCCACTTATACTAAAAGACTATGCTGTCATGTCTTCTGCCATACATCTGATTCCTACTCCAACTACACGACCATTAAAAACTATCGCCTTAAGGTCCTTGTAAATGGATTTACTAGGTCATCATCCGATGCAATCTAGGTGACAACAACCTTCTCCTCATCATACGATTTCTCGTAACAGGTGGTACTCGCGCTCCATGTGTTTAATTGCCTTATGGACTTGTGATTTCTTCAAGTTTGTAACTGCACCAATATCATCAATGTAAATTGTGATTACCTTGGGCAAACTTAGAAACACTTCAAAGTCCATCATGAAGTCTCTAGAGTCATATAGATACTTTGGCTGCCTCATAGGCTCCAATTTATCATCTTTCCATGATGGAGTCCAGAGTTTGAAATATATTTCTATATAACACTCCTCCACATTATGACTCAACTTCCTAAGATTAAACACATAACCTTTGAGGAGAAATTACTGCCGTCCAATCTGACTAAAAAATCTGAATCTACATAATCCACAAGAAGCAGTGAATCTGTCCAGTAAGTCCACATAATTTCCAGTCCTTCTCAGGCACTTTATAAATTTCTTACCACAGTTCATCATTCTTGTTCCGGGTTACGTTGATACCCACTGTTCATGCATTCAGCAAAACAGATATCCAACATCGTTCATAGCATTCCTTAGATTAAGCTTCCTTATTCGCTGAAGCATAAGGAACCGCTTTCATCCAATTTATCTTCTTCTTGTGTCTCAAAGACACATTCACTTAGATAAAGTTACATGCTAAACGATTATGGACTGTATCATTTTATGAAACATGAGATAAGCATAATATCCTTTCTTGTGATCCGTATTACCGTGATGAAAATGATATATTTTGCCTTTCTTAAGTCCTTCATCTCTACCGCTTTATTAACCGTACCCATACGCCCGATTCATTGTCTCCAATGAGCAAGATACTATCTACGTATAGTACAAGAAACACCACCACGTTTCCGTCACTCTTTACAACACACAAGACTCATCCGCTCATTGATTTAAATCCATGCCACTGGATTACCTAATCAAAACAGATGCTTCACGATATTAAAGCTTGCTTTAGTCCATCGCTGGACACTTTTAAGCTTACTATCAAAATGCTATTAGTACTTTGCAATGAATCACTCTGGTTGCTTCACATAGATGTTTTCCTCAAGACTTCCAATCAGGAAAGCTGTCTTTGACGTCTATTTGCTGTTCCTCATAGCAGCAATAAATAAAAGAATCCGGATCAATATAAGCATAGCTACCAGCGAACATGTTTCCTCATAATCGAACCATTTCTTTCTGAGTACACCTTTTCGCAACAAGCTTTGCTTCCAAGGTTTTCACCTTTCTGTATGATCCTCTTTTATTTCCTATGACCACTTGCAATGGCTTTTACACCATTTTAGTGATCGTTCAAGCTCCAGACTTAATTTAGAATCCATAGATTCTATTTCATCATTCATTGCATCTTGCTAAGATTCCACATTTTCATCTTGTAGTGCTACGTCGTATCCGTGGGACAATACCATGTTTACTAGGGATCAAGTCTCACGACTCTCCCAAAATATATATTTATGGGTTGTCATACAACCCTCCCACTACGACAAGGCACTACATGTAATTGTGTATCAGACGTGACACGTGTTGTAGTTTACCTTGTGGTATATCCTCTTGTACACTTGGTACTTATACTTAGTGTTTTTCTCTCACTTCCTTTAGAACAACTTATACATGGGTTTGTGATTTATTACATAGTCCTTTTCCAAACCCTTCGATCTTTTGGACTAAATAAATCACCCTCCATTTTCTAGGAAATCCCATATACAGACAAACGTTTCATGAATTACTGTATCTAGGGCATATCCATAAAATGAATTTAATTATTCCAAATAATTCATCATCTATCTAATCATTACCATAAGAGCCTTATACCTTCTACCCACCACACCATTCAGCTGGGGCTCGCCCGGTGTAGACTACTTGAGATTTAATCTCAACTTCTGATCAATAGCTCCTAACTATCCCAAGAGGTATTCGTCATCATGATTGAATCGTAATGACTTAATATATTTTCCATGACGCTTCACTGTACCAGCCTTACAATTCTTGAATTAATCAAAGAACTTAGACATGCAGTGCATCATATAAATATATTGGTTTCCAGAATAATCTTCGAATATTCATAACCACCTCTCGCCTGGATAATATTATGTTCGCTTGAATCAGAATGAACTAATTCCAACATATATATCTTTGGCTCTACACCCCACAGCCTTGAAAAGGCAGTTAATCATTTTTACTTCCAAGCAAGACTCGCAAGTCCGATAGTTTCCACTTTAGATAAACCTTATGGTCTATCGGCTATCAACTTTTGAATCTTACTCAAGTAAAATGAATTAGTCATAGACGCCAAATGTATGTTTAGTTCATTTCCGAAGGTTACTTTCTCTTACTAATATTAGAAGATGCATTATTTAATTACTATTCATTGCATCTGTGGGATGTTCATGATTCAAGAGTATACTTTTTATCCATCAATGTACTTTAACGGATTATAGCCTCATTCCTCATTACTCTGACCATGTCATTTAAATGAAATGAAGTATCCATCCGTTAATGCATAGAAACCGAAATTAAATTCTTTCTATGAAACGTACGAAAAGATAATTTCTCATAATCAATCGTTTATTCTTATCATGAGATAAATAAACAACTCCCACTGCAATAGCCACTACCTTTGTAGTTTTACCCATGTTATTAACAATCTTATCCTTACTCAGTGATAAACATTTAGTGATTCCAGTATCTACATACTTCGTGTCAGTAGATGCCATCACTAATCATGTTTAAACCATTAGTAAATAAGATATTAAACTTGTTCACATCATGATGAAAAATGGCTTTCTTTTGCCACATGTTTTGTTAGAAGTTTCCCACCATATACAACCTCTCGTATTTCAGGTAGAACTTGCTCAAAACATCCAGGAAAATTGTGAAGAATAAATTGATTTAGGTTTCCCTTTCAATTTCTATTCAAAGCTTTTCCAATTCATTCATCAATTCGACCATGATCTTCTGCCTTTTAATTTACTCAAGTATCCGAAGAGTTACATGAGACCATCATATTTCTATGAACCTCTCATCTCTTCACTAGAGACTTTAATAGGCATCATGAGACGTCCTTTGTGAGAATACACATGTATTTTCTTAAGCAGTAATTATCAAAACCAAGATTCTTTCTAATCATCTAATTTGGACAAGTAAATATAATGTCTTTTAGTTAATAATTAGTGAAATAAAACCATCCGAAATTCAGAGAATCACAAATAAATTTACCGATCAAATCTTCGAATTTTATTCTTTTATATTGATTCCCTCAAAACAATATAAAATAAAATTCACCGACATCTCAAGCACCGTGAGTCTGCAAGCCACGATTGTGTGGACGTTTACAAACCCGAACATTTACAAGAGAAGGTTTTACCCATTAATTTCATTTGTCAACCTAACTTTATGACAAAATAATTAATAGTCGGTTCCTCTTTAGTCATGCAAATAAAAGCAGTGACTCCAATGGGGAGGATACTTATTATTTACATCTAAGTGTACACCATTATTTGACCCCAAGTCCGCAGCCCAAGCTTATGTGCCTTACAGATAGAGAAGTACACACGCGCTCGGATAACTTCCTACAGTCATCAATTACAAGTTTGTACCAGTGAACCGCATATAAACTCATCCGATAGGGAGGAAGGTCTAAGCCAACGCGCAAGTTCATATGCATCACATTACAAACGTAATTATTTAATGAAGTCTGTTCCAGCAATCCATGAATAAACTCATCCGATGGGGAGGAAGGCTCTAATGCCGACGCGCAAGTCTATTCACATTGCTAACAAACCAATAATGGAGGCCGCGAGAATTTATTACCAATCCCCTCTCCCACTTAGTTATTTAAACACCGAGGGTTTTTAACATGCATATAATATTCCAGAATAAAATATAAAACTAAGACATGCTTCTATTAACAGCAATTTAAATAAGTAAATCACATAGAACATGCCTTTCATATATAACAATTAATTGTCAAGTTAAAACAATTAAATCAGTTATATATCATAATTAATTGCATAAATAGTGGATCAATTAATTGGGCCCAAGAGCAACAAATAAGCACAAAATGAGCAGCAGATTAAATAATTAATCAAGCCCATTATACATGGCCCATAATCTTAGCCCAAAATCAAATTAAGTCCACCAAGCCCACTAGCACAAAATTAGTCCATTAATAAAATTAATTTATCATGCTTGGCCCATTACCCACAATTAATTAAAACCAGGATTGGCCCAGCAGCCCATTACCATTTAATTAAAATTGGGCCCATAACCACAGCCCAAAACCATTTAATTAAAATAAAAGGCCCAACTGAGACAACCCATATGGAAAGACAAGGCCCAAAATAAATTCCACAATAAATTTTTGGGCCCATCAACAGCAATGAACTAGGCCCAGCAGCCCAAACAGTGAGCCCATGAACAACTTAATAAAAAAATGGGCCCATAAAAGCTGCAACCGTGCCCTAAACTACAGCCGCCAAGCCTTCCTTATCGAGCAATCACTGGAGCTACCTGGCACCACCGCTAACGGCTGATGCGCCCACGGCCCATCGGAGCCGCACCGTCAGCCGTCAGTCATGCGAGCTCCGCACTCCGACCATCCAGCAGCGCCATCGCCTGCAACCGCACTAGCATCAGGCAGCCACCAGCCGTGACCATCATTCCCAGCGCCGTCAACCGTCAACCTGAAACGCGTCGTCCGCCTGGAAACGTGTCGTCCACCCACTGCCGTGCTAGCTCTGCACCGGAGACATCGCAGCAGCAACGACCAGTCACGATCTCGCCTTGCCTATCCCGTCGGCCGTTGATAGTCGCCACAACCGCGCCTTCAACTATAGCCGAAATCTCGCCGTAAGCCCGCTGCCTTGCGAGCACCCCAGCCGCGCGATCCGGCGACGCTGCCACCGACCAACAGTCGCACATGCAGACTGACTAGATCGGCTAAACGCATCACTGGCGAGACACGATGTAGTCCAGTGCCGCCGCGCTTCTCATACTGCAACCAACGTCGCAGACGAACACCAACAGCAGCACACTGGATCCGGCCGAATCCACCAGCAGTCGATTGTCAGCACCGATCAATCCCGCGTTACCTTCAGCGCCGCCGTCAGTCCGTGAGACTCCAGGTCATGCCGACGCATCGCCCAGACACGCCTCGCCGTGAAGTCGTCACCGCCGCATCGATTTCGAATCACTACTCGCCGCCGTCAGTTGTACGATATGCCGTAGAAAACGATCCAGTCGAAGCCTCTCACCTTTCCAGCGCTGCCGTGACAGAACTGGTCCGGCCAAAGCCACCAGCCGTCGATTGTCAGCGCCGGTCAGACGCCACCGCCTCATCGGATGCTTACCCACCGTGCAGGGTGAGAGTGTGTGATATAAAGTATATAGTTGACGACAGACAGACTGATATGATGTGTGTATGAATGTCCAGTATAATCGTGAACAGTGTATACAATCAAAGAGATACAACAACAAATCACAAAGTAATATGCGATTACAAAGATAAAACTGCAATCACATAATCACATTCATACAGATCATCAATAATCATGCGATTAATACAGATTAGATAAATAAATCAAATAATCACAAAAATCCCAACCTAACGATTCACGTTTCACCACGAAACTAACGCTCTGATGCCAATTGTTGGCAATTGGATCGTGTGGATCAACGTGATCCGTTAGGATAAACAGGCAAACAATAACAGCGAAAGCAATTAAACGTTTACCGTACTTCTGGGTTGATGTAGAGGATGAAGATCTGTGATGAACACCTCTGATCTTCTACTGTATGTCCCAAAGTCAACTCTGGTGTTGGGTGGTCAACAATCCCCAGAGTTCTCTCAATCTGCTCTCTGTTCTCTCCCGTATGTCAAATGAGGCACTGACTTAGGTTTAACAGGAACTGAGATGACTTATATACTTGGACTACAGCAGGGACCAGGAGGAGAAATTGGGCTGGGCCTCAATTGAATTTAATTAACCAAGCTTAGCCCAAAGCTTTTAATTAAATCCAATAATAATAATATAGTCCACTAAAATATTATTACTGCATTACCCGTCCAATCCCAAAATTATGTTCTGGGCTCCTTCTTATTATGTGCCCGACAGTCTCCCCATGTTTAAGATACACAATGCCCATTAATTAATTAAGTTACTGACAACTCAAATTAATTAATATCTCATCCGAGAGTAGTACCACTCAACCTTATTATCATGCCGGAAATTAATCCACTTGCAAGATTTACATGATAAACCTTATGAGCTCCTCAAGGGGACATCATCAACCTATGTTGGACATGGATTCCTTCTACAATCAACAGCATACCATAGATACAGCACTACTTCCCAACTCACCGAGTTTGTTGATTTAATACTAATAAATCTCACCCATTGATGAATCAAAGAAATACATACTGCCCTACGTGTCGAGGTTATTGTATAGGGATTAAGATAACGAACTCCCATAATAACAGAGATCAAGTTCTTCTATAAGTCAGTATAAGTCGAACGATCTCAGGTGGTCCTGCTCAATACACACAAGTGCACTAATGTGATTCTATAGCCAAGACAAGCTAACACCAAACCACACTACAACCATACCGATAGAGAGTCCCCGTCTATCTCAGTTGTGAGCATCTGTTTATACTTTATAAGGAAACCGATAATATGATCTTCTGCGTGTTGTCGCACAACATATTACCTACAGTATAAAGTAAATGGACTATTGCATCATGCATATAAAATAAATTATAAGATGCAATCATTTGATCAATGATTCTCATTTCAAATATTGTTATGACATTGTTCATACTAAAGCTAGACTTTTAGTATACAATCCAACAATTCTCCCTTACAACCCTCATCCTAGGTGATTTCTAAGTTGTTTTGAGGTAAGTGGTGTGTGAATTAAGCTTCCTTCTTCCATGGTTTTATAATTTTGTGGGGTTTTTCTTTTTGGTATGTGGGTAATTCGCAGACTGTTCGAACTGATTTTGACATAGCTATTGCCCTCGAAAGTTTGCAAACTTAATTTCTGTACGTAGCTGAACTCGTTAGCTTTCCGTAGCCACTTGAAACTGTTGGGTTGTATACTAAAAGTCTAGCTTTAGTATGAACAATTTTATAATAATATTTGAAATGAGAATCATATGATCAAATGATTGCATCTTATAATAATGCAATAGTCCATTTACTTTATACTGTAGATAATATGTTGTGCGACAACATTCGGAAGATCATATTATCAATTTCTTTATAAAGTATAAACAGATGCTCACAACCGAGATAGACGGGGACTCTCTATCGGGATGATTGTAGTGTGGTTTGGTATTAGCTTGTCTTGGCTATAGAATCACATTAGTGCACTTGTGTGTATTGAGCAGGACCGCTTGAGATCGTTCGACTTGTACTGTCTATATAGGAGAACTTGATCTCAGTTATTATGGATATTCATGCTCCTAATCCCTATACAATAACCTCGACACGTAGGGCAGTATGTATTTCTTTGATTCATCAATGGGTGAGATTTACATGTATTAAATCAACAAACTCGGTGAGTTGGGAAGTAGTGCTATCTCTATGGTGTGCTGTTGATTGTAGAAGGAATCCATGTCCGACATAGGTTGATGATGTCCCCTTGAGGAGCTCATAAGGTTTATCATGTAAATCTTGCAAGTGGATTAATTTCCGGCATGATAATAAGATTGAGTGGTACTACTCTCGGATGAGATATTAATTAATGGAGTTATCAGTAACTTAATTAATTAATGGGCATTGTATATCTTAAACATGGGGAGACTGTCGGGCTCATAATAAGAAGGAGCCCAGAACATAATTTTGGGATTGGATGGGTAGTGCAGTAATAATATTTTAGTGGACTATATTATTATTATTGGATTTAATTAAAAGCTTTGGGCTAAGCTTGGTTAATTAAATCCAATTGAGGCCCAATCTAATTTCTCCTTCTGGTCCCTGCTGTAGCCCAATATAATAAGTCATCTCAGCTTCTGGATGCCCTATTCTGAACGCCGTTTTCAAATTGAATAGAGGAGAGAAGCAGATTGAGAGAATCCTGTAGATTGTTGCCCACACAATATCAGGATTCGACTTGGGACATACAGCAGAAGATCAAGAGGTGGTTCTTTACTGCTGTTCATCCTCTACACCATCCCAGAAGTACGGTAAACCTATTTTAATTGCTTCCGCTGATTATTTGCCTGAAATCCTAATGATTACGTTTGAACCTCACGATCCAATTGCCAACAATTGGTATCAGAGCATTGGTTTTATGGTGAAATGTGAGACGTTAGGTTGGGTTTAGCCATACGTGTGTTAATTGTTGGATTGATAGCATGTATGAAATCGATTATTTGATTATGTGGATTAATCTGGAAATAATCACATGGGTTTTGTACTATTATTGTATTTCACCTATGTATCCTTTTCTGTTTGTGTGTGATTATTGCTGATTATTATTGCTGGACTACATACACACTACTTGAAATCCAATCTCCTTTCTTTCAACCTGTATAACAAACACACACATCCTGCTCGACGGGTGAGAGGACGGCAGCGCGTGATGGCTGGAAGAGTGACGGCGGTGTCTGAAGCTAGTGCCGACAATTGATGGCTGGTGGCTTCAGTCGAACCAGATATGTCACGGCGGCGCTGGAAAGGGCTGAAGGCGAAGACATGTGTGTGTAGAAGGCGCTGCTGACTGGAGATAGAAGAGACCGATCTCTTTCTGGTCGGGTCGAAGAAGATCGGAACACATCAGTGATGGCGGCGGGCTGCGACCATGGCGGCAAAGCGTCAGAACGGCGGCAAGGATTCAGTCAACCACTACATGTTCCTGGCGTGTCGATCATCGAATGCAGGCAATGGCAGGGAGCAAGTCAGTTGTCGCTCCCGGGCGCGTTCGCAGTGGCGTCTAACGGAGCAGCTTTCAGGCAGGTCACCGGTGATTCGATAGAGTCAGGAGGCATCCAATATAGTCCAACTCGATCCCGATCGCTTCGGACCAGATCGGCGCGGATCTGGCGGTGTGTATTGGCTGAGCGACAGAATCGAGGCGGCGGTCGACTATGCAGGCCACGTTTTCCGGGCGAGTCTGAGTGAAGTCCAAAAGCGGCCCCTGATACGTGGATAGGAAAGGTGGTCTGGACACCGGCGGGGGTGGCGGCGGAGGCGGACGTGGGAAGTAGCGTTCCGGGCGAATCGTCGGAGGCTCGCCGGCGCTGTTACTTTTGGAACGGCATCCGTCTCGCCCAAGACTAGGTTGAAAAAGGAAAGGTCGTTGCCGGTGTCGCGTGTTTGACCGGCGGCTCAACTCTGGTTGGCTGACGGCGCCCCTTGCCGACAGCAGCCGCACCATAATGTTGAACTGCAGATTGTGGCTGGCAAGTAGAAATAGGGCAGATGATGATCTAGGCCTTGTTTCTTATTTGATTTGGGCTGCATGTTTGGGCACAAAGGGGCAGGCAGGATAATGGGCTGATGATTTTATTAATAGGCCAATTAAAATGCCTGATGGGCCCAATTCAGTAATAAATAAGGGACTGCTCATTTATTTAATTTGGTTTTGGGCTGTTGGGCCCAAATTTTAATTAAATGGTAATGGGCTGCTGGGCCATTTATTAATGCTGGATTTAATTAATTGTGGGATTTGTGTTGGGGCAAGTTTATAGCAAAAATTAGCAGGATAAATGGGCTTAATTAATTTATTAATGGGCTGCTCATTTTATGCTATTGTTGCTTGGGTAGACTGGGACTATTTATTTGATCCAACATTTTATGCAATTAATTCTGATATATAATTGATTTAATTGTTTTACTTGACAATTAATTGTTATATATGTGGCATGTTCTATGTGATTTAATTTTTTAAATTAATTGAAATAGAAGCATGCTAAGATGTATATTTTATTTCAGAATATTATATGCATGTTAAAAACCCTCGGTGTTTAAATAACTAAGTGGGAGAGGGGATTGGTAATAAATTCCCGCGTCCTCCATTATTGGTTCGTAAGTGATGTGAATAAACTTGCGTGTTGGCATAGACCTTCCTCCCCATCGGATGAGTTTATTCACAGATCACTGGTACGAACTTCTTTATGATAATCGTAGGAAGTTATCCAAGTGCGTGTGCACTTCTCCATCTGTAAGGCACACAAACTTGGGCCGCAGACTTGGGATTAAATAATGGTGTACACTTAGGTGTAAATAATAAGTATCCTCCCCATCGGAGTCACTGCTGTTATTTGCATGGCTAAAGAGGAACCGACTATTAATTATTTTGTCATAAAGTTAGGTTGACAAATGAAATTAATGAGTAAAACCTTCTCTTGTAAATGTTTGGGTTTGTAAACGTCCACACTATCGTGGCTTGCAGACTCACGGTGCTTGAGATGTCGGTGAATTTTATTTTTATATTGTTTTGAGGGAATCAATATAAAAGGATAAAATTCGAAGATTTGATCGGAATATTTATTTGTGATTCTCTGAATTTCGAATGGTTTTATTTCACTAATTGTTAACTTAAAGACATTACATTTACTTGTCCAAATTATATGATTAGAAAAGTATCTTGGTTTTGAAAATTACTGCTTAAGAAAATAAAAATGTGTTCTCACATAGGACGTCTCATGATGCCTGTTAATGTCTCTAGTGAAGAGATGAGAGGTTCATAGAAATATGATGGTCTCATGTAACTCTTCGGATACTCGAGTAAGTTAAAATGCGGTAGGTCATGATAGAATTTGATGAATGAATTGGAAATACATGGAATACAAGTTGAAGGGGAAACCTAAGTCAATTTATTTTCCATAATTGCCTAGATGTTTTGAGTAAGTTCCACCTGAATTACGAGTGGATGTAAATGGTGGGAAACTTTTGATAAAATATGTGGCAAAGGAAAGCCATTTTTATCATGATGTGAACAAGTTTAATATCTTATTTACTAGTGTTTCAAACATGATTAGTGATGGCATCTACTGACACGAACTGTGTAGATACATGAATCACTAAATATTTATCATTAAGTAAGGATAAGATTGTTATGACATGGGTAAAACAACAAAGGTAGTGGCTATTGCAGTGGGAGTTGTTTATTTATCTCATGATAAGAATAAACGATTGATTATGAGAAATTGTTTTTACGTACGTATCATAGAAAGAATTTGATTTCGGTTTCTATGCATTAACGGATGGACACTTCATTTCATTTAAATGACATGGTCATAGTGATGAGGAATGGGGCTATAATCCGTTAAAGTACGTTGGTAGATAATATGTAAAGTCTTGAATCATGTACATCCCACAGATGCAATAAATAGTAATTAAATAATACATCTTCTAATATTAGTAAGAGAAAGGATCCTTCGGAAATGAACTAAACATACATTTGGCGTCTAAGACTAGTTCATTTTACTTGAGTATAATTCAAAAGTTGATAGCCGATGGACCATAAGGTTTATCTGAAGTGGAAACTATCAGACTTGCGAGTCTTGCTTGGAAGTAAAAATGATTAACTATCTTTTCAAGGCAAAGGGGTATAGAGCCAAAGATATATATGTTGGAATTAGTTCATTCTGATTCAAGCGGACCTAATATTATCCAGGCGAGAGATGGTTATGAATATTCGAAGATTATTCTAGATACCAATATATTTATTTGATGCACTGCATGTCTAAGTTCTTTGATTAATTCAAGAATTGCAAGGCTGGTACAGTGAAGTGAAAAATATAAAGTCATTACGATTTAATCATGATGGCAAAGACCTCTTGAGATAGTTAGGAGCTATTGATCAGAAGTTGAGATTAAATCTCGAATTGACTACACCAGGCATGCCCCAACTGAATGGTGTGGTGGATAGAAGGAATAAGGCTCTTATGGTTATGATTAGATAGATGATGAATTATTTGGAATAATTAAATTCATTTTATGGATATGCCATAGATACAGTAATTCGTAAAACATTTTGTCTGTTTGTGGGATATCCTAGAAAAATGAAGAGTGATTTATTTTGTTCAAAAGATCGAAGGGTGATTGTCAACACAAACACTGGATTTTTTTTTGGAAAAGGACTATGTAATAAATCACAAACCCATGTATGAGTTGTTCTAAAGGTAGTGAGAAGAAAACACAAAGTATAAGTACCAAGTGTACAAGAGGATACACCACAAGGTAAACTGCAATGCGTGTCACGTCTGATATACAATTACATGTAGAGCCTTGTCGCAGTGGGAGGGTTATTCGACAACCCGTGAGATACATGTTTTGGGAAAGTCGTAAGACTTGATCCCTAGTAAACATGGTATTATCCCAGGGATACGACGTTGCACTACAAGATTAAAATGCGGAATCTTAGTAAGTTGCAATGAATGTTGAAATAGAATCTACGGATTCTAAATTAAATCTGGGAACTTGGTAGACCACTAAATAGTGTAAAAGCCATTGGAAGTGGTCAAAGGAAATAAAAGAGGATCATATGGTAAGGTGAAAACCTTGAAAGCAAAGTTTATTTTCGAAATGGTGTACTCGGAAAGAAATAGTTCGATTATGAGGAAACATGTTCGCTGGTAGCTATGCTAATATTGATCCGGATTCTTTTATTTATTGCTGCTCATATTGAATTATGAGGAACAACAAATAGATGTCAAGACAGGTTTCCTGATTGGAAGTCTTGAGGAAAATATCTATGTGAAGCAACCAGAGTGATTCATTGCAAAGTGCTAATAGCATTTTGATAGTAAGCTTGAAAGTATCCAGCGATGGGCTAGAAGCAAGCTTTGAGATCATGAAGCATCTATTTTGATTAGGTAATCCAGTGGCATGGATTTAAATCAATGAGCGGATGAGTCTTGTGTGTTGTAAAGAGTGACAGAAACGTGGTGGTGTTTCTTGTACTATACGTAGATAGTATCTTGCTCATTGAAGACAATGAAAGAGTATTATCGGGCGTATGGGTACGGTTAATAAAGCGGTAGAGATGGAGGACTTAAAAAGGGCAAAATATATCCTTTTTGATCACGGTAACACGGATCCCAAGAAAGGATGTTATGCTTATCTCAAGTTTCATAAAATGATACAGTCCATACTCGTCTAGCATGTGAATTTATCTAAGTGAATGTGTCTTTGAGACACAAAAAGAAGATAAAGAAGATGAAAGTGGTTCCTTATGCTTCGGCGAATAAGGAAGCTTAATCTAAGGAATGCTATGCACGAAAATGGATAACCGTATTGCCAATGGCATAGACAGTTGGTATCAAACGTAACCCAGAACAAGAATGATGAACTGTAGTAAGACATATATAAAGTGCATGAGAAGGACTGGAAATTATATGTGGACTTACTAAACAGATTAACTGATTCTTGTGGATTATGTAGATTTGGTTTTTTTAAGTCAGATTGGATAGCAGTAAATTCACCTCAAAGGTTATGTGTTTAATTTTAGGAAGTGGAGTCATAATGTGGAGGAGTGTTATATAGAAATATATTTCAGACTCGGGACTCCATCATGGAAAGATGATAAATTGGAGCCTATGAGGCTGCCAAAGTATCTATATGACTCTAGAGACTTCATGATGGACTTTGAAGTGTTTCTAAGTTTGCCCAAGGTTATCACAATTTACATTGATGATATTGGTGCAGTTGCAAACTTGAAGGAATCACGAGTCCATAAGGCAATTAAACACAAGGAGCGCGAGTACCACCTGTTACGAGAAATCGTATGATGAGGGGAAAGTTGTTGTCGCCTAGATTCATCGGATGATGACCTAGTAAATCCATTTACAAGGACCTTAAGGCGAGAGTTTTTAATGG
The DNA here is from genome assembly GCA_023678885.1 of Pogostemon cablin. Taxonomy (NCBI): domain Eukaryota; kingdom Viridiplantae; phylum Streptophyta; class Magnoliopsida; order Lamiales; family Lamiaceae; genus Pogostemon; species Pogostemon cablin. The sequence continues at coordinate 19,710,268 of CM042989.1, read as the reverse complement.
TCGTGTAGTTGGAGTAGGAATCAGATGTATGGCAGAAGACATGACAGCATAGTCTTTTAGTATAAGTGGGAGATTGTTGGGTTGTATACTAAAAGTCTAGCTTTAGTATGAACAATTTTATAACAATATTTGAAATGAGAATCATATGATCAAATGATTGCATCTTATAATAATGCAATAGTCCATTTACTTTATATTGTAGATAATATGTTGTGCGACAACACGCGGAAGATCATATTATCGGTTTCCTTATAAAGTATAAACAGATGCTCACAACCGAGATAGACGGGGACTCTCTATCGGGATGATTGTAGTGTGGTTTGGTATTAGCTTGTCTTGGCTATAGAATCACATTAGTGCACTTGTGTGTATTGAGCAGGACCGCTTGAGATCGTTCGACTTGTACTGTCTATATAGGAGAACTTGATCTCAGTTATTATGGATGTTCATGCTCCTAATCCCTATACAATAACCTCGACACGTAGGGCAGTATGTATTTCTTTGATTCATCAATGGGTGAGATTTACATGTATTAAATCAACAAACTCGGTGAGTTGGGAAGTAGTGTTGTCTCTATGGTGTGATGTTGATTGTACAAGGAATCCATGTCCGACATAGGTTGATGATGTCCCCTTGAGGAGCTCATAAGGTTTATCATGTAAATCTTGCAAGTGGATTAATTTCCGGCATGATAATAAGGTTGAGTGGTACTACTCTCGGATGAGATATTAATTAATGGAGTTGTCAGTAACTTAATTAATTAATGGGCATTGTATATCTTAAACATGGGGAGACTGTCGGGCTCATAATAAGGAGCCCAGAACATAATTTTGGGATTGGATGGGTAGTGCAGTAATAATATTTTAGTGGACTATATTATTATTATTGGATTTAATTAAAAGCTTTGGGCTAAGCTTGGATAATTAAATCTAATTGAGGCCCAATCCAATTTCTCCTCCTGGTCCCTGCTGTAGCCTAATATAATAAGTCATCTCAGTTTCTGGATGCCCTATTCTGAACGCTGTTTTCAAAGTGAATAGAGGAGAGAAGCAGATTGAGAGAATCCTGTATATTGTTGCCCACACAATATCAGGATTCGACTTGGGACATACAGCAGAAGATCAAGAGGTGGTTCTTTACTACTGTTCATCCTCTACACCAACCCAGAAGTACGGTAAACCTATTTTAATTGCTTCCGCTGATTGTTTGCCTGAAATCCTAACTATTACGTTTGAACCACACGATCCAATTGCCAACAGAAATGCCTCAATCCAGTTATTCTACAATTAGTTATGATTTTTCTCGTAAACTGCCGCTAGCTAGAAAATTTCAGAATTTTTATGTCGAATTCAAACTTATTTTCTATCATTTCGTTTAGTTAATGTATTGAAACGGGTTATGTGGGATTGGGAACTGATGTTAAGGAGTTACATGCCATTTTTATTTAATATCGACTAGTTCGAACTTGATTAGGATTTGTTTTTAGCAATGAAAGGGATGTTACCGCTAATAGTTAGTTATATTTGATTTGTCTTTAATTCCTCATCTCCTTTCTAGGTAAAGAACCATCGACGAAGGGCAAGGGACCGACTTCAGATTCCGGAGAGAGTTAATCACTTCCTAGTGAGTTGATAATTCGGGAACGCCTTCTCTTGTGGGAACTGTGGATCCTCGATAAATGTGCATTTATTTTAATTTTAGTTAATTGATAAGAAAATTATTTGGTATTGTGTTATGTGGTAAAGAGCCTGATTGGCTCGATTGCTCTGGTTAGAGTTCTGTTAGCCATTTTATGAGTATTATTGATTTTAACTTATGTTGAAGAGCCTTGCCGGCTCGATATCTGATAGCATTTATTGTGAATTATTTGAGAATTGATTTCGGGTTATTCTTGTGTGCCAATTAAGACTCTAACTTGAGTCGTTATTCATCTTATGATGCATATGCATATGTATGCCTGGTACCAAGGTTAAGTAGCCCGAATTGGTCACAGTTCGGGTGAGTTGGAGCGACATTGATTAAGTAGCCCGAATTGTCGCGGTTCGGGTGAGTTAGAGTGACAACCAAGTTGCCCGTTGCTTGACAAACCCGAGTGAGTTGGATCTAACGGGCACCTATCCATTTGCCAAATACTGATACTCTGGAGGGTGATCGTTAGATGGATCAGTCTATTATAGGCTCAGTCAACGTCACCGGTGTGGGACATGCATGTCATATATGTTTATATGTTTGATCATTTCAAGTATTCACGTCGATATTGAATTGTGAAATTTAGCGCTTGGCGCGTTGAGAAATAATATTAATGTGCATTTTATCTAGAGTAACGGTGACGGGCTTGGACTGTCTCTCAACGGAGAGCTCAGTTCGAGGAGGATATTGACTACCCACGCGTCTTTTATGTGATAACATGTTGTTTGAACTAATTGTGTTATTCGTAAATTTGCACTAAGGTTTTTATTTTCATTAATATGTATATTGAGTGAGAAATAGTTATTGTGGGACGAAATGTTGGATTTTATGTTATGAACCGCGAGTGGGAATACATGCTTCGTATAAGGGTCGGGGTGATCGGCTTATCACCTCACTGAGCTAGTGGTTTTGCTCACCCCCAACATTCTTTCCTTTTCAGGCTGTTGATATCGTTTTGGTTGGAGGTTTGCCTATCGTTTCCAATCAGTGTTTTGGGTACTTTCTCTTTTATGTAAATTGACGGATTCATTGGCGAGATTGTATAGTTTATATTTGGTGACCCCCTTGATGTTCTTTTTGTACCCTCGCGATGTTATATCGTTCATGTATATTTTCTTTAAACTAAGTTACATTGGTGTATTTTGTACCTTTGTAAATCCTTGTTGATACTTTATGAGATGATGTCCTTGGGTTGTACCCGTTGTTATCAGTTGTTCAGTTCTATAGGTACTTGATAGCAAGCCTTACATTTTCTATAAACTTTGTGGAGTGGAGTGCACCCATTTCGCGAAATTTATGGTTAACGTGGCGGTTGTCACGTTCTGTCTGGGGTCGGGGCATGATATGAACTGTGTCTAGGAAGCACCAACAAATCAATTTTATCCCAAATATCAATCACACCATCAGAAAAAAGAGCACGATCAATTCTAGAAGCACGAAGAGAATGATTCACAGATCGTCTAAACCAAGTATATTTAAAGCCCCCTAGTTCTAAATCATGCAAACCGCTTTCCCCCAGGAATTCCCTAAAATCAGTAGAAACCAAACTCGAAAAACTATATGGGGTGTTTCTTTCATGATTCCCCAGAGTACAATTAAAATCACCCAAAATAATTATATTCGGACTAATGCAGGATATTATGTCAAACCACAAATTTCTACGATCCAAATATCCACTAGCAACATGAACCAATCCCAGATGGTAAAGAGCACGATTAAATATAAAATCAACAATAATAATCTGCTAAGACATGAAAATAACCACAACATTCGACACCAGATGATCACGACAAAAAACTCAATTATTCGGACACCTAACACCTCTATCATTATGAGCCACAAAATGAAAACCCAAGTTGTGCCAATTATTAGACAAGGAAGCAGAAGATCGAACCTTATGCCTGTAACAAAATATTTTGAGAGCCGATAAGGAGCTCCCCATACCATGAATATTCCAAAAGAGGCAATTCATTAAGTATGCCCTATAGAACCGTGCTTCGGTGGTTTAGATGGATCCTCTACTTGTCCCCACTCTTGACGGGCTGTATGATGCATATTCCGAGAATGCCTACTAGTGTTAGGATCAATAAATTCATGAATATCATCAAACGAATCACGAGCATCAAACAGAGTAGGAGGGTGCTGAATGTTGCTGCCATGCTCATCGATTGCACCCCCAATCTGTCCAACATGACGAATAGCATCATCAAGGAATGCCGAGACATCCATACATTCATCCGGCTGATCTTTGAGAGCATCGAAATGGTTTGCAAGCTGCAGTCTGTCGTTAACCGATGGGGCTGCTGGTTCATGTTCTTCATCTTCAAATTCAAGGCAACCTGTTTCAAGTATCACCTGATCCGTGCGCTGAAGATATGAAGTCCCAACCTGACCATCGTGCTGAATGTTCTGAACAACTTGATCATGATCACCCGTCTGATTCTGATTCGTAGGCTGCTGAACATTTCTGACAGGAGTCCACCTCTCCGTCGGAATAGGTGATACATCCTTCTTCTTCTTCTTCAAGTTAGCTGGCGCATCATTCCTCTTCAAATTTGCTGCAGCATCATTCCTCTTTGAATTTGTTGCTGCTTTATTTCCCTTACGACACTCCTCATTAGAGTGTCCAATAATATAACACGTACAATAACTTGGCACATTCTCATAAGATATATATGTTGAAAAAAGAGTGATCTGAAGTGTTTATAGTAATACTAGTTGGTAGCTCTTCCAAATCATCGATTTCAACAAGGACACGTGCAAAGTGACCAAGAGATCCGTCCAATGCTCTAGCATCAACCTTCACAGGCTTACCAATCCCAGAAGCAATGGAACAGAGAATAGGGCCGCTCCAAAACTCATATGGCAATTCATAAATAAGAATCCACACATTAGCAATTGAAGACTTGATTTTGTAAGGGTTGAAGAAAGGTACCCACTTCTGCAATCTAATCAGACCCAAATCAAGGTCAAAAGACCGCTCTTTCAGAACCCTCTGATGTATAGCAGCATCATGAACATGTATATTGAAATACCCTCTGCCAAGGGGTGCCATGAAGATGTCCTTTGTCGTCCAAAGCTTCGTCAATTGGCCAAGAAAATCCTGCTGTGAAAGGGGACGCTGCCCACGAGAATGAATGACCCTACCAATCAAGAAATTGGAGCATAAAGATAAACGATCATGAAGGAGAGAATCATCAATCGTAATTGAAATGGAGTCACTTGAGCGCTCCGGTGGCTTCGCAACCGGGCTTGGGAGCCCTTTGCTTAATGCCGCATGGAACGAACATAAGGGAGAGGCGTCGCCTTTATCAGTCGGCGAAGGCATTGAAGGGAGATCAGAATCTCGTGTGGTAGTATTGGGCGTAGTGAAACGGAGGGGATTGATGGAAGAAGTTCCAGGCTGCATAGGAGGGATCAATCGCCGCTGCTGAACTTGATCCGAGAATATCGCTGCAGAATGTAATTTCGAGCGAGCCTCAGCAGTTTCCGATCGGATCTGTGGATGATCCGATCGGGTCACAGCATATTCCGATCGAGTCTATGGTCCCGATCGAGTTGCTGCAAATTCCGATCGAGGCTCAGCATAATCCGGTCGAGTCGCTGCAGGCGCTGTGGATTTTGCGGAGACCGCTGCACGGAGACGATCAAAAGGATGGGAAGTGATCGGATGAACAGCAGGCATTGTAGAAGTCATCAAGACATTACAATCAGAAGGCGAGATCAGATGATCAATCATCGATGGGGTCATGGCAGAAACGCAATCGCGATCAGCACAATCAGGCGGGGTGAAATCCGATTTAGGGTTTGGAGAATTCCATTGCGTTCATCAAGATGAAGGAAATATTTATAATGATGTAGGAAATGAGCAACATAATGAACGAAATATGCATCATGATGAATGAAATGAGCATCATGATTAAGAAAATGACCGTAATGACATAGGAAATGATCATCATGATGAAGAAAATGAGCATCATGATGTAGGAAATGAGAATCATGATGAAGGAAATACGCATCATGATGAAGTATATTAGTATCATGATAATGGAAATGAGCATCATGATGAAGGAAATATGCATAATGAAGAAGGAAAAGAGCATCATGATGACGGAAATATGCAAAGTGATGCAGGAAATGAGCATTATGATGAAGGAAAATATGCATCATGATAAAAGAAGTGAGCAGCATGATGAAGGAAACATGCATTATGATGACGGGAATGAGCATCATGATGATGGAAATATGCATCGTGATATAGGAAATGAGCATTATGTTAATGAAAATATGCATCATGATGATGGAAATAAGCATCATGTTGATAGAAATACGCATCATGATGAAGGAAATGAGCATTATGATGATGGAAATGAGCATCATTATGAAAATAAATTGCGTTATGATGAAGAAAACGATCATCATGATATTGGAAATGAACATAAAGAGAATGGAAATGTGCAGCACGATGTAGGAAATGAGCATCATGATGAAGAAAATATGCATCATGATGTAGGGAAAAGAGCATCATGATGAAGGAAATATGCATCATGATGAACGAAATGAGCATCATGATGTAGGAAATTAGCATTATGATAATGGAAACATACATCATGATGATGAATATGAGCATCATGATGTTGAAAAATGTGTATCATGATGAAGAAAGTATGCATCACTTTTTTTCTGACGTAATGAACTAAATATGATGTAGGAAATGTGCATCATGATGAAGGAAATTATCATCAAGGTGATGGAAATGAGCATCATGATGATGGTAATATGCATAATGATGTAGGAAATGAGCATTATGATGAAGAAAATGTGCATCATGATGAATGAGGTAAGCGTTTTGATGTAGGAATTGTGCATCATGATGTTGAAAACATGCATCATGATATAGGAAATGAGCATCAATAAGAAGGAAATATACATTATGATAAAAGAAATATGCATCGTGATGAAGGAAATGAGCATCATAATATAGGAAATAAGCATCATGATGAAAGAAATGCGATTAATGATGAAGGAAATTAAAATCTTAATAAAGGAAATGACCATAATGATGTAGGAAATGATCATCAAGATGAAGGAAACGAGTATCATGATGAAGAAAATATGCATCATGACAAAGGAAATGACCATCATGATAAAGAAAATATGCATTAGGATAAAGGAAATGAGCATCATGATGAAGGAAATGAGCATCATGAGATGGAAATATCATCGTGATTTAGGAAATGAGCATCATGTTGAAGAAAACATGCATCATGATGATGGAAATGCGCATCTTGATGAAGGATTTCTGCATCATGATGAAGGAAATAAGCATCATGATAAGGATTTATGCATTATGATGTTAAAAATAAGCATCATGATGAAGGAAATGAGCATCATGATGATGTTTCCATCGTGACGTAGGAAATAAGTATCATGTTGAAGGAAATATGCATCATGATATATGAAATGAGTTTCATGATGTCGGAAGTAAGCATCATGATGAAGGAAACATTTATCATGATGTAGGAAATGAGCATCAAGATGAAGGAAATGAGTATCAAGATGTAGGAAATGAGTATCATGATAAAGGAAATACGCATAATGATGAACGAAATGAGCAACATGATGAAGTATTTATGCATCATGAAGATGGAAATGAGCATTATTATGAAGAAAAATTGCATCATGATGAAGGAAATGATCAACATGATGTTGGAAACAAGCATAATGATGAAGGAAATATGCAGCATGATATAGGAAATGAGCATCATGATGAAGGAAATAAGCATCATGATGAATGAAATGAGCACCATGAAGTAGGAAATGAACATCATGACGAAGGAAATATGCATCATGATAAAGGAAATTAGAGTCATGATGATGGAAATTTGCATCATGACGAAGAAAACATGAATCATGTTTGGGAAATGAGCATATTGATGCAGGAATTGAGCATCACGATGAAGGAAATATCATCATGATGATGGAAATTAGCATCATGAAGGAAATATTTATCATGTTGTAGGAAATTAGCAACATAATGAACGAAATATGCATCATGATGAATGAAATGAGCATCATGATTAAAAAATGACCATAATGACATAGGAAATGAGCATCATGATATAGGAAATGAGCATTATGATGGAGGAAATATGCATCATGATGAAGTATATTAGTATCATGATGATGGAAGTGAGCATCATGTTGATGGAAATGATAATGGAACTGATCATCCTGATGAAGGAAATGAGTATCATGTTGAAGTATATATGCATCATGATGAAGGTAACAAGCATCATGATAAAGGACATATGCATCTTGATAAAGGAAATGAGCATCATGACTAAGAAAATGAGCATCATGATGAAAAATGTATGCATCATAATGATGGAATTGAGTGTTGGCATTCGATCGTTTGGTTAACGTGACCCGTTAGGGTTCCATGTATTTCTAATAAGCAGCGGAAGCAAGTAAACATGAAACGCATTACCTTTCACCAAGGGTTGATGTAGAGGTTGAATTCTCGCTGGCAGTCTGCGCAGTCCCATGAGAATAGCCATAAGTTCCTCTTCTGATGTCGGAATTGAGTGATCTTTATGCTCAGACGATCCTCTCTTCGACGGCTTTCCATCAGTATATAATACATCAAAATCGAAGAACTGTACGATTTTATATGAATTTTGGAACATGACGAACTGCAGCAGCAAACGACCTTCCGGTCTTCTGCTGTATGTCCCAAGTCCGATCTCGACGTCGTGTGGGCGACGATCTACGAGACCTACTCAATCTGCTCTCAACCCTCATCACACGTGAATAATGAATTAGATTAGGGTTCCAGATAAGCTGAGGTGACTTATATACATGGGCTACAGCAGGGACCAGGAGGAGAAATTGGGTTGGGCCTCCATTGGGCTTAAGTATCCAAGTTTAGCCCAAAGCTTATACTTAAGTCCAATAATAATAATATATTCCACTAAAATATTATTACTGCACTACCATACCAATCCCAAAATTACGTTTTGGGCTCCTTCTTATTATGAGCCCGTTAGTCTCCCCATGTTTAAGATATACAATGTCCATTAATTAATTTAAGTTACTGAAAACTCAATTAATTAATATCTCATCCAAGAGTAGTACCACTCAACCTCATTATCATGCCGGAATAAATTCCACCTGCAGGGTTTACATGATAATCCTTATGAGCTCCTCAAGGGGACATCATCAACCTATGACGGACACGGATTCCTTCTACAATCAACAGCACACCATAGAGACAGCACTACTTCCCAACTCACCGAGTTTATTGATTTAATTGCATGTAAATCTCACCCATTGATGAATCAAAGAAATACATACTGCCCTATGTGTCGAGGTTATTGTATAGGGATTAAGAGCACGAACATCCATAATAACTGAGATCAAGTTCTCCTATAAGTCAGTATAAATCGAACGATCTCAAGCGGTCCTGCTCAATACACACAAGTGCACTAATGTGATTCTATAGCCAAGACAAGCTAATACCAAACCACACTACAACCATCCCGATAGAGAGTCCCCGTCTATCTCGATTGTGAGCATCTGTTTATACTTTATAAGGAAACCGATAATATGATCTTCCGCGTGTTGTCGCACAACATATTATCTACAGTATAAAGTAAGTGGACTATTGCATCGAACATATAAATAAATTATAAGATGCAATCATTTGATCATATGATTCTCATTTCAAATTAATTGTTATAACATTGTTCATACAAAAAGCTAGACTTTTAGTATACAATCCAACAATCTCCCACTTATACTAAAAGACTATGCTGTCATGTCTTCCGCCATACATCTGATTCCCACTCCCACTACACGACCATTAAAAGCTCTCGCCTTAATATCCTTGTAAATGGATTTACTAGGTCATCATCCGATGCAATCTAGGCGACAACAACCTTCCCCTCATCATACGATTTCTCGTAACAGGTGGTACTTGCACTCAATGTGTTTAATTGCCTTATGGGCTCGTGATTCCTTCAAGTTTGCAACTGCACCAATATCATTAATATAAATTGTGATATCCTTGGGCAAACTTAGAAACACTTCGAAGTCCATCTTGAAGTTTCTAGAGTCATACAGATACTTTGGCTGCCTCATAGGCTCCAATTTATCATCTTTCCATGATGGAGTCCGGAGTCTGAAATATATTTCTATATAACACTCCTCCACATTATGACTCAACTTCCTAAAATTAAACACATAACCTTGAGATGGATTTACTGCCGTCCAATCTGACTAAAAAATCCGAATCTACGTAATCCACAAGAAGCAGTGAATTTGCCCAGTAAGCTTACATATAATTTCCAGTCCTTCTCAGGCACTTCATATATGTCTTACCACAGTTCATCATTCTTGTTCCGGGTTACGTTGATACCCACTGTTCATGCGTTCAACAAAATAGATATCCATTCTCGCGCATAGCATTCTTAAGATTAAGCTTCCTTATTCGCCGAAGCATAAGGAACCGCTTTCATCACCTTTATCTTCCTTTTGTGTCTCAAGACATATTTTCTTAGATAAAGTCACTTGCTAAAACAAGTAAGGATCGTATCAATTCATGAAGCTTGAGACAAGCATAATATCCTTTCTTGTGATCCGTATTACCGTGATCAAAAGGATATTTTTGCTCTTCTTAAGTCCTTCATTTCATACCGCTTTATTATCCATACCCATACGCCCGACAATATTCTTTCATTGTCTCCAATGAGCAAGATACTATCTACGTATAGTACAAGAAATACCACCACGTTTTCATCACTCTTTTCAATACACAAGACCCATCCGATCATTGATTAGATCAATGTCACTGGATTACCTCATCAAAACGGATGTTTCATGATCTTGAAGCTTGTTTTAGTCCATTAATGGACACTTTTAAGCTTATTATCACAATGCTCTTAGCTTTTTGCAATGAATCACTCTGGTTGCTTCACATAGATGTTTCCCTTAAGACTTCCAATCAGGAAAGCTGTCTCGACATCTATTTGCTATCCCTCATATTTCATATGAGTAGCAATAAATAAAAGAGTTCGGATCAACTTAGGCATAACTACCGGCGAACAGGTTTTCTCATAATCGAACTCTTTCTTTCTGAGTGTACCTTTTCGCAACAAGCTTGCTTCCAAGGTTTTCACCTTATTCTATGATCCTCTTTTATTCTTGCATGCCCGCTTCCAATGGCTTTTACGCCATTTTGCGGTTCAACAAGCATCCAGACCTAATTTAAAATCCATCGATTCTATTTTAATATTCATTGCACTTTGCTAGGATTTGGCATTTCTAACTTGTAGTGCTTCGTCGTATCCGTGGGTCCATTTCATGTTTGCTAGGGACCAAGTCTCATGACTTTCCCAAAACATGTATCTTACAGGTTGTCGAAGAACCCTCCCACTATGACAAGGCACTACATGCAATTGTGTATCAGACGTGACACGCGTTGCAGTTTACCTTGTGGTATATCCTCTTGTACACTTGCTACTTATACTTTGTGTTTTTCCTTCTCACTTCCTTTAGAACAATTTATACATGGGTTTATGATTTAATACATAGTCTCTTTCCAAAAATCTAGTGTTTGTGTTAACAATCACCCTTCGATCTTTTAGACTAAATAAATCACCTTCATTTTTATAGCATATCCCACAAATAGACAAACATTCAAATGAATTACTGTTTCTAGGGCTTATCCATAAAATGAATTAAGTAATTCCAAATAATTCATCATATATCTAATCATTACCATAAGAGTCTTATTCCTTCTATCCACCACACCATTCAGTTGGGGCATGCCCGGTGTAGACCACTTGAGATTTAATCTCAACCTCTGATTAATAGCTCCTAACTATCCTAAGAGGTACTCGTAATGACGATTAAATCGTCATTACTTGATATATTTTCCATGACGCTTCACTGTACCAGCCTTGCAATTCTTGAATTAATAAAAAAACTTAGACATGCAGTGCATCAAATAAATATATCGGTATCTAGAATAATCATCGAATGACGAATATTCATATCCACCTCTCATCCGGACAATCTTAGGACCACATAAATCATAATGAACTAATTCCAACATATATATCTTTGGTTCTGCACCCCTTTGCCTAGAAAAAGCAATTAGTCATTTTTACTCCCAAGCAAGACTCAAAAGTCAGATAGTTTTCACTTCAGATAAACCTAAGGGTCTATCGGCTATCAACTTTTGAATCCTACTCAAGTAAAATGATCTAGTCTTAGATGCCAAATATATGTTTAGTTCATATCCGAAAGTATCTTTCTCTTACTAAGATTAGAAGATTCATTATTAATTACTAATTGTTGCATCTGTGGAATATACATGATTTAAGAGTATACAAATTGTTCACCAACGTACAATAACAGATTACAACTCTATCCTTCATTATAATGACCATGTCATTTAAATGAAATGGAGTATCCATCTATTAATGCATAGAAACCGAAATCAAATTCTTTCTATGAAAACGTACGTAAAATAATTTCTCATAATCAAACGTCTACTCATATCATTAGATAAATAGACAACTCCCACTGCAATAGCCACTACTCTTATAGTTTTACCCATGTCATAACAATCTTATCCTCACTTAGTAATAAACATTTAGTGATTCCAGTATCTACACACTTCGTGTCAGTAAATGCCATCACTAATCATGTTTTAAACAACTAGTGAGTAAGATTCTATCCTTGTTCACTCCTTTTATGAAATTGGATTTTCTTTACCACATGTTTTGTCAGAAGTTTCCCACCATATACAACCTCTTGTAATTCAGGAGAAACTTACTCAAAACATCTAGGAAATTATGGAGAATAAAATTGACTTAGGTTTCCCCTTCAACTTCTATTCCATGTATCTAATTCATTCATCAACTTCAATCATGACCTACCACCGCCTTTTAACTTACTCAAGTATCCGAAGAGTTACATGAGGCCATCATATTTCTATGAACTGCTCACCTATCCACTAGAGACTTTAATAGGCATCATGAACATCTTTAAGGGAGAACACATTTTTATTTTCTTAAGCAGTAAAATCAAAACCAAGATTCTTTTCTAATCATCTAATTTTGGACCAGTAAATATAATTTCTTTTAGTTAACAATAAGCGAGATAAAACCATTTGAAATTACAGAGAATCATAAATAAATATACCGATCAAATCTTCAAATTTTATCCTTTTATATTGATTCCCTCAAAACTATATAAAAATAAAATTCACCGACATCTCAAGCACCGTGAGTCTGCAAGCCACGTTAGTGTGGACGTTTACAAACCCAAACATTTACAAGAGAAGGTTTTACCCATTAATTTCATTTGTCAACCTAACTTTATGACAAAATAATTAATAGTCGGTTCCTCTTTAGCCATGCAAATAATAGCAGTGACTCCGTTGGGAAGGATACTAATTATTTACACCTAAGTGTACACCATTATTTGATCTCAAGTCCACTGCGCGAGCTTGTGTGCCTTACAGTTGGAGAAGTACACACGCGCTCGGATAGCTTCCTACAATCATCAATTATAAGTTTGTACCAGTGAGCCCCACATAAACTCATCCGTTAGGGAGGAAGGCCTATTGCCAACACGCAAGTTCATGTACCACATTACAAACAATAATTATGTAATGAAGTCTGTACCAGTGATCCGTGAATAAACTCATCCGTTAGGGAGGAAGGCCTATTGCCAACACGCAAGTTTACTCACATCACTTACAAACCAATAATGGAGGCCGCGGGAATATTTACCAATCCCCTCTCCCACTTAGTAATTTAACACCGAGGGTTTTTACATGCATATGATATTCAGAATAAAATACGCAACGCTAGCATGCTTCTATTACGGCACATAAGGCAGTAAATCACAGAGAGTCATGCATACATATATAACAATAATCAATAATTAAATCAATCATTAACAGTTATATATCAGCGAATTCGATTGTTCGCCACCAGGCACGAATATCAGCAAAGACTTCCAGACTATCAAATTTTCAAAATTTCCAGATTGTCCAATTTTCGAAACCATCGATATCGACCGTCGATGTCGTCCAGATTATCAAAATCATCGATGTCGACTAGATTATCAAATATTCGAAAAACATCAAGATTATCAAAATTCCAAAACTATTGATATCGATCGTCATATCATCTAGATTATCAAAATCATCGATATTGACGAGCAACCATATATAACAATAATAGATAATTAAATCAATTATGTCAATTATATATTAGGAATCAATTCAACATCCATATATAACAATAATAGACAATCAATTATAGCAGTTATATATTAGGAATTAATTCGACATTCATATATGACAATAATAGATTATTAAATCAATTATAGCAGTCATATATTAGGAATTAATTCGACATCCATATATAACAATAATATACAAACTATTATGGCAGTTATATATTAGGAATTAGTTTTCTTAAAATTGGATGTCTTATCCAACACTCTAGCAATACATGCATATAATATACCAAATATAATACGCAATCTAGCATGCTTCTATATAAGACAATAAATCATAGAGATCAGGCATCCATATATATATATAACAATAATAGACAATTAAATCAATTATGACAGTTATATATATTAGGAATAAAAACGCCTCTAAATTTTAATGTCTTGTCCGACACTCCTACTGTGGAATCGATGTCTTACGCAACAAGCAGGATTGCTTGTGCCCCAAGACGTCCATCGTCATATCCCACCGCCAATTATGTCAGGGCACTAAGTGCCTTGACGAGCGCCCCTCGCCCGGACTATCGCTCGTCCAAGGGCTTACTTGCATGGAACCAAGTTCAGCCCAACGCGCAACACCAAACTACACCAACTGTCGTTCGTAGTTCAAAACTGAAAGAACCTTAGAATCCAATCTTCACCGTCCAGAATCTACTACTGTAAGTCCTGAACATGCTGTCCAAATTACAGATCGATCCAACGGTTATTTTGTGAGAAACGGCTCTTTTCCCTCGACTGCGCAAAACAGAATTGCCCAAATATCTGCTTCTGTTTTCAGCGTACTCCCAGCAAGAAAAAGCTCCAAATTCGATCTCCACCGTTCAGAATGTACATCCACAAGGTCTGAACGTGCTGACCAAATTACAGATCAATCCGACCGTTGAAACTTTGGTTATTGCCTCTGCAATATCACTACGCTGAATTTTCTCTCAAAAGCGTGATTCTATTTTTGCCCTCTCTTTCTTCCTTGCATGTGAAATTGACGAACAGTTTTCTTCGAATCCTCTCACACACAACCATGGACGAATAGATATGATATAGGGTATATATTACATAGGGATATTCATGGTTTGCGCAATAAAACCAAAACCCTAAACATGTGATCCTAATTCCGAAAAATTAATCACATAAACCCTAGCCTAACGTGTCACGCTTCACCACGAAACCGATGCTCTGATACCAATTGTTGGCATTCGATCGTTTGGTTAACATGACCCGTTAGGGTTCCATGTATTTCTAACAAGCAGCGGAAGCAAGTAAACATGAAACGCATTACCTTTCACCAAGGGTTGATGTAGAGGTTGAATTCTCGCTGGCAGTCTGCGCAGTCCCACGAGAATAGCCATAAGTTCCTCTTCTGATGTCGGAATTGAGTGATCTTTATGCTCAGACGATCCTCTCTTCGACGGCTTTCTATCAGTATATAATACATCAAAATCGAAGAACTGTACGATTTTATATGAATTTTGGAACATGACAAACTGCAGCAGCAAACGACCTTCCGGTCTTCTGCTGTATGTCCCAAGTCCGATCTCGACGTCATGTGGGCGACGATCTACGAGACCTACTCAATCTGCTCTCAACCCTCATCACACGTGAATAATGAATTAGATTAGGGTTCCAGATAAGCTGAGGTGACTTATATACATGGGCTACAGCAGGGACCAGGAGGAGAAATTGGGTTGGGTCTCCATTGGGCTTAAGTATCCAAGCTTAGCCCAAAGCTTATACTTAAGTCCAATAATAATAATATATTCCACTAAAATATTATTACTGCACTACCATACCAATCCCAAAATTACGTTTTGGGCTCCTTCTTATTATGAGCCCGTTAGTCTCCCCATGTTTAAGATATACAATGTCCATTAATTAATTTAAGTTACTGACAACTCAATTAATTAATATCTCATCCAAGAGTAGTACCACTCAACCTCATTATCATGCCGGAATAAATTCCACCTGCAGGGTTTACATGATAATCCTTATGAGCTCCTCAAGGGGACATCATCAACCTATGACGGACACGGATTCCTTCTACAATCAACAGCACACCATAGAGACAGCACTACTTCCCAACTCACCGAGTTTATTGATTTAATTGCATGTAAATCTCACCCATTGATGAATCAAAGAAATACATACTGCCCTATGTGTCGAGGTTATTGTATAGGGATTAAGAGCATGAACATCCATAATAACTGAGATCAAGTTCTCTTATAAGTCAGTATAAATCGAACGATCTCAAGCGGTCCTGCTCAATACACACAAGTGCACTAATGTGATTCTATAGCCAAGACAAGCTAATACCAAACCACACTAGAACCATCCCGATAGAGAGTCCCCGTCTATCTCGATTGTGAGCATCTGTTTATACTTTATAAGGAAACCGATAATATGATCTTCCGCGTGTTGTCGCACAACATATTATCTACAGTATAAAGTAAGTGGACTATTGCATCAAACATATAAATAAATTAAAAGATGCAATCATTTGATCATATGATTCTCATTTCAAATTAATTGTTATAACATTGGCTAGACTTTTAGTATACAATCCAACATTGAGAATCATGATTAAAGAAATGAGTATCATGATGAAGAAAATGAGAATTATGATATAGGAAATAAGCATCATGATGAATGAAATACGCATCATGATGAAGGAAATGAGCATCACAATGGTGAAAATGAGCATCATGATGATGGAAATGAGCGTCATGATGTAGGGAATGAGAACATGATGTAGATAAATAGCATCATTATGATGAAATGAGCATCACGATGAAGAAATGTGCATCATGATAAAAGAAATGAACATCATGATAAAGGAAATATGCATCATGATGTAGTAAATGAGCATCATGATGAAGGAAATATGCATCATGATGAACGAAATAAAAATCATGATGTAGGAAATGAGCATCATAATGAAGGAAATGACCATAATGATGTAGAAAATGAGCATAATAATGAAGGAAATGAACATTATGATGAAGGAAATGAGCATCATGATGTAGGAAATAACCATCAAGATGAAGAAAATATGCATCATGATGAAGGAAATGAGTATCATGATGAAGGAAATGATCACCATGATGATGGAAATGAGCAATATGATGATGGAAATATGCATCATGATGTAAAAAATTAGCTTCATGATGAAGGAAATATGCATATGAAGAATGAAGTAAGCATTATGATGTAGGAAATGTACATCATGATGAAGAAAACATGCATCATGATGTAGGAAATGAGCATCATAATGAAGGAAATATGCATTATGATGAGAGAAACTTGCATCACGATGAAGGAAATGTGCATCATAATGTAGCAAAAAAGCATTATAATGAAATGACCATAATGAGCATCATGATGAAGGAAATGTGCATCATGATGAATGAAATGAGCATCACGATGAAAGAAATGAGCATCATGATAATGGAAATATGCATCGTGATGTACGAAATTAGCATCATGATGAAGGAAAATACATCAAGATGAAGGAAATGAGCATCACGATGCAGGAATGAGCATCATGATGAAGTAAATAAGCATCATGATGAATGAAATGAGCATCATGAAGTAGAAAATGAGCATTATGATGAAGGAAATATGCATCATGATAAAGGAAATTAGCGTCATAATGATGGTAATTTGCATCCTGATGAAGAAAACATGCATCATGATTAGGGAAATGAGCATATTGATGTAGGAATTGAGCATCACGATGAAGGAAATATCATCATGATGATGGAAATTAGCATCATGATGAAGGAAATATTTATCATGATGTAGGAAATGAGCAACATAATGAAGGAAATATGCATCATGATGATTGAAATGAGCATCATGATTAAGAAAATGACCATAATGACATAGGAAATGATCATCATGATGAAGGAAATGAGCATCATGATGTAGAAAATGAGCATCATGATGAAGGAAATACGCATCATGATGAAGTATATTAGTATCATGATGATGAAAATGAACATCATGATGAAGGAAATAAGCATCATGATGAAAGGTTTATGCATCATTATAATGGAAATAAGCATCATGATGTAGGAAATGAGCATCATGATGAAGAAAATATGCATCATGAATATGGAAATTAGCATCGTGATGATGTCTGATTCGTGATATAGGAAATAAGCATCAAGATGAAGGAAATATGCATCGTGATGAATGAAATGAGTTTCTTAATGTAGGAAATAAGCATCTTGATGAAGGAAACATGCATTATGATGTAGGAAAAAAGCATCATGATGAAGGAAATGATCACAATGACGTCGAAATTGATCATCATGATAAAGGACATGAGCAACAAGATGTAGGAAATGAGTATCATGATAACGGAAATATGCATAAATATGAACTAAATGAGCATCATGATGAAGGATATATGCATCGTGGTGATGGAAATTAGTATCATTATAAAGAAAATTTGCATAATGATGAAAGAAATGATCATCATGATGTTGGAAATGAGCATAATAATGAAGGAAATATGCAACATGATGTAGGAAATGAGCATTATGATGAAGGGAATATCCATCATGATGAAGGAAATGAGCATCATTATGTTTGAAATGAGCATCATGATGAAGGAAATGAGCATCACGATAGTGAAAATGAGCATCATGATGAAAGAAATGAGCATCATGATGATGGAAATGAGCATCATCATGTAGGGAATGAGCATCATAATATTGGTAAAGACTATCATCATAGAGGAAATATGCCTCATGATGAAGAAATAAGAATCATGATGAAGGAAATTAGCATTATGATAAAAGAAATAAGCATCATTATGAAGGAAATTTGCACCATGATGTTGAAAATGAGCATCATGATGAAGGAAATATATATTATGATGAATGAAATGCATCATGATGTAGGAAATTAGCATTATGATAATGGAAACATGCATCATGATGAAGGACATGAGCATAATAATGTGGGAAATAAGCATCATTATGATGGAACTACGCATCATGGTGAAGGAATGAGCATCCTGATGAATGAAATGAACGTAATGATGTAGGAAATTAACATCATGATGAAGCAAATATGCATCATGATGAACGAAATGAGCATAATGATGTAGGAAATGTGTATCATGATTAATAAAATATGCATCATGATGAAGGAAATGAGTATCATGATGAAGGAAATATGCATCATGATGAACGGAATGAGCATCATGATGTAGGAAATTAGCATCATGATGAAGGAAATACACGTAATGATAAACAAAAATAGCATCTTGATGATGGAAATGAGCATCATAATAAAGAAAACATGCATCGTTATGAAGGAAATAAGCATCAAGCATCATGGTAAGGGATTAATGCATGATGATGAAGAAAATATACATCATGATGATGGAAATATGCATCATGATGAAGGAAATGAGAATATTGATGTAGGAAATGAGCATTACGATGAAGGAAATATGCAGCAGGATGAAGGAAATGAGCATAATGATGAAGTAAATGAGCATAAGGATGAAGGAAATAATCATCATGATGATGGAAATGAGAATCATGAAGAAAAGAATATGTGTAATGATGTAGGAAATGAGCATCATGATAAAGGAAATATGCATCATGATGAATGAAAAGAACATAATGATTAAGGGAATGACCATAATGACGTAGTAAATGTTGATCATGATGAAGGAAATGAGCATAATGATGAAGGAAATGAGCATCATGATGTAGGAAATGAGCATCATGATGAAGGAAACATGCATCGTGATGCAGGAAATGAGCATCATGATGAAGGATTTATGCATCATGATGATGGAAATAAGCATCATGATGAAGGAAATGAGCATCATGATGAAGAAAATAAGCATCATTATGAAGAATTTTTGCATCATGATGATGGAAATGAGCATCATGATGAAGGAAATAAGCATCATTATGAAGAAAATATGCATCATGATGAAGGAAATGAGCAACATGATTAAGGAAATAAGCATCATGATGTAGGAAAGAGAATCAAATGACTAACATGATGAAGAAAACATGCGTCATAATGAAGGAAATGAGCATCATGATAAAGGAAATATGCATCATGATGTTGGGACAAGAGCATCATGACGAAGGAAATATGCATCATGATGAACGAAATGAGTATCATGATGAAGGGAATTAGCATTATGATTATGGAAACAATCATCATGATGATGTAAATGCGCATCATGATGTAGGAAATGAGTATTATGATGAAGAAAGTATGCATCATGATGAATGAAATGAGTATCAAGATGAGGGAAATGATCATCAAGGTGATGGAAATGAGCATCATTGTGATGGTAATATGCATCATGATGTAGGAAATGAGCATTGTGATGAAGGAAATTCGCATCATGATGAATAAAGTAAGCATTCTGATGTAGGAATTGTACGTCATGATGTTGAAAACATGCATAATGATGTAGGCAATGAGCATCATGATGAGGAAAATATGCATTATGATGAAAGAAACATGCATCATAATGAAGGAAATGAGCATCATAATGTTGGAAATAAGCATAATGAAGAAGGAAATACGATTAATGATGAAGAAAATTAGCATCTTAATGAAGCAAATGACTGTAACGATGTAGGAAATGATCATCAAGATGAAGGAAATGAGCATCGTGATGAAGGAAATGTGCATCATGATGAAGGAAATGAGCATCACAATAAAGTAAAAATAAATCATGATGAAGGAAATGAGCATCATCAAGATGGAAATATGCATCGTGATTTAGGAAATGACCATCTTGAAGAAGGATTTCTGCATCATGATGAAGGAAATAAGCATAATGATAATGGATTTATGCATCATGATGATGAAAATAAGCATCATGGTGAAGGAAATATGCATCATGATAAAGGAAATGAGCATCAAGATGAATAAAATGAGTTCATGATGTAGGAAGTGAGCATCACTATGAAGGAAATATGCATCATGATGTAGGAAATAAGCATCATGATGAAGGAAATATGCATCATGATGAAAGAAATGCGCATAATGATGAACGAAATGAGCAACATGATGAAGGAAATGAGCATCATGATGAAGGAAATGATCATCATGATGATGGAAATGAGCATCATGATGAAGGAAATATGTAAAATGATTTTGGAAATGAGCATCATGATGAAGGAAATATGAATCAAGATGAATGAAATGAGCATAATGATTAGGAAATGACCATAATGACATAGGAATTAATCATCTTGATTAAGAAAATAAACATCATGATGAAGGAAATTAGCATCATGACGAAAGAAATGAGCATCATGATGAAGGAAATGAGCATCTAGATGTTAGAAATGAGCATTATGATGAAGACAATGAGCATCATGATGAAGGATTTCTATATCATGATTAAGGAAGTAAGCATCATGATGAAGGATTTTTTCATCATGATGATGGAAATGAGCATCAAGATGAAGGAAATAAGCATCATGATGAAGGAAATGAGGAACATGATGAAGGAAATGAGCATCATGATGTCGGAAAGAGAATCATAACGAAGGATAAATGCATCATGATGATGAAAATGAGCATCAGGATGATGGAAATGAGCATTACGATGAAGGAAATGAGTATCATGATGAATGAAATATGCATCATGATGAAGAAAATTAGCATCATGAAGAAGGAAATGAGCATCATGATGAAGGAAATGAGCATCATGATGGAAATGAGCTCATGATGAAGGATTTATGCATCATAATGTTGGAAATTAGAATCATGATTAAAGAAATGAGCATCATGATGAAGAAAATAAGCATTATGATATAGAAAATAAGCATCATGACAAAGGAAATACGCATCGTGTAGAAGAAAATGAACATCACGATTGAGTAAATGAGAATCATGATAAAGGAAATGAGTATCATGATGATGGAAATGAGCATCGCGTTATAAGGAATGAGCATCATGGTGTAGATAAAGAGCATCATTATAAAGAAAATATGCATCATGATGAAGAAATGATTAACATGATGAAGAAAACATGTATCATAATGAAGAAAATGAACATTATCATAAAGGAAATGAGCATCATGATGAAGGAAATATGCATCATGATGAACGAAATGAGCATCATGATGTAGGGAATTAGCATTATAATTATGGAAACAATCATCATGATGCTCATTTCCATCATGATGCTCATTTCGTTCATCATGATGTAGGAAATAAGTATCATGATGAAAAAAGTATGCATCATGATGAATGAAATGAGTATCATGATAAGGGGAATAATCATCAAGGTGATGGAAATGAGCATCATAATGATGGTAATATGCATCATGATGTAGGAAATGAGCATTGTGATGAAGGAAATGTGCATCATGATGAATGAAGTAAGCATTCTGATGTAGGAATTGTGCATCATGATGTTGAAAACATGCATAATGATGTAGGAAATGAGCATCATGATGAAGAAAATAAGCATTATGATGAAAGAAACATTCATCATAATGAAGGAAATAAGCATCATAATGTAGGAAATAAGCATTATGATGAAGGAAATACGATTAGTGATGAAGGAAATTAGCATCTTAATGAAGGAAATTACCATAATGATGTAGGAAATGATCATCAAGATGAAGGAAATGAGCATGCATCATGACAAATGAAATGAGCATCATGATAAAGGAAATATGCATCAAGAAGAAGGAAATGAGCATCATGTAGATGGAAATATACATCGTGATTTGGGAAATGAGCATCATGTTGAAGGAAACATGCGTCTCGATGATGGAAATGCGCATCTTGAAGAAGGATTTCTGCATCATGATAAAGGAAATAAGCATCATGATAATGGATTTATGCATCATGATGATGAAAATAAGAATCATGGTGACGGAAATATGCATCATGATTAAAGAAATGAGTATCATGATGAACGAAATGAGTTTCATGATGTAGGAAGTCAGTATCATGATGAAGGAAACAATGCATCATGATATAGGAAATGAGCATCATGATGAAGGAAATATGCATCATGATGAATGAAATAAGCATTAAGATGAAGGAAATGACCATAATGACGTCGGAATCTATCATCATGATGAAGAAATGAGCATCAAGATGTAGGAAATAAGTATCATGATAACGGAAATATGCATAATGATGAACGAAATGAGTATCATGATGAAGGAAATAAGCATCACGATGAAGCAAATGATCATCTTGATGATGGAAATGAGCATCATGATGAAGGAAATATGTATAATGATTTTGAAAATGAG
This sequence comes from Pogostemon cablin, assembly GCA_023678885.1. Classification (NCBI taxonomy): domain Eukaryota; kingdom Viridiplantae; phylum Streptophyta; class Magnoliopsida; order Lamiales; family Lamiaceae; genus Pogostemon; species Pogostemon cablin. Next base: position 19,686,998 of record CM042989.1, on the reverse strand, counting down.
CATCATGATGAAGGAAATATGAATCAAGATGAATGAAATGCGCATAATGATTAGGAAATGACCATAATGACGTAGGAATTGATCATCTTTATGAAGGAAATGAGCATCACGATGAAGGAAATGAGCATCATGATTAAGGAAATGATCATCAAGGTGATGGAAATGGGCATCATGATGAAGGTAATATGCATCATGATGTAGGAAATGAGCATTATGATGAAGGAAATGTGCATCATGATGAATGAGGTAAGCATTCTGATGTAGGAATTGTGCATTATGATGTTGAAAACATGCATCATGATGTAGGAAATGAGCATCAAGATGAAGGAAATATGCATTATGATAAAAGAAACATGCATCATGATTAAGGAAATGAGCATCATAATATAGGAAATAATAATCATGATGAAGGAAATACGATTAATGATGAAGAAAATTAGCATCTTAATGAATGAAATGACCATAATGATGTAGGAAATGATCATCAAGATCAAGATAATGACTATCATGATGAAGGAAATATTGATGAGCATTTTCTCACACACAAAATTAATCCTCAAATATAAGGATATCAATTGTAGTTGCGATAGGTGACCAAGTGTTTATCGTACCCAAGAGACGGAATAGTATCAATTTGATTAGATTCTAATTAACTAAGATTATGTTGGTAAAATTTGAGTTGGTTTGATTATGAAACTAAATAACATAAATTGAAATAGCAAAGTAATTAAGCAAGCAATAGAGATATTTCGGTTGTGATCAAGTAAGTAATGGAGTAGTTCTTCAGGTAATCCAGTTTTATTTATTAATTTCCTTTCCATATGTTGATATCCGACTCTGCCTTGTGGTTTATGGACGCATCACTAAACCATGCAAGCATACTCTATAGACACAAGTAAGCAAGCGTATGACACGTGTGAATATCCTTGGAGCAAGATGTATACTTCACCCCCCTTTCTAGGTACTATCATAATCAATTATTTTCCATGCACTTAGTACTCTAACCCGATTTGATCTCCCTTTTTAGGTATATAAAGTTATACTCTTTATCCTACTTATTAACCCGAATATGATTCAATTAACGAGTATCTATATAAAATAGCTCTAATAAGATTTTGGAATCCCTTCACTTAGAATTATAACATACAATTCTGCTCAGCGGTGAAAGCACTCAATCAATAACCAAGAGATGCATTCAGACTCTACATAACAGTTAAAGATGCACAAAACGACCGTGAGTATGAATTAGAAAGCACAATCTTATATAGAATAAACCACAAGTAGTGTTGTACGGAGTTTACACATGGAAATTCAATTAACTCATAAAACTTTCATAACCTTAGAACTACCGGAGCGGTTCTAGCCCATGATTGATCTAGGAACAATCAAGGCTAGTTGGTATGATCTTACTTGTCTCGCCAGACGAATCTCTCCTCACGGCTCCTTCGGATGATGGTAGCGTTTGGTGAAGGATGGATGATGAATGCTTCTTTTTTTCCTCCTGCGAAAGCTCTTCGTTTATACTTGTAAACTCTCCTTACGGGCCTTGAATAGGCTTCTTGAGCAAACACACACACTAAAGGTGTAAAAATACGAATTTGGTAAGTTTCCAGATGTCAATTCGGCCAAACAAGTTGGTCAAACTCATCTATGCTGGTCGAATCCCTTGTCGAACTCCTCTGTAACTTGGCTTCTGATTCAGGATTCGACCAGAGTGTTGGTCGAACTGGACATTTTCTGGTCGAACAGGTACTGTTTCTGTTTAGGCTTCGAGTTCGACCAAGTGGTTTGGTCAAACTCAACCGTCGTGGTCGAACTCGACTTTTTAGAGCTCAATTTGACCAGAGGTGCTGGTCAAACTCCTTTCTTCTTGGTCAAATCCACCCCCTGCATGGTCGAAGCCATCCCTGTTTCTTCCTCTTTCTGAATCCGATCACTTCCAACTCGTTTTCCATAAAAAATCAGCTCAAATAGCCATGTACACTCCCGATTCGTGACTTTCCACCAAGTATACCGATTCACATCGAATTACAAACATTAATTACACCATAAGGACATGAATCCGGGCTCGAAAATAGTGAATTTACACTCTCATCAAATCCACCCCCAAACTTACATGTTGCTCATCCCGAGGCAACTAAATCAAAACCAAGGAGTAGTGTAAAATTCACCAATCACCAATACAATTCATACTCACACATGCAGTTCATCAATCGAACAAAAGTATTACAAGCATCATATGCATCATTCATGCAAAACATCACTCAATTATAATACCTTTCGGAGTACGAAATCATCTAGCTCACAAGATAAATATTTACTCTCACTTTCGAGTGTAAAAGATGTACACTATAGCAGGTTAGTATTTACGCTCATATTCAATCCATACTTCCGCGTAACCATAAGCTTGGCAAGGGTCTCAAAACTCAACTTATAATCAATTTCTTACTAGGATCACAAAGGACTTGCTTTTATGTTGTAATGTTGGCTCTTTGGTAAAGATAGGAGAATTTGGGTAAAGTGACTAATTCACTAGTAGAGAATTACCTTGGAGTTTTGCTTTTCATCATATATCTTAGTTTGTTTCTCCATTTTCTTCTCATAAACTTCATAATTTGATTCTCCTTCTTTCTCCAAGCATCAACATCATCTTTCTTCAATGAGCAAGGGTACCAATTTTGGGCACTACCCTTCTAAGCAGTCAGGGTACCATTTTCAGGTACTACCCCTAAACAAGATTTAACCATACTTCTTTCTTTTTCATAATTCTCAACCAAGCTTTCACCTTTCCATTCTTTCAAGCACTTACACACCTCAACTCTCTACTAATGAATAGGATATTTAACAAGGCTCAAGTAAAGGTTTAATAAGGCTTTTTATCAAGGCATGCCAAAGAAAAAGCTTTTTTTATGGCTCAAAAGGGCTTACAATGATACATATGTTCACAGGTAAGGCAAAATTTTGTCTAAGTAACTTGATTACACAATAATGGCCTAAGATCATGTCCTAGAAATTCCTCAATCATAAGTCTCACACAAGACGCCAAGCCAAGTTCTAGAATACGGTCATACGAACGATTCTCTCAAGAATAAATTATCATGAACTAGCATGATTTAAATGGCTTAAATCCTCACATGGGTAAATAGATTCCTAAGTACTCCTCAAGTAAATAACCAAGATCAATATCACAATAAATTCACATACTTATCAAGCATACATGCTTCTAATAAATAAAAATCAACACATTTAATATACGAATGCATCATACTAAACCTAAAAACTCTCATAGCAATACAATCCATACAAGTATAATCACCTCTCAATCTAACATCCAACAACAATATACGCACATGCCACTCACACCACAAATACCACTCCTGTAAAGAGAAAAAGAGAAGATAGATGTGATGAAACAGACGAAGACAAAAACCTGGTGCATCCTACTCCTCCGGAGCATCATCATCATCCGCACCCTCTTCGTCATCTCCATCACCCATCTCCGCGTGCAATCGATCCAAATCTCTATGAAGACTGTTTAGCTTTCTTTCCAACTCGCGCTCATGAGCATACATCCTCTCCAATATCATATCCATCTCCACATAGTTATTCTGCAGTGTGTTGTACTTCCCATCCAGTGCTGCATAATTTGCATTCGCCAATTCCAGCTGCCTATTCGTCTCTTGCTAGTTCGCATTAAGTGTAGCAAACTGCTCATGAATCAATCTAAACTGCTCCTGCAAATAAGCATCCGGACCAGCCCAGTGTTGCTGTGGCACCGCTGGAATGGGTCGTGGTGGCCTCTCATGCGGCTGTCTATCTCCCATCTCCGGATCCACCTAATCCTCTCCAAGCTCCCGCTGCTGCTGCTGCTATTGTGGCGGCTGAAAATGCCCCCCGTCTACAATCCTCTGCAGCTCATCCATCATCCCCTCAGCATACATCTGAGCTATCGTCCTCCAGTCTCCCTTCGTCAAACAGGTAATGGAAATAGCAGTGTGCCCGAGGGTGTTCACCAATATGTTCCCCTTATTCCGAATAGTAGTCAGTACACCCAAGTCATAAGGGAACATGAAAGTAACAGGCTTCGACCCCCTCATGAAAAACCAATCTCCATCCCTCAAGGTGGCGAATCCTCCCTTCACACACGTGCTCATCACCAAATCGGGATCCTCCAAGATAGGTGAAATGCCAGTGAAGTCCATATGATAGTACTCAGCTACCGATGTCAGCAATCCTCCTATGTTCACTCTCTGAAATGGAGAACACCTGAACAACTCTCCTCTCGACACAACTTTCTTCCGATCAAGCAAACATTGTGTTGCTCAACACTCGATCCATGTATCGGAGTACTGGGTCCTGAATCAACGAAGTGCGGGCACTGCTAGTCTTGTAATCTACATCCTCACCAGAAATTTCTCTCCAGAATCTATTGGCATTGAAGTACCCATTCTCTGCTCTCAAAATCCCACTAAGAGTGTTAAACAGGTTATTCAAATCCTCAGCTGACCATGTCCTTTGCTCACCTCCAAGCTGAAACAAGCACTCATACGGAAGATTACTCGATTCTTTCTTTACCATAATCGAACATAATACCTCCGCAGTCATATGGAAGAAAGTAGGCTTTTTTAGCTCCATGAAATGGCGAATACCAACTTGATCAAACATCCACAAAATATCATCTCAGATGTTCATAGTAACCATCGCTCCATCATCTTGATACCTTGTTCGAACAATCTTGTCCGACACGTCCACCCACTTCTCCTTGATCTCATCCCAATCATTCATCTTGATCTTGAAGTTCGAAGGCAACCACTCTTGAAGCCTTAGCTTCTTAGTCACTGCATCCTCACGAGATGGTCTATCTTGCCTTTTCTCAGAACGAATCTCGGCTTCATTTCCTTTTCCTTTTGAACTGCCATGGCTTAGAATGAACAAGTGTGTGATTCCTCTAAAAATCACGACGAACCCTAGTTTTTCAACTAGATTGCTCCAAAACACGATGAATTGAGTGGAATGTGTGTGGATTGTGGTTCAATCGGGGCAAAATTCACTAGTTTTGGAGTTTGGAATGCAAGGGCTTCGATTCGAGATGAATTTGGGTGGAGGTGGTGTGTGAAATGCTCGAATGAAATTGAAAAACGGGGTTTAAATCACTTACCTAGGCTCGATTCGACCAACCCAAGTGGTCGAATCAGATTGATGTGGTCGAATCGCTGGTCAAACTCCTCTACTGGATGATCAATTGTCATGATTCGACCTCGGGTTCGACCAAGTGCTCTGGTCGAACTCTTCCGTTGTGGTCGAACTCATCTGTTCAAAACTTTCAGGTCCACAATTCGACCTTGATTCGACCAAGCCACTTGGTCAAATCGATCATGACTTGGTCTAACTCCTCTGTACAATAATTTGATTGCCAGTTCGACTTGCCCCTTTGGTTGAACTCCTGGTTGAACTCCTGGTCAAACTCACTAGTGCTTGGTTGAATCAACATGTAACAAACTCTCTGATCCTCAGTTCAACCAGGGCTCTCGCGTTCAACCTGAATGTCTGGTCCCTGATGCTTCGAACTCAAAATTTCTTCATCCCCTACATACTTTAAGCTCAAAAAGAATATTAGGTACCAAAATTGATCAAAACTAGCTCGAGAATCAATCTTACACTTGATATACATGAGTAACTCCACATATACACTCAAAAACAACACAAAACACCACAAAACATTAGGCAAATTGCAAATATCGACATACCACAACCTCTAAAAGTTTTGATATGCTGCAAAAAATCAACTCCCCTAACAAACGGTACAAAGAAAAGATTATACTCTCAATGCTTCAATGAGGTAAATACATCACACCCCCCAACTTAGTAGAAACTATAGTGAAACTAAGTTTGCAAAGAGATGTAATTGCCGATATTCAAGCACGTCAAATATAAAAATTTCTTACTCACACAAAAGAAATAATAAAGCAATAAAATGGGAAGGAAAGCCCCAACAGGCGCTCATGTTTAACGTCAGAGAGTTATGACGGTACCAATCTAGTGCAAGGTATCCTCAAAGACAATGCAAACATCATCCGGCGACTTGAAATGCTTCAATTGATGCCCATTCGCTGCGATAATGTCCCCATCTTTGTCCATAACTCAAAGCTCCCCCCTCCGTAGGCTCTATGGATAATGAACGGCCCCGTCCACTTTGATTTCAATTTTCCTGTGAAAAGCCTCAAACGAGAGTTAAAAAGTAATAGCTCATCACCTTACTTGAACTCCTTGTATGAGATCTTTGAATCATGTCATTTCTTCATTCTCTCCTTATAGATCTCCGAGTTCTTAAAAGCTTAATTTCTGAACTCATCCAATTGATTAATATGAGTCATCCTCAACTCCTTTTGATCCTTCAAAGACAAGTTCAAACTCCTTAATGCCCAAAAAGCTTTAAGTTGAATCTCTATGGGTAAGTGGCACGGCTTCCCATAGAAGATTTTATATGGTGACATATCCAACACCGACTTGTAAGCAGTCCGGAACCCCCACAAAACATCATCAAGCTTCATAGCCCAATCCTTTCTATTGGTTCTGACTACCTTCTCCAATATTTGCTTCACTTGCCGGTTGGAAACTTCAGCTTGCCCATTCGCTTGAGGGTGATAGGGTGTAGTAACCCTATGCTTGACTCCATAATCCTTAAGCACATTCTCAAGAAGTTTATTGACAAAGTGAGACCCTCCATCACTTACTATGCTCTAGGAACTCCATAACGAGCAAAGATATGTTTCTTCAAGAAAGATAAAACAGTCCTTGCATCATTCACGTGAGTGGGAATGGCTTTCACCCACTTAGAAACATAATCCACTGCTAAAAGGATGTAAAGAAATACATTAGATGGGGGAAAGGCCCCATAAAATCGATCCCCCATACATCAAAGATCTCAACAACAATGCTTGGATGAAGTGGCATTTCATCTCGTCGACTTAGGTTCTCCATCCTTTGACATCTATCGGATGTCGCCACATAGGTTTCGCAATCTTTAAACAAGGACGGCCAATAAAGAGCAGAATGTAGTACCTTAGCTGCAGTCTTTTGAGCTCCGAAGTGCCCCCCGTTAGGTTGTGCATGACAAAAATCAAGTACACTCTCCATCTCGGGCACACACCTATGGATAATGGAATCTGTACATATCTTGTAGACAAATGGATCATGCCATATAAATGTCTCAACATCCCTCTTGAATTTCGCAAGTTGATATTGGTTGAGATCTCTAGGAATTTCACCTACGACAATGTAATTCACATAATCCGCATACCATGGATCCATCCCCTGTGCAGCCACAACACATGCTCTTTCAGCTCATTCAACAAGCACTGCCATTATCTTTTCATCAGGGAACATCTCTTCAATGTAATAGAAAGAATCATCACAGTGCTCCCTTGTCTCCAACCTTGATAGGTGATCCGCCAAAACATTCTCGGTACCTTTCTTATCTCGGATCTCCATATCAAATTCCTGTAGAAGAAGAATCCATCTAATGATCCTTGGCTTTGTTTCCTTCTTCTCCATCAAGTACCGGATCGCAGAGTGATCCGTGTACACTATCGTCTTCATGCCAACCAAATACTGTCGAAACTTGTTGAATGCATACACCACAGCTAGAAACTCCTTTTCAGTCACTGTGTAGTTCTTTTGTGCAGCATCAAAAGTCTTACTCGCATAGTAAATAGAGCAGAACTTCTTTTCCTTCAACTGCCCAAGCACCACTCCAAGTGCTAAATCACTTGCATCACACATAAGTACAAACAGTTGAGTCCAATACGCAAGATAGGTGCAGTAATAAGCGCCTCTTTCAAAACCTGAAAAGCTATTAGACACTTCATCAAAAACAAAAGGAACATCCTTTTCAAGTGAATGTGATAAGGGCTTGGAGTATTTTGAGAAGTCTTTTATAAATCTTCTATAAAAACCAGCATGTCCAAGGAAGGACCGCACTCCCCTTTCATTCTTAGGTGGTGGAAGCTTCTCAATTGCCACCACTTTTGCTCTATCTATATGCAATCCCTTGGCCGAAATATGATGACCAAGAACAACCCCATCTTTTACCATGAAGTGGCACTTCTCCCAATTCAAGCAAGGTTAGTTTCTTGGCATCTCTTCAAAATAGTAGCAAGGTTAGATAAACAAATATCAAAAGTGGAACCAAATACAGAAAAATCATCCATAAACACCTCCATGATCTTTTCTATTAACCCATCAAATATTGCCATCATGCAATGCTGAAATGTAGCAGGCGCATTACATAATCCAAAAGGCATCTTCCTAAAGGCAAAAGTTCCATAAGGGCAAGTAAAAGTAGTCTTTTCTTGATCCTCGGGTGCAATCATGATTTGATTATAACCCAAGTACCCATCCAAGAAACAATAAAACTCATACCCTGCAAGACGATCAAGCATTTGATCCATGAAAGGAAGGGGAAAATGGTCTTTGCATGTATTTTCATTCAGTTTCCTATAATCCGTACATACATGCCATCCCATTGGAATCCTAGTGGCTAAAGTCTCACCATCCTCGGCTATCACTATAGTCATGCCCCCCTTTTTTAGCAACAACATGCAATGGACTCACATGGGGAATATCACTAATAGGATAAATAATACCTGCATCGAGCCACATTAGGATTTGCTTCCAAATCACTTCTTGAATAGTGAGATTCACCCTCCGCTGATTCTGAATGCTATTCTTGGCCTCATCTAACAATCTTATTCTATGCTTGCAATAGGAAGGACTAATACCCTTTAAATCATCAAGAGACCAACCAATCGCAGATTTATACTTCCTAAGCACATCTAACAATTCCTCAAGTTGATCATCATCAAGGAAAGAAGATACAATTACCAGATATTTTTCATTGTCACCTAGGTAGGCATACTTCAAGTGTTCCGGTAGCGGTTTCAACTCCTCTTTCTTCACTTCTAGTGGTGCACTCTCTCGATCCAATGGCAAGTACTTCATAGTCCACTTAACCTCTTCAATCTTGGTCCTTGTCGACTCATACCTGTCATCACCCAAAGCAAGTAAATTTTCAAGAAAATGAATACATACCTCATTGGAGAGATCATCTAGCTCCGTAGTGGGAATAACAGTTAATGATGCACAAAACAATGAATTAAAATAATAAATAAAATAAAGTATCACTCGAAGAATACGAAAGTGGATCAAGTAGGAGAATAGGTAGCTCTAGGATAATCTAGTTTTACTTATTAATTTCCCTTTCGTGTGTTGATGTCCGACTCTGTCTGTGGAATATGGACGCATCACTAAACTATGCAAATCTACTCTATAGACACAAGTAAACATGCGTGTAACACGTGTGAATAACCTCAGAGAAAGAGATATAATTCCACCCCCTTTCTAGGTACTATCAGTATCAATTATTTCCCTGGTCAATTGGTACTCTAACCCGATATGATCTCCCTTTATAGGTACTATGAAATTATCCTCTTTATCCTACTTAATAACCCGAATTCAGTTCAATTAATAAGTATTCATATATGATAGTTCTAATGAAGCTTCGGAGTCCCCTCACATAGAATCATAACATGGAATCCTGCTCAGCAGTGAACGCACTCAATCAATAACCAAGATATGTATTCAGACTCTACATAACAGTTAATGATGCACAAAACGACAATGAGTATGAATTAAAAAGGCACAATCATATATAAAATAAATCCACAAGTAGTGTTGTACGGAGTTTACACACGAAAGTTCAATTAATTGGTAAAAACCTTCACAACCCTAGTTCTACCAAAAAGGCTCTAGCCCATGATGTTACGAAGAACAATCATGGGTGTTGGATAGATCTTACCCGGATGTCCAGAAAATACAAGATAAATTAGAAAACGAATAAAATCCTAGATGTGGGCGTCGTCGTGTCCTTCTCCGTCTTGAATTCTCCTCTTGGTTCTCCTCTTGATTCTACGAACGAATCTTCAAAGTGATGGATGGATGAAGGAAAGGATGTGGATGATGGTTGGGGGTGATCCCCCCTTGTGGGGTGTAGTATTGTTATGGCCTATCTCCAATTCAATCTATTCTAATCTCCCCCAATTTATGAATAATGATGTGAAAATATATATGTGTGAGAAGGGAATTAAATAAGAAAAGAAATATATATGGGTGAATCATGGAGCATTATGTGATAAGGAAATAAATTAGGTAATTTTCGGAAATTTTCGGAAATTCGTGCACGACTTCACGATTTTAAGCATAACTTCCTCGTCCCATCTCCAATTTTAGTGATTCTTATGTTCACGCGATCCTATTTTCTTTGGCTTTCTCTAAATATAAAGATCTTACCAAAAGTACAACATTTGAAGACGTAACATGTCATGGAAAGTGGAATAGTCGTGCTGAATAGAAACAACTTGCGCGACGTCACCATTTCGAGCATAGCTTTCTGCTTTGGAATCCGATTGGGGTGTTCTTTACGCCAAAACGACTCTCTCTTCTGTGGCTTTCCAACCATGTATCACACCTTCCCTTCAGATCTCAACACAGACACAGAAACATAGCACAAGTTGGATGTGTGTTTTTCAGCATTCATTGCACAAGTTGCACCTTTTCTTCAACTTTGCACTTTTGATCCTTTTTCCACCTAAACACAATAAAACACCTCAAGTGCACCTTTTTATCACATATATTGAATATAAGACACTTGTGCTAATATACAACATCAATTCCCATCATAAAGGTGTTAGATTGGACACTAAAACACGCTTATTTTCACTCTCAACACTCATTTCCTACACCATGCTTCATATTTCCTTCATCATTATGCTTATTTCCAATATCATGTTGATTATATCCTTCATCATGATGCAATTTTTCTTCATAATGATGCTCATTACCATCATCATGATGCATAAATACTTCATCATGATGCTATTTCGTGCATCATTATGCGTATTTCCTTTATCATTATACTCATTTCCTACATCTTGATGCTCATTTCTTCATCATGATGATTGATTCCGACGTCATTATGGTCATTTCCTTCATCTTGATTCTCATTTCAATCATCATGATGCATATTTCCTTCATCATGATGCTCATTTCCTGCATCATGATAAATGTTTCCTTCATCATGATGCTTACTTCCTACATCATGAAACTCATTTCATTCATCATGATGCATATTTCCTTCAACATGATACTTATTTTCTATGTCACGATGGAAACATTATCATGATGCAAATTTCCTTCATCATGATGCATATTTCCTTCATCATGATGCTTATTTTTAAAATCATAGTGCATAAATCCCTTTTCATGATGCTTATTTCCATCATGATGATGCAAAAATCCTACATCAAGATGCACATTTCCACCATCATGATGCATGTTTTCTTAGACTTGATGCTCATTTCCTAAATCACGATGCATATTTCAATCTTCATGATGCTTATTTCCTTCATCATGATGCTCATTTCCTTCATCCTGATGCACATTTCCTTTATCATGATGGCCATTTCCTTCATCATGATGCATATTTCCTTCATCATGATACTCATTTCCTTCATCTTGATGATCATTTCCTACATCATTATGGTCATTTCCTTCATTAACATGCTAATTTCCTTCATCATTAATCGTATTTCTTTCATCATGAGCTTATTTCCTATATTATGATGCTCATTTTCTTCATCATGATGTATATTTCTTTTATCATAATGCATATTTCTTTCATCTTGATGCTCATTTCCTACATCATGATGCATGTTTTCAACATCATGATGCACAATTCCTACATCAGAATGCTTACCTCATTCTTCATGATGCACATTTCCTTCATCATAATGCTCATTTCCTACATCATGATGCATATTACCATCATCATGATGCTCATTTCCATCACCTTGACGATCATTTCCTTCATCATGATGCCCATTTCCTACATCATATTTAGTTCATTACGTCAGAAAAAAAGTGATGCATACTTCCTTCATCATGATACACATTTCCTACATCATGATGCACATATTCATCATCATGATGTATGTTTCCATTATCATAATGCTAATTTCCTACATTATGATGCTCATTTCGTTCATTATGATGCATATTTCCTTCATCATGATGCTCTTTTCCCTACATCATGATGCATATTTCCTTTATCATGATGCTCATTTCCTACATTGTGTTGCACATTTCCTTTATCTTTATGTTCATTTCCAATATCATGATGATCGTTTCCTTCATCATAACGCAATTTTTTTTCATAATGATGCTCATTTCCATCATCATAATGCTCATTTCCTTCTTCATGATGCGTATTTCCAGCAACATGATGCTTATTTCCATCATCATGATGCATATTTTCATTCATCATAATGCTCATTTCATATATCACAATGCATATTTCCATCATCATGATGCTCATTCCCGTCATCATAATGCATGTTTCCTTCATCATGCTGCTCACTTCCTTTATCATGATGCATATCTTCCTTCATCATAGTGCTCATTTACTGCATCACCTTGCATATTCCCATCATCATAATGCTCTTTTCCTTCATCATGATGATCTTTTCCTTCGTCATGATGCATATTTCCTTCATCATGATGCTCATTTCCATCATCATGGTACTAATATACTTCATCATGATGCGTATTTCCTTCATCATGATGCTCATTTCCTACATCATGATGCTCATTTCCTTCGTCACTATGATCATTTCCTATGTCATTATTGTCATTTTTTAATCATGATGCTCAATTCATTCATCATGATGCATATTTCCTTCATTATGTTGCTCATTTCCTACAACATGATAAATATTTCCTTCATCATGATGCTAATTTCCATCATCGTGATGCTCAGTTCCCTAATCATTATTCATGTTTTCTTTATCAGGATGCAAATTTCCATCATCATGACGCTAATTTTCTTCATCATGATGCATATTTCCTTCATCATGATGCTCATTTCCTACTTCATGAAGCTCATTTCATTCATCATGATGCTTATTTCCTTCATCATGATGCTCATTTCCTACTTCATGCTGCATATTTCCTTCTTCATTATGCTTATTTCCAACATCATATTGATCATATCCTTCATCATGATGCAATTTTTCTTCATGATGATGCTCATTTCCATCATCATGATGCATAAATACTTCATCATGATGCTCATTTCGTTCATCATTATGCGTATTTTCTTTATCATGATACTCATTTCCTGCATCTTGATACTCATTTCTTCATCATGATGATTGATTCCGACATCATTATGGTCATTTCCTTCATCTTGATGCTCATTTCATTCACCATGATGCATATTTCCTTCGTCATGATTCTCATTTCCTACATCATGATAAATGTTTCCTTCATCATGATGCTTACTTCCTACATCATGAAACTCATTTCATTCATCATGATGCATATTTTCTTTAACCATGATACTTATTTCTTATGTCACGATGGAAACATCATCATGATGCTCATTTCCTTCATCATGATGCATATTTCCTCCATCTTGATGCTTATTTTTAAAATCATAATGCATAAATCCCGTAACATGATGCTTATTTCCTTCATCATGATGCAGAAATCCTTCATCAAGGTGCAAATTTCCATCATCATGATGCATGTTTTCTTCAACATGATGATCATTTCCTAAATCACGATGCATATTTTCATCTTCATGATGCTCATTTCCTTCATCATGATGCTAATTTCCTTCATCCTGATACATATTTCCTTTATCATGATGGCCATTTCCTTCGTCATGATGCATATTTCCTTCATCATGATACACATTTCCTTCATCTTGATGATCATTTCCTACATTATTATGGTCATTTCCTTCATTAACATGCTAATTTCCTTCATCATTAATCGTATTTCTTTCATCATGATGCTTATTTCCTATATTATGATGCTCATTTTCTTCATCATGATGCATACTTCTTTTATCATATTGTATATTTCTTTCATCTTGATGCTCATTTCCTACATCATGATGCATGTTTTCAACATCATCATGCACAATTCCTACATCAGAATCCTTACCTCATTCATCATGATGCACATTTCCTTCATCTTAATGCTCATTTCCTACATCATGATGCTCATTTCCATCACCTTGATGATCATTTCCTTTATCATTATGTTCATTTCCTACATCAGATTTAGTTCATTACGTCAGAAAAAAAGTGATGCATACTTTCTTCATCGTGATACATATTTCCTACAACATTATGCTCATATTCATCATCATGATGTATTTTTCCATTAGCATAATGCTAATTTCCTACATCATGATGCTTATTTCGTTCATCATGATGCATATTTCCTTCATCATGATGCTCTTTTTCCTACAACATGATGCATATTTCCTTCATCATGATGCTCATTTCCTACATCGTACTACACATTTCCTTTATCTTTATGTTCATTTCCAATATCTTGATGATCGTTTCATTATTCATAACGCAAATTTTTTTCATAATGATGCTCATTTCCATTATCATAATGCTCATTTCCTTCATCATGATGCGTATTTCCATAAACATGATGCTTTTTTCCATCATCATGACGCATATTTTCATTCAACATAATGCTCATTTCATATATCACGATGAATATTTCCATCATCATGATGTTCATTCCCGAATCATAATGCATGTTTCCTTTATCATGCTCTCAATTCCTTTATCATGATGAATATTTTGCTTCATAATAATGCTCATTTCCAGCATCACTTTGCATATTTCCATCATCATGATGCTCTTTTCCTTCATCATGACGCTCTTTTCCTTCGTCATGATGCATATTTCCTTCATCATGATGCTTATTTCTATCATCATGATACTAAAATATTTCATCATGATGCTCATTTCCTTCATCATGGTGATCATTTCCTATGCTCATTTCATTCATCATGATGCATATTTCCTTCATTATGTTGCTCATTTCCTACATTATGATAAATATTTCCTTCATCATGATGCTAATTTCCATCATCATGATGATATTTCCTTCATCGTAATGCTCAATTCCTACATCAATATGCTCATTTTCCTAATCATGATGCATGTTTTCTTCAACAGGATTCAAATTTCCATCATATGTCGCTAATTTCCTTCATCATGATGCTCATTTCCTACTTCATGATGCTCATTTCATTCAACATGATGCTTATTGCCTTCATCTTGATGCTCATTTCCTACATCATAATGCTCTTTCCTTCATCATGATGTATATTTCCCTTCATCATGATGCTCATTTTGTACATCACGATGTGTATTTCCATCATCATGATGCACATTTCCTTCATCACAATGCTCATTTCTTTCATCATGATGCACATTTCTTTTATCATGATGCTCATTCCTTCGTCATGATGCATATTTCTTTTATCATGATGCTCATTTCCTTCATCTTGATGATCATTTCCTACATCATTATGGTCATTTCATTTCCTTTATTATGATGCTCATTTCCTTCATCATTATGCGTTTTTCCTTAATCATAAGGCTTTTTTCCTACATTATGATGCACATTTCCTTCATCGTGATGCATGTTTCTCTCATCATAATGCATATTTCCTTCGTCATGATGCTTATTTCCTACATCATGATGCATGTTTTATTTCATCATGATGCACATTTCATACATCATAATGCTCACTTCATTCTTTATGATGCATATTTTCTTCTTCATGATGCTAATTTTTTACGTCATGATGCCTATTTTCATCATCATGTTGCTCATTTCCATTATCACGATGATCATTTCCTTTATCATGATGCACATTTCCTTCGTCATGATTCATATTTTCTACATCATGCTACGCATTTCCTACATCATGATGCTCATTTCCTTCGTCATGATGCATGTTTCCTTCATCATAATGTTCATTTCCTTCATTATTATGCTCATTTCCTACATCATTATGGTCATTTCCTTTATTATGATGCTCATTTCCTATATCATGATTCTCATTTCGTTCATCATGATGCATATTTCCTTCATCATGATGCTCATTTACTACATCATGATGCATATTTTCTTTATCATGATGCTCATTTCTTTTATCATGATGCACATTTTTCTTCGTCGTGATGCTCATTTCATCATAATTCTCATTTTATTCATCATGATGCCCATTTCTTTTATCATGATTCGCATTTCCTTCATTATGATGCATAAATCATTCATCATGATGCTCATTTTTTTTGTCATGATGCTCATTTCCTTTATCAAGATGCATATGTCCTTTATCATGATGCTCATTACCTTCATCATGATGCATATTTACTTCAACATGACACTCATTTCCTTCATCATGATGATCAGTTCCATCATCCTGATGCTCATTTCTGTCATCATGATGCATATTTCCTTCATAATGATTCTTTTTCTTACATCATGATGCTTATTTTCTTCATCATGTTGCTCATTTCCTTCATCGTGATGCTCATATCCATCATCATGATGCAAAAATACTTCATCATGATGCTTATTCATTTCATCATGATGCTAATTTTCTATATCGTGATGCATGTTTTCTTCATCTCAATGTCCATTTCCTATATCATGAAGCTCATTTCCTTTATCGTGATGCATGTTTCCTTTGTTTCAGTGCCCATTTCCTATATCATGATGTTCATTTCCTTCATCATGATGCTCATTTACTTTATCGTGATGTTTACCTTGATCATTATGTATATTTCCTTCATCATGATGATTATTTCCTACGTCTTTATGGTCATTTCCTTAATCATTATGCTCATTTCATTCATCATGATGCAAATTTCCTTCAACATCGTGCTGCACATTTTCTTTATCTTTATGTTGATTTCCAATATCATGATGATCGTTTTCTTCATCATAAAGAAATTTATTTTCATAATGATGCTCATTTCCATCATCATAATGCTCATTTCCTTTATCATGATGCGTATTTCCATCAACATGATGCTTATTTCCATCAACATGATGCATATTTTTATTCAACATAATGCTATTTCCTAAATCGCAATGCATATTTCCATCATCATGATGCTCATTCCCGTCATCATAAAGCATGTTTCCTTCATCATGCTGCTCACTTCCTTTATCTTGATGCATATTTTCTTTCATTATAATGCTCATTTCCTACATCACTTTGCATATTTCCATCATCATGATGCTCTTTCCCTTCATCATGATGCTCTTTTCCTTCGTCATGATGCATGTTTCCTTCATCATGATGCTCATTTCCATCATCATGAAACTAATATACTTCATCATGATGCTCATTTCCTACATTATGATGCTCATTTCCTACATTATGATGCTCATTTCCTTCATCATGATGGTCATTTTCTATATCATTATGGTCATTTTTTTAATCATGATGCTCATTTCATTCATAATGATGCATATTACCTTCTTTATGTTGCTCATTTCCTACAACATGATAAATATTTCTTTCATCATGATGCTAATTTCATCATCATGATGATATTTCCTTCATCGTGATGCTCAATTCCTACATCAATATGCTCATTTCCCTAATCATGATTCATGTTTTCTTCATCAGGATTCAAATTTTCATCATCATGACTCTAATTTCCTTCATCATGATGCATATTTCCTTCATCATGATGCTCATTTCCTACTTCATGATGCTCATTTCATTCATCATGATGCTTATTTCCTTCATCACGATGCTCATTTCCTACATCATGCTGCATATTTCCTTCAACATTATGCTTATTTCCAACATCATGTTGATCATTTCCTTCATCACGATGTAATTTTTCTTCATAATGATGCTCATTTCCATCATCATGATGCATAAATACTTCATCATGATGCTCATTTCGTTCATCATTATGCGTATTTCCTTTATCATGATACTCATTTCCTACATCTTGATGCTCATTTCTTAATCATGATGATTGATTTCGACATCATTATGGTCATTTACTTCATCTTGATGCTCATTTCATTCATCATGATGCATATTTCCTTCATCATGTTGCTCATTTCCCACATAATGATAAATGTTTCCTTCATCATGATGCTCATTTCCTACTTCATGATGCTTATTTCATTCATCATGATGCTTATTTCCTTCATCATGATGCTCATTTCCTACATCATGTTGCGTATTTCTTTTGTCATTATGCTTATTTCCAACATCATGTTGATCATTTCCTTCATCATGATGTTTCTTCATAATGATGCTCATTTCCGTCATTATGTTGCATAAATACTTCATCATGATGCTCATTTCGTTCATCATTATATTTATTTCCTTTATCATGATACTCACTTCCTACATCGTGATGCTCATTTCTTTATCATGATGATTGATTTTGACATCATTATTGTCATTTCCTTCATCTTGATGCTCATTTCATTCATCATGATGCATATTTCCTTCTTCATGATGCTCATTTCCTACATAATGATAAATGTTTCATTCATCTTGATGCTTACTTCCTACATCATGAAACTCATTTCATTCATCATGAAGCATATTTCCTTCAACATGATACTTATTTCCTACGTCACGATGCAAACATCATCATGATGCTCATTTCCTTCATCATGATGCTTATTTTTAAAATCATAATGCATAAATCCCGTATCATGATGCTTATTTCCTTCATCATGATGCAGAAATCCTTCATCAAGATGCGCATTTCCATCATCATGATGCATGTTTCCTTCAACATGATGCTCATTTCCTAAATCACGATGCATATTTCTATCTTCATGATGCTGATTTCCTGATGCATATTTACTTATCATGATGGTCATTTCCTTCGTCATGATGCATATTTGATGAGTGTGTAAATTCACTAGTTTCGAGCCTGGATTTGTGTACTTATGGTGTAATTAATGGTTGTAATTCAATTTGAATCTGTATACTTGGTGAAAAGTCACGAATCGGGAGTGTACAAGGCTATTTGAGCTAATTTTTGATGGAAAACAAGTTGGAAGTGATTGGATTTGGAAAGAGAAAGAAACAGGGATGGATTCGACCACGCAGGGGTGGATTTGACCAAGAAGAAAGGAGTTCGACCAGCACCTCTGGTCAAATTGAGCTTGGAAAAGTCGAGTTCGACCACGACGGTCGAGTTCGACCAAACCACTTGGTCGAACCCAAGGTCGAACTCGAACCCTAAACAGAAGCAGTACCTGTTCGGCAAAATGTCCAGTTCGACCAACACTATTGTCGAATCCTGGATCAGAAGCCAAGTTCAGAGGAGTTCGACTAGGGATTCGACCTGCATAGATGAGTTTGACCAACTTGTTTGGTCGAATCGACGTCCAAAAACTTACCAAATTCGTATTTTTACACCTTCAGTGTGTGCGTTTGCTCAAGAAGCCCATCTAAGACCCGTAAGGAGAGTTTACAAGTATAAAAAAAGAGCTTTCGCAGGAGAAAAAAAGAAGCATTCATCATCCATCCTTCACCAAATGCTACCATCATCTGAAGGAGTCGTGAGGAGAGGTTCGTCTGGCGAGTCAAGTAAGATCATACCAACTAGCCATGATTGTTCCTAGATCAATCATGGGCTAGAACCATTCCGGTAGTTCTAGGGTTATGAAAGTTTTATGAGTTAACTCCGTACAACACTACTTGTGGTTTATTCTATATAAGATTGTGCTTTTCTAATTCATACTCACGTCGTTTTGTGCATCTTTAACTGTTATGTAGAGTCTGAATACATCTCTTGGTTATTGATTGAGTTCGTTCACCGCTGAGTAGGATTATACGTTATAATTCTAAGTGAAGGGATTCCGAAGTCTTTTTAGAACTGTTTAATATAGATACTCATTAATTGAATCATATTCGGGTTAATAAGTAGGATAAAGAGTATAAATTTATAGTACCTAAAAAGGGAAATCAAATCGGGTTAGAGTACTAAGTGCACGGGAAATAATTGATTATGATAGTACCTAGAAAGGGGGGTGAAGTATACGTCTTGCTCCAAGGATATTCACACGTGTCATATGCTTGCTTACTTGTGTATATAGAGTACGCTTGCATGGTTTAGTGATGCGTCCATAAACCACAAGGTAGAGTCGGACATTAACACATGGAAAGGAAATTAATAAATAAAAATGGATTACCTGAAGAACTACTCCATTACTTGATCACCATCGAAATATCTATATTGCTTGCTTAATTACTTTGCTATTTCAATTTATGTTATTTAGTTTCATAATCAAACCAACTCAAATTTACCAACATAATCTTAGTTAATTAGAATATAATCGAATTGATACTATTCTGTCCCTTGGGTACGATAAACACTTGGTCACCTATCGCAACTACAACTGATATTCTTATACTTGAGGATTAATTTTGTGTGTTGAGAAAACGCTCATCAAGTTCTTGAGTGTGTAAATTCACAAGTTTCAAGCCTGGATTCATGTACTTATGGTGTAATTAATGGTTGTAATTCGATTTGAATTGGTATACTTGGTGGAAAGTCACGAATCGGGAGTGTAAAAGGCTATTTGAGCTGATTTTTGATGGAAAACGAGTTGGAAGTGATCGGATTCGGAAAGAGGAAAAAACAGGGATGGATTCGCCCACACAGGGGGTGGATTCGACCAAGAAGAAAGGAGTTTGACTAGCACCTCTGGTCGAATTGAGCTCAAAAAAGTCGAGTTCGACCACGACGGTCGAGTTCGACCAAACCACTTGGTCGAACCCGAGGTCGAACTCGAACCCTAAACAGAAGCAGTACCTGTTCGACTAGAAAATGTCCAGTTCAACTAACATTCTGGTCGAATCCTGGATCAGAAGCCAAGTTACAGAGGAGTTCGAACAGGGATTCGACCAGCATAGATGAGTTCGACAAACTTGTTTGGTCGAATCGACGTCTGAAAACTTATCAAATTCATATTTTTACACCTTCAGTGTGTGTGTTTGCTCAAGAAGCTCATCTATGGCCCGTAAGGAGAGTTTACAAGTATAAAAGAAGAGCTTTCGCAGGAGAAAAAAAAGAAGCATTCATCATCCATCCTTCACCAAATGCTACCATCATCCGAAGGAATCTTGAGGAGAGGGTCGTCTGGCGAGTCAAGTAAGATCATACCAACTAGCCATGATTGTTCCTAGATCAATCATGGGCTAGAACCTCTCCGGTAGTTCTAGGGTTATGAAAGTTTTATGAGTTAATTGAATTTCCATGGGTAAACTCTGTACAACACTACTGTGGTTTATTCTATATAAGATTGTGCTTTTCTAATTCATACTCACGGTCGTTTTGTGCATCTTTAACTATTATGTAGAGTCTGAATACATCTCTAGGTTATTGATTAAGTGCGTTCACCGCTGAGCAGGATTGTATGTTATAATTCTGAGTGAAGGGATTCCGAAGTCTTATTAGAACTGTTTTGTATAGATACTCGTTAATTGAATCATATTCGGGTTAATAAGTAGGATAAAGAGTATAACTTTATAGTACCTAAAAAGGGATATCAAATCGGTTTAGAGTACTAAATGCATGGAAAATAATTGATTATGATAGTACCTAGAAAGGGGGTGAAGTATACGTCTTGCTCCAAGGGTATTCACACGTGTCATACGCTTGCTTACTTGTGTCTATAGAGTACGCTTGCATGGTTTAGTGATGCGTCCATAAACCACAAGGCAGAGTCGAACATCAATACATGGAAAGGAAATTAATAAATAAAACTGGATTACCTAAAGAACTACTCCATTACTTACTTGATCACCACCGAAATATCTCTATTGCTTGCTTAATTACTTTGCTATTTCAATTTATGTTATTTAGTTTCATAATCAAACCAACTCAAATTTATCAACATAATCTTAATTAATTAGAATATAATCGAATTGATACTATTCCTTCTCTTGGGTACGACAAACACTTGGTCACCTATCGCAACTACAATTGATATCCTTGTACTTGAGGATTAATTTTCTGTGTTGAGAAAACGCTCATCAAGTTCTTGGCGCCGTTGTCGGGGACGGCTGTTATTATTAATTTATTATTTCTAGTTGATTAAGACTTTTATTCGTGATTATTTATTTCTATCTAACCTTGAATTTTTCTGAGATACTTGTGCACTAGAAAAAGGAGAGGAAGGAAAGGATCGAATAACACATTGAGCTAAATATGGCCGGAGCAAGGGGGAAGATGATGATTTTGAGATACATCCTGCTCTTATTAACATGGTAGAGAAGAATCCCTTTTCTGGAGGTTGTTTTGAAGATCCATATCAGCATCTCAGAAGATTCCTTGGTTATACAAACACTCAGAAGGGCGCTGGAGCTAATGATAATGCTAGGCGGATCGCCCTATTCAAGTTCTCATTGATTGGTAAGGCAGAAGCTTAGTATGAGACTATTGATGCAGCAGATTGCACTACATGGGACCAACTACAGTAAAAGTTCTTGGAGAGATACATGCCACCCCCATGGATCTTAAGAATGAGGCAAGAGATCACCCAATTTGCTATGAATCAGGGTGAAAATTTTCATGAGGCGTGGGACAGGTTCAAAGACATGCTCAGGCGGTGCCCACATCAAGGAATGTCGAAAGCTCAATACGTATCTTCTACGATGGATTGAATTGTGAGTCGCGTATTTTTATTGATGCATTATCATGAGGAGCGTTGTTATCTAAGATAGCATTTGAAGCTAAAAAATTGTTTGAAGACATCTTTATGAATTCACGTGACTGGCCTATGGAAAGAGTAAGAGTATCATATGTAGTTGACAAGGTAGCGCAGGTTGAACATCAAGTGAAGCCGAATAGGGATGATGAGATCGTCTCTAGTCTAGCTAACATCAACAAGCTACTAGAGTCCCAGCAAAAGCAGATTACAGAGTTGACAGTAAGGGGGCCTAGTATGAAGCAGCACGAAGTAAAGAGAGTTGAAGATACCTTCAATCGATACATAGCTGAGAATGATGCAAGGGTTGACCACGTCGAAGCTAGAATGAATGTTGATCATGCAGATTTATCTAAGTAGTTGAAGGATCTAACTTGGAATATGGGGCAGATGATTGCGAACGTGAATCAACTGCCACAAAAATTGGAGAATAAAGCCAGCACGTTGAGGTTTGGAACATAGTACGAGGGACAGATGAAGTCGGAATCAAAATCTAAAGTGAAAGAAGCCCGGTTCGATCCCGATTTGACCAGCACAGGTGGTTGAATTAGGTAGGGAAGGTTGAACCAAGCACCTGGGCGACATTCGGAAGAAGCAGAGGGTCAGTTCGACCAAAAATAGGTCGATTCGACCAGAAGCTCTGGTCGAACGCCACTGTTCAGGATGCTCTATTTTATCTGATGCCCGATTCGACCACGATCACTCCAGTTCGACCAACCCTACTGGTCGAACTCAGGTTGAACGATACTGTCCAGAGCACTCTGTTTTGTATGAAGCCCGATTCGACCATGATCACTTGGATTCGACCATCCCTGTTGGTCGAACCATAGTCAAACCGGCCTTTAAGGGGGAGAAAGAACTTTCAGGTGTTCAGTTCGACCATTATTCACCAAGTTTGACCACCTACCCAAGTCAAACTCAGGTCGAACCCTACTGTCATGCACCGTTTTTCATGCCGAATGCTTTATTTGCTATTGATGCTACTCCAGTACCATCCCAAGGACAGAATACTGAGCTTATAGTTGAGAAGAAGTGGGAAAGAATAAAGAGGTGCCGAGAAGCTTAGACTGCAAATGGATAATGAAGATGTAGTTTTCTCTCTTGATCATGCAATGAAGATGCCCATGGAATCTCAATCATGCAAGAGCATAGATGTGATTTCTAACTTGTTTAATCTTGATTTTTCTAAGAGAGATGATTATAAATTTAAGTGGAGATTGACAAGGAGATGTCTAGACAGCCATGGAAGGAAGGAAATTCTGAGGATCATATACTTGTTACCAAGAAAGGTTAGGTGTTGAGTGTAGATAAGAAGAGGGAAAGAAAGTATTTGAAGTGAGGATGCGAGAAGAACGTCCTCTGATCCAGTAGTTTAAAAGGTTACATCTGTCATGACTCTCCGACGTTAAACATGAGCGCCTGTTGGGGGCTTGCCCTTCCATTTTAATGATTTATTTATTTCGTGTGAGTAAGAAATTTTTATATTTAAGGTGCTTACTAATCGACAATTATATCTCTTTTCAAACTTAGTTTTGACTCACGTTTTTAGTAAGTTCGGGGGGAGTGTGATGTTCTTACCTCATTGAAGCACCAAGAGTATAATCTTTTCTTTGTAATGTTTGCTATGGGAGTTGATTTTTTGCGGTATGTTGAAACTTTAATCAATTTTGATGTGTCGATTTTTTACAATTTGCCTAGTATTCAGTGGTGTTTATAGTGTGTGGAGTCGATTAGATAGTCAATTGATTCTTTCTTATAGTTCTCCTATTTTATTATTGATGAATCCTGTGATGATGGTTTGTTTAAGCTTTGATAGAAAAAGGTAGAAGAGTGGCAAGATGACCGAGTTGAAGTACTCAAGGAGCTCGTGAATGCATTGAAAGAAAAATCAAGTGCCCTCATTTCCTTATTCTAATTTTTATATGTGCTTTTAATTAGTATGGGTAGAAGGATTGAGTTTATATTTTTAGTGACCCATGTGAGCTTATATTTTTGAAGTGTGCTAAAATTCATATGCTCTTGAAATTGATGAAGGAAGTGTACTTGAGTTATATTGTGATATGAAGTTCTTCTATGTGTACTTGTGGGATATTACTTACCATGGAAAGTGCTCTGTTACTTGTTAAAAACCCATGTGAGATTTTGAACTTTATTCATGTACATAATCACATGATATTTCTTTTCTGGTGAGTATCATTCTTGTGCATGTATTCTAGAACTTGCATTGAGTCTCCTTGAATATTCAAGACTGGTCTAGCGATTATGGAAATGATATTAGGCCATCTTTGATTTATAGCCCATCTTTTCCAATATTCTTTACCTGAATTTATTAAATCCCTAGTCAGCCCATTTGAGCCTTTTGAAATCCGTTCTTTTGATAGCCAATAAAGTTTAATTGAAGAGAGTGGTGATTTGAGGGATGATAAGGATGATGAAAGAAGAGTCTTAAGGATGAAAAAAAAATTCATGGGGTAGTGCTTAAATCTAGTACTTCATGGAGTCAAACACCCAAGAGTAGTGCTTAAATCTAGTACCCTATGGAGGATGTGAGAGGTAGTGCCCGAAACTGGTACCTCGAAAGAGAAAAGAGAAAAAAAGGGTGAAGAAAAGGAGAATGATGGAGTTGAAGAGCTAGGAAAAGTTGAAAAAAATATGTTGTGCTTGAAGCAGAAAGATGTGAGTTTGAAGAGGATGTGCTTGATTGAAGTGATGAGGAAGAATGAAAGATCGAGAGAGACTGCAGCTTGATTGATCCGAGTTTTGAGTTACTTATCCATAAATTTCCTACCTTTTTCAAAGAGCCTATATTACAATCAAACAAAAAGACCTTTTTGATCTATGATTTACTAGCTACAACTAAAAGGAGAGTTGAGACAATAGGCAAGCTTATGGTTATGCATACTTGAATTGAAACTGAGCGTAAACACCTTAACCCATAAGTGTACATCTTTTACACTTGAGTGCGAGTGATATATAAACTCCCCATGAGAACATGCCAATAGAGCATTTGAATTGGTGGTGATTGTCTTAACTTCTATGCTATGAATTGATTATTACATGTAATGAGAGTAGCATGACCAAAGTTGATGACAATTGTATTTTGAAGAGGGTACTGGTTATAATCCTTGTTTCCCTGCTAATTTTCTTACTCTCTCTCTCTCTTTATTTTTATTTTGTTACCTCGGAACGAGCAACGGGTAAGTTTGGGAGATTGTTGAGAGTGAAAATAAGCGTATTTTTGTGTCCAATCTAACACCTTTATGATGGAAATTGATGTTGTATATTAGCACAAGTATCTTATATTCAATATATGTGAGAAAAAGGTGCACTTGAGGTGTTTTATTGTATTTTAGGTGGAAAAAGGATCAAAAGTGCAAAGTTGGAGAAAAGGTGAACTTGTACAATGAATGCTGAAAAAACGCACGTCCAATTTGTGCAATGTTTCTGTGTTTGTGTGGAGATCTGAAGGGGAAATGTGATACATAGTTGGAAATCCACAGAAGAGAGGGTCGTTTTGGCGTAAAGAACACCCCAATCGGATTCCAAAGGAGAAAGCTATGATCGAAATGGTGACGTCGCGCAAGCTGTTTCTATTCAGCACCACTGTTCCACATTCCATGACTTGTTACATCTTCAAATTTTGTACTTTTGGTGAGATCTTTAGATTCAAAGAAAGCCAAGGAAAAGAGGATTGCGTGAGCACAAGAATCACTAAAATCATAGATGGGACGAGAAAGTTATGCTTAAAATCGTGAAGTCGCGCAGCTGCCAGCGAGAATTTCTGAGAATTTCCAAAATTTTTCGAAAATTACCTAATTTATCTCCTTATCACATAATCATCCATGATTCACCCATATATATTTCTTTCCTTATTTAATTCTATTCTCACACCTCACATCATTATTCATAAATTGGGGGAGATTAGAATAGATTGAATTGGAGAGAGGCCATAACAATACTACACCCCACAAGGGGGGATCACCCCCCAACCATCATCCACATCCTTTTCTCCATCCATCCATCACTTTGAAGATTCGTTAGTGGAATCAAGAGGAGAACCAAGAGGAGAATTCAAGACGGAGAATGATGCGATGACGCCCACATCTAGGGTTTTATTCGTTTCCTAATTTATCTTGTATTTTCCGGACATCCGGGTAAGATCTATCCAACACCCATGATTGTTCTTCGTAACATCATGGGCTAGAGCCTTTTTGGTAGAACTAAGGTTGTGAAGGTTTTTACCAATTAATTAAACTTTCGTGTGTAAACTCCGTACAACACTACTTGTGAATTTATTTTATATATGATTGTGCCTTTTTAATTCATACTCTCGGTCGTTTTGTGCATCATAACTATTATGTAGAGTCTGAATACATATCTTGGTTATTGATTGAGTGCGTTCACTGCTGAGCAGGATTCCATGTTATGATTATAAGTGAGGGGACTCCGAATCTTCATTAGAACTATCATATATGAATACTTATTAATTGAATTGAATTCGGGTTATTAAATAGGATAAAGAGGATAATTTCATAGTACCTATAAAGGGAGATCATATCGGGTTAGAATACCAATTGACCAAGAAAATAATAGATACTGATAGTACCTAGAAAGGGGGTGGAATTATATCTCTTGCTCCGAGGTTATTCACACGTGTTACACGCTGTTTACTTGTGTCTATAGAGTAGATTTGCATGGTTTAGTGATGCGTCCATATTCCACAAGGCAGAGTCGGACATCAACACACGAAAGGAAAATTAATAAGTAAAAATGGATTATCCTAGAGCTATCTATTCTCCTACTTGATCCACTTTCGTATTCTTTGAGTGATACTTTATTTTATTTATTATTTTAATTCATTGTTTAGTTAGTAGTTTATAATAAATTCACAACTTTATTACCAATTCGTCTTAATTAATTTAGTAAATAATTAAATTGATAATACGTCGTCCTTTGGATTCGATATTCACTTGGTCGCTTGCTTAAGCTGCAATTGATATCCTTAATACTTGGGGATTAATTTTGCGTGCAAAGAAAATGCGCATCAATGAGCATCATTATGAAGGAAATAAGCAATATGATGAATGAAATGAGCTTCATGAAGTAGGAAATGAGCATCATGATAAAGGAAATATGCATCATGATGAAGGAAATTAGTGTCATGATGATGGAAATTTCATCCTGATGAAGAAAACATGCATCATGATTAGGGAAATTAGCATATTGATGTAGGAATTGAGCATCACGATGAAGGAAATATCATCATGAAGATGGAAATTAGCATCATGATAAAGGAAATATTTATCATGTTGTAGGAAATGAGCAACATAATGAAGAAAATATGCATCATGATGAATGAAATGAGCATCATGATTAAAAAAATGACCATAATGACATAGGAAATGATCATCATGATGAAGGAAATAAGCATCATGATGCAGGAAATGAGCATCATGATGAAGGAAATATGCATCATGATGAAGTATATTAGTATCATGATGATGAAAATGAGCATCATGATGAAGGAAATATGCATCATGACGAAGGAAAAGAGCATCATGATGATGGAAATATGCTAAGTGATGCAGAAAATGAGCATT
Organism: Pogostemon cablin; assembly: GCA_023678885.1. Lineage (NCBI taxonomy): Eukaryota > Viridiplantae > Streptophyta > Magnoliopsida > Lamiales > Lamiaceae > Pogostemon > Pogostemon cablin. The sequence goes on along the minus strand of CM042989.1, from coordinate 19,658,748 downwards.
ATGATGAAGGAAAATATGCATCATGATAAAGGAAGTGAGCAGCATGATGAATGAAACATGCATTATGATGACGGGAATGAGCATCATGATGATGGAAATATGCATCGTGATATATGAAATGAGCATTATGTTGAATGAAAATATGCATCATGATGATGGAAATAAGCATCATGTTGATGGAAATACGCATCATGATGAAGGAAATGAGCATTACGATGATGGAAATGAGCATCATTATGAAAAAAAATACGTTATGATGAAGGAAACGATCATCATGATATTAGAAATTAACATAAAGATAAAGAAAATGTGCAGCACGATGTAGGAAATGAGCATCATGATGAAGGAAATATGCATCCTGATGTAGGGAAAAGAGCATCATGATGAAGGAAATATGCATCATGATGAACGAAATGAGCATCATAATGTAGAAAATTAGCATTATGATAATGGAAACATACATATTGATGTAGGAAATGTGTATCATGATGAATAAAGTATGCATCACTTTTTTCTGACGTAATGAACTAAATATGATGTAGGAAATGAGTATCATGATAAAGGAAATGATCGTCAAGGTGATGGAAATGAGCATCATGATGATGGTAATATGCATTATGAGGTAAGCATTCTGATGTAGCGTGATGTTGAGGTAAGCATTCTAATGTAGGAATTGTGCATCATGATGTTGAAAACATGCATCATGATGTAGGAAATGAGCATCAAGATGAAAGAAATATGCATTATGATAACAGAAATATGCATCATGATGAAGGAAATGAGCATCATAATATATGAAATAAGCATCATGATGAAAGAAATACGATTAATGATGAAGAAAATTAGCATGTTAATGAAGGAAATGACCATAATGATGTAGGAAATGATCATCAAGATGAAGAAAATGAGTATCATGATGAAGGAAATATGCATCATGACAAAGGAAATGAATATCATGATAAAGGAAATATGCATCAGGATGAAGGAAATGAGCTTCATGATGAAGGAAATGAGCATCATGAAGATGGAAATATGTATTGTGATTTAGGAAATGCTCATCATGTCGAAAAAAAACATGAATCATGATGATGGAAATACGCATCTTGATGAAGGATTTCTGCATCATGATGTAGGAAATAAGCATCATGATAAGGGAGTTATGCAATATGATTTTAAAAATAAGCATCATGATGAAGGAAATATGCATCATGATGAAGGAAATTAGCATCTTGATGATGTTTCCATCGTGACGTTGAAAATAAGTATCAAGTTGAAGGAAATATGCATCATGATGAATGAAATGAGTTTCATGATGTAAGAAGTAAGCATCAGGATGAAGGAAACATTTATCATGATGTAGGAAATGAGCATCATGATGAAGGAAATATGCATCATGATGAATGAAATGAGCATCAAGATGAGGAAAATTACCATAATGATGTCGGAATCAATCATCATGATGAAGAAATGAGCATCAAGATGTAGGAAATGAGTATCATGATAAAGGAAATATGCATAATGATGAATGAAATGAGCATCATGATGAAGTATTTATGCATCATGATGATGGAAATGAGCATCATTATGAAGAAAAATTACATCATGATGAAGGATATGATCAACATGATGTTTGAAATAAGCATAATGATGAAGGAAATATGCAGCATGATGTTGGAAATGAGCATCATGATGTAGAAATAAGCATCATTATTAATGAAATGAGCATCATGAAGTAGGAAATGTGCATCATGATGAAGGAAATTAGCATCATGATGATGCAAATTTGCATCCTGATGAAGAAAACATGCACCAAGATTAGGGAAATGAGCATATTGATGTAGGAATTGAGCATCACGATGAAGGAAATATCATCATGATGATGGAAATTAACATCAGGATGAAGGAAATATTTATTATGTTGTAGGAAATGGGCAATAGAATAAAGGAAATATGCATCATGATGAATTAAAAGAGCATCATGATTAAAAAATGACAATAATGACCTAGGAAATGATCATCATGAGGTAGGAAATGAGCATCATGATGTAGGAAATGAGCATCATGATGAAGTATATTAGTATCATGATGATGGATATGAGCATCATGATGAAGGAAATATGCATCATGACGAAGGAAAAGAAAATCATGATGAAGGAAAAGAGCATCATGATGATGGAAATATGCAAAGTGAAGCACGAAATGAGTATTATGATGATGGAAAATATGCATCATGATAAAGGAAGTGAGCAGCATGATGAAGGAAACATGCATTATGATGACGAGAATGAGCATCATGATGATGGAAATATGCCTCGTGATATAGGAAATGAGCATTATGTTGAATGAAAATATGCATCATGATGATGGAAATAAGCATCATGTTGATGGAAATACGCATCATGCACTACAGGAAATCATACATTTTGTGACGAAAATTTTTGCGACGCAAAAATTTCGTCATATTTAGTTACTCAAAAGTGACGAATTTTACTTTCATCACTAAAATACATCTATTGGCGATGCATTTTATTGTTGTCATTATATGTAATTTTATTCGTCACTAATTAGTTTATTTCATAACGAAATTGATAAATGCGTCACAATTTTTTTAATAAAATATTTTTATTGAAAAAAGATTGGAGGTTACTTCTTTAATGACAAATTTATAGGAATTAATAACGACATTTACCGTCATGAATAAAATATATTTTCATGATGATAATTAATTTGTCATGAATAATTTAATCAATTAGTATCATCATATATTTTGTCACAAATATCTAAAAACATCACATTATCATTAAAAGATGAGCTATACTTTAATTCAACACATAATTTTTGTCGTGACTAATATAAATTTAAATTTTCTTTAGATAATTAAATTTTTTGGTGTTGGAATTACTACTCGAAATTATCGAAATCAAAGTCGTTTCACATTCATTGAATTTTAAGACAATGAATAGCTTGCAAGTTTGTATTGAAATTCTCTCCTTTAGCAGCACAAATATATTCATCAATAAGTAAACAAAGATATCAATTTCAGTAATTGGAGGCTCCACCTATCATAATTCTCCCAAAAATGTATAACGATAAATATAAAAAATGAACACTTTAGGTAAGAAGTTAGTGTTATAGATTACCTGAGTACCTATTTCTGATAATGATAAATATATATCAAAGTGTAAATGTACAAATACAATGCATCCAACGCAAAACATTTTAAGAAATCTAAAAAAACTATCCCTTCAGTTTAACTAAGACTAAGTCCTGAAAAAAAAAAAACCAACCAAAAATAGCTATTTTACATGATAGCTACCTAGAAAACTGCCCTGTCGAAGAACAAACTGCCATGTCGAAAAACAAACTGCCACAAGTTGATAAATTCTCATAATTGCAAACTAGTAACACTAGAATAGAAATCAGTATAGCCCACAGAAAACTATAAAGCAATAGGACCAGAGTTGAGTTTGATTCCTAATCCAGCTTCAGTTAGAACCTTCAATGTAGTCAAAGGATGCTTCAAGACATACCTTCTTATCCATAAGGACAGAACAGAGGATTGATAGAAACTGGTTTTTGCAATCTCCTGGTAAAGAAAATGAGCAAGCTACCTAGCAGGAGTTTTTCTGTGTAGTAGACACTAGGAGCAGTAGAATTTCAGCAATTGGCAGCAGAATTTCAGCCCATACCATTCCAGATAACATAAACATTCAAACCTACAGAACTAGGCAAGGTGGACATAAACAAAATCCCAACAAAAACCAGAACAAACCATTTAAAAAAAAAAAACAAAGCACCAGCAGCAAAAACTAGGTAGAGAGTTTAACTTACAAGGTATAATACATCCAAAGCACAAAAGTGCAGGAAAATACAAAAGCCCAAGGCCTTTATAGAAAGATAAGGGCTATGTATATTCTAAGAATATGAAGCAAATCTACAAACTCTAGTTAAAATAAAAACATATCTGCTAAGAGTTCATGCAGCTTGAAATCAGGACATGGCTCCATTTATGCAGCAAAAATACCAGCAATTACATGTTTTAACAAAAAGAGCAGCATACCATAAGATACCAGAAAATTATCAGCAAAGCCACAAAATATCAGCAAGATTTTTTCTACCAGCAGGTACCAGTTTAAACACATAGTAACAGGCCCGTACCTATTTTTCACCTGAAACCTAGTCTTCATCTCCATGAAGTTGAAAAACATCTTTCATACAAAACAAACTAAATTGTACCAATGACTGTTAATGTTGTAGTGTTTCGGTGCATCACCCATAGCTGTAAACAACAATTGAGTTAATGTTAGAGAATGCGCATAATCTTAACTTCAGATTTTTCTTAGCAAAAGAAAAAAATACATGGAACTATGGACAACAAAATAGTAATAATAATAATAACAAGAGCAAGAGATAAATTAAGATTTTTCAACCATAGTCATAAATTATTACTCTTAAGTCCTCGCTCATACTCAAAATAATCGGTGAACCTTGCAAAAGTGATCTATTTACATAAAGTTTTGAAGCTAAAATAAAATTTCATTTAATTGTTCTCACATTAAATCAAAATTTGAAAAAGCAGACTAACCACATAAAGTTTTGAAGCTAAAACAAAACTTCATTCAATCATTTTTCACATTGAACAAAAGAAAAAAAAATTAAACAACAAAGAAGTAAAGTAGCTTGAAATTTAAGATATATGAAACTATTACAAAGCATCCATGAAACAAAGAGAATCAAAGAAAAACAAAAATAAACAAGTTAAAGTTCAAGAAATATGGAAAAGAAAAAAGAGTAGAAGGAACTATCCTTTCCATGTGCTTCTTCAGTTTCCAGGAAATCAAATAGATTGCATAACTTTCAACACAAGATCGCAGCTTTATAGAATCTTAACCTAACATTTATACAACATCATGTGTTCCAGTTGAACCAATTCCATTATTTCTAAGCGAAAGTAACCTGAAATCCACAAGGTTTTAGTTGCAGATCAAACAGTTATATAATACCATTGCTAACCAATACTGACATTGTGCAGTTTCAGAATTTGCATCAATTAATAGTTTTAAGGACTTCATTTTAGAATCATATTAGAGTTATTTAGTGTTGACAAACTTATCACAATCATCAGAAAAGGTATACTATGGTTATTTTGTTAGATTCATGAAACTACCTCAAAATATGACAAGCCATGTAATCAACTCTAACATCAAATTTTATATTAATTAACGTAAAATTTATGTACCTTGATAATTGATCCTTGGAAGCTGTTAAAATCCAGTTACCATTTGATTCCATTTCATGCACAAACTGTGTTCTTGTGCTTATAAACATTTCCCATACAAATACGTTCGAATAAGTATCCATATTATGAATCTGTTAAGAAAATAAAAATAATTATCATAAATCCCTTTTCCCCTATAATTTTTCAAGTTATGCCATATCCATAAAATTTATAATGCATGCAGTAACAAGAGATGGATATTATAGTTCAACAAAACAAAATTTAGTTAGTTAACTAGTAAGAAGACGAATTATAAAAAAAAATGCATCGTCCATAAATCTGAATTTGATTTAATCTTAGATAACAGAATATAAGTAGGTGATGAGCAAAAAAATCACCAGTATGGACAGGAAGAAGTATTTCTAACTTTGAGACCTCAATAGCAAGTTCAAGTAACCTAACAGTCAAGGACTCATTCAATAAGTACGCCATCAAGCTCAGTCTTCCTAGCAATTTTTATGACATAGGTAGTGTCAGGTTTGAGCCCCCTTATGAGGTAACCCCCTAAGGTGTTTGTTATTGTTTCTTCATAAAAGCCTTCGGATCAGCCCTTGCTTCAATTGAGACACCTTCCTTTGGTAGACGGGATAATAGAGACCCTACCTAAGACACTGCAAGACAAGTGAGGAGATGAAGTTCACTTATAACTTGGAAAGTATGCAGTTTAGTTAAATAGTGAAGTAAGATATTTGTGTTGTGTATGTGTGTGTCAGTGTAAGAGCATGTAGCACTCTACCTGTGAGGTAAAACTAGTGACAGACTCATATTGAGCCATTCCAGTGACTACTAACTATGTCTTCAATTATCTAATCAGCTCTACCACTAAATCTGCCTGCCATGGAGCTTTAATGACAGGTGTTCCCTCCTCTAAATATTTTTCAATTTATGTCTTAATTCTTATGTTTAGAAATTCAAATTGTCATTTAGGACTATATGCACGTAGAAAATGTTCAAGCATTGCTTCCTTTTACCAAAAGACTTCAAAACAAGCATCTAAATGAAGAATATTATGACCACTATTAGCTACACATAATGAAAGTTCCAAATACTATTGTCATTTATTTATCTGTTTTTTTTAATACAATACATAAACTCTATGCAATAAAGTGGTAATAAAACTAACCACTCTTGATGGAAATTTGCTTAAAAGATGACACACCCCACCACAAAGGGCTGCAGAAATGGATTTAATATCATATATTTTGTTCACAGGGACAATGTACATAAGATTAGTAATTCGAATCTTTATACTTGTGGCAGAAAGTCAACTAATGATTGAAGCAATTCAAAGGCACCAAAGGTATGAGGATAAGAAATTACTTCAATCCATGTACCTATTTTTTAGGGATGGTAACCATTGCCTTGGAAGGTGCAATGACAATTGCTTATCAATAATGGCAAGGTCCGGAGACAACAGTAGTAAAGCACTCTCTATAGTTACTGCCCTTGAAGGAAATACAACAGCCTTCTAGCCACAAAATGACAAAAGAGAAGAATAGCAAGTTAGGATCCTTTGAAGATGATACCTAAAAAGGAAAAACTATAATTTTGAATGACTCAAGAATGATTCAACTCAAAGTGAGGTGATTTCTAGCTAAGACTTAAGATAGATGCCCCATTATTGTCAAACAGAAAAAGGTGAAAAAAAAAGGCTAGAATAACTCGATATATATATATATATATATGTTAAGATTATGTTTTATTAATCATCAGACATTCCCCCAGAATGTAAATGCCTGCGAACAGAATGAATTGTAGAGGAAGTTGAATGCTCTTTACTAAAAGTAATATCAATTTGCGGCAAAGAGGAAAAAAAAGAAACTCTCATCTCATAACAATTCTACAAGAGAAACAGCTGTTCTATCTCCTATCCTTTCACCCTCTTCTAACTACACATTCACCCTCATGAATGTTATTTCCATTAACGAGTAATTAGAAGTCAAAACACAAAGGATAAAATTTTCTTACATCTGTTGTTAGTTCTCATAAATCCAGAGATCAGGTTGTGAAATCTTCTACTTCCATCTGGTGGTTCATGTTGGAAAAATTATCTATCTTTTAAAACATAAGCAAGATAAGCTAGGAATGGTATCTTCTCCTCTTCAACAGTATCATCTTCGAAGGACAAATCTAGAGAGATGCCTATATCATGGGATCCATTTTTGAGAAACTAAAAAATCACATTTACCTGTCACAGCAGATGAATCAGAGTTCAAGTCATTTCTCTTTAAAATGTATTATTCATTCTTAAACACTGCTTTAATTCCGCACAATGAAATTCTTATCAGATTAGGTTGACGGAGCTGACAATTATATAATTATGCCCATATGGGAATTCTTCAGTCTCTAAATACAAATTATGGAAATTGTACATTATTAATAAAATTCACACGCAGAGAGAAGAGAATCGAAATACAGTGAAAGAAAAAAAGATTTACCTGAACGAAAAATCAGTGAAATTTTTAAAACACGAGAAATGAATATGGCAGAGCACATAGATGATGATCGATTTAAAATCAATTGGTGGTTGAGGCGCTGGGCACCTTCTGATAGACGTCCATGAAATCGCCGAGACAGACGTACATGACTTTGGAATCAATTCGTGAGAACTGGAGATATATGAGTATATGGTTTCTTATTTCTAGAATTGATGGATACAGAGAATATACAAATGAATTGAATAGCAAGACGCTCACGAAATATCTCAGCAGCGGAAAATTAATTGGAGGAAATTTTTAAGGATTGGCGCCTTTACTTTTTTTTCTTTGGCGCCTGTTCTCTTCATTTTGTTCAATAGTGGTGGGTTGCTTCTTTCCCAAGCTTAAATATTTCATAAAATTTTAATTTGCTGATAATAATAATAAAAAAATAAAATTGATGATTACTTTTATTTATTTATCCCATATACAGCATAAAATTATATATTTCTTTATCCCATAGCATAAATAAAAAATAACTAATTAAATCTATTAAATTTAAGAGTACAATTATGGTACACTTAGACGATTTTAACCATTAAATTACTTTTTAATTTAATCTTAATTATTAAATAAAATAAAATAATTAATTTTATTATTTTAAAAAAAAAAACTAACTACTACCCTCATTTTAACCTATTTACATGGGAGCAGAATGACCCTAAATTTAAATGTTTTCTAATCATTTTAAATATATTTATAAGAATATCTATGAGTCTTACTACCCCAAATTTATAAGTATCTATAAATAATTTTAAACTTATGATATGAATTAGACACTTGAAAATTTTTTGTTTGATCTTATTATACTAATAAATATTTCATAACAGTTTTTACGTTTTTCTCATTTGTTTGTCACACAATAACTTAAAAAAAATATATCAAATAATTTCAAAAGTTAATTTAATTTCAAATTTATCACTAATTTTTCATACTCATAATATTACTTTATACTTTATTTATTAATTAAAAATACTAAAATATCCCCATAATTTAATAACGTTGATAAAAAAAATAAGTTTTCTTAAATAATGTGAAACAATAAATGTGATGGTTAATATGGAGTGGAAGGATTAATAATTTAACTAGATGCAAATATTATTTTAACAAAAATAAATTATTAAAAATAATATATTGTTATATTAATATACTATGTTTTCAATTAAATAAAATATTTAGTCCGCATCATAAAAAATTTATAATGCCCATATAGTATATCTATAATATCTTAGGTCAACTAGATTTTTTTTTAGAAAGATCAAAACCTATTTATTTATTTTTATGGCCCTAAAGGCCAGCCCTATCTTAGCCCAACTAGATTTTTTTTTAGAAAACCCAAACTTATTTATTTATTTATTTTGTGGCCCAAAGTTTCAGCCCACTTAAATGGTCTGATATATAATTATTAAGGCTAAAGTTAAAAAAAAAAAAAAAAAGAAAGAAGAACGGGAGAAGAAAAACAAAAGAGGGGAAAGAAGAGAGTGAAGAGAAGAAACCCTTGTTGATCAAATTCTCCCTTACAACCCTCATCCTAGGTGGTTTCTAAGTTGTTTTGAGGTAAGTGATGTGTGAATTAAGCTTCCTTCTTCCATGATTTTGTAATTTTGTGGGGTTTTTCTTTTTGGTATGTGGGTAATTTGCAGACTGTTCGAACTGATTTTGACATAGCTATTGCCCTCAAAAGTTTATAAACTTAATTTTTTACGTAGCTGAACTCGTTAGCTTTCCGTAGCCACTTGAAACGCCTTAATCCAATTATTCTACAATTAGTTATGATTTTTCTCGTAAACTGCCGCTAGCTGGAAAATTTCAGAATTTTTATGTCGAATTCAAATTTATTTTCTATCGTTTCGTTTAGTTAATGTATTGAAACGGGTTATGTGGGATTGAGAACTGATGTTAAGGAGTTACATGCCATTTTTATTTAATATCGACTCGTTCGAACTCGATTAGGATTTATTTTTAGCAATGAAAGGTGATGTTACCGCTAATAGTTAGTTATATTTGATTTGTCTTTCATTGCTCATCTCCTTTCTAGGTAAAGAACTATCGACGAAGGGCAAGGGACCGACTTCAGATTCCGGAGAGAGTTAATCACTTTCTTGTAAGTTGTTAATTCGGGAACGTCTTCTCTTGTGGGAAGTGTGGACCCTCGATAAATGTGCATTTATTTTAGTTTTAGTTAATTGATAAGAAAATTATTTGGTATTGTGTTATGTGGTAAAGAGCCTGATTGGCTCGATTACTTTGGCTAGAGTCCTGTTAGCCATTTTATGAATATTATTGATTTTAACTTATATTAAAAAGCCTTGCCGGCTCGATATCTGATAGCATTTATTGTGAATTATTTGAGAATTAATTTCTGGTTTTCTTGTGTGCCAATTAAGACTCTAACTTGAGTCGTTATTCATCTTATGATGCATATGCATATGTATGCCTGGTACCAAGGTTAAGTAGCCCGAATTGGTCACGGTTCGGGTGAGTTGGAGCGACATTGATTAAGTAGCCCGAATTATCGCGGTTCGGGTGAGTTAGAGTGACAACCAAGTTGCCCGTTGCTTGGCAAACACGGGTGAGTTAGATCTAACGAGGCACCTGTCCATTTGCCAAATATTGATACTCTGGAGGGTGATCGTTAGATGGATCAGTCTATTATAGGCTCAGTCAACATCACCGGTGTGGGACATGCATGTTATATATGTTTATATGTTTGATCATTTCAAGTATTCATGTCGATATTGAATTGTGAACTTTAGCACTTGGCGTATTGAGAAAGAATATTAATGTGCAATTTATCTAGAGTAACGGTGACGGGCTTCGACTGTCTCTCAACGGAGAGCTCAGTTCGAGGAGGATATTGACTACCCACGCGTCTTTTATGTAATAACATGTTGTTTGAACTAATTGTGTTATTCATAAATGTGCACTAAGGTTTTTATTTTCATTAATATGTATACTGAGTGAGAAATAGTTATTGTGGGATGAAATGTTAGATTTTATGTTATGAACCGCGAGTGGGAATACATGCTTTGTATAAGGGTCGGGGCAACCGGCTTATCACCTCACTGAGCTAGTGGTTTTGCTCACCCCCATCATTCTTTCCTTTTTAGGCTGTTGATATCGTTTTGGTTGAAGGTTTGCCTATCGTTTGCTTGTCATCTAATCAGTGTTTTGGGTACTTTCTCTTTTATGTAAATTGACAGATTCATTGGCGAGATTGTATAGTTTATATTTGGTGACCCCCTTGATATTCTTTTGTACCCTCGCGATGTTATATCGTTCATGTATATTTTCTTTAAACTAAGTTACATCGTTGTATTTTGTACCTTTGTAAATCCTTTTTGATACTTTATGAGATGATGTCCTCGGGTTGTACCCGTTGTTATCAGTTGTTCAGTTCTACAGGTACTTGATAGCAAGCCTTACGTTTTCTATAAACTTTGTGGAGTGGAGTGCACCCATTCCGCAAAATTTATGGTTAACGTGGCGGTTGTCGCGTTCTGTCTGGGGTCGGGGCGTGACAACTTTCTTGGTATCAGAGCCTGGTTTTATGATTCTCATTCTTTTTTAGTCGAGCCAATGGGTCCAACTTTGTTTCTATGTCATCCTAAGGTATCGTATTGCCTTGATGTTGACCTTGCATTTTCTTTCCTTTCTTCCTTTCAGTCATTATGGCACCTCCAGTTCGTCGTCGAGGTCGAGGTCGAGGACACGCTCCTCGTGATCCTCCGAGTCTTCTGCTCTCTTCTGTTCCTCGTGGACCTCGAGGACATGTTTCTTCTGATCATGTCGTTCCTCCGACGATTATGGATCCTATCAATTCTGATCATAGGGTGCCGGTTTCCCAGGTAGAGCAACCACGGGCCCAGTTGCGGGTTGAGCACATGATGACACCAGAGCAGTACCAATTGTATTATGATCACATTCGAATACATGGTGTTCCACCACCTACAACGGCTCATACGACTATGACTGTTACTGAAGAGGTTCTTCGTACTAATGAACCGATTCAACCTACAACTAATATACCAGTTTTTTCTCCAGAAAGGCTTTAGGAGGTTCTACTTCTCGAGGTGCACTTTTTATACCTGATTTGGTGAAAGCAGTTGAAAACATGGGGACTTTGAAATTTGACGGTGCAAGAGATGCTTCTAAAGCGGGGGCATGGTTAAAGGAGATTACAGAGACCTTTGACACCTTGATGATTGAAGAATGTTATCATGTGGTCATTGCGACCAAGCTGTTAGGCCCAGATGCACGAAGATGGTGGCAGAATCTAAAAGAGACATCTTCAGTTATTATTACGTGGGCTATCTTTGTGGAACGATTCAAAGATCGATACTTCTCTCAGTACATCAAGGATCAGAAGAGAAAGGAGTTCTTCAACCTCTTTCAAGGCATTATGTCGGTCGTGGAGTACGAAAGCAAATTTCTGGAATTGCGAGAATTCGCTCCTGAGTCATATACGACGAGAGACTTATGCAAGAGATTTGAAGATGGTCTTAACTTAAATATTCAAGATCGCATCAAGTCCGGAGACAGGTACGAGAGTCTTGACGATCTCGTAGAAGAAGCCATGAGGATAGAAAGTTTAGTTCATGCGAGACATAAGCTTGCAGAACGATCTCAAAAGAAAAGGCAAGGGAGTGCATTTCCAGGAAATGCATCGAAGGTGTATAGGGGTGTGGGATCTTCGGGTGGCATACCAAGTTTGGTATCTATTAGTTTTCCTCAACCTCGGGAGCAGTTTAGTAGAGGCGGGAGCAATGTCTCGGGATCGGTTGGTGAAAATCGCAAGTGTCAGAATTGCTTAAAATATCACAACGGCCCCTGTAAGGCTCCTCAAGTATGTTTCAGTGTCGACAGACGGGGCATATGCGAAGTTCTTGTCTTCAGCTTATGGGAGCGACCAGTCAGTGTTCTGGTCAGCTTCGTGGTAAACTAACATATTCTACACCCAGAGATACTCGATCTGTAGTTACTAGAGTGCCCGATGCCTCAAGCGGCCCTAGTACTCAATCACCTATGCAAGAAATGAAGCAAACTAGAGTATTTTATATTTCTCAGGAAGAGGCTCGCTCAAATCCGAAGGTTGTGACAGGTAATATATGATCTGAGTATTTTCACATGCTAGATCTAACCACGCCTTGTTATACCACTTGATTACGAATAAAACATTCGTAAGAAATTCTATCTTTCCGAATTTTTAAATCACAATCTCACCTAATATTGCTTCTTTAGGCCATGTGTTTGTGGGAGACCATCAGGTCTACGCTTTATTTGACCCAGGTTCTGATAGGTCTTATATCCGGGATGATCTTACAGCGATCTTAGATTATCCTATCTCTCATTTGTCACTTGGAATCATCGTTCATACCCCTCTTGGAGAGCGTCTAATTCGTGATTCGGTATTCCTTAGTTGTCCATTGAAGATCAAAGATATCATTCTAGAGGCTGAATTGATACCATTGCCTTTGATTAATCTTGATGTTATTCTTGGCATGGATTGGCTTTCTTCTCATCATGCAATTCTCGACTGCCACGAGAAGCTTGTTATTTTTCGTAGACCAGGATTCTCAGAACTTGTTTTTGAAGGTAAACTTCAAACAAGATCCCTCTCTTTTATTTCAATGTTGACTGCGCATAAATTAATGCGTAAGGGTTGTGAGGCATTCTTGACATTTGTCATCGATACTTCTCTTTCTGAAACTAAACTAGATGACATCGTGATCGTGAATGAATTGATGTCTTTCCCAAAGTCTTACCAGGACAACCTCCGAATCGAGAGATTGATTTTTCCATTGACGTATTTCCTGGAATCACACCTATATCGATTACTTCATATCAAATGTTGCCTGCTGAGCTCAAGGAACTCCAGACACAACTTGGGGAATTATTGGAGAAGGGGTTCATACGACCTAGCACATCTCCGTGGGGAGCTCCAGTTCTTTTTGTCAGGAAGAAAGATGGATCACTTCGCTTATGTGTCGACTACCGTCAATTGAACAAGGTGACAATCAAGAACAAATATCCTCTTCCAAGAATCGATGATCTGTTTGATCAATTGCAAGGAGCAACTGTGTTCTCAAAAATTGATTTGCGATCTGGTTATCACCAACTCAAGATTAGGGAATCTAATATCCTTAAGTCTGATGTTCGAACCAGATACAGTCATTTTGAATTCTGTGTTATGCCTTTTGGACTCACAAATGCTCCTACAGCTTTTATGGATCTTATGAATCGGGTCTTTCGGCCGTACTTAGAAGTTTGTCATCATCTTCATTGACGACATTCTTATTTATTCTAAATCAGACGACGAGCATTCTCATCATCTAAGAATTGCTCTGAACATTCTCAGAGAAAATCAGCTTTATGCTAAATTCTCGAAGTGTGAATTTTGCCTTCATGAGGTAAGCTTTTTGGGACATCACATTTCTAAAGAAGGAATCTACTGTTGGATTGTATACTAAAAGTCTAGCTTTAGTATGAACAATGTCATAACAATATTTGAAATGAGAATCATTGATCAAATGATTGCATCTTATAATTTATTTTATATGCATGATGCAATAGTCCATTTACTTTATACTGTAGATAATATGTTGTGCGACAACACGCGGAAGATCATATTATCGGTTTCCTTATAAAGTATAAACAGATGCTCACAACTGAGATAGACGGGGACTCTCTATCGGTATGGTTGTAGTGTGGTTTGGTATTAGCTTGTCTTGGCTATAGAATCACATTAGTGCACTTGTGTGTATTGAGCAGGACCGCTTGAGATCGTTTTTCTTATACTGACTATATAGTAGAACTTGATCTCTGTTATAATGGAAGTTCGTGCTCTTAATCCCTATACAATAACCTCGACACGTAGGGCAGTATGTATTTCTTTGATTCATCAATGGGTGAGATTTATAAGTATTAAATCAATATACTCGGTGAGTTGGGAAGTAGTGCTGTATCTATGGTGTGCTGTTGATTGTAGAAGGAATCCGTTGATGATGTCCCCTTGAGGAGCTCATAAGGTTTATCATGTAAATCTTGCAAGTGGATTAATTTCCGGCATGATAATAAGGTTGAGTGGTACTATTCTCGGATGAGATATTAATTAATTTGAGTTGTCAGTAACTTTATTAATTAATGGGCATTGTATATCTTAAACATGGGGAGACTGTCGGGCTTATAATAAGAAGGAGCCCAGAACATAATTTTGGGATTGGACGGGTAGTGCAGTAATAATATTTTAGTGGACTATATTATTATTATTGGATTTAATTAAAAGCTTTGGGCTAAGCTTGGTTAATTAAATTCAATTGAGGCCCAGCCCAATTTCTCCTCCTGGTCCCTGCTGTAGCCCAATATATAAGTGGACTCAGCTTCCTTGAACCCTCAGTTAATTCCTGCGCCTCTTTTGGTGAGAGAAGGGAAAAGAAGCAGATTGAGAGATCCTGCAGACTGTTGCCCACACAACAGCAGGATCACACTTGGGACATACAGCAGAAGATCGAGAGGTGGTTCTCTGCAACGATCAACCACTACACCAACCCAGAAGTACGGTAAACGGTTTAATTGCTTCCGCTGCTTATTGTTTATCTTTTATCCTAACGATCACGTTTGAACCACACGATCCAATTGCCAACAATTGGTATCAGAGCCTGGTTTCGTGGTGAAACGTGAACCGTAAGGTTGGGTTTTAGTGATTATTTGATTATGTGAATTAATCTGGAAATAATCTCATGGGTTCTGTTATATTATTTTTTGTGTAATTGTTGTTGATTGATCACACTGGACACATTACACACATTATTGGAGATCACATCTCTCTTCTGTCACCCCGTATCACACACACACCCACACCCACACCCTGCACGGTGGGTGAGCATCCGATGGCGCGTGGCTCTGAAAGGAGGGAGGCAACGGTGCGTGGAGGCTCGTTGACGAAGCGGTGGTGACTGCTCGGCGTATGATGCTGGACAAACCTACGGTGGGTTCTCGTCACTCCTGTATCGCTTTGAGGACGGCGACACTCGACTAAGAGCAGCGGCAGTTGGCGAGAACGGCAGCGGCGACCATCGTGGCTGTGAGTGACGGACAGCAAGATGACCATTGGAAGTTATCGGCGATGGAGCGGCACTTTAAGACCGGTGCTGTTCAGGCGATTGGCTGCTTAGTTGTCGCTGGGCTGCGGTGGACTCTGAGGACTGTCGATCTGGTCCCGAGCGAAGCTTCAGGCGGTTCTGAGCATGGCAGGAGGTGTTTCCGAGCAAATCATAGGCATGCTGGGGCGGGTCTGAAGGGCTTCCGGTCGAATCAGAGACGGGTACCTTCAGTCGATCGGGGAGGAGTGGCGATGGATTTCGGTATCCTCGTTGTATCTCTCTTCCAGTCGATCGGAATTTTTGGCGTGTTGAAGGCTGGAGTTGCTGGACGCGGTGGGTAGCCTGCACTCGATTCCGGTGGACTGTGTGCGTGGTCGCATCGGTGATTGCTGGCGGGTGCGAGCTGTTGCCGGCGAAGGTGTAAGGAGGCGCGGCCACCTGCGGAAGCGGGCAGCGGCGCTGTTGGCGGCGGATACTGGCGCGGCCGCCGGCAGCAGCGGCGGCTGGTGGCGCCGGTGCAGCTGCGAGTGAGGGCGACTGGCAGGAGATTAGGGCAGCATTAGTTTTGGGCCTGTTTTATATTATGGGCCCAATTTTATTTTAATTTGGTTATGGGCTGTTGGGCCCATATTTAATTAAAATTAATTGTATGTTGGGCCTATTTTATGGATGATGGGCTCAGAATTTTTTTTATTACTGGACTCTTCTGCTGCTTGGGCCTGCTCTAAAGGCTGCTCATTTTTTTTAATTTGGTTTTGGGCTGATGGACCCAAATTTAATTAAAATGGTTTTGGGCTGCTGGGCTATATTAATTGCTGGTTTTAATTAATTGTGGGTAATGGACCAAGCATAATTAATTAATTAAATTAATTGACTAATTGTGCTAGTGGGCTTGGTGGACTTAATTTGATTTTGGGCTAAGATTATGGGCCATGGATAATGGGCTTGATTAATTATTTAATCTACTGCTCATTTTGTGCTAATTTGTTGCTCTTGGGCCCAAAATTAATTGATCCACTATTTATACAATTAATTATGATATATAACTGATTTAATTGTTTTAACTTGACAATTAATTGTTATATATGTAAGGCATGTTCTATGTGATTTACTTATTTAAATTGCTGTTAATAGAAGCATGTCTAAGTTGTATATTTTATTCTGGAATATTATATGCATGTTAAAAGCCCTCGGTATTAAATAACTAAGTGGGAGAGGGAATTGGTAATAAATTCCCGCGGCCTCCATTATTGGTTTGTTAGCAATGTGAATAGACTTGCGCGTCGGCATTAGAGCCTTCCTCCCCATCGGATGAGTTTATTCATGGATTGCTGGAACAGACTTCATTAAATAATTACGTTTGTAATGTGATGCATATGAACTTGCGCGTTGGCTTAGACCTTCCTCCCTATCGGATGAGTTTATATGCGGTTCACTGGTACAAACTTGTAATTGATGACTGTAGGAAGTTATCCGAGCGCGTGTGTACTTCTCCATCTGTAAGGCACACAAGCTTGGGCCGCGGACTTGGGGTCAAATAATGGTGTACACTTAAATGTAAATAATAAGTATCCTTCCCATCGGAGTCACTGCTTTTATTTGCATGGCTAAAGAGGAACCGAACCGACTATTAAATATTTTGTCATAAAGTTAGGTTGACAAATGAAATTAATGGGTAAAACCTTCTCTTGTAAATGTTCGGGTTTGTAAACGTCCACACTATCGTGGCTTGCAGACTCATGGTGCTTGAGATGTCGGTGAATTTTATTTTATATTGTTTTGAGGGAATCGATATAAAAGAATAAAATTTGAAGATTTGATCGGTAAATTTATTTGTGATTCTCTGAATTTCGAATGGTTTTATTTCACTAATTATTAACTAAAAGACATTATATTTACTTGTCCAAATTAAATGATTAGAAAAGAATCTTGGTTTTGAAAATTACTGCTTAAGAAAATACATGTGTATTCTCACAAAGGACGTCTCATGATACCTATTAAAGTCTCTAGTGAAGAGATGAGAGGTTCATAGAAATATGATGATCTCATGTAACTCTTCGGATACTTGAGTAAATTAAAAGGCAGAAGATCATGGTTCAATTGATGAATGAATTGGAAAAGCTTGGAATAGAAATTGAAAGGGAAACCTAAATCAATTTATTCTTCACAATTTGCCTGGATGTTTTGAGCAAGTTCTACCTGAAATACGAAAGGTTGTATATGGTGGGAAACTTCTAACAAAACATGTGGCAAAAGAAAGCCAATTTTCATCATGATGTGAACAAGTTTAATATCTTATTTACTAAAGGTTTAAACATGATTAGTGATGGCATCTACTGACACGAAGTATGTAGATACTGGAATCACTAAATGTTTATCACTGAGTAAGGATAAGATTGTTAATAACATGGATAAAACTACAAAGGTAGTGGCTATTGCAGTGGGAGTTGTTTATTTATCTCATGATAAGAATAAATGATTGATTATGAGAAACTATCTTTACGTACGTTTCATAGAAAGAATTTAATTTCGGTTTCTATGCATTAACGGATGGATACTTCATTTCATTTAAATGACATGGTCATAGTAATGAGGAATGAGGCTATAATCCGATAAAGTACGTTGGTGGATAAAAAGTATACTCTTGAATCATGTACATCCCACAGATGCAATAAATAGTAATTAAATAATGCATCTTCTAATATGAGTAAGAGAAAGGAACCTTCGGAAATGAACTAAACATACATTTGGCGTCTATGACTAATTCATTTTACTTAAGTAGGATTCAAAAGTTGATAGCCGATAGACCGTAAGGTTTATCTGAAGTGGAAACTATCGGACTTGCGAGTCTTGCTTGGAAGTAAAAATGATTAACTGCCTTTTCAAGACTGTGGGGTGTAGAGCCGAAGATATATATGTTGGAATTAGTTCATTCTGATTCAAGCGAACCTAACAATATCCAGGCGAGAGGTGGTTATGAATATTCGAAGATTATTCTGGAAACCAATTATTTATATGATGCACTGCATGTCTAAGTTCTTTGATTAATTCAAGAATTGTAAGGCTGGTACAGTGAAGCGTCATGGAAAATATATTAAGTCATTATGATTCAATCATGATGGCGAATACCTCTTGGGATAGTTAAGAGCTATTGATCAGAAGTTGAGATTAAATCTCAAGTTGACTACGCCGGGCATGCCCCAGCTGAATGGTGTGGAGAATAGAAGGAATAAGGCTCTTATGGTTGTGATTAGATAGATGATGAATTATTTGGAATAATTAAATTCATTTTATGGATATGCCCTAAATACAGTAATTCGTAAAACGTTTTGTCTGTTTGTGGGACATCCTATAAAAATGAAGAGTGATTTATTTAGTCCAAAAGATCGAAGGGTGACTGTTAACACAAACACCAGATTTTTGGAAAAGGACTATGTAATAAATCACAAGCCCATGTATAAGTTGTTCTAAAGGTAGTGAGAGGAAAACACAAAGTATTAGTACCAAGTGTACAAGAGGATATACCACAAGGTAAACTGCAACGTGTGTCACGTCTGATACACAATTACATGTAGTGCCTTGTCGTAGTGGGAGGGTTGTATGACAACCCATAAATATATGTTTTGGGAGAGTCGTGAGACTTGATCCCTAGTGAACATGGTATTGTCCCACGGATACGACGTAGCACTACAAGATGAAAATGCGGAATCTTAGTAAGTTGCAATGCATGTTGAAATAGAATCTACGGATTCTATATTAAGTCTGGGAACTTGTATGACCACTAAATGGTGTAAAAGCCATTGCAAGGGTCAAAGGAAATAAAAGAGGATCATATGGAAAGGTTAAAACCTTGGAAGCAAAGCTTGTTGCGAAAAAGTGTACTCAGAAAGAAATGGTTCGATTATGAGGAAACATGTTCGCTGGTAGCTATGCTTATGTTGATCCGGATTCTTTTATTGCTGCTATGAAGAACAACAAATAGATGTCAAGACAGCTTTCCTGATTGGAAGTCTTGAGGAAAACATCTATGTGAAGCAACCAGAGTGATTCATTGCAAAGTACTAATAGCATTTTAATAGTAAGCTTAAAATTGTCCAGCGATGGACTAAAGCAAGCTTTAAGATCGTGAAGTATCTGTTTTGATTAGGTAATCCAGTGGCATGGATTTAAATCAATGAGCGGATGAGTCTTGTGTATTGTAAAGAGTGACGGAAACGTTGTGGTATTTCTTGGACTATATGTAGATAGTATCTTGCTCATTGGAGACAATGAAAGAGTATTATCGGGCGTATGGGTATGGTAAATAAAGCGGTAGAGATGAAGGACTTAAGAAAGGCAAAATATATCCTTTTGATCACGGTAATACGGATCACAAGAAAGGACATTATGCTTATCTCAAGTTTCATAAAATGATACAGTCCATACTCGTTTAGCATGTAAATTTATCTAAGTGAATGTGTCTTTGAGACACAAGAAGAAGATAAAGAGGATGAAAGCGGTTCCTTATGCTTCAGCAAATAAGGAAGCTTAATCTAAGGAATGCTATGAACGATGTTGGATATCTGTTTTGCAGAAGGCATGAACAGTGGGTATCAACGTAACCCGGAACAAGAATGATGAACTGTGGTAAGACATATATGAAGTGCCTGAGAAGGACTGGAAATCATATGTAAACTTACTGAACAGATTCACTGCTTCTTGTGGATTACGTAGATTCGGATTTTTAGTCAGATTGGACTGTAGTAAATTCTCCTCAAAGGTTATGTGTTTAATCTTAGGAAGAAGAGTCATAATGTGGAGGAGTGTTATATAGAAATATATTTCAGACTCCGGACTCCATCATGGAAAGATGATGAATTGGAGCCTATGAGGCAGCCAAAGTATCTATATGACTCTAGAGACTTCATGATGGACTTTGAAGTGTTTCTAAGTTTGCCCAAGGTAATCACAATTTACATTGATAATATTGGTGCAGTTGCAAACTTGAAGAAATCACAAGTCCATAAGGCAATTAAACACATGGAGCGCGAGTACCACCTATTACGAGAAATCGTATGATGAGGGGAAGGATGTTGTCGCCTAGATTGCATCGGATGATGACCTAGTAAACCATTTACAAGGACCTTAAGGCGAGAGCTTTTAATGGTCGCATAAGTGGGAGTAGGAATCAGATGTATGGCAGAAGACATGACAGCATAGTCTTTTAGTATAAGTGGGAGATTGTTGGATTGTATACTAAAAGTCTAGCTTTAGTATGAACAATGTCATAACAATATTTGAAATGAGAATCATTGATCAAATGATTGCATCTTATAATTTATTTTATATGCATGATGCAATAGTCCATTTACTTTATACTGTAGATAATATGTTGTGCGACAACACGCGGAAGATCATATTATCGGTTTCCTTATAAAGTATAAACAGATGCTCACAACTGAGATAGACGGGGACTCTCTATCGGTATGGTTGTAGTGTGATTTGGTATTAGCTTGTCTTGGCTATAGAATCACATTAGTGCACTTGTGTGTATTGAGCAGGACCGCTTGAGATCGTTCTTCTTATACTGACTATATAGTAGAACTTGATCTCTGTTATTATGGAAGTTCGTGCTCTTAATCCCTATACAATAACCTCGACACGTAGGGCAGTATGTATTTCTTTGTTTCATCAATGGGTGAGATTTATAAGTATTAAATCAATATACTCGGTGAGTTGGGAAGTAGTGCTGTATCTATGGTGTGCTGTTGATTGTAGAAGGAATCCATGTCCGTCACAGGTTGATGATGTCCCCTTGAGGAGCTCATAAGGTTTATCATGTAAATCTTGCAAGTGGATTAATTTCCGGCATGATAATAAGGTTGAGTGGTACTACTCTCGGATGAGATATTAATTAATTTGAGTTGTCAGTAACTTAATTAATTAATGGGCATTGTATATCTTAAACATGGGGAGACTGTCGGGCTTATAATAAGAAGGAGCCCAGAACATAATTTTGGGATTGGACGGGTAGTGCAGTAATAATATTTTAGTGGACTATATTATTATTATTGGATTTAATTAAAAGCTTTGGGCTAAGCTTGGTTAATTAAATTCAATTGAGGCACAGCCCAATTTCTCCTCCTGGTCCCTGCTGTAGCCCAATATATAAGTGGACTCAGCTTCCTGGAACCCTCAGTTAATTCCTGCCTCTTTTGGTGAGAGAAGGGAAAAGAAGCAGATTGAGAGATCCTGCAGACTGTTGCCCACACAACAGCAGGATCACACTTGGTGTTGGATTGTATACTAAAAGTCTAGCTTTTTGTATGAACAATGTTATAACAATTAATTTGAAATGAGAATCATATGATCAAATGATTGCATCTTATAATTTATTTATATGTTCGATGCAATAGTCCACTTACTTTATACTGTAGATAATATGTTGTGCGACAACACGCGGAAGATCATATTATCGGTTTCCTTATAAAGTATAAACAGATGCTCACAATCGAGATAGACGGGGACTCTCTATCGGGATGGTTGTAGTGTGGTTTGGTATTAGCTTGTCTTGGCTATAGAATCACATTAGTGCACTTGTGTGTATTGAGCAGGACCGCTTGAGATCGTTCGATTTATACTGACTTATAGGAGAACTTGATCTCAGTTATTATGGAAGTTCGTGTTCTTAATCCCTATACAATAACCTCGACACATAGGGCAGTATGTATTTCTTTGATTCATCAATGGGTGAGATTTACATGCAATTAAATCAATAAACTCGGTGAGTTGGGAAGTAGTGCTGTCTCTATGGTGTGTTGTTGATTGTAGAAGGAATCCGTGTCCGTCATAGGTTGATGATGTCCCCTTGAGGAGCTCATAAGGATTATCATGTAAACCCTGCAGGTGGAATTTATTCCGGCATGATAATGAGGTTGAGTGGTACTACTCTTGGATGAGATATTAATTAATTGAGTTGTCAGTAACTTAAATTAATTAATGGACATTGTATATCTTAAACATGGGGAGACTAACGGGCTCATAATAAGAAGGAGCCTAAAACATAATTTTGGGATTGGTATGGTAGTGCAGTAATAATATTTTAGTGGAATATATTATTATTATTGGACTTAAGTATAAGCTTTGGGCTAAGCTTGGATACTTAAGCCCAATGGAGGCCCAACCCAATTTGTCTTTCCCGAAGACTTACCAGGACAACATCCGAATCGAGAGATTGATTTTTCCATTGACGTACTTCCTGGAATCAAACCTATATCGATTACTCCATATCGAATGTCGCCTGCTGAGCTCAAGGAACTCCAGACACAACTTGGGGAATTATTGGAGAAGGGGTTCATACGACCTAGCACATCTCCGTGGGGTGCTCCAGTTCTTTTTGTCAAGAAGAAAGATGGATCACTTCGCCTATGTGTCGACTACCGTCAATTGAACAAGGTGATAATTAAGAGCAAATATCCTCTTCCAAGAATCGATGATCTGTTTGATCAATTGCAAGGAGCAACAGTGTTCTCAAAAATTGATTTGCGATCTGGTTATCACCAACTCAAGATTAGGGAATCTGATATCCCTAAGTCTGCTTTTCGAACCAGATACGGTCATTTTGAATTCTGTGTTATGCCTTTTGGACTCACAAATGCTCCTGCAGCTTTTATGGATCTTATGAATTGGGTCTTTCGGCCGTACTTAGATAAGTTTGTCATCATCTTCATTGATGACATTCTTATTTATTCTAAATCGGATGATGAGCATTCTCATCATCTAAGAATTGCTCTGAACATTCTCAGAGAAAATCAGCTTTATGCTAAATTCTCGAAGTTTGAATTTTGGCTTCGTGAGGTAAGCTTTTTGGGTCATCACATTTCTAAAGAAGGAATCTACGTCGATCCAGTGAAGATTCAAGCTATACTAGATTGGGAGCGTCCAAAGAACGTGACAGAGATTCATAGTTTTCTGGGATTAGCTGGATATTATCGACGGTTTGTCAAAGACTTTTCGTTATTTGCTTCATCTTCGACTAAATTGACTCGAAAAGGGGTAAAATTTGAATGGAGTGAAGAATGCGATGAAGCATTTCATGAATTGAAAAGACGACTCGTTTCAGCTCCTATTCTTGCTTTGCCAGACCCAGCGATTGGAGAATTTACCATTTATAGCGACGCCTTGAGACAAGGATTAGGATGCGTTCTCATGCAAGAAGGAAAGGTTATTGCCTACGCTTCAAGCCAATTGAAGAAGAACAAAGAAAATTATCCTACACATGATTTAGAGTTGGCTGCAATCGTCTTTGCATTGAAGATCTGGAGGCACTATCTGTATGGTGCAACTTGTCGGGTTTTCACTGATCACAAGAGCTTAAAGTATATCACCACGCAAAAGGAGCTCAACCTCAGGTAAAGGCGATGGATGGAGTTGATTAGTGACTATGACTTAGTCATCGATTATCATCCTGGCAAGGCGAACGTTGTTGCAGATGCTCTGAGTAGAAAGTCTTCTACCTCACTTGCTTCGATTCAATCTTTTTATCTTCCTATGTTGGAGCAATTTAAATCTTTACACATTTCGCTCGATTGTGAAAAGTCTAATGATTCTGCCTTAATCGCCAAATTCGAGGTTAGACCTACCTTGTTCGAGCAAATTTGAGAAAGACAATCACACGATGTTCATTTACAACAGAAGATGGCGAAGTTAAATCAAGGAAAAGAAACAGGATTTCAAATTCGGGATGATGAACTTCTTACTTTTAAAAATCGTGTTTGTGTTCCATCAGAACTTGATGTTCGTAGAGCTATTCTTGAGGAAGCCTATTCTTCAGCCTATGCTATGCATCCTGGTAGTACCAAAATGTACAGAACACTTCAGGAGCATTATTGGTGGCCATGTATGAAATGGGACATTGCTGAATTTTTATCAAAGTGC
The DNA here is from genome assembly GCA_023678885.1 of Pogostemon cablin. Classification (NCBI taxonomy): domain Eukaryota; kingdom Viridiplantae; phylum Streptophyta; class Magnoliopsida; order Lamiales; family Lamiaceae; genus Pogostemon; species Pogostemon cablin. The sequence continues at coordinate 19,633,975 of CM042989.1, read as the reverse complement.
TTATCATGCCAACAGATTAAAGCGGAACACCAAAACCAGCCGGCATGCTTCAACCACTACCTATTCCTGAGTGGAAATGGGAAAACGTCACAATGGATTTTGTTTCTGGTTTACCTCGAACCCAAAAGGGTCATGACTCAATTTGGGTCATTGTCGATCGTCTAACGAAATTGGCACATTTCCTTCCACTGCATACCAACGAATCTTTAGAGAAACTTGCCAAGTTATATGTCGATGAGATCATGAGATTGCACGGAGTACCAGTGTCAATCATATCTGATCGTGATCCAAGATTCACTTCCCATTTTTGGCCTAGTCTGTAGAAAGCGCTAGGTACAAAATTACTATTCAGTACCTCGTTTCATCCACAGACTGATGGACAGTCAGAGAGAACCATACAGACACTAGAAGACATGCTACGTGCAGTGGCGTTGAATTTGGGAGGTAGCTGGGATAAGTACGTGACTTTGGTGAAGTTCGCTTATAACAATAGTTATCATTCAAGCATTGGAATGCCCCCGTACGAAGCTCTGTATGGCCAAAAGTGTCAAACACCGCTCTTTTGGGATGAGGTTGGCGAGAGACAAATCGAACAAGTAGAGCTTATCGAAGATGCAAAGGCAAAAATACAACTTATTCGAGACAGACTTAAGGCAGCGCAAGATCGACAGAAAAGCTACGCAGATAATAGGAGGCGCGATTTGGAGTTTAATGAAGGAGACAAAGTTTTTCTGAAAGTTTCTCCATGGAAGGGCGTGTTGCGATTCCGCCGTCGAGGAAAGTTGAGTCCAAGGTATATTGGCCCGTTTACAATCATGCAAAGGATTGGTCGTGTCGCTTATCGACTTGAGCTACCATCAGAATTGTCAAAGATTCACGATGTCTTCCATGTCTCTATGCTTAGAAAATATGAACCAGATCCTTCGCACGTGCTCAAATATCCCCCAGTTGTATTAAAGGAAAATTTATCGTACGAAGTACAACCTGTTCAAATTGTAGATCGCCGAGAGAAAATGCTTCGTAACAAACCTATTCCTATGGTGAGAGTTCTATGGAGAAGTGATCAAATTGAAGAAGAAACATGGGAACCAGAGTCAGTCATGCGTCAACAACATCCAAATCTCTTTTCATCTCTGGGTACGTTTATGTTTCGAGGACGAAACTTTTTAGAGGAGGGGATACTTTATAATATCTTAGCCCAACTAGATTTTTTTTAGAAAGCCCAAACTTATTTATTTATTTATTTTTATGGCCCAAAAGGCCAGCCCTATCTTAGCCCAACTAGATTTTTTTTAGAAAGCCCAAACTTATTTATTTATTTATTTATTTTGTGGCCCAAAGTTTCAGCCCACTTAAATGACCTGATATATAATTATTAAGGCTAAAGTTAAAAAAAAAAAAAAGAAGAACGGGAGAAGAAAAACAAAAGAGGGCAAAGAAGAGAGTGAAGAGGAGAAACCCTTGTTGATCAAATTCTCCTTTACAACCCTCATCCTAGGTGGTTTCTAAGTTGTTTTGAGGTAAGTGATGTGTGAATTAAGCTTCCTTCTTCCATGGTTTTGTAATTTTGTGGGGTTTTTCTTTTTGGTATGTGGGTAATTCGCAGACTATTCGAACTGATTTCGACATAGCTATTGCCCTCGAAAGTTTGAAAACTTAATTTCTTTATGTAGCTGAACTCCTTAGCTTTCCGTAGCCACTTGAAACGCCTCAATCCGATTATTCTACAATTAGTTATGATTTTTCTCGTAAACTGCCGCTAGCTGAAAAATTTCAGAATTTTTATGTCGAATTCAAATTTATTTTCTATCGTTTCGTTTAGTTAATGTATTGAAATGGGTTATGTGGGATTGGGAACTGATGTTAAGGAGTTACATGCCATTTTTATTTAATATCGACTCGTTCAAACTCGATTAGGATTTGTTTTTAGCAATGAAAGGTGATGTTACCGCTAATAGTTAGTTATATTTGATTTGTCTTTAATTGCTCATCTCCTTTCTAGGCAAAGAACCATCGACGAAGGGCAAGGGACCGACTTCAAATTCTGGAGAGAGTTAATCACTTCCTTGTGAGTTGATAATTCGGGAACGCCTTCTCTTGTGGGAAGTGTGGACCTTCGATAAATGTGCATTTATTTTAGTTTTAGTTAATTGATAAGAAAATTATTTGGTATTGTGTTATGTGGTAAAGAGCCTGATTGGCTCGATTGCTCTGGTTAAAGTCCTGTTAGCCATTTTATGAGTATTATTGATTTTAACTTATGTTGAAGAGCCTTGCCGGCTCGATATCTGATAGCATTTATTGTGAATTATTTGACAATTGATTTCTGGTTATTCTTGTGTGCCAATTAAGACTCTAACTTGAGTCGTTATTCATCTTATGATGCATATGCATATGTATGCCTGGTACAAAGGTTAAGTAGCCCGAATTGGTCACGGTTCGGGTGAGTTGGAGCGACATTGATTAAGTAGCCCGAATTGTCGCGGTTCGGGTGAGTTAGAGTGACAACCAAGTTGCCCGTTGCTTGGCAAACCCGGGTGAGTTAGATCTAACGGGGCACCTGTCCATTTGCCAAATACTGATACTCTGGAGGGTGATCGTTAGATGGATCAGTCTATTATAGGCTCAGTCAACGTCACCGGTGTGGGACATGCATGTCATATATGTTTATATATTTGATCATTTCAAGTATTCACGTCGATATTGAATTGTGAACTTTAGCACTTGGCGTGTTGAGAAAGAATATTAATGTGCATTTTATCTAGAGTAACGGTGACGGGCTTGGACTGTCTCTTGACGGAGAGCTCAGTTCGAGGAGGATATTGACTACCCACGTGTCTTTTATGTGATAACATATTCTTTGAACTAATTGTGTTATTCGTAAATGTGCACTAAGGTTTTTATTTTCATTAATAGGTATACTGAGTGAGAAATAGTTATTGTGGGATGAAATGTTGGATTTTATGTTATGAACCGCAAGTGGAAATACATGCTTCGTATAAGGGTCGGGGTGACCGTCTTATCACCTCACTGAGCTAGTGGTTTTGCTCACCCCCATCATTCTTTCCTTTTCAGGCTGTTGATATTGTTTTGGTTAGAGGTTTTCCTATCGTTTGCTAGTCATCCAATCAGTATTTTGGGTACTTTCTTTTTTATATAAATTGACGAATTCATTGGCGAGATTGTATAGTTTATATTTGGTGACCCCTTGATGTTCTTTTTGTACCCTCGCGATGTTATATCGTTCATGTATATTTTCTTTAAACAAGTTACATCATTGTATTTTGTACCTTTGTAAATCCTTGTTGATACTTTATGAGATGATGTCCTCGGGTTGTACCCGTTGTTATCACTTGTTCAGGTCTACAGGTACTTGATAGCAAGCCTTACGTTTTCTATAAACTTTGTGGAGTGGAGTGCACCCATTCCGCGAAATTTATGGTTAACGTGGCGGTTGTCGCGTTCTGTCTGGGGTCGGGGCGTGACAAGCACCCTAGTTGAAAATGAGCTATTTCCACAAGGTTGTCAAATGCTCATACTATGTAAAGTTTGACCAAAAAGGAGAATAAGAAACAGATGACTTTGATGAACTAATAACAGAATAAAACAATATAAAAAGGTAATTGAACATTAATTGGGTGGGTTTGATTTTTTATTGATCGTTCTTGGCAAACTCCGACTAGAGCCTTCAAATGTAGTATACCCTGGGCCTGACGGTCTCTTTGCCGTCGATTTCTCAAAGCAATCTTGCAATAAACAGAGGATTGGATTAACCGTCAGCACAATAATCTGGCATTGAAAAAAATATGGTAATTGATACCCTAATACCTTAATCGATCAAACTCATCAATTCGTGAAGTATCCTCCCTACAATCAACTAGGTATAGGTGGTGTTCAGCCACATGAGCTATAATTTGGATTTCCACTAATCTAGGGCTTCTTTATATGAAATGAAAGGGAATTCAACCCTCGAATCTCAAAAAAATAACCGTTCAAATTTTTTTTCGGAACTATCACCCGCGTCTTCATTTTTCTTATCCACGCTGATGAAGGACCATGGAGGATGTGACGAGTTATAGCCGCTTCGGAATACGTTTATTGCTTGTTATCTTATTATTTTTTATTTCTTAATTTGTTTTTACTCGTTTGTTATGGTATTATTTTATCTCTCAAACTTAATTAAGCACTTGGCATATTGTACGCGAATGTGAGATATTTTACTTTCTAACATTTAATTTTGAGGTGATGAGTAGCATATCTTTGTGAATTTAATAATAAGAAATTTTTTATTATCAATTTTCTTTTTCTGATGACATTTTTTATATTTAATTGTTGACAGACCTAAATATTTTTTTATGCACTTGTCCATGGACACAAACTCAATTTTTATTTTTATTTTTATTTTTACGAATATGATTATTTGCCAATTTTTATTTTTATTGTTACAAATATGATTATAAATAAAAGGGAATTATTACCTTTTACTAATTAAAGCGTCTCACTAAAAGAGTTACATTTTTTTTTTTGAGAATAAGATCCACACAAAATAATTATTATATATTTATGGGGTCCATATACAATATTGGTAGAATTATGTATTGTACATTAAAATATTATATTTTTACCAACTCACTACAGATTAAAATATTATATTCCTTAATCTTCAAACGATGTAGTTATTTAAATGTAACGATGGAGTATATTTTAATTAACAAATTGTATTGTACTTCATCACATGTCTAACCAACATATAAGAGCAATTCCAATTTGATATAACTTTTAGAATACGGATTTTTCCATTTATCCTCAAACAATTCTTTATTTTTACTTCAAAATTTACATAGTGATAAATATTTATAGTGACTTCACATCTATGTGTATATTTTTGAAAAAAGATTGCATCATTTTTCTATAAATTTAAATTCTTAAATTTTAATGTTAAAGTATTTAAAAGTTCTGAGTTTAGCCAAACACTTGTGTGCGACTGTTTCACTAAATGATTTTCATGAAATGGATAAAAAGTTATAACATTTTAATGCAAATGTAATACTTAATTGGCGAAGTATGATAATAGTTTAGTGAATTGTTTTATGAAAAATTTATAGTATATATAAAAGTGATAATATTAAAAAAAATAATTAATTTTTTAATAAAAAGTAATAACTAATTACAAAAGTATAAAATGGTCTTATCATGAGACAGTCTCACACATGACTGCCCAAAAATTTTTAACATTATGTGCTGTAATAGGAGCATGCTAGGTTACGTATTTTATTTTGAATATTATATGCATGTAAAAACCCTCGGTGTTAAAATTACTAAGTGGGAGAGGGGATTGGTAATTAATTCTCGCGGCCTCCATTATTGATTTGTAAGTAATGTGAATAAACTTGCGCGTCAGTTATAGTGCCTTCCTCCCTAATGGATGAGTTTATTCACGGATCATTGGTACAGACTTCTTTAAATAATTATTGTTTATAATGTGATGCATATGGACTTGCGTGTTGGCTATAGTGCCTTCCTCCCTAATGGATGAGCTTATATGCGGTTCACTGGTACAAACTTATATAATTGATGGTTGTAGAAAGTTATCTGAGCGCGTGTGTACTTATCCAACAGTAAGGCACATAAGCTTGGGCAACGAACTTGGGATCAAATAATGGTTTACACTTAGATGTAAATAATTAGTATCCTCCCCAACAGAGTCACTGCTATTATTTGCATGGCTAAAGAGGAACCTACTATTAATTATTTTGTCATGAGGTTAGGTTGACAAATGAAATTAATGGATAAAACCTTCTCTTGTAAATGTTCGGGTTTGTAAACATCCACACTAACGTGGCTTTCAGACTCACGGTGCTTGAGATGTCGGTGAATTTTATTTTTATATTATTTTGAGGGAATCAATATAAAAGGATAAAATTCGAAGATTTGATCAGTGTATTTATTTATGATTCTCTGCAATTTCAAATGGTTTCATTTTACTTATTGCTAACTAAAAGAAAACATATTTACTAGTCCAAAGTTAGATGATTAGAAAAGAATCTTGGTTTTGAATATTACTGCTTAGGAAAATATAAGTGTGTTCTCACTAAGGATATCCCATGATGCCTTTTAAAGTCTCTAGTGAAGAGGTGAGATGTTCATAGAAATATGATGGTCTCATGCGACTCTTCAGATACTTGAGTAAGTTAGATAGGCGGGAGGTCATGGTTGAATTGATGAATGAATTGGAAATGCTTGGAATACAAATTGAAAGTGAAACCTAGATCAATTTAATTCTGCGTAGTTTGCCTAGGTGTTTTGAGCAAGTTCTACCTGAAATACAAGAGGTTGTATTTGGTGGGAAACTTCTCACAAAACATGTGGCAAAGGAAAGCCATTTTCATCATGATGTGAACAAGGTTAGTATCTCATTCACTAGTCGTTGAAGCATGATTAGTGATGGCATCTGCTAACACATTGTGTGTGATACCGGAATCACTAAAATCATGTAACTAAGTGATGATGAGATTATTATTGGGTACATGGGTATACTACGAGAGTAGTGGCTGTTGCAGTGGGAGTTGTTTATTTATCTCACGATATGAATAAACGCTTGATTATGAGAAATTGTCTTTATGTATGTTTTCATAGAAAGAATTTCATTTCAATTTCTATGCATTTACGGATAGATACTCCATTTCATTTAAATGACATGGTCATAGTAATGAAGGATGCATCTATAATCTGTTATTGTATGTTGGCGACAATTTGTTCACTCTTAAATCATGGTCATCCCACGGATGCAACAAATAGTAATTAATAACACATCTTCTAACCCTAATAAGAGAAAGACTCTTATGGAAATGGTTAGATAGATGATGAGTTATTTGGAATTATTAAATTCATTTTATGGATATGCCCTAGAAACAGTAATTCGTATGAATGTTTGTCTGTTTGTGGGATATCCTAGAAAAATGAAGGGTGATGATTTATTTAGTCCAAAAGATCGAAGGGTGATTGTTAACACAAACACTAGATTTTTGGAAAAGGACCATGTATTAAATCATAATGCCATGTATATATTGTTCTAAAGGAAATGAGAGGGAAAACACAAAGTATTAATACCAAGTGTACAAGAGGATATACCACAAGGTAAACTGCAACGCATGTCACATCTGATACACAATTGCGTGTAGTGCCTTGTCGTAGTGGGAGGGTTGTTTGACAACCTGTAAGATATATGTTTTGGGAGAATCGTGAGACTTGGTCCCTAGTAAACATGGAATGGACCCACGGATACGACGAAGCACTACAAGATAAAAATGCCGAATCTTAGCAAGGTGCAATGATTTCTGAAATAGAATTGATGGATTCTAAATTTAGATCTGGCTGCTTTGTAGAACCACGGATGGTGTGAAATCCATTGGAAGTGGCTCTGTAAAATAAAAGAGGATCATAGGATAAGGTGAAAACCTTGGAAGCAAAGCTTGTTGTGAAAAGGTATACTTAGAAAGAAAGGGTCCGATTATGAGAAAACTTGTTCGCTGATAGCTATGCCTATGTTGATCCGGACTCTTTTATCTGTAGCTACTCATATGAAATATGAGGGATAGCAAATAGATGTCAAGACAGCTTTCCTGATTGGAAGTCTTTAGGAAAACTTCTATGTGAAGCAACCAGAGTGATTCATTGCAAAGGGCTAAGAGCATTGTGATAGTAAGCTTAAAAGTGTCCATTAATGTACTAAAGCAAGCTTCAAGATCATGAAACATCCGTTTTGATGAGGAAATCCAGGAATATGAATTTATTCAATACGCGGATGTGTCTTGTGTATTGTAAAGAGTGATGGAAATGTGGTGGTATTTCTTGTACTGTACGTAGATGATATATTGCTCATTGGAGACAATTAAAGAGTATCGTCAGGCGTATGGGTATGGTTAATAAAGCAGCATGAAATGAAGGACTTGAGAAGAAGCAAAAGATATCATTTTGATCACGGTAATACGGTTCACAAGAAGGGATGTTATGTTTGTCTCAAGCTTCATGAGATGATATGATCCTTACTTGTTTTAGCATGTGACTTTATCTAAGGAAATATGTCTTGAGACACAAAAGAAGATAAAGGTGATGAAAGCGGCACCTTATGCTTCGGCGAATAAGGAAGCTTAATCTAAGGAATGCTATGCACAAGAATGGATGCTTGATTTGCTGAACTCATGAACAGTGGGTACCAAAGATAACCCGAAATAAGAATGTTGAAATGTGGTATACGTTGCCTTACCGGACAGATTCACTACTTCTTGTGGGTTACATAGATTCAGATTTTTTAAATCAGATAGGGACAGTAGTAAATTCACCGCAAAGGTATGTGTTTAATTTTAGGAAGTATAGCCATAATGTGGAGCAGTGTTATATAGAAATATATTTCAGACTCCGGACTCCATCATGGAAAGATGATAAATTGGAACCTATAAGGCAGCCAAAGTATCTGTATGACTCTAGAAACTTCATGATGGACTTCGAACTATTTGTAAGTTTGCCCAAGGTTATCACAATTCATTGTGATTATAATGGTGCAGTTGCAAACTTGAAGGAATCACGAGTCCATAAGTAATTAATCACATGGAGTACGAATACCACCTGTTACGAGAAATCGTATAATGAGGGGAAGGTTGTTGTCGCCTAGATTGCATCGGATGATAACCTAGTAAATTTATTTACAAGGACCTTAAGGCGATAGCTTTTGATGGTCGTGTAGTGGGAGTGGGAATCAGATGTATGGCAGAAGACATGACAGCATAGTCTTTTAGTATAAGTGTGAGATTATTGGATTGTATACTAAAAGTCTAGCTTTAGTATGAACAATGTTATAACAATTTATTTGAAATGAGAATCATATGATCAAATGATTGCATCTTATAATTTATTTATATGCACGATTCAATATTCTACTTACTTTATACTGTAGATAATATGTTGTGCGACAACACGCGGAAGATCATATTATCAGTTTCTTATCAAGTATAAACAGATGCTCACAACCGAGATAGACAGTGACTCTATCGGGATGGTTGTAGTGTGGTTTGGTATTAGCTTGTCTTGGCTATAGAATCACATTAGTTCACTTTGCGTGTATTGAGCAGGACCGCTTGAGATCGTTCTTCTTATACTGACTTATAGGAGAACTTGATCTCAGTTATTATGGATGTCCATTCTCTTAATCCCTATACAATAACCTCGACACGTAGGGCAGTATGTATTTCTTTGATTCATCAATGGGTGAGATTTACATGTAATTAAATCAACAAACTCGGTGAGTTGGGAAGTAGTGTTGTCTCTATGGTGTGCTGTTGATTGTAGAAGGAATCCGTGTCCGTCATAGGTTGATGATGTCCCCTTGAGGAGCTAATAAGGATTATCATGTAAACCCTGCAAGTGGATTTATTCCGGCATGATAATGAGGTTGAGTGGTACTACTCTCGGATGAGATATTAATTAATGTTGTCAGTAACTTAATTAATTAATGGGCATTGTATATCTTAAACATGAGGAGACTGTCGGGCTCATAATAAGAAGGAGCCCATAACGCAATTATGGGATTAGAACGGTAGTGCAGTAATAATATTTTAGTGGTATATATTATTATTGGACTTAAGTATAAGCTTTGGACTAAGCTTGGATACTTAAGCCCAGTGGAGGCCCAACTCTAATTTCTCCTCCTGGTCCCTGCTGTAGCCCATATATAAGTTATCTCAGCTGTCCAGAAACCCTAATCTATGAGATTAATCATGCCTAACACTGTGAGGAGGGTGAGGGAACAACAGATTGAGAAGATCTCGAGGGTCGTCGCCCACATGACGTCGAGATTGGACTTGGGAATACAGCAGAAGACTGGAAGGTTATTTGCTCCTGTTGTCCGCCACCTTCTACGATTTTTATAAAATTATACAGGCTTCAGAATAGGATATCTGACGGAAAGCCATGGATGATAGGATCGTTTTGGCGTGTAGATCACTCAAATCCAACATCGGATGAGAGAGTTATGCCCAAAACGGTGATGCTGCGCAGGCTGGTGGCGAGAATTCATCGTCTTAAACATACCCAGGTGAAAGGTAATACGGTTCTTATTTACTTGCTTTCGCTACTTGTTAGAAATGTGTGGAACCCTAACGGGTCACATTAACCAAACGATCGAATGCCAACAGAAATAAATATCATGATGGAGGAAATGAGCATCATGATGATGGAAATGAGCATCATGATGAAGGATTTATGAATAATGATGATGGAAATGAGCATCATGATGTAGGAAATGAGCATCATTATGAAAGAAATATGCATCATAATGAACTGCACAAACATCATGATAAAGTATTATGCATCATGATGATGGAAATGTGCATCATGATGAAGGAAATGAGCAACATGATGATGGAATTTAGTATCATGATGAAGGGAATATGCATCACGATGAAGGAAAAGAGTATCATGATTAAGGAAATGAGCATCATGATGAAGGAAATATGCATCATGATGAAGGAAATGAGCATCATGATGTAGGAAATGAGCGTCATTATTAAGGAAACACGCATCTTGACGAAGGAAATAAGCATCATGATGAAGAAAATGAGCATCATGTTGAAGGATTATGCATAATGATGATGGAAATGAGCATCATACTGAAGGAAATGAGCATCATGATAAAGAAAATATGCATCATTATGAAGGAAATAAGGATCATGATGGAGGAAATGAGCATCATGATGATGGAAAGGAGCATCCTGATGAAAGAAATATGCATCATAATGAAGGAAATGAGCATCATGATGAACGTAACATGCATTATCAAGGAAATGATCATTATAATGAAGGATTTATGCATAATAACGAAGGAAACGAGCATCATGATGTACGATTTTTGCATCATGATTATGGAAATGAGCATCATGATGAAGAAAATATACATCATGTTGAAGGAAATAAGCATCATGATGGAGGAAATTAGCATCTTGATGAAGGAAATTAGCATCATGATGATAGAAATATGCATCATGATGAAGGAAATGAGCATCATTATGTAGGAAATGAGCACCATGATTAAGGAAACACGCATCATTATTAAGGAAATCAGCACAATGATGAAGGATTTAAGCATCATGATGAAGGAAATGAGCATCATGATGATGGATTTATGAATAATGATGATGGAAATGAGCATCATGATGAAGGAAATGAGCATCATGTTGTAGGAAATGAGCATCATTATGAAGAAAATACACAGCATAATGAAGGGAATAAGCATCATGATGAAGTATTTATGCATCATGATGATGGAATTGAGCATCATGATGAAGGAAATACGCATGATGATGAAGGAAAAGAGCATCATGATGAAGGAAATGAGCATCACGTTGAAGGAAATATGCATCATGATGTAGGAAATGAGCATCAATATGTAGGATATGAGCATCATGATGAAGGAAACATGAATCTTGATGATGGAAATGAGCATCATGATGAAGAGAATGAGCATCATGTTGAAGGATTTATGCATCATGATGATGGAAATGAGCATCATAATGAAGGAAATGAGCATTATAATGAAGAAAATATACATCGTGATGAAGGAAATGAGCATCCTGATGATGGAAATGAGCATCATGATGAAAGAAATACGCATCATGATGTAGGAAATGAGCATCATTATGTAGGAAATGATCATCATGATGAAGAAAATATGCAAAATGAAGAAAATAAGCATCATAATGAAGTATTTATGCATAATGACAAAGGACATGAGCATCTTGATGAAGGATTTATACATCATGATGATGAAATGAGCATCACGACAAAGGAAATATGCATCATGACGAAGGAAATGAGCATCATGATATATAAGAAATAAGCGTCATGATGAAAGAAACATGCATCTTGATGAAGGAAATGAGTATCATGACGTAGAAAATGAGCCTCATGATGAAAGATTTATGCATTATGATGATGGAAATTAGCATCGTGATTAAGGAAATGAGCATCATGTTGAAAGAAATATGCGGCATGATGAAGGAAATGAGCATCATTATGTAGGAAATAAGCATCAAGATGAAGGAAACATGCATCATTATGAAGAAAATGAGCATCATAATGAAGGAGTTTACACATCATGATGAAGGAAATAAGCATCATTTTGAAGGATTTATGCATCATGATGGTGGAAATGAGCATCATGAGGAATGAATTGAGCATCATGATAAATAAAATATGTATCATGATGAAGGAATTAAGCACCATGATAATGTAAATGAGCCTCATGATGAAGGATTTATGCATCATGATGTTGGAAATGAGCATCATGATGAAGGAAATGAGCATCATGATGAAAAAAATATGCATCTTATTGAAGGAAATGAGCATCATAATGAAGGAAATGAGCATAATGATGTTGAAAATGAGCATCATGATGAAAGAAGTATGCATCATCATGAAGGAAATGAGCATCATTTTGTAGGAAATGAGTACTGTGATGAAGGAAATGAGCATCGTGATGAAGGAAATGAGCATCATGATGAAGGATTTATGAATAATGATGGAAATGAGCATTATGATAAAGGAAATACGCACAATGATGAAGGGAATAAGCATCATGATGAAGTATTTATGCATCATGATGATGGAAATGGGCATCATAATGAAGGAAATGAGCAACATGATGATGGAATTTATGATCATGATGAAGGAAATATGAATCATGATGATGGTAATGAGCATCATGATGAAGGAAATGGGCATCATGATGAAGAAAATATGCATTTTGATGAAGGAAATAAGCATTATTATGTTGGAAATGAGCATCATGATGAAAGAAATATGCATCATGATGGAGGAAATGTGCATCATGATGAAGGATATATGCATCATGATGAAGGAAATGAGCATCATAATGAAAGATTTATGAACAATGATGATGGAAATGACCATCATGATGATGGAAATGAGCATCATGATGTTGGAAATGAGTATCATGATGAATGAAATACGCATCATGTTGAAGGAAATAGGCATCATGATGAAGAATTTATGCATCATGATTCTGGAAATGAGCATCATGATGAAGGAAATGAGCATCATGATAAAGAAAATATATCATCATGATGGAGGAATTGAGCATCATGATGGAAATTAACATCATGAGGAAGGAAATGAGCTTCATGATGTTTGAAATAAACATCATGATGAAAGAAAAGAGCATCATGATAAGGGAAATGAGCATCATGATGAAGGAAATATGCATCATGATTTAGGAAATGAGCATCATGATGTAGAAAATAAGTATCATGATGAAGGAAACATGCACCTTGATGAAGGAAATGAGCATCATGATGAAGGAATTATGCATCATGATGATGGAAATAAGCATCGTGATGAAGTAAATGAGTATTATGATGAAGAAAATATGCATCATGAAGAAGGAAATTGTTGGATTGTATACTAAAAGTCTAGCTCTAGTATGAACAATGTTATAACAATTTATTTGAAATGAGAATCATATGGTCAAATGATTGCATCTTATAATTTATTTATATGCATGATGCAATAGTCCACTTACTTTATACTGTAGATAATATGTTGTGTGACAACACGGGAATATCATATTATCGGTTTCCTTATAACATATAAAAAGATGCTCACAACCGAGATAGACGGGGACTCTCTATCAAGATGGTTGTCGTGTGCTTTGGAATTAGCTTGTCTTGGCTATAGAATCACATTAGTGCACTTTGCGTGTATTGAGCAGGACTGCTTGAGATCGTTCGACTTATATTGACTTATAGGAGAACTTGATCTCAGTTATTATGGATGTTCGTTCTCTAATCCCTATACAATAACCTCGACACGTAGGTCAGTGTGTATTTCTTTGATTCATCAATGGGTGAGATTTACATGTAATTAAATAAATAAACTCGGTGAGTTAGAAAGTGTGATGATATGGTGTGTTGTTGATTGTAGAAGGAATCTGTGTCCGTCATAGGTTGATGATGTCCCCTTGAGGAGCTTATAAGGATTATCATGTAAACCCTGCAGGTGGATTTATTCCGGCATGATAATGAGATTGAGTGGTACTACTCTCGGATAAGATATTAATTAATGGAGTTGTCAGTAACTTAATTAATTAATGGGCATTGTATATCTTAAACATGGGGAGACTGTCGGGCTCATAATAAGATGGAGCCCATAACATAATTATGGGATTAGAACGGTAGAACAGTAATAATATTTTAGTGGTATATATTATTATTATTGGACTTAAGTATAAGCTTTGGGCTAAGCTTGGATACTTAAGCCCAGTGGAGGCCCAACTCTAATTTCTCCTCCTGGTCCCTGCTGTAGCCCATATATAAGTTATCTCAGCTGTCCGAAAACCCTAATCTATGAGATTAATCACGCCTAACACTGTGAGGAGGGTGAAGGAACAACAGATTGAGAAGATCTCAAGGATCGTCGCCCACACGACGTCGAGATTGGACTTGGATATACAGCAGAAGACTGGAAGGATGTTTGTTGCTGCTGTCCGCCACCTTTTACGATTTTTATAAAATTGTACAGACTTCAGAAAAGGATGTATGATATACTGACAGAAAACCACATAAGAGAGGATCATTTTGGCACATAGATCACTCAAATCCGACATTGGATGAGAGAGTTATGCCCAAAACGGTGACGCTGCACAGGCTGGTGGTGAGAATTCATCGTCTTCAACCTACCCTGGTGAATAATTGGTATCAGAGCTTCGGTTTCGTGGTGAAGCATGAAACATAAGGCTAGGGTTTATGTTGATTATTTGATTTAATTTCGAATTAGAATCACATGAGAATTAGGGTTTTTGGTGTAATATGATTGTACCTGGATATTCCCTATTGTATTGTCGATGATTGTATGTGTTTGCGAAACCTGTTTGTAAAACCTAGAAACCCATTCATCGATGTCATGTCTGGAGATGACGAAATTGTCCTCGATGGCAAGCCTGATACTTGCGAGAAGCGCACGGTATCGTGCACGAAGGCAGGCTCGGCACACGGAAGCGCGATGGCATGCCTGTTGCAGGTTTTGACGTGCACAGTTTAGGAGGAGGCCAGACGTGTTGCACAGAATAGGAGCACACAGAGGTTGCCAGGCATTGACACAGAACCGAGACAGAAGCGCACGAGCAATTTCAGGCGGGAAGTCATGTCTCACGGATGCGGGTGTGCATTCTGGATGACAAGCAAAGGGTGCTCGGAGGCTGCCGTGTGATGCCACATACTGCCAGCTGCTGTACACATGATGCCTGCCGTGTGAGTGTGGGCTGGTGCACGGGTTACTGCAAGATGGCGTGCAGTGTGCGCGATTATGCGCATGGAGAAGCATGGACAGAGGCTCACATGGTAATGTACACGGCAGCAGGCCTGCATGTGATGCAAGGTGGGTGTGGCAATGTTGGCGCACGTTCAGTGCCGTGTGTGTTGGAAAACTATCGTGCATCGTTGGCGGGCATGCTGACATGAAGCTTGGCGCACGGATGCTGCCGTGTAGCTGGCATGGCGCGCACGGTTGTGATAAATAGGAGCATGTTGGCATGCACAGATTGTGTGGATGGGGTACTGCTGGCAAGCGCTGGGCGAAATACAGAGGCGAGTGATCACCGGGTGATTGGCACACGGTACTCGGCGTGCATGCTGCGCTATGGGCACTCGGGGCTGAGTTTTAGCCCCACGATGGTGCGCGGATGGCTGCTGGGCTCAACGCACGTTGCGGCTCTCTGTTGGCATGTGTTTGGCGAGAAGGACACTAGGCAAGCACGATGATAAGAGGCTGTCGTGTGAAGGCTGTTTGGGGCATGGGAAGCAGTATGCTGGCATGTGCTGTAGGCGGGCAGACTGCCATGTGGAGAGTCGGGCAGTGCGTGCGAACCTACGCACATGGGCGTGTGGAAGCATGCACGTTTCGTGCCAGATGGCACACGGGTAAGCTGGCAGGCGCACGTGGAAGTGTGCCAAGGGTGCACGGGTCGTGCGTTGGTGCTGGATGCCAGGCTTGGAGCCGTGTGATAGGCATGGCACCGGGAAACGGCAGTGTGCTGAAGTTCTTCCTGGTATTGAACATGGTGAATGGGCATCATGACGTGTGGATGTTGAGCAGGGTACTGGAGTGGTGGAGCAGGCCGCGGGCAAGGAATCTGGAGGAAAATTTGTAAAGATTGGCTTCCAATTTTTAGATTAGGTTTAGGGTTTTAGGACCCCGATCCCCACGACCTGACCAGGCAGGTCGATCCCCGTCTTCGTTGCCCGCATTCGTGTTTGGTGCGAACAATTGAATCGCTGATATATAACTGTTATAATTGATTTTAATATCTAATTATTGTTATATATGTATGCGTGTTCTCTGTGATTTACTATCTTATGTGCTGTAATAGGAGCATGCTAGGTTGCGTATTTTATTTTGAATATTATATGCATGTAAAAACCCTCGGTGTTAAAATTACTAAGTGGGAGAGGGGATCGGTAATTAATTCCCGTGGCCTCCATTATTGGTTTGTAAGTAATGTGAATAAACTTGCACGTCAGTTATAGTGCCTTCCTCCCTAATGGATGAGTTTATTCACGGATCACTGGTACAGACTTCTTTAAATAATTATTGTTTGTAATGTGATGCATATGGACTTGCGCATTGGCTATAGTGCCTTCTTCCCTAACAGATGAGCTTATATGTGGTTCACTGGTACAAACTTATATAATTGATGGTTGTAGAAAGTTATCTGAGCGCGTGTGTACTTCTCCAACAGTAAGGCACATAAGCTTGGGTAGCGGACTTGGGATCAAATAATGGTTTACACTTAGATGTAAATAATTAGTATCCCCCCTAATGGAGTCACTGCTATTATTTGCATGGCTAAAGAGGAACCTACTATTAATTATTTTGTCATGAGGTTAGGTTGACGAATGAAATTAATGGATAAAACCTTCTCTTGTAAATGTTCGGGTTTGTAAACATCCACACTAACGTGGCTTGCAGACTCACGGTGCTTGAGATGTCGGTGAATTTTATTTTTATATTATTTTGAGGGAATCAATAAAAAGGATAAAATTCGAAGATTTGATCGGTGTATTTATTTATGATTCTTGCAATTTCATATGGTTTCATTTTACTTATTGCTAACTAAAAGAAAACATATTTACTGGTCCAAAGTTAGATGATTAGAAAAGAATCTTGGTTTTGAATATTACTGCTTAGGAAAATATAAGTGTGTTCTCACAAAGGATATCCCATGATGCCTTTTAAATTCTCTAGTGAAGAGGTGAGAGGTTCATAGAAATATGATGGTCTCATGCTACTCTTCAGATACTTGAGTAAGTTAGATAGGCGGGAGGTCATGGTTGAATTGATGAATGAATTGGAAATGCTTGGAACAGAAATTAAAAGGGAAACCTAGATCAATTTAGTTCTGCGTAGTTTGCCTAGGTGTTTTGAGCAAGTTCTACCTGAAATACAAGAGGTTGTATTTGGTGGGAAACTTCTGACAAAACATGTGGTGAAGGAAAGCCATTTTCATCATGATGTGAACAAGGTTAGTATCTCATTCACTAGTCGTTGAAGCATGATTAGTGATGGCATCTGCTAACACATTGTGTGTAGATACCGGAATCACTAAAAGCATGTAACTAAGTGATGATGAGATTATTATTGGGTACATGGGTATACTACGAGAGTAGTGGCTGTTGCAGTGGGAGTTGTTTATTTATCTCACGATATGAATAAACGCTTGATTATGAGAAATTTTCTTTACGTACGTTTTCATAGAAAGAATTTCATTTTAGTTTCTATACATTTACGGATGGATACTCCATTTCATTTAAATGACATGGTCATAGTAATGAAGGATGCATCTATAATCTGTTATTGTACGTTGGCGATAATTTGTTCACTCTTAAATCATGGTCATCCCACGGATGCAACAAATAGTAATTAATAACACATCTTCTAATCCTAATAAGAGAAAGACTCTTATGGAAATGGTTAGTTAGATGATGAGTTATTTTGAATTATTAAATTCATTTTATGGATATGCCCTAGAAACAGTAATTCGTATGAATGTTTATCTGTTTGTGGGATATCCTAAAAAAATGAAGGGTGATGATTTATTTAGTCCAAAAGATTGAAGGGTGATTGTTAACACAATCATAGAATTTTGGAAAAGGACTATGTATTAAATCATAATGCCATGTATATATTATTCTAAAGGAAATGAGAGGGAAAACACAAAGTATTAATACCAAGTGTACAAGAGGATATACCACAAGGTAAACTGCAACGCGTGTCACATCTGATACACAATTGCGTGTAGTGCCTTGTCGTAGTGGGAGGGTTGTTCGACAACCTGTAAGATATATGTTTTGGGAGAGTCGTGAGACTTGGTCCCTAGTAAACATGGAATGGACCCACGGATACGACGAAGCACTACAAGATAAAAATGCCAAATCTTAGCAAGGTGCAATGATTTCTGAAATAGTATCGATGGATTCTAAATTAGATCTGGCTGCTTGTAGAACCACAGATGGTGTGAAATTCATTGGAAGTGACTCTGTAAAATAAAAGAGGATCATATGATAAGGTGAAAACCTTGGAAGCAAAGCTTGTTGTGAAAAGGTATACTCAGAAAGAAAGGGTTCGATTATGAGAAAACCTGTTCGCTGATAGCTATGCCTATGTTGATCCGGATTCTTTTATATGTTGCTACTCATATGAAATATGAGGGATAGCAAATAGATGTCAAGACAGCTTTCATCATTGGAAGTCTCTAGGAAAACATCTATGTGAAGTAACCAGAGTGATTCATTACAAAGGGCTAAGAGAATTGTGATAGTAAGCTTAAAAGTGTCCATTAATGGACTAAAGCAAGCTTCAAGATCATGAAACATCCATTTTAATGAGAAAATCCAGGCATATGGATTTATTCAATGCGCGGATGTGTCTTGTGTATTGTAAAGAGTGATGGAAATGTGGTGGTATTTCTTGTACTGTACGTAGATGATATATTGCTCATTGGAGACAATAAAAGAGTATCGTCAGGCATATGGGTATGGTTAATAAAGCAGCATGAAATGAAGGACTTGAGAAGAAGCAAAAGATATCCTTTTGAACACGGTAATACGGTTCACAAGAAGGGATGTTATGCCTGTCTCAAGCTTCATGAGATGATATGATCCTTACTTGTTTTAGCATGTGACTTCATGTTATGCTTGTATATCTTTTCACGTCCAAAGTGGCGCAAACTTAGGGTTCCAGGAAACTGAGATGACTTATTTATTGGGGTACAGCAGGGACCAGGAGGGCTTAAGTATCCAAGCTTAGCCCAAAGCTTATACTTAAGTCCAATAATATTATAGTCCACTAAAATATTATTACTGCACTGCCTTTCCAATCCCAAAATTATGTTTTGGGCTCCTTCTTATTATGAGCCCTAAATTCTTCCCGTGTTTAAGATATACAATGCCCATTAATTAATTAAGTTACTGACAACTCAAATTAATTAATATTTCTTCCGAGAGTAGTACCACTCAATCTTATTATCATGCCGGAATTAATCCACTTGCAAGATTTACATGATAAACATTATGAGTTTCTCAAGGGGACATCATCAACCTAAAACGGACACGGATTCCTTCTACAATCAACAGCACACCATAGAGACAATACTATTTCCCAACTCACCGAGTTTGTTAATTTAATACAAGTAAATCTCACCCATTGATGAATCAAAAAAATTTATACTGCCTTACGTGTCGAGGTTATTGTATAGGGATTAAGAGCACGAACATCCATAATAACTGAGATCAAGTTCTCCTAAATACACAGTACAAGTTGAACGATCTCAAGCGGTCCTGCTCAATACACACAAGGTGCACTAATATGATAGATAGTCCCCGTCTATCTCGGTTGTGAGCATCTGTTTATACTTTATAAGGAAACCGATAATATGATCTTCTGCGTGTTGTCGCACAATATATTATCTACAATATAAAGTAAATGGACTTTTGCACAAACATATAAATAAATAATTTATAATATGCAAATGTTTGATCAAATGATTCTCATTTCAAATAAAATTGTTAAAACATTGTTCAATATAAAAGCTAGGCTTTTAGTATACAATCTAACAATCTCCCACTTATACTAAAAGACTGCGCTGCCATATCTGCTGACACGCATCTAATCCCAATTCCTTCTACATGCCCATCGAACGCTTTCGCTGGAAGGCTCTTGGTAAAACGATCAGCCAGGTTATCTTCCGATGCAATCTTAGCGACAATGACCTCCCCTCTTTTAACTATGTCTCGTATCAGGTGGTACTTGCGCGCAATGTGTTTGCTACTGCACCACTGTTATCACAATAAATTGTGATCGCTTTGGGCAAACTAGGAATCACATCCAAGTCCATTAAGAAGTTCCTAAGCCATACTGCTTCTTTAGCTGCCTCAGAGGCTGCTATATATTCAGCTTCCATGGTAGAGTCCGCAACGCATTTCTGCTTTACACTCCTCCATATTATGGCTCCTCCTCCAAGGTATACACATAACCCGAGGTGGATTTATTAGCATCCCTATCTGACTGGAAATCTGAATCAGTATAACCCAAAGGAAACAAAGTATTTCCCTGGTAAACCAGCATATAATCCCTAGTCCTTCGCAGGTACTTCAAAATATGCTTTACCGCAGTCCAATGCCCTTGTCCTGGATTACTTTGATACCTATTAACCATGCCCACGTCATAACAGATATCCGGTCTCATACATAGCATAGCATACATGAGACTTCCTACTGCCGAAGCATAAGGGACCAGCTTCATTGTCTCTATTTCCTGTTGTGTCTTTGGACACATTTCCTTAGATAGAGGTATTCCATGTGTGAAAGGCAGAAAACCTTTCTTGGAATCTTGCATGCTAAAACGAGTCAGGATTGTATCAATATATGAAGCTTGGGATAAGCATAACATTCTTTACTTGCAATCCCTTATTAATTTGATCCCAAGAATGTGTCCGGCTTCTCCTAAGTCCTTCATTTCATACTGCTTGGACAGCCATACCCTTACGCCCGACAATACCTTTACACTATTTCCAATGAGTTGAATATCATCCACGTAGAGTACAAGAAATACCACTATGTTTCCGTCACACTTCTTGTACACACATGATTCATTTGGACATTGAATAAATCCATATGACTGGATTACTTCATCAAAATGGATGTTCCATGATCTTGAAGCTTGTTTCAATCCATAAATGGACCTTTTAAACTTACACACAAGATGCTCTTCGCCCTTTGCAATGAATCTCTCTGGTTGCTTCATATAGATGTTTTCCTCAAGACTTCTATTCTGGAAAGCTGTCTTGACATCCATCTGTCATACCTCATAATCCATACGAGCAGCAATAGACAAAAGAATCCGGATTGACTTAAGCATGGCCACAGGCGAGAAGGTTTCCTCATAATCGATTCCTTCTTTTTGAGATATCCTTTAGCCACAAGCCTTGCTTTAAAGGTTTCCACCTTACCGTCAGATCCTCTTTTTCTTTTATAGATCCACTTACATCTAATAACTTTTACACCATCGGGTGGTTCTACAAGCTCCCAGACTTGATTAGAATATATGAATTCTATTTCAGATTTCATTGCGTTTTGCATAATTGAGCATCTTTATCTTGCAGTGCCTCGTTGTAATTCCATGGGTCAATTTCATGTTCATCAGGGACTAAGTCAGAAGACTCTCCCAATCCCTTGAATCTATCCAGTTGTCTCACAATCCTCCCACTACGACGAGGCTCCACAAGCAATTGTGTATCAGGTATGACACGCGGTGCAGTGTCCTGTGGTATATTGTCATGCCCCAACCCGCAGGCGGAACGCGTCAACCGCCACGTTAACCATAAATTTCGTGAAATGGGTGCACTCCACTCCACAAAGTTTATAGAAAACGTAAGGCTTGCTATCAAGTACCTGTAGAATTGAACAACTGATAACTACGGGTACAACCCAAGGACATCATTACATAAAGTATCAACAAGGATTTACAAAGGTACAAAATACCACGATGTAACTTAGTTTGAAGAAAATATACATGAGCGATATAACATCGCGAAAGTACAAAAAGAACATCAAGGGGGATCACAAAATATAAAATATACAATCTCGCCAATGGATCCGTCAATTTACATAAAAGAGAAAGTACCCAAAACCCCGATCGAATGATGAGCAAACGATAGGCAAACCTCCAACCAAAACGATATCAATAGCCTGAAAAGGAAGGAAATGATGGGGGTGAGCAAAACCACTAGCTCAGTGAGGTGATAAGCCGGTCACCCCAACCCTTATACGAAGCATGTACTCCCACTCGCGGTTCATAACATAAAATCCAATATTTCGTTCCACATCAATTATTATGTTTACTTAATATACAACTTAACAAAAATACAACCTATGAATGCATTTACAAATACACAATTAGTTCAAACAAGATGTTATCACATAAAAGACGCGTGGGTAGACAATATCCTCCTCAAACTGATCTCTCCGTCGAGAGTCAGTCCGAGCCCGTCATCGTTACTCTAGATAAAATGCACATTAATGTTCTTTCTCAACATGCCAAATGCTAAAGTTCACAATTCAATATCGATGTGAATACTTGAAATGAAAATATATAAACATATATGACATGCATGTCCACACCGGTGACGTTGGCTGAGCCTACAATAGACTGATTCATCTAACGATCACCTTCCAAAGTATGAGTATTTGGCAAATGGACAGGTGCCCCGTTAGATCTAACTCACCCGGGTTTGCCAAGCCATGGGCAACTTGATTGTCACTCTAACTCACCCGAACCGCGACAATTCGGGCTACTTAATCAATGTCGCTCCAACTCACCCGAACCGTGACCAATTCGGGCTACTTAACCTTGGTACCAGGTATACATATGCATATGCATCATAAGATGAATAACGACTCAAGTTAGAGTCTAAATGGCACACATGAATAACCAGAAACAATCTGCAAATAATTCGCAATAAAGACTATCAAATATCGAGCCGGCAAGGCTCTTCAACATAAGTTAAAAATCAACAATACCCATATGAAATAATATAAGATAATCAATGGACCATCTTAGGCCAATCAGGCTCTAACTAGAACAATCGAGCCAATCAGACTCTTTACCACATAACACACTACCAAAATAATTTTGTTATCAATTAACTAAAAATAAAATGAATGCAAATTTAACGAGGGTCCACACTTCCCACAAGAGAAGGCGTTCCCGAATTATCAACTCACAAGGAAGTGATTAACTCTCTCCGGAGTCTGAAGTAGGTCCTTTGCCCTTCATCGACGGTTCTTTACCTAGAAAGGAGATGAGCAATTAAAGACAAATCAAATATAACTAACTATTAGCGGTAACATCGTCTTTCATTGTCAAAATAAATCTTAATCGAGCTTGAGCGAGTCGATATTAAATAAGAACAGCCCGTATCTCCTCAACATCATCTCCCAATCTCACATAACCCGTTTCAGATCATTTCTTAAACAAAACGATAGGAAGTAAATTTGAATTCGACATAACTATTCTGAAATTTCCAGCTAGCGGCAGTTTACAAGAAAAATCATAACTAATTGTAGAAAAATCGAATCATGGTGTTTCAAGTGGCTACAGAAAGCTAACACGTTCAGCTACATACAGAAATTGAGTTTGTAAACTTCTGAGGTCAGTAGCTATGTCAAAATCAGTTCGAACAGCAGCTGCGAATTACCTAGCAGCAGTTTACGAGAAAAATCATAACTAATTGTAGAAAAATCGGATGGAGGCGTTTCAGGTGGCTACGGAAAGCTAACGAGTTCAGCTACGTATAGAAATTGAGTTTACAAATTTCAGAGATCAATAGCTATGTCGAAAGTAGTTCGAACAGTAGCTACGAATTTCCTCATATAAGGAAGAAAACCCAACAAAATCACAAAATCTTGGAGAAAGGAAGCTTAATTAACCTATTACTTACCTCAAAACAACTTAGAAACCACCTAGGATGAGGGTTGTAAGGGAGAATTTGATCAACAAGGGTTTCTCCTCTTCACTCTCTTCTTTCCCCTCTTTTGTTCTTCTCACTTTTCTTCTCCCGTACTCTTCTTTCTTTCTTTTCTTTTTTTTATATGTGTTGAGGCTATTAGAATGGGCTGGGCTTATTTCCATGTTATGCCATTTAAGTGGGCTGTACTTGTTCCAAATAAATAAATAAATAGGTTTTGGGCTCTAAAAACAAATCTAGGTCAACTTGGGCCAAAAATAAATAAATAGGTTTTGGGCTTTAAAACAAATCTAGGTCAACTTGGGCCAAAAATAAATAAATAGGTTTTGGGCTTTCTAAAAAAAATAATCTAGTTAGGCTAAGATATTATAAAGTATCCCCTCCTCTAAAAAGTTTCGTCCTCGAAACGTAAACGTACCTAGAGATGAAAAGAGATGTGGATGTTGTTGACGCATGACTAACTCTGGTTCCCATGTTTCTTCTTCAATTCGATCACTTCTCCATAGAACTCTCACCATAGGAATGGATTTATTACGAAGCATTTTCTCTCGGCGATCTACAATTTGAACAGGTTGTACTTCGTACGATAGATTCTCCTTTAATACAACTGGGGGATATTCGAGCACGTGCGAAGGATCGGGTTCATATTTTCTAAGCATAGAGACATGGAAAACATCGTGAATCTTTGACAATTCGGATGGTAGCTCAAGTCGATACGCGACACGACCAATCCTTTGCACGATCGTAAACGGGCCAATATACCTTGGACTTAACTTTCCTCGATGGCGAAATCGTAACACGCCCTTCCACGGAGAAACTTTTAGAAAAACTTTATCTCCTTCATTAAACTCCAAATCGCGCCTCCTATTATCTGCGTAGCTTTTTTGTCGATCTTGCGCTGCCTTAAGTCTGTCTCGAATAAGTTGTATTTTTTCCTTCGCATCTTCGATAAGCTCTACTTGTTCGATTTGTCTCTCGCCAACCTCATCCCAAAAGAGCGGTGTTCGACACTTTCGGCCATATAGAGCTTCGTACGGGGGCATTCCAATGCTTGAATGATAACTGTTGTTATAAGCGAACTCCACCAAAGTCACGTACTTATCCCAGCTACCTCCTAAATTCAACACCACTGCACGTAACATGTCTTCTAGTGTCTGTATAGTTCTCTCTGACTGTCCATCAGTCTGTGGATGAAACGAGGTACTGAATAGTAATTTTGTACCTAGCGCTTTCTGCAGACTAGGCCAAAAACGGGAAGTGAATCTTGGATCACGATCAGATATGATTGACACTGGTACTCCGTGCAATCTCACGATCTCATCGACATATAACTTGGCAAGTTTCTCTAAAGATTCGTTGGTATGCACTGGAAGGAAATGTGCCGATTTCGTCAGACGATCGACAATGACCCAGATTGAGTCATGACCCTTTTGGGTTCGAGGTAAACCGGAAACAAAATCCATCGTGATGTTCTCCCATTTCCACTCAGGAATAGGTAGTGGTTGAAGCATGCCGGCTGGTTTTTGGTGTTCCGCTTTAATCTGTTGGCATGATAAGCACTTTGATACAAATTCAGCAATGTCCCGTTTCATACCTGGCCACCAATAATGCTCCCGAAGTGTTCTGTACATTTTGGTACTACCAGGATGCATAGCATAGGCTGAAGAATGGGCTTCCTCAAGAATAGCTCTACGAACATCAAGTTCTGATGGAACACAAACACGATTTTTAAAAGTAAGGAGTCCGTCATCCCGAATTTGAAATTCTGGTTCTTTTCCTTGATTTAGCTTCACCATCTTTTGTTGTAAATGAACATCGTGTGATTGTCTTTCTCGAATTTGCTCGAACAAGGTAGGTCTAACCTCAAATTTGGCAATTAAGGCGTAATCATTAGACTTTTCACAATCGAGCGAAATGTGTAAAGATTTAAATTGCTCCAACATAGGAAGATAAAAAGATTGAATCGAAGCAAGTGAGGTAGAAGACTTTCTACTCAGAGCATCTGCAACAACGTTCGCCTTCCCAGGATGATAATCGATGACTAAGTCATAGTCACTAATCAACTCCATCCATCGCCTTTGCCTGAGGTTGAGCTCCTTTTGTGTGGTGATATACTTTAAGCTCTTGTGATCAGTGAAAACCCGACAAGTGGCACCATACAGATAATGTCTCCAGATCTTCAATGCAAAGACGATTGCAGCCAACTCTAAATCGTGTGTAGGATAATTTTCTTCGTTCTTCTTCAATTGCCTTGAAGCGTAGGCAATAACCTTTCCTTCTTGCATGAGAACACATCCTAATCCTTGTCTCGAGGCGTCGCTATAAATGGTAAATTCTCCAATCGCTGGGTCTGGCAAAGCAAGAATAGGAGCTGAAACAAGTCGTCTTTTCAATTCTTGAAATGCTTCCTCGCATTCTTCACTCCATTCAAATTTTACCCCTTTCCGAGTCAATTTAGTCAAAGATGAAGCCAACAACGAAAAGTCTTTGACAAACCGTCGATAATATCCAGCTAATCCCAGAAAACTACGAATCTCTGTCACGTTCTTTGGATGCTCCCAATCTAGTATAGCTTGAATCTTCACTGGATCGACGTAGATTCCTTCTTTAGAAATGTGATGACCCAAAAAGCTTACCTCACGAAGCCAAAATTCACACTTCGAAAATTTAGCATAAAGCTGATTTTCTCTAAGAATGTTCAGAGCAATTCTTAGATGATGAGAATGCTCGTCATCTGATTTAGAATAAATAAGAATGTCATCAATGAAAATGATGACAAACATATCTAAATACGGCCGAAAGACCCGATTCATAAGATCCATAAAAGTTGCAGGAGCATTTGTGAGTCCAAAAGGCATAACACAGAATTCAAAATGACCGTATCTGGTTCGAAAAGCAGACTTAGGGATATCAGATTCCCTAATCTTGAGTTGGTGATAACCAGACCGCAAATCAATTTTTGTGAACACACTTGCTCCTTGCAATTGATCAAATAGATCATCGATTCTCGGAAGAGGATATTTGTTCTTGATTGTCACCTTGTTCAATTGACGGTAGTCGACACATAGGCGAAATGATCCATCTTTCTTCTTGACAAAAAGAACTGGAGCACCCCAAGGAGATGTGCTAGGTCGTATGAATCCCTTCTCCAATAATTCTCCAAGTTGTTTCTGGAGTTCCTTAAGCTCAGCTGGCGACATTCGATATGGAGTAATCGATATAGGTGTGATTCCAGGAAGTACATCAATGGAAAAATCAATCTCTCGATTCGGAGGCTGTCCTGGTAAGTCTTCGGGAAAGACATCAGGAAATTCATTCACGATCGGGATGTCATCTAGTTTAGTCTCAGAAAGAGAAGTATCGACAACAAATGCCAAGAATGCCTCACAACCCTTACGTATTAATTTATGCACAGTCAACATTGAAATAAAAGAGAGGGATCTCGTTTGAAGTTCACCTTCAAAAACAAGTTCTGAGAATCCTGGTCTACGAAAAATAACAAGTTTCTCGTGGCAGTCGAGAATTGCATAATGAGAAGAAAGCCAATCCATGCCAAGAATAACATCGAGATCAATCAAAGGCAATGGTATCAATTCAGCCTCTAGAATGACATCTTTGATCTTCAATGGACAACCAAGGAATACCGAATCACGAATTAGACGCTCTCCAAGAGGGGTATGAACTATGATTCCAGGTGACAAATGAGAGATAGGATAATCTAAGATCGCAGCAAGATCATCCCGGATATAAGACCTATCAGAACCTGGGTCAAATAAAGTGTAGACCTGATGGTCTCCCACAAACACATGGCCTAAAGAAGCAATATTAGGTGAGATTGTGATTTAAAAATTCGGAAAGATAAAATTTCTTACAAATGTTTTATTTGTAATCAAGTGGCATAACAAGGCGGAGTTAGATCTAGCATGTGAAAATATTCGGATTATAAATTACCTGTCACAACCTTCGGATCTGAGCGAGCCTCTTCCTGGGAAATATGAAATACTCTAGTTTGATTCCTTCCTTGCATAGGTGATCGAGTACTAGGGCCGCTTGAGGCTTCAGGCACTCTGGTAGCTGCAGATCGAGTATCTCTGGGCGTAGAATATGTTAGTCTACCACGAGGCTGACCAGAACTCTGACTACTCGCTCCCATAAGTTGAGGACAAGAACTTCGCATATGGTCCGACTGTCGACACTGAAAACATACTTGAGGAGCCTTACAAGGGCCGTCATGATACTTTAAGCAATTCTGGCACTTGCGATTTTCACCAACCGATCCCGAGACATTGCTCCCGCCTCTACTAAACTGCTCCCGAGGTTGAGGAAAACTAATAGACACTGAACTTGGTGCGCCACGCGAAGATCCCACACCCCTATACACCTTCGATGCATTTCCTGGAAATGCGCTCCCTTGCCTTTTCTTTTGAGATCGTTCTGCAAGCTTATGTCTCGCCTGAACTAAACTTTCTACCCTCAGGGCTTCTTCTACGAGCTCGTCAAGACTCTCATACTTGTCTCCGGACTTGATACGATCTCGAATATTTAGATTAAGACCATCTTCAAATCTCTTGCATAAGTCTCTCATCGTATATGACTCAGGAGCGAATTCTCGCAATTCTAAAAATTTGCTTTCATACTCCACAACCGACATAGTGCCTTGAAAGAGGTTGAAGAACTCCTTTCTCTTCTGATCCTTGATGTACTGAGAGAAGTATCGATCTTTGAATCGTTCCACAAAGATAGCCCACGTAATAGTAACCGAATATGTCTCTTTTAGATTCTGCCACCATCGTCGTGCGTCTGGGCCTAACAGCTTGGTCGCAATGACCACACGATAACATTCTTCAATCATCAAGGTGTCAAAGGTCTCTGTAATCTCCTTTAACCACGCCCCCGCTTTAGAAGCATCTCTTGTACCGTCAAATTTCGAAGTCCCCATGTTTTCAACTGCTTTCACTAAATCAGGTATGAAAAGTGCACCTCGAGAAGTAGGACCTACTAAAGCCATTTCTGGAGTAGAAACTGGTACATGAGATGTGGGTCGAATTGGTTCATTAGCACGAAGAACATCCTCAGTGACAGTTGTAGTGGTAGGAGTCGTCGTAGGTGGTGGAACACCATGTACTCGAATGTGATCATAATACAACTGGTACTGCTCTGGGGTCATCATGTGCTCAACACGCAACTGGGCCCGTGGTTGCTCTACCTGGGTAACCGGCACCCTATGATCAGAATTGATAGGGTCCGTAAATGTCGGATGAACGGCATGATCAGAAGAAACATGTCCTCGAGGTCCACGAGGAACAGAAGAGAGTAGAGGACTCGGAGGATCACGAGGAACGTGTCCTCGACCTCGACCTCGACGATGAACTGGAGGTGCCATAATGACTGAAAGAAAGAAGGGAAAGAAAATGCAAGGTCAACATTAAGGTAATACGATACCTTAGGATGACATAGAAATAAAATTGGATCAATTAGCTCGACTCAAAAAGAATGAGAATCATATAACCAGGCTCTGATACCAAGAAAGTTGTCACGCCCCAACCCGCAGGCGGAACGCGACAACCGCCACGTTAACCATAAATTTCGTGAAATGGGTGCACTCCACTCCACAAAGTTTATAGAAAACGTAAGGCTTGCTATCAAGTACCTGTAGAATTGAACAACTGATAACTACGGGTACAACCCAAGGACATCATTACATAAAGTATCAACAAGGATTTACAAAGGTACAAAATACCACGATGTAACTTAGTTTGAAGAAAATATACATGAGCGATATAACATCGCGAAAGTACAAAAAGAACATCAAGGGGGATCACAAAATATAAAATATACAATCTCGCCAATGGATCCGTCAATTTACATAAAAGAGAAAGTACCCAAAACCCCGATCGAATGATGAGCAAACGATAGGCAAACCTCCAACCAAAACGATATCAATAGCCTAAAAAGGAAGGAAATGATGGGGGTGAGCAAAACCACTAGCTCAGTGAGGTGATAAGCCGGTCACCCCAACCCTTATACGAAGCATGTACTCCCACTCGCGGTTCATAACATAAAATCCAATATTTCGTTCCACATCAATTATTATGTTTACTTAATATACAACTTAACAAAAATACAACCTATGAATGCATTTACAAATACACAATTAGTTCAAACAAGATGTTATCACATAAAAGACGCGTGGGTAGCCAATATCCTCCTCAAACTGATCTCTCCGTCGAGAGTCAGTCCGAGCCCGTCATCGTTACTCTAGATAAAATGCACATTAATGTTCTTTCTCAACATGCCAAATGCTAAAGTTCACAATTCAATATCGATGTGAATACTTGAAATGAAAATATATAAACATATATGACATGCATGTCCACACCGGTGACGTTGGCTGAGCCTACAATAGACTGATTCATCTAACGATCACCTTCCAAAGTATGAGTATTTGGCAAATGGACAGGTGCCCCGTTAGATCTAACTCACCCGGGTTTGCCAAGCCATGGGCAACTTGATTGACACTCTAACTCACCCGAACCGCGACAATTCGGGCTACTTAATCAATGTCGCTCCAACTCACCCGAACCGTGACCAATTCGGGCTACTTAACCTTGGTACCAGGTATACATATGCATATGCATCATAAGATGAATAACGACTCAAGTTAGAGTCTAAATGGCACACATGAATAACCAGAAATCAATCTGCAAATAATTCGCAATAAAGACTATCAAATATCGAGCCGGCAAGGCTCTTCAACATAAGTTAAAAATCAACAATACCCATATGAAATAATATAAGATAATCAATGGACCATCTTAGGCCAATCAGGCTCTAACTAGAACAATCGAGCCAATCAGACTCTTTACCACATAACACACTACCAAAATAATTTTGTTATCAATTAACTAAAAATAAAATGAATGCAAATTTAACGAGGGTCCACACTTCCCACAAGAGAAGGCGTTCCCGAATTATCAACTCACAAGGAAGTGATTAACTCTCTCCGGAGTCTGAAGTAGGTCCTTTGCCCTTCATCGACGGTTCTTTACCTAGAAAGGAGATGAGCAATTAAAGACAAATCAAATATAACTAACTATTAGCGGTAACATCGTCTTTCATTGTCAAAATAAATCTTAATCGAGCTTGAGCGAGTCGATATTAAATAAGAACAGCCCGTATCTCCTCAACATCATCTCCCAATCTCACATAACCCGTTTCAGATCATTTCTTAAACAAAACGATAGGAAGTAAATTTGAATTCGACATAACTATTCTGAAATTTCCAGCTAGCGGCAGTTTACAAGAAAAATCATAACTAATTGTAGAAAAATCGAATCATGGTGTTTCAAGTGGCTACAGAAAGCTAACACGTTCAGCTACATACAGAAATTGAGTTTGTAAACTTCTGAGGTCAGTAGCTATGTCAAAATCAGTTCGAACAGCAGCTGCGAATTACCTAGCAGCAGTTTACGAGAAAAATCATAACTAATTGTAGAAAAATCGGATGGAGGCGTTTCAGGTGGCTACGGAAAGCTAACGAGTTCAGCTACGTATAGAAATTGAGTTTACAAATTTCAGATATCAATAGCTATGTCGAAAGTAGTTCGAACAGTAGCTACGAATTTCCTCATATAAGGAAGAAAACCCAACAAAATCACAAAATCTTGGAGAAAGGAAGCTTAATTAACCTATTACTTACCTCAAAACAACTTAGAAACCACCTAGGATGAGGGTTGTAAGGGAGAATTTGATCAACAAGGGTTTCTCCTCTTCACTCTCTTCTTTCCCCTCTTTTGTTCTTCTCACTTTTCTTCTCCCGTACTCTTCTTTCTTTCTTTTCTTTTTTTTATATGTGTTGAGGCTATTAGAATGGGCTGAGCTTATTTCCATGTTATGCCATTTAAGTGGGCTTTACTTGGGCCAAATAAATAAATAAATAGGTTTTGGGCTCTAAAAACAAATCTAGGTCAACTTGGGCCAAAAATAAATAAATAGGTTTTGGGCTTTAAAAACAAATCTAGGTCAACTTGGGCCAAAAATAAATAAATAGGTTTTTGGCTTTCTAAAAAAAATAATCTAGTTAGGCTAAGATATTATATATATCCTCTTGCACAGTTGGTATTATGTTTGGTGTTTCCTCTCTTACTTCATCTAGAACAATCTTACTCTTGGGTTTGTGGTTCATTACATAATCCTCTTTCAAAAATCTGGCGTTCGTGCTAACAATCACCTTTTGGTCCTTTGGATTATAAAATAAACCACCCTTCGTTCCTTTAAGATATCCTACAAACAGACATACTTCCGTACGTGACTCTAACTTATCAGTATCCATCTTCAACACATGTGCCGGAGCACCCAAAATCCGAAAGTGTTTCAGACTAGGCTTTCGCTTAGTCCACAATTCAATGGGTGTGGAAGCTACTGATTTAGAAGGTACTAAGTTTAGAATGTAAGCTGCTGTTTCTAAGGCATATCCCCAAAATGAATTAGGTAATTCCGAATAACTCATCATTGATATTACCATTTCTATAAGAGTCCTATTCCTTCTTTCCGCTACACCATTCTGCTGGGGTGTGCCCGGTGCAGACAATTGGGATTCAATCCCATTCTCCAATAAATAATTCCTAAACTCTCCCAAGAGGTATTCGCCACCACGATCAGATCGTAGTGTCTTGATATATTTTCCAAGTTGCTTTTCCAAATCAGCCTTGTACTCTTTGAATTTATCAAAACACTCAGACTTGCGGCGCATCAAATAAATATATCCATATCTAGAATAATCGTCAATGAAAGTGACGAAGTATTCATAACCACCTCTTGCCTGGATAGACATAGGACCAAATAAATCAGAATAAACCAATTCCAACAGATCCTTGGCTCTATACCCCTTTGCCTTGAAAGGCCTTTTGGTAAATTTCCTTCCAAGCAGGATTCGCAAGTTGGATAATTTTCCACTACTAATGAACTCAGAGGTCCATCAACTATCAACCTTTGAATCATACTTAAGTTAATATGACCTAGTTTTAGATGCCAAAGATATGTGTGGTTCATTTTAGAAGGTTCTTTTCTCTTACTAGTAGATGTATCATTCGTTTCGATTTGTTGCATCGTGGGAGAAATTGGATTAAGAGTATACAAATTATCTATCAATGCACCATCACAGATAATAATTCTATCTTTCCTTATAACAACCTTGTCATTAAAAGAAATAAATATATCCATCCATAAACAATTTAGAAACTGAAATTAAATTCTTTCTAAAATGAGGTACATAAAGACAATTCCTCAAAACAAGAGTTTTATTCTTATTAAAAAATAAATAAACGTCTCCCACTGCGACAGCTGCTACTCTTGTAGCATTCCCCATGAGTATGGTAACCTCCCCATCACTAAGCTGTCGGGTTTGGTGGAACCCCTACAAAGAATTGCAGTAATGGTCAGTGACTCCCTTATCTACACACCAAGTGTCTGCAGATACAGCCGCTAAACACGATTCAACAACTAGTATAAAAGACTTACCATTCCTGTTCCCTTTCAAAAGAGGGCAGTCAGCCTTGTAGTGTCCTGGCTGCTTGCATTTGAAGCACTTGCCTTTAGGCTTCTTAACTGCACCAGCATTTGGTTTCACTTGGTTTACCGGTACTGAATTTCCTTGCTTTTTCTTTTTCCTACCGCCTCTTGGCCTAGGATGAGCAGCATTTTCAGCAACATGAACCTGAGGAGGTCTACGAAACAGTTCTTCCACTGCCACAAGTTCTGTCAGAAGTTCCGCCAATGTGTACAAATGTTTGTTCATACCATAGTTCAGGCGAAACTGCTCAAAACTCCTAGGCAAACTTTGGAGTATGACATCGACCTGGGTTTCCCCATCGATTTCAACTCCAAGAACTTCCAACTCATTGAGTTGGCACATCATCCTAAGGACATGCTCCCTTATGGAAGTGCCGTCAGCCATTTTGGTATTCATTAGAATAGACATGCCCTTCGACCTAGCAGGATGACTCTGATGCCCGAAGAGTTCCCTAAGATTATGCATCATATCATAGGCGGTGGTCATAGCTTGATGCTGAGTCTGAAGCACATTTGACATAGAAGCCAAAATGTAGCACTTAGCCATCCTATCAGCTTTGACCCACCTATTATAAGCAACTCTTTGCTCTTCGGTAGAGTCATCAGTAGGTGCCGGAGGACATTCCTCAGTGAGAACAAAGATATAATCTTCAGCAGTTAAAACAATGTCCATGTTTTGCTTCCAGTCAACATAATTAGTGCCAGTAAGTTTATGCTCTTTAAGTATAACAGAAAGTGAGTTGAGTGCCATTTGAAAATCCTGAGAATCATAAATAAATAAAAAAAGAGATCAAACACTTCGAATTTATCAATTTATATTGAATCCCTCAAAACAATATAAAATAAAATTCACCAACATCTCAAGCACCGTGGATTTGCATGCCACGTTAGTGTGGACGTATACAAACCCGAACATTTACAAGAGAAGGTTTTACCCATTAATTTCATTTATCAACCTAACTTTATGATAAAATATTTAATAGTCGGTTCCTTTTTAGCCATGTAAATAACAGCAGTGACTCCGTTGGGGAGGATACTGATTATTTACACCTAAGTGTGCACCATTATTTAATCCCAAGTCCATTGCACAAGCTTATGTGCCTTACAGTTGGAGAAGTACACATGCGCTTGGATAACTTCCTACGATCATCATAAAGAAGTTTGTACTAGTGATCCGTGAATAAACCCATCCATTGTGGAGGAAGGCCTATTGCCAAAACGAAGGTTTACTCACATCACTTACAAACCAATAATGGAGGACATGGGAATTTATTTACCAATCCCCTCTCCCACTTAGTTATTTAACACCGAGGGTTTTTAACATGCGTTAATATTACAATAATAAAATATACATCCTAGCATGCTTCTATTTTAAGTATTTCAAAAATCACATAGAACATGCTTATCACATATATAACAATTAATTGTTAAGTTAAAACAATTAAAACAATTATATATAATGAATTAAGAGCATAAATGGGTAAATAAAGCAAATTGGGCCAGCAGGCCAAAAACAGCAAAACACTAAATGATAAGTGCAGCCCATTTGAACCACAAAATAAGGCCCAACACACCTGCCTAAAACTACAGCCCACACACCAGGCTTCTGCCCTAATCAAGAGCCGCCTCTTGCCCCCACACGCCGGTCATCATCGGCGCAAGCTGGTGCCGCTGCTGTCGGCAGTCAGCCCACCGGAGTCGCGCCGTCAGCTCACTGCCGTGCAAGTTCCGCAGCCCAACCTCCCAGCAGCACCCGCCTGCCACGACAGTGCTTTGCCTCCATATCGTACGCCCAACCAACAGGCCCACCATAGAAACCGCCATGGATGCGCCGAAAACTCCAATTTGCAGCGACAACCAATGCCTGGATTCCATTGCCATCAAGAATCCGATACCGATCGCCACCGAGAGACTCTTCCAGTCGATGCCACGCTGCCACCAATCATCAGTCGCGCCTTGCAGATTGACCAGATCGGAAAATGGGAGTCTTCGACCAGAAGTGGCACTAAACGTGCCCGGAAATCCCGAGTTGACTCTCTGGAAACCACCTCTGACGCACCTCAGAACTGCCAAGATCCGATCAAAAAGAGGGAAGACTCGTCAGATCCATGGAGGACTCGGTCGGATCGCCTCCTACACAACCAGAAGCCATCGTCGACTCGCCCGGTGCTGTCCTTGTCCAACGCAGCTCACAACCTGCAATCGATCGGAAATACCAGGGGACCCACTCAGGACCTCGTCTGATCTTCCCAGAACTCGGTCTGATGCGCCGTTCCGTCTATCAGCCGCGGTGAATCATCGAACTGCCTTGTCGGGCCGACGCATTGCCAAGGCTCGCCATCAATATTAAGCCCAACAGCCATCACTGTGTGTGTGAGTGAGATGTCTAGTGTGATAGATAGCATATTGGGTTTCATGCAGAGTGTGTGTTGTGTCCAGCAATTAACAATCAGCAACAATCACACATACCAAATTGGATACAATGGTAAAAAACCCATGTGATTATAATCAGATTATTCCACATAATCAAATAATCGCTTTCATACATGCTATCAATCCGGACATAAACACATGTATGGATTAAACCCAACCTAAATTCTCACGTTTCACCACGAAACGAATGCTCTGATACCAATTGTTGGCTATTGGATCGTTTAGCTCAGCGTGATTCGTTAGAAACTCAAGTAAACAATTACAGCGGAAGTAAAATAAAGTTTACCTTTCTTCTAGATTGATGCAGAGGATGATCAATAGTGAACCACATCTTGATCTTCTGCTGTATGACCCAAAGTCAACTCTGGTGTTGTGTGGGCAACAATCTCCATAATCCACTCAATCTGCTCCTTTCCTCTTTTCATGTCCAAAGTGGCGCAGGCTTAGGGTTCCAGGAAGCTGAGATGACTTATTTATTGGGCTACAGCAGGGACCAGGAGGAGAAATTGAGTTGGTCCTCCATTGGGCTTAAGTATCCAAGCTTAGCCTAAAGCTTATACTTAAGTCCAATAATAATAATATAGTCCACTAAAATATTATTACTGCACTGCCTTTCCAATCCCAAAATTATGTTTTGGGCTCCTTATTATGAGCCCTAAATTCTCCCCATGTTTAAGATATACAATGCCCATTAATTAATTAAGTTACTAACAACTCAAATTAATTAATATCTCTTCCGAGAGTAGTACCACTAAACCTTATTATCATGCCGGAATTAATCCACTTGCAAGATTTACATTAAAAACTTTATGAGATCATCAAGGGGACATCATCAACCTAAAACGGACACGAATTCCTTCTACAATCAACAGCACACCATAGAGACAATACTATTTCCCAACTCACCGAGTTTGTTGATTTAATACAAGTAAATCTCACCCATTGATGAATCAAAAAAATATATACTGCCTTACGTGTCGAGGTTATTGTATAGGGATTAAGAGCACGAACATCCATAATAACTGAGATCAAGTTCTCCTAAATAGACAGTATAAGACGAACGATCTCAAGCGGTCCTTCTCAATACACACAAGGTGCACTAATGTGATTCTATAGTCAAGACAAACTAACACCAAATCACACTACAACCATCCCGATAGATAGTCCCCGTCTATCTCGGTCGTGAGCATCTGTTTATACTTTATAAGGAAATCGATAATATGATCTTTCGCGTGTTGTCGCACAACATATTATCTACAGTATAAAGTAAATAGACTTTTGCACAAACATATAAATAAACAATTTATAATATGCAAAACGTTTGATCAAAAGATTCTCATTTCAAATAAAATTGTTAAAACATAGTTCAATACAAAAGCTAGGCTTTTAGTATACAATCTAACAGGATTTATGCATCATCATGAAGGAAATGAGCATCATGATGAAGGATTTATGAATAATGATGATGGAAATGAGCATCATGATGAAGGAAATGACCATCATGATATAGGAAACTAGCATCATGATGAAGGAAATACGCATCATAATGTAGGGAATCAGCATCATGATGATGTATTTATGCATCATGATGAAGGAAATACGCATTATGATAAAGGAAAACAGCATCAGGATAAAGGAAATGAGCATCACGATGAAGTAAATATGCATCATGATGTAAGAAATGAGAATAATGATGTAGGAAATGAACATCATGATGAAGGAAATATGCATCTATATGAAGGAAATGAGCATCATGATGAAGAAAATGAGCATTATGATGAAAGATTTATGAATCATGATGATGAAAATGAGCATCATAATGAAGGAAATGAGCATCATTATGTAGGAAATGAGCATAATGATGAAGGAAACATGCAAAATTATGAAGGAAATGAGCATCATAATGAAGGATTTATGCATTATGGTAAAGGAAATGAGTATCATGATGAAGGATTATATGCATCACGATGATGGAAATGAGCATCATGATAAAGGAAATGAGCATCATGATAAAGAAAATATACATCATGATGAAGGAAATAAGCATCATGATGTAGGAAAAGAGCATCATGATGAAGGAAATGAGCATTATGATAAAGAAAATATGCATCATGATAAAGGAAATAAGCATCATGATATTGGAAATAAGCATCATGATGATGGAAATGAGCATCATGAAGAAGGAAATGCGCATCATGATGAAGAAAATATGCATCTTGATGAAGGAAACGAGCATCATGATGAAAAAAAATGAGCCTCATGATGTTGGAAATGAGCATCATGATGAAAAATATATGCATCATGATAAAGGAAATGAGCATCACCATGTAGGAAATGAGCATCATGATGAAGGAAACATGCATTATGATTAAGGAAATGAGCATAATGATGAAGGATTTATGCATCATGATGAAGGAAATGCACATCATGATGAAGGATTTATGCATCATGATGATGGAAATGAGCATCATAATGAAGGAAATGAGCATCATGATGAAGAAAATATGCATCATTATGAAGGAAATAAGAATCATGATGGAGGAAATGAGCATCATGATGAAATAAATATGCATTATGATGAAGGAAATGAGCATCATTATGTAGGAAATGAGCATCATGATGAAGGAAACATGCATGATCAAGGAAATGAGCATTATAATAAAGGATTTATGCATAATGACGAAGGAAACGAGAATCATGATGAAGGATTTATGCATCATGATTATGGAAATGAGCATCATGATGAAGGAAATGAGCATCATGATGAAGAAAATATACATCATAATGAAGGAAATAAGCATCATGATGGAGGAAATGAGCATCATGATGAAGGAAATTAGCATCATGATGAAGGAAATGAACATCAAGATGTTTGAAATAAGCATCATGATGAAAGAAAAGAGCATCATGATAAAGGAAATGAGCATCATGATGAAGGATATATGCATCATGAAAAAGGAAATGAGCATCATGATGTAGGAAATAAGCATCATGATGAAGGAAACATGCATCTTGATGAAGGAAATGAGCATCATGATGAAGAAAATGAGCATCATGATGAATGATTTATGCATTATGATGATGGAAATAAGCATCGTGATGTAGGAAATGAGCATCATGATGCAGAAAATATGCATCATGAAGAAGGAAGTAAGCATCATGATGGAGGAAATGATCATCATATGATGAAAATGAGCATCATGATGATAGAAATATGCATCATGATGAAGGAAATGAGCATCATTATATAGGAAATGATCATCATGATGAAGGAAACATGCATCATTATTAAGGGAATAAGCATTATAATGAAGGATTTATGCATCATGATGAAGGGAATGAGCATCATGATGAAGAATTTATGCATCATAATGATGGAAATGAGCATCATGATGAAGGAAACGTGCATCATGATAAAGGAAATATGCATAATTATGAAGGAAATAAGCAAAACGATGGAGGAAATGAGCATCATGATGATGTAAATGAGCCTCATGATGAAGGATTTATGCATCATGATTATGGTAATGAGCATCATGATGAAGGAAATGAGCATCATGATGAAGAAAATATACAACTTGATGAAGGAAATGAGCATCTTGATGAAGGAAATGTGCATCATGATGTTGGAAATGAGCATCATGATGAAAGAAATATGCATCATGATGAAGGAAATGAGCATCAGAAATGAGCATCATGATGAAGGAAATGAGCGTCATGATGAAGGATATATGTTGTTGGATTGTATACTAAAAGTCTAGCTTTAGTATGAACAGTGTTATAACAATTTATTTGAAATGAGAATCATATGATCAAATGATTGCGTCTTATAATTTATTTATATGTTCGATGCAATAGTCCACTTAATTTATACTGTAGATAATATGTTGTGCTACAACACGTGGAAGATCATATTATCAGTTTCCTTATAAAGTAAAAACAGATGCTCACAACTGAGATAGGCGGGGACTTTCTATCGGGATGGTTGTAGTGTGATTTGGTATTAGTTTGTCTTGACTATAGAATCATATTAGTGCACTTGTGTGTATTGAGCAGGACCGCTTAAGATCGTTCGACTTATACTGACTTATAGAAGAACTTGATCTCTGTTATTATGGATGTTCGTTCTCTTAATCCCTATACAATAACCTCGACATGTAAGGCAGTATGTATCTCTTTGATTCATCAATGGGTAAGATTTACGTGTAATTAAATCAACAAACTCGGTGAGTTGGGAAATAGTGATGTCTCTATGGTGTGTTGTTGATTATAGAAGGAATCCGTGTCCGATTTAGGTTGATGATGTTCCCTTGGGAATCTCATAAGGATTATCATATAAACCCTGTAGGTGGATTTATTCCGGCATGATAATGAGGTTGAGTGGTACTACTCTCGGATGAGATATTAATTAATGGAGTTGTCAGTAACTTAATTAATTAATGGACATTGTATATCTTAAACATGGGGAGATTAACGGGCTAATAATAAGAAGGAGCCCATAACATAATTATGGAATTTGAACGGTAGTGCAGTAATAATATTTTAGTCGTATATATTATTATTATTGGACTTAAGTATCATCTTTGGGCTAAGCTTGGATATTTAAGCCCAATGGAGGCCCAACTCTAATTTCTCCTCCTAATCCCTGTTGTAGCCCATATATAAGTCATCCCAGCTGTTCTAACCCTAAGAAAGACACGCCTAATACGTGAAGAGGGTTGACGGAACAGCATATTGAGAAGATCTCGAAGATCGTCGCTCACACGACATCGAGATTGGACTTGGGAATACAGCAGAAGATCAAGAGGTCATTTGCTGTTGCTGTCTGCCAACTTGCACAATTTTTATAAAATATTACAGACATCATAATTCGACGTGTGATATACTGATAGAAAGCCACGGAAGAGAGGATCATTTTAGCGTGTAGAGTTATGCACAAAACAGTGAGGCTGCGCAGGCTGCCAGCGAGAATTCATCTTCTCCAACATACCCTGATGAAAGGTAATACGTTTCTTGTATTATTGCTTCCGTTGACTGTTAGAAACGTATGGAACCCTAACGGTTCACGTTAACCAAATGATCAAATGCCAACATATGCATCATGATGATGGAAATGAGCATCATGATGAAGGATTTTTATGAACAATGATGATGGAGATAAGCATCATGATAAAGGAAATAAACATCATGATGTAGGAAATGAGCATCATGATGAAGGAAATACGCATCTTGTAGAAGGAAATAGGCATCATGATGAAGGAAATGAGCATCATGATGAAGGAAATGAGCATCATGATGAACAAAATATACATCATGATGGAGGAAATATGCATCACGATGAAGGAAATTAGCATCATGATGAAGGAAATGAGCATCGTGATGAAAGAAAAGAGCATCATGATGAAAGAAAAGATCATCATGATTAGGGAAATGAGCATCATGATGAAGGAAATATGCATCATGATAAAGGAAATAAGCATCATGATGTAGGAAATGAGCATCATGATGAAGAAAATGAGCATCATGATGAAGGATTTATGAATCATGATGATGGAAATAGGCATCGTGATGAAGGAAATGAGAATCATGATGAAGAAAATATGCATTATAAAGAAGGAAATAAGCATCATGATGTAGGAAATGAGCATCATGATGAAGAAAATGAGCATCATGATGAAGGATTTATGCATCATGATGAAGGAAATAAGCATCGTGATGAAGGAAATGAGCATTATGATAAAGAAAATATGCATCATGAAGAAGAAAATAAGCATCATGATGGGGGAAATGAGCATCATGATGATGGAAATGAGCATCATGATGACAAATATATGCATCATGATGAAGGAAATGAGCATCATTATGTAGAAAATGAGCATCATGATGAAGGAAACACGCATCATTATTAAGGAAATAAGCATCATGATGAAGGATTTAAGCATCATGATGAAGGAAATGAGCATCATGATGTGGGAAATGAGCTTTATTATGAAGGAAATACGCATCATAATGAAAGGAATAAGCATCATGATGAAGTATATTATGCATCATGATGATGGAAATGAGCATCATGATGAAGGAAATACGCATCATGATGAAGGAAAAGAGCATCATGTTGAAGGAAATGAGCATCACGTTGAAGGAAATATGTATCATGACGAAGGAAATGAGCATCATGATGTAATAAATAAGCATCATGATGTAATAAATAAGGATCATGATGAAAGAAACATGCAGCTCGATGAAGGAAATGAGTATCATCACGCAGAAAATGAGCATCATGATGAAAGATTTATGCATTATAATGATGGAAATAAGCATCGTGATGAAGGAAATGAGCATCATGATGAAAGAGCATTTGGGTCATGATGAAGGAAATGATCATCATGATGAAGGAAATGCGCTTCATGATGAAGAAAATATACATCATGATGGAGGAAATGAGCATCATGATGAAGGAAATGAGCATCATGATGTTTGAAATAAGCATTATGATGAAAGAAAAGAGCATCATGATAAGGGAAATGAGCATCATGATGAAGGAAATATGCATCATGATAAAGGAAATGAGCATCATGATGTAGGAAATAAGCATCATGATGAAGGAAACATGCATCTTGATGAAGAAAATGAGCATCATGATGAAGAAAATGAGCATCACGATGAAGAATTTATGCATCCTGATGATGGAAATAAGCATCGTGATGAAGGAAATGAGCATCATGATAAAGAAAATATGTATAATGAAGAAGAAAATAAGCATCATGAGGGAGGAAATGAGCATCATGATGATGGAAATGAACATAATGATGACAGAAATATGCATCATGATGAAGGAAATGAGCATCATTATGTAGAAAATGAGCATCATGATGAAGGAAACACGCCTCATTATTAAGGAAATGAGCATCATGATGAAGGATTTAAGCATCATGATGATGGAAATGAGCATCATGATGTGGGAAATGAGCATCATTATGAAGTAAATACGCATCATAATGAAGGGAATAAGCATCATGATGAAGTATTATGCATCATGATGATGGAAATGAGCATCTGACGAAGGAAAAGAGCATCATGTTGAAGGAAATGAGCATCACGTTGAAGGAAATATGCATCATGATGAAGGAAATGAGCATCATGATGTAATAAATAAGCGTCATGATGAAAGAAACATGCAGCTTGATGAAGGGAATGAGTATCATCACGCAGAAAATGAGCATCATGATGAAAGATTTATGCATTATAATGATGGAAATGAGCATCGTGATGAAGGAAATGAGCATCATGATGAAAGAGCATTAGGGTCATGATGAAGGAAATGATCATCATGATGAAGGAAATGCGCTTCATGATGAAGGAAATTAGTATCATTATGAAGGTAATATGCATCATGATAAAGGAAATGAGCATCATGATGTGGGAAATGAGCATCATTATGAAGGAAATACGCATCATAATGAAGGGAATAAGCTGATGAAGTGTTATGCATCATGATGACGGAAATGAGCATCATGATGAATGAAATACGCATCATGATGAAGTAAAAGAGCATCATGTTGAAGGAAATGAGCATCACGTTGAAGGAAATATGCATCATGACGAAGGAAATGAGCATCATGACGTAATAAATAAGCATCATGATGAAAGAAACATGCAGCTTGATGAAGGAAATGAGTATCATCACGCAGAAAATAAGCATCATGATGAAAGATTTATGCATTATAATGATGGAAATGAGCATCGTGATAAAGGAAATGAGCATCATGATGACAGAGCATTTGGGTCATGATGAAGGAAATGATCATCATGATGAATGAAATGCGCTTCATGATGAAGGAAATTAGCATCATTATGAAGGAAATATGCATCATATAAAGGAAATGAGCATCATGATGATTGAAATCAGAATCATGATGAAGGATCATTAAGATGATGGAAATGAGCATCGTGATGAAGGATATGACCATAATGATATAGGAAATTATCATCATGATGGAGTAAGCATCATGATGATGGAAATGCGCATCATGACGAAGGAAATGAGCATCATGTTGAAGGGAATGTGCATCATGATGAAGAAAATATGCATCATGATGAAGGAAATGAGCATCATGGTGAAGGAAATTAGCATCATGATGTAGGAGATATGCATCATGATGTAGGAAATATGCATCATGATGTAAGAAAGAGCGTCATGATGAAGGAAATATGCATCATAATGAAGGAAATGAGCATCATTATGAAGTGAATATATATAATGATGAAGGAAATGAGCATCGTGATGAATGAAATACACATCATAATGAAGGAAATGAGAATCATGATGGAAATATTTATCATGATTAATGAAATGAGCATCACTATGAATTAAATGAGCATCATGATAGAGGAAATGAGTATCATTATGAAAAAAATATGCATCATGATGAAGGAAATATGCATCATTATGTAGGAAATGAGCAACATGCTGTAGGAAATATGCATTATGATGAAGGAAACTTGCATCATGATGAAGAAAATATGCATCATTATGATAGATTTATGCATCATGATGAAGGAAATAAGCATCACGATGAAGGAAATGAGCATCATGGTGAAGGAAACTAGCATCATGATCAAGGAAATGAGCCTCATGATGTAGGAAATATTCATCATGTTGAAAGAAATGACCATTAAGATGAAGGAAATATGTATCAT
The DNA here is from genome assembly GCA_023678885.1 of Pogostemon cablin. Lineage (NCBI taxonomy): Eukaryota > Viridiplantae > Streptophyta > Magnoliopsida > Lamiales > Lamiaceae > Pogostemon > Pogostemon cablin. Next base: position 19,589,184 of record CM042989.1, on the reverse strand, counting down.
GATGAAGGAAATTAGCATCGTGATATAGGAAATGAGAATCATTATGAAGGAAATACGCATCATGATGAAGGAAATAAGAATAATGATGGTGGAAATGAGCATCATGATGAAGGAAATATGCATCATGATAAAGGACATGAGTGTCATGATGTAGGAAAAGATTAATAAGAGGATGGAAATGAGCATCTTGATTGAGGAAATATGCATCATGATGAAGGAAATTTTCATAATGATAAATGAAATGAGCATCAAGATGAATAAAATGAACATCATGATGTAGGAAATGAGCATCAAGATGAAGAAAATATGCATCATGATGAAGGTAATAAGCATCATTGTGATGGAAATTATTATCATGTTGAAGGAAATATGCATCATATTGAAGGAAATGAGCATAATAATGTAGGAAATAGGCATCATGATGAAGGAAACATGCATCATGATGATGGAAATGAGCATCATGATGAAGGAAAAGAGAATTATGATGAAGAAAGTATGCATAATGATGAAGGAAATGAGTACCATGATGTAGGAAATGAGAACCATGACGAAGGAAATGAGCATTATGATAAAGGAAATATGCATCATCATGTAAGAAAGAGCATCATTTTAAAAGAAATATGCATCACGATGAAGGAAATGAGAGGCGTGATGAAGAAAATATGCATCATGATGAAGGAAATGAGCATCATGATGATGGAAATAAACATCATGTAGAACGAAATAAGTGTCATGAAGAAGGAAATGATCATCATGATGAAAGAAATAGTCATCATGTTGATGGAAATGAATATCATGATGAAGGAAATATGCATCATGATGTTGGAAATGAGCATCATGATGAAGGAAACATGCAGCATGATGAAGGAAATGAGCCTAAAGACGAAGGAAATATGCATCAAGATGAAGGAAATGAGCATCACGACGATGGAAATGAGCATCAAGATGAAGGAAATGTGCATCATGATGAAGGAAATGAGCACCATAATGAAGGAAATGTCCATTAAGATGACGGAATTGAGTATCGTGATGAACAAAATATGCATCATGATTTAGGAAATGAGCATCATGATCAATGAAATGATCATTAAGATGATGGAAGTGAACATAATTATGAAGGAAATATGCATCATGATAAATGAAATGAGCATCATGATGGAGGAAATGACCATAATGATGTAGGAAATTATCAACATGATGAAGTAAATATGCATCATCATGAAGGAAATTAGCATTATGACGTAGAAATGAGAATCATGATGTATGAAATACGCATCATTGTGATGAAAATGAGCATCATGATGAAGAATTGCATCTCAATGAAGTTATTCAGCATCGAGACGAAGGAAATAAGTATCATAATGTGAAAAGAGCGTCATGATAAAGGACATGTGCATCATAATGAAGGAAATGAACATCATGATGAAGGAAATATGTATCATGATGATGGAAATGAGCATCATGATAAAGGAGACCATCATGATGATGGAAATAAGAATCATGATAAAAGTAAATATGCATCATCATAAAAGAAATTAGTATCACGATGAAGAAATCGTTATCAAGATGATGAACATGAGCATCATGATGAAAAAAATATGCATTATGATTTAGGAAATGAGCATTATGATGAAGGAAATATGCATCTAGATGAATGAAATGAGTAACATGATAAATGAAATGTTAGTTAAGATGATGGAAATAAGCATCGTGATGAAGGAAATATGAATCATGATTTATGAAATGAACATCACGATAAAGAAAATATGCATAATGATTAACGAAATGAGCATCATGATTAAGAAAATGAGCATCATGATGGTGGAAATAGACATCATGAAGATGGAAATAAGCATCACGAAGAAGGAAATGATCGTCTGATGAAGTAAATGATCATCATGTTGATGGAAATGAACATCATGATGAAGGAAATGAGCATCACGACAATAGAAAGAGCATCATGGTGAAGGAAATGAGCATCACGACGATAGAAAGAGCATCATGGTGAAGGAAATACACATCATGATAAGGGAAATGAGCATCATGATGAAGGAAATATGCATCATGATGAAGGGAATGTTCATTAAGATGACGAAAATGAGCATCGTGATGACGAAAATATGCATCATGATTTAGGAAATGTGCATAATGATGAAGGAAATATGCATCATGATTAATGAAATGAACGTCATGATAAAGGAAACTATCATTAAGATGATGGAAATGAGCATCGTGATGAAGAAAATGATTATTAAGATGATGGAAATGAACATCATTATGAAGGAAATATGCATCATGATGAAGGAAATGAGCATCATGACGAAAGAAATGAGCATATTGATGTAGGAAATGATCAACATGTTGATGTATATATGCATCATGGTGAAGGAAATTAGCATCATGATGTTGGAAAATAGCATCATGATGATGAAAATATGCATCATTATGAACAAAATATGCATCACGATGAAGGAAATGAGCACCATGATGTAGGAAATAGGCATCATGATGAAGAAAATAGGCATAACGATGATAGATTTATACGTCATTATGATGGAAATGAGCATCATAGTGAAGGAAATGAGCATCAAGATAACGGAAATGAGCCTCATGATGTAGGAAATAAGCATCATGATGAAGGAAATATGCATCATGATAAAAGAAATGACCATAAAGATGTAGGAAATATATATCATGATGAAGGAAATTACCATCATGACGTAGGAAATGAGCATAATTATGAAGGAAATACGCATAATGATGAAGGAAATAAGAATCCTGTTGATTGTAATGAGCATCATGATAAAGGAATTGGGTATCGTGATTATGGAAACGATTATTAAGATGATGGAAATGAGCATTGGGATTAAGGAAATATGCATCATGATGTAGGAAATGAGCATCATGATAAAGGAAATATACATCATGATCAATGAAATGAGCATCATGATGAATTAAATGAACATCATGATGTAGAAAATTAGCATCATGATGAAGGAAATAAGCATCATTATGATGGAATTGATTATCATGTTGAAGGAAATATGCATCATAATGAAGGAAATGAGCATAATGATATAGAAATTAGGCATCATGATGAAGGAAACATGCATCATGATAAAGGAAATGAGCATCATGATGATAGATTTATGTATTATTATGATGGAAATGAGCATCATGATGAAGGAAAAGAGAATAATGATGAAGAAAGTATGCATCATGATGAAGGAAATGAGTACCATGATGAAGGAAGTGAGTACCATGACAAAGGAAATGAGCATCACAATGAAGGAATATATACATCATGATTAATGAAATGAGCATCATGATGAATTAAATGAACATCATGATGTAGGAATGAGCATCAAGATGAAGGAAATATGCATCATAATGTAGGAAATAAGCATCATGATTAAGGAAATACGCATCATGATGAAGGAAATAAGCATCATGATGTAGGAAATGAGAATCACGATAAAGGAAACTATTATCAAGATGATGGAAATGAGCATCATTATTAAGAAAATATGCATAATGATGAAGGAAATGATTATCATCATGAAGGAAATGAGCATCATGATGATGGAAATAAGAATCATGATGCATCATGATGAAGAAATGATCATCACGATGAGGAAAACGATCATTCAGATGATGGAAATGAGCATCATGATGATGGAAATGACCATAATGATAAAGGAAATGATCATCACGATGAAGGAAAGCATCATTATAAAGGAAATGAGCATCATGATAAAGGAAATATGCATCTTGATGAGGAAAACGAGCATCATGATGATTGAAATCAGAATCATGATGAAGGAAATATGCATCAAGACTAAAGAAATGAGCATCATGATAAGGAAAACGATCATTAAGATGATGGAAATGAACATCATGATGAAGGATATGACCATGATCATATAGGAAATGATCATCATGATGAAGGAAATACGTATCATGACAAAGGTAATTAGCGTCATGATGAAGGGAATGAGCAGCATGATGAAAAAAATATGCATCATGATGAAGGAAATGAACACCATGGTGAAGGAAATGAGCATCATGATGTAAGAAAGAGCATCATGATTATGGAAATATGCATCATAATGAATGAAATGAGCATTATAATGAAGGAAATGAGCATCATTATGAAGTGAATATACATCATGATGAAGGAAATTAGCATCATCGTGAATGTAATACGCATCATAATGAAGGAATTAAGAATCATGAAGGAAATACTTGTCATGATTATTGAAATGGGAATCATTATGAATTAAATGAGCATCATGATGTAGGAAATGAGCATCATGATGAAGAAAATATGCATCATGATGAAGGAAATATGCATCATTATGAAGGAAATGAGCACCATGATATAGGAAATAGGCATCATGATAAAGGAAACATGTATCATGATGAAGAAAATATGCATCATGACGATTGATATATGCATCATGATGACGGAAATGATGTTGGCGTTTGATTGTTTGGTTAACGTGACCCGTTAGGGTTCCATACATTTTTAATATGCAGCGGAAGCAAGAAAACATGAAACGTATTACCTTTCACTAGGGTATGTTGAAGAAGGTTGATTCTCGTTGGCAGCCTGCGCAGCATCACGAGATTGGCCATAACTTCTTCATCTGAGCTCCGATTGAAGTGATCTATGAGCTCAGACGATCCTCTCCTCGACGGCTTTCCATCAATATATTAAATATTGAATTTGGAGCACTGTACGACTTTATATGAATTTTGCAATGTGGCAGACAGCAGCAGCAAACAACCTTCTGGTCTTCTGTTGTATTCCCAAGTATCGCCCTGTAAAATCTTGATAATGAGATTAACTTTTAACGCGTCTATTTTTCAAAGGTTCCCCTTTGCTATTTCTGTATCAGTCGGGTAGGAGTTCTACAGTAGGGTTGGTTAGTTGGTCGGTCTAGTAGTCGGTTAATAATTCCAATGTCTAACGATCCACATATCATCGAGTGATCCCCTGAAAACTAGATAATGAGATTACTTTTTGTCGCGTCTATTTTCCAAAGGCCCCCTTTGCTATTTTTAGATCTGTCGGTCAGAGTTTTACAGTAGGGTTGGTGGTTAACGAGATTATTTTTTATTGCGTCTATTTTTCAAAGGTCCCAGTTTGCTATTTCTAAATCCGTCAGGTAGGAGTTCCACAGTAGGGTTGATCAGGTGGTCGGTTGATAGTTGCAACATCTACCGACCCACATATCATCGACCGATCGCCCTGTAAACTTGATAATGAGATTACTTTTTATCGTGTCTATTTTCCAAAGGTTTCCCTTTGATTTTCTCGATCAGTCGGATAGGAGTTCTTAAGTAGGGTCTGTCAGTTTGGCAACATCTACCAAAAAAAAAAATATCGACCGATCGCCCTGTAAAATTTTGATAATGAGATTAACTTTTAATGCGTCTATTTTCCAAAGGTTCCTCTTTGCTATTTCTGTATCAGTTGGGTAGGAGTTCTACAGTACGGTTGATTAGTTGGTCGGTCTAGTGGTCGGTTAATAATTCCAATGTCTAACGATCCACATATCATCGACTGATCCCCTGAAAACTAGATAATGAGATTACTTTTTGTCGCGTCTATTTTCCAAAGGCCCCCTTTGCTATTTCTAGATCTGTCGGGTCAGAGTTTTACAGTAGGGTTGGTGGTTAACGAGATTACTTTTTATCGCGTCTATTTTTCAAAGGTCCCCATTTGCTATTTCTAAATCCGTCAGGTAGGAGTTCCACAGTCGGGTCGATCAGGTGGTCGGTTGATAGTTGCAACATCTACCGACCCACATATCATCGACCGATCGCCCTGTAAACTTGATAATGAGATTAATTTTAACGCGTCTATTTTCCAAAGTTCCCCCTTTGCTATTTCTAGATCAGTCGGGTAGGAGTTCTATAGTAGGGTCGGTCGATTGGTTGGTCAAGTGGTCGGTTAATAGTTCCAACGTCTACTGACCCACATATCATCGACCAATTGCCCTGTAAACTTGATAATGAGATTAATTTTTAACGAGTCTATTTTTCAGAGGTCCCCCTTTGCTATTTTTAGATCATTCGGGTAGAAGTTCCACAGTAGGATCAGTAGGTTGGTCGGTCAGGTGGACGGTTAATAGTTCAATCGTCTACCGACCCACATATCATCAACCGATTGCCTCATAAACTAGATAATGAGATTATATTTTATTGTGTTTATTTTTCAAAGGTCTCCCTTTTCTATTTCTAGATCAGTTGGGTAGGAGTTCTACAGTTTTTCCAAAGGTCCCCCTTTATTATTTCTAGATCAGTCGGGTAGGATTTCCACAGTAGGGTTGGTCGGTTGGTTGGTTTGGTGGTCGGTCAATAGTTCCAATATCTAACGACCACATATCATCGACCGATCACCCTGTAATCTTGATAATGAGATTACTTTTTATCGCGTCTATTTTCCAAAGTTCTCCCTTTGCTTTTTCTCGATCAGTCGTGTAGGAGTTCTTAAGTAGGGTCAGTCGGTTGGTCAGTTTGGTGGTCGATTAATAATTCCAACATCTACCGACACACATAACATTGACCAATCGCCCTGTAAAATCATATAATGAGATTAACTTTTAATGCATCTATTTTCCAAAGGTCTCCCTTTGTTATTTCCAGATTAGTCGTGTATGAGTTCTACAGTAGGGTTATTCGGTTAACAATATTACTTTTTATCGCATCTATTTTCCAAAGGTCCCCCTTTGATATTTCTAGATCATCCGGGTAGGAGTTCTAAAGTAGGGTTGATTGGTTAACGAGATTACTTTTTATTGTTTCTATTTTCCAAAGATCTCCTTTTGCTATTTCTAGATTAGTCGAGTTGGAGATCCATAGTAAGGTCGGTCGGGTGGTTGGTTAATAGTTCCAACGTCTACTGACCCACAAATCATCGATCGATCGCTCTGTAAACTTGATAATGAGATCTGTTTTTAACGCGTCTACTTTCCAAAGGTCACCCTCTGCTATTTTTAGATCAGTCGAGTAGCGACCCTACAATAAGGTTGGTCGGTTGGTTGGTCTGGTGGTCGGTTAATAGTTCCAATATCTACCGACCCACATATCATCGACCGATCGCCCAATAAATATGATAATGAGATCACTTTTTATCGCGTCTATTTTTTAATGGTCTCCGTTTACTAGTTCTAGATTTGTCGGGTAGGAGTTCTATTATTTTTCTAAAGGTCCCCGTTTACTATATCTAGATCAGTCGGGTAAGAGTTCCACAATAGGGTTGGTCGGTTGGTTGGTATAGTGGTCGGTTAATAGTTCAATGTCTACCGACCCATATATCATCGACTGATCGCCCTGTAAACTTGATAATGAGATTACTTTTTATCGCGTCTATTTTCCAAAGGTCCCCCTTAGCTATTTCTAGATCAGTCGAGTAGGAGTTCTACAGTAGGGTTTATCGGTTAATGAGATTACTTTTTATCACGTCTATTTTCCAAAGGTCCTCCTTTGTTATTTCTAGATCATTCTTGTAGGAGTTCCACAGTATGGTCAGTCGGTTGTCGGTCAGGTGGTTGGTTAATTGTTCCAACATCTACCGACCCACATATCATCGACCGATCCCCCCTATAAAATTGATAATGAGATTAGTTTTTATCGCGTGTATTTTCTATAGGTCCTCCTTTGATATTTCTAGATCAGTCGGGTAGGAGCTCCACAGTATGGTCGATCGGTTGGTCGGTCAGGTGGTCTGTTAATAGTTCCAATGTTTACTGATAAGTAATATTTTTTCAAGATTATTTGGTTGAAATTCATGTTTATTTGATGGACTTATGTGCTAATTGAGTTCTAAAACTGATTTATCTTGTCTTTTGGAAATTAGTGCTTTAATGTTATAAATTGATGTGGAAATAGGCTATTTTATGGAAGAAATTCGTTGCTGCTAGATAAGCTAACACTGAACCCTTCAGTGTCAGTGGAGTCAAACAAAAAATCAGAACAAATAAGGAAAGAAATTAACTAGCATATCTGCCACATATTTGAAGGACCAGAGCTCCTATAAATTTGTTGGAGTCACAATCAAGAAGGAAAAACCCAGCAAAGAGATCTTGGAGATCAAGAAAAATAAGAAAAGAGATCAAGCAGGATTACTTGGGGGACAAGAAGTTAAATGGGAAGAGTGATATTTAATCTTGGAGGCATCAGACAGAGAACAGAACTTGAATTCCTAGAAATTGAAGGCAGTGGCGGTCTACTTCTCCCAAGCAGAAGTGAAGATTCAAGAGCAATCTGATATCCTAGTTTTTATTATTTTTAATTATGTTTTTGTCATGAACATGCGGGGTTAATCTCCTTTTCTAGTATAGGATTTCGTGAACCTCCCATCGAATGTTAGCGGGGCTAATCTTCTTTTCTAGTTTAGGATTTCGTGAACCTCCTGTTGAATGTTAGATTAATTATTAAGGGTTTTTCATTGAATCTTTTGTGCAAATTTATTCTATTACATGCTTTTATTTTCCTTATAGCACTTTAATAATTAATTAGCATGATCAACTAATTAAATTATTTAATTGCATAATGCTATTTCATGATCCACAATCCGTAATTGTTGTGAGGATTGAATTAAGTGGCAATTAGAGATAATTCTCTCTAGATGTAATAGAATCTAGGTTGTATAATTCCTAGTCAGTTTCCGTAGCCTAGTAATTCTATGTTTGGAGTCTTAATGCATTTTTGAGCTCGAGCCATAGGGTCACTCGTGAATAGTTCAATTTAGTTATCGTATCCTAATTGATGAACTTTAGAACATTCGGGTTGATTGGTCGTACCGTCAATCCAGGAATTTAAGTTTGCACACTAGAATAAATTTCTAATTCGTGTAATTATTGATTTGGTAAACGGGAGGGGATCTTCATCCTAAACTAGGATTTTTCTCTCTTGTTTAAAAATTGAGTAAATTTATTATTGTTATTGTTATTTTTAAATTTCCACCAAACCAAAACAACCCCTACCCCCAATTTTTTTTATGTTATCAACACTTAAATTTAATTCAATTCTTATTATACTCTCTTGGTTCCACCCATACTCGTTGCTCTACTTTGTATTGGAGTGAGTCGAAAATAAATTATATTTTGGTAGGTCGGCGACAACCTATTAGATTTGGCGACGTTTGCTCAGGGAGTAAAATTGAAATTTGTTAAATTTCTTTGTTTATGATATTTTCTGTATTCTTACAGGTTCTGGAATTTTCTGGAATTTTTCTGGAATTTTCTATTTTTCCAGTAACACTGACACTGAACCCTTCAGTGTCAGTAGTGCCCTGTTTATGAAATTTTTTATGTGAATGATTACTCGTTCTTCTAGTTTAAAATAGCTTGAATACATACCAGAAATCGAGAGAACTGCCCAAAGGTTGATAAAGGAGTCCCGTAAGAAGAAGAAAACAAGTTCGTCCACTGACGGAACCGCCGAAAACCTTTTCGAACTCAAACTTGCAGCTGATCCACTTCATCTTGGACAGGAGAATTCTGAATTTTCTGATTTAGAGGAGGAAGTTACCTGAGTCGGGAGAGGAAAACATGGCTGCAAATTCAGAAAAAACTTTGAATGAATTGGCAAATCCGGACGTAGTCCATCAGCCACTATGCATTAACCTTCTTGCAATTAATGATAATACTGCATTTGAATTGAAATCGGGTTTGATTCACATACTTCCAGCTTTCCATGGTCTTTCAGGTGAAAATTCACACAAGTTCTTGAAGGAGTTCGAGGATGTATGCACAAGCATGAAGCCAACCGGAGTGACGGAGGAACAAATCAAGCTTAGGGCATTCCCCTTTGTATTGAAAGACATGGCGAAGGATTGGTTGTAATATCTCCCTTCCGGATCGATAAATACATAGGCGGAAATAGAGAAACTTTTCCTCCAAACTTACTTTCCTGCCACTAGAGTTGCGGTATTATGCAAGGAGATATCTGGGGCTCGTCAGATGCAAGGAAAGAGTTTACATGAGTACTGGGAGAGGTTTAAACGCCTCACTTCAACATGCCCCCAACATCAAACAAGCGACCAGTTGCTATTGCAATACTTCTATGAAGGATTGTCAATCATGGATCGAAACATGCTGATGTGGCTGGCGGAGGAGCTTTTGTGATGAAAACACCTACTGCTGCTAGAGACTTGATTGTTAGCATGGCTACCAACACCCAACAATTTGGCACACATGATCTGTCAGTTAGAGAAGTAAAGGAGGTCCATGATTCTAAGATGGAGGAGACTTTGAATAAGTTGACAATTGCTGTAAATCTATTAGGAGGTCCATGATACTTCTATTAGGAGACTTTGAATAAGTTGACATCTTGTAAAAATTGCTTAACTTATGACCATTCCACTCTTGATTACTGGGCTACACTTAGCGAGGAGCAAGTAACGCCATGGGGCGACCTTATGATCCTTTCTCACAAACCTACAATCAGGGTTGGAGAGATCATCCTAATTTTAGGTATGGTAGTGGACAAGGAGGAAATAGGGGGCAACAGCAGTTTCAAGAGCAGAGAGTGGTGAATAGGCAACAAGATAGCCCTAATGATGGTGGAAATCACCAACAAGGTGGGGCAAGCTCCGGAGCTTCATTTGAGGAAATGATGAAAGAGATGGTTGCCAACAATCTGAATTTACAAGTGTCTACTCAAACATCCATCCAAAACTTGGAAAATCAAATGAGTCAATTGGCTACAACTATAGGTCGGATGCAGGCTCAAAACAGTGGAAAGTTAACTTCACAAATGGAGGTTAATCCTAAGAATATGAGCGACATTACACTGCGAAGTGGAAAATAGTTGGAGGAGGTTGTACCGCCCAAAAAGCCTAACCAAGACATGAAAGAAGATGATGTAGTACCTGCTGGAATAGAGGAGGATCAGATCGGTCAGTTTGAGAAGGAAAAATCTAATGTGCAGAAACATAACACTGACACTGAATCCTTCAGTGTTAGAAGGCCCTAAAAAATCAGGTTAAAATTTCTGATCCTGCTCCTTTTAATTATAACGATTTGCCTTTTCCCAACAAGATGAGGGAGCCGGACACCACTGATAAGAATAAGCAGATACTTGAGGTGTTTCGAAAAGTGGAGATCAATTTACCTCTCATTAAGGCGATTAAGCAGATTCTGAGATACGCCAAGTTCTTGAAGGAGTTGTGTTCCAATAAAAAGAAGTTGAAGAGAGATGAAAAAGTGGTAATGGGAGAAAAAGTTTCAGCTGTCTTCCAGCAAACGTTCCCTCAGAAGCGCAAGAATCCTGGAATATTTGTGGTTCCTTGTAAGATTAGGAATTTTAAGGTGGAAAGAGCCACGTTGGATCTTGGAGCATCCATTAATGTGATGCGTCGATCAGTGTTTGAGAAGCTGAGTGTGGGAGAGTTGAAAATGATCAGAGTTGTCATCTAGCTTGCTGATCGAATCCATGCATACCCAGATGGACTCATTGAGGATGTTCTTGTTCAGGTAGACAAACTCTTATTCCCTGTTGATTTTTATGTGTTAGAAATGAATGAACACCCATTGAATTCCACACCATTTTGTTAGGGAGACCGTTCCTCAACTCTTCATGCACTAAGATAGATGTGAGTGAAGGTACTCCCACGATTGAATTTGATGGGCAGATCATTAAATTCAACATATATGATGCTATGAAATACCCTGATGATGCTAACTTGCTTTTTGTTGTGAGTACTATTAAGCCTATTGTCCAGGAACACTTCAAACTCACTAGTAGGGATGCATTAGATACAGTCATTGAACATAGAATCATGAAGGAGGATACCAAAAGATGGGATAATATGGAGCTGAATCATATGTCAATGCTTTGCACAGTTCTTCTCAAAGACCGAGAACTCTAAATGTAGCTTCTGTTAAATTGCCTGACATTTTTCCAAAAATTCTTCCATCTATAGTGCAGGCACCTAAGCTGGAGTTAAAGGCACTTCCTGAGCACTTGAAGTACGCCTACTTAGGGCCAGATTCCACTTTATCGGTGATCATTTCATCTAAATTGATGGACGAATAAGAGAGCTTGCTGCTCGATGTGTTGAAGAGGCATAAGACTGCTATTGGATGGACGGTAGCGGATTTGAAGGGTATCAGTCCTGCAATTTACATGCACCGTATTCTGCTTGTGGATGATGTGAAGCCGTCTCGAGATGCTCAGCGTCGGTTGAATCCGCCCGTAATGGAGGTGGTAAAGAAGGAGGTGTTGAAACTTTTGAGTGTGGGGATTATTTATCCCATCTCAAATAGTAAGTTGGAGGGCAGGCCGACACAAGTGGTGCCAAAGAAATCAGGAGTGACTGTGGTTCAGAATGATAAGGGAGATATGGTGCCATCTCATTTACAAACGGGTTGGAGAGTTCATGGACTACCGCAAGCTCAATAACATGACTAGAAAGGATCATTTTCCTTTACCCTTCATTGATCAGATGTTAGAAAAACTTCCAGGTTATTCTTATTATTGTTTTCTTGATGGTTTTTCTGGTTATTTTCAGATTGATATTGCTCCTAAAGATCAAGATAAAACAACCTTCACATGCCCCTTTGGGACTTTTGCATGTCGTCGGTTACCTTTCGGGCTTTGCAACATGCCTGCCACATTTCAAATGTGTATGGTAAGTATTTTTCTGAATTTGTGGGTAATATAATAGAGGTCTTTATGGATGATTTCAGTGTCTATGGAGAATCTTTTAGTAGTTGCCTAATTAGGTGCACTCTACCCAATTACATATTTGGTCTTTCTTATACTGTATTTTACTTGGGGACAAGCAAACGTTTAGGTATGGGGAGGGATTTTATATGATAATTGGGGTAGAGAAGAGATGTATGTATGGTTTGATTTGAATATTTTGCTGATATTCTTTACTGAATTTCTTGTCCCATGTCTTGTTCTCATTGTCCTCTGAATTGTATGTTGATGTGGAGTTTGGGAAATTGAGGAATAAAATCTTTTGAGGTGATGAGGGTGATGCATGATTGAGGGGGTGGCAGTGATTTTGAGGAGCTTTTGAAAAAGTGTAACTCTTTAAATAATTTTTGTGATTGTAGTGGCTGATTTTTTTCGAATTTCATGGCAAATATACCCAATTTTTAGTGAGCTTTTGAGCCTTAACGAGCTATCATCTATAAGCTCTATTGAAATTTCATTCTTGAGTGCATTGAATTTGAATTGCTCATTCTAGAAATTGCTCTTTTGAATGCATTTCAAGATCATGTGATTGGTTGTGTGTGATATAATGATAAGGGCACTTAGGTTTAACCCTCTTGGCTTATATTATTCCACCTGATTATGAAAACTCTAGGGAAGCCACGTTGAGCCTAAGCCTTTTCTTTGAATTATGAGCACATAAATGAACCCTGAATTCCCATTTCTTTCTTTAACTCTTCCGGTTAAACCCTTCATTACTTTGCAATGTGTGAATCTTGTGGAAATAATTTATGGTTGAATTGAAGATGAAGGGGAGTTGATATAGAAAAAATGAAAAAAATGCAAGAAAAGGAAGAAAGGGAATATTGAGAAAATTAAAAAAAAAAGAGAAAATTTCTTGAAAAAAAGAAAGGGAAAAAGGAGCTGCTGAAATTTTATGGCTGACACTGATCTTTTCGGTATTACACCTGCTGTTCCAAATCTTGAAAAGGAGCAGGTGTGGGGAGATTATAGTTGCAAGAAAAATGATGTTTTGAAAGAAAAATTTGGGGATAATGATTGATGTGATTTGTAGAGATCACATGTTGTAAAGTGGTGAATTTAGCCATTCTTATCCCTTTTATTATCTCACCCTGTCCTAGGGCCCCATTACAACCCTATCAAAGACCATTTGATTGTTGCACATGATCCATTTAAAATTGGTGGAGATTTGGTTTGGGAGCAAGTCTATGGTAATGACTTTTCTTTTCATTTTTTGAGTGATATTGCCACCTAAATCATATATTTGAGTGTTATTGAGTGAACCTTAGTGAGGCCATGGAATTTTGAAAGATTTGATGCCATGAAAGTTGCAAACTTTGAGAGAAGAGTCATTTTCATATTAGTTCGAATGCTCATTAGATATTTTTCTCTTGAAGTGTAGTGACTTTCATTTGTCTTTTTAGATGGAGTTTCTTGGTTTTCTATTCTCTGATATCTTTGAACTTAGTTTGCTTGAGGACAAGTAAAGTTTAAATGTGGGGAGATTTGATAAGTCATATTTTAGCACGATTATTTAGTAGAAATTCATGTTTATTTGATGGACTTATGAGCTAATTGGGTGCTAAAACTGACTTATCTTGTCTTTTGAAAATTAGTGCTTTAATGTTATAAATTGATATGGAAACAGGATGTTTTGTGGAAGAAATTTATTGCTGCCAGATAAGCTAACACTGAACCCTTCAGTGTTAGTTGAGTCAAACGAAAATTCAAAACAAATAAGGAAAGAAATCAGCTAGCATATCTGCCACATATTTGAAGGACCAGATCTCCTCTAAATCTGTTAGAGTCACAATCAAGGATGAAAAACCCATCAAAGAGATCTTGGAGATCAAGGAAAATAAGGAAAGAGATCAAACAGGATAACTTGGGGGACAAGAAGTTGAATAAGGAAGAGATATATTTATTCTTGGAGGCATCAGACAGAGAACAGAACGTGAATTCCTGGAAATTGAAGGCATCGGCGGTCTTGTTCTCCCAACCAAAAGTGAAGATTCAAGAGCAATCCGACATCCTAGTTTTTATTATTAATTATGTTTTTGTCATGAACTTGCGGGGCTAATCACCTTTTTTAGTTTAGAATTTTGTGAACCTTCCGTTGAATGTTAGATTAATTATTAAGGGTTTTTCGTCGAATCTTTTGTGCAAATTTATTCTATTACATGCTTTGATTTTCCTTATAGCACTTTAATAATTAATTAGCCTGATCTACAATCCGTAATTGTTGTGAGGATTGAATTAAGTAGCAAATAGAGATAATTTCCTCTAGATGTAATAGAATTTAGGTTGTATAATTCCTAGTCGGTTTTCGTAGTCTAGTAATTCTATGTTTGGAGTCTTAATGCGTTTTCGAGTTCGAATCCATAGGGTCACTCGTGAATAGTTCAATTTAGTGGTCATACCCTAATTGATGAACTTAAGAACATTCGAGTTGATTGGTCGTACCGTCAATCCTTGGATTTGAGTTTGCACACTAGAATAAATGTCTAATCATGTAATTATTGATTCGGTAAACGAGAGGGGATCGTCATCCTAAACTAGGGTTTTTCTCTCTTGGTTAAGTTACAAATTAAATTTTGTCTACATACTTTGTTATTTAAATTGAGTTAATTTATTATTTTTATTGTTATTTTTAAATTTCCACCATACCAAACAACCTCCCCCTCCATTTATTTTTATGTTATCAACACTTAAATTTAATTTGAATTTTGTTATACTCTGTTGGGATCGACCCGTACTCGTTGCTATACTTTATATTAGAGTAAGTTGGAAATAAATTATATTTTGGTAGGCCGGCGACAGCCTATCATTTATCGATCCACATATCATCGACCAATCGCCCTGTAAACTTGATAATGAGATTAATTTTTAACGCATCTATTTTCAAAAGGTCTCCCTCTGCTATTTCAAGATCAGTTGGGTAGGAATCCTACAATAGGGTTGGTTGGTTGGACGATCTGGTGGTCGGTTAATAATTCCAATGTCTACCAACCCATATATCATTGACCGATCGCACAGTAAACTTTATAATGAGATCACATTTTATCGCTTCTATTTTTCAAAGGTCTCCCTTTGCTATTTCTGGATCAGTCAGGTAGGAGTTCTAAATTTTTTCCAAAGGACCCCCGTGTTCTATATCTAGATCAGTCGGGTAAGAGTTCCAAAGTAGGATTGGTCGGTTGGTCGGTCTGGTGGTCGGTGAATAATTCTGATGCCTACCGACCCACATATCATCGACTGATCGCCCTGTAAACTTGATAATGAGATTTCTTTTTAACGCGTCTATTTTACAAAGGTCCCCCTTTGCTATTTCTAGATCAGTCGGGTAGGAGTTCTACAGTAGGATTTGTCGGTCAATGAGATTACTTTTTATCGCGTCTATTTTCCACCCCTTTGCTATTTCTAGATCTGTCGGGTAAGAGTTCCATAGTTGGGTCGGTCAGTTGGTAGGTTAATAGTTCCAACGTCTCTTGACCCACATATCATCAACCGATCGCCCTGTAAACTTGATAATGAGATTAATTTTTAACGTGTCTACTTTCCAAAAGTCCCCCTTTGCTATTTTTAGATCAGCCCTATAGGAGTTCCACAGTGAGGTAGGTCGGTTGGTCGATCAGGAGGTCGGTTAATAGTTCAGACATCTATTGGCCCACATATCATCGATCAATCGCCCTGTAACCTTGTTAATGAGATTAATTTTTAACACATCTATTTTCTGAAAAGTCTGCATCTGCTATTTCTATATCAATCAGGTAGCAATTCTGCAGTAGGGTTGGTCAGTTAGTCGGTCTGGTGGATGATTAATAGTTCCAATGTCTATCGACCCACATATCATCGACTGATCGCCATGTATATTTGATAATGGACAACATTTTAATGCGTCTATTTTTCAAAGGTCTCCTTTACTATTTCTAGATCGGTCGGGTAGAAATTCTACAGTAGGGTTGATCGGTTGATCGGTTGGTCAGTTTGGTGGTTGGTTAATAGTTCCAATGTCTACCAACTAACATATCATCAATCGATCCTCCTGTAAACATGATAATGAGATTACTTTCATCGCGTCTCTTTTCTAAAGCTCCCACTTTGTTATTTCTAGATCAGTTGGATAGGAGTTCTACAGAAGTTGTGATCTATTAACGAGATTACTTTTTATCACGTCTATTTTCTAAAGGTCCCCTTTGCTATTTTTAGATCAGTTGGGTAGGAGTTCTACAATAAGGTTGATCGATTAACGAGATTACTTTTTATCGCGTCTATTTTCTAAAGGCCCCCTTTGCTATTTTAGATCAGTCGGGTAGGAGTTCCACAGTAGGGTTTGTCGGTTGGTCGATCAGGTTGTCGGTTAATTGTTCCAAAGTCCATCGACCCATATATCATCGACCGATCGCCCTATAACTTGATAATGAGATTAATTTTTAACGAGTCTATTTTTGAAAGATCTTTCTCTACTATTTCTAGATCAGTCGGGTAAAAATTCTATAGTAGGGGTGGTCAGTTGGTCGGTCTGGTGGTCGGTTAATAGTTTCAATGTCTACCGACCCACATATCTTTGATCGATCACCCTTTAAACTTGATAATGAGATTATATTTTATCGTGTCTATTTATCAAAGGTCTCCCTTTGCCATTTGTATATCAATCGGGAGGAGTTCTACAGTTTTTTCAAAGGTCCCCGTTTGCTATTTTTAGATCAGTAGGGTAGGAGGTCCACAGTAGAGTTGGTCGGTCTTGTGGTAGGTGAATAGTTCCAATGTCTACTTACCCACATATTATCGACTGATTGCACAGTAGGGTTGGTCGCATCTATTTTCTAAAGATCCCCCTTTGCTATTTCTAGATTAGTCGGGTAGGAGTTCTACAGTAGGGTTGGTCGGTTAACGAGATTATATTTTAGCGCGTCTATTTTCCAAATGTCCCCCTTTGCTATTTGTAGATCAGTCGGGTAGGAATTCTACAGTTTTTCAAAAGGTCCCCCTTTGCTATTTCTAGATCAGTCGGGTAAGAGTTCCACAATAGTGTTGGTCGGTTGGTCGGTTTGGTGGTTTTTAATAGTTCTAATGTTTTCTGAACCAGATATCATCGATCGATCGCCCTGTAAACTTGATAATGAAATTAATTTTTATCATGTTTTTTTCTCAAAGGTCCCCCTTAACTATTTCTAGATTAGTCGGGTAGGAGTTCCACAGTAGGATCGGTCAGTTGGTCGGTCTGGTGATCATGTATTATTTCCATTATCTACCGACCCACATAAGATCGACTGATCGACCTGTAAACTTCAAAATGAGATTACTTTTTATCGCATCTATTATCCAAAGGTTCATTTAGCTATTTCTAGATCATTCGGGTAGGAGTTCCACAGTAGGGTCGGTCGGTTGGTCGGTCAGGTGGTCGGTTAATAATTCCAGCATCTACCAACCCATACAACATCGAATGATAACCCTGCAAATTTGATAATGAGATTAATTTTAATGTGTATCTTTTCAAAGGTCTACCTTTGCTATTTCTAGATCAGCCGGGTGGCAATTCTATATTAGGGTGGGTTGGTTGGTCGGTCTGGTGGTCTGTTAATAGTTTCAATGTCTACCGACCCACATATCATCTAACGATCGTCCTGTAAACTTGATTATGAGATTATATTTTATCGCGTTTATTTTTCAAAGGTCCCCATTTGCTATTTTTAGATCAGTCGGGTAGGAGTTCGATAGTTTTTTCTAAGGTCCCCCCTTTTTGCTATTTCTAGATCAGTCGGGTTGGAGTTCCGAGTTTCATGTAGGGTTGGTCGGTTGGTCGGTCTAGTGGTTGGTTAATAGTCTAATGTCTATCGATCCACATATCATCGACCGCTCGTCCTGTAAACTTGATAATGAGATTACTTTTTATCGGGTCTATTTTCCAAAGGTCCTCCTTTGCTTTTTCTCGATCAGTGGGTAGGAGTTCTACAGTAGGGTTGGTCGATTGGTCGAGCTAATGGTCATTTAATAGTTTCAATATCTACCGACCCACGTATCATCGACCGATCGCACTCTTAACTTGATAATGAGATTACATTTTATTCACTACAACATAAGTATCATTATATAATACGTTATTGTAACACTTTTAATTAATTTAACATATATTGATAACACTTTTTTAATTATTAAAATATGTAACACCTTTTATATAAGTAACATATATGAGTAACACTTTTCTGATATGTAACACCTGCATATAACACTTTTACATTTTTTTTCTAATATGTAACACCTGCATATAACACTTTTATATAAGTTACACTTCTCATATAACACTTTTTTTATAAGTAACATTATTATATAACAATTTTATATTGTTAACATTTTTATATAACACTTTTATACAAGTAAAATATTTATGTATAATTTAATATAATTTTTATTTAATAAGTATATATTTATAGTTTATAGGTATGGCAGCCCATCAACTAAGTTGCTAATTAGGATTTTGGTGTGATGATAAATGTAGAACAAGCACTTATAGATACTGTCACATGAAAGACTCTGTCCAAAGCAAAATAAGAAGATAGTGTTGAGTTTAATATGCACCAAAAAATTGATTAATGTCTCGACACTCATTACTAAAAATATCAATTATATTTATTGTCCACATATAGTATGTAATTAAATTAATGTGGCGAAGTGGAAGCAAGTGAGCTGATCATGTGAATTAAATAATGAATAATGCATGCACGTAGCATTCAGAGTCACCATAATCCAACTTTTAATTAGTGCTTCGTTTCACGATGCTTGGAACAATCTTGCATAAGTGTCCCTTAAATTGAGTTACTTTTTGCATTTTCTGAAACTAATTTGACTTAAATTTAAAATGCATAAAATTTAGAAAAATACCAGTTTTCTATCATTTAATAGTTTTAGGAGAAAAAAGAAATCACTCACTAAAAAAATGACTTTACATAGACATCACCGATGTTCCCAAAAGATATTAAAACCAAGACCATTATTATTACATTGCAAAAAGTACAAGGTATTTAATGAAGAAGATGCTACCTTGAGATGAGGGAAGCTATCTGTTATGGCAAAAGGTTGTGCATCCTTGATAAACATACCACCAATATTGAGGTGTTGTAGAGACATAACTTAAGTAATCTATAAATAAATAACTCAACTAAGATAACAAATAAAAAAAATAGTGGATATTTGCACATTCATCATATAATATGTTGTATATAATGAACAAGTGAAAGATTTAGTCAAGGTGCAATGCCATTTGTGGTAATTCAAAAATTCCAATTCGAAATTCAACACTAACATCGCCAACTGTATTTGCCGCAATCTAAAAAATAATATCGTCTAATTACAAAATAAAACAAAATAAAAAAAACAAAACAAAAAAATAAAACAAAATAGGAATTACAACCAATTAAGAGAAGAATATGGTCATATATCAATGAGGAGAGAGATATATAGCAAATACCTGGTCCAAGTGTAGGAGGTGCTGTGAGTAGAAAAGTCAGTGTAACTTATGACACGTGCAAGGCAGCGGCTCAACCAACAACGCCACCAACAACGTGCAGGGGTCGGTTGCGGTAGGGGATGGCATCCAATCCATTAGCTAAGCAAGCTATAGTGCAAATAATAAATTGTGAACTTGAAGCAATTTTTTTATAAAGTCAAGTGGTGCTGCTTTGATATACAAATAAAATGATACCCAAGACCCATTTAGTAGCCGGTAATAAGTTGGAGGGAGCAGAAAAGCGCCCTACATTAGTACAAGGTAGGGCTTCGTCTTACTCATTGCAGCTTTGCATCTATAAATGTTAATATTAAATTAAGTTTTGATATTTTCTCTGTGTATCCCTTATCCTGAATCATCTCCACTTTGCCCTTACCTCATGATCCTTAAACAACTGAACAAGCTGCCGCCCCCACCGTGTCGTTTCTGATGTTTGATGATTATAATCATCGGCGCCGTCGTTGCTCAAGCTCAACGAAAAAGAAATTCCACTATGCCCAGTTGAACAAGTCGTCGCCCCTGCCGTGCCATTTCCTATGTTTCATGGTTATAACCATCGGCGTCATCGTCGCTCAAGCTCAATGACAAAGAAATTCCACTACGCCCAGCTGAACAAGCCGCCGTCCCCGCCGTGCCATTTCCGATCTTTGATGGTTATAACAATTGGCCCCGTCGTCGCTCAAGGTCAACCACAAAGAAATTCCACTACGCCCGTCACAGATCCTTCTGAAGGAATAAGGCATAAAAAAAACATGTGAATGTTTAGAGGTTTTATGTACAAAGCGGCGATTTGTGCGCCGGAGACGCTGTTGACAGTACCACCTACCTGATGCGCATGCTCCTACAACGCAAGCACCATTTGTCACATGTACTCCCTGTATGTTCAATATCGCATCGTCGTTGTTTATCTATTTGCCGCAATTCCTATTCGCTAACCCTAGATTCATATTATTCAATTTCGTCGCCCAAAATCAATTATTCTCTTGATGTGATTATCTTATTTACATTTGATAGGAGAGTGTATTCAATGGCGGAGTGGGATTCATCGTCAAACGTGGTGGGTTCGTTACGAGATGAGGTCTGGATTTTGACCTTTCTCACTAATTTGTATAGTATAACTTCCTCTGTCCTTTTTACCTGCCATAGATGCAATTAAGTATGAAAAACTTAATTCTGATGTTCTACAATTGAATATGTATATAGCTTCTTATAGAACAACACAAAATTGAAACGGGAAAACTCCGTGTGTGCCTCAAAGCTATCCGGTAGACTGAGAAGACTCCCACTCCGTGTGTCCCTCAAAGCTATCCATTAAACTTAGAAGACTCCCTTGACAATAACTTGACAACACTATCACAGGTACTTGTGACGTTTGAATCTAACTCTAGATTCGGCGTCTCCCTCGGACTTAAGATCAAGAATCCCTCATGATGAACAGATTACTCTTACCGAATGTAAGAGCAAATATTTAAGGTTGTTAAACTACAGGAATCAAAACTTAAGATGAATAGTCTTTCTTCCTTATAATTACCCGTGTAATCATCTTGAGCCGATGTTTTCCTCCTATTTAAATTGATTCTTGCAGCATCCTCTGTTCGAATCTTCACTCAATCAAGTGTATCCTGAAATCCTCTCCAAGTCTGTTCTTATAATAACTCAATAAATCCTGTAATAATGTCACAAAAAAATAGTAGAGATATTCTCCTTCCTTGTGAGTATAAATCACTCTCTTGGAATATCCTTTCCATGTAGACATACGGAAATGTACCATATAGCAGAGTATGTGCTCATGTCAAAATTAAAATGACAGTGTTGGCCATGCCAATAATGTGTTTATTGTAAACCGTTCTTAGAGGGAATTAGCTTTTTCTGAAGAACTACATGCATAACGTGTAAAGAACATACCAGACAATATACAGATTGATAGAATACGAAAAAAATTTGCTCCGCAAAATACATGTAAAGATATATAGTCATGAGGAAGATGTGGCCAATGTTATACTTATTGTATTTGTTATACATGAGAATCATGATTATTTTTAAAGGTATGTTGAATTTTATTTTTCATGTGCATGTTACCAGTGTGATGGATAGCTCTGGAGTAAGTGGTGAGATTACTTAGTCGTTTGCCAGATTACTGAGATTGATGTTTTTGGAAGAGCCTGGAACCAACTTTTTTATCTTGATTTTTATACTCAACTTATATCAGTCCAATTACATCAATATAATATTGGAGCTAAAGATCATATACATAATGTCTTCGTATTTTAGGTTTGCTTCAGACACTGGAGTCACAGGCTAAATACCCGACTTCAATGGCAGTTGGCCATACGTAACTTACTTGAGAGACACATGTCTAGCTTATTTATATATCATTTGAGATAATTCGTTGAAGAGCAACACCGACTCTGGAACATTCAAGAAGCTACGTGATTAATCTTGAAGGTTGGAGAATGGAAGTGATGGTTCTGGATAAGCAGAAGTTGGCAGCAATGTTTACTAGAATGTTTATAGCAGTAGTATGCAGGAAAGAAAAGATGATGGCAGTAGAATAGATAAGGATTAGTGGAAGAGGTAACCGACATTCTAGAGACATCTACTATTTACTATAAGTAGGTGGTAGCACATTTGTAATGTAGAACATAAATCAAGAGTGCACATGTGAGTGCTAAGAAAGATAAGCAGAGGAGTGACGCAGAGTGTTCAATAACAAAGAGTCTTGAGTGTAAATATTTAGAGAGCTCTTAATAAAAGTGTATGATTTCCCAAAACTATTGAACCTAAAATAACTGTACATTCATTTAGAATTCAACCTTCCATTTTAGTAATTTTCTACATGCAAGAAAACTTTGGCCGTAGGTCTCTCCTTTTTCGCAATCCAAATTGATATGATACGTCGAAGGAACATCGTGAAGGTTAAACCCAGTACCTTGCTGAAGCCCATCGCACCGCCCTATGCATTCTAAGCCCACTATGCATTGATCCAATAGCTGATGCCAATAACACGTGTTTTATACTATATGTTGAATTCGACAAGTGAGTCGAAAAAGAGAAGCCCTCAGATTTTAGCGGACGAGATAGTTAAGAATGTAATTTTTCTTTAATTAAAGTGAAATTTAAAGTTCCTTAACTTGGAGGACAAACAAGTTAAGCCTGAATTTATCACCGTACATACTCCCTCCGTCTCATCCTAATGGTTACATATTTCCATTTTGGGCGTCTCATCCTAATGGTTACAGTTCTCTTTATAGTATATAGGACCCACACAAATTAAGTACTTCTCCCAGTATGGGTCCACATATCCCACTAATACACCTACCCACTGTACATTAATTTATTATTTATCTCACCTCAATACACATTAACATATTATATTCATTAATCCCCGTGCAAAAAGCAAATCTAACTATAAGAACGGGACGGAGGAACTACAATGTACAATTTACATGTTGTTACCTACTTTAATTTGTAATTTTTTTAGCTAATAACTATCGTATCTCAAATATCCAATAAAAAGTTTCCTTCCTTTATCAAATGTTCATATAAAAAGGGTGTTTCGTTAATATTATTGTTTTAGTTCTGCAGTCAAAGTAATATTTATATTTTTATAAATTCATATTAATCAATTAATCATATAAAATAATCAAAGAGATGGTTAAAATAATTAATCAAAATATAAAAGGATATTAATTTGCTTACCGATTTGCTTATTTTGTCAACTTTATGTTTTGAGGGTAAAAAAGTATTGATTTTCATGACATTTTTCAAGTAAGTAAAAGCTAATGCATTTGTAAGTGTGGATAGTTCAGGCATACTAACGAAAACGGTGGACAGATTAGTTGATTTCTATACATTCGGGCATATTTGATAGTTCATACATTGATAGGGGAAATTTTATGAGTGCCGCCACTTATGTTCACATTTAAATACTAGTCCAGCAATAAACAATTAAGCCTATAATTTAAAAAATAACTTGATCAGCTAGTCGAACCACTCAAATTATCTATGCAATATAATTTACACGTTCACACATTCAATGATTCACTTTATTATTGTTGAGTTTAGGGTTTCCATAAAGTTACAAACGCAAGGGAGTCATTGAGAGCTGTCATCAAGAACTTAGTCTTCCATTTCATATCTGACAATAAACATTGTCCATGTCAGCTATTTTTTGTTGAATTCTAGTGAAGAAATGAATTGTCCTCGAAAGGCACAAAAATATCATCATCTTCTTCGCCAGTATTATTGTAATCGTGATTGACTGCGTTCCCGGAGGTGAAAGACAGACCAAAAGTGACACGTGGGCAATTTGACTTGTAATGGCCTGGTTCTCTGCATACACCGCAGCGCCTGCTACTGCATTTTTTCCTTTCGAAACACCTTGTGTTCCCTTTATCTTAGATACGACCAGGTCTTTCACCACATTTCCCAGCGGTGGTATTACACCGGGGGGTTCTCACAATCTTTTTCCTGATATTCCAGACTCTCGCTCGTAACTCACAGGCATGCCACCAATGAACAAATTCCCTTCATTACCTCATGGTACAGTAAATCCGACAATGAACCAACATTGCAGAGCTGGTACATCTTAGCATGTAATGATCCAAACATGAGCTCACTAGGATTGGGTGAGCATCTAGGAAGGTCCAGGAACATGGCATTGCAAGACCTCGCCCACCTCATGTGAAGTAATAAAGCCGGAATTGAGGATAAATTAATGGCTTTTAGAGAACAGAAGATGTGACTGTAGGGCAAGTAACAAGATTCGTACATCTGGCATGTACAACTATACTGGTCTGTGGCCCCATGTATCGTCACCATGTTCAATGATCCCCCTTCATCTCCATAGTCCGCGAGCTCAAACCTCTTTACGCCATTATCAGATGTAATACGAAGTGGTGTATGTGAGCAATCCTCAATCTCATGTCGGACCTGCACAAGTACTTTTGGTTACTGTACCCAAGACACATGGGAAAAAAGTTTCGTTATATTGGTAGAGGAATCATGCGTAGACCTTCTTGAAAATTTTAGTTGTGTAGAAATCACGAGCGGAAGACTCGATACCCATTAGATGTGTTCGTAGAACAACTTCATTTTAACTGTCCACGAATTCCTCACTGAGCGTGTTTTCCCTCATTCGAATCATACTACGCCAGCGCTGCTTCACGAACTTATATAGACTAAGTTCTCTACTTAAGAAAATCTTCATTTACACGTGCGCGCTCTCGCATCTCTGGGTTGTTGTCATCCCTGCGAAGAACTCATTTTTGAAAAATGGCTCTGCCCACCGCTCCCTCCTTGCGTTCATATCCATTACCCAATCGTTTCCTTGCAACCCGAATTTAGATACAATTCCCTCCCATCTTCTCTCAAAATCCTCCTCTGATTGCCGACATAGCATGCACACCTTGAGTTCGGATAAAAATTCAGGCGCTGCAGACACGGTTCGAGCATTTCCCATGAGATTTCAAGAGCATGTCTGTGTCTCGTCTCTGGCATCACCATTAATATGGACATTCCAATCGCTTTGTCACCATCACTCAATACAGAAAGTGGTTGGGTACCACCCATGCAATGTAGAAACATACGGAACACCTAAGTGTAGGCATCAATTGTTTCCTCAGACATAAGAGCACATCCGAACAACGTGGTACTATCATGGTTGTTGACGCCGACAATCTGGATGAAGGGCATTTTAAAATGATTGGTCTTGTACATAGAGTCAATAACCACCATGTCGTTGTATAACCCGTAGTCAAACCTAGATCTAGAGTCTGCCCAGAAAATTCAACTTAACCTGTTCTAATTGTCGATGTCGTACCTGACATATAACCCCCGATCATTCTCCACCTGCGCAGAGAAGTATGCGATTGCTGCTTCCGAGTCCGAGCCGAGTTGCTAAGTTCTCTGGGCGTCTGTACCGATGAAGTCCTTCACAGTAAAACCCACATTGTTGTATCCAATATGAGTCTTCACTAAGAAGTCCATAATCTTGCATGTCCTTAGCCCGGAATCCTTCATCGTTTGTATTTCCATCGCATGGACGTGACCTACCTTCCTCGGAGATCTAAAGAAATGTACCCGATTAAGATTTGCCACGGGGTGCGAGTGTGCTGTTGAAAAGTCGACGACTGTGTACGGACCATCCTTCTTTTGGCACCTCAAGCCGAATGATGCCCTGTAGTTACATCGCGATGCTAGCCTTCCATCTCGTTTCTTGTTGACCGTTAGTTGTTCCTTTTTCGTGGATCTCATGCCTGCCCGACAGCATACCCATCGGCGTCTGGACTGTTGGCGCTTGGATCTTTTGGTTAACATGACCTGTTAGGGTTCCATACATTTCTAACATGCAGCGGAAGTAAGAAAACAAGAAACGTATTACCTTTCACCAGGGTATGTAGAAGAAAATGGATTCTCGCTGGCACCCTGCGCAGCATCACCATTTTGGGCATAACTCTTTTATCCGATGTTGGATTTGAGTGATCTATGTACCGAAATGATCTTCTCTTCTGTGGCTTTCTTTAGTATATCACATGCCCTGTTCTGAGCTCTGTACGATTTTATAAAAATCGTAGAAGATGGCAGATAGCAGCAGCAAACAACCTTCCAGTCTTCTGCAGTATTCCCAAGTCCAATCTCGACATCTTGTGGGCGACGATCCTCGAGATCTTCTCAGTCTGCTGTTCCCTCATCCTCCTCACTGTATTAGATGTGATTAATCTCATCGATTAGGGTTTCCGGACAGCTGAGATGATTTATATATGGGCTACAGCAGGGACTAGGAGGAGAAATTAGAGTTGGGCCTCCATTGGACTTAAGTATCCAAGCTTAGCCCAAAGCTTATACTTAAGTCCAATAATAATAATATATACCACTAAAATATTATTACTGCATTATCGTTCTAATCCCATAATTACGTTATGGGCTCCTTCTTATGATGAGCCCGTTAGTCTCCCCATGTTTAAGATATACAATGCCCATTAATTAATTAAGTTACTGACAACTCCATTAATTAATATTTTAATCCAAGAGTAGTACCACTCAACATCATTATCATGCCGGAATAAATCCACTTATAGGGTTTACATAATAATCCTTATGAGCTCCTAAACGGGACATCATCAACCTATGACAGACACAGATTTCTTCTACAATCAACAGCACACCATAGAGAGCACTATTTCCCAACTCACCAAGTTTATTGATTTAATTACATGTAAATCTCACCCATTGATGAATCAAAGAAATACATACTGCCCTATGTGTTGAGGTTATTATATAGGGATTAAGAGCACGAACATCCATAATAACTGAGATCAAGTTCTCCTATGTAGTCAGTATAAGTCGAACGATCTCAAACGGTCCTGCTCAATACACACAAGTGCACTAATATGATTCTATAGCCAAGATAAGCTAATACGAAATCACACCACAATCATCCCGATAGAGAGTTCCCGTCTATCTCAGTTGTGAGCATCTGTTTATACTTTATAAGAAAACCGATAATATGATCTTCCGCGTGTTGTCGCACAACATATTATCTATAGTATAAAGTAAATGGACTATTGCATCGTACATATAAATAAATTATAAGACACAATCATTTGATCATATGATTCTCATTTCAAATTAATTGTTAATGTATTGTTCATATAAAAGCTAGACTTTTAGTATACAATCCAACAGGACACCTTTTCCCTTCCTCTGTAATATTCGGTTCCCCACAGTCTGATTCCAAACCCAATGCATGCTGCATATAATCTGTAGAAGTCCTCCGCATCGCTCAACATCTGGAAAGACTTCCCCACCACAGAATTGAACGACCAAGTTGAATGGTCACATCTGGCAAGATCACCTCTGTCAATAAAATAATTAGGTAATGTAGACCAGTTGAAATCCTCTCTAGCTATGTCCCCTTCTTTTGGAGTGGCTTCACCTTCGTTCGGGTATCCCGGGGGTTCGCCAGTGAATGAATTATCTTCTGATGAATCTTCCAACATCGTAAGATGGTGACCACACGATCAGTCCCTAGATCATTCTCTTGGATCACAGTATATGATCGATGCAGAGCGAATACCTGTTGCGCAGTAGTGCTGTTAGCCGTTTTTAACGTATCTCCCCACCTTTGAGGCTTTTTTACTGTAGATCCGGAAGGGGGATGGGTTAAGCGAAAGACTAGATGCATTGGAATGGTGGTCTTTTTTTTAGGGTGCCCCTGGGACGGCGTCTGAAATGATCTTAAATTTTTGTCCTGTAGCGCAAGGCCATATGTTAAAGGGATTTTTGCAACGGGTACATGCTGCAAACTGTAGTCTATACACACCCAAAGATGTGGGCCCCCAACCCCCTCATTTGAGAGGGTCATGGGTGACCACGTGTCACTCAAGAATTACCCTAGAAGATAAAATAAAAACAAAGGAAGGAATTTAAATTGTTGGTGACATACGAAAGCGTGGAGAGACTTGTTTTGAGTTTGTAGTAAAAAATAGTAATCCCAATCAACGAAACAAGGTATGTTGTTATATCCTTGGGTTACAGCTCATGTTACATGAATTAGATGTGTGACACGTATGCATAGATAAAAATCTATATCTTTCCCGTGAGGGGTGATTATGAGGATATAAAGTAGACTATCATGCATGTCAATCAACGATCAGTTTGTAATGTATATTCACTACAGGAAATTATACTATTTGTGACGAAAAAATTTACGACGCAAGATTATTGTCATTTTTGTAATTCAAAAGTGACGAATTTTACTTTCGTCACTAAAATTTATCTTTTAGCAACGCAATTTATTATTGTCATTATACGTGATTATTTTCATCACTATTTGCTTTATTTTATGACGACATTGAATGTGAGATTTATTATAACAAATTTATAACAATTAACGACGCACACTAATGTCATGAATAAAATATATTTTCATGATGAAAATAAAATTATCATGAAATATTTAAACCATTAATGACAATATAAATTTGTCAACAATATCTTACTATAGTGATGATAAATAAAAATCATCATCTTTTTATTGGAATGTTAGTTATACTTTAACACAACAAGTTATAAATTCGTCGTATTTTTTAAAAGGATATTTTTTTACAAAAAAAATAATGGAGATTAATTCTTTGATGACAAATTTATAATAATTAGTGACTACATTTATTGTCATGAGTAAAAATATTTATATGACAAGAATAAATTTGTCATAAAATATTTAAATTTTTTTTAACATTACATATTTTGATACCATACAACTAGCTACAATGGCAAATAATATAAATCGTCATATTTTCATTAAAAAGCAAGCTATACTTAATGCACCACATGAATTTCATGCAAATGCGATAAATTTAAATTTTATTCCTTTTAAACAAATTTGCTATTTTCATTATTAAAAATTTTCCCGATAAGTTCTTTATTCCATGACAACATTAATAATTTATCACTTTTAAAATCATTATAAATAAGGACTATTTAACTACTAATTTCAAAGAATAAAAAGCAATTAATTTCAATAACATATGTTAAAGACTAATAAGTTTGAAAATTAATAAATACACAATGATTATTCAAATTTCCTATTAAGCAAAAATTAAAAACAATATAAAAAAAATAATCAACAAACTGTGAGTCTACATAGTCTATTTAAAAAATCAAAACTGAAATATAATATCTATATGCTAAACTAACTTTAAGATTGGTATAGTATCAGAAAACCACATATCAATTTAATTCTGAAAAAAGCAAATATATTTAAGAGATAGTTGTACAAAATACAATACATCCAAAAAGCATCAAGGTGTAAGAAATTAAAAAAATTATCACCTTAGAGAGAAATTAGTCAACGCCCATACTAATTACAAGCTTCCAAAAATTATTGAATGCATACTAAAATAAACCAGCAAACACAAAAATAGTATCTTGAGTAGCTAAAAGCAAAGTGTCATCAAATTAAAAGAAACTTACAAATGAAGACATTACCATGGTATGCTGAATCAGAATTCAGCATGCTCTAGCAAGATGCTCTAGTAATTATAGGTTAGCTGGTAACTGAATAGAACTACTAGGAGATCATTGGTGGCCAGAAACATCCCTGTGCAGATGCACACAAATAGCATAAAGTACCCAGCAAATAAGGAACCACCAGCTGGTAGATATGAAACATACAGCAAAAAACCAACAATAGCATGACAACAGCCACTCAGAAAAATCACCTGAAAGTCCTCTGAATCCAAACTACACAGAACCAGGGAAAAATAATGCAGATTAGACCAAACAAGTACCAAAATGAACAAAATAACAATAACCAATAACCAAGCACACAAATTGAGCAGGTTAGACTAGCACAACAGAAAAATCAAATAATTAACAAAGATACCAAGACCAAACAAAACCAGCAAGACCACCTTGTGCTCATTTGGAATCAAAACAGAAAAATATCCAATTAATAAAAAAAAGAGACCAAAACAATCCCTAGAAATTAATGTCCAGCAACTACCAAAGCAGTCTAAAATTAAAAACAGAGAAAAGTAATACAATAATTATCAAGGCAGTCCCCAACCTATAAAAAGTAGAAGGTAACAGCAACAATGGAAAGATTCCATGATCAATAGAATCCAACAACAATGATCAATGCAACTAAAAATTCTAAAATCCGATCCTCTAAACTGCAGCAGACACAAGGAGGAGTTTAAAACCAGTAGCGAATTTATGTAGTTGATTGATACATGGGGGCTAGGGTGCTGAAGCTGCCTTTTACAGTACATGTATAATGTACAATGATTGCAGCATTTACAGGTACACCAAAATCTGTAGCAATGATCATAGCATTTACTTTAGACACCATCCTTCTTTTCAAATAGGAACTATCCATAAAATGATACTTAAAGTCTTTTATTGTGTATGGCAGTATCAACTTTGAATAGGAATCACTAGGGGATCAATGTAAAGGCCCAATACATCATCCAACAATATTAGATGGTCTATTTTTATTTTTATTTTTAACTTTATGCATGAACTAGTTTTCCATCATGCATTTCATTATACAGGTAGATTATGTTATTTTAAAACTAGAAACAAGCGAATTCAACCAAAAAAGAAACTAGGGATGCCAATGTAAAAATAAGAAATAGTGCAAATGATTTACAAATTTTGGGCAGTGATGAACAAGAAACTTTCTGGGAACAATAAAACAACATAACGTCATAATTTGTTTTTAAGAGATTATATTATGATAAGATGTTTATAGAGCACACCATATAAAATGTAAGAATCTAATTCCAGTAGTAACAAAATTTTATGATTAAATAAAAAAAACCTGTGAAAGAACAGTATTATAAAAAGATTACAACATATTTAAAGCCCAAAACTTGCTGGCAATCAACCTATATGCATATAAAGGATAAGTTTGGTATTTATTTATAGGTAAGATGTAGGAAACATTGTACCTTCTAAACAAACAGTCAAATCATCTACAAAATAATTCATGAATATAATGCTAAAATGAATCATAATTGTATTTAGTATGTGTACAAAAATAGATAATGATCTTGCTCATATAAAAGCTTTTTGTCTGCGGGCAACTCAAGAAGTTAGTTGAGTAGGAAATAAACTGATCTAAAATTTCACCATCTGATCTACTAACAAATTTACATGCATAGCACCGTAAGATTGAAGAACCGAATTTCTCCAATTCAAATATCAAGGCTATTTTTGCACCCCTCCAATAATATTACGTAGATATCTATTGGCACAAATGCCAAACATTGACAGATTTCAACACTACAATCCAACTTGCGTGAGCTTATTAACACAACAGAATTGAAAATCCTATTTAAAAGATATAAGAGCATAGCATAGTTAAGTTCATTATTAACAAAGCAAGTACCACATTAATTTTGAACAAGTCTTGTAATTGGAGAAAAAGATAAGAACTAACATCTTAATACATGTAAGGAACTAAACTTTTACTTTAAATTATGAATTTCAGAAACTCACAATAGCAGCATAACAGGCTGCACAGAAGAGCAAATTCATCATTGATGAGGCTTTTCTCTTCCAATTCTTTTGATCTGCTCCCGTGCACATACGTATGGGATACCAAATAAAGAAGTCATCACTATTTGTTTTACAATTTTCCTATCCAACTAAAACTTTTGAAACTTCAGATTCTTAAACTAAACAAAGTATCTTAAAACTTGTGGTTTGGATATTTTAGAAGAATTTTGGAAACCAATTAAGAGAGAAAATTCTACCTGACCCCATAAAAGCTTTGCAAGCGAAGCATTTTGATCAGTTTCAGGATCCTTCTCACTATCTCTTTTCATGATATTCTAGACTTTGAAATACAAGAATTACACACGTTAAAAAAAATAAAATCAAAAGAGAACACATATTAAGCAAGAATACCACGAAAACCATCACATGGTAAAAGAAAGAAATGTTAGTTATTCATTGAAAAAGAAATTCAGATTTAAAAGTTATCAGAAAGTAATAGCAAGAAATAAAATCACATTGGAGAAAATTATATAGCTTCATTCCGACAGTATGCCCTTTCCTGCTTTGTAAAGGATTCGACAGTCATGTGTTAGATGCAAATGGCTGGTACAACAGTTTTCATTCGTCAGATATACTTTGGCAATTGATTTCAATATTTGTAATAGTGGGCTCAGAGTTTCTTTCTTGACATAACAAAATCCCCTTCCATCACCATTTGATTAAAAATGATGGAATCGGAGATCTCTAACATTGAAATGGAATATCTAATCTATTCAATTACATACCTGCTAAGATATTTAATAATCAGCGCTAATGGAAAAGTAAAATTGGAGGAAAATTTTGGGGTGGGCGCTTCATTTCTTCCATGAATGTACTTTGGCGCCCTTTTTTTTTTTTTACTTCCCCCAATTTTTCTTTCGTAAGATGGAGGGATTTCAATTCAAGCACAAATTCAACTATTGGAAAAATCAAATGTATGTCCCCAAAAATTTCCTTAAAAAATTGAATTTTTTGGAAAATTACAAATGTGATTCAAATACAAAAATCAAACCTGTTATTATTAATGTGTCGGCTCCATATTCACTGTGGCATTTTTTCGTATGTGTATAATACTTTTTAAATTTTGATTATTTCTCTATCTATTTAATTATTATCTATATTAATATTAGTTTTCCCATTTTTAAATTTAATAAAATAAATTTTATAAAAATAATTAATAAATGTGAAGATTGTTTTAAGATGAGGGAAAAATATTTAAAATAAATAGTAATATTTTCTATTCAAGACTTAAAAATAGTATCAATTCGGGGTTTGAAATATTTTTATCAATTGAAGTGTTAAAATATGAAAAAATATCAATTTAGGGTTTTAAATCATAGGGCAAGTCTCCAACCTCGATAGGTGATCCGCCAACACGTTCTCCGTACCTTTCTTATCTCGGATCTCCATATCGAATTCCTGCAGAAGAAGGATCCATCTAATGATCCTTGGCTTTGTTTCCTTCTTCTCCATCAAGTACCGAATCGCAAAGTGATCTGTGTACACTATAGTCTTCATGCCAACCAAATACTATCGAAACTTATTGAATGCGTACACCGTGTAGTGTCACATCTAGAAACTCCTTTTCAGTCACCGTGTAGTTCTTTTGTGCCGCATCGAAAGTCTTACTCACATAGTAAATGGCGTAGAACCTCTTATCCTTCAACTGCCCAAGCACCACTCCAAGTGCTAAATCACTCGCATCACAAATAAGTACAAACGACTGAGTCCAATCCGGTGTGATCAACATAGGTGCAGTAATAAGCGCTTCCTTCAAAACCTGAAAAGCTGTTAGACACTCTTCATCAAACACAAAAGGCACATCCTTTTCAAGTAAATGAGATAAGAGCTTGGAGTATTTCGAGAAGTCTTTTATGAATCTTCTATAAAAACTGGCATGTTCAAGGAAAGACCGCACTCCCTTCTCATTCGTAGGTGGAGGAAGCTTTTCAATTACCACCACCTTTGCTCTATCCACCTGCAATCCCTTGGCCAAAATATGATGTCCAAGAACAATCCCATCTCTTACCATAAAGTGACACTTCTCCCAATTCAAGACAAGATTAGTATCTTGGCATCTCTTCAAAACAGTAGCAAGGTTAGATAAACAAATATCAAAGGAGGAACCAAACATAGAGAAATCATCCATAAACACCTCCATGATCTTTTCTATTAAACCGTCAAATATGACCATCATGCAACGCTGAAACGTAGCAGACGCATTACATAATCTAAAAGACATCTTTCTAAAGGTAAAAGTTCTATAAGGGTAAGTAAAAGTAGTCTTTTATTGGTCCTCAGGTGCAATCATAATTTGATTATAACCCAAGTACCCATCCATGAAACAATAATACTCATACCCTGTAAGACGATCAAGCATTTGATCCACAATAATACTCATACCCTGTAAGACGATCAAGCATTTGATCCATGAAAGAAAGGGGAAAGTGGTCTTTACATGTATTTCCATTCAATTTCCTGTAATCCGTACACACACGCTATCCCGTAGGAATCCTCATGGCTAATGTCTCACCATCTTCGGCTTTCACTATAGTCATGCCCTCTTTTTAGCAACAACATGCAATGGACTCACGTGGGGACTATCACTAATAGGATAAATAATTCCAGCATCGAGCCACGT
Organism: Pogostemon cablin; assembly: GCA_023678885.1. Taxonomy (NCBI): domain Eukaryota; kingdom Viridiplantae; phylum Streptophyta; class Magnoliopsida; order Lamiales; family Lamiaceae; genus Pogostemon; species Pogostemon cablin. The sequence continues at coordinate 19,554,292 of CM042989.1, read as the reverse complement.
TAGGATTTGCTTCCTAATCACTTCTTGAATAGCGGGATTCACCCTCCGTTGATTCTGAATGCTACTCTTGGCCTCATCTAACAATCTTATTCGGTGCATGCAATATGAAGGACTAATACCTTTTAAATCATCAAGAGACCAACCAATCGCAGACTTATACTTCCTAATCACATCCAACAATTCCTCAAGTTGATCATCATCAAAGGAAGAAGATACAATTATCGGATATTTTTCATTGTCACCTAGGTAGGCATACTTCAAGTGTTCCGGTAGCGGTTTCAACTCATCTTTCTTTTCTTCTGGAGGTGCACTCTCTCTGTCCAAAGGCAAGTACTTCCTAGTCCACTTTAATTACCTCTTCAACCTTTGTCCTATCCGATGGATACCTATCATCACCCAAAGCAAGCAAGTTTTCAAGAAATTCAATACTTACCTCATTGGAGAGTTCCTCTAGCTCCATAGTGGGAAAAGTAAGAGACTCCATCAAGCATGTCTCAAGAGGATCCTTAGAGAGAATTAGAGGCATGTCTTCATTAATGATCTCCTCCACCACATCAATACTATTACACTGTGTCTCCATTGGCATCTTCATTACTTTGTCAAGGTTAAATAGGACCTCTTCTTTATCCATCCTCAACCGTAGCTCACCCTTTTGCACATCTATCATAGCTCCAGCAGTCGCAAGGAATGGTCTCCCTAAAATCAGGAGAATATTATCCTTGTCATCTTCCATCTCAAGCACAAGAAAGTCCACAGGAAAGACAAGCTTTTCTACTTTGACGAGAATGCCTTTAATCACACCTTTCGGAAAGATCATAGACCTATCCGCTAGCTGCAGAGCCACCGATGTGGGAGTTAACTCCCCCAAACCAAGCCTTTTAAAAGTGGACAAAGGCATCAAGTTGATGCTTGCCCCAAGATCACACAAGGCTCGACGTGCCGGCCTCTTTCCAATTTCACATAAAATTGTGAAGCTTCCCGATCCTTTAACTTAGCTGGCAGCTTCTTTTGAATGATCGAGCTGTAGTTCTCAGACAAATTCACCATTTCAATTCCGTTAAAGCTTCTCTTCTTCAAAAGAATATCCTTCAGAAAGTGGCCATAATACGGCATCTCCATTATTGCTTCAGAGAAATGAATGTTCAAGCTTATTTTATTTATGATTTCAGAAAACTTCTTGAACTTTTTCTCTAATCCCTTCTTAACTAACTTGAGAGAAAATGGCGGAGGTATCTTTATTTTGGGAATCCCCCATTCTTCATGTTCAACCTTCTCGGCTTTATCCTTCTCGGCTCTCAATCTCTTGGCTCTTTCCTACTTCTTTTCTCCTATTGTAAGCTCGATATTCTACTCTAGAGATGTAGCTGGAGTATTGCGATCAACAGGTGTCGTATTCAGTATCGAATCAGATTCTGAGCTATGCTGCTCGACCTCCGTTCGACCTAAGTGGTTTAGTGGAACAGATTGGTTTTGGTCGAGCAACCTGTCTGATCACATACTCTGTTCTTGAACGTGTTGCTCGACCTCTGCTTGACCAAAGTGGTTTGGTCGAACAGATAGGTTTTGGTTGAATAGTTTCCCAGATTGCGAGCTCTTGTCACACCGCTTCTGTTCGACATCCATTCAACTAAGATGGTCTGGTCGAACGGTATGGTGCTGGTCGAACGGTTGGTCAAAAAACAGAGTATCGTAATTCTATTTCTTCAAAAGTTGTTCGATCTCTGCTCGATCAGATAGTTTGATCGAGCAACTCTCGTCTGGTCAAGCAACTTCTCTGTTTCCTTTGGTTTCACTTGCCGGCATCATCGAACCTTCATATTGCATTCATGACCTCAATGTAATGGTATGGCAAGACTTTGAATTCTCAATACTTTGAGATGGAAACTTCCCTTCCTCAATCATTCAATGGTTTGTTTTTTTATGTTGTTTGTCTTTGTTTATTACTGCTCTTGTTTAACAACTAGTATAAAATGTCCAATAACTTTTCTATGTATATGTATTGTAATTTGATGAGGCTTTAGATTTTATATTGAACATGAAAAATTGAAGGCCCGTTCACAATAGTTAATGGTTATCTTTAAATTGCTATAGTAGATTGCAGTATATTTTTTCGGTTACTTTGATGTTACATATTGGTTGTCTGCATTACATAGAGCACATAGAATGCATCTTTCGTAAAATGTTGAATAATATTGGCTGATAATCTTGGGAAAGTATTTAGAGTTCCAGATTAAAGTCATCCTTCATGCTGGAAATGAATTTAAATTGGTTCTCTAGTTTCCAGCTCACTTTAAGACATGCAATTATGTGGTTATAAATCTATCAATTACTGAATATGATACATTGAATAATATTTTTTCTTCTCTTTTTTTTTTTAAATCTTTGAGATAGTTTTTAATATTTTATATCAAGTTTGGGGCTTGGAAGGTGGAGAAGCAATATTTCTCATTGAATTTAATTTTTATCCCTGATTATTGACTATACTTTTCATATAAATTATTTAGAGTCAATCATGCATATAAATATTACTTTCTTCTCTTTTTATTTCCTTGCTTACATCAAGTCTTATGTCTCCTTATATATGTCAATGATTAATTTTATTTTGCAGTCTAAGTATATAAAGAGCATGTCATTGTGATGGCAATTAGTTAAATCTTGTGTTGATCAAAATGGCTTTCTTTTGCAAGCTAATTAATGAGGTGCGTTCTTTGGGTGCTTTCGTTGATCTTAATGATTGTTGGGTGAACTTCTTGTGTTAGTTTATCTTGTGATCTCCTTTAGCTAGTGTGAGTTTATAGATAACTCAGGGATTAAGTGTAGAATTATATCTGTGAATGTTTGTTGGAAATGTAACAGCAATCTTGTGGTCTGATCTCATGATACCATAATTGATTCCTTCTCTAGATGCAACTCTATGTATGTCTGACCTTAGTAGTAATGTTTGATTAAGGTCAATACTCTTGATATACTGTAAACTTTTGGTAGTTGTATATACATTTAAATTTCAGGCTTCTAAGATTCACAATTAGACATGTAATGTAAAGTTATAGGCGTGGCTGCTATTGTGAGACTCAATTTCTTGTCACCTTCATTCACATCAGCATAAGGAATTACGTGAAATTTTCACTTGCTTGTGAACAATCATACATTATTTTCATCATATCACATTGTATGGTAAAGCTTTTATTATAAAGATGAAGCAAGCTTCCTATCTTTCAAGTTTAATCATTTGTTTATAGGCTTCTGATGTTCATTATTCAATGTTGCTAAAAATTCTGCAAATTAGATGTAGATTTTCTTTGCTGATGTGTATCATGTTGCAGAATTCAACGCTTGCTAGATTTTGCGTATCATGTTGCAGAGTTCAATGCTTGCTGAATTTTGCTTCTGAATATATTGTTGCAGTTTGCTGGTTCTCAAGATTTTCTTGTTCAAAATTTGAAGCTGTAGTTAGTTTTTTTGTTTCTTTTTTATTGTAATTATGTAACATGCTAGATAGATGATCTAACCATATTGATTGGTTGTTTGTTTTAGACAGAAGTCAGACTTAGTTTAACTAAGGAGCAAGTTTTTGAGTCTTTGACAATGCATTGTTGAGTCTTCGATGTATTCTACACTATACAGTTACCTTTTTAATATAATTTCCATTTTCTGAATAATTAATAATAAAAAATATCATTATTAAATTATTATTTTTATTTATTATTTAATAATCAATATATATAATAATTTGATAAAATTATTATTATTTAATAATAAATTAATAATTCATGAAAATAATAATAATAATAATATTATTATTAAATATTATATAAAAATCTAAAATATTAACACAAGTGTTACATGAAGGTTTTACAAAAGTGTTACATTTATTTTTTAAAGTGATAAAATTAATATATTTAATTAATGTTACATTACATTCAAAAGTGTTATCAAAATAATGTAATTAATGTTATTTTATATTTAAAAGTGTTATCAAAATAATGTACTTAATATTATGTTATATTTAAAAGTGTTACTAAAATAATGTAAATAATGTTACATTAAATTTAAAAGTGTTAACAAAATAATATTACATTAGAAAAAATGAAATGTTACATAAGTTTATATGAAATATTTTTTAACTTGTTACAATAAAGTGTTAAAATTGATATGGGGTGTTCCCTTAAGATAAAAAAAGTATAACATTAGACTTTACATAACAGGGGCAACAGCGACACCGAAAAAAAATATTATTTAAGACCTATAATAATATTTTTTCATTATTAAGTAATATTTTTGGGTATTATATAATGATACTTATGTTGTAGTGTTGCGTCTATTTTTCAAAGGTCCCCCTTTGCTATTTCTAGATCTGTCGGATAGGAGTTCTACAATTTTTCAAAAGGTCCCCATTTTTTGTATTTCTAGATTAGTAGGGTCGGAGTTCCACGTAGGGTTGGTCGGTCTGGTGGTCGGTTAATAGTTCAAATATCTACCGACCCACATATCATCGACCGATCACCCTGTAAACTTGATTATGAGATTACTTTTTATCGCGTCTATTTTCCAAAAGTTCCCCTTTGCTATTTCTCGATCAGTCGGGTAGGAGTTCTACAGTAGGGTTGGTCAGTTGGTCGATGTAATGGTCGGTTAATAGTTCCAATGTCTACCGACCCACATATCATTGATCGATCACCCTGTAAACTTGATAATTAGATTAATTTTTATCGATTCTATTTTCCAAAGGTCCCCATTTGGTATTTCTAGATCAGTCGGGTAGGAGCTCTATAGTAGGGTTGGTCCGTTGTTCGGTCTAGTGGTCGGATAATAGTTCCTATGCCTACCGACCAACATATCATCGACTGATCGCTCTATAAACTTGATAATGAGATTACTTTTTATCATGTCTATTTTCCATAGGTCCCTCTTTGCTATTTCTAGATTAGTCGGGTAGGAGTTCTACAATAGAGTTGGTCGGTTAATCGGTCTTGTAGTTGGTTAATAGTTCCAATGTCTACTGACCCACATACTATCGATCGATCGCCCTGTAAATTTGATAATGAAATTATTTTTTATCGCGTCTATTTTTTAAAAGTCCCCCTTCGCTATTTCTATATCAGTTGGGTAGGAGTTTTACAGTTTTTCCAAAGGTCCCCCTTTTTGCTATTTCTACATCAGTCAGATAGGAGTTCCACGTAGGGTTGGTGGGTCTGTCGATCTAGTGGTCGGTTAATATATACAATGTCTACCGACCCACATATCATCGACTGATCACCCAGTAAATTTAATAATGTGATTACTTTTTATCGGGTTTATTTTCTAAAGTTTCCCCTTCGCTATTTTCTCAATTAGTCGGGTAGGAGTTCTACAGTAGGGTCAATTTGTTGGTCGATCTAATGGTCGGTTAATAGTTTCAATATCTACCGAACCATATATCATCGACCGATCACCCTGTAAACTTAATAATGAGATTACATTTTATCACGTCTATTTTTTAAAGGTCCCCCTTTGTTATTTCTGGATCAGTCGGGTAGGAGTTCTACAGTTTTTCTAAAGGTCCCCCTTTTTGCTATTTCTAGATCATTGGGGTAGGAGTTTCACATAGGGTTGGTCGGTCTATTGGTCGGTTAATAGTTCCAATATCTACCGACCCATGTATCATCGACCGATCGCCCTGAGAACTTGATAATGAGATTATTTTTTATCACGTCTATTTTCTAAAGGTCCCCCTTCGCTATTTCTCGATCAGTCGGGTAGGAGTTCTATAGTAGAGTTAGTCGGTTGGTCGATCTAATGGTCTTTTAATAGTTTCAATGTCTACTGACCCACATATCATCGATTGATCGCCCTGTAAACTTGAAAATGAGATTACTTTTATCGCGTCTATTTTTCAAAGGTTCCCTTTACTATTTCTAGATCAATCGGGTAGGAGTTCTAAAATAGGGTTTGTCTGTTGGTCGATCTGATGGTTGGTTAATATTTCCAATATCTGCCGACCCACATATCATCGACCAATCCCTCTGTAAACTTGATAATGAGATTACTTTTTATCATGTCTATTTTCCAAAGGTCCCCCTTTGCTATTTCTAGATCAGTCGAGTAGGAGTTCCATAATAGGGTTAGTCGGTTGGTCGGTCTGGTGGTTGGTTAATAGCTCCAATGCCTACTGACCCACATATCATCGATCGATCGCCCTGTAAACTTGATAATGAAATTTCTTTTTATCGTGTCTTTTTTCCAAAGGTCCCCCTGTTGGATTGTATACTAAAAGTCTAGCTTTTTGTATGAACAATGTTTTAACAATATTTGAAATGAGAATCATGTGATCAAATATTTTCAATTATGTTGTTGTAAAAGTCCATATACTTTATACTGTAGATAGTATAGTGTGCGGCGTCACAGAGAAGATCATATTATCGGCTCCTTATAAAGTATAAACAGATGTTCACAACCGAGATAGACGGGGCCTATCTATCGGTAAGGTTGTAGTGTGCTTTGGCATTAGTCTGTCTTGACAATAAAATTGCACTAGTGTACTTTGTGTGAATTGAGCAGGACCGTGTTGAGATCGTTTGATTTATACTGACTATATAATAGAACTTGATCTTGATTATTAAGGATGTTCGTTCTCTTAATTCCTATACAATAATCTACACACTTAAGCTAGTATTTATTTCTTTAATTTATCAATGGGTGAGATTTAATTATTAAATCAATGTGCTTGGTGAGTTGGGAGATGGTGATGTCTCTATGGTGTGTTGTTGATTGTAGAAGGAATATGTGTCCTAATGAAATTAGTTTATGATGTTCCCTTGAGGAGCTCGTAATGATTATCATGTAAACCCTGCAGGTGGATTTATTTCGGCATGATAATAAGGTTGAGTGGTACTACTCTCGGTAAATATATTAATTAATTTGAGTTGTCAGTAACTTAATTAATTAATGGGCATTGAATCTTAAACACGGAGAGATTAATGAGCTCATAATAAGAAGGAGCCCATAACGTAGTTTGAGATTAGGGTGGCTGTGCAATAATATTTCTTTAGTGGACTGAATTATTATTGGACTTAAGTTAAGTTTTGGGCTAAACTTGAATGCTTAAACCCAATGGGAGGCCCAAACCGTAATTTCTCCTCCTGGTCCCTGTTGTAGCCTATAAATAACCAATCTCAGTAGTCCAGTAACATAAGTAATTCATGCCAAAATAGTGAGAAACAAATGAGAACTGCAGATTGAGTTCGTCTTGTAGATCGTTGCCCACACATCATCAAGACGTGGTTTAGGAATACAACAGAAGGTTGGAAGATTGTTTGTTCTTACTGCTGATGATCAACCTCTACATCAACCCTGGTGAAAGGTAATACAATTTTAATCTTATGCTTCCCCTGCAGTAGAATTGCATGAAACCGTAACGGTTCACACTAACCAAAGATCCAAACGCCAACACCCCGAAACTATTTCTATATTAGTCGGGTAGGAGTTCCACGGTAGGATCGGTAGCATGGTCGGTCAGGCGATCATGTATTATTTCCGTTATCTACTGACCCACATATCATAGACCGATCGATCTGTAAACTTCATAACGAGATTACTTTCTATCACATCTACTTTCCAAAGTTTCCATATCATCGACCGATCACCCTACAAACTCGATAATGAGATTTGTTTTTATCCCGTCTATTTTCCAAAGGTCCTCCTTTGCTATTTCTAGATCAGTCGGGTAAGAGTTCTACAGTAGGGTTGGTCTATTGGTCGGTCTGGTGGTCGGTTAATAGTTCTAATGTCTACCGACCCACATATCATCGACCGATCGCACTGTAAACTTGATAATGAGATTTCTTTTTATCATGTCTATTTTCCAAAGGTCCCCATTTGCTATTTCTAGATCAGTCGGGTAAGAGTTCTACAATAGGATTTGTCAGTTGGTCGGTCTGGCGGTTGGCTAATTGTTCCAATGTCTACTGACCCACATATCATCGAATGATCGATCTTTAAACTACATAAAGATATTACTTTTTGTCGTATCTTTTTACCAAAGGTCCCCCTTACTATTTCTAGATTAGTCGGGTAGGAGTTCCACAGAAGGATCGTTCAGTTGGTCGGTTAGGTGGTTACGTATTATTTCCATTGTCTATCGACCCACATATCATCGACCGATCAACCTGTAAACTTCATAATGAGATTACTTTTTATCGAATCTATTTTTTAAAGGTTTCATTTGCTATTTCTAGATCAGTCAGGTAGGAGATCCATAGTAAGGTCGGTCGGTTGTTGGCTAGATGGTCAGTAAATAGTTCCAACATCTACCAGCCCACATATCATCAACTGATTGCCCTGCAAACTTGATAATGAGATTAATTTTTAACGCGTCTATTTTCCAAAGGTTTTCTTTTGCTATTTCTAGATCACTCGAGTAATAGTTCTACAGAAGAGTTGGTCGATTGGTAGGTCTGGTGGTCGGTTAATAGTTTCAATGTCCACCGACCCACATATCATCTACTGATCGCCCTGTAAACTTGATAATGAGATTACATTTTATCGCGTCTATTTCTCAAAGGTTCCCCTTGCTATTTCTAGATCAGTCGGTTAGGAGTTCTACAGTTCTTCAAAGGTCCCCCCTTTTTGCTATTTCTAGATCAGTCGGGTAGGAGTTTCACGTAGGGTTGGTTGGTTGGTCGGTATAGTGGTCGGTTAATAGTTGCAATATCTACAAGCCCATATATCATCAATCGATCTCCCTATAAACTTAATAATGAGATTATATTTTATCGCGTCTATTTTCCAAAGGTCCCGCTTGGCTATTCTCTATCAGTCGGGTAGGAGTTCTACAGCAGGGTTGGTCGGTTGGTCGATCTAATGGCCGATTAATAGTTTCAATGTCTACCGATCCACATATCATCAACCGATTGCCCTGTAAACTTAATATTGAGATTATATTTTATCGCGTCTATTTTTCAAAGGCCCCCCTTTGCTATTTCTGGATCAGTCGGGTAGGAGTTCTACAGTTTTTTCAAAGGTCCCCCTTTTTGCTATATCTAGATCAGTCGAGTAGGAGTACCATGTAGGGTTGGTCGATTGGTCGGTCTGGTGGTCGGTTAACAGTTCAAATTTCTATCAACCTATATATCATCGACCGATCACCCTGTAAACTTGATAATGAGATTACTTTTTATCGTGTCTATTTTCCAAAAGTCCCCCTGATGTACGTTTTCTTAACACACAATTAATCCCCAATTATGAAAGATATCAATTGTAGTTTCAAAAGGTGACCAAGTGAATATCGAACCCAAGGGACGGCGTATTATCAATTTATATTATTATCTAAATTAATTAAGACAAGGAAATTATGTTTGAATGGTTATTATCTAATAACTACTATGCTGGAAATTAAATAACAAATAAAATAAAATATCACTTGAAGAGTACGAAAGTGGATCAAGAGAGAGAATAGGTAGCTCTATGGTAATCCAGTTTCACTCATTAATTTTCCTTTCATGCGTTGATGTCCGACTCTGTCTTGTGGAATATGGACGCATCACTAAACCATGCATATCTACTCTATAGACACAAGTAAACATGCATGTAACACGTGTGAATAACCTCGGAGCAAGAGATATAATTCCACCCCTTTTCAAGGTATTATCAGTATCAATTATTTCCCTGGCCAATTGGAACTCTAACCTGATATGATCTTCCTTTATAGGTACTATAAAATTATCCTCTTTATCCTACTTAATAACCCAAATTCAATTCAATTAATAAGTATTCATATATGATAGTTCTAATGAAGCTTTGGAGTCCCCTCACTTAGAATCATAACATGGAATCCTGCTCAACAGTGAACGCACTCAATCAATAACCAAGATATGTATTCAAACTCTACATAACAGTTAATGATGCACAAAATGAATGTGAGTATGAATTAAGAAAGCACGATCATATATAAAATAAATCCACAAGTAGTGTTGTACGGAGTGTACACATGGAAGTTCAATTAACTAGATAAAACCTTCACAACCCTAGTTCTACCAAAAAGGCTATAACCCATTATGTTAAGAAGAACAATCATGGGTATTATCTTACCAGGATGTCGGAAAAAATTACAAGATAAATTAGGAAATAAAATAAACCCTAGATATGGGAGTCGTCGCCTCCTTCTCCGTCTTGAATCCTCCTCTTGGTTCTCCTCTTGATTCCACAAATGAATCTTCAAAGTGATGGATAGATGGAGGAAAGGATGTGGATGATGGTTGGGGGGTGATCCCCCCTTGTGGGGTGTAGTATGGTTGTGGCCTCTCTTCCTCTAATCTATTGTATTCTCCCCTTGTGGTGTGATCTACACCCCCTTTTATACTTGTAAGCTCTTCTTATAAGCCTTGGAATGGACTTTTTGAGTGATCACATGCATTGAGAGTGTAAAAATATGGATATGGTAAGTTTTCGTACATCAATTCGACCAAGGATCCAGGTCGAATTCTCCCCTCTAGGTTGAATTTGAGATCGAATTGACCTACTGGAAGCTTCAGGTGCTCAATTCGACCAGCATAGCAGGTCGAATTGAGGTGTCGTGGTCGAATTGACTCTTTTTCCGTCCGATTCGACCTCAATTCGACCAGCACATCAGGCCGATTGACCTTCCCTGGTCGAATTGACTTGCACAGTCTCACCGTTTCGCTTATAACTTACAGATCTGAGCTCCGATTTGAGTGATTCTTGCGCTCACGCGATCCTCTCTTCCTTGGCTTTCTATCCATATAAAAAACTTATAGAAACTCTAATATTTTAATATTTAACAAGTCATGCAAAGTGGACTGTCGTTCTGAACAGGAACAGCTTGCGCGACGTCACCACTTTGATCATAACTCTCTCGTTTGGAATCCGATTGGGGTGTTCTTCATGCCAAAACAACCCTCTCTTCAGTGGATTTCCAACATGTATTACATTAATAGTTTTGATCTCCACAACAACACAGAAAAATTACGAAAGTTGGATGTGCATTTTTCAGCATCCTTGCACAAATTGCACCTTTTCTCCAACCTTGCACTTTTGATCCTTTTTCCAACTAAAACACAATAAAACACCTCAAGTATACTTGATTCTCACACGTAATGAATATAAGACACTTGTGCTAATATATAACAAGAATTTTCATAAAAAATGTGTTAAATTGGACAGTCAAACACGCTAATTTTCACTCTCAACACCCCATTTGCTATTTCTGGATTAGTCGGGAAGGAGTTCTACAATAGAGTTAGTCAGTTGGTCTATCTAATGGTCGGTTAATAGTTTCAATTGTTGGATTGTATACTATAAGTCTAGCTTTTTTTGAACAATGTTATTACAATTTATTTAAAATGAGAATCATATGATCAAATGATTGCGTCTTATAATTTATTTATATGTACGATGTAATAGTCCATTTACTTTATACTATAGATAATATATTTTGCGACAACACGCGGAAGATCATATTATCGATTTCTTTATAAAGTATAAATAGATGCTCACGACCGAGATAGACGGGGACTCTCTATTGGGATGGTTATAGTGTGGTTTGGTATTAGCTTGTCTTGGCTATAGAATCACATTAGTACACTTTGTGTGTATTGAGCAGGACTACTTGAGATCATTCGAATTATACTGACTGTATAGGATAACCTGATCTCAGTTATTAAGGATGTTCGTACTCTTAATCCCTATACAATAACATCGACATGTAGGACAGTATGTATTTCTTTGATTCATCAATGGGTGAGATTTACATGTAATTAAATCAACAAACTCGGTGAGTTGGGAAATAATGCTGTCTCTATGGTGTGCTGTTGATTGTAGAAGGAATCCATGTTCGTTATAGGTTGATGATGTCCCCTTGAGGAGCTCATAAGGATTATCATGTAAATCCTGCAGGTGGATTTATTTCGGCATGATAATGAGGTTGAGTGGTACTACTCTTGGATGAGATATTAATTAATTGAGTTGTCAGTAACTTAATTAATTAATGAACATTGTATATCTTAAACACAGGGAGACTAACGGGCTCATAATAAGAAGGAGCCCATAACGTAATTATGGGATTAGAACGATAGTGCAGTAATAATATTTTAGTGGAATATATTATTATTATTGGACTTAAGTATAAGCTTTGGGCTAAGTTTGGATACTTAAGCCCAATGGAGGCCCAACTCTAATTTCTCCTCCTGGTCCCTGCTGTAGCCCATGTATATAAGTCACCTCAGCTTATCTGGATCCCTAACTAATTTTTCCTGCGCCTAAAACGTGAGAGGAAAGGGAGGATATTAGATTGAGGAGATCTTGAAGATCGTCGCCCACATGACGTCAAGATCAGACTTGGAAATACAACAGAAGACTGGAAGGTTGTTTACTGCTGCTTCTGATCATCCTCTACATCAACCCTGGTGAAAGGTAATATGATTCTACTCTTTTGCTTCCACTGCAGTAGAATCGTATGGAACCCTAATGGTTCACGTTAACCAAACGATCGAATGCCAACAACTGGTATCAGAGCGTCGGTTTCGTGGTGAAGCTTGACACGTTAGGCTAAGGTTTTTGTGCTTATGTGATTAATTTTCGGATTGAGAATCGTATATGAGATTAGGGTTTGATATATATGAATGTATAATCTGTGAAACCCTATGTGCTTTATCATCGGTATTCTGCCTGTGTATCTTGCTGTTTGAATACACTGGACACATGCACACACACGGCCTGATGGCTTATTGCGGTTGTGGCTGGTGAACGGCGTGAGTGGCACGACAAGCCTGGACTGGACTGGATTTTTGTCGTGCGATCCACGATCATGATAGCGTAAAATGGCGATGACGATTGTTGGATTGCTGACGATAATGCCTAGAGAAGATGACTAAAATACGCTAGTAGGCGACACACGATGGCTTGTGATTGCCATGCGAGTGGCGCAAGACTTCCAAGCGTGTGTGAACGATGGCGAGCAAGCATGCTCGTTGTCGTGCTGGGCGCGCACGGAGGTGGCTGTGCAGGACTGGCGATGCACGATGACTACCATGTGAGGAGGATCTCTCACACAATGAGTGCCGGGCGTGATGGACACAGCTGATGGTATGATATGGAGCAGCGTGCAAGGGGACAAACTGCGCATACTGCCAGCGATGGACACACGATGTCTGCCGTGTGAGAGTGGGCTGGTACACGAGGGCATACAGCATGCATGATTTTGTGCATGGTGAAGCGTGCACGGAGGCTCACACGGGACTGTACACGGCGGCAGGGCTGCGCGTGATGCAAGATAGGCGTGGCATGGCTGGCGCACAATGGCCACCGAGCGAGCCTGCAAGCGTTGGCAGATGAGCATGGAGGCAGGGCATGTCGCTCAGATGGAAACACATTTCGGGCAGGTGGTCGTGCGTGATGGCCGGGCTTGGCGCATGTTTGCTGAATGCGCGCGCGGAAGGCAGGGTTTGGCACCTATCAGCGCGGACGTTTGAAGCAGGCATGCCGTGCAAGGATTATTAGGCATTGGCGCTCGATTGACCGCAAGGAACGTGCAAGGTGCCGGGCGTGCTGGAGATTGGCGCGCATTACCTGCCGTGTGAAGGTGTTTTGGCACACAACTAGGCTGCACGGTAGGCGCTTGATCCGTGCGTGATGTCGTGTGGTGGTGAAGGCATGGCATACGTAGTGCCATGTAAGGTGTGATGAGTGTGCATGCTGTCGGGCGAGGGCACACGAGTCATGCAGGGTGCCGGGTGGTGGAACTGGTTGCCGGGCAAAGAATTTGGAAGAAAATTCATGAAGATCGGTTTTTGATTTTCAGATTAGGTTTCGGGGCACTGCCCCTAGCCCCGCAACCTTACCAGACAGGTCGATCCCTGCGACCTCACCGGGGAGGTCGATCCCCGTCTGCTTTGCCCATATTCATGTTTGGAGGCGAACAATCGAATTCGCTGATATATAACTGTTCATAATTTGATTTAATTATCTGATTATTGTTATATATGTATGCATGATACTCTGTGATTTACTGCCTTATGTGCCGTAATAGGAGCATGCTAAGTTGCGTATTTTATTTTTGAATATTATATGCATGTAAAAATCCTCGGTGTTAAATAACTAAGTGGGAGAGGGGATTGGTAATTAATTTCCGTGGCCTTCATTATTGATTTGTAAGTGATGTGCATAAACTTGCGCTTCGGTTATAGTGCCTTCCTCCCTAACGGATGAGTTTACTCACGGATCACTGGTGCAGACTTCTTTAAATAATTATTGTTTGTAATGTGATGCATATGGGCTTGCGCGTTGGCTATAGTGCTTTCCTCCCTAACAGATGAGTTTATATGCGGTTCACTAGTACAAACTTATATAATTGATGGTTGTAGAAAGTTATCTAAGCGCGTGTGTACATCTCCAGTAGTAAGGCACATAAGCTTGGGCAGCGGACTTGGGATCAAATAATGGTGTACACTTAGGTGTAAATAATTAGTATCTTCCCCAACGGAGTCACTGCTATTATTTGCATGGCTAAAGAGAAACCGACTATTAATTATTTTGTCAAGAGGTTAGGTTGACAAATGAAATTAATGGGTAAAACCTTCTCTCGTAAATATTCGGGTTTGTAAACGTCCACACTATCGTGGCTTGCAGACTCACGATGCTTGAGATGTCGGTGAATTTTATTTTTATATTATTTTGAGGGAATTAATATAAATGGATAAAATTCGAAGATTTGATCGGTATATTTATTTGTGATTCTCTGTAATTTCAAATGGTTTTATCTCGCATATTGTTTACTAAAAGAAACATATTTATTTGTCCAAAATTAGATGATTAGAAAAGAATCTTATTTTTTGAATTTTACTGCTTAGAAAATATAAATATGTGTTCTCACTAAGGATGTCACATGATTCTTATTAAAGTCTCTAGTGGAAAGATGAGAGGTTCATAGAAATATGATGGTCTGATGCGACTCTTCGGATACTTGAGTGAAGTTATAAAGGCAAGAGGTCAAGGATGAATTGATGAATGAATTGGAAATGCTCAGAGTAGATATTGAAGGTAAACCTAGATCAATTTAATTCTCCATAGTTTGCCTAGATGTTTTGAGTAAGTTTCACCTGAATTACAAGAGGTTGTATATGGTGGGAAACTTCTGACAAAACATGTGGTAAAGGAAATCCAATTTCATCAAAGGAGTGAACAATGTTAGAATCTTATTTGCTAGTCGTTGAAGCATGATTAGTGGTGGCACCTACAAACACATAGTGTGTAGATACCGGGATCTCTAAAAGCCACGACTAAGTGATAATAAGATTTATTATAGACATGGGTAAAACTACAAGAGTAGTGACTATTGCAGTGGAAGTTGTTTATTTATCTTATGATAGGAATAAACGTTGGACTACGAGAAATTATCTTTACGTACGTTTTCATAGAAAGAATTTGATTTTGGTTTTTATGAATTAACGGATGGATATTTCATTCTATTTAAATGACATGGTCATATTGATGAGGAATGGGGCTATAATCTGTTATGGTACGTTGGTGGATAATTTGTATACTCTTAAAATCATGTATATCCCACAGATGCAACAAATAGTAATTAATAATACATCTTCTAATATTAGTAAGAGAAAGGTACCTTTGGATATGAACTAAACATATATTTGGCATATAAGACTAGATCATTTTACTTGAGTAGGATTCAAAAGTTGATGGCCGATGAACCGTTAGGTTTATTGGAAGTGGAAACTATCTAACTTGCGAGTCTTGGTTGGAAGTAAAAATGATTAACTGCCTTTTCTAGGCTGTGGGGTGTAGAGCCAAAGATATATATGTTGGAATTAGTTCATTCTGATTTAAGCGGACCTAATATTATCCAGCGAGAGGTGGTTATGAATATTCGAAGATTATTCTAGATATCAATATGTTTATTTGATGCACTACATGTCTAAGTTATTTGATCAATTCAAGAATTGTAAGGCTGGTACAGTAAAGCGTCATGGAAAATATATTAAGTCATTACGATTTAATCGTGATGATGAGTACCTCTAAGGATAGTTAGGAGCTATTAATCAGAGATTGAGATTAAATCTCAAGTTGTCTACATCGGACATGCCCCAGCTGAATGGTGTGGTGGATAGAAGGAATAAGGCTCTTATGGTTATGATTGGATAGATGATGCATTATTTGGAATAAATTCATTTTATGGATATGCCCTAGAAACAGTCATTCGTAAAATATTTATCTGTTTGTGGGACATCCTAGAAAAATGGAGGGTGATTTATTTAGTCCAAAAGATCGAAGGGTGACTGTTAACACAAACACCAGATTTTTGGAAAAGAACTATGTAATAAATCACAAACCCATATATAAGTTGTTCTAAAGGAAGTGAGAGGAAAACACAAAGTATTAGTACCAAGTGTACAAGAGGATATACCACAAGTAAACTGCAACGCGTGTCACGTCTGATACATAATTGCATGTAGTGCCTTGTCATAGTGGGAGGGTTGTTCTACAACCCGTAAGATATATGTTTTGGGAGAGTCGTGAGACTTGGTCCCTAGTAAACATGGAATAGACCCATGGATATGACAAAACACTACAAGATGAAAATGCGGAATCTTAGTAAGTTGCAATGAATGTTGAAATAGGATCTATGGATTCTAAATTATATCTGGGAGCTTGTAAGACCACTAAATAGCGTAAAATCCATTGGAAGTGATCATAAAAAAAAAGAGGATCATACGGTAAGGTGAAAACCTTGGAAGCAAAGCTTGTTGCGAAAGGTGTACTCAGACAGAAATGGTTCGATTATGATGAAACATGTTCACTGGTAGCTATGCTTATGTTAATCAAATTCTTTTATTTATTGCTAATCATATTGAATATGAGGAATAGCAAATAGATGTCAAGACAGCTTTTCTGATTGGAAGTCTTGAGGAAAACATCTATGAGAAGCAATAAGAGTAATTCATTGCAAAGAGCTAAGAGGATTGTGATAGTAAGCTTAAAAGTGTCCAACGATGGACTAAAAGCAAGCTTCAAGATCATGAAACATCCGTTTTGATGAGGAAATCCAAAGATATGGATTCATTCAATGCGCGAATGTGTCTTGTGTATTGTAAAGAGTGACAAAAATGTAGTGGTGTTTCTTGTACTATACGTAGATAGTATCTTGCTTATTAGAGACAATGAAAGAGTATTGTCGGGCGTATGGGTATGGTTGATAAAGCGGTATGAGATGAAGGATTTAAGAGGAGAAAAAATATCCTTTTGATCATGGTAATACGGATCATATGAAAGGATGTTATGCTTGTCTCAAGCTTCGTGAAATGATACAATCCTTACATATATTAGCATGTAACTTTATCTAAGAGGTGTGTCTTATGACACAAAAGTGGATAAAGAAGATGAAAGCGGTTCTTTATGCTTTGGCGAATAAGGAAGCTTAATATAAGAAATGCTATGCACGAGTATGGATATCTATTTTGCTGAATGCATGGATAGTGGTTATCAAGGTAACCCGAAACAAGAATGTTGAACTGTGGTAAGACATATACTTATGTACCTGAAAGGCACTAGAAATTATATATGGACTTAACGAACAGATTCACTGAACTTGTGGGTTACATAAATTCGGATTTTTCTAATCAGATATGGACGGCAGTAAATCCACCTCAAAGGTTATGTGTTTAATCTTAAGAAGTAGAGTCATAATGTGGAGGAGTGTTATATAGAAATATATTTCAGACTCCGGACTCCATCGTAGAAAGATGATGAATTGGAGCCTATGAGGCAGCCAAAGTATCTATATGACTCTAGAGACTTTATGATGGACTTTGAAGTATTTCTAAGTTTGCCCAAGGTTATCACAATTTATATTGATGATATTGGTGCAGCTGCAAACTTGAAGGAATCACAAGTCCATAAGGCAATTAAATACATGGAGCGCGAGTACCACCTGTTACGAGAAATTGTATAATGAGGGAAAGGTTGTTGTCGCCTAGATTGCATTGAATGATAACCTAGTAACTCTATTTACAAGGACCTTAAGGCGAGAGCTTTTGATGGTCGTGTAGTGGGAGTGGAAATCAGATGTATGGCAGAAGACATGACAGCATACCCTTTTAGTATAAGTGGGAGATTGTTGGATTGTATACTAAAAGTCTAGCTTTTTATATGAATAATCTTGTAACAATTTATTTGAAATGAGAATCATATGATCAAATGATTGCATCTTATAATTTATTTATATGCACGATGCAATAGTCCACTTACTTTATACTGTAGATGATATGTTGTGCGACAACACGCGGAAGATCATATTATCGGTTTCCTTATAAAGTATAAATAGATGCTCACAATTAAGATAGACGGGGACTCTCTATTGGGATAGTTGTAGTGTGGTTTGGTATTAGCTTGTCTTGGGTATAGAATCACATTAGTACACTTTGTGTGTATTGAGCAGGACCGCTTGAGATCGTTCGACTTATACTGACTGTATAGGAGAACCTGATCTCAGTTATTATGGATGTTCATGCTCTTAATCCCTATACAATAATCTCGACATGTAGGACAATATGTATTTCTTCGATTCATCAATGGGTGAGATTTACATGTAATTAAATCAACAAACTCGGTGAGTTGGGAAATAGTGCTATCTCTATGGTGTGCTGTTGATTATAGAAGGAATCCGTGTCCGTTATAGGTTGATGATGTCCCCTTGAGGAGCTCATAAGGATTATCATGTAAACCCTACAGGTGGATTTATTCTGGCATGGTAAAGAGGTTGAGTGGTACTACTCTTGGATGAGATATTAATTAATGGAGTTGTCAGTAACTTAATTAATTAATGGACATTGTATATCTTAAACATGGGGAGACTAACGGGCTCATAATAAGAAGGAGCCCATAATGTAATTATAGGATTAGAACTGTAGTGCAGTAATAATATTTTAGTGGAATATATTATTATTATTGGACTTAAGTATAAGCTTTGGGCAAAGCTTGGATACTTAAGCCCAATGGAGGCCCAACTCTAATTTCTCCACCTGGTCCCAACTATTGCCCATGTATATAAGTCACCTCATCTTATCTGGATCCCTAACTAATTTTACCTGCGCCTAAAACGCGAGAGGAAAGGGAGAATAGCAGATTGAGGAGATCTTGAAGATCGTCACCCACACGACGTCAAGATCAGACTTGGGAATATAGCAGAAGACTGGAAGGTTGTTTACTGCTGCTGCTGATCATCCTCTACACCAACCATGGTGAAAGATAATATAATTCTGATCTTTTGCTTCCGCTGTAGTAGAATCATATGGAACCCTAACGGTTCACGTTAACCAAACGATCGAACGCCAACACCAATGTCTACCGAACCACATATCATCGATCGATCACCTAGTAAACTTGATAATGAGATTACATTTTATTGGGTCTATTTTCCAAAGGTCTGCCTTTGCTATTTCTCGATCAGTCGTGTAGGAGTTCTACAGCAGGGTTGGTCGGTTGCTCGATTTAATGGTTGGTTAATAGTTCCAATGTCTACTGATCCACATATCATCGATCGATCGCCTCGTAAACTTGATAATGAGATTTTATTTTATCGCGTCCATTTTTCAAAGGTTCCCCTTTGCTATTTCTAGATCAGTCGGGTAGGAGTTCCACGTAGGGTTGGTCGGTCTAGTGGTCGATTAATAGTTTCAATGTCTACCGATCCACATATCATTAACCGATCGCCTTGTAAACTTGATAATGAGATTACTTTTTATCATGTCTATTTTTAGAATTTCCCCTTTTTGTTATTTCTAGATCAGTTGGGTAGGAGTTCCACGTAGGGTTGGTCGGTTGGCCGGTCTAGTGGTCGGTTAATAGTTACAATGTCTACCGACCCACATATCATCTACCGATCGCCCTGTAAACTTGGTAATGAGATTACATTTTATCGTGTCTATTTTTCAAGTGTCCTCCTTTGCTATTTCTAGATCAGTCGGGTATGAGTTCTACAGTAGAGTTGGTCGGTTGGTCGATCTAATGGCCGGTTAATAATTTCAATGTCTACTGATCCACATATCATCGACCGATCGCCTTGTAAACTTGATATTGTGATTATATTTTGTCGCGTCTATTTTTCAAAGATCCCCCTTGTTGGCTTTTGAATCTTTAGGTTAATGTGAACCGTTAGGGTTCCATGAAATACTACTTCTACGGAAGCATAAACATTGAATTCATTACCTTTCACCAGATTTGATGTAGAGGTTGATAAGCTGGAATAAACGACCTTCCGATCTTCTATTGTATTCCTAAGCCACGTCTTGATGTTGTGTGGGCAACGATCTACAAGACGAACTCAATCTACAGTTTTATTATGTTTCACGTGTGTTTATGCGTGAATTACTTGTTACCGGGCTGCTATGATTGGCTATATATAGGCTACAACAGGGACCAGGAGGAGAAATTAGGGTTTGGGCCTCCCATTGGGTTTAAGCATCCAAGTTTAGCCCAAAACTTATACTTAAGTCCAATAATAATAAATCATTCCACTAAAGAAATATTATTGCACTGCCACCCTAATCCCAAATTACGTTTATGGGCTCCTTCTTATTATAAGCCTGTTAATCTCCCGTGTTTAAGATTCAATGCCCATTAATTAATTACGTCACTGACAACTCCATTAATTAATATATTTACCGAGAGTAGTACCACTCAACCTTATTATCATGCTGGAATAAATCCACCTGCAGGGTTTACATGATAATCATTATGAGCTCCACAAGGGGACAACATCAACCAATTCCGTTAGGACACAGATTCCTTCAACAATCAACAGCATACCATAGAGATAGCACAATTTCCCAACTCACTGAGTATATTGATTTAATAATTAAATCTCGCCCATCGATGAATTAAAGAAATAAATACTGGCCTACGTGTTGAAGTTATTGTATAGGGATTAAGAGTACGAACATCCATAATAACAGAGATCAAGTTCTATTATATAGACAGTATAAACCGAACGATCTCAATGCGGTCCTGTTCAATACACAAAGTGCACTAGTGCAATCTTATAGTTAAGATAGACTAAAGCCAAATCACACTACAACCATACCGATAGATAGTCCCCGTCTATCTCAGTTGTGAATATCTGTTTATACTTTATAAGGAGCTGATAATATGATCTTCCGTGTAACGCCGCACACCACATTATTGCACATGTTTGATCACATGATTCTCATTTTAAATATTGTCAAAACATTGTTCATACAAAAAACTAGACTTTTAGTATACTAAAAGACTATGCTGCCATGTCTATTGCCATACATCTGATTCCCACTCCCACTACTTGACTATTAAAAGCTTTCACCTTAAGGTCATTGTAAAAGTATTTACTAGGTTATCATCCTATGCAATCTAGGCGACAACAACCTTCCCCTCATTTATACGATTTCTCATATTAGGTAGTACTCGCTCTCAATGTATTTAATTGCCTTATGGGCTCGTGATTCTTTCAAGTTCGTAACTCCACAATTATCATTATAATAAATTGTGATTACCTTGGGCAAACTAAGAATCACATCTAAGTCCATTACTAAGTTTCTAGAACCATACATATACTTTGGCTTCCGCAAGGCTCCAATTTATTATTTTTTTCATGGTGGAGTTTGAAATATATCTCTATACAACACTCCTCCACATTATGGATCTACTTCCCAATTTAAACACATTACCTTGAGGTGGATTTACTGCCATCCCATGATATGAAAAAATCAAATCTATGTAACCATCAAGAAGCAATGAATAAGTCCGATAAGCTTACATATAATTTCCAGTCCTCTTTAGGCACTTCAAATATGTCTTACCGTAATTCAATATTCTTGTTCCGAGTTATCTTGATACCCACTGACTATGCCATTGGCAAAATAGATATCCAATCGCGTGCATAGCATTCCATAGATTAAGCTTCTTTATTGCCGAAGCACAGGGAACCACCTTTATCTATATATCTTCTTTTGCGTCTTAAGACATAAATCCTTAGATAAAGTCACATGCTAAAACGTGTAAGGATTGTATCAATTTATGAAGCTTGAGATAACACAACATCCTATCCTGTGATCTTTATTACCATGATCGCAAGGATATACTTTGCTTCTCTTAAGTCCTTCATTTCATACTGCTTTATTAATCATACTCATATGCCCGACAATACTCTTTTATTGTCTCCAATGAGCAAGATATCATCTATGTACTTGTAAGAAATACCACCACGTTTCTGCCACTCTTTTAAATAAACAAGACCTATCTGAGCATTGATTAAATCCATATTACTGGATTTCTTAATCAAAACGGATTTTGTATGATCTTGAAGCTTGCTTTAGTCCATCGATGGACACTTTTAATCTTACACTTAAAATACTCTTAGCA
Organism: Pogostemon cablin; assembly: GCA_023678885.1. NCBI lineage: Eukaryota > Viridiplantae > Streptophyta > Magnoliopsida > Lamiales > Lamiaceae > Pogostemon > Pogostemon cablin. The sequence continues at coordinate 19,531,894 of CM042989.1, read as the reverse complement.
CTTTTCAATGAATCACTCTGGTTGCTTCACATAGATGTTTTCCTCAAGTCTTCCAATCAGGAAAGCTGTCTTGACATCTATTTCCTATACCTCATAAACCATATTAGTAGCATTAGACAAAGAATCCGGATCAATTTAAGATAGCTATCGGTGAAATAGGTTTTCTCATTATCGAACCCTTTCTTTCTGAATATACCTTTTCGCAACAAGCTTTGCTTCAAAGGTTTTCACCTTACCGTATGATCCTCTTTTGTTTTGTATGACCACTTCCAATGGCTTTTACACCATTTTGTGGCCTTACAACCTCTGATTATCAGCTCCTAAATTATCCTAAGAGGTGCTCGCCACTACAATCAGATCGCAGTGAGTTGATATATTTTCCATGATGCTTCACTGCATCAGTCATGTGTTCCTTGAATTAATCGTAGTACTCAGACTTGTATTGCATCAAATAAATATATCGGTATCCTGAATAATCATAAAATATTTATAACCACCTCTCGCCAGGATAATTTAGAACCGCATAAATCAGAATGATCCATTTTTAACATATCTTTGCATGGCTCTATACCCCTTTGCCTTGTAGAGGCAATAGTCTTAGATGCCAAAAGTATGTTTGGTTTATTGCCGAAGGTTCCTTTCTCTTACTAAGGTTAGAAGATGCATTATTAATTACTATTTGTTGCATCCGTGGAATAAACATGATTTAAGAGTGTGCAAATTGTCTACCAACGTCCCATAATAGATTATAGCTCCATCCTTCATTATAATGATAATTTAATTTAAATGAAACAGAGTATCCATCCGTAAATGCATAGAAGTTGAAATCAAACTCTTTCTATGAAAATGTACGTAAAGACAATTTCTCAAAATCAAAACCTTTATTCCTATCATGAGATAGATAAACAACTCCCACTGCAAAAGTCACTACTCTTGTAGTATTACCCATGTACATAGTAATCTAATCATTACTTAGTTACAAACATTTACTGATTCCAGTATCCACACACAATGTGTCAGTAGATGCCATCACTAACCATGCTTCAATAATTAGTGAATGAGATACTAACCTTGTCCACGTCTTAATGAAATTGGTTTCCTTCACCACTTGTTTTGTCAGCAGTTTCCCACCCATACAACCTCTTGTAATTCAGGTGAAACTTGCTCAAAATAACTATGCAATTGTGGAGGATAAATTGACCTAGGTTTCCCTTCAATTTCTACTCCAAGTATTTTTACTTCATTCATCAAGTTTAACCATGATCTCTTGCCTTTTCATTATTTCTCAAGTATCTGAAGAGTCACATGAGACTATCATATTTCTATGAACCTCTCACCTCTTCACTAGCGAATTTAATAGGCATCAGAGGGCATCAATAATGAGAACATATTTTTATTTTCTTAAGCAGTAAGTATTAAAGTCAAGATTGTTTTCTAATCATTTAATTTTGGACCAGTTAATATATTTTCTTTAAGTTAACAATAAGTGAAGTAAACTATTCAAAAATTCAGAGAATCAAGTAAATAAATATGCCAATCAAACACTTCGAATTTAAATTTTATATTAATTCTCTCAATAAACAATATAAAATAAATTCACAGACATCTCTGTTGGATTGTATACTAAAAGTCTAGATTTAGTATGAATGATGTTATAACAATTTATTTGAAATGAGAATCATATGATCAAATGATTGCGTCTTATAATTTATTTATATATCGATGCAATAGTTCACTTACTTTATACTGTATATAATATATTGTGCGACAACACGTGGAAGATCATATTATCAGTTTCCTTATAAAGTATAAACAGATGCTCACAACTGAGATAGACGGGGACTCTCTATCGGGATGGTTGTAGTTTGATTTGATATTAGTTTGTCTTGACTATAGAATCACATTAGTGCACTTGTGTGTATTGAGCAGGACCGCTCGAGATCGTTTGACTTATACTGACTTATAGAAGAACTTGATCTCTGTTATTATGGACGTTCGTGCTCTTAAACCCTATACAATAACCTCATCACATAGGGCAGTATGTATTTCTTTGATTCATCAATGGGTGAGATTTACATGTAATTAAATCAACAAACTCGGTGAGTTGGGAAATAGTGTTGTTTCTATGGTGTGCTGTTGATTGTAGAAGGAATCCGTGTCCGTTATAGGTTGATGATGTCCCCTTGAGGAGCTCATAAGGATTATCATGTAAACCCTGCAAGTGGATTTATTCAGACATGATAATGAGGTTGAGTGGTACTACTCTCGGATGAGATATTAATTAATGGAGTTGTTAGTAACTTAATTAATTAATGGGCGTTGGTTATCGTAAACATGGGGAGACTAATGGGCTCATAATAAGAAGGAGCCCATAACGTAATTATGGGATTAGAACAGTAGTGCAGTAATAATATTTTAGCGGTATATATTTTTATTATTGGACTTAGGTATAAGCTTTGGGCTAAGAATTGGATACTTAAGCCCAATGGAGGTCCAACTCTAATTTCTCCTACTGGTCCCTGCTGTAGCCCATATATAAGTCATCTTAGCTGTCTGAAAACTCTAATTTACGAGATTAATCACGCCTAATACTATGAGGAGGGTGAGGGAACAGCAGATTGAGAAGATCTCGAAGATCGTCGCCCACACGACATCGAGATTGGACTTGAGAATACAGCAGAAGACTGGAAGGTTGTTTGCTACTGCTGTCTGCCAACTTGTAAGATTTTTATAAAATCATACAGTGCTCAGAATTTGACGTGTGATATACTGACGAAAAGCCACAGAAGAGTGGATCATTTTAGCACATAGATCACTCAAATTTGAGATTAGATGTGAGAGTTATGCCCAAAACGGTTTGACTGCACCGACTGGTGGCGAGAATTCCATTTTCTTCAACATACCCTGGTGAAAGGTAATACATTTCTTGCTTCCGCTGACTGTTAGAAATGTATGGAACCCTAACGGTTCACGTTAACCAAACCATCGAACGCCAATAATCTAAAGTACAGTGAATTTGCATACCACGTTAGTGTGGACTTATACAAACCCTAACATTCGCAAGAGAAGGTTTTACCCATTAATTCCATACGTCATAATTAACCTTATAACTCAATGATTAATAGTCAGTTGTCCTTTAGCCACACAATTTAAAAGCAGTGACTCCGTTGGGGAGGATATATATTAATTGCACCTAAGTGTGTACCATTATTTGATATTAAGTACGTTACCCAAGTTTGTGTGTCTTACAGTTGGAGAAGACCACACGCCTTCAAATAATTTCCTACAATCATCAATCATTAATTTGTACTAGTGATCCGCAAATAAAATTCATCCGTTGGGGAGGAAGGCACTATAGCCGACTCATAAGCTTACTTGCATCACATTACAAATAATAATTATTTAATGAAATTTATTTCCAGTGATCCACAAATAAAACTCATCCGTTGGGGAGGAAGGCATTAAAACTGACTCATAAGCTTACTTGCATCACTTAATAAATCAATAATGGAGGCCGCGAGATCTATTGACCAATCCCTCTCCCGGTTAGTTATTCAATAAGAGGATTTTTACATGCATACAATATATACCAAATATAAAATATGCAAATAAACATGCTATTATTATGGCAAATAAGGCAGCAAATCAAATAGCACATGCAATCCAAATATATAATAATAATTGGCAAATAAAATAATTATAACCATTATAAGGAAATGAAAATTTGCCAAAAATAACTTGACTTAGTCAACATTCCAATTAAGCAATTAAGACATGACTTGGGCAAGAGGGAAGCTTAGGCCCTAAGCAATCTAGATACGCGGTTTTAAGGGAGAGAAAACCGCTCAAGGATATGCTCCAATCCACCCTTCACGTCATCTCTCTACACACAAAATCGATGAAAACTGAAGAACCGAATGTGCACGGGCAGCGCTGCAGCCATCTCACAGCCGCCAAAGAACTGCCATTATTACCAAAAAAACAACGACCAATTTTTTCCAGTCGTGTTCCTCCAATGATCGCCTCGGCGCAAAACGCCGCCAGTGTCTCCTTCCAGCCTTTGCTGAATCAGCATGCCCAGCAATTTGCAGCATGCAACTGACCTCCCGCAGTCTACCAGGTACAACTCTCACGACCACAGACCTTGCTGGGAAGACCCATGAGCTGGTCGGACTGATGTACGTCTGCTCCCCAACAACAGCGGTGTTGGATTGTATACTAAAAGTCTATGTTTTTGTATGAACAATGTTATAACAATTAATTTAAAATGAGAATCATATGATCAAATGATTGCATCTTATAATTTATTTATATGTTCGATGCAATAGTCCACTTACTTTATACTGTTGATAATATGTTGTGCGACAACACGCTGAAGATCATATTATCGGTTTTCTTATAAAGTATAAACAGATGCTCACAACCGAGATAGATGGGGACTCTCTATCGGGATGGTTGTAGTGTGGTTTGGTATTAGCTTGTCTTGGCTATAGAATCACATTAGTGCACCTGTGTGTATTGAGCAGGACCGCTTGAGATCGTTCGACTTATACTGACTTATAGGAGAACTTGATCTCAGTTATTATGGAAGTTCGTGCTCTTAATCCCTATACAATAACCTCAACACGTAGGGCAATATGTATTTCTTTGATTCATCAATGAGCGAGATTTAAATGTAATTAAATCAACAAACTCGATGAGTTGGGAAGTAGTGTTGTCTCTATGGTGTGCCGTTGATTGTAGAAGGAATCCGTGTCCGTCATAGGTTGATGATGTCCCCTTGAGGAGCTCATAAGGATTATCATGTAAATCCTGTAGGTGGAATTTATTCCGGCATGATAATGAGATTGAGTGGTACTACTCTTGGATGAGATATTAATTAATTGAGTTGTCAGTAACTTAAATTAATTAATGGACATTGTATATCTTAAACATTGGGAGACTAACGGGCTAATAATAAGAAGGAGCCCAAAACGTAATTTTGGGATTGGAAAGGCAGTGCAGTAATAATATTTTAGTGGAATATATTATTATTATTGGACTTAAGTATAAGCTTTGGGCTAAGCTTGGATACTTAAGCCCAATGGAGGCCCAACCCAATTTATCCTCTTGGTCCCTGCTGTAGCCCATGTATATAAGTCACCTCAGCTTATCTGGAACCCCAATCTAATTTATTATTCACGTGTGATGAGAGTTGAGAGCAGATTGAGGAGGTCTTGTAGATCGTCGCCTACACGACGTCGAGATTGGACTTGGGACATATTGCAAAAGATCAGAAGCCGTTGAAGAGAGGATCGTCTGAGCACAAAGATCATTCAATTTCGACATCAGACGAGGAAGTTATGGCCATTCTCGTGGGACTGCACAGTTTGCCAGCGAGAATCCTTCATCTTCTACATACCCTGGTGAACGGTAATCGTTTCTATGATTTATTGCTTCCGCTATGATAGAAACGCATGGAACCCTAACGGGTCACGTTAACCAAATAATCCAAGTGCCAACAAGCGGCATGCCTAGTCTACTCTAGATGTAGACCAGACCGGTAGCAACAACGAATTTGACCAGACAAACACTGACCCTTTCAGAAATACTCCCTGACCCGCTCGGAACAACACCCTAACCCGATCGAACCAGAGCAGACCCGATCGATAATACACGAGACCTATTCAGAAAATGCCTGGACTCGATTGGAAGCAGGTCTGCCTAACCTGGAACTGCCATGGGAACTCCAGTACACACGTGCTTGTTCCAAGCCAGGCCTTGCCACCCATCACCGGTATCATGCTGGCCAAGCAAACTTTACACCAGAACCAACGTAAACAGATCCGCCGTGAAGTGCTGAGCGTCTGTCGCCACATGCGATCCACTTACAACCGTTGCCCGTGCCACTGGCCGAAGCTCTGGTCATGAACATCGGTAGCGACACATACTCTTCACGGTCCCGCCCAGCAAATTCGCCAGCCTGTCCAACGTGCGGTGATCACCAGCCAAATGATGAAGTGATCCAACATGTACCGTTGCTACTCTGCTATCATCGACTATCCAGCGTTGTTCCGTTGTTTTGAAGACAGCTGTGCTCCATTGTTTAGAATACAGCCGTGTCATTCACCATCACACAGCCATGTATTGTCGGCAAACATTCACTGTTTATACATCATCCACCAACAACAGCCATCGAAAACATTCGCTGGTCACGAATTTTATTACCAATAGGCATGAATTTTACCATCGCACTTCCGTCGCCATGCCACCGTGTTGTCGATCATCACCAACAAATAAAATCATCGTTTGATCGAACATATAGGATTTTCATTCATGAAACAATAGACGTGAACAACACGAACCCTAAACCCTAAAAATGCTTTCATGGAATACACAAAAACATATGCCGATAATCTACAAAGGGATTTCACATAGGAATATTCATAAATAAATTCCATTAAAAACAAAACCCTAATTATCATATGTGATTCTATTCCAAATAAAAACACATAATCACATAAACCCTAGCCTAACGTGTCACATTTTGCCATAGAACCTATGCTCTGATACCAATTATTGGCGTTTGGATCTTTAGGTTAACGTGAACCGTTAAGGTTCCATGAAGTTCTACTGCAGCGGAAGCACAAACATAGAATTCATTACCTTTCTCCAGGGTTGATGTAGAGATTGATCAGCAGCAACAAACGACCTTCTGATCCTCTATTATATTCCTAAGCCACGTCTTGACGTTGTGTGGGTAACGATCTACAAGACGAAATCAATCTGCAGTCCTATTGTGCTTCACATGTGTTTAGGCATGAATTACATACTACCGTGCTGCTGAGATTAGCTATATATATGCTACAACAGGGACCAGGAGGAGAAATTAGGGTTTGGGCCTCCCATTAGGCTTAAGCATCCAAGTTTAGCCCAAAACATATACTTAAGTCCAATAATAATAAATCATTCCACTAAAAAAATATTATTGCACTGCCACCCTAATCCCAAATTACTTTTATGGGCTCCTTCTTATTATTAATCTCCTCGTGTTTAAGATTCAATGCCCATTAAATAATTAAGTTACTGACAACTCCATTAAATAATATATTTACCGAGAGTAGTACCACTCAACCTTATTACCATGCCAGAATAAATCCACCTGTAGGGTTTACATGATAATCATTATGAACTCCTCAAGGGGACATCATCAACCAATTCCGTTAGTACACATATTCCTTCTATAATCAACAGCACACCATAGAGACAACACCATTTTCCAACTCACCGAGCATATTGATTTAATAATTAAATCTCACCCATCGATGAATTAAAGAAATAAATAATGGCCTATGTGTCGAGGTTATTGTATAGGGATTAAGAGTACGAACATCCATAATAACAGAGATCAAGTTCTATTATATAGACAGTATAAACCGAACGATCTCAATGCGGTCCTGTTCAATACACAAAGCACTTGTGCAATCTTATAGTCAATACAGGCTAAAGCCAAATCACACTACAACCATACCGATAGATAATCCTCGTCTATCTCAGTTGTGAACATCCATTTATAATTTATAAGGAGTCAATAATATGATCTTCCATGTGACGCCGCACACCACATTATCTACAGTATAAAGTTAATGGACTTTTGCACAACATTATTGCAAACGTTTGATCACATGATTCTCATTTTAAATATTGTCAAAATATTGTTCATACAAAAAGTTAGACTTTTAGTATACAATCTAACACTCCTTTGCTATTTCTGGATTAGTCAGGTATGAGTTCTTCAGTTTTTTCAAAGGTCTCCATTTTTGCTATTTCGAGATCAGTCGGGAAGGAGTTCCACGTAGGGTTAGTCGGTTGGTTGGTCTGGTGGTCGGTTAATATTTCAAATGTCTACTAACCCATATATCATCGATCGATCGCCCTGTAACTTGATAATGAGATTACTTTTTATCGCATATATTTTCTTAAGATCCACCTTTGCAATTTCTAGATCAGTCAGGTAGGAATTCTACGGTAGGGTTGGTCCGTTGGTCACATTACAAACAATAATTATTTAATAAAATTTATTCCAGTGATCCACAAATACAAATAAGCTTACTCGCATCACATTATAAATAATAATTATTTAATAAAATTTATTCAAGTGATCCACAAATAAAACTCATCCGTTGGGGAGGAAGGCACTATAGCCAACTCATAAGCTTACTTGCATCACTTAATAAATAACAATGGAGGCGGCGGGATTGACCCATCCCTCTCCCACTTAGTTATTTAACAAGAGGATTTTTGCATGCATACAATTTATATATCAAATATAAAATACGCAAATAAACATGCTACTATTACGGTAAATATGGCAGTAAATCAAATAGCACATACTTCCAAATATATAACAATAATTGGCCAATAAAATAATTATATCAATTATATAAAAGTAAAAAAAAATTATAATTGCCAAATAAAAATTGACTTAATCAACAAACCAATTTAGGCAATAAAAACACGTAACTTGTAGAATAAGTTGGATATCTTAGGCCCTAAGAAAAACTCATGTCACGGTTCCACAGATTAAAACTGCATGAGTGTGGGGACCAATCCAAACACGCCAAGTCATCATTAAATTCATGTTAACAATCCGGACAGAAAACAAGCTCACACACAGGCCCATAACTGGCCATGCCATGTCATCACTTCCAGGAAAAAAATTCAACGGAACCTGTTGCATTGTTTCGCCAAACAACGGTTCACCATCAGCGCCTCACGTGACTTGCCATGTCATCACCCATCGGAAGAATAGATGATGGCCGGTCAGGAAAAACCACCATATTTCCCGACGCCGCTCTATCTTTCAACACCCGCCGGAGAGCGTCGTACCAGCCCAGCAGTATGCATAACGGTCATTCGTTTCCAGTGAAGTTCTCCCAACACGATGGTCAGGGTGTGGAGCATCCCGCTTCTCAACCATGCCAGGATTATCACACCAGCCAAAATGCCTACAAACTCCACATTTCGCAGCAACCAACCGATGACCTCTAGCCATTTGATCTGCTTCCACCGTGTGACCGCAAGCTGTGACAGCAAGGGAACTCGCTGAGAGAAAAATAAATTTTGACCCATTCGAAATCACCGGCTGATTGGTCTGGAAATTTCACTGGGCTCGATCAAAACTGCAACCAGTCTCTACAGACGTGACCGAAAACTATGGAGACTTGATCGATTTCAGCACCAGGCTAGATCAGAATGCCGCCAGTCTTCGTTCAGAATCATTGCCAGGCCTAGTCACACGCCGAGCAGTCTGCTCATGCCATTATCATCTCGGCCTTGTCAAAACCCAGCGACGTGATGCTGCCCTGCTTCAACGCTGACCGCCAGCCAGTCGTGTCGTTCATCATCCTTTTCGATGATCAGAGGATTTTCGTCAACTACCAGGATGCCATCGCCGGCCAGCTAACTTTTAGGCACCATCTGCCATCGTAACACCGTCGCTGGCCTTGCCTTCCACCGTCGCTGCCTGGTTTTTGGCTTCTCACATCCGGAAAGCCGACGCTTATCATCAACCTTTCAGGCGATCTTTTCATAGTTTACACAGCCAATCATCGTTGCACCTTAGACAGATGTTCACTATCCTGGCATTGGTCTTCCATCGATGATGAAGCCTTCCAGCATCGCCATGAAACCGTGCGGTGATTATGTGTGAGTGGTGTCGTGCAATTAGGGATCAACAGTCGATAAAAGGGATAGGGTTCAAACAGATTGTTTTCACCAAAGATGGACAAACAAAACAAAACCCTCATGCGATCATTATTTAACAATAATTCACATTAAACCCTTTATCCTAAATTCTAGCACCACATTATGCAATCAAACCCTAGCCTAATATGTCACGTTTAGCTTTAGAACCTACGCTCGGATACCAATTGTTGGCGTTTGGATCTTTTGGTTAATGTGAACTGTTAGAGTTCTATACGTTTCTACAGCGGAAGCAAGAAAATAAGAAATGCTTTACCTTTCACCAGGGTATGTTGAAGGAGAAGGATTCTCACCGGCAGCCTGCGTAGCATCACGGTTTTGGCCATAACTCACTCATCTGATCTCTGATTGGAGTGATCTATACGCCAAAACGATCCTCTCTTCGGTGGCACCAGTATATCACACGTCCAGTTTGAACTTCTACATGATTTTATAAAATTCTTGGAATTTGATGGATAGAAACAGCAAACGACCTTCCGGTCTTCTGTTGTATTCCTAAGCCATATCTTGACGTTGGTGTGGGCAACGATCTACAAGACGATCTCAGTCTACAACCGTAATCTGCCTTTCACATGTATTATGCGTGTGATTCTGATTCTGGATTGATGAGATTGGCTATTATATAGGCTACAATAGGGACAAGGAGGAGAAATTATGGTTTGGGCCTCCATTGGGCTTAAGCATCCAAGTTTTGCCCAAAGCTTATACTTAAGTCCAATAATAATAATATATACCATTAAAATATTATTACTGCACTACCGTTCTAATTACATAATTACATTATGGGCTCCTTCTTATTATGAGCCCGACGGTCTCTCCATGTTTAAGATATACAATGCCCATTAATTAATTAAGTTACTGACAACTCCATTAATTAATATCTCATCCGAGAGTAGTACCACTCAACCTCATTGTCATGCAGGAATAAATCCACCTGCAGGGTTTACGTGATAATCCTTATGAGCTCCTTAAGGGGACATCATCAACCTGTGTCGGACACGGATTCCTTCTACAATCAACAGCACACTATAGAGATAGTACTATTTCCCAACTCACCGAGTTTGTTGATTTAATTACATGTAAATCTCACCCATTGATTAATCAAAGAAATACATACTGCCTTAAATGTCGAGGTTATTGTATAGGGATTAAGAGCACGAACATCCATAATAATAGAGATCAAGTTCTTCTATATAGACAGTACAAGTCGAACGATCTCAAGTAGTCCTGCTCAATACACGCAAAATACATTAATGTGATTCTATAGTCAAGACAAACTAATACCAAATCACACTACAACCATCCCGATAGAGAGACCCCGTCTATCATGATTGTAAGCATTTGTTCATACTTTATAAGAAAATCGATCTTCTGTGTGTTGTTGCACAACTATTATCTACAGTATAAAGTAAGTGGATTATTGCATCGGACATATAAATAAATTATAAAACGCAATCATTTGATCATTGATTCTTATTTCAAATAAATTGTTAAAATTTTTGTTCATACTAAATCTAGACTTTTAGTATACAATGCAACATAAAATAGATAATGAAATTACTTTTTATCGCATCTATTTTACAAAGGTCCCCCTTTACTATTTCTAGATTAGTCGGGTAGGAGTTCCAAAGTAGGGTTGGTCTGGTGGTTGATTAATAGATAAAGTGTCTACTGACCCACATATCATCGATCGATCATCTTGTAAATTTTATAATGAGATTATTTTTTATCGCGTCTATTTTACAAAGGACCCCTTTTTCTTTTTCTAGATCAGTCGAGTAGGAGTTCTACAGTTTTTCTAAAGGTTTCCCTTTTTGCTATTTCTAGATTAGTCGGGTAGGAGTTCCACGTACGGTTGGTCTGTCTTGTGGCCGGTTAATAATTCCAAAGTCTACTGACCCAAATATCATTAATCGATCGCCCTGTAAACATGATAATGAGATTACTTTTTATCGCGTCTATTTTCCAAAGTTCCCACACTACTATTTCTCGATAAGTCAGGTAGGAGTTCTACAGTAGGGTTGGTCAGCTGGTCAATCTAACGATCGGTTAATAGTTCCAATATCTACCGACCCACATATCATCGACTGATCGCCCTGTAAACATGATAATGAGATTACTTTCTATCACATATATTTTCTAAAGATCTCCCTTTTTGCTATTTCTAGATCAGTCGGGTAGGAATTCCACATAGGGTTGGTCAGTTGGTAGGTCTGACGGTCGGTTAATAGTTCCAATATCTACCGACCATATATCATCGACCAATCGCACTGTAAACTTGATAATAAGTTACTTATTATCACGTCTATTTTACAAAGGCCCCCCTTTGCTATTTCTCGATTAGTCGAGTAGAAGTTCTACAGTAGGGTTGGTCAGTTACTCGATCTAATGGTCGGGTAATTGTTCCAATGTCTACCGACCCACATATCATCGTCCGATCACCCTATGAACTTGATAATGAGATTAGTATTTATCGCGTCTATTTCCTAAAGGTCCCCATTTGCTATTTCTAAATTAGTCGGGTAGGAGTTTTAATGTAGGGTTTGTCCGTAGATTGGTATGGTGGTCGGTTAATTGTTCCAATGTCTACTGACCCACATATAATCGATCGATTGCCCTATAAACTTGATAATGAGATTATTTTTTATCGTGTCTATTTAAAAAGTTCCCTCCTTTGTTATTCCTCGATAAGTCGGGTAGGAGTTCTATAGTATGTTTGGTCGGTTGGTCGATCTAATGGCTGATTAATAGTTTTAATATCTATCGATCCACATATCATCGACTGATCGCCCTGTAAACTTGATAATTAGATTATATTTTTTCGCGTCTATTTTTTAAAGTACCTCCTTTGCTATTTCTAGATCTGTCGGGTAAGAGTTCTACAATTTTTCCAAAGGTCCCCCTCTTTCCTATTTCTAGATCAGTCGGGTAGGAGTTACACGTAGGGTTGGTCGGTCTGGTGATCAGATAATAGTTCTAATGTTTACTGACCCGCATATCATCGATCGATCACCATGTAACTTGATAATGAGATTAGTTTTTATCGCGTCTATTTTCAAATTGTCCCCCTTTACTATTTATTGATCAGTCTGGTTGGAATTCTACTGTAGGGTAGGTCGTTTGGTCGATCTAATGGTCGGTTAATAGTTCCAATGTCAACTGACCCACATATCATCGATCGATCGCCCTATAAACTTGGGAATGATATTACTTTTTATCGTGTCTATTTTCCAAAGGTCCTCCTTTGCTATTTCTAGATCAGTCAGGTAGGAGTTCTAAAGAAGGGTTGGTCTATTGGTCGGTCTGGTGGTCGGTTAACAGTTCTAATGTTAACCGACCCATATATCATCGATCAATAGCACTGTAAACTAGATAATGAGATTACTTTTTATCACGTCTATTTTCCAAAGGTCTCCCTTTGCTAATTTTATATCAGTCGAGTAGGAGTTCTACAATAGGGATTGTCGGTCAGGTGGTAGGATAATAGTTCCAATGCTATCGACTCACATATCATCGATCGATCGCCTTGTAAACTTAATGATGAGATTACTTTTTATCGCGACTATTTTCCAAAGGACCCCCTTTGCTATTTCTAGATCAGTCGGGTAAGAGTCTACAGTTTTTCCAAAGGTCCCCCTTTTAGCTATTTCTAGATCAGTAGGTTAGGAGTTCCACGTAGGGTTGGTTAGTTAGTCGGTCTTGTGGTCGGTTAATAGTTCCAATGTCTACCCACATATCATTGATCGATCGCCCTGTAAACTTGATACTGAGATTACTTTTTATCGCATCTATTTTCCAATGGTCCCACTTTACTGTTTCTCAATCAGTCTTGTTGGAGTTCTACAATAGGGTTAGTTGGTTGGTCGATCTAATGAACGGTTAATAGTTCCAATGTCAACCGACCCAAATATCATCGATCGATCGCCCTGTAAACTTGAGAATGATATTACTTTTTATTGTGTCTATTTTCAAAAGGTCCCCCTTTGCTATTTCTAGACCAGTCGGGTAGGAGTTCTAAGGTGGGGTTGGTCCATTGGTCGCTCTGTGGTCCGTTAACAATTCTAATGTCTACCGACCCATATATCATCGGCCAATCGCACTGTAAACTTGGTAATGAGATTACTTTTTATCACGTCTATTTTCCAAAGGTCCCCCTTTGATATTTCTATATCAGTCGAGTAAGAGTTCTACAATAAGGCTTGTTGGTCTGGTGGTAGGTTAATCGTTCCAATGTCTGCCGACCCACATATCATCGATCGATCACCTTGTGAACTTAATGATGAGATTACTTTTTATCGCGTCTATTTTCTAAAGGTCCCGCTTTGCTCTTTCTAGATTAGTCGGGTAGGAGCAGTTTTTCCAAAGATCCCCCTTTTTGCTATTTCCAGATCAGTCGGGTAGGAGTTCCAAGTAGGGTTGATCGGTTTATCAGTCTGGTGGTCGGTTAATAGTTCCAATATCTTCCGACCCACATATCATCTGCTGATCGCCCTATAAACTTGATAAAGAGATTACTTTTTATCACGTCTATTTTCCTAAGGTACCCCTTTGTTATTTTTCGTTTTGTCGGGTAGGAGTTCTACAGTAGGGTTGGTCGGTTGGTCGATCTAATGGTCGGTTAATAGTTCCAATGTCTACCGCCCCATATATCATCGACCGATCGCCCTATAAACTTGATAATAGATTACTTTTTATAATGTCTATTTTTCAAAGGTCACCCTTTGCTACTTCTAGATCAATTAGGTTAGAGTTCCACAGTAGGGTTGGTCCGTTGGTCGGTCTGGTGGTCTGTTAATAGATCCAATATCTACCGACCCACATATCATCAACCGATCGCCTTGTAAACTTGATAATGAGATTACTTTTATCGCATCTATTTTCCAAAGGACCCCCTTGCTTTTTCTAGATCAGTCGAGTAGGAGTTCTACAGTTTTTCCAAAGGTCTCCCTTTTTACTATTTCTAGATCAGTCGGGTAGGAGTTCCACGTAGGGTTGGTCGGTCTAGTGGTCTGTTAATAGTTCCAATGTCTACCGACCCACATATCATTGACCGATCGCCCTGTAAACTTAATAATGAGATTACTTGTTATCGCGTCTATTTTTCAAAGTTTTCCTTTTGCTATTTCTCTATCACTCGGGTAGGAGTTCTGTAGTAGGGTTGGTCAGCTGTTCGATCTAATGGTCGGTTAATCGTTCCAATTACTACAGACCCATATATCATTGATCGATCGCCCTGTAAACTTTATAGTGAGATTACTTTCTATCCCGCCTATTTTCCAAAGATCTCTCTTTACTATTTGTAGATCAGTCGGATAGGAGTTTTACAGTAGGGTTTGTGCGTTGGTCGGTCTGGTGGTCGGTTAATAGTTTCAATGTCTACCGACACACATATCATCAACCGATCGAATTGTAAACTTGATAATCAGATTACTTTTTATCAGTATATTTAATAAAGGTCCCATTTTTCTATTTCTAAATCAGTCAGTATGAGTTATACAACAGGGTTGGTCGGTTGGTCGGTCTGGTGGTTGGTTAATAGTTCCAATATTTACCGACCCACATATCATCGACCGATCGCTCTGTAAACTTGATAATATAATTACTTTTAATCGTGTCTTTTTTCCAAAGGAACCCTTTAACTATTTCTAGATTAGTCGAGTATGAGTTCTGCAGTAGGATCGGTCGATTAGTCAATCATGTGGTCATATATTATTTCCATTGTCTTCCGACCGACATATTATCGAGCGATCAACCAGTAAAATTCATAATGAGATTGCTCTTTATCGCATCTATTTTCCAAAGGTTCCTTTTGCTTTTGCTAGATCAGTCAGGTAGGAGTTCCATAGTGGGATCGGTCGGTTGGTCGGTCAGGTAGTCAGTTAATAGTTTCAACGTCTACCGACCACATATCATCGACTGATTGCCCTGTAAACTTGATAATAAGACTACATTTTATCGTGTCTATTTTCTAAAGGTTCCCCTTTGCTATTTCTAGATCAGTCGGGTAGGAATTCTAAGGTAGAGTTGGTCCGTTGGTCGGTTGGGTGGTCGATTAATAGTATCCATATCTACCGACCCACATATCATCGACCGATCGCACTGTAAACTTGATAATGAGATTACTTTTATCACGTCTATTTTTCAAAGGTCCCTCTTTGCTATTTCTAGATCAGTGGGGTAGGATTTCTTTAATAGGGCTGGTCGGTTGGTCGATTTGGTGGTAGGTTATAGTTACAATATCTACCGACCCACATATCATCCACCGATCGCCTTATAAACTTGATAATGAGACTATTTTATATCACATCTATTTACTAAAGGTCCCTCTTTGATATTTCTTGATCTGTCAGACAAGAGTTCTACAGTAGGATCAGTCGGTTAGTCGGTTATGTGGTCAGTTATTATTTCCAGCATCTACCGACCCACATATCATCTATCGATCACCCTGTAAACTTGATAATAAGATTAATTTTTAACGTGTCTATTTTCAAAAGGTCTCCATTTGCTATTTGTAGATCATTCGGGTAGGAGTTCAACATAGGGTAGGTCGGTTTGTTGGTATAGTGGTTGGTTAATAGTTTCAATTTCTACCGACCCACATATCATCATCCAATCACCATGTAAACTTGATAAAGAGATTACTTTTTATAGTGTCTATTTTTCAAAGGTCTACCTTTGCTATTTCTCAATCAGTCGGTTAGGAGTTCTACTGTAGGGTTGGTCGGTTGGTTGATCTAATGGTCGGTTAATAATTTCAATATCTACCAACCCTCATATCATCGACTGATCATCCTGTAAACTTGATAATGAGATTACTTTTTATCATGTCTATTTTCCAAAGGTCCCCCATTGCTATTTTTAAATCGTCAGGTAGGAGTTCTATAGTAGGGTTGGTCCGTTGGTCGGTCTGGTGGTAGGTTAATAGTTCCAATGTCTACCGACCCACATATCATCGACTGATCGCACTGTAAACTTTATAATGAGATTACTTTTTATCATGTCTATTTTCAAAAGATCCCCGTTTGCTATTTCTAAAATAGTGGCATAGGATTTCTACAATAGGGTTGGTCGGTTGGTCGTTCGGGTGGTAGGTTAATAGTTTTAATGTCTACCTACCCACATATCATCGAGCGATCATCTTGTAAACTTGATAATGAGACTACTTTTTATCGTGTCTATTTTTTAAAGGTCTATTTTTGCTATTTTCGATCAGTCGGATAGAAGTTCCAAAGTAGGGTTGGTCAGTTGATCGGTCATGTGGTCGGTTATTAGTTCCAACGTCTACCGACCCACATATCATCAATTGATTGAGCTGTAAACTTGATATTGGGATTAATTTTTAACGCGTCTATTTTTTAAAGGTCCCCCTTTACATTTCTAGATCAATTGGGTAGGAGTTCTGCAGTAAGGTCGATCGGTTGGTCGGTCAGGTGGTCGGTTAATAGTTCCAACGCTACCGACCCGCATATCATCGACCGTTCCCTCTATAAACATGATAATGATACTAATTCTTAAAGCGTCTATTTTCCAAAGTTCTTCCTATGTTATTTCTAGATCAGTCGGATAGCAATTCTATAGTAGGGTTGGTCGGTCTAGTGGTCGGATAATAGTCCTAATGTCTACCGACCCATATATCAATGACCAATCGCCTAGTGAACTTGATAATCCAATTACATTCAATCGCGTCAATTTTCCTAAGATCCCCCTTTGTTATTTCAAGATCAGTTGGACAGGAGTTACGCGGTAGGGTCTGTTGGTTGGTTGGTTAGATGGTCGGTTAATAGTTCCAATGTCTTCCGACCCACATATCATCGATCGATCGCATTATTAACTCGATAATTATATTAATTTTTATCGCGTATATTTTCATAGTCTCCTCTGCTATTTCTAGATCAATCGAGTAGCAGTTCTACGGTTTGTTGGTCTGATGGTCGGTTAATAGTTCCAATATCTACCGACCCACATATCATCGAGCGATCGTCTTGTAAACTTGCTAATGAGATTACTTTTTATCGTGTCTATTTTTCAAAAGTCCGTTTTTGCTATTTCTCGATCAGTCGGGTAGGAGTTCCACAGTAGGGTCGGTCAGTTGATCGGTCATGTGGTCGGTTATTAGTTCCAACATCTACCGACCCACATATAATCGATTGATTGAACTGTAAACTTGATATTGAGATTAATTTTTAACGCGTCTATTTTTCAAAGGTCCCCCTTTACTATTTCTAGATTAGTCGGGTAGGAGTTCCATAGTAGGGTTGATCGGTTGGTCGGTCTGGTGGTCGGTTAATAGTTCCAATGTATACCTACCCGCATATCATCGACCTGTCGCCCTATATACATGATAATGAGATTACTTTTTATCGCGACTATTTTTCAAAGGTCCCCCTTTGCTATTTCTAGATCAGTCGGGTAGGAGTTCTACAATAGGACTGTTTGGTTAATGAAATTACTTTTTATCGTGTCTATTTTCCAAAGATCTCCATTCGCTATTTCTATATTAGTTGGGTAGGAGTTCCACAGTAGGGTCGGTCGGTTGATAGGTCAGGTGGTCGGTTAATAATTCCAACGTCTACCGACCCACATATCATCGACTGATCGCCTTGTAAACTTGATTTTGGTAAAAATTTTAATGCGTCTATTTTCCAAAGGTCCCCCTTTTCTATTTCTAGATCAATTGAGTTGGAGTTCCACAGTATGGTCAATCGGTTGGTCGGTCAGGTGGTCGGTTAATAGTTCCAACGCTACCGACCCGCATATCATCGACCGTTCCCTCTGTAAACATGATAATGATACTAATTCTTAAAGCATCTATTTTCCAAAGTTCTTCATATGCTATTTCTAGATCAGTCGGGTAGCAATTCCACAGTAGGGTTGGTCGGTTGGTCGGTCTAGTGATCGGATAATAGTCCTAATGTCTACCGACCCATATATCAATGACCAATCGCCTAGTAAACTTGATAATCCGATTACATTCTATCCCATCTATTTTCCTAAGATCACCCTTTGTTATTTCAAGATCAGTCGGGCAGGAGTTACGCGGTAGGGTCAGTTGGTTGGTTGGTTAGGTTGTCGGTTAATAGTTCTGATATCTTCCGACCCACATATCATCGACCGATCGCATTGTTAACTAGATAATTATATTAATTTTTATCGCGTATATTTTCATAAAGTCTCCTCTGCTATTTTTAGATCAATCGAGTAACAGTTCTATGGTAGGGTTGGTCTGTTGGTCGATCAGGTGGTCGATTAATAGTTCCAATATCTACCGACCCATATATCATCGAGCGATTGTCTTGTAAACTTGATAATGAGATTATTTTTTATCATGTCTATTTTCCAAAGGTCCATTTTTCCTATTTCTCGATCAGTCGGGTAGGAGTTCCACAGTATGATCGGTCAGTTGATCGGTCATGTGGTCGGTTATTAGTTCCAATGTCTACGGACCCACATATCATCGATTGATTGAGCTGTAAACTTTATATTGAGATTAATTTTTAACGCGTCTATTTTTCAAAGGTCCCCCTTTACTATTTCTAGATTAGTTGGGTAGGAGTTCCGCAGTAGGGTTGATCGGTTGGTCGGTCTGGTGGTCGGTTAATAGTTCTAATGTATACCTACCCACATATCATCGACCTATCGCCCTATGTACATGATAATGAGATTACTTTTTATCGTGACTATTTTTCAAAGGTCCCTTTGCTATTTCTAAATTAGTCGGGTAGGTGTTCTACAATAGGTTTGTTTGGTTAATGAAATTACTTTTTATCGCATCTATTTTCCAAAGATCTCCATTCGCTATTTCTAGATTAGTTGGGTAGGAGTTCCACAGTAGGGTCGGTCAGTTGATAGGTCAGGTGGTCGGTTAATAGTTCCAACGTCTACCGACCCACATATCATCAACTGATCGCCTTGTAAACTTGATGTTGATAAAAAATTTTAACGCGTCTATTTTCCAAAGGTCCCCCTTTTCTATTTCTAAATCAGTTGGGTAGGAGTTCTATAGTAAGGTCGATCGGTTGGTCGGTCAGGTGGTCGGTTAATAGTTCCAACACTACCGATCCGCATATTATCGACCGTTCCCTCTGTAAACATGATAATAATACTAATTCTTAAAGCGTCTATTTTCCAAAGTTCTTCCTATGCTATTTCTAGATCAGTCGGGTAGCAAATCCACAGTAGGGTTGGTCGGTTGGTCGGTCTAGTGGTCGGATAATAGTCCTAATGTCTACCGACCCACATATTAATGACCAATCGCCTAGTAAACTTGATAATCCGATTACATTCTATCGCGTCTATTTTCCAAAATCCCCCTTTGTTATTTCAAGATCAGTCAGGCAGGATTTGCGTGGTAGGGTCAGTTGGTTGGTTGGTTAGGTGGACGGTTAATAGTTCCAATATCTTCCGACCCACATATCATCGACCGATCACATTGTTAACTAGATAATTATATTAATTTTTATCACGTATATTTTCATAAAGTCTCCTCTGCTATTTATAGATCAATCGAGTAGCAGTTCCACGGTAGGGTTGGTCGGTTGGTCGGTCTGGTGGTCGGTTAATAGTTCCAATGTCTACTGACCCACATATCATCGAGCGATCGTCTTGTAAACTTGATAATGAGATTACTTTTTATCGTGTCTATTTTCCAAAGATCCATTTTTGCTATTTCTCTATCAGTCGGGTAGGAGTTCCACAGTAGGATTGGTTAGTTCATCGGTCATGTGGTCGGTTATTAGTTCCAACGTCTACCGACCCACATATCATCAATTGATTGAGTTGTAAACTTGATATTGAGTGTAATTTTTAACGCGTCTATTTTTCAAAGTTCCCCCTTAACTATTTCTAGATTAGTCGGGTAGGAGTTCCGCAGTAGGGTTGATCGGTTGGTCGGTCTGGTGGTCGGTTAATAGTTCTAATGTATACCTAGCCGTATATCATCGACCTGTCGCCCTATATACATGATAATAAGATTACTTTTTATCGCGACTATTTTTCAAAGGTCCCCTTTGCTATTTCTAGATTAGTCGGGTAGGAGTTCTATAATAGGTTTGTTTGGTTAATGAAATTACTTTTTATCGTGTCTATTTTCCAAAGATCTCCATTCGCTATTTCTAGATTAGTTAGGTAGGAGTTCTACAGTAGGGTCGGTCAGTTGATAGGTCAGGTGGTCGGTTAATAGTTCCAACGTCTACCAACCCACATATCATCAACTGATCACCTTGTAAACTTGATGTTGATAAAAATTTTAACGCGTCTATTTTCCAAAGGTCCCCCTTTTCTATTTCTAAAGCAGTCGGGTAGGAGTTCCGCAGTAGGGTCGATCAGTTGGTCGGTCTGGTGGTCGATTAATAGTTTCAACACTACCGATCTGCATATCATCGACCGTTCCCTCTGTAAAAATGATAATGATACTAATTATTAAAGCGTCTGTTTTCCAAAGTTCTTCCTATGTTATTTCTAGATCAGTCGGGTAGCAATTCCACAGTAAGGTTGGTCGGTTGGTTGGTCTAGTGGTCGGATAATAGTCCTAGTGTCTACCGACCCACATATCAAGGACCAATCGCCTAGTAAACTTGATAATCCAATTACATTCTATCGCGTCTATTTTCCTAAGATCCCCCTTTATTATTTCAAGATTAGTCGGGTAGGAGTTGCGCGGTAGGGTTAGTTGGTTGGTTGGTTGGGTGGTCGGTTAATAGTTCCAATATCTTCCAACCCACATATCATCGACCGATCGCATTGTTAACTAGATAATTATATTAATTTTTATCATGTATATTTTCATAGTCTCCTCTGCTATTTTTAGATCAATCGAGTAGCAGTTCTATGGCAGGGTTGGTCGGTTGGTCGATCTGGTGGTTGGTTAATAGTTCCAATATCTACCGACCCACATATCGTCGAGCGATCATCTTGTAAACTTGATAATGAGATTACTTTTTATCGTGTCTATTTTCTAAAGGTCCATTTTTGCTATTTCTCGATCAGTCGGGTAGGAGTTCCACAGTAGGATTGGTTAGTTCATCGGTCATGTGGTCGGTTATTAGTTCCAACATCTACCGACCCACATATCATCGATTGATTGAGCTGTAAACTTAATATTGAGATTAATTTTTAACGCGACTATTTTTCAAAGTTTTCCCTTTACTATTTTTAGATTAGTCGGGTAGGAGTTCCGCAGTAGGGTTGATCGGTTGGTCGGTTAATAGTTCTAATGTATACCTACCCGCATATCATCGACCTGTCACCCTATATACATGATAATGAGATTACTTTTTATCGCGACTATTTTCAAAGGTCCCCTTTGCTATTTCTAGATCAGTCGGGTAGGAGTTCTACAATAGGTTTATATAGTTAATGAAATTACTTTTTATTGTGTCTATTTTCCAAAGATCTCCATTCGCTATTTCTAGATTAGTTGGGTAGGAGTTCCACAGTAGGGTCGGTCAGTTGATATGTCAAGTGGTCGGTTAATAGTTCCAACGTCTACCGATCCACATATCATCGACTGATTGCCTTGTAAACTTGATGTTGATAAAAATTTTAACGCGTCTATTTTCCAAAGGTCCCCATTTTCTATTTCTAAATCAGTCGGGTAGGAGTTCTGCAGTAGGGTCGATCGGTTGGTCGGTCAGTTGATCGGTTAATAGTTCTAACGCTACCGACCCGCATATCATCGACCATTCCTTCCGTAAACATGATAATGATACTAATTCTTAAAGCGTCTATTTTCCAAAGTTCTTCCAATGCTATTTCTAGATCAGTCGGGTAGCAATTCCACAGTAGGGTTGGTCGGTCTAGTGGTCGGATAATAGTCCTAATGTTTACCGACCCACATATCAATGACCAATCGCCTAGTAAACTTGATAATCCGATTACATTCTATCGCGTCTATTTTTCTAAGGTCCCCCTTTGTTATTTCAAGATCAGTCGGGCAGGAGTTGCGAGGTAGGGTCAGTTGTTTGGTTGGTGAGGTGGTCGATTAATAGTTTCAATGTCTTCCAACCCACATATCATCGACCGATTGCATTGTTAACTCGATAATTAAATTAATTTTTATCACGTATATTTTCATAAAGTCTCCTCTGCTATTTCTAGATCAATTGAGTAGCAGTTCTACAGTAGGGTTGGTCGGTTGGTCGGTCTGGTGCTCGGTTAATAGTTTCAATGTCTACCGACTCACATATCATCTACAGATTGTCCTGTAAACTTGGTAATGAGATTACATTTTATCGTGTATATTTTTCAAAGGTCCTCCTTTGCTATTACTAGATTAGTATAATAGGAAATCTACAGTTATGTTTGTTGGTTAACGAGATTATATTTTATCACGTCTATTTTCCAAAGGTCCTCCTTTGGTATTTAAAGATCAGTCGAGTAGGACTTCCATAGTAGGGTCGGTCGGTTGGTAGGTCAGGTGGTCGGTTAATAGTTACAATGTCTATCAACCCACATATCATCGAGCGATCGTCCTGTAAACTTGATAATGAAATTAATTTTTAACGCGTCAATTTTCCCAAGGTCCCCCTTAGATATTTCTAGATCAATCGGATAGTACTTCCAAAGTATGATATGTCGATTGGTCGGTCAGGTGGTCAGTTAATAGTTCCAACATCAATCGATCCACATATAATCGATCGATCGCCCTATAAACTTGACAATGAGATTTATTTTTAATGCGTCTTTTTTCCAAAAGACTCCCTTTGATATTTCTAGATCAGTTGGGTAGCAATTCTACAGTATGGTTGGTCGGTTGGACGGTCTGATGGTCGGTTAATAGTACCAATGTCTTCCGACCCACCTTAATTGCTCGATCGCCCTGTAAACTTGATAATGAGATTATATTTTATCTCGTCTATTTTTCAAAGGTCCCTCTTTGATATTTCTAGATCAGTCAGTAGGAGTTCTACAGTTTTATCAAAGGTCTCCCTTTGCTATTTCTAGATTAATCGGGTAGGATTTTTACAGTAGGGTTGGTCGGTTGGTCGGTTGGTCAGTCTGGTGATCGGTTAATAGTTCCAATGTCTATCGTTCGATTGCCCTGTAAACTTTATAATGAGATTACTTTTTATCGCAGTCTATTTTCAAAAGGTTCTCCTTTACTATTTCTCAATCAGTCGGGTAGGAGTTCTATAGTAGGGTTTGGTTGGTTGGTAAATCTGATGGTCGGTCAATTATACCAATGTCTTCCGACCCATATATCATCAACCGATCGCCCTGTAAACTTGATAATGAGATTATTTTTATCGTGTCTATTTTCTAAAGGTCCCCCATTGCTATATCTTGATCAGTCAGGAAGAGTTATACAGTAGGTTTTGTCGGTCGATCGGTCTGGTGGTCAGTTAATTGTTCAAATGTCTACCAACCAACATATCATCGACCGATCGCCTTGTAAACTTGATAATGAGATTACTTTTTATCACGTCTTTTTTTCTAAGGTCCCCTTTTGCAATTTCTTGCATAGTAGTTCTATAGTAGGGTAGTCGGTTGGTCGGTCTAGTGGATGGTTAACAGTTCCAATGTCTACCGACCCACATATCATCAATCGATCACCCTGTAAATTTGATAAAGAGATTACTTTTTATTGCGTCTATTTTCCAAAGGTCCTCCTTTGCTACTTCTAGATTAGTCGAATAATAGTTCTACATTAGGGTTGGCCAGTTAACGAGATTACTTTTTATCGAGTTTATTTTCCAAAGGTTCCGTTTTGCTGTTTCTAGACCTGTCAGGTAGGAGTTCCATAGTAGGGTCAGGTTGGTTGGTCGGTCAGGTGGTCGGTTAATAGTTCCAACATCTACCGACCCACATATCATCGAACGATCGCCCTGTATTCTTGATAATTAGATTAATTTATAACGCATCTATTTTCCAAAGGTCTCCATTTTCTATTTCTAGATCAATTGGGTAGGAGTTCCACAGTACGGTCAGTCGGTTGGTCGGTCAGATGGTCGGTTAATAGTTCAATCGTCTACCGATCCACATATCATCGACCTATCGCCCTTTATGTGTGATAATGAGATTAATATTTAATGGGTCTATTTTCCAAAGGTCTCCCTCTGCTATTTCTAGATTAATTGGGTAGGATTTTTACAGTAGGGCTGGTTGGTTGGTCGGTCTGGTGGTCGATTAATAGTTCCAATGTCTTCCGTTCGATCGTCCTGTAAACTTTATAATGAGATTACTTTTTATCACACTCTATTTTTAAAAGGTCTCCTTTTGCTATTTCTCGATCAGTCGGGTAGAAATTCTACAGTAGGTTTGGTCGGTTGGTAAATCTGATGGTTGGTCAATAATACCAATGTCTTCCGACCTATATATCATCAACCAGTCGCCCTGTAAACTTGATAATGAGATTACTTTTATCGTGTCTATTTTCTAAAGGTCCCCCATTACTACATCTTGATCAGTCAGGAAGAGTTCTACAGTAGGTTTTGTCGGTTGATCGGTCTGGTGGTCAGTTAATTGTTCAAATGTCTACCGATCCACATATCATCAACCGATCACCTTGTAAACTTGATAATAAGATTACTTTTTATCACGTCTATTTTTCTAAGGTCCCCCTTTGCTATTTCTTGCGTAGTAGTTCTATTGTTGGGTTAGTCGGTTGGTCGGTCTGGTGGACGGTTAACAGTTCCAATGTCTACTGACCAACATATCATCGACCGATCGCCCTGTAAACTTTATAAAGAGTTTAATTTTTATTGCGTCTATTTTCCAAAGGTCCTCCTTTGCTATTTCTAGATTAGTCGAATAAGAGTTCTACAGTAGGGTTGGTCAGTTAACGAGATTACTTTTTATCGTGTTTATTTTCCAAAGGTTTCGCTTTGCTATTTCTAGACCAGTCAGGTAGGAGTTCCATAGTAGGGTCGGGTTGGTTGGTCGATCAGATGGTCGATTAATAGTTCCAACATCTACTGACCCACATATCATCGAACGATCGCCCTGTATACTTGATAATTATATTAATTTTTAACATGTCTATTTTCCAAAGGTCTCAATTTTCTATTTCTAGATCAATCGGGTAGTAGTTCCAAAGTACGGTCGGTCGGTTGGTCGGTCAGGTGATCGTTAATAGTTCTATCATCTACCGACCCACATATCATCGACCTATCGCCCTTTAAATGTGATAATGAGATTAATATTTAACGGGTCTATTTTCTAAAGGTCTCTCTCTGCTATTTCTAGATTAGTCGGGTAGAAATTCTATAGTAGGGTTGGTCAGTTGGTCGGTTAATAGTTTCAATGTCTACCGGCCTACATATCATTGATCAATTACCCTATAAACTTGATAATGAGAATACTTTTTATCTCGTCTATTTTTCAAAGGTCTTCCTTTGCTATTTCTAGATCAGTCGGGTAGGAGTTCTACAGTCTTTTCAAAGGTTTCCTTTTGCTATTTCTAGATCAGTCGGGTAGGAGTTCCACAGTAGGGTTGGTCGGTTGGTCGGTCTGGTGGTCGGTTAATAGTTCCAATATTTACTGACCCAAATATCGTCATCCTATCGCCCTGTAAACATCATAATGAGATTATTTTTTATCGCGACTATTTTTCAAATGTCCCCCTTTTCTATTTCTAAATTAGTCAGGTAGGAGTTCTACAATTGTGTTGGTCGGTTAACGAGATTACTTTTTATCTTGTCTTTTTTCCAAAGATCCCCCTTTGCTATTTCTATAATAGTTGGGTAGGAGTTCCATAGTAGGGTCGATCGGTTGATTGGTTAGGTGGTCGGTTAAAATAATTAGTATCTGAGCGAAGGTTCTATGGCTAAACATGACATGTTGGACTAGAGTTTACGTGAATTATGTGTTTTAATTTGGAATAGATTCACAAGAAAAAAATTAAGGTTTTGCATTATTGAGTTATCGATGGATATCCTGTGAGAAACCTTTGCGATTTATCTAAATATGTTCATGAATCATTGTCAAAACTTGGTCTGTGTTCTTCACGGTTGATGGTGTTAGCGTTTGGATCTTTAGGTTAGCTTGAACCATTAGGGTTCCATACAATTCTACTGCAGCGGAAGCATAAGAGCAGAATTACATTTCACCAAGTTTGATGTAGAGGATGAACAACGAACAATCTTCTGGTCTTCTGTTGTATTCCTAAGCCTCGCCTTGACGTTGTGTGGGCAATGATCACCAAAGCAAACTCAATCTGCAGTACCTCTCACTCTCATGATTTTTCTGTCGTGTGTTATATGAGATACCGAGCTGCTGAGATTGGCCATATATAGGCTACAACTGGAACCAAGAGGAGAAATTAGGGTTTGGGCCTCCCATTGGGCTTAAACATCCAAGTTTAGCCCAAAACTTATACTTAAGTCCTATAATAATAAATCAGTCTACTAAAGAAATATTATTGAACTGCCACCCTAATCCCAAATTACTTTATGGGCTCCTTCTTATTATGAACCCGTTAATCTCCTCGTGTTTAAGATTCAATACCCATTAATTAATTAAGTTACTGACAACTCCATTAATTAATATATTTACGAGAGTAGTACCACTCAACCTTATTATCATGCCGGAATAAATCCACCTGCAGGATTTACATGATAATCATTATGAGCTCCTCAAGGAGACATCATCAACCAATTTTGTTAGGACACGGATTCTTCAACAATCAACAGCATACCATAGAGACAGTACCACGTCCCAACTCACCAAGCATATTGATTTAATAATTAAATCTCACCCATTGATGAATTAAGGAAATAAATACTGGCTTACGTATCAGGGTTATTGTATAGGGATTAAGAGTACAAACATCTATAATAACAGAGATCAAGTTCTAGTATATAGCCAGTATAAACTGAATGATCTCACCGCTATCATATTCAATACACACAAAGTGCACTAGCGTAATTTTATAGTCAAGACAGACTAATGCTAAATCACACTATAACCATACTGATAGATAGTCACCATCTATCTCGGTTGTGAATATATGTTTATAGTTTATAAGAAGCCGATAATATGATCTTCTGTGTGACGCCGCACACCACATTATCTACAGTATAAAGTAAATAGACTTTTGTAAGAATAAACAATTATGCAAGACGTTTGATCACATGATTCTCATTTCAAATAAATTGTTTAAAACATTGTTCATACAAAAAGCAAGACTTTTAGTATACAATCTAACAATTTCCCACTTATACTAAAAGACTATGCTGCCATATCTGCTGACATGCATCTAAGCCCCATTCCTTCAGCATGCCTCACAAAAGCTTTCGCCGAAAGGCCCTTAGTGAAAGGATCAGCTAGGTTATCCTCCGATGCAATCTTAGCAACAATAACCTCCCCTTTTTTCATGATGTCTCGTACAGGTGGTACTTGCCCTCAATGTGTTTACTCACCTTATGGGCTCGTGGTTCCTTCGAGTTTGCAACTGCACCACTGTTATCACAATAAATTATGATTGATTTGGGCTAACCAGGAATCACATCTAAGTCCAATAAGAAGTTCCTGAGCCATACAACTTCCTTAGCTGCCTTAGAGACTACTACATATTCAGCTTCCATGGTGGAGTCAGAAACGCATTTCTGCTTAATACTCCTCCATACTATGGCTCCTCCTCCAAGAGTAAACACATAACCCAAGGTGGATTTACTGCTGTCCTTGTTCAAAGAATCTACCCAGTAAACCAACACATAATTCCTAGTCCTTCTCAGGTACTTCAAAATATGTTTTACCGAAGTCCAATGCCCCTCTCTGGGATTACTTTGATACCTACTGACTATGCCCATGGCAAAACATATATCCAACCTCGTACATAGCAAGCGTAAGGAACCGCCTTCATGTTATCTATATCCTTTTGTGTCTCTTTGGACACATTTCCTTCGATAGATATATTCCATACCTAAAAGGTAGAAAACCTTTCTTGGAATCTTGTATATGAAAACGAGTAAGGATAGTATCAATGTATGAAGCTTGGGATAAGCTAACACTCTTTTCTTGCGATTTCTTATCACTTTGATTCCTAGAATGTGCCCAGCTTCTCCTTAGTCTTTCATTTCAAACTGCTCAGATAGCCATACCCTTACGCCCGACAATACATTTACATTATTTCCAATGAGAAGGATATCATCCACGTAAAGTACAAGAAATACCACCACATTTCCATCACACTTTTTGTACACACAAGATTCATCCGAACATTGAATAAATCCATATGATTAGATTACCCATCAAATCGGATGTTCCAAGATCTTGAAAGTTGTTTAAGTCCATAAATAGACCTTTTAAGCTTGCAAAAAAAATGCTCTTTGCCCTTTTCAATGAATCCTTCTTGTTGCTTCATATGGATGATTTCCTCAAGACTTCCATTGCTTTTCTCCATGAATCCGCATGGTTAGAATACATGGATTCTATCTCCGATTTTATTGCTTTTCTCCAAAAATCCGCATCTTTATCTTGTAATGCTTCGTCATAACTCCATGCATCGATTTCATGTTCACCAGAGACAAAGTTTGACGACTCTTCCAAAAACATGAATCTTTCTGGTTGTCTCACAATCCTCCCACTGCGATGAGGCACCACAAGCAATTGTGTATCAGATATGACACGTGTTGTAGTTTCTTATTGTATTTCCTCTTGTACATTTGGTATTAAATTAGGTGTTTCCCCTCTAACTTCTTCTAGAACAATTTTACTCATGGGTTTGTGATTCATTACATAATTCTCTTTCAAGAATCTAGCATTCGTGCTAACGATCACTTTTTGACTCTTAGGATCATAAAATAAACCACCCTTCGTTCCTATAGGATATCCTATAAACAAATAAATATTAGTACGCGATTCTAACTTATCAGCATCTTCCTTCAACACGTGCTGGAGCACCTCAAATCCGAATGTGCTTAAGAGTAGGCTTTTGCCCAGTCCACAATTCTGAGGGTGTAGAGGATACCGATTTAGAAGGTACTAAATTCAGAATGTAAGCCGATGTTTCCAAGGCATATCACCAAATCGAATTTGGCAATTCAGAATAACTCATCATTGATCTAACCATTTCCATAAGAGTTCTGTTCCTTCTCTCCGCTACACCATTCTGTTAGGATGTGCCTGGTGCAGATAATTGGGATTCAATCCCTTCCTCTGATAAGTAGTCTCTAAACTCTCCCAAGAGGTATTCACCACCATGATCCGATCGTAGTGTTTTGATACATTTTCCATGATACTTTTCGACATCAACCTTGTACACTTTGAATTTATCAAAGCACTCAGACTTGCGGCGCATCAAATAAATATATCCATATCTTGAATAGTCGTCAATGAATGTAACGAAATATTCAAAACCACCTTTTGCTTGGATAGACATTGGACCACACAGATCAGAATGAACCAGTTCCAACACATCTTTGGCTCTATACCCCTTCGCCTTAAAAGGCCTTTTGGTCATTTTCCCTTCCAAGCATGATTCACAAGTTGGAAAATTTTCGAGTTCCAATGAACTTAAGGGTCCATCCTCGATCAACTTTTGAATACTGCTCAAGTTAATATGATCAAGTCTTAGATGCCAAAGATATGTTTAATTCATTTTTGAAGGTTCTTTTCTCTTATTATGATTAGTAGATGTATTATTAATTTCCATTTGTTGCATTGCAGGAGATACATGATTAATAGTATACAGATTATCAACCAACGTACCACGACAGATAACAATTTCATTCTTCTTAATAATAACCTTGTCATTAAAAGAAATAGAATATCCCTCCATAAACAATTTAGAAACCGAAATTAAATTCTTTCTAAAAGAAGGTACGTAAAGATAATCTCTCAAAATAAGAGTTTTATTCTTATCAAACGATAAATAAAAATCTCCCACTGCAACAGCTGCCACTTTCGTAGCATCTCCCATGAATATGGAAACTCTCCATCACTTAGCTGTCAGGTTGGTTGGAACCCGTACAATGAATTTCAGACATGATCAGTGGCTCCCGATCTACACACCAAGTGTCACCAGATACAGCCGCTAAACATGATTCAACAACAAGTAAATAAGACATACCTTGCGTGTTCCCCTTTAGTAGAGGGCAGTCATCCTTGTAATGACCCGACTGCTTGCATTTTAAGCACTTGCCTTTAGGCTTCTTGACCACACCACCTTGTGCTCCTCCCCCGTGTTAGCTGCTGGCCTTCCTTGCTGCTTCTTCTTCCTACCACCTTTCGGCTTAGGACGAGCAACATTTTCAGCAACATTCACTTGAGGACGCTGACGAATAAGCCCTTCCATCGCCACAAGTTCTGTCAGAAGTTCCGCCAATGAATATAACCTTCGATTCATGTTTTAGTCAAGCGAAACTATTCAAAACTCCTAGGCAAGCTTTGGAAGATGAAGTCGACTTGGGTTTCTCCATCGATTTCGGCAACAAAAGGACTTCCAACTCATTGAGTTGGCCCATCATTTTGAGGACATGATCCCTTACAGAAGCACCCTCTGCCATTTTGGCATTCATCAACGCAACCATGGCCTGTTGCCTAGCAGCCCTACTTTGATGGCCGAAAAGTTCCTGGAGATTTAGCATCATGGCCTGAGCAGTCGCCATGGCATGATGCTGATGTTGCAGCACATTTGACATGGAAGCCAAAATGTAGAACCGCGCCATCACATCAGCCTTGACCCACCTCCCATGAGCAGCAATCTCCGCTTCAGTCGATTCAGCAGTAGGGGCTTGAGGACATGGAACATTGAGCACAAACTTATATTCTTTAGTAGTAAGAACAATATCCATGTTTCTTTTCCAATCAATATAATTAGAACCAGTAAGTTTGTTATCTTTAAGTATCACATCATGTGGATTAAAAGCCATTTGAAAATCCTGAGAATCAAATAAATAAATATAAATGATTAAACACTTCGAATTTAAAATTTATATTGATTCCCTTAATAAACAATATAAAATAAATTCACCGACATCTCAAGCACCGTAAATTTGTATACCACATTAGTGTAGACGTATACAAACCCTAACATTTGCAAGAGAAGGTTTTACCCATTAATTCCATTTACCAAATTAATCTTATGATCCAATGATTAATAGTCGGTTATACTTTGGCCATGCAATTAGTAGTAGTGACTCCATTGGGGAGAATACATATTAATTGCACCTAAGTATATACCATTATTTGATATAAGTTGTCACTTAAGTTTGTGTGTCTTACAGTTAGAGAAGTCCATAGGCCCTCAAATAAATTTCTACTATCATCAATTATTAATTTGTACCAATGATCCGCAAATAAAACTCATCCGTTGGGGAGGAAGGCACTATAGCCGACTCATAAGCTTACTTGCATCACATTACAAATAATAATTATTTAATGAAATTTATTCCAGTGATCCAGGACTAAAACTTATTCGTTGGGGAGGAAAGCACTATAGCCGACCCATAAGCTTACTTGCATCACACAATAAATCAATAATAGAGGCTGTAGGATTTATTTACCAATTCATCTCCCACTTAGTTATTTAATATGAGGGTTTTTTTACATCCATACAATATAACAGATATAATTATGCAAAATTAGCATGCCACTATTTGAAGCAATAAATCAAATAGCACATGCATCTAATATATATAACAATAATAGGCACATAATCCAATTATAGCAGTTATATATGATAAAATAATTGTCAAATAAAAAAATTAAGCAATTAAATATGAGGCTTGCATAACAAGTTGGGGATAATTTGGGCCTGAATCCAAACAAGCCCACACGTCAATACACGATTCACAGGGAGATAAAACTGCTCATGTATATCAACAATCCAACCATGCCACATCATGCTATCACACAAATTCGCTGCATACAGAAAACTGCAAATGCAATGGCGCCACATATCACTTGCCATGTCATCATCCGCAGGATCTGCTGGAAACAAAAAACTGTATTTGCACCGGCGTCACTCCATCATGGAGTCCCAATGCCTGCCGAAAAACATACCACCGCTCAGTTATCGTTGTTGGTGTCCCCTTACAGCCGACTTCAATCATGCAGTCGTGATCCTTCAGTCTGCACTCATGAACGTCTTGCTGTATCCGGCCTGGTCGCAACATAGTCAGTCGGTAATCTGGCCAACCGAAACCTTAACTTGTGGCAACAGATCCTCCCAGCCGTGTTTCGCCAAGGATCGCCCCGCCATTTATCGCGTGCCCAGACTCCTCCACACAATCAGCCAAGCCCTCTCCCGTGAGCGCCGTCCAATGTTGGCAATGGTGCCGGCAGTGGCTTCCAGTTGCTTCAAGCAGACATATTTTATAAACACGCACAGATACTTCTGCAAACACCAGGTAATGTCTGGCCAATGCCAGGCTTCTTCTTCGTATTCGATCACCGCAACCAGAAATTCCAACCACGTTGAACTACAGCGCCTGTCGCCATGGTTCATACCCAATGACGAGCAGACTCAATCAAAAAACATGGTTGGCTTTACTAGAAAAACAACCAGACCTAACTGAAACCGTGACAGGCTCGATCAGAACGTGGTGTGTCTGACCATCAACACGCTTCCGTCAACACAGCACCTCTCGCCTCATGCGCCAGCCCACACCAGTGCCGTGCGCGACCGTGAGGCAGTCATCCTCATAATCTGGCATCTCTCACCAGCTTCTTTCACCGACCTCAACCAGTAGGCATCATTTCACCGTGAATCATCAACACGACAATAAACAAACTTTCACCACAACACTCCCTTTCACCCTTTCACCCATTCACCGTATGGTGATCACAAAATATGTGTGGATGAGTGTGTGCATGGTGTCAAGCAATAAGGGATGTACAGGCATGAATTAAAGATATGGTTTTTAACAGATTTCTATCACCGAGAGAAAAAAAAACAAAACCCTCACATGCGATCATTATTCTAAAAAATGTACATAATTCACATTAAACCCTTTACCTTAAATTCTAGCACCACATTATGTAATCAAACCCTAGCCTAAAGTGTCATGTTTAGCTTTAGAACCTACGCTCTGATACCAATTATTAGCATTTGGATCTTTAGGTTAGCGTGAACAGTTAGGGTTCCATACAATTCTACTGCAGCGGAAGGTGGACTCCGCAGCTGTGGACCGGGCACTATCGGAAGCATAAGAGCAGAATTACCTTTCACCTGGTTTGATGTAGAGGATGAACAGCGAATGACCTTCCGATCTTCTGTTGTATTCCTAAGCCTCGTCTTGACATTGTGTGGGCATCGATCACCAAAGCGAACTCAATCTGCAGTTCCTCTCACTCTCACAGTTTTTCTATCATGTGTTATATGAGATACTGGGCTGCTGAGATTAGCTATATATAGGCTACAATAGGGACCAGGAGGAGAAATTAGGGTTTGGGCCTCCCATTGGGCTTAAGCATCCAAGTTTAGGCCAAAACTTATACTTAAGTCCAATAATAAAAAATTAGTCCACAAAAGAAATATTATTGAACAGCCACCCTAATACGAAATTACGTTATGGGCTCCTTCTTATTATGAGCCCGTTAATCTCCTCGTGTTTAAGATTCAATGCCCATTAATTAATTAAGTTACTGATAACTCCATTAATAATATATTTACCGAGAGTAGTACCACTCAATCTTATTATCATGTCGTAATAAATCCACCTGCAGGGTTTACATGATAATCATTATGAGCTCCTCAAGAGGACATTATCAACCAATTCTGTTAGGACACGGATTCCTTCTACAATCAACAACACACCATAGAGACAGTACCACGTCCCAACTCTCCAAGCATATTGATTTAATAATTAAATCTCACCCATTGATGAATTAAGGAAATAAATACTAGCTTACATGTCGAGGTTATTGTATAGGGATTAAGAGTACGAACATCCATAATAACAGAGATCAAATTTTATTATATAGTCAACCGAATGATCTCACCACGATCTTATTCAATACACACAAAGTGCACTAGCGTATTTTTATAGTCAAGACAGACTAATGCCAAATCACACTACAACCATACCGATAGATAGTCTCCATCTATCTCGGTTGTAAATATCTGTTTATACTTTATAAGGAGTCGATAATATAATATTCCGTGTGACACCGCACACCACATTATCTACAGTATAAATTAAATGGACTTTTGCAAGAATAAACAATTATGCAAGACGTTTGATCACATGATTAAAATATTGTTCATACAAAAAGCAAGAATTTTAGTATACAATCTAGCAGATGGTTCATGAGAGCCCAGACTATGATTCACGACGAACCTCGCTGCTGGATGATTGGTTATTCACGACGACGTGTGTAATATGATGCACAACGACGACGCCTTGCTAGAGGGGTTACGGATGGCGTGCTTCGATGGTTGGAAAAGTTCGCTTGACATCTGATGGCTGACGATAGATGTTTGTGTATTTGTACGGTGGTGTGATGTTGCTGCTGGATGTACACACTCTTCGCATGGCGTGAGCTTGGCGGCATGGTCGATGGCTGTAGCGGCAATATACGGTGGCGCAGGAAGATCCTCTAGTCCACCTGCGCTGTTACGGTGTCGGATGGAAGGAGGCCACGATGATTGATGAGACAGGCTTTTAGGGCAAAACAAATAGCGTCTGAACGGGTCTGATGGGCATTCCGATTGAATCTACAGGTTCAGAGCGAGCGAGTTTGCTAAAGATTCTGGTCGGGTCTATCATATTTTTGGGCGAGTCTGCCTGATTTCCGATGGGGTCACACGCGAGTGTATTCTTGCTGGCCAATTGGGTCTGAATAGCCCCGGCTAGAGGCAGGCAACGAGGCTGTAAACTACATATTCCTCACTACCTATGTTGCCGAATGGTGGAATCCTGCGAAGTTGTTTCACGGCGCTGGCATCGGATGGGCAGCAACCCCCACGACTCCAGTGTGGGCACTGTTCACGGCAGTGATCCTAAAGGCTGGGACACGTCTGATGTCGACAAAGCACCATGGTTCACGGCTGCTCTATCCCTCATAGTTGACAGTACAACTACTGACGGAAGAGGAATTGAGTTGTGCTAGAAGTAGGGGTCTCGGTGGCAGGCTAGAGGCATTTTCAGCGATGAGAATTTCTAGTGTCCGTCAGAATTGCTGAAGCGACGGCTAATGGGCTGCGATCGTTATCTCCGGCAGGCGATAGCATGGTGGCTTTTTTCTGGTGGTCACTTTGTTGGAGTAGATCAGACAACAGGAAGTCGTAGATTTGCTGCTACTTATCATGACGTGCGACGGGCTAGACCTCAATGTGATGGTGTTGCAGGACTTTGGATTCTCAATACTTTGCGATGGGAGCTTCCCTTTCTCAATAGTTTGAGTGAGCTTGTTAACACTTCCTGCCATCTCCCCCATCAACAATGTAAGGTCCTTAACTTGCTTGGATAAATCCTCATGGTTTGCATCAATCTTCTTCTCTAACTTGGCCTCAAGACGATCTACTCTAGCATCATTCCTAGCCATGTACCTGTTCACCATATCCACGAAACCTGGCTTTCCTTCTTCCACTTTCGCACTCGGATCAACACCCATCAGAGGTTGAATTGCATTGTTAGGATTACTCCATGAAAACTCCGGCCTTCTAGGCTGTTGATAATTACCCGGGGGACCACGATTGTTGTAATTCCCTTGATAATTCCGGTTGCCCTGGTTTTGATACCTTGTTCCTTGAATACTTTGGCCCATAGCATAGTTTGCTTCTTCCATCTCCTCTTGGATCGTTCCATCATTCATAACTTCCTACTGCATGATTGATACGCGTTGAGATATATCACTGATTTGCTTTTGTTGGGACTCAAGTAGCTTGCTGATATTGGACAAGCTGGAGACGATCTCATCTTCTCTACTTGTTTTCACCATATCATGTACAACCTTAGCTACTTTTCCAAGGACGTAAGTGGCTCTCACTTTATCAGTTGGCCAATCTCTTGAGTTCATTGATATATCTTCAAAAAGTTTCTCGGCCTCTACGGATGACTTAGTAAGCAATGCTCCATTAGAAGAAGCATCCAATAACACACGTGAATCACAGTCTAATCTATTGTAGAATATACTGATATATTGAGATTTAGATAGCCCATATTGTGGACACTTACGAAGCATGTCCTTGAATCTGTCCCAAGCTTCATGAAACTTCTCTCCACTACCGATAGCAAATTGGTTAATGTCTTGCTTCATCTTGAATACCTTCGAAGGTGGCATGTATCTTTCCAAGAACTTTAACTTTAATTTCTCCCAAGTAGTGCATTCAGTAGCATTAATAGTATCGTACCAATCTCTCGCCCTTTCAGTAAGCGAGAATTTAAACAAGGGGATCTTCCATGCATCTTCATGTTCTCCTGCGTCTTTTTGAGTACTTGCATAGCCCAAGAACTTGTTTAGATGCTGCTGTGGATCCTCGAAAGTCCCTCCTGCAAAGGAGTTCCTTTCTATCATGCTAATAAGAGCGGGGTGAAGATCGAAGTCCGCATTAGCCCCCCTTGCTCCTAGAAGCCCAGAGTGTCCAGCCCTGTTATTCTTCAAGACTTCATGGATGGCCAGATTGTCCAGATTCGCTGCCATGTTGACTATCTCTGCTTCCAAATTAACTTCCGTTGCAGCTTCAATCATTTGCGAATTTAGCACGTCAGCTTCAACTCCAAGGTTAAGAGCTTCAGTTGGATCTTCTTTCTTGCTTTGAATCTTACTCTTCTTCTTCTTTGTTGATGCTCCGATCTCCGGATTAAAAGTTGCTAACTTTCCAATCTTTGATCTAGTAAGCATACACCTGAAAAGATTAAGAGTTAGAACACA
Source organism: Pogostemon cablin (assembly GCA_023678885.1). Taxonomy (NCBI): domain Eukaryota; kingdom Viridiplantae; phylum Streptophyta; class Magnoliopsida; order Lamiales; family Lamiaceae; genus Pogostemon; species Pogostemon cablin. The sequence goes on along the minus strand of CM042989.1, from coordinate 19,494,394 downwards.
AAACAAGAATAAAAATAGTCCTAATAAAACTAGAAATAATAAAAAGATATTTTATGCCGTCCCCGGCAACAGCGCCAGAAACTTGATGGGTGTTTTCTCAACACACAATTAATCCCCAAGTATGAAGGATATCAATCGTAGTTTCAAAGGTGACCAAGTTATATATCGAACCCAAGGGACAGATAAATATCAATTTAATTATACTCTAGTAAACTAAGACTATGTTGGAAATTATAATGGTTGTGATCTTGTAATTAAGTAACAAAAGTAATTAAAATATCAAGTAACAATAAAAAGAAGAAGAGATAATTGAGTTGTTATCAAGTAAGATAGTAGGTAGTTCTTCAGGTAATCCAGTTCCACTTATTAATTCATCTTCCATGTGACGGTGTCCGACTCTGCCTTGTGGTATATGGACGCATCACTAAACCATACAAATTCACTCTATAGACACAAGTAAATATGCGTATGATACATGTGAATATCCTTGGAGCAAGATGTATACTTTACCCCCCTTTCTAGGTACTATCATAATCAATTATTTCCCGTGCACTTAGTACTCTAACCCGATTTGATCTCCCTTTATAGGTACTATAAAGTTATACTCTTTATACTACTTATTAACCCAAATATGATTCAATTAATAAGTATTCATATAAGATAGTTCTAATAAGACTTCGAAATCCCTTCAGTTAGAATTATAACATAAAACCCTGCTCAGCAGTGAACGCACTCAACCAATAATCGAGTTATGTATTCAGACTCTACACAACAATTATTGATGCACAAAACGACCATGAGTATGGATTAAAAACACGCAATCTTATATAAAATAAACCACAAGTAGTGTTGTATGGAGTTTACACACGAAAGATAATTTAACTCATGAAACCTTGATAACCCTAGAACTACCGAAGTGGCTCTAGCCCATGATTGATCTAAGAACAATCATGGTTAGTTGGATCGATCTTACTTAAATCTCCAGCGGAACCTCTCTTGCAGCCCCTCCGGATGATGGATGATCTCTCCTCTTCACAACTCTACGTCTCGTCCTCTCCGTGTATGTCTCTCTCTCTCTACTGCTGTATAAGCCTTCTTTTATACTAGTAATCGCGCCTTCTAGGCCTTGAATGGGCTTTTTAAGTGATCACATGCATTGACGGTGTAAAAATACGGATATGGTAAGTTTCCGAGGCTCAATTCGACCTCAACAACAGGTCGAATTCACCCCTCCAAGTCGAATTGGAGGTCAAATCGACCTAATGTAAGTCCCAAGTGCTTGATTCGACCAGCTGCCCTGGTCGAATTAAAAAGACGAGGTCGAATTGGCATCCCAGCCAATCAATTCGACCTCGATTAGACCTGATGCTCAGGTCAAATTCCCCTGTCGTCGTCGAATCCACCTTCTGCTCGTGTCCTGCTTCCAATTCGACCAGCATGCTTGGTCGAATTGACCTCCTATTGGTCGAATTGCACTCCTGCTTCGCCCAAACAAATGGCTTAGACTTCCTTTCTTCGGTTTTCAACACTTCCACTCCGATTTCCTTTGAAAAACCACTCAAATGGCTCCAACACCTGATTCGTGACTTCATACAATATATATTGGTTTACAACCGATTACAACCTTCAAATACTTCATAATAGCACAAATTCAGGCGCAAGATTCGTGAATTTACAAACTCATCAAACCTCTGGATATTTGGGATGTTGCAAGTAAACAAGATTGGAACAGACTTACAAAGAAAAATAACACTTATTTTTAGCTTAGCTCTATTTCTGTTAACGCTCTTTCCAAGAGCTTTCCTTTTAGGGCTGCATGTTTGGATCTTTTTGGCTTTGCCATCCCCACAACATCTTTATCCTTTGTTCCCTTTTCTTTATTTTCATTTACCATTAATAATATTGCGTAGTTTGATGCATATTTCCTTTAATTTAATGTTCATTTTCTCATTATGATTAACATTTCCTTCATTTTGATGCACATTTCAATCATTTTGAGACTCAATTTATCTTACGATCATTGCTTCCTTCGTTTCGATGTTCATTTTCTCGTTACGTTTAACATTTCCTTCGATTCGATGCATATTTGCTTCATTTTGATGCTTATTTTCTCGTTACAATAAACATTTCCTTCATTTCGATGGATATTTGCTTCATTTTGATGCTCATTTTCCTGTTACGAACAACATTTCCTTCATTTAGATGAATATTTTCTTCATTTTTAAACTCATTTTCTCGATACGATCATCATTTTCTTCATTTCGATGCATATTTTCTTTATTTGATGCTCATTTTCTGGTAATGATCAACATTTAATAATACTGCGTAGTTTGATGCTCATTTTCTCGTTATGATCAACATTTCCTTTGTTTCGATGCATATTTCCTTAATTTTGATGCTCATTTATTCGTTACGATCAACATTTCGTTCATTTCGATGCATATTTTCTTCATTTTTATACTTGTTTTCTTGTTACGATCAACATTTCCTTTGTTTCGATGCACATTTTCTTCATTTTGATGCTCACTTCGATGCATATTTCATCATTTTAATCTTATTTCCTGTTACGATAAGCATTTTCTTCGTTTCGATGCATATTTCCTTCATTTTGATGCTCATTTTCTCATTGCGATCAACACTTCCTTAGTTTTGATGCATATTTCATTCATTTTGATACTCATTTTCGCGTTACGATCATCATTTTCTTTGTTTCGATAGATATTTTCTTTATTTGGATGCTCATTTTCTCGTTATGATCATCATTTCCTTCATTTCGATGCATATTTCCTAAATTTTGATGCTCATTTTTTCGTTACGATCAACATTTCCTTCGTTTCGATGTATATTTCCTTCATTTTGATGCTCATTTTCTCGTTACGATCAATATTTCCTTCGTTTTGATGAACATTTCATTCATTTGAGGCACATTTTCTCGTTACGATCATTATTTCATTCATTTTGATGCTCATTTTCTCATTTTGATCTACATCTTCTTCTTTTCGATGCATATTTCTTTCATTTTGATGTTTTTTTCTCGTTACGATAAATATTTCGTTCGTTTTGATTCATATTTCCTCCATTTTGATGCTCATTTTTTTTCATTACAATCAACATTTCATTCATTTCGATGCATATTTCCTTCATTTTGATCATTCATTTTCGATGCATATCAATTGCAGCTTAGCAAGCGACCAAGTGAATATCGAACCCAAGGGACGACGTATTATTAATTTAATTATTTACTAAATTAATTAAGACAAGTTGGCAATTAAGTTGGAGGTTTGAATTATTAATCTACTAACAATTAAATTAAATAAAAAATAAAATAAAATATCACTCGAAGAATACGAAAGTGGATCAAATAGGAGAATATGTAGCTCTAGGATAATCCAATTTCACTCATTAATTTTCCTTTCATGTGTTGATGTCTGACTCTGCCTTGTGGAATATGGACGCATCACTAAACCATGCATATCTACTCTATAGACACAAGTAAACATGCGTGTAACACGTGTGAATAACCTCGGGCAAGAGATATAATTCCACTTCCTTTTCTAGGTACTATCAGTATCAATTATTTCCCTGACCAATTGGTACTCTAACCCGATATGATCTCCCTTTATAGGTACTATAAAATCATCCTCTTTATCCTACTTAATAACCCGAATTCAATTCAATTAATAAGTATTCATATATGATAGTTCTAATGAAGTTTAGGAGTCCCCTCACTTAAAATCATAACATGGAATCCTTTTCAGCGGTGAACGCACTCAATCTACAACCAAGATATATATTCAGACTCTATATACTAATTGAAGATGCACAAAACCACCGTGAATATGAATTAAGAAAACACAATCATATATAAAATAAATCCACAAGTATTGTTGTACGGAGTTTACACACGAAAGTTCAATTAACTAGATAAAACCTTCACAATCCTAGTTCTACCAAAAAGGCTCTAGCCCATGATATTACAGAGAACAATCATGGGTGTTGGATAGATCTTACCCGAATGTCTGGAAAATACAAGATAAATTAGAAAATGAAATAAACCCTAGATGTGGGCGTCGTCGCGTCCTTCTCCGTCTTGAATCCTCCTCTTGGTTCTCCTCTTGATTCCACATACGAATCTTCAAAGTGATGGATAGATAGAGGAAAGAATGTGGATAATGGTTGGGGGGTGATCCCCCCTTGTGGGGTGTAGTATTGTTGTGACCTCTCTTCTACTCAATTCCTTGTTCCAATCTATTATATTCTCCCCTAATGGTGTGATCTACACCCCCTTTTATACTTGTAAGCTCTCCTTTTAGGCCTTGGAATGGGCTTTTTGAGTGATCACACTCATTGAGAGTGTAAAAATACGGATATGGTAAGTTTTCGCACGTCAATTCGACCAAGGAGCCAGGTCAAATTCTCCCCTCCAGGTCGAATTGGAGGTCGAATTGACCTACTGGAAGCTTCAAGTGCTCAATTCGACCAGCACAGCAGGTCGAATTGAGGTGTCGTGGTCGAATTGACTCTTTTACCGTCCGATTCGACCTCAATTCGGCCATCACATCAGGTCAAATTGACTTGCACAGTCTTACCGTTTCGCGTATAACTTTCACATCCGAGCTCTGATTTGAGTGATTCTCGCGCTCACATAATCCTCTCTTCCTTAGCTTTCAATACATATAAATAAATTACAGAAACTCTAACATTTGAATGTATAATAGTTCGTGGCAATGTGGACAGTCGTTCTGAGCAGGAACAGCTTGCGCGGCATCACTACTTTGATCATAACTTCCTCGTTTGGAACTCAATTAAGGTGTTCTTTATGCCAAAACGATCCTATTTTCAGTGGCTTTCCAACCATGTATCACACTATCAGTTTTGATCTCCATAAGAACACAGAAAAATGATGAAAGTTGGACGTGCGTTTTTCAAGCATTCTTGCACAAGTTGCACATTTTCTCCAACTTTGCACTTTTGATCCTTTTTCCACCTAAAACACAATAAAACACCTCAAGTGCACCTTTTTCTCACTTATAATGAATATAAAACACTTGTGCTAATATATAACAAGAATTTCCATCAAAAGGTGCTAGATTGGACAGTCAAACACGCTTATTTTCACTCTCATCACTGATCATATAATTGTTGGTGATGGTACATCGTTACAAATCTCTCATACAGGCTGTCTTTCCTTTCCCACTCTCCCTACTTTTAAACTCCATGATTCTCTATTTGTTCCTAACATGTCCAGAAATCTCATTTCAGTCTCTCAGTTTTGCCAGCAGAATAACATTGCTATTTTGTTATCTTCTTCTCTTTTTCAGGTGAAGGATCGACGGTCAGGGATTGTTCTTCTGTAGGGCCCACGCGTTAATGGGTTGTACGTTTGGCCATCCGCTACTCTCCCACATGCCCTCACTTCTGCTCGCCACTCTACTATCTTGTGGCATACTCGTCTAGGTCATCCCTCCCCAAAAATACTTTCTCATGCTTTGTCTAGAAATAATTTACCTGTCTTGAAGTCTTTTGAATTTTGCTGTGATTCCTTCAAGTGCATAAAGAGTCATAAACTCTCGTTTGATGAGTCATCCTTGAAATCCTATATGCCTCTTGAATTATTGTTTTATGATGTTTGGACCTCACCAGTAATGTCTTATGATGGTTATAAATATTATGTTCTCTTTGTTGATCACTTTACTAAATATGTTTAGTTATATCCTCTCAAACGCAAGTCTGATGTCCTTCCCACATTTATTGCCTTCAAAACCTTGGTTGAAAATTATCATAATACTCGCATTCGCACATTGTATTCTGATAATGGTGGTGAGTACATTGCCTTGCGCCCTTTCTTAACACAACAAGGCATCACTCACCTAACCACACCTCCTCATACTCTTGAACACAATGGTGCATCAGAACGGCGACATCGCCATATAGTTGACACAGGACTTGCTCTTCTTCATTGTGCCTAAATGCCTATTCAATACTGGCCTTACGCCATTTCTGTAGCTACATACATCATTAACCGTATTCCTAAAGTAAACCTACATATGCAATCATCCTACGAAAAGTTATTTCATAAACCCACTAATATTTCAAAACTCTGGGTTTTTGGTTGTCAGTGCTACCCTTGGCTTCGACCTTACACCACAAATAAACTTGAAAATCAATCTTCACCTTGTGTCTTTGTTGGGTATTCACTCACTCAAAGTGCGTATCTTTGCCTTGATTGTAACACAAACAGAGTCTATACGTCTCGACATGTAGATTTTGCAGAACACATCTTTCCGTTCAAAGATAGGCTTCAAACTCCTACTAATCCCCACCACCTCTTGACATCTCTTCCCCACCTATACCACCTTCTCCCCCCTTCCGAGCAAATGCACCACCACCTGGAGCCACACCCATGCCTTCGACCCCTCCTTCGCCAACAACAACTATGATGTCGTCACCTGTGCAGACCACCCCTCCGAGTCCTCCACCTCCCCCACCACCTCGACATCCGATGATCACTTGTTCTCAAAACAACATCCGCAAACCAAATCCCAGGTATTGCTATGCCTCTTCTTTACTTACTGATGTTGAACCCACTTCTGTCTCACAGGCTTTGACATCTTCATGTTGGTGCAATGCCATAACTGCTGAATTTAATGCCCTAGTTAAAAATGGAACATGGTCTCTTGTACCTATCTCTACTTCTCATTATGTTATCGGATGTAAATGGGTTTTTCGTGTCAAACAAAAACCTGATGGTTCTGTGGATCGTTACAAAGCCAGACTTGTTGCGAAAGGTTTTCATCAATGACTGGGTGTTGATTTTTCTGAAACTTTCAACCCTGTAGCTAAACCCACAAGTATTCATGTTGTTCTGAGCATTGTAGTTTCTAAGTGGTGGCCTCTTCAACAATTTGATGTTAACAATGCTTTTCTTAACGACATTCTAGCAGAGGAAGTTTATATGATCCAGCCACCAGGTTTTATTGATTCTGATTGCCCTACTCATGTCTGCAGATTACATAAGTCTATCTACGGTCTCAAGCAAGCTCCCCGTACATGGTATTATGCTCTTTGTAGTTTCTTGGTGTCATATGGCTTCCACTGTACGAAGTCCGATGAGTCGTTATTTGTCTATCATCATCATTGAATCCTAGCATATTTCTTGATGTAAGTCCATCAAAGATCTAGGTCCTCTTTCTTACTTCTTGGACATTGAAGTTCACCGTACTGCTGATGGATGTCATCTATTCAGTACAAGTATCTCACTGATCTTTTGTCTCGACACAATATGTTATCAGCTAAACCAGTTTTTACTCCTTTACCTGTGGGGGCTAAATTCACTCTGAAGGATGGAACATATCCTTATGATGCATCCAGTTATCGCCAAGTCCTTGGCAGTGTCTAGTACCCTCTCTTAACTCGTCTTGATATAGTCTATATTGTTAACAAGCTGTCTCAATTCATGCATGCACCAATAGTTACACTCTGGGGGAGATTTAAATGCCTTTTACGATATCTGAATGGCACACGTCATGTCTCGTTTCATCTACGGTGGGACTCTCCTCTAAGCTTACACTGTTTCACAGATGTAGACTGGGCTGGTGATATTGATGATCGGTCCTCCACTAAAGCTTATATTATCTTCCTAGGGGCTAATTCTATTTCTTGGAGGTCCCGCAAATAGAGGACTGTAGCTCGTTCCTCGACTGAGGCTGAGTATCGCTCTATCGCCTCTGCCACTGCCGAAGTGCAATGAACTCGTTCCCTTCTATCAGAACTATGTGTATCGACGGGTTCATCAACTCCTGTAATTTATAGTGATAATGTTGGTACTACATACCTCTGTTCAAACCCTATTTTCCACTCTCGAATGAAGCATATCGTTATTGATTATCACTTCATTCGAGATCTTGTCCAACAATCACAACTTTGGGTAACTCATGTTTCTTCCTCCGATCAACTAGCTGATGCCTTTACCAAACCATTATCTGGTCCGCGGCTTGCCTTACTTATGTCCAAGATTGGCATCGTAATCCATCCGTCATCTTGAGGGGGCGTATTAGAGAATATTCTATTTGATTAGTCTCACATTAGTTGTCGTATATGTTCTTTGATTATTGTAATATGTACATTAGGGATATTGTATTTAGTTAGTCCCATATCGGTTGTTGTCTATATTCTTTGGTTGTTGTAATCTGTATATATCTTCTCCAATATTATCAATACAATTATATTTTCACTCTATCTTATATACGTATTTCATTCATTTTGATGCTCATTTACTCTCTACAATCAACATTTCCTTCACTTTGATGTATATTTCAATTCTTTTGATGCTCATTTTCTCGTTACGATCATCATTGTTGCCTGGATCACGCAGTGCATTACCACCTCCTCATTCTCTCTCATTATAAATGGGCAGCCGGAAGGGTTTTTAGAGGAAAAGAGAACCCAGACAAGGTGATCCTATATCCTCCCTACTTTTTGTCATCTGCATGGAGTATGTGCCTAGGTTGATCAGGAAGGAGATCTCGACTCGACAACTAAGGTACCACTCCAGGTTCTGCACTAGAAATTAAGTCTCCCACCTGGCATTCGCAGAAGACCTGTTGATAGTGGCACATGGAGATCCAAGTTCGGCTGAAGCTGTGAAGCGGATATTGGAGAAAATGGGGGAATCGTCTAGATTGAAAGTCAATACCCTCAAATCCAGTTTGTTTGCAGTTGGAATTCCCGACAGAGAACTTAATAGGATAAGGGAAATACTGTCGTTCACCTTAGCTAATATTCCGATCAAGTACTTGGGAATCCCAATTAGCAGCAAAAGACAATCTGCTGAACATTTCAACTCCCCTGGTAAAAGTGATAACGGACTACATAGCCACAAGGTCATCTAAGTTATTATCGTTTACAGGAAGATTTGAAGTGATCACATCAGGAGTGTACGGAATATTAACCTTTTGGCTCTCAATGGTAAATGTGCCATCAGGGATGCTTAGTAGAGTAGAAAGCATAATCAGACACTTTTTGTGGGGGGTTTCAAGAATAGTTAGTGGCCTGGAAGGACATCACGCAACCCAAGGCAAGTGGAGGATTAGGGATTAGAGATACTATCAATAGTCAATATATAGGGAAAAAATTGATATTAAGTTAATGTAGATTTAACTTTAAGTTTGAAAATGAATCGTTGAAAAAAAATGTGCGAGAGATTAAAAATGACGTTGTAAGGATCGTGTTTGTAAAATGAAATTAATTGAATTTTTTTCCAATGAAATATTTCAACTTATCATTATGATTTATTATGTGAGATGGGTTGTGTGATACGGGTCAATCCATTATTAAAATATGATTTATATATGATTAAAATATGTTAATTCATATTTAAGATATGTCTTATTAAAGTATGCTAATTCACACTTTAAAATCCTCTCATTATATATATATATATATATATATATATATATATATATATATATAATTCAATTTATATATTAGAAAATTTTAACTTTAATTATCATAAATACCGTTTACATATATTTATTCATATTTAAATGCAATTTTTTAAAAGTCAATCTTAAATTAATCTTCTCCCTTTACTTTAAATCCTCTCAGTATAAATATATATAATTAACTTTTTCTAATAGATATTATATAAATACCTTTTTCACATTCTCAAAAATTGTTATTTATATTATATCAAACAATATGTATGTTTATATTATATTATATTTTTATTTTCTTTTACTTATGCAAATTTTTTTAAAAAAATTAAATTAATTTAATTTAATATTTTTCTCTTCCAATGAAAGGGCTATAATACTAGTATTAAATATTCATAAAATTATTTATAAATATTCATATCGAAAGAATTTAATGTAAAGAGAGAAAATTAATTTATGATTGACTTTTAAAAAATGCATTTATATATGAATAAATATATGTAAATGGTATTTACGTTCTTTATAATTAAAACTCATCAAAACTAATAGAAAATATAAAAAGCATGATAAAATTATGAGTTGAACTAGGCAGCACCCGGTACACTGGTGCACCTAGTCTATATCATCCATTAGATTAAAAAACTACTTATTAACTACACTCAAAATAAAGTAATTAAAATTTGAAATTTTAAAAATAATTATATCCTAAAAAATAGCTTATAAACTCTAAGTGCACCGGTGTACTCTATGCATCACAGAATAACCCTAAAATTACACATGGGTCACAATTCACTCTCAAACCTTTATATTTTATTAGTTTTTTTTATGAATTTTAATTATAAAATAATTCAATTTATAAATTATTCTATATTAGGAAGGTTTTAACTTTAATTATCATAAATACAGTTTATATATATTTATTCATATTTAAATATAATGTTTTAAAAGTCAATCTTAAAATAATTTTCACCCTTCACTTTAAATTCTCTCATTATAAATATATATAAATAACTTTATCCAATAGATATAGGTATATAAATACTTTTTTCACATTCTCATAAATTGGTAATTATATATATATATATATATATATATATATATATATATATATATATATATTAAGTATACTATAGCAAAAACTTTTCTTGATGACGTTCGTCTCCAGAGTGCTCCAATATGACGTTTAATTTTCTCAATTTTTTTTATATTTTTAATACTTTTTTAAATATTTTCCTTATTAACTTTTAATTAACTTCCTTATTTAATATTTTCTTTTTTAAATAATCTATTTATTATTTTTAATAATAATCAATATTTTATTTATTTATTTGGGTATCATTACTTAGTTACTAAATCTTTTAATGCAATAAATTAATTAATTAATATCAAATTAAATCTTATATATATATATATATATATATATATATATATATATTTATAAGGAAAAAAGAATATTCCATATAATATTCTCTATCACCCACCATTAAATAAGACTTTTTGGCTATTTATTCTAAATACATACATTCGTTTCTCCAAGAGGAATAGGAGATTTCTTCAAGTTTCTCTAGAGAATTTATTTATGAAAGTATAAAAAATTATTTCGATAGAGCGAATCAAGTAGAGATTCAATCTACCTTTCAAAAAATGATTCAAGTATTTTTTAAGAGGAAGAGAACTGATTCAAGTATTCTTGAATTGTTTTACCTCTTAAGTATCAATTCTTCAAGAGGAGATAATCAATTCAAGTATTCTGGAGAGAATTGATTCAAGTATTCTTAAATAGATTTACATCTTAAAAATCGATTTTTCAAGAGATACTTAAATAGATTTACATCTTAAAAATTAATATTTCAAGAGTAGGATGATTGATTTAAGTATTCTCGAATCGATTTGCATCTAAAGAGTCGATTGTAAGATCCTCTAGAGAATTGATTTATGAAAGTATAAAAATTTATTTCGATAGAGCGAATCAAGTAGAGATTCATCTACCTTTAAAAAAATGATTCAAGTATTCTTCAAGAGGAAGAGAACTGATTCAAGTATTCTTGAATTATTTTATCTCTTAAGAATCGATTCTTTCAAGAGGAAGAGAATAGATTCAAGTATTCTTGAATAGATTTACATCTGAAAAATTGATTTTTCAAGAGATACTTGAATAGATTTATATCTTAAAAATTAATTTTTCAATAGTAAGAGGATCGATTCAAGTATTATTAAATCGATTTACATCTTAAGAATCGATTCATCAAGAGGAAAAAATCGATTCAAGTATTACCTCTTAAGAATCGATTCAAGTATTCGTTAAGATCCACCTCTAAAATATTTTTCAAGTGAAAAATGATCGACGATTCAAGTACTCTTAAATCGATTTACCTCTAGTGAATAAGAGGTTGAAAATTAATTCATGTATGAATCAAAAACTTAAGTTGTTTAAGTTAAATCATTATTTCATATCAAATAACATTAAAATTGAGTTTGTAAATATTTATTAATTTTTTAAATTTAAGATATTAATATTTATTTCTTTACATATATCTTAATTATTCAATTATGACATATGAATTATAAAATTTATTTTCTTTAATTGTTTATATAATTTGAAATAATAAAATTAAATAAAAAAATAAAAATAATAAATTCATTACAAATTTATGAATATTTAAAAGAATATTATATATAAATTAATATTATTTATTATTATTATATATATATATATATATATATATATATATATATATATATATATATATATATATATTACATTAGTTTCTTAAAAATAATAATTAATGGAAATAGAATTATTATTATATACTAAACCATAATCATGAGTAAAAGTAATACTCAAATTAAATAATATTTATAAATAATATTGCGTATATATATATATATATCAACTATTTAAAATATTTTAATAATTTTATTTTAATTAATTATAATGTTTGACCTTATTTTCATAAATAATCAATACAATTAGTAAATAAATCATTCGATATAAATGAATTAATTAGTATCAATTCAAATCATGTATAGAAAAAAATTGAGAATTTTTTGTATATAATTGATACTCCCTCCATCCCAAGTATTTATTCGCACATTCCATTTTGGGGTGTCCCAAGGTATTCTTCAAATTCTATTAATAGTAAAAATATATTATACCTCTCACCTACTTTTTACACTTTATTCATCAATCCCAATAACTTTACTCATTTTTTACACTTTATTCATCATTTCCAATAACTTTATTTACTTTTTCTCTTTAAATTATCAATTTACCCTTATTTTTTCTTGCATTCTATATTCATCGTCGGAGGATCCTACATCCGTTGCATACGCGGATTCCATTCATGGCCAGCCACCTTCTCCTTGTCTCACATTACGGTGGAGCCATATTCTTTTTCACGCAAAGCATGCACTGTTCTTCTCTTATTTTCTGGCTCGCTTTGCTTCCCCCGGCGGATAGCTTTTTCCGGTGCAGTTCTGGCGCTATATAGTCAGTTATGGCCTGTTAAAGCTGCTAGAGCAGGTCTGCAATGCGCAGGCCCCTCCCCGTCCTTGGTGCAGGTTTTCTTGACTTTTTGCCTTTTTTACTTTCGGGTGCATGTGATGCTCTACCTATCCTACTCCGACCAGCCGTCTTCATTTATTTTTTACCATTAAGCCACTTTGTGGCCATCTACTTAAATGCATACGGACCCTATTGTCACATCCAATTTCCATGCATATTTCCCAATAGAGAGTAAAGCTTTTTGATCTCGTCTTACATATGCTAGTCTCTATTTGATAACTCGTCTCGAGTTCATGAGTCTTTTGATATAGTGGTTTTGGACTTAATATTGGGTCTATCTCTTACTCTATCATAAACCCATAATAACGGCAATCTCTCTGTCTCATCCTTCATGCCATGGCCTGCTCCTTGATGTATACCTTAACTAGCTCGGTACTAGTACAGACAGTGAACAAAGGAGGAATAGGGCTTCCTACTCCGGTGCGGCAACATGCACGCTTGTCATCCTATGCCCACTACTGATCAGGAAGCCTTCGCATGATTATGGCATGGACCTTCAGCCCGAGATCAACCCTTCTGTTTGCTCCATGCCAAGTCCAGAGTTCAGTTAGGATTTTTTCTTCATGCCTTTCATTAGCATGTCACATGATTTAAGTCGAGCTCCATTATTTCACCATTTTATACACTTTTAATCATGTATCATGTCTTATTTTCTCTTGAGCCACCTATTTAGGCTCTTTTTGTCAAGCCGTTTGTTTGGCTTCTTTATTTTGTTTTCCCCTTCCCTTTCTTTCTTTTTCCTTGTCCCCCCATCTTATTTTCATTTGCCTTTTTTTATAATATAGCCTAATTTGATATTAAAAAAAACACATCTTAATTTACGTGCCAATATAAACGTGAACAAATACATTGGATGGAGGGAGTTTTTATTTTAGACAAACAGTAAAATTAAGGATTTATTACTAAGAGTTACATAATTTGATCATAATTATATTTAAATAAAATAAAAAATAAAATATTGACAACTATATAAATATACCGTAAAGAGACAAAATTGCCCCTATGTAGTTGCACATTTTTTTAGAGAGACGGTGGAAGTAATAAATAGTTTTCAATTGAATTATGTTATAAAGTAACATTTAAAAAAAATACAAGTCAAGATTCCTTTAAAAAAATTAGAATATATTTACATATATCTTAACTTTTACATGATTTAGTTATACGTTACATTATCAAAAGTTAAATGTTATAATTTGTTGCAAATTCTTTACATTGATAAAAGAAATTGTCTAGCTATAAGAAAAAAATATCCTTAATTAATATTGTTACACTATATAACATGAATTATTTAAATATAAAAAATAAGAATAATAATTAAATGTCCCGCGTTGTACGCGGGTTTTATATTTTCTTTGACTTATGAAAAAAAATTAAAAAATTAATTTAATGTTTTTTCCGTGCAATGCACGGGGCATAATACTAGTATTACATATTTATAAAGTTATTTATATATATATATATATATATATATATATATATATATACATTCATAATGAGAGGGAGAAGATTAATTTATAATTGACTTTTAAAAAATTGTATTTATATATGAATAAATATATGTAAATAATATATATGATAATTATAATTAAAACCTTCTAAGATATAGAATTCTTTATAATTAAAATTCATAAAAAATAATATAAATTATAAAAAGCATGATAAAATTAAACGTTGGCCATAATTCACTCCAAAGTATTTTAATATTTTATTAGTTTTCACTAATTTTAATCATAAAAGAATTCAATTTATATATTAGTATATTAATAAAAAGGTTTTTTAACTTTAATTATCATAAATAGCATTTACATATATATTTATTCATATTAAAATATAATTTTTTAAAAGTCAAGCATAAATTAATATTCTACTTTCTCTTTTAATCCTCTCATTATAAATATATATAATTAACTTTATCAAATAGATACTATAAAAATACCTTTTTTGCATTCTCATAAAAAGGTATTTATATTTTATTAAAAAATATGTATATATTTATTTTATTTTATTTTATATTTCCTTTTACATATGCAAAAATTTTTAAAAAAATTAATTTAATTTAAATTAATGTTTTTCTCGTGCAATGAACAAGGCATAATACTAATATTACATATTCATAAAGTTATTTATATATATATTCTTAATGAGAGTATTTAAAGTGAAAGAAAAAGATTAATGATGCGCCCTTTCTTTGTATGCAAAATTAATCCCCAAGTATGAAGGATATTAGTTGCAGCTTAAGCAAGCGAACAAGTGATTATCGAACTCAAAGAACGGCGTATTATCAATTTAATTATTATCTAAATTAATTAAGACGAAAGGCAATAAGAGCTTGTGGAATTTGATTATAATCTACTAAACAATTAATTAAAATAACAATTAAAAGCACTTAGAAGAATACGAAAGTGAATCAAGTAAGAGAATAGGTAGCTCTAGGGGAATCCAATTTCACTCATTAATTTTCCTTCCATGTGTTGATGTCCTACTCTGCCTTGTGGAATATGGACGCATCACTAAACCATGCATATCTACTCTATAGACACATATAAATATGCGTGTAACAATTGTGAATAACCTCAGAGCAAGAGACATAATTCCACCCCTTTTAATAAAATTATCCTATTTATCCTACTTAATAACTCGAATTCAATTTAATTAATAAATATTCATATACGATAGTTCTAATGAAGCTTAGGAGTCCCCTCACTTAGAATCATAACATGAAATTCTGTTCAGCGGTGAACGCACTCAATCTACAACCAAGATATATATTCAGACTCTATATACCAATTGAAGATGCACAAAACGACCATGAATATGGATTAAGAAAGTACAATCATATATAAAATCAATCCACAAGTAGTGTTGTACGGAGTTTACACACGAAAGTTTATTAATTCATAAAAACCTTCACAACTCTCGTTATACCAAAAAGGCTTTGGCCCATGATGTTATGAAGAACAAGCATGAGTATTGGATAGATCTTACTCGGATGTCTGAAAAATTACAAGATAATTTAGAAAATGAAATACCCTAGATGCAGGAGTTATCACATCCTTTTCCGTCTTGAATCCTCCTCTTGGTTCTCCTCTTGATTCCACAAATGAATCTTTAAAGTGATGGATGGATGGAGGAAAGGATGTGGATGATGGTTGGGGGGTGATCCCCCTTTGTGGGGTGTAGTATTGTTGTGGCCTCTCTCCAATCTTATATGACTAATGATGATTAATGATGTGATCTACACCCCCTTTTATACTTGTAAGCTCTCCTTATAGGCATTGGATGGGCTTTTACTTGAGACATACGTCAAATTTGGTAAAAGAAACCCAAAACTACCAAAAATATCACCAGCGACATTCTGCTCGACCAAACCTCCACTGGTCGAGCAATGGTCGAGCAAACCTTTTGTAAGAATTAGGATATTTTACTCGACCAAACTTCATCCGCTCGACCAAGATAATTCTGGTCGAGCGGACTCCCGTGGTCGAGCAAGCTAGCGCCGTCTCACTGTTTCACACATAACTTCCACATCCGACCTCTAATTTAAGTAATTCTTGGGCTCACGTGATCCTTTCTTCCTTGGCTTTCTATCCATATAAAGAACTCACAGAAACTCCAATATTTGTGGGTATAACAAGTCAAGAAAAATGGCACAACCATTCTGTTGGGCACAGCGTGCGCGACGTCACGACTTTGATCATAACTCTCTCGTTTAGAATCCAATTGGGGTATTCTTTACGCCAAAATGACCGTCTTCTCTGTGGATTTCTAATCATGTATCACACATCCACTTCAGATCTCCATAAGAATATAGAAAAATTACACAAGTTGGACATGTGTTTTTCAACATCATTGCACAAATTTCACCTTTACTCCAACTTGGCACTTTTGATCATTTTTCCACCTAAAACACAATAAAACACCTCAAGTGCACCTTTTTCTCAAATATATATCGAACATAAGACACTTATGCTAATATATAACAACAATACTCATCAAAAAGGTGTTAAATTGGACACTCAAACACGCTTATTTTCACTCCCAACAAATCCCCAAACTAACCCGTTGCTCGTCCCGAGGCAACAAAAAAAATAAAGAGAGAGAGAGTAAGAAAATTAGTGGGGAAATAAGGATTATGACCAATACCCCTTGCACAATGCAATTGATTTTCAACTTAGGTCATGCAACTCTCATTAAATGTAATAATCAATTCATAGCATACAAGATAAGACAATCACCACCAATTCAAATGCTCCATTGACATGTTCTCACGGGAAGTATATATCACTCGCACTCAAGTGTAAAAGACGTACACTTATGAGTTATGGTGTTTACGCTCAGATTCAATTCAAGTGCATGCGTAACCATAAGCTTGTCAAACATCTCAAACTCTCCACCACTTAAAGTATGATTCGATAATGGGATCAAAAAGGACTTTCATTAGGATGTAATGTTGGTTCTTTGGTAAGGGTAGGAAACATCTGGATAAAGTAACTCAATTAGTAGAGAATTAAAACCGGAGATCTTTGTACTGCAGATTTTTTTACACTTCAAGGCTATCCAGCTTCATGCTCTTCTAATTTTTTTTTCTCTCCTTTTTCTTCAAGCTCAATATTTTTTCCTTCTTTTCTTTATTTCCTTTCTTGAGGTATCAGTTTCGGGCACTACCTCTAACATCTCGGGGTACCAGTTTTGGGCACTACCCCTCATCAACTTATTTTTAAGCTCATAATCACTTATACAGCTCCAAATATTTTATTCTTTCTAAACTCCATCAAAATTAACTTCACACACATTGACAGCATTTAATTCTCCACTAAATATTGGAATTTAAGGATCAAATAGGATATAAAAGTGGCTATCTTTGTAGGTTACCAAAGAAATAAGGCTTTCAGGCTCAAAAGGGCTAAATACGAATATATAATTATTTGGTAGAAAATTATTTGGCAAAGTGACTCATAAATTCAAGGATGGCTTAAAATCATCTCCCATCATCTAACACACATGTAGTTTCAAGTAAGACAAGAGGCAAGTTCTAGAATACACATACAAGAATGATATCACCAGAAAAGAAATCATGTGATTATGTAACACGATCAACGAGGCTGCAAAATCTCACAAGGGTTTTTAACAAGTAACAGAGCACCTTCCATGGTAAGTAATATCCCACAAGTACACATAGAACTTCATATCGCATTATAACTCTAGTACACTTCCTTCATCAATTTCAAGAGCATATGAATTTCAGGCACAATTTAAAACAATATAAGCTCACATGGATCACCAAAACATAAACTCAATCCTTCCACCCATACTAATTAAAAGCACATACAAAAATTAGAATAAGGAAACGATGGCACCTGATTTTTCCTTCAATGCATTCACGAGCTCCTCGAGTTGTTCAACTCGATCATCTTGCCACTCTTTTACCTTCTTCTATCATCAAAACTCAACACACCTCAACATCACGGATTCATAAATAATAAAATAGGAGAACTATAAGAAAGACTCAATTGACTATCTAATTTACTCCACACACTAGACACATTAACACAACATACTAAACATTAGTTAAGTTGCAAAAAATCGACATTTTAACACTGGTTAAAGTATTAATACGCCACAAAATTCAACCTTCTAACAAAAAAATAACCAACGAAAGGAATAATTATACCCTCGGTGCTCATAAGATGAGGTAATTACATCACATATCCCCCAAACTTAGTAAAAACACAAGTCGAAACTAAGTTTGAAAAAAGATGTAATTGCCAAAGCGTGAGCACCTCAAATATAATAACTCCTCACTCACACGAAAGAAATAAAGCAATAAAAATAGAAGGGACAAGCCCCCAATAGGCGCTCATGTTTAACGTCGGAGAGTCACGATGGATTACCGCTTTTAGACTACTGGATCAGAGGGTGATCTTCTCGCATCCTCACCTTCAAATACTTTCTTTCCCTCTTCTTGTCTACACTCAACACCTCACCTTTCTTGGTCACAAGTATATGATCCTTGAAATTACCTTCCTCACAAGGTTGTCTAGACTTCTCCTTATTAATCTTCCACTCAAATTCAGAGTCATCTGTCCTATTAAAACCAAGATTAAATAAATTAGAGACCACATGTACGCTCTTTCATGATTGAGTCTCCATGGGCATCTTAATTGCTTGATCAAGAGAGAAAACCACATCTTCATTATGTTGTCATTCGATCGTTTAGTTAATGTGAACCATTAGGGTTCCATATGTTTCTAACAGTCCGCGGAAGCAAGAAAACAAGAAATGTATTACCTTTCACCAGGATATGTTGGAGAAGTTGAATTCTCGCTGGCAGCCTGCGCAGCCTCACCGTTTTGGGCATAACTCTCTCATTCGATCTCAGATTTGAGTGATCTACGCGCCAAAACGATCCTCTCTTCCGTGGCATTCTATCAGTATATCACACTTCGAAATCTGAAGTATGTACTATTTTATAAAAATCGTGCAAGTTGGCAGATAGGAGCAGAAAATGACCTCTTGATCTTCTGCTATATTCCCAAGTCCAATCTCGACGTCGTGTGGGCGACGATCTTCGAGATCTTCTCAATCTCTTGTTCCATCTACCCTCTTCACGTGTTAGGCGTATCTCATCTAGGGTTAGAACAGCTAAGATGACTTATATATGGGCTACAGTAGGGACCAGACGGAGAAATTAGAGTTGGGCCTCCATTGGGCTTAAGTATCCAAGCTTAGCCCAAAGCTTATACTTAAGTCCAATAATAATAATATATACCACTAAAATATTATTACTGTACTACCGTTTTAATCCCATAATTATGTTATGGGCTCTTTCTTATTATGAGCCCGTTAGTCTCCCCATGTTTCAGATATACAATGCCCATTAATTAGTTAAGTTATTGACAACTCCATTAATTAATATATCATCCGAGAGTAGTACCACTCAATCTCATTATTATGCCGGAATAAATTCACCAGCTGGATTTACATGATAATCCTTATGAGCTCCTCAAGGGAACATCATCAACCTATAACGGACACGGATTCCTTCTACAATCAACAGCACACCATAGAAATAACATTATTTCCCAACTCACCGAGTTTGTTGATTTAATTACATGTAAATTTCACCCATTGATGAATCAAAGAAATACATATTGCCTTACGTGTCGAGGTCATTGTATAGGGATTAAGAGCACGAACATCCATAATAACAGAGATCAAGTTCTTCTATATAGACAGTACAAGTCGAACGATCTCAAGCGGTCCTGCTCAATACACACAAAGTACACTAATGTGATTCTCTAGCCAAGACAAGCTAATACCAAACCACACTACAACCATCCCGATAGAGAGTCCATATCTATCTCGGTTGTGAGCATATGTTTATACTTTATAAGAAAACCGATAATATGATCTTCCGCGTGTTGTCGCACAACATATTATCTACAGTATAAAGTAAGTGGACTATTGCATCGTACATATAAATATATTATAAGACGCAATCATTTGATCATATAATTCTCATTTCAAATAAATTGTTATAAAATTATTCATACAAAAAGCTAGACTTTTAGTATACAATTCAACAATCTCCCATTTATACTAAAAGACTATGCTGTCATGTCTTCTGCCATACATCTGATTCTCACTTCCACTACACGATCAACAAAAGCTCTCGCTTTAATGTCCCTATAAATGGATTTACTAGGTTATCATCCGATGCAATCTAGGCGACAACAAGCTTCCCCTCATCATACGATTTCTCGTAACAGGTGGTACTCGCGCTCCATGTGTTTAATTGCCTTATGGACTTGTGATTCCTTCAAGTTCGCAACCGCACCATTATCATCAAAATAAATTGTAATAACCTTGGGCAAACTTAGAAACACTTCAAAGTCCATCATGAAGTTTCTAGAGTCATACAGGTACTTTGGCTGCCTCATAAGATCCAATTTATCATCTTTCCATGATGGAGTCCGAAGTCTAAAATATATTTCTATATAACACTCCTCCATATTATGAATCAACTTCCTAAAATCAAACACATAACTTTTGAGGTGGATATACTGCTATCCCTATCTGATTTGAAAAATCTGAATCTATGTAACCCATAAGAAGCAGTGAATATGTTCGGTATGCCCACATATAATTTCTAGTCCTTTTCAGTTACATAAATATATGTCTTACCACAGTTCAACATTCTTGTTTCAGGTTACCATGATACCCACTTTCCATGCGTTCAGCAAAACAGATATCCAATCTCGTGCATAGAATTCCTTAGATTAAGCTTTCTTATTCGCCGAAGCATAAGGAACCACTTTCATCACCTTTATCTTCTTTTTGCATCTCAAGACACATTTCCTTAGATAAAGTCACATACTAAAACAAATAAGGATCGTATCAAGCATAACATCCTTTCTTGTGATCCCTATTACCGTGATCAAAAGGATATTTTTTTCTCCTTTTAAGTCCTTCATCTCATACCGCTTTATCAACCATACCCTTATGCCCGACAATACTCTTTCATTATCTCCAATGAACAATATATCATCTACGTACAATATAAGAAATACCACCATGTTTTCGTCACTTTTTTCAATACACAAGACACATCCACGCATTGATTAAATCCATATACCTGGATTTCCTCATCAAAACGGATATTCCATGATCTTGAAGCTTGCTTTAGTCCATCGATGGACACTTTTAAGCTTACTATCACAATGCTCTTAGCCCTTTGCAATGAATCACTCTGGTTGCTTCACATAGATGTTTTCCTCAAGACTTCCAATCAGGAAAGCTGTCTTGACATCTATTTGCTATCCCTCATATTTCATATGAGTAGCAACAGATAAAAGAGTTCGGATCAACATATGCATAGCTATCGGCGAACAGGTTTCCTCATAATTGAACATTTTATTTCTGATTATACCTTTTCGCAACAAGCTTTGCTTCCAAGGCTTTCACCTTACCGTATGATCCACTTTTATTTTGTATGACTACTTCCAATGGCTTTTACACCATTTAGTGGTCCTACAAGCTTCCAGACTTGATTTAGAATCCATCGATTCTATTTCAAAAACCATTGCATTTTGCTAAGATTCGGTATTTCTATCTTGTAGTGCTTCGTCGTATCCATGGGTTCATTCCATGTTTACTAGGGACCAAGTCTCACGACTCTCCCAAAATATATATCTTACATGTTGTCAAACAACCCTCCCACTACAACAAGACACTACACGATATTGTGTATCAGACGTGACACGCGTTGAAGTTTATCTTTTGGTATATCCTTTTGTACACTTGGTACTAATACTTTGTGCTTTCCCACTCATTTCCTTTAGAACAATTTATACATGGGTTTATGATTTAATACATAGTCCTTTTCCAAAAATCTAGTGTTTTTGTTAACAATCACCCTTCGATCTTTTGGACAAAATAAATCATCACCCTTTATTTTTCTAAGAATTCCACAAACAGACAACGTTATATGAATGTTGTTTCTAGGGCATACCCATAAAATGAATTTAGTAATTCCAAATAATTCATCATCTATCTAATCATTTCCATAAGAGTCTTATTCCTTCTCCCCGCCACACCATACAGCTGGGGTATGCCCGGTGTAGACAACTTGAGATTTAATCTCATCCTCTGATAAATAGCTCCTAAGTTATCCTAAGAGATCCTCGTCACCACGATTAAATCGTAATGACCACCTCCCGTCCGGATAGTCTTAGGATCGCTTAAATCAAAATAAACTAATTCCAACATATCTTTGTATGGCTCTATACCCCTTTGCCTTAAAAAGCTTTTAATCATTTTTACTTTCAAGTAAGACTCGCAAGTCAGATAGTTTCCACTTTCAATAAACCTAACGGTCCATCGGCTATCTACCTTTGAATCCTACTCAAGTTAATAGATTTAATCTTAGATGCCAAGAGTATGTTTAGTTCATCTCCAAAGGTTCCTTTCTCTTACTAAGATTAGAAGATGAATTATTAATTACTATTTGTTGCATCCGTGGAATAAACATGATTTATGAGTGTACAAATTGTCACCAATGTACAATAACAGATTATAACTCCATCCCTCATCACTATGACCATGTCATTTAAATGAAATGGAGTATCCATCCGTAAATGCATAGAAACTGAAATGAAATTCTTTCTATGAAAAACGTAAGTAAAGACAATTTCTCAAAATCAAACGTTTATTCATATCGTAAGATAAATAAACAACTCTCACTGTCACAACCACTACTATTGCAGCATTACCCATGCCTATAGTAATCTCATCACTTAGTTGCAGGCTTTTAGTGATTCCGGTATTTATACACAATGTGTCAGTAGATGCCATTACTAATCGTGCTTCAACAACTAGTGAATGAGATATTAACCTTGTTCATATCTTGATGAAAATTGATTTCCTTAACCACATGTTTTATCAGAAGTTTCTCACCTAATACAGCCTTTTGTATTTCAGGTGGAACTTACTCAAAACATCTAGGCAAACTATGGAGAATAAATTGATCTAGGTTTCCCCTTCAATTTCTACTCCATATTTTTCCAATTCATTCATCAAGTCAACCATGACCTCTTGCCTTTTAACCTTACTCAGGTATCAGAGGAGTTACATGAGACCATCATATTTCTATGAACCTCTCACCTCTCCACTAGAGACTTTAATAGGCATCATATGACATTCTTAGTGAGAACACATTTTTATTTTCCTAAGCAGTAAGAATTAAAATCAAGATTCTTCTCTAATCATCTAATTTAAGACCAGTAAATATAATTTCTTTCAGTAAACAATAAGAGAGATAAAACTATTTAAAATTCAGAGAATCACAAATAAATACACCGATCAAATCTTTGAATTTTATCCATTTATTTGATTCCCTCAAAACAATATATAATTAAAATTCACCTACATCTCAAGCACCGTGAGTCTGCAAGCCACGATAGTGTGGATGTTTATAAACCCAAACATTTACAAGAGAAGGTTCTACCCATTAATTTCATTTGTCAACCTAACCTCATGAAAAAATAATTAATAGTCGGTTCCTCTTTAGCCATGCAAATAAAAACAGTGACTCCGATTGGGAGGATACTTATTATTTACATCTAAGTGTACACCATTATTTGACCTCAAGTCCGCGGCCCAAGCTTATGTGCCTTACAGATGGAGAAGTACACACGCGCTCGGATAACTTCCTACAATCATCAATTATAAGTTAGTACAGTGATCCGAAAATAAACTCATCCGATGGAGAGGAAGGTCTATGCCAACATGCAAGTTCATGTGAATCACATTATAAATAATAAATATTTAATGAAGTCTGTACCAGTGATTCGTGAATAAACTCATCCAATGGGGAGGAAGGTCTATGCCAACTCGCAAGTTTACTCACATCACTTACAAACCAATAATGGAGGCCGCGTGAATTAATTACCAAAATACACATATAATATTCAAAATAAAATACGCAACCTAACATGCTCCTATTACACCAAACAAGGCAGTAAATCATGGAGAATCATGCATACATATATAACAATAATCAGATAATCAAATCAATTATAAACAGGTAAAAAATATATCAGCGAATTCAATTGTTCGCCACCAAACACGAATGTCGACAAAAACTTCCAGACTATCAAATTTTCAAAAATATTCAGATATCAAATTTTCAAAACTATCGATATCGACCATCGATATCGTCCAGATTATTAAAATCATCGATATCGACAAGATTATCAAATTTTCAAAACTATAGATATCGACCGTCGATATCGTCCAGATTATCGAAATCATCGATATCAATCAAATTATTGAAATCCTCGATATCGTCCAGATCATCGAAATTATCGATATTGACAAGTAACCATATATAATAATAATAGATAATTAAATCAATTATGGCAGTTATATATCACGAATTAAATCGCTACTAAATTAAGAGTCTTGTCCGACACTCAAGTTGTTGAACCGATGCCTTACGCGATAAGTAAGATTGCTTGCGCCCTAAGTCGTTCAACATCACCGGTTGCCTTGACTAGGAACTCGCCGAAATACGTCGAACGAAAAACGAACGCGCCTGCCCACGATTCAGTCCTGCACGACTCGTGCCGCCTGGTGTCGGCGATCGTGCCGACAGCCATCGCCACTCGTACAGCCCGCAGTGCCACGCCTTCGCTGGACATCCGTTGGTATGGCGTGCTAGAAACTGGCAATAGTCATTCCGAACGCCACAGCCATCGTTCGTTGCTCCCGTGCACTATGCACACCCAGACATTCCGCCGGCACGACTCGTGCAGCTCGCCCGCATCACTCGAGCCAGTCGACAACGTCAGTCGTGCCGACCACGTCTCCTATGCATTGCATCCGTGCCGCCCATGCCTTCCAGCTGCTCGCACAGCCGCATGTAGTGCCGCCCATGGCTAGTCGTTAAATTGGACACTCAAACATGCTTATTTTCACTCTCAACAATCAATTTATGATTGACTTTAAAAAATTACATTAATATATGAATAAATCTATGTAAATGGTATTTATGTTAATTAAAATTAAAACCTTCCAATATATAAATTGAATTCTTTATAATTAAAATTCATAAAAACTAATTAATTTTAAAAAGCATGATAAAATAACACGTGGGTCACAATTCACTCCCAAGTCTTTTAATATTTTATTTTTAATTTATATATTAGTATATATTAAGAAGGTTTTAACTTTAATTATCATAAATACCGTTTATATATATTTATTCATATTTAAATGTAATTTTTTAAAAGTCAATCATAAATTAATCTTCTACCTTCACTCCAAATCCTCTCATTATAAATATATATAATTAACCTTATCTTTTAGATACTATAAAAATATCTTCTTTAATTTAATTCCTCTCATTATAAATATATATAATTAACTTTATCTAGTACTCCCTCAGTTCCGCCAAAAGGGTCTCTTTTTTCCATTTTGGTCGTTTCACACAAAGGGTCCACTTTCCTTTTTTATACACATGGGTCCCACACTCACCCACTAATACAATTAAAATAAGGGGCCTACACTCCCACTAATACAACTACCCACTACACATTAAATAATAATACTCCTTAATCCACGTGTGAAAAAGCAAAATGCACCCTTGGTGCGGGACGGAGGGAGTAGATACTATAAAAATAGTACCTTTTACACATTCTCATAAATTGGTATTAATATTTTATTAAACAATATGTATATATTTATATTTTATTTTATTTTATATTTTTTTTACTTATGTAAAATTAAAAAAAAAATTAATTTAATATTGTACTCGTGAAATGTATGGGGTATAATACTAGTATAACATATTCATAAAGTTATTTATATATATCATAATGAGATGATTTAAAGTGAAGGGACAAAATTAATTTATGATGGACTTTTAAAAAATTGCATTTATATTATGCGGAGTATATGAATAAATGTATGTAAATGATATTTATGATAATTAAAATTAAAACCTTCAAATATATAAATTGCACGTGGGCCACAATTCAATCCCAAGTCTTTTAATATTTTATTAGTTTTCACGAATTTTAATCATAAAATAATTTAATTTATATATTAGTATATATTAGGAAAGTTTTAACTTAATTATATTACATATATTTATTCAGATTTAAATACAATTTTTTAAAAGTCAATCATAAATTAATCTTTTTATTCACTCTCAAATCTTTTACTAATATTTTATTATTTTTTACAAATTTTAATCATAAAATAGTTTAATTTATATATTAGTATATATTAGGAAGATTTTAACTTTAATTTCATAAATACCCTTTATATATATTTATTCATATTTAAATGTAATTTTTTAAAAGCCAATCATAAACTAATCTTCTACCTTCTCTTTAAATCATCTCATTATAAATATATATTTAATTAACTTTATCTAATAGATAATATAAAAATACTTTTTTCAAATTCTCATAAATTGGTATTAATATTTTATTAAACAATATGTATATATTTATATTTTATTTTATTTTATATTTTCTTTGACTTATGCAAGATTATTAAACAAATTAAATTAATTTAATTTAATATAATATTTTTCTCATGCAATGAACGGGGCATAATTCTAGTATTATATATTCATAAAGTTATATATATATATATATATATATATATATATATATATATATATATATATATATATATATATATATATATATATATTTATAATGAGAGGATTTAAAGTGAAGAGAGAAGATTAATTTATGATTAAATTTTAAAAATTAAATAACATTTTTATAGTATGTAAATAGTATTTATGTTCTTTATAAATATAAAATTCATAAAAACTAATAAAATACTAAAGCATTATAAAATTACACATGTGCCACAATTCACTCTGAAGAATTTCTATATATTTTTACTCCCTCCGTCCCATAAATAAATTCACACTTTTTATTTTTGTCAATCCCATAAACAAGTTCACACCTCCAAAAAAAAAAGAAAATACACACAAATCAATAATCTTACAACACACCTTAATTTCAAAATTGACACCCTTTTTGTAATGCCACATTTATATAATATATATTATATATGTATAAGAAGCAATAAAAATATATATTATTATTTTATTCATTATAAGCACATGTGTTTAGTTATCTATTGTGTTGTCAGAGGATAAGAAGATACATGACGTAGTTGATGATGTAAATCCCACTTGAAAAGCCACATTCGTTGAATTTACCTGCTATATATACATAACCCATTCTTATTGGTAAAAGTGGGGGGAGTTGGAAACGTTTTTGTCTTACAGGAGTAAAAGGTGCGAAATTTTTTTTTACAATTGTGTGATTGGAACAACTCAGTTTATTTCTAATTTTAGAATAGAGGGTAGATATTATACATGAATATACATTTATGTGTGTATATATGAACACCTATTTTCAAGCTTCTGTAGATTTAAGAATTTCTTGTTTCTCTATCAAATCTTTACATGTTATATACAAAAATGATCCTCTTGATGCGTAGATTCCATTATATAACTCTTTTGTGAAATGGATTACGTATGAGTAAGAAAAACTTAAGACGAAGCTTTCGACCCTCTAATGGCATGTTTTATTTCGTTGCGACATAACTTTAATATTATAGTCCATTTTGAAGCTCTCCTCACGAGGATCACAAACATATAATTAGTTTTGAGTTTGGACGTGAAATGAAGAAGATATGAGGATACCCACTTCGTATCAAAAATTTTGTCCCCTTTAAACTTTATTATTTTCATAAAAAATTGGTATGCATGTGATCCTCACCTTGCGAGGATTCCAACAGTGTTTTCAGAATTTCAAATGGAGTTGTATAACTCAAGTTGGGTCATTTTGAAACAAGTTGGGTCATTTTGTAATAAATTTAAAGTTTTGGGCAAGTAAAAATGAGAATTTAATATAATGCAGGGACTTGTTTGCAATTTAAATATTTATAAAAAAAATAATAATAATAAAATAAAATAAAATAAAAATTAAAAGCTGCGTACGACAGTCAGTAGCAGCAAGAATTATACTTCTAGTTATTTATGTATTTATTTATTTATTTGTTTATTTATTTGTTTGCTTATTATTTGTTTATTTACTTTAATTAATATCATAATTATATATTTAATTTAATATTTTATATTACGTATTATTATAATTTTATATATACTTTAATATTTTATTTATAATTATAAATTTTGACTTCTGTAGTTTTGATATTAAATATTAATTATAATTTACTATTATTATTATTATTATTATTATTATTACTTATTATTTGTTTTATTCATTTCATTCTATTTTATTATTTATTTAATATTTTTATTTATTTATTTATTTATTTACTTATTTATATTGTTTAATATTTTATTATTTATCTTATTTTATTCTATTAATTTAATTCCTTTTCAATATTAATTATAATTTACTAATTTTAATATTATTAATATTATTTTATTTACTTATTATTTATTTTATTTTATTTCATCTCATTTTATTTTATTATTTATTTATTTAATAATTAATATTTTATATTTATTTATTTAATTAATAATTATATAACAATAATTAGTTTGTGTAAACTATTTTTAGAAATTAGTTTTAATAATAGGTATTATTATTAGAAGTAGAACTCAATTTAGCATACCTTTGCAGGCATACCTGAGACTCACGAACAAGCCTAGTCCACTTTACGCGTTTCCAATAAGTTTAAGGTGGGGTAACTTTAACTCTTTATCGAGTGTTATATTTTTTTGTCATGATTGCTATGTTAAGATGTGATATGTGTTACTGATATGACATGATATGTGTCATGTGTGCTTTTAGTTCGATGATAAATATTTTCTACTAACACTTGTATGGGGTGACGACTCGATGCACATATACCAACTAACACAAGTTACTGACTACGTCGGTTCAGTACTAAAATATATTTTAAGTATGCTAACATTGTACTGGGGTGACGGCCTGGTGCACATATACCAACTAACACAAGTTATCAGATGACGGTTCGGTCAAAAATATTTTCATTGAGTTATCGAACGACAATGTGCAAATTATTTTATTAAATGGCATATGTTACATTTTATGGTATATTTGGCATGCATATTTATTTTTAACTGTGCAATCATTTAAGTTAACCCACTGAGTGTATTTTAGACGCTCACCCCTTATTGATTTTCAGAACAAGATTTAGAAGATGGAGAGGCCTTCGCAGTTGACCCAAGCCCTTAGAAGACTTTATATTATGACTTATATTTTAGTATTTTGTTAGAACTTTATTTCAGATATATCATCTGAACGTACTTATTTTGGATATTTCACTCTACTCGGGTGAGTAGATGCTAATATGTAATAATCTTTATGCAACTTTTACTTTATTATACTATCGCTTTTGGAATTTTTTTATTATTCAGCTGTGCATTCTCGACTCCTCTATTATTATATTGGGGAATTTATATCTAGTAGCGTCCCAACCCCATAGCGTAACCCGGGGCGTTACACTTTTACAACTCACATAACTTACTTTATAATTTATTTATTACCTAAAAATATCAATCTACCCATAAAAGTAAACTTTTTTCTTAAACTCCGTATCTACAGTAACTGTGAATTTCTCTTTTGAACGAAGGAAGTAGTTTTTATGAATTTTAATTATATAAGAATTAAATTTATATATTAGTCTATATTAGGAAGGTTTTAACTTTAATTATCATAAATAATATGTACATATATTTATTCATATTTAAATGTAATTTTTTAAAAGTTAATAATAAAAAAAATTTCTCCCTTTACTATATATAAATACCTTTTTCACATTCTCATAAATTGGTATTTATATTTTTACTAAACAATATACAATTTAATTTAATTTAATATTTTTCCCGTTCAATGCACGGGGCATACTACAAGTATTACATATTTATAAAGTTATTTAAATATATTCGTAATGTGAGGATTTAAAGTGAAGGGAGAAGATTAATATATCATAGACATTTAAAAAATTACATTTATATATGAATAAATGTATGTAAATGGTATTTATAATAATTAAATTTAAAAACTTCTAATATATAAATTAAATTCTTTATAATTAAAATTAATTAAAACTAATAAATTATAAAAGCATCATAAAATTACACGTAGGCCACAATTTAATTTATGATTTTTTAATTTTTTATTAGTTTCCACGAATTTTAATTATAAAATAATTTAATTTATATTTATATATTAGTACAATTAGGAAGGTTCTAACTTTAATTATCATAAATATATTTTACATATATTTATTCATATTTAAATATAATTTTTTAAAAGTCGATCATAAATTATTTTTCTCCTTTCACTTTAAATCCTCTTATTATGAATATATATAAATAAATTTATCCAATAGATACTATATAAATAAAATTTTCACATTCTCATAAATTAATATTTATATATTTTATATTTTTTTAACATATGACAAATTTTTTTTAAAATAAATAAATGTATATAAATGGTATTTATATTCTTTATAATTAAAATTAAAAAAAAAACTAATAAAATATTAAAAAAATGATAAAATTACACATGAGGCACAATTCACTCACAATCCTTTTATATATTAGGAAGGTTTTAACTTTAATTATCATAAATACTGTTTACATATATTTATTTATTTAAATATAATTTTTTAAAAGTCAATCATAAATTATTCTTCTCCATTCGCTTTAAATAAAGTTATAATACCTTTTTCATATTCTCATATATATATATTTTTATTTTCTTTGACTTATACAAAATTTAACTTATGCAAAATTTTAAATAATTTAATTTTATTTAATGTTTTTCCACGCACTGATATTTATATGAATAAATGTATTTAAATAGTATTTATGATAATTAAAGTTAAAACCTTCCAATATATAAATTGATTCTTTATAATTAAATTCATAAAAATTCATGGGCCACAATTCACTCCCAAACCAAACCAACACATGGCATAAAAAAAACTCCCTATTAATATATTTAAAATATTTTAATCACATATACCCATTATAAATTTATTAGTATTAGAAAATTCAAGAAAATAATTAGAAAATATAAATACTTATATATATAATGTCTTGCCTCAACTTTTAAAAGCCCAAAATAATTTATTTATCTTTGGCCCAAACCTTATAATATATCAGCCCCAAACTAGAATTTGTTTTTAGAGCCCAAAATCTATTTAATTATTATTAGCCCAACTAGAATTTGCTTTTAGAGCCCAAAATCTATATATTTATTTTTGGCCCAAAGTCTAACTCACTTAAATGGCTTAATCTATTAATAAGCCCAGCCCATCAATAGCCCCAACAATATATGTCAAAAATAGAATAAAAAGGATAAAGGAAGATAAGAAATAAGAAAGGGCTTCTAGAACATCCAAGAGGGGGAAAGAAGAGAAAGGAAGAGGAGAAACCCTTGTGATCAAATTCTCCCATACAACTCTCATTTTAGTTGGTGTATAAGTGTGTTAAGGTAAGTAATATGTCAATTAAGCTTCCTTTCTCCATGATTTTTTGATTTTATTGGGTTTCTTCCTAGTAAAGGGAAATTCGTATGCTTCTGTTCGACCTACTTTCGACATAGCTATTGATCTTAGAAAGTTACAAACTTAATTTCTATACGTAGCTGGAATTGTTAGCTTTCCGTAGCCACTTGAAACACCTCAATCCGATTTTTCTACAATTAGTTATGAATTTTTTCGTAAACTGCCTCTAGGTGATTCGCAGCCACTGTTCGAACTGATTTTGGTATATCTATTGCCCTCAGAAATTTGCAAACTCAATTTCTGTATGTATCTGAGTTTGTTAGCTTTCTGTAGCCACTTGAAACGTTTCAATACGAGTTATATACAATTAGTTATGACTTTTTTCGTGAACTGCCGCAGGCTGGAAAATTTCAGAATTTGTTATGTCAAATTCAAATTTATTTCCTATCATTTCATTTGAGAAATGATATGAACCGGGTTATGGGAGACTCGGAGTTGGTGTTGAGGAGTTACGAGCTGCCCTTTATTTAATATCAACTCCTATGTATATTGATTTGTATTCATTTGCTTATCTACTTTTTAGGTAAAGATCAATCATCGAAGGGCAAGGGAATAACTTCAGATTTCGGAGAGAGTTAATCATTTCCTTGTGAGTTGATAATTCGGGAATGCCTTCTCTTGTGGGAAGTGTGGACCCTTGACAAGTTTGCATTCATTTTCTTTACTTACTTGATAAGAAAATTACTTGGTGATGTGTTATGTGGTAAAGAGGCTGATTGACTCAATTGCTCTAGGTTGAGCCTGATTGGCATGATATGGTCCATTGATTATCTTATATTATTTCATATAGAGTCCTGTAGCCATGTATTACGGGTATTGTTGGAGCGACATTGATTAAGTAGCCCGAATAGTCGCGGTTCGGGTGAGTTAGAGTGACAAACTAATCACCCGTGGCTTGGCAAACCTGGGTGAGTTAGAGCTAATGAGGCACCTGTCCATTTGCCAAATATTGATACTCTGGAAGGTGATCGTTAGATGGATCAGCCTATTATAGGCTCAGTCAACGTCACCGGTGTGGGACACGCATGTTATATATGTTTACATGTTTTATCGTTTCAAGGATCTCATTGATATTAAATTGTGGTACTTGGTATATGTTGAGAAAGAGCATTAACCTTCATTTTGTCTAGAGTAACGGTGACGGGCTCGCACTGACTCTCGACGGAGAGCTCAGTTTGAGGAGGATATTGGCTACCCACGCGTCTTTTATGTGTTAACATGTTATTTGAACTAAATGTGTTATTTTTTAAATGCTATAGAGGTTTTATTTTCATTAATTTGTATATTGTGTAAGAAATACTTGATGTGGAACGCAAATGTTGGATTTTAAGTTATAAGTCATGAACGTGAGTAAATACTTCGTATAAGGGTTGGCGTGATCGGCTTATCACCTCACTGAGCTAGTGGTTTTGCTCACCCCCACAATTCCTTTCCTTTTCAGGCAGTTGATATCTTTTGGTTGGAGGTTTGCCTATCTTTTGCTCGTCATCTGATCAGTGCTTGGGTACTCTTCTTTTTGTGTATAAATTGGTGGATCCATTGACGAGATTGTATAGTTCATATCTGGTACCCCTTGATATTTTTTTTACTTTCGCGATGTTATATCGCTTGTGTATATTTTCTTCAGACTGAGTTACATCATTGTATTTTGTTCTTTTGTAAATCTTTGGTGGTATGTTATGAAAATGATGTCCTCGGGTAGTACTCGTTATCATCAGTTGTTCTGTCCTACAGGTATTTGATAGCAAGCCTTATGTTTTCTATAAATTTTCGGAGTGGAGTGCACCCATTCCGTGAAATTTATGGTTAACGTGGCGGTTGTCGCGTTCTGTCTACGGTCGGGGCGTGACAACTTTCTTGGTATCAGAGCCTGGTTATATGAGTCTCATTCTCTTTGAGTCGAGCCAATGGATCCAATTTTTGTTTCTATGTCCTTCTAAGGTATCGTATTACCTTGATGTTTACATTGCATTTTTCTTTCAGTCTTTATGGCACATCCAGTTCGACGTTGAGGATGCACCCCTCGTGATCTTTCGAGTCCTCGAGGACATGTTTCTTCTGATCATGTCGTTCATCCGATTTCTATGGACCCTATCAATTCTGATCATAGGGTCCCGGTTACCCAGGTAGAGCAACCATGAGCTCAGTTGCGTGTTGAGCACATGATGACACCAGAGCAGTACAAGTTGTATTATGATCACATTCGAATACATGGTGTTCCACCAACTACGACGGCTCCTACGACTACGACTGTCACTGAGGACGTTATTCGCGCTAATGAACCGATTCAACCCACATCCAATGTCCCAGTTTCTACCCCAGGAATGGCTTTAGGAGGTTCTACTTCTCGAGGTGCACTTTTTATACCTGATTTGGTGAAAGCAGTTGAGAGCATGAGAACTTCAAAATTTGACGCTGCAAGAGATGCTTCTAAAGTGGGCGCATGGTTAAAGGAGATTACAGAGACCTTTGATGCCCTGATGATTGAAGAATGTTATCGTGTGGTCATTGCGACCCAGCTATAAGGCCCAGACGCACGACGATGGTGGCAGAATCTAAAGGAGATAACTTCTATTACTATTACATGGCCTATCTTTGTGGAACGATTCAAAGATCGATACTTCTCTCAGTACATTAAGGATCAGAAGAGGAAAGAGTTCTTCAACCTCTTTCAAGGCACTATGTCGGTCGTGGATTACGAAAGTAAGTTTCTTGAATTGCGAGAATTTGCTCCTGAGTCATATATGACGAGAGACTTATGCAAGAGATTTGAAGATGGTCTTAATCTAAATATTCGAGATCGCATCAAGTCTGGAGATAAGTACGAGAGTCTTGACGAGCTCGTAGAAGAAGCTCTAAGGGTAGAAGGTTTAGTTCAAGCAAGACATAAGCTTGCAGAGCGAACTCAAAAGAAAAGGTAAGGGAGCGCAATTCCAGGAAATGCATTGAAGATGTATAGGGGTGTGGGATCTTCGCGTAGCGCACCTAATTCGGTATCCACTAGTTTTCCTCAGCCTCGAGAGCAGTTTAATAGAGGTGAGAGCAATGTCTCGGGATCAGTTGGTGCAAATCGCAAGTGCCAGAATTGCTTAAATTATCACGACGGCCCCTGCAAGGCTCCTCAGGTATGTTATCAGTGTCGACAACCGGGGCATATGCGAGGTTCTTGTCCCCAGCTTACGGGAGCGAGCAGTCAGAGTTCTAGTCAGCCTCGTGGTAGACCAGTATATTCTACACCCAGAGATACTCAATCAGCAGCTTCCAGAGTACCTGATACCATAAGCGACCCTAGCACTCGATCACCTATGCAAGGAAAGAATCAAACTAGAGTATTTCATATTTTCCAGGAAGAGGCTCGATCAGATCCGAAGGTTGTGACAGGTAATTTATAATTCGAGTAATTTTACATGTTTGATCTAACCCCTGCCTCGTTATGCCACTTGATTACGAATAAGACATTCGTAAGAAATTTTATCGTTCTGAACTTTTAACTCATAATCTTATGTAATCTTACTTCTTTAGGCCATGTGTCTGTTGGAGACCACCAGGTCTATGCTTTATTTGATCCAGGTTCTGATAGGTCTTATATATGGGATGACCTTGCTGCGATCTTAAATTATCCTATCTCTCATTTGTCACCTGAAATCATAGTTCATACCCCTCTTGGAGAGCGTCTAATTCATGATTCGGTGTTCCTTGGTTGCCCATTGAAGATTAAGGATGTCATTCTAGAAGCTGAATTGATACCATTGCCTTTGATCAATCTCGATGTTATTCTTGGTAGGATTGGCTTTCTTCTCATCATGCGATTCTCGACTGCCACGAGAAGCTTGTTATTTTCCGTAGACCAGGATTTCCAGAACTTGTTTTTAAAGGTGAACTTCAAAAGAGACCACTCTCTTTTATTTCAATGTTGTCTGCGCATAAATTAATGCGCAAGAGTTGTGAGGCATTTTTGGCATTTGTCATCGACACTTCTCTTCCTGAGACTAAACTAGAGGACATCCCGATCGTGAACGAATTTTCTGATGACTTTCCCGAAGACTTACCCGGAAAGCCTCCGAATCGAGAGATTGATTTTTCCATTGACGTACTTCCTGGAATCACACCTATATCGATTACTCCATATCGAATGTCGCCAGCTGAGCTCAAGGAACTCAAGACATAACTTGGAGAATTATTGGAGAAGGGGTTCATACGACCTAGCACATCTCCGTGGGGTGCTCCAGTTCTTTTTGTCAAGAAGAAAGACGGATCACTTCGCCTATGCGTCGACTACCGTCAGTTGAATAAAGTGTCAATTATATGCGATCGAGATCCACGATTCACTTCACGTTTTTGGCCTAGTCTGCAAAGGGCGTGGGTACGAAACTTCTATTCAGTACTTCGTTTCATCCACAGACTGATGGACAGTCAGAGAGAACTATACAGATGCTAGAAGACATGCTACCTGCAGTGGTGTTGAATTTGGGAGGTAGCTGGGATAGGTACGTGACTTTGGTGGAGTTCGCTTATAACAACAGTTATCATTCAAGCATTGGAATGTCCCCGTATTAAGCTCTTTATGGCCGAAAGTGTCGGACACCACTCTTTTGGGATGAGGTTGGTGAGAGAAAAATTGAACAAGTAGAGCTTATCGAAGATGCAAAGGAAAAAATACAACTTATTCGAGACAGACTTAAAGCAGCACAAGATCGACAGAAAAGCTATGAAGATAATAGGAGGCGCGATTTGGAGTTTAATGTAGGAGACAAAGTGTTTTTGAAAGTTTCTCCGTGGAAGGGCGTGCTGCGATTCCACCATCGAGGAAAGTTAAGTCCGAGGTATATTGGCCCGTTTACGATCTTGCAAAGGATTGGTCGTGTCGCGTATCGACTTGAGCTACCATCAGAATTGTCAAAGATTCACGATGCCTTCCATGTCTCTATGCTTAGAAAATATGAACTAGATCCTTCACATGTGCTCAAATGTCCCCCAGTTGGATTAAAGGAAAATCTATCGTACGAAGTCCAACCTGTTCAAATTGTGGATCGCCGAGAGAAAATGCTTCGTAATAAATCCATTCCTATGGTGAGGGTTATATGGAGAAGTGATTGAATTGAAGAAGAAACATGGGAGCAAGAGTCTGTTATGCGTCACAGCTCTTTTCATCTCTAGGTACGTTTACGTTTCGAGGACGAAACTTTTTAGAGAAGGGGATACCTTATAATGTCTTGCCTCAACTTTTAAAAGCCCAAAATAATTTATTTATCTTTGGCCCAAACCTTATAATATATCAGCCCCAAACTAGAATTTTTTTAGAGCCCAAAATCTATTTAATTATTATTAGCCCAACTAGAATTTGCTTTTAGAGCCCAAAATCTATATATTTATTTTTGGCCCAAAGTCTAACTCACTTAAATGGCTTAATCTATTAATAAGCCCAGCCCATCAATAGCCCCAACAATATATGTCAAAAATAGAATAAAAAGGAGAAAGGAAGATAAGAAAT
Source organism: Pogostemon cablin (assembly GCA_023678885.1). Classification (NCBI taxonomy): domain Eukaryota; kingdom Viridiplantae; phylum Streptophyta; class Magnoliopsida; order Lamiales; family Lamiaceae; genus Pogostemon; species Pogostemon cablin. The sequence continues at coordinate 19,456,797 of CM042989.1, read as the reverse complement.
AAGAAAGGGCTTCTAGAACATCCAAGAGGGGGAAAGAAGAGAAAGGAAGAGGAGAAACCCTTGTGATCAAATTCTCCCATACAACTCTCATTTTAGTCGGTGTATAAGTGTGTTAAGGTAAGTAATATGTCAATTAAGCTTCCTTTCTCCATGATTTTGTGATTTTGTTGGGTTTCTTCCTAGTAAAAGGAAATTCGTATGCTTCTGTTCGACCTACTTTCAACATAGTTATTGATCTTAGAAAGTTACAAACTTAATTTCTATACGTAGCTGGATTCGTTAGCTTTCCGTAGCCACTTGAAACACCTCAATTCGATTTTTCTACAATAGGTTATGAATTTTTTCGTAAACTGCCTTTAGGTGATTCGCAGCCACTGTCCGAACTGATTTTGGCATATCTATTGGCCTCAGAAATTTGCAAACTCAATTTCTTATGTAGCTGAGTTTGTTAGCTTTCCGTAGCCACTTGAAACGCCTCAATCCGAGTTATATACAATTAGTTATGATTTTTTTTCGTGAACTGCCGCAGGCTGGAAAATTTCAGAATTTGTTATGTCAAATTCAAATTTATTTCCTATCGTTTCGTTTGAGAAATGATATGAACCGGGTTATGTGAGACTCGGAGTTGGTGTTGAGGAGTTACGAGCTGCCCTTTATTTAATATCAACTCCTATGTATATTGATTTGTATTCATTTGCTTATCTACTTTTTAGGTAAAGATCAATCGTCGAAGGGCAAGGGAATAACTTCAGATTTCGGAGAGAGTTAATCATTTCCTTGTGAGTTGATAATTCGGGAATGCCTTCTCCTGTGGGAAGTGTGGACCCTTGATAAGTTTGCATTCATTTTCTTTACTTACTTGATAAGAAAATTACTTGGTGATGTGTTATGTGGTAAAGAGGCTGATTGGCTCAATTGCTCTAGGTTGAGCCTGATTGGCATGATATGGTCCATTGATTATCTTATATTATTTCATATAGAGTTCTGTCAGCCATGTATTACGGGTATTGTTTGTTTTAATTTATAGAGCCTTGCTGGCTCGATATATGATATCATTTGTTGTGAAGTATTTGAGGATTAATCTATTGATAATCTTGTGACTTGAGTTGTTATGCATTTGATGATTTATATGCATAGCTGGTACCAAGGTTAAGTAGCCCGAATTGGTCACGGTTCGGGTGAGTTGGAGCGACATTGATTAAGTAGCCCGAATAGTCGCAGTTCGGGTGAGTTAGAGTGACAAACTAATCACCCGTGGCTTGGCAAACCTGGGTGAGTTAGAGCTAACGAGGCACCTGTCCATTTGCCAAATATTGATACTCTGGAAGGTGATCGTTAGATGGATCAGCCTATTATAGGCTCAGTCAACGTCACCGGTGTGGGACACGCATGTTATATATGTTTACATGTTTTATCATTTCAAGGATCTCATTGATATTAAATTGTGGTACTTGGTATATGTTGAGAAAGAGCATTAACCTTCATTTTGTCTAGAGTAACGGTGACGGGCTCGGACTGACTCTCGACGGAGAGCTCAGTTCGAGGAGGATATTGGCTACCCACGCGTCTTTTATGTGTTAACATGTTGTTTGAACTAAATGTGTTATTTTTTAAATGCGTATAGAGGTTTTATTTTTATTAATTTGTATATTGTGTAAGAAATACTTGATGTGGAACGCAAATGTTGGATTTTAAGTTATAAGTCATGAACGTGAGTACATACTTCGTATAAGGGTTGGCGTGATCGGCTTATCACCTCACTGAGCTAGTGGTTTTGCTCACCCCCACCATTCCTTTCCTTTTCAGGCTGTTGATATCTTTTGGTTGGAGGTTTGCCTATCTATTGCTCGTCATCCGATCAGTGCTTGGGTACTCTTCTTTTTGTGTATAAATTGGCGGATCCATTGGCGAGATTGTATAGTTCATATCTGGTACCCCTTGATATTTTTTTTTACTTTCGCGATGTTATATCGTTTGTGTATATTTTCTTCAGACCGAGTTACATCATTGTATTTTGTTCCTTTGTAAATCTTTGGTGGTATGTTATGAAAATGATGTCCTCAGGTAGTACTCGTTATCATCAGTTGTTCTGTCCTACATGTATTTGATAGCAAGCCTTACGTTTTCTATAAATTTTCAGAGTGGAGTGCACCCATTCCGTGAAATTTATGATTAACGTGGCGGTTGTCGCGTTCTGTCTACGGTCGGGGCGTGACAATATAAATATATAAAAAATTATTAGTAAATTAAAAAATAGTATAATTTAAGTAATTAGATAGTTAATAATTAGAAAAATTATTAGTTTTATAATTAGTATTGATTAGTAATTCAAGAAAATATAAATATAAATTTATTAGTAAAAACGAATACCTATTAATAATTTTTATGGAGTTTTAGTATTTAATTTATCATAATGAATAATTAAATTAAATTTTATTAATCATTACCTAATTATATATTTTTTAAATAATTATATTCCTAAGTAATTTAATTGATTATTGAATTTAAACTATTAATTAATTAATTATCGTCTCACGGATCTCTTATGTGAGACAGATTATCCATTCATTAATTAATATATATAAAAAAAATTAAAGAAAAAAACGGCTGTTGATGGTAACCCGTTCAAACCTCTCACAGAACATCACTAAATATAGACATGAAAATATCTAGCAAACCATCAAAGCAAGTAGAATGCAGGTAAGATAACAACAACATAAAGTGCAAAAGAGGAGAGGAAGAAGTGAGGTTACAATTAGAAATAACCAATGCATGTAAGATTAAGTAAGCTAAAAATGCAGTATACAAACATAGGAGGTTAAAATGCCAGGACACCTAAAGGACCCAAGAAAACAATGAGAAAAAAATAAATCAAGCATCGATAACAACAACATAAATAAGAACCAGGAATATAAACAAAGCAACACAACAATAAATAAGAACAACAAGGAATATAAAATTAATAGTCCACTAAAGCAATTAAAATGTACAAAATACTGTAACACAAATACGTGAAAGAATACGAAAGGAGGAAGTAAGGGAAAGAAAAAAGAGATAGCACTTAACTCAAAATAAATAAAAGTAGTAAGAAAACATTCAGTACATCCCAAAGCAATTAGATTCAAGAATACAGCAACAATCGCACAAATGTAAATAAGAAAAGATGGACAAAATAATTGGGAAACAAATAATAATAGCAAACAATCAAAGCAATTAAAAATGCCCAGATAACAGACATATAGAATGAAAGAGTTGAAAAGAAGTAAGGTCACAATCAGAAACAACCAATCAAAGTAAGAAAGCAAAGGATGCATCAGCAAAAAACATGATAGAAATCAAGAAGAGAAAGAAGCATGAATGCAATTGATAAATAAACGAAACAAGTAAGAAGCCAAAATACAGTGCGCACAAAAGACATAAGAAAACAAGTAGCTTAACATCCATGACGAATTTAATTAAAAGAGGGACATAAAAAAGCAACACAACAAGAAACAAGAACAACAAGCAATACAAAAATTGACGAAGCAAGTAGGAAGTATAGAACACAATAACACAAACACATTGAATACAAAAAGTTCAAAGAAATTAAAAACTAATACTCAGCACAAAATAAAGAAAAGAAGCAATGCAAGACAACAATCAGTACACCCAAAAACAACTAAATTCAAGAATACATCAATAATAGCATAAGCAAAAAAGGGGAAAAAAGAACGTTTTAAAATATGGACACGAAGACAGGTAGAATAAGTAAAAGAAAACAGTTAGTAGCAAACTATCAAAGCATGTAGAATACACAAACAACAGCAACATAAGGCACAAAACAAGAGAAGAAGAAGCAAGGTTACAATAAAAACCAACAATGCAGGTAAGAAACTAAGAACGCAGCAGCAAAATGCACAATATCAAATAAGAAAAGGAAGAGACAAAAACGCAATTAGTAAACCGACAAAGAAGTAAGAAGCTAGAGTAGAGTGTTCACAAAATATACAAAAAAAGAAGAAGAAAAAAATGAATTAAACATCAAAACACCAAAAGAAGTATAAAATAACCATGACAAATCTAACCATAGGAAGAGGCAACAATAAACAAGAACAACCAGCAGTCTACTAAATCAAACATCAGAACACCAAAATAAGTAAAGGCTTGATAACCATGACAAATTTAACCAGATGAATAGAAACTAATATGATTTAAAAATTAGGTACTCTAAAGGTTATAGCAGATTCATAATGAATTTTTAATTTAAATAAGGATTTAGAGTTTAATGAGACACTTATTTTAAAAGCAAATAATAAATATAAGAATGACATAAATATTAATTACTTAAATGTCCTCAACATTAGCTATGCCTAAAGGCTACCTTTGTGCATTCAATTGTTTTCCAAGAAACCAATTAAGTAATTCACTCATTTTAGGATTAGTACATAATACCACTGTATTCTGCTGGACATATATTGGAGAACATGATCTCAGTAAAAATTACCAAATGACTTTATAAAAAAATAAATATAAAATAAAGACACTACTTTTATATTACGTAAACAAAATTGAGAATATAAAGCTTACCTCTCCATAGAAGAGGTGGCATTGGGGAGGCGATTGGAGCTTCCTGTTCCCATCAATGGTTCAGTGGAGATAAAAGGTTGACTCAAGTGCATCCCTTGGATAAATATCATATTGTTTACATCCAAACAATCCTCTTGCAAAGAAGTTCTTCATTGAAAGAGACATAAAAACAATGTGCGCATTAAATGTGATAGGCTTAGACATTTTATATGCAAAACAGGCACTGAATGGATCCAAATGATGTTCCATCTCCTGGTCCACTTTTACTAATATTTACAAGTATATTAAATGGATGATCAATGTTCAGGTGGCATGTTGGGTGATATTGGATGCGAGACAAACCCATTTCTTATAATCATGATGCAGCATGTGATGGTAAAAAAATGACGAAGCATGGGTAACAATCGCTTCGAAGCTCGAGCAGCAGGGGAGGCCAGGTACATGTTTCTGATGTGTACAATTGATCATCGAGTGATTGACTGCAGCAATTCGACACGAGCTTCGTGCATGGGCTCGATTCGAGTCCGGTCGAGTTCTGGCCATTTCTTCCTGTTTTGGCTCCCGAATCCATTTTGCTTTATTTTCACCTGTTTTTTATATAATTAAGCTCATTTTAACATTTATCAATTTATAGCACAAACCTCTATATAAACATAAAACACCACCAAAAGTTACACAAACCGGATAAAATCATATGAAAATACACATAAAAAGACATTAAAACCTAGGTAAAAATAACGACGATCAACCCCCCACCAAACTTATAGTGTTGCATGTCCCTGAGCAACGAAAATAATAAACAAAGAGTAAAAATTTTCACCTAGGAAAAGACCTAATGAATATTAGCAATAACACATCATAAGTAAAAGGACTACAAAATATATCAAGTTACCCTACAACATTAAACTCATAATATGAGAATTAACAAGTTCAATTTAAAGAGAATAAAGAGTAATATATTCCCTTCTAGTCCAAGCCTCACATTGGATACTAAATTTCACTCAACACTCTATAAAGCGCGGTAAGTCAACACTCATCAACTGATTGGCCCGATGCACCATAAGCTTGCTCGCGGGCTACATTCACAAGCCACCATAGCTTCAATTAATGATCAAAAAGGTCTTTATTTTTGGATGTAATGATAGGCTTTTTGGTAAGGGTAGGAAGAATATGGATAAGAGTGACTTATCAAGTGTAAGTAATCGAAGAGATGATCAACTTCTTCTTCCATTCCTTCACTTCTCTTTCTTCCTTTCTTTTCTTCAATAATCACAAACACTTGATCATTATCATTTCTTGGTTTTTTTGAACTTCTTTGGATTGCATGCTTCCTTTCTTTGAATTTTTATTCGCTTGAGCATATTTTTGTTGATTCTGCTCATTTTTCTTGTTTCGAAGGTTGCATGTGCATTTTGCTTGAGCTCTTTTCATCCTTTTCATTGCTTGTTTGCCATTTTCTTTCTTCTTTTGCGCAATTCTCACATCAAACCTTTCAAACCACCATCTCCTCAATCGCTCACAAAGGGTATATGTATAAGGCTTAAGTGGGTAATCATGGCTTGAAATGTGCTTCAATCACAAAAAATAGGCTTAAAGACTCAAAGTGGCTAACTAGAGATGATGTATAAGGATAAGTAAATATATGGTAATGACTTAAAATAACAAGAATGGCCTAAAATCATTTTACAAACCTCCACTAATTGGGCTCATTCCCATAGTCCTTGAGCAAGTTCTAGTTTATCAAAGCTTAATCGATCCACTCATGAAGAAATAACCATGGATGCATGGTTGAGGCTCAAATGCTCACAAGCTTTTGCTCGGACCTTAAGGAACCTATTACACCTTTATTTATCTCAAAATTGAACAACTTAAGTAAACCATATCACAATTTTAAATAGTAGAGATTCTTAACATAACTCGTCATCACTTATCACAAATAACATATCATCACTCATATTCAAAAATAACTTACAACATCCCAAAACAAACCACTAAACAACCCTATACAATTATAAAAACACAAACAAAACACACAAACAAGGATTCACCAAACAAGAAACAATACAAAAACATATAACATGCAAAAACGAAATCCACCCATAAAAAATTTAAAGCATATCCTCAATATCCATAATCATGTAAGCTCAAGAATTTCCCTATCACACTCAAATAGAAAAGTAAACTAAAATCCCAAAATTAAGCAAGTAAACCTCCCAAATACATAACAAATGAAGTAGCATATCAATCCAAACAAATTCAAATCAAAGTAAAGTCTATGCTAAGCAAATAGAAATGATGAATCATAAAGTGAACTCCCTTAGATATCAGGAGGTGGAAATAGCTGGCAGGCTCATTATTGAAATTTTCTGAACCTTCATGAACTCGGCTCGAGTACGCTACTCGACGCATGCTCTCGGCTTTAGCTCGACTCGACTCCAGAGTGGTCGAGTTGATATTTCAGGTGTTCACACACGACCTATGTACAGCTCCAAGCTCCGCGCATGACTCAAGTCCCAGCATCGACTCCAGCATGGTCCAGTAGGCATCTCTCATGTTGGCGCTCGACTTCTGTACAGAGCCGAGCTCAAGCTCAACTCAATTTCCAACAGCTATTTTTAAAAAAATTTAAACTTCAAGCCTTATTTTTCCCTGCTCGGTTGCTTCTGATATACCTCATATATGCTGAAAAACTCATCAAAAAAGATGAAGAAGTACGAACACAATCAGTAAACTAACAAAGCAAGAAAGAAACCAGAGTATAGTGTAGACAAAAGACAAAAGAAAACAAGAAAAAGAAAATATATTAAACATTCAAACACTAAAACAAGTAAGAGATCTATAACAAATCTAACCAAAGCAACACAACAATTAAAAAGAACAACGAGCAATATAAAAGTTACTGTCCACTAGAGCAAGCAAGAACTACATAATACGAAAGAAAGAACTGACTAAATATGGACAGCCATTTCCAAGAGGAATAAGTAAGAAAACATCTTGTAAACTAATAAAGCAAATAGAACGCATAGATAAAAGCAGCATAAACAACAAAATAGCCATCAAAGCAAGTAGAATGCACAGTTAACAGCAACATAACAAGAGAAGAAATAAACTATGCTACAATTAAAAACAACCAATGCAGTTAAGCATCCAAGAATTCCGAAGAAAAAAGCACAACGGCTCGTTTGATAGGTAGTATAAGATAAAGTGATATTATGGATGTAAATATTACTTATCTTGATATAAGTGGGTAATATGAAAAAGTGAATTTGTTTGGTAGAAAATATAAAGATTGAGATTAATATTATGAGGGTATTTGATAGGTTGTAGTAATAATTAGTATAAAATATAAAATTACGTTTGTGCCCTCACTAAATTTATGGATTATTATACTCTTTTTTTTCAATATTTTTTATTACATTCCAAATAAATTATATTAGAATTATTTATTTTTTTAAAAAAATATGTTATTGTTTAAATCTTGAAAAATATATTCAATAAAATGTAATAATAATTAAATTTTTTAAAGTAATTTGTAATTAATTGATTATGTTATAACTAATATTTATGCTCATCATAAAATGTAAATTTCAATTTGCATTGTTTTCTTGTTATTTTATATACATGTTTTGCAATTTAAACAACCTCTGATACTTTATTTATTTCACTAACACTAATATATACAAAAATATCTCCCACTCGACTTAGACTCAACTTTTGTAATCAGTAATCACACTGCATTCTAATAGACCATGCACTGTACAGGCATAACAACATCATGCACAATTTAAATTACTCGAGGACAATACATTCTGGATTCAATTTTGTAGGGTAGGTGTATGATTTCAACCCAACCATCAACACAATTCATAATAAGATAGTTTGGACATTGTAATAACTCATTGGCAACACAAAAAAGCAAACCAAGAACTCAAGCAGCCCTAATATATAAACATAGAGAGTAAGACAGACTTAACAATCCAGCAGGTTCCCAAAATAAGATGACACAATATACAACTAAATTTAATCATTGGCCACAAACTCCTAAGTCAAAATGAAATAGCCTAAGTTTCAAGGATAACTGCACATGAAAACATTGAATAACACAAGCAAGAAAAGCTATACACATATATTTAGTGTCAAAGCCATCTGCACTACCTGATGATCTCTACGATTTTGGTCGACACGTTCCATGTGTATCGGACCACTTGCCTCCGCATCTGTAACAAAACTCGTACCTGCGCCTACAAGTGATATGTTAATAGCCTTAGAATTCTCGACATACATCTTACATTTGGGACATTTCTTCTAGCTCTTCTTCTTAGCAAGTATTTTGACTATCTCCTCCTCTTTCCCCTTTTTCTTGGGATGCAGCTTCTGAAACTCCTTACACGTGAACTCCGAATGCCAGGGGACACGGCATTCACCACAGAATGATCTCTTGCCAACAACACATTTAATCTCTGATATGATTCCCCCGAATTCGTTTACTAGCATGGTCGAACAGTCAAGGAAAGGACAATACAATTTCTGAGATTCGGGAATAAGTGACATGCAGAATAACTCATCCCACTGAACGAAATTAAAGCCCCAAAAAAGTTTCAGAACTGCAAAAGAAAATGTATACAAGACGAGAAGACAAAGTGAATAGGAGTAGAAATGCATAATTCTTATGTAGAACCGTAGCCCTAAAATGAAATAACTTACTGTGCCACCTATAGAGGAATGCGTATGCCATCGAATTAGAGTTCTCACAAACTTGACGCATCCGAATTTAATTGCAGAGGTAGAAGGAGAGGAGTGGAGGTCGCAAGATAACGACTGCCATAGGCAGCGGTGGAGACCCCTTGGAAGCAGCGACCTCGACCAACGTCAGGCTGAGTCGATCCATAAAAAGGGGAACAAAGGGGAAACTCTGATTGGGCCATTCTCACAGCAAGAAATTGCACCAGGCAGCAATTGGGGCCTCTTAAATAAATCAGATTGCGGTGGAAGATAACCGGCTGAAAAGACACGAATTCGCCCATAAGAAGAGTCGGCGCGGCCAACAATAAACAGAAGAAGCCTCGGCGGTGGCAGTATTCTGCCGGAGACACACGTGAAGGAGGGAGCGGGTACATGTCGGAGGCAGAGAATCCGTCGATGCTGTACTTTGGAAAGGAAGCCCAAAGCGGCGCCTATTAGAGCATGAAAAGGCCATGGAATTAGGGCACCATCGTCTTTCCGTTGCAAAGAAGATTTTTGAATTTTTTAAAAATAAAACAGACTGTTATATCCCAAGAGTGAGTGATGAACCTTCCTTTTTTACCGTTATTAGTGGAACGGCTAAATCTGGGCATAAGAGCGAAATAGTTATATTGGGCCAAGGCCCATTAAGAGTAATTATGTACATTAGGCAGGCCAAGACAAGACAGAGGATTGGATGGAATCAGCAAAGAACACAGCAAGTGCGGCCCATGATGATCATTAGGCTTATTTAATTAATTATTGTAGTTTAAAATACTTTTTAATCATGTATAGTTGTTTCATGGGACACTAATTTATAAGCATAGTCGATGGCGATTTTGTAACGGTTCACAACATTTTGTTTTTTAGTCGCCAATTAAAATAGTCATTTAAATAAAGGGTTAATTGCGTTAAAAACCACGAACTTTCAACGGATTACAAATTAATTCTGACTTTTATAAAATTGCAAAAAATTCCATGACCTTTCATATTTATGCAATTCGTACCCATCGGGCAGCTGAAGCCTGCCGACCGCTGACGTGGCGTTGACCTTGCCACGTCAGCTTTTAGTTGATGCAAGAAAAACTCCAACCTTTACTTAAATTGCAATTCAATCCCAACCTTTGATATTTTGGCAAAAAATACCATCAAATTTTTATTTTTATTTTTAATCCCAACCTTTGAAAGTTCGTGGTTTTTAACGCTCATGAAAGGTCGTGGTTTTTTTTCAACAGAGTCTGGGCATCGCGGGTTTCTGAGTTGCCCACCAGAGAAGGCGGCACAACCCTAGTGCTGTGCAGCGGCCCCTGACCGCGATCCAAAGAAGGTTTGAAGCCACGAATCGGTGATGACCCAAGAGTGACGGCATCTAAGAAACTTTGGCTGGGCAAAGAAGGAGAAGCAGGGCCGATGGGATCTCTAATTGAAGGGACTGCCGGCATCGAGAAAGACCTGGCTTGACCTGGCGGTGCACCGATAAGGGGCCGGCTGAGCGATGAAGGAAGATTAGGAATATTGTATGGATGTCCCATGGCTGACGACTACTAAACCTAGTGAGAGGGGAGAGCATTTTCTAGCGAGAGAAAAATTGAGAACATCTTTTTCCGTAAAAAATAACGAGAAAATAAGCATCAAAATGAAGGAAATATGCATCGAAACGAAAGAAATGTTAATCGTAACGAGAAAATGAGCATCAAAATGAAGGAAATATGCATAAAAAAAAGGAAATGTTGATCGAAATAAGAAAATGAGCATCGAAACGAAGGAAATAATGATCGTAACGAGGAAATGAGCCTCAAATGAATAAAATGTGCATCGAAACGAAGGAAATATTGATCGTAACGAGAAAATGAGCATCAAAATGAAGGAAATATGCATCGAAACGAAGAAAATATTGATCGTAATGAAAAAATGAGCATCAAAATTTAGAAAATATGCATCGAAATGAAGAAAATATTGATCATAACGAGAAAATGAGCATCAAAATAAAAGAAATATGAATTGAAACAAAGAAAATGATGATCGTAACGTGAAAATGAGTATCAAAATAAAGGAAATATGCATAAAAACGAAGAAAGTGTTGATCATAACGAGAAAATGAGCATCAAAATGAAGAAAATATGCATCGAATTGAAGGAAATTTTATTGTAACGAGAAAAGGAGAATTAAAATGAGGAAATATGCATCGAAAAGAAGAAAATATTAATCGAAAAGAGAAAATAAGCATCAAAATGAAGGAAAGAATGATCGTAATGAGAAAATGAGATTCAAAATGAAGGAAATATGCATCGAAACGAAGGAAATATTGATCATAACGTGAAAATGAGCATCAAAATGAAGGAAATATGCATCGAAACAAAGGAAATATTAATCGTAATGAAAAAATGAGCATCAAAATTTAGGAAGTATGCATCAAAATGAAGCAAATATTGATCATAACGAGAAAATGAGCATCAAAATAAAAGAAATATGCATCGGAACAAAGAAAATAATGATCGCAACGTGAAAATGAATATCAAAATAAAGGAAATATGCATCAAAACTAAGAAAGTGTTGATCGTAACGAGAAAATGAGCATCAAAATGTAGGAAATATGCATCGAATTGAAGGAAATGTTTATTGTAACGAGGAAAGGATAATTAAAATGAGGAAATATACATCGAAGAGAAGGAAATGTTAATCGAAACGAGAAAATGAGCATCGAAACGAAGGAAATAATGATCATAATGAGAAAATGAGCCTCAAAATGAATGAAATATGCATCGAAATGAAGGAAATATTGATCGTACGAGAAAATGAGCATTGGAATGAAGGAAATATGCATCGAAACAAAGGAAATATTGATCTTAACGAAAAAATGAGCATCAAAATTTAGGAAATATGCATCGAAATTAAGAAAATATTGATCGTAACGAGAAAATATGCATCAAAATAAAGGAAATATACATCGAAACGAAGAAAATAATTATCGTAACGCAAAAATGAGTATCGAAATGAAGAAAATATGCATCGAAACGAAGGAAGTGTTGATCGTAACTAGAAAATGAGCATCAAAATTTAGGAAATATGTATCGAAACGAAGGAAATATTTATCGTATTAAGGAAATGAGAATTAAAATGAGGAAATATGCATCGAAAAGAATGAAATATTGAACGAAACAAGAAAATGAGCATCAAAAGGAAGGAAATAATGATCGTACTAAGAAAATGAGCCTCAAAATGAATGAAATGTGTATCGAAACGGAGAAAATATTGATTGTAACGAGAAAATGAGCATCAAAATGAAGGAAATATGCTTCGAAACAAAGAAAATGTTGATATAACAAGAAAATGAGCATCAAAACGAAAGAAATAATGATCGTAATGAGAAAATGAGCCTCAAAATGAATCAAATGTGCATCGAAACGAAGGAAATATTGATCATAACGTGAAAATAAGCATAAAAATGAAGAAAATATGCATCGAAACGAAGGAATTTTTTATCGTAACGTGATAATGAGCATCAAAATAAAGGAAATATGCATCAAAACAAAGGAAGTGTTGATCATAACAAGTAAATAAGCATCAAAATAAAAAAATATATGCACCGAAGCAAAGGAAATGTTGATCGTAACGAGAAAATGAGCATTAAAATGAAGAAAATAAGCTTCGAAACGAAGGAAATGTTGATCGTAATGAGAAAATGAGCATTAAATGAGGAAATATGCATCTAAATTAAGGAAATGTTGAACGTATCGAGAAAATGAGCATCAAAATAAAGTAAATATGCATCGGAACGAGGGAGATGATGATCATAACGAGAAAATGAGCATCAAAATTAAGGAAATATGCATCGAAACAAATAAAATGATGATCGTAACAAGAAAATGAGATTTAAAATGATAGAAATATTGATAGTAACGTAAAAAACGAGCATCAAAATGAAAGAAATATGCATCAAAATGAAGAAAATATTGATCATAACGAGAAAATGAGCATCAAAATGAAGGAAATATGCATTGAAACGAAGGAAATGTTGATCGTTACGAAAATATGTGCATAAAAATTGAAGAAATATGCATCGAAATGAACGAAATACCGATCGTAACAAGAAAACGATGATAGAAATGAAGAAAATATGCGTCGAAATGAAGGAAATGTTGATCGTAATGAGAAAATGAGCATCAAAATGAAGGAAATATGCATCGAAACGAAGGAAATATTTATCGTAACGAGGAAATGAGAATTAAAATGAGGAAATATGCATCGAAAAGAAGGAAATATTGATCAAAACGAGAAAATGAGCATCAAAATGAAGGAAATAATAATCGTAATGAGAAAATGAGCCTCAAAATGAATGAAATGTGTATCGAAACGAAGGAAATTTTGATCGTAACGAGAAAATGAGCATCAAAATAAAGGAAATATGCTTCAAAATGAAGGAAATATTGATCTTATCATGCCCCGACCGTAGACAGAACGCGACAATCGCCACGTTAACCATAAATTTCACGGAATGGGTGCACTCCACTCCGAAAATTTATAGAAAACGTAAGGCTTGCTATCAAATACCTGTAGGACAGAACAACTGATGATAACGAGGACTACCCGAGGACATCATTTTCATAATATACCACCAAAGATTTACAAAGGAACAAAATACAATGATGTAACTCGGTCTGAAGAAAATATACACAAGCGATATAACATCGCGAAAGTAAAAAAAAACATCAAGGGGTACCAGATATGAACTATACAATCTCGCCAATGGATCCGCCAATTTATACACAAAAAGAAGAGTACCCAAGCACTGATCGGATGACGAGCAAAAGATAGGCAAACCTCCAACCAAAAGATATCAACCGCCTGAAAAAGAAAGGAATGGTGGGGGTGAGCAAAACCACTAGCTCAGTGAGGTGATAAGCCGATCACGCCAACCCTTATACGAAGTATGTACTCACGTTCATGACTTATAACTTAAAATCCAACATTTACGTTCCACATCAAGTATTTCTTACACAATATACAAATTAATGAAAATAAAACCTCTATACGCATTTAAAAAATAACACATTTAGTTCAAACAACATGTTAACACATAAAAGACGCGTGGGTAGCCAATATCCTCCTTGAACTGAGCTCTCCGTCGAGAGTCAGTCCGAGCCCGCCACCGTTACTCTAGACAAAATGAAGGTTAATGCTCTTTCTCAACATATACCAAGTACCACAATTTAATATCAATGAGATCCTTGAAATGATAAAACATGTAAACATATATAACATGCGTGTCCCACACCGGTGACGTTGACTGAGCCTATAATAGGCTGATCCATCTAACGATCACCTTCCAGCGTATCAATATTTGGCAAATGGACAGGTGTCTCGTTAGCTCTAACTCACCCAGGTTTGCCAAGCCACGGGCGATTAGTTTGTCACTCTAACTCACCCGAACCGCGACTATTCGGGCTACTTAATCAATGTCGCTCCAACTCACCCGAACCGTGACCAATTCGGGCTACTTAACCTTGGTACCAGGTATGCATATAAATCATCTAATGCATAACAACTCAAGTCACAAGATTATCAATAGATTAATCCTCAAATACTTCACAACAAATGATATCATATATCGAGCCAGCAAGGCTCTATAAATTAAAGCAAACAATGCCCGTAATACATGGCTGACAGGACTCTATATGAAATAATATAAGATAATCAATGGACCATATCATGCCAATCAGGCTCAACCTAGAGCAATTGAGCCAATCAGCCTCTTTACCACATAACACATCACCAAGTAATTTTCTTATCAAGTAAGTAAAGAAAATGAATGCAAACTTGTCAAGGGTCCACACTTCCCACAAGATAAGGCATTCCCGAATTATCAACTCACAAGGAAATGATTAACTCTCTCCAAAATCTGAAGTTATTCCCTTTCCCTTCAACGATTGATCTTTACCTAAAAAGTAGATAAGCAAATGAATACAAATCAATATACATAGGAGTTGATATTAAATAAAGGGCAGCTCGTAACTCCTCATCACCAACTCCGAGTCTCACATAACCCGGTTCATATCATTTCTCAAACAAAACGATAGGAAATAAATTTGAATTTGACATAACAAATTCTGAAATTTCCAGCCTGCGGC
The DNA here is from genome assembly GCA_023678885.1 of Pogostemon cablin. Classification (NCBI taxonomy): domain Eukaryota; kingdom Viridiplantae; phylum Streptophyta; class Magnoliopsida; order Lamiales; family Lamiaceae; genus Pogostemon; species Pogostemon cablin. The sequence continues at coordinate 19,441,381 of CM042989.1, read as the reverse complement.
AGTTCACGAAAAAAATCATAACTAATTGTATATAACTTAGATTGAGGCGTTTTAAGTGGCTACAGAAAGCTAACAAACTCAGCTACATACAAAAAGTGAGTTTACAAATTTCTGAGGGCAATAGATATGCCAAAATCAGTTCGGACAGTGGCTGCGAATCACCTAGAGGCAGTTTACGAAAAAATTCATAACTAATTGTAGAAAAATCACATTGAGGTGTTTCAAGTGGCTCGGAAAGCTAACGAATCCAGCTACGTATAGAAATTAAGTTTGCAACTTTATAAGATCAATAGCTATGTCGAAAGTAGGTCGAACAGAAGCATACGAATTTCCCTTTACTAGGAAGAAACCCAACAAAATCACAAAATCATGGAGAAAGGAAGCTTAATTGACATATTACTTACCTTAACACACTTATACACCAACTAAAATGAGAGTTGTATGGGAGAATTTGATCACAAGGGTTTCTCCTCTTCCTTTCTCTTCTTTCCCCCTCTTGGATGTTCTAGAAGCCCTTTCTTATTTCTTATCTTCCTTTCTCCTTTTTATTCTATTTTTGACATATATTGTTGGGGCTATTGATGGGCTGGGCTTATTAATAGATTAAGCCATTTAAGTGAGTTAGACTTTGGGCCAAAAATAAATATATAGATTTTGGGCTCTAAAAGTAAATTCTAGTTGGGCTAATAATAATAAAATAGATTTTGGGCTCTAAAAACAAATTCTAGTCTGGGGCTGATATATTATAAGGTTTGGGACAAAGAGAAATAAATTATTTTGGGCTTTTAAAAGTTGAGGCAAGACATTATAAGGTATCCCCTCCTCTAAAAAGTTTCGTCCTCGAAACGTAAACGTACCTAGAGATGAAAAGAGATGTGACGCATAACAGACTCTGGCTCCCATGTTTCTTCTTCAATTCGATCACTTCTCCATATAACCCTCACCATATGAATGGATTTATTACGAAGCATTTTCTCTCGGCGATCCACAATTTGAACAGGTTGGACATCGTACGATAGATTTTCCTTTAATGCAACTGGGGGACATTTGAGCACATGTGAAGGATCTGGTTCATATTTTCTAAGCATAGAGACATGGAAGACATCGTGAATCTTTGACAATTCTGATGGTAGCTCAAGTCGATACGCGACACGACCAATCCTTTGCAAGATCGTAAACGGGCCAATATACCTCGGACTTAACTTTCCTCGATGGTGGAATCGCAGCACGCCCTTCCACGGAGAAACTTTTAGAAACACTTTGTCTCCTACATTAAACTCCAACTCGCGCCTCCTATTATCTGCATAGCTTTTCTGTCGATCTTGTGCTGCTTTAAGTCTGTCTCGAATAAGTTGTACTTTTTCCTTTGCATCTTCGATAAGCTCTACTTGTTCAATTTGTCTCTCACCAACCTCATCCCAAAAGAGTGGTGTCCGGCACTTTCGGCCATAAAGAGCTTCGTACGGGGCATTCCAATGCTTGAATGATAACTGTTGTTATAAGCGAACTCCACCAAAGTCACGTACCTATCCCAGCTACCTCCCAAATTCAACACCACTGCACGTAGCATGTCTTCTAGCGTCTGTATAGTTCTCTCTGACTGTCCATCAGTCTGTGGATGAAACGAAGTACTGAATAGAAGTTTCGTACCCAACGCCCTTTGCAGACTAGGCCAAAAACGTGAAGTGAATCGTGGATCTCGATCAGATATGATTGACACTGGTACTCCATGCAATCTCACGATTTCATCCACATATAACTTGGCAAGTTTCTCTAAAGAGTCATTGGTGTGTACCGGAAGGAAATGTGCCGATTTCGTCAAACGATCAACAATGACCCAGATTGAGTCATGACCCTTTTGCGTTCGAGGCAAACCAGAAACAAAGTCCATCGTGATGTTCTCCCATTTCCACTCAGAAATAGGTAGTGGTTGAAGCATACCGGCTGGTTTTTGGTGTTCCGCTTTTATCTGTTGGCATGATAAACATTTTGATACGAATTCAGCAACGTCCCATTTCATACCTGGCCACCAATAATGCTCCCGAAGCGTTCTATACATTTTGGTACTACCAGGATGCATCGCATAAGCTGAAGAATGGGCTTCCTCAAGAATAGCTCTTCGAATTTCAAGTTCTGATGGAACACAAACACGATTTTTAAAAGTAAGGAGTCCGTCATCCTGAATCTGAAATTCTATTTCTTTTCCTTGCTTTAGCTTCACCATCTTCTATTGTAAATGAACATCATGTGATTGTCTTTCTCGAATTTGCTCGAACAAAGTAGGTCGAACCTCAAATTTGGCGATTAGAGCGGAATCATTAGACTTTTCACAATCGAGCGAAATGCGCAAAGATTTAAACTGCTCCAACATAGGAAGATAAGAAGATCGAATCGAAGCAAGTGAGGTAGAAGACTTTCTACTCAGAGCATCTGCAACAACATTTGCCTTGCCAGGATGATAATCAATGACTAAGTCATAGTCACTAATCAACTCCATCCATCGCCTTTGCCGGAGGTTGAGTTCCTTTTGCATGGTGATATACTTTAAGCTTTTGTGATCAGTGAAAATTCTACAAGTTGCACTATAAAGATAGTGCCTCCATATTTTCAACGCAAAGATGATTGCAGCCAACTCAAAATCGTGTGTGGGATAATTTTCTTCATTCTTCTTCAATTGCCTTGAAGCGTAGGCAATAACCTTTCCTTCTTGCATTAGAACACATCCTAACCCTTGTCGCGAGGCGTCGCTATAAATAGTAAATTCTTCAATTGTCGGGTCTGGCAAAGCAAGAATAGGGGCTGAAATGAGTCGTCTTTTCAATTCTTGAAATGCCTCCTCACACTCTTCACTCCATTCAAATTTTACCCCTTTCCGAGTCAATTTAGTCAAAGATGAAGCCAGCAACGAAAAGTCTTTGGCAAATCGTCGATAATATCCAGCTAATCCCAGAAAGCTACGAATCTCTGTCACGTTCTTTGGACGCTCCCAATTCAGTATAGCTTGAATCTTCACTGGATCGACGTAGATTACTTCTTTAGAAATGCGATGACCCAAAAAGCTTACCTCACGAAGCCAAAATTCACACTTCAAAATTTTAGCATAAAGCTGATTTTCTCTAAGAACATTCAAAACAATTCTTAGATGATGAGAGTGCTCGTCGTCTGATTTAGAATAAATAAGGATGTCATCAATGAAGACGATGACAAACTTATCTAAGTACGTCTGAAAGACCCAATTCATAAGATCCATAAAAGCTGCAGGAGCATTTGTTAGTCCAAAAGGCATAACACAGAATTCAAAATGACCGTATCTGGTACGGAAAGCAGACTTAGGGATATCAGATTCCCTAATCCTGAGTTGGTGATAACCAGATCGCAAATCAATTTTTGAGAACACAGTTGCTCCTTGCAATTGATCAAATAGATCATCGATTCTCGGAAGAGGATATTTGTTCTTGATTGTCAATTTATTCAACTGACGATAGTCGACGCATAGGCGAAGTGATCCGTCTTTCTTCTTGACAAAAAGAACTGGAGCACCCCACGGAGATGTGCTAGGTCGTATGAACCCCTTCTCCAATAATTCCCCAAGTTGTGTCTTGAGTTCCTTGAGCTCAGCTGGCGACATTCAATATGGAGTAATCGATATAGGTGTGATTCCAGGAAGTACGTCAATGGAAAAATCAATCTCTCGATTCGGAGGCTTTCCTGTTAAGTCTTCGGGAAAGACATCAGAAAATTCGTTCACGATCGGGATGTCCTCTAGTTTAGTCTCAGGAAGAGAAGTGTCGATGACAAATGCCAAAAATGCCTCACAACCCTTGCGCATTAATTTATGCGCAGACAACATTGAAATAAAAGAGAGTGGTCTCTTTTGAAGTTCACCTTTAAAAACAAGTTCTGAGAATCCTGGTCTACGGAAAATAACAAGCTTCTCGTGGCAGTTGAGAATCGCATGATGAGAAGAAAGCCAATCCATACCAAGAATAACATCGAGATCAATCAAAGGCAATGGTATCAATTCAACTTCTAGAATGACATCCTTAATCTTCAATGGGCAACCAAGGAACACTGAATCACAAATTAGATGCTCTCCAAGAGGGGTATGAACTATGATTTCAGGTGACAAATGAGAGATAGGACAATTTAAGATCGCAGCAAGGGCATCCCGTATATAAGACCTATCAGAACCTGGATCAAATAAAGCATAGACCTGGTGGTCTCCAACAGACACATGGCCTAAAGAAGTAAGATTACATAAGATTATGAGTTAAAAGTTCGGAACGATAAAATTTCTTACGAATGTCTTATTCGTAATCAAGTGGCATAACGAGGCAGGGGTTAGATCAAGCATGTAAAAATACTCGAATTATAAATTACCTATCACAACCTTCGGATCTGATCGAGCCTCTTCCTGTGAAATATGAAATACTCTAGTTTGATTCCTTCCTTGCATAGGTGATCGAGTGCTAGGGCCGCTTATGATATCAGGTACTCTGGCAGCTGCTGATCGAGTATTTCTGGGTGTAGAATATACTGGTCTACCATGAGGCTGACTAGAACTCTGACCGCTCGCTCCCGTAAGCTGGGGACAAGAACCTCGCATATGCCCCAGTTGTCAACACTGATAACATACCTGAGGAGCCTTGCAGGGGCCCGTCGTGATAATTTAAGCAATTCTGGCACTTGCGATTTGTACCAACCGATCCTGAGACATTGCTCCCACCTCTATTAAACTGCTCTCGAGGCTGAGGAAAACTAGTGGATACCGAATTAGGTGCGCTACGCGAAGATCCCACACCCTTATACATCTTCAATGCATTTCCTGGAATTGCGCTCCCTTGCCTTTTCTTTTGAGTTCGCTCTGCAAGCTTATGTGTCGCTTGAACTAAACCTTCTACCCTTAGAGCTTCTTCTACGAGCTCGTCAAGACTCTCGTATTTGTCTCTAGACTTGATGCGATCTCGAATATTTAGATTAAGACCATCTTCAAATCTCTTGCATAAGTCTCTCGTTGTATATGACTCAGGAGCAAATTCTCGCAATTCAAGAAACTTTCTTTCGTAATCCACGACCGACATAGTGCCTTGAAAGAGGTTGAAGAACTCTTTCCCCTTCTGATCCTTGATGTACTGAGAGAAGTATCGATCTTTGAATCGTTCCACAAAGATAGGCCACGTAATATTAATAGAAGTTGTCTCCTTTAGATTCTGCCACCATCGTCGTGCGTCTGGGCCTAATAGCTTGGTCGCAATGACCACACGATAACATTCTTCAATCATCAGGGTATCAAAGGTCTCTATAATCTCCTTTAACTATGCGCCCGCTTTAGAAGCATCTCTTGCACCGTCAACTTTTGAAGTTCCCATGCTCTCAACTGCTTTCACCAAATCAGGTATAAAAAGTGCACCTCGAGAAGTAGAACCTCCTAAAGCCATTCCTGGGGTAGAAACTGGGACATTGGATGTGGGTTGAATCGGTTCATTAGCGCGAATAACGTCCTCAGTGACAGTCGTAGTCGTAGGAGCCATCGTAGTTGGTGGAACACCATGTATTCGAATGTGATCATAATACAACTTGTACTGCTCTGGTGTCATCATGTGCTCAACACGCAACTGAGCTCGTGGTTGCTCTACCTGGGTAACCGGCACCCTATGATCAGAATTGATAGGGTCTGTAGAAATCAGATGAATGATATGATCAGAAGAAACATGTCCTCGAGGACTCAAAGGATCACGAGGGGTGCGTCCTCGACGTCGAACTGGAGGTGCCATAAAGACTGAAAGAAAAATGCAATGTAAACATCAAGGTAATACGATACCTTAGAAGTGTTGGCGCTTGGATCATTTGGTTAACGTGACCCGTTAGGGATTCATACGTTTCTATCATAGTGGAAGCAATAAATCATAGAAACGATTACCATTCACCAAGTTATGTTGATGAAGATTGATTCTCGCAGGTAGCCTGTGCAGTCCCACGAGAATGGCCATAACTTTCTCGTCTGATGTCGGAATTGAGTGATCTTTGCGTTCAGACGATCCTATCTTCGACGGCTTTCCGTCAGTATATTGATCATCAAATTCTGAGCACTTTACGATTTTATATAAATTTCGCAAGGTGGCAGACAGCAGCAGCAAACTACCTTCTGATCTTCTGCCGTATGTCCCAAGTCCGATCTCGACGTCGTGTGGGCGACGATCTACGAGACCTCCTCAATCTGCTCTCAACCCTCATCACACATGAATAATCAGTTAGATTAGATTAGATTAGGGTTCCAGATAAGTTGAGGTGACTTATATACATGGGCTACAGCAGGGACCAGGAGGAGAAATTGGGTTGGGCCTCCATTGGGCTTAAGTATCCAAGCTTAACCCAAAGTTTATACTTAAGTCCAATAATAATAATATATTCCACTAAAATATTATTATTGTACTACCGTACCAATCCCAAAATTACGTTTTGGGATCCTTCTTATTATGAGCCCGTTAGTCTCCCCATGTTTAAGATATACAATGTCCATTAATTAATTTAAGTTACAGACAACTCAATTAATTAATATCTCATCCAAGAATAGTACCACTCAACCTCATTATCATGCCGGAATAAATTCCACCTGCAGGATTTACATGATAATCCTTATGAGCTCCTCAAGGGGACATCATCAACCTATGACGGACACGGATTCCTTCTACAATCAACAGTACACCATAGAGACAGCACTACTTCCTAACTCATCGAGTTTGTTGATTTAATAACATGTAAATCTCACCCATTGATGAATCAAAGAAATACATACTGCCCTACGTGTCGAGGTTATTGTATAGGGATTAAGAGCACGAACTTTCATAATAACTGAGATCAAGTTCTCCTATAAGTCAGTATAAGTCGAACGATCTCAAGCGGTCCTGCTCAATACACACAAGTGCACTAATGTGATTCTATAGCCAAGACAAGCTAATACCAAACCACACTACAATCATCCCGATAGAGAGTCCCCGTCTATCTCGGTTGTGAGCATCTGTTTATACTTTATAAGGAAACCGATAATATGATCTTACGCGTGTTGTTGCACAACATATTATCTACAGTATAAAGTAAGTGGACTATTGCATCGAACATATAAATAAATTATAAGATGCAATCATTTGATCATATGATTCTCATTTCAAATTAATTGTTATAACATTGTTCATACAAAAAGCTAGACTTTTAGTACAATCATACAATCTCCCACTTATACTAAAAGACTATGCTGTCATGTCTTCTGCCATACATCTGATTTCCACTCCCACTACACGACCATCAAAAGCTCTCGCCTTAAGGTCCTTGTAAATGGATTTACTAGGTTATCATCCGATGCAATCTAGGTGACAACAACCTTCCCCTCATCATATGATTTCTCATAACAGGTGGTACTCGCGCTCCATGTGTTTAATTGCCTTATGGACTCGTGATTCCTTTAAGTTTGCAACTGCACCAATATCATTAATTTAAATTGTGATAATTTTGGGCAAACTTAGAAATACTTCAAAGTCCATCACGAAGTTTCTAGAGTCATATAGATACTTTGGCTGCCTTATAGGTTCCAATTTATCATCTTTCCATGATGGAGTCTGGAGTTCGAAATATATTTCTATATAACACTCCTCCATATTATAACTCTACTTCCTAAAATTAAACACATAACCTTGAGGTAGATTTACTGTCATCCCCATCTGATTTGAAAAATCCGAATCTACGTAACTCATAAGAAGCAGCGAATCTGTCCGGTAAGCCTACATATAATTTCTAGTCCTTTTCAGGTACATAAGTATATGTCTTACCACAATTCAACATTCTTATTTTGGGTTACCTTGATATCCACTGTTCATGCCATCGGCAAAATAGATATCCAATCTCGTGCATAGCATTCCTTAGATTAAGCTTCCTCATTTGACGAAGCATAAGGAACCGCTTTCATCTTCTTTATCTACTTTTGTGTCACAAGACACATTCACTTAGATAAATTCACATGCTAAACGAGTAAGGATCGTATCATTATATGAAACTTGAGATAAGCATAACATCCTTTCTTGTGATCCGTATTACCGTGATCAAAAGGATATTTTTGCTCTTCTTAAGTCCTTCATCTCATACCGCTTTATCAACCATACCCATACGCCCGACAATACTCTTTCATTGTCTCCAATGAGCAAGATACTATCTACATATAGTACAAGAAATACCACCACGTTTCCATCACTCTTTTCAATACACAAGATCCATCCGATCATTGATTAGATCCATGTCACTGGATTACCTCATCAAAACGAATGTTTCATGATCTTGAAGCTTGTTTTAGTCCATGAATGGACACTTTTAAGCTCACTATCACAATGCTCTTAGCTCATTGCAATGAATCACTCTGGTTGCTTCACATAGATGTTTCCCTTAAGACTTCCAATCAGGAAAGCTGTCTCGACATCTATTTGCTATCCCTCATATTTCATATGAGTAGCAACAAATAAAAGAGTCCGGATCAACTTAGGCATAACTACCGGCGAACAGGTTTTCTCATAATCGAACCCTTTCTTTCTGAGTATACCTTTTCGCAACAAGCTTGCTTCCAAGGTTTTCACCTTATTCTATGATCCTCTTTTATTCTTGCATGCCCGTTTCCAATGGCTTTTACGCCATTTAGCGGTTCAACAAGCATCCAGACCTAATTTAAAATCCATCGATTCTATTTTAATATTCATTGCACTTTGCTAGGATTTGGCATTTCTAACTTGTAGTGCTTCGTCGTATCCGTGGGTCCATTTCATGTTTGCGAGGGACCAAGTCTCACGACTTTCCCAAAACATGTATCTTACAGGTTGTCGAAGAATCCTCCCACTACGACAAGGCACTACATGCAATTGTGTATCAGACATGATACGCGTTGCAGTTTACCTTGTGGTATATCCTCTCGTACAATTGGTACTTATACTTTGTGTTTTTCCCTCTCACTTCCTTTAGAACAATTTATACATGGGTTTATGATTTAATACATAGTCTTTTTCCAAAAATCTAGTGTTTGTGTTGACAATCACCCTTCGATCTTTTGGACTAAATAAATCATCCTTCATTTTTCTAGGATATCCCACAAACAGACAAACATTCATACGAATTACTGTTTCTAGGGCATACCCATAAAATGAATTTAGTAATTCCAAATAATTCATCATCCATCTAATCATTTCCATAAGAGTGCTACACCTTCTATCCGCCACACCATTCAGCTGGGGTATACCCGGTGTAAACAATTTGAGATTTAATCTCAACTTCTGATTAATAGCTCCTAATTATCCTAAGAGGTACTCACCATCACGATTAAATCGTAATGACTAGATATATTTTCCATGACGCTTCACTGTACCAGCCTTGCAATTCTTGAATTAATCAAGGAACTTAGACATGCAGTGCATCAAACAAATATACCATTTCAAGAATAATTCATCAATTGACGAATATTCATATCCACCTCTCATCCGGACAATCTTAGGACCACATAAATCATAATGAACTAATTCCAACATATATATCTTTGGTTCTGCACCCCCTTTGCCTTGAAAAAGCAATTAGTCATTTTTACTCCCAAGCAAGACTCGAAAGTCAGATAGTTTTCACTTCAGATAAACCTAAGGGTCTATCGGCTATCAACTTTTGAATCCTACTCAAGTAAAATGATCTAGTCTTAGATGCCAAATATATGTTTAGTTCATATCCGAAGGTATCTTTCTCTTACTAAGATTAGAAGATTCATTATTAATTACTATTTGTTGCATCTGTGGAATATACATGATTTAAGAGTATACAAATTGTTCACCAACGTACAATAACAGATTACAACTCTATCCTTCATTATAATGACCATGCCATTTAAATGAAATGGAGTATCCATCTATTAATGCATAGAAACCAAAATCAAATTCTTTCTATGAAAATGTACGTAAAACAATTTCTCATAATCAAACATCTACTCATATCATTAGATAAATAGACAACTCCCACTGCAATAGCCACTACTCTTGTAGTTTTACCCATGTCATAACAATCTTATCCTCACTTAGTAATAAACATTTAGTGATTACAGTATCTACACACTTCGTGTTAGTAAATGCCATCACTAATCATGTTTTAAACAACTATTGAATAAGATATAAAACTTGTTCACATTATGATGAAAATAGCTTTCCTTTGTCACATGTTTTGCCAGAAGTTTTCCACCATATACATCCTATTGTAATTCAGGTGGAACTTACTCAAAAACATCTAGGCAATTCACGAAGAATTAAATTGATCTAGGTTTCCCTTCAATTTATACTCCATGCTTTCCCAATTCATTCATCAAATTAAATCATGATCTTCTGCCTTTTAACTTACTCAAGTATCCGAAGAGTTACATGAGACCATCATATTACTATGAACCTCTCATCTCTTCACTAGAGACTTTAATAGGCATCATGAGACGTCCCTTGTGAGATAAAACCATTTGAAAATCAGAGAATCATAAATTAATTTACCAATCAAAACTTTGAATTTTATCCTTTTATATTGATTCCCTCAAAATAATATAAAATAAAATTCACCGACATCTCAAGCACCGTGAGTCTGCAAGCCACGTTAGTGTGGACGTTTACAAACTCGAACATTTACAAGGGAAGATTTTACCCATTAATTTCATTTGTCAACCTAACTTTATGACAAAATAATTAATAGTCGGTTCCTCTTTAGCCATGCAAATAATAGCAGTGACTCCGTTGGGGAGGATACTAATTATTTACACCTAAGTGTACACCATTATTTGATCCCAAGTCCACTGCGCGAGCTTGTGTGCCTTACAGTTGGAGAAGTACACACGCGCTCGGATAGCTTCCTACAATCATCAATTATAAGTTTGTACCAGTGAGCCCCACATAAACTCATCCGTTAGGGAGGAAGGCCTATTGCCAACATGCAAGTTCATGTGCCACATTACAAACAATAATTATGTAATGAAGTCTGTACCAGTGATCCGTGAATAAACTCATCCGTTAGGGAGGAAGGCTTATTGCCAGCACGCAAGTTTACTCACATCACTTACAAACCAATAATGGAGGCAGCGGGAATTTTTACCAATTTCCGTCAGTATATTGATCATCAAATTCTGAGCACTTTACGATTTTATATAAATTTGGCAATGCGGCAGACAGCAGCAGCAAACTACCTTCTGATCTTCTGCCGTATGTCCCAAGTCCGATCTCGACGTCGTGTGGGCGATGATCTACGAGACCTCCTCAATCTGCTCTCAACCCTCATCACACGTGAATAATCAGTTAGATTAGATTAGATTAGGGTTCCAGATAAGTTGAGGTGACTTATATACATGGGCTATAGCAGGGACCAGGAGGAGAAATTGGGTTGGGCCTCCATTGGGCTTAAGTATCCAAGCTTAGCCCAAAGCTTATACTTAAGTCCAATAATAATAATATATTCCACTAAAATATTATTATTGTACTACCATACCAATTCCAAAATTACGTTTTGGGCTCCTTCTTATTATGAGCCCGTTAGTCTCCCCATGTTAAAGATATACAATGTCCATTAATTAATTTAAGTTACTGACAACTCAATTAATTAATATCTCATCCAAGATTAGTACCACTCAACCTCATTATCATGCCGGAGTAAATTCCACCTACATGATTTACATGATAATCCTTATGAGCTCCTCAAGGGGACATCATCAACCTATGACGGACACGGATTCCTTCTACAATCAACAGCACACCATAGAGACAGCACTACTTCCCAACTCATCGAGTTTGTTGATTTAATAACATGTAAATCTCACCCATTGATGAATCAAAGAAATACATACTGCCCTACGTGTCGAGATTATTGTATAGGGATTAAGAGAACGAACTTCCATAATAATTGAGATCAAGTTCTCCTATAAGTCAGTATAAGTCGAACGATCTCAAGCGGTCCTGCTCAATACACACAAGTGCACTAATGTGATTCTATAGCCAAGACAAGCTAATACCAAACCACACTACAACCATCCCGATAGAGAGTCCCCGTCTATCTCGGTTGTGAGCATTTGTTTATACTTTATAAGGAAACCGATAATATGATCTTACGCGTGTTGTCGCACAACATATTATCTACAGTATAAAGTAAGTGGACTATTGCATCGAACATATAAATAAATTATAAGATGCAATCATTTGATCATATGATTCTCATTTCAAATTAATTGTTATAACATTGTTCATACAAAAAACTAGACTTTTAGTATACAATCCAACAAGAAGGACATAGAAACAAAATTGGATCCATTGGCTCGACTCAAAGAGAATGAGACTCATATAACCAGGCTCTGATACCAAGAAAGTTATTACGCCTCGACTGTAGACAGAATGCGACAACCGCCACATTAACCATAAATTTCACGGAATGGGTGCACTCCACTCCAAAAATTTATAGAAAACGTAAGGCTTGCTATCAAATACCTGTAGGACAGAACAACTGATGATAACGAGGACTACCCGAGGACATCATTTTCATAACATACTACCAAAGATTTACAAAGGAACAAAATACAATGATGTAACTCGGTCTGAAGAAAATATACACAAGCGATATAACATTGCAAAAGTAAAAAAAAACATCAAGGGGTACCAGATATGAACTATACAATCTCGCCAATGGATCTGCCAATTTATACACAAAAAGAAGAGTAACCAAGCACTGATTGGATGACGAATAAAAGATAGGCAAACCTCCAACCAAAAGATATCAACCGCCCGAAAAGAAAATGAATGGTGGGGGTGAGCAAAACCACTAGCTCAGTAAGGTGATAAGCGCCAACCCTTATAGGAAGTATGTACTCACGTTCATGACTTATAACTTAAAATCCAACATTTGCGTTCCACATCAAGTATTTCTTACACAATATACAAATTAATGAAAATAAAACCTTTATACACATTTAAAAAATAACACATTTAGTTCAAACAACATGTTAACACATAAAAGACGCGTGGGTAGCCAATATCCTCCTTGAACTGAGCTCTCCGTCGAGAGTCAGTCCGAGCCCGTCACCGTTACTCTAGACAAAATGAAGGTTAATGCTCTTTCTCAACATATACCAAGTACCACAATTTAATATCAATGAGATCCCTGAAATAATAAAACATGTAAACATATATAACATGCGTATCCCACACCGGTGACGTTAACTGAGCCTATAATAGGCTGATCCATCTAACGATCACCTTCCAGAGTATCAATATTTGGCAAATGGACAGGTGCCTCGTTAGATCTAACTCACCCTGGTTTGCCAAGCCACGGGTGATTAGTTTGTCACTCTAACTCACCCGAACCGCGACTATTCGGGCCACTTAATCAATGTCGCTCCAACTCACTCGAACCGTAACCAATTCGGGCTACTTAACCTTGGTACCAGGTATGCATATAAATCATCAAATGCATAACAACTCAAGTCACAAGATTATCAATAGATTAATCCTCAAATACTTCACAACAAATGATATCATATATCGAGCCAGCAAGGCTCTATAAATTAAAGCAAACAATACCCGTAATACATGGCTAACAGGACTCTATATGAAATAATATAAGATAATCAATGGACCATATCATGCCAATCAGGCTCAACCTAGAGCAATTGAGCCAATTAGCCTCTTTACCACATAACACATCACCAAGTAATTTTCTTATCAAGTAAGTAAAGAAAATGAATGCAAACTTGTCAAGGGTCCACACTTCTCACAAGAGAAGGCATTCCCGAATTATCAACTCACAAGGAAATGATTAACTCTCTCCGAAATCTGAAGTTATTCCCTTGCCCTTCGACGATTGATCTTTACCTAAAAAGTAGATAAGCAAATGAATACAAATCAATATACATAGGAGTTGATATTAAATAAAGGGCAGCTCATAACTCCTCAACACCAACTCCGAGTCTCACATAACCCGGTTCATATAATTTCTCAAACGAAACGATAGGAAATAAATTTGAATTTGACATAACAAATTCTGAAATTTCCAGCCTGCGGCAGTTCACGAAAAAATCATAACTAATTGTATATAACTCAGATTGAGGCGTTTCAAGTGGCTACGGAAAGCTAACAAACTCAGCTACATAAAGAAATTGAGTTTACAAATTTCTGAGAGCAATAGATATGCCAAAATTAGTTCGGACAGTGGCTGCGAATCACCTAGAGGCAGTTTACGAAAAAATTCATAACTAATTGTAGAAAAATCGGATTGAGGTGTTTCAAGTGGCTACGGAAAGCTAACGAATCCAGCTACGTATAGAAATTAAGTTTGCAACTTTCTAAGATCAATAGAAAGTAGGTCAAACAGAAGCATACGAATTTCCCTTTACTAGGAAGAAACCCAACAAAATCACAAAATCATGGAGAAAGGAAGCTTAATTGACATATTACTTACCTTAATACACTTATACACCAACTAAAATGAGAGTTGTATGGGAAAATTTGATCACAAGGGTTTCTCCTCTTCCTTTCTCTTCTTTCCCCCTCTTGGATGTTCTAGAAGCCCTTTCTTATTTCTTATCTTCCTTTCTCCTTTTTATTATATTTTTGACATATATTGTTGGGGCTATTGATGGGCTGGGCTTATTAATAGATTAAGCCATTTAAGTGAGTTAGACTTTGGGCCAAAAATAAATATATAGATTTTGGGCTCTAAAAGTAAATTCTAGTTGGGCTAATAATAATAAAATAGATTTTGGGCTCTAAAAACAAATTCTAGTTTGGGGCTGATATATTATAAGGTTTTGGCCAAAGATAAATAAATTATTTTGGGCTTTTAAAAGTTGAGGCAAGACATTATAGATCTAATGAGAAAATGAGCATTGAAACGAATGAAATAATGATCGTAACGAGAAAATGAGCCTCAAAATGAATGAAATGTGCATCGAAATGAAGGAAATGTTGATCGTAACATGAAAATGAGCATCAAAATGAAGGAAATATGCATCGAAACGAAGAAAATGTTGATCGTAACGAGATAATGAGCATCAAAATTTAGGAAATATGCATCGAAATTAAGGAAATGTTGATCTTAACGAGAAAATATGCATCTAAATAAAGGAAATATGCATCGAAACGAAGAAAATCACTACAAGAAACTGTCTGATTACCAACGAAAAATTCCGTCAGTAAACAGTGAAAAATTCATCGCTAACTTAGTTATCGACGGAAATGAATCTATCGCAAAAACCTGCGTCGGTAATTTTTTAGCGACGGAATTTTAAATCCGTCGATAATTATCGATGGATTTTTTCATCAGTAAAAAAAGATATCCGTCGGTAATCAAACAATACAAATTCGTCGGAAGTGATAATATAGCGACGATTTTACCAATGGATTTTTTCATCAGTAAATTAGCGACGGAAAAATCCGTCGGTAAATTATGTATATTTTTAAAAAAAATTAAATTTGCTGACGAAATTTTCCATCGGTAATTTAAATTTAAATTACTATATTATATTTTAAATATAAATACCCATAAAACAATTAAATTTCATATTAAATAATCCTTCAAAACACTACTTAATATAAATTATTCATCTAATATAATATTCAAATTATAAAATCTCCACAATCCAAATTCACCACAAAATTTTCAATTCTAATAATTCTACTAAATCATGGATACAAAATATTTGACTAAATGATCTTCATTATAAATTCTCCTAAATTGGCATCAGCATGTACATCAGTTTGCAGTCGATTGGCACATCGAATCCCCGAGTGCATTTGATTATTTTTGTTCCTGGTAATGTAAAAAAAATCATACAACACCAATTACTAACTATTCATACCATTATCTGATGTCAGAAAAACAAAGAAAGAAATCATAACTAATCATGAAGCAATTACTAAGCATTGGTGCTCATATTGTTGTTGAGACAGAGAAAGAATCATTTAGGATTTGTTGGTATAATCTAGCAAGTACATATAATGGGCATGCTGAGAATTTGATGATTAAATGTCTCAAGTACATATCGAAGCAAAGACTTATATCCCCAATGAGAAGGATGTTATTGATCTAGTAATGGCAATGGGGAAATTTACGCGTAGGCAGGCCGATATATAATTTATTTCATGTCAAAAGCTTGGTGTAAACAATGAATATGCTATTGTTGATTGGGGAAGCTATCTGAGATGAGTT
The DNA here is from genome assembly GCA_023678885.1 of Pogostemon cablin. Taxonomy (NCBI): domain Eukaryota; kingdom Viridiplantae; phylum Streptophyta; class Magnoliopsida; order Lamiales; family Lamiaceae; genus Pogostemon; species Pogostemon cablin. Next base: position 19,425,151 of record CM042989.1, on the reverse strand, counting down.
GGTTATTGATTCCTCTAACATAATTAGGGTTGATATGTCGTAGACCATCTATATACTCATGCAGTTCATGCATAGTTATTGGAAGTTCATCTCAAAGTAATGTTCATAATATTTGCTTGATCTTAAAGAGCAGGTAAGGCATTTTATATAAACGTGGGACTAACTTAAAAAATTGAAGTCTCACTATTAGAAAATTCGACTATTTTTTTCTTTCCAAACACCCCATTATAATGAAGACAGAATATTAAAAGTTCTTCTAACCTCAGAAGGGACAAAATGAGTGACAAGCCCTGATGCAACTTATTCAGAGTCATTCAGCCTTGCACAGGCACTGCACCAAAAATGCTGATAGACATTGGTTTTTAACCGATGTCTATTTCACCAAGCAGCCGATGTTGAAGCCCCTGATGTTAAAGTGGCCACTGATAGACATCATTTTTTAACCGATGTCTTTTCCATTATATAGACATCGGTTGCACTCTTTGACATTGATTTTACACCGATGTCTTTCAACGGAAAGACATCTGTTGCACTCTTTGACATCGATTTTTGATCGGTGTCTTTCAATGTAAAGACATCGGTTTTCACACAAAATACATCGGTTTTTAACCGATGTCTTTCATCGGAAAGACTTCGGTGATGACCCTTTAGACATCGCCTAATTACTGATATCTCAACACTAATCGACTTCGGTTGGATAGTTAGACATCGGTTAAAAATCGATGTCTTTCAATGGAAAGACATCGGTGATGACCTTTAGACATCGCCTATTTATTGATGTCTTAGCACTGATCGACATCGGTTGGGTAGTTAGACATCGGTTAAAAACCGATGTCTTTCATAGGAAAGATATCAGTTTTTAAACATTAAGCATCGATTTATTTATGATGCCTATCAACGTAATGACATCGGTTTGTACACATTTCACATCGCTTTTCCACCGATCATCAAATCTCAAATCTAAATCTTAAATTCACAAAAAAATAAAAACATGTCAATAATCTAATCTCAAATAAATTAAAATATTTCCAAATCAATCTAAACATCATTAAAACATCTCCAAGTCATCAAATTCCAAGTACATTAAAACATGTCCAATCATCCATTCCTAAAAATACATTAAAATTGTCCAAAATATATCTAAATCATCCATTTTCAATTCTAAATGCACTATGCAAAATCATCCTAAAATTAACATGTAGGCATCAGATCAATATCATCAATACTTCTCGAACAAATACTTGGAACAAATTGCACTGCTTTCTAGAAACTTGACATCCTGCCATGCCAAAACATCTTATAAGAAAACGCAAGATACAAGAATTAAAGAAATAAATTCATCAACAATGATTTGTATGCTTTGCTCGAATAATCACAGTAAAAATATATCACGAAAAAACTGTTCCTGGACACCACTAATTAATTACTCATATTATCATCCACTCGTTACAATCTTAATTATTATAATATCATGCCATAAAGATCACTATTATCATCCATTAGTTTATAAAATATTTAGAGATGCATACACTATTGAACATTCTGATCGCCAATTATTACCTTACGTACTCAAACCATATTTTTTAGAACACATTCAGCCCATTCTGCTCGCACTTCATCAATTTCAGCATCAGTGTAAGTGTCTTGCATGAACTATAATATACAAACACAAAAAACAATTATTATTCAATCATAACCAATTTATCAGCACAATGATCTTACTTACCAATGATTGAATTGAGTTGATATCCAATTTTAAATCAGATTCCAATATTTGTTTCATGTATCGTATTACAAAAAAACCACATCTGACTTTATCTTGTTGCTTTGGAGCCTATATTAAAAACATAACATAAACAAATTAAACTACTATGAAATTGAAATTAAGTCAACCAACCACTTATTGTTGTACCTTAATTACTTTCCACGTAGCATATTTTTTCTTCTTCTTTGCATCTGTGCTTGCATTAAACATACGTAGAGCCCTTCCAATGCATGATAAAAAATATTAGTAGAATTCATAATAATAATAATAAATAAATTTTTTTGGAAAGTATTATTTTTCGAGAAACATGGGTGGATGAAACAATAACATACATGTCAACGACTTGTTTTCACAAACTATCATTAATGCCATCATGATAGGGATCTATTAAGCAAACCTCCTCCTTGTGTGGAAAGATAATAGTGAGAATCCAGTGGTTACTATAACATCAATGTCACCTCTTTCGTATTTTTGTAAATAACAGCTTCTATTCTCTCAATACATGCAAGGATGTCACTATTTGTTACTTTATCACCACTTTTACTCCTTGGAAGATTAAAGAATGATGTTGGGGTAATGTTACCCCCAACACCCCTCACTCGACCTCCATGTTCACTCGTTTCAAGAGCTTTAGCAAGAATACCATTCTTGATCTCATGGATTTGTTGGGATCCACTTTTTATCTCTTCTATGCATTCATTCTGTAATAGAAATGATTTGGAAAATATATCAGCACACATTTATTATATTTTGAGTCCAACCTTGTTTATGTTTTTGTCAAGCACTCATCTCATTTACTTATTATCTTAGCCAATTTTTCACTGAGCTCTTCTCCTTCAACTTCTCATTTTTTATTTTTTCTGCTCTCAATCCAGAGGATAGCTCTATCAATCTCTATATGGCCACTCAGCTTTGAGGGCTAAATAAAAAAAATGATATTATAATATTTAGTTGAAAATAAAATCGTAATTAAATGTTAACAAACTAATAAGATCAGAAAAATGACAAGATATTGGAACTATACATTTTCTTCTGCATAGTTTGCATAACCTTTGCGTGCTAATCTATGGGATATTTGTTTCGCTCCTGATTTTTTTTATGATTTTCGCTCTCACTCTGAAGAATCAAACAAATATGAAAGATAGAAGATTAGCTAATGTTACATAACAAATAATGAAATATACTTAAACATTGTTATATTTAGTATATGTACCTTAAACCCCTCGGATAAGTGCGTAATGACAAACTCACTCCAATCAGCTAGGGTAATGTGGATATATTCATTAGGTGGATTTATCAGCTCACTTTTGGTTTTTCGGAAATATATCGTTTGTTCAGCATTGTTTTAAATTGTCTCCACTTAAAGGAAGCAGATTTCAAACACCCCTTTCTCCAGCAAGTGTCAACATTGAAATTCAGCTACAAGATAAAAATTAAGATATCATGAGACATACCGTTTACATAAATTATTATAACATAATCTTTTACTTACATTGATGGCAGCCCATATTTGCTCTTTATCATCCTCTGGTACTTTCTTCCAATTTTTATATGTAATCTTCACCTTCTCTCTCACAAGAACACCAATGTAACTTTGCATCTCATTAGCATTTTTTTCAACTGGTATTCCATTATGATTAAACTTCACTGTTTTCTTGATTCCACTAGTTCTCTCAATAGCCAAGACATGCATGTGTGTCGGTCCTCTTTTGTTTTCAAATTTGATTTTCTGTCCACTTACTGTGCTCGATGGTATGCTTTTTTCTACAATTTCTTCCACGTGCTCATTAATGTTCTTTGCTTCTTTAGTAAATTTTTCTAGTCGTGGTATTTTACTTTTACGACTAGCCATACCTAAAACCAGAATTTGACACAGTAAAGATTAAAACAAATATAAGAGATATGAAAAGATAAATTTCAATGCAAAATAAACACCATATATTAAAATATGCATAATTAAAAAAATATGTTAAACGGTAGTGCAAAACATTGTACTATAAGTTGAAACTGTGTCCAAATGTAAACATATTTATGATTTTGGATTATCAATCCAAATGTCGTCACAATCTTTACGCATGCAACATGGTTCATCTTCATCTGCAATGATGGGATCTATTGATGGTAATCCTCTACTAAAGCCTTGATTGGTGATCGGTCCTTCTTCTAAATCACCGCTCTCTGTGTCAACAACATACTCCCTTGCCAGAGATGCAAGCATAACACACCATGTTGGATCTGTAGGATCCTCCAGATAGAACACTTGTTTAGCAAGAATACCCAATATAAAGGAATCATCTTTGAATCCTATTTTGTGCAGATCTACCAATGTGAAACCAAGCTCATCAACTTTGATGCCAGTGTTATTGTTCACCCAATTACATTTGAACACTGGTATTTGAAAATGTAGATACTCCAACACCCATATTTCATCAATAACACCATAAAAGATCATATCACACACAATGGGATTTTTGTCTTTTGCACTAGAGAATTGCATGGTTTCCGCAACTAAGCTTACGCCACTGTTTTGAGTGAATAACGTATTGTCAGTCTCTTTTGTATTAAAGGTTACCCCATTAAAGCAATAACTATGATACTTGAACACGTTGAGGCTAGGTCCACGAGTTAGAACTTTCATCCTTGTGGAATGATGATGACCAGAATGTGAGTGCTCATCATTATCAACCTATATTGCAGACTTTATATTAAAATGGTATTTTCATTGAAGCATAATTCATAATAATATAGTGTAATATAATATTTCACAATCTCGCAACCAGCTTATGAATAATTTATTGTGTTGATCTTGTAACCATTTCTTGGTCCTTGATCTAGAGTAGGATGTAGATTTCAAGTGCTCCATACGTTCAACTAATGATAAGCCCTTCATATAAGAGTCCTAATAAAAAAATGATTTCACGAATATAAAGTTATTTGTAATATTAATTACCGAATGTAAGGGTCTGCATCTACTTCATTTGTCAATACATGGAGATGTGCTTGCTCCAATTCCTCTTTGCTCACACGGACCACTTGAGGGGTTGATAATGCCTTGGTGGGCTCTGTTGGCAATTGGATCGTGCGGTTCAACGTGATCCATTTAGGTTATCAGGTAAACAGTAACAGCGGAAGCAATTAAATCTTGTTTACCGTACTTCTGGATTGATGTAGAGGATGAACCGTTGCAGAGAACCACCTCTCAATCTTCTGCAGTATGTCCCAAGTTGAATCCTGCTGTTGTGTGGGCAACAATCCGCAGGATTCTCTCAATCTGCTCCTGTTCTTTCTAACTGTCAAATGAGGCACTGACTTAGGGTTAACAGGAACTGAGATAACTTATTTATAAGGGCTACTGCAGGGACCAGGAGGAGAAATTGGGCTGGGCCTCAATTGAATTTAATTAACCAAGCTTAGCCCAAAGCTTTTAATTAAATCCAATAATAATAATATAGTCCACTAAAATATTATTATTGCACTACCCGTCCAATCCCAAATTATGTTCTGGGCTCCTTCTTATTATGAGCCCGATAGTCTCCCCATGTTTAAGATATACAATGCCCATTAATTAATTAAGTTACTGACAACTCAAATTAATTAATATCTCATCCGAGAGTAGTACCACTCAACCTTATTATCATGCCGGATATTAATCCACTTGCAAGATTTACATGATAAACCTTATGAGCTCCTCAAGGGGACATCATCAACCTATGACGGACATGGATTCCTTCTACAATCAACAGCACACCATAGATACAGCACTACTTCCCAACTCACCGAGTTTGTTGATTTAATACTTATAAATCTCACCCATTGATGAATCAAAGAAATACATACTGCCCTACGTGTCGAGGTTATTGTATAGGGATTAAGAGCACGAACTTCCATAATAACAGAGATCAAGTTCTACTATATAGTCAGTATAAGTCGAACGATCTCAGGCGGTCCTGCTCAATACACACAAGTGCACTAATGTGATTCTATAGCCAAGACAAGCTAATACCGAACCACACTACAACCATACCGATAGAGAGTCCCCGTCTATCTCGGTTGTGAGCATCTGTCTATACTTTATAAGGAAACCGATAATATGATCTTCCGCGTGTTGTCATACAACATATTATCTACAGTATAAAGTAAATGGACTATTGCATCATGCATATAAAATAAATTATAAGATGCAATCATTTGATCAATGATTCTCATTTCAAATATTGTTATGACATTGTTCATACTAAAGCTAGACTTTTAGTATACAATCCAACAATCTCCCACTTATACTAAAAGACTATGATGTCATGTCTTCTGCCATACATCTGATTCCTACTTCCACTACACGACCATAAAAAGCTCTCACCTTAAGGTCCTTGTAAATGGTTTACTAGATCATCATCCGATGCAATCTAGGCGACAACAACCTTCGCCTCATCATACGATTTCTCGTAACAGGTGGTACTCGCGCTCCATGTGTTTAATTGCCTTATGGACTTGTGATTTCTTCAAGTTTGCAACTGCACCCATATCATCAATGTAAATTGTGATTACCTTGGGCAAACTTAGAAACACTTCGAAGTCCATCATGAAGTCTCTAGAGTCATATAGATACTTTGGCTGCCTCATAGGCTCCAATTCATCATCTTTCCATGATGGAGTCCGGAGTCTGAAATATATTTCTATATAACACTCATCCACATTATGACTCTACTTCCTAAGATTAAACACATAACCTTTAAGGAGAATTTACTGCCGTCCAATCTGACTAAAAATCCGAATCTATGTAATCCACAAGAAGCAGTGAATCTGTCCAGTAAGTGTATATATGATAACCAGTCCTTCTCAGGCACTTCATATATATCTTACCACAGTTCATCATTCTTGTTCCGGGTTACGTTGATACCCACTGTTCATGCATTCAGCAAAACAAATATCCAATCTCGTTCATAGCATTCTTTAGATTAAGCTTCCTTATTTGCCGAAGCATAAGGAACCGCTTTCATCTCCTTTATCTTCATTTATGTCTCAAGACACATCCAATAAGATAAATTCACATGCTAAACGAGTATGGATTGTATCATTTATGAAACTTGAGATAAGCATAACATCCTTTCATATGATCCGTATTACCGTGATCAAAAGGATATATTTTACTTTTCTTAAGTCCTTCATATCTACCGCTTTAATAACCGTACCCATACGCCCGATAATACTCTTTCATTGTCTCCAATGAGCAAGATACTATCTACATATAGTCCAAGAAATACCACCACGTTTCCGTCACTCTTTACAATACACAAGACTCATCCGCTCATTGATTTAAATCCATGCCACTGGATTATCTAATCAAAACAGATGCTTCACAATCTTAAAGCTTGCTTTAGTCCATCGCTGGACACTTTTAAGCTTACTATCAAAATGCTATTAGTACTTTGCAATGAATCACTCTGGTTGCTTCACATAGATGTTTTCCTCAAAACTTCCAATCAGGAAAGCTGTCTTGACATCTATTTGCTGTTCCTCATAATTCAATATGAGCAGCAATAAATAAAAGAATCCGGATCAACATAAGCATAGCTACCAGCGAACATGTTTCCTCATAATCGAACCATTTCTTTCTGAGTACATCTTTTCGCAACAAGCTTTGCTTCCAAGGTTTTCACCTTACCGTATGATCCTCTTTTATTTCATCATTCATTACAACTTACTAAGATTCCGTATTTTAATCTTGTAGTGCTAAGTCGTATCCGTGGGATAATACCATGTTCACTAGGGATCAAGTCTCACGACTCTCCCAAACATATATTTATGAGTTGTCACACAACCCTCCCACTACGACAAGGCACTACATGTAATTGTGTATCAGACGTGACACGCGTTGCAGTTTACCTTGTGGTATATCCTCTTGTACACTTGGTACTTATACTTAGTGTTTTCCTCTCACTTCCTTTAGAACAACTTATGCATGGGTTTGTGATTTATTACATAGTCCTTTTCCAAAAATTTGGTGTTTGTGTTAATAGTCACCATTCGATCTTTTGGACTAAATAAATCAACCTTCATTTTTCCAGGATGTCCCACAAACAGACAAATGTTTTACGAATTACTGTTTCTAGGGCATATCCATAAAATGAATTTTAATTATTCCAAATAATTCATCATCTATCTAATCACAACCATAAGAGCCTTATTCCTTCTGTCCTCCACACCATTCAGCTGGGGCATGCCCGGTGTAGACAACTTGAGATTTAATCTCAACTTCTGATCAATAGCTCCTAACTATCCTAAGAGGTATTCGCCATCATGATTGAATCGTAATGACTAAATATATTTTCCATGACGCTTCACTGTACCAGCCTTACAATTCTTGAATTAATCAAAGAACTTAGACATGCAGCGCATCATATAAATATATTGGTTTCCAGAATAATCTTCAAATATTCATAACCACCTCTCGCCTGGATAATATTAGGTTCGCTTGAATCAGAATGAACTAATTCCAACATATATATCTTTGGCTCTACTCCCCACAGCCTTGAAAAGACAGCTAATCATTTTTACTTCTAAGCAAGACTCGCAAGTCCGATAGTTTCCACTTTAGATAAACCTTACGGTCTATCGGCTATCAACTTTTGAATCCTACTCAAGTAAAATGAATTAGTCATAGACGCCAAATGTATGTTTAGTTCATTTCCGAAGGTTCCTTTCTCTTACTTATATTAGAAGATGCATTATTTAACTACTTTTTATTGCATCTGTGGGATGTGCATGATTCAAGAGTATCCAAATTATCCACCAACGTACTTTAACGGATTATAGTCTCATTCCTCATTTCTATGACCATGTCATTTAAATGAAATGAAGTATCCATCCGTTAATGCATAGAAACCGAAATTAAATTCTTTCTATGAAACGTACGTAAAGACAATTTCTCATAATCAATCGTTTATTCTTATCATGAGATAAATAAACAACTCCCACTGCAATAGCCACTACCTTTGTAGTTTTACCCATGTTATTAACAATCTTATCCTTACTCAGTGATAACCATTTAGTGATTCCAGTATCTACATACTTCGTGTCAGTAGATGCCATCACTAATCATGTTTAAACCATTAGTAAATAAGATATTAACCTTGTTCAGTTCATGATGAAAATTGGCTTTCTTTTGCCACATGTTTTGTTAGAAGTTTCCCACCATATACAACCTTTCGTATTTCAGGTAGAACTTGCTCAAAACATCCAGGCAAATTGTGAAGAATAAATTGATTTAGGTTTCCCTTTCAATTTCTATTCCATTCTTTTCCAATTCATTCATGAATTCAACCATGATCTTCTGCCTTTTAATTTACTCAAGTATCCGAAGAGTTACATGAGATCATCATATTTCTATGAACCTCTCATCTCTTCACTAGAGACTTTAACAGGCATCATGAGACGTCCTTTGTGAGAATACACATGTATTTTCTTAAGCAGTAATTTTCAAAACCAAGATTCTTTTCTAATCAGTTAATTTGGACAAGTAAATATAATTTCTTTTAGTTAACAATTAGTGAGACTAAAACTATTCGAAATACAGAGAATCACGATTAAATATACTGATCAAAACTTCGAATTTTATCCTTTTATATTGTTTCCCTCAAAACAATATAAAATAAAATTCACCGACATCTCAAGCACCGTGAGTCTGCAAGTCACGTTAGTGTGGACGTTTACAAACCCGAACATTTACAAGAGAAGGTTTTACCCATTAATTTTATTTGTCAACCTAACTTTATGACAAAATAATTAATAGTCGGTTACTCTTTAGCCATGCAAATAATAGCAGTGACTCCGTTGGGGAGGATACTAATTATTTACACCTAAGTGTACACCATTATTTGATCCCAAGTCCACTGCGCGAGCTTATGTGCCTTACAGTTGGAGAAGTACACACGTGCTCGGGTAGCTTCCTACAATCATCAATTATAAGTTTGTACCAGTGTACCGCACACAAACTCATCCGTTAGGGAGGAAGGCCTATGCCAACACGCAAGTTTATGTGCCACATTACAAACAATAATTATTTATGAAGTCTGTACCAGTGATCCGTGAATAAACTCATCCGTTAGGGAGGAAGGCCTATGCCAACACGCAAGTTTACTCACATCACTTACAAACCAATAATGGAGGCCGCGGGAATTTATTACCAATCCCCTCTCCCACTTAGTTATTTAATTACCGAGGGTTTTTAACATGCATATAATATTCCAGAATAAAATATACAACTAAGACATGCTTCTATTAACAGCAATTTAAATAAATAAATCACATAGAACATGCCTTTCTTATATAACAATTAATTGTCAAGTTAAAACAATTAAATCAGTTATATATCATTAATTAATTGTATAAAATGTTGGATCAATTAAATAGGCCCAGCTGACCCAAACTTTATTAGCATAAAATGAGCAGCCCATTATTAAAATAATTAAGCCCATTTATCCTGCCAATTTCTTCATTAAGGTCTAGCCTAATATTAAAAATCAGGCCCAACATTTATCCCACAATTAATTAAATACAGCTATTAAGGCCCAGCAGCTCATAAGCATTTTAATTAAATTTGGGCCAACAGCCCAAAACCAAATTAAAATTGAGCAGCCATTAACTAAAATCTGAAATTGAGCCCAAGACTAATCCTATAATTTATATGGGCCCAACAGCCCATTTCCAATAAATTAAAATCAGCCTAAACATGCTGCCCATTATCGAAGCCCAACCTCAATAAATCAGGCCCATGCAGCCCATTTCCATTTTAATTAAAAATGGGGACAGGCCCAACAGCCCATCACAAATCCTGCCCTAATCGATCAGCCGCCAACAGCAAACTGCATACTGCTCGTACACGGCAGCATCACCGGCGCCGCTGCTTCAGCCCAACTGGAATCGTGACACCACGCATCCACCGGCGCCGCTCTCCCGGTGACCGGAGCTCTCCTGGCACCATCGAATGTCGCCGTCAGAAGCAGTCGCTTGACAATAGCCGTCGCTCCGCAGCTGTACCAGCCCGCCGCTGGAAGCCCATCGATTCAAGTCGCAAACAAGCGCCATCGCCGGCGCAACCAGATGTCGCACCCGCTGGAAGCCGCGCCCATAATCGACTGGAATCGCGCTGCTGCCGATGACTGCTTTGCTGTCATCGTCGCCTACTGGAGTCGCCGCTCCAGCCTCCGTGAAGACGACCGCCCTCGACTGTCCACAGCAACTCCGCCGTCGCACTCCAGCCAAGAGACAGCAGTCCAGAGCCACACTCCGCCGCTGCCCACAATAAAGCTTCGCCGACCACTGCCCTCACCGCTGCAGCGGACAGTCGGTGAGTCTACAGGTCACGCCGACACGTCGCCAGCCACCACTCCATCAGTCGCACGATTCTTCGTGCCGACAACCACCAGTAGCACCGCCGGATCTTCATCGATCTACCCCGATCCGCCTGGATCGCCCTCGAATCGCCCAGCCGTCGCCTTATCATCTCCGACCCAATCGGAATCAGTGTGAACGCGATGCCTTCGTTCACTGCCTGACGCGATCGAAAATCACTTCTGACTCACTTCAGACTCTCTTCAACCCTCCGTCGACTCGCTCATAGCACGTTGAGACCCACCTGACGGACTGTTTTTCAGATTTTTCTTACAGAGTCGGCCATTGACTCGTGAGTATGTGACAGTAGTGATGGAATGGGTCGGGATTTAAGAAGTGTGTACAGGTGCAGATGGGTATTTTGATGTGTGTGTCCAATAAGAAACAATCAGCAGAAATCACACATACCAAATTGGATAACATGGTGAAAAAACAAAAACAGTACAAAACCCTTCTGATTATATCCAGATTAATTGACATAATCAAATAATCACTTTCACATGCTATCAATTTGATAATAAACACACGAATGGCTAAAGCACAACTAAACGTGTCACGTTTCACCACGAAACCAACGCTCTGATACCAATTGTTGGCAATTGGATCGTGCGGTTCAATGTGATCCGTTTAGGTTATCAGGTAAACAGTAACAGCGGAAGCAATTAAATCTTGTTTACCGTACTTCTGGATTGATGTAGAGGATGAACCGTTGCAGAGAACCACCTCTCAATCTTCTGCAGTATGTCCCAAGTTGAATCCTGCTGTTGTGTGGGCAACAATCCGCAGGATTCTCTCAATCTGCTCCTGTTCTTTCTAACTGTCAAATGAGGCACTGACTTAGGGTTAACAGGAACTGAGATAACTTATTTATAAGGGCTACTGCAGGGACCAGGAGGAGAAATTGGGCTGGGCCTCAATTGAATTTAATTAACCAAGCTTAGCCCAAAGCTTTTAATTAAATCCAATAATAATAATATAGTCCACTAAAATATTATTATTGCACTACCCGTCCAATCCCAAATTATGTTCTGGGCTCCTTCTTATTATGAGCCCGATAGTCTCCCCATGTTTAAGATATACAATGCCCATTAATTAATTAAGTTACTGACAACTCAAATTAATTAATATCTCATCCGAGAGTAGTACCACTCAACCTTATTATCATGCCGGATATTAATCCACTTGCAAGATTTACATGATAAACCTTATGAGCTCCTCAAGGGGACATCATCAACCTATGACGGACATGGATTCCTTCTACAATCAACAGCACACCATAGATACAGCACTACTTCCCAACTCACCGAGTTTGTTGATTTAATACTTATAAATCTCACCCATTGATGAATCAAAGAAATACATACTGCCCTACGTGTCGAGGTTATTGTATAGGGATTAAGAGCACGAACTTCCATAATAACAGAGATCAAGTTCTACTATATAGTCAGTATAAGTCGAACGATCTCAGGCGGTCCTGCTCAATACACACAAGTGCACTAATGTGATTCTATAGCCAAGACAAGCTAATACCGAACCACACTACAACCATACTGATAGAGAGTCCCCGTCTATCTCGGTTGTGAGCATCTGTTTATACTTTATAAGGAAACCGATAATATGATCTTCCGCGTGTTGTCACACAACATATTATCTACAGTATAAAGTAAATGGACTATTGCATCATGCATATAAAATAAATTATAAGATGCAATCATTTGATCAATGATTCTCATTTCAAATATTGTTATGACGTTGTTCATACTAAAGCTAGACTTTTAGTATACAATCCAACAGGCTCTATCTTGTGAGGCTTATTTGGAATTCCGACTGTACTCACATTTGATAAATAGTCCGACCAAAATTCAACCACCTCCTCTGCAATATAACACTCAGCTATACACCCTTCTGGGTGATTGTGGTTTCTCACATAGCCCTTCAAGACTTTCATGTATCTCTCGAATGGATACATCCATCTATACCATACGGGCCCACAATACCTGACCTCACGCACAAGGTGAACACATAGATGTATCATGATATCGAAGAATGAAGGAGGAAAATACTTCTCAAGTAAACACAAAGTAATGGCAATCTCATCTTCCATAGCATCCAACTTCAACACATCTATCACCTTACTACAAAGTTCATTAAAGAAAAAACACAATCGGGTGATGGCATGCCTAACATTATCGGGAAAGACGCCACGAATTGCAACTTGAAGTAACTGTTGCATTAAATTGTGACAATCATGCGAATTGAGGCCAACCAAATTTGAATCCTCAGTCGAAGCCAACTTTTTAAAGTTAGAAGAATAACCTATTGGCAACTTCATTTTACTCAAAGATTCACACACTTTAATATTTTCTTCCCTACTCAATGTGTACACAGCAGGAGGCAAATATGTTCTTCTTTCCTGAACGACAGGTGCCAACTCGAGCCTCACATTCATAGCCACAAGGACATTTCTTGCTGCTACTCCATCCTTCGTTTTTTCAGAAATATTAAGTAGTGTACCAATTAGACTATCACAAACATTCTTCTCAATGTGCATAACATCAAGGATATGTCTTACATGTAGATGTTGCCAATACTCAAGTTGAAAGAATGTTGATGGCTTCTTCCAACATGAGTTACATACACCTTCTTTCTTCTTAACACCCCTGCCTTTTATCTTTTTACCCTTTTTCTCTTTTCCCCATTTACACTTGATTTTAGAAACTCTTTTGAAAACCTCTTTTCCAATCAATGCTTTTGGGGCTAAGTTGTGCTGAGATTTACCATTAAATGCTTTCTTATGCCTTCACATAGGATGTTTTTCTTTAAGAAAAATCATATAATCCATATACACTATCTTTTTACTATGCTCCAGCCTAACGCTATACGTGGAGTCACTGCAGACTGGACATGCTTGATACCCTTTTGTGTAGCTACCTGACAAGTTCCCATATGCTGGAAAGTCGTTGATCGTCCATAATAGAACAGCTCTAAGAAGAAAGAATTCATCTTGATATGCATCATTACATTAATACCAACCCATAAGCGTTGCAGGTCCTCGATCAAAGGGGCCAAGTAAACATCAATGTCATTGCCAGGTTGCTTAAGGCCCGAGATCAAAAGTGTTAGCATCATAAAATTTCTCTTTGTAAACAACTCTGGATGCAAATTGTATGTAATTAGTAAAACTGGCCAACAACTGTACTTTGATGACATGTTTCCATTAGGATTGATCCCATCTGCTGACAATGCCAATCTAAGATTTTTTTTGTCATCGTCAAATGACCATTTACGATCAATGATTTTCCAATTTGGTGAATCTGCAGGATGACCAAGGGAACCATCGCAAACTCTCTCATCTGCATGCCATCTTAGTTGTTTCGACACATTCTTATTATGGAACATTATTTGAAATCTCGGAATAGGTGGGAAGTACCATAACACTTTTTCCGGCACTTTATCTCTAACCTCTTCATTCTTACACATCTTCCACCTCGAATCCCCACAAGTAGGACATCTAGAAAGATCCGCATATTATTTGCGATACAAGATGCAATCATTGGGGCATGCATGAATTTTCTGATAATTCATCCCTAATGCCGCCAAGCTCTTCTTTGCCTCGTACAACTTTAGAGGTAATTCTTTATTAGAAGGGAGCATCTCTCCTAACAATTGAAGCAACTCATTCATACTCTTATTGCTCCAACTATATCTTGCCTTTAAGTTATATAGTTTCACGATGGCTAACAACTTGGTGAACTTTGTGCATCCAGGATATAAAGGCTTTTCTGCATCCTCAAGTAGTTTCTTCAGTTTATCAGGATTTGCACTCTCATCATAGGCATCGTGCACCATATCATCAAGGGGTTCATCAGGAACCTACTCATGTTCAACCTGATCAACGTGATCACTATCATTATCCCTAGCAAACACACCAGAAGTTGGTTCTCCATGCCATATCCATGTTGTGTATGTCATATCAATACCATTAGTTAACAAATATGCCCTTATGACCTCTATATCACCTTTCCTTAGATTTCCACACTTTGAACAAGGGCACAATATGACACTAGAACCGATATTTTCCTTTGCAAATTGCAAGAAATTGTCTACTCCTTTATTGTACTCAACTGATAATCGATCTTTATGAACCCATGTTTTATCCATTTTGTTGATTTCAGTTCTACTTAACATGGGCTACAATGAATTAGTGGCAGATATCGGTAAACCTTACAACAATTAGAGGAAGTAGGGCCAATCACATGGAACGATTGTATATTTTTTCCAAAACTATATATGAATTAAAGTTATTAAATATCGAATATAGTGCTTCATATATTCCATCCTAGCTAATTAAAAACATCATTTCATTCCCTCTCTTGCACTGCCACTCATCCATACCATACATGCACGTAAATTCATCCTTAGAAACCTTAACCAATAATACAGAATTAAGTCACACGATGGAATATTGTGAAGCGAAATGGAATATCAATCATCACTCAGAATTTGTTCTATAATTTGTTCAATTGAAACAAAAATAGGTGAAGTCATTTTTCGTGAAAAGAAAAAAAAATTTAAGATTTTTTCAAATAAAATGAATTGAGAGAAACAAGTTAGTCTATAGAGGATTTATAAATTCACCAATCAAATCAAATGAGAGAAAAATAACAATAGAGCAAATGAATATTACACTAAAATGAATATTACTTCAATCCAAATCAAATAATATGAGGCAGCTCATTTAAAAGGTATTGATACTACTTACTTCTACAATCACCAAGGCAAGGCTGCAAGTACTGAGTTACGAAGCTCAAGCTAGTTCAATGTGGAACCTAGTTCGTGTTGGCAATTGGATCTTATGGTGAACACGATTTGAAAATAAAACAAGTAATTAATAAACAATGGAAGCATAAATCAATACCTGTCTTCTGGATTGGAGTAGAGGATGAATATTTGAGAAGAACTACCTCTTGTTCTTCTGCTGTATTACCCTAGTCTAATCCTGTTGTTGTGAGGTCAACAGTCTGAAGGATCACTCAATCTGCTCCTAACCACTTTTTAGACAAAAGAACGGCGTTCTCAATTCTTAGGGCATCCAGGAGCTGAGCAGACTATTATAAAGGGCTACAGTAGGGATCAGGAGGAGAAATTGGGCTGGGCCTCAATCAGATTTAATTAACCAAGCTTAGCCCAAAGCTTTTAATTAAATCCAATAATAATAATATAGTCCACTAAAATATTATTACTGCACTACCCATCCAATCCCAAATTATGTTCTGGGCTCCTTCTTATTATGAGCTCAATAATCTCCCCATGTTTAAGATATTCAATGCTCATTAATTAATTAAGTTACTGACAACTCAAATTAATTAATATCTCATCCGAGAGTAGTACCACTCAACCTTTTTATCATGCCGGAAATTAATCCACTTGCAAGATTTACATGATAAACCTTATGAGCTCCTCAAGGGGACATCATCAACCTAAATCGGACATGGATTCCTTCTACAATCAACAGCACACCATAGAGACAGCACTACTTCCCAACTCACCGAGTTTGTTGATTTAATTCATTTAAATCTCACTCATTGATGAATCAAAGAAATACATACTGCCCTACGTGTCGAAGTTATTGTATAGGGATTAAGAGCATGGACATCCATAATAACAGAGATCAAGTTCTTCTATATAGACAGTACAAGTCGAACGATCTCAAGCGGTCCTACTCAATACACGCTAAGTGCACTAATGTGATTCTATAGTCAAGACAAACTAATTCCAAATCACACTACAACCATACCGATAGATAGTCCCCGTCTATCTCGGTTGTGAGCATCTGTTTATACTTTATAAGGAAACCGATAATATGATCTTCCGCGTGTTGTCGCACAACATATTATCTACAGTATAAAGTAAATGGACTTTTGCACAAACATATAAATAAACAATTTATAAAATGCAAAAACGTTTGATCATATGATTCTCATTTCAAATAAAATTGTTATTACATTGTTCAATACAAAAAGCAAGGCTTTTAGTATACAAATCTAACAATCTCCCACTTATACTAAAAGACTACGCTGCCATATCTGCTGACACGCATCTAATCCCCATTCCTTCTACATGCCCATAGAACGCTTTCGCTGGAAAGCTCTTAGTAAAAGGATCAGCAAGGTTATCCTCAGATGCTATCTTAGCGACAACGACTTCCCCTCTTTTAACGATGTCTCTTATCAGGTGGTACTTGCGCTCAATGTGTTTACTCGCCTTATGGGCTCGTGGTTCCTTCGAGTTTGCTACTGCACCACTATTATCACAATAAATTGTGATTGCTTTGGGCAAACCAGGAATCACATCCAAGTCCATTAAGAAGTTCCTGAGCCATACTGCTTCCTTAGCTGCCTCAGAGGCTGCCACATATTCAGCTTCCATGGTGGAGTCCGCAACGCATTTCTGCTTTACACTCCTCCATATTATGGCTCCTCCTCCAAGAGTATACACACAACCCGAGGTGGATTTACTAGCATCCCTATCTGACTGGAAATCCGAATCAGTATAACCCAAAGGTAACAAAGTATCTGCCCGGTAAACCAGCACATAATTCTTAGTCCTTTTCAGGTACTTTAAAATGTGCTTTACCGCAGTCCAATGCCCTTGTCCTGGATTACTTTGATACCTACTGACCATGCCCACGGCATAACAGATATCCGGTCTCGTACATAGCATAGCATACATGAGGCTTCCCACTGCCGAAGCATAAGGGACCAGCTTCATTGCCTCTATTTCATGTTGTGTCTTAGGAGACATTTTCTTAGATAGAGGTATTCCATGTCTGAAAGGTAGAAAACCTTTCTTGGAATCTTGCATGCTAAAACGAGCCAGGATTGTATCAATGTATGAAGCTTGGGATAAGCACAACATTCTTTTCTTGCGATCCCTTATCAATTTGATCCCAAGAATGTGTCCTCTCCTAAGTCCTTCATTTCAAACTACTTGGACAGCCATACCCTTACGCCCGATAATACCTTTACATTGTTTCCAATGAGTAGAATATCATCCACGTAGAGTACAAGAAATACCACTACGTTTCCGTCACACTTCTTGTACACACATGATTCATCCGGACATTGAATAAATCCATATGACTGGATTACTTCATCAAAACGGATGTTCCATGATCTAGAAGCTTGTTTCAATCCATAAATGGACTTTTTAAGCTTGCACACTA
Organism: Pogostemon cablin; assembly: GCA_023678885.1. Classification (NCBI taxonomy): domain Eukaryota; kingdom Viridiplantae; phylum Streptophyta; class Magnoliopsida; order Lamiales; family Lamiaceae; genus Pogostemon; species Pogostemon cablin. The sequence goes on along the minus strand of CM042989.1, from coordinate 19,406,771 downwards.
GATGCTCTTCGCCCTTAGCAATGAATCCTTCTGGTTGCTTCATATAGATGTTTTCCTCAAGACTTCCATTTAGGAAAGCTGTCTTGACATCCATTTGCCATACCTCATAATCCATATGAGCAGCAATAGACAAAAGAATCCGGATTGACTTAAGCATGGCCACAGGGGAGAAGGTTTCCTCATAATCGATTCCTTCTTTCTAAGTATATCCTTTAGCCACAAGCCTTGCTTTAAAGGTTTCCACCTTACCATCAGATCCTCTTTTTCTTTTATAGATCCACTTGCATCCAATAGCTTTTACACCATTGGGTGGTTCAACAAGCTCCCAGACATGATTAGAATACATGGATTCTATTTCAGATTTCATTGCATTTTGCCATAATTGAGCATCTTTATCTTGCAGTGCCTCGTTGTAATTCCATGGGTCAATTTCATGTTCACCAGGGACCAAGTCAGAAGACTCTCCCAATCCCATGAATCTATCCGGTTGTCTCACAACCCTCCCACTACGACGAGGCTCCGCAGGTAATTGTGTATCAGGTGTGACACGCGGTGCAGTGTCCTGTGGTATATCCTCTTGTACAGTTGGTATTATGTTTGGTGTTTCCCCTCTTACTTCTTCTAGAACAATTTTACTCATGGGTTTGTGATTCATTATATAATCTTCTTCCAAAAATCTAGCATTCGTGCTAACGATCACCTTTTGGTCCTTTGGATTATAGAATAAACCACCCTTTGTTTCTTTTGGATATCCTACAAACAGACAAACTTCCGTACGTGACTCTAACTTATCAGTATCCATCTTTAACACATGTGCCGGAGCACCCCAAATCCGAAAGTGTTTCAAACTAGGCTTTCGCCCAGTTCACAATTCAATGGGTGTGGAAGCTACTGATTTAGAGGGTACTAAGTTTAGAATGTAAGCCGCTGTTTCTAAGGCATATCCCCAAAACGAATTTGGTAGTTCCGAATAACTCATCATTGATTTTACCATTTCCATAAGAGTCCTATTCCTTCTTTTCGCTACACCATTCTGCTGGGGTGTGCCTGGTGCAGACAATTGGGATTCAATCCCATTTTCCGATAAATAATTCCTAAACTCTCCCAAGAGGTATTCGCCACCACGATCAGATCGTAGTGTCTTGATATATTTTCCAAGATGCTTTTCCACATCAGCCTTGTACTCTTTAAATTTATCAAAGCACTCAGACTTGCGGCATATCAAATAAATATATCCATATCTTGAATAATCGTCAATGAAAGTGACGAAATATTCAAAACCCCCTCTTGCCTGGACAGACATAGGACCACATAAATCGGAATGAACCAATTCCAACAAATCCTTGGCTCTATACCCCTTTGCCTTGAAAGGCCTTTTGGTCATTTTTCCTTCCAAGCAGGATTCGCAAGTTGGATAATATTCCACTACTAATGAACTCAGAGGTCCATCAGCTATCAACCTTTGAATCCTACTTAAGTTAATATGACCAAGTCTTAGATGCCAAAGATATGTTTGGTTCAATTTTGAAGGTTCTTTTCTCTTATTAGTAGATGTATCATTCGTTTCAATTTGTTGCACCGTGGGAGAAATTGGATTAAGAGTGTACAAATTATCTATCAATGCACCATTACAGATAACAATTCTATTTTTCCTTATAACAACCTTGTCATTAAAAGAAACAGAATATCCATCCATAAACAATTTAGAAACTGAAATTAAATTCTTTCTAAAATGAGGTACATAAAGACAATTCCTCAAAACAAGAGTTTTATTCTTATTGAAAAATAAATGCACGTTTCCCACTGCAACAGCTGCTACACTTGTAGCATTCCCCATGAGTATGGTAATCTCCCCATCACTAAGCTGCCGGGTTTGGTGGAACCCCTGCATAGAATTGCAGACATGATCAGTGGCTCCCGTATCTACACACCAAGTGTCAGCAGATACAGCCGCTAAACACGATTCAACAACTAGTATGTAAGACTTACCATTCCTGTTCCCCTTCAGAAGAGGGCAGTCAACCTTGTAGTGTCCCGGCTGCTTACATTTGAAGCACTTGCCTCTGGGCTTCTTGACCGCACCCGTCTTTGCTTTCATTTGGTTCACCGGTGCTGGATTCCCTTGCTTCTTCTTCTTCCTACCGCCTTTCGGCCTAGGATGAGAAGCATGTTCAGCAACATGAACCTGAGGTGGTCTACGAAACAGTTCTTCCGCCGCCACGAGTTCTGTCATCAGTTCCACCAACGAGTACAAATGTTTGTTCATACCATAGTTCAGGCGAAACTGCTCAAAACTCCTAGGCAAGCTTTGGAGTATAATATCGACCTGGGTTTCCCCATCGATTTCTGCTCCAAGAACTTTCAACTCATTGAGTTGGCCCATCATCCTAAGGACATGCACCCTTACGGAAGTGCCCTCAGCCATTTTGGTGTTCATCAAGACCGACATGCCCTTCGACCTAGCAGGACGACTCTGATGACCGAAAAGTTCCCTAAGATTATGCATCATATCATAGGCGGTGTCCATAGCTTGATGCTGAGTCTGAAGCACATTTGACATTGAAGCCAAAATATAGCACTTAGCCATCTTATCAGCTTTGACCCACCTATTATAAGCATTTCTTTGCTCTTCGGTAGAGGCATCAGTAGGTGCCGGAGGGCATTCCTCAGAAAGTACAAAGATGTAATCTTCAGCAGTTAAAACAATATCCATGTTACGCTTCCAGTCGACATAACTAGTGCCAGTAAGTTTGTGTTCTTTAAGTATGACAGAAAGTGAGTTCAAAGCCATTTGAAAATCCTGAGAATCATAAATAATAAACAGATCAAACATTTCGAATTTACCAATTTATATTGAATCCCTCAAAACAATATAAAACTAAATTCACCAACATCTCAAGCACCGTGGATTTGCATGCCACGTTAGTGTGGACGTATACAAACCCGAACATTTACAAGAGAAGGTTTTACCCATTAATTTCATTTATCAACCTAACTTTATGATAAAATAATTAATAGTCGGTTTCTTTTTAGCCATGCAAATATCAGCAGTGACTCCGTTGGGGAGGATACTGATTATTCACATCTAAGTGTGTACCATTATTTGATCCCAAGTCCATTGCGCAAGCTTGTGTGCCTTACAGTTGGAGAAGTACACACGCGCTTGGGTAACTTCCTACGATCATCATAAAGAAGTTTGCACTAGTGATCCGTGAATAAAACCCATCCGTTGTGGAGGAAGGCCTGTTGCCAACACGCAGGTTTACTCACATCACTTACAAACCAATAATGGAGGCCATGGGAATTTATTTACCAATCCCCTCTCCCACTTAGTTATTTAATACCGAGGGTTTTTGTCATGCATATAATATTAACAAATAAAATATACAATAAAGCATGCTTTTAATCCAAGTAATTTAAAATTAAATAAATCACATAAAACATGCTTTACACATATATAACAATTAATCGTCATGTTAAACAATTAAATCAATTATATAATTCAATTAATTGCAAAATAAAGTTGGATCAAAAATTGGGCCTACCTATTCCAAATAAAATTAGCAATTAATGAGCAGCCATTATTATTAAAAAAATTAAAGCCCATTAAGCCAGCCAATTTTATTTCTTTGGAACAAGCCCAATACATCTCAAGGCCCAACACCACAAACAATTAATAAATAAAACACATACAGGCCCAGCTGCTCAAATAATTAATTACAATCCAGTAAGCCCAATACAATAAAAAAAAAACAGGCCCAATAGCAATTAATTAAAACCAAGCCCAGCCCAAACAAGAGAAAACCCTAGCCCATGCCCAGCCGCCACAGCCGTCAGCCTGCAGAAGCCACCGGCGCAACCAGCTGCCGCCGCCGCCGGCGGTGCCGCCAACAGTCCACCGGATATCCGCCGTTAGCCCATCGCCGACCAGTTTCCAGCCGTGAATCGCCGCCGACAGCGCGACAAACTCCGCCAGCAGGCAATCACCGTCGCCGCCGCAGCCGACGGTCCGTCCACAGCCAACCGCAATAGCGCCAACAACCCGCCGTCGATCAGACCCAGCAAATCGTCGACAACAGCGAATTATCACCGCTGGGAAAAACACCGCCCGCAACTACTGCCGGAACAGAGCCATCAGTCCACCACCGCACAGCCGCGTCCTTCTTCCCACCGGAATCGCCTCGCCGAACAACGCGTCCCATCCGAAACGCTGCGGAACTCCAGAAGCCGTCGAGGAAACGCCCGGGAGCGCCAACTGACATGCTCTCCGCCGCCGTTCCCCTAGGTTACCGCGCCGCCGCGGCCGTTGCCCGCACCAGAGCCGCCGCCTCCGATCTGAACAGCCTCGACCACATCGCCAAGAACTGCCTCCACCGAGCCGACGCCACCGTGGTCGTTGCCCGCACCAGAGCCGCCGCCTCCGATCTGAACAGCCCAGACGCGACTCGCCGTGAAGACGACGCCGCCGTCATCGCAGCGCTTCAGTCGAAGCGTTAATATAGAATTCTCCGCCTCGACCTCGCGCCATCGTGACTTCCACCGCCGCTTTCGTCCGATCTGGTGTCGTCGCCAGTGACTCACCCGGATAGCGGCGTGTCATCTCCGTCGCCGGTTAACTACCATCGCCGTCACCGATTCGATTGGGACAGTCTCCCTGTCACCCCACCTTCTTTGATTTTCCCTCTGCCGCCATCGCCGCCGGTCTGCCTCGAATCCGCCGTGATTCGGGGCCATCGAGCCGTTACCGGTGACTCAACTGTCTGCCGTCAGAAGCGTCGCCTCCGCCAGCCGTAACGAGAGAGAGAGAGAGGGGGAAGGGGGGGAGGGTGAACGGCGTGTGTGTGAAAGAGCAGGGTGGATTCTCGTAGTGTGTGCCAAATATTAAACAATTAATCAATTAATAATACACACAATACAAACAAACATGCCAGTCTGTATACACCATGTGAAAAATTCAGATTAAAACAAATAATCAATTAATCACATAAATCTTTACAAATCAGTTTCACCAAGAAACCATGCTCTGATACCAATTGTTGGCAATTGGATCTTATGGTGAACACGATTTGAAAAGAAAACAAGTAATTAATAAACAACGGAAGCATAAATCAATACCTGTCTTCTGGATTGGAGTAGAGGATGAATATCTGAGAAGAACTACCTCTTGTTCTTCTACTGTATTACCCTAGTCTAATCCTGTTGTTGTGTGGTCAACAGTCTGAAGGATCACTCAATCTGCTCCTAACCACTTTTTAGACAAAAGAACGGCGTTCTCAATTCTTAGGGCATCCAGGAGCTGAGCAGATTATTATAAAGGGCTACAGTAGGGACCAGGAGGAGAAATTGGGCTGGGCCTCAATCAGATTTAATTAACCAAGCTTAGCCCAAAGCTTTTAATTAAATCTAATAATAATAATATAGTCCACTAAAATATTATTACTGCACTACCCATCCAATCCCAAATTATGTTCTGGGCTCCTTCTTATTATGAGCCCAATAATCTCCCCATGTTTAAGATATTCAATGCCCATTAATTAATTAAGTTACTGACAACTCAAATTAATTAATATCTCATCCGAGAGTAGTACCACTCAACCTTTTTATCATGCCGGAAATTAATCCACTTGCAAGATTTACATGATAAACCTTATGAGCTCCTCAAGGGGACATCATCAACCTAAATCGGACATGGATTCCTTCTACAATCAACAGCACACCATAGAGACAGCACTACTTCCCAACTCACCGAGTTTGTTGATTTAATTCATTTAAATCTCACTCATTGATGAATCAAAGAAATACATACTGCCCTACGTGTCGAAGTTATTGTATAGGGATTAAGAGCATGGACATCCATAATAACAGAGATCAAGTTCTTCTATATAGACAGTACAAGTCGAACGATCTCAAGCGGTCCTACTCAATACACGCTAAGTGCACTAATGTGATTCTATAGTCAAGACAAACTAATTCCAAATCACACTACAACCATACCGATAGATAGTCCCCGTCTATCTCGGTTGTGAGCATCTGTTTATACTTTATAAGAAAACCGATAATATGATCTTCCGCGTGTTGTCGCACAACATATTATCTACAGTATAAAGTAAATGGACTTTTGCACAAACATATAAATAAACAATTTATAAAATGCAAAAATGTTTGATCATATGATTCTCATTTCAAATAAAATTGTTATTACATTGTTCAATACAAAAAGCAAGGCTTTTAGTATACAAATCTAACAGTTCGATCAATGAAAAAAAATTTTGTTCAGATAAGGGGAAAAAATTATTTAGATGGTAAACCATATAATATTATTAATCAGATCTTTATTTTTTTTCCAAAATTTAATTACTCTTATGTCGATATCATCAATTTTCAAAAACTTAAGTGTTGTATCCAATAAAAAAAATACACTACTAACTTGGAAAGGTAAAAGGTTTTGACAGAAAATGACTTGAATTCAAAAGAAACAAGTATAAAGTCATTAAAAAAGAATTTAAAAAACTTCTTATGACCACTCGTATCTTATTCAATTACGAGTTTAAAAAATAATAATCATGTTCTTAAAATTTACACTTATAAAAGGATAAAATAGAACAAATCAAAACAGAGCAGATTTCATAAAATTCTTTTTCAAATAAAAAAGGAAAAGAAAATTTGTAGACTAAATTTAAATTGGGAATCTTAAAATATTAATCCCAAATTAAAACAGATGTAATAAATTTTGATCATTACAAAAGATCTCTCCATAGCATTAAATCTTTGTGGTTACATAAAATGTAATTTTCGGTTCCTCACGTAATCTCATAAATATAATGTGGATTTTCTTGTTCAATATTCAGAAACTAGAAACTAAAAGGCATCTTATTTTTTTGCAGTTTTACATATCTCAAAAATAGCTTTCTTTCCTCCTTCCCTTTTCACTTTATTCAATTTACAACTGATTCAACAATAAAAATACAAAGGGAAATCCATACCCAGAAACACAAGATTTGGAATATGTAGCCCAACAAGAAACAAAGAAATAGGGAATAGAGTTCTCAATTAAACAATCCAAAATCAAATGTAGACACAATCCTTTCAAGAAGATTCAAACCCCATTCGATATTATCTAGAAGGCCAACTATTTCTACCACTGGAACTAAAGTCAATAGTCAATCTGCATAAAAAATGACTGCATAACAGCAAATCAAGGGTTCAAGCCCTCCCCTATGCTATCATCCTAGTTTGTTAGACAAGTTGACTTCTGTAACGAGGGTCGAGGATAAAACTAATCTTATTTTTAAAATATTTTAAACTATCTCCACCGGATAGAATACTTACGCATCAGAAATAGCAATCCAGATGCAATTTGATGACTTTTTCACAATAGAATGATAAAAGCAAAAGCTAATTAGTAATTATAAGTATCACAGCTCTATTTAATAAATCAACACTATGCGCAAGTGTACAATCACACAGAAATTACAACATAAATCAACATTTCCAATTATCTTCGGTCAAGCACACACAGATACAGGGCGACATGGACAAATTTCTCCGATTGGAATTCACACAATAGGAAGAAGCCTCAAAATGTGAACACCGGAAGCATCCAGTGATGAAAAACTTAGAGAGAGAGAGTAGGTGTCGGAGAGAATGAGAGAGGAGGATTAAGACTCATTAAGAATACTCAAATCATTAAAAAATTTGTCCCAACTGCATTCTACAGCGAAGCATAAAGGGACTAGCTCCTTTTCCAGCCACCCGAATGATGGCAATGATGGTGAAATTGCTCTGTTGCTTTTTTCGGGATTGAGAAATTTTGACTACTGTCAACGATTTTTCTGTGTTGAGTGACCTATTGGGATGAATTTTTCTAAGTGTCTAGGCGGGATAATGAAATGGGTTGGAGAGAATTAGGGTTTGCTTTGCAAAAAATATATTAATACCTATTTTTTCAAATTTTCTAACAAAATGAAACTCTCCTTGCTGGTTAAGACATAGGAATGCAAGGCCTAAGAGTCAGGTTCGAATCCCATAAAAAAATAATTTAACTTTTAAAATACATCGCAAAATAGACATCGGTTCTGCAGAACCGATGTCTATCAGTGAAGTTTTAAAGGAGCCGATGTCTATTGGGGAATACACATCACAAAAAAGACATCGGTTTTAATAACCAATGTCTATCAGAGGATTTTTTTTAATTTTAAATAAACATCGCAGAAAAGACATCGGTTATTAAAAATCGATGTCTATCAGTGCAATTTTTTATGAGTTGCGAATAGACATCGGTAAAAAGACATCGATTTATGAAAACCGATGTCTATTAGCGCATTTTTATTGAAAACCGATGTCTATCAGTGTACATTTTTGCTAATAGACATCGGTTTAAGAAAAGACATCGGTTTTTATCAAAAAGACATCACATTTTATGCATAACCGATGTCTATTAGGTGATGTCAATCATCATTTTCGGTGTAGTGAGGTTAAGCCCAAATATTCACCCAAACGAGCACGTCACTCTGAGAAAGAAACATCTTCATGAAGTTAAGGGAAATGTGCATTGTTATCTCAACAACTAAATTATCATCTTACCCAGATGTCCAGGGAGACGTGAAAGCATATATGAAAAATCACAGTCAGTGTGAAAGTCAAAACTAGCCTCTGGAACTGCAAAATTATAGCTAAACATTCATTACAGATATGGCGTAAAATCATTAAAACCCATAATGCCAATTTATGGGGAAAATAGAAAGGGAACTGTACTAACTGTCTTCGCTGTGACGACAGAGAACTTCATTGGGACCATCAAAGATGCAGCTCCACCCATGAAAATTCCAAAAACTAGAGCAAGCTGACACAGTCACGATAATTAGAGTTTTATATAAATTGACTTCGAAATCTGATCTAATATCTACAGCGTCTTCCTTCCATGTGGTAAGTTTCGATAATACCTATATTTTTTATATTTTTGGATGTGATAACAGGGCCAATACATTCTGTAAACAACTTCAAGACTTGGATCCTCTGAAAAGGAACACAAAAGGAAAGTGAATCGTAAAGTCATACTTCTAGTAATGCCCATGGATAAATAATCTAACTCGAGTTCTTATATAATTCAACACTCACTCGACATCAATTCATAGTAGAAAATTTTGAGATCTCATCCAGTGGAGAAAGCAAGACTAGTTCCCCAAAGAAACTATATATTTTGAGCTAAACTATAACTATATAAAATTACTTAAATAAAACTAATAATCTTTGAGATAAAGAACTGCATGCAAGTTACCCTATACAATCAATTAACTATAATTCATACAGCTCTATAATATCTTGCAGTTATTATTATTTTTTCCCTTGCAGACATAAATTCTGAAATAAAATGAAAATATGAATCTTAAGCGTCACAAACCCAACATTTTCCACTTCCACTGCAATAGAGTTGAGAATATGATTCACATAGACGAACTTCTACCAATTTTGACTGCAATATCATCGGCAATAAAGAGTATTAGATTTCACTAGATCAAAAAATAAGTACATGTATGTCTATTTATAAAAATGAGTATATAGCAATTAACTTGTGGCTTTAACTTATTTGGTGAAACTCACACTAAGTTTTTACAGGAATACTCAAATCAAATAATTTACTCACATATCACATAAGTTTCACTCAATAATTATAGGTCAACTACATAATGAAATAGAAGTATAAGAATTTTTTATTTAGTTTGGCCTGTTAGCGAAACTAGGACACAACCACAAAAATTTATAATGGAATTTCTATATATCATTAATTTATGGAATATTACCTTAGGTATAATTAACAATTAATTCTAATATAATAGAATTTTAGTTAATTTTCCTCACTGAACATGAGTTAATTAAATAAAGAAGACCATACTGCCGAATTAAAAAGATTTGAAGATATACACATATTATATACTCCATATTTGACAAATAAAATATACGTTGATATTATTTGACAAATTAACTTAATCTTCTTCCACATTTAGCAGACATCCTCATCATGATAAATACCACCATATATGTTATCCTAATTTTTCTAGTAGTATACATTGAATTAATATCCTTCTACCAGCTATTAAAAAGGGATTTAATCTTTTTATCAATTCATTTATTTACATTATAATTATAATAAATATATATAATAAGATTTAGTTAAAAAGTTATCTATTATGAAGCAAACTAAATTTTATCCCAATTTTATTCATTTCTCTGTGTTCTAGTTTGCATTTTTATGCTCCTATATTGCCATTCTCTCACCTCTCTCTCCTTGTACACTACCAAAATATATTGATTTCGTAATTGTTTTTTAAAATTTGAAATATAATATAATTAATTTCAAACTCCAAAGATGGTTTTTTCATCAATCAGGTATAGCTTTTTCTTTAAAAGAATAAAATTTTGTTAGAAAGAATAAGGAAATAAATGCTCAAATCTCATTCATTCCAAAACTTCAATAACTCTCTCAAGAATAAAATATTTTGCAAGATGTTTTAAATAACTAAAGCTAAACATCACAACATCTGAACGATTTTTGCAAATACTTCAAGAATCTACGACATAACCACACTAACTAAATGAAGAAATCATATTACAAAATAAATAAAGAAAACCATATTATACAATAACTATATAAATGAAGAAATCCATATTATACAATAATTATTAATTAGTAGAAATACCTTATCAACCTATCCTAATCCAGCCATGATATCTAGTCCCTGTTTTTCAACCATCACCGCCCAGCGCTTCGCTGCCAAATAATGAAAACTGTTATTTATTACATCAGTTGCGCAAAAATATGCCTATTGTCAGCGATTCACACAGAAAAGCGAAAGCAAGGCAGTGATTCAAGAGTCGATCATTTATATTATTCAAAATTAATCATACAAAAAACAAAACGTGAAAACTGGCAAGAAATACAGACCCATAACTTAAAAATTCATAATCGAATAGGACAGGAGTAACTTACAATAGTTTCTTGAGAGATCCAATCTTCCACATTAGTTAGACTTCATTGCTCATCCAAAACTGAAAGCAGTCTTAATCTTGGAACACTCGCACTAAGGCAATTTTCATGGAGGAGAGAGAATGTTAATAAAGAGGGACCATGTTCATTATCAATCTCAATAAAGACATCTCTCATGTCCTCCTTCCTACCACCGTATGTATAACAATGCAGCATAATTAAAAAAATTAAACAAATAAAATACACATACACTCAATCAAATTTAGGAAAATGAAATCCCTTCAACCCCTTTATCAAATTTTGTGTGACAAGTAAAGTAATTAATAGACCTAGAGAAGAGATTACTATTCCTTTAATCGAAGTGGAACATGAAAAAAAAAACAAATCTTGATACACTTATACAACACTTATCACATTATATCTCGAAAACGATGGCAAAATAAATGTAATGAATACTGCATTATCAACACTGTCCCAAAATAATACAAAAACAGATGGAGGGAAATAGGAGCCCTAAGCTGATATGTTAGGGTTTTGGTTCAAAGAAGAAGAAGAGAGGGAAAGCTGGAGGGAATGCCTTACAGTATGGGAATGCCTTAGGCTTAGGGTTTCGCATTTCCGGCGCTGCTGTGGCTGACGCGCTTGGCTGGTGTTCGCGAAGTAGATGGCAATCAGTGGCGAGCGGTTGATGTTGGGCAGCGTAAGTATGGTCACTAGAACTAGGTCCGACAGCGGATTGACGAGGCTGACGGGTGCGCGGCGGTGAAGGAACGAGAGAGAGTAGGGAAAGGGAGTGCAGGGAGGAGAGGGAGAGAATGGCTTAGTAGAGAAGGATTGCCATCGATCTCGGCCTGCGACAGTAGAAGCGACGACTTTTCCCGGGATAGAAGGAGAAATCGGGAGAAGAAGGGTTCTGATGGAATTGGGGGTGAAGCCGTATTAAGCGATATATACCCTATTTTTTACTCTTAGGATTACTGATGGATTAAACCCGTCGGTAAATTAAAATAAAAATTCATATATTTACCGACGGAATTATTTCGTCGGTAAATTACAAACTAAAATTGATTTTTTTAAAAAATAAAATTTGATATATTTAGCGACGGATAATTCGTCGGTAAATTAAAAACTAATTTAATTTTTAAAAAATAAAATTTGATATATTTACCGACGGATTAAATCCGTCGGTAATTTAATGACTAAAATTAATTTTCTTTTAATAAAAATTTTATATATTTACCGACGAAAAAAATCCGTCGGTAAATTAAAAACTAAAATTATTTTTTTAAAAAATAAAATTTAAAATATTTACCGTCGGATAAATCCGTCGGTAATCTTTCGGGATTTATTCCCTCCAAAATACCGACGGATTTACCAACGGGAAAAAAATTGATCGCTAATTCTGTCGGTAATCCATTGTAAAAATCGTCAGAAATTTTTATTGATGTTTTTTTAAAAATAAATCCCATTAAATAAATAAACCGTCAGTAATTCATCGGTAAACCGTCAGTAATTACCAATGATTTTTTCCATCAGTAAATCCGTCGGTATTCTAACAGTTTCTTATAGTGAATGATGATCGTAACACGAAAATGAGTATCAAACTATGCAATATCATTAAAGAAAAATGAAAATAAAGAAAAGGGAATAAAGGATAAAGATGTTGTGGGGATGGCAAAGCTAAAAAGAGCTAGGCCCAAAAAAGAAAGCTCTTGCAAAGAGCTTTAACAGAAATAGAGCTAAGCTAAAAATAAGTGTTATATATTTTTCTTTGTAAGTCTGCTCCAATCTTGTTTACTCGCGACATCCAAAATATCCGGAGGTTTACTCTGTTGCTTTTCTATTTGGGAACGGGTAACTGGTTAGAAGTCGGAATATATCTAACGCGAAAATGAGTATCAAAATGAAGGAAATATGCATCAAACCGAAGGAAGTGTTGATCGTAACGAGAAAATGAGCATCAAAATTTAGGAAATATGCATCGAAACGAAGGAAATGTTTATCGTATTAAGGAAATGAGAATTACAATGAGGAAATATGCATCGAAAAGAAGAAAATATTGATCAAAACGAGAAAATGAGCATCGAAAGAAATGAAATAATGATCGTAATGACAAAATGAGCCTCAAAATGAATGAAATGTGTATCGAAACGAAGGAATGTTGATCATAACGAGAAAATGAGTATCAAAATGAAGGAAATATGCTTCGAAACCAAGGAAATGTTGATCTAATGAGAAAATAAGCATCGAAACGAATGAAATAATGATCGTGATGAGAAAATGAGCCTCAAAATGAATCAAATGTGCATCGAAACTAAGGAAATATTAATCGTAACGTGAAAATGAGCATCAAAATGAAGGAAATATGCATCGAAACGAAGGAAGTTTTGATAGTAACGAGATAATAAGCATCAAAATAAAGGAAATATGCGTCAAAACAAAGGAAGTGTTGATCATAACGAGTAAATGAGCATCAAAATAAAGGAAATATGCACCGAAACAAAGGAAATGTTGATCGTAACGAGAAAATGAGCATTAAAATGTAGGAAATATGCATCGAAACGAAGGAAATGTTGATCCTAACGAGAAAATGAGAATAAAAATGAGGAAATATGCATTTAAATTAAGGAAATATTGAACGTATCGAGAAAATGAGCTTCAAAATAAAGTAAATATGCATCGAAACGAAGGAGATGATGATCGTAACGAGAAAATGAGCATCAAAATGAAGGAAATATGCATCGAAACGAAGAAAAAGATGATCGGAATAAGAAAATGAGATTTAAAATGATGGAAATATTGATCGTAACATAAAAAACGAGCATCAAAATGAAGGAAATATGCATCGAAATGAAGGAAATATTGATCGTAACTAGAAAATGAGCATCAAAATAAAGGAAATAAGCATTGAAACGAAGGAAATGTTGATCGTAACGAAAAAATGTTCATCAAAATTGAAGAAATATGCATCGAAATGAACAAATGTCAATCGCAATGAGAAAACGAGGATAAAAATGAAGGAAATATTCATTGAAATTTAGGAAATGTTGATCGTAATGAGAAAATGAGCATCAAAATGAAGGAAATGTGCATCGAAACAAAGGAAATGTTAATCGTAACGAGAAAATAAGCATCAAAATTAAGGAAATATACGTCGAAAAGAAGGAAATATTGATCGAAATGAGAAAATGGGCATCGAAATAAAGGAAATAATGATCGTAACGAAAAAATAAGCCTCAAAATGAATCAAATGTGCATCAAAACTAAGGAAATGTTGATCGTAACGTGAAAATGAGCATCAAAATGAAGAAAATATGCATCGGAACGAAGGAAGTTTTGATCGTAACGAGATAATGAGCATTAAAATAAAGGAAATATGCATCAAAACAAAGGAAGTGTTGATCATAACGAGTAACTGAGCATCAAAATAAAGGAAATATACACCGAAACAAAGGAAATGTTGATCGTAACGATAAAATGAGCATTAAAATAAAGGAAATATGCATCAAAACGAAAGAATTGTTGATCGTAACAAGAAAATGAGCATAAAAATGAGGAAATATGCATCTAAATTAAGGAAACGTTGAACGTATCGAGAAAATGAGCATCAAAATAAAGTAAATATGCATTGAAACGAAGGAGATGATGATCGTAACGAGAAAAAGAGCATCAAAATGAAGGAAATATGCATCGAAACGAAGAAAAAGATGATCAAAACAAGAAAATGAGATTTAAAATGATGGAAATGTTGATCGTAACGTAAAAAACGAGCATCAAAATGAAGGAAATATGCATCGAAATGAAGGAAATATTGATCGTAACGAGAAAATGAGCATCAAAATGAAGGAAATAAGCATTGAAACGAAGGAAATGTTGATCGTAACGAAAAAATGTTCATCAAAATTGAAGAAATATGCATAAAATGGAACGAAATGTCGATCGTAACGAGAAAATGAGGATAAAAATGAAGGAAATATGCGTCGAAATTTAGGAAATGTTGATCGTAATGAGAAAATGAGCATCAAAATGAAGGAAATGTGCATCGAAACAAAGGAAATGATAATCGTAACGAGAAAATGAGCATCAAAAAGAAGGAAATATGCGTCGAAAAGAAGGAAATGTTGATCGAGACGAGAAAATGGGCATCGAAACAAAGGAAATAATGATCGTAATGAAAAAATAAGCCTCAAAATGAATCAAATGTGCATCAAAACTAAGGAAATGTTGATCGTAACGTGAAAATGAGCATCAAAATGAAGAAAATATGCATCGAAACGAAGGAAGTTTTGATCGTAACGAGATAATGAGCATCAAAATAAAGGAAATATGCATCAAAACAAAGGAAGTGTTGATCATAACGAGTAAATGAGCATCAAAATAAAGGAAATATGCACCGAAACGAAGGAAATGTAGATCGTAACGAGAAAATGAGCATTAAAATGAAGGAAATATGCATCGAAACGAAAGAAATATTGATTGTAATGAGAAAATGAGCATAAAAAATGAGGAAATGTGAATCGAAACCAAGGAAATGTTGATCTTAACGAGAAAATGAGCATCAAAATGATGGAAATATGCATCGAAACGAAGAAAATATTGATCTTAACGAAAAAATGAGCATCAAAATTTAGGAAATATGCATCGAAATGAAGGAAATATTGATCATAACGAGAAAATGAGCATCAAAATAAAAGAAATATGCATCGAAACAAAGAAAATGATGAATGTAACGTGAAAATGAGTATCAAAATAAAGAAAATATGCATCAAAACTAAGGAAGTGTTGATCGTAACGAGGAAATGAGCATCACAATGAAGGAAATATGCATCGAATTGAAGGAAATGTTTATCGTAACAAGGAAAGGATAATTAAAATGAGGAAATATGCATCGAAAAGAAAGAAATGTTAATCCAAACGAAGAAATGAGCATCGTAACGAAGGAAATAATGATCGTAATGAGAAAATGAGCCTCAAAATGAAGGAAATATGCATCGAAATGAAGGAAATGTTGATCGTAACGAGAAAATTAGCATCGGAATGAAGGAAATATGCATCGAAATGAAGGAAATGTTAATTGTAACGAGAAAATGAGCATCAAAATAAAGGAAGTATGCATCGAAAAGAAGGAAATGTTGATCGAAACGAGAAAATGAGCATCGAAACGAAGGAAATAATGATCGTAACAAGAAAATGAGCCTCAAATGAATGAAATGTGAATCGAAACCAAGGAAATGTTGATGTTAACGAGAAAATGAGCATCAAAATGAAGGAAATATGCATCGAAACGAAAAAAAATATTGATCTTAACGAAAAAATGAGCATCAAAATTTAGGAAATATGCATCGAAATGAAGGAAATATTGATCATAACGAGAAAATGAGCATCAAAATAAAAGAAATATGCATCGAAACAAAGAAAATGATGATCATAACGTGAAAATGAGTATCAAAATAAAGGAAATATGCATCAAAACTAAAGAAGTGTTGATCGTAACGAGGAAATGAGCATCAAAATGAAGAAAATATGCATCGAATTGAAGGAAATGTTTATCGTAACAAGGAAAGGAGAATTAAAATGAGGAAATATGCATCGAAAAGAAAGAAATGTTAATCCAAACGAAGAAATGAGCATCGTAACGAAGGAAATAATGATCGTAATGAGAAAATGAGCCTCAAAATGAAGGAAATATGCATCGAAATGAAGAAAATATTGATCGTAACGAGAAAATTAGCATCGAAATGATGGAAATATGCATCGAAATGAAGGAAATGTTAATTGTAACGAGAAAATAAGCATCAAAATGAAGGAAGTATGCGTCGAAAAGAAGGAAATATTGATCAAAACGAGAAAATGAGCATCAAAACGAAGGAAATAATGATCGTAACAAGAAAATGAGCCTCAAATGAATGAAATGTGAATCGAAACCAAGGAAATGTTGATGTTAACGAGAAAATGAGCATCAAAATGAAGGAAATATGCATCGAAACGAAAAAAATATTGAAGCATCAAAATTTAGGAAATATGCATCGAAATGAAGGAAATATTGATCATAACGAGAAAATGAGCATCAAAATAAAAGAAATATGCATCGAAACAAAGAAAATGATGATCGTAACGTGAAAATGAGTATCAAAATAAAGGAAATATGCATCAAAACTAAGGAAGTGTTGATCGTAACGAGGAAATGAGCATCAAAATGAAGAAAATATGCATCAAATTGAAGGAAATATTTATCGTAACGAGGAAAGGAGAATTAAAATGAGGAAATATGCATCGAAAAGAAGGAAATGGTAATCGAAACGAAGAAATGAGCATCGTAACGATGGAAATAATGATCGTAATGAGAAAATGAGCCTCAAAATGAAGGAAATATGCATCGAAATGAAGGAAATGTTGATCGTAACGAGAAAATTAGCATCGAAATGAAGGAAATATGCATCGAAATGAAGGAAATATTGATCGTAACGAAAAAATGAGCATCAAAATTTAGGAAATATGCATCGAAATTAAGGAAATGTTGATCATAATGAGAAAATGTGCATCAAAATAAAGGAAATATGCATTGAAACGAAAAAAATAATGATCGGAACGCGAAAATGGGTATCAAAATGAAGGAAATATGCATCAAAACTAAGGAAGTGTTAATCGTAACGAGAAAATGAGCATCAAAATGAAGGAAATATGCATCGAAACGAAGGAAATATTTATCATAACGAGGAAATGAGAATTAAAATGAGGAAATATACATCGAAAATAAGGAAATATTGATTTAAATGAGAAAGTGAGCATCGAAAGGAAGGAAATAATGATCGTAATGAGAAAATGAGCCTTAAAATGAATGAAATGTGTATCGTAACATAGGAAATGTTGATCGTAACGAGAAAATGAGCATCAAAATGAAGGAAACATTCTTCAAAATGAAGGAAATATTGATCTAACGAGAAAATGAGCATCGAAACGAATGAAATAATAATCTTAACTAGAAAATGAGCCTCAAAATGAATGAAATGTGCATCGAAATGAAGGAAATGTTGATCGTAATGTGAAAATGAGCATCAAACTACGTAATATTATTTAAGGAAAATGAAAATAAAGAGAAGGGAACAAAGGATAAAGATGTTGTGTGGATGGCGAAGCCAAAAAGAGCCAAACAAGCTGCCCAAAAAACTCTTGCAAAGAGCTTTAACAGAAATAGAGCTAAGCTAAAACTAAGTATTGTTTTCTTTGTAAGTCTGCTCCAATCTTATTCACTTGCGACATCCCAAATATCAGGAGGCTCAGGCTGAGTTTGTTTTGTTGTGTTAGAATGGGTAACCGATTTAGAAGCCGATTTGTAAGTAATGCCTTTTCTTTTTTATTTTCCTCCGGTTAATTTTTTTATAGTTTGGAGTGTAGGAAAACCATCCACAGAATAATCCTTAATCGGATCAGATTTTTCCTCAATTATAGTCTCCTTTTAGGAGGTGGAGTGGCATCCGAATCGGGCTGATTAGCTTCCACATGAGTCCCTATCTCATCAAACGGAAGAGATTGGGCAGCACGAATGACTCGCAAAGCTTCATCAATAACAGCAGTAGGAGTTGTTAAATCTACCAAACTAGCCCCAACAGGAGTCTCCAAACCACCGTCCTCCATATAGCCCTCTGTCGTGGCAATACTACCATCCTCAAGTGCTTGTGAGGCTGCCATGTCGTGTACAGAAGCGGGGCCTTCATTAAGTCTGTATCAGGTTGTGAGGCACCCCTACTCTTGAAATGAGCAGAGGATTGAGCATGGACTGAATCACGCAAATCATCCTGCTGTTTGGTAGTTGAATCCACAGCCCTTAAAGGCTGATGTGCAGCGAGAAGGGGCTGGTTCGAGGATAGAACAACAGGAGGTTGTGAAACCGGAAGGGCCTCATCCATAACATCTTCATCCAGTGTGACAAATCTATTCGAAAGGAAGACGGAAGGAGATTTTGGAGAGTATTGTTTGTAGGGACCATGCCTAACAATAACCTGGTCATCAATCTCAACATTTTCAACCAATGAATCCAAAGTATCATCCATCGGCAGTTCCAAAAAAGAAGCTTCCCGAGGATCCAACAAAACCTTAGGATCAGCCTCTGCGAGGGGCTGGGCATCCTTGAGCTCAGTTGCTGGACAAACAACATCCTTGATGATCAGACCTGAAACTGAAGCATGCCCCTCAGTCCGAGTGGGCTTCTATTTTTTCTTCCAATTCTTCCTCTTTTGGGTAACAAAATCATGTTCAACCATAGCAGGCCTCTTTGTAGAGATTTTTTATTGAAAATTGAAGCCACATGACCCAAAGTAAGACAAGATTCACAGAAGTCAGGCAGATATTCATAACCAATAGAGACCAATAAAGAGTTTGAAGATAAATCAATAGAAATTTTCTCCGGCAGCTCCTCTTTGATATCCAAATAGACAAGGACTCGAGCAAAATGGCCCATAGAACCATCCATCGCACGCTCATCAATACAAACTGGAGAGCCGATAGCAGCAGCAATGGACCGAAACGAAGGAAGTTTTGATCGTAACGAGATAATGAGCATCAAAATAAAGGAAATATGCATCAGACAAAGGAAGTGTTGATCATTACGAGAAAATGAGCATCAAAATAAAGGAAATATGCACCGAAATGAAGGAAATGTTGATCGTAACGAGAAAATGAGCATTAAAATGAAGAAAATATGCATCGAAACGAAGGAAATGTTGATCGTAACGAGAAAATGAGCATAAAAATGAGGAAATATGCATCTAAATTAAGGAAATGTTGAACGTATCGAGAAAATAAGCATCAAAATAAAGTAAATGAGTAAATAAGCATCAAAATGAAGGAAATATTCATCGAAACGAAGAAAATGATGATTGTAACGAGAAAATGAGCATCAAAACGAGGAAATAATGATCGTAATGAGAAAATGACCCTCAAAATGAATGAAATGTATATCGAAACGAAGAAAATATTGATCGTAACGAGAAATTAAGCATCAAAATGAAGAAATATGCTTCGAAACGAAGGAAATGTTGATTTAACGAGAAAATGAGCATCAAAACCAATGAAATAATGATCGTAACGAGAAAATGAGCTTCAAAATGAATGAAATGTGCATCGAAATGCAAGAAATATTGATCGTAACGTGAAAATGAGCATCAAAATAAAGGAAATATGCATCGAAATAAAGGAAGTTTTGATCGTAACGAGATAATGAGCATCAAAACAAAGGAAATATGCATCGAAACAAAGGAAGTGTTGATCGTAACGTGAAAATGAGCATCAAAATAAAGGAAATATGCACCGAAATGAAGGAAATATTGATCGTAACGAGAAAATGAGCATTAAAATGAAAAAAATATGCATCGAAACGAAGGAAATGTTGATCGTAACGAGAAAATGAGCATAAAAATGAGGAAATATGCATCTAAATTAAGGAAATGTTGAACCTATCGAGAAAATGAGCATCAAAATAAAGTAAATATGCATCAAAACGAAGGAGATGATGATCGTAACGAGTAAATGAGCATCAAAATGAAGGAAATATTCATCGAAAAGAAGAAAATAATGATCGTAACGAGAAAATGAGCATCAAAACGAGGAAATAATGATCGTAATGAGAAAATGAGCCTCAAAATGAATGAAATGTATATCAAAACGAAGGAAATGTTGATCGTAACGAGAAATTAAGCATTAAAATAAAGAAATGTGCTTCGAAATGAAGGAAATTTTGATTTAACGAGAAAATGAGCATCAAAACGAATGAAATAATGATTGGAACGAGAAAATGAGCTTCAAAATGAATGAAACGTGCATCGAAATGCAAGAAATATTGATCGTAACGTGAAAATGAGCATCAAAATGAAGGAAATATGCATTGAAATAAAGGAAGTTTTGATCGTAACGAGATAATAAGCATCAAAATAAAGGAAATATGCATCGAAACAAAGGAAGTGTTGATCGTAACATGAAAATGAGCATCAAAATAAAGGAAGTATGAACCCAAATGAAGGAAATGTTGATCGTAACGAGAAAATGAGCATTAAAATGAAGGAAATATGCTTCTTAACGATGGAAATGTTGATGGTAACGATAAAATGAGCATAAAAATAAGGAAATAAGCATCTAAATTAACAAATTTTGAACGTATCGAGAAAATGAGCATCAAAATGAAGTATATATGCATCGAAACAAAGGAGATGATGATCGTAACGAGAAAATGAGCATCAAAATGAAGGAAATATGCATCAAAACGAAGAAAATAATGATCCTAACGAATGAAATAATGATCGTAACGAGAAAATGAGCTTCAAAATGAGTGAAATGTGCATTGAAATGCAGGAAATGTTGATCGTAACGTGAAAATGAGCATCAAAATGAAGGAAATATGCGTCAAAACGAAGGAAGTTTTGATCGTAACGAGGTAATGAGCATCAAAATAAAGGAAATATGCATCGAAATAAAAGAAGTGTTGATCGTAATAAGAAAATGAGCGTCAAACTACGTAATATTATTAAAGTGAAATGAAAATAAAAAGGGGACAGAAGATAAAGATGTTGTGGGGATGGCAAAGCCAAAAAGAGCCAAATAGGCGGCCCAAAAAAGAAAGCTCTTGCAAAGAGCATTAACAGAAATAGAGTTAAACTAAAAATAAGTGTTGTTTTTCTTTGTAAGTCTGCTCCAATCTTGTTTACTCGTAACATCCCAAACATCCGGAGGTTCACTCTGTTGCTTTGCTGCTTGGGAACGTGTAACCGGCTTAGAAGCCGGCTTATAAGTAACCCTTTTTTCGTGATTTTCCTCCTTTTAGTTTTATGGTAGTTTCTAGGGTAGGAAAATTCTCATCTTGAGTTTCCTCAGATTCAGCCTTCTCTTCTCTAAAATCATCCAAGCCCTTGTCATCCTTAGACGGGGTGGCATCTTGCATCTTAGGCGCCTTTGCCTCTTGTTCCATATCCATCTCTTATGCAACCCTTACAATAGCATTAATAGCTGCCTATAGAAAATCTGGTGAGGTCGTCAAATCAGCCCTCGGGCTGAGTTGTGCCATATCAGAATGAGCCTCAGATAGTTCCACAATTTCTTTTCCCTTGAAGTTAGCAGGTGAGTGGGAAGGCTGCACGGCTCGGGTTGAGTGAACAACCTCCATGGCATCCTGACTAACGTCATCCATCAAAACCTCAAAGGGGTTCACACCAATTTGATCATCCAATTGAACACCTTCATGAGGTTCTGAAGTGTTACTATGTGGTTGTGTAGCAGAATAGGAAGGTAAAGCTCTTATAGCCTCATCAATAAGAGCAGGGGAAGCAACCAAGTTAGCCAATGAAGAACGATCTGGAGATGTCTTGGAAGGCAACATGTTTGCTGAAGATGGAATGTCATGCTCTAGTCTTTCAACTCTAACTGAGCTAGTTTGCAGGGGCTGTTCAGGAGCATCCACCTGATCAACCAAGTCCGTACCAACCTGTTGCACATTCTGCTCAACATGGGGGGAGGTCGATGGGGGTGGAACAGCAGTAAGCTGTGATTCCGGAAGAGCCTCCTCCATACCATCATTATCCAGCATACCAAATCTATTCGAGAGAAAGATGGAAGGAGATTTTGGAGAGTATTGCTGATAGTGATGCTCCCGTGCATCAACAACAATGAACCGATCAACACGTACCTGAGGATATCAGCTTGATGGATAGCCATGAACTGATCAGATGTATTAGCCTGACAAGCAGCAGCAGTAACCTGCTCAGTCTCCACAACCTAAACCAGCAAAGAGCCCTGAACATGAGTAGGTTTGGTCCTCCAATGCTTCTTCTTCGGAATCTGGAAACCATCATCATCAATAGGCTTCTCCTTGGACTTCCTCTTTTTCAAGCATGTAGTCTTTGAGTGCCCCATGACAAGACAAGTTTGACAAAACAATGGGATATTTTTCATACCCAATAGAGACATTAATAGAGTCGGAAACAGCCTCTAAATTAATCATTGAAGGAAAAGAACAATCCAACATATCAATCTCAACCAAAATAAGAGCAAAACGACCAAGAGAACCATTCAAAGCTCTTTCATCAATTCGAATGGGAGACCCAACAGCAGAGGCAAAGGACAAGAGCACCCTTTCCGTCCAGAGTTCAAATGGGAGTTTGAAAACTTTCATCCAAACAGAAGTGGTGGTAGGTTGCAGCTTGTACGGGTTGAAAGCACGGATCCATTTTGCACCCTAAGGTTACCTGATTCCAACTCAAAGAAACGTTCCTTGAGTATTCTGTCGCAGCAGCCAGCATCAGGAAGAAGAAGATTGAAAAACCCCCTTCCAAGAGGCACTATTGTCAAAGCAGGTACCTTACACAAGTTCTTCAGAGTTGAACCCAATTCCTCAGGAGATGTAGGCCGCTGACCCTGTTTCAGCAGTAGGTGAACAATGAGGAAGGAAGAACATGCCTCAATTCTTGTCTGGTAGTATGAGTCATCAACGGATATGGTAATGGAATCACCGCGTCGACAGTGAGGGAAGATTTCAGAGTCACCAGTCTTGCGAATAATGTCTGAAATCAAAGGGGCCACAACTGGCAGCACAGATTTCGAAGGTAAAATCCCAAATTCGGTAGTGTAATCTAGTCGCAAAATCCTGGAAGGGGCACAACCTACAGTGCGGATTTTGGGGATCGAAAGCCATTTCGCAAGTGAATCATGAAGGATTTTTGGAGCCTCAGTCCCAGATGGTCACAACGAAGTGTTGCCGCAACCAGGCGGAGCCGATGTTATCCCCGTATTACTGCAAGCAGGCGCTGCCGATGAAGAAGGCTGAGCAAAACCCACAGAAATAGGAATCGAGGCAAACAAAGTCGTCGTATGATGAACATCAAGGGAAGAGCCGACTAAAGGATGAGCAGAAGCTGCCGTGGGGCCCACTGAAAGATCAGCCATGGTCAGCAGTAGTCAAACCTAGAGAGTGGAGGGAGAGATTTCTAATGAGAGAAATAATAGAAACATCTTTTTGTTCAATGAGAAAATGAACATCAAAATAAAGGAAATATGCATCGAAACAAAGGAAGTGTTGATCGTAATGAGAAAATAAGCATCAAAATAAAGGAAATATGCACCGAAACGAAGAAATGTTGATCGTAACAAGAAAATGAGCATTAAAATGAAGGAAATATGCTTTAAAACGATGGAAATGTTGATGTAACGAGAAAATAAGCGTAAAAAATAAGGAAATATACATCTAAATTAAGGAAATTTTGAACGTATCGAGAAAATGTGCGTCAAAATAAAGTAAATATGCATCGAAACGAAGGAGATGATGATCATAACGAGAAAATGAGCATCAAAATGAAGGAAATATGCATCAAAACGAAGAAAATGATGATTGTAACGAGAAAATGAGCATCAAAATGATGGAAATGTAGATTGTAACGTGAAAACGAGCATCAAAATGAAAGAAATATGCATCGAAATGAAGGAAATGTTTATCGTAATGAGAAAATGAGCATCAAAATTAAAGAAATATGCATCGAAAAGAAGGAACTGTTGATCGTAGTGAAAAAATGAGCATCAAAATTGAGGAAATATGCATCGAAACGAAGGAAATGTTGATCATAACGAGAAAATGAGCATCAAAATAAAGGAAATATGCATCTAAACAAAGAAAATGATGATCGTATCGCGAAAAAGAGTATCAAAATGAAGGAAATATGCATCAAAACGAAGGAAATGTTGATCGTTACGAGAAAATGAGCATCATAGGCAATCCTAAGCAATGGACGTGGGTGACCATGGCAATCCAAGGCAACGGGAATGGGCAACTTACTCAACAGTCATGGGCCATCGTGGGCAACCATGGGCAACCCTCGTGGGCAATCCTGGGCAATAGGCGTGGGCAACCCATGGGCAATCCCAATCAATCTTGGGCAACAGGCGTGGGCAACCCCCGTGGGCTATTCTTGGCAATCGTGGGCAACCCCTATGGGAAATTCTAGGCAATCGTGGGTAACCCTCGTGGGCAATCATTGACAATCCTAGGCAATGGGTGTGGGCAATCCTAAGCAACAGGCGTGGGCAATCCTAGGCAATGGGCATGGAAACCCGTGGGCAATCCTAGGTAATCTTGGACAATGGGCGTGGGCAACCCATGTGGGCAATCCTTGGTAATCGTGGGCAACCCTCGTGGGCAATCCTAGATAATTGTGGGCAACCCCCGTGGGCAATCGGGGGTAATCCTAGGTAAAGGGCGTGGGCAATCGTGGGCAACTATGGGCATCTTGGGTTTGTCAAAAATAAAAGAAGGTATTTTCTTTTATTTCTTTGTCCCACATCGGATGAAGAGTAAAAGGAGAGGGATCCTTGGTGCTATATAAGGAGGCCCTTGGACTTGATCTCAAGTGTACCAATCAAGTACACTTTAATATTTGTGTTTGATTCTTCTTAAATTCCTTTCTTGGATTCTCGGTTGTGAGAATGTAGAGAAAGGTGTGAGTTAGTCAAAGATTTGTAAGAGTGTAGGGATTGAGGTCGTGTGAGAGAAATTTTGTGTGATTGTAAAAATTTTTGCATAGCGGTATTTTCTCGATTCGTGGTTTTTCTCTATTTTTAGAGTTTTCCACGTAAATTCTTGTGTTGTGCTTTTTATGCTCTTCTTTATTTATCCCTTAGGAATGAATGAGGATCTATTTATCCAAACAAATAGTATCAGAGCTCGGTTCGGGCGCTTATAAAGTTCTTAGTATGCTCTGTGGTTGCAGCATAGTCTGACCTTCTACATCAGAAATGACTTTATGAGAGGAAGAGGGTTATTCATTAGGCTAAGGGTGACATGAAAGAAGTGGGAGAACCTAGTGGCACAAGGGGGTCAGAAGATAAGCCGGATGCGGTGGCATCTCCTTTTTTGTGGTGAAATGCGCCGAAGGTGACAGTGGCGTGGCAAGGGGTAGGATTTGTAGGTCAGTAGTTTTTGACGGAGTTCTTGGACCTATAGCAATGTGAATTGCTGGGACTCCCGGTGATGGAGTTGGCTTAATAGCGGCATGGGATTTCCATGGATGTCGGCTCAAGGAGGTTTGAAAGGAACGGGTTTTTTTGGTAATGACTGGTGGCGTGGGGAAGCGGCGATTCAATGGGGAAGATGGTGATGTGGTACTTGGTATCGGGTGGCACTAGATCGGTAAAGAATAGCATGGATTCAATCGACAATTGGGAAAGCATCGTGAATTCCGAAGGGTTGGAATTAGCTTCAAGTGATGACACTTTTAGTAGGAAAAGATTTCGGACAAACCTGGTGTAGCTTGGCGTAAAAGGTAGCAACATCATGTCGGTACAATGATGGTTTTTGCTCAAGGTGTAGCAATGGTATAATGTCTTGCCTCAACTTTTAAAAGCCCAAAATAATTTATTTATCTTTGGCCCAAACCTTATAATATATCAGCCCCAAACTAGAATTTGTTTTTAGAGCCCAAAATCTATTTAATTATTATTAGCCCAACTAGAATTTGCTTTTAGAGCCCAAAATCTACATATTTATTTTTGGCCCAAAGTCTAACTCACTTAAATGGCTTAATCTATTAATAAGCCCAGCCCATCAATAGCCCCAACAATATATGTCAAAAATAGAATAAAAAGGAGAAAGGAAGATAAGAAATAAGAAAGGGCTTCTAGAACATCCAAGAGGGGGAAAGAAGAGAAAGGAAAAGGAGAAACCCTTGTGATCAAATTCTCCCATACAACTCTCATTTTAGTTGGTGTTTAAGTGTGTTAAGGTAAGTAATATGTCAATTAAGCTTCCTTTCTCCATGATTTTGTGATTTTGTTGGGTTTCTTCCTAGTAAAGGGAAATTCGTATGCTTCTGTTCGACCTACTTTCGACATAGCTATTGATCTTAGAAAGTTACAAACTTAATTTCTATACGTAGCTGGAATCGTTAGCTTTCCGTAGCCACTTGAAACACCTCAATCCGATTTTTCTACAATTAGTTATGAATTTTTTCGTAAACTGCCTCTAGGTGATTCGCAGCCACTGTCCGAACTGATTTTGGCATATCTATTGCCCTCAGAAATTTGCAAACTCAATTTCTATATGTATCTGAGTTTGTTAGCTTTCCGTAGCCACTTGAAACGCTTCAATACGAGTTATATACAATTAGTTATGACTTTTTTCGTGAACTGCCGCAGGTTGGAAAATTTCAGAATTTGTTATGTCAAATTCAAATTTATTACCTATCGTTTCATTTGAGAAATGATATGAACCGGGTTATGTGAGACTCGGAGTTGGTGTTGAGGAGTTTCGAGCTGCCCTTTATTTAATATCAACTCCTATGTATATTGATTTGTATTCATTTGCTTATCTACTTTTTAGGTAAAGATCAATCATCGAAGGGCAAGGGAATAACTTCAGATTTCGGAGAGAGTTAATCATTTCCTTGTGAGTTGATAATTCGGGAATGCCTTCTCTTGTGGGAAGTGTGGACCCTTGACAAGTTTGCATTCATTTTCTTTACTTACTTGATAAGAAAATTACTTGGTGATGTGTTATGTGGTAAAGAAAATTATATTATTTCATATAGAGTCATGTAGCCATGTATAATGGGTATTGTTTGTTTTAATTTATAGAGCCTTGCTGGCTCGATATATGATATCATTTGTTGTGAAGTATTTGAGGATTAATCTATTGATAATCTTGTGACTTGAGTTATAATGCATTTGATGATTTATATGCATACTTGGTACCAAGGTTAAGTAGCCCGAATTGGTCACGGTTCGGGTGAGTTGGAGCGACATTGATTAATAGCCCGAATAGTCGCGGTTCGGGTGAGTTAGAGTGACAAACTAATCGCTCGTGGCTTGGCAAACCTGGGTGAGTTAGATCTAACGAGACACCTGCCTATTTGCCAAATATTGATACTCTGGAAGGTGATCATTAGATGGATCAGCCTATTATAGGCTCAGTCAACGTCACCGATGTGGGACACGCATGTTATATATGTTTACATGTTTTATCATTTCAAGGATCTCATTGATATTAAATTGTGGTACTTGGTATATGTTGAGAAAGAGCATTAACCTTCATTTTGTCTAGAGTAACGGTGATGGGCTCGGACTGACTCTCGACGGAGAGCTCAGTTCGAGGAGGATATTGGCTACCCACGCGTCTTTTATGTGTTAACATGTTGTTTGAACTAAATGTGTTATTTTTTAAATGCGTATAGAGGTTTTATTTTCATTAATTTGTATATTGTGTAAGAAATATTGATGTGGAACGCAAATGTTGGATTTTAAGTTATAAGTCATGAACGTGAGTACATACTTCATATAAGGGTTGGCGTGATCGGCTTATCACCTCACTGAGCTAGTGGTTTTGCTCACCCCCCACCATTCCTTTCCTTTTCAGGCGGTTGATATCTTTTGGTTGGAGGTTTGCCTATCTTTTGCTCGTCATCCGATCATTGCTTGGGTACTCTTCTTTTTGTGTATAAATAGGCGGATCCATTGGCGAGATTGTATAGTTCATATCTGGTACCCCTTGATGTTTTTTTACTTACGCGATGTTATATCGCTTGTGTATATTTTCTTCAGACCGAGTTACATCATTGTATTTTGTTCATTTGTAAATCTTTGGTGGTATGTTATGAAAATGATGTCCTCGGGTAGTACTCGTTATCATCAGTTGTTCTGTCCTACAGGTATTTGATAGCAAGCCTTACGTTTTCTATAAATTTTCGGAGTGGAGTGCACACATTCCGTGAAAATTATGGTTAACGTGGCGGTTGTCGCGTTCTGTCTATGGTCGGGGCGTGATAACTTTCTTGGTATCAGAGCCTGGTTATATAAGTCTCATTCTCTTTGAGTCGAGCCAATGAATCCAATTTTATTTCTATGTCCTTCTAAGGTATCTTATTACCTTGATGTTTACATTACATTTTTCTTTCAGTCTTTATGGCACCTCCAGTTCGACGTCGAGGACGCACCCCTCATGATCCTTCGAGTCCTCGAGGACATGTTTCTTTTGATCATGTCGTTCATCCGATTTCTACAGACCCTATCAATTCTGATCATAGGGTGCCGATTACCCAGGTAGAGCAACCACGAGCTCAGTTGCGTGTTGAGCACATGATGACACCAGAGCAGTACAAGTTGTATTATGATCACATTCGAATACATGGTGTTCCACCAACTACGACGGCTCCTACGACTACAACTGTCACTGAGGATGTTATTCGCGCTAATGAACCAATTCAACCCACATCCAATGTCCCAGTTTCTACCCCAGGAATGGCTTTAGGAGGTTCTACTTCTCGAGGTGCACTTTTTATACCTGATTTGGTGAAAGCAGTTGAGAGCATGGGAACTTCAAAATTTGACGGTGCAAGAGATGCTTCTAAAGCGGGCGCATGGTTAAAGGAGATTACAGAGACCTTTGATACCCTGATGATTGAAGAATGTTATCGTGTGGTCATTGCGACCAAGCTATTAGGCCCAGACACACGACGATGGTGGCAGAATCTAAAGGAGACAACTTCTATTACTATTACGTGGCCTATCTTTGTGAAACGATTCAAAGATCGATACTTCTCTCAGTACATCAAGGATCAGAAGAGGAAAGAGTTCTTCAACCTCTTTCAAGGCACTATGTCGGTCGTGGATTACGAAAGTAAGTTTCTTGAATTGTAAGAATTTGCTCCTGAGTCATATACGACGAGAGACTTATGCAAGAGATTTGAGGATGGTCTTAATCTAAATATTCGAGATCGCATCAAGTCTGGAGACAAGTACGAGAGTCTTGACGAGCTCGTAGAAAAAGCTCTAAGGGTAGAAGGTTTAGTTCAAGCGAGACATAAGCTTGCAGAGCGAACTCAAAAGAAAAGGCAAGGGAGCGCAATTCCAGGAAATGCATTGAAGACGTATAGGGGTGTGGGATCTTCGCGTAGCGCACCTAATTCGGTATCCACTAGTTTTCCTCAGCCTCGAGAGCAGTTTAATAGAGGTGGGAGCAATGTCTCGGGATCGGTTGGTGCAAATCGCAAGTGCCAGAATTGCTTAAATTATCACGACAGCCCCTACAAGGCTCCTCAGGTATGTTATCAGTGTCGACAACCGGGGCATATGCGAGGTTCTTATCCCCAGCTTACGGGAGCAAGCGGTCAGAGTTCTAGTCAGCCTCGTGGTAGACCAGTATATTCTACACCCAGAGAAACTCGATCAGCAGCTGCCAGAGTACCTAATACCATAAGCGGCCCTAGCACTCGATCACCTATGCAAGGAAGGAATCAAACTAGAGTATTTCATATTTCCCAGGAAGAGGCTCGATCAGATCTGAAGGTTGTGACATGTAATTTATAATTCGAGTATTTTTACATGCTTGATCTAACCCCTGCCTCGTTATGCCACTTGATTACGAATAAGACATTCGTAAGAAATTTTATCATTCCGAACTTTTAACTCATAATCTTATGTAATCTTACTTCTTTAGGCCATGTGTCTGTTGGAGACCACCAGGTCTATGCTTTATTTGATCCAGGTTCTGATAGGTCTTATATACGGGATGACCTTGCTGCAATCTTAAATTATCCTATCTCTCATTTGTCACCTGAAATCATAGTTTATACCCCTCTTGGAGAGCGTCTAATTCGTGATTCGGTGTTCTTTGGTTGCCCATTGAAGATTAAGGATGTCATTCTAGAAGCTGAATTGATACCATTGCCTTTGATCGATCTCGATGTTATTCTTGGTATGGATTGGCTTTCTTCTCATCATGCGATTCTCCACTGCCACGAGAAGCTTGTTATTTTCCGTAGACCAGGATTCCTAGAACTTGTTTTTAAAGATGAACTTCAAAAGAGACCACTCTCTTTTATTTCAATGTTGTCTGCGCATAAATTAATGCGCAAGGGTTGTGAGGCATTTTTGGCATTTGTCATCGATACTTCTCTTCCTGAGACTAAACTAGAGGACATCCCGATAGTGAACGAATTTTCTGATGTCTTTCCCGAAGACTTACCAGGAAAGCCTCCGAATCGAGAGATTGATTTTTCCATTGACGTACTTCCTGGAATCACACCTATATCGATTACTCCATATCGAATATCGCCAGCTGAGCTCAAGGAACTCAAGACACAACTTGGGGAATTATTGGAGAAGGGGTTCATATGACCTAGCACATCTCCGTGGGGTGCTCCAGTTCTTTTTGTCAAGAAGAAAGACAGATCACTTCGCCTATGCATCGACTACCGTCAGTTGAATAAAGTGACAATCAAGAACAAATATCCTCTTCCGAGAATCGATGATCTATTTGATCAATTGCAAGGAGTAACTGTGTTCTCAAAAATTGATTTGCGATCTGGTTATCACCAACTCAAGATTAGGGAATCTGATATCCCTAAGTCTACTTTCAGAACCAGATACGGTCATTTTGAATTCTGTGTTATGCCTTTTGGACTAACAAATGCTCCTGCAGCTTTTATGGATCTTATGAATCAGGTCTTTCGACCGTACTTAGATAAGTTTGCCATCGTCTTCATTGATGACATCCTTATTTATTCTAAATCAGACGACGAGCACTCTCATCATCTAAGAATTGTTTTGAATGTTCTTAGAGAAAATCAGCTTTATGCTAAATTTTCGAAGTGTGAATTTTGGCTTCGTGAGGTGAGCTTTTTGGGTCATCGCATTTCTAAAGAAGGAATCTACGTCGATCCAGTGAAGATTCATGCTATACTGAATTGGGAGCGTCCAAAGAACGTGACAGAGATTCATAGCTTTCTGGGATTAGCTGGATATTATCGAAGATTTGTCAAAGACTTTTGTTGCTGACTTCATCTTTGACTAAATTGACTCGGAAAGGGGTAAAATTTGAATGGAGTGAAGAGTGTGAGGAGGCATTTCAAGAATTGAAAAGACGACTCGTTTCAGCCCCTATTCTTGCTTTGCCAGACCCGGCAA
The DNA here is from genome assembly GCA_023678885.1 of Pogostemon cablin. Classification (NCBI taxonomy): domain Eukaryota; kingdom Viridiplantae; phylum Streptophyta; class Magnoliopsida; order Lamiales; family Lamiaceae; genus Pogostemon; species Pogostemon cablin. The sequence goes on along the minus strand of CM042989.1, from coordinate 19,374,859 downwards.
TTAAAGAATTTACCATTTATAGCGACGCCTCGCCACAAGGGTTAGGATGTGTTCTAATGCAAGAAGGAAAGGTAGCCTACGCTTCAAGGCAATTGAAGAAGAATGAAGAAAATTATCCCACACACGATTTGGAGTTGGCTGCAATCATCTTTGCGTTGAAAATATGGAGGCACTATCTTTATGGTGCAACTTGTAGAATTTTCACTGATCACAAAAGCTTAAAGTATATCACCAGGTAAAAGGAACTCAACCTCCGGGAAAGGCGATGGATTGAGTTGATTAGTGACTATGACTTAGTAATTGATTATCATCCTAGCAAGGCAAACGTTATTGCAGATGCTCTGAGTAGAAAGTCTTCTACCTCACTTGCTTTAATTCGATCTTCTTATCTTCCTATGTTGGAGCAGTTTAAATCTTTGCGCATTTCGCTCGATTGTGAAAAGTCTAATGATTCCGCTCTAATCACCAAATTTGAGGTTCGACCTACTTTGTTCGAGCAAATTCGAGAAAGTCAATCACATGATGTTCATTTACAACAGAAGATGGCGAAGTTAAAGCAAGGAAAAGAAACAAAATTTCAGATTCGGGATGACGGACTCCTTACTTTTAAAAATCGTGTTTGTGTTCCATCAGAACTTGAAACTCGAAGAGCTATTCTTGAGGAAGCCCATTCTTCAGCTTATGCGATGCATCCTGGTAGTACCAAAATGAACAGAACGCTTCAGGAGCATTATTGGTGGCTAGGTATGAAACGGGACGTTGCTGAATTCGTATCAAAATGTTTATCATGCCAACAGATAAAAGCAGAATACCAAAAACCAGCCGGTATGCTTCAACCACTACCTATTCCTAAGTGGAAATGGGAAAACATCACGATGGACTTTGTTTCCGGTTTGCCTCTAACGCAAAAGGGTCATGACTCAATCTGGGTCATTGTTGATCGTTTGACGAAATCGGCACATTTCCTTCCGGTACACACCAATGACTCTTTAGAGAAACTTGCCAAGTTATATGTGGATGAAATCGTGAGATTGCATGGAGTACCAGAGTCAATCATATCTGATCGAGATCCACGATTCACTTCACGTTTTTTGGCCTAGTCTGCAAAGGGCGTTGGGTACGAAACTTCTATTCAGTACTTCGTTTCATCCACAGACTGATGGACAGTCAGAGAGAACTATACAGACGCTAGAAGACATGCTACATGCAGTGGTGTTGAATTTGGGAGGTAGCTGGAATAGGTACGTGACTTTGGTGGAGTTCGCTTATAACAACAGTTATCATTCAAGCATTGGAATGCCCCCGTACGAAGCTCTTTATGGCCGAAAGTGTCGGACACCACTCTTTTGGGATTAGGTTGGTGAGAGACAAATCGAACAAGTAGATCTTAACGAAGATGCAAAGGAAAAAGTACAACTTATTCGAGACAGACTTAAAGCAGCACAAGATCGACAGAAAAGCTATGCAGATAATAGGAGGCGCGAGTTGGAGTTTAATGTAGGAGACAAAGTGTTTCTGAAAGTTTTTCCGTGGAAGGGCGTGCTGCGATTCCACCATCGAGGAAAGTTAAGTCCGAGGTATATTGGCCCGTTTACGATTTTGCAAAGGATTGGTCGTGTCGCGTATCGACTTGAACTACCATCAGAATTGTCAAAGATTCACAATGTCTTCCATGTCTCTATGCTTAGAAAATATGAACCAGATCCTTCACATGTGCTCAAATGTCCCCCAGTTGCATTAAAGGAAAATCTATCATACGAAGTCCAACCTGTTCAAATTGTGGATCGCCGAGAGAAAATGCTTCGAAATAAATCTATTCCTATGGTGAGGTTCAATGGAAAAGTGATCGAATTGAAGAAGAAACATGGGAGCCAGAGTCTGTTATGCGTCAACAACATCCACATCTCTTTTCATCTCTAGGTACGTTTACGTTTCGAGGACGAAACTTTTTAGAGGAGGGGATACCTTATAATGTCTTGCCTCAACTTTTAAAAGCCCAAAATAATTTATTTATCTTTGGCCCAAACCTTATAATATATCAGTCCCAAACTAGAATTTGTTTTTAGAGCCCAAAATCTATTTAATTATTATTAGCCCAACTAGAATTTGCTTTTAGAGCCCAAAATCTATATATTTATTTTTGGCCCAAAGTCTAACTCACTTAAATGACTTAATCTATTAATAAGCCCAGCCCATCAATAGCCCCAACAATATATGTCAAAAATAGAATAAAAAGGAGAAAGGAAGATAAGAAATAAGAAAGGGCTTCTAGAACATCCAAGAGGGGGAAAGAAGAGAAAGGAAGAGGAGAAACCCTTGTGATCAAATTCTCCCATACAACTCTCATTTTAGTAGGTGTATAAGTGTGTTAAGGTAAGTAATATGTCAATTAAGCTTCCTTTCTCCATGATTTTGTGATTTTGTTGGGTTTCTTCCTAGTAAAGGGAAATTCGTATGCTTCTGTTCGACCTACTTTCGATATAGCTATTGATTTTAGAAAGTTGCAAACTTAATTTCTATGCGTAGCTGGAATCGTTAGCTTTCCGTATCCACTTGAAACACCTCAATCCGATTTTTCTACAATTAGTTATGAATTTTTTCGTAAACTGCCCCTAGGTGATTCGCAGCCACTGTCCGAACTGATTTTGGCATATCTATTGCCCTCAGAAATTTGCAAACTCAATTTCTTATGTAGCTGAGTTTGTTAGCTTTCCGTAGCCACTTGAAACGCCTCAATACGAGTTATATACAATTAGTTATGACTTTTTTCGTGAACTGCCGCAGGCTGGAAAATTTCAGAATTTGTTATGTCAAATTCAAATTTATTTCCTATCGTTTCGTTTGAGAAATGATATGAACCGGGTTATGTGAGACTCGGAGTTGGTGTTGAGGAGTTACGAGCTGCCCTTTATTTAATATCAACTCCTATGTATATTGATTTGTATTCATTTGCTTATCTACTTTTTAGGTAAAGATTAATCGTCGAAGGGCAAGGGAATAACTTCAGATTTCGGAGAGAGTTAATTATTTTCTTGTGAGTTGATAATTCGGGAATGCCTTCTCTTGTGGGAAGTGTGGACCCTTGACAAGTTTGCATTCATTTTCTTTACTTACTTGATAAGAAAATTACTTGGTGATGTGTTATATGGTAAAGAGGCTGATTGGCTCAATTGCTCTAGGTTGAGCCTAATTGGCATGATATGGTCCATTGATTATCTTATATTATTTCATATAGAGTCCTGTCAGCCATGTATTATGGGTATTGTTTGTTTTAATTTATAGAGCCTTGCTGGCTCGATATATGATATCATTTGTTATGAAGTATTTGAGGATTAATCTATTGATAATCTTGTGACTTGAGTTGTTATGCATTTGATGATTTATATGCATACTTGGTACCAAGGTTAAGTAGCTCGAATTGGTCACGGTTCGGGTGAGTTGGAGCGACATTGATTAAGTAGCCCGAATAGTCGTGGTTCGGGTGAGTTAGAGTGGCAAACTAATCACCCATGGCTTTACAAACCTGGGTGAGTTAGATCTAATGAGGCACCTGTCCATTTGCCAAATATTGATACTCTGGAAGGTGATCATTATATGGATCAGCCTATTATAGGCTCAGTCAACGTCACCGGTGTGGGACACGCATGTTATATATGTTTACATGTTTTATCATTTCAAGGATCTCATTGATATTAAATTGTGGTACTTGGTATATATTGAGAAAGAGCATTAACCTTCATTTTGTTTAGAGTAACGGTGACTGGCTCGGACTGACTCTCGACGGAGAGCTCAGTTCGAGGAGGATATTGGCTATCCACGCGTCTTTTATGTGTTAACATGTTGTTTGAACTAAATGTGTTATTTTTTAAATGTGTATAGAGGTTTTATTTTCATTAATTTGTATATTGTGTAAGAAATACTTGATGTGGAACGCAAATGTTGGATTTTAAGTTATAAGTCATGAACGTGAGTACATACTTCGTATAAAGGTTGGCGTGATTGGCTTATCACCTCACTGAGCTAGTGGTTTTGCTCACCCCCCACCATTCCTTTCCTTTTCAGGCGGTTGATATCTTTTGGTTGGAGGTTTGCCTATCTTTTGCTCGTCATCCGATCAGTGCTTGGGTACTCTTCTTTTTATGTATAAATTGGCGGATCCATTGGCGAGATTGTATAGTTCATATTTGGTACCCCTTGATGATTTTTTTACTTTCGCGATGTTATATTGCTTGTGTATATTTTCTTCAGACCGAGTTATATCATTGTATTTTGTTCCATTGTAAATCTTTGGTGGTATGTTATGAAAATGATGTCCTCGGGTAGTACTCGTTATCATCAGTTGTTCTGTCCTACAGGTATTTGATAGCTAGCCTTACGTTTTCTATAAATTTTCGGAGTGGAGTGCACCCATTCCGTGAAAATTATGGTTAACGTGGCGGTTGTCGCATTCTGTCTATGGTCGGGGCGTGATAAATGGTGCGGTAATTACGGTGGGCAATGGCACGGTAATTGTTTATGGTGGAGCAATGGTGATGTTTCTGGTCAAGGAAAAACTGGTGCGGTAACAGTTCCGAATGTTGAGCTAATATTATTGGGGATCCTTATGACATGCTCAGTTGTCATGGAAAAGGATGTAATAATATTAGCTGGTCCACAAGTTTGCACATGGACATTGACTTGGCAGGTGATGTAGGGTGTGTGGTGGATGTATATCGATGGCTGATGGACTTCTAGGGGTAGCCAAGAGCTGGAAGTAGCCCCATAAATATCAGCAGGTGTTTTCGATATGTGCCGCAGAAAATTTTTAAAATGGTTGATTCTAAGTGGTCTACTCATATGGTGGAGTAGGATTCTCAGATTGAGAATGAATTGTCGGTAAGGACAATAAATCTTCTTTTATTTTGACAAGGTGGAGATTGTTGGGTTTGTCAAAAATAAAAGAAGGGATTTCTTTTATATCTTTGTCCCACATCGGATGAAGAGTAAAAGGAGAGGGATCCTTGGTGCTATATAAGGAGGCCCTTGGACTTGATCTCAAGTGCACCAATCAAGTACACTTTAATATTTGTGTTTGATTCTTCTTAAATTCCTTTCTTGGATTCTCGATTGTGAGAATGGGGATAAAGGTGTAAATTAGTCAAAGATTTGTAAGAGTGTAGGGATTGGGGTCGGGAGAGAGAAATTCTATGTGATTGTAAAAATTTTCACACAGTGGTATTTTCTCGATTCGTGGTTTTTCTTCATTTTTGGAGTTTTCCACGTAAATTCTTGTGTTGTACTTTTTATGCTCTTCTTTATTTATCCCTTAGGAATGAATGAGGATATGTTTATCCCAACAGGGCAACCCTCGTGGGCAACCCGTGGGAAACCCTCATGGGCAATCCTGAAAAATGGGCATGGGCATCCCGTGGGCAATACTAGGCAATCCTAGGCAATGGGCGTGGGCAACCCCCGTGGATAATCGTGGGCAATCCTTGGGCGTGGGCAACCCACGGGCAATCCTTGGTAACGGGCGTGGGCAATTCTAGGCAACCCCCATAGGCAATCCTAGGAAATCGTGGGTAACCTGTTGGATTGTATACTAAAAGTCTAGCTTTAGTATGAACCATGTCATAACAATATTTGAAATGAGAATCATTGATCAAATGATTGCATCTTATAATTTATTTTATATGCATGATGCAATAGTCCATTTACTTTATACTGTAGATAATATGTTGTGCGACAACACGCAGAAGATCATATTATCGGTTTCCTTATAAAGTATAAACAGATGCTCACAACTGAGATAGACGGGGACTCTCTATCGGTATGGTTATAGTGTGGTTTGGTATTAGCTTGTCTTGGCTATAGAATCACATTAGTGTACTTGTGTTTATTGAGCAGGACCGCTTGAGATCGTTCTTCTTATACTGACTATATAGTAGAACTTGATCTCTGTTATTATGGAAGTTCGTGCTCTTAATCCCTATACAATAACCTCAACACGTAGGGCAGTATGTATTTCTTTAATTCATCAATGGGTGAGATTTAAAAGTATTAAATCAACAAACTCGGTGAGTTGAGAAGTAGTGATGTATCTATGGTGTGCTGTTGATTGTAGAAGGAATCCATGTCCGTCATAGGTTGATGATGTCCCCTTGAGGAGCTCATAAGGTTTATCATGTAAATCTTGCAAGTGGATTAATTTCCGGCATGATAATAAGGTTGAGTGGTACTACTCTCGGATGAGATATTAATTAATTTGAGTTGTCAGTAACTTAATTAATTAATGGGCATTGTATATCTTAAACATGGGGAGACTGTCGGGCTTATAATAAGAAGGAGCCCAGAACATAATTTTGGGATTGGACGGGTAGTGCAGTAATAATATTTTAGTGGACTATATTATTATTGTTGGATTTAATTAAAAGCTTTGGGGTAAGCTTGGTTAATTAAATTCAATTGAGGCCCAGCCCAATTTCTCCTCCTGGTCCCTGCTGTAGCCCAACTATATAAGTCATCTCAGCTCCTGTTAACCTTAAGTCAGTGCCTCATTTGATAGTTAGAAAGAACAGGAGTAGATTGAGAGAATCCTGCGGATTGTTGCCCACACAACAGTAGGATTCGACTTGGGACATACAGCAGAAGATTGAGAGGTGGTTCTCTGCAACGGTTCATCCTCTACATCAATCCAGAAGTACGATAAACAAGTTTATATTCGCTTCCGCTGATTGTTTGCCTGTTTTACTAACGAATCACGTTGAACCGCACGATCCAATTGCCAACAATTGGTATCAGAGCGTTGGTTTATTGGTGAGAACATGATAACAAGGGTTTTGGAATTATTATTGTATTATCCATGAAATCCTATTGCTTTGCTGCCTGTACACTTTCATCTTGCGCCTGCACATCACACACACAACCATATCATGAATGCAATTGCCCTTGAGCGTCGATAACATCTGGATGAACACGATTGCTGGGCGGCGTGATATGGAACCTGATGAACCACGGACCAGAAGTCGGCGCGACAGTGATGGGACTGGAGGCATGGTGTCGTGGGCTGATCGCAGCAGGTTGATGAGGCGAGTCCTTCCATGACCGAGGCAGGCTGGAGGGCGGCGTGAAGCTGCCAGGCGATCTGGACCCGATGGACGACGGTGACACATGGATCGATTTTCAGGCGAGTCTGATGTGGCATCCATGCGAGAACAGACTTCGATCGAGTCTCTTCCAGGTCCTGGTCGGGTCGCTGAAACTAGAACTTCCGGCATGAAGTTTCCAGGCTGTGGTTTTTGATGGAATGGCGATGGGGCTCCTACCCTGATGTCGGAGTGAATTCGCTGGTGCATTCCTATGCGCATCTGAATTTTTTTTTGGCGGATTCATGGTTGCTTCCAGACGGGCCGATTGGACAGCTCTGCTGTTTGATGCTGCCGGCGGTTATTGAAGGCGTCGCTGGGATAACTGCCGCGGCTGGGAGAACTTGCTGTGGCTGTGGCGTTGTCGTTGACAGGCGCGATGCACTTAAGGAAAGCTGCAGACGTCCGGTGTGACTTCGAGTGACGCTAAAGATGGTTCCGAGCACGGCTGCTTCGTTGTCGCTAGGCGGCTCTGATGGCGTCGCATCACGGCAAGGGGCAAAAGGCACGACTCTGGTGGGCTGACGGCATCACCGCCGAGAGCAGCCGGCACCATGTCGTGCGGAGTTTTCTTCGCGTCTTCAGTTCCACCGTGCCGGACAGGGCTGGTGTGTGGAAGGAGTATTGCGGCGGGTAAGAATTAAGGGCAGCAGGGTATTTGGGCTGCTGGGCCCTATATTAATAATGTGTTGCTGGGCCTAATTATTTGTTAAAATCCTATTGGGCTGCCTTATTTTAATTTGGTTTTGGGTTGTTGGGCCCAATTTTAATTAAAATGGATGTGGGCTGTTGGACCTTAAATCCTAATTTTAATTAATTGTGGATAATGGGCCAAGCCTGATTAATTAGTTTTATTAATGGACATTTTGTGCTAGTGGGCTTGGTGGACTTAATTTGATTTTGGGCTAAGATTATGGGCCATGGATAATGGACTTGATTAATTATTTAATCTGTTGCTCATTTTGTGCTTATTTGTTGCTCTTGGGCCCAAATTAATTGATCCACCATTTATGCAATTAATTATGATATATAACTGATTTAATTATTTTAACTTGACAATTAATTGTTATATATGTAAGGCATGTTCTATGTGATTTACTTATTTAAATTGCTGTTAATAGAAGCATGGCTTAGTTGTATATTTTATTCTGGAATATTATATGCATGTTAAAAACCCTCGGTAATTAAATAACTAAGTGGGAGAGGGGATTGGTAATAAATTCCCGCGGCCTCCATTATTGGTTTGTTAAGCAATGTGAATAGACTTGCGCGTCGGCATTAGAGCCTTCCTCCCCATCGGATGAGTTTTATTCATGGATTGCTGGAACAGACTTCATTAAATAATTACGTTTGTAATGTGATGCATATGAACTTGCGCGTTGGCATAGACCTTCCTCCCTATCGGATGAATTTATATGCGGTTCACTGGTACAAACTTGTAATTGATAATCGTAGGAAGTTATCCGAGTGCGTGTGTACTTCTCCATCTGTAAGGCACACAAGCTTGGGCCGCGGACTTGGGATTAAATAATGGTGTACACTTAGGTGTAAATAATAAGTATCCTCCCCATCGGAGTCACTGCTGTTATTTGCATGGCTAAAGAGTAACCGACTATTAATTATTTTGTCATAAAGTGAGGTTGACAAATGAAATTAATGGGTAAAACCTTCTCTTGTAAATGTTCGGGTTTGTAAACGTCCACACTATCGTGGCTTGCAGACTCACAGTGCCTGAGATGTCGGTGAATTTTATTTTATATTGTTTTGAGGGAATCAATATAAAAGAATAAAATTCAAAGATTTGATCGGTAAATTTATTTGTAATTCTCTGAATTTCAAATGGTTTTATCTCACTTTTTATTAACTAAAAGACATTACATTTACTTGTCCAAATTAGATGATTAGAAAGAATCTTGGTTTTGATAATTACTGCTTAAGAAAATACATGTGTATTCTCACAAAGGACGTCTCATGATGCCTATTAAAGTCTCTAGTGAAGAGATGAGAGGTTCATAGAAATATGATGGTCGTAACTCTTCGGATACTTGAGTAAATTAAAAGGCAGAAGATCATGGTTGAATTGATGAATGAATTGGAAGAGCTTGGAATAGAAATTGAAAGGGAAACCTAAATCAATTTATTCTTCACAATTTGCCTGGATGTTTTGAGCAAGTTCTACCTGAAATACGAGAGATTGTATTTGGTGGGAAACTTCTAACAAAACATGTGGCAAAAGAAAGCCATTTTTCATCATGATCTGAACAAGGTTAATATCTTATTTACTAATGGTTTAAAAATGATTAGTGATGGCATCTACTGACACGAAGTATGTAGATACTGGAATCACTAAATGTTTATCACTGAGTAAGGATAAGATTGTTAATAATATGGGTAAAACTACAAAGGTAGTGGCTATTGCAGTGGGAGTTGTTTATTTATCTGATGATAAGAATAAACGATTGATTATGAGAAATTGTCTTTACGTACGTTTCATAGAAATAATTTAATTTCGGTTTCTATACATTAATGGATGGATACTTCATTTCATTTAAATGACATGGTCATAGTAATGAGGAATGAGGCTATAATCCGTTAAAGTATGTTAGTGGATAAAAAGTATACTCTTGAATCATGTACATCCCACAGATGCAATAAATAGTAATTAAATAATGCATCTTCTAATATTAGTAAGAGAAAGGAACCTTCGGAAATGAACTAAACATACATTTGGCATCTATGACTAATTCATTTTACTTAAGTAGGATTCAAAAGTTGATAGCCGATAGACCGTAAGGTTTATCTGAAGTGGAAACTATCGGACTTGCGAGTCTTGCTTGGAAGTAAAAATGATTAACTGCCTTTCAAGGCTGTGGGGTGTAGAGCCAAAGATATATATGTTGGAATTAGTTCATTCTGATTCAAGCGAACCTAATATTATCTAGGCGAGAGGTGGTTATGAATATTCAAAAATTATTCTGGAAACCAATATATTTATATGATGCACTGCATGTCTAAGTTCTTTGATTAATTCAAGAATTGTAAGGCTGGTACAGTGAAGCGTCATGGAAAATATATTAAGTCATTACGATTCAATCATGATGGCGAATACCTCTTGGGATAGTTAGGGGCTATTGATCAGAAGTTGAGATTAAATCTCAAGTTGACTACACCGGGTATGCCCCAGCTGAATGGTGTGGTGGGTAGAAGGTATTAGGCTCTTATGGTTATGATTAGATAGATGATGAATTATTTGGAATAATTAAATTCATTTTATGGATATGCCCTAGATACAGTAATTCGTAAAACGTTTTTCTGTATATGGGATATCCTAGAAAAATGGAGGGTGATTTATTTAGTCCAAAAGATCGAAGGATAATTGTTAACTCAATAACTAGATTTTTGGAAAAGGACTATGTAATAAATCACAAACCCATGTATAAGTTGTTCTAAAGGAAGTGAGAGGAAAACACTAAGTATAAGTACCAAGTGTACAAGAGGATATACCACAAGGTAAACTGCAACGCATGTCACGTCTGATACACAATTACATGTAGTGCCTTGTCGTAGTGGGATGGTTGTATGACAACCCATAAATATATGTTTTGGGAGAGTCGTGAGACTTGATCCCTAGTGAACATGGTATTATCCCACGGATACGACGTAGCACTACAAGATGAAAATGCGGAATCTTAGTAAGTTGCAATGAATGTTGAAATAGAATCTATGGATTCCATATTAAGTCTGGGAACTTGTATGACCACTAAATGGTGTAAAAGCCATTGCAAGTGGTCAAAGGAAATAAAAGAGGATCATATGGAAAGGTGAAAACCTTGGAAGCAAAGCTGGTTGCTGTAAGTGTACTCAGAAAGAAATGGTTCGATTATGAGGAAACATGTTCGCTGGTAGCTATGCTTATATTGATACGGATTCTTTTATTGCTGCTCTGAGGAACAGCAAATAGATGTCAAAGACAGCTTTCCTGATTGGAAGTCTTGAGGAAAACATCTATGCGAAGCAACCAGAGTGATTCATTGCAAAGTACTAATAGCATTTTGATAGTAAGCTTAAAATTGTCCAGCGATGGACTAAAGCAAGCTTTAAGATCGTGAAGCATCTGTTTTGATTTGGTAATCCTGTGGCATGGATTTAAATCAATGAGCGGATGAGTCTTGTGTGTTGTAAAGAGTGACGAAAACGTGGTGGTGTTTCTTGTACTATACGTAGATAGTATCTTGCTCATTGGAGACAATGAAAGAGTATTATCGGGCGTATGGGTACGGTTAATAAAGCGGTAGAGATGAAGGACTTAAGAAAGGCAAAATATATTCTTTTGATCACGGTAATACGGATCACAAGAAAGAATATTATGCTTATCTCAAGTTTCATAAAATGATACAGTCCATACTCGTTTAGCATGTAAATTTATCTAAGTGAATGTGTCTTTGAGACACAAGAAGAAGATAAAGAGGATAAAAGCGGTTCCTTATGCTTCGGCGAATAAGGAAGCTTAATCTAAGGAATGCTATGAACGATGTTGGATATCTGTTTTGCTGAATGCATGAACAGTGGGTATCAACGTAACCCGGAACAAGAATGATGAACTGTGATAAGACATTTATAAAGTGCCTGAGAAGGACTGGAAATTATATGTGGACTTACTGGACAGATTCACTGCTTCTTGTGGATTACGTAGATTCGAATTTTTTAGTCAAATTGGACGGTAGTAAATTCTCCTCAAAGGTTATGTGTTTAATTTTAGGAAGTAGAGTCATAATGTGGAGGAGTGTTATATAGAAATATATTTCAAACTCCGGACTCCATCATGGAAAGATGATAAATTGGAGCCTATGAGGCAGCCAAAGTATCTATGTGACTCTAGAGACTTCATGATGGACTTTGAAGTGTTTCTAAGTTTGCCCAAGGTAATCACAATTTACATTGATGATATTGGTGCAGTTGCAAACTTGAAGAAATCACAAGTCCATAAGGCAATTAAACACATGGAGCGCGAGTAACACCTGTTGCGAGAAATCGTATGATGAGGGGAAGGTTGTTGTCGCCTAGATTGCATCGGATGATGACCTAGTAAACCATTTACAAGGACCTTAAGACGAGAGCTTTTAATGGTCGTGTAGTGGGAGTAGGAATCAGATGTATGGCAGTAGACATGACAGCATAGTCTTTTAGTATAAGTGGGAGATTGTTGGATTGTATACTAAAAGTCTAGCTTTAGTATGAACCATGTCATAACAATATTTGAAATGAGAATCATTGATCAAATGATTGCATCTTATAATTTATTTTATATGCATGATGCAATAGTCCATTTACTTTATACTGTAGATAATATGTTGTGCGACAACACGCAGAAGATCATATTATCGGTTTCCTTATATAGTATAAACAGATGCTCACAAATGAGATAGACGGGGACTCTCTATCGGTATGGTTGTAGTGTGGTTTGGTATTAGCTTGTCTTGGCTATGGAATCACATTAGTGCACTTGTGTGTATTGAGCAGGACCGTTTGAGATCGTTCTTCTTATACTGACTATATAGTAGAACTTGATCTCTGTTATTATGGAAGTTCGTGCTCTTAATCCCTATACAATAACCTCGTCACGTAGGGCAGTATGCATTTCTTTGATTCATCAATGGGTGAGATTTAAAAGTATTAAATCAACAAACTCGGTGAGTTGGGAAGTAGTGCTGTATCTATGGTGTGCTGTTGATTGTAGAAGGAATCCATGTCCGTCATAGGTTGATGATGTCCCCTTGAGGAACTCATAAGGTTTATCATGTAAATCTTGCAAGTGGATTAATTTCCGGCATGATAATAAGGTTGAGTGGTACTACTCTCGGATGAGATATTAATTAATTTGAGTTGTCAGTAACTTAATTAATTAATGGGCATTGTATATCTTAAACATGGGGAGACTGTCGGGCTTATAATAAGAAGGAGCCCAGAACATAATTTTGGGATTGGACGGGTAGTGCAGTAATAATATTTTAGTGGACTATATTATTATTATTGGATTTAATTAAAAGCTTTGGGCTAAGCTTGGTTAATTAAATTCAATTAAGGCTCAGCCCAATTTCTCCTTCTGGTCCCTGCTGTAGCCCAACTATATAAGTCATCTCAACTCCTGTTAACCCTAAGTCAGTGCCTCATTTGACAGTTAGAAAGAACAGGAGCAGATTGAGAGAATTCTGCGGATTGTTGCCCACACAACAGCAGGATTCGACTTGGGACATATAGCAGAAGATTGAGAGGTGGTTCTCTGCAACGGTTCATCCTTTACAGCAATCCAGAAGTACGGTAAACAAGTTTATATTCGCTTCCGCTGATTGTTTGCCTGTTTTACTAACGAATCACGTTGAACCGCACGATCCAATTGCCAACATAACCCCCGTAGGCAATCGTGGGCAACCATGGGCAACCCTAGTGGGCAACCCATTGGCAACACTTGTGGGCAATCTTGGGCGACAGGCGGGGGCAACCTATGGCCAATCCTAGGTAACGGGCGAAGGCAATCCCAGTGGGCAATTGTGGGCAATCCTAGGCAATGGACGTGAGAAATCATGGGCAATCCTGGGCAACAGGCTTGGGCAACCCTATGCAATGGGCGTGGGCAATCATGGGCAACCCTCGTTGGCAACCCATGGGCAACCCTTGTGGGCAATCCTTGCCAACGGGCATGGGCAACCCATGGGCAATCCTAGGCAACGGGTGTAGTAAAATCCTTTGCAATCGTGGGCAATTTCAGTAGGAAATCCTTGGCAATCGTTGGCAACCCCCGTGAAAAATCCTAGGCAATCGTGGGCAACCCCGTGGGTAATCGTGGGGAGTCCTATGCAACGGATATGGAAAATCGTAGGCAACCATGGGCAACCCTCGTGGGCAACTCATGGGCAACCCTCGTGGGCAATCCTGGACAACGGGCGTGTGCAACCCTTGGGCAATCCCAGACAATCATTGGCAATGGGCATGGGCAACCCCCATGGGCAATCGTGGGCAAACTAGGCAACAGGCGTGGGCATCCCGTGGACGACCGTGGCAATCCTAAACAATGAACGTGGGCGACATTAGCAATCCTGGGCAACGGGCGTGGGCAAACCATGAGCAAGCTTACTCAACAGCCATGGGCCATCGTGGGCAACCATGGGCAACCCTCGTGGGCGACCCATGGGAAACCCTCGTTGGCAATCCTTGGCAACAGGCGTGGGCAACCAGTGGGCAATCCCAGGCAATCCTGGGCAACGGGCGTGGACAACCCCCGTGGGCAATTCTTGGCAAACGTGGGCAACTCCCATGGGCAACCCTAGGCAATCGTGGGCAATCTCCATGGGCAATTGTGGGCAATCCTAGGCAACGGGAGCGGGCAATCTTGGGCAACGGGCGTGGGCAATCCAGTGTGCAATCGTAGGCAATCCTAGGCAACGGGCGTGGGCAATACTAGGCAATGGGCGTGGGGCAATCCTGGGCAACCCCCATGGGAAATCCGAGGAAATCATTGGCAATCCCCATGGCAATCCTAGGCAATGGGGGTTGGCAACCGTGGGCAATCTTGGGCAACAGGCATGGGCAACCAGAGGGCAACCCAATCCCCATGGGCAATCCTAGGCAATGGGGGTGGGCAACCGTGGGCAATCTTGGGCAACGGGCATGGGCAACCAGAGGGCAACCCCAGACAATAGGCATGGAAAATCGTGGGCAACCCTCGTGGACAACCCATGGGCAATCCTTATGGGCAATCCTCGGCAATGGGTGTGGGCAACTCGTGGACAATCATAGGCAATCCTGGGCAACGGGCATGGGCAATCCCCTTGGGCAATCCTTGGCAATCTTGGACAACCACCATGGGCAATCCTAGGTAATCGTGGGCAATCTCAGGCAACGAGCATGGGCTATCGTGGGTAATCCTAGGCAATGGATATGGGCAATCGTGGGCAACTATGGGCAACCCTCGTCGATAATCCTGGGCAACGGGCGTGGGCAACCCGTAGACAATCCTAGGCAATTCTGGGAAAAGGGTGTGGGCAACCCCCGTGTGCAATCATGGGTAATCCTAAGCAACGCGCTTGGACAACCCGTGGACAATCCTAGGCAACGGGCGTGGAAAATCCTAGGGAACCCCCGTGGCTAATCCTAGTAAATCATGGGCAACCCCTATGGGAAATCATGGGCAATCCAAAGCAACGGGCGTGGGAATCGTGGCTAATCATGGGCAACCCTCGTGGGAAATCCTAGGCAACGGGCATGGCCAACTCGTGGGCGACCCTAGGCAATCCTAGGCTACTGGCGTGGGCAACCCCCGTGGGCAATCTTTGGCAATTGTGGGCAATCTCCGTGGGCAATCATAAGCAACAGGCGAAGGCAATCGTGGGCGATCCTTGGCAACGGGAGTGGGCAACCCCAGTGGGCAATCATGGGCAATCTTAGGCAACGGGTGTGGGCAACCCGTGGGCAATCCTAGACAATGGGCGTGGGCAATCGTGGACAACCCCCGTGGGCAACTGTGGTTAGTCCTGGGCAATGGGCGTGGGCAACCCATGGGCAACCTAAGGCAACGGGCGTGGGAAATCATGAGCAACCATGGGCAACCCTCGTAGGTAACCCATGGGCAACCCTCGTAGGAAATCCTGGGCAACAGGTATGGGCAACCCGTGGGTAATCATAGGCAATCCTGGCCAACGAGCGTGGGCAATCTCCATGGGCAATCCTTGGCAGTCATGGGCAACCCCCATGGGCAATCCTAGGCAATCGTGGGAAACCTCCTTGGACAGTAGTGGGCAATCCTAGGCAACGGACATGGACAATTGTATGCAACCCTCGTGGGTAATCCTAGGCGGGCGTGGGCAACCCGTGGGAAATATTAGACAATCCTGGGCAAAGAGCATGGGCAACCCCCGTGGGCAATCATGGGCAATCCTAGGCAACGCGCGTGGGCAACCCGTGGGCAATCCTAGGCAAGAGGCGTGGGGGATCCTGGGCATTCCCCATGGGCAATCCTAGGAAATCGTGGGCAATCACCGTGGGCAATCGTGGGTAATCCTAGGCATTGGGAGTGGGGAATCATGGGCTACCATGGGCAACAATCATGGGCAATCCTAGGCAACGGCTTGGGCAACCCGTGAGCAATCTTAGGCAATTAGGCAATCCTGGGCTACTGGCGTGGGCAACCCCTGTGGGCAATCGTGGGATATCCTACGCAACGAGCGTGGGCAACCCATGGACAATCCTAGGCAACGGGCTTGGGCAATCGTGGGAAACCCCTATGGGCAATCCTAGAAAATCATGGGCAATTCTAGGCAACTGGCGTGGCAACCGTGGGCAATCTTGAGCAACGGGCGTGGACTACCCGTGGGCACCCCTGGGCAACGGTCGTGGACAACTATGGGAATCCCCTGTAAGCAATCTTGGGCAATGGGCGTGGGCAACCCGTAGGCAATCCTAGGCGATCCTGGACAACGGGCGTGGGCAACCCCTATGGGCATTCCTTGGTAATCATGGTCAACCCCCGTAGGCAATCATGGGAAATCCTATGTAACAGGTGTGGGCAATCATGAGCAACTATTGGCAATTCTCGTGGTCAATCCTGGGCAATGGGCATGGGTAACCCAAGGCAATGCTGGGCAACGGGCGTGGGCAACCCCCGAGGCAATCATGGATAATCCTAGGCAACAGGCGTGGACAATCCTAAGCAACCCCGTGGGCAATCCTAGGAAATCGTGGGCAATCCCCATGGGTAATTGTGGGCAACCATGGGCAACCCATGGGCAACACTCGTGGGCAATCCTGGGCAACGGACGTGTACAACCCTCGGGCAATCCTAGGCAATCATGGGCAACGGGCGTGGGCAACCCCATGATACAACAACACATATTTCTTATCTATGTAGTATATTTACTGTTTTTATAATTTTTTTGTTGTAGTGTATAAAATGTGATATTTATTTCAAAATGTTACATTTAAATGTTACTTTTTAGGGTTGTGCTACGTAAGTGTTACATAAGAATTATAATTATGAAAGTATTTCAAAAATGATTTACTTAAAATAGATTTGTAAAAAGTGTTATATTTTTATGCAACATATGCTCACTTTAATCCAAAAAAGATCTTTAGCGATGGTAGTGAAGATTTATAGGCATCAAATATTATCATTGCAAGCAGTGACGGACCCAGGAATTTAGGTCAGGGGGCCCAAATAATAATTACTTTATTCGTCTCAATTTTGAGTCTATATCTACAGTTTGCATGATTATTAATAAAAGTCAAATTTTTACTTATATTTGGGGTAATTGTATACTCCCTCCGTCACACTTTAAGGTTTACGCTTTTCATTTTGGGTTGTCCCAAGTTAAGGTTTACATTTTCTTTTTTATCAAGTTAGGCCCACAAAAAATAATTAATTATTTCATGTAGGATCCATACACAACACTAATACAACTACCCACTTTACATTAAATATTATTTCTTTCACTTCACTACATATTAAAATATTATATCTTTTAATCTTCGTAAAAAAAGCACACGTCAACGTTAATGCGGGACGGAGGGAGTATTTTTTAATAATAAATTCATTGTAGAGTATGTATGTTTGTTAGAAAGTTATGTCAATTTTGAAATTAAAATTTATTTTATGAATATTAGTTAAGTGTCATTCCTTTTTATTTAAGAGAGTGGAGTGGAATCGAACCTGCACCCTCAGTATACACAATCAATGCTTAATACACTAGGCTATGGAATTGTTTAATAAAAGTTACCATATATATACTAATTATTTTGAAATCTTAGGGGGCCAATGCCCCCCAATTCTATGGTATGTCCGTCCCTGATTGCAAGGGACGATATGCACCACACCAGTAAGATTTGTCTTAGCCTGAGACAGTTGTAAATTCAAGGTGTTATAATCGAAGGTAAAATTGTCTTGTTTGGGAGTATGCTTAGTAATATTTACCTTTTTTTTTTCGATAAATAAAATTTGTATTGATACTTTTGGGTATAACAAATACCCAAAAAACAAGAATTACATATTACAACTATTCATTACAAAAAAATTATTTTTTAACAACGGAATATTTCAAGAGCGATGGTGATCGATAGCAGGCACCGGGAGGTTTCTGGTGTTCAGCAGGCGATGATCCAAGTGGGTTCTTCGTCGGCAAGGTCTGATTTTTTAGGTGTTTTCCTAGTGGGCTCGGGGAACATCGACAACCTGTTGGCGCTGCTGGAAGGTCGTAGTGCGAAACTTGAAACGGCAGTGGGCTGACAGCGCAACTCTGGCGGGCTGACGGCGCGACTCCGGCGGGCTGACGGGACAATCGCCGAGGGCAGCGGCGTCGGTGAAAGGTTCGCATGTCAGCTTCCTTGTGGAATCAGATTGTGGCTAGTGAAAAGGGCAGGGCTGAATCTCTTCATGCATTGGCGGTTTTAGTAGTGGGTCAGATGGGCTCCATTCTCCAGTTTGTATTTGGGCCTAATTTTTGTGGATTATTGGGCTGCTCATTTTGTTTTAGTGGGTTTGGTGGGCTCAATTTTCACAAGTTAATTTTTGAGCTGTATGAATAGACCCATTTGCTTGACTCAATTTTGTGCCTTAATCCCTAAAATATATAATTGATTTAATTATTTTTATTTGACAATTAATTGTTATATATGTGGCATGTTCTATGTGATTTATTTTTAAATTACTTAATATAGAAGCATGCTAGGATGTATATTTTATTATTGTAATATTATATGCATGTTAAAAACTCTCGGTGTTAAATAACTAAGTGGGAGAGGAAATTGATAAATAAAATTTCATGGCCTCCATTATTGGTTTGTAAGTGATGTGAGTAAACCTGCGTGTTGGCAATAGGCCTTCCTCCACAACGGATGGGTTTATTCACGGATCACTGGTAAACTTCTTTATGATGATCGTAGGAAATTATCCAAGCGCGTGTATACTTCTCCAACTGTAAGGCACATAATCTTACAAAATAGACTTGGGGTCAAATAATGGTGTACACTTAGGTGAAAATAATAAGTATCCTCTCCAACGGAGTCACTGCTATTATTTGCATGGCTAAAAAGGAACCGACTATTAATTATCTTATCATAAAGTTAGGTTGATAAATGAAATTAATGGGTAAAACCTTATCTTGTAAATGTTCGGGTTTGTATACGTCTACACTAACGTGGCATGCAAATCCACGGTGCTTGAGATGTTGGTGAATTTTATTTTATATTATTTTGAGGGATTCAATATAAATTGATAAATTCGAAGTGTTTGATCTGTTTATTTATTTATGATTCTCAGGATTTTCAAATGGCACTCAACTCACTTTCTGTTATACTTAAAGAGCATAAACTTATGGGCACTAATTATGTTGACTGGAAGCGAAACATGAACATTGTTTTAATTGCTGCAGATTATATCTTTGTTCTCACTGAGGAATGTCCTCCGACACCTACTGATGACTCTACCGAAGAGCAAAAAGTTGCTTATAATAGGTGGGTCAAAGCTAATATGATGGCTAAGTGCTATATTTTGACTTCTATGTCAAATGTGCTTCAAACTCAGTATCAAGCTATGACCACAGCCTATGATATGATGTATAATCTTAGGGAACTCTTCGGGCATCAGAGTCGTCCTGCTAGTGTTGGCTATTGGATCGTTTGGCTCAGCGTGATCCATTAGGAAACCAAGGAAACAATTACTGCGGAAGCAAAATAAAAATTTACCTTTCTTCAGGGTTGATGTAGAGGATGAACAGTAGTGAACCACCTCATGATCTTCTGCTGTATGACCCAAAGTTAATCCTGATATTGTGTGGGCAACAATCTGCAGGATTCTCTCAATCTAATTATCTCCTTTTCTCACATCAAAAACGGCGCAGATTGTAGGTTTCCAGAAGCTGAGATGACTTATATATTGGGCTACAGCGGGACCAGGAGGAGAAATTGGATTGGGCCTCAATTGGATTTAATTAACCAAGCTTAGCCCAAATCTTATAATTAAATCCAATAATAATAATATAGTCCATTAAAATATTATTACTGCACTACCCATCCAATCCCAAAATTATGTTTAGGCTCCTTCTTATTATGAGCCCGACAGTCTCCCCATGTTTAAGATATACAATGTCTATTAATTAATTAAGTTACTGACAACTCCATTAATTAATATCTCATCCGAGAGTAGTACCACTCAACCTTATTATCATGCCGGAATTAATCCACTTGCAAGATTTACATGATAAACCTTATAAGCTCCGCAAGGGGACATCATCAACCTATAACGGACATAGATTTCTTCTACAATCAATAGCACACCATAGAGACAATATTATTTCCCAACTCACCGAGTCTATTGATTTAATACATGTAAATCTCACCCATTGATGAATCAAAAAAATACATACTGCCCTACGTGTCAAGGTTATTGTATAGGAAAGAGCACGAACATCCATAATAACTGAGATTAAGTTCTCCTACATAGACAGTACAAGTTGAACGATCTCAAGCGGTCCTGCTCAATACACACTAAGCGCAGTAATGTGATTCTATAGTCAAGACAAACTAATACCAAATCACACTATAACCATCCCGATAGATAGTCCCCATCTATCTCGGTTGTAAGCATCTGTTTATACTTTATAAGGAAACCGATAATATGATCTTCCGCATATTGTCGTACAACATATTATCTACAGTATAAAGTAAATTGACTTTTGCAAAAATATATAAATAAATAATTTATAATATGCAAAAATGTTTGATCATATGATTCTCATTTCAAATAAAATTGTTAAAACACTGTTCAATACAAAAGCAAGACTTTTAGTATACAAATCTAACAATCTCCCACTTATACTAAAAGACTACGCTGCCATATCTGCTGACACGCATCTAATCCCAATTCCTTCTATATGCCCATCGAATGCTTTCGCTGGAAGGCTCTTAGTAAAAGGATCTGCAAGGTTATCCTCAGATGCAATCTTAGCGACAACGACTTCCCCTCTTCTAACGATGTCTCGTATTAGGTGATACTTGCGCTTAATGTATTTACTCGCCTTATGGGCTCGTGGTTCCTTCGAGTTTGCTACTGCACCACTATTATCACAATAAATTGTGTTTGCTTTGGGCAAACCAGGAATCACATCCAAGTTCATCAAGAAGTTCCTGAGCCATACTGCTTCTTTAGCTGCCTCAGAGGCTGCTACATATTCAGCTTCCATGATGGAGTCCGCAACGCATTTCTGCTTTACACTCCTCCATATTATGGCTCCTCCTCTAAGAGTATACATATAACCCGAGGTAAATTTACTAGCATCCCTATCTAACTGGAAATCCGAATCAGTATAACCCAAAGGTAACAAAGTATCTACCCGCTAAACCAACACATAATGCCCTTGTCCTGGATTACTTTGATACCTACTGACCATGCCCACGACATAACAGATATCCAGTCTCGTACATAGCATAGCATACATGAGGCTTCCTACTGCCGAAGCATAAGGGACCAGCTTCATTGCCTCTATTTCCTATTGTGTCTTATGACACATCTCCATAGATAGAGGTATTCCATGTCTGAAAGGTAGAAAACCTTTCTTGGAATTTTACATGCTAAAACGAGCCAGGATTGTATCAATGTACAAAGCTTGGGATAAGCACAACATTCTTTTCTTGCGATTCCTTATCAATTTGATCCCTAGAATGTGTCCGGCTTCTCCTAAGTCCTTCATTTCAAACTGCTTGGAAAGCCATACCCTTACGCCCGACAATACCTTTACATTGTTTCCAATGAGAAGAATTTCATCCACGTATAGTACAAGAAACACCACTACGTTTTCGTCAGACTTTTTGTACACACATGGTTCATCCGGACATTGAATAAATTCATATGACTGGATTACCTCATCAAAATGGATGTTCCATGATCTTGAAGCTTGTTTCAATCCATAAATGGACCTTTTAAGCTTGCATACAAGATGCTCTTCGCCCTTTGCAATGAATCCTTCTGGTTGCTTCATATAGATGTTTTCCTCAAGACTTCCATTTAGGAAAGCTGTCTTGACATCCATTTGCCATACCTCATAATCCATATGAGCAGCAATAGACAAAAGAATCCGGATTGACTTAAGCATGGCCACAGGCGAGAAGGTTTCCTCATAATCAATTCTTCTTTCTGAGTATATCTTTTAGCCACAAGCCTTGCTTTAAAGGTTTCCACCTTACCATCAGATCCTCTTTTTCTTTTATAGATCCACTTGCATTCAATAGCTTTTACACCATCGGGTGGTTCTACAAGCTCCCAGACTTGATTAAAATACATGGATTCAATATCAGATTTCATTGCGTTTTGCCATAATTGAGCATCTTTATCTTGCAGTGCCTCATTGTAATTCTATGGGTCAAATTCATGTTCACAAGGGACCAAGTCAGAAGACTCTCCCAATCCCATGAATCTATCCGGTTGTCTCACAACCCTCCCACTACGACGAGTCTCCGCAGGCAATTGTGTATCAAGTGTGACACGCGGTGCAGTATCTTGTGGTATATCCTCTTGTACAGTTGGTATTATGTTTGGTGTTTCCTCTCTTACTTCATCTAGAACAATTTTACTCTTGGGTTTGTGGTTCATTACATAATCCTCTTCCAAAAATCTGGTGTTCGTGCTAATGATCACCTTTTGGTCCTTAGGACTATAAAATAGACCACCCCTTGTTCCTTTAGGATACCCTACAAATAGACAAACATCCGTACGCGATTCTAACTTATCAGCATCTGCCTTCAATACATGTGCCGGAGCATCCCAAATCCAAAAGTGTTTGAGACTAGGCTTTCGCTTTGTCCACAATTCGATGGGTGTGGAAGCTATTGATTTAGAAGATACTAAATTTAGGATGTAAGCCACTGTATCTAAGGCATATCCCCAAAACGAACTTGGTAATTCCAAATAACTCATCATTGATTTTACCATTGCCATAAGAGTCATATTTCTTCTTTTCGCTACACCATTCTGCTGGGGTGTGCCCGGTGCAGACAATTGGGATTCAATTCCTTACTCCGATAAATAATTCCTAAACTCTCCCTAGAGGTATTCGCCACCATGATCAGATCGTAGTGTGTTGATATATTTTTCAAGTTGCTTTTCCACATCAGCCTTGTACTCCTTGAATTTTTCAAAGCACTCAGACTTGCGGCGCATCAAATAAATATATCCATATCTAGAATAATCGTCGATGAAAGTGATGAAATATTTATAACCCCCTCTTGCCTGGACAGACATAGGACCACATAAATTAGAATGAACCAATTCTAACAGATCTTTGGCTCTATACCCCTTTGCCTTGAAAGGTCTTTTGGTCATTTTTCCTTCCAAGCAGGATTCGCAAGTTGGATAATTTTTCACTACTAATGAACTCAGAGGTCCATCAACTATCAACCTTTGAATCCTACTCAAGTTAATATGACCTAGTCTTAGATGCCAAAGATATCTTTGGTTCATTTTAGAAGGTTCTTTTCTCTTATTAGTAGATGTATCATTCATTTCAATTTGTTGCACCGTGGGAGAAATTGGATTAAGAGTATACAAATTATCTATCAATGCACCATCACAGATAAAAATTCCATTTTTCCTTAAAACAACATTGTCATTAAAAGAAACAGAATAACCATCCATAAACAATTTAGAAACCAAAATTAAATTCTTTCTAAAATGAGGTACATAAAGACAATTCCTCAAAAACAAGAGTTTTATTCTTATTGAAAGATAAATAGACGTCTCCCACTGTAACAACCGCTACTCTTGTGGCATTCCCCATGAGTATGGTAATCTCGCCATCACTAAGCTGTCGGATTTGATGGAACCCCTGCAAAGAATTACAGACATGGTCAGTGGCTCCCGTATCTACACACCAAGAGTCAGCAGATACAGCCGCTAAACATGATTCAACAACTAGTATAAAAGACTTACCATTCTTGTTCCCTTTCAGAAGAGGGCAGTCTGCTTTGTAGTGTCCCGGCTGCTTGTATTTGAAGCACTTGCCTTTAGGCTTCTTGACCGCACCAGTCTTTGCTTTCACTTGGTTTACCGGTGATGAATTTCCTTGCTTCTTCTTATTCCTACCGCCTTTCGGCCTAGGATGAGGAGCATTTTCAGCAACATGAATCTGAGGAGGTCTACAAAATAATTCTTCCGCCACCACAAGTTTTTTCAGAAGCTTCGCCAACGTGTACAAATATTTTTTCATACCGTAGTTCAGGCGAAACTGCTCAAAACTCCTAGGCAAGCTTTGGAGTATGATATCGACCTGGGTTTCCCCATCAATTTCAGCTCCAAGAACTTCCAACTCATTGAGTTGGCCCATCATCCCAAGGACATGCTCCCTTACGAAAGTGCACTCAGCCATTTTGGTATTCATTAGAACAGACATGCCCTTCGACCTAGCAGGACGTCTCTGATGCCTGAAGAGTTCCCGAAGATTATGCATCATATCATAGGCGGTCTGCATAGCTTGATGCTGAGTTTGGAGTACATTTGATATAGAAGCCAAAATATAGTACTTAGCCATCCTATCAGCTTTGACCCACCTATTATAAGCAACTCTTTGCTCTTCGGTAGAGTCATCAGTAGGTGCCGGAGGATATTCCTCAGTGAGAACAAAGATATAAACTTCAGCAGTTAAAACAATGTCCATGTTCCATTTCCAGTCAACATAATTAGTGCGAGTAAGTTTGTGCTCTTTAAGTATAACAGAAAGTGAGTTGAGTGCTATTTGAAAATCTTGAGAATCATAAACAATTAAATAGATCAAACACTTTGAATTTATCAATTTATATTGAATCCCTCAAAACAATATAAAATAAAATTCACCAACATCTCAAGCACCGTGAATTTGCATGCCACTTTAGGGTGGACGTATACAAACCCGAATATTTACAAGAGAAGGTTTTACCCATTAATTTCATTCGTCAACCTAACTTTATGACAAAATAATTAATAGTCGGTTCCTTTTTAGCCATGCAAATAATAGTAGTGACTCCGTTGGGGAGGATACTTATTATTTACACCTAAGTGTACACCATTATTTGATTCCAAGTCTGCTGCCCAAGCTTATGTGCCTTCAGTTGGTGAAATCCACAGGCGCTCGGATAACTTTCTACAATCATCATAAAGAAGTTTGTACCAGTGATCCGTGAATAAACTCATCCGTTAGGGAGGAAGACTCTATTGCCAACATGCAAGTTTACTCACATCACTTACAAACCAATAATGGAGGCCACGAAAATTAATTACCAATCCCCTCTCCCACTTAGTTATTTAACACCGAGGGTTTTTAACAAGCATATAATATTTAAAATAAAATATACATCCTAGCATGCTTCTATTTTGAGTAATTTAAAAAAAATAAATCACATAGAACATGCCACATGTATAACAATTAATTGTCAAATTAAAATAATTAAATCAATTATATATATATATATATATATATATATATATATATATATATATATATATATATATATATATATATATATATATATATATATATTATGAATTAATGCATAAAAAATTGGATCAAACAAAAAAGGCCCAGCCGACCCAATTAATCCACATTAATAACCAGCAAGAAAAATCCAGCCCATTGAGAAAAGTAGGCCCAATAGGCAATATGGCCCATTGCCTGCCCCCTTTTTTCCGCCAGCCCATGTCCTCGCCCATGGTGGAAGCTCAGCCCAAAAAATCGCGCAGCTGCAAGTATTTCAGCCCTTTCACGCCGTCAAAGAAACATCACGCAAGGTAGTCTTGCCGGCAACATCATCAGCCTGCCTTCTGCGCTTGTTACCACAGACTGGTGTAGACCCAACGCCCACATAAAGCTGCTGCATGTTTCCTGTGTCCTTCCTTGGCACGACCATCTACTACCAGGCGCTTCCCTATCGTTCCGGCAATAGCTATTGACATGTCGAATCTGCCTGGGTTTCTGAAGTCGCGTGTCGTCCAATGCCACGAATGGAACCTTGGATTGACGTGCCCCAGAACTAGCATCAGACTCGACCAGTCAATGCCCAGATGCACGGAAGTTCCTGAGACCCGATCGGCCATGATAAAAGACACGCATGAAAACTGTAGCCAGCAGTGCCAATCATCGTCTCCCAGCCTTCACCTGTTGGCGCCCGTACCGTCTGAAAACTCATGCCATTACCTGGTCGCCGAAGGTCTCGATTGAAACCTAGGAGAGACTTTCCCAGAACTGCTCAGAATTGATCAAACTCGATCAGGTAATTACGAGACTCGCTCCGGAATCCATGGAGAGCCCGCTCGAAAACACCCTGAGGATGTGCCCAGAGCCCCAGTCCACTCACCGGGAACCACGTACTTTCTTCCGTCAATAGCGCCGTCCTTTGCAGCAGGTTGATACGAGTTGGCATGGCGCTGCCTTTGATAGTCAGCATCGTCCAATTTGCCTCTCCCTTTGTATCAGCGCGCTTGTTCAGTAATGCGTAAGTGTTCACGATTCCATCAGTCTGCTCGCCATTATCATTGGCCCGACAGCTATCAGGCCATCAGCCCATCGCGATCGTACGACAATGGTCCAGCCTTCGCCAAGGCCTTTCTCATACAGTCGAGTGTGTGTGTGTTGTCCACGTATATAACAAAATAGCAATATCCAGCAAATAATACACATAGGGTTTCATTGATAATTCAAAATTATACAAACCCTAAAATCATGCTTTCAATACAACAACTAAGCACACGTATAGCACGAAAACCCTACCTAACGTCTCACATTTCATAACAAAACCAACACTCTGATACCAATTATTAGCTATTGGATCGTTTGGCTCAGCGTGATCCATTAGGAAACCAAGGAAATAATTACAGCGGAAGCAAAATAAAAGTTTACCTTTCTTCAGAGTTGATGTAGAGGATGAACAGTAGTGAACCACCTCTTGATCTTCTGCTGTATGACCCAAAGTCAATCCTGATGTTGTGTGGGCAACAATATGCAGGATTCTCTCAATCTGCTTCTCTCCTTTTCTCACATAAAAAATGGCGCAGATTGTAGATTTCCAAAATCTGAGATGACTTATATATTGGGCTACATCAGGGACCAAGAGGAGATATTGGATTGGGCCTCAATTGGATTTAATTAACTAAGCTTAGCCCAAAGCTTATAATTAAATCCAATAATAATAATATAGTCCACTAAAATATTATTACTGTACTACCCATCCAATCCCAAAATTATATTTTGGGCTCCTTCTTATTATGAGCCACACAGTCTCTCCATGTTTAAGATATACAATGTCCATTAATTAATTAAGTTACTGACAACTTCATTAATTAATATCTCATCCGAAAGTAGTACCACTCAACCTTATTATCATCCTGTAATTAATCCACTTGCAAGATTTACATGATAAACCTTATGAGCTCCTCAAGGGGACATCATCAACCTATAACGGACATGGATTTCTTCTACAATCAACAGCACACCATAGAGACAATACTATTTCCCAACTTACTGAGTTTATTGATTTAATATATAAATCTCACCCATTGAAAAAAAAAAAAATAATAATGCCTTACGTGTCGAGGTTATTGTATAGGGATTAAGAGCACGAACATCCATAATAACAGAGATCAAGTTCTTCTATATAGACAGTACAAGTCGAACGATCTCAAGCGGTCCTGCTCAATACACACAAGGTGCACTAATATGATTCTATTGTCAAGACAAACTAATACCAAATCACACTACAACCATCCCGATAGATAGTCCCCGTCTATCTCGGTTGTGAGCATCTGTTTATCCTTTATAAGGAAACCGCTAATATGATCTTCCGCGTGTTGTCGCACAACATATTATCTACAGTATAAAGTAAATGGACTTTTACACAAACATATAAATAAACAATTTATAATATGCAAAAACGTTTGATCATATGATTCTCATTTCAAATAAAATTATTAAAACATTATTCAATACATAAGCAAGGCTTTTAGTATACAAATCTAACAGCTAGATCGAAGGCCATGTCTGTTCTAATGAATACTAAAATGGCTGAGGGCACTTCCGTAAGGGAGCATGTCCTTAGGATGATGGGCCAACTCAATGAGTTGGAAGTTCTTGGAGCTGAAATTGATGGGGAAACCCAAGTCGATATCATACTCCAAAGCTTGCCTAGGAGTTTTGAGCAGTTTCGCCTGAACTATGGTATGAACAAACATTTGTACACGTTGGCGGAACTTCTGACAGAACTTGTGGCAGCGGAAGAACTGTTTCGTAGAGCTCCTCAGGTTCATATTGTTGAAAATGCTACTCATCCTAGGCCGAATGGTGGTAGGAATAAGAAGAAGCAAGGAAATTCAGCACCGGTGAACCAAGTGAAAGCAAAGACTGGTGCGGTCAAGAAGCCTAAGGCAAGTGCTTCAAATGCAAGCAGCCGAGACACTACAAGGCTGACTGCCCTATTTTGAAGGGGAACAGGAATGGTAAGTCTTTTATACTAGTTGTTGAATCGTGTTTAGCGGCTGTATCTGCTGACACTTGGTGTGTAGATATGGGAGCCACTGACCATGTCTGCAATTCTTTGCAGGGGTTCCATCAAACCCAACAGCTTAGTGATAGGGAGATTACCATACTCATGGGAATGCTACAAGAGTAGCAGCAGTTGCAGTGGGAGACGTTTGTTTGTTTTTCAATAAGAATAAAACTCTTGTTTTGAGGAATTGTCTTTATGACCTCATTTTAGAAAGAATTTAATTTCGGTTTCTAAATTGTTTATGGATGGATACTCTGTTTCTTTTAATGACAAGGTTGTTATAAGGAAAGATAGAATTGTTATTTGTGATGGTGCTTTGATAGATAATTTATATACTCTTAATCCAATTTCTCCCACGATGCAACAAATTGAAACGAATGATACATCTACTAATAAGAGAAAAGAACCTTCTAAAATGAACCAAACATATCTTTGGCATCTAAGACTAGGTCATGTTAACTTAAGTAGAATTCAAAGGTTGATAGCTGATGGACCTCTGAGTTCATTAGTAGTGGAGAATTATCCCACTTGCGAATCCTGCTTGGAAGGAAAAATGACCAAAAGGTCTTTTAAGGCAAATGGGTATAGAGCCAAGGATCTGTTGGAACTGGTTCATTCTGATTTATGTGGTACTATGTCTGTCCAGGCAAGAGGTGGGTATGAATACCGTCACTTTCATTGATGCTTATTCTAGATACGGATATATTTATTTGATGCGCCACAAGTCTGAGTGCTTTGATAAATTCAAAAAGTACAAGGCTGATGTGGAAAACCAACTTGGAAAATATATCAAGATACTACGATCTGATTGTGGTGTCGAATACCTCTTGGGAGAGTTTAGGAATTATTTATCAGAGAATGGGATTGAATCCCAATTATCTGCACCGGGCACACCCCAGCAGAATGGTGTAGCGGAAAGAGTAATAGGACTATTATGGAAATGGTAAGATCAATGATGAGTTAATATGAATTACCAAATTCGTTTTTGGGATATGCCTTAGAAACAGCGGCTTACATTCTTAACTTAGTAACTTCTAAATCAGTAGCTTCCACACCCATTGAATTATGGACTAAGCAAAAGCCTAGTCAGAAACACTTTTGGATTTGGGGTGATCCGGCACATGTGTTGAAGATGGATACTGATAAGTTAGAGTCACATACTGAAATATGTCTGTTTGTAGGATATCCTAAAGGAATGAAGGGTGGTTTGTTTTATAATCCAAAGGACCAAAAGGTGATCGTTAGCACGAACGCCAGATTTTTGGAAGAGGATTATGTAATGAACCACAAACCCATGAGTAAGATTATTCTAGATGAAGTAAGAGAGGAAACACCAAACATAATACCAACTGTGCAAGAGGATAAACCACAGGACACTGCACCACGTTTCACACCTGATACACAATTGCCTGTGGAGTCTCGTCGTAGTGGGAGGGTTGTGAGACAACCGGATAGATTCATGGGATTGGAAGAGTCTTCTGACTTAGTCCCTGGTGAACACGAACAACGAGGCACTGCAAGATAAAGATGCTCCATTATGGCAAAACGCAATGAATTCTGAGATAGAATCCATTTATTCTAATCAAGTATGGGAGCTTGTAGAACCACTCGATGGTGTAAAAGCTATTGGATGCAAGTGGATCTATAAAAGAAAAAGAGGATCTGACGGTAAGGTGGAAACCTTTAAAGCAAGGCTTGTGGCTAAAGGATATACTCAGAAAGAAGGAATCGATTATGAGGAAACCTTCTCGCCTGTGGCCATACTTAAGTCAATCCGGATTCTTTTGTCTATTGCTGCTCATATGGATTATGAGGTATGGCAGATAGATGTCAAGACAACTTTCCTAAATGGAAGTCTTGAGGAAAACATTTATATGAAGCAACCAGAGGGATTTATTGCAAAGGGCGAAGAGCATCTTGTATGTAAGCTTAAAAGGTCCATTTATGGATTGAAACAAGCTTTAATCATGGAACATCCATTTTGATGAAGTAATCCAGTCATATGGATTTATTCAATATCCGGATGAATCATGTGTGTACAAGAAGTGTGATGGAAACATAGTGGTATTTCTTGTACTCTACATGGATGATATTCTGCTCATTGGAATCAATGTAAAGGTATTGTCCGGCGTAAGGGTATGGCTGTCCAAGCAGTTTGAGATGAAGGACTTGGGAGAAGCCGGACACATTCTTGGGATCAAATTAATAAGGGATCGCAAGAAAAGAATGTTGTGCTTATCCCAAGCTTCATATATTGATACAAGCCTGACTCGTTTTAGCATGCAAGATTCCAAGAAAGGTTTTCTACCTTTCAGACATGGAATACCTCTATCTAAGGAAATGTGTCCAAAAAACACAACAGGAAATAGAGGCAATGAAGCTGGTCCCTTATGCTTCGGCAGCAGGAAGCCTCATGTATGCTATGCTATGTACGAGACTGGATATCTATTATGTCGTAGGCATGGTTAGTAGGTATCAAAGTAATCCAGGACAAGGGCATTGGACTACAGTAAAGCATATTTTGAAGTACCTGCGAAGGACTCGTGATTATGTGCTTGTTTACCGGGCAGATACTTTCAACCTTTGGGTTATACTGATTTGGATTTCCAGTTAGATAGGGATACTAGTAAATCCACCTCTTGTTATGTGTATACTCTTGGAGGAGGAGTGTAAAGCAGAAATGCATTGCGGACTCCACCATGGAAGCTGAATATGTATCAGGCTCTGAGGCAGCTAAAGAAGCAGTATGGCTCAGGAACTTCTTGATGGACTTAGATGTGATTCCTGATTTGCCCAAAGCAATCACAATTTATTGTGATAATAGTGGTGCAGTAGCAAACTCGAAGGAACCACGATCCCATAAGGCGAGTAAACACATTGAGCGCAAGTACCACCTGATATGAGACATCGTTAGAAGAGGGGAAGTCATTGTCACTAAGATTGCATCTGAGGATAACCTTGCCGATCCTTTTACTAAGAGCCTTCCAGTGAAAGCGTTCGATGGGCATGTAGAAGGAATGGGGATTAGATGCGTGTCAGCAGATATGGCAGCGTAGTCTTTTAGTATAAGTGGGAGATTATTAGATTTGTATACTAAAAGCATTGCTTTTGTATTGAACAATGTTTTAACAATTTTATTTGAAATGAGAATCATATGATTAAATGTTTTGCATATTATAAATTGTTTATTTATATGTTTGTTCAAAAGTCCATTTATTTATACTGTAGATAATATGTTGTGCGACAACACGCGAAAGATCATATTATCGGTTTCTTTATAAAGTATAAACGGATGCTCACAACCGAGATAGATGGGGACTATCTATCGGGATGGTTGTAGTGTGATTTGGTATTAGTTTGTCTTGACTATAGAATCACATTAGTGCGCTTAGTGTGTATTGAGCAGGACCGCTTGAGATCGTTCGACTTGTACTGTCTATATAGGAGAACTTAATCTCAGTTATTATGGTTGTTCGTGCTCTTATTCTCTATACAATAACCTCGACACGTAGGGCAGTATTTATTTCTTTGATTCATCAATGGGTGAGATTTACATGTATTAAATCAACAAACTCGGTGAGTTGGGAAGTAGTGCTATCTCTATGGTGTGCTGTTGATTGTAGAAGGAATTCATGTCCGACATAGGTTGATGATGTCCCCTTGAGGAGCTCATAAGGTTTATCATGTAAATCTTGCAAGTGGATTAATTCCGGCATGATAATAAGGTTGAGTGGTACTATTCTCGGAAAAGATATTAATTAATTTGAGTTGTCAGTAACTTAATTAATTATTGGACATTGTATATCTTAAACATGGGGAGATTATCGGGCTCATAATAAGAAGGATCCCAAAATATAATTTTGGGATTGGACGGGTAGTGCAGTAATAATATTTTAGTGGACTATAATATTATTATTGGATTTAATTATAAGCTTGGGCTAAGCTTGGTTAATTAAATCCAATTGAGACCCAATCCAATTTTTCCTCCTGGTCCCTGCTGTAGCCCAATATATAAGTCATCTCAACTTCTAGAAACCTACACTCTGCGCCATTTTTGACGTGAGAAAAGGAGAGTAGCAGATTGAGAGATTCTAGAGATTGTCGCCCACACAACACCAGAATTGACTTTGGGTCATACCGCAGAAGATCAAGAGGTGGTTCACTACTGATCATCCTCTACATTAACCTTAAAGAAAGGTAAACTTTTATTTTGCTTCCACTGTAATTGTTTACTTGAGTTCCTAACGGATCACGCTGAACCAAACGATCCAATCGCCAACAACTGCATTGTAGCCGCATCAGCAGGCTCATAGGGTTTTTATGGGAGGTGTGCTAGGTAACATCTATCTTAGAAGGTTATTTACTGATATTTAGGGACCAAAAAATTAGCACTGGAGTATTCAAGACACTTGCATAATAAATAAGATCTACTATTGTTCATGGATATCATTGACCCTAAGGTTGTTTAACGCACATTAGTCTTGATATTTTTCATGCATTTGTTGTTTCATGTTAATATTATCCAAATTATAACTTATAAATGGGTCCCTTTGCATAATTTATTCTTTCCATTGAATCATCATGTCCATATATAGTAGAATATGGCTAATGCATTGGAGTCTATTTATCTTCTTTAACGATGACAATGGAACAACTCAGATTATCGACTTGTTTAATCATGCAAGCGTAGTTCTTGGATCAATTTTTTCTCTTCTTTTTGAGTGTTTAAAAATTAGAAGTGGTGCAGGTGTTGAGACTCTTGATAACAAACATATATTTCTCTCATGTTTTCTTGTTTCATTAGGATTAATTTATATTGTAACTGGTAAGACTGTTACATGGTAGAATCTCGTTCAGCTATGTATAAAATAAATATTATATTTAGTTAAAATTGAGTTGTTCTCAACAAACTATTTACCAGAACTACATGTAAGAGTAAAACGAAGAAGGAAACAGAAAGGCTCAAAAGAACTAGCTCACCTTAGGATCTTGCTGAGACACATCCAGAATTGATTATAAGGTTACCCCTATAACATGTATATTATTTTTTTTTCAATTTTTTTGTTGTTACCTGATTCAAGTTGTGAGTGCTCTCTCTTCTGAATATAGGTACTTGGTGATGCTTTTACTGGAATTACTTATGAGCAGTATGCTGCTAAGGCGGTTGGCGATGGTCTCCAAAGGTTGCTGATACAAACGCTTTCAATGAACAAGTAAAGAAAGTATACGAATTTTTCTGTGTGATTACAAAATGTTGGAGGTGATACATACTGCACATCATCTTTGCATAGGATTTTATATGAAATCGATCATTGACTATAACTTATTTAACAGATCAACCCTATTTTGATGAGACTTCTAATAATCAAATGGTTGTGGCTGATGCAAAACTTTGATGATAATTCTACTTTTCGTCACATAGAGATATTTGTTCTTCTGGATCTGGCACAAGAAGATCCTAGTGAGGTATCTCTTCATATATACGGTTCCAAAAAATAGGTGTAGTTGGATGAATCTACAGATGCAGTTGTGCTCTGATTTTCTCATTCAAGATTTGAAATTGTAATTGGCTAGTTTTATATTTCTTTCTAATTGTAAATATGCAAGCTGATAGATAGGTGATTTAATCATAATGATTGATTTTAGACAAGAGTTAGCGGCAGCTTCACCAAATAGCTAGTTTTTGAGAATGCACTTTTGTGCCTTCAATATACAGTGTTTGTTGTACAATTAATTTTTTAATGTAATTTAAAATTTTCAGAATAAATATAAATAATTACAATAATTAAATTATTATTATATTTTGTTTATTAAATAATCAATATAAATATAAAAAATTAATAAAATTACTATTATTATTATTTAATAATATTTATTAAAATAATAAAAAAATATTATTATTAAATATTACATAAATACCTAAATTGTTAATATATGTGTTACATTATTATTTGATAAAAGTGTTATATGTATTCAAAAAAGTGATACAATTATTATGTAATTAATATTACATTATATTTATAAGTGTTAGCAAAATAAATATTTAATGTTAAATTAGATTTACAAGTGTCAACAAAATAATATACATAATGTTACATTTACATTTAAAGGTGTTAACAAAATTATGTTACATTTAGATGAAAAAATGTTACATAAAGAGTATATGTAACATTTTTAAAAGTGTTAGAATAAAATGTTAAAATGGATATGAGGTGTTATCTTAAGTAAAAAAAGTGTAATATTAGACTTTAGGTAACAAGGGCAACAGTGACACCGAAAAAATATTACTTATGATCTATAATAACATTTTTTCATTATTAAATAATATTTTTATGGTGTTACATAATAAGACTTATGTTGTAGTGTCATGATGAAGAAAATGAGTGTCACGCCCCAACCCCAGACAGAACGCGACAACCGCCACGTTAATCATAAATTTCGCGGAATGGGTGCACTCCATTCCACAAAGTTTATAGAAAATGTAAGGCTTGCTATCAAGTACCTGTAGAACTGAACAACTGATAACAACGGGTACAACCCGAGGACATCATCTCATAAAGTATCAACAAGGATTTACAAAGGTACAAAATTCAACGATGTAACTTAGTTTTAAGAAAATATACATGAACTATATAACATCGCAAGGGTACAAAAAGAACATCAAGGGGGCACCAAATATAAACTATACAATCTCGCCAATAAATCCGTCAATTTACATAAAAGAGAAAGTACCCAAAACACTGATTGGATGATGAGCAAACGATAGGCAAACCTCCAACCCAAACGATATCAACAGCCTGAAAGGAAAGAATGATGGGGGTGATTAAAACCTCTAGCTCAGTGAGGTGATAAGCCGGTCACCCCGACCCTTATAAGAAGCATGTATTTTCACTCGCGGTTCATAACATAAAATCCAACATTTCGTCCCACAATAACTATTTCTCACTCAGTATACATATTAATGAAAATAAAACCTTAGTGCACATTTACGAATAACACAATTAGTTCAAACAACATGTTATCACATAAAAGAAGCGTGGGTAGTCAATATCCTCCTCGAACTGAGCTCTCCGTTGAGAGACAGTCCAAGTCCATCACCGTTACTCTAGATAAAATGCACATTAATATTCTTTCTCAACACGCCAAGTGATAAAGTTCACAATTCAATATCGACGTGAATACTTGAAATGATCAAACATATAAACATATATGACATGCATGTCCGACATCGGTGATGTTGACTGAGCCTATAATAGACTGATCCATCTAACGATCACCCTCCAGAGTATCAGTATTTGGCAAATGGATAGGTGCCCCGTTAGATCTAACTCACCCGGGTTTGCCAAGCAACGGGCAACTTGGTTGTCACTCTAACTCACCCGAACCGCGATAATTCGGGCTACTTAATCAATGTCGCTCCAACTCACCCGAACTGTGACCAATTCGGGCTACTTAACCTTGGTACCAGGCATACATATGCATATGCATCATAAGATGAATAACGACTTAAGTTAGAGTCTTAATTGGCACACAAGAATAACCAGAAATCAATTCTCAAATAATTCACAATAAATGCTATCAGATATCAAGCCGGCAAGGCTCTTCAACATAAGTTAAAATCAATAATACTCATAAAATGGCTAACAGGACTCTAACCAGAGTAATCGAGCCAATCAGGCTCTTTACCTCATAACACAATACCAAATAATTTTCTTATCAATTAACTAAAACTAAAATAAATGTACATTTATCGAGGGTCCACACTTCCCACAAGAGAAGGCGTTCCCGAATTATCAACTCACAAGGAAGTGATTAACTCTCTCCGGAATCTGAAGTCGGTCTCTTGTCCTTCGTCGATGGTTCTTTACCTAGAAAGGAGATGAGCAATTAAAGACAAATCATATATAACTAACTATTAGCGGTAACATCACCTTTCATTGCTAAAAATAAATTCTAATCGAGTTCGAACGAGTCGATATTAAATAAAAATAGCATGTAACTCCTTAACATCAGTTCCCAATCCCACATAACCCGTTTCAATAAATTAACTAAATGTAACGATAGAAAATAAACTTGAATTCGACATAAAAATTCTGAAATTTTCCAGCTAGCGGCAGTTTACAAGAAAAATCATAACTAATTGTAGAATAATCGGATTGAGGCATTTCAAGTGGCTACGGAAAGCTAACGAGTTCAGATACGTACAGAAATTAAGATTGCAAACTTTCGAGGTCAATAGCTATATCAAAATGAGTTCGAACAGTCTGCGAATTACCCACATACCAAAAAGAAAAACCCCATAAATTACAAGACCATGGAAGAAAGAAGCTTAATTCACACATCACTTACCTCAAAACAACTTAGAAACCACCTAGGATGAGGGTTGTAAGGAAGAATTTGATTAACAAGGGTTTCTCCTCTTCACTCTCTTCTTTCCCCTCTTTTGTTTTTCTTCTCCCATTCTTCTTTCTTTTCTTTTCTTTTTTTTTTTAACTTTAGCCATAATAATTATATATCAGGCCATTTAAGTGGGCTGAAACTTTGGGCCACAAAATAAATAAATAAATAAGTTTGGGCTTTCTAAAAAAAATCTAGTTGGGCTAAGATAGGGCTGGCCTTTTGGGCCATATAAATAAATAAATAGGTTTTGGGCTTTCTAAAAAAATCTAGTTGGGCTAAGATAGGGCTGGCCTTTTGGGCCATAAAAATAAATAAATAGGTTTTGGGCTTTCTAAAAAAAATCTAGTTGGGCTAAGATATTATAAAGTATCCCCTCCTCTAAAAAGTTTCATCCTCGAAACATAAACGTACCTAGAGATGAAAAGAGATTTGGATATTGTTGACGCATGACTGACTCTGGTTCCCATGTTTCTTCTTCAATTTGATCCCTTCTCCATAGAACTCTCACCATAGGAATGGATTTGTTACGAAGCATTTTCTCTCGGTGATCTACAATTTGAAAAGGTTGTACTTCGTACGATAGATTTTCCTTTAATACAACTCGGGGATATTTGAGCACGTGCGAAGGATCTGGTTCATATTTTCTAAGCATAGAGACATGGAAGACATCGTGAATCTTCGATAATTCCGATGGTAGCTCAAGTCGATACGCGACACGACCAATCCTTTGCACGATCGTAAACGGGCCAATATACCTTGGACTCAACTTTCCTCGACGGCGGAATCGCAACACGCCCTTCCATGGAGAAACTTTCAGAAAAACTTTGTCTCCTTCATTAAACTCCAAATCGCGCCTCCTATTACCTAAGTAGCTTTTCTGTCGATCTTGCGCTGCCTTAAGTCTGTCTCGAATAAGTTGTATTTTTGCCTTCGCATCTTCGATAAGCTCTACTTGTTCGATTTGTCTCTCGCCAACCTCATTCCAAAAGAGCGGTGTTCGACACTTTCGGCCATACAGAGCTTCGTACGTGGGCATTCCAATGCTTGAATGATAACTGTTGTTATAAGCGAACTCCACCAAAGTCACGTACTTATCCCAGCTACCTCCCAAATTCAACACCACTGCACGTAGCATGTCTTCTAGTGTCTGTATAGTTCTCTCTGACTGTCCATCAGTCTGTGGATGAAACGAGGTACTGAATAGTAATTTTGTACCTAGCGCTTTCTGCAGACTAGGCCAAAAACGGGAAGTGAATCTTGGATCACGATCAGATATGATTGACACTGGTACTCCGTGCAATCTCACGATCTCATCGACATATAACTTGGCAAGTTTCTCTAAAGATTCGTTGGTATGCACTAGAAGGAAATGTGCCAATTTCGTCAGACGATCGACAATGACCCAAATTGAGTCATGACCCTTTTGGGTTCGAGGTAAACCAGAAACAAAATCCATTGTGATGTTTTCCCATTTCCACTCAGGAATAGACAGTGGTTGAAGCATGCCGGCTGGTTTTTGGTGTTCCGCTTTAATCTGTTGGCATGATAAGCACTTTGATATAAATTCAGCAATGTCCCGTTTCATACCTGACCACAATAATGCTCCCGAAGTGTTCTGTATATTTTGGTACTACCAGGATGCATAGCATAGGCTGAAGAATGGGCTTCCTCAAGAATAGCTCTACGAACATCAAGTTCTGATGGAACACAAACACAATTTTTAAAAGTAAGAAGTCCATCATCCTAAATTTGAAATTCTGTTTCTTTTCCTTGATTTAGCTTCGCCATCTTCTGTTGTAAATGAACATCGTGTGATTATCTTTTTCGAATTTGCTCGAACAAGGTAGGTCTAACCTCGAATTTGACGATTAAGGCAGAATCATTAAACTTTTCACAATCGAGCGAAATATGTAAAGATTTAAATTGCTCCAACATAGGAAGGTAAAAAGATTGAATCGAAGCAAGTGAGGTAGAATACTTTCTACTCAGAGCATCTGCAACAACGTTCGCCTTGCCAGGATGATAATCGATGACTAAGTCATAGTCACTAATCAACTCCATCCATCACCTTTGCCTGAGGTTGAGCTCCTTTTGCGTGGTGATATACTTTAAGCTCTTGTGATCAGTGAAAACCCGACAAGTTGCACCATACAGATAGTGCCTCCAGATCTTCAATACAAAGATGATTGCAGCCAACTCTAAATCATGTGTAGGATAATTTTCTTCGTTCTTCTTCAATTGTCTTGAAGCGTAGGCAATAACCTTTCCTTCTTGCATGAGAATACATCCTAATCCTTGTCTCGAGGCGTCGCTATAAATGGTAAATTCTCCAATCGCTGGGTCTGGCAAAGCAAGAATAGGAGCTGAAACGAATCGTCTTTTCAATTCTTGAAATGCTTCCTCGCATTCTTCACTCCATTCAAATTTTACCCCTTTCCGAGTCAATTTAGTCAAAGATGAAGCTAATAACGAAAAGTCTTTGACAAACCGTCGATAATATCCAGCTAATCCCAGAAAACTACGAATCTCTGTCACGTTCTTTGGACGCTCTTTGGATGCTCCCAATCTAGTATAGCTTGAATCTTCACTGGATCAACGTAGATTCCTTCTTTAGAAATGTGATGACCCAAAAAGCTTACCTCACGAAGCCAAAATTCACACTTCGAGAATTTAGCATAAAGCTGATTTTCTCTGAGAATGTTCAGAGCAATTCTTAGATGATGAGAATGCTCGTCGTCCGATTTATAATAAATAAGAATGTCATCAATGAAGATGATGACAAACTTATCTAAGTACGGCCGAAAGACCCGATTCATAAGATCTGTAAAAGCTGCAGGAGCATTTGTGAGTCCAAAAGGCATAACACAGAATTCAAAATGATCGTATCTGGTTCGAAAAGTAGACTTAGGGATATCAAATTCCCTAATCCTGAGTTGGTGATAACCAGATCGCAAATCAATTTTTGAGAACACAGTTGCTCCTTGCAATTGATCAAACAGATCATCAATTCTTGGAAGAGGATATTTGTTCTTGATTGTCACCTTGTTCAATTGACGGTAGTCGACACATAGGCGAAGTGATCCATCTTTCTTCTTGACAAAAAGAACTGGAGCACCCCACGGAGATGTGCTAGGTCGTATGAACCCCTTCTCCAATAATTCCCCAAGTTGTGTCTGGAGTTCCTTGAGCTCAGCAGGCGACATTTGATATGGAGTAATCGATATAGGTGTGATTCCAGGAAGTACGTCAATGGAAAAATCAATCTCTCGATTTGGAGGTTGTCCTGGTAAGTCTTCGGGAAAGACATCAGGAAATTCATTCACGATCGGGATGTCATCTAGTTTAGTTTCAGAAAGAGAAGTATCAATGACAAATGCCAAGAATGCCTCACAACCCTTACGCATTAATTTATGCGCAGTCAACATTGAAATAAAAGAGAGCGATCTCATTTGAAGTTTACCTTCAAAAACAAGTTCTGAGAATCCTGGTCTACGAAAAATAACAAGCTTCTCGTGGCAGTCGAGAATTGCATGATGAGAAGAAAGCCAATCCATGCCAAGAATAACATCAAGATCAATCAAAGGCAATGGTATCAATTCAGCCTCTAGAATGACATCTTTGATCTTCAATGGATAACCAAGGAATACCAAATCATGAATTAGACGCTCTCCAAGAGGGGTATGAATGATGATTCCAGGTGACAAATGAGAGATAGGATAATCTAAGATCGTAGTAAGATCATCCCGGATATAAGACCTATCAGAACCTAAAAGCGTAGTCCTGATGGTCTCCCACAAACACATGGCCTAAAGAAGCAATATTAGGTGAGATTGTGATTTAAAAATCCGTAAAGATAGAATTTCTTATGAATGTTTTATTCGTAATCAAGTGGCATAACAAGGCGGGGTTAGATCTAGTATGTGAAAATACTCAGATTATAAATTACCTATCACAACCTTCGGATCTGAGCGAGCCTCTTCCTGGGAAATATGAAATACTCTAGTTTGCTTCCTTCCTTGCATAGGTGATTGAGTGCTAGGGCCGCTTGAGGCATCGGGCACTCTGGTATCTGCAGATCGAGTATCTCTGGGTGTAGAATATGTTAGTTTACCACGAAGCTGACCAGAATACTGACTGCTCGCTCCCATAAGCTGAGGACAAGAACTTCGCATGTGCCCCGGCTGTCAACACTGAAAACATACTTGAGGAGCCTTACAGGGGCCGTCGTGATATTTTAAGTAATTCTGCCACTTGCGATTTTCACCAACCGATCCCAAGACATTGCTCCCGCCTCTACTAAACTGCTCCCGAGGTTGAGGAAAACTAATAGATACCGAACTTGGTGTGCCATGCAAAGATCCCACACCCCTATACACCTTCGATGCATTTCCTGGAAATGCGCTCCCTTGTCTTTTCTTTTGAGATCGTTCTGCAAGCTTATG
The DNA here is from genome assembly GCA_023678885.1 of Pogostemon cablin. NCBI lineage: Eukaryota > Viridiplantae > Streptophyta > Magnoliopsida > Lamiales > Lamiaceae > Pogostemon > Pogostemon cablin. The sequence continues at coordinate 19,333,347 of CM042989.1, read as the reverse complement.
TCTCGCCTGAACTAAACTTTCTACCCTCAGGGCTTCTTCTACGAGATCGTCAAGACTCTCGTACTTGTCTCCGGACTTGATGCGATCTCGAATATTTAAATTAAGACCATCTTCAAATCTCTTGCATAAGTCTCTCATTGTATATGACTCAGGAGCGAATTCTCGCAATTCCAAAAATTTGCTTTCCTACTCCACGATCGACATAATGCTTTTAAAGAGGTTGAAGAACTCCTTTCTCTTCTGATCCTTGATGTACTGAGAGAAGTATCGATCTTTGAATCGTTCCACAAAGATAGCCCACGTAATAGTAACCGAAGATGTCTCTTTTAGATTCTGCCACCATCGTCGTGCATCTGGGCCTAACAGCTTGGTCGCAATGACCACACGATAACATTCTTCAATCATCAAGGTGTCAAAGGTCTCTGTAATCTCCTTTAACCATGCCCCCGCTTTAGAAGCATCTCTTGTACCGTCAAATTTCGAAGTCCCCATGTTTTCAACTGCTTTCACCAGATCAGGTATAAAAAGTGCACCTCGAGAAGTAGTACCTCCTAAAGCCATTTCTGGAGTAAAAACTGGTACATTAGTTGTAGGTCGAATCGGTTCATTAGCACGAAGAACCTCTTCAGTGACAGTCGTAGTCGTATGAGCCGTTGTAGGTGGTGGAACACCATGTATTCGAATGTGATCATAATACAATTGGTACTGCTCTGGTGTCATCATGTGCTCAACCCGCAGCTGTGGCCCGTGGTTGCTCTACCTGGGAAACCAGCACCCTATGATCAGAATTGATAGGGTCCGTAACCGTCGGAGGAACGGCATGATCAGAAGAAACATGTCCTCGAGATCCACGAGGAACAGAAGAGAGTAGAGGACTCAGAGGATCACGAGGAGCGTGTCCTCGACCTCGACGACGAACTGGAGGTGCCATAATGACTGAAAGGAAGAAAGGAAAGAAAATGCAAGGTCAACATCAAGGCAATATGATACTTTAGGATGACATAGAAACAAAGTTGGACCCATTGGCTCGACTAAAAAAGAATGAGAATCATAAAACCAGACTCTGATACCAAGAAAGTTGTCACGCCTCGACCCCAGACAGAACGCGACAACCGCCACGTTAACCATAAATTTCATAAAATAGGTGCACTACATTCCACAAAGTTTATAGAAAACGTAAGGCTTACTATCAAGTACCTGTAGAACTGAACAACTGATAACAATGGGTACAACCCGAGGACATCATCTCATAAAGTATCAACAAGGATTTACAAAGGTACAAAATTCAACGATGTAACTTAGTTTGAAGAAAATATACATGAACGATATAACATCGCGAGGGTACAAAAAGAGCATCAAGGGGGTCACCAAATATAAACTATACAATCTCGCCAATGAATCCGTCAATTTACATAAAAGAGAAAGTACCCAAAACACTGATTGGATGACAAGCAAATGATAGGCAAACCTCCAACCAAAACGATATCAACAGCCTGAAAAGGAAAGAATGATGGGGGTGAGCAAAACCACTAGCTCAGTGAGGTGATAAGCCGGTCACCCCGACCCTTATACGAAGCATGTATTCCCACTCGCGGTTCATAACATAAAATCCAACATTTCGTCCCACAATAACTATTTCTCACTCAGTATACATATTAATGAAAATAAAAACCTTAGTACACATTAACGAATAACACAATTAGTTCAAACAACGTGTTATCACATAAAAGACGCGTGGGTAGTCAATATCCTCCTCGAACTGAGCTCTCCGTTGAGAGACAGTCCAAGCCCGTCACCGTTACTCTAGATAAAATGCACATTAATATTCTTTCTCAACTCGCCAAGTGCTAAAGTTTACAATTCAATATCGACGTGAATACTTGAAATGATCAAACATATAAACATATATGACATGCATGTCCCACACCAGTGACGTTGACTGAGCCTATAATAGACTGATCCATCTAACGATCACCCTCCAGAGTATCAGTATTTGGCAAATGGACAGGTGCCCCATTATATCTAACTCACCCGGGTTTGCCTAGCAATGGACAACTTGGTTGTCACTCTAACTCACTCGAAACGCGATAATTCGGGCTACTTAATCAATGTCTCTCCAACTGATCCGAACCGTGACCAATTCGGGCTACTTAACCTTGGTACCAGGCATACATATGCATATGCATCATAAGATGAATAACGACTCAAGTTAGAGTCTTAATTGGCACACAAGAATAACCAGAAATCAATTCTCAAATAATTCACAATAAATGCTATCAGATATCGAGCCGGCAAGACTCTTCAACATAAGTTAAAATCAATAATACTCATAAAATGGCTAACAGGACTCTAACCAGAGCAATCGAGCCAATCAGGCTCTTTACCACATAACACAATACCAAATAATTTTCTTATCAATTAACTAAAACTAAAATAAATGCACATTTATCGAGGGTCCACACTTCCCACAAGAGAAGGCGTTCCCAAATTATCAACTCACAAGGAAGTGATTAACTCTCTCCGGAATCTGAAGTTGGTCCCTTGCCCTTCGTCGATGGTTCTTTACCTAAAAAGGAGATGAGCAATTAAAGACAAATCAAATATAACTAACTATTAGCGGTAACATCACCTTTCATTACTAAAAACAAATCCTAATCGAGTTCGAACGAGTCGATATTAAATAAAAATAGCATGTAACTCCTTAACATCAGTTCCCAATCCCACATAACCCGTTTTAATACATTAACTAAACAAAACGATAGAAAATAAATTTGAATTCGACATAAAAATTCTGAAATTTTCCAGCTAGCGGCAGTTTACGAGAAAAATCATAACTAATTGTAGAATAATCGGATTGAGGCGTTTCAAGTGGCTATGGAAAGCTAACGAGTTCAGCTACGTATAGAAATTAAGTTTGCAAACTTTCGAGGGCAATAGCTATGTCAAAATCAGTTCGAACTGTCTGTGAATTACCCACATACTAAAAAGAAAAACCCCACAAAATTACAAAACCATTGAAGAAGGAAGCTTAATTCACACATCACTTACCTCAAAACAACTTAGAAACCACCTAGGATGAGGGTTGTAAGGGAGAATTTGATCAACAAGGGTTTCTCCTCTTCACTTTCTTCTTTCCCCTCTTTTGTTTTTCTTCTCCCGTTCTTCTTTCTTTTCTTTTCTTTTTTTTTTTTTAACTTTAGCCTTAATAATTATATATCAGGCCATTTAAGTGGGCTGAAACTTTGGGCCACAAAATAAATAAATAAATAAGTTTGGGCTTTCTAAAAAAATCTAGTTGGGCTAAGATAGGGCTGGCCTTTTGGGCCATAAAAATAAATAAATAGGTTTTGGGCTTTCTAAAAAAAATCTAGTTGGGCTAAGATATTATAATGAGCATCATGATGAAGGATTATGCATCATGATGATGGAAATGAGCATAATAATGAAGGAAATGAACATCATGATGAAGAAAATTTGCATCATTATGAAGAAAATATGGATCATGATGGAGGAAATGAGCATCATGATGATGGAAATGAGCATCATGATGAAAGAAATACGCATAATGATGAAGGAAATGAGCATCATTACGTAGGAAATGACCATCATGTTGATGGAAACACGCATGATCAAGGAAATTAACATTATAATGAAGGATTTATGCATAATGATGAAGTAAACAAGCATCATGATGATGGATTTATAAATCATGATTATGGAATCATGAGCATCGTGATGAAGGAAATTTGCATCATGGTGATAATATACATCATGATGACGGAAATAAGGATCATGATGGAGGAAATGAGCATCATGGTGAAGGAAATTAGCATAATGATGAATGAAATGAGCATCATGATGTTTGAAATAAGCATCATGATGAAAGAAAAGAGCATCATGATAAAGGAAATGAGCATCATGATGATGGAAATATGCATCATGAAGATGGAAGCATCATGAAGAAGGAAATGAGCATCACGATGAAGAAATTGAGCACCATGATTAAGTATTTATGCATTATGATGATATAAATAAGCATCGTGATGAAGGAAATGAGCATCATAATGAGGAAAATATGAATCATGAAGATGGAAATAAGCATCATGATGGTGGAAATGAGCATCATGATGATGGAAATTCGTATCATGATGACAAAAATATGCATCATGATGAAGGAAATGAGCATCATTATGTAGGAAATGAGCATCATGATGAAGGAAACACGCCTCATTATTAAGGAAATGAGCATCATAATGAAGGATTTATGCATCATGATGAAGGAAATGAGCACCATGATGAAGGATTTAAGCATCATAATGATGGAAATAAGCATCATGATGAAGAAAATGAGTATCATATAAAGAAAATATGCATCATGATGAAGGAAATAAGTAAAATGATAGAGGAAATGAGCATCATGATGATGTAAATGAGCCTCATGATGATGGATTTATGCATCATGATGAAGGAAATAAGCATCATGATGAAGAAAAAATGCATCTAGATGAAGGAAATAAGATGAGCATCATGATGTTTGAAATGAGCATCGTGATGAAAGAAATATGCATCATGATGAAGGTGTTGGATTGTATACTAAAAGTCTAGCTTTTTGTATGAACAATGTTATAACAATTAATTTGAAATGAGAATCATATGATCAAATGATTGCATCTTATAATTTATTTATATGTTCGATGCAATAGTTCACTTACTTTATACTGTAGATAATATGTTGTGCGACAACACGCGGAAGATCATATTATCGGTTTACTTATAAAGTATAAAAAGATGCTCACAATCGGGATAGACGGGGACTCTCTATCGGGATGGTTGTAGTGTGGTTTGGTATTAGCTTGTCTTGGCTATAGAATCACATTAGTGCACTTGTGTGTATTGAGCAGGACCGCTTGAGATCGTTCGACTTATACTGACTTATAGGAGAACTTGATCTCAGTTATTATGGAAATTCGTGCTCTTAATCCCTATAAAATAACCTCGACACATAGGGCAGTATGTATTTCTTTGATTCATCAATGGGTGAGATTTACATGTTATTAAATCAACAAACTCGATGAGTTGGGAAGTAGTGCTGTCTCTATGGTGTGCGTTGATTGTAGAAGGAATCCATGTCTGTCATAGGTTGATGATGTCCCCTTGAGGAACTCATAAGGATTATCATGTAAATCCTGCAGGTGGAATTTATTCCGGCATGATAATGAGGTTGAGTGGTACTACTCTTGGATGAGATATTAATTAATTGAGTTGTCAGTAACTTAAATTAATTAATGGACATTGTATATCTTAAACATGAGGAGACTAACGGGCTCATAATAAGAAGGAGCCCAAAATGTAATTTTGGGATTGGAAAGGCAGTGCGTAACAATATTTTAGTGGAATATATTATTATTATTGGACTTAAGTATAAGCTTTGGGCTAAGCTTGGATACTTAAGCCCAATGGAGGCCCAACCCAATTTCTCCTCCTGGTCCCTGTTGTAGCCCATGTATATAAGTCACCTCAGCTTATCTGGAACCCTAATCTAATTCATTATTCATGTGTGATGAGGGTTGAGAGCATATTGAGGAGGTCTCGTAGATCGTCGCCCACACGACGTCGAGATCGGACTTGGGACATACAGCAGAAGATCAGAAGGTAGCTTGCTGCTGCTGTCCGCCGCCTTGCGAAATTTATATAAAATCGTACATTATTCAGAATTTGATAATCAATATACTGACAGAAAGCTGTTGAAGAGAGGATCGTCAGAGCATAAAGATCATTCAATTCTGACATCAGACAAAGAAGTTATGGCTATTCTCGTGGGACTTCACAGTCTGCCTGTGAGAATCAATCTTCATTAACATACCCTGGTGAACGGTAGTCGTTTCTATGATTTATTGCTTCCACTGTGATAGAAACGTATGAATCCCTAACGGGTTACGTTAACCAAATGATCCTCACCAACAATTGATATCAGAGCTTCGGTTTCGTGGTGAAGCGTGACACGTTAGGCTAGGGTTTATGTGATTAATTTTTCGAAATTAGGATCGCATGTTTAGGGTTTTGGTTTTACTGCACAAACCATGAATATCCCTATGTGATATATACCCTATATCATATCTGTTCGTCGATGGTTGTGTGTGAGAGGATTCGACGAAAACTGTTCGTCAATTTCACATGGAAGGAAGAAATTGAGAGAAAATCCAGCGCAGTGATATTTCAGAGGCAATAACCGGAGTTTCAACCGTCGGATCAGACTGAATTTTGGTCAGCCGTTCGGATTTTGTGGATGCACATTCTGAACGGTGAAGATCGTATTTGGAGCTTTGTGTTGTCGGGAATACGCCGAAAACATAAGTAGTTTTTGGGCGATTCTATTCTGCGCAGTCGAGGGAATAGAGTCGTTTCTCAGAAACTAACCGTTGGATCGACCTGTAATTTGGACAGCATGTTTAACACTGACAGGAGTAGATTTTGAACGGTGGAGATTGGATTACCAGGTTCCTACAGTTGCGAACCCTGAACGACAGTTGGTGTAGTTTGATGTTGCACGTTGGGCTGAACTTGGTTCCGTGCAAGTAGGCCCTTGGACGAGCGACAGTTCGAACAGATTTGCATCAGGTTCGATTGATGCTACACCAAGTTCGAGCGGATTTGCATCAGGTTCGATCGATGATGCACCAGGTTCGAGCGGATTCACATTAGGTTCGATTGGTCCGCATCAGGTTCGATCGACTCTGCACCAGGTTCGAGCGGATTTGCATCAGGTTCGATTGGTCTACATCAGGTTTGATCGATGCTGCACTAGGTTCGAGTGGACTCACATCAGGTTCGATTGGTCTGCATCAGGTTTATTCGACTCTGCACCAGGTTCGAGCGGGTTTGAATCAAGTTCGACTGGTCTGCATCAGGTTTGATCGACTCTGCACCAGGTTCGAGCGGGTTTGCATCAAGTTCGACTGATCTGCATCAGGTTCCGTGTGAGTCTTCACAATATGATCGGGCAGGGTGCCAGAGTGGTGGAGCAGGCTGCGGGGAGGTCGATACCCATCGCAGTTGTCCGCATTCATTATTGGTGGCGAACAATCGAATTCGCTGTTATATAACTGTTATAATTGATTTATTAATTGATTATTGTTATATATGTATGCATGATTATCTATGATTTATTGCCTTAAATAGAAGCATGCTAGATTGCGTATTATATTTGGTATATTATATGCATGTATGTTGGAGTGTTGATCAAGTCAACTTATTTTTGACAATTTATTTCCTTATATATAACTGCTATAATTGTTTTATTGGTCAATTATTATTATATATTTGGAAGTATGAGCATGCTAGGTTGCATATATTATTCTGAATATTATATGCATGTAAAAACCCTCGGTCTTAAATAACTAAATGGGAGAGGGGATTGGTAATTAATTCCCGCGGCCTCCATTATTGGTTTGTAAGTGATGTGGGTAAACTTGCGCATTGGCATTAGAGCCTTCCTCCCTAACGGATGAGTTTATTCACGGATCACTAGTACAGACTTCTTTAAATAATTATTGTTTGTAATGTGATGCATATGGACTTGCGCGTTGGCTATAGTGCCTTCCTCCCTAACGGATGAGTTTATATGCGGTTCACTGGTACAAACTCATATAATTGATGGTTATAGGAAGTTATCTGAGTACGTGTGTACTTCTCCAACAGTAAGGCATATAAGCTTGGGCAGCGGACTTGGGATCAAATAATGGTGTACACTTAGGTGTAAATAATTAGTATCCTCCCCAACGGAGTCACTCTATTATTTGCATAGCTAAAGAGGAACCGACTATTAATTATTTTGTCATAAAGTTAGGTTGACAAATGAAATTAATGGGTAAAACCTTCTCTTGTAAATATTCGAGTTTGTAAACGTCCACACTAACGTGGCTTGCAGACTCACGGTGCTTGAGATGTCGGTGAATTTTATTTTATATTGTTTTGAGGGAATCAATATAAAAGGATAAAATTCGAAGATTTGATTGGTATATTTATTTATGATTCTCTGAACTTTCAAATGGTTTTATCTTGCTTATTGCTTACTAAAAGAAACATATTTACTTGTCCAAATTAGATGATTAGAAAAGAATCTTGGTTTCGAATTTTACTGCTTAACATGTGTGTTCTCACAAATGACGTCTCATGATGCCTATTAAAGTCTCTAATGAAGAGATGAGAGGTTCATAGAAATATGATGGTCTCATGTAACTCTTCGGATACTTGAGTAAGTTAAAAGGCAGAAGATCATGATTTAATTTGATGAATGAATTGGAACTACATGGAATAGAAGTTGAAGGGGAAACCTAAGTCAATTTTATTCTTCATAATTGCCTAGATGTTTTGAGTAAGTTTCTCCTTAATTACAAGAGGTTGTATATGGTAGGAAACTTCTGACAAAACATGTGGTAAAAGAAATCCAATTTCATAAAAGGAGTGAACAAGGATAGAATCTTACTTGCTAGTTGTTTAAACATGATTAGTGATGGCATCTACTGACACTAAGTGTGTAGATACTGGAATCACTGAATGTTTATTACTAAGTGAGGATAAGATTATTATAGACATGGGTAAAACTACAAGAGTGGTGGCTATTGCAGTGGGAGTTGTTTATTTATCTAATGATATGAGTAGACGTTTGATTTTGTGAAATTATCTTTACGTACATTTCATAGAAAGAATTTAATTTTGGTTTCTATGCATTAATAGATGGATACTCCATTTCATTTAAATGACATGGTCATTATAATGAAGGATAGAGTTGTAATCTGTTATTGTACGTTGATGGACAATTTGTATACTCTTAAATCATGTATATTCCACATATGCAATAAATAGTAATTAATAATGCATCTTCTGATCTTAGTAAGAGAAAGTAACCTTCGGAGATGAACTAAACATGCATTTGGCGTCTAAGACTAGATCATTTTACTTGAGTAGGATTCAAAAGTTTATAGCAGATGGACCGTAAGGTTTATCTAAAGTGGAAACTATCGGACTTGCGAGTCTTACTTGGAAGTAAAAATGATTAATTACCTTTTCAAGGTAAAGGGGTGTAGAGCCAAAGATATATATGTTGGAATTGGTTCATTCTGATTCAAGCGGACCTAATATTATCCAGGCGAGAGGTGGTAATGAATAATCGAAGATTATTCTAGATACCGATATATTTATTTGATGCACTGCATGTCTAAGTTCTTTGATTTATTCAAGAATTGCAAGGTTGGTACAGTAAAGCATCATGGAAAATATATCAAGTAATGACAATTTAATCGTCATTACAAGTACCTCTTAGGATAATTAGGAGCTATTATCAGAGGTTGAGATTAAATCTCAAGTGGTCTCACCGGGCATGCTCCAGCTGAATGGTGTGGCGGATAGAAGGTGTAGCACTCTTATGGAAATGATTAGATGGATGATGAATTATTTGGAATTACTAAATTCATTTTATGGGTATGCCCTAGAAACAGTAATTCGTATGAATGTTTGTCTGTTTGTGGGATATCCTAGAAAAATGAAGGGTGATTTATTTAGTCCAAAAGATCGAAGGGTGATTGTTAACACAAACACTAGATTTTTGGAAAAAGACTATGTATTAAATCATAAACCCATGTACAAATTGTTCTAAAGGAAGAGAGAGGGAAAAACACAAAGTATTAGTACCAATTGTGCAAGAGGATATACCACAAGGTAAACTGCAACGCATGTCACGTCTGATACACAATTGCGTATAGTGCCTTGTCGTAGTGGGAGAGTTCTTCGTGTTAGATTTGTATACTAAAAGCCTCGCTTTTATATTGAACAATGTAGTAACAATTTTATTTGAAATGAGAATCATATGATCAAACGGTTTTGCATATTATAAATTGTTTGTGCAAAAGACCATTTTCTTTATACTGTAGATAATATGTTGTGCGACAACACGCGGAAGATCATATTATCGGTTTCCTTATAAAGTATACACAGATGCTCACAACCGAGATAGACGGGGACTATCTATCGGTATGGTTGTAGTGTGATTTGGAATTAGTTTGTCTTGACTATAGAATCACATTAGTGCACTTAGCGTGTATTGAGTAGGACCGCTTGAGATCGTTCGACTTGTACTGTCTATATAGAAGAACTTGATCTCTGTTATTATGGATGTCCATGCTCTTAATCCCTATACAATAACTTCGACACGTAGGGCAGTATGTATTTCTTTGATTCATCAATGGGTGAGATTTAAATATATTAAATCAACAAACTCGGTGAGTTGGGAAGTAGTGCTGTCTCTATGGTGTGCTGTTGATTGTAGAAGGAAACCATGTCCGTCATAGGTTGATGATGTCCCCTTGAGGAGCTCATAAGGTTTATCATGTAAATCTTGCAAGTGGATTAATTTCCGGCATGATAATAAGGTTGAGTGGTACTACTCTCGGATGAGATATTAATTAATTTGAGTTGTCAGTAACTTAATTAATTAATGGGCATTGTATATCTTAAACATGGGGAGACTATCGGGCTCATAATAAGAAGGAGCCCAGAACATAATTTGGGATTGGATGGGTAGTGCAGTAATAATATTTTAGTGGACTATATTATTATTATTGGATTTAATTAAAAGCTTTGGGCTAAGCTTGGTTAATTAAATCTGATTGAGGCCCAGTCCAATTTCTCCTCCTGGTCCCTGCAGTAGCCCAAGTATATATAAGTTGTCTCAGTTCCTAATAACCTAACTCTGCGCCTCTTACGTAGAAGAGATCAGGAACAGATTGAGAACTCTTTGGGGATTGTTGACCACACAACACCAGAGAGTTGACTTTGGGTAATACTGCAGAAGATCAGAGGTGTTCTTCTCAGATCATCATCCACTACACCAAACCAGAAGACAGGTAATTGATTTATGCTTCCGCTGTTTTATTACTTGTTTTCTTTTCGAATCATGTTCACCATAAGATCCAATTGCCAACAATTGGTATCAGAGCGAGGTTTCTTGGTGAAACTGATTTGTAAAGAATTATGTGATTAATTGATTATTTGTTTTAATCTGAATTTTTCACATGGAGTAGACTGTCAGGCATGTTTGTTTGTATGGTGTGTAATATTAATTGATTAATTGTTCATCATGTGGCACACACTTCGAGACAGACAGCCCTGCTTTTCCTCACACACGTTCAACACCCTTTCCCCCCCCTTTTCCTCTCTCTCTCTCTCTCGTTACGTCTGGGGGCGCTGCTTCTGACGGCGGCTGGCGGCGGCGACCGAGGCGGACGGCCATTAGACAGTCGCCGGCAATGGCACGACGGCTGGGTTTCTCGGCGATTCGAGGCAAACCGGCGGCAGAGGAAAAATCGAAGAAGGTGGGGTGACAGGGAGACTGTCCCAATCGGACCGGCGACGGAGCGTGGATGTTGGCGTGGCGGCGTGTGGTGTCTGACCGGAGAGTCAATCGTGGGTTGGTGGCTTCGGTCGGACCAAATCCGTCGCGGTGGCACTGGATAGTCGAGCAACTTCGATTTCGAATGCGACGGAGAGCTCCGACTGAGCGGATCGGGACTGACGGCGGCGGGTGAAGAACATAAACGGTGCGGCGGCGTCGATTTCACAGCGAGGATCTGGGCGACGAGTCGGCGTCTGGATTGTGATGGAAGCGGCGCGTCTCGACTGAGCTCCTGTTGTGCAGATCTGGGCATGTCGCCGGAGGATCTGGCTGCGCTGGTGGTGGCACGCGGCTGAGCGGCGCAGACTGTTGACAGCTGGTGGCGTCGGCTCGTTTCCGGCGGCTATCTGATACCAGCGCGGTTGCAGGCGACGGCACTGCTGGATGGTCTACAGGAGCGGGCGGCTGTGCGGTGGCGCTGGTCAGTCTGCATGGACGACTGAGGGCCGGTGGCTGCGAGGGAAGCCGGCGGCGGCAGCGTCGGTGCCGTGTCTGCTGCGTCAGTTTCGTCCATTCGCGGCGGCTGGTGGGTGCAGCTGGGAGCTGTCGGCGGTGGGCTAACGGCGTGATTTAGGTCGCCTGTTGGCGGCGCCTCCGGGGATAGCGGCAAGGCGGCGACCGGAGAGCCCTGGAGAAGAAGGAAGCGGGCGGCGGCCTTCCTAGGGTTTCAGGATCAGTGGGCTTTAATTGGGCCTTGTTATTTAGTTTCTGATTGGGCTATTGTTTTGGGCCCTATTTTTTTTTTTGGCTATTTTTTTTAATGCTGAATATTGGGCCTGATGTGTTTATTTATTAATTGTTTGTGGTGTTGGGCCTTGAGAGTTATTGGGCTTGTTCCAAAGAAATAAAATTGGCTGGCTTAATGGGCTTTAATTTTTTTTTATAATTATGGCTGCTCATTAATTGCTAATTTTATTTGGAATAGGTAGGCCCAATTTTTGATCCAACTTTATTTTGCAATTAATTGAATTATATAATTGATTTAATTGTTTAACATGACGATTAATTGTTATATATGTGTAAAGCATGTTTTATGTGATTTATTTAATTTTAAATTACTTGGTTTTAAAGCATGCTTTATTGTATATTTTATTTGTTAATATTATATGCATGACAAAAAACCCTCGGTATTAAATAACTAAGTGGGAGAGGGGATTGGTATATAAATTCCCATGGCCTCCATTATTGGTTTGTAAGTGATGTGAGTAAACCTGCGTGTTGGCAACAGGCCTTCCTCCACAACGGATGGGTTTTATTCACGGATCACTAGTACAAACTTCTTTAAGATGATCGTAGGAAGTTACCCAAGCGCGTGTGTACTTCTCTAACTGTAAGGCACACAAGCTTGCGCAATGGACTTGGGATCAAATAATGGTACACACTTAGATGTGAATAATCAGTATCCTCCCCAACGGAGTCACTGCTGATATTTGCATGGCTAAAAAGAAACCGACTATTAATTATTTTATCATAAAGTTAGGTTGATAAATGAAATTAATGGGTAAAACCTTCTCTTGTAAATGTTCGGGTTTGTATACGTCCACACTAACGTGGCATGCAAATCCACGGTGCTTGAGATGTTGGTGAATTTTGTTTTATATTGTTTTGAGGGATTCAATATAAATTGGTAAATTCGAAGTGTTTGATCTGTTTATTATTTATGATTCTCAGGTTTTTCAAATGGCTTTGAACTCACTTTCTGTCATACTTAAAGAACACAAACTTACTGGCACTAATTATGTCGACTGGAAGCGTAACATGGATATTGTTTTAACTGCTGAAGATTACATCTTTGTACTTTCTGAGGAATGCCCTCCGGCACCTACTGATGCCTCTACCGAAGAGCAAAGAAATGCTTATAATAGGTGGGTCAAAGCTGATAAGATGGCTAAGTGCTATATTTTGGCTTCAATGTCAAATGTGCTTCAGACTCAGCATCAAGCTATGGACACCGCCTATGATATGATGCTTAATCTTAGGGAACTCTTCGGTCATCAGAGTCGTCCTGCTAGGTCGAAGGGCATGTCGGTCTTGATGAACACCAAAATGGCTGAGGGCACTTCCGTAAGGGAGCATGTCCTTAGGATGATGGGCCAACTCAATGAGTTGGAAGTTCTTGGAGCAGAAATCGATGGGGAAACCCAGGTCGATATTATACTCCAAAGCTTGCCTAGGAGTTTTGAGCAGTTTCGCCTGAACTATGGTATGAACAAACATTTGTACTCGTTGGCGGAACTGATGACAGAACTCGTGGCAGCGGAAGAACTATTTTGTAGACCACCTCAGGTTCATATTGCTGAACATGCTTCTCATCCTAGGCCGAAAGGCGGTAGGAAGAAGAAGAAGCAAGGGAATCCAGCACCGGTGAACCAAGTGAAGGCAAAGACGGGTGCGGTCAAGAAACCTAAAGGCAAGTGCTTCAAATGTAAGCAGCCGGGACACTACAAGGTTGACTGCCCTCTTCTGAAGGGGAACAGGAATGGTAAGTCTTACATACTAGTTGTTGAATCGTGTTTAGCGGCTGTATCTGCTGATACTTGGTGTGTAGATACGGGAGCCACTGATCATGTCTGCAATTCTATGCAGGGGTTCCACCAAACTCGGCAGCTTAGTGATGGGGAGATTACCATACTCATGGGGAATGCTACAAGAGTAGCAGCTGTCGCAGTGGGAGATGTGCATTTATTTTTCAATAAGAATAAAACTCTTGTTTTGAGGAATTGTCTTTATGTACCTCATTTTAGAAAGAATTTAATTTCAGTTTCTAAATTGTTTATGGATGGATATTCTGTTTCTTTTAATGACAAGGTTGTTATAAGGAAAAATAGAATTGTTATCTGTAATGGTGCATTGATAGATAATTTGTACACTCTTAATCCAATTTCTCCCACAGTGCAACAAATTGAAACGAATGATACATCTACTAATAAGAGAAAAGAACCTTCAAAAATGAACCAAACATATCTTTGGCATCTAAGACTTGGTCATATTAACTTAAGTAGGATTCAAAGGTTGATAGCTGATGGACCTCTGACTTCATTAGAAGTGGAAAATTATCCAACTTGCGAATCCTGCTTGGAAGGAAAAATGACCAAAAGGCCTTTCAAGGCAAAGGGGTATAGAGCCAAGGATTTGTTGGAATTGGTTCATTCCGATTTATGTGGTCCTATGTCTGTCCAGGCAAGAGGGGGTTTTGAATATTTCGTCACTTTCATTGACGATTATTCAAGATATGGATATATTTATTTGATGCGCCGCAAGTCTGAGTGCTTTGATAAATTCAAAGAGTACAAGGCTGATGTGGAAAAGCATCTTGGAAAATATATCAAGACACTACGATCTGATCGTGGTGGCGAATACCTCTTGGGAGAGTTTAGGAATTATTTATCGGAAAATGGGATTGAATCCCAATTGTCTGCACCAGGCACACCCCAGCAGAATGGTGTAGCGGAGAGAAGGAATAGGACTCTTATGGAAATGGTGAGATCAATGATGAGTTATTCGGAACTACCAAATTCGTTTTGGGGATATGCCTTAGAAACAGCGGCTTACATTCTAAACTTAGTACCCTCTAAATCAGTAGCTTCCACACCCATTGAATTGTGGACTGGGCGAAAGCCTAGTTTGAAACACTTTCGGATTTGGGGTGCTCCGGCACATGTGTTAAAGACGGATACTGATAAGTTAGAGTCACGTACGGAAGTTTGTCTATTTGTAGGATATCCAAAAGGAACGAAGGGTGGTTTATTCTATAATCCAAAGGACCAAAAGGTGATCGTTAGCACGAATGCTAGATTTTTTGAAGAAGATTATATAATGAATCACAAACCCATGAGTAAAATTGTTCTAGAAGAAGTAAGAGGGGAAACACCAAACATAATACCAACTGTACAAGAGGATATACCACAGGACACTGCACCGTGTGTCACACCTGATACACAATTACCTGCGGAGCCTCGTCGTAGTGGGAGGGTTGTGATACAACCGGATAGATTCATGGGATTGGGAGAGTCTTCTGACTGGGTCCCTGGTGAACATGAAATTGACCCATGGAATTACAACGAGGCACTGCAAGATAAAGATGCTCAATTATGGCAAAATGCAATGAAATCTGAAATAGAATCCATGTATTCTAATCAAGTCTGGGAGCTTGTAGAACCACCCAATGGTGTAAAAGCTATTGGATGCAAGTGGATCTATAAAAGAAAAAGAGGATCTGACGGTAAGGTGGAAACCTTTAAAGCAAGGCTTGTGGCTAAAGGATATACTCAGAAAGAAGGAATCGATTATGAGGAAACCTTCTCCCCTGTGGCCATGCTTAAGTCAATCCGGATTCTTTTGTCTATTGCTGCTCATATGGATTATGAGGTATGGCAAATGGATGTCTAGACAGCTTTTCTGAATGGAAGTCTTGAGGAAAACATCTATATGAAGCAACCAGAAGGATTCATTGCAAAGGGCGAAGAGCATCTTGTTTGCAAGCTTAAAAAGTCCATTTATGGATTGAAACAAGCTTCTAGATCATGGAACATCCGTTTTGATGAAGTAATCCAGTCATATGGATTTATTCAATGTCCGGATGAATCATGTGTGTACAAGAAGTGTGACGGAAACGTAGTGGTATTTCTTGTACTCTACGTGGATGATATTCTGCTCATTGAAAACAATGTAAAGGTATTATCGGGCGTAAGGGTATGGCTGTCCAAGCAGTTTGAGATGAAGGACTTAGGAGAAGCCGGACACATTCTTGGGATCAAATTGATAAGGGATCGCAAGAAAAGAATGTTGTGCTTATCCCAATCTTCATACATTGATACAATCCTGGCTCGTTTTAGCATGCAAGATTCCAAGAAAGGTTTTCTACCTTTCAGACATGGAATACCTCTGTCTAAGGAAATGTCTCCTAAGACACCACATGAAATAGAGGCAATGAAGCTGGTCCCTTATGCTTCGGCAGTGGGAAGCCTCATGTATGCTATGCTATGTACGAGACCGGATATCTGTTATGCCGTGGACATGGTCAGTAGGTATCAAAGTAATCCAGGACAAGGGCATTGGACTGCGGTAAAGCACATCTTAAAGTACCTGAAAAGAACTAAGAATTATGTGCTGGTTTACCGGGCAGATACTTTGCTACCTTTGGGTTATACTGATTCGGATTTCCAGTCAGATAGGGATGCTAGTAAATCCACCTCGGGTTATGTGTATACTCTTGGAGGAGGAGCCGTAATATGGAGGAGTGTAAAGCAGAAATGCGTTGCGGACTCCACCATGGAAGCTGAATATGTAGCAGCCTCTGAGGCAGCTAAAGAAGCAGTATGGCTCAGGAACTTCTTAATGGACTTGGATGTGATTCCTGGTTTGCCCAAAGCGATCACAATTTATTGTGATAATAGTGGTGCAGTAGCAAACTCGAAGGAACCACGAGCCCATAAGGCGAGTAAACACATTGAGCGCAAGTACCACCTGATACGAGACATCGTTAAAAGAGGGGAAGTCGTTGTCGCTAAGATAGCATCTGAGGATAACCTTGCTGATCCTTTTACTAAGAGCCTTCCAGCGAAAGCGTTCGATGGGCATGTAGATGGAATGGGGATTAGATGCGTGTCAGCAGATATGGCAGCGTAGTCTTTTAGTATAAGTGGGAGATTGTTAGATTTGTATACTAAAAGCCTCGCTTTTATATTGAACAATGTAGTAACAATTTTATTTGAAATGAGAATCATATGATCAAACGGTTTTGCATATTATAAATTGTTTGTGCAAAAGACCATTTACTTTATACTGTAGATAATATGTTGTGCGACAACACGCGGAAGATCATATTATCGGTTTCCTTATAAAGTATACACAGATGCTCACAACCGAGATAGACGGGGACTATCTATCGGTATGGTTGTAGTGTGATTTGGAATTAGTTTGTCTTGACTATAGAATCACATTAGTGCACTTAGCGTGTATTGAGTAGGACCGCTTGAGATCGTTCGACTTGTACTGTCTATATAGAAGAACTTGATCTCTGTTATTATGGATGTCCATGCTCTTAATCCCTATACAATAACTTCGACACGTAGGGCAGTATGTATTTCTTTGATTCATCAATGGGTGAGATTTAAATATATTAAATCAACAAACTCGGTGAGTTGGGAAGTAGTGCTGTCTCTATGGTGTGCTGTTGATTGTAGAAGGAAACCATGTCCGTCATAGGTTGATGATGTCCCCTTGAGGAGCTCATAAGGTTTATCATGTAAATCTTGCAAGTGGATTAATTTCCGGCATGATAATAAGGTTGAGTGGTACTACTCTCGGATGAGATATTAATTAATTTGAGTTGTCAGTAACTTAATTAATTAATGGGCATTGTATATCTTAAACATGGGGAGACTATCGGGCTCATAATAAGAAGGAGCCCAGAACATAATTTGGGATTGGATGGGTAGTGCAGTAATAATATTTTAGTGGACTATATTATTATTATTGGATTTAATTAAAAGCTTTGGGCTAAGCTTGGTTAATTAAATCTGATTGAGGCCCAGCCCAATTTCTCCTCCTGGTCCCTGCAGTAGCCCAAGTATATATAAGTTGTCTCAGTTCCTAATAACCTAACTCTGCGCCTCTTACGTAGAAGAGATCAGGAACAGATTGAGAACTCTCTGGGGATTGTTGACCACACAACACCAGAGAGTTGACTTTGGGTAATACTGCAGAAGATCAGAGGTGTTCTTCTCAGATCATCATCCACTACACCAAACCAGAAGACAGGTAATTGATTTATGCTTCCGCTGTTTTATTACTTGTTTTCTTTTCGAATCATGTTCACCATAAGATCCAATTGCCAACACTTCGACAACCAGTAAGATACATGTTTTGGGAAAGTCGTGAGACTTGGTCCCTAGCAAACATGAAATGGACCCACAGATACGACGAAGCACTACAAGTTAGAAATGCCAAATCCTAGCAAAGTGCAATGAATATTAAAATAGAATCGATGGATTTTAAATTAGGTCTGGATGCTTGTTGAACCGCTAAAGGCGTAAAAGCCATTGGAAGCGGGCATGCAAGAACAAAAGAGGATCATAGAATAAGGTGAAAACCTTGGAAGCAAGCTTGTTGCGAAAAGGTATACTCAGAAAGAAAGGGTTCGATTATGAGAAAACCTGTTTGCCGGTAGCTATGCCTAAGTTGATCCGGACTCTTTTATTTGTTGCTACTCATATGAAACATGAGGGATGGCAAATAGATGTCGAGACAGCTTTCCTGATTGGAAGTCTTAAGGGAAACATCTATGTGAAGCAACCAGAGTGATTCATTGCAAAGAGCTAAGAGCATTGTGATAGTAAGCTTAAAAGTGTCCATTCATGGACTAAAGCAAGCTTCAAGATCATGAAACATCCATTTTGATGAGGTAATCCAGTGACATGGATCTAATCAATGATCGGATGGGTCTTGTGTATTGAAAAGAGTGATGGAAACATGGTGGTATTTCTTGTACTATACGTAGATAGTATCTTGCTCATTGGAGACAATGAAAGAGTATTGTCGGGCGTATGGGTATGGTTGATAAAGCGGTATGAGATGAAGGACTTAAGAAGAGCAAAAATATCCTTTAGATCACGGTAATACGGATCACAAGAAAGGATGTTATGCTTATCTCAAGTTTCATATAATGATACGATCCTTACTCGTTTAGCATGTGAATTTATCTAAGTGAATGTGTCTTGTGATACAAAAGTAGATAAAGAAGATGAAAGCGGTTCCTTATGCTTCGGCAAATGAGGAAGCTTAATCTAAGGAATGCTATGCACGAGATTGAATATCTGTTTTGCAGATGGCATGAACAGTGGGTATCAAGGTAACCCAAAATAAGAATGTTGAACTGTGGTAAGACATATACTTATGTACCTAAAAAAGACTAGAAACTATATGTGGGCTTACCGAACAGATTCACTGATTCTTATGGGTTACATAGATTCAGATTTTTCAAATCAGATAGGGACGGCAATAAATTCACCTCAAAGGTTATGCGTTTAATTTTAGGAAGTAGAGTCATAATGTGGAGGAGTGTTATATACAAATATATTTCAGACTCCGGATTCCATCATGGAAAGATGATAAATTGGAGCCATGAGGTAGCCAAAGTATCTGTATGACTCTAGAAACTTCATGATGAACTTTGGTGTGATTCTAAGTTTGCCCAAGGTTATCATAATTTATATTGATGATATTAGGTGCAGTTGCAAACTTGAAGGAATCACAAATCCATAAGGAAATTAAACACATGGAGCGCGAGTACCACCTGTTACGAAAAATCGTATGATGATGGGAAGGTTGTTGTCACCTAGATTGCATCGGATGATAACCTAGTAAATCCATTTACAAGGACCTTAAGGCGAGAGCTTTTGATGGTCGTGTAGTGGGAGTGGAAATCAGATGTATGGCAGAAGACATAACAACATAGTCTTTTAGTATAAGTGGGAGATTGTTGGATTGTATACTAAAAGTCTAGTTTTTTGTATGAACAATGTTATAACAATTAATTTGAAATGAGAATCATATGATCAAATGATTGCATCTTATAATTTATTTATATGTTCGATGCAATAGTTCACTTACTTTATACTGTAGATAATATGTTGTGCGACAACACGCGGAAGATCATATTATCGGTTTCCTTATAAAGTATAAACAGATGCTCACAACCGAGATAGACGGGGACTCTCTATCGGGATGGTTGTAGTGTGGTTTGGTATTAGCTTGTCTTGGCTATAGAATCACATTAGTGCACTTGTGTGTATTGAGCAGGAGCGCTTGAGATCGTTCGACTTATACTGACTTATAGGAGAACTTGATCTCAGTTATTATGGAAGTTCGTGCTCTTAATCCCTATACAATAACCTCGACACATAGGGCAGTATGTATTTCTTTGATTCATCAATGGGTGAGATTTACATGTCATTAAATTAACAAACTCGATGAGTTGGGAAGTAGTGTTGTCTCTATCGTGTGCTGTTGATTGTAGAAGGAATCCATGTCCGTCATAGGTTGATGATGTCCCCTTGAGGAGCTCATAAGGATTATCATGTAAATCCTGCAAGTGGAATTTATTTCGGCATGATAATGAGGTTGAGTGGTACTACTCTTGGATGAGATATTAATTAATTGAGTTGTCAGTAACTTAAATTAATTAATGGACATTGTATATCTTAAACATGGGGAGACTAACGGGCTCATAATAAGAAGGAGCCCAAAACATAATTTTGGGATTGGAAAGGCAGTGCAGTAACAATATTTTAGTGGAATATATTATTATTATTAGACTTAAGTATAAGCTTTGGGCTAAGCTTGGATACTTAAGCCCAATGGAGGCCCAACCCAATTTCTCCTCCTGGTCCCTGCTGTAGCCCATGTATATAAGTCACCTCAGCTTATCTGGACCCTAATCTAATTCATTATTCATGTATGATGAGGGTTGAGAGCAGATTGAGGAGGTCTCGTAGATCGTCGCCCACACGACGTCGAGATCGGACTTGGGACATGCAGCAGAAGATCATAAGGTAGTTTGCTGCTGCTGTCCGCCGCCTTGCGAAATTTATATAAAATCGTACAGTGCTCAGAATTTGATGTTCAATATACTGACGGAAAGCTGTTGAAGAGAGGATCATCTGAGCATAAAGATCATTCAATTCTGACATCAGACAAAGAAGTTATGGCCATTCTCGTGGGACTGCACAGTCTGCCTGCGAGAATCAATCTTCATCAACATACCCTGGTGAACGGTAATCGTTTTTATGATTTATTGCTTCCGCTATGATAGAAACGTATGAATCCCTAACGCGTTATGTTAACCAAACGATCCTAGCGCCAACAGAAGGAAATGAGCATCATTACAAATGAGCATCATGATAAAGGATATATGCATCATGATGAAGGAAATAAGCATCATGATGAAGGATTTATGAACAGTGATGATGGAAATGAGCATCACTATGAAGGAAATGAGCATCATGATGTAGGAAATATGCATCAATATGAACGAAATACGCATCATGTTGAAGGAAATAGGCATCATGATGAAGTATTTCTGCATCATGATGATGGATATGAGCATCATGATGAAGTAAATGAGCATCATAATGATTGAATTTAGCATCATGATGAAGGAAATACGCATCAAGATAAAGTAAAAGAGCATCATGATTAAGGAAATGATCATTACAATGAAGGAATATATGTATCATGATGAAGGAAATGAGCATCATGATGTAGGTAATGAGCATCATGATGAAGGAAATTAGCATCATGATGAAGAATTTTTGAATCATAATGATGGAAAAGAGTATCATAATGATATAATTGAGCATCACAATGAAGACATGCATCATGATGAAAGAAATATGTATCACGATGAAAGAAATATGCATCTTGATGAAGGAAATAAGCATCATTATGTAGGAAATGAGCATCATGAAGATGGAAAAGAGAATATGCATCATGATGATGGAAAAGAGAATCATAATGAAAGAAATGAGCATCATGATGAATAAAATATGCATTATGATGAAGGAAATGAGAATCATGATGAAAGAAATATGTATCATGATGAAGGAAATGAGCATCATTATGTAGAAAATAAGCATCATGATGAAGGAAACATGCATGATGAAGGAAATGAGCATCGTAATGATGGATTTATGCATCATGATGATTGAAATGAACATTGTGATGAAGAAAATGAGCATCATGATGAAGAAAATATGCATCATGAAGAAGAAAATAAGCATAATGATGGAGGAAATGAGAATCATGATGAAGGAAATATGCATCATGATGAATGAAATGAGCATCATTATGTAGGAAATGAGCATCATGATGAATAAATATGCATCATGACGAAGGAAATGAGCATCATTTTATAGGAAATGAGCATCATGATAAAGGAAATAAGCATCATGATGAAGGATTTATGCATCGTGATGAAGGAAATGAACATCATGATGAAGGATTTATGAATAATGATAACGGAAATGAGCATTATGATGAAGGAAATGAGCATCATGATGAAGGAAATACGCATCATGATGAAGGGAATAAGGATCATGATTAAGTATTTATGCATCATGATGACGGAAATGAGCATCATGATGAAAGAAATGCGCAACAAGATGATGGAATTTAGCATCATGATGAAGGAATTACGCATCTTGATGAAGGAAAAGAGCATCATGATTAAAGAAATGAGCATCACGATGAAGGAAATATGCATCATGATGAAGGAAATAAGCATCATGATGTAGGAAATGAGCATCATGATTAAGGAAACATTTATCTTGAGGAAGGAAATGAGCATCATGATGAAGAAAATGAACATCATGATGAAGGATTACATCATGTTGATGGAAATGAGCATCATATTGAAGTAAATGAGCGTCATGATGAAGAAAATATGCATCATTATTAAGGAAATAAGGATCACGATGGAGGAAATGAGCATCATGACGATGTAAAATGAGCATCATGAAGAAAGAAATACGCATCATGGTGAAGGAAATGCGCATCATTATGAAGGAAATGAGCATCATGATGAAGGTAATATGCATGATCAAGGAAATGATCATTATAATGAAGGATTTATGCATAATGACGAAGGAAACGAGCATCATGATGAAGGATTTATGCATCATGATTATGGAATTGAGCATCATGATGAAGGGAATGGTAATCATGATTAAGAAAATATACATTATGATGAAGGAAATAAGCATCATGATGAAGGAAATTAGCAATATGATGAAGGAAACTAGCATCATGTTGAAGGAAATGAGCATCATGATGAAGAAAATGAGCATCTTGATGAAGGATTTATGCATCATGATGATGGGAATAAGCATCGTGGTGAAGGAAATGAGCATCATGATGAAGAAAATACGCATCATGAAGAAGGAAATAAGCATCAAAATGGAGGAAATAAGCATCATGATGATGGAAATGAGCATCATGATACAGAAATATGCATCATGATGAAGGAAATGAGCATCATTATGTACGAAATGAGCATCGTGATGAAGGAAATACACATCATTATTAAGGAATTGAGCATCATAATGAAGGATTTATGAATTATGATGAAGGAAATGAACATCATAATGAAGGATTTATGCATCATAATGATGAAATGAGCATCATGATGAAGGAAATGAGCATCATGATAAAAAATATGCATCTTGATGAAGGAAATGAGCATCATTATAAAGGAAATATGCATCTTGATGAAGAAAACATGCATCCTGATGAAGGAAATGAGTATCATGATGCAGAAAATGAGCGTCATGATGAAAGATTTATGCATTATGATGATGGAAATGAGCATCGTGATGAAGGAAATGAGCATCATGATGAAAGAAATATGCGTCATGATGAAGGAAATGAGCACGTTATGTTGGAAATGAGCATCATGACGTAGTAAACTTGCATCATTATGAAGGAAATGAGCATCATAATGAAGGATTTACGCATCATGATGAAGGATTTATGCATCATGATGGTAGAAATGAGCATCATGAGGAATGAAATGAACATCATGATAAAGAAAATATGCCTTATGATGAAGGAAATAAGCTTCATGATGATGTTAATGAGCCTCATGATGAAGGATTTATGCATCATGATGTTGGAAATGAGCATCATGTTGAAGGAAATGAAAATCATGATGAAGAAAATATGCATCTTGATGAAGGAAATAAGCATCATGATGAAGCAAATGAGTATCATTTTGTAGGAAATGAGCATCATGATGAAGAAAATAAGCATCATGATTATGGATTTATGCATCACGATGAAGGAAATGAGTATCATGGTGATGATGGAAATGAGCTTTATGATGAACGAAATAAGTATCATGATGAAGGAAACATGCATCTTGATGAAGGAAATGAGAATCATGATAAAGAAAATGAGCATCATGATGAAGGATATATGCATCATGATGATGGAAATAAGCATCGTGATGAAGGAAATGAGAATTATGATAAGGAAAATATACATCATGAAGAAGGAAATAAGTATCATGATGGAGAAAATGAGCATCATGATGATGGAAATGAGCATCATGATGACAGAAATATGCTTCATGATGAAGGAAATGAGCATCATTATGTAGGAAATGAGCATCATGATGAAGGAAACACACATCATTAATAAGGAAATGAACATCAAGATGAAGGATTTAATCTTCATGATGAAGGAAATGAGCATCATGATGAAGGATTTATAAATAATGTTGATGGAAATGAGCATAATGATGAAGGAAATGAGCATCATGATGTAGGAAATTAGCATCATTATGAAGGAAATACGCATCATAATGAAGGGAATAAGCATCATGATGAAGTATCATGCATCATGATGATGGAAATGAGCATCATGATGAAGGAAATATGCAACATGATGAAGGAAAAGAGCGTCATGATGAAGGAAATAAGCATCACGTTGAAGGAAATATGCATCATGATGAAGGAAATGGGTATCACGATGTAGGATATGAGCATCATGATGAAGGAAACATGCATCTTGATGATGGAAATGAGCATCATGATGAACAGAATGAGCATCGTGATGAAGGATTTATGCATCCTGACGATGGAAATGAGATTCATAATGAAGGAAATGAGCATCATGAAGAAGAAAATATGCATCATGATGAAGGAAATGAGCATGATAATGAAAGAAATACGCATCATGATGAAGGAAATGTGCATCATTATGTAGGAAATGATCATCACGATGAAGAAAACATGCACAATGAAGGAAATGAGCATCATAATGAAGGATTTACGCATAATGACGAAGGAAATGAGCATCGTAATGAAGGATTTATACATCATGATGATGGAAATGAGCATCACGATGAAGGATATATGCATAATGACGAAGGAAATGAGCATCATGATGTAAGAAATAAGCGTCATGATGAAAGAAACATGCATCTTGATGAAGGAAATGAGTATCATGGCGCAGAAAATGAGCATCATGATTAAATATCTATACATTATGATGATGGAAATGAGCATCGTGATGAAGGAAATGAGCATCATGATGAAAGAAATATGCGTCATGATGAAGGAAATGAGCATCATTATGTAGGAAATGAGCATCATGATGAAGGAAACGTGCATCATTATGAAGGAAATGAGCACATAATGAAGGATTTATGCATCATGATGAAGGAAATGAGCATCATGATGAAGGATTGATGCATCATGATGGTGGAAATGAGCATCATGAGGAATGAAATGAGCATCATGATAAAGAAAATATGCATCATGATGAAGGAAATACGCTTCATGATGATGTAAATGAGCCTCATGATGAAGGATTTATGCATAATGATGTTGGAAATGAGCATCATGATGAAGGAAATGAGCATCATGATGAAGAAAATATGCATATTGATGAAGGAAATGAGCATCATGATGTTGAAAATGAGCATCATGATAAAAGAAGTATGTATCATGATGAAGGATATGAGCATCATTTTATAGGAAATGAGCATCATGATGAAGGAAATAAGCATCACGATTAAGGATTTATGCATCATTATGAAGGAAATGAGCATCATGATGAAGGATTTATGAATAATGATGATGGAAATGAGCATTATGATGAAGGAAATGATCATCATGATGAAGGAAATAAGCATCATGATGAAGTATTTATGCATCATGATGATGAAAATAAGCATCATGATGAATGAAATGAGCAACATGATGATGGAAATACGCATCATGATGATGGAAAAAAGCTTCATGATTAAGGAAATGAGCATCACGATGAGGGAAATATGCATCATTATGTAGGAAATGAGCATCATGATTAAGGAAACATGCATCATGATGAAGAAAATGAGCATCATGTTGAGGGATTTTGCATCATAATGATGGAAATGAGCATCATATTGAAGGAAATGAGCATCATGATAAAGAAAATATGCATCATTATGAAGGAAATAAGGATCATGATGGAGGAAATGAGCATCATAATGATGGAAATGAGCATCATGATGAAGGAAATGAGCATCGTTATGTAGGAAATGAGCATCATGATGAAGGAAACATGCATGATCAAGGAAATGAGCATTTTAATGAAAGGTTTATGCATAATGACGAAGGAAATGAGCATCATGATGAATGATTTATGCATCATGATTATGGAAATGAGCATCATGATGAATTAAATGAGCATCTTGATGAAGAAAATATACATCATGATGAAGGAAATAAGCATCATGATGGAGGAAATTAGCATTATGATGAAAGAAATTAGCATCATGATGAAGGAAACGATCATCATGATGTTTGAAATAAGCATCATGATGAATGAAAAGAGCATCATGATAAAGGAATTGAGCATCATAATGTAGGAAATATGTTCATGATAAAGGAAATGAGCATCATGATGTAGGTGTTGGATTGTATACTAAAAGTCTATCTTTTTGTATGAACAATGTTTAAACAATGAATTTGAAATGAGAATCATATGATCAAATGATCGCATCTTATAATTTATTTATATGTCGGTGCAATAGTCCATTTACTTTTTACTGTAGATAATATGTTGTGCGACAACACGCGAATGATCATATTATCTGTTTTCTTATAAAGTATAAATATATGCTCACAACCGAGATAGATAGGGACTCTCTAACTGGATGGTTGTAGTGTGATTTGGTGTTAGTTTGTATTGACTATAGAATCTAATTATTATGCTTTGTGTGTATTGAGCAGGACCACTTGAGATCGTTCCACTTGTACTGTCTATATAGAAGAACTTGATCTTAGTTATTATGGATGTTCGTGCTCTTAATCCCTATACAATAACCTCGACACGTAAGGCAGTATGTATTCCTTTGATTGATCAATGGGTGAGATTTACATGTATTAAATCAACTCGGTGAGTTGGGAAGTAGTGATGTCTCTATGGTGTGCTGTTGATTGTAGAAGGAATCTGTGTCCTATTAAGGTTGATTATGTCCCTTTGAGGAGCTCATAAGGATTATCATGTAAACCACGCAGGTTAATTTATTCCGGCATAATAATAAGATTGAGTGGTACTACTCTCGGATGAGACATTAATTAATGGAGTTGTCAGTAACATAATTAATTAATGAGCATTGTATATCTTAAACATGGGGAGACTAACGGGCTCAAAATAAGAAGGAGCCCATAACGTAATTATGGGATTAGAACGGTAGTGCAGTAATAGTATTTTAGTGGAATATATTATTATTATTGGACTTAAGTATAAGTTTTGGGCTAAACTTAGATACTTAAGCCTAATGGAGGTCCAACTCTAATCTCTCCTTCTGGTCCCTGCTGTAGCCCATATATAAGACATCTCAGCTGTCCGGAAACCCTAATGATAACTGAATCACGCCTAACACTGTGAGGAGGGTGAGGGAACAATAGATTGAGAAGATCTTGAGGATCGTCGCCCACACGACGTCAAGATTGGACTTGGGAATACAGCAGAAGATCAAGAGGTTGTTTGTTGCTGTTGTTCGTCAACTTCCACAATTTTTCTAAAATTATGTGGAACTCCAAACTGTACGTGTAATATACTGTTGGAAAGCCACTGAAGAGATGATCATTTTAGCGTATAGATCACTCAAATCGGAGATCAGATGAGAGAGTTATGCCCAAAACAGTGAGGCTGCGCAAGCTGCCGGCGAGAATTCTTCTTCTTCTTAACATACCCTGGTGAAAGGTAATACGTTTCTATATTTTCTTGCTTCCACTGAATTAGAAATGCATGGAACCCTAACGGTTCATGTTAACCAAACAATCGAATGCCAAAAATTGGTATCATAGCTTCGGTTTTGTGGTGAAACGTGACACGTTAGGCTAAGGTTTATGTCAAAAGGTGAAAGGGTTTAAGTATTTGATAAAGCATGCTTGTATACCCAATTCGGATACCATATACATGTGTCAAACGTGGACTAGGGTTCTAAAATTTTGTTTCTTGTTGAATACTCTATACATTTGACGGCTCACGACGGTCGATATCAATAGTTTCGAAAATTTGATAATCTGGATATTTTTGAAAATATGATAATCTGGATAATTTTGAAAAATTGATAATCTGGATATTTTTGAAAATTTGATAATTTGGAAATATTTGAAAATTTGATAATCTGGAAAATTTTCAAATTTTAATAATTTGAAAATTTTTGAAAATATGATAATCTGGAAAATTTTCAAAAATTTGATAATCTAGATATTTTTGAAAATTTGATAATCTGGAAATTTGATAATCTGGAGATTTTTGAAAATTTGATAATCAAATTTTCAAAAATTGATAATATGGAAATTTTTGTAAATTTGATAATCTAGAAATTTCAAAAATTTGATAATCTGAAGATTTTCGAAAATTTGATAATCTGAAAGTTTTCAAAATTTTGAATATCTGGAAATTTTTGAAAATTTGATAATCTGGAAAATTTTCAAAATTTGATAATCTGGAAGTTTTGAAAATTTGATAATATGGAAGTTATTGAAAATTTGATAATATGGAAGTTATTGAAAATTTGATAATCTGGAGTTCTTTGCCGATATTTGTACTTGGTGGCGAATAATCGAATTCGCTTATATATAACTGTTTATAATTGATTTAATTATTTGATTATTGTTATATATGTTATGCATGATTCTCTGTGATTTACTACCTTATGTGCCGTAATAGGAGCATGCTAGGTTGCTATTTTATTATTGAATATTATAAGCATGTACCTCGGTATTAAATAACAAAATGGGAGAGGGGATTGGTAATTAATTACCGCGACCTCCATTATTGATTTGTAAGTGATCTGAGTAAACTTGCGTGTTGGTAATAGGCCTTCCTCCACAACGGATGAGTTTATTCACGGATTACTGGTACAGACATCATTAAATAATTATTGCTTGTAATGTGATGCACATGAACTTGCGTGTTGGTATAGACCTTCCTCCCTAACTGACGAGTTTATATGCGGTTCACTGGTATAAACTTATAATTGATGATTGTAGGAAGTTATCCGAGCGCGTTTGTACTTCTCCAATTGTAAGGCACACAAGCTTGGGCCGCGGACTTGGGATCAAATAATGGTGTACACTTAGGTGTAAATAATAAGTATCCTCCCCAACGGAGTCACTGCTATTATTTGCGTGGCTAAAGAGGAATCGACTATTAATTATTTTGTCATGAGGTTAGGTTGACAAATGAAATTAATGGGTAAAACCTTCTCTAGTAAATGTTCGGGTTTGTATACGTCCATACTAACGTGGCATGCAGACTCACAGTGCTTGAGATATCGATGAGTTTTATTTTATATTGTTTTGAAGGAATCAATATAAATAGATAAATTCGAAGATTTGATCGGTGCATTTATTTATGATTTCTGATTTTTCAAATGGTTTTATCTGGCTTATTGTTTACTAAAAGAAACATATTTACTTGTCCAAAATTAGTTGATTAGAAAAGAATCTTAGTTTTAATTTTTACTGCTTAAGAAAACATATGTGTTCTCACTAAGGATGTCTCATGATACCTATTAATTAAAGTCTTTAGTGGAGAGGTTAGAGGTTCATAGAAATATGATGGTCTCGTGCGACTCTTCAAATACTTCAGTAAGTTAGAAAGGCAAGAGGTCATGGATAACTTGATGAATGAATTGGAAAACATGGAGTAGAAATTGAAAGGGAAACCTAGGTCAATTTTGTTTTCCATAATTTTCCTGGATGTTTTGAGCAAGTTCTACCTAAAATACGAGAGGTTGTATATGATGGGAAACTTCTGACAAAACATGTGACGAAGGAAAATCAATTTTTCATCGAAATGTGAACAAGGTTAGTATCTTATTCACTAGTTGTTGAAGCATAATTAGTATTTGCATCTACTGACACGTTGTGTGTAGATACCGGAATCGCTAAAAGCCTGTAACTAAGTGATGATGAGATTACTGTAGATATGGGTAATGCTACGTGAGTGGTGGCTGTTGCAGTGGGAGTTGTTTATTTATCTTATGATATGAATAAACGTTTGATTATGTGAAATTGTCTTTACGAAGGTTTTCTTAGAAAGAATTTAATTTCAGTTTCTATTCATTTATGGATGGATACTCTATTTCATTTAAATGACATGGTCATAGTGATGAGAGA
Source organism: Pogostemon cablin (assembly GCA_023678885.1). Classification (NCBI taxonomy): domain Eukaryota; kingdom Viridiplantae; phylum Streptophyta; class Magnoliopsida; order Lamiales; family Lamiaceae; genus Pogostemon; species Pogostemon cablin. The sequence continues at coordinate 19,302,711 of CM042989.1, read as the reverse complement.
TGGAGCTATAATCTGTTATGGTACGTTTATGACAATTTGAACACTCTTAAATCATGTTTATCCCAAGGATGCAACAAACAGTAATTAATAATGAATCTTCTAATCCTAGTAAGAGAAAAGAGCCTTCGGAAATGAACTAAACATATTTTTGGCATCTAAGACTAGATTAATTTTACATGAGTAGGATTCAAAGGTTGATAGCCGAAGGACCGTTGGGTTTATTTGAAGTGGAAACTATCTGACTTGCGAGTCTTGCTTGGAAGTAAAATAATTAAAGCCTTTTAAGGCAAAGGGGTGTAGAGCCAATGATATGTTGAAAGTAGTTCATTCTGATTTAAGCAGTCCTAAGACTATCCCAACGAGAGGTTGTCATTACGATTTTATCATGGTAGCGAGTACCTCTTAGGATAGTTTAGGAGCTATTTATCAGAGGATGAGATTAAAATCTCAAGTTGTCTACACCGGGCATACCCCAGCTAAATGGTGTTGGCGGAAAGAAGGAATAAGACTCTTATGGAAAAAGTTAGATAGATGATGAGTTATTTGGTATTATTAAATTCATTTTATGGGTATGATCTAGAAACAGCATGTCGTATAACATTTGTCTATTTGTGGGATATCCTAGAAAAATGAAGGGTAGTTTATTTATTAGTCCAAAAGATCGAAGAGTGATTGTTAACACAAATATTAGATTTTTGCTAAAGGACAATGAAATAAATCACAAACCTATGTATAAGTTGTTCTAAAGGATGTGAGAGGGAAAACACACATTATAGTACCAATTGTACAAGATGAAATACCACAAGTAAACTGCATCGCTTGTCAAATCTGATACATAATTGTATGTAGTGCCTTGTCATAGTGGGAGGGTTGTTCAACAACCGGATAGATTTATGTTGGGAGAGTCGTGAGACTTGGTCCCCAGTAAATATCAAATCGGCTCATGGGTATGACGAAGCACCACAAGATCGAAATGCGGAATCTTAGTAAGTTGCAACGAATTCTGAACTAGAATCTATGGAATCTAAATTAGATCTGGGAGCCTGTAGAACCACCAAATGGTATAAAAGCCATTGAAAGTGGTTATACAAAATAAAAGAGGATCATATGGTAAGGTGAAAACCTTGAAAGCATAGCTTGTTGCGAAAAGGTATACTCAGAAAGAAAGGGTTCGATTATGAGGAAACCTATTCGCCGGTAGCTATGCCTATGTCGATCCGGACTCTTTTATCTGTTGCTACTCATATGAAATATGAGGAATAGCAAATAGATGTCAAGACAACTTTCCTGATTGGAAGTCTTGACGAAAACATCTATGTGAAGCTACCAGAGTGATTCATTGCAAAAGGCTAAAGAGCATTTTGAATATGAGCTTAAAATTGCCCATCGATGTACTAAAGCATGCTTCAAGATCATGAAGCATCAATTTTGATGAGGTAATCCAATGACATGGATTTAATCAATGTTCGGATGGGTCTAGTGTATTGAAAAGAGTTACGGAAACCTGGTGGTATTTCTTATATTATACGTAGATAGTATCTTGCTCATTGGAGACAATGAAAGAGTATTGTTGGGCGTATGGGTATGGTTGATAAAGCGGTATGAAATGAAGGACTTAAGAAAAGCAAGATATATCCTTGTGATCATAGTAATAAAGGTCACAATGTAGGATATTGTGCTTGTCTCAAGTTTCATGAAATGATACAATCCTACTTGTTTTAGCATGTGACTTTATCTAAGGAAATGTATCTTATGACACAAAAGAAGATAAGGGTGATGAAGGCGGTTCCTTATGCTTCGGCGAATAAGGAAGCTTAATCTAAGGAATGCTCTGCACGAGAACGAATATCTATTTTGCCAAAGGCATGGTTAGTGGCTATCAAGGTAACCCAAAATAAGAATATTGAACTGTGGTTAGACATATATTTATGTACCTAAAAAAGGACTAAAAATTATATGTGGACCTACTAGACAGAGTCACTGCTTCTTATGGGTTACATAGATTCAGATTTTTCAAATCAGATTGGGACGACAGTAAATCCACCTCAAGGTTATGTGTTTATTTTGGAAGTAGAGCAATAATATGGAGGAGTGTTATATAGAAATACATTTTGAACTCCACCATAGAATGATGATAAATTGGAGCATATGAGGCAGCCAAAGTATCTGTATGACTCTAGAAACTTTGTAATGGTCTTAGATGTGATTCTAAGTTTGTCCAAGATTATTAAAATTTATTGTGATAATAATGGTGCAGTAGCAAACTTGAAGAAATTACGAGTCCATAAGGCAATTAAACACATGTAGCGCGAGTACCACCTGTTACAAGAAATCGTATGATGAGGGGAAGGTTGTTGTCGCCTAGATTGCATCGGATGATAACTTATTAAATACATTTACAAGTTACGGCGAGAGCTTTTGATGGTCATGTAGTGGGACTGAGAATCAGATGTATGGCAAAAGACATGACAACATAGTCTTTTAGTATAAGTGGGAGATTGTTGGATTGTACACTAAAAGTCTAGCTTCTTGTTGAACAATGTTTAAAGAATGAATTTGAAATGAGAATCATATGATCAAATGATTGCGTCTTATAATTTATTTATATGTTGATGTAATAGTCCATTTAATTTATAATGTAGATAATATGTTATGCGACAACACGCGGAAGATCATATTATCGGTTTCCTTATAAGGTATAAACATATGCTCACAACTGAGATAGACGGGGACTCTCTATCGGGATGGTTGTAGTGTGATTTGGTATTATTTTGTCTTGACTATAGAATCACATTAGTATGCTTTGTGTGTATTGAGCAGGACCACTTGAGATCGTTCGACTTGTACTGTCTATATAGAAGAACTTGATCTCAGTTATTATGGATGTTCGTGCTCTTAGTGAAAATGGTAAATGTTATTTCACTGAAAACATTTATATTGTACTAGCATATGTATATCTTTGATTCATCAATGGGTGAGATTTACATGTATTAAATCAATAAACTCGGTGAGTTGGGAAATAGTGCCGTCTCTATGGTGTGCTGTTGATTGTAGAAGGAATCCGTATCCTATTTAGCTTGATGATGTCCCCTTGAGGAGTTCATAAGGATTATCATGTAAACCCTGCATAAGGATTATCATGTAAACTCAAATTAATTAATATCTCATTCGAGAGTAGTACCACTCAACCTTATTGTCATGCCAGAGTTAATCCACTTGCAAGATTTGCATGATAAACCTTATGAGCTCCTTAAGAGGACATCATCAACCTAAATAGGACACGGATTCCTTCTACAATCAACAACACACCATAGAGACAACACTACTTCCCAACTCACCGAGTTTGTTGATTTAATACATGTATATCTCACCAATTGATCAATCAAAGAAATACATACTGCCTTACGTGTCGAGGTTATTGTATAGGGATTAAGAGCACGAACATCCATAATAACTGAGATCAAGTTCTCCTATATAGACAGTACAAGTCGAACGATCACAAACGGCCCTGCTCAATACACAAAAGGCGCACTAATGTGATTCTATAGTCAAGACAAACTAATACCAAATCACACTACAACCATCCCGATAGATAGTCCCCGTCTATCTCGGTTGTGAGCATCTGTTTATACTACAAGGGAAACGGATAATATGATCTTCCGCGTGTTGTCGCACAACATATTGTCTATAGTATAAAGTAAACGGACTTTTGCACAAACATATAAATAAATTATAATATGCAAAATGTTTGATCATATGATTCTCATTTCAAATAAATTATTACAACATTGTTCAAACAAAAGCTAGACTTTTAGTATACAATCTAACAACGTCAAGATTGGACTTGGGAATACAACAGAAGATCAAGAGGTTGTTTGATGATGCTGTTTGTCAACTTTCACAATTTTTCTAAAATCGTGTGGAACTCCAAACTGTACGTCTGATACGCCGTTGGAAAGCCACTGAAGAGAAGATCGTTTTGGCGTGTAGCTTACTCAAATCGGAGATCAGATGAGAGAGTTAAGCACAAAAAAGTGAGACTGCGCAGGCTGCCGGTGAGAATTCTTCTTCTTCTTCAACATACCCTGGTGAAAGGTAATACGTTTCTATATTTTCTTGCTTTCACTGAATTAGAAGTGCATGGAACCCTAACGGTTCATGTTAACCAAATGATCGAACGCCAACAGTAGGAAATATGCATCATGATGAAGAAAACATGCATCTTAAAGGAGGAAATGAGCATCATGATGAAGAAAATGAGCATCATGATGAAGGATTTTTGCGTCATGATGATGTAAATAAGCATCATTGTGAAGGAAATGAATATCATGATGAAGAAAATATACATCATGAAGAAGAAAATAGGCATCATGATGGAGGAAATGAGCATCATGATGATGAAAATAAGCATCATGATGAAAGAAATATGCATCATGATGAAGGAAATGAGCATTATTATGTAGGAAATAAGCATCATGATGAAGGAAACATGCATAATTATTAAGAAAATAAGCATCATGATCAAGGATTTATGCATCATGATGAAGGAAATTAGCATCATAATGAAGGATTTATGCATCATAATGATGGAAATGAGCATCATGATGAAGGAAATAAGTATCATGATAAAGAAAATATGCATCATGATGAAGGAAATAAGCAAAATGATAGAGGAAATGCGCATCATGATGATGTAAATGAGCCCCATGATGAAGGGTTTATGCATCATGATGATGGTAATGAGCATCATGATGAAGGAAATGAGCATCATGATGAAGAAAATATGCATCTTGATGAAGGAAATGAGCATCATGATGAAGGAAATGAGCATCGTGACGAAAGAAATATGCATCATGATGAAGGAAATGAGCATCATTAAGTAGTAAATGAGCAGCATGATGAAGGAAATGAGCATCATGATGAAGGATTTATAAACAATGATGAGGAAATGAGCATCATGATGTAGATAATGAGTATCATGATGAAGGAAATACGCATCATGTTGAAGGAAATAGGCATCATGATGATGGATTTATGCATCATGATTATAGAAATGAGCATAATGATGAAGGAAATGAGAATTATGATGAAGAAAATATACATCACTATGGAGGAATTGTGTATCATGATGAAGGAAATGAGCATCATGATGTTTGAAATAAGCATCATGATAAGAGAAATGAGCATCATGATGAAGGAAATCTGCATCATGATAAAGGAAATATGCATCATGATAAAGGAAATATGCATCATGATGTAGGAAATAAGTATAATGATGAAGGAAACTTGCATCTTGATGAAGGAAATGAACATCATGATGAAGAAAATGAGCATCATGATGAAGGATTTATGCATCATGATGACATAATGAGCATCATGATGAAGGAAACATGCATCTTGATGATGGAAATAAGCAACATGATGAAGAGAATGAGCAACATGATGAAGAGAATGAGCATCATGATTATGGAAATGAGCATCATAATAAAGGAAATGAGCATCATGATGAAGAAAATATTCATCTCAATGAAGGAAATGAGCATCATAATGATGGAAATGTGCATCATGATGAAAGAAATACGCATCATGATGAAGGAAATGAGCATCATTATGGAGGAAATGATCATCATGATGAAGAAAACATGCATAATGAAGGAAATGAGCATCATAATGAAGGGTTTATACGTAATGAAGTAAGAAAATGGGCATCGTGATGAAGGATTTATACATCATGATGATGGAAATGAGCATCACGATGAAGAAAATATGCATCATGACGAAGGAAATGAGAATCATGATATAAGAAATAAGCATCATGATGAAAGAAACAAACATCTTGATGAAGGAAATGAGTATCATGAGGCAGAAAATGAGCATCATGAAAAAAGATTTATGCATTATGATGATGGAAATGAACATCGTGATGAAGGAAATGAGTATCATGATTAAAGAAATATGCATAATGATGAAGGAAATGAGCATCATTATGTAGGAAATGAGCATCATGATAAAGGAAACGTGTGTCATGATGGTGGAAATGAGCATCATGAGGAATGAATTGAGCATCATGTTAAAGAAAATATGCATCATGATGAAGGAAATAAGCTTCAAGATGATGTAAATGAGCCTCATGATGAAGGATTTATGAATCATGATGTTGGAAACGAGCGTCATGATGAAGAAAACGAGCATCATGATGAAGAAAATATGCATCTTGATGAAGGAAATAAGCATATTGATTAAGGAAATGAGCATCATGATGTGAAAATGAGCATCATGATGAAAGAAGTATGCATCATGATGAAGGAAATGAGCATCATTTTGTTGGAAATGAGAATCATGATGAAGGAAATAAGCATCATGATAAAGGATTTATGACTCATGATGAAGGAAATGAGCATCATGATGAAGGATTTATGAATAATGATGATGGAAATGAGCATTATGATGAAGGAAATGAGCATCGTGATGAAGGTTATAAGCTTAATGATGAAGTATTTATGCATCATGATGATGGAAATGAGCATCATGATAAAGAAAATGAGCAAAATGATGATGGGAATACTCATCATGATGAAGGAAAATAGCTTCATGATCAATGAAGTAAGCATCACGATGAAGGAAATGTGCATCATGATGAAGGAAGTGAGCATCATGATGTAGGAAATGAGCATCATGATTATGGAAACATGCATCTTGACAAAAGAAATGAGCATCATTATGAAGAAAATGACCATCATGTTGAACGATTATGCATCATGATGATGGAAATGAGCATCATAATGAAGGAATGAGCATCATGATAAAGAAAATATGCATCATTATGAAGGAAAAAAGGATCATGATGGAGGAAATGAGCATCATAATGAAGGAAATGAGCATCTTGATGAAAGAAATATGCATCATGATGAAGGAAATGAGCATCATTATGTAGTAAATGAGCATCATGATGAAGGAAACATGCATGATCAAGGAAATGAGCATTATAATGAAGGATTTATGCATAATGATGAAGGAAACCAGCATCATGATGAAGGATTTATGCATCAAGATTATGGAAATGAGAATCATGATGAAGGAAATGAGCATCATGATGAAGAAAATATACATCATGATGGAGGAAATTAGCATTATGATGAAGGAAATTAGCATCATGATGAAGGAAATGATCATCATGAAGTTTGAAATAAGCATCATGATGAATGAAAAGAGCATCATTGTAAAGGAAATGAGCATCATGATGAAGGAAATATGCATCATGATAAAGGAAATGAGTATCATGATGTAGGAAATATGCATTATGATGAAGGAAACATGCATCTTGATGATGGAAATGAGCATCATGATGAAGAAAATGAGCATCATGATGAAGGATTTATGCATCATGATGAGGGAAATAAGCATCATGGTGAAGGAAATGAGCATGATGACGAAGAAAATATGCATTATGAAGAAGGAAATAAGCATCATGATGGAGGAAATGAACATCATGATGATGAAAATGAGCATCATGATGACAGAATTATGTATCATGACGAAGGAAATGAGCATCATTATGTTGGAAATGAGCATCATGATGAAGGAAACAAGCATCATTATTAAGGAAATGGGCATCATAATGAAGGATTTATGCATCATGTTGAAGGAAATGAGCATCATAATGAAGAATTTATGCATCATAATGATGGAAATAAGCATCATGATGAAGGAAATAAGCATCATGATAAAGAAAATATGCATCATTATGAAGGATTTATGCATCATGATGATGGTAATGAGAATCATTATGAAGGAATTGGGCATCGGGATGAAGAAAATATGCATCTTGACGAAGGAAATGAGCATCATGATGAAGGAAATGAGCATCATGATGTTGGAAATGAGCATCGTGATGAAATAAATATGCATCATGATGAAGGAAATGAGCATCATTATGTGGGAAATGAGCATCATGATGAAGGAAATGAGCATCATGATGAAGGATTTATGAACAATGATGATGGAAATGAGCATCATGATGTAGATAATGAGCATCATGATGAAGGAAATACGCATCATGTTGAAGGAAATAGGCATCATGATGAAGGATTTATGCATCATGATTATAGAAATGTGCACCATGATGAAGGAAATGAGAATTATGATGAAGAAAATATACATCACGATGGAGGAATTGTGTATCGTGATGAAGGAAATGAGCATCATGATGTTTGAAATAAGCATCATGATAAGAGAAATGAGCATCATGATGAAGGAAATCTGCATCATGATAAAGGAAATATGCATCATGATGTAGGAAATAAGTATAATGATGAAGGAAACTTGCATCTTGATGAAGGAAATGAACATCATGATGAAGAAAATGAGCATCATGATGAAGGATTTATGCTCATGATGACATAAATGAGCATCATGATGAAGGAAACATGCATCTTGATGATGAAAATATGCAACATGATGAAGAAAATGAGCAACATGATGAAGAAAATGAGCATCATGATTATGGAAATGAGCATCATAATAAAGGAAATGAGCATCATGATGAAGAAAATATGCATCATAATGAAGGAAATGAGCATCATAATGATGAAAATGAGCATCATGATGAAAGAAATACGCATCATGATGAAGGAAATGAGCATCATTATGTAGGAAAAGATCATCATGATGAAGAAAACATGCATAATGAAGGAAATGAGCATCATAATGAAGGGTTTATATGTAATGACGTAAGAAATGAGCATCGTGATGAAGGATTTATACATCATGATGATGGAAATGAGCATCACGATGAAGAAAATATGCATCATGACGAAGGAAATGAGCATCATGATATAAGAAATAAGCATCATGATGAAAGAAACATGCATCTTGATGAAGGTAATGAGTATCATGAGGAAGAAAATGAGCATCATGATGAAAGATTTATGCATTATGATGATGGAAATGAACATCGTGATAAAGGAAATGAGTATCATGATGAAAGGAATATGCGTAATGATGAAGAAAATGAGCATCATTATGTAGGAAATGAGCATCATGATGAAGGAAACGTGTGTCATGATGGTGGAAATGAGCATCATTAGGAATGAATTGAGCATCATGTTAAAGAAAATATGCATCATGATGAAGGAAATAAGCTTCAAGATGATGTAAATGAGCCTCATGATGAAGGATTTATGAATCATGATGTTGGAAACGAGCATCATGATGAAGAAAACGAGCATCATGATGAAGAAAATATGCATCTTGATGAAGAAAATAAGCATATTGATGAAGGAAATGAGCATTATGATGTGAAAATGAGCATCATGATGAAAGAAGTATGCATCATGATGAAGGAAATTTGCATAATTTTGTAGGAAATGAGCATCATGATGAAGGAAATAAGCATCATGATTAAGGATTTATGCCACATGATGAAGGAAATGAGCATCATGATGAAGGATTTATGAATAATGATGATGAAAATGAGCATTATGATGAAGGAAATGAGCATCATTATGAAGGTAATAAGCATCATGATGAAGTATTTATGCATCATGATGATGGAAATGAGCATCATGATAAAGGAAATGTGCAAAATGATGATGGGAATACTCATCATGATGAAGGAAAATAGCTTCATGATCAATGAAGTGAGCATCACGATGAAAGAAATATGCATCATGATGAAGGAAGTGAGCATCATGATGTAGGAAATGAGCATCATGATCATGGAAACATGCATCTTTATGAAAGAAATGAGCATCATTATGAAGAAAATGACCATCATGTTGAATGATTATGCGTCATGATGATGGAAATGAGCATCATAATGAAGGAATGAGCATCATGATAAAGAAAATATGCATCTTGACGAAGGAATGTGTTAGATTTGTATACTAAAAGCCTCGCTTTTATATTGAACAATGTAGTAACAATTTTATTTGAAATGAGAATCATATGATCAAACGTTTTTGCATATTATAAATTGTTTGTGCAAAAGACCATTTACTTTATACTGTAGATAATATGTTGTGCGACAACACGCGGAAGATCATATTATCGGTTTCCTTATAAAGTATACACAGATGCTCACAACCGAGATAGACGGGGACTATCTATCGGTATGGTTGTAGTGTGATTTGGAATTAGTTTGTCTTGACTATAGAATCACATTAGTGCACTTAGCGTGTATTGAGTAGGACCGCTTGAGATCGTTCGACTTGTACTGTCTATATAGAAGAACTTGATCTCTGTTATTATGGATGTCCATGCTCTTAATCCCTATACAATAACTTCGACACGTAGGGCAGTATGTATTTCTTTGATTCATCAATGGGTGAGATTTAAATATATTAAATCAACAAACTCGGTGAGTTGGGAAGTAGTGCTGTCTCTATGGTGTGCTGTTGATTGTAGAAGGAAACCATGTCCGTCATAGGTTGATGATGTCCCCTTGAGGAGCTCATAAGGTTTATCATGTAAATCTTGCAAGTGGATTAATTTCCGGCATGATAATAAGGTTGAGTGGTACTACTCTCGGATGAGATATTAATTAATTTGAGTTGTCAGTAACTTAATTAATTAATGGGCATTGTATATCTTAAACATGGGGAGACTATCGGGCTCATAATAAGAAGGAGCCCAGAACATAATTTGGGATTGGATGGGTAGTGCAGTAATAATATTTTAGTGGACTATATTATTATTATTGGATTTAATTAAAAGCTTTGGGCTAAGCTTGGTTAATTAAATCTGATTGAGGCCCAGCCCAATTTCTCCTCCTGGTCCCTGCAGTAGCCCAAGTATATATAAGTTGTCTCAGTTCCTAATAACCTAACTCTGCGCCTCTTACGTAGAAGAGATCAGGAACAGATTGAGAACTCTCTGGGGATTGTTGACCACACAACACCAGAGAGTTGACTTTGGGTAATACTGCAGAAGATCAGAGGTGTTCTTCTCAGATCATCATCCACTACACCAAACCAGAAGACAGGTAATTGATTTATGCTTCCGCTGTTTTATTACTTGTTTTCTTTTCGAATCATGTTCACCATAAGATCCAATTGCCAACAATTGGTATCAGAGCAATGGTTTCTTGGTGAAACTGATTTGTAAAGAATTATGTGATTAATTGATTATTTGTTTTAATCTGAATTTTTCACATGGAGTAGACTGTCAGGCATGTTTGTTTGTATGGTGTGTAATATTAATTGATTAATTGTTCATCATGTGGCACACACTTCGAGACAGACAGCCCTGCTTTTCCTCACACACGTTCAACACCCTTTCCCCCCCCCCTTTTCCTCTCTCTCTCTCGTTACGTCTGGGGGCGCTGCTTCTGACGGCGGCTGGCGGCGGCGACCGAGGCAGACGGCCATTAGACAGTCACCGGCAATTCGAGGCAAACCGGCGGCAGAGGGAAAATCGAAGAAGGTGGGGTGACAGGGAGACTGTCCCAATCGGACCGGCGACGGAGCGTGGATGTTGGCGTGGCGGCGCGTGGTGTCTGACCGGAGAGTCAATCGTGGGTTGGTGGCTTCGGTCGGACCAAATCCGTCGCGGTGGCACTGGATAGTCGAGCAGCTTCGATTTCGAATGCGACGGAGAGCTCCGACTGAGCGGATCGGGACTGACGGCGGCGGGTGAAGAACATAAACGGTGCTGCGGCGTCGATTTCACAGCGAGGATCTGGGCGACGAGTCGGCGTCTGGATTGTGATGGAAGCGGCGCGTCTCGACTGAGCTCCTGTTGTGCAGATCTGGGCATGTCGCCGGAGGATCTGGCTGCGCTGGTGGTGGCACGCGGCTGAGCGGCGCAGACTGTTGACAGCTGGTGGCGTCGGCTCGTTTCCGGCGGCTACCTGATACCAGCGCGGTTGCAGGCGACGGCACTGCTGGATGGTCTACAGGAGCGGGCGGCTGTGCGGTGGCGCTGGTCAGTCTGCATGGATGACTGAGGGCCGGTGGCTGCGAGGGAAGCCGGCGGCGGCAGCGTCGGTGCCGTGTCTGCTGCGTCAGTTTCGTCCATTCGCGGCGGCTGGTGGGTGCAGCTGGGAGCTGTCGGCGGTGGGCTAACGGCGTGATTTAGGTCGCCTGTTGGCGGCGCCTCCGGGGATAGCAGCAAGGCGGCGACCGGAGAGCCCTGGAGAAGAAGGAAGCGGGCGGCGGCCTTCCTAGGGTTTCAGGATCAGTGGGCTTTAATTGGGCCTTGTTATTTAGTTTCTGATTGGGCTATTGTTTTGGGCCCTATTTTTTTTTTTGGCTATTTTTTTTAATGCTGAATATTGGGCCTGATGTGTTTATTTATTAATTGTTTGTGGTGTTGGGCCTTGAGAGTTATTGGGCTTGTTCCAAAGAAATAAAATTGGCTGGCTTAATGGGCTTTAATTTTTTTTTATAATTATGGCTGCTCATTAATTGCTAATTTTATTTGGAATAGGTAGGCCCAATTTTTGATCCAACTTTATTTTGCAATTAATTGAATTATATAATTGATTTAATTGTTTAACATGACGATTAATTGTTATATATGTGTAAAGCATGTTTTATGTGATTTATTTAATTTTAAATTACTTGGTTTTAAAGCATGCTTTATTGTATATTTTATTTGTTAATATTATATGCATGACAAAAAACCCTCGGTATTAAATAACTAAGTGGGAGAGGGGATTGGTATATAAATTCCCATGGCCTCCATTATTGGTTTGTAAGTGATGTGAGTAAACCTGCGTGTTGGCAACAGGCCTTCCTCCACAACGGATGGGTTTTATTCACGGATCACTAGTACAAACTTCTTTAAGATGATCGTAGGAAGTTACCCAAGCGCGTGTGTACTTCTCTAACTGTAAGGCACACAAGCTTGCGCAATGGACTTGGGATCAAATAATGGTACACACTTAGATGTGAATAATCAGTATCCTCCCCAACGGAGTCACTGCTGATATTTGCATGGCTAAAAAGAAACCGACTATTAATTATTTTATCATAAAGTTAGGTTGATAAATGAAATTAATGAGTAAAACCTTCTCTTGTAAATGTTCGGGTTTGTATACGTCCACACTAACGTGGCATGCAAATCCACGGTGCTTGAGATGTTGGTGAATTTTGTTTTATATTGTTTTGAGGGATTCAATATAAATTGGTAAATTCGAAGTGTTTGATCTGTTTATTATTTATGATTCTCAGGTTTTTCAAATGGCTTTGAACTCACTTTCTGTCATACTTAAAGAACACAAACTTACTGGCACTAATTATGTCGACTGGAAGCGTAACATGGATATTGTTTTAACTGCTGAAGATTACATCTTTGTACTTTCTGAGGAATGCCCTCCGGCACCTACTGATGCCTCTACCGAAGAGCAAAGAAATGCTTATAATAGGTGGGTCAAAGTTGATAAGATGGCTAAGTGCTATATTTTGGCTTCAATGTCAAATGTGCTTCAGACTCAGCATCAAGCTATGGACACCGCCTATGATATGATGCTTAATCTTAGGGAACTCTTCGGTCATCAGAGTCGTCCTGCTAGGTCGAAGGGCATGTCGGTCTTGATGAACACCAAAATGGCTGAGGGCACTTCCGTAAGGGAGCATGTCCTTAGGATGATGGGCCAACTCAATGAGTTGGAAGTTCTTGGAGCAGAAATCGATGGGGAAACCCAGGTCGATATTATACTCCAAAGCTTGCCTAGGAGTTTTGAGCAGTTTCGCCTGAACTATGGTATGAACAAACATTTGTACTCGTTGGCGGAACTGATGACAGAACTCGTGGCAGCGGAAGAACTATTTTGTAGACCACCTCAGGTTCATATTGCTGAACATGCTTCTCATCCTAGGCCGAAAGGCGGTAGGAAGAAGAAGAAGCAAGGGAATCCAGCACCGGTGAACCAAGTGAAGGCAAAGACGGGTGCGGTCAAGAAACCTAAAGGCAAGTGCTTCAAATGTAAGCAGCCGGGACACTACAAGGTTGACTGCCCTCTTCTGAAGGGGAACAGGAATGGTAAGTCTTACATACTAGTTGTTGAATCGTGTTTAGCGGCTGTATCTGCTGATACTTGGTGTGTAGATACGGGAGCCACTGATCATGTCTGCAATTCTATGCAGGGGTTCCACCAAACTCGGCAGCTTAGTGATGGGGAGATTACCATACTCATGGGGAATGCTACAAGAGTAGCAGCTGTCGCAGTGGGAGATGTGCATTTATTTTTCAATAAGAATAAAACTCTTGTTTTGAGGAATTGTCTTTATGTACCTCATTTTAGAAAGAATTTAATTTCAGTTTCTAAATTGTTTATGGATGGATATTCTGTTTCTTTTAATGACAAGGTTGTTATAAGGAAAAATAGAATTGTTATCTGTAATGGTGCATTGATAGATAATTTGTACACTCTTAATCCAATTTCTCCCACAGTGCAACAAATTGAAACGAATGATACATCTACTAATAAGAGAAAAGAACCTTCAAAAATGAACCAAACATATCTTTGGCATCTAAGACTTGGTCATATTAACTTAAGTAGGATTCAAAGGTTGATAGCTGATGGACCTCTGACTTCATTAGAAGTGGAAAATTATCCAACTTGCGAATCCTGCTTGGAAGGAAAAATGACCAAAAGGCCTTTCAAGGCAAAGGGGTATAGAGCCAAGGATTTGTTGGAATTGGTTCATTCCGATTTATGTGGTCCTATGTCTGTCCAGGCAAGAGGGGGTTTTGAATATTTCGTCACTTTCATTGACGATTATTCAAGATATGGATATATTTATTTGATGCGCCGCAAGTCTGAGTGCTTTGATAAATTCAAAGAGTACAAGGCTGATGTGGAAAAGCATCTTGGAAAATATATCAAGACACTACGATCTGATCGTGGTGGCGAATACCTCTTGGGAGAGTTTAGGAATTATTTATCGGAAAATGGGATTGAATCCCAATTGTCTGCACCAGGCACACCCCAGCAGAATGGTGTAGCGGAGAGAAGGAATAGGACTCTTATGGAAATGGTGAGATCAATGATGAGTTATTCGGAACTACCAAATTCGTTTTGGGGATATGCCTTAGAAACAGCGGCTTACATTCTAAACTTAGTACCCTCTAAATCAGTAGCTTCCACACCCATTGAATTGTGGACTGGGCGAAAGCCTAGTTTGAAACACTTTCGGATTTGGGGTGCTCCGGCACATGTGTTAAAGACGGATACTGATAAGTTAGAGTCACGTACGGAAGTTTGTCTATTTGTAGGATATCCAAAAGGAACGAAGGGTGGTTTATTCTATAATCCAAAGGACCAAAAGGTGATCGTTAGCACGAATGCTAGATTTTTGGAAGAAGATTATATAATGAATCACAAACCCATGAGTAAAATTGTTCTAGAAGAAGTAAGAGGGGAAACACCAAACATAATACCAACTGTACAAGAGGATATACCACAGGACACTGCACCGTGTGTCACACCTGATACACAATTACCTGCGGAGCCTCGTCGTAGTGGGAGGGTTGTGATACAACCGGATAGATTCATGGGATTGGGAGAGTCTTCTGACTGGGTCCCTGGTGAACATGAAATTGACCCATGGAATTACAACGAGGCACTGCAAGATAAAGATGCTCAATTATGGCAAAATGCAATGAAATCTGAAATAGAATCCATGTATTCTAATCAAGTCTGGGAGCTTGTAGAACCACCCAATGGTGTAAAAGCTATTGGATGCAAGTGGATCTATAAAAGAAAAAGAGGATCTGACGGTAAGGTGGAAACCTTTAAAGCAAGGCTTGTGGCTAAAGGATATACTCAGAAAGAAGGAATCGATTATGAGGAAACCTTCTCCCCTGTGGCCATGCTTAAGTCAATCCGGATTCTTTTGTCTATTGCTGCTCATATGGATTATGAGGTATGGCAAATGGATGTCTAGACAGCTTTTCTGAATGGAAGTCTTGAGGAAAACATCTATATGAAGCAACCAGAAGGATTCATTGCAAAGGGCGAAGAGCATCTTGTTTGCAAGCTTAAAAAGTCCATTTATGGATTGAAACAAGCTTCTAGATCATGGAACATCCGTTTTGATGAAGTAATCCAGTCATATGGATTTATTCAATGTCCGGATGAATCATGTGTGTACAAGAAGTGTGACGGAAACGTAGTGGTATTTCTTGTACTCTACGTGGATGATATTCTGCTCATTGAAAACAATGTAAAGGTATTATCGGGCGTAAGGGTATGGCTGTCCAAGCAGTTTGAAATGAAGGACTTAGGAGAAGCCGGACACATTCTTGGGATCAAATTGATAAGGGATCGCAAGAAAAGAATGTTGTGCTTATCCCAATCTTCATACATTGATACAATCCTGGCTCATTTTAGCATGCAAGATTCCAAGAAAGGTTTTCTACCTTTCAGACATGGAATACCTCTGTCTAAGGAAATGTCTCCTAAGACACCACATGAAATAGAGGCAATGAAGCTGGTCCCTTATGCTTCGGCAGTGGGAAGCCTCATGTATGCTATGCTATGTACGAGACCGGATATCTGTTATGCCGTGGACATGGTCAGTAGGTATCAAAGTAATCCAGGACAAGGGCATTGGACTGCGGTAAAGCACATCTTAAAGTACCTGAAAAGAACTAAGAATTATGTGCTGGTTTACCGGGCAGATACTTTGCTACCTTTGGGTTATACTGATTCGGATTTCCAGTCAGATAGGGATGCTAGTAAATCCACCTCGGGTTATGTGTATACTCTTGGAGGAGGAGCCGTAATATGGAGGAGTGTAAAGCAGAAATGCGTTGCGGACTCCACCATGGAAGCTGAATATGTAGCAGCCTCTGAGGCAGCTAAAGAAGCAGTATGGCTCAGGAACTTCTTAATGGACTTGGATGTGATTCCTGGTTTGCCCAAAGCGATCACAATTTATTGTGATAATAGTGGTGCAGTAGCAAACTCGAAGGAACCACGAGCCCATAAGGCGAGTAAACACATTGAGCGCAAGTACCACCTGATACGAGACATCGTTAAAAGAGGGGAAGTCGTTGTCGCTAAGATAGCATCTGAGGATAACCTTGCTGATCCTTTTACTAAGAGCCTTCCAGCGAAAGCGTTCGATGGGCATGTAGATGGAATGGGGATTAGATGCGTGTCAGCAGATATGGCAGCGTAGTCTTTTAGTATAAGTGGGAGATTGTTAGATTTGTATACTAAAAGCCTCGCTTTTATATTGAACAATGTAGTAACAATTTTATTTGAAATGAGAATCATATGATCAAACGGTTTTGCATATTATAAATTGTTTGTGCAAAAGACCATTTACTTTATACTGTAGATAATATGTTGTGCGACAACACGCGGAAGATCATATTATCGGTTTCCTTATAAAGTATACACAGATGCTCACAACCGAGATAGACGGGGACTATCTATCGGTATGGTTGTAGTGTGATTTGGAATTAGTTTGTCTTGACTATAGAATCACATTAGTGCACTTAGCGTGTATTGAGTAGGACCGCTTGAGATCGTTCGACTTGTACTGTCTATATAGAAGAACTTGATCTCTGTTATTATGGATGTCCATGCTCTTAATCCCTATACAATAACTTCGACACGTAGGGCAGTATGTATTTCTTTGATTCATCAATGGGTGAGATTTAAATATATTAAATCAACAAACTCGGTGAGTTGGGAAGTAGTGCTGTCTCTATGGTGTGCTGTTGATTGTAGAAGGAAACCATGTCCGTCATAGGTTGATGATGTCCCCTTGAGGAGCTCATAAGGTTTATCATGTAAATCTTGCAAGTGGATTAATTTCCGGCATGATAATAAGGTTGAGTGGTACTACTCTCGGATGAGATATTAATTAATTTGAGTTGTCAGTAACTTAATTAATTAATGGGCATTGTATATCTTAAACATGGGGAGACTATCGGGCTCATAATAAGAAGGAGCCCAGAACATAATTTGGGATTGGATGGGTAGTGCAGTAATAATATTTTAGTGGACTATATTATTATTATTGGATTTAATTAAAAGCTTTGGGCTAAGCTTGGTTAATTAAATCTGATTGAGGCCCAGCCCAATTTCTCCTCCTGGTCCCTGCAGTAGCCCAAGTATATATAAGTTGTCTCAGTTCCTAATAACCTAACTCTGCGCCTCTTACGTAGAAGAGATCAGGAACAGATTGAGAACTCTCTGGGGATTGTTGACCACACAACACCAGAGAGTTGACTTTGGGTAATACTGCAGAAGATCAGAGGTGTTCTTCTCAGATCATCATCCACTACACCAAACCAGAAGACAGGTAATTGATTTATGCTTCCGCTGTTTTATTACTTGTTTTCTTTTCGAATCATGTTCACCATAAGATCCAATTGCCAACAGAATGAGCATCATTATGAAGAAAATGACCATCATGTTGAACGATTATGCGTCATGATGAAGGAAATGAGCATCATTATGAAGGAAAAAAGGATCATGATGGAGGAAATGAGCAACATGATGAAGGAAATGAGCATCTTGATGAAAGAAATATGCATCATGATGAAGGAAATGAGCATCATTATGTAGTAAATGGCCATCATGATAAAGGAAACATGCATGATCAAGGAAATGAGCATTATAATGAAGGATTTATGCATAATGACGAAGGAAACCAGCATCGTGATGAAGGATTTATGCATCAAGATTATGGAAATGAGCATCATGATGAAGAAAATATACATCATGATGGAGGAAATTAGCATTATGATGAAGGAAATTAGCATCATGAAGGAAAGATGCATCTTGATGAAGGAAATGAGCATCATGGTGAAGAAAATGAGCATCATGATGAAGGGTTTATGCATCATGATGATGGAAATAAGCATCATGGTGAACGAAATGAGAATCATGATGAAGAAAATATGCATCATGAAGAAGGAAATAAGCATCATGATAGAGGAAATAAACATCATGTTGATGGAAATGAGCATCATGATGATAGAAATATGCATCATGATGAAGGAAATGAGCATCATTATGTTGGAAATGAGCATCATGATGAAGGAAACACGCATCATTATTAAGGAAATGAGCATCATAACGAAGGATTTATGCATCATAATGATGAAAATGAGCATCATGATGAAGGAAATAAACATTATGATAAAGAAAATATGAATCATGATGAAGGATTTATGCATCATGATGACATAATGAGCATCATGATGAAGGAAACATGCATCTTGATGATGGAAATAAGCAACATGATGAAGAGAATGAGCAACATGATGAAGAGAATGAGCATCATGATTATGGAAATGAGCATCATAATAAAGGAAATGAGCATCATGATGAAGAAAATATACATCTCAATGAAGGAAATGAGCATCATAATGATGGAAATGAGCATCATGATGAAAGAAATACGCATCATGATGAAGGAAATGAGCATCATTATGGAGGAAATGATCATCATGATGAAGAAAACATGCATAATGAAGGAAATGAGCATCATAATGAAGGGTTTATGCGTAATGAAGTAAGAAAATGAGCATCGTGATGAAGGATTTATACATCATGATGATGGAAATGAGCATCACGATGAAGAAAATATGCATCATGACGAAGGAAATGAGAATCATGATATAAGAAAGAAGCATCATGATGAAAGAAACAAGCATCTTGATGAAGGAAATGAGTATCATGAGGCAGAAAATGAGCATCATGAAAAAAGATTTATGCATTATGATGATGGAAATGAACATCGTGATGAAGGAAATGAGTATCATGATTAAAGAAAAATGCATAATGATGAAAGAAATGAGCATCATTATGTAGGAAATGAGCATCATGATAAAGGAAACGTGTGTCATGATGGTGGAAATGAGCATCATGAGGAATGAATTGAGCATCATGTTAAAGAAAATATGCATCATGATGAAGGAAATAAGCATCAAGATGATGTAAATGAGCCTCATGATGAAGGATTTATGAATCATGATGTTGGAAACGAGCATCATGATGAAGAAAACGAGCATCATGATGAAGAAGATATGCATCTTGATGAAGGAAATAAGCATATTGATTAAGGAAACGAGCATCATGATGTGAAAATGAGCATCATGATGAAAGAAGTATGCATCATGATGAAGGAAATGAGCATCATTTTGTAGGAAATGAGAATCATGATGAAGGAAATAAGCATCATGATAAAGGATTTATGACTCATGATGAAGGAAATGAGCATCATGATGAAGGATTTATGAATAATGATGATGGAAATGAGCATTATGATGAAGGAAATGAGCATCGTGATGAAGGTTATAAGCATAATGATGAAGTATTTATGCATCATGATGATGGAAATGAGCATCATGATAAAGAAAATGAGCAAAATGATGATGGGAATGCTCATCATGATGAAGGAAAATAGCTTCATGATCAATGAAGTAAGCATCACGATGAAGGAAATATGCATCATGATGAAGGAAGTGAGCATCATGATGTAGGAAATGAGCATCATGATTATGGAAACATGCATCTTGACAAAAGAAATGAGCATCATTATGAAGAAAATGACCATCATGTTGAACGATTATGCGTCATGATGATGGAAATGAGCATCATAATGAAGGAATGAGCATCATGATAAAGAAAATATGCATCATTATGAAGGAAAAAAGGATCATGATGGAGGAAATGAGCATCATAATGAAGGAAATGAGCATCTTGATGAAAGAAATATGCATCATGATGAAGGAAATGAACATCATTATGTAGTAAATGAGCATCATGATGAAGGAAACATGCATGATCAAGGAAATGAGCATTATAATGAAGGATTTATGCATAATGACAAAGGAAACCAGCATCATGATGAAGGATTTATGCATCAAGATTATGGAAATGAGAATCATGATGAAGGAAATGAGCATCATGATGAAGAAAATATACATCATGATGGAGGAAATTAGCATTATGATGAAGGAAATTAGCATCATGATGAAGGAAATGATCATCATGAAGTTTGAAATAAGCATCATGATGAATGAAAAGAGCATCATTGTAAAGGAAATGAGAATCATGATGAAGGAAATATGCATCATGATAAAGGAAATGAGTATCATGATGTAGGAAATATGCATCATGATGAAGGAAACATGCATCTTGATGATGGAAATGAGCATCATGATGAAGAAAATGAGCATCATGATGAAGGATTTATGCATCATGATGAGGGAAATAAGCATCATGGTGAAGGAAATGAGCATGATGACGAAGAAAATATGCATTATGAAGAAGGAAATAAGCATCATGATGGAGGAAATGAACATCATGATGATGAAAATGAGCATCATGATGACAGAATTATGTATCATGACGAAGGAAATGAGCATCATTATGTTGGAAATGAGCATCATGATGAAGGAAACAAGCATCATTATTAAGGAAATGGGCATCATAATGAAGGATTTATGCATCATGTTGAAGGAAATGAGCATCATAATGAAGAATTTATGCATCATAATGATGGAAATAAGCATCATGATGAAGGAAATAAGCATCATGATAAAGAAAATATGCATCATTATGAAGGATTTATGCATCATGATGATGGTAATGAGAATCATTATGAAGGAATTGGGCATCGGGATGAAGAAAATATGCATCTTGATGAAGGAAATGAGCATCATGATGTTGGAAATGAGCATCGTGATGAAATAAATATGCATCATGATGAAGGAAATGAGCATCATTATGTGGGAAATGAGCATCATGATGAAGGAAATGAGCATCATGATGAAGGATTTATGAACAATGATGATGGAAATGAGCATCATGATGTAGATAATGAGCATCATGATGAAGGAAATACGCATCATGTTGAAGGAAATAGGCATCATGATGAAGGATTTATGCATCATGATTATAGAAATGTGCACCATGATGAAGGAAATGAGAATTATGATGAAGAAAATATACATCACGATGGAGGAATTGTGTATCGTGATGAAGGAAATGAGCATCATGATGTTTGAAATAAGCATCATGATAAGAGAAATGAGCATCATGATGAAGGAAATCTGCATCATGATAAAGGAAATATGCATCATGATGTAGGAAATAAGTATAATGATGAAGGAAACTTGCATCTTGATGAAGGAAATGAACATCATGATGAAGAAAATGAGCATCATGATGAAGGATTTATGCTCATGATGACATAAATGAGCATCATGATGAAGGAAACATGCATCTTGATGATGAAAATATGCAACATGATGAAGAAAATGAGCAAAATGATGAAGAAAATGAGCATCATGATTATGGAAATGAGCATCATAATAAAGGAAATGAGCATCATGATGAAGAAAATATGCATCATAATGAAGGAAATGAGCATCATAATGATGGAAATGAGCATCATGATGAAAGAAATACGCATCATGATGAAGGAAATGAGCATCATTATGTAGGAAAAGATCATCATGATGAAGAAAACATGCGTAATGAAGGAAATGAGCATCATAATGAAGGGTTTATATGTAATGACGTAAGAAATGAGCATCGTGATGAAGGATTTATACATCATGATGATGGAAATGAGCATCACGATGAAGAAAATATGCATCATGACGAAGGAAATGAGCATCATGATATAAGAAATAAGCATCATGATGAAAGAAACATGCATCTTGATGAAGGTAATGAGTATCATGAGGAAGAAAATGAGCATCATGATGAAAGATTTATGCATTATGATGATGGAAATGAACATCGTGATAAAGGAAATGAGTATCATGATGAAAGGAATATGCGTAATGATGAAGAAAATGAGCATCATTATGTAGGAAATGAGCATCATGATGAAGGAAACGTGTGTCATGATGGTGGAAATGAGCATCATAAGGAATGAATTGAGCATCATGTTAAAGAAAATATGCATCATGATGAAGGAAATAAGCTTCAAGATGATGTAAATGAGCCTCATGATGAAGGATTTATGAATCATGATGTTGGAAACGAGCATCATGATGAAGAAAACGAGCATCATGATGAAGAAAATATGCATCTTGATGAAGGAAATAAGCATATTGATGAAGGAAATAAGCATTATATGTGAAAATGAGCATCATGATGAAAGAAGTATGCATCATGATGAAGGAAATTTGCATAATTTTGTAGGAAATGAGCATCATGATGAAGGAAATAAGCATCATGATTAAGGATTTATGCCACATGATGAAGGAAATGAGCATCATGATGAAGGATTTATGAATAATGATGATGGAAATGAGCATTATGATGAAGGAAATGAGCATCATTATGAAGGTAATAAGCATCATGATGAAGTATTTATGTATCATGATGATGGAAATGAGCATCATGATAAAGGAAATGTGCAAAATGATGATGGAAATACTCATCATGATGAAGGAAAATAGCTTCATGATCAATGAAGTGAGCATCACGATGAAAGAAATATGCATCATGATGAAGGAAGTGAGCATCATGATGTAGGAAATGAGCATCATGATCATGGAAACATGCATCTTTATGAAAGAAATGAGCATCATTATGAAGAAAATGACCATCATGTTGAACGATTATGCGTCATGATGATGGAAATGAGCATCATAATGAAGGAATGAGCATCATGATAAAGAAAATATGCATCTTGACGAAGGAATGAGCATCATTATGAAGAAAATGACCATCATGTTGAACGATTATGCGTCATGATGAAGGAAATGAGCATCATTATGAAGGACAAAAGGATCATGATGGAGGAAATGAGCAACATGATGAAGGAAATGAGCATCTTGATGAAAGAAATATGCATCATGATGAAAGAAATGAGCATCATTATGTAGTAAATGGCCATCACGATAAAGGAAACATGCATGATCAAGGAAATGAGCATTATAATGAAGGATTTATGCATACATCATGATGAAGGATTTATGCATCATGATGATGGTAATGAGCATAATGATGAAGGAAATGGGCATAGTGATGAAGAAAATATGCATCTTGATGAAGGAAATGAGCATCATGATGTTGGAAATGAGCATCGTGATGAAAGTAATATGCATCATGATGAAGGAAATGAGCATCATGATGAAAGATATATGCATCATGATGAAGGAAATGAGCATCATCATGAAGGATTATGAACAATGATGATGGAAATGAGCATCATGATGAAGGAAATGAGAATCATGATGTAGGAAATGAGCATCATGATGAAGAAAATGAACATCATCTGGAACGATTATGCATCATGATGATGGAAATGTGCATCATAATGAAGGAAATGAGCATCATGATAAAGAAAATATGCATCATTATGAAGGAAATAAGGATCATGATGGAGGAAATGAGCATCATGATGATGGAAATAAGCATCTTTATGAAAGAAATATGCACCATGATGAAGGAAATGATCATCATTATGTAGGAAATGAGCATCATGATGAAGGAAATGAGAATCATTGTGTAGGAAATGAGCATCATGAAGAAGGAAAAATGCATGATCAAGGAAATGAGCATTATAATGTAGGATTTATGCATAATGACGAAGGAAATGAGAATCATTGTGTAGGAAATGAGCATCATGATGAAGGAAACATGCATGATCAAGGAAATGAGCATTATAATGTAGGATTTATGCATAATGATGAAAGGAAACCAGCATCATGATGAAGGATTTATGCATCATGATCATGGAAATGAGCATCATGATGAAGGAAATGAGCATTACGTTAAAGAAAATATACATCATGATGAAGGAAATAAGCCTCATGATGGAGGAAATTAGCCTCAGGATGAAGGAAATTAGCATCATGATGAAGGAAATTAGCATCATGAAGAAGGAAATAAGAATCATGATGGAGGAAATGAACATCATGATGATGGAAATGAGCATCATGATGACAGAAATATGCATCATGATGAAGGAAATAAGCATCATTATGTTGGAAATGAGCATCATGATGAAGGAAATACGCATAATTATTAAGGAAATGAGCATCATATTGAAGGATTTATGCATCATGTTGAAGAAAATTAGCATCATAAGAAGGATTTATGCATCATAATGATGGAAATGAGCAACAAGATGAAGGAAATAAGCATCATGATGAAGGAAATATAAAAAATGATGGAGTAAATTAGCATTATGATGATGTAAATGAGCCTCATGAGGATGGTAATGAGCATCATGATGAATGAAATGAGCATCATGATTAAGAAAATATGCATCTTGATGAAGGAAATGAGCATCATGATGAAGGAAATGAGCATCATGATGTTGGAAATGTGCATCGTGATTAAGAAATATGTATCATGATGAAGGAAATGAGCATCATGATATTGGAAATGAGCATCGTGATGAAAGAAATATGCATCATGATGAAGTAAATGAGCATCATTACGTTGGAAATGAGCATCATGATGAAGGATATATGCATCATGATTAAGGAAATGAGCATCATGATGAAGGATTTATGAACAATGATGATGGAAATGAGCATCATGATGAAGGAAATGAGCATCATGATGTAGAAAATGAGCATCATGTTGAAGAAAATGAACATCATGTTGAACGATTATGCATCATGATGATGGAAATAAGCATCATAATGAAGGAAATGAGCATCATGACAAAGAAAATATGCATCATTATGAAGGAAATAAGGATCTTGATGGAGGAAATGAGCATCATGATGATGGAAATGAGCATCTTGATAAAAGAAATATGCATCATGATGAAGGAAATGAGCATCATTATATAGGTAATGAGCATCATGATGAAGGAAACATGCATGATCAAGGAAATGAACATTATAATGAAGGATTTATGCATAATGACGAAGGAAACCAGCATCATGATGAAGGATTTATGCATCATGATTATGAAAATGAGAATCATGATGAAGGAAATGAGCATCATGATGAAGAAAATATACATCATGATCAGGGAAATAAGCATCATGATGGAGGAAATTAAAATTATGATGAAGGAAATTAGCATCATGATGAAGGAAATGATCATCATGATGTTTGAAATAAGCATCATGATGAATGAAAAGAGCATCGCGATAAAGGAAATGAGCATCATGATGAAGGAAATATGCATCATGATAAAGGAAATGAGCATCACGATGTAGGAAATATGCAACATGATGAAGGAAACATGCATCTTAATATAGGAAATGAGCATCATGATGAAGGGTTTATGCATCATGATGACGGAAATAAGCATCATGGTGGAGAAAATGAGCATCATGATGAAAAAAATATGCATCATGAAGAAGAAAACAAGCATCATGATGGAGGAAATGAATATTATGTTGATGAAAATTAGCATCATGATAACAGAAATATGAATCATGATGAAGGAAATGAGCATCATTATGTTTGAAATGAGCATCATGATGATGGAAACAAGCATCATTTTTAAGGAAATGATCATCATAATGAAGGATTTATGCATCATGTTGAAGGAAATGAGCATCATAATGAAGAATTTATGCATCATAATGATGGAAATAAGTAGCATGATGAAGGAAATAAGCATCATGATAAAGAAAATATGCATCATGATTAAGAATTTACGCATCATGATGATGGTAATGAGCATCATGATGAAGGAAATATGCATCTTGATGAAGGAAATGAGCATCATGATGAAGGAAATGAGCATCATGATGTTGGAAATGAGCATCGTGATGAAATAAATATGCATCATGATGAAAGAAATGCACATCATTATTTGGGAAATGAGCATCATGATAAAGGAAATGAGCATCATGACGAAGGATATATGCATCATGATGAAGGAAATGAGCATCATGATGAAGGATTTATGAACAATGATAATGTAAATGAGCATCATGTGAATGAAATGAGAACCATGATGTAGTAAATAAGCATCATGATGAAGGAAATATGCATCATGTTGAAGGAAAAAGGCATCATGATGAAGGATTTATGCATCATGATTATAGAAATGAGCATCATGATGAAGGAAATGAGCATCATGATGAAGGAAATTATCATCATGATGAAGGAAATGAACATCATTATGATTGAAATAAGCATCATGATAAAAGAAAAGAGCATCATGATAAGGGAAATGAGCATCATGATGAAGGAAATATGCATCATGATATAGGAAATGAGCATCATGTTGTAGGAAATAAGTATCATGATGAATGAAACATGCATCTTGATGAAGGAAATGAGCATTATGATGATGAAAATGAGCATCATGATGAAGGATTTATGCATCATGATGATGAAAATAAGCATCATGGTGGAAGAAATGAGCATCATGATGAAGAAAATATGCTTCATGAAGAAGGAAATAAGCATCATGATGGAGGAAATGAACATCATGATGACGGAAGTGAGCATCATGATGACAGAAATATGCATCATGATGAAGGAAATGAGCATCATTAAAGAGCATCATGATAAAGGAAACACGCATAATTATTAAGGAAATGAGCATCATAATGAAGGATTTATGCATCATGTGGGAGAAAACTAGCATCATAAGAAGGATTTATGCATCATAATGATGGAAATGAGCATCAAGATGAAGGAAATAAGCATCATGATGAAGGAAATAAGCAAAATGATG
Organism: Pogostemon cablin; assembly: GCA_023678885.1. Classification (NCBI taxonomy): domain Eukaryota; kingdom Viridiplantae; phylum Streptophyta; class Magnoliopsida; order Lamiales; family Lamiaceae; genus Pogostemon; species Pogostemon cablin. The sequence continues at coordinate 19,275,118 of CM042989.1, read as the reverse complement.
GAGTAAATTAGCATTATGATGATGTAAATGAGCCTCATGATGATGGATTTATGCATCAGGATGATGGTGATGAGCATCATGATGAAGGAAATGAGCATCATGATGAAGGAAATGAGCATCATGATGAAGGAAATTAGCATCATGATGAAGGAAATGAACATCATTATGATTGAAATAAGCATCATGATGAAAGAAAAGAGCATCATGATAAGGGAAATGAGCATCATGATGAAGGAAATATGCATCATGATATAGGAAATGAGCATCATGTTGTAGGAATCAAGTATCATGATGAATGAAACATGCATCTTGATGAAGGAAATGAGCATTATGATGATGAAAATGAGCGTCATGATGAAGGATTTATGCATCATGATGATGAAAATAAGCATCATGGTGGAGGAAATGAGCATAATGATGAAGAAAATATGCTTCATGAAGAAGGAAATAAGCATCATGATGGAGGAAATGAACATCATGATGACGGAAGTGAGCATCATGATGACAGAAATATGCATCATGATGAAGGAAATGAGCATCATTATGTTGGAAAGAGCATCATGATGAAGGAAACACGCATAATTATTAAGGAAATGAGCATCATAATGAAGGATTTATGCATCATGTGGAAGAAAACTAGCATCATAAGAAGGATTTATGCATCATAATGATGGAAATGAGCATCAAGATGAAGGAAATAAGCATCATGATGAAGGAAATAAGCAAAATGATGGAGTAAATTAGCATTATGATGATGTAAATGAGCCTCATGATGATGGATTTATGCATCAGGATGATGGTAATGAGCATCATGATGAAGGAAATGAGCATCATGATGAAGAAAATATGCATCTTGATGAAGGAAATGAGCATCATGATGAAGGAAATGAGCATCATGATGTTGGAAATGAGCATCGTGATAAAAGAAATATGCATCATGATGAAGGAAATGAGCATCATGATGTTGGAAATGAGGATCGTGATGAAATAAATATGCATCATAACGAAGGAAATGAGCATCATTACGTGGGAAATGAGCATCATGATGAAGGAAATTTGCATCATGATGAAGGACATATGCATCATGATTAAGGAAATGAGCATCATGATGAAGGATTTATGAACAATAATGATGGAAATGAGCATCATGATGAAGGAAATTAGCATCATGATGTAGGAAATGAGCATCATGATGAAGAAAATGAACATCATGTTGAACGATTATGCATCATGATGATGGTAATGAGCATCATAATGAAGAATGAACATTATGATAAAGAAAATATGCATCATTCTGTAGGAAATAAGGATCATGATGGAGGAAATGAGCATCATGATGATGGAAATGAGCATCTTGATGAATGAAATATGCATCATGATGAAGGAAACGAGCATCATTATATAGGAAATGAGCATCATGTTGAAGAAAACATGCATGATCAAGGAAATGAGCATTATAATGAAGGATTTATGCATAATGACGAAGGAAACCAGCATCATGATGAAGGATTTATGCATCATGATTATGTAAATGAGCATCATGATGAAGAAAATATACATCATGATCAGGGAAATAAGCATCATGATGGAGGAAATTAGCATTATGATGAAGGAAATTAGCATCATGATGAAGGAAATGATCATCATGATGTTTGAAATAAGCATCATGATGAATGAAAAGAGCATCACGATAAAGGAAATGAGCATCATAATCAAGAAATATGCATCGTGATAAAGGAAATGAGCATCATGATGTAGGAAATATGCAACATGATGAAGGAAACATGCATCTTAATAATGGAAATGAGCATCATGATGAAGAAAATGAGCATCATGATGAAGGGTTTATGCATCATGATGACGTAAATAAGCATCATGGTGAAGAAAATGAGCATCATGATGAAGAAAATATGCATCATGAAGAAGGAAACAAGCATCATGATGGAGGAAATGAACATTATGTTGATGGAAATGAGCATCATGATCACAGAAATATGAATCATGATGAAGGAAATGAGCATCATTATGTTTGAAATGAGCATCATGATGAAGGAAACAAGCATCATTATTAAGGAAATGATCATCATAATGAAGGATTTATGCATCATGTTGAAGGAAATGAGCATCATAATGAAGAATTTATGCATCATAATGATGGAAATAAGCATCATGATGAAGGAAATAAGCATCATGATAAAGAAAATATGCATCATGATGAAGGATTTATGCATCATGATGATGGTAATGAGCATCATGATGAAGGAAATATGCATCTTGACAAAGGAAATGAGCATCATGATGAAGGAAATGAGCATCATGATGTTGGAAATGAGCATCGTGATGAAATAAATATGCATCATGATGAAACAAATGCGCATCATTATTTGGGAAATGAGCATCATGATAAAGGAAATTAGCATCATGATGAAGGATATA